>CM065936.1:12844699-15689399 GCA_033459515.1 Theretra japonica | reverse complement strand
TCAAGCCTTTCCTCTCCTTCACTAAAAAGTAGCCTATGTCCATTCCCAGGATCTAATCTATCACTGTATAAAATTTGATTAAAATCCGTTCTGTGGTTTAGATGTGAACAGGTAACAGACAGAAAGACTACAGTTACTAGAGTTACTTCCGCATTTATAATACGAGTATTAGTAAGGACTAGTTTTATTTATCTCTCTTTGTTGCGCTTTTGAAGTGGGTATAATTTTTTAAAATTATTTTTTATTTGTTGGGATTCTAGGCTGTTATATTATGTCACACGTGACTTGCCACGTCAAATTTATCCATAAATCACCTTATATTATGTATGTTATAATTATTATTCTGAGGTATTTCTATCGTAATTGTGATACATTATCTCTCAAAGTATAGTAATAGTATCATGGATTCGTCGCCTAAAAAATATACCTCTAATTTCACAAGCTCTACTGCACAAAGGGGAGTGGAGGCAAAGGAAATCGAAATAGCTAATGCTCGTCTGGGTAAGTGCTTAAAACAGGCAGTTTAACCACTTGACGGAAGTGAACATTTGGAACAATAATAAGAATCTTGCAGACGTTAACAATGGTTCGACATCGAGCCAGCTCGGCGCGGAGAGCTTCCGTCGAGACTGCGACGAGTGCGACGAGCGCATGCCGGTCGACGACACTGCCTCTTTCTTGCAGGTAACGTTGACGAAGTGCGTCCACGAGGCCATATTACATTACATTCTTTATCGTTGACCTGTGTGTAACAAAACTGTGTAGGTGGTGATAGAGAAACATCGCCGTAAACAAGAGTGTGCAGCTGTGGCGGTACAAACTTCTAATCGATTGCCATATGCGTCAAGCCCCAACGTCGCGAATCAGGTAATCTGCATATTATGTGATATTTGCTATGTGATATTAGGTAAAACCGTTAGCCTAGCTAAACTTGCCCATATTATTGTCAGTGGCGTGTCTGGGGTTTTGCACTAGGAAAGCTCAATATTTTTTAGGTTCGCAAACCTGCTGCTAGCGGTACGCGTGCGGCTCCCAGCGAGCTGACGATTTCAAGGTACTCGTTCTGTAACCGTAACCTGCAGCATGTAGGTACATGTAACATTAGAACCTCGTTACTGTTACACGCAAGTTATAGTAACAGCTCGTTAAGGAGGCCCCGGCTTAAGGGTTATTTTTCGCTTAAAACAGACAGCGGGCGAACATTCGAAACAAGCAACGACCGCTCGTTGTTTGTGTGTTCATGCTCGTTTTCAAGTAATGACTACACGAATGCTCGCTTTGTAACATTACGCCCCGTAACACCAGTCAGTATATACCTTTATGATGCGACAGCCCATCCCTGCCACAATTGAACTCATTCTGATTAAGAGTGGTGTGCAAGGCGGCGCGGCGGGCGACGGAGCCGCGGTGCTGTGGGCGGCGCCGGTGCTGGTGTCGCGGCACGCCGCCGACCCGCCCTACTGCTGCCCGTATGTTTATCGATTGAATAAGGAATGTGGTTGGTGTTTGTGAATGTTGTATTGTATTTAAGTGGCGATCGTGCGGGTGGTATGTGCAGGCGGTGCGGAGATGTTCCATGGGCGGAAGAGAAGCGGCCGCGCCGTGCCACTGCCTCCGACGGCCATGCAGAGCCGGATGCTAGGCCGCTTATGTCTGGAGAGGTACGCCGTTATCATTCCATATCAATGTATTTTATCTACATCCATCCATCAGCCAAAGGAAGTCCACTGCTGAACATAGGCCTCTCCTAATGATTTCCACAGTGACCTGTTGGAGGCAGCCTGCATCCAGCGACGTCCCGCGACCTTTACCAGGTCGTCTGACCACCTAGTGGGTGGACGTCCCACGCTGCGCTTTCCCTTCGTGGCCTCCATTCGAGAACTTTTAAGATAACTTAAACTTTAACTTATCCATAACTTTTAACATTTTATCTACAGGCAAGAGGCATTTATTAGAGCCTAAAATAATATTTTTTTTGAGTGAATGAACAGACATGATATCCTGCTGATCAATTACAGAAACAAAAACCAAAATGGAATTTCTTTCAAGACCTATACAGCAGCAGTTTATGCGATGAGGGTGAGCTTTCTGTTTAGTAGCAGAGTGCGACTGACCGGCCGATTTCGGCGTAAGTAACATAACGCGTCACTATGTATGTACGCATTTGCAGTCAGGACAGCGAGGCGAGTAGATTTTGGATGCTTATTATATTATACTTCATTATTATATAATTATTTATGTATATAACTTTGGCAGAATGCGTGTTGTATATTTTTACGCACAAACTTCTCGTGAGTATTATGCACACAGCACAGGCATTATGATGGAGATGATACTAATATAGTTTGTAGATGAAGCTCATTTTCAAATTGATGTTAGAGTTAAGACAGTCAGGTCCGGAGCGCGTGGAGGTTTATCACTTCGAGCACGGCACGGGCGAGTACCTCGCGGCGTGCGCGGGCTCGCGGCCGTCGCGCTGCGAGGTGGCGGCGCGGCGCGGCGCGCGGGCCTCGGCCGCGGCGCTGGCGCTGCTGCTGGCGGCGCCGCGCGCGCTGCTCACGCTGCCCGTCGCTCTGCTGCTGCACGTGCAGAGGTGCGTGTCTACGCGGCTCGTCCTGGCGACGGAGGAGGTGCAGTGTTGCTGAGTGCTGATTTCGCGGCAGGTGCTCGCTGGAGGCGGCACGCGAGGCGGCGACGGGGTGTGCACTGGCGGCGTCGGACCAGGTGTTGAAGCCTGCACTGGCGGTGACGTTCAACGCGCTGGTGCAGCCGGTGCTAGTGTTCGTGCGCAACGTGGCGCAGGCGGCGCGCGCGGCGCTGCGGCCGGCGCTGCTGGTGCTGGGCGAGGCGGTGGAGCCGGCGGCGCGCCTGCTGGCGGCGCTGCGGCTGGTGCACGTGCACGTGGTCCCCGCCTGCACCACGTGCCACTGCGCCCGCACCACACACGCCCATACATAGTTTCGTACTTACATATGTCGTTTTATGCAATGTTAATAAACATATAGGTACCCTATAGGTATATATATTATATAATAAAGATATTACGCATATTTTGTGTCCTTTATTTTTTACCGAACTGTGGCACTTACTATGTACCTAACTGTTGTGTTTCTGGCCACTCTACGGCCACTGAAAAATAATATATGTATGGACTGAGTATTTACATTGTATTCTTTAATACTATTTTGGGTCCAATAAATTTTTCCATAATAGACCATAGAATTTAGACCAGTGATTCCCAAAGTGATCCAGGTGGACCCCCAGGGGTCCACGGGAGACTTGCTGGGGGTCTACGTAGGCGTGAACAAAAAATGGGGGTCCATAAGATGACTTGCAAAGCGCTATCCGCCCGACAATGCTTAATGCTTGTTTAGACATGAACTTGATCACCACTATAAATACTTGATGCCAAAGGCAAATTCATTCATTTGTTTCCGGAATTTCGAAAAAAAGGTGTGAGAATATTTATATCAGTGTTTGCTAGTGCCGGAGAAAAGTAAGTACCTACCTTTTTTTGTTATAGTACTTAAGTATTTTGTTTAAGTGTACTAGTCGGTTGATCACAACTGCTTGTATAGATAGGTAACTTAGTAGCTTACAGATATTTTAATTGTCCTCTTTCGATTTGAAGACAGCACGTTTTATTCAATTTTTTTTTTCACGAGAGAAGCACTGCCTCTCTGAAAAGGCCGAATAATCAATATTGCGGAGCAATTAATTTAGTAATTTTTCTTGCAAATAACTACTAATTTTATAAAACAGTAATTTCACAATCATTTTAAATTGAATTTGAAGTAACTATTTTATGAAAACTATTCCTTTTCGAAAAGAGCGAGCGGTGCGCGGGCGACGGGAAAAGGGCGGAGCTTGATCAAACTTGATCAAATTCAAAGCAGACATTGCGTATTTGACAGATTTGTTTAAAAAAATTAAGAAATAAAAATAATTTAAAAAATTAAAATAGTATAGCTGATCGACTGGCACCGACCTAAAAAAAATGTTTGTATATTTAGGTATTATATATTGAATAAAAGATTAGTTTTATTTCTCTTTTTATTACACTTTTGAAGTCGGTTTATTCAATTATGGCCTACCAAGGCATCCCGCGAACCGACGTGTTGCGTAACGCCAAAGTATGCATCGGCAGAACCTGCATGTACAACTAATTGGACTGTCTCGTCCCACAAATTGTCTCGGCATCCTACGGTGTGCCGTTGCCTAACATTGGAATTTAAGTCATATTCCTACCAGATAAGTTTGAATATCCTTTGGTAAAAAAAGAAATTCCGTCCCGATGTGCGAAGGTCTTAATAGCGAGAAGGGCAATAAGTAAAACACGATGTCCACATCAATACATTATTTATTGTCTGGAATCAGGAGGACGCGGCGCCGGAGAGGGAGGCGCGGCGATGTGCGCCACGACCACGTGCGAGGGGTGCGGCGCGCGCGCGGCGCCGGGCTGCCCCGCGCCCCCCGCGCCGCCCGCGCCCCCCGCGCCCGGCGCCGCGCGCCGCAGCGCCAGCTGCTGCAGCTGCAACTTGCGCAGCGCCGCGCCGCCGTCCGCGCTCGCGCCGCCGCCCTGACACACACCCACCGCCTTCTCATACAAATACACAACTACTGCACCTTAAATGCGGCAGAGCCACGCTATTGTCAGCCATGGCTCAGCATGAATGGGCAGGCTCGTCCAGGGTGGTACCACTATCTCACAGGAGATCGACGTGAAGCGGCAGCTTTGCTGTCGCGTTTCGTTTGGTGAGTGAGACTGCCGGATGGCCAATACCCCTTTCCTCTTCCCATCCTTTTCCTTCCCGCTACCCTCCCGATCCGATGGGCCGGCAAAACAGCCATGATTCAAGCGTTGTGGATGTTCATGGGCGGCAGTGATCACTTACCATCAGGTGACCTGCCTGCTCGCTTGTTGGACCTATGCTATATAAAAAAAATATCATTAATTTTATCATTTATACCTATTATACGTGAAGGAAAATCTTTGTACGCATTTTTACGAAAATTGCGCGAACGGAGGTGCATGAAAGTTGGCACAGGTCAAAATTATATGGAGTAGAAGTGCAGAAACCCAGTATCTAATTAAAATATGCGTTTCAAATTCCTTAAATTAATTAAACAGTTTAAGCATCCATCCAATAAAGATGGTAAGTCCTTGGTTGACAGGGGACGTAATAGAAGTTCAAGCTTGAAGGACCAACTAACGTAAAATAATCCGTATTTCATTAAGGGGTGGCGTATTCTAACAAAATTTAAATAATATATACATTGATTATGAAATAGATACGGCGTTTTGTTTAATTCCTTTTTTTTGTCAAATAAAGATATGTCATGTGTCTTCAAAAATAGCCCATGGTTTCTTGAAAAGCTGGCTACACTTTAAAATGAGGCTACTTTTAATAAAAAGTATACTCAATGGAGTATACCCTCAGTCGAAGCTTTTTGCCAAAGTATATAAAAAATGTGCTTGGCATTTCTTGTTTGCCAATACGACATTGCTTGTTGGAGTGATACTTAATAGGTGCACTGCGGACATACCTGCGCGGAGGGCGCGACAGTCTGGTGTAGTATTTTTAAATGTCGCGCCGGGAATGCTTGCTGGCGGTACAGCAGCTGTGCAGTCGGCGCGGAGCTCGACGCCGCGGCCGCCAGCGTGGCGCGCGGGGCCTCGCCCCCCGCCGGCCGCGCGCGCCGCGCCTCCGCCTTGCCGCCCGCGCCCCCCGCGCCGCCACCGCCGCCGCCGCCGTGCGCCGCCACCAACACGCGCTGCGGCGCCGCCACGGGCGTGGGCGCGGGCGGCGCGGCGGCTGCCGGCGCTGACGAAGATGCCGTCGCTTGTGGCGCCGCGGCCTTGAGTTTCTCGCGCGCGATGCGATCCGCTCGGCGCGCGGCCACCTCGACGGGCGTCGGCGGCGCGTCGTAGTCGATGCCATGATCGGCGAGTAGCTGCGCGTGTTTGGGATTGCGATGCGGCGGGTCCTCGAGGCGGCGCTTGGGTGCGGCGCGGCGGCGCTCGGCCGCGTCTCGCACGGCGTCGAGGCGGTGCAGCGGCGGGCGCGGGCGCTCGTCGTCGAGGCGGCGGCGCGAGGCGGGCGGGCGGCGGTGTCGGCGACGCGCGCGCTCCGGGTCCGCGAGCGCCTCGTGTCGATCGCGACAGGCGCGCGCCGACCGGTACGCCCGCGCCGCTTCGCAGACCAAATCTGCCACCCACTCCCAGTTGGGAGCGACTGCCGGCGGTGGCTCGGGCGGCAATCGCTGTAATCGCAACGCGCGGCGAAGCGCCGCGTCCTCGGCTGGAGACCACTCCGTCTGCGGCGCGTGCGGGGCGGCGGGCGGGTGCGCGGGGCGCGGGCGGGGGCGCGGGCGGGGCCCGGCGCGCTCGAAGAGCGAGGGGGGCGCGGGGGCGGCGCGGGCGGCGGGGCGGGCGCGGCGCGCGTCTCGTGCGGCGCGGGGCTCGCGGCGGTGCACGGCGGGGAGGAGTGCCTCGGGCGCGGCGCCGCGGCGGTAGAGCGCGCGAGCCCAGGAGTCGCAGTAGACGTCTCCGTCGCCGGCGGGCGGAGTGGGAGGACACCACATCTGTGGGGAGCGGATCTGGTTAGAACCTCGTATGGGTCGTAAAGAATGCGATGCGCCGGCGACGTGACTCACCGGCATACGATCTCCCACGGCGTTCACCCATACCTGCGAATAACCATACTACTGTTATGATTCAAGATGCAAGATGATTTTCATATGGAAAATAATACAAAAAGATTAAATATGAAAATCATACATAAATGACATCACATTCTATACTCACCACAAATATATGGACTCAAATGACTATATAGAATAAGTTAGCAAAATATCCTTAGACCACTAAATGATGTGCATTTAGACTGCTCGCCCCGTAAGTCTGCGCGCGGATAAAATTAGAAATAATGTTGACATAGAACGTGGCTGACTTAATGGACTTACCCATAGATTTACCATTAGACTATTTTTTTTCCATCTTTAATTCACTGTTGGCAAAATAACTTTGCTATATTGACAGCTTATTCAATTCCACGTATGTAAATGAAAATGAAAACGAAAATCCTATAATAATAAGACAATATGTCTGCGTGTTAAAAGAGTTACTACAATTGCTATAGGTGCTATAGGTGGTAAATTTCAATTAACAATTTCAAAAAATACATTTTATTTCGTTTTCATTATTAAAATTTTTTATCTGTCACAAATATGAGAAACGGTTGCTGACATGATGGGTACCGAAATTACGTAAATTCGTTAGTAAATAGTGTGGTGTAACAAAGTTCTGACACTGTTCTTCCCATACATTATGTTTTAAATTTAATATTATAAGAGATTAACTCTTGTTTATTGCAAAAAATCACTCTTCACTAAGCACTGCGTCGTTCATAGAGGTTATGTTTACTAGCGGAGTGATGATAACACACGAAACATGGCATCTAGCGTTTTCTCACATTTACGCGTGGAAGTTTGAAATGCTCATTTCAAACGGATGTTTATGGGACTTATCGATCGAACAAAAATTTTATACTTCTTTTACTAGTTAATGTTTACCTTAGGAAAAACTCAGGATACTTTGAAAAAAAAAATGATATTCCACTCATTAGGGTATTTCCTATTACTATTTTTTGGTTTGTAATTTTCTTATAGCTTGCAACAATAGAAGCACCCTCCATTGCGCGCACACTTACCAGGCGAGGAGTCTAGGAAGAACATCGTGTCGACCTACTCCATCGAACTAGTTTGCACCACAAGCTCGCACATGTGTGCAATCACCTGCACGTGTCCACTTCAGATTCTCATCATGACTAGTAGTAGAATGACTACTCTTATCATTATTTATTTCTCTCAAGACGCTAATTTAAAGATATTGGCGGTGATGCGCACATTTTTTTTTGTCATTCGTTACTAAAGGGAATAATTTAGACCTCTCGGTCAAAACATATTTTTTTCCGCATATGAAATGACTTTGTAGTCTAGTCAAATGTCTCATAAAAATATTTTAGAACGTCCAGGGCGATACTGTATGGTATTATATCGGTACCGTTATAACGAGAGCATTTATCAAAGTGATCGCCTTGAACTTTTTAATAATTGCGTCCATCCGACGTCGTGCCGTCCTCGAGCCGATTCGATTCCGCGGCCGGCGCGGTGCAGCGTACTCTCACTTCTCACTATATAACGCAACGGTAGTGGCGCGCGGCGGCGGGACGGCGCGACGCGGAGGGGCGCGGACGGAGGAGGAGGTGCGGGGGGAGGGGGCGACGCCGGCTCGACTCCGCCCGTAAATGCTTGCGCGCGTTACGTCCCTGACGTTCGGCCCGGCGCCGCAGCCCAAGCATTTACGGAGGGACGTCGAGCGGCACCGGGGCGGGCGAACGTCAGAAACATAAACGCACGAGCCTAGTTGGAATCATTTATTTCGTGCGGTTGAGAGCCAAGCGTCGAGCGTGCCGTTGCGGAGCGCGCGGCGGCGTGCGGCGCCCCCTCCCTCCGGCGCGTCGTCCAGCGTCCACAGGTTGATGTGCACGGTGCCGCGCGAGCGCGTGCGCACCGCCGCGGGCGCCGGGTGTGCGGGGGGCGCGGGGGGCGAGGGCGGCGGCGAGGGCGGCGGCGGCGGGCGCGCGCGGCGCCGGCGGGCACGCACCTCGGCGCGGCAGTAGGTGAGCTCGGGCTCGGGCTCGGGCTCGGGCGGCGGCGCGGCCTGGCGCAGCTGGCGCCGCGCCTCCTCCCACTCGCGCAGCTGGCGCCGCATCTCGCCGAGGGCGGCGCGCTCCGCCTCGCTGGCCGCCTCGCCGCTCTCCACCACGCGCATCGCGTACTTCTCGATCGGCGTCAGCTGAGAACCGACCTCACAAACGTCACACACTCACTTGTTGTAAACTATTTTATGAGAGACTTCTTATGCGATACGCTTTAAGTGGTTCGAAATAAAGTAAGCATGAATTTGAAAATTAAAATAATTTATTGAATCTCTAGTGTTGCTCTTTTCAAAACCAGTTTACAATATCGTGATTATTACAAAAGTTACAAGTTGCTTTAATTCAGGGCAGTTCATTGATAATTTGTTATAATTTGCAAGTGACATATATTTGTAATACAAATATGTTGGCATTATATGTAATATGGCTGAGTGAAACAAAGTATTTTGGAGTACCTGGCTCATGAGCGCGGCGAGCTCGGCGGCGTGCGGGTCGAGCGCGCGGCGCGGCTCGTCGTCGAGCGGCACGCTCTCGTCGAACTCGGCCAGCTCGCCCTGCTGCTCGGCGCGCGCGGCGCGGGCGGCGGCGGCGTCGGCCTCGTCCTCGGCCGCCGCCAGCGCGCTCTCCAGCTCGCCGCCCGCCGCGCCCGCGCCGCCCGCGCCGCCCGCCGCCGCGCCCACGCCCGCCTCCGCGCCGAACAACTCCTTGATGTTCGCCTGTGGAACAAACGTCACGCGTATCGTTACCATTGCGCGTTCGGAATAAGACATTCGTCGCGATCGCGACTGCGTCAAGACGATGCTCACCCCGCGGAGGTATGATGTGGTGAAGTGTCCGTCTTCGATGGCGAGATGACCGAGGGCACGTTTCTGTTCCGCTTTGCGCAGGATGTTCTCTTCAACGGTGGCGGCGGTTACTAATCGGTACACGTGGACGTCACGAGTTTGCCCGATACGGTGGCATCGGTCTTGAGCCTGCGCGTCCATCGTCGGATTCCAATCCGAGTCATAGAACACTACAGAGTCGGCCCCGGTGAGATTGAGGCCGACGCCACCGCTTCGTGTGGACAGAATGAACGCGAAAATACGCGTATCTGCATTGAAACGATCGACGAGTGGTTGTCGCCGATCGACGCGCGTCGCGCCGTCTAGCCGCAAGTATGCATATCCGTGCATGGAGAGGAACGCCTCCAACACGTCTAGAACGCGCGTCATCTGCGTGAAAATGAGCACTCGGTGGCCACCCGCCTTCAGCCGCCGCAGCAGCATCGCCAGCGTCTGCAACTTGCCTGCGGGAGAGGCCGCAACATTAGCGAGGGGACCACAGACGCGTGAACCGAAGGAGTCGCCACTCACCACAGTCGTACTGCAACAGCGACGGGTGCGGGAAGGCGACGGCCTGGCGCGACGCGGGCGCGTGCAGCAGCGCCAGCGCCGCGCGCGCGGGCTCCGCCGCCGCCTCCTCCACGCGCTCGCACTCGCGCCGCCACTCGCGCGCGCCCTCGCCCGCGCCCGCCCACAGCACGGGCGCGGGGGCGCGCGCCGGAGCCCAACATATGCTGAATCTGCAAATGCATATGTTGCATATTATAGCCCCAAAGTTGCACTTGTAATTTTTTTACAATCGCACATGTCCATACCTATCGATCACTTCGTGCAATTCAGTGAGTAAATCGGCGAGATTTCGGGGCGGCACCGGTGGCGGGCCGGCGCCGACGGCAGCTCGCAAATCCGCACCGTACAAGGGCAGTCGCCAGCAACGACGTTCGTTACAGGCCGCGAGGCGCCGTAAGGCCGCACGCCGCCGCGCCTGCAGTCTGATGGCGGGCGCGTCGGAGGGCGCGGCGAGAGGCGCGGAGGCGGGCGGAGTGGGGCGCGCGTGCGGCGCGGCGGCGAGCGCCACGGCGGGCGGCGGCGGCGCGGCGGCGGCGGGCGCGGCGCGCGGCACGAGGCGCAGGTGCAGGCGCAGCGGCGCGGGCGGGGGGCGCGGCGGGGGCCGGCGGCGCGCGTCCGCGGCGTCCTCGAGCGCGCGGCGCGGCGGCGCGAGGTGTCGTGCGCGGTGCGCGGCGAAGGCGCCGGCGTCGGCGGCCTCGAGCGCGGCGAGGTCCCCGCCGAGGCGCGCGGCCAGCAGGAGGCGCGCGCGCACGTGCGTCTGCAGCACGAGCGCGGGCACGCGGGCGCGCAGGGCGCCGAGGTAGAGCGGGGACGTGACGGGCCGCGGCTCGAACAGGTCGGGGTGGTTGCACACTTTGCGCAATTGCATCAGTACGTTAATGACGCTCAACAAGTTTCCAGACGCGAGACTCTCCTTCGTTCTATGAATCAAAAAATTAAAAATATATACTTTTAAAGCAATATATGATGTCCCTACTTATAATCTATTACTTATGTCGAATGAAACAACGACCAAAACGGGTAGCGTATGAAGAAACCTTTGCTTTTTAGTTGTCGCAACAAGAGAGAACAAGATTCGTAGTGCATGAAGTAGTTACTTGGCGCGCGACATGAAGTCGTCGTAGAGGCAGCGCTGGCGCGCGGCGAGGCGGCACATGAGCACGCGCTCGTACTTGCGCGGCATCTGGCGCTCCACGTCGCGCTTGAGGCGGCGCAGCAGGAAGGGGCGCAGCACGGCGTGCAGGCGGCGCAGCGGCTCCTCGGCGTAGCGCGCGCCCTCGGCCATGGCGCCCACCTCCGCGAACCACTCGCGGAACTCCGAGTGCGACGCGAACTCCTCCGGCATGAGGAAGTGCATCAGCGACCACAGCTCCACCAGGCTGTTCTGCAGCGGCGTGCCCGTCAGCAGCAGCCGCCTGCGCACACACACACACGTACACACCTCGACACACCTCTACACCCCGCCCAATCAAACAACCACACCTACTCAATAACTACCTCTCAGTTTGAAAGTTCAGCAGCAGCTGCCATCTCTGAGATTTGAAGTTCTTGATGTTTTGAGCTTCATCTAAAATTAGATATTTCCACTTTTTCCGCCGAAAGCTCTGATGGTCTTGAACGACCAATTTGTAAGAAGTGATACACACATGGAAGGAATTCGCTTTAGTCCATCCGACACGCTTCTGTTTGCGTTCCTTTATTGTACCATAGTATGTGAGAATCTTGAAGGCGGGACACCATTTCTTAAATTCCATTTCCCAATTGAGCACGACCGACGTGGGCGCCACCACCAAGTGCGGTCCCCAATCGAAACGCTCGAGCGCCAGGTGCGCCAGCAGAGCAATGGTCTGCACCGTCTTGCCGAGCCCCATCTCGTCGGCCAGGATGCCATTGAGTCCGCGCGCGTGCATGGTGGCCAGCCAGTGCAGGCCCACGTGCTGGTACTCGCGCAGCGCGTGGCGCAGCAGCCGCGGCACCGGCGTGCCCACCGCCGTCTCCGACAGCGTGGTGCCCGTGGGCTGCAGCGACGCCGCCAGCGACGACGCTTCCTCCACGCGCCGCTCCGACTCTCCCGCCTCTGTCGTCATTCGCGTGGCCGACGCCGTCGTTTCTGCGGAAGCTTGCGTCTCCAAGTCCACCGGCGGCGCCTCTTGCATGAGAACCTCGAGCGGTTCTTCGGCGGAGGTGCTGGCGTCGTCGGAGTCGGAGTCGGCGCTGGAGTCGTCGCCAGAGCTGGTGGCGGCGGTGTCGGAGTCGGAGGCGGGCGCGGGCGCTGGCGCGACCGAGTAGCGGCGCACGAGCTCGTCGATGTCCAGGTCGGCGTCTCGGCGCAGCGCGTCCAGCTCGTCGGCGGCGTCGCGGCCGGTCTCGACGCGCTCCTGCTCGGCGATGGTGCGCTCGTCGTCGGCGGAGTCGTCGTCGTCGGGCGAGTAGTCGGAGGGCGGCGGCGAGTGCGCGGGCAGGTAGCCGGGCGGCAGCAGGTCCCCGAGGTCGAGGCGCGACTCGCGGCGCAGCGCCTCGATCTCGTCGCGGTGCGCGGCGGCGTCGAGGCCGGCCTCGCGCTCGGCGGCGGCGATGGTTTCCTCGTCGTCGTCGGAGCAGCCGCGCGGCGTGAACTCGTCGTCGGAGGGCGCGGCGGTGGGCGTGGCGCTGGGCGGCGCGGCGGCGGGCGCCAGGTTGGCGGCGAGTTGTCGCGAGTACTGCTCGGTGCGGTCGACGATGTAGCTGAGCTGTTCGTCGAGCGCCTCCTTGCGCGCGCGCTCCACTCTCCGCACACGTTTCCACTCCACTAGCTGCCGGAGATGTCAATTGTTAACTAATTATCAAAAAAAGAGAACCAAACTCCTCAATTGTCATATTCATCTGTATCCCATAATTGTTTATTAATCGGTAACCACATTTTTAAAAAGAAAAATATATGTGTGTTGATAAAAAAATGTTAAAACTTGTTCATGCGCTTAACCAAAACTGAATTGCCTTCAAAGACATCACGTTTTTATTCTGTCGTTTTATTAAAAAAATCCTTTTCTGTGCATGTAAATGATAAACAATAACGTTTTAATAGCCACAACTATTTAGATTATATCTAGACTGCGAAAACGAAGCCCTGTGGTTGTTTTAGTGATTACTGATTACAGACACAATGCAAATAAAAAGGCCATAGGCCGTTAACTGTAATAAAATGGCCGCAGAACGATATATGAATGATCTTTTGAGGTTGGTACCAACAAGTATTCTGCAAGTATCAACTCGTTACTTAATTTGGTTTTCAGTTAAATAAAAATTTAAAACCACACATTTTTTTTTTCTCAAACACGATTAAATCGATTTACGTAAAATTTAGACATCAGGTGGATGTATCTAAAGCCTTTATTTAAAAAATAATAAGTCAGAATATTTAATACAACTATACATTATTTTTCAGTCTGACCAATTTTTTTTATTGAACTTAAGAGAATAATACTGATCAACACATTATGGAAAATATTCAAATTTACACGTAATAAGTCATTTATTTTAATTCAATAATATCCTTATCATTGTTCAAATTATACCATTATTATTCAAGCATGGTCGCCGGTCATTTTTATACAAAGACGTGAGTATTGTCTCAAGTATTTTGTTACGTGAGGATAAACATTAGGGAATATTTTGAAAAAAAAATATATTCCATTTCATTTAACTAATATATTATTGATTCTAAATCTACTGTCAAAATTTAGTCGCGGATCAAAATAGCCCTGTATAGGTGTATTAAATATTATTGAATTTTTTTTATAAATGCTTTAGGTTCATCTATCTGAGGTCCAAATTTCACTAAAATCGATTTAGCCGTTTTCGAAAAAAAAAAAAATTTTTTTTTAGATTTATTCGAAAACCGTGATAGGTAGACAGTTAAATCTCGCAGAATTAAAGAATCTTATCAGTACCAACATACTCTCAAAAGATCGTCCAGATATCGTTCTGGGGCCATTTTAGTACCCTTATCGGCCTATGGCCTTTTGCAAAAAAGAAGCGGCGTTTTTTTTTAATTTTTTTAAGTATTAGTATTTGTAGTGTTTGGGTGGTGAATGATGCTAAAATGTTAATGTAAACCGTTGCGTACCATTGTTATTTTTTAAAATAAAGGGTGTATATTATTATTTTAGGAAAAATAATATATTTACCAACCAAACACGGTAGGAAAAAAAAAAACAAAATGCACCATTTTTTTACGACATATTTAGTCGCATTGTGTCTGAAGTGAATAAAGCCATCAGCTGGCTTCATTATCGGTCGTAGCCTGGATATTCCCTGTATATGTTTCGTTTTTAATGATAGATAACTCATTGGTATAATTCTTAAAAAAATGTGAGACTCCTGCACGAAAAGGATCATACCTTTTCCACATTTGACCAAAACGTGCGTATCTCTTTGGCAGCGAAAGCCGCGATCTTTCTTAATTGCATTTCTTGAGCTTTCTCCGCCCTTTGCGCTGCTAAAGCTTTATCTTGAAAATATTTTTGAACAGCTCGAGCGCACTGAAAATATTAAAAAATATGGTTCAATAAACACCACATACACCACACGCGCGCATCAAAACGCGGGATCACATCAACAATTAGCAAACACTCACTTTCTTAGCGGCTTGTTTTTTCCACTTGCGTTCGTGACTGAAGTCTTGGGACAGCCACGCCATCTCTTCGAGCAGATAGTCCCAGTGAGACTTTGGACGCGGCGGCTCCATGATGCGCGGCAGGCGCCGCTCCGTCCACAGCCCGGCGCGAGACAGCTCCGCCACGCGCCGCGCCACGTACGCTTCTTGTCTGGCCTTCTCCACCATCTCATCGGCCGGCGCGGCTGACGGCGTGGCTGCTGATGCGGCGGGCGCGGCGGGGGGCGCAGGGGGCGCGGGCGTCGCCGCGGCCGGCAGCGGGGCGCTGGCCGACACGAGCGCCGGCACGGGCGCCACTGCGGGGGCGGGTGCAGGCGCTGGCGCCGGTGCAGGCGGCGACGCCAGTGTCGGTGTAGGCGCAGGCGCGACAGTGACGACAGACGGGACTGCAGGCACGGGCGCGGGCACTGTCGCCGCCGCAGACGTGGTGGCGGCCACCGATACCGGTGCGGGCGCGGAGGAAGATGCAGGCACGAGTGCGGGCGCGACGGCGACGGATTCGTTGGCGGCCGGCGGCCGGCGCGCCTCCAGGAACGCCACTAGCTGTGGCGTCGCCGGCCGCCGCCGCCACGACGAGTAGTCCATCATGTTGCCGCCCGCCTGCAGGAAGTACAGCTCGCTCAGGTGCTCCGTGAAGCTGCAACCGATGCGTATTATTTGAATGCACAATTACATTAAAAAGCGTGTGCCTGTTGGTAACGGACCACACGCGGCTGCCAGCATGTTCACGGTGCATGCGGGTTCAAATCTCAAGGAACACCTCTGACTTTTCGGGGGTCAATGGTCAATCACCAAGCACTATAACGGTGAAGGGAAACATGTGAGTAAATCTGCATACCATAGCGATTTCTAAGAATTTCCATGGTATGTAAAGGCCGCCAATGCGCACTAAGCCGGCGTGGTAGATTATATGGCCTGACCTTTCTCAATCGTGCTCTCGATTATAGAGGAAGCCTGTGCCCTGCAGCGGGACGTATATGGGGGGGGGGGGGAGGGGGTGATACATTACAGTGCGCATTAGAGGGTGCGGAGAGATTCGGAGGCGCTCACCTGTCGCGCAGCACCTTCAGCCGCAACAGGTGGCAGTCGAAGATGGCGCGGCGCAGCGCGGTGGCGTCATCAGGTCGCGAGGGCCGCGCTCGCTTGCGCGGCGGCTCGGCGGCGTCGGGTGCGGGCGCGGTTGCGCCCCCCGCCGCGGCGCCATTGAGCGCGCGTGCGCCGACGCCGCGCTCCACGCCCTGCACACGTGCAACTACTCGTGAAATCGAGTTGATAATACACATAGCTACTACTCGAGATCACACTACACTCGATGATAATAACTGAAAGCTACAGAGTACAGCGATTGCATAATGAACACCGGATTGCAGAACTTACAGCAGTTCAAATTTACTTAATTAACATACAAGATTTTTACATATGTTACTTAATTTAAACCACATGTTTCTCATCACCCCAGGTGACATTGTACAGAATCTGAAAAAAAAAAAAGATGATTTTTAGCTTAGCTGACCTTCAGATCGGTTCGAGAACTTACTTGAGTCTTTAAAAGAGTCGTACCTATATGAGTTCATCAAAGGCCTTGGAAACTAAAATCATGATTTTTGACAAAACCACCAGGTAGCTTTTTTTCAAACTTGGTGCAATGTTTCCTGGGGTGGCTAGGAACACCCGAACAAGTGGTATAAATTAAATAACATATGTCAAAATCACCTTGTATAACGATATAAATCCTATCCTACTTCGTACTAACCCTATCCTACTATATCCTACTAATATTATAAAGACGAAAGTTTGTGTGTTTGTTACTTCTTCACGCTTAAACGAATTCACCAAAGAAATCGAAGAAACCATTATAATATATTTATATTGAACTAGTCGCCTGGCCCGGCTTCGCCCGGGTGCAGTTAGTTTTTGAGTCCAGTCCATATTAACAACATATTATTTCGAATACTGTTTTATATTTAAACTGAATGTGACCGCCGTCGACTATATTGCTTTTCTCGGCCCGTCCCGTTATATCTTGTTCTGTCCTATCTCATTCTGTCCCATGACGAAAGCATGCAATGTCCTGTCCTGTCTTGTACCGTGCCATCTATTCAAGTTTGAAAAGTAACAAATATGCATATTTGAATTCCTTACTCACCCCACGGAAACACTACGTTTTTTGTGATAAAAGGAAACCAATGTATTAATCCAGGGTATCTGTAGGCCCTATACCAAATTTTATCAAAATCTGTCTAGCATACATACAAACTTTCGCGTTTATAGTATTAATAAAGGAACCTTCCTTTATTTCACCCACTGACGCCTCTTATCCACAAACAAAGCATAATATACGCACGCTATGCGTATATAATTTTGTAGCTCATTCCAAGGACAAATCTATATATATAAAAGAAAGTCGTGTTAGTTACACTATTTATAACTCAAGAACGGATTTACCGATATGGCTGAAAATTGGTGAGGAGGTAGCCTAGAGCCAGGAGACAGACATAGGCTACTTTTTTTGTGAAGAAAAGGCTTGAAGGGGTTGAAATAAGGGATGAAAGTTTGTATGGAAAAATCTAAACCGTTAAAGTTAAGATTTTAAACTTGGCACTTTAGTTACTCATTTAAAAATAAAAATATATAAATTAACCCTAAAGGGGTTAAAATAAGGGTTGGAATTTTATATGCAAAATCGAAACAGCTGAAGCTATTTCTATCAAAATATATATTTCAGCTCCTTATTACAAACGAAAAATAACGGCTTACAATAATTTTGGAAAATCATCATTACGGGGGTAAAATAAGGGTAGAAAATTGTACGGAAAATCAAAACAACTAAAGCTATTGATATAAAAACTTATAATTTGACATCAGTAACGAAAAATAATGTGCACTATAAAAACATCTTAGGCAATGCATATATAAACACACGCCTTTTTCCCAGAAGGGGTAGGCAGAGGTGCTACCAGAACACCCACGTTTCGCCTTATATATTCCGTCCCACGATGTGATAGGGGGCGAGCCTATCGCCATATCGGGCACAAATTCCTGACTCCGGGCTGATAATGAATAGAAAAATCCAATATCACTTTGCCCGACCCGGGATTCGAATCCGAGACATCAGCTTTGCAATCGTACCGTAGTACCACTACGCCACCGAGGCAGTCTATAGGTAATGCATAGTCTTCTTTATAAGCCTAAAGCGACGAAAAGGGGTTTGTTTTGACGAACATTCTTAGCGCTGTTTCAGGTAGGAATTAAACAACAGAAATCACCAAGAAGGGAAAAACGTTATGACTATTGCATTGTTTACATTTGAGAAAAAAGTAGTTTACTATACTTCAAAAAATCAATTTCGTAGTCAGAATTTTGGCTGAGCGGAAAGTTTTAGCAGGAATTTCGCAAAGTATTTGTGTTTGCGTATTTTTAAAATTATATTCGTCATAATTTCGTGTTTATATAAGGCCTATCTACAAAATAAAAGCAATTCCAAAAAATTGTCAACATGCCTATTAAGGCATTAAGGGATGAAATGTGATAAAGTGGGACGAACGCGATGAGACCGGTCGGATCCGGATTGCATTCGATGGGAAATAATGGGACGGGATGTAACAGAAAGAAAAGGAGCCAGATGGGATGGGATGGGATACGATAGGAAAAGGGATAGTAGGTACTTAGGTTGAGTTCAGGAGTACAAAAGTTTGATCGGGAATAATATATTTCTGGTGTGGAGTGGAGTCTAAACATCTAAGCACCCAGGCGAAGCTGGGCCGGGCCGCTAGTATATTAATAAAAAAGTTTGAGAAGACAGTCAAGTAACTATTCAATTTCGACTATAAATTTAGATTGTTAGGACAAAGGATGCCTAAGATATCGATTTTGAGAACATTCTAATCAATAACAAAAAAGTTCAAATTGGCAGCCATAATTTTCAATGTTGACTGATAATCTGAACAAAGGGTGCCTTAGACATCGATTGTGGCAACAATCGGATCAATAATAACTAAAACTCTTAAAATGGAGGTCAGCAATTTTAATTCTGATAAAAATATTGAATTTTAGAATTATAGAAAACTAAAAAAAATACTAATTTCTAAAATTTTAGCAACGCAACAATTATAACGTTTTTCTCATTTTGGTGATTTATATTAAATAATTCGTACCTGAAACAGAGCTAACAATCTTAGTTCAAAACAACCCCTTATTGTCCCTTCAGAGCTAATAAATGATGAGCCAGCTAGATGGGTGGACCAACTCAAGGAGGTGACTGGAGGCCAGATACGGTACATGTGACGCAGAACCGGACCGAGTGGAGCTTGACATACAGTCATGATCCTCAGCATTGAGGAAACGACCAGGAAGAAGAAGAAGAGCTAATAAAGAAAACTATGCATTACCTAAGATCTTGTTTATAGCGCATGACGATTATTTTTCATTACTGGTAATGAGTTACATTATGAATTTTGACATCAATAGCTTTAGCGGTTTTGATTTTTCGTATAATATTTCTACCCTTATTTTACGCCTATAATGCTGTATTTCAAAAATTATTACACGCAATTATTTTTCGTTTGTAATAAGGAGCTAACTATAACTTTTCATGGAAATAGCTTCAGCGGTTTCAACTTTCCATATGAAATTTCAACCCTTATAGGGCTCAAACCTTTAGGGTAAATTTTTAGAAAACAAAGTATGCAGATATTGTTGTTTTTAAATACGTAACTAAAGTGCTAAGTTTGACATCTGTAACTTCAAAGGTTTAGATTTTTCCATACAAACTTTCATCCCCTATCTCAACCCCTTCAAGCCTTTTATTTACAAAAAAAAGTAGTCTATGTCCTTTCCAAAGGTCTAATCTATCATTGTGTAAATTTTTATTAAAAACGGTTCTGTGGTTCATGCATGAAAAGGTTGACACAGACAGACAGTTTCGAGACTTGCGCATTTATAATATTACTAGTAAGGAAATAAGAAAGTAATGATTTATTTGGTTTTCTAAAGTCTTCTTGTTTATTATGTTTTCATCTATGTATAGTAAGAAAAATAAAAATAATTTAAAAAAATTAACCGAATGTGTAATAAAAAGAGAATTAAAACTTAAAATAAAATCTTTTAATAAATCTATAATACCTAAATATACAACAATTTTTTTTGAGGTTGGTGCTAGCCACCACCTATGCCTCGCGGTTTTACCCACATAGTTCGTAGCAAGATGTTATATAGCTTATAGAAGGCCAGCTGGCACCAACCTCAAAAAAATTTGATTATATATTTAGGTATTATAGATTTATTAAAAGGTTAGTTTTATTTCTCTCTTTTTATTACACTTTTGAAGTCGAATTCATTTTTTTTTATTTTTTTATTTCTTAATTTTTTAAATTTCTATAGCAGTAATTAAAACCAATTTCTTACCATTTTTTGCTAAGATAACTATCTACAAATTTTCTTAGTGAATACAGGGTATAACAAGACTGCTACCGAAAATGAAGCCAGGTGGAAGTTTTTGTGAATTGAGACACGATTCAACTAAATTTTTTGCAAATAAAAGTGACGACGACTTATTACAAAGATATAACATGTCCTGTCTGTGTCCCCATTGAGATTTAACCAAAGCTACAAATATTTTTAACAGACTTCAAAAAAAGGAGGAAGTGCTCTATTCGTTGGAATCTTTATTTTTTTATGAATGTTCACCAAATACTCTAAGACACCTGAACCAATTTGGAAAATTATTTTTTTGTTTAAACACGTATGTATATTTCACAGGTGGTCCCAAAAATTCAAGATTTGATGAATATCTTCAGACCTGGAAAGTAAAACTCCTCAAAATTAGTAAAAGAGTTAAACCACAGTGGGGAGGAGAAGAAGGGAAGGGGGGGGGGTGAGAAAATGAGTATATATTCTTTTTATTGCATAGATTCAGCAAATGAGCATACAGGTCACCTGATGGTAAGTGATCACTGCTACCCATGAACATCTACAATGTGGGGTCATAAATGTTGCCAACGCAATTGGGAGGGGAGCAGGCAGGAAAAAGGATGAGAAGAGGAAAGAGGTATTGGGCATCCGGGAATCTCACTCACTAAACGAATTGCGACAATGGAACTGGTGCTTCAAGTCGATTTCCTGTGGATAGACTGCCCAGATGAGGTTACCCTGTCATGCAGAGTCTTGACTGACAACAGCTGGCTCTACCACTTTCAAGATCATTCTGTTAGTTTAATGACCATTTACCATCTCTCAGGCAGTGTCTTAATTCTGTATTGATATTCAATATTTAACTCAATGTTATTTTATAGCATGGACATAATTTAATAGTTAACCATTTTTGGAGTTTGGACATAGAATAAAGCAAATGACAATCAGATGGCGCAAAGTCAGAGGTATAAGGTGAATGTGACAACTGACAACACATCCTATATTGGAACCAATATTTTTTTGGATGGCTAAAGATGTGTGGGGGCTTTACAGTACTATCCTGCCAAATAAAACATTTATAATATGCCAATTAAAGCCTCTTTTTTTTCATTTATGTTTTTATCTGACAAGCACTGTGTTATAAAATATTCAATTTTTATCACACATTATGAGTTGTTTTAGAAATATGGAAAGATTTGCCATCACACATGTTCATATATAATCCCGGGTCTTTGTGCCGTAGCGGGAAGAGGCATCTTTGATTCCATTCAATAATCAGTCTGGACAGTATTGGGCATACATACTAGTAATGGGAATTATTGCTATTTCAAATTAACATCACCACCTTGTTATTTTTGAAGTCTTAGCATTCTCTATATTTCCGTTATTGCTAATTGACCCCTCCCTCCAATAGAATTTGTTAAATAAAAAAACTTGTCCACATTTTTCACATCCAAAATTATATACACAAAATTTACTGTTAAGTTTCTTCTTTTTATGCAAAAACACCTAACTAATATTTACATTATATATACCTATTATAACATTACTAACATTTTCAAAGTTTATACTATTATTACCATACAAAGTATACACAAAATAATTCAATTTCTTTGCAAAACCCACTAGTAGTAACGCAAACATAATTAACTTTGACATTCATTTATGTGCCACTCAGATTATTAATAAAAAACAACCAATATAAGTACATGCAATACCCGCCCTTAAACATGCATAGTTTATTTGAAATCAATGATTATAATTGCTAGGCCGCACTCATCACGTTATCTATGTTGCTTATATAACTCAATCCTCCATAGATCATATGAGAACGCATAAAAATGTTAGCTGATCGGCTTTATGAAACACAATCGCACTTCGCATATTTCAGCAACTGTTTATATTTGTGAAATGCTATTATCGATTTCACTAGCTATTTGTGATTGCTATTGCTATTTATTACAACACTAATATATACAGTATAATACATTGACAGCTTCCGTGGCGCAGTTGGTTATACACCCCCTGTGAAACGAGAGGCTGCGGGTTTAATCCCCACACCGAGACAAATGTTTGTGAGGCCCACAAGTTTGTGTCTGGGGTCTGGGTGTTTGTGAGACCGGGTGTTTCTGATACCCATGACACAAGACTTAAATGATCTTAATGTGGGGTCAGGACTATGCATGTGACTGTTGGATGTATTTATTTATATTTATATTTCTTTATTTATAATTATAACATACCATATGCAGTCACTATGCTGTGCCAGATGTGCAATACTTTAAGCTCATCCATCATGCCACATGTTGTGCAATAAAGATCTGAATTGATATGAACGTTCTTATGTATACCCTCAACTTCAAATGGATAGTCAGCTTGCACATTTTTAGTGGAAAATCAAGAAACAGGAAATTTGGGAAATATAATTTTAACAATGCTTTCTTTTATGGCTTGGTTCCTATGTACAGCACTCCAATTTGCTTGTGATATATCTATAATCCATATGCTCACATCATTGAAAATGGCACCACAAAATTATATGTCAAGGATGCACTCTTTTTTCATCTGTATTAAATTGACATAAAAACAAAATCAATTAACTAATCAATATAATTTTGCTACAAAATTATTGAAGGTACTTCAAAAACAAGAAAACATTATATAATTATTGTCAATATATTCTATGTACTTAAAGTAAAACTTGAGTTTGAGATATAAAGTAAAAACATTATAACAATAATTTGGTTAATGCACATAGCATATATTTCATGTAGTGCTCATAGTTTGCCATGTAATGATGAGAATCACATAGCCATTTGTATATATCAATGTTTAGGTGGCAAACTAGCCATATTAGTGAAATGTTGAAATGTAAAAAAAGTGCACATAGCAGATATTGGTTTATCAACAATGATCTGTTGAATGCTTTGAATACATAAAAAAACAAAAAATGTGCAAAAACCATCTAAGAACAAAATCTGCACGGACTTTGTAACCAACCCAATAGAAGAAATATTCAATGTTTATATGAACCTCTGTTTGAATGTCGTGTTTGCTCATATTAATTCAATTGAATTTTTTTAATTGTACGGCTCTATTGCAAAAGCGACAACTACGCCAATGTCAAGTAGGTAGTGGGCTTAAAGTATACGAATTAAATGTGATTGATAAATATTACCACATAGCAAATATTATTTAAGACATATTCGGAATACAAACGTAAGGCAGAGCCAAGTTATCGTAACAACGCTGGGGCACACCGTCGCGCTGTCAAGTGAGCCAGTAACTTGACATCATTGCGACATTTAACATTGCACCGACATTACAAATGTTTAATGGCATTGCTGCCGTTTATTAATTTGCCGTGCGGCGTACGACCACCGACGCCGAGCGCCGGGCACCGGGCGGCAGAGGCGGAGCCCTGGCAGTAGTTCATACCATGAGTTGCGGGGTTGCACAGAGTTCGGACGGCGCGGCGAGCTCATCGCGTCCGTTCATGTTGTGACATCGCGAGTTAATGCACTGTCACCAATTCCTTGGAAAATATCACTGCACACACTGCACTAATCACCGGTCCTAACATCGAAAACACTATACACCATGTATTGTACCTATTAAATTACAATTTCCTAATAATCTATCAATAAAATTTAAGATGGTAAAGTTCACTCTTCTTTGTTGGATAACTTTATTTTGTTACCGTAGAACAGTCATATCCGTTGTAGTCCGCCGACCCGCCGTAAACAACAATGGAGAGATACAACCGGGCGGCCATATTGGACGACATAATGTGAATAAGTTCGCGTCATGGCTCCGAACACTATTTGATCTCTAAATTATATCACAATCAATAAACATAACTCGTTATCACACCGTTTTGAATCTTTCATTACAATAATTTTACCGTTCTACAGCCATATTTGTCAGAAAAAAAAACTACAATATTTCGATACTGGATACTGCGCAGAATAGAGATGCGAACAGTTATTCGACTGTAACACTCGATAGACGTCATATCTTAATATTGATTATCTTTATTATGTTTGAGTGGTTATTTTTATAAAAAAATCCCATTCTGGCCCGTCTCGTTATATCCCGCCTTGCCCCGTCTTATTCTCACTCAAGATATGTAATCCAGTCCCACCCAATCCACTCGAGTACAAAAAAGTAACAAATATATAGGAATTCCTCCCTCATCCCACAGAAACACTACATTTTTCGGGACAAAAAGTAGCCTAATAGTTAATCCAGGGTATCAGCTACCTCCATACCAAATTTAATCAAAATCCATAAAGCCGTTTTTGAGTTCGTCGCACACAACCGCAGAAACAGACAAAAATTCTAAAAATCATTGTTTTGGCTTCTAGTTTCTACTGCGTTAATATAGTCCCCCCATATTCATTTTCCTCATTTGCCTTCCGTGTAAAGACATCGATCGGTTACAAATTTATTATATGTATAAATATAGATAACAACAAATTGTCGTTTTTTAGTTACACTTTTGAAGTAAAACTTTTTTTACGCACGCGTGACTTGGAGAGTAAGCTGGTGGATGCGTGACGAGAGCGTTACGAAAAGTGTGATCGGGCGAGGCGAACGGAAGTTGAGAGGGAGATATAAGTTAGTGAAGATAGAAAGATAGAGAGAGAGAGTTACGGTTCGTATATTATTGTTGGGGAATATTATATTATGATTATTCTAATTATATTAGAGCTAAAGAAGTTTTACTTCAGTCGTGTGGTCTAAAGCACACTCGTTTTTGAAGTAAAACTTCTTTAGGCACACTTGACTTGGGGGGTAAACTGGTGAATACATGACAAGAGCGTTACGGAAGTTGTGTGACACGACGAGGCCAACGGAAGTTGAAAATTGTCAATGGAGATCCATGATTAATCATTGAAGGAGATTAACCGATTTGCTCCAAGTACGGACAAGAAATTCATAATGACAAAAAAATCAGGCTCATTTTTTTTTGGTTTATTTCCCATTTTATTTTCATCCTACACCATCGGAATAAGATTTATAAGAAAAATAAGGACATGTAATTTATTGTATGCAATATTCATATTTGACACCTGTCAAATCATTAGTATGAAGTATTTGTCAAACTTCGTGTTTATTATGTGTAAGTGAAAAATTATTGACAAAAATAACTTTTAACATAAAATTTTAAAAATAAAGTACATAGATATAAAGATATGAGGTTACTTGTCGGTACGTCTTCTTTTTTCTTGAAAATATTTATTCATAAATATACATGTGTTTGTGTGACTAATAATAATATATGGTGGTGAAGGATAGGCCATTGTAAAAATTCGTGGTAAAAGTGAATTTTATCAATTATATAAATGGAGCTAAAGAAGTTTTGCTTCAGTCGTGTGATCCAAACCACACTCTTTTTTTTCAAACCATAGGTCGAGCAAATGAGCAACCAGGTCACCTGATGGTAAGTGGTCACTGCCACCCGTGAAAATTCACAACGCTTGGATCATGGATGTGTTGCCGGCCCTTCAGATCAAGAGGCGTATGGAAGGGAAAAAGGAGAGGAAGAGGAAAGTTGTATTGGGCATCCGGCAGTCTCACACACCAAACGAAATGCGACAGCCAAGCTATCGCTTCACGTTGATCTCATGTGAGACAGTGGTACCACCCCGGACGAGCCTGTCCATTCAGGTTGCGTTATGGCTGACAACAGTGTAACTCTACCACTTCCAAAAATTTTACATTACATTGGAAATTAACTTGATATTGGTATATTAAGAAATATTAGGATATTTTGAAACCTTTAATAAAATGTAATTTTACCAATGTTAAAGTATAAAGGCTGAATTTAATATAAGTTTGATTGTTGCCTAACTATCAAAAGGTGTTTCCTCAGTATTCAGATATTTTTTATCGTTCTTTCTACTTGTCCGGCACGTTGAAGCTGATAAATTCCAAAGCGATACCATCCAAACTTTATAATTGCCGCTCGGGTGATGAATGTATTATAAGCATGCGCAGACAAACTTTATGAGATGACGATAGTCTAGCAGCCATGGACTCTTGGTTCATCATCATCATCATCATCCATCAGCCAAAGGAAGTCCACTGCTGAACATAGGCCTCTCCCAATGATTTCCATAGTGACCTGTTGGAGGCTTCTCTTGGTTCACTACGCACTAAAACAGTAAATATAAATCACAATGACAGCCTCCGTGGCGCAGTTGGTTATACGCCGGCTGTGAAACGAGAGACCGCGAGTTCGATCCCCGCATCGAGACAAATGTTTGTGAGGCCTACAAGTATTTGTCTCGGGTCTGGATGTTGTTTGTGAGGTCGAAAAGTCTCTCAGAGTTTCTGATATCCACGATACAAGACTTAATTGATCTTAATGTGAGGTCAGAAGTATATAGGTGACTGTTGCGTGTATTTATTTATTTATGTATAATACAAATATAAATACATCTTTTCACAAGGCTTGTAGAAAAAAGAAAGACACGCAAAGTTAAAATGATAAATTTTGAATAATTTAAGAATAACAAAATATGCTCATCACAAAAACGGAAACACTCAGCGTGTGCTAATATAATATCGGCGCTGGTTTACTTCTTGGCCGATAGGGTATTGCAAAATTCTTTTGTATTTTCATTAACTTGTTACATACATAAATACTCGTAACATAAATTAATTAAATAATAATTTCGATAAACTCGAAGTCCATCACTATTAGTATACAAAATTTGACACATTATTTAATAGTTTTATTTATTCTTGGAAACCTAGTCCTTTAAGGTATTATTTATTTCTATCAATGTTTTTTATGATATTTATGTAATCATAACTAAAATTCTATTATAATTAGTCTACATAAAGAAGTAATCAATATTATATTAAATTATTTTGGGCTTCATCTATATATAATAAATAGCGGCCCGACCCGGCTTCGTCTAGGTGCAAACACTTTTTTAAATCTAGTTCAGTGGTAGGTCATGAAAAATTTCACATTGAAAAATTTCAATTTTTCAGAATAAGAAAAAATTCTGATTTTTTTTTCCGATATTTTTCCATTTGAAATATTCTGAGAAATGGGGTGAATCGAAAATCAGGAGAAAATCGAAATAATCCATCCATCCATCAGCCAAAGGAAGTCCACTGCTGAACATAGGACTTTCCTAATCATTTCCACAGTGACCTGTTGGAGGCAGCCTGCATCCCTGGATCGGATCGCTAATCCCAATCAACTTTTTTAGTTTAATACTTGTAAATTAAGGGTAGTTAAATTGTAACAGTCACTAAGCGGATGACTAATACTCAGTCCGCCCCGTGACCACGAATACTGTAAAGTGATCGAAACGTCGGGAAATTAAAAAATGTAAAAGTTAAATTAAATCCGTAAGAATTCGTTTTATTTCAATATATAACATTCGCGTATATCCGAGAAACCATTATACTTGTCTTGTTTATACGTATTTCAATTTCAATATATTTTATTTATAAATAATTATTTGTGTCTCTTTCTTCCAATTGACAGTCATTACATTTAATCGCTACTTTGAATGTGGACTTTCCAGTATTACAAATAAATCTAGACTAACTTTATTAGCCAGTGTAACGTAAAAGTAAAAGTTCTGATAGTTAAATAATTGAATTTTTCCATTTTGAAATGTTCCGGAAAAAAAAACTGAAAATTTTCCGAAAAATAGAATATTTCCGGCCACTAGTCTAGTCTACAACACTAGTCCAGTCCACATCAGACACATATTACGAGTATTTCGCGTATATTAATGTTTTATGCCTGGTTTAAGATTAATTTTATTTCTCTCTTTTTATTACACTTCTGAAGTCGGTTTACATTGTAAGTAGTGGTTTTATATTTTTTTTATATTAGTGCACACTATCAGTCGTACGTCGTGGACGTGGCCTTAAATGTTCTAACGCTGTTCAGCCGCGTCCGTCAGCCGCATCTGATAATTTGTTTTCGGCATTTTTCGGTTTTTTCATTTCTTCTATAATTATGTTTATTACATACATAAACATCACGCGTTTTCCCGCAAGGGGTAGGTAGAGGTGCAAACAGGACACCCACGTATTACCTTATGTGTTCCGTCCCATGTTGTGATAGGGGGGGAGTCTATCGCCATCGGGCACAAATTTTTGACTCTGGGCTGATAATGAATAGAAAAACCAATATCACTTTGCCCGACCTGGGATTCGAACCCGAGACCTCAGCTTTGTAATCATCGTAGTACAACTACGCCACCGAGGCAGTAATTAAGTATATTTTAAACTACGGTGTACTACGTTTTGTTTGTTTGAAAATGTCATATATATGCTATGACGTTTGTTGTCAATTTATTGACAACTACTGACAACTTTGTGTTACGTTCGTGGTGACCGTATATTTAAAAATCAATTTAATGTAATCTAGTCTTCACAACCAAATAAATAATTGTACTTTTCATTAAAATCCGTAATCTTTTTTCGATTCATAAATTTATAATATACATGATCTTAGGGAGAGTCGTATGTGCACAGCGCGGCGTGTACGTGGATCGAGGAAGTAATTTTTTGTGTAAATAGACGCATCGTCAGCGAAGATATAAAACGATTCGTTTTTGAATCGTAAATATTAATGTAGGTAAGTGTTGTGTTTTATCGAACATAGTTTGCAAACGTGGAGATGGACACGCGCTGCGCCTTCGTACCTCACGCTACTGTAGTGTGCACATTCCATATCAAAGGTACACACTCGCTATTCCATGCGACGCGACGTGTCTAATATATTTATTTTTTATTGTTGTGGGTGAGTATTGCGACGTTACGGCCAACAGCGACGCATTCTCTAGGGCTAGTAACAAACCTGTGATCTGATTTACTAAAGAAAACACAAAATATATTGGCCAATTCACTACAAAGACGTAGCCAACCAGTAAAACCTTCTGTGTAGGATTTAAATTGCAGCCACATGGTGATCAAATTGAAAACATGCTCATGTTGATTTAAGCATATTCTAAGTAAGCACTTTGTCTTAAAGCAATAGACTAGATGAAACCCCAGTTAGCATGTAACAGCAGTGTGCAGGGTCAGTGCTCAGTGCAGAGTGCCGATTGCTGTGGGAGGTGTAATGTCTGGAGGTCTCAGTGGATGTTACTTATAACTTGTTACAGGATCTGTTTACATACTAACAAGAAGCTCTATATCTGCTTGAGATCGTAAGTGAATGCAATAGTCTTTTTTGTTTGCAGTTAAAGGTGTCTAAACATTCTCACATGGTTGTGCATTTAGTTAGATGACAATATTGTCTGAATTTATTTAGTGATGTTTGAGATGTAACTTAGTGTAATGTATGTTTTATAAGCAATTGAACTTATGTTAAAGTCAGAGTTGAATATGGTTTAATTATCATTTATGTCATTTGCATTAGTCTATTGCATTTACATGGCATATAAAATACACATAAAGTGGACTTGTATAGGATATCAGTATGGAATAATATTTTTAGCTCTATGTGAAACTATTAGCAATAGTGAAATACACTCTTATCTTATACTGACATTCATTTAAAAGGGTGTTCTGCATATTACTTTGTATTTCCTCAAATGTATTCCTCATTGTATGTAAGAATGTGAGTTATCATGTTAACATATAACACTCCTTCCTATCCAACATGTCACACTAAACATGATTGTAATTTACATATTTAAGTAACATAATTGTAATACATAAATCCCCTGAGTACTACTAGTGTAATACTTCAAAAATTCACCCTGTATACACTTGTATTCAGGGTGAATTTTTGGATGGATGGCTAAATCTGAAACTAAGGAATAGCAAAAAATGCTGGAAGGAGTCATAAGCCCGATTTTTAAGGAAACTAAAACTGTATATGTACTTGGATTTTTGATAAATCTATATTCCTAGCTAGAAATGGAACCTGATGATTTTGAAAAAAATAACACACGCTGTATTATTAAATCATTTGATAATGTTGCTAATAATGACCAATTTCTGGGAAGTAAAACATATGACAAACGAAAGGAAAGGGGTTAATTTTAGCCAATTTAATTTTTTTCTTATTACCTTAAAAGCGTTTACACCATTCGTGCGCTGTTTCGCTCAAAAACAGTACTTTTTAAACCAGTTTTTATCCACCAAAACATTTCTTATTATTATTTATTATTATTAAACATTATTTAAAAGAAAAAAATATCTATACATATAATAAATTTGTAATAGAACCCAAAACACGGATTTTTAGAATTTTTGTCTGTCTGTGCAGTTGTGAGCAATGAACACAGAAACGGCTCTATGGATTTTGATGAAATTTGGTATGGAGGTAACTGACACCCTGGATTAACACTTAGGCTACGTTTTATCCCGAAAAATGTAGTGTGTTTAGAAAATGTTGTCATCTAAAGTTAGGTGGCGAACATTTTAGATTAATAGATAATTTGTGAATTATATAAGGATTACTGGACAGAGGTTTTCTTATTTTAACATCGAATGGCAATTTTGAAGTTCGAAATATCACTTAAATCACTAAACAAAAGAATAAATTAAAAACTTTGTGACTAAAAAGACCCTTAGGAAAAAAGTTAACAAAGGAAACAATATTTTTATGTTAGGTATTGTTTTGGTTTTTTTTTTATAAATTGTCCAATGAAATAGTTGCCCTATTTCCTTGGACAATTTTTAAAAAATAATCGAAAAATTCTCTCCCAACATAGGAAGTCTAGCTGTTAAGATAACGGAAAAAAAAATGCTAGAAATTACCGCTTTCCTTTAGCTTGCCGTATGTCATTACTTCCCAGAATTTTATCCTTATTAGCAATATTATCGAATGGTGTAATAGTAAAGCGTATGTATTTTTAGTATACTGGAACGCAAATAACTTCATATAAATTTCCAACAGAACAGGTACAAACTCAGACTTCCACAGTGATATCGTAACGTGCGTGGTGTCCATAGTTTTCATTAAAATCGGGCTCGTGACTCCTTTCAGTATTTTACACTATTCCTCATAGTTTCGGATTTGGCCATCCACGCCTACTTGAAAAAATCACATGTATAGTATATGCTTATAATATTTTGAAGTTTGTAGTAATATCTTCCCAGATACAAATATATATTTGTGAAAGTAGTAGTAACTAAAAACTAATATAGTTTATTTTGACATGTTGGTTGACATTTTGGCTAGGAATTTTATTTCTTTTTGTAAATATTCTATCACCTATATTTATCAGAGATAATGTAGGATTCTAATGGTGAAAAAATTTTTGAAATCGGTCCAGTAGTTTCAAAGCACATTCAATCTTTCCCCTCTATAATATTAGTTGAGATATTAGACAAAGGTCTTAAGCTGCTTGGTTTTTCTAATTAGAAAATAAACCACATAATTCATGTTACTCTTTTAACATATTGGCAACAGCTGTCACACCCGGCATATTATTCCACACATAATAAGTCCAAGCCGCAGTCAATGTCTTAACAATGGTACCCGTTGTCAAGAGGGGTCAGAAACCATATAGGGTTCATATCTTCATTTATACACATGTCTATGTTCTTTGCCCATGACTATAATTTTTGATTCCATAAATATAGACATTTTGTGAAAATTGTTGATTGAAGTTAAGACGCGTGGAGGGTGTGGTGCAGGCGGTGCGCGATGTGGCGCGGCGCGCGGTGGCGCGTGGTGGCGGCGCTGGCGGCGGCGGTGTTGGTGGTGTGGGCGTGGCGAGGGGGGCGCGCGCGCCGCGACGCCGCCGCGCCGGTGGAGGGCCGCGACCTGCCGCTCATCTTCATCGGCGGCGTGCCGCGCTCGGGCACGACGCTGATGCGCGCCATGCTGGACGCGCACCCCGACGTGCGCTGCGGGCAGGAGACGCGTGTGGTGCCGCGCATCCTGCAGATGCGCCAGCACTGGGCGCGCTCGCAAAAGGAGAGCGTGCGGCTGGAGCAAGCTGGCGTGTCGCGCGCGGTGCTCGACAACGCCATCGCTGCCTTCTGCCTGGAGGTGATCGTGCGCCACGGCGAGCCGGCGCCGCGGCTCTGCAACAAGGACCCGCTCGTACTCAAGATGGGCACGTACGTGCTGGAACTCTTCCCCAACGCCAAGTTCCTGTTCATGGTGCGCGACGGGCGCGCCACTGTGCACTCCATCATCACTCGTAAAGTGCGTGGTCGAGTCTGGCTTTGGTAGGTGTGTGTATCGGGCGGAGTCTGATGGCGGTGTGGTCACAGGTGACGATCACCGGGTTCGACTTGACGAGCTACCGGCAGTGCTTGACCAAGTGGAACCACGCGGTGGAGCTAATGTACCAGCAGTGCAAGTCGCTGGGCGCGGAGCGGTGCCTGATGGTGCGCTACGAGTCGCTGGTGCTGTGGCCGCGCGAGACGCTGCGGCGCGTGCTGGCCTTCCTGGAGCTGCCGTGGGACGAGGCCGTGATGCACCACGAGCGCTACATCAACCAACCCAACGGCGTCGCGCTCTCCAAGTCGGTTCCTTTCATCATATCATCATAATTCACACTGTTATTAATATGTGGCGGGGTCGGATCATTGGTATTGTCGCGACATTCATGACTCGCGAACAGCTACGTTGAGACCGGAAAACCCACAAACAATAATTCTGCATAATGCAATCATTTACATAACATACGGAGCCCACACAGTGAAGTGTTCTTTACTTCACTTCTATTTTTGGTAACTAGTGACGAACTAGTTACCAGAAATAGTATCGTTACAGAAATTGACTAATCAGTAAGCTCATAGTGCAACTTGGAAGCTTGTTGCGGTCGGTAATCCTTTTCGATAGCTCCGTTACAGCATTTAATTCGCTCGCCTGTGGGTTGTGGCGTATTTATAAATTGATTACTTTTTTACCTTTCAACATTCTTTTATGGGTAACAAAATAAAGCTAAACGCTAAAACTTATATAATACTAGGAAAAGATGGAACAATTTTAAAATATTGCCAATTGTATGTTTTTATGACTGCATACTGATTACAAAGCAATGAAATTTCCGCTCAGTACACACTGCTGCTCGAGGAGTAATTAAAAACATTTAAATAAGTGTTTTTGTGTTAATAAATACTGAAGTACCGCTGTGATCAATAAAGCATGTCTATCTTACATTCACGATGTTGAGTGAGTGTTGCAGGACCTACGTATGACTTTTCATTCAACTGCCATGAATTGTTGTTTAGTTGTTTTTAACAATTTACACTGAGTATTGAACCTGCCACATGTCGGGGCTCTGGCTCACTCTAACTCGGAAAACAAGTAATAGTATTTATAATAGTCTCAATTACCTGATGGCCGTTATGCCTTTTATTATATTTACTGAAATTGCTTTAATATAGGTCCCGGTTTTTTGTCGTATAATTCCGGGCAACAACCCAACGGGTTTCCATAAGGTGAGTGATTATCGCCCTCCAAAGATATCTTCAGCGCTCGGGTCGCGTCGTAGAAGAGACAGAAAATATAGTTCTCTATAACAACAAAATATTATGTCTGGTAACAAATGAGAATTGGTAACACGAAAGTTAACAGAGTTTACTCGGGTGTAAGTTGTAAGTTGTACGGTTGAGATGTGTTGTGGTGTTGCAGCGTGGAGCGCTCGTCGGACCAGGTGGTGCGGCCCGTGAACCTGGACGCGCTGGACAAGTGGGTGGGGCAGATCCCGGCCGACGTGCGCGCCGACATGGCGGAGCTGGCGCCCATGCTGTCCGTGCTGGGCTACGACCCCTGGGCCAACCCGCCGCGCTACGACGCGTCGCCGCCGCCCGCGCGCCCCGCGCCCCCCGCACACCCCGCGCCGCCAGCCACTTAATCATTACACACTTTTCCCTCTACTACTAGCGTTTTTCTTGCACCGCTGCCTCCCCACCATAACCCCGAGCCTTCCTAGGGACTATAGTACGCGACAGGTCGAGATGGCAATCGGGGTATGATGTGACGCGTGGGGGAGGAGACGCCGCGCACACGCGCACGTCGCCCGCGCCGTCTTAGTCTTAGTGCTGCACGACTCTGCATCGACCGTGTTTATCGACTTCGATCCCGCTCACATTGTTCTTTTTGTATTATATTGTTGTGTATTGGGTTCTATTACCTTCATTCAGTCCCCGCTTAAAAGTTTTCCTTATATATCGTCGATGTGCAGACATCGATTAGTTACAAATTGTACTAAAATATTTTGTCATATTGCATTTATCAAACTTGTCTTAATAATTTATACTCTTATGTTAGTGCGTTGCAAAAAATATCGAAATAAACAACTTGGAACGTGATGCTACATCACTAGGAAATTGCCATGTCGACCTGTCGCGCACAGTAAGTTACGTCGCAGAGCAATTGATTGACGTGTTAAAAACTTTAACATTATTAAACGTCTATTATTTAATTAATAAATACAGCACGTTACATTTATATGTGTGTACTGGAAGTATTCAATTTAATTATAAGGTTTCTAATTACTATGAAGTATGAGTGTATGGGCCGGTACGATTTTAGTGCATTAGAGATAGATAATACATTTTGCCGGATATACCTTCGTAGACGTGCACTCTTGACAGAGTGATGGTGGGCATGTTTAGGCCGATTGCTGAGCAGCTGTTATCGATTAGCGACTATCCATCACTTGTTAGCGATGAAGTACACGTGAAAAATACAAATATTAAGTAAGTATAGTATTTATTATCCTTACTTAATAATATAAATGCATTTCACATGTGTATGTATGTTTCGTTTTCACGTTAAAACGGCTGAACTGAGTTTGATGAAATTTTATATGAAGTTTGAAGAACATAGGCTACTTTTTGTCCTGAAAAAGTGTACTGTGTAGTGTTCCCGTAAGATGTCAGGTATTCTATTAAAATATACGTATTTGATATTCTTTCAAATTCAAATGGATGGCATTGGACAGGAGAGGGCAGGATTGCGTGATAAATACTTCTAGGCAAATATGTTTTTGTAGGAGATGAGTACGCAGCGCCCTGGGGAATAAATAAATTTATTAGGTAAGTATTTTCTAATCAATAATTATATAATAAACGACGCTGTTCAGGCTTCAGGTTCATTCTGTAATTATATTTTATCTCGGTTTAAGAGACGATTATTGTTCTTTCAGGCTTCAACAAGTCTGTGAACATTGTGGTGTTGGTATTCGTGGCACGTACGCGAAATACTCAACAATACGGGCGCCGTGCTGTGGCCTTAAAATATATCCGCACCTTCCCCGCCGCCGCGCATAATTATGTGGCCACACTTTCTGCAAAAAACAAAATAACGTGCGAAACCACAGATCACTCCTGCGAAACATAAAGATTCTTTCCACCTTGAAAATGTTTCGTCAACTAGAACGTAGAACGCCACCTATGTTTTTTTATACTATCTAAGATATAATATGATTTAGTAGGAGTAAGCGATGCCAGCGCTTATGTGTACTATTTTGTCTTTTGCTTGACAAGAACAGCATTGCTTTGAATGCCGCTAGATGCCGCTAGTAGTCTCAAAATTCAAGCAACTATCCGAGTCAACGTCCTCATTGTGGCGAGATGATTCTCGATAGTGCCTAGGTAGTGAGTGTTAACTAGAGAGGCTGCAGGTTCGATTCCCGCAACGAAACAAATGTTCGTGTGAACCACAGCTATTTGTTTCGTAGTTCCTGATACCCACGGGCCACGACACTTGACTGGATCACAGTATGGGGTCAGCACTATGTGTGTGTTTGGTGTATTTGTATTAAGATAATATGTTATAATATGTTGGCAAATATATTGATGTATATAAAATGTGCGGCGTCCAGTATTTCTGTATGTTGGCTCGACAGTAATACTCCTGATAGTAAGTGACACGAGCTGGACACCTCTGGCCGCCGAGTGCAACACAACAGGTTTCTACGGCCGTCTGGAGCTTGGAGTTCGGACTTCGATTAAAGATAAAGACTGCTGCAAAAGTTAAATGCTATTTCCGAAGTGCCAATTTATTAAAATATAAAAAGGCTAAGCGAAATAAGCGGAATGGCGCACGCAGGAGCGTGGTGTTAATTGATACAGTTAAAATTTATATATAATAATAAGAATTTTAATATTTTCAATTTAAAAGTGCGCGATATCCTGGTGGTAACGAAGGTAACCAGACACACCAGAAAAAATCCCAGGGTACACCTCTGACTTTTCGGAGTCGTGTGGGTATTGATTATAGTCAATCACCATGCACTGTAACGGTGAAGGAAGACATCGGGATTAAAACCTGCATACCACAGCTACCTATTTGTAAGAATTTCTATGGTATGTAAAGTCCGCCAATCCGCACTAGGCCAGCGTGGTGGCCTAACCACTCTCAATCGTATTCTTGATTATAGAGTAGGACCGTGCCCTGCACTGGGCAGGGGCTGATACAAAGTGTTACAAATTCACAAAATGAAATTAATTGAATCGTTCATAAACAATTACATATTGTAAATAGACTATGGTTTGTTACCGGGTGCCGTAATAGAACAACATTCAAATGATATTATGTATATGTATGTATATAAAAGTAGAGGGTGTCCCACGGCGTTGCCACATAGAGGGGAAGTATCTTGAATGTTATAGGTAGACAATTTTACTGAAAGAAGGCATCATTTTAATGTTCAAAATAATTTAAACTGCATGCAAAGATTTTGGATTAATCGCATATTTGAGACTGGAGTGGAACCCGCCATGTGGTACTAAAAACCCATAATTTTACGATACCAAAAAGGCTTGATCATAAGAATTAAAGTTGTCTACAATATCTAAGACTTTCTCGGTGGCGTAGTTGTACTACGGTATGATTGCATGGATATTACAAAGCTGAGTTCTCGGGTTTGAATCTCGGGTCGGGCTAAGTGATCATGGATTTTTCTATTCATACATTCAGGAATTTGTGCCCGATATCGCGATAGGCTGCCTATCATATCATGTGACGGTGACACATAAAGCGAAACGTGGGTGTCCTAGTTGAACCTCTGTCTACTCTTTCTAAAAAGGAAATTTCTTCCTAATCTTTCGAAAAAGGCGTGATGTTTATAGATATAAAATATTTAAGGTATTCCCCCCCCCCCCCATGTGGTATCGCCGTGGGACGCCCCGTATATAAAAATAAAAATAACCTATGTTTCTTGAAATAATGGCAACACTTTCAATGCGATACGGCGACTTTCATTGCTGGGTGACATTAATGGGGGATGCCCCATGAAGCAGGGTGGTTGGCCGCCCTAGTAAAACTATCATTAGACAGCCTCCCTGGCGCAGTTGGTTAGATGCCGGCTGTGAAACGAGAGGCCGCGGGTTCGATTCCCGCACCGAGATAAATATTAGTGAAGTCCACACGTATTTATCTCGGGTCTGGGTGTTTGTGTGACTGAAAAGTCTCTCGTAGTTTCTGATACCCACGAAACAAGACTTAATTGATCTTAATGTGGGATCAGGATTATATACATATGTGTAATGCGCCTGTTAGGTGTATTTATTTATTATTATTGATCACCCTGTGCCCTGCTCCGGATGGTTGGAAGCGCGGCAAATTTTTAACAATAAAGAGGTTGCATGGACCGAGAGGTCTCCGCATTCTGTACTCGCTTTTGGATTCGGACAGTAGGTAGGTACCCGTGTTGTGAGTTTTGCAACTTTCTTAAGAAGGGTATTTTCTATAAGACTTGATACCGGGAAGAGCATTATAATATATACATATATATAAGTGAAATCCTTTCCGCATAATGCATGATTATCATTGTACATTTGCTGTTGGCCCAGTCAAATACTGCAAGGTTATAGGATAAAAACCGATATGTACATACAATCGCTTTAGCCACGGGGTGAGTACGCATTTTTAATTATTAAAGCCGCTGGTTGATTCCAATCTTCAAGAGTGTTCCCGCAAGACGCGTGTGCTGATGACTTTTGTTTTGTTCTCGGCCTGTGGAAACGCCCTTGTTGGCCACCGTCATCGCAATCATATTGTACTGGCGTGAAAGGCGCAAGTTTCTGGTGTGGAAGTCAGGAGATCGTGACGGGTGGTCGAGGGACGAACGCGAGCGATACATAGGACGCCTCTTTACCGCGACGTCGCGTCGCCACAAGGAAGCAGTGGTTTAAGAAAGGGCGGAATCTTTATTTATTAATATATTATGTATGAGGGGTTTTAGGTTCGTTAATAATAATTCTTCTTTTGTTTGTTACAAGCTTCATTTGTATGTTATTATACTCTTAGATTAAGTTGGTATTGATTAAACCATAATTAGTAAAAATTCAAATTGTCTGTCACTTCAGTCCTTTTACCACGAACTCACTGTGGGTCATAAGGACTCATCAGGATTTGACATTAATTAATTAACTGTCTTGTACATTGAAGAGAAGTATTTGACTTACACAGATAGTTTTAAAACAGGTAACGGTGTTGTTTGTTTACCTTAGATAGTGAATTCTAAATATTGCACAAAGACGTGAAGGTTAATGCAATTGGGGGATGCACTTTTTTGTTTGCTTTGGAGCGAAGTATTTTATACACTATGAAGTAGTCGCAGTCGCAAATACCGTAAATAATGATATGGTCATTTTTGTATTAAACTTTTGCATGTCGGTGCGGCGCGGGGCTGCGGGGCGCGGCGGGCGCGTGCACTGTGCGTAGGGCGGGGGAGGGGGGCGCGGCGCGGGGAGAGCGCGGCGCGCCGCGTCGCCGTCACGTGCAGCGCGCCAGTCGCACCTTCACGTTCAGGGTGGAAGCTCGCGTCGTCCGCTCTACAAGCGAATAACCACGTGCTTAACTATCTCGTCGGACTTGTTTATACGAATATTTTCTGTGCCGATTGCAAATTGAATTTTGGAGGAAGTGAATCGAACTGTTATCGAAAGGTTACGTTGTGGTGGTCTCTCAATTCGGAACGAGTCGCAAGCGTCTGTCGCGATGAAGGCTCCGGTGTGGCGGCGTGAGCGGTGAGCCTCGGAGCCATGTTGCCCGTGCTCGGAGTGTTGGTGGCGTGTGGCGCGTGGTGGGCGGCGGCGGGGGGCGCGCGCCCGCAGCCGCCGGCGGTGCCGCGCTGCTGCCCGGCCGGCAGCCGCCTCGACCCGGCCGCGCTGGACGCGCTCGCGCTCACGCCGGCCGCCGGCGCCGCCGCCTGCTCGCCCGCCGCCGACGAGCCGCTGTGGACGCCGCTTGTGTACGCGCCGGCGCGTGGCGGATTTTTGGAGCGCGGGCGCGTGCCACCGCACTGGCGCGTCGGGGAGGCCGCTCCGCCCGAGTGCGACGAGCTGCGCGCGTTGCCTGAGCACGCGGCGGCGTACGCGCTGCTCGCCAACAACGGCTCGCTCATGCTGCTACGCGGCGCCGTGCGCGTGCTGGCGCTGGATCGGTTCTGCGTGGATGCGACGGCAGCACTCGTGTGCGCCGAAGACGTTCCGCGCGCGCCCTCCAAGTGCTGCGCTGAGGGAAGAGCTTTCGATGGCGCGCACTGCACGCCCGACTTGCAGCTGGCCGCGGAAGCGCTGGAGGAGTTGACAACGCTGGCCAACGGCAGCGCGGTGGGCGGCGGGTGGCCGGTGTGCGCTGGTGGGTCTCGGTACGCGGTGGCGGGTGCGCTGCGCGGCGCGCGGCTGGCGGCGGACGGCGCGCTGGAGCTGGGCGGCGCGGGCGGCGCGCGGCTGGAGGCGGGCGCGTGGTGCGCGGAGGCGGTGCGTGGCGAGGCGGGCGCGCGCGTGCTGGCGTGCGAGGCGGAGGCGCGCGCGCAGTCTCCGGCGCGCGGTGCGCGGCACGCTCTATACGGCGCAGGACTGGCGGTGGGCGCGGCGTTCCTGGCGGCGACGCTGGCGGCGGGATTCGCGCTGCCGGCGGCGCATCATGCACTGCACTGGCGCTGCCAGACTCACTACGTGGCGGCGCTGATGCTGGGCGACGTGCTGCTGGCCGCCACGCAGCTGGCCGGTGACCGCGTGCCGCCGACGCTGTGTCGCGCGCTAGGTGAGTCTCTGCCGGAGTGCGGCGGCGCGTGACGATGTGTGATCGTGTATGACGGTGTGTTCTGTTCACATGTGCGGTGCAGCGGTGTGCATGCATTTCCTGTTCCTGTCCGCGTTCTTCTGGCTCAACACGATGTGCTTCAACATCTGGTGGACATTCCGGTGAGTGTTGTCTGTGTTGGCGAGCATACGGTTCAGTAGCAATATGCAAGGGAGATGCTTACGGGTGTGTCTGTGCAGCGACTTCCGGCCGACAAGCCTGGAGCGCGGGCAGGAGGCATGGCGGCTGCGCGTGTACATGGTGTACGCGTGGGGCGGGCCGCTGGTGGTGGCGGGCGCAGCGGCGCTGCTGGACCACCTGCCGCCAACCGCGGCGCCGCTGCTGCGGCCGCGGTTCGCGGTGCAGCGTTGCTGGTTCTACGGCGACATGGAGATCTTGGTGTACTTCTTCGGTCCGGTGGGCGTGCTGCTGCTGGTGAATCTTGCGCTGTTCATCTCCACCACGCGGCAGCTCACGTGCGGGCTGTGGCGGCGCGACGAAGTGAAGTCGACGTCGGAGCGCGCTGCGCTGGGCCGCGTGTGCGCTAAGCTGGTAGTAGTGATGGGCGTGACGTGGGGCGCGGACGTGGTGTCTTGGGCGGCAGGCGGGCCCGAGTACGTGTGGTACGCCACGGACCTGCTGAACGCGCTGCAGGGCGTGTTCATCTTCCTGGTGGTGGGCTGCCAGCCGCACGCTTGGGCTGCGCTGAAGCGCTGCGCGGCGGCGTGCTGCGCGCGCGGCTCGTCGGCCGAGCGGGCGGCGGCGCGCGCCACGCACTCCTCCACGCACCTGCCCTCGTGCGGCGAGTCGCTCACGCACACCACGCAGGCGCCGCCCGCCGCGCCCGCGCCAGCCGCGCCGGCGCCACAGCCCGCGCGCGTGCCCATGGAGACCGTATGCTGAGTGTCGCGCGGACTCTCACGGACCAGCCACCCGAGCTTTAATATATTCACGTATTGAATATTTATTAACCAGTATTATTTTGTATTTGTTGTGACGAGTGCGCGACGACGAGTGAAGCCGCGTCGCGCGACGAGTGCGTGCCGCCGGCACAGTGTAATGTGTTATACATGTTTATTGAGTGAACCGATGACGTCTTGCCCTTTTAGAATGGCTGTTGAACCAAAAAATAAATTGGTGAAAACGTAAAGTGTTGTGTTCATTTTCCCCGAGGCGGCGGAGGCGCGCGGTCGCGCAGTGCGACGCGCGTTTATGTCTTTTGTTCGAGCACAGCTGCTCGTCGCGGTGTTGTCGGCGTTGTCGCGGGGCGCCGCCGTGGCTAAGTGCGAGCCACGCGCCTGTGTCGTGTGCCTGCGTGTATGAATTTGCATGTAGAACTGCTTAGCCCCTATGAATATTCTGTTCAGGCGTGTGACGTCACCAAATCGCAACAGTTTTTGATAGTCACCGTTAGTGTTAAATCAAAACCCCAGCGGTGTAGAAGAGACACCCGTCGGCGCGCCCTGGAGCCGGGCTGGTATCTTGAGGTTCGCCTCTGTAATGTAATTCAATTGTTGTTTACATTATTACTTTGATAGGTAACTCTGGTCACGGTGAATTACACGTAGAACTACGGTACAAAAGATAGAGCAAACCCGTGAGAGTTCGGGTGAGTGGTGACGTCACTGAAGCGAGCAGCGCGGCCGGCGTGGACACACCTGCCGCGAGGCTACAGCTGACTGCGTGTGTGTGTGTGTCGGTCTAGCGTCCGGTCGGTCCGCGGCCGCATTCTTCGCGGTGTTTTGGAAAAGTTCGCAGCGGCGTGGCGTCGCTCGCAGTGGCCGCCGCACTCTGATTTAATATGATACCGACCACTACTGCACTGACAGTGCATTCGTTACTTTGTTTATCATAATTCCTCTACAAAAGTTATCCTTCATCTATATAATTAATTCTCCATGGCAAAAATATAGTAAATGTCGGCCAGGGCCCGCCCGCAGCACTCCCGTGGGAGCGGCGCTTACACTGACGTGGAGCGAAACCAACACTTTCACGTTTCATTGTATTGAGAATACATTTAATGTACTCGTATCACGTACATTTTTTTACAATGTGTATTATGTTATGTGCCCAAGTTAACGGCAATAGTATTCGTGGCTAGCAGCGGTGGAGATGCGGCAGTGTCGGGCGCGGGTCTCCCACACGTTGTAGCAGCACTACTACTGACAGAGTGCTGCATGACCCACGTACACGAGTGTGAGGAAATTCCGTGCCGGATATTGTAATGAATGACTAATAGTAGTGTAATAATAATGTACGGTTTACTAAAGTACAAATTCATATTGAATGTTGACACTTCACACAAGCTGCGTGCAGTGCAGTTGGCTCTGCGGGCGCGGTGGTGAGCGGCGTGACCGCGCCTAGTGGCCTGCGGCCCTGTGTGCACGCGTCTGGACCTTTTTTTTTTTTTTTTTTTTTTTTTTTTTTTTTTTTCTCGCGGGGAAAATCCCTTTACGGACCATCCCACCCCCGAAGGGGCGAGGGTGTGTCGGACTCACCGGCGCCTTCCGAGCCCAGCGAGATGTTGTGCCGCCCGTGGATGTGGACGGGCGGCCGCTGGGTCGGGTCCCTACCATAAGCTGCGCGCCGAAATACCGACTAAAAACCCCGCGTCGGCCACCATCGGTGCACTTGAGAGACGGCCCCGGGATACCGATGAACGGACGCGCCAGGACCGCCTCTTTGTGCACCGCCGCTTTAGCGACGCGGCGAATGACGCGTGTAGCGTCACGTCTCGGGGGCCGCCAAGGTAGGGACGGCGGCCCCGCGTGGCCTCTGCGGCGCCGGGTTAGTTGTTGTCCCGGCGCCTCCTACGTCTCCTGTGGCGACGAGCGGGATCGGTCTGCTCCCGATCCCGCTCAGCGCTCTCCTTCTGCGACATGACACGTTCGCAGAAGGAGAGCATGGCTCGCCTGTCCAGCCACTGTTCGAGGACAGGTCGCACTGCCGCGACGGTCCTCGCACCAGCACTAGGGTTCTCCAGCCTGGAACGCCACTCCTCCACAGCGGACCTGCACGCGTCTGGACCTTCACCCAACACAGACACAACCATGTAGAAACTGCTCATGTGTCTGCACAATGTTCACAATCTCTTCTGTACTTCAAAACTCCACTTATATTGCGCTAAAACATAGAAAATAGTATGTTGTGTATGCACTTGTACGGTGGGCTCCTACCTGTTCCGTTTCCATGGCAGTGGTGAAAACTAGTACCTATGTACATAGGTGTAATTTGTAAGTCGGTTGGGAGTAGCTTGACAGTCGGCACGTGTGTCGATGTTTACAAACAGCGGCTCGGTTGGCGGCGCTGCTGACGTCATACTGTGGAACTGGACCGTGTAACTACTCCTCCGCTTCCTACCACGGAACACGCGCAATGAGCACTATAAGTATATAGTATCTGTTAAACTGAATTTTCGCCAGAACATAAAGAAAGTCATCACAGTTATTATTACACTGCCTTTCTACAGCTAAAGGAATAGACGTAGAGTAACAAGATCCGTTTGTATACTCGTAGAGTGGTGAGTGGTAGTCGTCGGCTCGGCAGGAGGCAATCATTACGGGACGCACAGCGCAGTGCATGGCATTATACTACTGTACTGTGTACACAGACGCGAATATCGACGGAGTAATTTGAGCGCGCCGACGTGCGGAAATAATGCAAGCTTCCAAATGAACCGACCGGTTCCATATCCGGTGTGACGCTGCGCCGACCGGCCCGCGTAGTAGCGGCCCACGCCTCTCTCGCGGCATGCCTGCAGCTCTCTATACACCAAATACCATTCATTATCATCAATTGTAGAAATTTCTGTTTTGTTGTAACATACATATATAAACTCACGCCTTTTTCCCAGAAGGGAGAGGAAGAAGTGCTACCAGCACACCGACGTTTCGTCCTGTGTTTTCCATCCCAAAGTATGATAGGGGGCAAGCTTATCGCCTATGATGTTGCTATAGTGTCAAAAAATATCGTATCAGAGACACGTATGACTCGAGTTGCAGCTGTACTGTTGTAAACTGTTCAATACCTTTACCTTGGATCAAATGTATTCTAAATATTCTTAGCAGTATTCTTATTGTCTGTACGATATGACTGAAGTAAAATTTCTTTACCTCCATCTATATAATTGATAAAATTCACTTTATCACAATTTTTTACAATGGCCTATACTTCATCACCATATATAATTTTTAATCACATACATACATGTATATTTATGGATAAATATTATCAAGAAAAAAGAATACGTATCTATGCACTTTAATTTTATGTTAAAAGTTGCTTTTGTCAAGAATTTTTCACTTACACTATGCAACGAAGTTTGACAAATACTTCATACTAATGATTTGACAGGTGTCAAATATGAATATTGTATACAATAAATTATATGTTATTATTTTTCTTATAAATCTTATTCAGATGGTGTAGGATGAAAAAAATATGGGAAATAAACCTAAAAAAATGAGCCACATTTTTAGTCATCAGGAATTTCTTATCCGTACTTGCACCAAATCGACTGATCTCCAATTCAATGATTCAATTCTACAATTCAATGATTAATCATAGATCTCCATTGACAATTTTCAACTTCCGTTGGCCTCGTCATGTCACACGACTTCCGTAACGCTTTTGTCATGCATTCACCAGTTTACCCCACAAGTCAAGCGTGCCTAAAGAAGTTTTACTTCAAAAACGTACAAACACTTCTAGTGTTGCTACGTCCGCCACCGTGTCCCAGCAGGACTCCGCTCACCCTTGTGTGCAGTTGTGGTGGAAGCTAAGGCATTACTAGTCCGCTGCGATGATTACACAATGCATTGTTTATGCAGGCAGTTGTTCCGGAGCGTTGCGTAGTGCGCTGCGCGACTCGTCCTTTTGCAACCGATTACAAGTCGCGGCGCGGCGGCGCAGTGTGGCGAGCGGCGGCAGCAGAGCACGCGTCTTACTGTTCCTTACATACCGCGGATGGAGAAGGAATTGTCTCCTTCAGTTTGATAACATCAAATTGTTACAAGTTTGTTGGTGTGATATCCATTAAGTATTCTGGAGGCAGAGTAGACAAAGTATTTTTCCAAATCATTGGTAACCTTACTCCGAATTTAGAGTGAAATATTACGCATTATTGTTATGTTTTCTCTCTTCCGTGATTATTATCTACATACATATGTATACGTATATACTCACGCTCTACGCTAAGGTTTGATTCCCAGGTCGGACAATCCGTCCTTTGTTTATCAATTGTTTTTGCACTTTTTATGTAATGGAGCATGTGCAGTGTGTGCGCTTCATAATACTTGCATGCAATGAATGTGTCCTCCCGCGGAGTGTACTTGTACGTAGCGCCGTGTAAGTGTGCTGCGGCTCGGGCCATTGTCGTCGCTCCTGGATGCTGTTTGAACAAAGCCTAGCTTTTATACTCACCTGAGCAGCGACGAATCTGTTCCGTCCTCGCAGGGGGCGGCGGGGGTGGGGCGCGGGGCGCGGGGAGGGCGCCGCCGCAGGAAGCCACATTATCCGGGTGTGATAAAACTCGAAGAGTGTCTGGCGCTAACTGCATGTTGCAGCGGCACATTGAACACAGCCACTCGTGTGGCGCACGCGACGCGCCACCAGGGCTACTGAATAACATTGTTAGTTGCGCTTATATTTTAGCAGACACTAGAGAGCTTTGCTGACTGCGGGGTATAATTGATACATAGATACATACATACATACATACATAAACATCACGCCTTTTTTCCAGAAGGGGTAGGCAGAGGTGTAACCAGGATACTCACGTTTCGACGTATGTGTCCGTCCCATAATGTGATAGGGGGCGAGCCTATCGCCATATCGGGCACAAAATCCTGACTCCGGAGTGATAGTGAATAAAAAATCCAATATCACATTGCCCGACCCGGGTTTCGAATATTTTTTTTATGAACCTATGTTGTCCCACTGCTGGGCAAACGTCTCCCTCCACTCATAATCATTTGTAATCATACCGCAGTATAACTACGCCACCGAGGCAGTGTAACTGATAGGTGCAAATAAATGCTGTTATCATCCTGTGGTATATAATGAGTGTTCGCAAGCGGCTCGTCGCGGTATCGCAAGGATCTCCGGACTTCAAACCAATGATACCTACTGCTTAAACGAGAGACAATTGTTCGCAATGATTCGGCAAAGAACTCACTTAAGCGTATTACTGGCACTTATTTCTGCGTATCCAAACGGGCAGACAATTTGCAATACAGCACGTATGCAATTTCTGTGCACACATTACGTCTCGCCAGATGTGAGGGAGACCAAGTCCATTCTAGCGGAGACCACAATCAACGAGAAATAATATTGATTTAAAACGTAGCTTGCTACAAACGCTTAGCGGGAATTAAAAATTATATTAGGATATCGGGAATAAATTATACACAAATAAGTCGAAGTGCACGATGTAATCGCTTGATGAAAACAACCCAAAGAAGGATTTGGAGAAATTGCTTCAGCATTAGATAAACACGGCGACATTGTACTACTACCGAAAACGAAGCCAGGTGGTAGTTTTAGTGACTACATCCACAATGCAACTAAAATTTTTGCAAAAAAAAACGGGACGATTTTTTTTTATGTTTTAAATATCATTGTGTTTGGGTGGTAAATCCATAGATTTTGCTAAAATTTTAATTTAAAGCCTTGCGTACTATAGCGTCTTTAAAAATAAAAGGCTGTACAATATTTTTTTTTGGAAATTTTTTGTTGTTACCACCCAAATACGATGATATGAAAAAATTTACAAAAAAAATCTTATTTTTGGCAAAATATTTGGTTGCATTGTATCTAAAGTCACTAAAACTACCACCTGGCTTTGTTTTCGGTAGCAGTCTTGATACTCGTATACCCTGTATAGCATTTTACAGACAGTAAAATGAGCGCGACTCCAAGTCTGGGCTTGTATGTGGAACGCGGCCGGTACCGTTTACAAATAGCCGCTTCCTTGTTTAACTGATACAGGTGTGCGTCGCGAGCACACGCGTCTTACTGCGCTCAATAAGCATTCAATCACATAGCTGTAGAGTTCAGTGGTAAGTGGCCAGATACTTGGAGTTCGGTAATTACACGAGTCAGATAAACATCACAGACGTCTGCGTTCGCTGGTGACTCTCCGCGTCATTAACTCGCTGCGCTGGAGACAGGGGCTTAGTTCAGCCGGCCACGCCGCCTAATAGCTGCTTGTACACGTGTCATTGAACAAATAGGAATTGGATTGGGATGCAACTGGCCGCGAGCATGTCGCGACTCCGCAGTGCGAACACTCGCGTGTGCGCGGCGGGAGGCGGCTTGTAAGTGGCGTTAAACTGATCAATTGCACTCACCAACACTTTATAGCGATGTCTGAGTCAGTAACCCCATACCTTCTATTTATTTATTCATTCGATGTATGTTACTTTGAGAAACGATCTAACGTAAATAAAAATTATAATATCCGTAAGTAATAAGCATTTCTGATTTCACACAAATACGTAGGTTACTTTCAGAGACTACGAGACTTTTTGGTTCCACAGCTCAGACTGGAATAATAATTATTTGTGGGTCTCACAAATATTTGCCAGAGAGAGAGAGAAGAAATCAAACCTTCAGCCTTTTTCAACTGACATCCTAATCAAAATTCGCCTCAGAGTATAAACATGTTTTTGGGGCGGTGTGTTATATCTGCACTCTGAATGAGCGTCCCGGCGAGCAGGAGGCTCGTCGCGTGGCGGCGCGCTCGCGGCACTCCCAGCGCCCGCGTGTTGACCGAGCGCTGGCCCTAATTTATCGCTGCTTGTTGCAAACACGCTCGGACTGCAAACACCACACCGGTGCGTTTCCATGCTGCAATAAAGCAGCGATTATTATGCTTCATAGTTCACTGTAACATGTGAAACGACGTCATATTACCAGTTAACCTTAGAGACAAATTACAGAGTTCCATGATGAGCGTTCTGTAGTGACTACGCATCATCGCTACCATTATGCTGTATAGTTGGTTTTTAGTGGTTATAATTAGTAGATTGGTAGACGGGCTCGGTGGAGCAACATCGTTTTATGAGTAATTCTAAGATGCCCTTACTACAATCGTGTCCGTATGCGTTGAGATGGCGCGGCGGATGGATCGCGGTGAGTGCAGAACTATCCACACAAAGGAATATCCCCCCTTGTACTCGCTCCACTTCGCTTCACCCGCGCATTTTTTGTATTCAAAATAGCCATTGCGCCTTCTCATTGCTGCTCATATTGGGCATTCTACTAAATGTCCTTAGTGCTATTTTGAAATATTTATTTTTTCAGCGTAGAGGAATTTTAAAGCAATTAAAGCATCGATCTGTATAATTAGTGTATGTAGCAAATGTCTCGCCAGGTGGCTAATGTCAGTCAGCCCAGCTGAAGACCGAAACAATATCAAATGTATCCTGTTTGTTATGGAGTGTAATGCGACTGTGGCGTTCATAATGATTAAACATGTAACATATTGTACACCCCGACAGAATTATTAGTTTTATCTACTTCACTTTGAACTATTGTTGTTTTCCTTTATACTGCCGTATAAAGAAAAAAACATTTTCAGTTTAGATACTTCGTCCATGTTTTCAGTTTTCAGTTTAAGAAATAACGTTTAGCAACACAGTGAGTATGTTAATTTTGAACAGTGTACAAAAAACATTATGATTGTAGTAGTATGGATACTCGGTATTGTTGTGATTAATGATCAACGTAGTGTGTTGGAGCCGGCAGCGCCGCGGTGTGATGTGGTGCGGCCCGGCGGTGTGTGGTTGACCGCGAACCGTCTGTGGGCGCCATTCGCAGGCACATGTCCTGCACACATGTACTAGAAGCACACACATCTACCCCGGACTATATATCCTCATGCACAATGGAGTTGAAGTTCAACTGAGAGCTGTTCACCTCCGTTCTTTTCTAGTGGTTCCTAGCAGTTGATCATACTGTGTGAATATTATGGACACTGGACTAATACGTGTAATGACTGCCACACACATACTAGCTGCTAGAAACGAGTTGGCGAAGAGAGCTTGCGTATTTCTCTATCATCATCAGCATCTGCAAATGCCTTCTCGCATGCTGTTTATTACTTTTTGTACATGATTTTTTGTGTGGTCGGTGGAGGCGACACAGTGCGTGCTCGTCACGTGTTTAGCGTGCAACAAGTGGCCTCACCCCCCTTCATCTCCCGTCCCGCGGCCGGCGCCTGCCACATGCGCCACATGCGTCGCGCCGCCGCCGCACCATCATCCATCACTCAAGTCATTATGACACATAGTGTCCACGAGCTGCATGAACTCCGGATCACATCGCAACGTTGTTCGACACAGCGTTCGCTTTGATAGGCTTTATTACAAGCATACATACAGTATGTAGGCACAGGTCGCCTGCTGTACGGTACACATGGCGGCATGCACTGGGTTAACCGACGCGACGCCATCATTCTTACAATTAATAGCAGCGAGTAATTGCAGCCGACATCGTTTGTCAAGTTTTTCTGAGCGCAGCGAGTGCGCGCCGCTCCACTGAACCAGTGCCGAGGCGAGATGTGTTCGCGAGCTCATCATAATGCCAGATATATCATTACATTGTTTTTGTGAGCTGATGGTTCTTCTGAAGCCATTAGTCTAGAGTCAACAACATAGCTTGTATTTTGGATCTTTTATGATGTGTGTTTCGCGGCCTCGTGGGTAGAGCTAGTATAAGTGACCCAACTGATCTCTGTTGCTATTTAATCCCAAGTCCCACAGTGCCCAGCCATCAAATTTCTCTTAATTCTGTACTCAGGTTGGGAATTAGTACTATCCTTGCTATTAACTGTGTTATTTAATTTGTAAAGTGCAGATCATTTGTCATCAATGTTAGGATCTCGACGACATCGTATGAGTTTTGGTGTGGATGTTCCTCCGGTCTGTGCGTGGTGCGCTGGTGTAGGTCGGCGCGGCGCGCGGCGTGCTCGGTGTCGCTGCACCAGTATTCGCGAGTTAATTTTGGCGAGGGTCGTCGTCCGCGCTCGCCGCGCCGCCTCACCGCCTCACCGCTCGCCGCCTGAGTACTTTCTCCCGTAACACCTGGAAGAGGAATTGTTTGCCAATTCATTTAGAACACGATCTAGTTTCTGCATTATACACCGTTTCCCTGAGGTAATTATTACGTAAGTGGAGTTAAAAATTGTGATAGCAAGTGCATTTGTGTTATCAAATTTTATCATAAAAAAACCCCAACAGATCGTCGTGGATACGCTTGATATGCTCAGTCGTACGACTTCGGTGGCTGAACGCGAAGCGGTTGAACCATTACTTGGTGTTTCGTGCAGTGCAGTGTTTGGGTTGTGTCCGCGGGGTAGTGCATGTGCGTGTACTCAGCTACGGTCGCCGAGGTGCCATTACTCACAAGTCACAAGTACTGCTGGCCTACTTTATTAGCGGCGATTTATTTTCGGCGCGGACGACATTGTCCCGTGTCGCCGGTTGTGTCGCGTGTCGGCAAGTAAACAACGCGTTTAATTCGCGACATCGCGTTTTCCACACTTTATTACAGATTAAATTTTGCAACAGCCCTATAAATGCTTGTTCATGAATGATGGGGTGGTATCAGTTATTCTATCTCAATTTAATTTTATTATATACTTTATCTTATATTAAAAATTGCTAAAGCTGTATTTTCTAGATTTGTGTTATAAGCCCGCCAGTTCGACTTGGGTATATTTTGTATGACTGTGTGTTGATTAAATAAATAAATAAAGAAATTGTCTTGTAAATTGAAGCTCACATTGGTGATTGGCGGGTAGGTGTGGCGGCGGGTGGAGGGGGTATTGTTGTTTAAATACGCTTTTTCAAGGGTATTGATTGACAGATTGTTGTCGGGAGCCGTGGAACACGTAGGATTGAGTGGAGTTCCCGCCGGACGCCGCGCAGGTGGCGCGCGACATCTCGAGGACGTAGAAATGCTCCCGTGTTCGTCTCTCATACTATTTAGAAACATACACCGCGTCTACTCATTTGTTGCCAATCGATATTGTATCTGGACGACATAGCACTTACAATCACTTTGCAGAGGCAACATTATGAAAGTAACATCTTGCTTGGAACTAGAATGTTCACTGTTTGGATACGTTTACGTGACGTTTCATTCAATATTTCTCGTAAAGCCAATACTTTCCGTGCGCGGCGCGTAGTATATTACTTCACCAAGTGCAGTTGCCGAGTGGCACATTGAACTGTGTGTAAATATTGACGACGCGACGATCAAATAATAAGATAACGCTAAATGTCCACCAGCAAGCCGGAGCGAGTTTGTGTTGACGAATTTGTTCACATACCGTTATTGGGATGACAAATAAAATTAATGATTGCAAACTTTTTGTACGCCTTCTGACTCACTTATACATATTGCACAATCCTTACTGTGTGTTTGTGTACACGAATGTGTGTGTGTGTGTGTATGTGCGGAAACGGTGTAAACTTGGGCAAGGTGCAGTGCCCGCGGTGATAGCTCGCGCGTCCTCGCACAAGGCCGGACACGTCGCGTTCACTTTCTTATACATCGGCGGCTGGCATAAATAACCTGCGCATAACAACCGTACTATCTCAGCAATGCACGTCGCACATTCGTCTTTGCCAGTATCCGCCAAGTATTCGCGCACCGGTGTGCAGATACGTGCCATGTATAGGAACGATGCACACTCGCAGCCAGCCTCCCCGTCTGCACGCCTCTCCAGTTCGATCGACAAGCCTTCTCTATTGTACGTACACATTACACAACTATACACGTAGAAACGTATTGTTGAATCAAGACGATTATGGCATCATAATCAATCGTTATTATTTTGATCCAAATGGCGCATACGTAATAAAGTGAGCGAGTGAAAGTGCGATGTACCCGTTTCGTGGTGAAGTCAGCGGCGCGACGAGATGATGAGTCTCAAGGATGTGGGCACGCAGAGCAAGTGACGCGACAGTCGGCGGGGTGCGAGGATGTAGCGCCAAGTGCGGTGGTGTTAATAACCTGCAAATATGTCGCGCTGCCGCCCGGCGCCTGCATCTTCCGGTTATTTATACCCTCGGCTTGGACTCGAGTCTCGCCGACGCGACGTAGCCGTGTGATTTCGCTGTCTACCTACTCATGCTGCAGTACAGAGCGCGAGTAAATAAACTCAGCAGAGAGCATCCACGCCGCGCCGGTGGAGTGTGGAGTAGCACGGCGCACGCCTCCGCGGTGTACTTGTTACCGCGCGGTTTGTGTACGAGTGTCGTGGAACGCGTCACGTGTGCCGAGTTATTTCGATACACATAAAAAGAATAAATAGTGTGCGACATTGAGCCGCTGCCGGGTGCGTCACGGACCACGTCCCGCCGGCTCACTGCAGCGTGGTTGCTGGAAAGCGTGCGTCGCCCGTATCTGCGATATTGGACACATGCCCGCTTAACTCTCTTCGGAATAAAATAATACCTTTACGATCAAAGAAATCTATAGGCTGATTATTTTATTAGTAACACAGTAAATGTGTTAAACGCGCGCGAGACAAAATTTTTCTTTATGCGGTGTATAGAAAAACATCAAGTTGTTAAGTGTTACTGGAGGAGTCTATTTATGCATAACATCGTATGCTTCTTAAGTTCTAAATGTAACGTGGAGTAAAACGTAATAAATGAACAATTCGATACACATTTGGAGGTTTTAAGGCCACGAAAGATCTTGCGTTTCGAAGCAGTTGGTAACTAATTGCAATGTAACACAACAATTTTTATCATACTTTCGATGAGATAGTTTCAAATACTCGTAGGGTGTAATGTTTTAGAGCCATGGTGTGGACGCTCAACGTAAATCGTGTGTCGTATTTCCTGTCTCCGCTGGATTCGCCAATGTTCGCAGATCCTATATACACGTGTAGTTTGAATAAGCTATTAACTGTTAGGCGTGTAATAAAGGCATACGTTATTTTCAAAACACGAATTTTTCAAATAATACTTTTCGACCTTTCTCATTGATCATATAAATATTGAATAATACGCGAAGTGTACAGTAATCCGGTTCAGGTATAAACAAGTTATGAGGCAGAACAAACAACACAGCTGTACATGGTGAGGTGACAGCGAGCTGCGAGCTGCGAGCAAGGAGCACGCTCACCTGGCTGGCCGGCTCTACTGGTTGTCTAAACAATTTCACTAACAACGCATCGGATCTCCCGCGTCCAGTAACACAGGGCAGGGGCACTCAAATATCATTACCTTCACGTGTATAACGTGTATTTTTATAAAATCGTGTTAATGAAAAAGAACTTTGTTTTTGTATTTGAGATATTCTGACGCTGCAAATGATTGCCTTGTATTATGCAAGGCAGTGGTAGACGAAAGTTTAACCAGTGCGTCCTCCTTGTAATGACGCAGGGAGCCGAGACGTGGACACTGACTGTGGGGCTAATCCATAAGCTTAAAGTCGCTATACGTTCTATGGAAAGAGCTATGCTCCGAGTTTCTCTAAAAGACAAAATTCAGAACGAAGTGATCCGCCAGCGAACCATGTGGACCGACATAACTCTGAAAGTTAGTAAGTTGAAGTAGCAATGGGCTGGCCACAGAGAGAAAATACCGACATTTGAACAAGTGTACGGACACTTCAGAGCACTTTTATCAGTCTTGTCCGCTGCATATCGAGATACGCATTACAGATCAGAGAGAGCTGCGTTGTCCGGGCGTGCGCGTGTGTCATCGTGCGAGTGGTCGCGGAGGAGCCAGCATCCACCCACAACACAAGCCATTGTAGCAGTGATAGGAGCTTCAGACTCACCGACACCTGCACAGCTGTCTCTTGTGCACGCGCCTGTACTTACACTTTCACAGCGACACGGAAACCACATAATTCTTTTAATCGCGCTACAACTAGCTCCTCAAGTAGGTAATAGCCTGGTTTCGAGACACTCCCGCCCGAAACAAAAATAATGTCTCGGATGTAGTTAAGTCCAGTTAGCCCAATTCAACTCATAATGTGGTAAGTGTTTCATCAGCTGTCGTAACATGATATGGTGCGAACAGCGAACACAAGTCGCGAGGCCTTGTTGAGTTTTAATGTGAAATGTGGCGATGAAGGCGTGGCGCGGGGTCAACGTATTTGCATAGTGTTGTGGTTCGCATCGCAGTGTCGCAGCCTCGAGTCGCGGCAGACAGTTGGCTCGCGGCCGAGTGCGGCCTCGTCCCGCGCCCCCAGCGCCCCCGCCCCGCGCCCTGCACGTGCTCCTCCTGGCGAGTGTGCACGATTGCCGGGTGTGCAGGAGGTGCAGGACATGCAGGTCGCGGCGACGCAATGCGGACGTCGCGGCGCGGGGTACCGACGCACAATGCGCCGCGCGGCGGGCTCGCAGTACCATTATTTATGAGGATTTATTCGCTGCACGAGAGACATATAGTCTAGATAAGCTCCGGTGCGGTGAAGGTATCAGATCGGTCGCCGGCGTCGTTAGATGTGCGCTACAGTACTAGGTACTGATAATTTTAGCATAGCCTGTAATAACATGTTAATGCATTACACTGCACTCACATTTATCTATTGCAGGTACCTTCTATAGTACTGGGTAGGTAGTCATGAGTTGCAGCACGTTTTAAAGGTCGCTAGTATATTAGGCTCGTGATGGTTTACTTGATGCAAATTAATACATAGAGTTGCAGTGATTTACTAATAAACATTAGGTGTATACCACCTACGTGCAATGGTAAGAATTTGAAATCCTTCAGATATGTAAACAGGAAAGCACAGTTGAGTTTTGTGAAATGCACTGAAGCAAAGTCTGTAGTCAGTTGGAAGGGCTGTCAGTGGAGGTGTGTAATTGGAGCGCTAGTCGGGTTGTAATTAGTGCGCGGCGCTGAGAGGTGCCGCTGCGAAGGCGGAGCAATTGAGGTGCTCTTTTTTGGCCTGGAATTATTATACAGCTACAATCAGTCGCAAAAGCCGTAGTAGTGAGTAATTTATTTTTAAATAACAGTTTAGGATAATGACCCTCCGCATCTAATGCTTAATGCAATTGAAGCTTGAAATGAAGCTAACGAACAAATACAGCTATATCTTATAAGTTTGTAAAGAGTCTCTCGGTCATATGTAGCTATACATTCAGTCATTACTATCAGCTGTAAATACATAACGCCGAGTCCTCAAACAGCACTCCAAATGATGTACTCAGAACAGCATAATAGAGTAATTCCATCGGCGACGCGCCGTGTTGTCGGTAATGAAGGGGCACGCGGTGGGCTCGTTAACTCCACTCATCTCGCGCCTACACACTGCGTGCTCTTGGGCAACATCCTGCTGCGCCGCCGTCATACTGTCCCTGGAAGTAAGACACGCTGTGGGCGGCTCGCACGCACAGCGGCAGTTGGGTGCATTCCATAGACATTTGGATACTGTCTACTCTGACAAAGGCTATCGAATACCACTTATGGGAGGTATCTTTTAACGAAATGTCTTTTTGTATTAATTTTATGTAAATAAATAACATGACATCTTCATTTTATTGGTGTCCTGGTGGCCATGGTGGCCTGTCGGCAACGGACTAGATGCGACTGCCAACATGTTCACGGTGGTAGCGAGTTCAAATCTCAGGGTACACCTCTGATTTTGCGGAGTTATGTGTGTATTTATAGCCAATCACCACGCACTAGAACGGTGAAGGAAAACATCGTGAGGAAACTGCCTATTGTAGCGATTTTAAAACACGCACTAGGCCGGCGTGGTGAAATATGTGGCCTACCATTTTTAATCGTACTCTCGATTATAGAGGAGGCCTGTGCCCTGCAGTGAGGGGTATATATGCGCTTATACAGAAATATTACTCCTTTCAAACGAAAGTTATTACCTTATTTTATCACTTCAATAGTGTGAGGGCAAGTGTTCGCTTTGTGGCGACACGTGATGCAGTTTAATATCTGGTGTAGTTAATAAGGACATGTCTCGATTATCAACACAGTGGATGGTGGCTGAACGTCGGAGTGTGACGCGGCGCGAGCTCCACGACGCTCCCGATTTGCATTGTATGCTGAACAACAACGACCGCCGCGACGGAGCTCGTAAGCGTGTAACACCCGGGCTTGAACCAGGATCTCGGTGTTCATGCACTATGTAGTATGTTGTATAGATATACAACATCATTTCAAATGTGTGCCGTATTGCAGAGAGGATTCGGCTTAGTTGTATTATTTATATTGTATACAATTGTATATCAGTCACTGACGTATCGGCAAGAAATATTCTACTGTATTACAATTTACAATACTGTGATAATGTCCAACTGCCGGGCTGTGCTCAGTTAGCAATGTCTCGAGGCCCACAGGAGATTGCGGATACAATGTTCATACTATGTAGCAAGGCATTGGAACATCTCGCGACCCCGTGCACATTAATGTTGAAATAAATCTATTCATAGACGCCGGTGGCACGTACCTACTATCAACTGTAGTCTATTCCCTACGCTAGTTTATATCGCGCCGACGAGCAGCCACTTCATACAACTACACTTTCCACGGGTTCTGTTTAGTGTAGGGCATACTCACTACCGGAGTATGCACTATAAACAGTACAACACTCACCAGGCCAGCCGCAGTAATAGCCGGAGCTTGTTATTACATAGACAACAGTATATAGATGGAAATAGAGTGGGTTGAGTAAATGTCTGATCAAAGACAGTAATTGACAAAGGAATGCGGTGGCTATGTAAACTATACGGCGGGGAGATTTATACTGAAATTAAAATATTTCATACAATTGGACATGTTAATACCAAAGAAATTAATTATATTGGCTACACGAATGTAAGGTTATAACATATCTTTTGAGTTTGTACAGTGCAATATTGAGGCATATTGAAGCAATGGAATAACAAATTGTAGATTTTCCGCTTGTAACGCCGCGTGTTTGTTCCCTGGGGAAGCGGCCTCGCCGCCGGCGTCATAACGGTGAAGCTCAGTACTCGATAGTGCACACTGTACACCCACGGCCCTGCCTTGTAAGGAGCCAGCGGCCGCGCCGCAGTGTGCGCGGAATAAGGAATGACACCGCATTATATACCTCACTATGAAGACGAAATAAAAACTAATCTTGAGGTAGTTTCCACGGCTCGTGTACATTCACATCGACATCAACTTTGTTTAGATACGTATTTTGTTACCTACCTTAAATATTTACCGCGGAATTATGAGCCTATTGGAAAACATTAAATTAAGTATTGATTTCTATTACTTTCACACCTTTCTATTACTTCACTCTGATTTCTGTGACGCAGAGATACCAGCCTTGTCGAGCTGGCAGCGCATATATTTAATGATGGAGTGAAGATTGGTCACAGTTCTAGTACTAATAAGACAGTCCTCTGTATGTTGGACGTGCGTTATCTTCGAGCAGTCGGCATGTCCGCGTGTAATCGTGAGTACATGACGCACGACATATTTGTCTTGTCCGTATCGGCCGCGCTATCGACGCGTTCCGACTGAGTCCTTTGTATAGCAGGAGCCACGCGATGCGCCGCGACTAGTAGCTAGTGACAACAATAACATCCTTATTGTATTACAATTCCGCGGTATCGCCGTTGCAGCGTCAGTATGAAACTCAATAACATTCGGAGGAACGGAAGTTGTTCATTAGAATGGATAGTAATTCAAAACCGAATGACTAATCGCTTGCAACATACTTTCATATAATTAGAGCGCTATCGCGCGCGTGAGCCGGCGAGTACTTGTAGTGAAGCGCGGGCAAGCAGCGCGAGCCGCGACCAGAAACACTGTCTGCTAATAATGTTCCGGAGACGTAATACAACTGAATACTGATAAGTACTACTTGTTATTAACAGTGTAGTTGGTTTGCGGACACGTTCTGGTGAGTGCGTGCGGGCCAGCCCCGCGCCGGCTCAGAGGATCAATGTAATTAGCTGCTCGTCGCAGGAATGCCGTTCGAATAACTACCTCTAATGCGTCGAGTAATTTGTGAGCCGGCATCAATAACCGTTAGTCGGCACGTCGCGCCGCTGCACAGCCTCCGCCGTACCTACGCTATTCAAATCGAAATGCCATTCAATACAACATGAATAACTCACACCATAATAACAGATAACATCAAACATTAAATGACGTGACGATATACATTTTTATTAAAGCAAATGAAGAGTCAAACAATATTTAATGATGTTGGTTGTTGTACCAGCGTCGGTGCACATGCGTGGAATATATCGGCACAGTCACCTGTGTAGTGCAGGCCATCAGCGGCGTACACGGCGGAGGCTCGGAGGCTCGAGAGAGTCGAGCGGCGGCTATAGTGTGATCACTGATTGCGGAGTCTCGGCGCGCCTCTCTCGCCATACACTGCAGTAATTTATGAGCCGACTCCTCCGCCGAATCCGTTAAGGAACGAAGCGGAGGCTTTGTATGCCGCCGCAAAAGGAGCGAAGATCGCTTTCGGTCTTGGAACTACACACATACAGTCAGTCAGTACAGTGCTTTATTTACGTAATATACACATAAGTTCACTTCTGTCTTGTCAAAGGGTAGACAGCTGTGCTAGTAGCGCCACCTCTAGATCGCTTAGTGTTTACTCGACCCGAGATGTAATAAGGTAGAGCTTAATATCGCTAATCCGCTAACAAATTCCATAACATTGCCTTACAAGAAAATGAGAATTTTCGAGTTGGATTTTCCGGGCTGATAGTAGAATCCTATGTACTCTTGTTACAAAGCCTACACACGCTAACACGAAAGCAAGAAGTAACGATCATTATATTAATACGGTTGTAATGATGCCTCAGTAATTTATTTAATAAGTGAATCCGATCGTAAGTGCGTTACCAAATTTGGCTTTTTGCTTAAAATTAAAGAGTCGACAAACCTTTTTTGGTAATGATGCGGCTCACAAGATGTAAGAGTTCATATTACCAAATATATTCTCAGTGAAATTTGCAATTTACATTAAAACTATGGAGCGTGGTAATTTTTGGTACATGTAGTTATTTGGAGTGAATACATTGTAAGTGTGGTAAATCCGTTTTCATGTGACATTTCTGCGAGGAGAGCGAACACGGTCGATGAGAAACTCTCGATTCTCTGTTTCCATTGGTATTGAGATTCGGTGATTGCTACTGACAGAAACATAAGGCGTGGCACAACATTTCTGTTAGGGATATTCTAATTTACGCGATAGTGGAAAACTCATCATAACTATACACGCAAGCGAACCTCGTCGCGGGGTTAACCTGGGTACATTCAGTCTTTATCAGGCTGACACAAATAAATAAATAAATACACCCAACAGGCACATACATAGACCCCACACTGACTTCGAGTCTTGTGTCGTGGGTATCAGGAACTACGAGAGACTTTTCGGTCTCACAATCACCCAGATCCGAAACAAATATCTGTGGTTCACACAAACATTTGTCTTGGTGCAGAAATCGAACCCGCGGCCTCTCGTTTCTCAGCCGGCATCTAACCAAGTGCGCCACCGAGGATGTCAAAATGGATAGACAGGGGGCTGATAACCGTGTCTCAACGGAGGATAATCTATTTGAGTCACACTGCACTATCACGTGCTGACTCAATAATCAAATGTATTCAATTACTAATCGGTATCGGTTCGATTGTACAGCGGAGTACTGGTAAATCGTATGCGAGGCCATTTCTCAGGCCAGAGAGGTGGGACGTTTATAGCGTGCACTCGGATTATAAGTTACAGTTGCAGTCCGCCGCGTGGCTGGACATTTGAATACCCACTGATTACGAGTACTTTCACAACCTGCCGACTCTTTCCGAGAAATACGCTCGCCTCGCACACTTACTGGAAACCTGCATTGTTTTTGCAACGTGGTGTTTTCAATGTGCCCTTTATTTAATCTTTTGTTGAAAAGACAGATTATAATATTGAATATTTAATATTTTTATTTCAAACGGGTAATGAGTAATATAGTGAATACACCTTAGTGTGCTACGTAGAAAAGTAGTAGTTGCTGAATATTGAGGGTGCTTCGCGGAAATCTCTTGGCTGTGGTTTGTCCGCGAGTGGTGCGCAGAGGCGCTGGTGGAAGTTGTGAGTGCCTGGTGAGGAGGAAGGGAGGTGGGAGGGGTGGTTGGTGGTCCTTCAGTCCTTTGGCCGCGCTAACCGAGTTACTCGCCACTTAAAGCTGCAGTTCCGGTGCAGGCACGTAATTAAGAGATTTTCAGAGGGGGGAATCTCTGCAGATGTGGTGATTATGATTATTTCAACCGTTTCCTATTATTTAATCAATCGGAATTGCAACCTCATTATGGTATGATATAATTTCTAATAGCTCGAAACGCTTCCTTTCGATTAATAGTGACATGTTTATATGATATGAATCGGAACTAAAACATGTACGTATAGGTTTACTGGAAACAAAAATAATAATCTCAATCGGACTTGTAGTCTGAGCTATAAACGCACAAAAGGAAAGATAGACAACATCTTATTGTTGTAATATATAAACATTTCTTCTTAATAAATGCTCTGTTTTCCTTCCACATTATTAGTGATAAAAATGCAAATGAGGATCGTTTCATTGCGATGCGGTAAAAGTGTGTCGCGTGTACAATGTATTGTGTACATCCAACACGGTATGTAAATAGCTCGTAATTAATGTCTGTGCGATGCGACGCCGCTTTCGCTTTCTTTGACATCAATCCACTCCTACACCCACGGGCCACGGCGCGGCGCGGCGCGGCGCACACCTCGCGCTCTCGAGGTTCAACTTTGAATCCTATTCATTCATATTCATGCACGGTTGGAACTGACAACACGAAGCGTTTCGTATTCAAAATGTAGATCGTAGTTTTATGATGTGGCTTTACCGTGTGTTCTAATTTGTATTATCAGAAAGTATAACCATTCACAGTACAACGATAGTTGTAAAAGAAAAAAAATTACATTTCTCACGCTCTTTAAAATTATTTCAACTCTTAGAATTTCTCTACTATCCGGCCCTGTGTTTTTGGAGTGGCCAAGTTGGCAGCCAGTGTCGTCGGTACAGGGCGGCGGCACTCCACGTGGTTCCTCTGAAGAGCTAACAGCCCCCGCCCTTGAATCCTGAGTGCGGCCCTCATTGCATCGCGTCTACAAAGAGGCGCGGTGCACTCCACTAGGCACTCAGTAACTGCGTTGTGCTTTTCGAGCTATTTTGTGGAGCCTAATGGTCGTAACTAGCTTAGAGTCTCTGAAGTTATGCAAAATAGTTATAAAATGCAGTGTTAGGAGTATTTCCTAGTCTGTAAATCTTTTAGGGTTATTTTGTTGAAATCGAGCGATTAATATTGAACAGTACATAAGTACAAGTGAAGCTGCGTTCTTAATGTTTAAACAATCTATCTGAATAATCGTCACATTACGTCTCGTAGTCGCCACTTTTTAAAGACCATAAAACCTGCCTAGTTTGGTACAATGACATAGCACAGCATATGATTTTTAGTTCTTACCGTGGCAGTACGTACTCGTACTGCTAGTAGTATAGTGTGCGGTGTGGGTCGCAGGCGGCGCGGGGGCGTGGCTCGTCGCCGGCTCGTAATGAGCGCTTTATTGAAGCTTTGTCTGCCGGACCAGTTCCCTCAGCTATTTGTGCACGTTTTCACATTACACTCAATACTCGTTATTATACTCTTACAAAACAATGTTTTATTGTTTTTGTATTTATTACCTGGTAGGATTAAGCGTAGTGAATTCTTTGCTCTTTTGGGTCGATATGTATTATGTTTGCTGATATAATATTGTTATTAAGAAATTGTAGGTCATTGTTGAATAGTTTAAAAGCATTAAAGGGATTAGGCGTATGATTTTGCAGAAAGTCACCTATCTGACTTCAATTGTTAAAGAAACAAAGTGATGTAGTGTGTATGTGTACAAAAGAATATTAAATTATTAAAACTCTTAACATGTTTAACGTTTATTGCCCTTGCATAGCCGCAAATTGTTTAAAAATATGCGTTTAGCAAGTTAAAGTGACTACCTGTATATAGTTGCCCGCCCAAGTACAATACAAGTGAATAGAACATGTCAGCGGCGGCGAGGTTGTGTCATGTGTGGTGCGGGAGAGAACCGTGTTCGACGGACGTTTCCTCTTCATTCGGCGACAGCGCACAGAGAGCGCCGGCGGGACACACTATGCACTATATTATAGGCTATACACTACAGCCTGTATAAATAGAGTGCAGTCGAACCGGCTCCCCGGATGTGGCGACACTCGCGACGCTGCGCCCGCAATCTGCGCCAACAGACGTGCAACCTCTGTACATACGTACGAAACTGTCCGTTTATACAATAAACTGTGTTATTTCTCTCTCCTTTTCCAGCTAGGAAGTGAACTGCGGACGTCGCCCGCCCCCCAAGGACTTCCATAGCGGCTGTTCACTTATAGTATACACATATATAGTATTGTAGCTCGACACTTTTTTTACATTTTCTGTTCCTACTCTGTTTTTAAGTTATATGGAGGTTCTATACTACAGATAATGCAATGTCCTTGTTAAAAACGTCGATAGCTTGATGAAGAATGCGAGTATAAACTTCGATCTCTGTACAAAGATTTAGATGACCAACATTCTTACTTTATTGTTAAATAATCCCTCCCTGCGCGCGCGTATGTGTGTGTGTGTGTGTGTGTATGTGTGTGCGACCGCGGGCCGCGGCACGTGCCCATCTCATATTACACGAATCTAACGTTGCAATCCCGCCGCGGTTTATACTTAATACACCTGGCTTCACACTACAGTCTACATGCGAACTGATATAATGTCATCCAAATTATACTTAATGTATTTACATCTGCTTCATCCAGTAGTTGGCGGGGTTTAATTAAAAATTCTGCGCCTGATATGATTTGTTGGGAAACTATTTACTCACAGATATGTTATTTCTTCCAATCGAAATCTCAGAGAAAAAAAATAGCACAACTCGAATAGCCCAGGACTTCACTTATGTTTGTCGGGCCATGAACCAGGAGGCTAAAAATTAAATTCAACTACATGCAAGAATATCCGCGTTAACGGCCATTACAATTTATTAGTTTCAAAATCTTGCAACCAACGAAATTCTAGCTGACAGTGCCCCCAAACAAAGTAAGCGGAATTAAAAGAATACAAGTATTGATAAAAGGATTGATTCGATGAGAAAAGGTTAGTAATATTGACAGTTAAAACAATTGTATCGGCAGCTCGGCGCGGCGGTTCGTAGATAAGGAACAGGTTTGGGCAAGACAACGGACATTAGAACATGCCACCCGACACGCGCGTCGACACCACACGCTTCCAAATGCTATGGGAATGCACAGTAAACAGTTTTACCTAACGTACAAAAAACTATAAATAAATGAACAATAACAAAAAATAGGAAACATTAAACTAATTGAAGGTAGTAAATTAATCGCGTCCTAAATAACTAGTAAACAGTAAAACTGCTCAATTGTGTTAGTGGCGATACTGAACTTAATTAATAATTTCAATTCTTCGAGGTTCATTAATGAAATTATTTAGATATTTTTAGAGCGGCGAAATGATACCGACCTTTATATTTGTCCGTGGATACTGTATAGTGTATAGTGTATAGTGTATAGTGTATAGTGTATACTTGTTTTGGACGCATAGCACATAACAAATATACATATATACAAAACCTGTGAATGAAACCATACCATGAGTCAGTGCGGAAGGTAACATTACATTATCATAAGCGCCATCCAGAAGGTCGCCGATGAGCCTACTGAGTACTACAAACCAGAAAGTATACTGCGTTTTATAATCTCAATGAAAAAATAGGTAGGATAAGCGGGAATATTGGGAAAAGAAGTGCGAGGGGGGAGGTACTAGGTAGTGATTTGTAGCACGAGTTCGTTGACCTGCATGCCGACCGCACTAAATTAGAAATTAATGAGTTTCGCGTTATTGTTGTTATTGTTTGTACTACGAGGAGTTGTTTCGAGCCAAGACTTGTTTTAATAACCTTTACATTTAGTGCATGACTCATGACTCAGTACCCAAATACAAGATTATATCGATAAATATGCGCACACATACACACACACACACACACACACACACACACACACACACACGCGCCGAGTTAATGTACTAGCTGTCGTATGTGTTCATCGGTTTGTGTAAACTTGTGCGTTTATTGGAATTTGTAATTGATAATGTTTGCTACTTGATCTTACAAATAATTTGTATTAAATGAAAATTAACAAAAATGTTATTTTGCTTAGATTTCACAGTGAGGTGATTTTCCTTGGAGCACAGTATGTTGTGTAATATCACTTAGGGTGATGTATTGTAGTACTTATCTGGACATGTCGCCGTCCATCACTCGGCGGTCGGCGACGGCTGCCCTTATCGCCAGTCAGCACTACAAGAAAGTTTATCGAGTAGTGTGCGGCGGCGCAGGGTCGCGCGACCCGACGCGACGCCGCGACAGGCGGGGTCGACGCGCCGCCACGCGCGACTACCGCGGGCGCATCTGCATATAAACTGTCCCGAAATGATTGAAAGCGCAAGACCCTCGCCCGGCTGCCCCGAGCCCGGCGCGGCGCGGCCCTGTGTTTACTGCCGCTGCCATTACTGTAGATTCGGATGCGCGGCCACGTCCCGCACGCTGCACCGCTGCACACGTACCCGCACTCTGTTGCATCTGCTATCCATTTACTAACATTAACAGTCCGTCGCACCTCTTTTGTAGTGTCAAAGTTGGTCGGTAAATATTGTTGTCTCGTCTTGCTTAATGTGCTCCCTCGGCGCGCGCTGGGTTTTATTTGTGAAGGATTTCAACGTTTCGGACTGTTCTTGGTTGTTGTCATGGTCATGTCTAATATAAATACACGTCGCATCGTCTGCTTTCATCAGGAATATATTATTATTATTTAGGAACATTAAATCAACTTAATATTATAAATGCTGAGTTATAAATCGTTATGTTTACGCGATGGTGTTTATTTTGACATCGCTGTTGTATTTTAAGTACGTCCCTGGTGCGTTTAAAGTCCGCATTAACATGTCCATTGTGCGCTGGCATTAAATCATGTTTGCACGAAAGAGACGCAGTAATAAAGTGGCCCCGCGCAGGGAGCGCAGGGATACGAGGGAACTCGCTGCACCTCCCCTGGGAACGCTCCAGAATGTAATTTGATTCCCTTGAATAGTTAATAGCGTGCAGCAAGACACGTCACAAGGCGAGTCTCTCAGCGGGTACTACAGGGCAATAGAAAGTTGCAACTTGCAGCGCATTTGTGCAGGAGCCGAGGTTCACCGGAGCGACCATGCTCGCTCGGCGATCTCCAAATAAGGAAATGTAAGGTCAAGCGGGTCCACAAAGCGCCCGTACAGTCCGTCTGTGTGCACTGTGCCGCACTACACGCGCGGGGCAGCTACTGGTGACATTTCAATAGCTTTACACATACACACAATAAGCAATACATTCTCACTGAGAGAATAACCATGTTTACATCTACAGCCGCCGTCGCGTCGCAATTTATGGCGTTCGTCGCTGGATTTCTTTACTGAATTTATTTCCCTATCTGCTGATATAATGGCCACCAACGTCAAGATCCTGGATACGGATGTCTGTCCCTATTGTGTACTGGCAGGTGAGCCTTCACTTGCCTCACTGGGCGCGTAGTGACTAGTGAGCCCAAGCTGTTTATAATATACTTATTCAAGCTTTAGTTAGGTGACAACATTCAGTAACATGACAACATCAGCTTTTGAATCTGAACTCTTGCGTTCTTCAGTAAATATATAACTATATTTTATACAACAAACCAGGCTGGAAACGCGATTCGAGTCAAAAGTAATGTAAGTGTTCTCAATCCGCAGGGCACAGACGCGGAAGCAAGTGAGCAGTGTCCGCGACAGCTCTGGCTCGGTGCGGCGCGATACAATGCGGCCGCATTGTTCCATAACATGCCTTAACTGTGGAGCTTTTTAGTAGCAAAACGCTATAGGTATGACGTCCAATTATCTTATTAGTAGTTAGAATTAACTTGAATTCGATTAATACATTAAGTATTTGATTATCTTAGGGTTGAATTTAATACTCTAAATTAGCTGGGTGGTGGAATTAAAAGCTTTTTATCAAGGTTTGTTGTTAGGCAGGCGACTGGTGGTGAAAGTAAATGACAAGTAATTCAACAGCGATATAATTCATGTAGCGTCGACCCGCCCTACCCTTGTAAGAGAAGGGCTAGTAAAATAAGAAAACCTCATTTGAATAGTAATTATGAGGCGGCTGAGACAACGCGAGTCATTAACTCGTGAATAATAATGATGGAGTTCGCGAGCGCTCAGCTGGCTAATTCACGTAATTTTTTGACGCGCCGATCAAGTTGCGGTGCAGTTGCAATGAAGTTTACGTCTTAGTGCAAAATGGTATTCTTGTAATTGTTTAGCTGCGCGTGAACTGCACCTAAGCTATGCGTAAACTGCGCGTGTGCTGCGCGTCAACTGTACGTCAGTCGTATGCAAGAAGCTTATACGTGAATACCGATCAAGTTGCGATCTGAATCACGCACATAAAACACGCAGCAGTAGAATACACTAAACCGCTCGCGTGACGCGAACTTGACGCGAGCGTATCTGACAGCGGTTGTCAAAATTACGAGAATACAAAAAGGTCTGTTTTGATCGAAACTCAACTGCAACTGCACTGCAACTAAACTTATTTAATTACGTGAATTACCCTACAGGAGAGCAATAAGCGCATGTCGTGTACTCAACTACTCAGCGCTCAGTACTACAAGCACTTCCCAATGCGACACAATTAATTAGCGGGTTGTATGCCGAGTGGCAGAGGAGGCGTAGTGAGTAGAGGTACACCGCGCACGTCGCCTGCACAGGATCACCTCGCGTCGGGTGGATTAAACGCCGCGCTGTTTGCGCCACATTATTCCTCAATAATGGAACAGATGGTGCGGGACAAGGCGCGAGGGGAAGGGGTGAGGTTGGTTCCGTACACTCCCTACACAATCTAATGTTCCGTGTGCGCTACATTAAAACGGTAGGGAAATCTGCTAGTACTAGTTACTACCTGCCCTCACGACACGATCGAATAGAATTTGATCTATTATCATATAAACAGAATAATAACATAACTTTGACGTTGTTCGTTGAAATTTAAAAATATTAATTTTATAGAGAAATGCTAACCATAACGATTTATTATAATAAATAGATGAAATATGCTTCATTTTAAAAATGTCAACAATTTATAACATTTTTTCCAAGATACAAGTGGTAAAGTCACGCTGTTGTCAGCCATGACTCGGCATAAATGGGCAAGCTTGTGCGTGGTAGTACCACTGTCTCAAAGGAGATAGACGTGAAGCGACAGCTTTGGTGTCGCGTTTCGTTCGGTGAGTGAGATTGCCGGATGCCCAATAAAATCGTATGGGTTCGATTTTCAAAGTAAATCTCGTCACATTTAGTTGCAATACTGTTTCCACTCATACAACATTATACTGGTGCCACGACCGTCGACCGCCGACAAACGTACACATTCTTATATTAATGGACACAAAGAAGCGCTCCTCTGGTGAATAGCTCGGCACAATATCGGCAGGAAACGTATCGGCATTGTGCGCGCCAAGTGACCTGCGAGCATCCTCTGCCACAGGGACTGCTCACAGGGATAAACCGAGTCTTTTCCTTGGTACATACATCGAGCAGGGATTGTATTAATCACGTGTTTCTATGAGGCATTGCCAAGATGTAGCTTTTATGGTACATGTTTTTGTTACGCACATCTGAACTAAGTAAGGTACAGTGTCGGGAATGACGATGAAGAACTTTTTCTAAATGATGATACGTGCGTCATTCAGAAAGAATATCGCCGTCGACACAATTATATCAAAGTTCTCTAAGACAAAAATATACAGGGTATATCAAGACTGCTACCGAAAACGAGGCCAGGTGGCAGTTTTTGTGACTTCAGACACAACGCAACTAAAATGTTTGCAAAATAAAAGCGATTTTTTTTTCCTATTATCGTATTTGGGTGGTAAATGCATACATTTTCCTAAAAAATAATGTATAGCCTTTTATTTTTAAAGACGCTCAAGTACGCAATACTTTAAATTATAACTTCAGCAAAACCTATAGATTTACCACCCAAACACAATGATATATAAAATATTACAAAAATAAAATCGTCGCGTTTTTTTGCAAAAATTTTAGTTGCATCGTGTCTGTAGTCACTAAAACTACCACCTGGCTTCGTTTCCGGTAGCAGTCTTGAAATACCCTGTATAGGTTGTACCCTTACCGCGATTAATGGTAAAAACGAACAACTTTATTCAAAATACTTCTTTTCCGTGCAAACTTCCACACTTTACCCTTATTATTATTTCAGATTAGCATTTTAATAATACAATTATCCAAGTGGCAGGTTCAATTCTATTACTCGTATATATTAGGATTGCAGTGTTAGCGGAAGATTAGTTAATTAATCCCACTATGAAGTGATGAATATCGCTGAGACTACTTGTTGGTGCACAGTGCGGGTCACTTATTGCATTTAGTTGTATGTATTGCTTAATTAATTCAATCTCTGTGATAATTTCATTGATGGTAGGGAAACTTTTCCGAAAAAGTTATTTATTTTCAAAGCTACGTACATGAACAGAGATGTTTGTATTAATCTTTAGGCTATGTGAATTGAGAAGTCCGTCGACCTCTTTGCGTTATATTCCGTGATTTTGATTCGAAGCGTTATCGCCACTCTTTCTACATTCAGATCCATATTGTTACAGAGCACTGGGATAATGTGTACGCGTGTGAGGTGAGCAATAAGTTGTAAAGTGTAATATGGCAACACGGCGAGGTGGTGTGGAATGCGCGCGACCTTGAGAGTGCGCGGGAAGAGTGTCAGTGTGCGAGTCAGCGCGCGGGCGAGCGCTCGGTATTGTTCCGAGTCGACGACCCTCGCTCCTCACTCAGACGTCCTGAGGCGCGTCCGTCCTGCACACGCTTGTAACATCTTATTGTTACTGCCTACATCACTGATTGATGCTGTTTCAGGCTATATAAAAATATAACACCTAAAGAATACTCACAGTCAAATCAGGATGGATCAGTTTGTTTTAACTCTACTAGTGCTTTAATTTCTCCATAGATCTGATAAGAAACGTTTGTAATAGATACCATGACTTATTCTAGAGCAATATAATCTAATTACACTAGCATAACTACGAGTGGTTTTTGTATCAGTTAAAATTGGTACTCTCGCTAGACGATAATATTATGATGAAAAATCTCAATAATATTTCTTTGTCCTTTTGTTACTGTCGCAATTTAATTTCTAGCAATTTGGTTTCACTTACCTAATGATTGTTCTGATATATCTCGGTAAAGTATTGAAGAAAGATTAAAAGCTATTGAACGCTTTGAGCAGTGAAAGCTCTGTTGAAAGTAATAATTGGTATGATCGCTGGATGATAAGATCAAATCTGTGGAGTCACTTTCGCTATTGGATCGAATCGCTATCGAATCATTTTCAATGTGAAATCGCAAAGTACTTTCTAATGTATTTATCAATTTACTTCATATAAAACTACTAAGTGGCGGTTAATTGTCGAGTCACGACTGAGCAAGTCGCATAGTTCTGAACAGCACAGCACCGGCACACGAGGCGAGGTTCATGTAGCGAAAAGCGATCAGGGTCACCACTCACCAGCAACAGAACCTATAAAATCTGAGATAACTCACTGGGTGCAGAGACAGATAGACAGGAGTAAACTTTTGAGTTCTAATTTAGAGCCAAACGCCACTGCAAAGTTCGGTTTTCTATGTTACAGTGATATTGACTTAATTGAATCCAACAACGCGATGCATTCAGGAGACTGCTTAGTAAAATTGTTCCTGGACTCTTTTAGTCTCTATTTACTACTCGAAGGTGCGGATTATACGGACAATGTAAATACACGTGACTATCTTCATTCATAAGCATAACTATAAACATATAGTGGATAGGCGAGACTTCAAGACAATGCCTCAATCGGCTTACACTCACCGGCTTAATTATTAATTATGCTAACTTGGCTTCAATGCAGCTTAGCTTTAATAGAGAGCTTTGTGGTTTCGTCCGTAGAACGCTATTTCGTAAAATTGATTGAACACGTGCGAAAATGACGTGGGACGAACACGAGAGATACCGCGACTGGGGCTGTTAACGTCGAGAAAGTTTTTGGATGCCCTTTTCAACGGAACTTTCTTACTACCCGGCATTATCCTTATTTCAGATGAACATAGAAGAACATGAAAAAGCATTAAGTGCCATACAATATGCTCTACTCGTCTTCAGTATACAAACAACATTCTGATTACACAGAACAGACGACGTTGAAAACAAATATTAAACCAATTTTTAGAATCAAATATTTCACGGTCATTTCCTTGAGCTGTTCGGCGAAAATCCACCATTACAGTCTTCTTAATAAAATATAATCCCACGAACACACACCAGACAGTGTCAGTGGATGTTAATGTAACGCACATAAATACTCACGAATTAGTTTGGAGTAGTTTGAACTGCAGGCGTGCTCTCCCGACAGTCGAGCTATACATAAATAAACAAATTAATCAACATGAGCATCGATCTCGTAGCTATGGTGGTTATGGAGCGACGATTATGCATTATTTATGAGGGTCTGCGCGGCGAGGAGCGTCCGAGCGACTGTTGACTCGTGGGTGTCGGCTGCTGCCAATATTGAGTTTATTTACGGCTGGGCCGGTGGAAAAATCTATGAGGTACACGCGAGTGCGGCCACTCGACACGGCAGACGTGGATAGCGTCGGCACTGACCACTGAGCAGTTAGCAGCGGGTTGGTAGCGAGTAGATTGCAGATGGTGGCTGCGCGCTGGAATCTGCGTAAATCATCGCTAACTGGCGCCGGAGCCGCTTCTCTGCTAATGTACCGCCATATATTTGCTTTATTCGTGTTGGGGTTGTCATACACGATCGTTTTGTGCTATTAAATATTTATGTATTCAATTAAAATTCTATGCGTCATGTAAATATTCCAAATCGGAGAGTTTATTTAGGTTTTGGATCCGAGGTATTCCCATTTACCGTAGCTAAATATTTACTATTTGAACAAAGAGAAAATCGACATTGATGTCAAATAGAAAATGTTTGACGAGACTAGGAAATGAAGTGAGTCTGATCGCTCATTAGCAAATAACAATATTGATTGACGATGAACAGATATACCAGATACTGAATGTAAATTACATACTATACCGGTATACTATAGTTATATATATTTACCAACAATATGTTTCAATTATGCATGGTACGTTTAAAGTTTATGAACGTCGTCATTTTATAAATGGTAGCTTAAGTGGGATATATGTATAAATATGAGAACGCGATGCGAAACGCGTGTTGCCGACAGCCCTACGAAACGTCCTTTACATCGAGTTAGTATCTCGGTTCCGTCCGTCCACTCGTGGTGGGTGCTAAATCTCTCAGGGTTGGCGCCACCGGCCACACCGCGCCACTCCGGCCAGGGCCACTCCGGGACCACTTGTAATGCCTGTCATTCCGATGTGTGTGTCATCGGAAATGCACCGCTAGTGGAGCTGAGGACGCGTGCTAGTATATTAGAATTAGATAACACCACCTTGAATATGGCCATCTGTTGCTTTTTTCTAAGAGATAATTTGCTGTTTCGCATATAAATATATTTTATTTAATGCTTTAGAAGCCATCAGGGCTTTATGTAATCTTGTAACAGAAATGAATTCGGAGAAATGTAACACAATTGTCACCACCGCCCATGTTGGCGATTTAATATTACTCGTATACATAGATAACAGGCACGATGTATTGTACTGTATGTATGTAAATTGTTCGGTATAAATAATTGAATATCGAATGTACACATCATTTCATGTAAGTCTATTGTAATTGTCGAATGGTTTTGGAATCCATCCATATGCTTAATATTATTCCTTACTTACATACAATGTCCTTGTACAATAAATTCCAAAGAAAAGAGTGACATCACACGGACGCCGAACAAAATTCCATATTCACAGAATTGTTTTAGGCTAAAAACGAGCTCGGGAATTTGTTTTGGGTAAAAGCCAACCTTATTTGTTAACTGACAAATAATGTTTCTTCGAATAACTAACTGTTATTGGAATCGTAAAACATGTCCGCTGCCGTCGCCGGCGCGCCGGCGGTGCGGGGAAATGTGTAGCGTTACAATGCCGGGTTACTGTTACACCGGGTGTTACATCGTCGAGGTGTTGTTACACGAGCGAGTAGCATGCGTGGTGTGCAGCGACCTGACGCACCGCGGCACGCGTTACGTCAGCGAGTGCATCGCAGAAGCTTTCCATCTGTTTTCGCGGAATGTAAACAGCCAGATAGCACAGTCATTTAGTGTTCGGCGACGTGTGTTTGGAGAGCTATTTGTCTCATCGTCGGGGCTTCAGTGTTTCGTGCGACAATGTGCGGAAGGAGCGCGGGCGCGTGCCTCGTGAGGAGGCGTATGTGATTGTTTGGGCGGATAGCCGTCACTTCCAACGCTGCCTCGCTGACTGTCTCGGACTTCTAGATGCATTGGCGAACATAAGTACTGGGAGTGCGCATGATCGTGCGTAGGCGAGTTTTTCAACACTTTCTTTCTTTTGTAAGCGAGGTCGCAAGCTGTTTTATTTTATACCATGTATTGCAAGTGGAACCATTCAATTACTTAATCACAGTTGATAAGCATCCTTTACTTCGAGTGTTACGACGGCCTGGTTATTATATGTCGGCCTACTCGAATGTTACCAACTATCTTACACTCTGTATGCGGTGTCCATTATCCTGCAGAATATTAATTCTAAGTAAGCGGTGAGCGCGGTGCATGAAGGTGAATCCATTTGCAGTAGAGCTCGGTGTAGACACGCGGCCACACACTCGGCGGCGCGGCGCGGCGCGGCGCGGCCGGCCATGCTTCAAGTGATTGATGCCGGCGGAGAGTGTGGCGCGGGCAGCAGGTGCTCCGAGCTGTCTGCGACGCGTCTGCTATCTGCTGTTGATTACGAATAGTCTAACTGAATTTTCTAGCGCTACTCCGTGTAATTGCAATCGGAAACGTATTTAGATCACAAATTATACTGTATTAACGAGATTGTGTGGTGGATGTATTTAGATAAGTTTTTGATTCCTCATGGAACTAGTAGGGGGAACGACAATTTTTATTATAAGTAATTACATTCCATCCTTGTGTATGAAGTGATTGTTTCAGAAAGCTGCGAGTATAGTGAATGCAGTCAATAAACACGCGAGTCGACGAGCTGTGAGCTAATCCCGTGTAGTCAGTGAGTGGTGCGCACGCCGTCGGATAATTGTAGTGACGTGCCTCTGGACAGTGTCGGGCACGGCGGCCGGAGTCGGCGGTGTCAGCGCGATCACAACACGTAAACAGTGCGCCCCGCTCACTGCGCCACTGCGCCAGTGCGCCAGTGCGCCGGAGTGGCGGCGGGTATCCCTTTGATCCGGCTAATTGTACAGTAATCGTACAAATAAACAAACACGCGGTAATGTACGGCAAGTGCTCGCGTAAAGTATAAATAAATATTAGCTTCCAACAATACTGCGGTTATTTAGGACGCTATTAGTGGTCGAATATGCAGTCGCGACCAGGATATATCTCGACTTATTGAATCAGCTTTCTAAATGTATTTCGGAGTACTACATATACCCGACGGCAAACAAATGACTCATTTTGTAACAATCAATCGTATCATTAGAACGTCGTTTTGTATTTCCCTATCCTTAAAAAAGCTTACCGTTTCTAGTCCTTAGACACGGTTTAAATAAAATCACGTTCCAAGAAAAGAAAACCAATGTCAATTTGTCAGACGTTTCAATTATATACTCGTAGTTTGAAAATGGAGGATCTATAAATACCGAGTATCGATTAATAGTGGTGTGGCGTCTCCTCCACGCCGCGCCGCGCCGCGCCGCGCCGTGGTGCGCCGTGGTGCGCTGTCCGATGTAATGATGTAATTAACTTGTTGATGCCTGTGTGTGGCAACTAGTTACTGGTAACGATATAAACACAGATAAATCATCGGCCGCGCCCGACCGACTCCTAATGTAACTTAGCATTTCATATGTATGCATGGGTTACATAATTTCCGCTCGTAATCAATTATTTTGTTAGTTAATACTAATAGTAATCACTATAATCAGGATAAGCTACTCGGATGTGTGAGGGATCAGTTGTAACAATTATTGTCGTTACATATTAATACATTTGGAGTTCGTTTAAAAGGGCCTTGAGAGTCAGTACGCATTCAATACAATATTTCTATAATTTTAATCTGTTTGTACATATTTAAACATATTATTTTTGAGGTACAATATATTTCGGTGTGGTGCAGGTGCTGGTAGTGGCTCTCAGCTGTACTCGACTCTATTTATTTCTGGCAGGATTATCCCCAATCCCTTGGTAGATTTTTAACGAGACGATACCGGGCGTCACTTAGCAGCTTGCCTGAATTATACATTAAACCTAATTTCACGGTAAAAGGTACAAAATATTCCAGTTAATGTTACATAAATTCACTTGTTTTTAGGCGGCTATATCGGTCCATTGCTGTGCTGAATATTTCATTATTAAGTGCTATATAGATTTTGTCGTGAATAATAGAGCTAACTTATGCCTTTAGTGACAGCTCGTGATGAATTATGGACTAAAATCACCAAAAAGCAGAGAATCGTGCACGTTTTTGTGCTTGCAAATTGCATAACTTTATTGAATACATTCACCAGAAAATAGTCGGTATCTATGTTACTATGCTCTCTAGCAAATGTTATAATTTCGAAACTAACTCGAAAAAATACACAGACGATGCCGACGTTCTGCTCATACTGTTATTACAATAAACATAAGTATACAACTATACACATTAACATTTTACATAGAGTCTATGGTGCATGAAATCTGGCTACGTGCTATAGGGCCACAGTGTTAAAGGCCCATTTCACGTGTGAGTATTCCACAGAGGAACGTATATGACCTGATTTATATATTTTGTACTCATAAACTGTGTAATATAGCATAACAACACTGACCATCTGCATTTGTGCAACACGCGGTGCGAACAGACCTGCAAATGTCTGGATGCGCCGTGCGTGCGCCGCGGGCACTGGGAAGTGTCTGCTCGCTGTTGTCTAGGTGTAATCGTTGAGAGTGGCCAGCACAGCGGCACGCGGCTGCTTCCTGTAATTTAACTCAGATCTGCCACGTAGGCACCGAGTACCGACCTACACCCACCATCTGTACTACTTGCGGTGATTTATTGAGCTGCATTGTTGTGCTAATTCGGGCCAATAAGCTCAGACGATTACGCATTATTTGGTTTAGTAATTCGATTTGCTAGAAGTTACTACTGGTACCGAGATTTAAGAATTCTTGGAAACATCAAATCGAGGCGTGGAACTGTAATGATGGACACTTTCTAGAAAATATTTTAAAGTAGTGGTGAATTCTGCGTATTCACACTACTTTATGTGTGTAAAAATAGAAAATATTTATTGATCACTAATCGAATGTGTTCGGAGCCAACATTTGCGACGTATAAGTACCTACTTCATCCTGATTGGAGTGTCTGCTGACTTTGCCATATTCAGAAATGAAGAAGACATAAATCAAAATACATGTTTCCTCTTTGCATGAACGTGTAATAAGTTACATGCATTGTTAATGAGTGAATGTTGAGTTTTTTAAAATTTTATTTATACAATAGATTCGGCCAACGAGTAAACAGGTCACCTGATGGTAAGCGATCACTACCGTCTATTAACCTTCATAATGCTTGGATGATGGATAATAGATATGATATCGGGCCATTAAAGTGAGAGGGGAGCAGGAAGGGAAGAAGAAAGAAGTATTGGGCATCTGGAAGTCTCACTCACCGAACGACATGCGAGCGAAGCTGTAATTAAGACAACATGAAATATTAATCAATTATGTTGCGTAAGTTAAACTATCGAATACGTATAAAGTTCCCTAGTGTGTAGTGCTACAATATATTATATAAATATGTTTGCCTACGTGTGCTCGTATCGGTTCGTACCGCGAGCACACGCTATTACGTAGAAGCCCAAATAATGTGATTGTACTTTTGGTTAGTGTTTCGTGCGGAATGTGGGACTGTTATTATCTATCGGATATATTTATAGCTCGTGTACAATATACCAAACTGTTCGCACAATATTTACTAAACTAGCAATCGATTCTACATGCTTCCAATCCAATTGAGTTCTATCAATAGTACTATCATGGGAATATTTCCTTACGTCTTACTGATATATTTACTACGCCAGGGACGAGCGAGCAAACAGAATCGTGGTTTTGTGGTTGTTAATATCGGTAGAAGCGGCGCAAGACGTGAGCGCGGGGCCCCCGCCCGCCGCCTCGTGAATCAAAGGACTTCGTACTTCGCGGGGTTATGTTTCCTGTAACTCGTGAAACAATTCCAGGATCATTGAAATCCGGTTTTGTAAAACTTAATCATGAGGGTCTCGCATTTATTTTACTGATACGATGTATGTACTTGTAAGAACAATCATAGGACAACTAATTTAGTAGTTACCCGGCCTGGCTATCGTCTCTGTAGGTTGTCAAAGACGTCCAGTATACTCTGCTCTCCATTGAGCGTCGTAAGCTTTGCGTGTATTTGTGTTCATTTGCTATACAAATTTATTTCGCTATTCATTTTCACCGCAGTTAGTTAAGCTATTTCCGAAAATCCATAACAATAGTCATTAATTCGGTCTGATACGCAGAATTTAACATTTCCATTTAAAATGATGAATTTGCAGAACTGCATTGTTAACGCGGCGCGGTAGGTAATATTGCTGCATAACCCATAAACAGGTTCAAAGCTTTTCAAAGCTCGGTTTGTGGAACGTATTTTACTATTTTACTATTGTGAACAGTGTCGCTTCTAGTAATCTCATAACGACAGCTCGCGTTGGACGGAATGCGCGCTGACGTTAACACACCCATTTAAGCTTTTTCAGGAAAACCAGAAGGAGATCTTAATAGCTTGCCTCTATGTAAAAAAACACACCCAGGCAAAATATGTTTAGGCTTTGAATTTGTGACGTTAAAATGATTATTCTTAGTCGAAATCAATCCAACCATCAGTCTGCATTGAGATGAACAAAGCTTACAATCTCTTCACGTGACGTAAGCACAAACTCGTGCGGGCAACACGTAGTACGAGTATATTGTACACAATCAAGTGCGGTGTGGCGGACACAGATTTATTGAGGTTGTTGGACGTTAAGGTGCAGCGTCGCTGAGTCAGTGGTCGCGCTGGTGCAGCTGCAAGGCCGGCAGCGCGCAGTAACAGGGTTACCGCTGGCCACGTCCCGCGCGGGCTCGCCGCTCGCAGGAATGTCGCGCACTAATAGCACCCCGGTATGAGGGCAATAGCACGCCTGCGAGACACAAACCAGTTCCAATAGAAACCTACATATTGCCGCGATATATCTAGTATAACTCAGTACTAGTAACAACTGCAGTGGGTAAAAAAATAGCTTTCTGAGTCGGACGTTGCGTATCCGAGCCCTACATAAATCATTTGTGTAGTGAGAAATATTGTGTTTGAAAGAAAGGAACTCGCTTGTTTATTACGACCTACCTACCTCACATTAACTTTTAAGGAAAATGATTCAGCTGCGGTTGAATCACATTTCTGGATATGGAAAGCCTACGTCATGTGCACACTGTACAGTATATACCTCTGTCAAATGTCTATATACATACGTTCATATGTAAAGTTCTTTGATTAACATAATTATTCCGGATCCCAACAGTAAGATTCGTTTATATACTACGAACAATACTACTTTAATATTCACTTTCTCAATGCGGGGATAAACTTTACTACCTCGGATTTACAACCCGCTTCTTGCTCTCAGTTTTACAATATTTGTTAGTTAAACGTTTATAAACAGTCGGCTTATTGGTGTAATGGTAACATGTAAAGCCGTGAACCGTGAAAACCTGAGCTCGATTCCGAGGCCATGCGCCCCATTTTGTGAGTTGTTCAGTTCGAAAATGTTCATGTGTGATGTCCAAGGCTGAATATTGTGTACAGCATGGCAATAGCCTCGCCCGCTATCACATTTTTGTTGGAAACAAGTTCGGTTAACTATATTAGTTTGCCTTCAATAGTTGGAGAGGCACTTCAAGCAGAAGAGGAACTATAGGTGGCACTAATGACACCTCTGTCTGCCCCTGGGGATGTACAGTCGTAAGCTTATGTAATAGACAGTGTTAGTGGTTTAGTTTCGTTGTCTGATACTACTACACTGCACCGAGCAGACACACAGGGCGCAGCGCAGGTGACGAGCGTGTCGCCGCTCATGACGCGATGTCGCCGCGCTCGGGTTTTCGCACTCAGTTGCACTGTTACTGTGCCAACGAAACAGTTCAGTGTTTGCACTTGCTGTGCTTGTGTTCAATATATATAGGCATGATAGGCTTAATTGTAAGGTATTCACAATGTTTATGGGCTTTGAAACAAAGATTTTATCTTTTCTGGTTGTAGGATATGTACGACCGCTAAGATAGTATCTGCCGTATATAAAGCGCTAAGCCTGCCTTGTGTACGCAACGGAATCGTATTCCAAGTCTGGAATGTAAACTATTTGAATTCCATTAAATTGGTTGGCCAGCGAGAAATAATCAAATTTCACAAACCAGTAATCTATCTAAACAATGGTGCAGCAATTTTGAACCAAATAAATATTATAAATATATTACAAAACTAGAGTTAAAGATGTCTTCTGTGAACTGAGAGCCTTTTCTGAAAATTTTACAATACTTAGTTGCGGATATTGAAGTACGTTAAGAAGCCTGATCCTTGGATTAGAAGATATCGTTGTCTTATAACTGGGTCGGCAGGCGTCAATAAAGTAATAATCGGCTTGTGCGGCGCATAAGTGAGCTGCTAGCAAGGAGGTGTGGAGGGGGGGGGGGGGGAGATGTGGGATGATCGCGCGGATATCCGTACAGCCGCCGGCGAAGGATCAGGGGTCGCGTGCTCGCGCCGGGATGTGAGGTAGGCGCGGGGCGTACTAGGAACAGACACTTGTATTTAACATTAGAAGTGGTGAATTCAATAGAAGTTGATCTGCATCGTGGATTTAACATCGCATTGCGCAACCCCTCGTGACTTTGGTTAAGGGCAGACAAAAGGCTTCATTTATTTGAAGTAAAGAAGTATAATTTCAAAGATAATAAAGCCTTAGTCAGGTTTCCATATGTCGATGTGGAGAAGCTGAAAAAACTAAAATTAGCTCTAATTGCAATATACTGAACAAAAGAAATCAATATTGGTTGTAATATAGCCGAGTTAAAAATATAATCCGCTTAACTTGAACGAAAAGTTTTCAAGTTTTGTCGACTCTTGAAAAGTTTTATGAGAGCTTGTTATAATAAGTGCGAGTGAAATTAACTCATGGAGTTACAACTGGGTGCGCTTCGTGTGTCGGCAGCCGGCGCGACCCTGCAGCCAATCCGAGCCAAGGTCACTGGGTCAGCGCCGCTTAAATGAATCTGCGAGTGATCTCCGACGCGCCCGACTGCCGCCCGACTCGCGGCCGACACCCTCCCGACTGCCGCCGGCACCTCGCCCTAAAAGCGTTACCGTGTTCCCTGCTCGCTGCACATCCACTTACCGACGCTATTCAGAACGTCTTGCGCTCTCGTAGCACGCTGACCTAGATGCAATTTCCATGGTCGCTTGCCACAATGCTCGTGAACTTTTTATGTGTCCAGTTTAGTTTAGGAAATAATAGCTGCTCCGTTATGCCGGCTCGGTAGTGTCAAATTATTGGACTATTAGCGCGTGCTCGTGACATGGATCCATATACGAGTAATACGGGCATTTCTGTCGGTACTTCAAGTGGGCTCCATTAATTAAGCATTTTTTATAAAGACTTATTGGTTAAACGGGATTTAAATTGGCTGATATTGAGATTTCTTCCTATTGAAATATTGGAAATAACTTTTTGCAAGTAATTATGTGATTAGGCGGGTGTAAATTTGTTTTTCATTAAACGAGCAATCGGGCTTCACGCCGTTTCAGATTAAGGTGATTCGCAAACTCAACAAATTGGTTGCTAGGCAACGGGTTGCCGGTTAATCTGTCAGTCGACCTTTATTATGCTCAAGGAAGTCCTTCAGTCAGGAAGCGTCTCGGCGCCGCCTGGGAGTGGTGGCCGACCCTCAGTGAGCCACGAGGGCGGTGCGGTGCATGCTAATACCCCGGCTCTCACGGATGCAGCGCCTCAGTGTCACGGCTCTCAAAGGGTTTGAACCGGTACAGCTACACCGCTACAGAGTCGCATAATGAACTTGCTTGGCATATTGATTAGATTACTGATTGGCGTACTTGGGTAAGGCGACTCGACGGGTGTAAAACAAGATACTGCGGGTTTGGTCTGCGGGTCGGTACGAAATGTTTGTTTGTATTTCAAACGATTGTTTCGGGTGTGGGTGGTTGTGCGACCGAAGAGTCTCTCGTGATTTCTGAGACTTCTGTCACAAGACTTGTGTTTTTAAGGATTTTTCATTAAAAAATAACTTGGTGACGAATATCTGCTTGTCGAAGAAGAGCCTATATATTGTATGAGACACTTCATCACAGATCGCGCAATAAGTTCAACATTTGATAAAGAATGTTACAAAAGCGCTTTGTTCGGGTGCAGAGAAGTCATTACAGGTTTATGATTTTCGTTGCTTTAATATATGTTCACGTTAAAATAATTCCCAAGTTATATTCTTGGATATCAGTTATGCTTTTGACAAGTTACATAGTTGTTGTACAATTTTAGGTAATTCAAAGACATTATTTTAATAATATATTTGTTAGCTTGACCTTTGAATAAAATAGAGTGTAACAGAATGTTTTAATCTAAGTTTCACCAACTTTAAGACATTTGATTAATATCAAGATTTACACACGTATTAAGAACCATTGAATTTGAACTAAAAATTGCGTAACTATTTTGCATTCGTTTTAGTAGGAAAATATTTTCCTTACCTCTCTAATACTCCGTTTGAATTAAATGACGTGTGAAGTGTATAGAGCGGGTTTGCAATCAAGCGGCAGTCACGCAGATCCGAGCGTGTCTCCAGCTGTTAATTAAAGCGCGGAGGCTGCGTCTCTTCCGGTCCCATTACACCCCGCGCCGTTGATTAAGGCCGCCCTGGCTTATCGGCTCGCTAATCATTTAACGATTCAATTTATTATACTGTTTACTGCACACACACATATACATACATACATACATACATACATACATACACACGCCCCGCGTTGTTTGTACACAACACATGTTACATAGTTTATTTGCAACGCGTTATTTGCGTGAAGATGTTTATTTATAGTTTATAAATCAGTGATCAAGATTTAATTATGCTTTCCTTTTAATTAAAATGTATTGCAGGTTTAATGTGTTTTATGGTTGTTTATACTCTGGAGCAGTGTCGGTACGATACATTTTTATGTTTCTTGGCTTAAAAAATGTGTTTTGTATATTATAAAACCAGTAAAGTGTACATATATCATACAGATAAATAACGTGTGCTATCCTTTGTGACGTTCGACGGAATAGGTAACTGTTTTTGTAACTAACTGCTCACTGTTGGGGTCTTCGATAAATATATAGGTATATCTATAGCATGTCAAGTAACATATTAATAGGTTATCCATGTCCGCGCAGGTGTTGTATCTGTCTCCCGCGGTGGAGAGGCTCGGGGCGCGCAAGCTCTCACAAGGACGAGGAGGCGGCGTGTTGTGTCGTGTCGGCGTCCTTCAGCCGTGACGTCACCGCTGACGTCACGCCGGGTCAAGGCCGAGCACGCACCGCCAACACATTTACATACACCTAGTAGACGGTCGCAACGACTCGGAGGCATAACACATAACAGTAAACAGCGCAAAAATTCGATTGCACAGCGTCGCCGTGAGTCATCGACCGCTCGCGGATTACGTACTTTACTCTATTGCCTTTGTGTCAAAGAACATAAATACTATTGTACTATATCAGCCGCTAATTGCCCACTGCTGAGCGCGGCGGCTCTTTATAATCAAGTGTTTGATTGAGGGGGTTTTGGCCATGGTCCACCACGCAGGTCTAGTGTTAGCGAACTTCACATATACAATATTTTTTTGTAAAAATTTCTACGATACAGAGGTATTTTCCCGATAAGTTCTCTTATCATCGATCATCAGTCTTGCTATTACAACTCAGAAATTAACTATAAAAATTATAACACGCTTACACTGGACGCAAAATAAATTTCAAAAAGTATAATACAAATAACAACACCATAAACAGTGTGTGTGTGCATCCACTTTCGCACACATTCCATCTCCTTTCGATTTCCAGCGATCGCTGCCCATTCACAAGACAACAGCTGTCCATCATAAATTCGCTCCGTTGTGGGAGTGGTTCACGCGGCCGCTGTAATAACGCGGCTAATGAATTTCGTAAGAGCGGGCGGTGGGCAGTGGCGCGGCGGACTTAACTATACAATCATTTGCAGGCAATTAGCTCTTCCGCTTGTAGTTGTGTCGAAATGAAAAGCAGGCCGAATGAGAGGCGAGCGTGTAGCGAGCTGTGTGGAGAGCCGACCACCTGGTGCATGCGGTGAGACGAGTCCACAACAGACTGAGAATAAATTGATATAAATTATTGTAAGATTAAAGATGAAAACGGGAAAAAGCGTCTTTGTCATGTTTTTTTTTCTGGCACGGCAAAGTGACTTTATATTAAATAGTAAATGAGGTGCCATCCAAAACAAGCATCCCGGCAGAAACGTAGTTATTTGTCGTGGGTCGCAAGAACTATGTTGGTGTACTCGAAGACAGATTTGTAAACACAAACCTGTATACATAGTATATGGCAGTAGCTTTGCGGACTGAAAGGAACATGCAGCAAAATGTAGGCTTTAAACTAAGATGGAAGCTTTGATGCCTCAAACGATTCAATTTGATCGCGCTGGGAATAGTGTTATTAGCGAAACAGAAGGAATACGCGAGTAGTTCCACCACCTGTCAGAGAACAAAAGCCTCGTCAGCACCTCCAGCTTTATATTCATAGTGTTGTTCACAGATTCAATATTAAACAGTAATAATGAGACGCCGCGCCATTAAATATTTACGTTAAGATTCACTGACATGATGAAGACAACACGAAAATAATTATCGTATGACAGCTGGTAACCGCGACTGAAAGGGCTTTATAAGGTATTTAGTGATAATATTGCAAAAAGGTAATTTTCATTGTAAAACGATGTTCTCTTGTTTAACAATGATTTATACGTAAGCACAGGCCGCTAGCCAATGTTTTGATTGACTTACTCTTGTAACTGACTCTTGTAAGTTAGCATTATTGTGACTTTGAAAGTCATCATGAGAACATTATCTCTCGCTATTTAAGACAAATATTCCAGCTTACTTAAAAGCTTCTTCTCCCTACTTGTTGCTTTCTTTACGAATTGTGATTTAAAATATGATAATAAATACGTCTTTCAAAATGATACTAAGAGCATGGGCAATAAATCTCGGGTGTGCAGTGAGTACATGCAATCGTTTTCGACGCAGCAGTTAATGGTGGGCAATTCAGCGCAACAGAACCGAACTTGACCCAATAACTTGCGACGCACGCACAACACACCGGGCCATGTGTTGCACACACACACACATACAGTGCTACACACGCACACCTACAGACAAACGCAGTCACACACAAAGATACACAGTTACATTAGTAATTAAAGAGCAGAGTTACTAAGATCGTTGTTTTCTTTTACCCTAATGAAATATTGAACGCGGCGCGGCGCCTGCATCCGATGAACATTTAAATACTGTGAGCTTTTGGATACTTAGCACTGTTCATTGTTATTGTATTAGTTTCCTCGGTTGTATGCAAGGTTTTTGTAAGTCTCTTTATTTAATATGCACTTTATGAAGTTACAATAAAAAGTTTTAATAATTCCTCACTTCGTTTTAAAAAAAAAAAAGAAAATTATTTGTTTACATAAAATATTCTCAGCGAAGAACTTTATAAGCTCAACTTTTTTGGACTTTAAGCACAACATTAGAGCTTTCACGTACTAATCTTAATCGTTTAATTTTTGTAAGTTACTTATCAAAGTATGTTCATACCGTGATGATAATATATATCCTAGTTAATCCACTTGATTGACATTATTATTTATAGGATAATCTAGGGTTGAATATCCGTGGAAGTCGCTCGCACTGCGCACTGGCTGCAGCCGCAGTCAACAAGGAATCTGGGGCGCAGGGTGAACGCCATACGGATTGTCCATCCAATTTTTTTTTATTGAAATAGCACTTTTTTGTGGAAAATTTCCCGTCTTTACTACTTTTAAATAATTATATCGGTCTGCAAGATTCTGACAGCAGGGTGTAGGCCTCTCTTACAAAAGGGTGAGGCTTAGGCCTTATTCGTACGTTGTAAGTAGACTGGGCAATCCTTTTTGAATTCGTTGCTAGTTACACCAGAACACATAGTGGGTACTTTTCTTATTACTGGCCATCACGATAGTATTTACCCTATCCATGCTCCTTCTCTCTGTGAATGATTGTCTTTGTTTATTTGATAGGCATCTAATGTAACTCACTTGTGTAGTATCGGCCTTCCATGCCAATATGTTTTAATTGATGGCGTCTCGTCAGCCGTGTCTGTAATTACTGCGCTTCATACACCAGCAGTCATTAACTCTGCTAATGGTTAGTGATACAATGCGTTAGTGTAATAGACAAGTCATTGAGGTTTGAAGGACTCGGGAAACATGTGCATTAGTTTAACAAATATATTTCACAAGGATAATCCTTATGGCATTCTGTTGGTATAATAAATCAATCCACGGCATCGCAGTCTTAATGTATAAAGGAAATAACAAAAGGAAATGAAATTGGTTAGATAATAACATCTAACAAAATTATCAATTTAGCGTAACAAAAGTAATTCGATTTGTATCGCTTGAGTCAGAACGAGATTCAAAGGAGAGAACTTTTCGTCGATAAAAGAAACTTGTTATAAAGGCGAGTACAAGACAAAGTTAAACTGTGTCAGCTGCAGCGCAAGAACATGTTTAATCTCTCACTACATTCAGCTTTCTCTACTCGATCTTGTCAATATTTAATCAAGTGTTTAAACGTAACAAGAGGCTAGTTTTAAATGTCAACAGAGATTGATGCCGATTTCTAATATAAGTATACCGGAGTGCGAAGTGTCGAGAGGCGGAGACAGATGGCGAGTGGCGGCTCGGAGGGCCGCAGGGGCGAGCAGGTATCTCAGGAATGCGAGTGAAAGTGCGGCGGCTAGCGGCACTCCGGCACTCGAGGCACCCCGCACTCGCGCGGATGAAGCCGCATGCCTCGCCGGCGAACTGTTTTTGGTAACGTTATGAAATCAACGAGATCCTGTTCGGCGACGCGTCGGTCAACGTGTTTGTGGGTTTGTGTGCTGCTCGCTGTGTGTGTTGTGTAACGTGGATCCTGTGTGACAACATTGTTGGTTTTTAGTGGCTACCATGACTGACTCAAGAATTTTAAATTTTTTCGTGTTGCAACTTTTGTTTGATCAAGATAGAAGGATATAGTAATTGTAATTCGAACAAGAATTATGCCAAAATTGACGATGAATTGTGATTTGAATAAAGCAAAAAGTAAAATTCATAAATATTTTACAACGCATAAATTTGAAGACGCAATTAATAGCGATGTTTACAATATATTGCGATATTCCCCTCTTCAATTAAGGGTGGCCGGCATGCTGTACAGCCGCGTTGCTTGTACGCAGCGCCGGCGCCCCTCGTCTTATTGAAAGGGGTGTTAGCCTGTTAGACTCTGTTGCTGCTTGGTCATTAAGATAACGAAATTAATCCCTCTTTGTATTAATGGGGTGCTGTGTAGTGTGTAACACACCGATTGGTATTCTGTGGGGGACTGGTGTTAGCTAGTCATACTTTGAACTTCGGGTATAAGCAATATTGATTTAGGTGCGTGATTTAAGCAACACTAAAATTTAAAGAAATAAGTTCCAACTATCTAGCATTTAAGATTGTATTCTCAGATCCAAGCCCAATCCGTGGTAGAACTTTTACCGGATATTTTGATTCTCTCTACCTTTTTTATAAGCAATATAGAGAAGTTTTAGTGTGAATATGTACCGTTAACTTTTGAATAATCCTGTATACTTATGTCCGCCATATGCGTGCAAACATACTCGTAATGAAAGAGGAACAAAAGAAAGAAAGCTTTTCCACACGCCATCTCAGGAGACTTTTTGTACGTTTTGCGTCGAAATCAATCAGTAGCATGTTGTGTGTGAGTGCAGTGTAACAGTAACGTCGGCGACACACATACGCGTGCACTTGTGCAGTGCGGTGTCGTGAGACTCGCGCCGCGCCGCGCCGGGTCGCTCGCCTTGAGAGCCGGGCCTGGTCGGACATCTGGCTCGCAACTCTACACGACTCATTACTTGCACCACTCATTATAAAACCATTCACTTTCTGCACTTAGGTGAGGAGTGGATTGATTCTTACAAATCAATTATAGACTGGCGTCGAAAGCTGGAAGATATACGTCAGTTATGATTATATGTATATGCATTTACTGGTGGTAGGTCTCTCGTATGTAAGAGTCCGCCTGGGTAGGTTAAAACCGCTATGTCTATTTCTCCCGCTAAACAGCAGTGTAAATGCACTGTTGTGTTCGGGTTTGGAGGACATTGTAGCCAGACTAACGACTGGATGGCGAGCGCAGTGGAGAGCCACGCATTGCCTTGAAATTCATGGTGTTGTTTGGTTTTGTTACTGTCCATGAGCGGTCGTATCGTTTACCATCAGGCGAATGGCATGCTCGTCGCACCATTATTTGCAATAAAAAAATATGTTGTATGTAAGATAATGCAGTTAACAATAATGCATTTCAGTCGTCGCTTTGCTATTCAATTATACAAAAAATATGCGTTTATAAGTAACGTTTATTTGGCATGATCTAACACAAACCAGTACCAATATCTAGGATAAATCTAATTAGGACATATAACCCTGAAAATGAACCCAAGAATTGAATGAACTGATTGTGACGACACAAAGCGCACTTTACACGTGACTTGCTTCCAATCCCACGTCCAAGTGAACTCGGCAAATAAATGTACAAATAAAAAAGGAGATGAAGTTGAGCCGATTACATGGAAGTGAGACGTCCATTTATGTGAAATGGTACAAGTTAAATGAGCGTCATTACGCGCAGGAAACTACCCGCGAGCGAGCGGATGCTGCGTCTGAGATACTTCACACTATGTAGGACGAGAGGGGGAGGGGGTGTAGGGTAGTGGGAAGGGAGGAGTGGATAAAGGTCAGCGCATAGTGTCTGGATCAAAGGAGCAGCTCTCACATAGCACCCACAAATTGCCTTAGTATTGAGTTCTATGTAATGCGTGCTTCGAACCTGCTGCTCATTTAACTTTTAAACGATGTCCTCGTGAAGTTAGTCACGTAGGTGGTGACATTTATTTTCATGCTAATTTCTATCCTACACAAAAAAGGGATTACTTTACAAAAACAATGTTCAGATAGTGAACTTTTACGAGTTATTTCAACAGCCCACACTATTAATATGTGCCTACCGTCTACCGTCGCTCGACTGAATCTCAAGTACGCACATGAACTTATATTCACAATGTGTTATTCAATGCAGAGTGTGCGCTCACGTCAGCGGCAACCCTGCTGTGGCGGAGCTTTTAGAGAAGTATAATAGTGATACGAAGAATGTTTTGTATGCGATCTCGCTCGACATATTGGTGGGCGTGTAGTCGTGACATTGTATCCAGCAGACAGTATTTATGAATGTGGAATTATGCCTCTGTTCCACACCATCTGAACCGATTTGGTTTTATAGCCGTCGTAAATAAACATTCATACGAATGCCAACATTTTCTGAATTGTTATATAATTGGAATTCGAAATGATTGCCACTCACACACACAAACACACACAGAGACATAGTGCGAGAGTTTCCCTGCATCCTATATATCCGTCGTCGTGGCCGGTCCATATCTGGCACGCCTCGCCAGGAATGCTGGAAATCACTCGCGTTTCTTCCGACTGTCGAGCGACCGCTGATTGATTGTCAACCGACAGATTTACGATCTGTAGGGTAATTCACGCAATTAAATAAGTTTAGTTGCAGTGCAGTTGCAGTTAAGTTTCGATCAAAACAGACCTTTTTGTATTCTCGTAATTTTGACAACCGCTTTCAGATACGCTCGCGTCAAGTTCGCGTCACGCGAGCGGTTTAGTCTATTCTACTGCTGCGTGTTTTGTGTGCGTGATTCAGATCGCAACTTGATCGGTATTCACGTATAAGCTTCTTGCATACGACTGACGTACAGTTGACGCGCAGCACACGCGCAGTTTACGCATAGCTTAGGTGCAGTTCACGCGCAGCTAAACAATTACAAGAATACCATTTTGCACTAAGACGTAAACTTCATTGCAACTGCACCGCAACTTGATCGGCGCGTCAAAAAAATACGTGAATTAGCCAGCTGTTATATGTTTTAAAACTTTCGTAGTTAGGGCATGGGATCGATATAAGCAGATGGTATTATTTACGGTTCGAAGGCCTTCTAAGTAGGGAAAACCTCTCGAAGAAGGACTATGCGTGTGGCTGTTTGTCGTATTTATTTCCGAAAATTGCTGGAGTGTTTGTGAAATTAATGCTAAATGGTATTGTTCACGATCGTACAAGTTCGCCTTGCCGCTGTCCACCTAGTTCACACAGTTGACATTATAAGTGTAATAACGTTAGAACTTGTGCAAACGGTTCGGTTGTTGAAGTGATAATAGTAATAACAAGCTGCGGAGGCCAGGTGACCGGTGACAGGTGATACTGCATTTGGGAATCTCCGCTTTGTGTCCATTCTTGGTATCCGTTTACGTATTTATAGAAACTCTATAATTATCGTAAACTTCAATGAACTTGTCTATTGTTATTTGAAATATTTCGGGGAAAAGTATTTTAGAGTTAATCCGGTTAGTGATACGATTTCCGAGCAGCCACTATAGCGAGTTACTGTTAACTGTGTACCACTTACCGAACACTCGAGGTAAAAGTAGTCGTAAAAATGTTATTGGTTAACAATTACTGTATAAATATGAAGTATGCGGCTGACTTTCCTCACATACATATTTCTGTTTTATGATCAGGCTGTGGACAGGCAGTATATGTTCCTCGACAGTCAATATTATGTACCGTTGCGTGGTGTGTTTATCACGTCGTTAAATAAGTTAATAATGTGGCGACTCGCGAGCGTGTGTCGCGCGGGAATCTCTGCGCGTACATTGCATTCTCTACATCTAGACTGCACTGTGCACACAGATGTAATAGTGCAATTTAATTTGCTGGTGCGTTACGCTCAGGAGGCGGCGAGGTAATTGCAATCTTAATATTTCATACTCTACCCTTTCCGCATAGATTTCCTTTTTCATTCTCATGGGGCAGAATTTCCTTTCAGAATGCCCAGATACAGCGAGTGCTCATCGACGACGTGGCGGTATTCGCTTTCCATTAAATGTGCCGCTTATTTCTTTATGGTTCATATAATACAAACCATTTATAGGAAAAGAGTGACCTTTGTTCGGTATCTAGATGCAATAATGGTACTATCTTCTGGTCGCTTAAAAAATGTTTCAATTAATATAGTCTAACTTATTACGCCACATAAAAGTTCTACCTCATGTCTTATCTAAATTTATTTGACTTCTAAGAATCTCAATGCTTTATCACTACATTATCAGTCATAAACGTCGTAAAATTATCTTAAGATAACACAGTTGAAAGTTATTTTTCCATAAATAAACAATAAACATGTTGTGTAACGAATGAAAAGAAAGCATGTTAATTGATAATAGGCGCGTTATCAGCGTGGCCGAGTAGCTTCCTGCGCAGGGTCGAGGCGCGCGTTCTTCAGATACAACATGTCTTAACCAACAAGCAACTACTTACTGATTTACGCTTACTACACAAGAGCGAAGAAGTTTCTATGACTTCGTTTTCATTTGTACAGATGGTGGTGATGTGGATCATTAAAGGCCTTTAATTTGTCATAAAATAACATGTAATGCCTTAGTGATAAAATTGGTAGAGCCACGCTGTAGGGACCTTAATGATTGCATGCAAAAATTAATTTACATTAATCATTAGTATAATAAATTAATTTATGGGTATTTAGGCTACGTCTCATTCTTGATGGTAAGTGCTATGGCATCCAAACAGCGTATCGCCTAGCGATAGAATATCCCTCATCACTCAACAAAAATATTCCATCCAGATTAAATCTTTGTTTATTTTGATTTCCAATCCTTCGTCGCGCGTCGAAGTATTGACAACAGCTCTACGCTTTAACAAATTAATTGGTTCTATTTTTGTTATATCTCTCGGACCGCGACTAATAGTTAAGCTCACCGACAAAAAAGGTACAAAACTGCGCCGCGTGGAGTGTCGGGGAATCTTTATTGTCGATGTGACGCGTCCATCATTCCGCAAATGAACGCTGCAGATAGTGACAATCGCCTGTAAATACCGCAATCGATACTTACATATGTACGTTCTTATTTATTGCGAATGGATAACTCAATATCCACCAGTAGCGATCTTTCAAGACTTTTTTAATAATATATAACACAGCAATTAAACCCTTAGTCCAAGTCCTGTATCGTAATTATAAAAATACTAAGACTCAAAACACTTGTTAACACTACAGTATATACTAATATAACATGTTATAGTGCGAGAAGCGAACCCACGGCCTCACACAGCCGACGTCTGCTCTACTGCGCCAGGAAAGCTCTCTCCACAGTCTATATAACATAGAGAATAGTATAATAAGTATAACACATAGAGTATATTAACTATGTTTATAGTAACGCAAATATTCTGAAGCTTTTGAAGTAGATCCATCACAATTCGCGAAAGAAACACACTGGACAATTATTAGCTTTGATGAAACAAATATTTATAGTTTTTTTAATTGTCAGGTCTAGGGTAATGCAGAATATTCTGTACGGTAAGAGCATGGACGTCCAGGGAGGCGCGGGAACTCAATGGCGCATGTTGGAGGCAGGGGTGCGTCTTTATCGGCGCATAAAACACTCGCACAATAATTGTATAAGTTGAGCTGTAAAGAAGAGTTACGCTGTAATAAAGTTTTTACAGGGCGCGCTACATTTGTTTTACGCCGCGTCGGCTGCCGCTTGACGTGTATGTTCTCTGCAGCTTGAGCGCTCGCGAGTTTATTGAGGATTTTAATAGATTCCTCAATCTGTGCCAAATCAATACTCGGGATGGAGCGACCGCGGCGCACATGCTCGTACATTTGTTTAATGTGCTCGTATCCATACATAATGTGAATAAATATTAATAGTGTTATGTCATATTTTTACTTACATGCATTCTCAGAGGTATGCACTTGTGACATGCATATTTTTTCAAAAGATTTCTTCAAAAGAAAGTATGGTGAAAGTATATTTACTTGGTGAACGGTTTTCTGTTATTTGAACGTAAAATTATAAGCTATCATCTTATTAACCCAGTTAAATCAAAATAGGTAGTTATGAGTGAGGTCTTCCGTTAAATTATACATACATACATAAACACACGCCTTTTTCCCAGAAGGGGTAGGCAGAGGTGCCACCAGATCAGTCACGTTTCGCCTTGTATATTCCGTCCCACAATGTGATAGGGGGCGAACGTTAAATTATGAAGCTAGATACTTATAGTTGTTGAAAGGACAAAAAGTAAGCAATTGTTATGATTTAGTCAAGATAACTAAATCAAACAATTCAAATAAAACAAAATTAGCGCTGTAATTATTGGCCTGATGAAAATATTTGGAGAATGCTGTGTCTTCCACAAGCCTGGCGGACGACTAGATCAGACTTAATGAAGGCAGTCGCTATTTGCAAACTGCTTCCAGCAAATCTTCGCGGATATTTTCGAGAAGGCTTATGTCCAGCAGTAGATTTGTTTTCGCTGAGAATGATGATAATCACCGGGCTTTCTTAAAGATCATTACTGTCTAATAATTCCGGCAGATAAGCTTCACATAAATATGCATGTGTGTATGGTATTTAATGAATGTTATCAGTGCGACCTGAGCAAACACCTGGTCACATTATTTGTGCTACAATTGTCCCGCAGTATGTTGCATTCTGTGGGCTCGCTATCAGCTTCAGTACACATTGCACATCCGAGAGATTACATTAATACCAGCAACGTTACAACTCTATTACTAATGTAAATACACTTAATTTACCGGAATTACTAAGAGCCCTTATTTGCTCACACAATCCTATTACATTATAGATGATTTTAAAATAGATGTTTAGCACGGATTATTGTAAGGCCATTGTAAATTATTGAGCTGTAATAAATATAAAAATCTATTTGGGTATAATCAGATCCTGTGCTTTGGTGAATGAGTAGCTGCTGGTTTAATAGTCTATACAATAAAGTTTTAATAACATTCAATATAACAAGGTTTTGATTTCATATTCTGTACCGTCTAATGTAAAATCATTTAACTCGAGTTATTTTTAAAATCGTTGTTTACACGATTATATTAGTAAATGCAAGTGATTATATAAGTAATATGTAAGTAAATAAATGAGGGTAACGAGTACACAGCTAGGGGTCGTCATCCCGCTGTCTTGTCTGATACGGATCACTTGTACGAGATAACAATACAACTGTACTTCTATTAATACGTCGATAACTGCAACCTTCTGACCCAAGCCGACCTCTAATATGAAACATCCACATCTCTCAAAACGATACTATGCTATTGTACTGCATACATTCCTTGTTATTAATAACCCGTGGCGGAGTATGTTGGTATCGCACGCGCAATGGAGCGTGTACTAGTTTTTGCGATAGTGTAATGGTGTAAGTGAGAAGCGCGTAGCGTGGCGTTGAACTTACTTGCAAGTCGGCAGTAAGGCAGTGGGTCGACGACCGGCACTGTTTGGTACAGTGCGCGGGGGAGGGGTGGGGGGCGGTAGCGGGTCATTTGTACCGACGTGCTAAAGAAATATACGGTTATGGAAAACAACAAGTAACGACATGTTCTACAAATAACTCGACACGAGAACGTGAACATTAGCTTTTTGTTTTGATTTATCAACGTGATAACTTGCTATTGTTCATTCAAATATTAGTAAATAACAGTAAAAGGCCATTAGCTAAACTACTATTACTCACGATTGTTATTGGTGCTCCCATTAGCTTTTACAATGCATCATGATGCATTGTTGACGTAATAAAAATAATCAAAGATTTTCTGATCTCATCTTATTAAAAGCTAGGAAAGATTCTTAAATCTTGGTCACCCATTACTGATATGTTCAAGACAACGAACTGTACAAGCATGAAACATGTGTCTTGTGGGATTTAACGTTTTTCCTTGTTCTTTTTCTTTGACACATTGTATCGCTACCATATGGATTGTGACATGACATTTTACCAACATCAAGTATCAATTAAATTAACACATGCGAGGAATATGTAGCGATGTGCAACTTACAACTAGTAACACGTGCGCTGGGGCATGGTTACTTTGCCGCGGTTCCTCTTAACCGCTGCTTCTTGTTTATAGTGCGCGAGTGAGGAGCGGGCGCGGGTTAACCTCTTAGCGACGTGTCACTGTGTCGCGGGGTCGCTGTGACCCGTGACCGCCTGACGCAGCGCACTCGACCGTGCAACCATTGTTTAGGGTTGACTGTTGAGCCACATATGGTTATTTGTATGAGAGTTGGTTGGCGCTTGTTTTAACAAGCGTTATGTGTGTCACACGAAAGTGGAAAGTTAGTGTTTGTAAATTGACATGAAACTTTGTAATAAAGTCTAAACATGGTGTCGTCGCTATTTTACAAATATGTCCTTTCTCTTTGTATTTATTGCAACTTTATATTTTGTAAACTAACAAATAATATGGCTGGTCCTATAATTTCTACTCATTATTTCCGTTAACCCCAGTGTACTATAGTCGAGAAAGCTTACGATCCATCAGCAGCTATTGGGGCTCAAGAATGACGGAATCACTCATTATCCAGTAGTTTACCAGTTTATCCAGTAAAGTGGCGTCTTGTTCAACGCTCCGATACTAAATAAAAAAAAATCTGACATGCCTAGCAGAGAATGTGATTCTTGTGTATACCTCTACAGTGTACATGTATGTGTATATTTTAATTCTATAAATGAATGTAATTGTTTGTAAATCCTGCCTCGCTGGAGTGCATATCTCAGGCCGCACGTTCAGGAAGTGATTGCTCGGTAGTTGAGAGCGCGGTAGAGTCGGCAGGACAGTGAGCGATAGAGCTCGCGGCGACTCGCCCTTTGATTAACCGATGAGACAATCCATCATTGTCTCCGCACAATGGAATGCGTTTAGCTCTACAACCTGCTTTTGTTGTGTTTGCCGAACGCCTGGGTATTTCACTGCAGTTGGCATCGCATAATGACTCATTATTGTAACAGTTAGTTTCATTATGCAACGCGAGTGCCATTGTGACAGCCGCTTCACAAGCGATGAGCGACGTGTGTTGGAATATATCATTCATTCCACTTGTGTTCAATAATGTTCTGTTTTAAGCCAGTCGTTAATTTACTTATGCTAATTAATGTACATTTTTTACAGCAGGAAATTAGTGATGATATGCCTTTCACTGGATGGAAAGTGCCTATGGTGGTTGGTTTCCTATAAACAAACCCAACTAGAAAGTTTTAGGAGCACTGTCACTTTTAAGGTTTAAGTATGAATGATAGCAAAGAAAAGGGGAGAGAACTGATAGGACATTAAGGGCTTTCAGGAAGCGCACTTCGTGAAGAAATACGTTCGCGAAATATTTCATAGATTTTTTCCTGGTTCGGCGAAATGACAGAACGTAGAGAGATAATTGTAGACCCGTAGAAAGTGGGCATCGATTAGAAAAAAACATAATTTAGTGAATCCTTCAATGTTGGAGACGTTCGGTTGACGTCATAAGCTATGGTAACTGCATACCATTAGGTGGGTCGTAGGCTTGTTTGCTATCTCAGTGGTATAAAATAAAGTCTGTCGAAATTCTACAAAATTAAGCTGCCTTAACGGTTAAACTGTTTCTAATGTAAATCTGCGCCTGACGTAATAACATAGCCCTTGGGAATAGCATTACTCACATCCTGATAAGAAGTGTGCGCAATTAATAGTGCTGAACAAAGAGGCTGTCCGGAGCACTCAGCGTGGATGTGAAGCGGCGGCGCGGCGCACTCACATGATGTTGCATGCGGCCCATGACGAGTGCAACATATTTATGTCGCTGCCAATGTGATGCGGGAGCGGACGCTGTCTCAGTACATACGCACTGGGCATATGGACATTCCTTTATTTAAGTATTGGATCATAATATGCTCATGATAGCAATCAAGATGAAAGAGGCAAAGAATGGATCCTTTATTTTTCAGTATTTCGTCTGGTGATATAATTAGTGATAATTTTCCGGTCAAATTATGTTTCTCGCATGAATGGATTGAGAGGGTTAAACGTAACTCGTAGTGTATAATTTCGGGAAATCATTTGAGTGCAAATTGAAGAGGTTGAGATTGAAACCCTAGAGCAGAGATGCCGAACCAATGGCACGCGACATAATATTGTGGCCGCGCTACAGATTACATAAATCATTATGCACTAAGAAAAAACTTATTAAAATTTTTTTCTTCAAACAAGAAAACATAATCTGCGCTCATTTGTTATTGTAGTTTAGGTATTTTTTCCCAATAATAATAAACTCAAATTATTTGACGGCACCTCTATAGTCTTATTAGGCATTTCTTTCTAAAAATGGCACGTTGATAGATAAAGGTTGCCCACGCCTGTCCTAGAGCCTCCCATGCCACTGGCAGTAGTTATTGATTGAGGTGGTAGTTGGGTGGCAGCTAGTAAGAAAGGTACAATTTATTCTCCTCCGTGTAGGTACCAGCATATCATGAAATATGGTCCTTTTTCTGATTTATACTCAGCACAACGCAAATCTGAATACGAGTAGGTCATTGTATTCAGCACAGTACACTGAAAAATAAAAGGATTTTTCATCCTTTATTTAATTTTTTCCATGTGCATTACGGAGTGGAGATAATGAGCTCCGCATTATGAGTTTTTGTGCAGAATAGTCCGGACGCGAGTGTACTGTGGCCTGTGTATTGAGGCTATACCAGCCCAGGTATGTTTAGGTGCTGTACACTGGAGCACAGAAGTGCTGGCGTGCTATGATCTACATATTACGGCTGCGCATATAGGCATATTAATCTGCGACTAGGTGAGGTACTTTTTAGACTGTCGCCCTCAAACCCGCCACTGCAACTACAGTGAGCCTGGACCAATCGTACACATTTTAATGATACTGAACATTGAAGCTCGGCGAGTTTCCGGGAATGCTTAATTTATATTTAACCTCGAACAAAATTAACCAAATAGTAAAATAATTGGAGGATTTCGAAATAGAATATTTCCACTTCCTTCCGCATCAAAGCGGAAGACAAAAATTTGATCGAGACTTTTAAAGCTGGGGAACAACGTTAAGAAAGTAAAGTTAAGAAGTGCTAGGATTTATTTTAATGCCAGCGTACTCTGTTTGAGGCCACGTAGACGCACGGCAACGTTCAGTTTGGTACAGTGGAGCACAGCAGTGTCAGGACCGCAGCTCGTCATTACCGCAACAGTTTTATTTCAGAGCCGTTATTGTCCATTCCTCATTACGCAGCGATGGCTCCACGATTCAAATAAAATAACAAAGTACAGTTCATTGTCTCAGTGTTGTACTAAAGTAGATGCAAAAGAGTTAAACAGTGTTTTTAGGGTTGACTACTGCTTATTACACAGTTACACTGGTCTGCTCGCTTTAGGAATCGAATCCGGAACTTCAAAGTTCACAGTCCGCAATTACTACCGTGAATATGCATATACTATAGAGGCAACTGTTTTATTAAATCCAAACATGCATTGGAATTTTCATTGCAGTGCTATCACAAAATGCGGTTCACCAACTAAGCTCTGCATCTTCGAGTTTATTAAATTCCTTTACTACTTATAAACTGTCGAAGCGTATACAAAATGACCTGCTTTATCTTCAATAACATATTAAATATGAAATAGAAAATAGAGCGTCTTATGCTGCACTTGTCAGTAGAACTAATCAAGAACTTTTCTGCCCCATCGATTCCGATCGCCGAGCCGTCTTCAGCGTTACTATGCAGTAATCGTAGTGCTTCTGCCCTCTGTGACGTTGTATGTTATGATCGAGTCATGTATCAGGCAGAAAAATAATCTTTACATGAATGTCTATTATCTACTAGACTGCTTCGTTACCGAGCGTTGACCTAACATAATAAAACACGCGAGCAATATTTTACTGCATACGATATGGTGAATAGTAGTGGACATAGAACCTTTATTTAAAAAGTACATCATACTTTTTTCTTCTCTGTAAAGATAAGGTTATTTTTATCGATGATCGATATAACAAAATGTCTTTACTGATTACTTTATCACCTAATAATACATATTATAAAGTGTGAGATGTTAAGTGTGTCTTCTATGATAATGAGTAGACAGCAACAGGTGTGGGTGATACAGCGGGCTGCAACACAGCTACGAGCGTAACATTATTAACCCCAGTCCCTCGCGGGCCGATTCATAACTTTGAATATGTGAGCGTGGGGGTCGCCATGTGGAGAGGGGCGAGGTGGGGGTTAGGAGTCAGCTGAGAGTAGAGACCGCGGACATCACGCATACGCACCACATTATTGCGGAATTTTAGTGTTATTCTTTAATCATACCCAGTCACTAATGTTGATCTAAATAGCAATTTTATGCTCTTTTATATACAGAGGTATAGAAGATTTTACACAAGACAGATTGGTTAATCGTAATCCTGCATAGGTCTCGCGGCAGCATATTGAGTTCGATTCTGAGAGAGGACACTTAACTTAGATTATTTTAATTTGAAATGGCAAAAGAGGTACCGGTCTTAAAGTAGCCATGGCGATAAGCTCGCGCGTTATATTATAGGACGCAAGTTGACTCGATGAATTGCGGGTGGCATTGTTTTCCGAGACGACACAAATGCGACCTTAGCTTTTAAAATGATTTTAGTTCTCATGGATCAACAAGTAGTGGATTGATTACATATACGTTCATTAAGTGTTTAAAAGATTTCCTGTTAAAAAACATCTCTCTAACTTGGTAAAAGGAATGATGTCCAAAGTAGATTTCACCTTCATTATGGAGCTGCGCTATTCCCGAGCATGTTTCAACCATATCAGTTCTATTTACAGCGCCTCTAAAGTACATATATTAATATTAAAACTGTAAATGGCGAGCACGCGATGAGTATGTGATGTGCGGCCATATACGAGTAGTATGGCGTGGCGCGCGATGCGTGGAATATATTTAATTGCATTCCTTGTACGCCGACGCGAATGGTCGCCCCCTACATGGGCAGATATTAATCCGTAGAGGGAGAGTACCTGCAGTGGCCTGTAGCTCGGATTCCTGCGGCGTCGCTCGTCGCGGAAGCGGCCGCGTTATTCACCGGCACTCAAATTACTCGCATTCTGCTCGGCCTGATTGTCTCATATTTTGAGGAAGCTACGCTCATTTGTCTGTTGCAAGAGCTCATATTTTGAAGAGCACTTCTACAGTCTACACATTCATCATTTGTCGTTTTTAATTGAAAGATTAGCGGAGTGGCAAGCGGTTTGATATTAGTGATTATTGCTACAGAGTTTTGCCAACCCCGGCAGAGGTGTTACCAGGACATCCACATTTCGTCTTGTATGTTCCGTCCCACGACGTGATACGGGGCAAGCCTATCGTTAAGACAATTATTTCAGATTCCTAAAAGCTAAGTTCTGTATATAAGCTTTAAGTACATTTATATACAACGTTTCAACAAAATTAATGTGTTTCTAATGAAACACTTACATAAAATAGGAAAAGCTTTGGACCTGAAGTTTTAGTTTCTTAATGATATCTTTTCGCTGCCAGTGAAGGCTGACGAGCTTACAACCGCCGAATGAAAAGCGGACAAGGCTACTAATTAACTTTGCCAATACCAGACAGTTAATCCGATACTTAATTTGTGATTTTATACTTAGAAAAAGGAAAAGTTACTTGGAGAATACCGAAGCTTCATTCCATTGGATTAAGAAGATAACTACAAAAATATTGATATAATTACTCCGGGGGATCTGCCTGGTAATAATGTTTGTATGCACGCAGTATCACACGTGAGTTTTATCATTACGAGGGTATCGTAACACCGAGGCGGCTCATCCCGAGTAATCCGGGCCGGGCCGGGCGCGGCGGCTCGGCACACAAACACCTCGTTATGCCGGAACACACCGGATTAGCCGGGAGGGCCGCCAGGGACGATTTAGAAAAACGGTGTGTTTAGGTAAAGTATGCGTAAGGTTAAGACGTAATTTGCGATATAAGTATTGATAAACAATGTTTTATATCAATCGTAAATGAAAGTAGGTAACTAAGTAACACAATACTGAATACGCTGAAAGCGCAAAGAAGCCTGTCCGGAACTTATAAATTCTGAATCAATATTAGTGTTTAATGATTATTCTGATATTTGCCAAGGCCCCCTTAGCACTAGCCCAGCGAAATCAAGATATTGCTTCTTATAATACCCATAGAACAATAGGTGCTCATGTTGATTTTTTAAAGGAGCTAACATATTGTGTATTTTATAACTAAAATTGTACAAAATCATGACGTTCCTTGAATGATTTAAGTAGAGGAAAACCCTATTTCAAAAAGCATCGAACTTTATTGATATATTACTTCAAGGACAACAGAAACACGAGGCGTACACAAAAGAGGTTCAATTGCGTGAAAATATCGTCAAGTGGCAACCCTGTTGAGTGCCACCCACTGCGCGGCGCGGCGCGGTACGGCGCGGCGGGAAGCGGCGGCTCATCTGTTTATAACCGTTCATTCATACTTTACTTGTTGAGCCGCTTTATTCACACTCACTCACTAGCTGGGAACACTCACTCCACACACGAAGAGATAACACATAGGAAGTCTAGTATTAAAGGTTCACGGAACCACACAAAGGATGTGATGTTTTCTTGCTAGCACGGCAAACTGGACCATTGCACGCCATACTTTTAATTACCAATGCTACGATCTGATATCTCTCCGATCAATGCAATTATGTCGATTTGTTTGATTTATATATTTTTCTTATTTAAAATTATAGTACATAGTAAACTATATAGATTTTGAACCATTAGCCATAACTTTGCTTCATTCCTTTTGTTTCAAGCTTTGATCTTACGTTTGGATGTGAAGTTGTGTTAATTGTAATAATATATCGATAGAAATACAGTAATGTTTATAAATTGCTTAATAAGAAATGATATGCACGCAGTCGCCCACACACATGGCAAACCAAATATATTCCACAACCATTTCTCCACTTAACCAACCATAAAGCAAAACAAATACATTAGTTTGCAGCTTATTTGCACAAGTACTAGTTACAACTGGCTGATTGGCCTGTTCATGAATCATGTCATCGGCTAACAAGTGGTCTATTGAAGCGTCGTGGTGGCCACTTCCCCACGACTCCACAATTTGCGGGATCGAATCAACTCTCGCTATCGTTTGTTCATTGGCATAATATTCTATTCATAGACTTTATTTGCATGAGGGATATAAAGTTTAATTGAAATAAAGGATCTTATGCGGCCTTCTATTATAATATTCAGCGTGCAGATTGCAGAACAATTGACTTTTATTTTCTTGTCGACAATTGATGGGTTGATCAATTGAAACTGAGTTTTAAATTGATGCATGCGGAATCCAATTGGAATATAAAATAAGTTGTTGTACTTATGAAAAGTGACACTGTCTGTGACGCAGCAGATGACGAATACAATAATGACCGATAGCCTTCAATTATAGGATAAACGATGGTAATAGATGAAGGCATAGCGTCGTACATTAAATGTTATTACAGATGTCAAGTTCCGTCCTGAATGTACAATATTTTGCAAGAATTTTCGTCGCGTTTATTCCACAGTAATAACACATGCAGGGTAGTAATTTGGTGCAATACAATGAAAAACAACAGACTCAAGATAACCAGTGTGTAACAACAAAGATGATGGAGTAAAAGGAAAACGTCCGAATAGCCAATAACATGCAATTACTGATATTACCCGTCCGTGTGGGAGACACGTTCTTAACATAATAGCTATACATTTAATGCAATTGTTAGTGACGGTTTGTCTAAAGTTCACGGTATCCGTTTGTTTAAAATGGCCAACTGTCGTCGATTAGCCGGTTGAAAATTACAGGCTGTAGACTGACTTATAAGTAGGTTTTTTTCGGTAACATCTCGGCCTAATAACATTGTTGTTTGTCTCCAGCTTGAAATTTGGTGAAGCTATCCCACGGTTGTTGTCCGACCATCTGCCGATCGCCGGAGCCTCGTTTATTGAACAACAGCGTGCATTACAAGCTGGTGAAGATGAATTGGACATGGGAAATGTTGGTGTAGCTGCACATCAAATGCCAAGTTCAGTTGTTATGAAATACCTACACATGTTCGAAAAAAAGCAGAAATTCTCAATCGCTAAGTGATACATATTTGAGACTGTATTATGACTGCTAAGAAGACTGCTGTAATAAGAGATAGAGTAGTAAGGATTAACATTTAATACTATTTTTTTTTAAATAACACAACCCCACATTCTGCAAGTATCTCCGAATATCAAGGGACATGGAAACAAAACTAGCGCATTTTGATGATGGATATCTAGTAAACATTTACAAGTTGCCACACGCAAATATACGCAACTATAATCATAATACCGGCAGGTTGGTTCACGCCGATGAAGGTCACCGGCGCTGATACATTACTGCTGTTCACACTACTGTGTTGGTTACCGCGGCGCGGAGCCACGCGCGTGGATCACATTCTCGGAAACCCAATGTAATGCCACTGCAATCTGATATTTTTCAATTTCGCCTTTGTTAGTGTTGAAATATCGGTCGCATTACACACATTGTTATACTCGTAGTTACAGCGGGATTATTGTTACAAGTCGCGTTGTGTGGAACAAAAATGATATCTTTCGTTAATGTGGCCAGAAACATGCGAACAACAAAGTCCTGTTTATTACACAAACAAACCAAAGATCAAAGTGTACGCAAAATAACTAGACGTGAGATTTACTAAAGATAAGCGCGAACAAACTCCTATTTCGCAGCAATAAGTAAATAAATTTGCGGCTCAAATGTTCAGGCGGCCCACGTAGTTTCTGACACGCTTTAATGATCGCTGACAACAAACAATCCGGATTGACGGCGAAACGTGTTCTTTGATGTAGCGTGATCCTGCCTAGTGCCTGGCTCCCAACACGTCAAACGTGATAACGCAACGCCTTTTAAACTCGATCATCAATTTTACAGATATTAAATTCCTTTCAATGTATCCTTCTTGACCTTAACAACTTTACCCCATAGTTAATACTGGCTCTATCGTTAATATTATATTAATATTCCTAGTATAAGGTTAGGCACGTAAGTTTTGGAATTCTTAAAATGATAGAAGCAGTAAAACAAAACATAAACAATTCTATGATATTCCGATAAATAATAACAATATTATGCCGTACACAAAGCATATAAACATAGCATATAATATAAACTAGTATTATAAAATTGTGGTTCTGTTTAATTTTTACACCTGAGAACATGGTGGTTGTCAGACAAAGTGGCTGATATATGATCAGCCGTTAATACAAATAAACATGAAAGATTCAACAAAAACAGTTGATCTGTGTATCAAATCGAAGGTCTGAGGAGGCAGTGGTGCGTGTACTCCGCAACAGAAGAGCGACGAGTGACACGAGAAAAAGAGCATGCTAATGAGATCGGGGACAGATACCATCCGTGATCGTCGTGTCGAGATGATAGAGCCATAGGAACAATATAAAGAGTCAAATGTTCAAGTTGCGTTGAAGGATCTCATTGATAACTTTAATATTATATAATGTTTATTTTCTGGGCAACAGTCGTATTTAAGTTCGAACAGATAAAACAAATCCAATATGATTAATATAAATTACGTGTTAAGTGTGTGGGAATCCTTGCAATTAAGTTGAAAAAAAATTGTTTGATATACCAGGATCCTTGTCAATGGTCAGGTTGGATACTAGATTATTTTGAAAGAAATTTAGCGATAAACGCATTGTTGCTGAAGGCGATTATATCACTGTAGCTGAAGTAAAAAAACGAATAAGATACAAACATATCGGTCGGCATATTACACAAGCATACTAAACAACAAAGCAAACACGAATTGATAATAAAGGTAAACAGAAACATCAACACTCAAACATTACACCAATTAACAATTTTTTAGTGAGACGTTTAAACTTAAACCACGATAGAGTTGTTTGTCGAAATGAGTCAAACGATGTAATTGAAGATTTGTCAAAGGGAGCGGAAGTTTTATGCGGGGGATGCTGAGTTTGAGCGAATGATGGCGATGTGTGTGTGTGTGTGTGTGTGTGTGTTCGATACTCTGATGTGTGAGTGATACCAGAATGTATGTGTCTGTTTGTGTGCAATATGTCGGATTGACGGTGTCGGTGCGGTTTGCATTATCTTAGACGAGCCATCGTTTATTATCTCAGTGCGCTGGAAAAATGTCGGAATGCGCTTTTACCATTGACCCCGCACGTTTTTCTGCATCACAATCTGTGTTTGCAATTAGTTTTTACTTCGTCGTGTACGTTTTATTTGAGATAACACTGGTTTAAGACGTGCTTACAAACTATAGCGGTGTATATCATTTTGAGATCGAATAATACCCAAATTCTTTGGAGAGAGTTCAAGCTATTCTAACTGAAAAAGTTTAGCAAATGTTAGAGTTAATCGCAACTTAGATAAGTTTTTATTTATTTATTATCTTAAATTGGCACAGTGATTATACATTAATGACGTAAAATAAAAGTTAACATTTATTTCGCCCTAGTTATTGATTTTAAACATTCCTTTCCACTAGCAATAGGGAAGCAATAAATTTAACGTTGAGTAACTTATAGTACCACTCCACAAGTGAAGGTAGTTCGCCAGCTTTCTGTTCCTATCCACGTGAAGTGCGTATTGTAGCGACTAGCAGGACAGCTGCAGAGAAAGCGCACGGGGGTCCCAAGAGAAAGTACATGGGCCAGGTGTGCCTACAAGCACGTCATTCCAAATCGATAATAATGGGCCGTAGAAATTCACTTAATCATTTTGATTTAGTCTAAAATGACTTATACAAGGTGGAAACATGATGATGAATTACAATGATCACTGAGAGTGAAGTCATATACAAATTAAATATTTAGATACTTACCATAAACGTTATAAGAAATATATGTTATAGAAACCTTCTTAATATTCTAGAATATGAATAAGTTCAGAGGTACGAATTGTGGACGTGACTCGGTATATAGTTGTAATTAATATGACTATGTCTCCAATAGCCTGTATAATGTCTGTGTCAGTCCGCTGTAACCGCCCATAGCCGGGCGCGCGACTCCTATACAAACGACAGTTCCATTGAGGGTAAATACTAGTAGGCGTGTTTTAATGAACACTCGTCAGCATACATGCCGAGGCACGACTGTGGTTAATTCAGGGATATTGAAGGATGTTATAAAACCCCGCGGTAATTATATCCGCTCAGTGTGAGCCGCGGATTATCACCCATTAGCATTTATTCGCACATTTTAGACAATTCAATATTTACTTTATTTATCGAGTTTGGGATGAGAGCGTGTAATCTAGTAAGGGTTACAGAGCCGGCGTTTGCCTTGGGGAATGCGATCTAGATTAATTTTATCAAGAAATAGAACATCAGACGATTGCGCTTTATAAGAAAAACCGGATGATATTGCCTTCTGTTGCAGTGGATTTATACAGAGCTCAATTAGGAACACAGTATTATAGAGCTGGTAGTACGATATTTATATCCGCTGTGATACCGAACGGTAGTTGCTCGGGTGAGTAAGCCACAATTCGGGTTTAAACTGTGCATACTCTGATAAATTCAGCCCGGTATAATTGTATTGACCGGCGAGAGATAATTATCTCACGTCCGTGAATAATCCGTGGAAAGCACTGCAATTACCATCACGTTCATGAGAGTTCTTGTTACGACGGTATTATATACAGAGTTAATATGTATTGAAGGAGGAAGAATGTGGTTCCCTCTAGGACAAGTGTATCGAGCCGTGAGAGGCGATGACCCCTGCTGGCAACGCGTGGTTGGAAATCACCCTTCTGCAAGGTTCCGGCTAGTTTAGTAATGGATAATAGATAACTGCCACTGTTCAACTAAACGATTATTTCCTAGGCAATAATGATCTTTATTGCTATACATAAACTTTGATACTTACCATTTAATAAGCTTTCTCTTTTATGGTTAACTCTAAGGGCGGGACAATGTTTCGTTTTTTCAATACTTGTTTTCTATTCTAAATTAAACCGGGATAGTCCAAAGTGTTGATTTTTTGTTAACTTAACTAAATAAATATGGCCGCCATATGGCCTAACCACTTTCAATCGTACTCTCGATCGTAGAGGAGGCACGTGCCCTGCAGTGGGACGTATATCGGCTGATACAGTACAGTAACTAAATAAATAGGAAATAACGTTAAGACTGTAAGATGGTGCTCAGATTTAAACAAGAAAAGGTAATTCGCGGACAAAACATCAGAAACGATCACAAAGTATCCTCCATTTTCCAGTAGATTGTTTTAATTGCGTACTATGCATACTTAAAAGTATTTGTCAGAGATACTTTTCTCTTAAGATTAAACAATACAGATCGATATCTTTACAAAACTTGCGACTTGCAGCAGACGACTTTACTGCGAGCTTAGCGTGACCGGATAATTGCACGAGCGATTAAACGCCGAGTTCATGCACTTACTTGTATCACGACGTGTAGTCTTTAGTTTGTAGTAGACTATACTACAGCACGCGAGGCGACGTGCCGACGACTCGTGACAGCTGCTATCTTCTAAACTTCGGTATCAGTTGGGCAACTGCGGATCGAAGTTGCGTCTGTCGGACTAGCGCCGAGAGCAGAGTTTCAGCACCGTCAGTTGTTTTAGATGACGTTAGTATACTCGTAAATTAGACTGTTGGTACTGCACTGCGCGTTTTTTGCAGTATACGTTTTACGAATGTATGAAGTAATATGTAATTTGTAGTAGGAACGCAAGCAGTTTTAGAAACATTACTGTTTTATACTCAATTATTGCTTACTTTAAAACTATTATTTTAATTGCTCAATTATTGTTAATGTACAGTTAGTGTTGTTCTTGGTAGTTAATAATACTTAAATGGGTTTAACGTTATATACTTACTAGGAAATAGTTAAAACATTTTATAGGTTTTTTTGTGAAAACATTTCGTTTAAATGACTGTAATGACACATCGAGCCCAAAGTTATTAGGACAATAGACACAATGTGCGATTTGATTAAATAATGCACATTTGAACCGGCGATATAAAAAAAACATCTATTAAAGATATTACATTGACTAGTGACTACGTATTATACTATAGTTTTTTTTTTGTTTCAGGTCTGGGTGTTTATCAGATCGAAGATTTTCTCGTAGTTTCGATAGCCACGGCAAAAAATTCTATTTGTAATTATGTCCCTGCTGGGTGTATTTTTTTTACGTCTTATTGGCGACAACAATGTAAACAATAACAATAACATTATGTTACATTATGTTGCATTATATTATGTTTTTCCACTTTCAAATTACTGTATAATGTATTGTCTATCTATTAATTAATTAATTCATTTCATTCTAAATTATTTCTAAATTATTATATTATTATTATATTTTTTTTCTATTGTATAAATATTTAAATTTGCATGCTGTGGTCTCCTATAATTGAAGATCACGTCACAATGTAAACTATCATAATGCTACACCATTGTGTTTATTATATAATGCCGTGTATCCTTCGTTGGAGGTCCTTAAATAAATAAAATAAATAAATAAATAAAATAACAATTATAAGTAACAAGAAATTCTGTAGATCAGTATGAAGTACCTGCGTGGTATAATGAGTGTGTAGGTAATATACCGTACGGTTACGGTGCGTGTACACTGGCTGCACGCCGCGTCATCACACTTATCTCCGCCACGCTCCTGCCCGGAACGAGGGCTCGCCACTACCGTTATGTGTATGCAGCGTGCTTTTGTTTACATATAATTGTCATAGCCCTTATACTATCTGTCCTACGATTAACAGATTAAATAGCATATATTCACGCGTAAGATGTAGGCAGTGGTGACCCTTTGGCACCCAAATTCTGTCGAGTATATTTCTATTCAAAGTTGAGATAGCAGAGCCTAGCGCCATGCCGGACATTACTTCCAGCCCCGAGCAGATCATGTAGGATTTCACAAAAGCAGTATATTTACAAGAAGTGGTGTGGACGGACGGTCTGCTACCAAAAAACAAGAAGTGATAGAGCCACGCAGTCAGTCATGACTCAGCTTGTATGGTCAGACTCATCTGGGGCGGTACCACTGTCTCACAGGAAATCGACGTGAAGCCTAGCTATTGCGTTTCATTCGGTCAGTGAGATTGCCGGATGCCTAATACCCCTTTCATCTTCCCATCCTTTTTCCTTTCCATTCCTCTCCCAATTGGGCGGGCAACACGTCCATGATCCAGCGTTGTGGATCTTCATGGGCGGCAGTGATCACTTACCATCAGGTGACCTGTTTGCTCGTTTGCCGGACCTATTCAATAAAAAAATAATATAAAACATTTTTGGTCTCTTAATATCTAGACCCGAAAGAAATATTTATCTGTATCATCTGCACCAATTAGTCGACACATCAAAGTCCAAACGACAAAGGAACGAGATGTGTTCGATATCGCCTCTGTGTAATTACTGCGCGCCACTTCCACGTGTGTTTACACAGATAACGGTGTTTGGACAAACTTGTGCTCCTAACTGTGTTGTATTCGGCACGGGGTTTCTATATCAATATGCTAAAGTTTACACAATACTCGTATAGACATGTGATATACCTATAGCGACAATCTTCATTGGGTAGATTTTGAAGATGTCGGTAGATGCTGTGAAACGCGAGGCCGCATGTTTAATCCTAACATTGAGGCATATTGTTCTGAGTCAAAATATTCTTTGGTCGCCAAGGTTTGTCCCGGATTTCAATGGCTTTGAGACCCAAGTATATTATACGGGTGAAAGACACCACACAAGACTGGAATCATAGTGTGGGGCCAGGGCTTCATAGGTCTCAGACTAGTAGCTATCTTTTATACATTTTCATTACTCACAATACATTCTGTGTCGGTGCCATGGCACATTTTCTGTACCTTTCTATTGTAACTGTGGTTTAAATCGATAATCCTATGACATAATTGCTTTAATTGAACAATCGATTTGCCCTAATTTGCTACCAAGGCTACTGTTATGTAGATAACCATTATATATCTATGTTTTATCCGTGAATATTCTTGTTGTGGAATACGAGGCAGGCCAACAGATGGCTCAACTGGTGAAAAGTTTTTAGAGAGGGAAAGGCAGAGAAATTACAGGAGGTGGAAAAGGATATTGACTTGAGAACAAAGCCATCGCTTTACGCCGGAATTCTAGAAGACAGATTTTTAATACCACCCCGGTGCAACTCACACAGTAGTTCAAAATTTCAGTGCGGCTATACTATTTCGAAATTCAATTATTCAGATGCCGGTAAATAATATTAACTTCAGCAATGCACTTGCATAAGACTAGTACCTATAAACATATTTAACAGGTGGTTTAAACTGACGTGCAAGATACTCTCCGACGTAAATATTCATAGCTGTAGATTTGCAAGTTGAGAGTATGTTCTGGTGTTTATTTATCATCTGTAAGTTGTGGCTAACATTAGCTAGTAACGAGTAAAACTGAATTTTTAACACAAACAGAGCTGTTCTGTTCGCGCTTCTCCAAACAGTTGTTAACTAAATGTGCTGATGTAACAACAAGGTTATGTAAGCTGCGCACACTCCAGACAGTGGCGGCGCAACATGGGAAATGTGGGAAAAATAATATTTGCGACGTACTCCCAGTTTAGACTTCCAAAGAATATACGAGTAAATACAATCGGATAGTAATTAAAGATTGTTTTAATCCAATGACATTCATAATTTTAAAATAAAAGGTATGTTCAGAGGTTATTATGCCAAGCTACTTATTAAAAGCCTTTCTTTGGCAGTTGAGCCTCGAAGCCACATGGTCAGAGAGGCTGTGGGCTTCGACCCACGTCGTTGATACCTAGCACCACCTCTGCACCTTCATAAATTGATACAGAAATGAAAAGCTCGCAATAATCATCAAACGCTACGTGTAAACACAGGAGCAGATGTACCGCGTCCGCTGCGATCAAACGGCATATCGTATTTATTATGAAACTACCATCGCCGGCCGTTTGAACAATATTTTCATGGGATTTTGAAATGGCATATCGCTGTAAGCTGCAAAGGTAAACATATTTAACGATTATGGATTATGAAGGTCTTTTAATGTTGAAAATAATTTCGAATAGAGGTCGTATGGCTGAAGAAAAACAGGACAGTGACAGTGACAGTGACAGTTGTAAAGTTTCCAATCTAATCAAATTTGTTGATAGATAAAATCATGCCAAATTGTCTTTGCAGTAAAGTCCTAACACTGATATCAAGTATTTTTTCACGATTTCCAAAACTCTAACAATTATTCTTTTAAGATTGTGAATGGTCGAATTGGGAATGATCCCATAGATAAGACATATTTCCTTAACCGCTTTGAAAAAAATGAGAAAAACGCATTTTCCTTCCTTTAGCGTCTGCTAACATGGTGTGTACAGACGGAACGTGTCAGAGGGAATGTGATACAACGTCGGTGTGATGTATGTCCCGCAGACTGTTGTGGTGCGCCGAGCTGTGTGTTTACCTCTGCGGGTATTTTTAAATGTACGCGCTGAGAGAGTGTCTACATCGCCTACAGTAAAATGAGATCGATACAATTGTGGCGGGTTGAATATATCAGGACACACGCATAATGAGCCCTGTACGCGGCACACTTACCTAGATCGCTATCAATGTTCTTACGGTGACTGCTACCGACTGATCCAAGCAAACGACTCCAGTAGTTGACCCCTAAATCTAATTAATCAATATTAATATCGATGCATATTTCCGGATTGTAAGTGTGAAGTATAATTTGGGGTCATCGCGGTCACGTAGGCCGCTCCACGCTTTCTTGCGTGGTACTGCATATCTATGTCACTTGATCGCCGTCCATGCATATTCGATTATGACGTGATTGACAAAAATGCTGGTTTTGCAAGTGAGAATGTCAAAAGAATATTATTTTTACAAGCAAATTACTTTGGCCGCTGGGCCTATATTATATATTTTGTACTATATTAAATACTATAGAGAGAGAATTTGACTTTATATAAAAAATCTGACGGGAATTATTTATTTTTTATTAAATTAAAATTCGATTTTATATAAAAATACTACGAAAGCAATTTATTTAAAATTCCAGTTCATATTAAAATGTATGCAGTATAAAACTATTAAAAAAATTAAGTTAGGATTACGCATATTAGTTTTTGGTAACATAGGTTTTATTACCAAAGGATACTTCTCTTATTGACATTTATGATACAAAATATGGAACACGGTATTGTCTATTAAATAAGGCACTGGCCACGTAATGAGTCTGTTCAGAATTAATATGAAGCGAAGTGGCAATTAATTCGAAATTAGTATGTTCGAGTACCTCCTTTATTGCAAATCAGTTGGGACAAGTGTTATCAATATGTACAACTAACAGATGGGTATGTAAGTGGACAACTTTATACGAGGCTACATTATTTGTATAATATCACACTCGCACATTAATTCATAAGGTTCGATTCGAAGGATCAGATATAAAATCATGTCAGTTTTTTTAAACGATAGTGATATTCAAATGAATTATACCTTGGAGATTTATTAATTGCTGCCATAATTGTGTAGACCGATGAGAGACGGCTATATCTGGACAGAGCTGCACTGACCATCGCATGCATTGTAATCAGTTTGTCGTGTCAGTATTACAAAAAAAGATTAAGATACGAGCGTTACAGGTAATTGATTGCAGCCTTATTCATAGACGGTTTTAAAACCTATTTTAGCTGTCGAATGTTTTGTTTTCTTCGCTCAAAATGAGTTCAAAAGTTGTTCAAAAGGGGCAAAACATTCGTTAACTACTTATAGTTTTTAAAAGTGTGTATGAATAAGGTCGTAGTGTCTAATATATTTGGTTGTTAAAGTTATGCAACGCGTTGAGATCGGAGGCGCCGCGGTTTCTCTCTGAATGCCTGATCACATAACTGTTGTACAGGTAAGTCAGGCACTAAGTAAGCGACAAGTTCACGGCACATTGCATGCACGCCACCTGACTCTACTCAGTCACAAGGTTGTAAACTAGTACTTTATTTGGTTTATTTGCCTAAAGTAGTGTCTTGGCAGGTGAATTTATAGGTCATTTACCGACTTCTTTTGTGATGAAGTAATTACAACAAAACTATTATTAAAATACAACGGCGTGAAATATTGTTTAAATCTTAGTTCAGTATTTTATATTTCGTTACGCTCTGGCAAGCGCAATGACCATACTAAGGACGATTTTACTGAAGAGGGTGTTCGTCTCAGCGCACATATTCCTGTACCTGATGGGGGAAAGTTGCGCAGCTTTTATCATTCGCGCGGCAGACACTTTTTGTGCCAACAAATGAAAAATACCTGATAGTTTATCCGGTACTGTAAGCCGGTGTGTGTGCAGTGTGTGCACATTGATGTTCCAAAACTATTTCGCTTATTTAACGCAAGCTGCCGATTTACAAGGCTTCATAGAGCGCGATTATTGGGAGATATTACACAAAACCACACGCTTAGCCCAGGATCTAGTGCTTAAACATTGAACAGCCTTGACGTAACTAGCTAGTATAGATAAAATATAAATGACTAAATAAATAAATCCAAACTAATCAACATGCAATATAGGACCGCTATGCTTTAGTGGGTTGGTGGACTTGACATACCATAGAAAGTCTGGTAAATATATTTTTATATTACGCGCTCTTTAACAATTATGTCTTACATAATCATGTGTTCGAAATATCAGGACAACAAATACAAACAGTTTGAAACAAACAAAGCCGTTAGTATTAAGATATTTAGAATTTCCTTTCCAGAGGGCTACTAGAATTTAACTTAGTTTTTCTGCAACTATTCGAGAAAAGTGCCAGCAGGGTCAATCCGAAGAAAAACTGCCAGCAGGGCCGAAATATTCCTGAAAAAGATCAGCGAATTGTGAAGGGCTTCGCGCATTTATACGTCAAAAACTATGCTAACTTTTCAAAGTACAAGAAACTTTGAAAGTAAAAAGTTTTAATGGAAAAAAGCTGTCAAAAGTATCGGCATGTGAGCATGTATTTAGGATTTACTCGTTATAATAATATTTAGCGCTGATTCCAGCTTGTAAGTTGTTGTGTTACGTCGATGTTAGTTGGACGTGACGCGATGGTGCTTGTTAGGTAATACTTGTGTGGAGACAACGTGGATAATATAACGTGTAGTTATTAATTGGTTTCAGAGAGCATAATCCTTATTTAATTAACTTTATTATTATAGAACACCTGTCTTGTTTTGAAGGCGATGTTGAACATAATATATTTCAAATTAGCAATTCTTGAAAAAAAAATTTTTTTTTACGTCATTGCAAGAAACAGGCAACGCTAAAAGTAAAGTAACTTATTCTAAAATTTACACTTTTATAAAAAGTAGTCCATTTAACAGCGTTACCCACGTAAGAAACATTCAAAGGTTAGCCACTTGACCAAGAAATTGAAAACGATCCATTAAGTTAAATACCTATATTATTATACATTAAGGGCAGATATAAATGAAATATATCAATGTCAGTGAAGAAGTCATCATTAAGTTTGAATGTATTTAAATACTGTTGTCTTGTATTATTGGGCACGGCAAAGCTACCTCACTGTACCTGGGTGTAAGTACAATGCTGATAAACTTTATTACAATGGGAGTCCAAAGTTGTTAGTGGTCGAAGCTCGGCGAGACAGCGGAGTAGTAACCACTAGCATGATGAAATGAGCCGGAATGAGTCTCTACAACACTCGACAGTGACTCGTGCGAATTCTCTTTAGGACGCTTTCTTAGGAGACATCGCACTTATCAGATACAAACCTATTGATAGACAGAGAGATTTATGTACTTGGGACTAGAGGAAGGGTATCGAACTGTATAACAATACAAACTATTTCCCTTTAGGTAGGCAAGTACTTTATAGAGATCTAAATACTATGAGGAAGTTTCAGATATCTTATACATGCTTACCACTTCGTTTCTTTAACATTTATCAATTCCTTCGAGCTGGGTTAGTTATAATAGTTACTGTACATTTCGGGACATTTTTATTCATACTTTTCGCCTTCTTTTTACACCTGTTGCGACAATGTAACAATCAAATGTAAACAACATATCCAAAGGACATCGAGACCATTTCCGCGTGTAAAAGTATCCGCTCAGTGGAATCGAATCCGCGACCTAGCCTCTCTGTCTCGGATGTCTACGCCACAAAGGTCGGCGGGTAACAGTATCGAATGCTCTCAATGTTTACGTATTTGCGTGACGCGCCTCATTACCGCAAGCAGACGATATAACAAAGCGGATTTTTAAATGTCACCACTTTAAACTGCATACGTCCGCGTTCTTGGAACCAGAAACATGTTCGGCTTTTGTATCACTACCAATTACATTACTACGGAATTATTTACGAATTTAATATTCAAAACACCTTTTTATCGATTTTGTAGTGATGTATTAGTGTATTAAATACAAATGGCTAGACGGCCATAAATTAAATTCCCAGTTTGTTCAGGAAGCATCGTTTTATCAAAAGCAAATATATTTGTGCAATAAGTAAACGAACAGATTGGCGTCCAGATGGTAAGTAGTCATCGCCGCCCCTGGACACTGTAACACACAGGTATTGTCGGTGCGTTGCCATTCTTTAAGGAAAGTATAGGCTGTTACCTTAATTTTTCTTACATATTTTCCTAGATAGTATCGACGTGGAAATACTGCAGTAGTAAACTAATTCCACAAAGAAGTGGAACAGTAAGAGAACTCCGCATGAATTTCATCGTTAGTGTCTGTGACATGGCGGCAGGATGATAAGGTGAAGTTATTCTTTTATTCCTTTATTTTTCCACCCTTTTATATCTTTAGCCTTGGCCATAGACACATATTTTAATAAAACTTATCGCTGTCATAAAATAGTTTACCTCTTGGTTTAATGGCTATTGCGAAGCTTTTTTTATTAGTTGCCATAATTATATCGCACGTCATAAATTTTTCCGCAGAATATGGCACATTAAACGGATAATGTTTGCAAATACATAATTTTAATCAGAATTAGCTCTATAATTTTATGAGCGGTGGTCTTGAGAATTGAAATATATTTCACCTGATCTCATCACGAGTTTAAATAAGGACCAGGCTTTTATTATTTGAACAGTTTTTAATTTTAGTGTCACCAGAACCATGCGATGGAACATAAGAAATAAATAAATACATAATACATTCATTAATTGTCAGCAGTGGCAATATAATTCTTCATAGATATATACTGGTTTATTATTTCTAAAACAATACATTACTAAGTAGCAGTACTTTGTATACCTGCCTATCTCTTCGAGGATATAGTCTTAATTTTTTTATGTAAAGTTTCTTGAAAACCATTATAATATATAAAGTTTGCCGTACAGAATTTTGGCTCAAAACAAGCCAGTAAAGTTCCTCTCATCTCTTTGTGACGCTGTAATTAAATTTCTCGTGAATTTTTCCGATGTATCATAAAAGTAAAAATAACTTTCCCCCTCGTGCAAGTTTATGACGTGGAGTTACATCACCGGGCGGCGCGGTATACAACCTCGCTTAAGTACATTTTTATGTATTTCATTACGTGGAAATATTGAAAAAAACTGGTGTTGATCGCGACCCGAAATTAAAACTCCATAATTACTTGAAAGATCTGGTGAGATATGATATCTGATGTGTATAGAAACGAATCAAAGATGCTGAATAAAAGTCGAATTTGTACTTCAAGTGTAACAATGTTATCACACCAACCGCCAGCAGGTGATTTTTTAATTCATCCATACTTCTATTAAAGTATTACTCTACGGAAATGAAAATATCTGACAACTGGTTACTAGTTTTGCAGATGACACTACCACCAAAACACAATCACAGGGTTGATTTAATTACAACGTAGTACCAATATTCATTCCATTCGACCTTAAACGAGGGGTCCGTTAAATCACAAACAGAATGACATCAAAACGCCATTCGAGTTCGGTAATCCCAACCCTTTCACGGCGCCCTAGCGGTCCATTCGACCCTAAGCTCCCCCGCAGTGGCCCACGAGCAACTCGTCTGTCCCGCCGGTTGGACACGCGAGCCGATTTAGTCGCGGGCTATCGATCGGTATAATTTTAGGCGACTATTGGCATGTATTTTTATGACACGATACGATTTATCGTTCCGATCGTTTTGAGTAGACAGTGCGACAGATTTGGTTTTCGATATTATCTTTGAGGAATTATGATGGTAAAGTTTGTTTCTAATAATATTGCTATATTTAGTAGTACATCAAACTTTAATCGATACTGTATGGTCAGTAGGTGAAATTTAGTATACGAGTAGATGCATTCACAAACCACAACTCTGCTTTATATACCAATGATGGACGTCGCAGTTTTTGCCCTAAGTATTCAGCAGAGCATTGTAATAGCATGTACCCATCAAACATCAATAAACGATTACGCTAACAAAATGCAAATGCTTAAATAAAAATGCAAGCATTGTATAAGAGTGAGGTCAATGCATCGGCGTCCATCATGCGGTGATGAGTGCGTCATGTCACTGGCGCAGCGCTGACACGTGCGCCGAATGCGCTGCGCTAATTAATTCATCGGTATGGCGTATTGATGCGAGATGCCACTGACCATCATGCTGTTTTGGTTCGAAAGCCTTATTTTCGGTTCGGTTTATGTTACAATAATTTTTGTTTAACTTTATATTTTTTTACTTGTCATCTGCTCACGTGGGGTTCTTATAATATATTTTTTTCTTAAATATTGGCAATATTGTATCATTTCATAGATGGTTTCAACCGCTCTGTATATGAGATGTAGATATGAGATAGATGGAGATATGAAATATGAGTACCTAATGGTCATAGAGACAGGCATATAGAAAGTGGTGGATAATCGTCATAAGGACACAAGAGCAAGGATTTCGCTTTTCGGAGTCAGCCCATACAGGTATTGTGTTGTAATCGCAGAAAAAATCTGTATTGCAAAGCAAAAAACTTACACGAATATTCAAACTAGAGTACCTATACAAAGATTATATCTCAATCCCTCACACTTAATGTTTTACTCATGACCATTCCTAATAAGGCGACATGCAATTTGGACTAATTTGTTTTTTTTTTTTCGATCTATAAAATGCAATTTTTACTAGCTAGAGTACTAACAATATCGTATGTTGTAAACGGCATGGCGATGTGCGGCGAGGGAGGTGCGCCGGGGTGGCGGCTAAATATTTCAGCGCACTATGAGCCGTCGCGCGTAAATTATGCACCAAGAGATTTATCCGGCGCGCTATAATCAGCTATTTATTGAGATTTATCGCCGGACTGAGCGCTCTTACAGGCACCGCTTCTTATACTTGACACATTTATTGTTGCTTTGTTTTATTGTGTACTAGCTGGGGTCGCGGTTTCATCTGTTTTGATATTTTTTAAGCGAAGGAAAAAATACATGTTATAAAGAATAATGCTTGTAAAGAAACTGATACAAACATCAGTAAATCGGTCGCAAAGAGTACCGGGGATGGTTGGCGGTTGAAATCCCAAGACTCCTCTACCTTTTAGGATTCATGTGTGTATCGTTAAATTCCACATAAATAATTTTCACATAACACACATTTTCGATAATGGGCGTTGATTTTTAAATACTGTTCTTCAATAAATGACACGCAAAACTATTTTTTCAAAAGTTTTGTTAGTTTCTCAGACAAGCGTACTCAAACTTACAAGCATTCCCGCTTTATGCTATATGATTTCTAGAGTAACGTAGTATGACCAGTTAGGAACTGTACTGCGTGAGTGGAGTGCTGTCATCATGAGCTACTAAAATATGAAGTGCTATATTTGCCAAGTTAACGAGATGTGTGGATACTAGATAACGGTTGGTTTACTAAGAAGCTTTTATTATTTACTATGAAATGTTAGGATGATCGTCAATTTACTTTTTATTAATATGTGTAGAAACACTAGCAGAAGCAATAAAACAATGAATATTTTTATGCCAGCCACTCTTGAGTACTTGATCCCTCTACAGACGAGGGTTCAATTGAGATAGAATTTATGAAACATTGCTATATTTGAAAGGATATACCCTTTTAAATGTTTAGCTTCTATAAGAAGTGTATATCCTGTCGTGCGCATTTGTCGGCAATATAACGAGCTTGTTAGCAAAAAATCCTCTATAGACCTATTTAACGGCAATCTATCAAGCTATAAGAACTTAATCCGAAAATTCCTCTATGATCTGGATTTTAATTTGTAGGGGATTTTCTGCTGTGCTTAATTCATTCTATTTCATTCTTTTATATTTAAACTCACATCAAACATTATTTTCAAACACAATGAATTAATCATGTCAATCGAAGAAAAGAAAAAAAAAAAAAATCGAAAATCAAGAATGAATTGGAACTATATATTTTTTGTACCGTATTTTATTTTATTTTATCATGGTTTTTGTATTGTAATTTCCAGTATATAGTTATATAGCAGTATATTCGCCTCCTACTATAATATTGTTCGTGAAACACAAGTTTTGGGTTATATTCAAGATAAAAAACATTATTGTAACTATTTAGCAGCTTTAAGATTGTAACCTGTTTTGTGTAAATAAATAAATAAAAAATAAATAAAATAAAAAATAAGAGACCCTCCTAGATTCTGTACACAATAATAGTATTATTGGGGATTTACAAATTAATATAAATAGAATCTATACGGCTATAACCACACAAACCTAAAATCTTTACCATCTTCGGCAGTCAAGTAAATTATACTAATGCAAAATAACAAAAAAGTATTTAATGATTAATGAGCAACATTTACGGTATGAGAGCATCATTAAAATAGTAATAGTAAATAAAGAAATCCCGGAACACTCACCGGCCGTACATAGTAACTTACTCGATACTTACTAGTTAGTAGTTAACGTTGCTATGTTGGCAATTGGTATGCACCCTCTACGCGCTGCCCACCGCAGGGGACAAAAAGCGCAGCGATCAGCATGCAATATGCACCGCGTCTGTCTTGAAGGCAGGCACGGATTGAGGAAGGAGGGGTCATAGCCCCCTTCTGCCCAAATCATATACAACTGACGTCAAGTAAAATAAAAAATAATTGGTACTACGATATTCAGAGTCAGCCCGATAGCCACCACCACCGTTTTGATAACCGTCACGGTGATCAACGCACATTTAACGCGTTTTGGTTCAGTTTAGGCATATTCAGCTTCATATAAGCCAGCATAATTGTGCTTATTTATGAGATGTACCCATCTCGCTACTAGGTACTTTATTTGACTCGTCATCGTCATCATCATCATCATCATCAGCCCGTTGCAGTCTACTGCTGGACAAACGCCTCTCCCAAGGTACGACATAGAGACCGGTTTGCTACTTTATCCATCCAGTCGCTGCCGGCCCTTTATTTGGCTAGTACTATGAAAATACCTTGTAAAATGGGGGTCCCTTTCTGTATCAGTATGAAAAAGATCAACAAAACCCCCTGGCTAAATCTGTCTCTGCCCCCAACTTAGTATATGTAGATAGCGCTGTGGTGGGGAGAGAGGGGCCAGTCTGTATGAATAACAGATTTCTCTCATTAAGTAATGCTCGCGTATAAACGGGCCAATTATCCCGCGCGCCACAACGGACCACTGTTTGTTGCTGCTTATGCAGGGCTGCCTCGCTGTCACAACACGCCTCAATTGACGACTGACAGGCCACTGACGACTGACAGGCCACTGGCAGCTGACAGTTCACTGTCAGGTATTAAAAGTAATATCAAGACGTTGTTTATTATGATGCCATTGCAGCTACTTTGTTAGTAATAGCTACTTTACTTCGAATTGGTAAATTGGATCTTAAAGTAAGCTGTTATATAAGATAAATATTGATTTATTAAGGACGCTCTATTAAGTAAAGCTTTAGTTTAATTTGGGAAGGTTTTTTTATCGTCGAAATAATGTATGTCTGCAATTAAGACAATATGGTCATAGGAATTATAAATAGCTTGAATAATTGAATATAGTTTATTAATTAATACATCATGAAATAAACGTTACATTTACTTGTAGTATGTAAATATCTCTTTGACCATTTAGCCGTTTTTTGTTTGCTTAAACCGGTTTAAAGTGATTTAGTGTGCGGGTGGAGCAAATATCTCAATAAGGAGCTTCGTTAGTCCGCGGATTCCTCGGCAAATACATTTGAAATCGTTACGAGTGATTAGGCGTGAGTCGTGTTCAAATATTTGAGTGTTATCGCACATGCCGGTGGAGGGCGAAGTTGACTGACGGCGTAATTGATAAGTGCAAGTTAGACAAAGGGGTATAAAAAGTCGGTGGAATTCGTGCAGGTCACATGACTTGAAACTGTTTGAAGACCCACGAGTTGTTGTTGTTTATCAAAATGATCGGTCTGAAATCATATGATTTCTCAATATTACGTAGCAGCATGCGACAATATTTATGTGACATGTATCATGGTGTATGTACCAGTTTCGAGCAAGCAGGCATAATTTTCTCGATTAGTGGCAGATAAACAAATTTAAACTATTAGTTAACATATTTATTCGGCTCGTTACCGATAATATAGGTCAAGATGGCATGTAATTTTATTTTGCCATTTAAATACCTGCATATATATAAAAGCATGCACCTTTATCTGCAAAGGTAGATTTGTATTTTCCTAGAACTCACCATAAAGTTCCGAATATGAAAATACAAAAAGAAAAGACACCCTGACACAAGCCGGCAGACCTCCATCAAGGAAAGTATAATTAGGTGAACTACATCGTACCAGCCCTATAATAGACGAGAGCGGGCATAGGGCGTGGGAGGGGAGGCTGAGCTGGGGGGAGAGGTGCAGACATCAGCCAGCGCGTGTTCCGGCTGCACTGCGCTGCGCTGGAGTCGCCAGTGTGGACTCGACGACCCGTCGCCGGACGAGCAATTAGCGACCGAGCTCCATTGCTTTAATACGATAAGTGATTCATTAATATTGTTGCAAATGCGGACCACCGAGGAGACCGAAAGCATAGCTATACATGTTATAGGCAAATTGTGACTGTATCGGTGTTTGGTAGTCCATCGCAGAGCACGGACTCCATTACAATAAACTTAGAGAGATCGATAGTGAGGGCTTAGGCTATGGTCCACCACGCTGGCCGGTTACATGTTGGTGGACTTTACATGAAAAACACATGGTATGGTAAAAGAAGATAAAGTTATGCGCACTGTTTTATATTGTTGAATAAATTATGGGATATTGTCAGCTTTAACGAGCTTTGCATGCCACATTTTAGAGAAAATAACCTAATTTAATTACTCAAAACGGTTTAGTCTAACAATCTACCACATTAGAAGTGATTACATTTATTTCAAAGCAAAGACCTTATTTTTTTTAAGCACCTTTTGACTACTGTAGTAATTACCATGTTAATTTGGTATGTTTTAGAGTTTGAGAAAGTGGTATAAAATATTTTTTCAACCGGAAGATTTGATGATTCGTGGTTAAGGTAAGAGGTTGTGTTTGACCACTAATGGTGACCAGCGGAGAGCGGTAATGGTCGGTCGCCGCACGATTGCCCACAAATTGCGGTCACTACTCCCAGCAAACCTATCTACTGTTGAGGCACCGCTAACTGGTACTAATCTTACTATTGTTCTAAGAATCTTACTATACTCTAGGTTTTTCAGATATAAAGGAAGGATGATTTGGTTATTTGGAATAGTAAATGATAAAGACTATCATGGTCTAATGACTATTTAAGATCGCGAAGAAAATCATACAAAATGTGTCGGCAATACAATCATTCAATATTGGCAACGAACATTCATTCAAAGTCGTGAGTTGGACTCGTAAACAATGGTGCGGTGCGGCGTGGCGTGGTGTAACGTTTGTGTCGGTGCAGAAATCGAACCTGCGGCCTTTCGTTCCACAGCTGGAATCTCGCCCACGGCGCCATGGATTATATACGCTACGCAGTGCGTATTACAAATACTCAGAAATAACTGTTATAGAAATTGAACTCGACGGTGAAAAGTCACGATTATCAAATCATCGTACTAACTTCTATCAGAAAATCATTGGTTAGCTGCCTGTGGTGAATGACCGCTGGTGACTCGTGACCTACAAACATGCACTTAGATATAATTCCTGAAAGAGTAAGCTACGATAACACTAGTGCTACCTACAGTTCACTGGTTTTAAGTCCATCGCAAGATTTGACTTCCCTTAGGACGCACCTATCCAACCGAATTCATATCTCAGATAGAGATAGATCTCATATAGTATATCTCAACCTAAGATTTGGGAATGAAAACCTCAAGGTTTCCAGAACTCAAAGGTCTTGACTGGGCAGTGGGTAAAAAAGGGCACGCGGGAAGGAGGGCGAGAGGGAGGCAGGGACGGAGGGCAGGCGCCGCCGGAGTGACGCCGACCCTCCGATATCAAGGGACCTTTTGTTCCTGATAACGAGATGGACGTGTGCACGCGCACGCGGCGCCTCTGGACGCATGCCTCGCCTTTCAATGGGGATATTGTGTTATTTTAGTCTTTGTTGGGTCTGAGGAATTTGTTCTGTGTGTTGTGACAGAAATTCTTTGAGTTTAGTGGTAAATTCTTTAGCAAACAGACAAAAGCAAAGTTACTAGACTTCACTCTAGTGTGTGACAGTCGAACTTATTTTAACTAATGAAGAGATAACTGCCCAGTAGTGTATGAGCTTAGTATTCAAAGAGATCATAGGATCGTTCAAAGGTTTCAGCTTACCGTTGCACTAAAAAGTTCAAGCTCGCATTTCTCCAAGTAACAATTCTTGGCAACTAATATTCAATTACTTTGTTTTAAAAATCATAAAACATTTTGTTTAGCAATCCATTGACTGCACATTCCGATTGGAATCTAGAACGTCGCCGTTCACAGTCCATACATGCTGCTACTATTCCAAAATGATCGTTTCTACGTTGCAAGAAAATCACCAAACTCAAACAATACTATAGCCAACCTCAGTGGTGACGTGACCCCCGCACAGATAAGAAGTTTTCTCGTGACATAACGTGCACCGTTGCCCCACAGGTCGTCGACTCGGCTCTCATTCACCTCCAGCGCTGGAGCTCGGAGTCGCAGTCACTCGTGCGCGGCTAATGCGCCGACCACTGTAAGAGCGCGGCGTTAAATCACAGCGCTGACACACTGACTTCAAATATAGACGGTTCCCACAGTAAATTTAAAATCATTTTCGACTGGGTGAATAAAATATTTAAAATGAAGTATCGGTCGTCTGATAGGAATGTAGGTCGATAACTGACTGGCAACATGACTGGCTCACAACGGAGGACACTATCTTTAGTCATTATGTGAAGAATACCATGAATGGTTGGAATAACGCTAAAGGAATATACCTAGCAGAAGGTTCCTATACATTTTGATGACGAGACGGAAATAAAGTTGGAATCTTTGCACAGACTCTTATAATCGAATTAATACACTTAGTTTTTTTACTTTGAGTTAGTCATTTTTACCAATAAATTCAGTTTATACTCCGCTAAGAGGAAAAATATTTAATAAATACCAATTTCAGTCACAAAAAAACGTTTTAGTGTATTTTTTTCGCATCAAATGTTACACGAAACATTCAGTGCGTTTTACAATTTCAGCTGTGTATTGTGTTTTTATTGTTTGACAGCGGGAGGGGGAGCGGCGAGGAATGAAGGCAAATGAGCCTGTAAACGTCCGCGAGACAATTAAATTGGCATCAAATTGGCGTCTGTACTCAATGTGTTTTGCTCTTTTAATTTTACGGTATTTTTGTGTAACAACTTTAACGATCTGATTAATATGCATTTAGAACACTGTATAAGATCGGTAGTGGTCGATTATTTGGATGCGACTTGATTATACTGCTATTTAAACTATTTAATATGCATCGAGCTGATATTGCTACGTAGTAATATTATCTCAATGTTATTATAGAGCAAATAAGGGTATCCTTAATATAGAGACACTGGTTGTGGAATGACACATGCTAATTGGTGAAAAAATCACATCTCATCCTTTTTCTAGTTTAGTCATATGAGTGTTTACATTAGAAAATAAACAACAAAAATCAGTTTGGGTCAGGCCAGAATATAATGTCAAACGGGAGAGATTCATAAGCCGCCGGTGCCACTGCATCTGAGATGTATTACTTTTACGATTGCTACCTGTTTACCTGCCACATTTAGTCTATCTCGCTTTGTGGTGTCTATATAAAAAAAAGATAAAAATACCACGCTAACCAATACACTAGATTAGTGGGCGTCCCCACCGGGATCCGAACATTCCTCACATACCTAAAGACCTTACTCACTCCCGTGCCTTCACTTAAAATATTTAGCATATTTTAGCAATAACTGTGTGAATGTTTACTGAATTTATTTCGGTAATGTTGCGCAATGTAGATCGCCCTTGTTGACCGACATACGCTACAGTCGATGAAAGCTCCGTGTCAGCCGACTTCCGTGTGGGTATGGCAACACCCGCTGTGGACACTGTAATACTACACTAGCGAGCGCTTTGGATATTACTTTATACCAGTACTTCAACTACCAAATACTTTAATACCGTACAGAGAAACCTATGCTAGCTCTTCGAATATTACTGTGCTGATACTAAATTCCACGAAGAAATTTGGTATGTACTCGTATTATCAGAGCTCTATTTACAGGAATATTTCGTTACTTACAAGGAACTTCCTTGTAAGCCAGAGTTCGCCTGAGTAGGTATACAGCTTCCTTTATTTCTTAGCATTGTTGATTTCCCTTTTGAAAGACATTGTAAACAGTGATTATTGGGTATTATGAGGTCGAGGTTTGTATAATGCCATGCAATGCTCAGTCATTTCTACTATTAAGTGGTATTGGTCCTGTCTAAAAGCAGACGCTATGCTGCATCAGGCGTGCAATTTGCTGGTCTCGTCATTCTCGTTTATAAACGACGCAAAATAAATGTTTTGTGTTATGTGTTCAGTGGTCACTCCTTGTATTGAACAGTTATTTGTCTAATGTCTATATTCTACCATCAATAGTGTTTAAGACAAAGGGCGTGTTGTGGAGCGCTGACTCACGAGTCACGAGTCACGACGCGACCCTCCGATCTTAACTAATTGTTTAAGAATTTAATTGATAACTCTTGTTGTATTGTTACGGTATTTTTATTCTGGCTTGTTCAAATAATTGCATCGCACCTGATGGTAGGCGTAGTGCCGTCCCAGTAGAAAGAAACAATCTATCACTCACCGGTCGCCACAATTATGCCGGTCAATACGAAACCGAATCCATACGGGTTGATCCCGGAACGCGATACACGTATAAGTTGGTATTTACAACTCCGTTTTACTTCGTTCATATGTTTATAAACAACATTTACTTCCTATTGTAATATAAGTATGTTTAGGTGAACCCAATAAAGTACAGATAACGCAATAACCGAAGACCTCTCCTCCGGCGAGGACCCACAAATATTTCTCCTTTGTTTGTTTTTAATATCAATACATATTTGTAGAATTCCTCCGATGTTGAGGCGTAATAAGATTGTTGTACTTATTATTTATGAAAAAAATAATAAACAAACTCAATGGGTCCTGACCCCAAAGTATGATAGAGTCTTGTGTCGTGGGTATCGGTTCTACGAGAGACTCTTCGGTCTCACAAACATATATTTCGATGCGGGAATCAAACCCACGGCCTCCCGTTTCACAGTCGACGCGACGTCCAACCAACTGCGCTACGGAGGCTGTCGTTTGAAACACAAGCTTTGTGTCTTTAGCTGCCTCTCTATTTGCATTTTATAAATATTGTTTATATGTATGGTAGGCGTATAGCTCATTATACTTGGGGATGTACTAACATCTTTGTAATTTAATACAAGGCGTGCGGAAGAAATCAACAAGATTTGCATGATAAAGAGTTCGTCGCGACAACATTACGCTTGGTAATCGCCTTTTGTGAATTACCTGGTTTGAATGAAGAATGAAAGAATTAGTTGCCTTATCAAGTAAAACTCGGCGTGTAAGTTAACACGTATCCAAATGAAATAATTATTTAATTTAAAAAGATAATAAGAAATAAACAAGTGTCAGATATTGTTAATGTAATAAAGGCATCGTTGTAATCGTGGCGTTCACTAAAATAATGTTCTTTATTACACAATGCTTTGACGTGCAATCTGTCTTCTATTTCAAGACATAAAAATACTGCGTATCTTGATCGTTAATCTGCGATGTGAATCTCCGAATATATTTTTTAGTAAGCGTTGCTACAGAGAATACACGTTTAACTAAGCGCGTGTGGAGTATGGAGTCTAGACGACGCGTCCTTTTTATTGGCTGAACAAACTGCAGCAAACTGAATGCAATACAGACACACGAGGTAAACATTACTGTTGTTGAACAACATATTACATAAGCATCTCTTGAAAGTATATTGCTAAAGTATATTGCTTTAACGCCTTTGTTATTAGCCAGAGGTTACATAGAAGTCCTATTCACGAGTCATGTAAAACAGAAATGTTTTTCAAAGGAGATTACGTGAGCAGACGATGTTGTAAAGATTTCTGTGAAAATGTTGAGGTGAAATGAAATTTCAGCATTGAACTTTCTGCGGCTAACAATTATATAAGAATAATATTGGACATATCGTGATTAATGAGCATAGCGGTATCGTGGAGATTATATTGAAATGTATCTAGATGAGAAAAGCTGAGGTTGTTCAATGGACAATTTGCTGCAGTAGATATCTATCTAGTATCTACTAATAACCTAATAGCATCACGATAAATGAAAATGTTTACTAAATCATATGTTTAAGGATCGTTTACTTCTCATGTCTGAATCTACTAGGACGGCAGAAGACGTAAGAAGTCAGCAGTAGGTCCAACAATTCTTGTACAATTCCTTATCTATTTCTTATTATATAAGTGGGTCGATGATGAACATTGGCATGATCTATTTATTTTATGATCGATATATAAAGCAGTCCACCCTTAGTGTTGTTTGTGAGTCACAGTGTTGCGCATTCTTAGTAAATATGTAGGGCGGGCGGCGTAAACATCGCCGGAAAATAGAATACTTTTATATTTCAATAGTAATGACCGGATGGTGTGAGCGGAACGGACTGAGGCGTCGCTCATTAGGGCTTCAACCCCCGTTCAAAGATTAATGGGCTGTGAAATAAGAGATTCGGAGATTTAGGATATCCAATTAATGCAACAATATAAGTTGATCATTTCGACAGACGTAATTTGCCTGGAATCGGATGATTTATTGGCAGCATTAAGGCTGATCTAATGGACGGGGGTAAAATGTTAGATCAACGTGTTTAAGACTTACACATGAACGCTAGTTCCGATATTATAGATTAGTACATGTCCCCCGACAGTGTGCCCTGCGTGCGGCCGCTGTGTTCCAGTTACTGCAGTCAGCGACTTTACGAGCGGTGTCTCGCGCCGTACTACACGTTTACTGTACTTACACTTGCGAAAGATATGTTTATCAACATTGGATTATGTGCCACATGCTGTTTTCATTTTCATGATGTGTATATAAGCTTCCGTCTGGATCCACGCATTTCAGAATTTACGTACGTCCAAAAAGAAATATAGGAAGAAAATAGGAAGAGAACTGATCGTCTCAGTAGCCAGGAAACATTATTTCAAGCTCTGTGTAACTCACAAAAGATATATCAAGTCGAAAATCTGACATGTTTTTGAATGTCTGACCTGGGAGTAGAAACCAGAGCATCACAGTTCAAGGCTCCAACAAACTACTACTTGTGGAACTGTGGAAAATATTTACCTTTTTCCCATAATAGTTTATAACTGCGATTGTTACTTTAAAACGCCCACGACATAGGAAGTCATAGCTGTGTTGCTGTGAAAGGGCATGCATTGAAACAAAGGACAGGAAGTAGAGAGAGATTTCCCGACCGTCGAGACATCAAAGCGTCATGTTCTATCGCTCTGTGCGACAGGCTCGGCCGAGCGAGTTCGTGTTCGAAATTGGCTACAAAATGCTGCCATTTATGTCGCTGAAGTGACCGCTTTTCAATTAGTGAGTCGTTCTTTGCACTTTGCAGTGTCTACCTACATGGCTATAATTTTATAGTAATACATTTAATATATTTGTTTTGTAGTTCAAGTTTTTATTTTTTTATTTTAGTGAATAGCGAGATGAGACCGCTCATAGATAGTGGCAAAACCAAACAACATGAAATACAAGCCAATGCTTGGCATTCCACTGCGCTCGCTATCCTGAGACATGTGTTGTTAAGTCTCATTATGTCCAGTAGTTATTCTGGCTACAACGTCTTTCAAATCGGAATACAACAGTGCATTTACACTGCTGTTTCGCGGGAGAAATAGACATTGCGGTATTACCTACCCAGGCAGCCTCTTACATATGAGAGACCTTCCACCAGTGGCAGTTTAAAAGACCAATATAATTGTCCCGCACAGCGAGCTACCCTCACATTGACTATCACATGCGTTGTAGTCTCGATTTGCGCCTTGGAATATATAAAATACAAAAATAAAATAAAATAAAGAAAATATAAAAATATGTAGTTTAGCCTAATAAGTTTAGCGCTATTGAATTCCATGCAAAATCATTTTGGCGGATAATAACTAAATATGCTTTCGATTACAAATATTTTTTTACCTCCAACATAGCTGCATATCTTACCTTTAAAAGCAAGATTTGAGTAATTTTAATGAATAGTAAAAGTAATGAGAAAGTTTCTGAGTTGGCGTGCAAGTCGCGGCTCGTGCGAGGGCTGGCTTGAGTGTTTAATGGTTTTCAATGCAATTATCTGTCGGCCAGGGCGGTGAGTACGAGGGGCGGAGAGTGGCGAGTGGCGAAGAGTGGCGGAGCCGGAAGCGAGGTGTAAGGGCGCTTCGATGAAAGCAACACACGGTCGACGACCTGATACACGAGACACAAGCCATTTTAACGTATAGAAGGACTACATGATTTGAAGGTTTCCGTCGCTTGTGTCGCAAGTAAAATCTACATATTTGGACACGTTTGTATTCATGGATATGTTTCACTAACAATGGATTCGCTACGTCAAAGCTTGCCTTATGATATTGTGTTGTGCATGGCCAAAGTGAAACTACATCGTTTCACAGCTGATTTCTCGCTCACTGAATCACAAAGCTGTCGAATATATTTGCATTTGACCCAATGCGACAATTACCATGTTCCAAGTAATCTTTAGTAATTGAAACGACTCTACATTTACATAATTAAGATTAAATACGCGCATAATTTCTATTTTTGGTCTAATTTAACTTTAACGGTGAAGGAAAACATCATGAGGAAACCTGCATACCGTAGCGATTTTAAAGAATTTCTACGGTATGTAAGTCCGCCAACCCGCACTAGGCCAGCGTGGTGGACTATATGGCCTAACCACTCTCAATCGTACTCTCGATTGTAGAGGAGGCCCGTGCCCTGCAGTGGGTCGTATATGGGCTGATACAATACAATAAAAAAAAAAAAATATTCTAATTTAATTTTGTATCTTTAAAAAGGTAACAAAAAAAACGATAGCAATCCAAATAAAAATATAACTGCCTACTTACACACTAACATTCAGATCTTTACCCTTCTGTAGAACATTGTGTTGTGTTTGTTATCTGTCAGCGGCGCTCGGGTGCACGTAAACACATCACGTGAGACGCGCGGCGGCGGACACAGACGCAGCTTCCGCGTCTTTGTGCCGAATGATTGACGAATTGCCTCCAATCATACTCCGCGCCGCGCCGGATGGAGCTGTTCAACGCGGCTTTGTAACCTATTCATATACTATGTAACTTAGCATTTATTATAAATAAGAATAACACAATATAGTTCATTAGGCACACATTTTACGAGTACATTAACTTTAATAACAAGAGTGTAAGTTTGTTTGTGTTGCTTTCAAGATTTAACAACTCAACCGATCGTCATGTTTAGTGTTATTGAATGTCGAGTATATAGAACTTTATGCATTAAAACGAAGCCGGACCTCTGGTTATAAGTATATAAAGATAGTCTTTATTATAAAATATTTTGAAGTGTCCAGTTGAATGAAAAATGAGTTTGAAATAGGGTCGAGAGTTCTTCTTTGTGAAGATTTTGCGTTGTATAGCAACATATTATGTGTCATTCAATTGGGGGTTGATGTAGTGTAAATAAAGAGCAGGGGTGAAATTTCGAATACGTATAACATATTATCGAATACAGTCACACATGGCATTTTGCAATTACAGAAATACTAATAAATGATTTGTTATAATGAATTTACGCTACATCCATACGTCAAGAACAAACCTAAATAAACGCAAACCCACACAATTGTCCCGATTAAGAAATCTCAATAATAATGAATCATGAAACATTACTTAGGCGATGTTTTGGCAATACCGCCAGCGATCCATCACTGTTCCCAACCCGCATGGGGAGTGATCCACTCAACCCCTCTATGTGGGGTACAACGCAGGGATGATCGATCAACTCCAATCGAATTGCGGGCTGTCGGCGCGTTATTTAAGCTATGACATAGCGCTTTACGACCCATTTATGTCATAATTTAAAGTAACTGTATGGACTCAATCGTTTAGTCGAACCATGTATAGACTTCGTGAAGTTCTGGGTTCGATTGCTCGGTGGAACAATCACTTTGATAAATTGTTCGAGAATGAAAAAAGTCCAATCTTGCGATAGGTTCGGTTTATATCACATCTAGGGACGGAAAATAAATCAGCTATCGGTGGGAGGAACTAGTGTACTCTGCCAACCTTTTCGGGGGTACAGACGTGTGCGTTACATAAGTATATGTAATGTGTATACATCTATCGAAGTCACGGACGTCGGACTTTGGTTTAACGGCATGTTAAACAACTGTGCCTCGGATGTCGTCACTCACGTACTTTTATATATCAGTTGAGGTTTGCAATTAGTGACATATAATCTTATAGCGTAGGTATCATCAGTGAACATGTAAGTCGAAGCAATCACGACCCCCGGGGATATTTTTTTTTATCCCGACAGTAGTTATGCCGAGTGGCGCATGCGTCATTGCGTCACGACGGACCACGGCGTCGCGGCGCCGGCGCCTCCAAGATATCGAATATGGGTTATGCAGTTACGCATCTATTGGTTATTGACCTGCTTCGCTAGCCACTTACTCACGATGTATAGTCAAGTGTTCGCAGAAACTAGCATTAGCCAAGGGCCTGAGTGGCCGTCGCGAGCGCAGTGATCTCACGCAGATACGCGACCCACTAATGAGATGTTGCAAGTGTGGAGATTAAATATATGTATTTATTAAATATGTGTTTATTCATCACTACTCCGACTGAATTTATTTTCTTGCTTTATTATAAGACAATATTGATCCAACTGTTACTTCACACTCATGTTATTTTCTCATTTAGAAACTATTTATAACTACGATACAGATAACAAGATACGAACGCTTTTAAAGTTTCGGTACAAATTCAAACATAACATTGAAGTAAACACAAACATGAGACTCAAAGGGATTAGGATTTAATCATGAGATGCGTAATCCTTGAGTAAAACAATTTGTCATACATCTAAAATGGTGTCAGAAAACGGCCTATACCTACTCTTTGTGTTTAATGGCACATTCTGTGGTGCAGATGCGGCGTAAGGCATCGACTTCGTGGGTTATTATTATTTTCGTGTGACAAAATAAATATCACTAACTTGTAAGAATAACTAAGAATCTAACGCTACTGATCCATCACACTCATTTAAAAAAATCATGACACAACAGACGACGAACACAGAGTTTCTTCGACTTTTGCCACAGCGGCCGTTGGAATCGGTCTGCATACAGCTACGTTCTATAACCGTTATTGGGTTGTCTGTTCTCTTTCTGTGTGAATTTCAACGCTGCACCGCGGTGGCCGGTCGTGGCGCTCAAGAAAATTATTTTGCCCACTTGAAATGTGGGTCTGGCGCCGCCACTGCTATGTTAGGTACTAGTTAAGTAAAGCAGTCGCCTTAAGTGCTGGTCTGCGAGTGAGTCAGCTGCGAAATGGCGCACTGTGCCGGTCTGTTCGATATGAGAGTTAATCATGTTATGATCGCAATAAAACTACCACAATAAGGAACCATTTGGTATTAGGAAAATTTTGCATCGCAATTCGCAATACAATGGATTGATTGCTGTATCATTTGTTTTGAGCTATGGTTTAGTCATAGATATAGTGGCATACTAAACGTTATGACCTCGACATACTTGGATCAAGGCGCCAAGGTCGACCAAAATCAGACTAGCAAAGAAGATTCAAGACTCAATTGTTTTATAACCGAAAATGCTAAAGAATATGTAAATCGGTGAAGACTGAACAACAAAGTGGCTCTTGAATGTGTTAGTGTTAATATCTAAATATCGTAGGCATGGAGTCAAAGTAATTCTATGATCATGTATCAATACGAAGGCAAAATATACTAAACATACAGGTACAATGTATTATTTTACGCGTTCATAACACGTGGAACATTTTAGAGAACGCGTAACATTAATTTTATTGACTCAGTGCAAGGATACAATGGCGTCAGTAAAAGGTAAGCGCCTCGGAGTCTCGTGTTTCACTTCAAGTAATAAATGGCCGTAAAATGAAAGCATTCTGTACATTTTGAGAGACTTTTATAATGGATATATGTGTATGAGTCTGTGTTCATGTGTGTGTCTTCAACGAAATGTAATTTAATATCGGACATATGCTGGTCCGTTTGTTGTGAAACTATGAACGTTTCTCGGTAGAGAGCGGGACATTACTTGTCAGTAAGTGTCTACAATTTTGTCCGTTCCAATTTGATGGTACAGTAATTTACGTTATTTGTACTGGTTACATACAGCTTCTATTTTAAACGGTGAATACGATTAATTTTAAATCCTTTAAATTATTATAAATTCATGCGTACAGTATTTATTTACCGACAGCTTAAGTGTCGCATTTTGTTCCGGGAGCGAGTTTGTCGGAGACCCAATGCATAGGTGGCCGTATTCACTTACCATCATGTTTAGTTTCATGGCCCTGTCAGTGACAAACAATCGGTAAAAATATCAATAATTAATAGATATTAGATATCAACAAATGACATGCATCCACGATGTCAATAATAGTGACTGCGTACGTGCGGTGCGTAATGAGGTGTAGGACGCCTTGTCTCGAGATAACGCGGAGGTACTCACGAGTAGCTATAACCGTACTCCAACATAAATACCTACGCGCGCTGTTACAACAATCACTAAATATGTACAACACTACATACATATTCATTACATTCCTTCTGCACTTTCTAATTGTAAGGGCCCGCTCGTGCCCTGCAGGAACTTGTATGAGCTATTATATTAACGCTTTGAATTTTTAAAATTAGTACGACGAATGTAAACCAAAACAATATAAAATACCCAGCCTTTTTTATACTGATACAATAGTGCTTATGCGAAATGATAAATAGAGATCATTATCACCAACGAAAAATAAGCATTAGTTTAATTATGCCGACCAGTGAGAGATACTCTCCAGTTGTAACTTTTCATGAGTAGCAGTGTAATTGCAATCAGAAGAGATATTTCAATGAAGTTAATAGATTTTTTAAATTGAATTAATAATGTTTTTAATGAATAAATAACTTTATATTAACGTGTTCGGAACAACATGTTTTCTCGGAGAATGTGTAAAACACACGTAAATTCCTCTATCGTTCGAGTATTATTGCAAACTGTTATTTTCCTTGTAATGTTTGTGAATCTGCTGGAAGTTTGTTATTCCTGTAAGTCGTTGGTACTGGGAATAGTACGTTGCACTGAGAATGCTTTGTGTGACGAAGTTTCTCGACGGACAGTAGCAGATAACGCTGGCTGACATAATATTATTGTCTTGCTGCAGCTCCGTTTTTATAGATAAAAATTTAAAAGTCGATATTTGTTGTTCAGATAATCAATTATCAAATATTCCCTTAGTTAAGTTATTTTAATAAATCATGTTCTTTTTTTTTTCTCTTTTAGTCTTTACCAGACTTTAAACGTTGATCTACTTTTCACCATCATTACATCTTATAGCAAGCTGACTGTAGGCTACAACATATATTTTTCAAGCATACATTGTATGTCATAAACAAAAGCTCACAAAAATCTACGCTAGACGCACTTGATACCCGGCTCAAACCACTAAAATACGTGTGTAATGAGGTGTGGAAGTGTCGGCGGCGCGGACACGTTGATGCGCCGTCTCCTACATAAATAATATTTTAACTCCGGCGCGAGCAGCTCCGACTCAACTACACTTGTTACGTCTACATCCACTATTAATAGAACAGATAACATGCACACATTCCCAATACAGAGATTTTTACACGGATTCTTTTCGGTAACGAATCAGAGTACTCAGATTTCATTTGTTACAATGCCATACAAAAAATGCTCCAAGAAAGATATGAGCCAATAGTTAGCTATGTACATTGAAAAATATCCAAGACTGTAACAGGTGGGAAAACATATGTGGAAAGGTATATATCGATATTAGCAGGGACAATGGCAGTTTAGAGCAGAAATAGGAACAAGCAAATAATCAATTATTCAATAATAAAGAAGCTATTGACCAAGAGCAAATCTACTATATCGTAACATCGCATCAGCACAAGAACAAATTGCTAACCAAGCCATTACCTCCAATAATATCAATTTGTATGTCATTAAACAAAACCGTTGGTTTATTGTGGGACCTAGTTATCAACAGTCTCAGTAAATAGTGGAATCTAAAATGCTTTTTGTTTCACGACATTTCAAGACTTTAATATTAACAAATACTAAGAAATACATAAGACAACATTTTCGACCTAAACACATCGTCTGCTACCACATAAATGTTATCGTCAGATATGCTCGTGATTGTGAATGGGCGGATAACATCGCCGCCACAATTATTCGTCCCGCGCCGTTTCTGCGAAACATTACATAAATAATATTTAACTAGTGTATTCTCATTTCTCAGCCGAGTGCGGCAGAGGCGGTAATTTGCTAAATTCTTTAGGACGGAGTTCATGAGACTGTTTGCATGACAAAGACGTGACGCTTTGAAGGAAACACGAGACGACTATAATGAACATCATCAACTTGTCATCGAGATTATTTAGAAAAGTATTATTAAATGCCTGTTTCAGCGCTCGATGTGATTAAAATGCGATGTCGAGTCTAGATTAGAGGAATTGTAGGGAGGCTGAAGGTGGGATAGTCTCCATTAAAACATGCTATGTATTGCCTTGATTGTCGTGGCGGCTGTAGGTGTATGTATGCGTTTAAGATTATGTTGAATTCGTATAGGCTGGTAATGGACTGTTATGAACAGTCCATTGAACCGTAATACTGCATATTAGATTAAGCATCCATTTGAGTTGATTACGTTAATGGCAGGTAATAGCAAAGTAAGATTAATATAACTTTGTTTAAGATTAATTAATGCATCGATTAAAATGTAATGAACCGTATCAATTCTATATCACATTTGTGCGCGTTTCGGCATTTTTAAGAAATTCTAATTTATATATAGCGATAGAAAAAACTGAAAAACTGCATCACCAAACCTATGTATGGGTCGAGAACCAAAGGCTACAAACGTAGTCACTCTCCGCAGTAATGTATATACCAATAGGATTATTATGAACTGATATAGACGTATTCGAACGTTTAACAGATATGTCCTTAGATGTTTCAAATGTCTGTGGCGTGGCGTGGCGTTAGATCTCCGTGTTTCCACTTCAAAATACAGTGTCTGCGTGTGACGTCACTGCGGCAATTAGCTACAGCGCCAGTTTACACATATTTTAGAGAAAACAAATTTATTTCCCGGCGTGTTTAGTTTAGCGGCGATGGAGCGGCTCTGCGTTTCGTTCGCCAGTTTATACAGCTCCGTAAAGAACTCATTTGTTGAAGTTTAATAAACATGCAATATAAATATGTTGTAAGTCAGTGGAGCGGGTGATTGACGGCCCGCCAGACTTCATGAATGGATCTCGTGCAACTGGAGATATTTCGGTAGACAAGCATGATATGGATGCCAAAGGCATTTCCAAAGCAATTAATTTATAAACCCGTATGTTATCGCAGCCCATATAAATACGATCAGGATGGTGTAGTGATAAAAGCGAAAGGAATTTGATTGAGTCGACAATTCGTGATAATTTTGTGTAATTGATAAAAGTGTCATTTATAAATGATGTCACGCAAATTGACTTCATTAACTCTTAGTATTTACGTCAAATAATTAAGACGAAAACAACGATACAGAAAAAGAAAGCCATATCCGCAATTTGATGAGTAACATATTGCACCATGTATCAGAATCGAAAGCTTCATATTACGCAAGGAGATGTAACACGGATGTATGGCGAGTGGTCAGTGGCAGTGAGTGGTCACACACATCATTGTGATTCTGCACCAGCGCGGGTATTCCCGACTGTGCCGTGCCGCAGCGTGTGTGAATGCTTAATAACATTTACACATAACTTCTCAACTTGCTAATTTGGCTCAATATTATAATAGTTGTGATTCGCCGTCTCGTTGGTCGCCGCTATGGTGATTGCTCGTTCGTGGGACCTTTGTTATGACAGAAATAGCTTAATTATGTACATCTAGCACCTCCTGCCGAACTCACCGTCTCTTGGTTTAAAGATTGGTTTAGTTAATAATAAATAACTAAACCAATCTTACAAAAAAAAGTAATTACTATGACAAATTCCTACAGGAAACGTTTGACGGCACGTTAAAAAACACTAACAATGCCTCGTGTACTGATATCGGCTGTGGAGTTTTTAGATATTTATCCTTATTAATTAGAAGCGATGTTAATAGATATAATCAGAAACTGGCTTCGGGATAAAATCGCATTTTCATATTGAATTTGGTTTAGTAAAAATAATATTGTTAAATTACATGTACCCAGCTACGAGTAGAACAATTTAGTTGACAACAATATTTATAGCAGGAAATTAATGTTGTTGAAGTCACTTACAACATTTAGATTTCTTAAGCTAGGACTCGACCTCTAGACTTAAAATTTTCTAGCCTAGTAATCCATGCGCTCTTTATTAACATAACAATATGAAAATCAAAGATAAAAATTGAGCTATTCTTCTATAAAACTACATGATGGATATAAGAAAAGTAGCAAGATGGGACGGTCTATTGTTTATAGGATAAAAACTTAGGCAAATAAATGTTTTACCTCCCATTTCAGTTATGGGAAGTCCCCTATAGAACACAGGCCTTTCCAAAGAGCTTCTACAGCGATCTAAAGGAAGCGGTCCGCGTTCAGCCACAATAAAATCTACATCATTACTAATTACACATTGAATGATGTTCCCAAAAATACATGGAAAGAAGTTCAAAAGACTACCGCGATAGAATTAGTGAGGGACCTTGGTAAAGACTTTGAAGACGTATGGTATGGCTGGGGCGAGATATTTGCGTGTCGGAGTTTTTATAGGTCGCGCACTAGGAGGCGCTGCGGAGGGGAAGGGGAGAGGGGAGACGGGGCGCTGGACATCTCGCCCCACTGTCGTACGAACATTTGTCATAATTTAGTAAGGCACAAATAAGAAGCTGCTATACAAATATGTGTTCTTTTTTTTTCACAAAAATTCACCCGTGGTGGATAAAATGATTTGGGAATTAAACTCAAGAATTCACGTTTCACGGCTACTACTACTGATGGGAGATAAACAATGATATTTTTCGAAGTCATATACATGGATATTCACGTGAAACACTCACATATATTACACTATTATAAAAATATTCTTTCATCTGCCAGAGCAAAGTCGTTGAGTGCGAAGTGGTTCCGTACTACGAGTACGTGTTTATAATTACATTTGTAATTCTTTGGAAAAAACATAATAAATCAATCCGTGGAAATAACACGATGTTCAGAGTAAACTATTTGAATAAACATTCTTTGTAAAACATTAACTTTGTGTGAATGTTTACCCCTGATTCACAAATGTGTTTGGAAAACATTAAAAGTAAAAAAGAAACGAATTTAAGAGTAAACTTACGGATACTAAGAATTTCATAAATGCATAATTGGAAAAAACAATTGTTAAAAAGCAATGCGGTGATGAGAAAAATTACTGTCTGTGGTATGTTTGATGACACAAAGTAGATATATGTATACACAATCATTTTACATACATACATAAACTCACGCCTTTTTCCAGGAGGGGTAGGGAGAGGTGCTACCAGGACACCCACGTTTCGTCTTGTATGTTCCGTACCGCGATATGATAGGGTTCGGTTCAATCGCCACATCGAACACAGATTCCCGATTCCGGGCTGATAATGAATAAAAAAATCCAATATCACTTTGCCCGAACCAGAGACCTCAGCTTTGTAATCGTACCGTAGTATAACTACGCCACCGAGGCAGCCATTTTGAGTGCGTGATATTTTATGTAAATCATAAAACATAAAACCCGACGATAAAACTAGTCACAAGGACATATCCTTGTAGATTTTTGTACCTCCGAACATAATATTTCCTAGTCAGACAAATTTGACAGTAACGCTGATAACAAATACGGAACGGAAGTAACGGTTCACAACTAACCTCGTACGGAATAAGATGGTAGACCCAACCGACTAGAAGAAAACGGTGGGTACGTGAATTTTCTTGTAAAAAAGGTAAAGGCACAGAACAGTTGAATATGGTGTGAAATTATGCACGTAACGATAGCTATAAATGCATATTTTCGAGTATATTTTTTATTATGCACATTATTTTCTTCTAATCCGTTTTGTACAAAACAATATGAAAAAAGATGTAACATGTGCGCAGTGTCCACTCGTTAGTGATAGCGAACGCTAAATAGCCGCGAGTTTGGACACTGATATATGTCGGTTATTTTAGTTGCACAGAATCACGAACAAATCATTTCGCATGTCGCAGTTTTTATTAGGAGCGTACGCTGGGGGACGTCGATGGCGGGTATTTATGAGCGCAAATATTTTATAATCAACAGGAAAATATTTTGATGTGTTTTTTAGTTCTTTGTGCATGATAGCTTTAGTGACAGTATTTGTCGATTGAGAGGTCTTGGTTTGATCTTTAGGCCAAAAATGAGTTGTACAAGGTTCAACAGTTTCCCTAAATAGTTTACATCTGCCAGTTCGAAGCCAAAATCTCGTCTTTCACTCTTGCTCTAATTTCAAGTCTGGCAACACAAACATCTGTTGAGAAACACTAGTCCACGTTGCCATGTTGCACCAGTTTCCATAGTTTGACACCTACAAGTAGTCACAAGGCACCAACTATACTAGCAATCGTTATTAACAAGTGGAGCATGTTCGCAGAATGTCGCTCGGGTCAGGTTGCCGCGTCTCGGAAGGTAAGCCGAAGCTAACGGCTGCCAAGCCTTATAAGCGGGCTTTATCGCCGGCTTCATGCGAGAAGGGCTATTAAAACGAATGCCTAATAAAAACAACTTAAAAGCCACAAGAATAAGGCGTAAATAACTGTACTGAGGCGGGATGGTAACTGTACAGACTGTGATAACCCATAATCATCCACTGTTGTTCACGGGTATCTTCTACAATCGAGAGTACGATTGAGAGGGGTTCGGCCATAATATTCTCCACCACGGTGGCCTAGTGCGGGACGGCAGGCTTTGTACATACCATAGACATTTTTATAAATCGCTATCGTATGCAGGTTTCCTCACGATGTTTTCCTCCGTCGATATAGTGTGTGGTGATTGACTACGAAAAGCCAGAGATGTGCCCTGGTATTTGAACACGCGACCACTGCGATTATGTATGCAGCCGCGTCTGCTCCGGTTCGATTTAAATGGATAAGAAATAGAGGTAAGAAATATAAATATTATACGTATGCAAGTGTGTTTGCCGCATGCGTAATGTTACGTTTATGTATATCCATAAGGAAGTGATTTTATAAGGAACGTATCCTTATTTAGCAATATAGTTGTGGTAAGGTATGCCTTTGTTCTGTGGTTACGTCTCAAATTGTACGGCACTGTTTTATTAGCCCGTCATAACCCACTACTGTTGAGAGCACATACTATAGTCCATTGGGTCGACCCGGTGCGGATTGGCGCAATTCTTATGCTATAGATTTTATGGTATTCGGGTTACTTTTTTGTTTTCTCTCCCTGTTAAAAAAGCACATCTTTCGAGGTTTCAATCACAATCGAAATCTGTTTATGAACTATGATCATATTTTGCGAACCGAAAAACTGGCACTCACACTAAAAATACACGTAAACAAATCTTTTTACGTCAAATTCCATTCACAATTTAGTTTTATGCGAATAATAAGCATAGTATCCAAATGACCGCATTCCGCACGCCAATAAACGAGGCGCGGTGAGCAAGACGAATCGCCGGGTCGCATTAAAACTGATTATCCGATGACTTGCATCGACTTGGGCCGACTTGCGGTGACTTGCGAGTGACTTGCACCATCAGCCGCAATCACGCGTAATCGCGCCCACATTAGAGGCAATCAGTACGGAATTAACACTCACGCTTTTTAAAACCGCGCACTTAACTACATCAGATGGTATACAAAGCGGTTGCGAACATTTTACTATGATTGCTATTTTTTTTATAAAAGCGAGTATTCTGCTCGTGATGGTGTAAGTACCTACAGTGCCGGCTACTTGTGACTGACGAGTGATTACCTTTCGCCATTAAATTAATTTACAACGGTTTACTTAATTGCTTTTTTCGCTTCACTACATTGGATGGGATTATAATGTTGTACACAGGGAGACAAAAAAATCAGATTACGCCTGGAGTTGGGCTCATGTTTTAACACGATGCGGAATAAATGCTGTATGAGGGTAAACATTACTCTTAATGAATTGTTTTTTGCCGATGTAATAACCAAGGCCTGTCAATATGAATTACGAAAATCTAGGGCCTAGTCATATTTCATTGAAAGTGTTAAACGGACGTCCACCCACTAGGTGGACAGACGCCGTTATAAATAAATGCAGTATATTGCTGAATGCAAGCCACTTTCACTGAAGAATACTAGGGAGACGTCTTGTTTAACACTGGACTCCCTGTTTCGAAAGAACATGAAGAGACATTTGTTGTTCGTTTGATAGTCTTCTTATTATTTTGACTTACATCTACTATCCATGGAGTCAGTTGTTGTAAAGAAATTCCTCACCCTTCACAAAAACATAATTCGAATTAGTTATATTTAAAGTTTTGATTGGAACTAACTGGTGTGGTGCGAAGGACGGCTATATATAATGAGTGGTATTTGCGGAACCGGACCGGAAGAGGCCGGCCGTGTGCGGCGTTGAATGAGTGAACTACACGAACGTGTGGAGGAAACGCGACGATGCTCAGGAAATATTAGATGGAGCTGCAGTTAGGGTACATTGGTGTTGCTCTTACATTTGTGGTGTATTGACTATTGAGTTTGAGCACCGGTGGATTGAAAACATAAATGACGAGACGGTACTCCAATTAAAATCTGTTACTCGTGATTTCTCGTTGGTTTACAAAATTGTTTGTCAACCTACAATAGGTCGGCGTGGCGGGCAATGCTCTAAGTCTTCTAAATAGTACTGTGATTTGGAGAGGAATCTTGCGCTCGGCAGGGAGTGTATATGATTCATATTTTCACGAAATTGAAAACAAATAGCAAGCGTGAAAAAAGTATCAAAGGCTTAGAAATAAATCGATCGTATTGCCCAACCAACGCGAAGCGCATGACGAAATCGTGGAATAAAGAGAAGTCGTAGAAACAGAAAAGTAAACTCAAAGAAATGCCAATGCCTACAACCGCTACAAAATAAAACATTTTCAGATGAATATTCAGAGACCAAAATAATTTAGATCGTCTTACATTTAAATCAAAAACTTAACAAAGTTTAATAGAGCATTTGTCTACATCTCCAAATGAGCAATTACGCAATCCTGTCCAAAAACGTTAAGACAAATGATAATTTGAGCGGGACGGCTCCCGACTATCTCGGGGAGCAGTGGGCTATAAATACTCGAGTTTGGGACATAAATCATTTATATCACCGACTAGCACACTGACACAGTCAAAATGTCACGCCGAATTTACCCAACTTGTTACGTAATTCTTTATTAGAATGTTGTGTACAGCTGTCGATGGCTCGCATGTCTTAACATACTTTTTGTTGTTGTAGGGTCTTGTATATGTTTAGGTGTCTGTATAAAAGTCAATATTAATTTAAATAAGCTTTGAGAAACCAATGCTCGGATGTATGCAATAATGAAACCAAAATAAGGAAATTCTTAGAACAAAAGCTGCCGAAACAGTCCAACCGATAAGTGAGTTAAAGTGTCAGTGGGCTGCGCACACATACAGATTCACTACAAAACTGCACACAACAGGCTTATCTGGGTTAAAAGCAAATTTTAAAATTTGAACAAAACAAATAACGATAAAATATATTAATGTACGTTCAATTCAAAGTAAGATGTACTCGTTCTAGTGTTAGTGATCGCTAAAAATCGCTATCTAGATTGCAAAAAAAGATTGTCTACAAGACTCTTGACAAATCTCTTACTCCCATTACATAAATTTTTATGAGCAATTCGTCCTAACTCAAGCAGGTGACACTTCGTCCTGACATGATCACCCGACGACAGGCGAGTGCTTACGCGTTGTTAAATTTCTCTAATCCTATAAATTTGTCAATAAAACGTGATCACCGGCACTCGGCAACCCAACACACCGCCATGCGATCCCATTTTATTGATGGCGTGGTAGGGTTAGCAATAAAATAAAGAGTAAGTGCTCGATGTTTGTAAAGTTGTTTTATGGCTATAAAATGATTATTGTAGGGTTGAGCATAGTAATATATGGGCATTTAATATTTTTTGCAATCCGGAACAGGCAGGTATTACAAAAAAATCGATAGCATACTGATTATGCTATTTACGGAATGTGTCTGATAATAACTGTAACGTGAACCGTATCAACAGATATGCGAAAAAAATCTTTGTTATTATAATATACGTATGCTAAAAATGTCCCATAATAAGCTTTGTGACGTACAAATTATTTACTTTTCCGCAATATAACCACTACCTTTTACAATAGCTAAATAACATTAAAGAGTGTAATATCAAATGAAAATGAATGTAAACATACTAGATTAGCACAAACAAAAATAAAGCAATGCCGACAAATATTTACCCTGTATCGAAGACTCCATCGATATAAAAAGCACTATTCCTTAGTAAACTGTTTGGAAAATTGGGTAAAGAATGGCAACCATAAACACACCGGGTCGTGGAGGGGGTGGGTTAGAAGGGGGGGGGGTGTTGAGGTGAGACGGGAGAGGTGCAGCGATAAATCTCGGCGCGGGATTTAACTAAACTCGGCTATTTATTGATGACCGACATTTATCTGCCGCGAGTAAACGTGGCGCGTCGTACGCGGCTCTGTACGCACCTCGCATACAGAGTGCTGTAACTTTAAAATTGTCAAATTTTTTTTTTCAATAAACTGTTTTTTGATTTCAGGAATGTAATTAATTTTATTACTATTTATGTTTTTTATTACGTTTAAGATGTAATATATTTATTATAAGTTTTTTTTTTAAAACAAGATTAACCTAGTAATTTCCAGGATATTGAAAATTCATGGAAACCCATTTTCCTTAAAACAGTTTGTAATTAGCTTAGGAGTACAGAAATACATAAAGGTGTAATTCAAGTCCATAACTAAACTGCATATAATTAATCACCAACTGCTCGTTTGTGACTTGAAAGTCTTTTCTTAATAGAAGTTCGGTGGAGCGACGTGGCTTTTGAATTCCACGACGGAGAGCAATCACTTTAGGGGCAACAATCTTGGAATACTTCGTGAATCTTGGCTCTGAAAGATGCCATTTGAAAGTGACATTCGCTAAGTCGCCTTACAAAATTTCTGAATGCCTTTCAATTTTTGACTTCAAGTGGTAGCTTGGAAACTTTTAAGGACGAAAGGGAATAATATATATTATAAAATATGTTTTATTTCATATTGGTTTTCCGGATTTTTCCGAATAGCGACCGTAAATAGGAAGTAAAGCTATAATGACCCACGGGACAGGGTTACGGTTGGGAAATATCAGTGTTTCTGGTTTATATTTCCAGTGTAATTGTGTAGCCTGGTGACAGATAGTCGTAAATATTTCTCACCAAATATTATTTGGACCGCAACAAATTTACCATCAGGTGCGATCACTGTATCGCGCCAGTAAACAAATATTATGAGACTTATTACACTTTGTTCCTGAGTTGCCGAAGTGTGTCTAACGGGACGTTTGTTTAGTTTATTTGTTGCGTGTGTATGATTGTTAATTGTGTTAGTTTGACAAGCGATTTCCTAAAAACGATTGCGGTGATTATGTGTTGTTAGTAGGTTTAGCTTTGGAGATAGTATTTTTTATGTTTAATCCTACAAAAACTACGATATAACATACATTTGAAGACCGATTCGCACAGCGGCTAAGAAATTATCTTTATTTTATCCTGATAGTGAATATTTCATTATGCAGATATTTGTTTTACGCAGATAGAGCTTTGCTTGGCAACAGTTAATTATTTGTAACCATTCAAGCATGCATGAATGCATTCTTATTTGTATAATCAACCCACCATATCGGAGTAATACTCAGGTAATTAAAAAAAGAGATCGATCATGATCGTGGAGGTGGTAGAGCCACACTGTTATCAGTTATGACTCAGGAGTTAGCATGAATGGACAGGCTCGTCTGGGGTGGTACCACTGTCACACAGGCGATCGACGTGAACCGATAGTTTGACTATCGTATTTCTTTCGGTGAGTGAGATAGCCAGATGCCCAATATCCCTTTCCTCTTCCTATTATTTTTCCTTCCCGCTCCCCTCCCGATTTCATGGGCCGGTAACACTTCCATGATCCAAGCGTTGTGGCTGTTCATAGGCAACAGCGGTCACTTACTGTCACGTGACCTGTTTGCCGGACCTATGCTATAAAAACAAGATCAAATTATTGGGAAATATTACTTGTACCAGTTCGACTGACCAATTCATATTGCATTCAAGATATACATAGCCACGCTGTCGTACCGCATGTGTTGTGGTAGGAAGCGCTTAAAAATGTAATTACAATGCAATGTAATTAAAAAAAAGCTATTAAAAAGAACACGTTCCATGTTGCTAAGAAAACTTTTTGCGTCGTTGCGTCTCGACAAGTAAAACACGTTGCGAAGCGAAAGTCTCACTAAAGAATTTTAATTTGGATTTTTATCGAGCTATCCAACATGCAGGGTAAATCCATTGATTACATACGGCAGCAAGAATGCAGGGTTGTTGGCAACCCATTGAGCTAGATTTTAAACATATTGGGCCAGGCAGCCTTTCCAATTGAGCCCGGGTCTAGGCCACGCCAATAAAATGTAACAAGTTTCATAAAAACTAGTCCATTTCCGGCAGTGTTGCAGTTAAAATAGTTTCGCTGCCTTCGTGGACATGATCGCGTAGCCTCGACACACGATCCGACAATAAAATTAATGCACCGTATAAATGTTTTGCATAAACGTACTTTGTTTTATTGGCTTGAGATAAACATGACCTTAACATACATACCGAGATGGATGGAGATTTTGGGTCGACTGGAACTGAAAATTTTATTCCTCTATGCAACTGGAACGCTAATGAGCGAGCGACTTTACAGAAAGCTATAATTGTTGTTGACTTTCAAAAAATTACTAACTGCTTTTATTTTACGTCTTCTGGCTTACATATACATAGCCTTTTCTTTGCAAAGGAATTGCATTTGATAGCACGTGCGTATCAGCACAGCAGTGTGCCTCGTCCGGCGCGTCGTAAGAAGTAGGGGGGTTACTCTATGATCGGAAACGAAACTCGAATGTTCGGTCGTTCGACGTCTGCAGTACGTTTTTAATTTTTTACTTCTAAAAATCAACACCATTCTCTATCATACATAGCATTCAGTCCGAACTATGTCTATCGTTAGGAGGTACGATAGAGGATTCGAACATTTTGTGGAGTACCTAGGCACATTCGAACAGTTTTACGTGCAACGTTCGAAGATTCGAGTTTCGTTTCGGATCGTAGAGTAACCCCCCAGGTTCAAGCCGCACAGGACCATAAATAGTTATGCGTCTTATTGAAACAAAATTGAAACTACATTATTGGTATCGTTTCCTAGGAGAGGAATGTATTATAAGATAAAACAGGACACGTCTGTTCACGAATCAATATCTACGTATACAAAAATATCACAATTTCCTAATTCCATTCACTTTAAAACCGGGATCTGCAACTACATTCCTAAACACGAGTGGTTATTTCTACTCCAGTTGCGAGAATGTGTGCCGGCGACCTAATGAAATACTTTCAAGTCTAGATTAAAATTCTTTTAGTCTAAATTAAAAGTTAACGAGGTACGCGGCCGTTTACGTTGTTTCTCGATCGCCATACTAATTTCAGTGCTATTGAATGTTGGCTTCTCAAGTTTAATGAAGCAGTCTGTTTCCACGCATTGTGTCGAGAATTAGCTGGTAATGGAGTCGGTGTTCCAACGCGGCGGCACAAGCGAGAAATTTAAAAAGTAATTGGCAGTTTATTTAGCTTTCTTCACCGGACGCGGATGATATTCTTGGCAATGTTAATTAAAATCACAAAACGTTTATTTTCCCGTTTGAATTAGTTTTTACCCGCTGCTTTGTTTGCGAAGTAGCGGTTCCGTCTGAATATAAAATAGTAACGAGCATTTATTCTAGCCGTAGTTTTAATATTTTTCTACGTAGTACTACGGCGATGGTTTTACTCGTCTATAAAGGCAGTTTTTAAAAATAGTTGCTAGTTTCTAGACAATAACGATCTACGGCGTGAGTCAGGTAATAACTTAATAACAATGCTGGTATCACTTTTTTATATACACTTCGCAAAACGGGATATGCACAAGTGTACCCGGATTGGTGGGTTTTAGATGTGACAGAAACTACTAAATGTCGTAAAACTGTTACAACATACAAAAATGTAACAATTGGAGAAATACACAATCCCAAGTACATCATTATAATATCAATTATATTTATCAACCGAGGCGGTTAGGGACGACCACAACACGTCTTTAGTAGCGATTTATATAATTATGTTTGAATTGCCTCTAGCTGATGAGTCAGTGAAATTCCCCGAAAGGGTAATATTGCGTAGGCACCCTTAATTACAACCCTCTAACGTTGTAAACGAGGGTGGTCCGTGAATGGTGTCGCCTCGCCGCGCTCCACTAACTAAATTGATTATTGCGAAACTTTGTCCATCTAAATTATAAATGATGAAGTTTGTTAGCTTTTAACTGTACGTACCTACTTAATGGAGATTAAGTTTTGTATTATAGATTATGAAATGTATGTATGGGGTTTTTAGATTAAATCATTTGAGACCAAAATTGAAAAGTTGTGAGTTCTGTGGCGTAAACAACGCGGTATTTATAACCTATACCTCCAAAAAACCCTAAATTAAAACCTTACAACGCTGCGGTTTTGGACCGGGAGGGTTGTTATATCGAAATAGTACAGTATTGTGAGTGATTCTGTTTAACACATTAAGGGAAAAACATCAATTTTCAAACTATTTTTTATATAGAAAGAAAACAAATTTGTTATTACCCCACATTAAGGAGAATAACAAAAACTATATATAGATTCTGTAGATAGTCAAAATGCTACTGATAGTATGCTTATATTTAACTGCACTACTACCATCTAGGCTACTCCTATATTAATAAAGACCAGGGAAGCTGAATATAGTCAGAGTAACAGATACATTGACTAGTGTCGGTCAGAAAAATAAAATGTTGAATTCTTAGGTGGGAAAATATTTGTACCACAACACAACGGTGGCTATATACAAAATAATATGGAGTTTTATATACTCATTATGACGTCTAAGAAAGTTGAACAAAGTAAAATTCAGTAATGATTTTATTGGAACATTAAACAGTACTACGCGAGTTCGAAATAAATCGCGGATGTTAATGTTTCGGTGCGGGGCAACAACTAAATAAAACATTGCGATTTCAACGGGCCGCGCGTTTTGTTTCTTCAAACTATTGTTTTGGGACTTGAGATAAAAGTACCAGGAAAATTTTTTTTGAAATTAATTTTTCCACAACTAATTAAAATACTTTTGCTGAGCTAAATAAAGTTGATATTGTAATACGTGATGTGTGTGTATGTACATAGCGGAGATCGATTGACATCATATGAATATTGTTGTTTATAGAATTCGCGAACAAAATCTAAAATAAATTATTAAAAATTTTATTTCAAAAATAATTTAATGCAAATACGAGTGTAACGGTTCCAATTTACATTACCTAGCAACAAATATCCCATACTACAACACAAATACAGATTGTGACCTTTTAGCAACGGAACCTATCGCTAGCGCCTAGCTAGCAGCTGATATCGTAAGAACTAAGGAGCGTGCACAGAACGTATTAACATTTAGCTGATAAACGCCTTCCCGCCGCTCCACTCTAGCTTCTAGTGCTAGCGACCAGGCACGAACACGGAATAACTTTACCAAGAACCAGTGCAAATTACCATCAGGAAAAATATTGTATTCACAAGTTCTTGAAACAATTTCTATGCGGATTTAATAGGAAAGCTTCGTGGCAGGTGGACACTGCTTATTAAACTACGGTTGTAGCATTGTACATGCGGCGTCGGCATGTTAAAATATGTATCAGGTCGGGCAATTCACTCTGTGTGAGATTTCTGTTTGAAGAATTTTAAATATTCATTTATATATTCTTTATTATACAACAGGAAAACACAGAGATCATAACTACATTTAAAATAAGTACAATCGGCGTACAAATATGTGTGCTTGAGACTGGAATATTTGCCTGGTATCGCCTATGACTTATGAACTTAATAATCCTGGGTCGAAAATTAAATAAGCTCGGCAAATTATGGATGACAGTACCACGTATGCCTACAGGCTAAGGCTATTTATGTAACTGCTGGTGTATTTAATTGGGTTCTACAACCCTTACCTTATTATTCACCCGCCATACTACTAAATGTACTCCCATAAAACAGCGATACAATTCCAAAGATCATTATCTCAACGCACCGCGAACCGCAGACCCGTTTAATAACACCCGTTCTCAACTAGTACGGAGAAAAACTGCTTCTCAGAACTATCTATAGGCGGTTTTTCAACCTCTCCCGGTATGGGGCGGATGTGCTAGGCCGGCCAGTGGCCTCGAGGCAAGATTATGAACTGGTCGATGCAACTTTGTACGATAGATCTGATAAAATGAACGTGTTTCATGATTATTACTCTGATAAATGAAGGTTTTGAACTGAAATAATGTTTTAGATTTGTGTTAGATATACTTGATTGTAGATTGTGATCATTACAGGGGGTTATTTTACCTCGTTTTAAAGTTGCAGTATGCACTCGTATAAACTGCGAACCTGGAGATTCTAATTGCGAATATACTATTTGCGGTCGCTTATATTTAGCAATTATTGTGTTCTCTGTACATACTTGACATAAAACCTTAACTCACTTTATTACTAACAGCCATCAGAGTCATCATTGGACAGAGTCGGTAAGAAATGAAGGTTAAAGCTTTTTTGCGTCTGAATGTTGTGGAATGTTAATTACTACAATATAAAAGGGATCTGCGAGTATCTCTTTGGCTTTACCAATTACAGTTTACACATATTTATTATTATTGAAACTATAAGAAAATATAGTTTTATAATAGAATCGGTAGCGAGGATCAAAGAGTCATGACCTGTGATCTATTGTAAGCACACGAAACTTGTTTAATGTTCGGTGTAGAGAAAACAGGGGCAAGTAATAAAACATCCCGGATTCAATTACTGACGTTATTAAATCAACGGATGCGTAACATTAACGGAGATGAAGATTTAACTCAATTATGTAGTCATACAACGGAAGGGATGTAGACCGGACTGTCGAAGTAAAAGCTGCAAAGTGTTTATTATCAGTATCAATGCTGATACATAACATTGCACTAGTTTAATAATGAAGGAGAATATTGTAACGAAATCCGTATCTCTGAGATTGATCACATGAATTTCAATATCAAGTAATATGCATAAGCTCGCTGCTTATGAGACGAAGATAAGTAAAAGTTAGGCACACCTTACTCGAAGGCGACCTTTGCTCGACGTTTATTGGTTGATACACAGAAGTAAAGAAACCACACCAATTACCATACATATTTGACTAAATCCACATTAAGGCCCCTATCGCACTGGCTTTTTACGAGCGTTTGCGTTTCTCTAACGTGTGCGCAACGTTGACGCTGCGCTGACGCGACGGTGACGTCGCGGTTGTATAGCGGCAATCGTTCGATATGTCAATACGAGAATATGCAATATATGATGCTTTCTTTTTCTGGTTACGTAATTTTCGTCGGAAGAGCAAAGCCAATAGTAGTGTTTCTCATCGGAATTCCCGTGGACAACCGAGACGTTAACGTCGCGTCAATGTCGTGTCGACGCTGCGTTATCGTTTGAGAAACGCCAACTCTCGTAAAACGCTAATGTGATAAATACCTAAGATACAGATTTTTAAAATTCTAAATTCTAGCTCTATAGATACAGATCTTGTGTGATGGGTGGAAAAACTATAAAACAACTCATACGTCCTTTTGTACTCAGACCCACTACAAACACTTATTTCGGTGTGACAATCGAAACTACAGGGTCTCGTTTCAAATTACAAGTTGTGAATAGATATGTATAATATACTTACCACGGTAGTGTAGTAATAAATGGTTCCTAAGGGTTCGCGGAGAGTTGTGAGGGCGGTGAACTTGCCTTTAAAGCCTCAGTTAATAGTTAAATCTGCCGCATCCTCAATTATGTTGTCGGTAATAACGGTAAGCGGTTACAGCCACAACATCAACCTGCTACAGAACACTTGAAATAACACGTCATTTTTAATTTCGATAGCCTTTACAACTTGATAGAATCAAAGTGGGGATTTTATTAACACTTTCAGGTTTGGAAGTGGAAGAGCTCGCTGTTGTCTGTCATGACTCAGCATGAATGGGCAGGCTCATCCAGGGCGGTACCACTGTCTCACAGGAAATCGACGTGAAGCGACAACTTCGCTGTCGCGTTTCATTCGGTGAGCGAGATTGCCGGATGCCCAATACCCCTGTCCTCTTCCCATCCTTTTTCCTTCCCGCTCCCCTCCCAATTGGGCCGGCAACACATCCATGATCCAGCTTTGTGGATGTTCATGGGCGGCAGTGATCACATACCATCAGGTGACCAGATTGCTAAAAAAAGCTTTCAGGTTTGATAATATAATAATTGAGTGAGTTATTGCGTATACATACTTATATGGCGGGGCATGAAATTGTGGAACAATTCCCAGAAATTGTTTAGCAGTCGACTTATTTCAGATTCATTTTAGTTACTTTCACCTTATTTATGTAATAAATAAGTGCAAAGCTCATTTTTTAAATTTTCTCATACATTTTACAATTCATAATATTTCGATAGAGGTATTACGAAATAACTGAAAGAGACCCACGTGCCTCACGTGATACTCAGACAGAATATTTTCGTGACATTCAATAACTGGCTGTCTACAACATGCTTTTACTATAAAGACATTTTTCATAAGGTCTTTGCCCTTTGGTACAATGTATTTAATGTCAGAATTTTATGAGATGCGTAATGAAGTGTTTATTTAAGTATAGTTATTTAAATAGTGTTTGTAATAGTTAATTGATAATAAATTTACTAAGAAGAATTAAAGGTTCCACAATATTACATACAGAAACTCTGTTTTTACGCTAAAAGTTGTCAATTTTCTCCTTGGATTCAAACGCTAACCAAGAGTGATAAAGAACACGTTTACTTATGGACCATGTACCACAGTAGTATTATCAAAATGCGACTAAGTAACTGATCAAGGGAATGTTCTATCCCTTAAAATATTGTAAGTAAACTGACCCTTCTGCACAAATGATCTTATGTGAAGATCTACCTGTTGTACCAAAGACGGGCTTCCGGAATGGCCGGTGCCACTCCGGCCGGCCACTCCGATAACAACTAGTTACCGATACTCGGCCGCAATCAAGTTAACTGCACTTAACTGCACAGTAATGTTGTTAGTTAAACTGGGATTGCTCGTGGAGGCCCTTAAACACGCATCTAATGGCTGGGGTTAAGTGTTTATGATTAGAAAAGTGTTGGACGATTGCTTAGAAATTATTGTGTGGTTACTTGATTTTAAAATTGTATTTGATGTGATGGTAAACGATGTGTAGAGACACTGATAGTTTAACTTTGTTAATGCATTAATATTTTTAAAAAAACTGCACGTATATGTTGTATTTTTTTAAATAACCATATAGCGAGATAGGTTATTTACTTTTAACGAATTTATATATTGAAAAATAAAGAGATAATTGAAGACAAAATAAAATATTTCCTCGGAGATTACAGTCCTGTTTCAAATGAAAGAGTAATCTAAAAATGTTTTTAAAAATATGATGTTCAGAAGTAGGTTTATCTTAACGTTCAAAAGATGTAAAAATATAAAGTATATTAGTTCTTCACATGGAGAATTCCAACAAATTCTGTGCTCTAATTATAGCTAGTTGTCAGCAGATTTACCTAATGCTGCTGACATTTTAATTCAAACCAGGAAAACTGAAATTAACTTGCTTTCTAAGTAGTAAGTCACTTTGGATCAAAGCGATTTAAAAAGCTAACAAAATGCAAGTAAAATTGTGCGATATTTCTCCTGAACACGAACCTCTTGTACGATTGAGACTCTCAATCGTATAAGCTTTAGTATAGAACGGTAGACTTCACGTGGCTTTGAATATTTATTGTAGAGAAATCTTACATTTTCGTAATATTTTTCTTAAAAGTTAAGCCGATCGATAAACTATATTTATATCGGTCAATACAGCTCGCATGCGGGAAATTTCTACTTAATGGTTTACTTCAGTCAATGCAGCCTGCAAGCGTGGTGCAATAATGTTTTTCTATGAAGTTTATATAAAGTGAGAAGTTTCTTCAATATTGTATCAGTTTCCGAACCTTACATGCTGTAAAACGATCGAGATATCGATCAATGCAAATAACCAATGTAGTGTTTAGAATAAATAATACATTTATTCTCGCTAAGTTGTACAACAAAAACTTTCAATAGTCAGTTAAATGAACCGCAGCTTCTAGACGCAGATGTAAAGAAACACATACATATGTATAAGGGTAACATTCATATATACAGACTGGATAAACAGCTTACGGTCAATTCTTATGAATATCTATCCTTCTACAGTCACAATACAGCTGAAGAGTTTGAATGCGCAAATATCGGGAACTACTGGTTCGAATTGAAAATATATTTTTGTGTTTGAAGTTCTAAAAATAGAGATGCCGCTCCATAGGGCCATTAGGCTGGCACACGACCGCGATGCTTGACGCAAGAAGATCAAACTTATATCTTCATAGTGAAGGGGTCACGATACTTAGCACTGAGTCGACGATTGGAGAGACACAGAGAGAGAGAGAGAGAGAGATGGCCCATTTATCGAGGAAAGCTATCGAGTAGTTTCTATCTCGGGAATATATATAGCGGAGTTTTTATCCCGGAAAAACCTATCCATGTGGGCGAAACCGCGAGCAATAGGTTATAGATGTGAGTGTAAATTTGATTGTCAGTTTGTTGCGCTTTCAAACTTTAGCTGCTAAACTAATAATCAGGAAATTATGCATCACGTGGTCAGAAATACAGAAGTGGATATAGTTGGACTTTTATACATGAAATTTGTTTCCGAGTGATAGAAAATTAACTTTTCATTTTTACATAAATGTTTCCTGTGTAGTGCGTGGTGGCCTGTTGCTAAACGCACCAGACGTGGCTGACAACATGTTCACTGTGGTCGCAGGTCAAACCTTTGACTGAATCATGTGTGTATTGATACTCAATCACCACGTGCTATACCGGTGAAGGAAAACATCGTGGGTAAACCTGCATACCATAGCGATTTGCAAGAATTAGAAATTCTTGGTATGTAAAGGCCGCCAACCCGAACTAGACCAGTGTGGTGGACTATATGGGCTAACCCCTCTCAATCGTACTCTATTGTAGAGGAGCCACGTACCCTGCAGTACAGTACATACAGTAAAGTACAATTTCCTGTGTCGGACTGCCCCAATTAAAAGAAAACCGACATTAATGATAAAGCCGGGGGCCAAAGCTAGTATAGTCTACATGAATATAAATGAGTAATGTGCGCTCGATTTACAACTAATAAAAACATGTACGTATGTAATTAATTACCGATGCTCGCGGTGCGCCGGTTCATTTCCTGTTTGCTCGAGACGCATGATGTCCGTCACACCGATATAATGCTATGTAAATCAGCTATCTATTGTTTTATTAGGTGTTTTATGGCCAGCCGTCTGGTATATAAACAGGTGTAGAAATTCTATGACGGTACGTGGGGTGATTGCTAAGTAGCACTCGTTGCGAGGCCTTTTAAAATGCGGTTTATTTCATTTTTGCGTAATGATGTAAAGGAGAAATTTTGGTGATATGTCTTATATTTTATTTTTGCGATAATTATTAGGTCAGGAAAATCTATTTGTTTTATTTTGCAAAGCTCTTGAACTCATATAATAGACAGCATTAAGAGTTTAATTGTTAAATCGAAACCAAATTTAGGATACCTGTGGTTGGTATATATAGAATTACCCATTGGCAATTCTGATTATGAAAATAATAAGCTTTTTGCAAATTATTTTTGTATATTATATGTGTCTTTTTCATAGTTATTAGAAATGGCTAATTCTTGGGATTCTTGCTCAACAACCGACTTTTTGCTCTCTATACCCCACAGGCTGAATATAGACGATTAATTGGAGCAGAGTACGAGAAGCTTTCGGCCCCGGGGGTTACGGGTTGGATCCCCGTAAGGACACATTTCTACGGCGTACTAGATATTTGTCTAGCGTATGTGAAAATAGTATTTTATAATTCAAATACATAGGCGTTATCCAAGTGTACGACAAAGACAAAATACACAAAAAAATAACAGTTTGTCTTCTCATTCATACCTTCAGCTTAACAAAATAATCATAAAGGCAATAACAGCAGCTGTAGGTACTAGGTGTAGTGGGTGTAGTGGGTGTAGTGACGTCACAATGTAGCCGGTTCCATTGTCCGTGAGTGTAGTGATTTCACTTTTACTGTGGGACCGGACGGTAGGTGAGGTGAGGCCGGCAAATTTAATGCTCCTTATGTGGAACAATGGCTTTAATGGAGTTATTTAGCGTTTGAGAAACAAATGGCTGTCTTTATCGAGGCTGTAGTTCAAGGCTACATGTATTGATATGTTATTATGATCCATCGAATGTTGATATATAAAGGGAGAGATAATGGAGTTAAAACTGTGTGACAAGGTTGACATCATATTTTTTCTATTATTTTTCGATTATTTTAAAAAATCATTCGGATCTGCTGAGCATAGAATCAAAGCCTAGACTTAAAACTTTTGTAAAGTGTATCCATAAGACCAATAATTTTATAAGGGATGAGTGAACCAACTATAAACGTCACTATAGAAATATTAAAATATCAGTAGAATATAATTTTCAATTATAAACATTAGTAGCTGTCTTTGTGTGTGTTTGTTTCTGTATCAGTCCATATACGTACGCCCCACTGCAGGGCACGGGCCTACTCTACAATCGAGAATACGATTCAGAGGGATTAGGCCATAAATTCTACCACACTGACCTAGTGCGGGTCGGCGGAGTTTACATACCGTAGAAAATTTTCTTTAAATTGGCCATGGTATGCAGGTTTCCTCACGATGTTTGCCTTCACCGTAATAGTGCGTAGCGATTGACTATCGATACACATATGACTTTGAAAAGTCAGAGGTGTGCCTTGGGATTTCAACCCGCTACCACCCTGAACATGTTGGCAGTCGCGTCTGGTCCGTTACCAACAGACCACCACGCACTAGTTAGTTTACTGTATAACAATGAGTTGTAAAGGTTCGAGCCGGCGCGGCGCGGCGCGGCGGGATGTACATACGTTTCCTGCGGATGCCTGTATCTAGATCGACGCAAATCCTTATGCTTTGTAGTGCTGTCGTGTTAATAAACTAAATATTTATACTTCTTCTTCGTAGTAGTGCACTCTCAACAGACTGGTGGTGGATGACCATAACATGAGTATATGCCGATTATTATATGAGTAGATACAAATACAAATACAAATATTCAGACAGACATTCAAATGAACAGTAGCCTTATTAGGTTACGCAAATTAGATTTTATTAGTACCTACTCGAAATTTTGGACGCGGTAGAAACGCTGTTGTCTGTCCTGACTCAGCATGAACGGGCAGGCTCATCCGCGGCGGTACCACTGTCTCACAGGAAATCGATGTGAAGCGATAGTTTCGTTGTCGCGTTCCTAAATTTTGACCAAATTTTGACGTAAAAAGATCAAAAATTGATAGGAAAAACTACAGTAATCCATATTAACGCAAGTAGTTTCGAACTAACATATAACCGTGCTTTATGGTTTCCAAATGACCACCGCGACTTATATAGTCCAATAACTAACGTTTATCCTGTCGTAAACGTTAAAATGTTAAGGCAATTTGCTATTTAAATCCCACGTGTAATAAATACTTGTCAAACAAACGTGCAACAATTAAAGGGGAGAGAGGGGAGTCGGAGGGGAGAGCGGGGCGCCGGGCCGGAAACTGCCCATGAATTATTCAGCGGCGCTGAAAGCTGAAATAACTGCGCGGTGTCGCAGCGACATAATGGCTTTCCGCGGATACAAGAGAGCGGGGAGGTCCCACAGGTGATTTGGTGATTTAAAATCTTATATTGCTCTTTTGTCCGCAGCCACCTAGAATACGCATCTCAAGTGTGGAATCCTAACTATCGTGTATATATTAATAGAATTGAAAGTATTCAAAAGCGTTTTTTAAGATTCTTGCAATTTAAAACACGTAAACCCACATCCAACTACACTGTTAGTGGTAAAAGGTTTCACTTTTTGCCATTGTATGAGCGTCGACGCATTGCTGATCTAACATATCTCTTCAAGATAGCTACTGGAACTGTCAACTGCCCTGAGCTCCTGAGTAGCATAGGACTGGTTACGCGTTCCATAACCTTGCGCAAACCTACGTTATTGTATGTTCCTTGCGTTAACACGACATATAGGCAAAATAGCTTTCTTATGCGAGCGTGTAGACAATTTAATGATCTCTCGCGTGAATTTGACTTGGACATATTTAATACTAATGCTTCTCACCTTAAAAATATTCTGCAAAATAAATTCTTTTGTAATGAGCTGACTTAAAGAAATATCACTCATTTGTTTTATAAATGAATTTAATTGTTGTTGTGCTCAAAATTCTAGATTTTTAGTTTGTAAGCACTGTCTTTTTGTTGAAAAATCTGCTCTAATGTGTTCGATCAAGATATTAATGTACTGTGCCAATAACTCGTTTTTTGACCTACTGACCCCTTTCTTTGTACTGTTCTTTTTGTACTATTTGCGAAAACTTTTAAATGGCCCTTTTGTGTTATGTGTATATGTTACAATGTAATCTAGCTGTAAGTTTTCCGAAAATAATAAATTAAATAAAAATAAAAGTCTCAACATTTAGAAGTAGATAATAATATTGATGAGTAAAAATATGTGATTAGGAGTAGAACGTATTGTTGAAAGTGAGGTCTCGGGTTCGACATTGGTCTGGTACTACAATTTTATCTTGTCAAAATTATATGTCTGGCTTTATCCAATTTTCTTAACATGTTTTATTTTACCATAAAACAAATTTTATAATAGTTACCTATAGTTACGTCGATTAGAAAAGTTAACATCTTATGGTTTTGTGCTTCCGATAAGGTCGACAAGGGAATGCTGCATTAGCGGCCCGCAAGCCTGGCACGCGTGCAGATAGGGGTTAAAGACCTTCGGTGGCATGGATGACCCATGGAAAAAAGAACCCTGATTGTATCATACAGCCATTAACGGTCAGAATTCGCAGGAGTTTTCCCCTCAGCTCAATCTGGCAATCTCTGTCTCAATCCCAACAAAGGTATCAGTAACCCCATAAAGAAAGCATCATTCCCACAGTGTTTATTAAATTGTTAATAACAAAGTTAGCATAAATCGTGCGCATCCCGACACGCGCATGGCCCGCCGTGCATGCCCTGCATAGTGCATACCCTCGCATATGCAGGTATTACGCATGCATGCACGTTCTCGCCGTGCGTGGCGCCTCTAACCATGCGCCGGTGGGAACTGCTCATAATACATGGGATTATGTAGTGAAGGCACTGCCGGGGTCTTTGACCCCCTAGACGAGGGCCTAGAAGAATATTCATTATGATTTTTTTAAGGTGTTTTAATTAATCAATATTTTTATATCAAGAGCCGGTGTATAAATCCGGTTAAAAGTAGGAAATTACACAGAAAGGCGTACTTTGACATCGATGGACGGTAGTACCGCCCAATAGAACTAATAAGCATGATTTTGAATAAAGAGAAGTATAACAAAACAAAAACCAGTTCGAAAATACCATGTTTTATATTTTTAGACCAAGAGCGTTTGAACATTTTAACTTAAGTGCTGACAAATTAAGACTACCAAAACACGATCTTTATCCTCATCACACCCCATGAACGTTTCATAGCTGGACGAGGCCAATACAATATACGAGACAGTTTAGTCTTGAGTCCATCAACTAAATCAGTTCTTGACCAAATTAAACCCCCGTAATGTCCCTAAATACGCCCCATACGTATTTATAAATGATAAGTTAGAATTTCTCTGCGCGCAAGCATAATGCCTGCTTATTGCTGCGCGTATGTGCGCCGCGTCGCGCACAGGAAGTGGCGTTAGGATTCTGTGCGCGTGCGCTAATTGCACAGGAATCCTGCGCGCATGTACAACAGATATTCACGTCACTGGCGATTTTTATGACCGACCTCGACACTGTCACGTTGTTGTTTATATTTAAATTGTCTTAATGATTTGTTTTGAAGATGTCTTTGCACCGGTAACATATTTTTAACATACACAGACAATATACTTACAAGCGTAAGCTAAATTCTGAATCTTTGAAGAGGTAGGCGGAGGTATGCCTAATTTTACCCACATTGCTCCGAGCTTAAGTCTGTCGCAAAATGTGAAGAGAGCAGGCTTATCGGTACTCCGGACAGAAATTCTAATCCCGGGTACAATACATGCAAAATATATTATTTGGCCTGAGATTCAAACTCAGGACAACATTTCACAGTACGTACATATGAATATTGCCATAAGACCAATGAGAAGGCTAGTTATTTATCTAGTAGTTTATTTTCTCGCTTAAAATCAATTAACCTCTGTGGACGTCCTCCCATAAAATTAATTGAAATTGCTTCTGCTATACCATTACCATACTATATATTTTCCGTGAGTATTTGTTCACGATATATTGATATGCACAAGGGCAGCGATATTATGTACCACCCCTTGTCCTTGTGTACGCCCCGCGGTAATTGTGAACTCATTATAATCCGCGCCAGGCTTCCGAGTACACATCTTTATTGTTTCCGCACGGCCAACGCTATTTGGATTTAAAGTAAATTAACACAATGTGTTTATGTCATTTCTTTCTCCCTATTTATATTCTGAAACGCGACTACAAATTATTTTTATTATGAAACTTGGTTATATTTGTACCAAAACATAATATTTGATATTATTTACATTGGGACGATAAAGTGGCAACAATGCATCCGATGATATATAAGTTGCAATCCAAACATAGTATCCGCCAGAGGTCGATACAATTATGCCGGCCGACGCGAATCCGAATAAACATAGACGGAAGTTCTTACTTGGAATCTAAAATTAGAATTACTGAAAGAAATCTAAGTCCGAGTAATTTGAGAGCGCAACAAAACCGATAATCGCGTTGTTATCTCAATTCCTAAGTATTGAAGTCAATAAAAAAGTGATACGAAGCACGATTCGTATGGAATAAAAACCCGAGTGCGCATTGGCACGTACTGCGTCTAGTTGCGAGGAACGTGTTCAAAACCACATCTACTATCCTTACTCATAAATAAGTATGTGTTTGTTATGCATTCAGGATATAATTACCGAGACGATTATTATGAAGTTTTGTATCCGTGTTGACGTGTTGTCAAACGTACAAGAAATGACATATAGTATCCAAGTATCTTATATTTCTACAAGAATAGTATGATTCCTAAGGGATATAAAAGTAACTTATAGCTTTTATTATTAAACATTTTACCATCAGGTGAACCGTATGTTCGTTTGCCCCTAGAGTTAATCGTCAACCTAAATTGATTGACAATACCTAAAGCGAAGGAAGTTGCCGGAACAGTTAGTATGTAAAGACTTCTACCACTGAAAATAATCGATCCCAATCCGAGTTTCTTACCTATAAAAGCTATTTATTAAGTATAAGCAATCAATATTCATTCAAGAAGTGTATTTAGTACTAGTAACAGTCGTTATGTAAATAAGTCTAGTCTAGACTTTAATTTAAGCAAGAATGCGAAAGGACGCGTGCACGCCGCTATTAATACTCCGTCTCATATTTATTACTTATTAATGTTGCGAATAAAACTCCTATTAATAAAATGGCAAATACCTAGATAAACAAGTTTCATTGTATTAGAGCCGATAAATAATAATAAAATACATCTGATATAGGAGAGGAATGTGCTTAAAATAGAATATATATATTTTTTTAATTTAGTTAGTGAATGAATATTTGCGCTCTCCCAGGAGGCGATCACCGGAAGTGATAGTGAAACACCTGTCGTACTGACCGATATGTGTTGCGTTTCAGATTTCGCCTGTGTAGATCCGGTTTCGACCATGCCGGCGAAATGATGTCTGGCGGCGAGATGATAAAAATACAAAATGGATTGGAGAAAGCAATTCCATTTTCAGTTGAGTGTAGTAAGTAAGACCACAGTCTGGTGGAACTGAGTAGTAAAAGTAAGTACCGTTACATTAAATTGATGCAATCTTTGCTTTACTGAATTTTAAAGGCAAATGATGAAGTTCCAAAACGTACAGTAAACCAGTTTGGTGGACTAAGACCCAAATGCCTTAATCACAAAGGGCGCCTCCACCCAGCCGTGAATGTGTATACGATATTAATAGATACGCTTACAGCTGTTCCACATGTACCAAGCATTCATTAACCCATCAATCGGCGATACGATAAATAATTCAAGCCAATTGAGCGACTACGGTGATGTAATCTCTCATCGGAACAATGAGCATCGGCTCCGGATCATTGGGCGATCGAACTAATTCCACTGTTATTAATTGTTACAATTTGCGAAGGTTGGTGGCATATACGGTGTACGCTATGTCTTAACACGCGTGTCAAGGCTGTGTAAGGTTTTGAATTAATTTGTAGATATGGTTTTCGTAAAGTAGAGTAGTTTTAGTAATATTCCTATTCTGGAATTAGAGTGGTTTACAGTAAAGTACCTTTCGATCGTGTTACCTGCCGCATTAATTTCACAATATTAGGGTTTTATAATATTTTCTGCTCATAATTGTGCTCATTTTATACTCAAAGAGTATATACAAGCCATTGCTCTAGAAGGCTTTAATCTGGAATATTTTAATAGAATTTGAATCTATCATATAAGTGTGATAAAAATGAAATAATTATAAATAAATACACCAAACTGCCACCCACACATAGTCCTGACTCTACACTAAGATTGAATCTTGTGTCATGGGCATAAGGAACTACGAAAGGGTTTTATGTCTTACAAACATCCAGACCCAACTGCATTGCTGCATTCGCAAATTTAATTACTAATACAATAATATAGAATATTTACTCCAGATTTATTAAATAAAAATTCGATAAACGTAGCATTACTCAAGGACGAATTTCATTTATCAAAATAAAATAAACCAATCACAAAATTCCTAACATTTTAAAAACCCCAGAGTAAGCCGTGACAACATAATCAGTAATCGTACTCAAGCGGAGCATCGCGTGCGGCGCGGCGTGGCGTGCGCGCGCTGTGCCCCGGCCTTCGCACCGTGTTTATTTGATATTCCTGAGTTTACGAGCAAGTTTACGCCGTCGCCCGCGGCTGTGCTCGTGCCCACACAAAGCTAATCCTCGCAGATGTTTCAGTTCCGAAACTGTCACTTACACCACGAGCAAAAATTATCTTACATAAGTTCGGGTTTGGCGTCTGAATTTTTTGGTTAAGAAACAATTGGGCAAAGTTTGTTCAGTGTGTTTATTTAAAATATGGTTTTAAAAGTGGTTTATAAAGTTAAATAATATAAGTACACAGCTCCCTGAGTCCTGCTAACATACAGTTTGGTCGGAGGGTATTGGAAACGACGATATATTTTTCGGACTTACTACACCTAGACTCGAAACAGATATATGTACATAAATCATACAAACATTAGCCTCTAGATGGAATCGCCTCCAACACTTCTCTTAATAGCCGGCGGATTAAAGAACTGCATCAAAAAGTCAGGAAATAAGAAAGTAGAGGTTATACATATAGGTCCCCCATCACATCATGGGACGGAACACACAAGACGAAACGTGGGTGTCCTGGTTGCTACCTCTGCCTACCCCCTCTAGGAAAAGGCGTGAGTTTATGTATCTATGATGTGAAAATAAAATAAATTAATCCTCGCAGACGTAAAATATAGGAATGCAGTAAGTACGAGTACATTCCTGAGCGAAGTTGTTTAGTCTGGCGTTCGCAAACACGGAATATATCCGCGCTAATACATGTTCAGTAAGTTGGAAGCTAATGACTGTTTAGCGAACTCTTATGGGCCTTGGCGTAGTTAACTTGTATTGAGGCAGGACTATTAAATTAACATGTACTTATTATGAGAATGGATTGCCCTTGTTATGTAATTGACCGGTTTTGTAACAGTGATTCTGGTTTTAAACAATATTAACTCAACCCATATAACTAATACCACTGGCGGGCAGAAGCCTCCACTGTCATTGAAAGTACTTAGGCCACACTTACGCTGGTTTGGGCCATATTGGCAGATTTATACACTAAACATTATTTGTTAATAATCATGATATGCAAGGTTCCTCACTATGTTTTGCTTCACTGTAAATAGACAATCAAATATCAATATATACATGACTGCGAAAAGTGCTCTGAGATTTGAATCCGCAACTAACCTCTCAGCAGCGCGTCCCGTCCTTTTACAACAGACTACCGCTACTAGTATAGATATGATATAGAATATATATACTTACAGGAAGAATTTAAAAAAGTTATTATAAAAAGAAAATGTTGTGGTATACTTTATAAATAATTTTAGGAAGGTTATTACAAAAAGGATTGTTCTTTTAAAAACTATAGAAATGTACGCCAGTGGGTGTATGTCGAGTGGGCGAGGTCCTGCATCGGATCTCCAGTTATCTTGTCATGTTGACTCATCTTTTGTGCGCGGGTAAACGGAACACGAACTAATAAGAGATCCGCTAGGAGTGTATCTTTTGAACTTTAAATGGGTTCTGTAGTATAATTTAATTAAGAAACCTCCTAACATCCTTTTCCTTTCCCGTCCCATTTTGGGAAGCCGTCAACATACTTACAATCCCAGTGTAGTAGAAGTTCACGACGGTGGTAATTGCTTGTCATCAAGTGACCATGTGATGTGTAAGTGCGTGGCCTGTGGGTAATGAACCTGACACCTGCCGTGAGATTAACTTCTCACGTTGGTGAGTACTCTATTTGGGCTGCACTGCACTTACGATAATGTAGAAAAAATACCGAAACTATAACATACAATATACCAATGTAAGTGCTAGTGGATCCATGTTTCACATAATAACGGACAAAACGATCGTACCAGCGGGCCATAACTCAAACAAATACCCAATCACACACACGCTTAGAGTTGCAGCGCACGTCCCGAGGAACCCTGACCCGTGTTTATCCTGCCAGTATTTGCACTCTCCCTCTACCCCTCTCCTTCCCGCCTCCTCCTCCGTGGAGAGCCGGAGGTCGCCGCTATTTGTCCTCGCACCCAATCGAGTGCAAGGTACATACTCCGCGCACCAGAATTGCCTCACCTCAATCCAAAAATGCCTTTTTTCAGGTGTTGTTTGAGCGTAATGCCTTTTGACTCCTTGGAATCCTAATTTCGGGGATTTGAATCTTTTACCTTTATTTGAAAAGGCTTTTCTTTTTTGAGGTTCTTTCAGTATTAGAATTGTATTTATCTTTCATTGTTTAGATTAGCTTTTTGCTAGCATTTAGGAAAAGTACAACACGATTCCGGCCAAACAATACGTTTAGTGCCTAGAATGTTAAGTAACTTACTGCTTGGGAAAGTCTTGAAATGAAGTTATGATATATCAACATTGTACGTTTAATTACTTTCATGTAATAAATAGCTTTCAGTTGGTTTTCTTTATATCTGTGTACCATTTAGCTAGCTATTTCCATTGGAACAGCATCATCAAGTATACCCAGGAAAACCTTTAAATCTAAAAACCTTAATACCTATGACATAATTAAATACACCCAACAGTCACAAACACACATAGTCTTCACCCACGCCCAAGATACAACACTTTTGATGTGTTGTTTGTGCCATTAGCTCTATCTTCTTTGACAACATGAATATAGTATTTTTTGTCAACTTTACAACCTCGACATCACCTGACATTTATGCTCATCAACCCAGAGGGTCGACAGTACATATGTACTTGTGCAGTAAGTAGTTAGCATGCGACGCGTGAAAGGAACTCCGCGAAGGATTTGTTGCGTAATCACGTTTGGAGGCCGATCGTCCCTTATAATGCTATATTGAAAAACTAAATTGGAAATTAATGGATATTTGCAACGGATTCTGTACACAAGGATAGTTTGTTTTGTAAAGCTTGGAGCGATATAATATCTTAGTAGTGCAAAGTAAAAAAAATCTTCGATATTCTATTTTGAAAAGTATCCTTCTGTATCTCTGAAATCCAATGGACGTTAGGGTGACCTCCCAAATAATGTTTTGACATTCAAGAGTCCTTCAAAATAATATTTGGCAGTACGTAATATTTTCACAGTAACTAAAACAAATACTTTTAATTCCAAGTTAATTACCGCTAACTCAAACATTAGCTAATAACAACTCCGACTAATTTCACAAACAGTCCAAACCTTTATAGGATATACGAAACTCAAAAAAAATTTAAATTACTCTCAAATAGAGACGAAAAGAAAAAAAAACCAATTACGAGTAGAACCGTAGTCGACTACTTCTGTGAAAGATTTAATGAGTTTCGGTGTAAGGCCCCTAGTTGTTTGGAAGTTGATCTGCCATTGAGCGCTGACTTCGCCTCAATTACCCAAAAAATACGTGAACGTCTTCATTTCAAAACTAATTTCACTCTGTGCGGGAGTGAAGTTAAGAAATCGGGTGTTTTGTGAAAAATCCAGGGGTTTAGCCCTTCGAGTCTATACAAAGAGCCCGTGCTAAGGCAAACTAACTTATACACACGCGATTGTCTTACAATTCAGAAGTTATCAAAGAATTTTAGTTACACGGCACAAATGTTTCTGAATTACACACATTTCATCCTAATGCGGAGAACTGTTGAATCCACGTTTCACAATCGGCGTAATACTCAAATGCGCCACCAAGGTTGTCAAACTAAAAATACACTACTTACAAAAAAACCCTACATAAATTACAGAACTAAACTACCAAAAAGGTCAATTTAAAATATTATGTATTGCCCCTTGACAACTAAAAAATAAATTCTGTAGTAAAGAAACAACAGCTGTACTATTATGAGTGAGGCGTTTGTTGAAGCGTGACACCCGCCTACGGCTGCAGGGGTTATTTCCAGGCGTCTAGCGCGGCTCCACACTCTAGGCATCGTGGGCGCGTGGTTTGACACATTGTTATCATCTTAGGCGGGCAACTGCCAAGGAATACGTTCAATTATAGTAGCAGCTTAATATGTTACATGTCAAGCTTGGGGATTGTGCGGAATATTTTAGATAATAGTGCAGTGCGATATCGTGGATTCGAATCCAGGCAGAGATGTAGCAGATCTTAGGTGGCAAGAATGACAGCCATGCTTTGGACTCTTTAGAGAGCACTTTAAGACACAACATCTGATTGTTGCCATTTGCCCAGGTAGAGAGGCATTTTTCTAGGATATGATAGTACTGTAACTTTCTCCCAATAATCGGCAAATGGTATCGGGATTTTGGCATTGTTTTACATAATTTAAGAGCGTTTTTTGATTTTTTTACTAGGCTAGGCAGTTTATATAAAACCAAGTTAGATAATCTACCAGCGACAGTATTGAAACACATTCCAAAGGTGTTCTTATTTCGTTTTGTAATATGATGTTTTTTTATTTTTAGTTCATTTTAAAATAACTAACCTGCTTGACAGATATGAATATAGACTTCAAACAATATAAATTAAAACCATTTCCAAAATTAAAAAATAATGTTAATATTCAAGCAATAGTAAAGGTTTGGCTTAATATCAGAAAATACATATCTTTTCTAATAACCATCTTTTCTGATTAACCAAAACTGAAAAATATCAAGTCTCTGTAGATATTTTAAAGTACAAAACATACGCATTAACCTGTATTTTCGTAAGTTGAGGGAGCAATCAAAATGTGATTTATCAAAATCGAGTCAGCGTACATTAACGTAATATTTTCCGGTGTCCTTGCATCAACTTTAATATTGATAACCTAGTTTCGTAACCCGAACCAATATGTTGAAATTATTATGTCATTAAAGGTTGCAGGAAGTCGCGGGACACAGGCCGGTTCCAACAAATCCCTGTACAAATTCTTGGTGGAGGTCCATGTTCGACTGTGAACTTCCTGTGATTCAAGAAAGAAAGAGAGTCGATGTCGGACTTAACTGCCACGTTTCAAATTGCTTTACTCGTTCTGATGAGGCTACCACAAGTATTTTTTTCAGGTCTGGGTGTTTGTGAGATCGAAAGACGAAGAGTCTTTGGTAGTTCCTGATACTCACGACACAAGACTCGGTCTTAGTGTGGGGTCAGCACTATGTATGTGACTGTTGGGTGTATTTATTAAAGTAAAACTTCTTTGGGCACGCTGACTTGGGGGGTAAACTGGTGAATGCATGACGAGAGCGTGACGGAAGTCGTGTGACACGACGAAAACAACGGAAGTTGAAAATTGTCAATACATTTCCATAAATAATCATTGAAGATGATCAGTCGATTTGGTCCATTCTACACAATCGGAATAAGATTTATAAGAAAGATAAGGACACATAATTTATTGTAAGCAATATTCATATTCGACACCTGTCAAATCATTAGTATGAAGTGTTTGTCAAACTTTGTGTATATTATGTGTAAGTGAAAAATTATTGACAAAAGTAACTTATAACATAAAAATAAAGTGCATAGATACCTATATAGATTTGAGGTTAATTGCCGGTACGTATTTTTTTTTCTTGAATATATTTATTTATAAATATACATGTGTTTGTGTGATTAAAAATAATATATGGTGGTGAAGGATAGGCCATTGTAATAATTCGTGATAAAAGTGAATTTTATCAATTATATAGACGGAGCTAAAGAAGTTTTACTGCAGTCGTGTGGTCCAAAGCACACTCGTTTTTATGTATATGTTATCGGAAATATATGAAATTTATAATTTGTATACAATGACGTAGTTAGAAAGAGTACGTATAATAATTTCGACGTGCAGGCCACCGGGGGCGTAGCTCAGATGGTAGAGCGCTCGCTTAGCATGCGAGAGGTACCGGGATCGATACCCGGCGCCTCCAGTAGTTTTTTCTTCTTTGTTACTTGGTTATTTTTTCAAATTTGTTAATTTTACATTATTAACTCTACTATTTTTTTATTGTCTTTCCTTGAAAATTAATGCGGAACCTTTTAATATTAACCTAAGTTTGGCATTACATTATTAAAACATTATAGTTCTAGTAAACATTAAAAATATATCATCTACATTGACCAACACTTTGTAGCATTGTGACGAGTGATTTCCATAATTTATTTTAAATGACGTTTTGTAATGTTTAAAATAGATAAGCTTAACAACTCCATACCAAATTAAATCAAAACAAGTGCATATTTCAAGAAATATCATCGAGTTTCTGAAAGAAGAATTTTTCAATTACTTATTGATCAACTTTGACACGACGTACTGAACATAATATGTACTATAGTAAAATAAAATATAAACATGCATATAATTGTTGCTCGAAGTGTCAATACATGTGTAAATCAGATTGATGTTGATAATTTTAATTCAAACATCATGAAATTTCAAATTTAAATACTAAAAGTTCTAAGTTTTTACTTCTATCGGCAGTCTGTATAACTTCCATTTTTTTACCTTCTCTTTCTTAGCATAATATACTATCCCTGAATAAGTCGATTAGTGACCAAATATATGTTAAATTTATTATGAAGACTTGATTAAAAATGAGGTCATTCGGAACTAAAAATTTAATAACAAGAAAATCTGTAGAAATAATACCAAATGTAGTTGCATCTTAGAATCTTGATAAAATGCGCCAATTTTTTTATAAAACATGCCATGGTTACTATAGTACATATTTTGTTCAGTACGTCGTGTCAAAGATGATCAATAAATAATTGAAAAATTCTTCTTTGAAGAACTCGATCCATCTATCCATCCATCAGCCTAAAGAAGTCCACTGCTGAACGTAGGCCTCTCCCAATGATGTCCGCAGTGACCTGTTGGAGTCAACCTGCATCCAGCGGCGTCCCGCGACCTTTACCAGGTCGTCTGACCACTTAGTGGGTGGACGTCCCACGCTGCGTTTTCCGCTTCGTGGCCTCCGCTTTTTATGTGTATAATAATGTAAAAAAATATTTAACACATAAAGAGAGAATAATACATTCTAGAACTCGATCTTATTTCTTGAAATATGGACTTGTTTTTTTATTTATTTAAGTTTCTTGGATTATCGCGAATATTACACATTGTAATAAAACGAATTCTTACGGATTTTATCGCGAATTTAATTTAATTTTTACATTTTTTTATTTCCCGTCGTTTCGATCACTTTACAGTTTTTGTAGTCAAAGTACGTCCCGTGATTTTCGTGCCTTAAATTCGCGATAAAATCCGTAAGAAGTCGTTTTATAAATAAATGTCATTTTAAATGACAATAGTATAAAAATATTTTGCGGATATACTCATTATAATTCCCGAGATAGTCGCGATTTTAATGTTACCGTCCCGCGTTCTAACCACCTATCATTTTGCCCCGTATTTTGATACCACGTGACGATCGCTCAGTGTATCCCGGCGTAGTAAAAGAGCATATTTAAAACTGCCTACAAAATCCAATAGGTTACATCAATGTGTCAATGAGATTTTTTATGCATCACTTGACAAACTCCGAGCGTCTGCGTAACCTTCTAACATCATAGTCCCGAATATTGCTTAAAGAGTGGATCCCCCTGCCCACGCTCTGAACTCCCACGCAACATCTTTTGATCAACTTATAGCCACAGGGGTGTGTTATGAAAGTAACACTAACATACGAGTTTTGTGAGTGAGCTGAGTAATTATTGAAGATCCACGCACTAAGTCTGTGAGATGAAGTTATAATGCCGAGATGCATCATGGCATTATATGTATGTATGTCTTGCTTCTAAAATATATATTTTTAATGCGTTACCCTGAGCCTGCGGTAAGGAACGCGTACGTAGATGTGTTACTTGCGCCACACACCATTCGCCAAGATTTTTTTATTGTGGCAAGTTTCTATGTTATCAACATTTTTTATATGTGAAACTCCGCCAATCCGCACTAGGCCAGCGTGGTAGACTACACGGCCTTACACCTCTCCATCATACTCTTGATTGTAGAGGAGGCCTGTGGGACGTGTATGCGCTGATACAGATACGGATACGGCCAAGATATTGCACCGTGCCGCTGCGGATTTCCATACCGAAGATGTTCAAGTGATCCGCATTGAGAAAGGAATACGCTAAAAATTCCTCAAGGTATAATAAAGAGATCCTGCGACAAGTTGATTACAAATTCAGCCATACTCACGTATGGCTGAATTTGTGAGATGTGAATTTGAGGGTTCTTGTTTCAATTCCCAGGGCGGCCTTTTTGCGTGATATTTAATTTGAAACGGCGTTATTTATAGACAGTTTTAGTTATTGAATGTTTTGTCGTTTTCGCTCAAACTGAAATCAAAAGTCGTTCGAAAGGGATAAAACATTCGATAACTAAAATAGGTTTCAAAACTGTCTATGAATAAGGCCGAAAATGTTTATAACTGAGTGGTACAGGACTGGAATAAGCTTTTAGATTTTTTGTGTTACATGACAACTACATTCATATAAATTATAGTATTACTATATTATAGTATAATTACAGTATTATTAATTTTGGAAATACGAGCTGTTCCTAGTCTCTATCATCAGACAATGCTAATTCACAGAAACTCGTACGTGGTATGGGTTAAACTTACATAATACAGTATTGTATAGTAAATTATGCACCTAGCATGCGTGTGGGTTATCGCTTCGTAACAACAATAAATTATACTAAAACAAATCTATAAAAAGAATGCAAATATTTACATTGAAACAACGTAAAGCAAATATTAAAATATAATGTGCGCGCATCATTCCGCTGTTTATATCATTGGGAATATAATTTAAAACTTGCGTATACAAACACCGTGATAAATAATGGTGTTTCGTTATTTATTAACGTTTGCCGAGTTCTATCGCGTTTCTTATCATTTTATAACTGACATGTAGTTTGATAAATTGTATTTCAAATTTAAATATAAAAAGTAAATTGCGATCCAATAAATCTACATCACAAAAAGGAAACGTGGCTTTGAAGTATTGGTTACTTAAAACTCGTAATTGAGAAAAATGGAAATGGACACTGCAGTCTAATAATAAGAACTATTATAACGTCAGAAACCTGTCATTTTGGGTGGACACGTGTTGTCCTTATAGCTCTCTGGTGTAAGTTGTATGGCGTCATAGACAAGGCAACTTGTCACCGCGTTATATAATGTAGGTTGGAAAAACCTCTATTATCCTAGTTCATTTTACAAGTTCCATTCGCTCCACAAATCAGTAAATATGTTCGTAAACGTGCCTCCACACGTGATGTTTCTTTCCGCCGTATATTTTAACCGGCGTTAGTTAAAATGTATAATGGCGCTGTAATTGACATAAATAGGACTGGCCCCGGGTGAATGACAAACTGCTATCACTAGTATATGCACGCGGCGCTCGTTGTAAATATTAATCTATCGGTTGAACGGCGTTTTTTTAATTCTGGGCCGGTAAGGTGAGTGCTTGTAGCTGATGGTGCGTGCGATGTTGTCGAGATCGAGTATTAATTGGCAGTAGGTAGTTATCTCTTGATAAATGAGGATTGTTATATTCTGTCTTTCTTTAAAAATAAATACACTTAACAGTCACATACATAGTCCTGGTCCCACATTAAAATCAATAAGTTTGGTGTCGTCTGAAACTACGAGACATTTTTCTGTTTCACAAATACCCAAACCCGACACAAATACTTGTGGACCTTACAAGCATTTGTCTCGGTGCGGGGATCGAACCCGCGGCCTCTCGTTTCACAGATTGCGGCCTTTAAACAATGGTTATAGCTTTGCATCAGGGATGTCGCTTATATGTTTACTTGTTATGTGTCTTAGTCTATGGAAAGTAGAAAGTTGGTCAGTTCATTTTTTTAAATAACAACCTAAATAACAATATATTAGTTTTATGTTCCTGCAAAGAAAACTGAAAAGTAAAATTAAATTGTATAGACAGACATACAGTTACACAATATACAACAAATAAACAACAATGTTGTAATATTAAAAATAGTCGTCTAAGAACGTAAACACATGAAATAATTCAGATGTCAGGAGTAGAGGTCAGTGTTAATGCTGTAATTTAGTCGAGATTGTGACTTGTGTCTCCGCCACGCACGCATTTCATCTCACATTCAAGCAGTAAATATTCAAATGTAAATAATATAGGAAAAGGAAAATTGTATTTCAAAATTGTGTTTCAGAATTCAGATTGTTCATAAACATGGCGCCAGAGGATGCAAATTAAACCACTTTTGAGAATTTGTTTTAATCACATAGAGATTATTTGTATTAATTAATTTCCCAAAAGGCTGCCTCATGGTGAGAAGGGGTTAATTTTAACAATTTAACATTTCAGCAATGGAACCATTAATATTTTTAAAGCATTTTGTTGTGGCGTACGTTCGGCAAACAAGGTAGGCAGTTAGACTATTACTCTTAGATCGTAGATGCGTTGCCGGTATATGTATGCCTCCGATTGCGGGCTTATTATAATGAGAAGGAAAAAGGGAAAAAAAAACGGACGGAAAGCGGGAAGTTGTATTGGGTCTCCGGTAATATCACACACCAAACGAAAAAGGACACCAAAGTCGTCGTTTAATATCGGTTTTCTTGGTGTCAGTGGTACCCCGGTTGAAATTGCCCAATCCGACACTGGTACTACTATTCCAACTGGCAACTGCTAAAAAGTTTAATCTCCCGCAACATGCACAAAAACGACGTTGAACTAAAAATATGAAGTAATAAAAGAGAGTTATGTGCGAATATAACTATCCATTCCATGTATGAAAAATTCACAAGTTATCAGAGCCAGGCATATAAACGCGGTGTGTTCACCTTGTGACGTCACGGTTGCTCCGGTGTATCTGGGCTATTCTGGTCCGTTTATATTTCGTTTCATTAACTTTTATTTCGGCAGGTTATTAATCGCTTCTGTTCTGATGACGCGTGAAATGGCTGCGGAGTGTTCTGCTCTCTCGGTTATGTATCGCTTGGGAATCGATTCGGTTTTTAAATTCGAATTGTGAATGGAATTATTAACGTGTTATTTTTTTGAAGGGAATAGTTTCATAGTGTTTTAAAAGATGGCGCCGCATCAGATTTAAATTGAGCTAGGGAAAAATGACTCAGTTTCATATAACAACATATAACAACTGTGTGGTTTGACTACGTATCAATCATCGGAATCATCAAGCCACGGATATTCTGATAAACCTACAAGTTACAAAACATCAAAACAAACCAAAATACAATATCGACATCAGCAAACAGATATCAGGACAACAAAACTACCTGATTACCGATTACTAATGAATGGTGGCAATTAATCAATATAGTGACCCGAAGCAGCCGATACTAAAATAACTCCTCGCCCATTTGATTGGATATTGTTTTGTATTAGTTTAAGGAGATTTGCGGGCGTGGGCGAGCGGCGCGGCGTCTGAAAAAACGCCATATTTAACAGTGTGGGCGGAAGAACTCGATGAGGGAATTTTGATCTAGTTCGAGAGTGTTTGAGCTTGTTTACGTTAATTAATTGCACGTGGGCGCGGAAAACACTGTTTTAGTGGTGTATTTACAAAGCTTTGTATACATGGCGGAGTGCGGTTACCTACAAACGGTTTGCTACTTTGCCTACTTTTTTTCCACTGAATCGGCGATTGAGCGTGCGGTTTGGGAAATAGTTAGTGAGTTAGCGACTGGAAGGAAGGAAAATAAAGAATACATGAGTGGGCGATAGGAACAGTAATGCTACAGGTCACTTTACTGACCGAAGGAAAGTAGAAAAACAACTCGCCGCGTGTGTTTTCAGTGAGACTACATTTCCACTGTAATCAACTAGGCCAGCTTAGAGTCATGAATTTCCTTGAGTAAGTTTTTTTGATAAAATTGAGGAATAATCGACAGAGGTGACTGAAATATCGCTGGAACGTCATTTGCGGTAAATCGCTGTAGAGTAGCTCCTGAAGGCTTGATCATCTTTTTAATTTAATTCTCTTTATATATTTAAATGCTCATAATCTAACTCCAAGTCTAGTGAGGTAATAACTATCAGAATAGCTGGTTGATATTTTTACGGGTCATAATAATAACAAAAAGCTACTAGACAATGTATTTACTTTCCTCCTAACCCACAACTTTCACTCGTTCCCCTTAAAATCTAGCTCGAAATTTCTTTTTTCGGACTATTGTTGAGACACTTGAAAAAACAAAGGTTTCCGCGCAACTTGTCTCCTCAGTGGCTGAGCTAACGGCGGCACGGAGCGTGGCGGCCAGACAGAGCATGAACACATTCGGACTGTGACAGCCATTGTGTCGATGTATCTAGAACGCAGAGTTCAAGGTGATTTTCCGCAAATTATGTCAATTTAACTCTACCGACGTGTGAAAGTGGTTGTGCTGTCATTTATATAATATTACTTTAATTATTGACCACCTTTGTGACAAATTTTGATGTCAAATAGCTGCGTGTTCGATCCTTGAATCGAAGCAAATGTTTGTGTACTGTACTGTACAAGTCTATAAGCGCCCACTGTTGGTATGGTATTGTTCCGATCGACAGTTGGACCACGAAGGCTTAGTCCATGTTTGTGTGTAAATAACAATTTGTTTTAGGTCTGAGTTTTGAAAGTCCAAAACAAGAAATAAAATGTCAGAAACTACGGTACAGTTTCTGACCACAATAATATACTTGGATTTAAGTATTAGGCTAGGAATATTATGTATGCGTGCCTATTGGTTATATTTCATAACACATATTTCTAACATTATTGTGCAAAACTCTGAATTATATGGATTTACTCACAAACCTTTAAAGTTAGCGATTTTGCCTTAAGAATTTTACGTACAATAATTAATAAGTGTACTCATCTAAAAATACCATGACTGAGTATTTTAGTACATACATTCGAAGGGCAAGAAGAGTAAATAAATTGACTCGAATAAAACAGTTCAATGATTTGTGTTCAAATGTCACGCACACAGTACTGCCAAGTTTGTCAAGCGTTTGACCGTAAAAAAATTATTTGAAATCAAATATTTTATAATACGTTGGAAATAGCTTCCCACTTAGCTTATTTAGCTTGTGAATGGAACCCTTTGGCCATGTTTGAAAGTGAAATTTTAATGCATTTGTTGTTAACTTTTAGTTAAATGTAACAAGGAAAATTTGAATGTTATTGTTTTAAATTCAATTCAGTGTTGGTTGTTCGTCCATACGAGTATACAGTTTAGTTTCAGTTGGTAAAATACAAATGTTGTTTTTTCGGGAATTTTCGATATTGTATAAACAGAATTCGGATAATGTTTTCATTTTTTACAACAAAATCATCCGTCTGCTTGTTTGAGCTTTGAAAACCGAAAATGTGTTTACATGAAGCTTATAAACACATTTGACATGCTCCCATGAGAGTCGTGTGAAAAAAAACCACGAGTTCGATGCCCGCACCAGGATCAAAATTTGGTTGACTCATGACTGTTAGGTGTTTTTATTTATATTATATTTATTCCAATTTTATGCCAATATTGAACGTGGTAACATGCCCAAATATTTTTACTTTTATTCACTATCCATTCGGTCAACATAAAATCTGCGGCTTATAAACTTGCCCTACTTTATTGATATCTTATTTATTGCCCGACCTGATACGCACATCGCGACTACAACCATAAATTTTTTCACTTCTTGATTTAAATGTATTTTCAGCACATCGTTAGGCTGAAAGACGCGGCTTAACTTACTATACTGGCGCGACAGAGTTACTAATATTATCTGCCTGGTAAGTGCAGTGCAGTCCAGATGGAATATCACCGAAGTGAGATGGTTATCGCTGGCTGATTGAGACTATCAGTGGCTATGATGAAATTGAATATGTTTTGCACTAGATGAACTTGCAACGCCACGAACGTGTGCAGTATCAGTACAGTACTGATAGACACTACGCCAAGATGGTTTCCTACCGGTCGACAACATTATGCCGGCCTGAATGTATCCGGATCTACACACATCTCACTCTCTATTTTCACACTTATCTCTTAGTAATTGACACAACTATGGCGTTCTGTTTGTATCCGGATTTCTGTATAAATTCCGAAATGCGATAAACGTACATGTATTGTATTTTCAAGTTTCTTGTTTGTATTTAAAGCACATTAGAGTTTAAATTTGACCGGGTTTAACATGTTCCCAGTGGCTGAATAATGCATATTGTGTGGGGTTGTCTGCCTCGTGAGTTGATCCAGCGTCCGTCTGGAGCGTCGCCAATTAACCTGGTTTAACTTTCATTCATCGTTAATTACATCTGCAGCCTGCCACGACGGAGACGGGCGAGGTGGACACAAACTGAACTTTACAAGTTTACTGAAACGTGTAGTGCGAGACTGCCTTAGTAGGTATTACTCGTAATATACTGAATTAAAATGAACATGAAATTTAGTCATTGTCGGCTTTAAGACGTACCTATTGAATTAAAAAAAAAGATTCCGAAGAATTGAGAACCTCCTCTTTTTTTTAAAGTCAGTTAATAAAAAAAAATCAAACGGAAGTAATTACTATGTACATGTATAATTATGCATATTTTATAAATATGTTATTCTATATATAAAATAAAAAAAATGTTTAAAGCGATTTTACAACAGCTACCGTTGATCAAATTTATGCATGTTGTATATTGATGAATGTGATTTGACTTATCATTAATGATTGGTCGTCTGCTTGATATTCACCTTTTTGGGGTTGATGGCTGATTGCGGTTGGTAAATTTCACAGACATTTGTAATTCCTTTAGATAACTCTAAAGTTTGTAAGATTAAGGGGAAAAATTGTGTCATTATCAAAACAAGTGTCACTTAACTTATAATACATAGGTAGCTTAAGAAATCGGTTGTGTGTGCCCTGCGTTTCAACCCGCGAACTCCGGCTTGGCAGTTCAGTCACCACTCATCTATGCGATAGTATCTATTAACATCTTAATCGTTTTTTTCAAAAATAAACGATAAAGAAGAAAAAACGGAAATAAGTCCTATTTTTAGGCAGACTAGTAAAAAGTAACCTTTTGTTTATTATAATTTGTTGTAAAAAACGATCAGTCTTGAAAGCTTCTAATTACTCCTAATGCCAATTTCATAAAAACACGTTAAATATCAAACCATTTAATCCTGACATTAAAAAAGAAAACCTTTTGAAAATTAAGGGGCAGATTTCTGAAATGAAAGTAATTACACAATATTAATTTTCCAATGTTTCTTATTATTGGTGATAATAAACAGGCCATAGACTAAGTTGATATATTTATCATCGTCAATGAAAAGAAAGTTTTTCAAGCGGTCGGCAGCCATGACTCAGGATGAATAAGCAGGCTCGTCCGGGGTGGTACCACTGTCTCACAGGAGATCGACGTGAAGCGACAGCTCAGCTGTCGCGTTTCGTTTAGTGAGTGAGACTGCCGGATGACCAATACCCGTCTCCTCGTTCCTCTTCCCATCCTTTTCCTTTCCGCTCCCCTCCCGATCTGATGGGCCGGCGACACATCCATGATTCAAGTGTTGTGGATGTCTGCTTGCTCGTTTGCCGGACCTATATTATAAAATATACATCTTACATACATACATACATACTATTTTCGACTATCATCATATTTATATAACCGGCCTTTAATGTGCACAAGTTACAATATAAGTTGTCACATCGGGTTCATGTCTCGCTTCGCTCGTGCGTCTGACAGACTTGATGTACAATAACTGGTTAACAAAACCGCCGCGCGAGAGACGTTCGCCGGCCGCCTGACCCTCTAATCGTAATACTTGGGTCACTGCTAGATATTTACAAGTTTACCTTCATAACTGAACTGTATCAGCTCACACAGTCTGCTGAGCACGGGTCGTCCCGTGAACCAAGAACGCGATTGAGATGGGTTAGGCTATATTATACCCACCACGCTTCGTGAGGGTTGGCGAGCGTATAACCGGAGCCTTCAAACTAGTGGAGTTGATCCCAACTCGATATATCGAACAAACCATCGGATCGGCCTCGAGCTTAGTGTTCTTTGAAATACAAAAACCGCATTAGCATTTCGTACAAAAAAATATATAGGCAACGGGTGGCCACTAGATATTTCTAAATTAGATAGATTTTTACAGGATATATAATTTGTAATTCCGTCATTTAGTTTATAAGAAAATATTAATTTTTCTATTTAATTGCGACGATTTTGTATGCAGTTTATAAAACAATGTTTGAATCTATAAAAATAAATAAAATATTCAAATGTATCAAGTGAAACCGTGAGTAATGATAGTGAAAACAAATACCCGACATCTGTCTCTAAGAAAGATATTACTGTGATGGAAACACATAAAAAGAACACGTTAATGGATATTGGTAGTAAAAGAAGCGCATTAAAGTAACATCGAGCCTTTGTTCCGCGGAAGAGCTCTACCTGATACATTTCATGAAAATCGATGTTCTCAACATTTATTACTTTCACTTTATGACTTGATAATTGACGCCTTTTCGCAGAGATTTTTTACTTTGAAAGTGTTCATTTAGTTACGTAAGATATTATATCTTGGTATGCAAAGGTACATACATATCAGATCACTATCTAACGAACTTAGGAATTGTATTTGTCGAATAATTAGGGACTCCTAGGACATTAATATTATTATCTATAATTTTAAACCTACAAAAATAACGTATCAATTTAGCGTTTTTTTTAAACCAATTATAGGCAGCACAAACATTTGCGAAGGTGCTTCAATCGATCTGTGGCCCCTCTTTTCACAGCTCTCTGAACCAATTGTAGGTATTACAAAGGCTGTCAATGTTATGTTTATTTAATATTTCAAAACCTAAAGTATTATACTTTTTCTTTCCAGCGCCTTTAAATGCATAAAAACCTAGACATTAAGAATCCATAAAAAAGGTTTTAACTTTGCCGTATATTTTCCCTGGAGACGCGAATTCTTTTTAATGCAAATTACGAAAACATAAATTGTTATTTTTTCATTTTACCTCTATGAATTCTTTATTGGAAGACCCGGGATGTTTACGTTAGTTCGCAAATCCTTTCATCAAGGGCTTCTCAAAGTCAGTTATTAGGCCCTTTTAAAATAATTGAGAAATAATTGTAGTAATAAAAAGTTATGATAGTAGCGATAGCTCACCGGGGTTGGTCTATATTTTGTTGTTAAGTCTTGGGACTGTCTGTTGGGTTTTTAAATTGTGAATACTCATACATACTACATTATCAAATAGAACTATTTCCCAAATGAAAATCATACATATTTGTCAGCAATGTAGATATAAAAACAAAGATGGTTCTACCCCAAGATGTCCTGTAATAAGGTGCGGCAAAATAGAACGAATGTATACAACAATAACTTCTAAATAGTACGTAAATAAGTTCACGACTGTACCTATGAAGATGTCACCAGTCAGTTCCCGGTGACATTACCTACTATTCCCTGATGATCCATCTCGATATGCCATAGGAAGAAGTATTTGCCACGCTACGCACTAATTCTAGTCCTGGGAACATCAACAATTTTAAACCGAAAAACTCATTCGAAATAGATTAGCCGACTTGAACGTCGCACCTAGTACCTCAAGATTTAACAACTAAGATTAATATAATAAGTAATAGACTTTTTTATGCCTTTAACAACTGTTGATCATACTGCGGGGGTTGTGACACTTTGAGAGCCACTGCCGTAACCCTTAAACGAGTTTGGTAGAAGTTAATACGTGCGTGGGGAGCACGGAGCTCTCCCGCGGGAATCATTGAGTTACTACAACAGATGCAAACACGATTCTATTTGAGATCGACCTCCGTAATCCATGCATGTACCTTCCATAATTTTTACAAATTGATACATATAACATACTGTAAATATTGATGGAATATTTCTATATCAATCCTGACTAATAAATGCGTATGTAGGTTTGTATATTTGTTTTTAGGTTTCCACGACTTAACTAATGAATTTATTATCAAAAAGTTTCGTATAAATATTAACAGGGGCACATAAAAGGACATAGGAAGGTGTGAGTTTATGTGAGTAAATATATATGTACTTATGTTGCTTACCATGCATTCAGAAAAAATACTCTTCCTGAGGAATAGTTACAGCATATAAAAAAAATCTAAAAAATAACCATCAAGCTTAGTATTCACGTCCATCTCAGATGATAACAGGCCACGTGTAACCTAAAGAGATAATGCTATCTTAGCTGCGTTCAATCACTGATAAGTGGTGCCGTGGGACAGTGGCGTTGAGATGCTGGCGCTAGTGGTACTGCTCTGTGTGGTGGTGTGTGGGGGGAGTCGGGTGCTGGTGGTGTCTCCCGTAGCCAGCAGAGGACATACTGCTAATGCTGACTCTGTAGTGAAGATACTGTTGAATGCTGGTCATGAGGTATGAATTGTGGTTTCCGTGGGGCGATGTCGATTTAAGGATTAGAAACCTGTTCGCACGAGAGATGTAGATTTGGTTTTAATGATGTAGTGTTTATCGTCGGTTTTAAATTGTTGGAGACATATTTGAATAAAATGATGATATTGTTCCGGTCAAAACTCATCTATGAATATACATTTCTCAACTCTGTTAACGATACATAGCTTGAATATAGTATTGTGGGTATCAGATATCACTGAGATTTTATCAAATCCCACAAGCACGATCATGTATTAATGGCACAAGTGTAGATAAAAAAACATATTTAATTATAAGTAATGGATAAGCATTAAATGGCATTATTGTTAATATAAGTTTTATTTATGAAGTTACTCTCACACTTCTCTTTATTAAAACTATAATAACATTAAAGAGTTAAAGCAATATAAATACTAAAATTATAATGGGAGCAACGCTGAATGCAGACGGAAAAATGCCATTAGTATTTTAGTTGTAAAAGTATTACTCGTTAGTAGACAACATAGCAGCTTCTTAACACTTGTTCTAAATACTCCTGAAGTTACGAAACATTTAGCATTAATTAATATTCCCGTTCGAGTAGCCGTCTTCATTACACAGTGATTTACCGCCGGAGCCAGGGATCCGATATTTTTGTTTAAAACACTGTTCATTTTAACATTTAAATTTGATTTCGGCAATATCATAATAGACTGTGACGTAAACATAGCATATAAAAATATCTATAATATTTATCTATAGGGTCGTTGTGGAAATCTTTAGAGGAGTTCTTCTTTGACATTAAGTCCCGCCTTTCTACAACTATGTATGTATAACACGTATTAAATAAATTAATAAAACTTATGTTTAGTTTCAGACTTCAACTTAGGACTTCTTACGATTGGGAATAATATTTATTTCGTAGGTTAGATACCAAGTTATAACAACTAAAGTAGTCCCTAAGTATATTCAATCTAATTATAGTATAATACAACAATATACTGCATCATTGACATAAAAACTTCAAGGTATAAGAAGTTTACCACATTGCAATATATCATAGCAGTCGATTAGTTTCTAACTCCTCATAATCGCAAAGAACGCTTGTACCTTCAATGAAATGGTACTCGTATAAGGCTGATATTATAAACCTGATAAAAACAGGAAAGTCAAATATAATTGCTGTTTTAATGTCATTACGCCCTTGACGAAGCATTAGGGACCTTTGATGGATTGAGACGCAATTTATAATTAGGAAGTACCTTTCAAAGCTGCTTAATTTAGGAAGTAGATCGGTAATGGAAAATAAATGGTACAGGCAGGGGTACCTTTATTTAGCGATTGAAGCAGGAAATCAAAGTATTACATGGAAACTATGCGGTTTGAAGCTTTGCAACCTTATTCATACACAGATTGTAAACCTATTTTAGTTCGAATGTTTTGTCCCTTTCGAACAACTTTTGAATTCAGTTTGAACGAAGAAGACAAAATATTTGATATCTAAAATAGGTTTATAAACTGTCGATGAATAAACTCGTTGGTATTTTTTATTTACATTTAAAGCAGCTAGGATAAGGCCGGCAGCGACTGGATGCATAAAGCAGCAGACCGGGCTCTGTGGCGCCTCTTGGGAGAGGCCTATGTCCAGCAGTGGACTGCAACGGGCTGATGACGATAATGATCTAGGATAACAGGACATAATATTTTATATAGTATTACTTACTAGCTAATATCATGCGGGCATTATTGTGTAAAATAATCAGAAATAACCATATGTTTTACATACATACACAAACATGACCCCCTTTTCCCAGGTGTAGGCAGAGGTGCAACCAGGACAATCGCGTTTTGTCTTGTGTGTTCCGTCCCATAGTGTGATAGGGGGCGAGCCTATCGCCATATCGGGAACTAATTCCTGTTTCCGGGCTGATAGTGAATAGAAAACCCAATATCACTTTGCTCGAACCGGGATTCGAACCCGAGACTTCTGCTTTGTAATCATAAGCAAACCCGCATATTATTTTATTACTTAAGTGATTTCTTCAGTATATAAGATATATACAATATGTTTCTTATAGGTGACGTATATATCGGGCTCCTCGAGGATGAAGAGTGTCGTGCGGCTGACTCGCGTCAACATCAGTTCCGTGGACGATCACGATATAGGTTTGTGCTTTATTTGCCTTTATTTAAATTGTAATTTTGTATGTACTCGTCATGTGTAATATGTTAATGAATAATATTTTATTAAAAATATGTCTCATCTGGTTATCAGATGGGTGAAGGTCTATCTTTCAAAGCTCCTCTACCACGTGCTATAGCCCGGAGATGGAATCCGATTCCTCCTTTCATTCACAAGACCACTGGCTGCCTACTTTGGCTGGAGAGTCAATGGGTACCAAAACGATAAATTACATCTAGTAGCTTCCGTCTCTGATTAGAATCGGCATAAAGCATTAGGAAATTGAAGCATTAGTTTAAGCTATAAAAATATGTTATTAATTTTTCCATACAAGCCATAATTCACGGGGACGAAAAACCTTAAAGACGTAGGTATATTAATCTATATATGTACGTGGGAGGCGTCATGTTATGACTTATTTTATGTTCCATAAAGTTTAAAAGCGACATTAACGTATGGGATTGTAATTCACAAAATATGTTCAGCACAATAAAACCAATACGATGCTTGTTCTATACTACGCTTCCGTGGGTTTCAGCCTACATGATTTATATGCAGGCTGTAGATTGATTTGACTTGTAATATTATTACCAGCGCCTGCTTGATACCAGTTTTTGGAGTTATTTTGTACGATTAAGACTTTTGAGCAATGATATTTTAATGCAAGCTGATAGACTTCAACTGCTTCTGAAATTTCTAATGAGATCTCTTAGATATCCGCGTATAATCACGATGCTTTCTATTTTGTTAAAGCGAGTTATAATTAATAATTTTACTAGCGGTAGATCCTTCATATGTGAGGTAGGTACCGCCGCATGGACTATATCTCCCGTCAAACAGTAGTGTAAATGCACTCTTGTGTTCCGGTTGGAAGGACATTGTAGCCATCAGACTTAACATCTTACGTCTCAGGATGATGAGCGCAGTGGATTGCTAACAATTGCATTGTGATTCATGATGTTGTTTGTTTTGCTTCTTTCTATGAGTGGTCGTATCGCTTACCATAAGGCGGATAGCATTCACCACTCTACGCAATAAAAAAAGAATAAATATGTAACTTTTAAGCTCGAAAATATTATGCATATCTCAAACCCGCGTCTTCTATGTTAGCTACGCATCACTCCATCTAGACTTTTTCTTAATAGTAAATGTCAAGACAAGGTCGTCAACCTCTAGGGCCCATCCTTACAAAGGCATATCTAATTGCAACGAAACACATTAACTCGGCAATTAAAGCCGTACGACGCCTCCAAACAAACAATAAAATGGAGGGCCATAACCAACTCCATTACAACTCCGATTGTATTTTAAATGATGTTCCAGGTGTAGACCTGTTCCCGCGGGAGGGAGGGGATGGGAAAGGGTAAGGAGGGGGAGGTAGTGCTAATTTATAGAACAATGCCACCTCAGTACCGGCGATCGTCAAGTAGCCTTTGTGTATGTTAAATGGATTTTACTGGAGGAAGTTAGGATTGGTGTGTCAGCTGTTTATTGTTTTCATAATGGCAGTGACTGCAATTATTGCTACACACTCGTAGATCATAACATTATGTATTGGAAAGCCTATTAATATTACGAGCACATTACGTGATCCCTTCTTCTTATTGTAATCCTGAGTCGTAAGCAGAACGTGATGGAGAATTTTAACAGGCATAATTGTGCTAAAGGGTGAGATGCTAAAGGCACCACCCTCTATCTAAACAGCATTTCCGTCTAGGAAGGAAACCCTCCTTCTTAATAACGAATAAACTTATAATATACTTCATAATAAACTTAACTCATTTAGTAATGCGAGAAGTAAGCGATTGAGCCCCTCATTGATCACAATCAGGCATAAGTACCCTATTTTGATGGTAGCGAACATCAGGCATGTATATTACATGCCGAGCCAAAATAGGAAACTACTGGGTAAAATTGGAATGTAAACGATTTCCCGAGTATTTCCCGCATAATATATTTTATGAGATAGGTAATGCGTGTATTAAATTTGATATCGCTGACGCACAGCCAATGACAAGAAATATTCCGTCTGAAAATTTGTATTGTACTTGGTATTTCAATGATTTTGCTGAGCCAACACATTACACTTCTAAAGTATGGTATATCGTATTTAAAGAGTATTGTAATATAAAAAAAAATTATCACGCCACATTTAGTTTTACTCCAGATATTTATAAAGCCCTTAGTAGTGGCAGTATTTACCAGTTGTTAACCTCCTTATTAAATCGAAATATACTCGTATTAGTTACCTTGGGCTGGAATTTATGCCTAGAACGATCCACCCTCTATGACATGTTGGGACGGAAGTAAGCTCGGCGAACTACTATTGCTACCAGTAGAATTTCTGCTTACTCATGCTGATATACAAGCTTGGTATTATGTACGATCACACAATAAGATACATTTTTTGCGAGGACTAAGCCTGTTACATCTTACTTCAATCACATTTACACCCACTTCCATAGCTGTCAAAATGATAAGTTACATCTCTAATAAAATATTTCCAATTTTTACACGTGTCGTATTTAAAGTATGAGGTAGCATCGATCAATTCAACACATTTCAATATTTATGTTGGCATTAAGATCCATTGTACAACGACCGCGCATGCGTAATGTGCTGACGGTAGAAATACTGATGAAAGCTGCGCTCTTTGAATGATAAACGTTTGTTTTTTATTGCAGTGGTATGGCATTATACAATAATATATTTTGTAATATATATTCGTGACGTCACGTTGGTCAAATCAGGATTCATACTTTCGTGTTAGAAAACATTTTAGGGTGTTAATATATTTAAGTAGGGCGGGATCGAACCGAAAAGTTTTAGGAAACATGTTCATTTATGAATGCGTATGATGTAGCAGAGATCATAATTTTTATCATCATAATCAGCAGCCTAAAACAGTCTATTTCTGGCCATACGCCTCTCCAATTTTTTAAACTATCCAATCCATTTCATATAAAGGCGTTCTGTTACCTTAAATCAAATATAAGACTTTATGTATTGAATAATGATTAATACATTATTCAATATTTTATCTTGTTCTTTACTTTTTCTAATTATGTGGCGTATAACATGGTATAAATAAAGCTGTACAAAGTTTATGAAGTGGATAATGGATGAAGTTGTATGCGACGTGAAGCGTGTTGTCTGCGGTCGCACTACTCGTGGTGGCAGCAGGGTCGCCTGCGGTCGCCACGTGCAAAACAAACACGTCCACCAGACTTGTACTACAATGTTTTTATCGTGTTACATGGTTTATTTTGTATCCTTTATCGTGTTTCTTTACTTGTCATAAACCTACTCTATAGTATGTATATACGAGTAGAACTCTGCAGTAAATCCCTCCTTATATATATTTTCGAATATTTTTTATACACAGTTTAGTATATTATATTAGCGGCCGTCCCAGCATTACCTGTGTGCAGTGATTTGATTCCACTCCTCACCAGATACATGTTATTTTTCGTACATACTGGGACACCTGTATACGTATTATACATATAAACCTTCCTCTTGAATCACTCTATCTACTAAAAAAACGCATCAAAATCTGTTGTGTAGTTTTAAAGATCTAAGCATACATAGAGACAGACAGAGGGAAGCGACTTTGTTTTATACTATGTTATGATGTTTCGAAAAGTCCATAATTATCCGTGCACTTATTTCCTAAGGTCTTTATTGATCTTAAAATCTCAGGAAATACAGTTCGCGCATGCTAAACCAAGACCAAACTGTAGTACCTAAGACTATTTATGATTTTCTACTTCTTCCTTATTTGTTTTCTCCTAAAGACAGGTCCAGCCTCGCCATTCCGGAGTCATTGCGAGATTCTCAGCCGCCACAGCGCATTCTGAAAGAAGGTATAGAATATGCCAAGGGTCTCCTAAATCATGAAGCTGTAGAGGAACTATTATCAAATACTGAACAAAGATACGATGCAGTTGTAGCCGAGTGGTATTTCAGCGGACTTCTGGCACCGTGAGTTTATAACTATTTAAAGAATATTTCATTACGACTGAAATAGAATTATTATTCGTGGACCATGGTGAATAGTCAATAGATCTTACATAGCAATGAGTTTTTTTATAATGGCACGATTGTTTAGAATGGATCTAATGGTGAGTACAGTGTGGTCTGAATCGAGTATCTATTGGGTGGTTATGACTCGCGGGTCTACAAAATTATGCCGGCTTACTCAAAACCGTCTTAATCCGAAAGGCTTGGATTTGGGTTCAATACAAAGCGGTGTCCACAACTGTGTATGGTAGCTACAATCTAAATATCCGTCCTCGAATCTCTTCTTTTTCTTCTCACATTTACTAAACACTTGCAGTCTATCCCCAGGTTGGCGGCACTATACGACTGCCCGTTGATCTGGTTTAGCTCGCTGGACGCCTCCTGGATGTCTCTACAACTGGTCCACGAGCAAACTAGCCCGGTGTATACCGTGGACTCCCTGGCTCCTGCAGTACCCTCGCAGCCTTATGACATCACCTCCAGACTGTCCAGGTTGTGGAGGCAGGTGTACCTTAATACGTGGATGTAGTGAGTATGATTTTATGGTAGTAGAGTAATGTAGGTGACATTATTCATGTATTTTTTTGGCATTAAAACGGATACTACCCCCGTTTCACTTACAACTATTTGCCAGACGGTAACTTTTTATGACAGTGGATTTGTGTAGATAACTTTTTAGTTTTTCCGGTCTCTAATGCTTCCTACTGTTATTTGCCGAATGAGAACAAGAAGCACGCAAGATGCTATCAACTTTATGATTAATTCTATTTTAAAGCCAACAATCATGATTTCCGCTCACTGAATTAAAACTCGCTCTTCTACCAAAATCTATATCATACTTATATCAAAATACATATTTAAGCTACACAACATACCACATAGAAGCGCCAGCGTACCAACAAATCTACCATTCTTATTTTCAACTGCGTGATCGCCTACCACCTAATTATGAGGCAACGGTGTACAACGGCTCTCTACTGTTGGTCAACTCGCACCCACTGGTGGGACAGAGTTTGGCACTGCCTGCAAACGTGAAGTATGTTGGTGGACATCATCTGGATGGTCTTGGGAGACCACTGCCAAAGGTTTGATTTTAAATATTGTTTATTTTTAAGTAGAATAGAAAATACTAGTATTAAAATATTTAAATCTGCCCTAATTTCAGATATTACAGAACATTCTAGACAGTGCGAAACACGGAGCAATACTGTTCAATCTGGGATCACAGGTGGAAAGCAACAGTTTGCCAGTTCGGCTAAAAAAGGAGCTACTGCAGATATTTAGCCATCTGGAGCAGGTTGTTATATGGAAGACAAGCGAGAAGTTCGACCACTTACCGGGGAATGTGTTTACGTGGAACTGGGTCCCGCAGAAAAGTATACTAAGTAAGGAGTTTTTAATAATTCTCATTATCAAAACCACCTGCTTTAGACCATGCTTTGTTTGATACATGGATATCTCCGACTGTTCCAGATCATTCTAGTACAATAATGTTCATCAATAACGGAGGTTTCACCTCTTTGATAGAAGCGACATACTACGGAGTTCCAGTGATTGGAATACCGCTTACAGCAGACCAGTTTGTTAACGTTGATCTAGCCACATCAAGAGGCAGGGCGATCAGAGTGAATTATTCTGATAAACTGGCTTATGATATAAGGAGTGCTGTGAACGAAGTACTAGGAAACTACAGGTAATTTTTATCTTGTACCAAGGCAGAGATGAAATATTTAATACGCTGTTTGTTGATTATTTAAAAATACTCAACTACTAATTATCTTTCACCACTAACTGTTTGAACTTAATGAGTAAGGTACTTATACCTAATCATTCTTAAAATCAATGATTTTTCATCGCTTTGTTTCTTTGTTAGCTATCGAGACAACGCCAAGCAAGCTGCAGCAGTACTAAGAACCTGTGTGGTCTCCTCTCAAATGGAGTTAATCCACTACATCGAGCTGGTCATCAACACCAAAGGAGCCTATCCCCTGCGCTCTCCAGCTCTAGATCTCTCAACCGTCCAGGCTCTAAACCTAGATGCTGTAGTCTTACTTTTACTGGTTCTATGGTTCGTGTCGAAGGTTATCAAAGTTATCAAAGTCCACACAACCAGCGAAGACGAAGATAAGAAAAATAAATAATAACATCCTATTTATTCGACTTATTTGGAAATGTTTGGAGTATCCGCCGGCGTGCATTGTAAATAAATAAAAACCCAAATTTACTCGTACACATTTGTTCGGTGATGAAGAATGAAGACATTAAACAAAGTTACGGACTGCCAAACATTGAACAAGGAAGTTGTAAATATTAAACAAAAATATACTCCTGAAAGATTCAACCTATACGGGAGTTCGTGAAATTTCATTAATAACTGTCTTTTTTTGCAAAATCTAATAAAAATCAATTGTTTTAAATTCTACATGACATACTTTATACCAGGCATCGCTTTTTTTGATCGCACTGTAGTCAGAAGTAGCCTCGATGTAAGTATTCTGTGTAATCAGTGTAGAATGTAGATGATATCACTATCGTAAAGTCACAACTGAAAAGTTGAATTTCGTCCAAAAATTCTAGATGTCCAATATGTACTACTTTTCTGTAGCTTTTGCGTTTTCTGACCTTGCTGTGTCGATGGTAAAAGACGAACACACGCTTTTCCTTTGACACACGTTAAAAATATTATGACTTCAGAATAATACTCGCCGTTTGCCACTATATCTTCCACAATTACTTTTAGATATGTATTTTGAATGCGTTTCAAATAGGCATAGCTAGTTTAATAACCGATAGTAAACATTGGATCATACTTACTCATGCCTGATGTAAGATACAATCACGTCAATAAAAACATCAGCTGACAATAGGCCGCGTCACGCAGAACTGCCTATTCGTACATCGCACGGTACGAGGGCTGCGTACTAATGAGCCAGTTTTGGGCCGCAGGGACCTTGGTGGTCGGCGCCGTGCCACATCCTCGTGCAATGAAAGTATTACACAACTGCATACCTATTGGCATGGAAAACATACCGGAGTTATTGTTATTGATGTACTTGGTTGCCTGTTTATAAAGGGTTTTTGTACTGGTACCTCCGTTGGTTGATCCAAAGTTGAAGCTGTATTATACACAGGCTGAAACCGATATATATATAAACGAACCTGGATAGTTCACAGTGATGGGATTTCAACCTAAAAATATGGTGGTCTCTACCCGGGAGAATAAGAACATCATACCACCTAACACATTTCTGAGTGCCAAATACATCTGAACCTAATAATATATCTTGCAAATGCATTAATACATCGAAAAGTTTTTAACCTGGTAATAAAAACATTAAAATGAACAATCTAATTGTAGCAGTAGATAGTAAATACTAAAACATTCAACCACCTCACAACAAAGCGCGGCGAGCGTGATGGGTTAGTGAGTGGCCAGCCGCCAGTACCAGCAGCGTGTGATTAAACCGCGGCAGGCGGCGCGTCCCACGGGAACCGCGCTGGACTTCCTCATACCTGCGCACCGCCCGTGCCGTATTAATATTCTACTTGAATAAATTGTTCATTATTTGAATCTAATAACGAACTGCGTATAAGAACGACCGCTACGTAGAAGGCTAATGAATGTTAAGCATCTTTTAAATTACTCGCACGGATCAATGCTTTCAGATGATGACAACAATGTGAGATAAAGTGAGAATAAAGGTTGCTGGCGTGATATTAAAGACACGCTTTAGAACAAATACCACCGGTCTCTATATCCTATCTATCTTTAACTAATTCTAATCTAAGTGATTAAAATAGCTACCAATACTATTTCGATACAATTTTAAGCTTCAATAAACAAAGATAGACATATACATACATTTATTTTACCTAGCTATCTATACATATATGCACCGTATCTATATTTCTTTATCTTTGTTAACTGAAACATAAAATGCATCGAAATTTCAAAGGAAATCTCTTGTTAAAGATAGATAGATTATAGAAACCAGTCGTAACAGACGGATAACAATTCTGATAAACGGGGAAGAATTAGGCTTCTTGCCCTGGACTTGGAACCCGTTAACACCAATCCTTTTAGTTTTCACTGGCGTGCCGCAAGAGGAACTTAACAGTATTTATCTCGTGAAGAAATATGCGCCTTTTTGTCGTTCAACAGCGCTGCGCAAATTGACTGAACGCCTCATGTTGCGGGTGAGAAAGCCAATACGCATAATTTTCTTATTCTATAAAGAAGATGGCAGACATTTAAGCAATTATTCAAAGCGTTCACTACACACGACACAGATGGTAGAACATATTAATAACATATTTATAAATATCTAAATTGGAAACATCAGTGCCTTATGGTGTTACTCACGGCTGGTCTTACAAAGGGCGAGAGTTTCACACTTTGACTCACTGAAGGGTCAACAAGGGCCGCGGGATAAAGTTATAAATAAGTGCTCCTTATTTAGCAAACATTAATATGAACGTGGTAAATATAAACGCATTTATTTAAGTCCGTGCGGTTTATTATTGTCAATTCCAAGACGTATTTTAGTTAACTTTATTTTACTTGAACATTTTAATACGTCTGGTTTTAATATAGCACGACACCTAAAAATCATGGAGGTTTGCGCTTCCTCATTCTAATTATTAAAACTTATTACGCGGGAATTATCAACTCATTAAAATGCCAAAATATATTATTTTGTTAGTCTTCCAAGATTCTTCGCGATGTTTGCCGCACTGTATACGTGCGTAGTAATTGACTCATTGAGTGCTGGGATTAGAATTCGCAACCAGCATTCTATTACTACGAGACCGCGCATTCTTCTCCGTAACTGCAAAAGGACCCAAACAGTTCCGAGACAATACTGTCAATAAACTCTCAAGTGGCAATTACTGAGAGTGGCTCGGTAACAATGCGCCAATTAAATACAGTTTAGTGCGGCCTCGACCTTGCTCCGTTCGGCAGCGGGTTCAAACCCACCGCGACGTCATCCTTTCAATTCCGCACTTTTAACTTTTGTTTTCATCGTGTTGACGACCTTATTTGTCTGCAACTCAATTGTGATGCATCGGGTAAATAAACTTAATAGTGAATCGTACATAAGGTTATGTGTAGTATGAACTTTTCTCGTGGTTGTCAGAAACTACTAGGTAGTTTTCTAAATCAACCAAACAAATCACTGTTATTTCCTTTGAAGATTAAATAATATGTTTTCGTGAAGGTACCAGCGTATAGGTTGGTTATTGGCAATACCGCAAAAGAAAGCTTATTTCACAAGAAAATCACTTGGAGAAAAAACTCTCATAAAACAAAGAGACACTCCATTTGGATGAAAATAAAATTTGATTTAGCCGTGTTCTACAATAATGGAATACAGAGGCTTGAACCAATAAAAATATTTAAATACAACATAAGTCCAGCATTTTAAAAACGTAACACAGAAAATTGTACCATAATAACCTTAGATTGTATAAAATTGCAAAAAAATCTGAGAGACAGAAATATAGACTCAATTTTGTATATAATACTAAAATATCTACTTTATCGAGTTAGCTGGTGCGGTGGGGTAATGTAGTTTTGGGAAGAGGTTGTTGGGGGTAGCGAGTGTCTACGTAGACCGAAACTTGCCAACAAGTTAAGTGGCTTTTACGTGACGTCACTGACAACATTGGAAAGTAGAAGTAGCTAAAAATAGAGGCATTTTCAAGTTTTATATCGCTGGTAATACAAAATGTAAAAATATTTGATCACAGATCGGCATCGTCATTTATATGTAGATTAGTTTACTGAGCAAATTACCACAATCTTTTTAAATTAACATGTTAAGATTGCAATTAATGGTAGTGACTGCAATTGCCGTCCAAATAGAGAACAGAATTGGACATACATACATACATAAACATCACACTTTTTCCCAGAATGGGTAGGCAGAGGACACCCACGTTTCGCCTTATGTGGTCCGTCCCATGATGCGATAGGGAGTGAGCCCACATTGCCGATATGGCGATCCATATCGGGCACAAATTCCTGACTCTGAGCTCAGGGCTTATAATAAATAGAAAAATCCAATATAACTTTCCTCGACCCGAGATTCGAACCCGAGACCTCAGCTTTGTAATCATACCGTAGTAAAACTACGCCACCGAGGCAGTCCACAAGAGAGAACAGAATTTTAATTTATAACGTTTTATTTAGCAAGGTCAGATGGTTACCTGCCAGGGGTGGCCACCAATTTATATCAGTTGGAAAGTAACTATTCAGATATACACAGAATTACCCCGAAACGATACATTTACGCAGGTCACTTTGACGGCGTCGTGACCACGTATGTGTTTGTAAGTATTTCCCATCCATATTCTAATAAAACAGCATGGTACAGCAGTACATCTACTGCCGCAAATATCCATATAAATATGAGGTTGATATTTCAGCTTCTATAAAGCTATTTTAAATTTTTATATTGAAGCGCCGGTTTTCCTGGAAGCCGGAGTATTTTAGTAGTAATAAAATGTATTCCCTATTATACATTCAAGGATGGCTTTGATGTCGCCTCGTGAAATATAAAATATTTAACAAGACTATTAAACGGCTGTATAAGGTTACGTAAAAGCTTTGAAAGATGCGAGAAAAAATGTGGCTTTTGACAAAATTTATGAATGGGCTAAGAACTTTGATCTCTAAAGGTTTTCTATTTAAAAATATTATCAATGTAACTAAACTTTAATGGTCCATCGCTGGGCACAGGCACCCTTCCTTTATTCCCAGTTATTACGTTCTTGGACGATTTAGGACCAACCTGAGAGAAACTTTTTATTTTTTCTTTTGACTTCATCTATGTCTGCCTCGGTTTTGTTATTGATAGGTTACTCGGTGGAGATTTTATACCACTACTGTGGCCGCACATGGCAGACTAAACACGGGCACGTTAAAGTGACCATATTGCACCTGATGATAAGTCCAGAGCTAGCTGAACATCTACTGAGGTAATCCAGCAAGCCTGGTGAAAGCAGGAGATATAAATAATTAACATATGAAATACAGCAGGAATTTAAACTCCACATACTTGCATTGTTTTCTACCTATGTGTTTGGTAAAAATAGACTTAGTCAAATCTAAAATTCTGATGAAATTTCCGGATAGATTCTTTTTCATCAATGTTTATTTAAAGTTGGCGTGGGCTTAGCGGCATATGACGTTTATACCCATTGCATGTGGAGGCACTATGTGGACAAACCTTAAAAAACTATTATTTTTGTGGGAATATTGGTACGGTTGAAACTGTAGCAAAATTGTTTGCTATGTTTAGAAACCATATCGAAGATCTCACGATACCGAACTCATAAATGCAACCATTAGATCTAAGGCTAATCAGAGCGTATTACATAATTTAAAATAAAAATAATAATTAAACGAACAAATAATCCCATGAAACTAAATAAACTATTTATCGCCACCAATAAATACAGAATCGTTATCTATACCCGTACAATAGACCCAGTGACGTAACACAGTTTGTCGCAGTTAAACCATCCCTTAATTTTACGAGCGCACGCGCCGCCCATAAACCGTTGTGCCGATGGAAAATCACGGTTTAATGCCACTTCAAATAACCGACATGATTACATAAAGCCAAAATAACCGCGCTGATATAAGCACGATATAGATCGGATGTAATACGCTTTGTGTGTAATTACAGATCATTTTGAGCGATAGGAAGTCTATTCCTCCAAGACAGCTTCCGTTACGCAGTTGGTTAGACGCCGACTGTGAAACGAGAGACCGCGGGTTCGATCGGACAAATGTTTGTGTTATTTGTGAGACTGAAAAGTCTCTCGTAGTTCCTGGTACCCACGACACGAGACTTAATTGCTTTTAATGTGGGATCAGGACTAGGTATGAGGCTGTTGAGTGTATTTATTTATGAAATAATATTTATAGACCATTTTGTGCGATACCAAGTCCATTGCTGGGTACCGGCCTTTCCCAATGACCACTTTGCTGAGGGAGGGGAGATTGTTATCAATAGTCTACGCTTGTAAGACGGATTAGCATAGAATGTCTACATGCTGTGCAGACATCACTGACAAGTTTTAGGCCACACCGTACTGTGGTAATACTTTTAACCTATACAAAATTCATCACGCCCTTGCACCTCCACACCTATCGTATGTTGATACCATATCAAATCATATGGGCATATACACAAATACAGTATTCACTAACGGATGAATATTTTAGAAACGGATGTAGGACAAACTATTATTTTGAAACATAGGTTTAGTGGGTATATTTCCAATGCGGAGCGGAAAACTAGTTTCACGTACACGACTGTCCCTGTAGACTAAAAACTTTCTGCTCATTATATCCTGCTGCTGTTCGATATATTGGTACTTAGCATTAGGCTATACTGGTAAAATGGCGTCTTTTCTGGAGTGATATCGTAAGCCACAATATACATTTTTCAGGGGAGTTTGTTTTCCTTTTCTCATTAAAAATACTAATTTTCTAAAAAATGATCCGTAAAAAAATAAAAGTCGTGTACATTAAAAATAAAACTTATAAGTTAATATTATCAGGTGGAAAACCGCTACGATTATGAGCAATACATATTATTTTCGCGCATACTGTATTTTTCGTGAAAAGGCGTGATATATTGGATTAGGGTGAAAAGGCTATTACCAAAAAACACAACCCTTTCAATTTCTTGTCTCAATTGCAATATTTTGACAATAATTTATGCTCTCTTTGCGTGTTTTACGAGGGGTGAAAAAAATTACTAGAAATCACAATGCATTTTGGTCCCTACATTATTGTTAGATTTATACTAACGCAAAACTTATGTCATGTATTGATATATTATTACATTGCTCACATTGCTATTTCGACTTTCATTAATTTGTTTTACTTGCGGACGTATCTGTTTAAGCCAGGGCCCATATGGAATTATCTCTCTTCGACCAACAAGATTGTTTAAACAGCATTACATTCTATTTCACGAGCAACATAGCTCAAAAGCAATATAGCCACACATAGTCGTATGTGACATTGGCGACAATGTTCGACACAGAAAATTGTCCAAGTGTAAAACGTGGCTCGTGCGAGTGGAAACATCGTGTTAATCTGGAGCGTCGTTGCAGCGCAGTACAGCGGTGTACAGCGTAGTACAGAGTACAGAGTACAGCGGTGCAGCGCAGAATCGGTAAACAATGCAAGTGGCGCAGTGGACCGCGAGAGCTTTTACTGTTGGTTTGTGAGACAAGGTAAGGACGGATAGCGGACAGAGCTGTTTCTATAATGGGAACCATAGTAATGATTGGCAGGTCGCTTGATGGAAATTGATCTTGTAAACAGCTGTAGCACCTAGAGAATCGTTGGTGCTGGCTGACAAGTGTATTAAGATTGGGATGGTGAGGAGTTAGGCAGAATTACAACATATTAATAAAAAGAACAGATGAAAAGATGCTCCATTATAACATCTACCAAGACGAGAAAAGACCACCCTATTCGAGCTGACCTATTCCAGCCATAGTCCAAAGCAGATCAGACATTAGCACCTAGATTAAGAACTAACATGCTCGACCTACACTGCCAGGTACAGTTGACAAACTATGCACTTAGTTTCAGTTGAAGTTCATCCCTGTATTACAAAAACCATTACCTACGCAGAAACTCGCTGACAACTCATGTCTGGGACCACAGACCTTACTACGCGGAAACGATCCAATATTTGCGAGATATACGACGGATTGAGTCCAACGCCGCGTCAATGAGTTGGATCAAATCTCTTCGTTCTGCGAAACACATATAATGTACAATATGCGCCGTTTAGGATTTGGCAATCGAGATGCACGTCGATTCTCCATTTTATTGAAAAGTGTGTGTATTTTGGCGCGTCGATCTGCGCAGATTATTATGCAGACCTTGGCGGATTTTATAGATAATGCGTTTATATTATTAAGGTATTATTTATTTAGATCGATGAATTTACAATGACTTAAATTTAATAATGCCGACCACCAGTGCAGATATAATTTAGCGATGATTCCTGCCAATGAGAAATGCTTTGTAGCTTTTCGATCTTGCGGGGGCAGTAAGGAATGGCGTGGGCCGTGATCCTAGGTATAATCTCTTGGAGAAAGCATTAGTGGAAATCACAGAACCGTTATATACTCAAATGCGATTGAATTTTTGTCCTATAATATTGATTATCTTAGGAGTGAAGCATTATTATGGGCAGCCATTATATTAGCATTATGATGCGAAAAAATTTGAGCTTCTTTAGCTTAGATTTTTCTTTAAAGCTTATGACGTGTCAATTGCGGATGACCTGGAACCGGTCCTCAAAACGCCAGGCAGAAAAAACGAAGATAACTTCATAAAGTCCATACGTTGACCAATCGGTATTGGATAAACCTGTGAGAAAAACCATAGATCCAACCCTTACACAATAAAGAACATTTACTGAACATCATATGTTCCTGAATAAAAGCGTATTATCCATCACACCTCTACACACTGTAATGCATATCAAAAAAGCTAAAAGCATTGTTCTACGCGAACATATTTTGTTTTAATGTTTTGTTTCTGCGTGTGAAATTGCAGGAAGAGTGGAATCGCGCTATATATTCAGGCGGGGGTCGTAACTTCCATTAGGGTCGCAGTGGCGACGCGTTGTAGCTATTTATTGGATGTTACATGGATTCTGCAACCTATTATGGGTTCAGTTATTCTACGCATTCTACTTACTGACAACTTCATTTGCATTCTGGAAATTAGTATTTCTATTTCCTAATGTTTAATTCGAGAAAATATTGTACAAATATTGTGATTAATATGTCTGATATTTTTGCTTGAATATTGACTTATATTTTAACTGAAATGAAGACAATTATAGTAAGAAAACTTGTATATCTAGTCCATAAAAATATCATCGTCAATTTTAGCCACTAAAAGTCAACTGCAAATTTTAAGCCTTCCTCAATTCCTATAGTTATATGTTGGAAGCGGCGTGAGTTTAACAATAAACAACTTCCAACAACCTTCATTGGGTTGTCTCACCTCCCATTCATCTTTCGAAGATCTTTACACCCCATCAGCCATTATTCCACACCATATACACTTTTGAAACCCTTTTAAGCCTTCTAACTTAAAACACGCTCTACCAAGTGTCCCTACACAACCCGTGAAATGATTCGCACGTAACACAGGTCAGTAATTGTGCGCGCGAGCGTGGCCGGCGCCCACGCGCTCTCACTTTTAACTTGCGCCCGGTGTCGCGTGTCGCCCCCCCGCCCATTCATTACTAATTGTCAATGGAGTGGCTCACTGCGGGTTGCTTTAATGTCTAACATGAGCGTAAACATAATAAGCTATTACATGTATTGGTGTTTTTATTTATATCGTGAGCCCATAAAGGCCGACTACTGAGTACAGTGGTCCAGTGCAATCTAGAGTACGATTGAGATGGTTTAGGCCACAATCCACCACGCTGGCTTAATGCGGGTTGTCGGATTCTACATACCGTATACATTCTTTTACAGCAGTCTAATGTCTATGTTATGCAAGTTTCTTTAATGTCAGGCTTGAAAATGAGAAGTCAATGGTTGTCCTGAAATTCGCTTCGGCGTGGGGCGCGGCGACTACCATTTCGACTGCGAACATTTGGTTTGTTCTTAACACACCACCACGCGCTTGTAATATTGTAATATATATGATCTATATGTACTACTTTGTATAATAAGACGAAGGATATTCAATCATTTTTTCCTTCTTTTAGGATCGTATACTCCACCTGGGCTGCACTGAATTCAACCTCAAATAAATGGTAGTCACGTGGTCGTGTCTGATTTAATAGAAAGCACCATTAATTCTCCTGAACCTTCAACTCTCACTACGGCTTGTAAATCTCGAAAGCGTTGTGTTAATAATTTGTGTGGCACATTCAGATTACCACACGTACAAATATATTCATTCACCACAAAACCCGACACTATATTAAAGTAATTTGGTAACTTGCGCGTTAGTGTGGGGTCGCCGACCCGTCCAACCTTCACGGCGCGCCGCGTGAAGGCCGGCAGAGTTCGTTCACACCAAGGACCTGACTGTTAATATTTCCGTAACACGTAAAATTCGTAGACGTGGTTTATGACTGTTTCTTTAAACGTCATCTTGCGAATAAAATGGACTTATTTGGTTTAGTTGTGTTGATCTGGGTTTATTACTTACGTGCTGGGCGTGTGAATATGGGGAATATAAATGTAGTTTATAGGCTATCATAAGTTCACGGCTCGATCCACCTAGAAATATGATTTCAAATAAGACATGATGTTTTATTGGCCTAGTGACAGGGTGTATAAGCTATAAAAATCTGGGTCTTAATCCTAAGCCGAGCACTCTAGTTTGACAGTTTTTGATTAACAACATATTACACAAAATATGTCACGCCATGACTGGAAATTGTGCGATAGCAATAGGGTTGTTCTCTACCTTCTGTCATCTAAAAAAGCACGTTCTTCTACACTCTCTATAAACCAGACGCTTATGTGTAAATGTAAAGTACTGAACATCCAAAAAATTTAAATTAAATTTTCCCAAACGCCTCAATAAGTTTAATATCCATCTAGTGCCTAGTTTGATTCGCCATAAAAGTGTCACAACTCACATCTCACTGCGACCGCTTTACGGCGCGACTAGCGCTTTCATGTGCACGAGCGGTTATAAAAACGCGATTAATTTGTTTACGCTAATGAATCGAGATGTACAACGCGGACGCGAAAGCAAACCGACAGTAAACGTCAACGTCACGATAATTTATATCCTACGCGCTTGATCTACGCTTTATGTTGGGGACTTCGCACGGGCGTGATTACGACGCGTAGGTGACAACAATCTACAGATATCGCCATTACATAAATATGAGCATGAGCGTTGATTGCAATATAGTTTCGAGCTAATTACGGTTGTAATAGAAAGGAGTAGGTATACGCTATTTGTGTACGTCCAGATACCTACCACCGCACCTACATATCGTATGAGGTAGACTCGCCACGGTGATTCTAGCAAATGTGTCGTGCTTCCGAATCAGTCTGTATTTAACAACATAGTATAAAAACAAAGTCGCTTCCCGTTGTCTGTCCCTATGTATGCTTAGACCTTTAAAACTACGCAACGGATGGTGATGCGGTTATTTAAAATAGACAGAGTGATTTAAGAGGAAGGTTTATATTTATAATACACAATTGCTTTGCATAAACAAAGGAAAAAGGGAAGGAAGAAGAAGAATCATCCATCCATCCATCAGCCAAAGGAAGTCCACTGCTGAACATAGGCCTCTCCCAATGATTTCCACAGTGACCTGTTAGAGGCAGCCCGCATCCAGCGACGTCCCGCGACCTTTACCAGGTCGTCTGACCACCTAGTGGGTGGACGTCCCACGCTGCGCTTTCCGCTTCGTGGCCTCCATTCGAGAACTTTTTGGCCCCATCGGCCATCAGTTCTCCGTGCTATGTGCCCCGCCCATTGCCACTTCAACTTGCTAATCCGCTGGGCTATGTCGGTTACTTTAGTTCTCCTACGGATCTCCTCATTTCTGATTTGATCTCGTAGGGAAACCCCGAGCATAGCCCTCTCCATAGCTCGTTGAGTGACTTTGAGCCTCCTAATAAGGCCCATAGTAAGAGGCCACGTCTCGGTGCCGTATGTCATCACTGGTAACACACAACTATCGAAGACTTTCGATTTGAGGCACTGAGGTATTTTGGACGAGAAGACGTCGCGTAGTTTCCCGAACGCTGCCCAACCGAGTTGGATTCGACGATTGACCTCTCTCTCGAAGTTGGACCTGCCTAACCGGACCACTTGCCCTAAATAGACATATTCGTCTACAACTTCGAGAGTCGAGCCCCCAACTCCGATCGGGGTGGGCACAACATGGACATTCGACATTATCTTCGTTTTGTCCATGTTCATTTTAAGACCCACCTGTTGGGAGACTCGATTTAGGTCTTCGAGCATAGTGCTAAGGTCTTCCAGCGATTCTGCCAAGACTACAATATCGTCGGCAAATCGAAGGTGAGTGATATACTCGCCGTTGATGTTGATGCCGAATCCTTTCCACTGCAAGAGCTTGAAGGCGTTTTCCAGCGCGGCAGTAAACAGTTTCGGAGATATGACATCTCCCTGTCTTACGCCTCTCTGTAGTGGAATAGCCTTCGTGCTCTGATCTTGTACTCGGACCGACATGGTGGCGTTGTTGTATATACACTTCAACACTTCGATGTACCGATAGTCAATGTGGCACCGCTGAAGAGACTGTAGCACCGCCCAGGTCTCGATCGAATCAAAGGCTTTCTCATAGTCCACAAACGCTAAACAAAGTGGCAAGTTATATTCCTCGGTTTTTTGTATAACTTGCCGAAGCGTATGAATGTGGTCTATGGTACTAAAGCCTTTTCGGAAACCGGCTTGTTCGGGAGGCTGGAAGTCATCAAACCTGCGTTCGAGACGATTTGTGATGACCCTCGAAAACAGCTTATAGACATGGCTCAGGAGCGAGATGGGCCTGTAGTTCTTCAGCAAAGTGTTATCACCTTTTTTGAAGAACAGTACCACCACGCTCCTGCTCCATGCCTCTGGCGTTGTGCCCTCGAGGAGAACGGAATTGAAGAGCTTCTGAAGGACTTTCAGTATCGGCATACCGCCCGCTTTCAGAAGCTCTGAAGTGATTCCGTCCTCACCCGGCGCCTTGTTGTTCTTAAGCTGTTTCAGGGCCATCTCAATCTCACACAGGTTGATGTCCGGGATATCATCGCTAAAGTGTCGGATCAACTCGGCTCTCGGGTCTTCGGCCGAGCTAACAGCAGGTTCGGCAACCGAGGTGTAAAGCTGTCCGTAGAACCTCTCGATCTCCCTTAATACCTCTGCCCTCGTCGACACTACGCTGCCGCCGTCCGTCTTCAGCCTAGACAACTGGCTTTGCCCAATAGACAAGTCTCTTGCAAACACTTTGGAGCCTCCGTTCCGCTCAATTGTCTCTTTTATGCTCACAGTATTGTGAGCACGGACATCGTGTCGCAAGGACTTCCAGATCCGTCTATTGAGCCGCCTATATGCTTCGGCGTCATCGGAAGACTGCAGCGCCATAGATCGACGTTCGGCCATGAGGTCAAGAGTGTGGATCGAGAGTTTTTGGGGTCTATCTCTACGGCGAGGTCTAAAATACTTAGATCCCACCGTATGGACAGCTTCTACCAAACCGCTGTTTAGCTCGTCCACTGCAAGGTTTTCTTTGAGACAATCAAAGCGATTTGCCAGCTCAAGTTGAAAGCTCTCGGGGTTTTGGATATGGGCGCGAGTAGGTCGGAGCGTAGATTTCATCAAGCGACGCCTTTCTAATTGGACATTGATGTTCAATGTGCCTCTAACCATTCGGTGATCACTGCCGGTTTTCACCCTGTTGATCACAGAGACATCACTGAACATCCGTCTATTCGTCGTCAAGATGAAATCTATCTCGTTTCTCGTAGAACCGTCAGGACTCAGCCAGGTCCATTTCCTGTGAGGCGGCTTCTGGAAGAAAGAGTTCATCGCAAAGAGTCCCTCTTTCTCCAGAAAGTCGGCCAGCCTCTGACCCCTGAGGTTCCGTTGCCCATGTCCAAATTGCCCCACTTTCAGCTCTGCATCGCTTCTCATGCCCAACTTTGCGTTGAAGTCCCCCATAACAACATTGAAGTAGGTTTTGGAAGTATGTATGGCCCGACTTATGTCCTCATACATCTCCTCTACTTCTTCATCTGGGTGTGTCGAGGTCGGCGCGTATACCTGTATGACCTTCAGCGAATATCTTTTTGATATTCTGAGTATAAGGTACACTACCCTGCTCGACACACTTTCGATGGATACGATGTTGTTTATGAGAGACCTGTGGACGAGAAATCCGACACCTCCTCGGGACTGTTGGTCGTCCCCCCGGTAGAAAAGCAGGTTACCGGACTTCAGGGTTATCGTGTCCTCCCCGATTCTTCGGACTTCCGACAACCCCAGAATGTCCCAGTGTAGCCCACTCAATTCTTCTTCCAGTTCGACAATCTTCTCGTCTGTCCTCATCGTGCGTATGTTATGTGTTACCAGGGCCAGTCGTCGTCGGGGGTGGTAGCCGGGGCCAACCCGGGGATTCTTAGCACCCCCTGCCCCGCCGTAACCATGGCCGCTACCGTAGCCAGGAATAGCGGGGCTGCCGGGGACTGGGGGCCTGGTCCTGGATTTATTTACCATTGTGAGGTTTTTGCCGATACTCGCCACGCTTGGCAGGCGGGTTGGCGAGCGCAGGAGGGGACTCAAGTTGATGACGCTGCTGCCCGTCATCAACCGGGGAAAGGAAATATAGTTTGTGGTTAAAGGATATTATGGGAAAGGAAAAATATGGCCTGTAGGAGTGGATACTGCAGTCACGGAAGGTAAGGTTGGTAGTGACTGCCGTAGCTCGGGAGGCCGAGGTCGCGTACTCGTAGCACCTATTCTAGGACAGGCCATGACCACTAGATAGGAGCATCCCTGACCAAAGAAGAATCGCTTTGCATAAATGCAGATGCTTTCTGATTCCACTCCACACCAGATACATGTATATTATTGTTGGTACAAACTGGGACACCCTTTATACATATACAGGAATCAAAAAATATCTGCACCCAGGCGGAACTGGGACGGGCCGCTAGTAATATATGTATATAAGCTGTATTGCATGTACGATCAAATGCATTGTAGTCACTTCGCAAAGTCATTGGTAAGTTAAATAATAGTTGTTGAGACTGCTGAATCTATGTTTAATTTGCATATTTTGGATCAAAGTAATTAGAACGTTGCTCAATTGTTCTTGTTTTACGCGTACAGTGAATGTTAATGTTGCAATCAGACGTTCTACTTTATTTACTTGTTACATATTACTCGCGGTTTCTTGTTTCACAATTTCACCAAACAATGCGCCAGAAATTGCATACTATTATGTACTAAAACTTCTAAATAAATTGCATACTTGCATAATCTTTGTTGAGTAGGTAGATATTGTCTTCAAAAGATATAGGATGATTTTAAAATAAGGTACGTAGCAAAACTATTGTCTAACAAGTATTTTTTAAGTTTTTAGTCTATTAAGCTGGTGAATCTATATGTGTATGTTTATAAACAGCGATCATGACACACAAATAGGTACATCGGGTTTCGTGTAGGGCGATATAAATATATTCCAACAATCTTTCATGGAACAAAAAGACTAGAATCTAAGATGCATTCACTTTTTCAAGCGTATAAAAACCCTCAGCGTTTCCCTCGCGTTCGTACAAGCCCTTATCCCCGTAATCCAGCCACACAATGTCGCGCACTAACTTTCCGATAATCCCCGGCGGGCAGCGCGTTTAAACTTGTCCCCAGTCTCCCCGCTAATAAACCCAATCCCGACTTATTCCGTCCTTATGAATTTTTTATCGACTCTTTGAAGTTTTTTCTTAGATATCGAATGTCGCGTCAATGTCATTTTGATACCTTCGACAAAGTTTATTCAATGATATTTGTGGGGCTTATTATGAGTATTATTTTATGTGCTTCTTTTTGAATGTCGACTAATGGATGGAATTTCTTTGTGCCGTTGTGTTGCCTTTGAAGGTGATGTACATTGCTTTTTGTTTAATATTAAGACTCCATCCATGTTTGGGTTTAACAGTCGTTAATGGCATTACAATGTCGTGCTCGAAATTAAATAAAAGTTTTCTTTCTTTGATAGTCTCCGTGGTACAGTTGGTTCGAAAATGGCTGAAAACGAGAGATTGATCCTCGCTTCAAGACGAATATCTGAAGCGGTTCCCGGATCTGAGTGTTTCCGAGACGGAAAAATCTTCCGTGGTTTCTGATACAAACGACGCAAGACCTGTAGCTGAGTGAAGTGTCAGAACTATGTATGTGGCTGTGGAGTGTATTTATTTATTTACACGTCAGTACAATACACGCTGTACGTATTACATTATACATACTAGAGTAATTTGCAATAAATTTAATAATTGATATAATAAACTACCATTTTCATCGCAGAATATTTTCAGTAAGAAAAAACATTAAACAAAAAATATGAAACAGTTAGAAAGCGTGAATTGTTTTATAGACTAGCAAATATCAACAAAAATGCATCGTGTAGACCGCACGCGCCGAGTGTGACGGCTTCCTGCGTCGATTTCTAAATAATTTCCGTGAGTCGGACGCTCGCGGCGACACTGCTTCGACACCCATATCCTGCGCCCCACACGCGATTTGTAACCTCTGGGCTTGTGTGACTTCGGATAAATCGAATTCCATTGCGGTATTGCAATTTTTTTATTGTGATGAAAGCGATTTTTAGATAATACGTAGTCGATTGTGCTTTTAAGTGTCTTATTAGTCCAGTGGTACATGCATGAGGATGGAATCGCATGTCGTGCCCATCGTCCTGCTCACTCTGAGGGCACAGTGGTACTTCTACTCATCCAGTCAGGGATATAAACATGAGCTTATGTATATACATTGTATGTGTCGCATCTGAATTCAGAAGATTAAATACTTTTTTAACTTTTTCCTCCTTTTATTACACAGATTCCAAAAAATCTCTTTAGATGTGAGTTATTTAGTGTGCCTCATATCAAAGACTTACTAAGACCTTAAATATACCTATAACAAGCTTCTATTTCCTTGTAATGTGTTCTGAATACATCTTAAAATTCAAACAAACGATTTTTCCATTTTAGACAGCGTCTACATGAAAGTACAGTCGTCAGTTGGCAACCCTATTTCATTCTTATGATGTGGTCTAATTCCGTTGTTTTCCGTGTTCTTTAACAAGGTCTAATATTAGCCGAGCGGTATGTTTGTGCCATACCAGGAACATTAATGCCTAAACGAGCAACGCTATATTGTTTCAAAGCAGGCCCAGATACAGACAGAAGTGGATTGAAATTATCGGAATAATGAGGATTTAAGGAGACGTATTAATAATTTCACTCCCATGATGTCTCGACCAGAAAGAAATGGTTTTTCGTCACACAATTGTATTTTTCGGTTCAACCATCTATTTTACTATCTCATTTTTAGCCAACTGGTCATAAAATCATAAGTAAAAAAATTATTCACGAGTAGCATTTATGAAATTTTTAATTACCAAGTGTAGGGTAACAGGCCTTCCACAAATTATTGGTTTTAACCCTAAAGGCTTCCGAACAAACAGTCCAATTGGTTTACTACGAGTATAGAAATCTCCCAACATAAGTTCCCTAATCCGCGCCATCTCCCCAGCACAATCGTTTCCTGTGAACTAATTCCGCCGGTTCAAGGAACTAATAACGATGTCTACATTGTTATACGAACTGCACAATATTTGAAAATAGATTAATTGTTTGAACAGCGTTATGTATAACATCGGTGTTTTCAAACAACTAGATCAAGTAATCAGCACCAATTTCCGAATGGAGGAAACGTTGCCAAAATATACGGGAATATTGTGGATAGGATTTGGAACCGACAAACATGTCGGCTTATGACTGTATCGCGGGTTTATTGGCATGTTTACTTCATTAGAGAATATCATTATTTATCGAGGGCATCTTTGAGAGATAATTTGGAATGGTAAAACGTAACAAGCGCTTCCAATCCTATGATAGTTTCAATGTATGGTATTCGTTTCGTTTTCCTTGGATCCGCCTTGCGTTGTTAGTATAATTTTCGGATGCATTTTGATGGTAATCTTATGTTATGAATTTCTACAATTTTAAAAATATGAGTTGTTCAATGTTCAGTACATCGTAAATAAAAACAAATATTTCGAACAGATAAGAATGACATAAGGTCACATCTTCATCCCAAGAGGAGTAAGCAGAGGTGTCACTAGTGCCACCTACCGTAAATCAAGCTTACTTACATTCCAAAAAGTATCACGGACATCGGACCCAGAATCTCACAAAACGTTTTTTATCATATAAATTATGATTTTCGTACAATTTCTACAACTCGTTTAAAAATCTAAATTAAATATATTCTGTATGCGCAATACTTTCTCATTAATTACGCAAATAGGCCAACAGAACAAATACCGTCGAGACTGAAGCGAACCACTCCACAGTGACGTCAATCAGATGAAAACACTACAAGCAGACTTCTCAGGAACAGCTCGTCTTACACTGTATCGGATTCCTATTAGTCAGCATATATTTCGTGTATTTATAGACAGTTTGGTAGACCCAGGTAAAATTGATTTTAATTATCATAGACAACACACTATATAGGAACTTAATAGCTGCGTATTTTAAGTCCATACCTACCTACTTTTAAAGAAATTAAATAAAATTATTATACCTAAGTTGGCAGTTGACGGATGTTCGATGTTGTTCCTTCTGGAAGTGGTAGAGCAGTTCAGTCATGATCAGTCAGCAGATCAGTCATGACTCAGCGTGAATGGGCAGGCTCGTCCAGGGTAGTACCACTGTCTCACAGGAAATCGACGTGAAGCTACAACTTCACTTTCGCGTTTCGTTCGGTGAGCGAGGTTGCCGGATGCCCAATACAGATACACAACACTATATTGAACACCACAAAGTACAGAGACAATAATACATAGAAAACCTAAAAAATTGTGTTTAATTGGCCGTCTTATCGCTATAAGTGATCTCTTCCAGACAACCAAAGACAAATACGTCAGACAAACCAATACCCCTTTCCTCTTCCCATATTTTTTCCTTCCCGATCTCTTCCCAATTTGATTGGCCAGCAACACGTCTATGATCCAAGCGTTGTGGATGTTCATGGGCAGCAGTGATCACTTACCATCAGGTGACCTGTTTGCTCGTTTGCCGGACCTATGCAGTAAAAAAAGTCTTATAGCGACCATCGTACTCGATGAAAAATCCACCGTAGAGACTTCCGTATGCCCCGTTTCGGGTTCAGCGTGTGTATATCCTATTTCGACCAGACCGGCATTATTGTGTCGGCCGAGTGTCTCGGGTCTCGTGTAGCGAGACATGACCATCTATCGCCGCCGGAAACCACTCGGTTTGCACAACTGACAAGAGATCATATATTTTCGCCAATACGAATGCTACATACTTCCAAATAACTGCACCTATCATCAGACTAACTTTCCTATCTTTGTTCAGAATAAAAGAAAAAATAAATACACCCAACAGTCAAATACATAATCCTACCCCCATATTTAGATTGGATGTTGTGTCGTGGGTATCAGGAACTGCGAAAGACTTTTCGGTCTCACAAACACCCACACCCGAAACAAATACTTGCAGTTCACACAGACATTTGTCTGGGTGCGGGAATCGAACCCGCTGCCACTCATTTCAAAATCAGTGAAACCAAAAATGAGGCAAATCAAAACGTTTGACAAATTCTGTCAGTCTGCAAATTTGTGTTAGCCCAAAAACTGTCAATGGAAAAAATATGACGGCGTTGAAATATTTAACACATAGCAATAAAATCACTTGTAGATATTTCTCAAGCGCGATATATAAATGTGGTTAGATTAATGGTTTCCTGCGCTGTAAAGTTTTTGAGTTATTTCGACCTTGGCGCGGCGGTTGCGGGTCGGATGTGACGCGAAATGTTGCGGATTCGATTTCGACATGTATATTTAGCTGGGTGTGTTGCCAATTTGGTTGAAATATTGTCGCGAATTTGGTGTAGTAGTAACGTGCCTGGCCTGGGAATTCTGGGTCGTGGGTTTAAATCTCATGGAAATAATAATAATAAACTGTTTATTTATAGCACCACATAGTTCAAACAAGAGATTAATTATAAACTAAAACTTAATATGCTAAAAATTGGCGGTCTTATGGCTGAGTGCAATCGGAAATTGAAATACACTTTCAGTGATGATTTCTATTAAAAAATATTTTGGACTTTGGACTAGACTATTTCCTGGAAAGAAATGAATATTTACGATGGATTACGTCCGTTGGGAGATGTGCACTTCATGCTTCCAGGTCAGGACCGACTCAAGACTTTCCTCTTCCTATACTTTATCCTTCCCGCTCCCTCCCGATCTGATGGGCCGGCAACACATCCATGATCCAAGTGTTGTGGATGTTCATGGGCGGCAGTGATCACTTATCATTAGGTGACTTGCTTGTTCGTTTGCTGGACCTATGCTAAGCTATAAAAAAAAGACTTAATTCACCTCATCAATAATAAAATACTTGTCAGATTTCAATAGTGCTGCAGCGTTAGTTTTAAATCCTAGTTCACAGTCACATACACAATCTCGTTACATAATGTATATCATTTATATTCATGTTATTTTAACTGCTCGACACGGATATACAAAAAAGGATATTAATCTATTTATACACCGGTCCTATCACGAATAAAATGCATCAAAACAAGTCTTAAACATATATCATATGCATACTTGTAGAATGTTGCAAACGAGACACAAAGCATGTAAAATTAAAATATTTTAGACGTGTTTAAAATGTATATTGTATCAACTCAGACAGCTGGGCGGACACAACTGACAAGAGTGACGTCAATGTGTATAAATATTAATTATGAAACGTTTCGCATCGTTGGTCTAGTGGCAGCATACGATTATAGGCTGGGAAACGTAAGATCCAGAGTTTGATTCTCTGGTCGACCACTCAACTTTTTGTCAGTTTTTCGGACTCCGGCTACTTGCAGATAGATACACAACGCTTTTTTACATACACAAATACCCTTCCAAACAAAGGATCTCTCTGAGCATAATAATAAATAGTTATTTTTCTGTGTTAAGAAAATGAACAGCAGACAACGAAATGTCCACATTTAAAACGCTTCTAAACTGTTTCAGAGATTTTCTCCGATTAAGTCATAAAGATTATTGCAAAATGCAAACTACATACAAAACGTGGATAAAAATGGAACAGATTTTCAAAAAGTAAGGAGATATGTAAAGGCGCCGGGCTGGAGCGTGATAAAATTTTATTACTGCTTCGAGACACCTGGCGAAAACGTCGCTACTCTTACGTCATATTTTAGGATAACCAGGTTTAAAAATCGAAGTTTTCCGAATTACAATAACTAAATGACAAACGATTTTCAAGACCATTAATTCACTACAAAAAAACGTTTCTATTAGACAGTATGGCATTATTAGAAGACCAATTTTAATGTCAATATGTATTGGTGCTATGTTGTAAAAGAATAGTATAGACATCTTAAAAGCCTCGGCGATACTCTGGCCAATGTCTTAATATCCGTCTCACTATTCAAATAGAGCCAGCATAGGTCGACTCGTTTCACACAATCCGGATCAAGAGCCCAGTAATTTAAGGTGTGCAGCTAATTTAGTTTCATGCTGTATCGGCGCATGATGGCCTGGTGCCGAGCACGGGACTCCTCTACAATCGAGAATACGATTGAGAAGGCTTAGGCTGTACCACAGTGGCCTGGTATGGTTTAGCGGACTTCATATACTATAAAAAAATATTTCTATGGGGAGCCGATATCGATTTTACTAACCAAACTAAAGAACATTATGAGGTCAAAGGTAATCAAGTGACAAGATAAACATGGTGACGTCACGCAGGCGCGTGTTAGTAAACACGCGGTGTGACTGCGACGCGAGTCAATTGTCCACGCTCACAGTATTTGAACACCTTACACGGTACTGAATGAAACGATTACTGGTACCGAGAATGAAGGCAGTAAAGATATTGATACCGTACCGTAGCGATTTAAAAAAAAAAAAAAAATCTACGGTGTGTAAGTCCGCCAACCCGCACTAGGCCAGCGTGGTAGACTATATGGCCTAACCACTCTCAATCGTATTCTCGATTGTAGAGGAGGCCCGTGCCCTGCAGTGGGTCGTATATGGGCTGATACGATACGATACGAAAGATATTGACGTTGTTAGATATATTGGAAGGCTGAAATTAGTGAATTTAGTTGGAAAACAGAATGCTAAGTAAAAAATTTTGATGTCATTTCATACCTCTAATTACATAGGGCAATCTTAGCTATAATATTAGCTAAGACTTGCTTTTATATTTACTGGCCATATTGTTTCTTAGCGCTTCATAGATATAATAAATGACATAATTAGCTGACAAGTTGAGTTATTTTTTTACCACAACAGGGATACTTTTTCCAAAAATCTAAATCATAAGTGATCATCGGAGGTCGAGTAAACATTTCAGCTTCTCTTTTCTCCTTGGCTTTGGCTCCATCAACCCCATATATCAACGTTACTGTTTTTGGATTGTGACTGTGTACATTTACGGTAATTATAACTTTCTTATTGTTGTCATCATCTTTAGTCACAGTAAAATCATTGTTAAATATATTGCCCTCTCCAAAGTATCGGAATTATAATCCATATTTGACCTATTAATTAAAACCTCAATATTGATTTGTGTACGGAACAGATTACGAGAGAAGAAAACAATTTATCTACACAGAAAGCACATTCAGGGATCGTCGTAATTAATGCTAACCAGTAACCACATTACTGAGCAAACTAAATACTCGCATTCACCGATTAACATACTTTATTTACGTTTTAGTTGTCGGATCATCTCGAGGTGCTCGGTGTAATGGAGAAATTACCAAGTTTCACGATGCCAACAATTAACGACTTTCAATTTTTACATGTATCGGCCTATTATTACGCTAAGTAAAAAACAAATTCGGTCAGTGGATTATTATTATTATCCTATTGCCGATACCTTCTATGTCTTCTATTACCTGCAATATACCCACTATCTTCCAGGTATTGTAGTCGATGCGTAGTGATCACTTTCAATCAGATATAGCATGATGCTCTTTTACCTACTTCTAAAAATGTCAATTTCAATCAAATTTCCACTGATTGACTCTCAAATAACTGACCTGTTGGGTTGTATGCACTTTAGGCTAACTACATCAATAATTAAATTATCTAGTATGAATATAATAACGTCAAATCGAGAGCGACCGCCGCACCGTGGTACGCCGCTGAAAGCCGGTTCATATGCACTCCTGTCGATATTAATTCACTTATACAAGCTAAATTGATTTTGGATGCATTACTATAACTGAATTATGGTACTTGTATTGTGTAAGGATACTTTATCCTTTTAAAAGGGAGTGGTAATGCTTTTTTTAACATTTCATTCAGTTGACGTTCAGTGATCAACGCCCATGAAAATCCACAACGCTTGGATTATAGATATGGTGGCGGCATTTGTAATTGCGAGGGCAGCGGGAAGGAACAAGGATAGGAAGAGGAAAGGGGCATCGTGCATGCTGAATAAGGGTACGCAGACGACATAAAAAAAGTGGAGGAAATCGCTTGATACAGGCTGCTTCAAACAAGTCGTTGAGTAAATACTTGATGCATTCCTAATATTTTTTCTATGTTTAACAGTGGACTATCTGCGGCTGAAGATGATCCGTGTTGAAGTTGATCTCATGTAGTGCAATAGTCACTTAATAGTTTACAATATATTAATGGATTACAATTTTCATCGTGATCGCGACAAAGAGACTAAAATGATAGTGCTGATAGTGCAGTGCAATTCAAATAAATCTACTCTTGTGAGACGGTATTGAATCTTATTCCTGCCGAAAAAATTATACGGGCCTTATTGTACTATTTGGTCCAGGTATTTGCTTACGTCAATCGTAGATTGTACGAAAATGCTTCCTTAATGCGTACCTACAATAGATGAGGAAGTCAAAAGCTTTTAATACTTCTAAACAAGACTGCGTAGTCTGTCAATGTTCGATTTCCAAGAGAATAAAAATATGAATTTACGTTCAAAAGTAAAATTTATGTGATATTAAACCTCAATGTTTAGTGTGTCATAAAATCGATATCTAATTTGAGTGTATAAGTGGACCAGGAAGCGAAATAAGGTAAAAATATATGCGTCTGCCCATCCCACGCCGGATACAGCGCGGTATAAAACGCTACCGTTCACATAAACATAAATATATCATGTTATAGCAGGGTTGTACTCGGGATAGAGTATAGGGGGGGAATGGTTTTTAAACATTGCAGTGAATTTCTAGTCAAGTACTGTAATGACCGATGAGTTTTAGAGGTAGGGATTATAATGTATTATCATGTAATTAAAAAATGGCTTTTTAAAACAAAATTGCAGATCTCCCGCAGCTCGGCTAGAACGAGGGGCCAACAATTATTATTCGCTTATATTAAAACTCAGGAAAAGAGGAGAAAGAAATAAAGCGGCTTTTGACCTTACTTGGGATCACGCCATAAAGAAATTAAAATAATTTTCGATGTTCACGTCTTCATATTGTATACTTTAATCTAAGAAAAATCTCTCTGTCATGTAACATGAATCTATCAAGAATTAGGTATTACCTATGTTTTTGTAAAAATTTGTGGGCAAACCGCCCGCAGAATCCGAATTCCACCTCTGTCTTCTAAACACGAGAATGTAAAAGTTTCAGAGTTATTTAAATAAACAGTAAATCGCTAGGTTGAGTTTACGTGCGGCCAGCCGGTCCCTCAAGGTGATCCAAATACGACTCTGTGCACACCTGGATTATAAATATTTTTACATCTATACTATGTATATTTTATCTATATTTATTGCATTGTATGTATTGCTTCGTTTTTAAACTTTGGAAGCTTCGATACTATGTAGGTCTTCTGTTGGATGAGACTTTTAAACTTGTCTGATAGATGTCCTATTTATGCAAAAAAATCCAACAAAGTAAAGCTCACACCGCCTCGCTGCCCGTATAAACAAATTGAGAAATAATATGTTTTAAGAAGCAAAATAATGCAATTTTAATTATGAAACGACTATTTTCTTGTAGTTCACAATCCACATATTCACGAAACTTAAACATGAATAAGATCCGGTTAATCTAATCCAACTATACAGTATACACTCAATGACATAATTATATGATTCTAGATGTTTTATGATCTCACTGATCGATTACAACACAGCGCAGAATTATTCCGTGGGTTTTCTGTGAGATTACGAATACTTTGCTGTATTAGTACGAATAGGAATATTTGAAAACTTTCGATTTTAAATAAGTGTAACTCACATTCAAGCGTTAGCTAAATGACTGGTGATTTTGTAGGAAAATCACGGTTAAATTTACTTGTCACTATAATAAATTAGGTTTGCTCAAAGATGGTAGCAAAAAGTAAAGTAATGAGTTAATGATTAAAAAGATGCGCGTCAATATGCATTCCTATTTATTCAACATCAACGAGTGTGCAAATAGACATCCAATCATACAATTTTATTTAGTATATTGGTACGGTAAACGAGGAAACGTCTCATCTAATGTAAGTGATAACCGTCGCCCGTAAATTAAAAAAATACACCCAACAATCACATACATAGTCCTGACCCCACACTAAGATATATACCTTGTGAAACAGCTATCCGACACTACGTGAGACTTTTCAATTTCACAAACACGCAGGTCCAAAACAATTACTTGTGTATTATACATACATTTTTCGAACCCGCGTCTTCTTGTTTCACAGCCTTGTTTGACTCACACGACTTAGTGCGATATCATAAAAATCTAGTATTACCTCCCCCTGTCGCCTATGGGTCTTATTAATAAACTCGGATGAGCGAAATAATAACTTTAGTCCAAGGCTTTAAAATTGAAGTGATTATTTTGACTAATAATTTGACTATAATATTAAATAATGTAACTACATTACTATGCAATTCCGTGTTTATTAATAAAGTCGTGAATACCTCGCTATTCAAAATAATCGAGTCAATTCTAAAGCCTCGGACTAAATTTAATCCTACGCTCATCCGAGTTTATTAATAAGGACCTAAAAGCATAAGTCGTGGATAATCGTTCCTAATGAAGTTAGTTGACAAGTCACACATTTTCGGCAGAACTCGGGAGGTTGCGCGAAAGTTTCCTTTGTTGGCGTGTCGTCAAGTTTCTGACACCGTTTATAGGCGTTAATACGTCGAGAGATATTGGAGGAGCCATGCCATCTAATAGCAAAACTTATAAATTATGTTAATAATAAATTGACGTTTTTTTTTATAATATTATAGTATTTAGTGCGTGGTGGCCTGTTGGCAAGTGGACCAGACGCGACTGCCAAAATGTTCACGATGGTCGCGGGTTCAAATTCTATCGCACAACTCTGACTTTTCGGAGTCGTGTGTGTATTGATAGTCAATCACCACGGACTGTAACGGTGAAGGAAGACATCGGGAGGAAACCTGCATACCATAGCGATTTGCAAGAATATCTATGGTATGTAAAGTCCGCCAACCCGCACTAGGCCAGCGTGCTGGATTATATGGCCTAACCACTCTCAATCGTACTCTCGATTGTAGAGGACGCTCGTGCCCTGCAGTAGGACGTATCTGGGCTCATACAGTATATATTATACGGGGCAAACGAGCATTCGGCTCACCTGATGGTAAGTGATCACGGCCGCCCGTGAACATCTGCAACACCATAGGGCATGGAGATGCGTTGCCGGCCCTTAAAGTGTTAGTAGATTTAAGATATTGTTTGAGTGAATTAGAATGAAAATACTAATCAGTAATCTATCACACATTGAAATCAACACTGATCCAGTGGGGACTATACCCCAAGACTTTTGATGTATAAAGAAGGCTTACAATCAACAACGAGTCTATACATTAATGACAGATGTGCAGTGAAAGACTAATATTCCTTGAAAATTCATATTTGTGATGACCCAAAAGAAGAGTCTAGACCGCCATCCATCACGCAAGAAACAAAAGGGAATGAGTTTAATGGCTTACTCGTAAGTTTGTTAAACAAATACCATCCATCCATTAACCACCGCAAAATTTCGAATGGAAAACGAGTAATTATCTACTAATTAAACATTTTATACTCGCATTACAAAGTGTACAGTAATCGCAGTACACGTGATGGAAAAGGCAATTCAACCCAAAAAGAATACCACTGGAGAATTATGATTATTTCTCGCTGATTGACGCTACTATGCCGGTCTTCTCTAACCCGGATTCAGAGAGCCTCGCTCCCTCCTTGCGTCGTTCTCCTCAATTCTAAGGATCGTGACCTCTCACCAGCTTCCGTCATATGATGTCACGCCATTGATCTCGACTGTTAGCAACCTGTACAGCTTCGTATGTAGAGGTGTCAAGTGTGGTGCGGATCTGATCGGACCACCTTATTGGGTTGCGTTCACGTGCTCAGATAGACCCAAAGGTCTATCTTCACTTTACGATTCTCAGATGACACATAAACAGTCGAATCGAAATTCTATTGAAGAAATGATTTCGACAGCACTCTTACAATGAATGTTAAATAACGTAAGTACATGTTTAAGATATAATCATTTTAAAGGATTTTTCACTGGACATGTGCCAAATAAAAATGAAGGTTTTACTGTAGGTCCTATGAATTTAAATTTTCTTTGTCCCGTCATCAAGGTGAAATTCAAAGGTTATGAAGAATTTTTTATTCATAAATATTGTGAAGGGTGTAGTAATTGTACATGCAATAAATACAGTAGTTACCTGTAGTTTCAACGCTGCAACTAAACCTCATTTACACGGGCTGAGTTCTCGCTTCAAAGATACGATTATCGTAAGGATATAAAAAAGTTGCATCGTGTGAACATTGTCAGAACGCGATAATCTTATGGCGGTTATGTCATGCGATGGCATACGATTCTCGCCGCGAGAAACTTTTCCTGTGTAAATGGCGCTTAATGCTTCCAACACGCACTTTATGAGGAGGTTTATAGTAAACATTATGTTTGTTGTTTTTTACAGATTTTCTACAACTTGTGCTCAATTTTCTAGTTTGAAGTCTATTCTATTTTACTTCACTTCTTAGTTCTAAGCTTTAAATATAAATGGAATAGCATTCAGAAAGGCTCTTAATTAGGTAGGACACCAAGCTCAAGATCAATATATCCAACATACAGGTCACGAATAACAGCTCAGCCGCCAGTAAGCCGACTTGGCCCTCTTACATTGACGTTGTAATTACATCGTCAATTTAAAGAAGTACATTGGTTTGTAAACAAAGCTAATGGCCTGGCATCGCGAAAGAATGCGAACAACTCGCGTGATCCATTGACACGCGGTTCAATTCCAACGTACACCCTGCATGTTTACTCCTAATGTTTACGATATTACGTACCGCTCCGCTCGACGCCCATTGTTCTAATTTGAGACTGGATGCGTGCAAAAATGCACGTTTCTTATAACATAAGTATAAGCACCCATCGTAATGATACCCACGAACTAGTGTTCCTGGTTCATTTAGAATATTTTTTTTATAGCGAAGGTCCGGCAAACGAGCAAACAGGTCCCCTGATGGAAAATGATCACTGCCGCCCATGAACATCTCTAGGATCACGGATGTGTTGCCACTAGCCAGCCCATCTAAAAGAGAAAAGGGGTATTGGTACTTACCAATACTTATATCCTATATCTGTGTGGACTTCTGTTGACTCAAGATGAACGGGAAACGAGAAAAATGAAACTGGGAAGTATTACGAGTATATCTCCAGCGATCTCACTAACCGAAATACGTATAACAACAATAAAGCTTTCACTTCAATTTTCTCAGATCGGATTTCCCGTTTAGGCAATCCACTTTGAGTGCTTGGATAAATTGACGAGAATTGACGTCAGGCAAGTAAAACATCGGCATAATATAAAATCATGTATTGTCAATCTCACATAGACTTTGGATAAAGACTAATAGAAAGTTAAATCAAAATAACGTTGTATTTAATGGATATTCTAAATAAGTGATTTTCGCAAGAGCATCGTTAGTCGATTTATAAAATTAAGAACTTTCAGTAACCATAATTACACTTTAGAACAACGATCAGTCTTAAAACAAATTAAAGAAACTTTTCTAGGTCACTCTGAAGTTTCAGATTGATATAAAATGTATATTTACATTGTATGCATAGTGATTGAGCTAACACAGGTTTCTTTGTGTACACAACACTGTTATTCTCATCGCCCTTTTTCAATGTTTGATTATGAAATGTAAACATTAGTTTGATGTTTCCAATCTTCACACACATGGCGTTTATATTCATAACAAAGGAAGCACCTGTTGCACACACAAATTATAAAAGTACACCAATAAAAATAAAGCTAGCGCCATCTAGTAAGACATTTTTACAAAGTATGTTTGTCTTATGATAGTTTACACTAAATTCAATAGATGGCGTTAACAATCCTTTAATTAATTTTTAATTTACATTCTAAAGTGGAATTCGTAATATTATTAAAAATTTTGTATAGTTAAATAAATATAATGTTAAAGAAAAATAGAGGATTTGGATAAAGGCGCTCTCTGTTGAATATCTGGCGAACTAATAGACGGAGCATGAAGGAGTGAATACTAAATGTAACCATAGTAATGCATAGATGGCAGCACAATATCAATATAAAAATTTACAAAAACTATATTGCGTAAAATTTTATAAACTTCGATTTAATAAACCAAAATAAAAATATTATTATTGATAACAAAATAAAATATGAATTATGAAATATGATTCCAGGTGACTTGTGACGTGTTTAACCAACCTTGACCGACTAGAATGGCGGCTCCTCAGAGAAAAAGAAATAGATAGGTTAAGCTAAAAATTATGAAAAGTTTGCCATTTTCACCGTAATTTTTTAGAAGAAACTAGCGAAAAATATAGCGTTATGTGTTGGCAAACTACCTAAAATTAAAACCTTTGGTTACAAGAAAGCTACTTCGGACCAAATAACACAAAATCATAGATGACTACATCTCGAATAGTTAATAAAAATCGTTTCCCCTTCCCATAAGCTGAGGAGATAGAAGTACTTTTTGATAAAGGAAAGCTATCCCGCTGTGTTTTTGAGTCTAAATCTTATACCCATTACCCGGTGTAACTACTTTTTTATACACGACAAAGTAGCTGCAAAGATCTTCATAGCGAGTCCAGTGCAATTCAAATACAGTAACTGCCAAAAGATGGTGACAATATGCTGACCCGATATAAATGACGTTGCAAATTCTGCCTTCTCACCCATCTGGCGTACTTATTCAATGGCGCAGTTTTCAGTCGTCATGGCGACGCACGGTAACACGTCGGGCCGTTGACCTCGACGCCGCCTAGCGCAGCCGCCCGCCCTGCCGCTTATTTGTAAACAATTTACTCAAAAATGTATTCCTATTACTTATAATACGTTATCTAATTGGATTCGGCGAAGGATACCAAGATGGCGTGACGTGTGTTTGTGCGTGTGTGCAGTGAGGGTGCGGAATGCAGCGGCCTCGGAGGTAAGTCATTGTTATGGTAATTCCGTATCAGACATCGGTTTCATAGTTTTCGCGTGTTGCAGTCGCGTTTTGCAACTGCGCTTATCGATGAAATCATGGAAAAAATCTCATTGATTTTGTTAGTGTTGTATTTTATAATAATCATGTCTGAAACCGAAATTATGCCTGGAGTTTGTGAGTGTTGCTCGTTTGGATTAGCCGCGTTATGAAACGCTAATTAAAAATTGTTGAGAGCTTGCAGCTCCCTCGGGGTGCTGCAAAAAGCTTAGAGTAGTTTGCGTTGTGCATTTAAAGTCGAGTACAATTTTTTTGAGTAATAAATAATATCCGTAGTCATATGATTTTTTGTAGTGTTAATTGCATTTTGTAATTTATTTTAATTTGATTCTTTATGTCGTGTGCATCACAAAAAGTTTTATATTAGAATTCAAAATATCCTGTCTAATTTATTACTTGTTATTTTTAAACAAAATTCTCACACTAAAACAATAATAAATACTCTCCAACACCACTCAGGAACTAACAAAACCATTTCCAAATTAATTGATACAACAAGGTCTAAATATAAAGCAGAATTTAATATCCCAAAATAGTAACATTTGGAGGGAAATACGTTCCACTCGCTGTGACCGAAATAAAAACATTGCCTTGTGAACAGTTGTCCATTCGCTACTCCGTGTTTATGGCGCTGACGCAAATCATTTCAGAACCCCATAAATTTTTATACAAATAGTCATAAAAAATTTTTATCGACCACTTCTTGAATGGCGCCTTGGTGTGTTATATATTTGTCTACTTATACATTCACAGTTAGACAAGCTCATGGGTTTGTCTATGTGTAGGTATATGTGCCACTTTTTTACCCTAGAAATAAGACTAGTATTATTTGAGAGATTGTTCCGCCTTCACACCCGACACTGCAACTTCTGAAACCCAGGAGCTCTGAAGCTCAGCGAGTCTTTGGTAATGTCTAGTATATCGGAGTTCTCAAGTTTTTAAGTCTAGTGCATTGCAGTTACTTTGTAGCCCTAGTAAAAAATAGTATAATGTGAATACCAAATCATCCGCAGAATCGTATGGACATTCCATTATAAAATGAGATTTCAAAAATGGAGGAGAAGGGTTCACTGATCCTCCTATTCCCATGAATCTTAATATTTATACTACGTACTATAAATCCAATTTCGCTTCAAATTAGGGCCACAGTTTTCGACAGCACGTTAAATAATGAAACAAAGTTGGCGTTGCAAGGTTTCCAACGATTTCCACAGAGTTGAACACACGGAGCGTCGAAAGCATCAAACGAAATATTTAAAATATCGTCGTTTCTCAGTAGGCCGGGACTCTCATTAAACTCATATCATTTATGGAACATCACAAAGAATGAAGAGATTATTAGATTTCCTTATTTCCTGGTTTCCCTTTATTCTTTCTATATTATTTCGACGAAAGACTTCATAGTCGATAAATTTTATCTAGCACGAAACCAATTACTCCGAAATGGTCGGTTATCTCTTAGTCTCGCCATTTACCATAAAAAATAGTTGTAGAAAATAGTACTGGTTCTATAATAAAGATTAAACTACCAACTTTCGATCTGCCTTATAAATAAAATTAGTTACATATTACAGAGCATTCGGAACACTTGTAAGTTACAACAAAAAGTACTTGTACAAAACCTTATTGTATTGTGTATCCATAATCGCCCGCTAGTACGCACGTTACTCCTTTACAACCGAGAGTACATACTTGACGACAGTCTGCTACACTACGCTGGTGCGGGCTAGCGGACTTCACTAGTATTAGAATATCTTGTTCAGCTCTTACAATACATTCCTTCATCATTAGAGAACAGAAAACCATACTCTATCCTTACTACTACTTCCTTCTTCTTGGCGTCATCCCGGCCGGTGCCAGGGCCCGCCTTCCGGCTGAGTCTCCTCCATTACGCCCGAAAAACACCTTACTTTATCATATTGTTAATTTAAAACAAACACTAATAATACAAGATGGTTTAGTGGTAACAGTGGTGATCGATCGGCCGCGCCCGCACCTAGTGACCATTCGCCACCGACCGGTGTGTTTTACTTGATAATGCCCATGTAGTGATCCCTTGACATGCGATGTTTGTCCACGAAATATGGGACGTTCGTGTCGAGTACGTGACTAAGGAAAACGGATTCCATTTTGCAGAGGGATAATTGTAATTGGAATTTCAATGATGACATGATCGAGCGAGTACTGACTAATGCGTTTGTTGTTAAGTGTAGTGCAGTGACCTCCTAATAATGACTTGATAAATATACAAGGCAAGCGCTGGATGTAGGCACTAGGCCGCTTCCAACAGGTCGATTTGGAGATCCATGGTGAAAGCCTATGTTCAGCGGTGGACTTCCTGTGGCTTAAGAGAAAAAGAAAAACACTACAATGCTCTTGTTACTAACATACACGCATAAACTCGCGCCATCTTTCCAGCAGGGTTAGACGGAGGAGCTACCAGGACACCCATGTTTCGCCTTGTATGTTCCGTTCCACGATATAAGGGCGAACCTATCGCCATATCGGGCACAATTTCCTGACTCCGGATTGACATCAAGATCTAATATTACATTGCCTAGCCAGGGATTCGAACCGGAGACCTCAGCATTGTAATCGTACCGTCACAGAACAGTAGAATATGGTCGTACCGTAGTACAACTACGCCACCGAGGCAGGTTCTTGATACTGAATGACAGGGAAATACAATATTGCCAGTTGACACAATTATGCCGGCTGTTCCTAACCAGATACACACGGAGCCCTACAGCCGATTTATTACGGCCTACGGTCATATTCCGCGTAAATACGAATATCCTTTAGGAGATCACATTAGATCATTTTACATCTGCAATGCACGAATGTATTTTTTAAATTTCAATTAATTTATAATGCGGTACAAAATATAATTGCCCAATTTACAGTACTAGTGCACCTGCAATCTTCTAGTGAGCAGGTGCCTGGTGCCTTGTTTTTCCGTTGATAAATGAATGGTTCCTATTCACAACGCGTCAGTATGGCAAAAAGTATTTTGAAAACATAGTTCTCAGAATATTAATGTATTTATAAAACCAAGCTATGTCGCTCCTTGACTGATATGTGTTTGTAATAAATGGGGAATTCTAGGTAGCAAATTAAAAGTAATTGTTTAGTTCGATACTCCAACACCACGTTAAGTATTTTGTAGATGTTTAGGATCTAAATATCCTGTCGCAATTTCTGATATCAAGTTTTGTATCGTACTCAGGTCAGGGCCATATTATGTTTAATTTTTAGATTTGCTTTATACATTATTTATTGGAAAACAAAAATCATATAATTTTTCCTGCAGTTTTAACATGGATACATAATACATCTACCGTACACAGACTTCCCTACCTATTACATTTATTCGCATTACATTCCCCTATAACTTGTGTAGGTACTTCTGGTTTTACAAGAGTACTTCAGCCCTCGCTACAGCTCGTCTCATCCAGTTATCAGTCGCGGCGCCATTCATATTTTCGTAATTAAACATACAATTACTCTTATTTATGTTAAAGTTTTACAGACGTGTTGACCTCTGGGTCCGAAGTTCTGTTGACATAAACTAGAGATAATTCTCAGAATAACATTTTTTTATAGTGGAAAGACAAGTGGAATACAATACACCCGACGATAAGTAAAGTGTGATCTGAGCAAAGTATTCACGAGAGATAACCACGTCTTCAAGTAAATTATGTCGCACTGGTTGTATTCGGATATACACTGGCTAAGGGTCTTTGCAAACGAACTATTTTTAACGCGCCGACGACGCTGTGGATGACCAAAGTTTTACTATGTAATTGTATTGTATCAGCCCATATACGACCTACTGCAGGGCATGGGCCTCCTCTAGAATCGAGAGTACGATTGAGAGTGGTTAGGCCATATAGTCTACTACGCTGGCCTAGTGCGGGTTGGCGGACTTTCACATACCATAGAAATTTATACAAATCGCTATAGTATACCGGTTTCCTCACGATGTTTTCCTTCACCATTATAGTGCGTGGTGATTGACTATCAATACACACATGACTCCGAAAAGTCAGAGGTGTGCCCTGGGATTTGAACCCGCGACCACCGTAAACACGTAGGCAGCCGCGTCTGGTCCGTTACCAACAGGCCACCACGCACTTTCTTTTTAGTATGTAAAGGTTTACTCTTTTTTTTTACTACCTCGGTAGCGCAGTTTTACTAAGGTATGATTACAAAACTAAGGTCTCGGGTTCGAATCTCGGGTCGAGGAAAGTGATATTGGATTTTTCTATTTATTATCAGCCCGGAGTCAGGAATTTGTGCCCGATATGGCGATAGGCTCGCCCCCTATCACTAAAAACAATTTCTAATCTATTCTGTAAAAAAAATGTTTAGGATAAGCTATTGTGCAGTAACCAACATTAATTATGAGCTGGTATAATGTAAAAGAACAATATGTTTCCTCCTGGCAATAATTTTGAAACTCGTGAATGGTGATGTAAGGCAAGAGCTCGGCTTATCAGTTATCAGCGGGCGGTGTTGTTTCCCGATAACCTCTGTCGTGTGTCGTGTTGTGCCGAGCTAGACGAGCGGTCAAGTGTACGGCCATCCTACATTTATTTTATATGGAATAGATCTTCATAAGCACATCTTTACACATTGATTTAATATTGAGTGAATGTAGGCTAAATGATATCATGAGTCTGGTCATTAAGGATAATTAATTATACGAGTACTACAGTTATATATATATATATGTTTATGGACAAACTAATGCTTGCTTTAGTAGCGATTTAAAACTAATGTTTACATCAAACCATATAGTTTGCTACATGATCATAATTTTTTTTACGCATTCTATGTGATTGCAAACAGGAGTCTGTGGTTTTGATACAATATTTTTAGGCCTATTACTATGGCATGCGCGTCTTCACACGATATTTTAATTCACTATTAAAAGCGTGGTAATTAGTTATCAATACACATATAACTCTGGTCAGAAGTGTCCCATGGGATTCGTAACTGCTACCACCATATGACATATCAACAACCATGCCTGGTATCAAGAGGCCACAACACACAGAAGCTAATAAGGGGTGTATAAATTACAAATTAGATATAACGGCCAGGTTTAGTATTAAACTGCACGATGTCCTTGGAAGATAATATGCGCGGTAACAACGTGTAATAAAATTAGGGGAAAGGACACGCAATGGGCCCCTCGTAGTCGGATCTTTATTACAAAACAGCAAGATGTAGTTACGACAATATTACACACAACATCATTCATTGTGCCCCTAATGTGTAGGTAAATGGGAATCCTGAATTATGCCATATTGTTGGACCAAAATCATGATGAAGCAAATTCTGAATTAGAGTAATTTTTAAGTAATAACATCAGCTTCGACTGTGATGTTTGACTTGAAATATATATGGACGCCAATTCGAGGCGATTCTTTAGCGATAAGAGAAGTTCACGAATCATAAATGAATACATCTAATAGTTGCTCTCGTTGGTCTTGACCCCACATTAAGATCAATTTACTCTTGTGTGGGTATCAGAAATTATAAGATATTTTGTTCTTACAAACTCCGCACTCCAGACCCGAAACTAATACACATCACATAAATTGGTCTCGGCGCGGGGATCAAATTCGTTAGTCAAATTTGTAAATTCGAATTTTGAAATACCAACAGTTACATACATCTATTAAGTCTTTTGTCGTGGGTATCAGAAACTACGGGAAACTTTTCGGTCTCACAAAAACCCAGGCCCGAGACAAATATTTGTGGGCCTCACAAACATTTTTGTCGGTATCGAGATCGAACCCAGGGCATCTCGCTTCACAGCCGGGATCTAACCAACTGTGCCACGGGGCACGGAGGTAGTTATTTCACATCCGGATGTATGGGCAATTCCCATGATTCGATACGAACTGTGCTTATCACCGTATCGGATACAATCCCGTCTCGGATATACTGTGTATTATTTGTTGAACGTATTACTGGATCAATGAAACTTATTAATTATTATGTATTTGACTTCATTAAATTTATCACTTTTAGGAACTATTATTTCTCGTGACCGATAGTCTAATTGGATTCAGGGCTGCGATTAAAATTAGGAATAAATAAATTATTAATTAGGACCAGCAATACGTGTCTTTATTGTAGTTACTGTTCAATAGTTACATAAAGATAAAATATACTAAAACTAAACTTTAGACCGGTAACGATGAATAGACCAAACGATGACTGCACATGAACAAAAAAATTATAGTTCTATAATTTTCAAGTAACAGCCATGCAAGTAAACTTTCAGTAACACCCATCATATTGTTAGTTGTTACTGAAAGTCTTCTCTTTGTCACAACACAACAATGCGGGTTGGTTTACGAAGCACAGTTTTGTATCAACTACGCTCAACTGCGATGCTAACTTGTCTCTCAGAAATAAGACCTTTGCTGTCACGTCTCCTTCATTGAGCGAAATGTTTGGCTGTATGTATGTATGTATGTATGTATGTTTGGCATGGCTTGAGTCAGAATATACTTTTCCTCTTCCCTTTTCATTCCTACCTTCCGTTCCCGTTATGAGATGCTGGCTATATACCTAAAGTTCAATTATTTTAAATACTCATGGGTTATCTCTTATTATTAGGTGAGAAATTTGCCCATTTGCTTGATTTTAGCGATGAAAAACGGGAGATAATTCGGCAGATAATCTGGACCGCACATACCTACACGTCAGTGTCTTCAATATAGGTATATTGACGAAATTGACGTGTGAGTATATAAAATTATAAGACGACGAGGTGTTAAATATGTGCGTTGACCTAAAACCGGTCCGAACTGCATTGGAGAGGGTGTGCGCTCTTTGAAGCGGGACCAGTCATCCGCTGACCGCGCCGCGTCGGTTAACCGCATCAACTCAGCGTCACTTTTCTATGATGTAATGCAATATTATACACTACTATTATTCATTAGATACTACGTATTTTATTGTTGTTGTTTATTGGGTAGTATTGTGGAGGGAAATTGTATTGTGGTCACGGAATTACCTTCCGATGTCAATGAAACCTTCTTTTCCTCCCTTTTTTCAATGGCAAGTAAATAAATAAGTCTGCATTTACGTCTATAATCGGTATTATGTGTGTGTCATAAAATTTTAACGATATGATGGGCTGCGCGACTATCACTAGGTTTATATGGACTTTGTGATAGACGCCGCCGCCTATCACGTCTTGGAATGGAACTAAGTTCGGCTTGCTGCTGGTGGCACTAATAGTACAACTGACTGCTCTCGGAAATATGACTATGAACATGTATGGGAATATAATTTTTAAAAAGCGGGGATAAAGGCGTGTATATATCAGATTTTTTTGAAAAATACACAGATTGTAAAAATGTATTTTTTTCTTCATTGTTTATAATCACAATTATAAAACATTTTGAAGCAGTTGTAATATTACCTGACAATTAAATGAAATATTTCATTGAAAAAATATATTTCTTATAATAATTTCAACAAAACGTTTAAATGTTTAAAATGGACTAAAAAGTTAACATAAAATTTTCACCAAATCCAAAAATCAAATGGTATCTAAAATATAAGGCGATAATATGCTACTACACTACATATATCTATATTTGTTCCAACAATTAAAAAGTTATTTCGTATAGGTTAAAAATATATTTTGATATTTTCTATAAGATTTTGTTTTGATGTCGTTAATCGCGAGGACAATGCGATAACTACCGCGTGGCGATAAGATGTTGCGTCGACGAACAGCCGAATGTTAAAGGTGATAACGACGAAAGTAGTCACTAGTCAGTCGGAGCGCGGATCTCCAGTAGTAAACACACTCATTGAGCTGTCCGGGTAACGCTCGCGCCAGTACGCGCGCCAGTGCCGTGTCAAACACCTGAATCACTTGCCCAGCTAGTACTGCGAGCCAGTAGCGTCAACCAGTAATCTGTGCCAGTGTTTTATCCTTAAATGATTTGTACTGTAAGGTATGTCTACTTCAATTAAGTTTTAGCGAAATTAAGTTTTTATTTTGTACTAGCTTTGTATGGTATTTTCTAAAGAATGTGAAAGGATATTGAGAGGGTCCAAGCGTGTTGTAAATATTGAAACTTTTTATGCAATTTTTCTTTTGTTGCACTAACAAGTAAATTAAACAATAGGTGATTGAAGTGTAAGCACTAGATTGTTTTTTAAAGTTATTATAGTATTGTTCTTCAACGATTTATTTATTTGTATGGTAAATAAAAATAACTGAATTAATGTGTAGCTAAATAGTTAATAGCTAAATAGCTTATAGTAATCAGCATTTTAATTAATGATTATTTATAGATTCTTTCTTAATTATAGTTCGTGGTCAGATGTCAAATCCGGTTCTAAGATTACAATACTACTCGAAAATATTTATACACGTGTTTGTCTATGACTCGGTTTGTTTGCGTTGTAATAGCAAGGTGAACGTATTATCTACGACAAAATAAGATAATCGCTTTATCGGTCTAATGGAAGGTTGTATAGGCTGTCAAAAGTGGTGTCCTAGGTTCGAAAATCAGGCAGGTCACTTTGCTTGTGAAAAATACAAATACAAATATCTAGAAAGCTTAACGTTAAGTAATTGATGCCGTTTATAATTTTTTTGAAAATATTTGAAAAAGTAGAGGGGAAAGTAGTGTCTCCTAAGTACAAGATAGGAATGTATTTTTTGTATTATACCACGTGTTGAGGCACTGTTTATGTATTTCGTGTTGTACGTGTGCACGCATTGTTATAGTTGTATCCGCCTACCTGCCCTTATCAAGGGTGGGGCGTCGGCGAACTTTTTTTCTATTTGCCTTAACTTTTACGACCGGCTACCTGACGTAAATCCTCATAGGATTATGCACTGCAGGCAATTCATGGCTTCTGCAATGAATAGCTCCCAAAAATTCTATTGCGTTTCAGTGAAGTGGAATGTAAAATCATATTCGTAGTAGGAGCGATGTATACATAATGTTTATTTAGATTAAAACTTTGCTTTAGTATTCACAAAACTAGTAGTTATGAAGAAATTATTCATCTTAACATTGGCGGAAGGAGCTAAAGTGCTATACATATATTATACATAAGCTCATGTTTATCCCTGACAGGGGTAAGCAGAGATGACATTGGAGACTATCCCACCCACACACCCGCCACTGCCACTCCTGTAAGCCAACATCAACAGCACACGTACTATGACACCGAGCACTGAAGCTCGGAAGTCTCCGGAAATAAAAGTCACACCAATTGAATATCTCAACTTATGAATCGATTTCAGGCCCTCACGATTTGCAACAATCACGCATTAACTAGCAATCCATGTCCCAATCGTCTTCGTAGCCTTGCACTCTTGGCAGAGTCGGCGTGGTGATGCGTAGGGCTCATGCTGAGCAGCCGATTTCGTCCCAATAGAATTAATATATTTTGTTGCTCATATATATTTATTTCTATATAACCTGTGACCTCTCATTTTACATTCTTATAGCCTACTACGCCACAGAGGTTGTCGAACTACGTATTATGTTGCCTTATCAGTAATTGACATAAATCATTACTACGTCGCTTTTTTGGTAATGACGGCATTTACGGGCTGTGCACCGAAAAGTCGTGGGTTCGATTCCCATGTTGGGCAATCCATTATGTGTTTTTTGCGCTTAGAAAGTTTTATAAGAGTTACCTGGAGCAGAATTAGTAACCACCATTTCATAAGTATAGCCCCCAGATTGAAATAAGCTCGGCGAACTCTAAGGGTCATTATTAGCACCTTTACCTACTCCTTCAGGATTATGCGTGATAATATATAGGCATATAACTATTATTGTTTAAGTAATTTTTCGGTGTATCGACTAAAACAGCAACTATTTTGTGGGCAATGACAATCTAAATATGTTATTGAGTGTCCGTTTCGATAATCAGTAGGGGGTCCCACAGCCTTTGACTCTGCTCACTTAACCGTCAGATAAACACTCGTCTAGCCACTTAAATGACACTTAACCTCACTATCAAAGCAATTAGCTATAGGGAGCGCCGACAACTCTTTGTTCATTTGTGCAAGACAGCTGTTTGACGTGCCTTGGCTTTACATATGAATAACAATCAATATCCCTTATAGTTTTCAGTGCTTAATATTCGACAGCCTTCGTGGCGCAGTTAGTTCATAGGCTGAGTGCGAAACGGATGCCGCGGGGTCAATCCTATACCTAGACAAACGTTTGTGTGGCCGATAAATATTTGTTTCGGGTCTAGATCTTGTGAGATTAATTAGTATCTCGTAGGTTTTGATGTCCACGACATAAGACTTGTATATTAGAGTAGCACCAGAACAATGTATATATATTGTATGTATGTAATGACCTACAAATAAATTTGTTATGGGTCTGGCTGCGCTTGGAAGCCATGGCACAATACTTGGTACCCACGTAAATACCAGTCATGTAGGAAAATAAATCAATTACTCAATTAAACGTATGAAAATACTTTGTTATCGTGTTAATGAAGTTAATGACAGATGGATAGCGATACTGCGTACAGCATGTTTCACACTGAAAGCTATAATATGCTGAGATAATTTTCTTTGAGAAGCAGCCTGTTTCAATCCTTCGAGGTCATAATTAGTGATTACAAGTAGCTACGCATGATAACTACATTTGTAACGGTCAAGGGGCGAACTGACCGCCCGCCTTCCGTTATCAAGAAAGCTGTAGTCTTCGAAACATCGCGATTAAAAATCAGTTAATATGTAAAAAACATGTGATACAATCCGTGAAAAAAATCTTATATCTAAACGTATTATTAATAAAGATGATGGGCCTCAATATTCACTTACAAAACTGTAAAAACCATTAAACAAATGATATCTAGCGTAATTACCCGTTGATTTAATAAAACCACAACCCAAATACATCGGTAATTTCCTGATAGATAACGCATCCCAAGTCCCAACACTTCGGCCTGTCCGCACTAGACGGGGCCGCGTCAATTCCCGTAATCGCAGAATGTCGGTAAACAGATATGCGAATTCCCATAGATTGCAGTGTGCGTCATTAATTAATATATTTTGTATGTGAATACGTGACGTACTAACAGAAGCCAATATCATAAATACGATAACATATTTCACAGAATCCGTGATACAAAAGATTTACTCAATTTATATTACGAGTATAATTCGAATTAGAATGTAAAGTTATTTATATAAAATTGTAGAGAGGAATATATATTAAATCCTTTGGAAAAATAAACAAATTACTTATATTTTAAATTGGGTGGTAGGAGTAACCAAAAAAGATGCAAATAGCGTGCTTTGATGTCATCTTGCAAAAAGTGCGTGCGTGCGAAAAAGAAAGCGAGTCTCCATTGCAATATTTTGATGCTGTTTGAAATTAATGTTTGTTAATAAAGGATTTTTGTAATTATCATTGAAGACTGTTCAACATTAAACAGTGGAAACATCCCTACTGTTTGAAAGTAGGTGTGATACGAGAGGTCGCGAGTTCTACCTTTTACTTACACAAACGTTTATGTTTATGTGGCCGACAAATATTTCAGATCCAAAAAGTCCATTGTAGGTTTTGACACCTACGACATAAGACTTGGCAACGTACTGTGACGCCACAATTATGTGTGTGACTTTTGAGTGTATTTGGAAGTGTTTGTTGAAAGTAGCATGAAGTAGCATAGCTATAGGTGTGGTTGAAGGTTTACTGTATCAGCTTTGTCTTTACCGTCTAGTTGATAAGTAATTGATAATAATTTGTAATGACTGTGTGTAAGAAACACTATCTTATTGTTTGCTTCATATTTCTCTAATAGCTACGTTTATAGAACAGAGATACGCGTTCTCTAGGTTTTTAATGCAATAGAAGCAAGACTTTTTCTTTGCAACATATCGGCCTCCAAAGTAGAAAAAGACGGCTATATAAAAATACCTATATGGAAATTACGATTTGTGGGTGCGTTACCGATGTTATAGGAGGATATTTTGGGAAAGAGGACAGAGGAATAGCACAGGGGGAGCCTCGTTTTATAAATGAGACATCGACTCTGGTCAACGGAAATTCAACAGGTCAGCAACTGCTTGCTGGTTTTTTTTAATACGGACTTGACATAATACTGCACTGCACTGGATAGGAAGATCAATATGGTCCAAACAGTGTCCATTGGCAACACTCACTCCTGCCATTCGACACAATTATGCCGGCCCACACAACTGCTACTTTGCTCCGAGTTACGGCTTCTCTGTCGTTCCACTCAAGTTGGGCTGATTGTTTAAATCTTATCAGTTATTTGTTAACACACTACGCAGGTGTCTGTATTACGTAAGTAAATTCTTAAACCATACTTCTACTCTTCAACTATTTGTATAATTCGGTATACAAATAATTTTGCAAGGTTATTACTTCGTTACAATTAGTTTCTATTTATTTGACATAAAACTAATATGTATTACATATTTAACAAAGACAACGTAGTAAAATAATACTATAAAAAATATTAATAAATTGAGTGTTTGTATATTGCATTAGTAAATCATCTTATAGATTTAGCACTAAAACTTACAAAAAAATAATTTAATAATTTTTTCTGTTAATTTTTAACACTCTCACATACTATAATCCTGGGTCCTTCCGCCGTAGTGTGAAGCAAATTAGCAGGCCGGCATAACTGTATCGAATGGCATGGGACCGTGTCTGATGCTATTCGATACTCTATCTGGACGGCATTTGCACTTACCATCAGGTGCAGTGCAATCACTATGCCGTGCCAGTATAAAAAAAAAATATTCGTGTAAATTTTGACCTAAAATTACTTTTACACAAACCTATTCGTACATTATTTGGTAAACAAATACAACGACAGACGTCCCGGTGGCCTACATAATGATGCTAGTTAGCAGTCACTGTCCTCACGCATGTCGCTCCTTTGTACGAATTACGTCTTAATGAGGTGACTCAAACGGCAACACGTGGGGAGTGTGACCACACTTTGCCGAATTGGGGACAAGGGAAAATCCCCGATAAACACAGCGTTTGGTTTTATTCCCTGTGTAAACGTAACAGGACAAAAATATGTGAGATTTTTTTACATTAACCAGTTTTTTTTTTGTTAATTTAACGGGTTAATACCTAAAAATGTATAGATAATAGTTATTAGTGCACTTTACCTGATAAACGCTGCCGTTTACGCAACTCAGTTAGCAGGTTTGCAAAATCTTACTAAGCATATTATATTATACAACATTTGTTTGGCACCTCCGCCCGCGTGCTTAGGATAGTTCGGAAACAGTATTTTTTCTACCAATCAGTTTTTTTGCCCATTATACCACAAATTCCTATTCTTTTAATTAATGTTGATAAATTCAACCAATTGCAATCTGAAAGTTGCATTTTATTCATGTCGGTAGGGCATTGTTTATGTTGTACTATCGTATTTTTGTGAATGAGAATGAATAATTGTTTTTTTTTTCTGCAGCTTTAAAGCTACCGTAGTCATTTCAATACACACCAATTCCTTGTGCATTTTAAACAAAGAACAATGTGAGCGGAATCCAAATCGATAAACACAGTCGATGCGGAATCGTGCAGCACTAAGACTAGGACGGCGCGGGCGATGTGTGGGAGGTCCCCCCTTAATCATACCCTGATTGCTATTCCGACCTATCGCGTCCTATATATGCAACATTTCATCTTGATTGATATAATAGTCAATATATAAAAGTTGAACAAATTCAATTCTATAGTAGATCTATAATATCAGTAATCATACTCAATTGCATTTAGTATTTTTTTAAATCTATATTTATTTTTCATAAATAAAAACTATTTTGTACTTAGAAAGTTAAAAGGAAATAAATTAAAATCATGTTTATCTAATCAATATAGCCCTGGTATGACGGGTCATCACTAGGCAAGCACGGTCAGCGAATAGTACGCTAATGACAAGGAAAATATCGCATTTGTTAGGCATTGTTGTATTGACCTGTTTAAACTAATACAATGGTTTTAGTAGATAGCTTTGTTTTCGTATTGACGCCAATTATAGGTCAGCGCAATCTACCTACAGAACATCGGACTTAATATTCTCTTATTTATTCCAATTTATAACGGATAAGCCGACGACATTTCAAATAAATGTTCAGTGACACTTCATTCTAATCCCACAGCAAGTCTCACCGTGTAGTTATTAGAAAAGTTTCAATTATAACACTTTTTGATCAACACCCAGAAACAAGTATTTTGTGGATCACACTAACAACAACCTACGACCTCTCGTTTCACAGCCGGCTTCTTACTAAATGCGCCACTGTCCAATATACGCAATAAAAATTGTCCTACCTTTTTCGATAATAATGGTGTCTCTACATGTTGCGATGCGTCGCGTCAAGCGTCGTGTGTCGTGACGCACGGGTCAACAGCACAGCCTATTAAGTTAACGAGCGCCCCCCATGGGCGCGACCCCCGACGCCTGCAACCACCCTGCCTCACTGTCCCACCTCGCTATTATCCAAATACGTCACTGTGTGGCATTTAGCGGCCATTTAAATTTTGGTGATTTTGTAAAAAAGAATTTACGTGTTGATTCTTTGTTTGTAATGTGTACACAAAGAAAAAAAACGGCAAGGAGACCTGTAATATTTGTGGTATAGTTGTATTGATTTGAATTGCAAATTTCCTCATTGGTCTTATTAGGTAGCGTATGTAACAAAGTTACATATGAGATCCATATTCACACATTATAATATATCCACGTATATCAGAAACTCAATTTAAATAATAAAACTATTCAAAAACATATAATGTCCCATAGATACTATTTTAAAACCACGGAATGTCTCCTGCTTAAATAATTGGACCGCTTAAATTAAAGAATGTACTCTGCTAATCCTTAAGTTGTCTTAATATAAACGAAGAATGTTGAAATCCCAAACCCAAAGTGGAGACTAAAGAATTTTAACACAGGAATTTGAAATTGTGTGCACGAAATCTGTATTTATAAGAGGAATTCAATGGAATGCGCATATATTTTAAGCAAATTAAATGTTACCACAATCTTATTTAGCTCAGCTCGGAGTCAGGAAAATGTACCCGATATGGCGATAGGCTCGCCCTCTATCACATTGTGGGACGAAGCACACAAGGCGAAACTTGGATGTTCTGGTTGCTACAAAGTGAACCTCTGCCTACCCCTTCTGAGAAAAAGGGCGAGAATTTATTTATGTATGTAATCTTATTTAAAAAGAAATAATATTGGTGGTTACTAAAAGAATATCTCGATTATTAGTATTATATTAAGTATCAACTAGCAATTTAAGTAATGTTAAATACATAATATTTGAATAAATTTAAAAGAAAGCACGTATATCCTTAAAAGGATAGGAAAACCAATGTAAAATATTTAGTATGACATCATTATAAATTGATAAAAAATCATTAAAAAGGTAACTTCAGGTAATAACAAGCTTAGGTCAAATCGTATCGGGAAATTCACAAGTTAATTGTGGTCCTACACTTGAATTCCACCACTAAATCAATTTACAATCGATCTTTTGTTAACCATCACTTCAGCCTTATACCTTCTAAGTTTATACACTGGAAATCTGTATCAGCCCACCTACATCCCACTGCAGGGGCCTCCTCAACAGTGAGTGAGAGTGGTTAGTCCACCAGGCTGGCCTAGTGCGGGTGGGGGAACTATTACACTGGCAATAGGACTCCTTAGTGATCCACGCAGTGCCGTCCAGACAGCATCAAGTGGTAATAGACATATGTCTTCACATCACAAGTCAACGCAAGTGTGCAAACTCACAGATGACAGCTAACTAATCAACTCTTCTTGATGCTTGGTTAAATTAACCTTTATAAGAGCAGTCTTCTAATAAAGGCGTGTAAATGTTTAAATGGGATCTTCTAAAATTTTTAAAGCTGTTGAAGATGAATAAAAATGATCATAGTCAAACACCACGCACTATATCGGTGAAGGAAAACATCGTGCGGAAACCTGCATACCATAGCGTATGTAAAAGTACGCCAACCCGCACTAGGCGAGCATGGTGGACTATACGGCCTAACCCCTCTCAATCGTACTCTCGATTGCAGAGGAGGCGCGTGCGCTGCAGTAGGATGTATCTGGACTGATACAGTACAGTACAATACAGGACAGTACAAACATGATCATAACGTTGCGCCGTTCTAGAAGTAAGTATTAATATATTTAAAGCCAATATAAAATAACGCGGACCGCATTCATCTAACTCCTGAGCGGACCGGTCGGTAGCAAGTCGGGCGGGAATGCTAAATGGATCAAAAATGCCGAGGTCAAGGTCAAGGGTGTGGCCTGTTTATCTCCTATAGTGTGTGTGTGTGTTTGTGTGTTTATGCCCCACTTTCAGAAAGCGTATATATTTATATTTGAATGTTTACGAGATTCGAAACTCAACAAGTAGATTGAGTGATTCAGAAAATAGATGCTATTTGTTTGTGCGAGTGCTTATGACTTAGCTGATGTGTCATGCAATGTGCAAGTAAAATGATAGCTTAGTAAGAAAGAATGGATTTTCAAACTAGAAGTGACGGGGTCAAGCTCAAGGCAGTAACCTACGACATTTTTAAAGTTACGTGTCCATTTTTAGTTAATTAGTTATCGCTTACTTTAACGATAAAAGAAAACTTAAGCCCAACTACGAGTACATACTTGGGAGTTATCTGCAATCATTTCAAAGATATATGAAGTCTACTAACCAATGTAATATGCTACAGGATTGATATCAAGAAGCCAGTCGTTAAATTATAAGTCAAATAATTTTGTAACATGGCTGTTATATTTCGAGGCAAAAGTCCCCCTTAACTCTTTGCGTTTATCCCTATTCAATTGTATCAGCCCATATAATACGTCCCACTGCAGGGCACGGGCCTACTCTACAAACGAGAGTACGATTGAGAGTGGTTAGGCCATATAGTGCACCACACTGGCCTAGTGCGGGTTGGCGGACTTTGCATACCGTAGAAATTCTTTGAATTCACTACAGTATGCAGGTTTCCTCACGATGTTTTCCTTCACCGTTATAGTGCTTGGTGATTGACTATCAATACACACATGACTCCGAAAAGTCAGAGGTGTGCCCTGGGATTTGAACTCGCGAACACCAATAGTTACGATACATTTTTACAAGGCAGAAAGTGACAAGTGTAAAATTGTGATTGCAAGCAGAATAATATCAGTAGAATAATAAAATAGGCGTATGATAAAGTAACCCCATGTAACTGAATAGTATCGATAACTGGACGAAAATAAAGCACGTCATAGTTGCGTCACCGCTGTACCAACAAACTGGCCATCACGCCACGCGTATACTGTTACCTTTCGTATTACGTTAATAACTACTGGTACTGAACTTTTACATTTCACTGTAGTAGGTATTAATAAGCCGACTCGTTTTTACGCGTTTCAAGATTGAAATAAAAGCATAAGATATTTTTTATAAGTAAGGAACTCTTGCTGTAGGGCGTTAAATCTTAATTACAAATAAGTCGGCTCAGTCACGTTTGTGGTGTCATCCAGAAGAGTGATACAAAGTAGAGGCTACGATGTTCCTTTTTGTATGGTGAGTAAAATTGCCAGAGATGTAAAAGCCAGTCGTATGATATTCGAAGCCGCCCAATATAAGCGACCATTGAACATGACGGTGGCAAATTAGCCCTAATAACCGACGCGAGTTTGTTGCGGTTTGGGCTAAATCTCCGTATATTCGGCATCGTTCAGACTGATCTAATATTTCTGGATATTCGATTAGTATTACGCTGAACGAACCACTTCGTTGTATTCACTTGTCGGGCTGCATTTATATAGTGCTTAAAATGCCGCACACAAATAAATAACTAAATTGATAATTTTGCGGAAGGCACAATTAACATAATCAAAGTCGCTATGGTCTGATCCAAGTTGTTTACCCATCCCATGTGTCTCTCAATAATACAGTAATTAATTAATCTAGTTTATCGCGCAGTCCTTTGTCTTATTTTCCCTGTGTGTCTGTCGGCACTCGGCGGCAGGACAGATGTTACCAATTAGTGTAATTTACACACGAGCCTTGGTTTTCCGCAATCAAATTAGAAATACTCTGAATTGTTACTACTATTTACTATGCGATCATGTTTTCCTCTTGGGACGAAGGGATTATGGATTTTGGAAAACAAATGTGTCATATGTATTTCGGGTCTGGGCGACATGCTCAAAACTCTGTTTTTATACTCTTAACTTACCCTTTTGTATATGTAATATGTAGGTGTGTAAGTTTGTATACAAAATAGAGACAGATTGCGTGGGGTTCCGGTATTTTTTCTTTGAAATATTTTAGGATAAAAAGTATTCTATAACGAAGTAAACAAATTATAGGAACTGTAAAAAGTCTGTACATTCATTTTTATTAATATACGGGGTGAATTTTTCAAATGGGCGTGGATGGCCAAATTCGCAACTAGGCGGTACATAGCGAAAAAGCTAAAAGGAGTCACGAACCCGATTTTGATAAAAGCTAAAACTGCATACTGTGATTTTTGATAAATCAGTAAGTCTAGCGAGGAATCGAACCTTAGGATTAAAAAAAAAACACGTGCTGTTCATCATTTGGTAATGTTGCTAATAAGGATCAAATTCTGGGAAATGTTGTTGTTATATAAGCGGACCTATGTTATTTGAAGAACCACAACAACAAAAAACTACAGCTTAAAAATTAGCAGGACACCAACACCACAATATCATGTCACGTACAGCCTTACTAATGTCATTACCCAGTTAATTTGAATTAAAAATGTAGGCTGGTCTAGTCTATTGTTAGCGCCTAAAATAGTTCGTTGTTTGTGTCGCGTGGTGGCGTGGCGAGCATCGTGTTTTTGAATAACACCGTACTAATGTACCATAGCGATGATTTATTACACGCACAATTTACTAAAATATTTATTTTTATTTAAATTACGTTATGAGTTGATAGTACGAAAAGTCTTGTCGCGATGGTTTTAAGCAGCGTATATGCGGTTTGGCATATGCAAGCTTTGGGTCAAGGTATGGCATTTGACTTTCGATTTGGAATTTCTCATATTTTATGTGGGGCCAAGCACCAATATTCGTGCCAGGCATGATTGTTTGCCCTCTTACTCTATCACGTCTTTAAGCAAATATGATTGACTAAACTTTAAACACTTATAACACCACTGTCCATACCGTCAATGATACATAAGGACATAAAAATAAATGTACACGATGCCAGTGCCCCCAAGACCTTAGATTTATGCAATCATTTAGGCTATATGACGTAAAAAATAATGCTGGCACCGCCAACCCAAGTTCATCTCGACCTTGTATTGTCAATCTCCATAAAAGGCTCTGATAATATCTCAAGGTCTACGGATGCAAACATCCCCAAAACCAAATTCAAATCCATGCAAATGATTGGCAGGCTGGTATCGCGATCATCACCTGTCAGACGGCCAGACGGCTGCCCATAGATGGTAGGTGGTCACCTGCATACTAAGTGCTTCGTGGACTAATTACTGATTTAATATCCTGCGCAGACGCGGAAGGATGTACCGTTAGGTTACATCATTACATGGTACTTATTGGCGGAGTGAATACTGATTGCCGTTCTTTGTTCGCGACTAGACAAACTGGCTATTGTTTGTCGTGGTACTTGATATGTGGTCTATGACCTGCAGATGGGACTGTTTTGATATTCAGTTGGATTGTTTAAGCAATATTGTTTTGAAATGTCATAACTAATTAGATATAGACTGATTGATTTTACACGCGTATTGAGGGTAATTTGTCGCTTGCTTGTCGGTGAATGAAAACATCGTGAGTAGACCTAAATAGTTGGATACATCAACCCGAATATCTAAGGTAGATGTGAAGTGTATCCGACGCAGATAAGACTCGCGACGCAGACAAGACGTAATTCCAAAAGATGGACCTAATTCCAAATCCCATCACGTAGGCGACAATGATAAAATCATTCTCCAACATGAATATGGGTAAAAAATCATTTATGTGGGAATTTGGGGCTAGGGACGAAGGAATTAAATTGCATGACAAAATCATGACACTAAGTATTTTGATTCATGAGTGGTACTCGTATTTACCTATATAATTAAAAACATGTTTATTGTATTGGAGTTACGAACACTGACAAGGTAAATATTTTCGAAATTCAAACAATGAATATTGTAATAATTTAACATGATAATATATAATGGCAAAAAAATACTGACTCAGTTTTCGATTGTATTGTATCATCAGTCAAAATATCTTTTTGCGGCTAAATATTTATAAAATTGTAGATTTAGTCAACCAGTCTAGTCTGTAGCTGATTGTGGTGGATTTATTGAATTAAAGGCAGAAAGACTTGTGTCAATTTGATTACGTAAATAGTTATAAATACCTTTGGTGTAGAATAAAGGAATGTAGAAGGTTTAGATGGTTTACTGATATGGTCAGTCAACATAATATAATTTTCATATCACATTTGTAAATTACTATGTATACCTGAGCAAAGACGCCAATGATGGCGTCTTCATAGCACCGAGCTTATATTATAGCTCTTGTATGCCTCAATATGAGTTCTAATGAAAGCACAAATTTCACTCCCCGGCAACTTATGGAAATTTCAAATCACAGATATACTAGTTGAATGTGTAAGTATATGTTTATAGTACAACATTTACACAGATATCTAACTAGCGCCTCTTCAACAAAGTATTGGTTAACGTATGTCGGCCATCAGATGCTATCGTGATAGACAATGGATGCATTGATAACGATCGCTGAATGCCCAGAGAAGGAGCGCGCGAGGTGAATAGTGACGTATCAATTACCACCTGGGTGGCCAACTTATTCAATACATATATCTATGCGAAGATACATACAGTACATAAGACAGCCTCCGTGGCTCAGTTGATTAGATTCCGGCTTTGAAACGTGAGACCGTGGGTTAATTCCCTGCACCGAGACAAATATTAGTGTGATCCACAGGTATTTGTTTCGATCTGCGTGTTTGTGAGACCGAAAACTCTCTCGTAGTTTCTGATACCCACGACACAAGACTCGATCTTAATGTGGGGTCTGGACTAAGTGACTGTTGGGTGTATTTATTTCAGCCCTGTTATTTCAATGTAGTTACTATACTGTATTGTATTAGCCCATAGTGACAAAATATTGGAAACGGTACTGCTTTATATCCGCAAGTTGAATTTTCGGGGGTTCTTATTTCGATACCTGTAGATTTACGTCCATCGACTGTGATGCTACTAGGTAAGAGATGGTCACGTCTGGCCGTTGAATAATCTATATGGATCATCACCATCAGGAGTCATAAAAAAATAACCTTTATTATACTTTCTTAGTTACAAAATTAATGATCGTCTATGTGGCGATGTATGGGGGAGGCGTATGTTCAGCAGTGGACTTCCTGTGGCTGAAGAGAGAGAGAGAGTTACAAAATAGGAACAACTGTGATGCCCACACTAGGCTATACCTGTCACGTGGCCATCGACGTAGGAGATTAATTAGGAGATAAATGTTTTTAACATACAGCCAACAGTCACACATAGTCCTGACCCCACACTAATATCGAGTCTTGTGTCTTGAGCTCTGTATGTATATTGTCATGACGGTATAAATAAATAGTTTAATAGTAAATCTAACAATCTTGAATCAAAGTGTTTACGTTTAATCTAAAATAACAAAACATTAAGTAATATTCCGTGATTCGATACAGTAGTCGTAACTCCGTAAAAAAAGGGGCGCTCAATTGCGCATAAAATGATTATGTAATTGTTGTGAGCTTTCAATACGCCGTATTTAATAAAACGAGTACTCTGCACGATAATCGTGGTTTCAAACTTGTGAAGTTATTATTGGTGGTGCGGTTTCATGGTAAGGAGTTAAGATTAATTGAAGAGTACTCAATAGTTTAGTCTTTCAGTCCGTAGTTGTACATGCTCCCGTTTAAAAAAAATCATTTAATTCACAGGTATATAACCCGCGTATGTATTTTCGAATTGTTTTGTTTTAATGCTACAAAGGATATTAAATAAATTAATCTCTCTGGGAATACCTGATTCCAGGAAAAATATCATAAAGATATAACTTCCAACGTGTTATATAACATCAAAATAATGTGATCAATATAATAACAATTGAAATAATTATTGATCTAATAATATTAAAATAGGTACCTACTTATGGTTGGTATGGTTAAAACTGGTTAACTAGTTTCTGGTATTAACAATTATGTAATACTATTTGTTATAATAAACCTTATGGATATAGACAACATATATACTTGGCTGTTTAAACAGATAATTTATAAATAGCTTTAATAGGATGCACAAGTCTTCCTGTTTAAAACAATAAATAATACTCGTACGAGTATATTTATAGATGTACATTGTAGTGATTTGTAGTACTATAGGTATTCCCATATTAAAGTTTATAAGCAGGCAGAAAGGATTTTATGCTCAGCTTACAATTTACATCAGCTGGAGACAGGGGAACGTACATATCTGCATGGGAATCGAGCATTGTACATGATATAAAAACCGCCTAAGTAACCCAAGCAATTATGCCAAATTTTGGTCTCAATAGGGTATTTGACTATGGTGATTTTTTTTATTATTTTGCATACAAACACAAAATACCATTAAAATAAAACATTTCTGTGAGAACAGTTTTAAAGTACCTTGCAGCATAAGGCAAATATTAGTATTAAAAAAAAGACTGCCTCGGTGGCGTAGTGGTACTACGGTATGATTGCAAAGCTGAGGTCTCGGGTTCGAATCCCGGGTCGGGCAAAGTGATATTGGATTTTTCTATTCATTATTAGCCCGGAGTCAGGAATTTGTGCCCGATATGGCGATAGGCTCGCCCCCTATCACATCGTGGGACGGAATATATAAGGCGAAACGTGGGTGTTCTAGTAGCACCTCTGCCTGCCCCTTCTGGGAAAAAGGCGTGTGGTTATGTATGTATGTATGTAAAAAAAAAGTGGGAGCGTAGTGCGGACACTTAACGTCTCTTACACACGCGCACACTGTAATCGATAATTAACACTAGTGACGTCACTAGTTTTGTTTGGCATCCGTTTTCTTATACATTTCATTAAATACCCCGTTGACGTGCATTCGTTTTAACCCCGGCCGGAAAATGTATGGCGAAAAGTCAAAAATAAGAAATACAAAAATTCTTACAGTATCGTATTGATGTTTTTCCAAGAAAAAATAGGGGTTACTGCAACGGAAATTTCTAACCACAGATTGGAATATGTGACATAGTTGTATCAGAAATATACACTAATTATACCAAAAAATTATAAATTTACTATCATATAATGAACCTACATTGAATAGCATGGATGCAATAACAACCTCCGTGGCGCAGTTGGTTAGACACCGGCTGTGAAACGACGAGGCTGCAAGTTCGATCCACGTACCGAGACAATGTGACAAATGTTTGTGAGGCCTACAAAAAAATATTTTCGTTCTGGTTGTTTGTGAGACCGAAAAGAACTCGTAGTTTCAGGTACCTACGACACAAAACTCGATCTTAGTTGTGTATTTATGTGACAGTTGGATGTATTTTTTTATTTGAGTAACTTTAACCTGAAGAAAATAAATTGATATCATCTGTCTCGTAGATATTGCAATGTTCATTCGCCACCGGAACAAGGCGTATCATACTCGCTAGTATACTAAATATAATTTTATTGCCACACATGAGAATGATTCCGTGGAAACCGCAAGAGCGTCTCTGCCGCAACGTTACTTGATACTGTCGGTTTAATTCTAACTCGCACACTATATCAATATTACTGACACCACGAGGGCGGCAGTGACACTATATACATGCACGTGTTTTTCATGGCTTGAGATCGGGAGACTGAAGGACATTGTAGCCAGCGGAACTACTGAATATAATAAGACTTCACTTTTTATGTCTCCGGATGGCGAGCGCAGTGAAACGCCAAGAATTGTTTTGTAATTCGTGGTGTTGTTTGGTTTTGCTAGTATCCATGAGCGCCCGTCTCGCATACCATCAGACAAATTATATGCTCATATCGCCATTAATCGCAGTAAAATAAAAAAACAGTTGGTGGGATGGATTACTTGATAGTAATTCGAAAAGTGCTCGCAAACACTTAACCTTGAGACAGTCACAATTTATACCTATAGGACTACATACATCACATCATCAGCTTATTGCTTTCCATTGCTGGACAAAGGCCTCCACGAATTTTCGCTATTCCATCCTGTTTTTAGCTTGCCATATCCAACATCTGCCAGCGGCCTTTTGCAAATCGTCACTCAATCTATCTGGATGGGACCACAATCCAATAATATAGTTCATCAAATTGTCTAAGTGACATAGCAAATTAATAACACAACGTTAAAAACATATTGCGACAGAGAGAAATAACGGCATATCGATACGACAAGGTGTCAAAGCGATAGAGCGACAATACGAAATGGACACAGAGCGATAAATTGCCAAACCGAAAGAAATAAGGTAATTCGGAGCTATCCGGATTATTGAAATATACTTTACCGATTGCTACAACTTAAGTACGACTAATTAATGCCAAAACAATGACATAATGTATAGAAATAATCACACAATTGTAGTTGGCATTGTTAGTTGTCACCAACCACATATAATAATGGGTAAAATTAATATTGCTTACTGTCGCTATGCAAGTTAATATGTACAGCTGATACTGTATTGTATTATGAAAGTATCTTTGACGGCCTGCGTGGCGAAGTTGGTTAGATGCCGGCTGTAAAACGAGACGCCGCAGGTTCGATCCTCGCACCGTGACAAATATTTATGTGATCCACAAGTATTTGTTTCCGGTCTGGGTGTTTGTGAGACCGAAAAGTCTCTCGTAGTTCCTGATACCCACGACACAAGACTCGATCTCGGTGTAGGATCAGGACTATGTAACTATTAGGTGTATGATATGTATATTTCCTTATAACCCCTAAAATTAGATTATTATTGAGATTGCATTGGGGCATTATTTACTAAAATTAAAGGTTCAATATATTTTACATCTCAAGTATCTCAGAGTTGTATTCAAACCCGTGACGTCAATTAAAGTGAATTCATAATTACGCGTGTGTTTATACAACAATGACGATAGCGCATTATCAGGAGCGAGATAATTCCGAATTAATTAATTTCCAGTATTTCAGTTTTACCTGGACCCGTTGACGTCAGGCGCGGATAAAACAATAAGACTTATTGATAACTTCCGTGACTCAATTGGTTAAGAAACCTCACGTGACACGAAAAGACACGGGTTCAATTCCATGACAAATGTTTGGTTGTCTCAAGAACATTTGATTGTATAGGTGTTACGAGACATGTTCTCTTATAACAAATATATAGTAAAATAATTAGTGACGTATTTTGCAGATAAAATATCTTATAATTACATAATGTTTAGTTTTGCAATCGAATTACATACATATGTAGCTATATTTCATTTTCTATAAATAAATTACAAATACATATAAATTAATAATATATTGCAATGCAGACGACACCTTTTAATAAGGACGTGTGTCTGTAACTAACGTCCAATTAAAATTATATATTTATATAAACCTACCATATATGTATTTAAAGCACAAAAATAACCTATACCTTTATACAGGACTATCCTGAAGTCTCTTCTTTGCACGTGCACTGCAATAATTGCATATCGTTTTCCGCTAAATAGATATAAAATAAAATCAGTTTTATAGGGGAATGCATATTAAACCGCAAACGATATTAATACTTCCCTATACATTGGAAATCCTAATTAAACTTTAGAGGTAAATTCTAAATATATCTTTTCCCCCTATATTCGTATATAAATCAGCGTGTTTGATATGTGGTGTTACTACTTCAGAGGCGCGCGATGAGGTCGGGCCGATGAGAGGTCGCGATGGCTCCTGACGCGGAAGACTGCGAGGCTGCCCTCAACCCTCAGACTCCTAATGTCCCAGTGCATGGCAGAAGAGTCATCCCTGAAGTCCCCCCTCCTGCTTACGGTTGGGCCGAGAACGAAACTGAACCCAGCAGTCCGGGTGAAAACCGCCGGCTATTACCCGTCGTAGAGACCAAAGATGCCAAACAAAAACCCCGTCTCCAAGATGGACTTACATTGGGAGTCCACGGCCACAAGAAACACACAAAATGCCCACAGATAGAAAAGAATGTTAACAGAAAGAAAACGAATTTCCAGAAGAAGAAAGAGAAATTAGTGGCTTTGCTGAAGCCGCCGTATTTTATCACATCCATGATTGTTATTATAGTAAGTTGATTCTGTCTGAATACGTCTGTAACATACAAGTCCCTGGTGAAAACGAACCACCATTACTCTTGAGAGATCACTGAGCCAGCCTCATACGTTGATTGGTCGATTTCGCCTAATTCATTAACAGATTAAAACGAGATATTTATAATTGATAAGATCATGTTGTTATCTTATCTGTATTACTATTTGATATTTTAAATTTTCTATCTTATCATCATCAATGTAAATTTTGTAATAAAAGTCGTTCTTTGATGGTTTTTAAGAACTAAGGCATGTCTGTATCAATAGCATTGTCGACGTACAAAGAAGATGGTAACCATTTGCAAACAGATAGCTTCTCTGATTTGCATTATTTTCCAGACATGTATGATATACTATCTAGTAAGTGTTTCCATTGTAACTCTTCTGTTCCACTTAGGTATGGATCCATTTCTTCGCGTCGGAGGGTCTGCGGCGGCGGCTGGAGTGGTCCCCGGGCACGTGGTGGCACGAGCCCTGGCGCATCCTCACCTACGGCTACGTGCACGCTAATGCTGTTCACCTGGCGCTTAACGCTCTTGTTGCTCTTGCTGTGAGTATAGCATTTTATTTACTTAATAAAAAGCCCGCCTTGTGGTCTTATATAACAAGAGATATTGTCGTATAAAACGTTATGCTAAAATAATTTTTTTTTGAAGCCGAGACCATATATGATTGATGATTACGCTCTAGAGTTAATGCAAAAAAAGCGATTTTGTTAACAATTTAATTTTAATAATGTTTCCTGGTCTATAGGTTATATTAAAGCTATCTGTCCCAACTAGAATCTAGAAAAAGTAACCGCAATAAAAGGCGTCAATACATTTTATAAACCTTTACAGCACCTTAAAATCCTTTACTCTTTACGACTTAGAGTTTAGATAGTTCTTTGACGTTCCGTGTGTCTAATAAAAGTCTACTTCCCAGGTGGGCTGGCGACTGGAACGTGAGCAGGGCTGGTGGCGCGTGATGTGCCTGTGGTACGGCGGGGTGGCGGCGGGTGCGCTGGGTGCCGGCGCGCTGCAACCCAGCGTCAGGGTCGTCGGCGCATCCGCCGGTGTCTACGCCTTGCTCACCGCGCATCTGCCTAATGTCTGCCTTAGGTAACTATCATAACATAATCCAGCTTACATATTACATCCCACTAAAGCATACCAACCCGCACTAGGCCAGCGTGGTGGACAATATGGTCTAACTCCTCTCAATCGTACTCTCGATTGCTGAGGAGGCACTTGCCTTGCGGGGGCGTTTATGGGCTGATACAGTACAAAGGGCACCGACCTCTATTTTACGTCAGTACTCAGTTTACATGCCCGCACATCTACCGAATGTTTGGCTTAGGTAACTTATTGGATAATTGTATAAACCCATAACCATTGACTGAGCATGAGACTCCTAGACAACCAAGAGGGCGAATAGACCAAGAGCCTGTGGCCGCCTGACTTTCGTCATTTTATAAAAACTGAAAGTTTCTCTGCGCATTCCTCTGACATAAAAATATTGTAATTTGGCAAAACCTACATTTAAGTCCATATGTATTCTACTAGTGAATACAGGCCTTCTCCCAATATCGCGCTTTCTTACATCACACCAGCCAATCAGTATCAGCCCATATACATATCTACGTCTGACTGCAGTTATTATACGAGGAAAATTATGCGAGGAAATTATAAATCCAAATATTAAGTTTCTGAAAACGTTACTTTAAGTAAATAATGAAAGTGATCGACTATCATTTTTATATAGTATAGAATTTAATCTATTGTTTTAGATTTGGCCACATCCCGCTTTGGTGGTTCAGGCCTCTGTCGGTGGTGGTTCTGGGTATGTCAGAAGGATGCTGGGCTCTGATGCGAGCTCAAGGTTCCTTCGACAACACTCTCTCATCTGGGAAGCACGCACAGAGCAGTGCTGACCACGTGGCGTGGTCGGCACACGCGTTGGGAGCCGCCGTGGGAATACCTCTCGCTTTCCTCGTTTTCACCGGTAAGTTTAATTCAATTGTTTACCGCCATCTGTTATTGGTGACTGGAATGGGTAGTTTAAAATATGCCACCGCAAGTAGTGGCGCTAGTTGTAGCTTAAAACAATTTAAATCGTATTAATATTATTGTTTTAATCTTTAATTGTAAATAATATAGAAGGAAAATAATCTAATTCATAATAGCAATAAAAAAATTCTTATAAAAAATTGAAGATTTAAAAGTTTTTATTTGCGTATATTAATAAAATATTATTGTTTCCAGGTGAAAACGATGGAAAATCTCACATAGTGATCAGCCGAGTAGTCTCCGCAATATTATTAGCGCTTGGCGCTATAGGAGCAGTTCTGCACTATTCATACTTATACGACCTCAGTAAACACTGACTGATGAAGTCTTAGAAAAAAAATCGCAATAGGCAACTACATATGTAAATGAAGGGTCTATGTTCCGCGAAATAAAAAGTAACTCCACACATAAGTACAGCGACGTTCTTACATCGAGAGTAATTTTAAAAGGATCTGGGTTCAAGTTGTTACTGCCATAAATATAAGTATAACTTCGAGGTATTACCAAGATTGCGTGATAACACACAATTTAAAGATGTCTGAACGATGACCCGGCGTTCTAGACGTTCAGAAAGCCTAAACTAAGTCTAAGTAATATAAAACCTGAAGTGCAATTGATCGTTTCCGTCCGTCGATCGCGAACGAGTAGCGCATCTTTTGATGGGATTTACACTTTACACCTAGCAATTGCAAACAATTAGAAAACGATTGTGATTCACTTTACTATACCTACTGATAGGATAAGAACTATGGGCAAGTTAACTGATAGTTTATCAACGACATACTGATGTTTTAGGTCAGATTTTTACTTGGTGGTGGAAACATGATGATTTTAATTGTACATAATTTATCCTCAATAATACATAAACCAAAAAATCATTCAATTACATGAACGGTATATCCATGCGATAATTCATTTTGTCATATAGTTTCTCTGTGAAATTTCTATAATTGACGCGTAGCCATCATGTTGAAGTTTAACATCGTCACGTCCTCACCACTCTGTACTCGTATAAGCTCTGATTTTTTTAAACGATAATTCTGTGGAAATAATGTAATTTAAACTTGTAAGCGTGGTACTCTACTCTTTAATACGTAACAAAGACTAGATAAGTTTTCAACTCATTATAATTAAGTTAATTTGATTTCTGTGAAATCATCTCTTGATGTTTTGTATCAAAACGTTTGATATTGGCTAGTGATTGATTTTTACCGTTGTGTTTCAAAAACTTGTTATAGAACATTCGCGTGAGAAGAATTGAGACAATTTTAAAAATATTCTTAAAATATATTCTTAAAACTGTATAAAAATATTGTGTGTTTGGATATTAGTATGACTTTTTTCGTTACGCATAGAATATTTTTGTATTGTCTCATGATTAAAGGGCAGAGAAATGTAAAAATTGAGTTAAAGCAGAATTTGTGAACCTAGTCACTACTGATGAGGCTGACTTAAGGTGCCTAGATCTCTAGTTTAATGCAGTTTAAGCAAAAATCTAGCATTCTAGTCATTTATTATGACATACGAAACTAGGTTAATGCTAATAGATGTCGCTTAACAACTAGGTATAAGTGTACAAATATTAGTTTAATTTACTTGTGTACCTAACTGTGTGCCATAGATTTTCATAATTAAGTAAACACTTTGTACAACGCATATCAAACTAAAGTTCTTAAAAGCGCCATCTGTTATTGTGTCTTAATTATTGTTAACTCGATTTAATTTAGTAATTCGAAAATATATGTTGTTTTTTACCATTCTGATATTTTTCTTCCATGTAAACGATGCAATAAGACAATTTGTGTTACCACCATGGTGGTATGTATTGTGTAACTTGTATTTGATACACAATCCTAAAAGTAATTTAAATACGCACAGAAGGTCTATGTACAACAATAAACAACAATTCCACACAACGAAAACATTATCTCTTCAACTCACCGCACTTTCGCTCCCGAAGCCGCATGGTGGGCGCCGATGAGAGTAGCTCTGCATGCACTACATTGTACTTGCACTGTAGTCTATACACCACTAGCACCACACCACACCACTTACGCCACGCACTACTAATTGTATTACAAATATTTTAAATAATAAATGAATGCGTGGTTTCTTGTTTTTTCTTCTATTTTTTTTTTAAATCGATAATTCAGGAAAAACTGCAATAAGTTATTTAGCTGGATCTTGTGCATTGCACATCGTGGATACAGGTGAAAAAATTTACTCCTAATATTATTATAAAAGCTTTTAAATATTAGTCTTAGCGTAATTAATCTTAAGCACAGTATACACAAAAGCCGCCGGCCCACCGGCATAAGTCGGCAACATTTTGTTGGCGCGCTAGCTGGCGGCTCTAATCAATGCAAGTCAGAAAACTAACTTACTTATGAACAATATATGATAACATGTTAAATAATTTGTACAATATATTGTCACCGAAATAAACAGCCTTAAATTACCGCATTAGATTATCCTCAAACAAACCCGTAAGAAATGTTGAGGACGACGATACAGTGTATTTACTATTTACTAATCTAGCGTATCCGCGGTATCATAATGAAATTTATCTAACGCGCTACAAGAAATTATATTTAACTCAAATTATAATAATTACATTTAAAAAAAGACACGGAATCACTATTGTATACATCTACCGCAAATCACAGTTATCTAATTTCGGCACAACTTTGAAACACGGGAATTCATCTTGAAGAACACTACGCGTTCAAAAGTTATTTCCTCAGTTTTGATTTATTCGAAACACCCATGGGTCTCAAAGCCACTGGGTCAACACAGTCAAAAGGTCTGCAATGATACCATACCTACCTACCTATTCTAATGTTCTGCGAACTTATTACACATTACCTCCACACTGTACCAATGTTCTCATTGTGTCGATTAAGTTTACTATACCGAAAAGACATCGCGCGTGAAAGTTCCTGAAATTAGAAATATTTGACAAAACACGTCATAGAACAAATAACAAATGCCGGCGCGCGCGCGCCGCCATTGTTTACTATGAATTTGTTAGGCCTTGCCGTCTGTGTTTACTTCGCCGTGGCGCTAGGGTCGCGGCATAGAAACATTAATTGCATCTTTATTTTTCTTATCGTTTCTAAATATGCAAAAGGATAATTAATTAATAAATAGTAAATTAATATAATAATATTTCCTGTATTTTGGTAGATACTAGTTATCAATCGAGTCCATTCCTATATTCTCGTATGCGTTGCCGTTCCTTTAATTGGTAAAATAGTAAATGGATATTTGACCTTTATTTGCCTAGATTTAGAGTTCATAATATTCATAATTTTACTGGCTAACTGATTGCAATGAAAATATATTTGGGTGTATTCTAAAATAGACCATATTATGACTCCGTCTTATGTTTCAATTCGGGTAGTGACATATTTCGAATGACTATTACTTTAAAAAATAATATTATTAGCATTTTCTTAAAACACTGCTACCAGAACGTATGTATCTTGTAACATTTGGTAAATGAAAATCGTTGAGATATTAAGTAAAGATACCGCGAACAATTTTTGTAACAAAAAGAGCGGCAATACAATATTTGTGTCGGTCGTTGTCACACCTGCATAGTCACATTATCTTCCCTCTCGTTCTATTAGTTTCCCGCGCGCCTGATGGCGTGCGCAAAAACTTTGCGAAGTCCCGCTTACGTATAATAAATACTCCAGTGATGTGCTTTGTGGTGTGATGCAAAAGCAATGTGCGTTATAAAGAAGATTAATACGAAAAATATATTCCTTAACATTTATTTTAATTACCCTTACACTAAAATACAAATAATACAGATATCTTATACTATCGGGTAAGTTGTAAGTTTATTTAACTGTCGATATACGACGTTCAACTAACCAAAATCACATATCCATCAATTCAATTCGAGTAGTGAGTACGGTAATATTATACTGAGATCATATACCTGCCCATTAATAAATTATGTGAGGTGAAAAATAACTTTATAATAATGCCATCTACCGGGAATGAACTAAAACATAAAGAATATCATAAAATATTTTCCTACGGTTTATTAAATTACGTTAAATAATTAATGTCTTATTTTAGCGGCATACAACCACAAATCAAATTAAATGGCTTAAAACGTGGGACTACGAGTATAAACTCTTACTCTTAACAAACTGTACAATAAATGCATTACTTCGGACATCGCCTCTAGTATTTAAAGTCCTCTTAAATTCTTCCTACACCCCTCAACATTTCAAAGGCTTGCATTGCACTCCGAACTCCGTACACCAGCACTCCTGACAAGGATTTGATAGTTCAGCTATAATTCTTCCAACCCGATACATCCTTCCGTATATATTACATCCAGCCAATTTCAGAAGTCCAGGACCTATGCCAAGATTGGGCTGTCTTGGAGCCTCCTGAATTTGGTCTACCTGCTCTATCTCTGGAGGTCTAGTCGGCGCTGGAGTGGCTTTCGTAACAGGCTTCATAGAAATCGGTAGTCTTGTAGTCTTTATTGCAGTTGTCTCACCAAGGAACAGATGATCTATTCTGTTAATAGAAGCTTTGTTTGGGGGTATGGAAATAGCTGGCAGGGGAATAAATGGTACCATTGTTGTCTTCACTGGACGTTTTGTTGACGTAACTATTGGTTTTGTTGGTATCGGCTTTTGAGTTGTAGGTTTCTTTGTGGATACTGTTGTTGTCTCGTAATTATCGCTTAGGAGTAATTTCAGGACGCTTCCGAAAGAAAACCCTTCATCGTCCTCATCATCTTCATATTCTTGTGAGTTATTGTGTGTTTGATTTAATTTCTCAGTAGATGCTTCAGTGGTTAGTGGTGCATTGGTTATAGGTCTTACAGTAGTCGTTGTTACTGGTATATTTTCTTTCTTTTGCTTGTTAATATCTGCAGTCTTCGTAATGTTTTTAGTATCTACCTTAACTTTGTCTTCCACTTTAATTTTAGGCAGAATAACGTTCTTCATTGTAGCGTTGGGAGTAGGAGTGTCCACTTTGAGTGTTAGGGAGATATTTTTAATCTTCACAACTGTATTGTTAGGTTTGTTGTTTTCTGTTGTTGTTGGCAGAGGTGTTGTATTATTGTCTGTAAAGAAATGACATATTTCAAAAGTAATCTTTAAATTATTATATCAACTCCCTGCTATCGTGTTTGTATTTAATAAAGCTAGATTAGTTTGGTTCAATACAGTGCCGAGTACTTTCCTAATTTTATGTCCACTATGCTTTAATTATTTTTGAAGACGTTTTTACAGAGTAAACATTAGCATATTTACCTTCGTCACATACTAGTTCTCCGCAGCACACATCACTCGCCTCACTACTAATGCTTCTACGGCATCCCGCAGGAATAGGGCAGTCTATAGGCACGCAGTGTAGGTGGCCCCAATTGCAGCCACAGCGAGTACATGCTACCACCACAGTCTCGCCTTCTCCAATACGCTGACCATCGTTTGCCACACACTCACCTGAAAATAGTAATAAATAGCCCCTACGTTACTTTACTGGCAGTTTAATGGTGGTTACATTGCCACTTCGAACTTTAAAAAGGCTGTTAGCTTATAGCGGCTTAATCGGAGACACAATTTTGCTTGGCATTTTTACTAAACAATTTATACCTATATGAACACATGTAATCCAAATATTTTTTACCACAAACAGAAACAAGATTAGGAATAATACATTTCAAATCACCTTTGACGATGTCCAACTGCATAGAGGTAGTTAGATGTGGTACCGCTGGACCAGGCGGGGTGCTGGGATACACTGCGTAGTAATCATCAATAATACTAGGATCTTTTGGTACAAAACCACCTGGAAATAGGCATATGTTTTAAAAATAAAATTATATGAATTTGGGCATACGTTTGTTTACTATTCCATATTTAAAACTTGTTTTTAATAGTATTGGCGGAACTAAATATTACTTAACTGATTTAAAATGTACTAAAGCGACGACCTAAATGTTTTGATAGCATTACTTTTACAAATATAATAATATAATTGGTACATAACTTCAATATGTGGGAATGAGCTAATCATGCAATCGTACCTTCGGTTTCAACGGGTGGAGAAAACAGATTAACAGACGGTGTTTCAATATTGAAAGTAGTACTGGTTGTAGGGGCTTTCGTTACTTCCTTCGCTTCAGGGATACGGTTTCCTAACGACGCAGCTACGGTATACTCCAGATCATCATGTTTGATATACCCAGCTCCCAGATCATGAGTGAGGCTTGGGTACTGAGGTTCTTTATTGGATATAAATATCGGATACTGGGTAGGATCGTAGACACCCTCCCTTCTGGTAGCGTATTGGTTTTCCTTTTGATTGACGGTTGGATAGTATACTGGGAATTTGTCCTCCCTTTCTAGTAGCGGGTAGGTTAACGTTTCTTTCGGGGCTTCCTCATCGACTACCGCGTCGGCTGCTACAAATGGAATTATTCTGAAAATAGTAAGAAGTATTCTTTATTTTGTTATTTTTTTCTTATCAATTGTTATACACCTGCCTCCGTCTCTCTGTACCACCTTAAGGTCAACTGGGAGAAAATGCCATTAGGCATTAAGTCCGCCTATATACAATATGTTTGTATGTGAAGTTAAATAAATAAATACATAAAAGTTACTTTTTAAAATATGATCATTGCACTAGTGCAATGATAGTACGAAATATTTTGAAAATAATTTATCTGCTCTTTGTTAAATAACTTGTATAGTACTTGATAATGTTATTTATTACTTTGTGTTTATATTTTTATGTAATATGTACAGTTTGTTTTATGGTGTCAAGATCTATTTTTTTTTATAATATTTTGTATTTGTTTTTAAGTTACGTAATATAAGATGCTAATCACTTATAAATAAGTATAAATGTTTTTAAATTGCCATTCAATAAAGTATTTAATTTTTATTACTTGCCTATTAGTTAAAAATAAACACTTAAGTTCTGTAAATAAAGTGACTTACTTCAAATTGGGCAGAGACGGTGGTAAAGTTGGCTCGGTGTAATCATAATCATAATCACCCTTTGTCTTTTTAGAGGAAGTAGAAACATCGGCCACAACACCAGGCTTTGAAACTGTAGCCATCGGCGGCCTAGTCGAGTGACTAGTGTTGGTCATCAAAGAACTGGTCACGTTTATAGTAAAAGATTCATTATCATCAAACACGTCAATATTCCTATCAGTAATTATATCATTAGGGGAGTAGGTGTGATCTAAATTTTCTATGTTTATAATTGGTATCCGAGGTTGGACGTCCATTGCTGCTTTGACAGCGTCATCAAAACTCATGTTTTTGGGCAACGATGTAGAGGATATCTCCGCTGTGCAATTAATCGTTCCATTTATTATTACTTTAACTGTCTCATCTAGTTGTTCTGGTTGCTCTGTTTGAGCTTCTGTCGTAGTTTCTTGTGTAGATGTTTTTGCAATTAGTACGTGTGTTGTGGCATTTTCCACTGGATATTGACTGGAACTTGGTGGCGGGTCGTTAGTCTTCCTTTTGACTTTAGTAGTGGCCACAAGGCTATTGGTTAATGATGTTGTTGGCGTGTTCTTGGCTGTTAAAATATGGGTAGTAGTGGTTTCTTGTTTGGTTGATTTTGACGAGAAAGCACGCTCTTCGTTTCTTGTATAACTAAGTCTGTCTGATTTTGTATGGCTGAATCCTGAAATACGAAATGAATTCAATCAAACACAGAACTTATAAAGTGATTCTCATTATTGTTTTCAAGGAGTTATAGTAATAATGAAAATTAAATTTAAAATAATAATAAAATATATTCCAATTACAAGCAAAAATTGAAGTTCTAAATTCACCTACGAATTAAATAGACGCAATTTTATGAACATCATAAGAAGATGGTTAATGTAGTTGAAGTTTTTAATTATGATGAGATGGTTGCAATTGTCACGCAATGTTTGTAATATGTATACCTTGATCATGAGCACAATGATACTGATGTGGGCAACACTCGCCGGGTCTCAGCAGTGGCTGGCAGCCAAGCAGTGGAGGCGCGCAGGCAAGAGGCTGACAACGAACAGAACCGCGCAGGCAGAAGCATTGGGTGCAGTTGGCTTTCGTCTCGTCTGTTACTACTCTCTCGCCTTCTGTTACCCAATTACCGTTTACTTCGCAATCTGAAATTATTAATAAAATCAATCAGAAATTCTCAATTACCAATATAAAGGCTATTGCAGATACTTTATGATGGACGAGTTTTATTACTGAAACGATTTTCAATACAAGTTGAGTAGATGTTGATGCAGCCCGGTGATGACAATATTGTCATTCCATTCGACCCAATGCCTTAACGTGTTTATAAACTTTTATATACCGTTTTTTGAAGACTATATCTTACCATGCCGTCGATCATGCTGTTGCTCGTCATCATGCTGACAATAATACCGTGTAGGACAACAAGCTCCCGGCGCTGCTCGAGCAGTGCATCCATGAGGAGGAGGCAAGCACTTAGGCGTCACACATCTCCTCGCTCCTTGCAGACAGAAGCAGGCCTCGCAAGCGGAGTGCGCCCTCATCGCCGACCCAGCAGCGAACACCGACCCGCCTTCCACGCACGCTGGGAACACTCCAAGGTCATCAGCCGTCAGACAAACTACCTCCTCATCACACCGGGTCTTCAATAGACTACTTACCATGAGCGACGGATGCTGGTGTTGCGATGTCGGACAAGTCTTCTGGTATACGGACATTAACATTTTTTGTGTCAAGAGTAACGCCATCTGAAAATATAATTAAATCTATCGATATCGTTTTTGATTCCTACAGTTTTTTATTACTTCTTTTGAAACAGAAACTCTATTGTAGAACACAATTATCTAATATTTAAGCATAGGGAATTAACCCTAAAACTATGACGCATTGACCTAGATAATATAAAATGAGTCTGCTTTATTCCGGAATAAGGAAGAAAAGTAAAATAAGCTTCAGTGGAACGAGTAAAGCCTCACCCGGACACCGTAGCTCAGGACAGCATCTATCTTTCCGATGCAGGACATAGCAGCGGTCAGGAGGGGGATCAGGCAGGGGCACGCAGGCGCGTCTCCTGCATGATAAGGCGCCGCGCACACACGCGCACAACAGACACGCCGACCGAGAGCTCGACACCACCTCGCCTTCCGTGTACCACCGGTCTTCGTACAGGCATCCAGCTGGTAACACTAGCAACGAACATATGAATCTAATGTTATATTTGCATTGATGCTTGGGAAAGATGTAGATAGTGTTCGTAGGTTAAAGCCATCATTGCATTGTATCAAGTGCGCTTTTAATTGTCGCTGTGGGAACTTTAGAGAAAGTCAAAATTAAGTAGTAGCTTTGTTGTGGTTAAAGATGATGATGATGATTAAGTGCTGCATATGGTTTTTTTAACGGTTCACTATAACGGTGAAGGAAAACATCGTGAGGAAACTTGCATACCATAGCGATTTGTATAAATTTCTATGGTATGTAAAAGTCCGCCAACCCGCATTAGGCCAGCGTGGTGGACTATATGGCCTAACCACTCTCAATCGTACTCTCGATTTTAGAGGAGGCCCGTGCCCTGCAGTGGGTCGTATATGGGCTGATACAATACAAAAAAAAAGATTTTTTATAGCTCGCTCGTTTGAAGAACCTATGCTCTTCAAACGAGCGAGCAGGTCATCTGAAGGTAAGTGATCTCTGCCGCCCATAAACATCCACAATGCTTGGATCATGGAAGTGTTACCGGCCCATCAGATCGGGAGGGTAGAGGGAAAGAAAAAGGATGGGTTGCAGGAAAGGGGTATTGGGCATCGGTAGTCTCACTCACCGAACGAAACGCGACAGCAAAGCTGTCGCTTCACTTCGATATCCTGTGAGACAATGGTACCTTCCCGGACGAGCCTGCCCATTTATGCTGAGTTATGGCTGACAACAGCGTGGCACTACCACTTATAGGTTTTTAATAAACTATTGTATTTTAGATTTCTTTTCAAGTTAATGTTAAAGACCTTACCTAATGCCCTGATGTTGCGTCCATGATGTGACGATTTTACAGCTGGTCCACTGTGTACTCCTAAAAACAAATTAAAAGGTCTTAATATTAATTTAATTAATTAATATCTTAATATTAATTTAATTCATTAATATCTTAATATTAATTTAATTCATTAATATCTTAATATTAATTTAATAAGTAAATATTAACTTAATATTTATTTATTAAATACGTAATGCGGTCAACAAAATCGACGTTGCCTGCGTTGGATCACCAAACGTTGTTAAGTCCTAACACAGCACATTGCATCATTTTAGTATCGGTTACTAATATAATAATCTTTAGCCACAACCAGTCCTAAATCAGGTTCTGCGATGCAAAGCAAAATATTAAGCAAAGGCAAAATGAATACGTTTCCATCATCATAAATTTAAAAAAAGAACATGTTTTGAAGGTTTAAATTTTTTCATAGTTGTAATTTTATCGCAAATATAATTCATTGGAGGGTAGTTTCGTATCACGCGCGGCGCGGGCTCCAGTATCACGCTAGTATTTTGCGACATTTCGTTTGTGTTTCGGACAATATGGTCCAAGTGAAGTGTAGTGAGTGGATTAGTTCAAGTTGTGTCTTGTGCAATGGTGTGTGGTGTGTAGTGGTGTGCAAGGTATCTTTCTCGGCGACCATGCAGCTTCCAGAACGAGATTCCGGTGAGTCAACTATACATTTCTTTTCTGAATTCTTTTTATAAGGTGTATTTTATTAACTAAATGTAACTGTATAAAGATAAATCATGTTTAACTGTGTGTGACGTCACTAATTTTGATTTCATTTTTACGATAATGTTTTTTTATGTGCGCGTAGTACTCGTACTTTATTTTATCTAGATATAACATTATGTTTGAGTGCTTTATATCTAGACTACTCGCACGCTACTTATAATGTGACTGCTATTTCTCATTTTCACTATTTTTCTTGCTATTGAACTCTTTGAACTTGATAACATTATATCGATTAAAGAGACAAAAACGACTATTATGTCATAAGCGCCATTTACGCTGCGAGAATCGTATGCCATTATCACATGTCATAATCGCATTAAGATTATCGTGTTCTGACAATGTTCACACGATACGACTTTTTTATATCTTCACGATAATCGTATCTTCGAGGCGAGGAGAAGGCTTTAGAGTGGCAGAAATATTATCATCCTAACACACCCGCCACAATACGTTAAAGTATATTATGTGTAACAACATAAAACTTATACTTCAGACAGTTTTTACACCACTAGAAACCCGGGACACTGCACTATCTAGATCGGCAGACGCGGCCGCGCCGTGACGTCAACAGACCGGTTATCCGAACTCCGAGAACAAAAACTGGCGAAGATCTGACAGTTAACCGAGCGGTCACCGAGAGATAAAAAGTCACGCTGTCGTATCAACCATCTGATATCATTGACGGTTGGAGAATTAGTCTGGTAATTTTCATAGTCCTTAAATGTTGATCTGTTCTGAATTGGTACTTAATACGAGTATATACTTATTCAATGCCATTACTCTGAGGATTGAAAGAGTTTAAGTGTTTTTTGCTTATACTATCACCGAAAGAGCTAGGAATTAACTTGATACAAAGTGATTACCAATCGGTACCGACATATGCAGTTGAAAATAATGACTAATAAGAAAAGTTAAACGTGGAATTAGGTACTCTTGTCTCCGGTTATAATAACTCGACGATTTAGCAATACTTTACTCCACGCCGACTACTTATGAAACCAAGGTTTAGATCAGTCGAAAATACCATTTACACGGCTAGGAATACATCATCATCATAACTGTAGGCTAGCAAAACTTTTAAATTAACATGTAACAAAAATGTAATATGACAATAATTACTTAAATACTATTCGAATAAAAAATATAAATTAGACTTTTAAAGTGATTAACATGCTGGACAAAAAAATTATACAAGTTTAACAAAAAACTAAAACACGTGATGCACGTTACATCAATTACGAGTACGTTTTAGCGTATTATTATTAAAAATATAGATTATCCTTATTTTGGTTTCATTAATAGGCCACTTAATGATAATATTTAGCGGCTGGCTTTTCATTTACGTGTGTATTCGTAGATAGTTATTTAGCAGATATCTGAGACGCATTACCAAAATCGAACTATGTTGATATAATTTTCAGGACGCGGCTTAAAGACTTCTACCAAAATTATATTATAAAACCTTTTCCCAAGCAAAGATGCGTATAAATTTCCTACTTCTTCAATGTCTTTAACGTGATTATACATTATTAAGTATTACTATTAACAAAACCGTAAGTTGTTACAAAGCACAGTCTTAACTAATCTGACAATCTCAGCCGGGATCTCACGCGAGACAATGGCGGTTCAGTTCCCGGCGGGGTCATCGCTTGCGCGGCGGAAGTCCATCGGTTCCCAGGGCGACCATTGTGCGCGTACAGTTACCGGACCCGTCTTAGACCAACGGATTACTGCGGTTTAAAGCTGTGTCATTTCTCATGTACTATTAAAGCGGGACTTAGAATTATAGAGTTAGAAAATGTTATATCCGATAAAACACATTGTATTAATTGGGTTTTCGTTCCGCAGCTGTACAGAGAAAAAAAGTATACTTTAGCTAAAGCTGATTGTATAAATACAGATTTAGTTTAACTAAAATTTTTTTTGAGAGGTATTTTACAGGGACCGTGTAAAGATCAGTAAAAAATAGTCAAGTACCCATGATCTCTTTTGAAAAATAATACCTATTTGTTAATGTTTCTGAGATAAAAGAATGTCAATAAAGATCGAGCTGAAGACTACACGATCCACAACCCACGAATAGATTTGTAAATCGCAACTACTATGATATATTTGAGTAAAAATATGTAAATATCTGTGTATGTATTTAAATAGCGAATTTTACGCGTTAGTTAACACATAAACGCTAATTTAAAAAGTTGGTCAGAACCGTAGTTATACTTTTTAATTTCGCATTTCATTGTAAAGTACACGCGGGAAAGTAGATAATTAACTTTTAAAGTCTGAGATGCGGTCAAGTAAACAATGAGCTTGCGTTTATGGCTCGCTGGGAAAATATAAGTGTTTCATGCGGTCAGACGTGTTGAAGTTAAAAAGTAATTAGCATTGACTTGCGGTTCACAAATGTATGTCAATATTGGATGAAATTTACTTTTTTTTATACTGACCTGATAATAAATGCAATTTGGTCCAAAGAGACTTATCACTGAGGGCAGAAAACTAGGTATGGCTAGTACTAGGATATTATAATACTGGCCATCAGTTAGGCCATGAATAAGAAATAACTGAGCACAATCATTTCAGTTTCACGGCCCAACTGATTTACACGATACACATTAAATGATATCAGTTTAATACATTTGTAATTGAATACATAATTAATTTGTGCCCGATATGGCGATAGGCTCACCCCCTATCACACCGTGGGATAGAACACACAATTTGAAACGTACGTATCCAGGTTACACATCTGCCTACCCCTTCTGGGATAAATTCGTGATGTTTATGTATGTGTGTAATTTAATACACACCCATCAGTCATCATATATAATCCCTACCGTTCTATAAAATATGCGTCTCGTGTCGTGGGTATCTCAATCTACCAAGACCATATCGGACTCAGAACAGAAGCAGACATCTCTTAGCCACAAAAAAGCATATCTTCTGTAACTAGCCCAAAACCTCTCATTTTAATTCAGATTATTGCCTATCAAACCATAGTCTTTTAAATTACATCTACAGATATATAGATGCATTTCGCAGCCCACACAGTTACCGTGTGGTGAAAGATTAGAGGTGAAACGACCACCCACGCGCACGGACCGGCCGTAAACTGTTAACTGCACAAATAAACCAAAACATATTTTACTGCTTGAACCTGAGCTGTAGCCTCTTTGGTCTGTGCTTGTGAAGGCGGTGGAACTTGAAGTCTTTTAATGCCCAAGCATGTATTGTGCGGGACAGCACAATCTCCCAATAGGGTTGACGCTTTAAAAGAACTAGAGATTTTAGATAATATATTAGTTGATAAATATGTGGATTGTGCACCCGATATGGCGATAGGCTCTCTATCAAATCATGGGATGAAACACACAAGGCGAAACGTGGATGTCCTGGTTGCACCTCTGCCTAACCCTTCTGGGAAGAAGGCGTCATGTTTATGTGTGTATTTGTGTCTTTGTGATAGCGTCTCGGACGGCGGCTAATTATGTTTTGTGCCCAAATTGTAGAGAGCGGTTACTAATGAATGGATATAGCAACTATGGTTCTTTGTTTCAATACGACGAGCACGTGCAAACGACTCGTTAATTATATATTGATTCAAGTCAATTGATATTGATATGATTTGTATCCGATTTTTTTATACATATGTAAAGTAGGTATTTTCCAAACGCTCCTATTATGCTAAGAAAATTAAATCACATCGAAAGATAAGATGCTGGTCATGGTATTTATTCTGCTGGCCCTCCAGACATCCAGTGATAAGGTAAACAAATTCAGTAGCTCTAATACTCCCTCCACAACTGACACTGATGAGCGTGAGAAACAAATCGACAATATCAGATATCTATGAGAGATGTTCTTGTGGTTTCCACCGAGTGGTTCTAACATGCGGCAGAATATTATTCAAATATTTGTTGTCAGGATCAAATTACTTTCAGATAAAAAACAGACTTCACATGAATACCAGTTTCAAAGGACGCTAAACAAGGCTCTAATTCCACAGATTTTGCATTTTTTCATCTAGTATCAGGATTTCGGATGTCTCATAAATTTATTCTGAGAAATAGTTATAATATTTGGGTCGAAATCGCCGAAGTATTGAGCAGTAAAAGAATCACAAAACACGCGAGTTGGTTCGAAATAGTTAAATGACACATTTAAACGGAATTTCAACGGCATTATTAATTAAATTCTGGAATCTTAAGAATGCCAACTAAGCACAATGCCTCACAACTTTGAATACAAAACATTTATTTTAATATTGGTCTAATTCCGGATGCCTAAAGAATAAAGAATTATATATATTCGTAAAATAATGTACCTAGTATATATTTTTTTATAAAGTTGGTATGTTACCACTTCTAAAACTATTATGGTCCGTAACTTATGTTCGTGTGAAATGTTTATTGGTTGTGACGAGACACTTTTCCCATATCGTTAAATACGTATCATTAGTTCGTACCACCATCGTAAAATACATATCATCGTAGTAGACTCTGACAAGGTACCTTATTAATGCCTTTAAAACTTTACCACCTTCATCCATCCATCATAAAACATCTAACAAGCATAACAACATGTCATTAACTCAATCCCAATCAGCCGAAATTAAATTCACAACGCGTAAAAAACGTGAACATCGAAAACCATTGAAAGTTTTTCTGTGAGCGTAAAGGCATTATACTTGGAACAAACGGCGCTGACTTGGCATTAGCATTCTGTATTCCGGTTCCACGGGCACCGAGTAAACAGCACTCATTCACCTCCGTACACCCGCCGGCCAATATTCAGCACATACATACACGCTCCACACACATATTACTACGCAACATTGGCTGACCACTGTTCGCGGGAATAGCGGACTGGTACGCATTATCATAGATTATCGCTAAGATTTTTATGTTGGTTTTGTAAATGATTCGTGTTCTTGACCCATGCGGTTTGTCAAAGGTATATGAACTTTATATAATTAGTAAAACATGCTACAAACATCATAGTTCACAACCAATGGAAGGTTCAGATTTCCAAATATGTACGTGTTAATGATTCCATCAATTTTGGTGAACTATTTGCGATGCCAATTTCCAGAAAAACGTATTCAGCTATTAGTATACTTAATTTTATTTTATTATCTTTGACGCCTAACTTAAGGGTATGTATAAATGGTGTTCAGTAACAAGCTGATTAGGTTACAGTTCTATACTAGGTACAATGTTGTACATAATTCCTCACCAATCTAGGGTTTGATTTTTGTACATGTTGCAAATAAAAATGCCTCATATAAACGGTCATTTTACGAAATGTCCAGGCATAAGCAAAGCTAATTATTCCAATCATGAAGCTCACTCTTGACATCGGTCTTTAAAGAAAGTCGTATCGCTCAAGCAAGTTAGACTCTTCTAATTATGAAACCGACTCAGATTGCCTGAACTGTATGCATAAATTCCACCAAATCCCAATTCAAATGCCAAGTACTATTACACTAAAGAGGTGGCTCAAGTACGAAATTCCAAAAACGCAAATGCCAAATTACAATTTCTAACTGTGTGGGCGTGTTTTGTCACACGTGGGGCTTTGTGATGTAAATGCATTGTCCTTCATGCGTGGTCGGCGGTCTAGTGACACAGTGCTGCTGGAAAGTGGCGCCAGCGTGGCCGACTTGCTTAATTACTGCTGCGTGTGGCCTGAGGATTCCCACTGGTGCGAAATTGAGAAAGAGCCATAGAGAACATTCAGTATATATTGACCGATTGCGTGAGCTCTGGTTAGATATTTGTGGATTTTTTTCTTGATTAATGTGATATTTGGGTGGATCCAAATGTTATGGGCAGTTATATTATCTGTGAAATAAATGAAACTTCCATTAATGACTTATTATTAATGGTGATTTCTACTGAATCGATATCGAAAATAATATTTAATTGAGACAGAATTAATTAACAATATAACTGTTTAACGCAAGGACACTGAAGATTGTGCGCTTCTAGACGACTTGTCTCCAAGACTCTCAACTTTTATAAAAAAAGGTAAAAACTGGGAATAAAAATTTAAATTACTTAAATACATAAAAATGCAAGACTCGAGTCTCTCCCGATCTTGACTTTAATCACACGGCAGTTACAAACCGGCCCCATCATTATTAAGAAACACGTGAAATTATATGACGTCCTCAACATTTTGTACTGCACCGGACTTTATGCAGAATACATATAACTACAGAGTGGACTCATAAAATGACATCCAAATTACATACACACAGGTAGAGAGATTATTGTTGGAACAGTAATTGATCTTTTTATTTTAAAAAATCTTACATTATATTACATGTAATTACTGCTTCAAAGATGGTCCTCACAATAAATTTATGCGGTACTTTATAAACAATATTGCAACGCATGTTTTAATACGGGTAAAAATGTGGACATATGAATATTGTTTTGCTCATACTATAAAATAAAGGCGGAGACTATCGGCCTTATTTATAGACAGTTTTGAAACCTATTTTAGTAATCGAATGTGTTGTCTTCCTCGCTCAAACTGTAATCAAAAGTCGTTCGAAAGGGACAAAGCATTCGATAGCTAAAATAGGTTTTAAAACTGTCTAAGAATAAGGCCTACGTATGTACGAGTATCACTTTGCTCGATCCTAGCCTGTTACCATTTTTTTTCTCGGTGTTGGTTATTTCTGATTTGTACCTTATTTAGGACGTCAGATTAGACCAGCAGTTGACATTCGATGAGGTTAACCTTTACCGACCTTATGTGACAAAATCGTCTTGTTCATTTCTATTTTGTTAGCATACTTGATAAGCTTCCGCTTTACGTGATCAACTTATCATAGCATTCATTATTATATTCTTATTTCTACTTCTTCAAGTACTAGACTGCCTCGATGGTACAGTTGTACTACGACATGATTGCAAAGCTAAGGCCTCAGGTTCGAAACGTGGGTCGGCTGGATATTTCTATTCATTATCACCCCGGAGTGAGGATTTTGTGCCTGATATAGCGATAGGCTCGCTCCCTATCATATCGTGTCACGAAAAATACAAGGCGAAACGTGGGTGTCTTGGTTCCACCTCTGTTTACCCCTTCTGTGAAAAAATTCGTGAGTTTATGTATGTATGTAGATACTTCTTGCAGTAAGGGTCGTCTAAAGGATCACTGAATAAAAGGAGCAGAAACAGCACGCTAAGTCACTTCTTTATTTAATAATATCCATCGACTATCAAAAATGAAAATATATATATATAAATCTTGTCAAGAAAAACAAGTCAAAAACATGTCTCAAATTAGTAGAATCAGTAACAAAAGAACAAAGACCGCAAAAAATACTTAAATTGATTCCAAAACACAATGAATATGGCCGCCTCGCGAGTAAAAACTCAACTGAAGATTTTTTGAAAACGAAACCGGATCCTTGGACAAAGATGTGATTTACATATAATAGAAATAATCGGGCGATAATTATTTTCGTACTATAGCGACTTTTTATTGAAGGAATACAAATATTTTAATGAAATAAGTATCGGAATGGCTATATGATTTTATAATACGTTTATGGGAGTCCATATTCGCGACACTGTACTTAAAGTATTTTTACGGCATTATAATTTTTTGTGATTATATTCAATTAAGTGCAAAAATAAATTTATTTTAAATTTTACCTACTATACGTAGAGGTACTATATACATTTATTTGTATCATTCCTATTTTTTTCCTACATTATCTATTTTGAAATCAAAGCAGACACGATCGATTAATGATAAGACACATTACAGACTTAAGGTTCAAATAATTGATACATTAATATAACACATAAGATATAATTACAGTTAACTGGCATTGTGTTCAAATTCAAGCGCAAACGGTCCGCGGTTGAGGTCAAATGTCAAAACTTACTTTGGTGTGCGCGTTGAACTCTTTTATAGCGAGCTCCAGACAAATGTCGAGACTTATGTTTCACGACCAAAATAAAACAAAATAAGTTTAACCGCCGGATTTTTTGTATATAATCCTACCTGAAGATATTATAAGCTAATTTTTAATAGTTGGAATTCAAAGAAAACGAAGCAGAAGATAAATACAGTCCCAAGAAAATATTGCACGAAATACTGGTACATAAGATATGTATATCGATAGTCAGTATGATTATGTCGACTTTTAAAATACTGATTCTCTTTTTCTTCACATGTAAAATATTGAGAATTTTTATCAATATGTGTAATAATTATGACCCTGATCGAATACGATTTGGTGTTCGGAACAAAGAGTTCGTCCCTTGTACTGACAAATAAATGGCTTTAAGATAATTGCGTGACGTATCTACAGGGTAAGCGTCGAGGATTTATTGTCCTAACAGATAAGATGTACTAATAGATTGGAAGAATTTTTTCAAAATGTATTCTTCTTTTCTTATTTCGGCTACTGATTTACGTAGATACTGTGTGATATTGATCTGTTTTTGTAGTTATTATTAATGTTAATATACATTATGTCATATACATTATGATCTCCGTAATGTATATGACAAGGTATGGTTTCTAAAACATCGCTGATAGACGTCAGAATGCGAAAATAAATAAGACGGTATAATATTGACAAACCGTTAAAATTTCGTATTCTGACAACCAGTGCAGTAGTTTCATTCAAAAAATAAATACAATTTAATATTGTAATGAATTAGTAACAATTTCCACATATTCGTGATTTCAAAACTTGTTTTTTTTTGTATTCTATGCAATTACTTAACGATCTAAATATATATTATATTTACTTTTTGCTGCAGATATTTGATTACATAATGACGTGTAATTATTATAAATTACTACAAGACGATGAATCATTCCCAATATTACAGATAAAATGTTTCAAATACCTCGCAACCGTCGAGACCGACCGGTACCAAAAAACATACCGAAAATAAACCAAAACAAAATGGCACACCTAACACACAAGATAAGCTGAACCGAACCGATTCCTTAACAATCCCAAAACGGAAAATCAAAATGGGCTGTGTTTGGTGATCCTTCGCGGAGGCACGTACGTAGGACACAATTTTTTTTTATAAATGGGCAAATTTCTAAACAAAAAAAATATTGTTAATTTTTTGGTCGATTTTTTTCGCAAATATAGAGTCACCAAAAAGTTCGTAATTTTCGAAATCCCGTATGTATTTTGATGGGTGTCCTATGTACGTGCGGGCGGGGTCGTCGACCGAGATTTGCATGGCGACAAAGGACCTGCGCGCGCGGCGAGGAGGCAGGCGGGCACGAGCCAGCGGAGCGCGAGCGACATATCGCGGCGACGCGCAGCGCTGCACTGACACACACGTGGGGAACCGACGCTGATTGTGCGCTTAGCCAGTAGGTTGGTGTTAGAGGAGGTTTTTGATTTTAATAGTTTTCAGTGGCTCATATGTATGTTGAGCTTATGTGCCGTTCTCTCATTATTTGATAATATTGCTTGATGGGAAAAAGTAATATCAAAAATATGGGTTTTCTGGTTAGCTAATTTCATCGAGAAATTTAATTCGTTTGTACTTTTAATTCAAATCAACGACGAGCATCAAATCGTAGTTTAATACCTATCGACTTTTATGGCTCCCATTAATACATTTTAATTCACCATGTCAACTTACCGCTGATATATATATACACATACATTTTGCCTCCACATTCTACCAATTAATGAAATTTTATATACAAAAATAAAATTGTTTGAGACTGTCTATAAATCTAAAAGCCATGTTAGCGCCCAAATCGTCCGCTATTCAGCATGGCATACTGCCTTCCCGGCCAGCATTTACGTGATTTGTCTCTCACGTGGGTCGTGATCGCGATCATCGCGCCGCAGCCTCCGCATAAATTAGATGAGGCTGGATAACCCCAGGCCGCGAGATATATCAAAACAACGACGATAGCCAGTGTTATGTAATGAAATTATTCACAATTCCCGAACCGGTTGAAGATGGAATTATAAGAATGTGTTTTGTTGGTAAACGACTTTTGGATATGTTTTTGTCATACACTATAGTATTTTGGTTACTTTTCTAGTTTAAATTCGCGAGTCAGCTTATACCCAACAAACAGCACTGGCTTTTCGAAGTTAAGTTTGGACACTGTATATAGAAATAATTATCACTTACCTACTTAATTAAATAAAATTATCGGAAAAAGCTCTACTAAGAGTTGTTCAGCTAAGCATCGGGTATACAATTATTTATCAAATCATTCTATAGAATAAATAAAAAAAAAAACAGAATAAATCTGCGGGAATAAAATGCGATTTTCATCCATAAAACTTGACAGGAAACACTTTGTCATCCGCAATGCATAAATATGTCACACGCGACATCGTTACAGCTTGCTGTGGATTTATTTTAATATTTCAACTTGTTTGAGTATGGGATCGCAAATTTGACTTTTAACGCAACCTTACCTTACCTTACTTATTAGTAATTTTTATGTAGGTAATTCATTTTATATGTGTAATTCAAGTAATGGCATAGAATTCCTGTAACCGACAAATATATCGTTAAAAGTTTTAAAAATGAATTTATGCGTGAGTCACAAAGTCCGGTATGTACGTTATTTCTAATATGTATGTATGTGACTCTGAATATTTGTCTATTTTCCTCCTTACTAAGAACGGTTATAAGTAGAAACCGGATTATATGCTTTTGCATATTATGTCATTACATACTTACCCCATTTCCAGCGATAATTACATGTTTTGCCTAAAATCTAGTGATGATGCATATTTTCGCTATATTTTCTACACTTTTCGATAGGTTCTTGATAAGTGTAAAATTAACTGTTACATATTTTCCATATACATACACAAAAATCAATTACGTTAATGCCGGTGAAATCTATACCTTCGTAACCGCACGTTTTGTAAAGCGCACCGAACTGCTCATTTTATTATAGACTCATCATTTTTGGTCTATAAGGGTGTTCAATTTTGAACGAATACGAATAGTGCTCTTTTTTTCTTGTATCCTCCTAAAACTTAACATTTATGTTGCATATTTTACACATTTTTTGTGCATATTTAGAACTTTTTAAGCTACTTCAAACAGTTACCAATGAACGGGAAATATATTGTTCCATTTAACATCGGTAGAGTCTCGTCAATACATTGTCATTTGAAATCAGTTTTCTAATCCTTCCTCAAAATAAAGTCACTTCTGTTACACGAACAACGAACGGTACACAGATGGTGGCGACTGGCGGTAGAGTCTAGTCATTACATTGCAGTGGTGTGAATGACCACCGGCGAGCCGGTAGCAGCTGGTCGTCCAGACCATCCCCGGTACTTTTGCGACATTTTTGTCTTGCCCACGGTATGTAGGAGCAAACGCGTGCTTAATGCCGACTGCTGTGACTGCGGACCTTGCAAAAAACATTTTTATTAAATAATTTACATCAAAGATCTGAAAACTAATCATTCTTAAAAATGGGTAGGAGAAATAGACATTTAAAGATTACTTATATGTCCCAAACCAACGTTTTACATTAGTAAGAGTCGAAAACTTTTTCACTTAGGCTTCTGGGTTACATTGGCAGCACCTTTTTGTCTATTGTCCGATAGATGGTGATCTTTTATCGGTAGGTATATTGAAATTTTCCCGGCCTGGTTAAATCTAGATATACTCAACCGAAGCCCGCCGCGGGAAACACATGCTTGAGTCATTATGACGAGGTTTCCAGCAACGTGTACTGTAGTCGGTATTCGGGCAATAGTAACATCCTACTAGCTTTTTTGGATCTCTGCCAATATATTCAATTATTCTGCCAATATTTGCAACTTCGTGGATTCAGGAAAAGGTAACGTCAGGTCGTTAATCGGTTAATTGTCACTTAATTCTGCCAACTGAATACAAAAAGCACATAATATAAATACGCAATATAACCACGCCCATAAAGTTACGCGAAAGAAAACTATATAGGTGAGTTTATTAAACGCATAATATATTATTGTCTTTAGTTTCAACATTTCGTGATAATTTATCAGAATGCAACGATGGTCAGAACTATGGTGCAGATCTCCTTGAGTGGGAGTTTAATGGGAATATAATTGTCGCGAAATATTTCCTTATGCGAGCTCTACGTTCCGACGAGATTAAAGTGATACCGGCCGGCGCTGAACGTATTATATTCTGATAATATACTGGGCATTAGTTCGATACAATTTATTGTAGTATTTAGACGTGGGAAGTATCTCTAAGTCTCTATCGTCCCATAACTGATAACAGCTGATCACGAGGCTCCTTTACAGTCAAGAGCTTGATTGTGACGGCTTAGGCCACAGACGACCTGGTTTGGGTTGCGGGAAGTCGCTGGATGCAGGCCACTTCCAACAGGTCAATGTGAAGATCCTTGGGGGAGGCCTATGTTCAGCAGTAGACTTCCTGTGGCTGAAGAAAGAGAGAAAAAGAAAGAGAGAGAGGCCGCAGTCCTCCACGCTGGTGTAATGAGGATTGATAAAATAAATATGCGAGAAATATTCTTGTTAAGATCTGTGTGATATACAGGTTTCCTTGCGATGTTTTCCTTCACCTTTAAAGTACGCGGTAGTTATAGTGTCAATGAAGCCTTTTGCTCTCACTAGCTCTTCGTTATTATATCATGACTTGCAATAAAGTCACAAACAATACTTTTCTAAAATTCCCTTTAACCACGATGAACTCATTCGGAAATGACGTCACTGATATGACACTCATCCGCCTTTCACATCCGTTTAGATTCTTCGAAACCGAACCAACATTTAGTGACGTGTTTTATCGTCTTTTAAGTGAATACGGCGTCTTTGAAGTTCCCTTTTAAATGGGAGGCGGTATCGCCTTTATATGAAGGGCTACGACTATGTCAATGGCATGAATGAAAATAGCACAAGATGATACTCGTCCTACCGGCCCTAATAATAGACTCAAAACATTTGAAAACAAATCTTCTTTTCCAAATTCTAAGACCTTTCACAATTGAACATAGCTATTGTTATTTTTATCACACTTTTATTAGCCTCGCCAGTATGTATGTATGTATGTGTGTGTGTATGTATGTATGTATGTATGTATGTGTGTGTGTATGTATGTATGTGTGTATGTATGTATGTATGTAACGGAATGTTTGTAGTCGATTTTCAAGCACTTTAGAACGACGGATTGACTTGAAATTTTCAACCGATGACAAAACCATAATTTAAAGAATGTGACATTACTTTATCAAGAATCGACAGAAATTTAATTTTAATGAAAAAAAATAAAAGTCTTCTTTTGATAAGATAGTCGTAGACATTTTTAATGGAAAAAATAAATAATAGTTTAAACAACTAAAAAGACGCTTTAGGAAGAGACCCAACTAAAAAAGTAAAAATAATTTATTATGAGTTTTTATGATTTATAAGATTAGAAAATTGAGTTTAATACATTCATTTTATTGTTACAAAGCGTGAGGTGCTTACAACATTTACTTATCCTTAAGCACCCTAGCTACATATACACAGCATAGTTTTTGCACGCTGTAATTTCTCTGGTTTTGATAGAAACCTGAGCGCACACATTGGTAGATTTTGTGACTATTATTAAAATAATGATTTTCAATAGGTTAACATAGCACGTTTTCGTGTGATGTACGAAAGAAAATGTTTAATATGGTTTCTTTACCAACGTAGCGGTGAAACTTAGAACCTTCCCACACTGTCGATTAACAAAAACTGAATTTACAAAAGCTATGTGATTCCAAGATTGTGCGCATTCCTTCCAACGCCTCAGTGCCATGGGACAGGCCGGCAAAATTCCGCAGGCGGGTCCGCAGGCCAACTTTTTAGCGCGGTATGCCTGTCTCGAAACAGAGTTGATTGCTATAAATTATATAATTGTGTTTGGTTACACGCCGTGGCACTCGACTATTTTGACGCTGTTACATTGTTGGCGAGCAGCGCGGCACACTGTAGAGGCTAAATGACAGCTTCCGTGGGGCAGTTGGTTGAACGCTAGCTGTGAAACGCGAGGCCGCGGGCTCGATCCCCGCATAGAGACAAATGTTTGTGTGAACCACAAATATTTGTTTCGGATCTGGGTGTTTGTGAGACCGAAAAAGTGTCTCGTAGTTTCTGATATCCGCGACACAAGACTCGATCTTAGTGTGGAATCAGGACTATGTATGTGACTGTTGGGTGTATTTGTTATTATAAATTTTTCGATTTTCAATCGACTCACTTGATCATAGGTGTATTGTCTGACGTTTTAAAAGTAGAAAGGAAAAGAAGAGTAGGACGAGCGAGATATTATGTACCCGACAGCCTAAATCGTCGTATGGTGTTCATTATAAATAAAACAAAGTTTTGTCATAGTATTTGTCAGATCATAAAATTATAATTATAATGTCCTGGCTTAGAATCTAGATAGCACTGTCCCCGTTTGGTGCGTTTTTCGACTTTTAAAACATCATATGAGGTGCCTAGGATTAGAATTTGTGTTCTTGCTCCATGGCTTATTGTATTTTGGAATGAAAAAGACTGCTTCGGTGGCGTAGTGGTACTACGGTATGATTGCAAAGCTGAGGTCTCGGGTTCGAATCCCGGGTCAGGCAAAGTGATATTGGATTTTTCTATTCATTATCAGCCCGGAGCCAGGAATTTGTGCCCGATATGGCGATAGGCTCGCCCCTTATCACATCGTGGGACGGAATATACAAGGCGAAACGTGGGTGTTCTGGTAGCACCTCTGCCTACCCCTTCTGTAAAAAAGGCGTGTGTTTATGTATGTATGTATGTATGTATGAAAAAGAGCTTAGTAGCTTGAGTAAGATTTGTACTGGCCCATTCCACGATACAAATTTGACTTTACATGTATGTGAATATAAGCTTTGTACCCTTCCAGTTTCTAAGAGTAATGTGATCGTCGAACAAATGCCAGTGAAAAAGTAATTTGGAGGACAAACCTTATTATTATTGTATCACGTCGCCTCTGCATCGTGGTCACCTGTAGCCGCCGCATCTCGTCGCGGTGCCTGGGAGCGCAGTGTTTTTGCCGGCCGGAGCGCGAGCTGCGCGCGTCCACGTCCCCTCCCGGGAAGCGAGCTAATTATCCACACATACTTAATTACACACCTACACTACTCATTTATTTTCACCTTTTTGTATCTGCCACAGTTTTTTGTTGGATGGTTATGGGTGCAACGAAAAACTGTGAGTATTGGTTTTCCGGGTGGTGAGGGAAAATTTGATTCCACGAGGAAACACAATTGTTTAATTTTGAATGGTATTCTTGGTTCAGCACAAAGTGGTTGATACAATTGTTATAGTAAAATATGGCTTATAATTCTATGAGATTGTTGATGTCACAAAAAACGATTTATTTAGAAAAGCTAGAGCCACGCTGTTGTCAGTCATGACTCAGTATGAATGGGCAGGCTTGTCACTGCCTCACAGGAGATTGACGTGAAGCGACAGCTTTGCTGTCAATTTTCGTTCGGTGAGTGAGATAGTCGGGTGTCCAATAACCCTTTCCTCTTCCCATCTTCTGTCCTTCCCGCTCTCCTCGGAATTTGATAGGCTGGCAACACATCATGATCCAGCGTTGTGGATGTTCATTAGCGGCAGTGATTACTTATTATCAGGTGACCTGTTTGCTCGTTTGCCAGAGCAATGCAGTAGTTTAAAAAAATAATAACAGAAATAGGACTCTTGCAATTTAATTGCGGGGTTCTCACCTATTGCGCCACGGTATCTGTCAATTTTATTGGGAATATTTCTACAATATGCTTATCACACTTGTCATAAGGGCGTCGAACATTCGTTGTTCAGTGAAAGTGTGCAGTTAACAATTGGTTACGGTAATAGTTTAGTGTTCTACTTGTTTGTATGCGGGTCGACTCATTAACATGTAACACGTAGTTTATTTTATTTATTTATAACATAGGTAAGACTAAATATCAAACAATTAATCTAATGAAATATATAGACTGGGCCCGTTCCCACGTCATCGAAACCGTCGTATACGCACTTTGTGTATAAAAGGCAGGATTATGAGTAAATAAGCATAATTATTGTAATTTTTCCATCTGACTTACCCATGTCCAAACTGTGAAAACCGCGTGTCCTCCACTTTCTAACTTCAAATCGATTTTTCCTACAAAGATAGGTATGTTGTAAACCTCCGCTTAACTTATCCTTCTACCAAATTATGTCCAATCAAAGAATAAAGCATCATAAATAAAAAAACGCTGTATGTATGCTATGCGCAGTGCCTACATCGCGGCGGCTCTGTGGTGCGTCGAGCCGCGAGCGCGAGGCTCCAGCGGCATTAGCCCGCGCGTTTCATTGCACGCATAAAATACTTGATATAAACGAAGCTAGCAGTTTAATTCACCCACTGTGACGGAAATAGTAAACATTTTAAAACGCTATAAAATGTTAACCGTTGGTCGGCATTCAGCTGCGTGCACATGAGAGCAGCCGATCAATTATTTATACTACCTATGCACAAAGTATCTTTAATTCAATTTATAATTTTTTTCATTTTTAGCATTTCTTTTTTGCTTATTTTTATAATCATCCAGTTTTATTATTAAACTAATAAGTAGTGCATTATATATTCAATTCATGTTACTCTTGAATATATAATTTTTTAAGAAAAAGGTATATTAAAAAATAGTAATTTCATTCAGTGCCAACATACACTCGGGTCCGAATAATTAAATTGATTAAGCTATCTTTGCGAACGAGGGGTACTTACTGGTCTGTCGTCAATCGATCTAAAATCCAATAGATTTTATTAAATTTTCAATACATATTCAATAGTATCTCCACCTCTAAAACAAAATACCACCCTTTCGTTTCCTATGTGCTCCCCCCTCTATCATGTACCTTACTTACCACCCACGACACAATCCCACCGCACTAAGCCAGCGTGAACCGCCGCAAATACCCGGCGTTTTTATTCACATATCCAGACGTTAGGCGTGACAATTAAGACCATAAGTTTTTTATACAAATCGCTTTTTTATATAAATTAAAAGCGCATTACGATTATGGCAGCGAGACAGATGCGCACACCGTTAGTTCCTAGAGGACGACACCGGCGCGAGAATAGGCATGCTAACTGTCAATTAAACAATTACACGGAGGGCAAGAAACACGCGCGGAGCGTCCGCCGCGCCGCCTAATTGAACATCACTTAACATTACCTCTGCCAGCGATACACTTACGTAAACCACGCATACTCTCATAAACACTTTGTTTATTAGGTTTTTTATAAACAGATCTAGATCCTCTGTACGTCCTGTTTCTGTTCACGGACGTTGTATGTGAATGAGGGGAATCGGAGCTTTGTATGGCAAAATGTTTTGCGATTTTCTTAATCAAATATTTATTGGAAGTAAAATGTTGTAGTTAACCAAATTCTTACTGAATTCGTATATTTATGCAGGTAGCAAAGGATCGGTCCCTTGTGCACAATTTTATTTTAACGCTCGGTTTCACTGTGTTTCTTGGACAGATGGCAAGATTTGTACCATAAATATTCAAGCCAAGTTCATAAATGTAAAGCGCTGTGAGAAATTTTCGTCATCATCATCAGTCCGTTGCAGGCCACTGTTGGACATAGGCCTCTCCCGCGGTACACAGAGCCCGGTCTGCTGGTTTATGCATTCAGTCGCTGCCGGCCCTCTTGTGCAAGTCGTCCCGCCATCTTTCCAAAGGACATCCCACGCTACGCTATGGACTGGCCACATATGTCGCAGACCAGATAACCGCTGGTGTATGCGTTTTCTGGATTGGAGGCCGCCTCTAGGCAAAATTTCGTTGAGAACAATAAATTATAATTAATTCACACGGAACTTGAGATAAATACTAGAGATAAATACTTCTAGACCTTTACAAACCGTCGTCCATGTTTATGGATTCATTACATGCGTCATCTATTTACATATTCATCTACCAAACTCTGATCGTAGATATGTTGCCGACGTCACAAATGGGGAGTGGAGAGAAAAGGAAAAAATGGACAGAAGAAGAAAGGGGTATTGGATCTCTGGCGGTTTCAAAATTACTGAAGAGTGACCGAATGTAACGAAATAGCCAAGTTGATTGTAGAATTTCTAGTTTATTTAATTTTTAATTATAAACATACTTTTAGTCTTATTCTAAGTAGACTCACTTATCAGGTTAAGTAAATTCTGTGGCATTAACATTAACCGCGTTTGAAACGCGACACCTGGTATAAAAACAAATCAGAACGGAAATATCAACTTACAATAATCAAACCATTTTAAGTAATTAGATCATGTTATATTTTAATCTTGAGACACTTTTATATTAATTATTTTGCAAAGCTAATCTAAATGTACGATAATAAGTGTGAATCTAATATTTTTGTTTCATTAAAAATGGTGGCGCCATCTCTTAGTGTGAATACGACATTAGTTTCAATCTCGACTTACTTTCTAACAAACTAGGTACCTAGAAAATATCTTTATATTATGTTGTAGGTACTTTAAGGAAAGAAACACAGATGGCACTAGCATCTCCAAAAGTTTGAAAATTAAATTATTGATATACTATATTGTAATTTGCTATCTGTAAGTTGTAAATTTTTTATGGACTTTTGCAAGCAGACCTTGCTCATGGACCTTCGCAGTGCCTTGGGTCCAGCACAACCAGGTCGCTGCCTACCGACACATCATCACGATTACGTACGTCATTGTGTAACAAATCTAGAATGAGCGAATTTTTTAAAATAACAGTTGAAATAAATGAACTTTCATTCAACTGACATTTTTTAAAAGCTATCAGCGATTCAAACGCACCTTCTACGTACAATGAAATAACGTACGAAAAATATGTTTTGTGAACCACACTGATGTCAAGTTATTGTAGAAGTCGTTACAGCTCATCATGAATGACTTACGGATGACGTAGTAGATGTGAGTTTGGCTATGAAACAAGAGTTCATAGATTCGACTCTACATCGGCATGAATGTAAACATTATCCGCAACTTGGCATTGCGAGATCGAAGTCCTATATTATTTATGATATAATACTTACGACACAAACCATGCGTTACTGATAGATCCACACTCAGTGTTTAAAATATTGATCATAATTTTGCCAACAGATGGCGCTAAAACAAAACTGTTATTTCGACTGAAAACTAACAATGAGGAAATCTGATTGTACATATGATTGTCTGTAAAATGCACGTTGCACATCTGATTCACAAGTAAAACGTTTCATAATAGATGGTAGAAACCTCGTGTCAGAGTACGTGGCGAAATATTTATCGTTTACCTTATAGGGCGATGTAAATTTTGCCACGCGTCGTCTGCTAATAGAATTTATTGATATTATTGACACATATATTATTAAGAAATATTTTTTATATACTTGTATAGATAGTGTCTTGAAATGCGGTTTCTTTCACGGTGGACGCACTTGAGGAGGGTTGGATGATGTCGCTGAGATCAAGTCAACAGATTGCTGTGGGAATTCAAAACGGATGACTACGTCATTAAATTAATATTGTAATAAAATTCTTTGGACACATTACTATAAACGAAAGCTCTATGAAAAGATTGGTGATCCAGAAGCGGATAGCGGGAAAAAAATCTAGACGCATATCGTCCATTCGCTGGACTGACGTAATTGCAACATCAAATCACTCCTCCGTGTCAGAGTGCACACTAACCGCCAAAAAGTAGATTAACCTCTGTAGCGCTGCAAAAATCTAAGAGAGGACGGAAGACGTAGGCAACTCTCCATGTACCACCATGGCGGCAACCACGCCCACTGTGCCAAGAGTGCCCGACTAAAAAGGAGAATTAAATCAACTAATCAAATACACCGAACAACATACAGTCCTGACCCCGCATTAGATCCATGCAATGTCGTATCTTGGGTATCAAAAACCATGACACCTTCCGGACAAATATTATGTTATGTATTGGTGCCGGGATCGAAGCCGCAAACTCTCCTTTCAATGCCGTGTAACCTGTCTATATGAGGCTGGCAAATTGTGGCCCAATTATTCTTTTTCGTGTGGTACCACTTCACATTGTTATGTAGCTTCTTATTCAGAAATGACTACAAGAGATGAAACATTTCAAAATCTTGAACCGTATAGTTTCTATACTATTTAACAAAAGCAGTATTAACGTAGTATAAAGTAGAGATAATTCATACTACGTTCAAAAATCACATGTGTTAGTTGATAAACGCGTAATTGGATTAATAATGCTATGCTATCAATAAATCGCCTCAAATATTGCAAGAGCAAAATAAGAACCTTTAATTATTTTTGTCTCTACGTGTCCATTCAAAATTTTAAAATCTTAAATAGAATTCTTCATTCATGTAATTTCCCAACACGTATATATAACAGATATAATTTGAATTTTTAAGTATTGCGAGTGTAACCTTGACTCGTGATGAGCCAACTGCGGCGCTAGGTCATCTATCCACTATTAATATTCCTATGCTGTTCAAGTTCAAATGATTCATTAATTAGTTTATTAAGCAATAGTGTCAAATACGACACAAGGCTGCTCGGCGACCGTGGTAGCAAAAATATAATGGCATGAAAAATAATTTCACTATAGGCGGTAGGTACAGTAAGTCTAGATAGAGTATCCTATGGTGAGAGATAAGCGTTTTCCCGGTCGATACAGTTGTGCCGCCTCATGACAATGAGTCCAGTCTTAAGACACTCTTGGAGTTTATCCGCCACATCGCGGACACCACTCAGTAACAAAAGAATATTAATTAATTATTAATAAGAATGTTTTAGAGACAGAGTATTTTCATAAGCACGCGTCTAATTAGCAACGTGAGAACGAAATATGTTTACACAATGTTTACAAATACAATACAACAATGAAAATATGTAACTTATAAAATATTTGCAGTATTTTATATTTGCCAACTATAAAAAAAATACATTTATTATGTAGCGACAGTAGTTTTTATATATGAGGGTCTTAATTATCATATTATTAGTATCTCTATCCACTAGACCGTTCCATCATCAGCTGGTGACATTTTATAATAATTCATAGGAACAAGACTATTTTTAGAATACGTGTAAGGTATGGCAAAGTTAGATATTGTGTTACGTTGCAATTTATTGAGATTTTTGTATATTTTAGTATGTATTCAATACAAAAATATTTACTAACTACAGATCTATCTGATAATATAAAATATTGGAAAAAAATAAACTATATGCATATTTTTTATACTTAAACATAAGATCCCTCAAATACATTCTGAATCCATCCTTGGTTGTGCGGACCTTAAATTTTCGCGTGGGAGTCGAGGTATCGATTGTAAACAGTCGATTTTATAACACTTGGTGATGTGTTAAGAATAAGATATCGCACTTATTACTTTCTAAAATACATACTATTTATGTAGATCAGGCAATATAAATATTAGTATTAGTGAGAACGACAAGACTGCCGTGATTCTTATACCTAACTAATAGACAGAAATTACATAGCTTTGTCTTCTGTATCAGTCCATATACGTCCCACGGCAGGGCACGGGTCTCCTCTTCAATCGAGAGAATGGTTGAGAAGGGTTCAGCCATATAGTCCACTAACACTCAATGCATGACCCGGTGCCTGTTACCCTAAGACATCAGGTGATCAGGAGTGAAGTCTCTTGATAACCCTTAGTCACCGTCTTTGTCCTTTAAATTGGAACATAACCGTGCTTTCTGCTTGCACGCTGCTGCTTGACCGCAAAAGTAGAAAAGCGATTCTACTAGAATCCTATCGAGACGATGCCTTGTATACGCATTTTGTCAATACAATCACAGAACAGCAAGTAACTAGTTATTTTGGTTCATCCATCCATCCATCCATCCATCAGCCAAAGGAAGTCAAATGCTGAACATAGGCCTCCCCCAATCATTCCCATAGTGACCTTTTGGAGGCAGCCTGCATCCAGCGACGTCCCGCTACCCTTACCAGGTCGTCTGATCACCTTATTTTGGTCAACTTACTAAAAATTATGAGGAGTTTTAAAAAATATCTGGTGTTCAATTTCTGGTTCTAACATCTAAAATTAGACATTATAATGTCAATATTCTGCTGTCTTTGAACCCATTTCCATATTAAATATTAAAATACAATGTTTCTACGAAATTCCAGATTGTAAAACTTGTTTCTTTTCTATTAGCAAGATCTTGGAAGAGTTTTATATGAAAATTAACGTCTGCTCGTAATAATAAATGGTTCATAAATATTGATGGCGACTTGTAACGGCTCGCTATAAATTTATTACAACTATAACTTTATGTTCGGGTTCATTGCTTCTTAATTGCAAAAAAAAAAAACGTTTGGCTTCTTCACATTTCTATTCTGGATGTTTATCTGTCCTGCTGGACTCTTTTATGAAATGCATTATTTTCTGGAGATCATATTAATGATAAGGTTTGGAACAGAATGTGTGTGACACCCCTATTACTCGTATAGCTGCCTGTAGGGCCACCCCTATCTAAGCCCAAGCTTTTTGACACAACTTAATGTCTGTTTCTATTAACAAATTACAGCAACCGGGGTATCAGCTACTGTCCTCTGAATTAGGGAAGATCAGACTTATGAAACCAAACACCCTTTCATATGCTAGGTTCGAACTTGTGATCACAGCGACACCACAAAAGGTCCCTGACAAAAAACATATTTCAAAATCTATAAAGATGTAGCAACCTACTATACCCCCCACAATTTCCTACGAAAAGCATTCAGAAAGCAGCAATTAAAACCAGGCAATTAATTAAAACAAACACCAATAGCCCACTCGACTCGTCTTACAGCAAATAAAATAGCGAATAAAAAGCGATAATTGGCCAACACGTATTGTTTCACATTTATTTAACTCAAGAGCATTCATCTTGACACACTTGTGGCTTGTGTAATGTTTTAAACAGCGTCCAAATTCGGCAGTTGCTCAGATTGGCCGTGTCTTACAACAGCTACTGTGAGGGAACGACACACTTCGCCACGGGAGGGCAGAGGTGCAACTTAAGAAAACAGATTATGCCTGATGATGTTTGTAGATGTATTTATCTTCTGGCGTGCTGGTTGTAAGCAATTAATGGAATGTTTTTTGTTGTTTTGGGACTGTATTACTCAAAAGCAATATAAGAGCGCCATAAACATAACAATTGCGTTCTGAAGTAAGTTCTACGATTTTTGTAATACAGACTATTTTTGCAATACTCTTTTCTCTTCTCTACTATGCCATGAATAACGATTTACATTCAGCGGTAATTATTTACTACCAACTATTAAGAGTCAGCCGCTTGACCGCTTGCCGTCTAAATACCTCAAAAAGAGTCTTGGAAGATACACAGATCGGAACCATTCAATGCCAATTTCAGCGTCTTCCGCTGTAATTCCTATCTAACAAAGATCCCTTCGAGTTTCCGCCTAAACCATAACAATAACAGCTCCAGGCTTCAGCATTGTCTTGTTTCGCAGAATTTAGTTTCATATATACACAGTTTTAGTGAGACGAGCATGCCATTCACCTGATGGTAAGCGATACAGCCGCTCATAGACAGTAGCAAAACCCAACAACACCGTGAACAACAAAGCAATGCTTGGCATTTAACTGCGCTCGACATCCTGAGACATAAAATGTTTAGTCTCATTATAATGAGTTGTTACTCTGGCTACAATTATTATTACGAGTATTAGATTTACTATCCACAAACGAATTAAAAACTAAATAATGATTGTTTTAAAGATTGTGACAACAGGTGGAACCGGATGCGCGGAGATGTCTCGTCAGGTCAACATACTCCAACCGTCCACAATCAAGCTATTAACTTGGATATGTTCATTATGGAAATTGCTGCATTTGTGAATAATAAACGTATTCTGAGAAACTCAGTCTGGAATGTTAGGTATTTTAATTGATTTTAACATATTTTGGATAAATTTTGTTTCTACGAGTAAAAAAACAATACCATATACACAGATATCAATTTATGTTTTGCTTCGTGATTAAAAACTACTAAATAAGAGGTACGTAGTCCTAAAATGAAACTTGGTCACGATTCCAACCCGAGACCCTTATTTCGAAGTTGTAATATGTTCCTCACTATTCGAGCTCTACTTCGAACCTACTTTTCTATGGAATAGCAATTACTTAAGCTTTGTTAATGTTTATTTCTTCTACTTCACATAATTACGTAACAAGAATTATAATGGAATATAAGGTGACGCGTGGCGGCGATGTTTACTTACTGTTATGACATAATCACTAATAAATCATCGCATTAATTCCTTGCGCATAGAATGACAAACATTGGCTCGTATTCAACGTGCTTCACGGAGTTGGTGTTAATGACTTCTCTATTTAAGATTATTTATTTATTATTATTACGTAGTAGAGATTACAGTATAAATGGAATATGTATTAGAAAGCGACTGTGCCTATCCAAATTTGATAAATCTAAGATACAGGTTGTGTGTTATGGATATTAGAATCAAGAAAAATGTCTCTCCACATCCAGAACAAATTAGCCAAACAAATATTTGTGGATCTCAAACACGTATTTCAGTGCAGGGATCGAATTTAAGGCCTCGCATTTCGCTGTCAGTTTCTCAACCAACTACACCATGAAGGCAGTCAAGCTCCCCAGGTGCAGATAGCGGGAAGTGCACAAAAACCTTATGAATAATATATGTATTTACAAACAGACCACGTGCGGGCGTTCCCGCCGATACTAACGACAGTTTTTGCACAAACCACTTTCATACCCCAGTTCCGCGACCTCGGGTTAAAGGAAGTGGAGGCGATGAACCCGGTGACACCACCGTCTTATAAACAATAGTCTTAGCAGTAGTAATGTATCTGGTTACTTCCGCGCCGCCCTTCTTTGGTAAACAATAGCGACGCTAGCGTCTGGTACATTTCTAACATTGATGCTAATTTGATTATTGCCACGGAAGTTTCTTGTGTTTCAACCCTCTAATGGTGATTTGATAAGGGTTTGCAAATGAATGTTTATATAAATAAGTTTATATAAACAGTTTGATTTAAATAAGAGGTGGTTTTTGAAGATTGTTGCCATAATAAGTACGCACAAGTGACTGTGAAAACACGTCATCATCCATCCGATATTATATCTGTGTGTATAGAGGGCACACATACTCAATAAGTGGATAATATGCATAAAATCACCACTTGCAACATACCTGGCACATCATATTGTGCAGCGCAGATAGTATTTTTATGTACGAATATTATTTCAGTAAAAATGAATGCTGTAGTTGCTCAAGCACAACAATAAAAATATTTTCAAAATCCCAGATAATGTTTACTTAGCACCATAATGCGCAACTTGTGTGATAATCAAACTTAATATAATTCTCGTAATGCAACTTTAATGACGTAACTAACATTTATATTATTTTATGACCCAGATACTTATGAAACAATTACTCTGCAGTCTGTACAATGCGTTTGAGCCAGTTCTTCACGTTATTACATATATTCTTTTTAAAATCTGCACCGGAATGGTATGATTCGCTCAAACGTGTGGAAAAAAATGTTGATGCGCTACTCTCGGCAATTTTATTCAATTATGTCGACTTAAATAATTGTTTTATAGTGACTGCTTCCTTTTATAATGGCAACAAGTGTGTGAACCTTTAGAAGAACAGAAGGAAATACTGTAAACTGCTTAGTACTTATGTACGTTCAAGTAATTATATTGTGAGTAAGCTAATAAGCACTTTCGTAGTGTAGCCACAACATCTTTCGTCACAACTCTATTATATTAACTTTTTTTTATGTCAACGTAATATGAAAGCGTATGAATATTCAAAAGATCGACTATTACACGTAACGCATCTAATGTATCATATGTTGCAACTCTTACGTCATCCCATCCACTTCCCATCCGAACTATGACGCAACAAACAACCAAACTCGTAAAACGTGTATATTTTTAAATAATATTTTATTTACAAAAGTATTAAAATGATGTTCATTATCACAATCAACTTCTTGTACTGGAATTAATAATAACTTATCTAATACATATTACGTCGATTTAGGGTTAACAATGACAGTCACTGGCAGACTTTTCTTCTCTCAATTCTTGATTTATCCAACGTTCAGCTAATATAGCTTCAATGTCATTAATTTGTCCTCACTTCTTCAAGATTATCGTCTATTTCCGCCTCTGTTAACCCTCAAGCGAGTATATCTTGATGGTCCTCGTTTAATGCCTTCCGACCTGGTCGATCTGTCCCTGCAGGTTGTGGATGACTTCCGGGGGGAACTGGTCTCCGAGGATCTCCAGCAAGTTGACTTTCTGGTTTCCGGGGATTGACTGGTAGGCCGCTAGTTCGATACCTTCCTGTACCTGGGGGACAAAAATAGATTGTTATTGACCCCTCGTTTAAGCCCTATAAATACGTACAGAATAATAAACCCTCTTTGCTTGTATCTTATGAAACCAACATGTCTGGTGGTTTAGGCAAAGGAAAAGTAAAGTTTAACTTTAAACAATAGTATGTTTACAAATACAATTACAAATTCGGTGAACCATACCATTAAGTCAACTGAAAACTTAGTCATGTCAACTAATGAATTACTGCGTGGCTACATATTTCTAAAGCTCTGTCTTTTTATTTTAAAGCAATTAGTAATCATATTTTAATTTTCCTACTTTCGTTCAATTATAATGATTTTACTTACATTACTAGTTTACTCAGAAAGATATAAATCGTATGATATATTTTCTTTGATATGAATTAAGTCTATGCAGTATAAAATTTAGAGGATTTGTCTCTAATTCTCGTAATTGTAGCAATTTTAAGAAGTGACAAATCTTGTTTTTTCTTTTCTATTTTTTTTCTGCTCGCTTTAACGTCCATACCACCATCAACGACATTTTAGCACCACAGATGTTTTACCTTCTGGATAACAGCGTCCTTAGGGATGAGGTGTGTGTTCTGTGCCTGTTTGATAGCCTCGTTGGTGTAGGCTGCTCCCTCGCGCTGAGGAGCCGCAGCCACCGCCGCCACCACCACCAAGAAGCACAGCACTGACGACTGCATTGTGGAGTTGGGAATCCTAGGGAAGAGCTGAGGGATTAATGACGTCATTTGGTATACTTTAGTGGGTTGTGGTGGAAGTCTGAATGAAGGATGGTGTTTTGTAGTGGTCTAGTCGTTGTGCTGTATCTGATGTTAATTAAAGTTCTGGATCAATAGAGTGTGGGCTAGAGATAGACGAAAATGTTTTGCCATTTGACGCAATTATGGTGACATTCTTAATTGCTTCTTCACTCAAAAGATCTAGGATTGTTAAATATTGTTCTGTTTGAGTATAAATAATCATAGATTATGGTCAAATAACTTTTTTCTCCACAAACACGACTGAATTAAAGTTGATAGTGATAATGGGATCTACGCTACGGTGTAGTAACATCAACAAATATTCGTGTGTACGTTTGCATACTTTTACAAAACCGTGAAAATTTATAAAATAAATATTGCTCTGTCGTACTGTTTACAATAGAACCGGTTTCTAAATATATTGTACTATCCTCAACAAATTTCTTTTACGCACTATCAACACATACGAGTAGATGTTGCAAAAGTAAAGATTCTAGCTTTGAATTCAAATATTTGTACAAGTTTTTAAATACCGCAATAAACATACAATCGAAATTAATTTAATTGAGATCAAATCAGGTCCAATAGCGTAAACGTGGAGTACATTGTTACATAAATACGAGATGCGTATCGCTTCCTATTGCGCTCGAAAGTGCGCTAACCACAAGTCACACAAACTTTTACGACACATTTCACTCGCCAGGATGTGGATTACTTGAGCAAACATTTGGAAGTACCCTACATTACTTAGAACTTAAAAACACGATCCACGAGTAAAATGTTGTACTTACAATCACTTGCACACACAATAGCACTGTCACTAGGTGATGTTCTCCTGTTGGGTAGCGCAGGAGTGTGTCGCGCGAAGCCGCGGGCAGTTCATATAGCTCGCCCCCCTCGCCCCTCCCCATCCCCCCTCCCGCGCCCCGCGTCACTTTCACCCAGCACGGCGCCTGCGCAACCATCCTTAGCATCCGCGCGGGCCATGAAACTCACTTATCACTAATTGCCCACAGCTTTCGTAATAAGCTTTTGTTATTGGACGTATCTATTGACACTTTGACCTGCGACCGGCGTGACGTGTCTTCTCGTTTGGGTTGGGTTTACTGATGTTCTGTGTATGTGCAATGAAAAATGTGAATCTTAAAAGCATTGCATAGGGTTGAGACAGCGAAAAGAACATGAAAAAAAGGTAGAGATATTTAAGCAGTTTAGGGTCACCATGGTGCATGTTAGATAAAAAGGCGCTCGGAATCCCTGCTCGCTGCCCTGCGCTTTGTCCAAGAATAGAGCCGCAGCAGGTAGGGTTGGTCTCTGCCTGAACGAATAAATAAATCATCTTCGCCAACTTCAGCCACAAGAAATCCACTGCTGAACATAGGCCTCCTTCAAGGATTTTCACAGCGACTAGTTGGAAGCGGCCTCCGTCCAGCGACCTCCTGCAATCTTTGCGATAATAGCATAGATTACGAATATTTATCTCAGACAAAACTTTTGGCTACCAAATATTTATCAACATCCAGATGTTTGTACAGTAAGTACATCTGATATCTATGTGTGTATGAATATTTGACACTCTAGAAGCACTGTAGTAATACTATCACAAGAAAAAAGATCCAGGTATCCCATTTTTGACAGTCTCTATGGCACGGTGGGTTGGTACAACGAGAGACTTGGTATTATAGTGAAGTCAGGATTATTGTGTTACTATATGATGTGTTATTTAATATTATTTATTGAACTATTTACCAAAGGTCCGTTTACATAACATATTACTACGTACTTGCAAAGCTACACATGTATGCAATACTGCCCTTCTAATGTAGTCGGAAAGCTGTTACACTGGCCTCAATTGATTTCTAAAACTGCGACGCTCTTTATAAATAAGAATACATTAATTATAATTACATGCAATTAGCGATCATACTCTCAGAGTATCAATCAACTTTTATTATATAAATTTACTTAGCAAACCTTGGTTGCAGCTGCAGGCCACTCGCAACAGGTGGAGATCCTTGTAGGTGGCCTATGTTCAGCAGTGGACTTCCTGTGGCTGAAGAGAGAAATATAGTAAATCTTGAGTTAGTTAAAGAACGCATTTGAATAATTTTAACTAAATAAAATGAATACTATTTAGTATTGAGATTAAAGTTGTCGCACATAGTTAAAAGCAATAAAAAAATATTTCCTGCCTACTGTTGAAAGTATTATGTTTGGGAACTCCCAAACATTGAATGAAAAAAAAAATATTCGAAACAAAAACATTGTCATCGTAATATTTAATACGGTACTAAAATATTTAAAATAAGAAACTCTTTAGTTCCGACAATTCTTATTAAATTAATTATATACATTAATTAAATGTATTTCTTCCCTCGTCTCGCCAATTCGCTGGCCACACACGCAATAGGATTAAATGCCATTCGAATTGAAGCGTTATGGCAAAAAAAACCTCGCACACAATCCCGGATGATAGGTCAAATCTCTAACAGTAAGTGTTTCTCGATAAAATCAATGAAGAATAAAGATCATGTCTTGCTTAAATATTTAGAAACGAACACTTCTAATGATTTTAAAATGCCTTATTACAGATAACAGTAAATACACGAGAAATTTAAATAAACTTTCTCGATATGTCCATTTGAGGTTTGCTTCGAGAATGTTCACGTAGGCTTTTAGTCTTAGAACAAGCTTTGGACTTAGTTTATCTAGTACTCATGCACAAACGATTTAATTTCAATACTCCCCTTTGACTGCCACCCACCAATGCAATTTCTATAAACCGAGAAGAACAGTAGCATGCACTTCTTCAGATTGTATGAATGCACTATTAGAATAATATGAACAAGACGAAGTTCTACTGCACATTTTTGATACTATAATAATTCTATGAGATATCGCATATCTATTCATTCTTGTTCACCCATTTTAAAGGATCCGCGAAACACTTATAACAGCAATATAAGTATTGTGCGTGTTTATGGGCGGCGCAGGGTTGATGCATGGCGTGACCGCTTGTTATCAAGTTCATATGATTGCTTTTTATAAAAATGTGTTTAAAAATGCCATATTTTAAACCTAGAGCTTGCAGTGTCCAGAGTCGGGAGGCCAATTTTTTTCTAACCTATACTGTCCCAGGGTAAATGCCTTCCTACCCTTCTTCCACCCCTCTCTATCAAAGGTTTTCATCCGCCAGTTGTTATCAAAATGGTCCAAGTCGTCTCTCCACGTTCTGCGCGGACTGCCACGAGGTGTTTTCATGTTTTGAAGGGTCCATTCGGTAGCAGTCCTAGCCCACAGCTCGCCTGACATACGATAGACGTGACTTGCCCAGTCCCGCTTTAATTTGAGTGTTGGTTGCCCAAGGTTCACGAGTCCAATAAATTTGTAAGCCATAGACTCTCCATGTCAACTCCTTATGCTAAAGCAACCATGTCCCAAAATGCATTCTAATCCTCAAGACTTGCAAAAACAATTTAATAGAAGAAGTTACCATGATTGAATCATCAAATCATACCATCGAATAGAGCGTAAAATGCTCGGTGAGTGGTGCATAATATCATCAAACAGCACAACGTGTAATTCGATTTGTCACGGTGAAGGGGAACGTCATAAAAATTGCCTTTAATTTGCTTTGCGAACGTAACATGTGATGCGAACTGTAGTTTATTTTGGAAGTAAACCAATTGACCATTGCTGTGTCACTTGATAAGGTAAAACAAGATTATTGGGATTTTTTTATGGCAAAAAATACGGAGATGCTCGTAAAATAAAGATTGCGCGAGCACTGTTGCTTCTCGTGTCATTATCATATCTTGTCATGGAAGAAAGGCACACCTATTGCTCTGCGTTTTACAAACAAAACTTCTTTATACCGCCACCTGGTCAAGTATTTGCAGGCAATGACTTCTTATACACGCGGGATTTCTGCTGCGCTGAAAGCCTAAGTTTTATTCTGTCGCTAAAAAGTAGAAGATTGTCATTCGTTTCATTTGGCTTCTAGATTTTAGATTCTCGAGGGTTCTGTGAGTGAGAGGCGACGGTCCAGCGAGTTCCCACGTTATCCAACCAAGGAGATCGCTCGTGGCAATTACGCAACCGACCCTTATATCATCCTTACGCTGAACTACAATCTCCTCCGCCGCCGTCTGCTCGAATTTACTTTCATCGCGTAACTGTTCAACTAGAAATATGTAATAATAATGATTGATGTGTGTCGATAAGTAAATCAAAAAATTATGAGGGTCATTTCCGCCCCGAAATCAGAGCTGTATATACTGTATATGCTTATGTAGTTAGTTACCTATGTAAGTTAGTCATTTGCTTTAGTGGAATCAAATTCGCTAAATGTCGCTACAAAGTTAACTTCTTACTTTGTGAACCATAGAGATTGTTCCTTTGCATCTAGTCTTATTCACGATCGAATATGGAGTATGTTTGTTTAATGTTTGGAAACATTGTTTGTAACAGGCATGGTATTTCTTCAGTAATTCTATCTGGCAACTTGAACTTGAATTAAAACTACGAACAACGCAAGCACGGAAAACTAAGCGTAGCTACATATATTTTTTTAGCAACCAAACGATTCATTTGATATACATAACTAAACATTTATTTATTACATTATAACTTCCTAACATACATATTTGGGGAATCCTTGGTATTTACGTATCTTTCCTCTAAATATGAAAAAAAAGGTTTTATTAGATTACTTAAAAGATCCATTGTTCGATACTACGTTCCAATTACACCGCTTTTCTCAACTTAATAAACGAACTTTAAAGTATTATCCATCTCCTTACTACAAACTAGAAACATAAAGCAGCGTCACCGGTTAGAAAAAGCGGAATAATGCACAAATGTTACGTCACGAGTAGAATTTCTCTTTAAATTTGATTTTGCGCGGGTCATTGATTATCTCTCATTAGAATGCGAGTTCCGTACGTAACTAACATATTCTGCTTCATTCATGAATTTGAGGAAATCAAGACGAACGTGCGGCCAGAGAGACGCCGGTGTATTTATAGCTGCAGGTTTGTTCCCTTTAATTGTTATTTGATTTGGAAATTTCGGAGGAGCCGGGACCGAAGTATGTCTTGAATGGTTTGTGTTTGATCTTTCGATAAATATAAATCTGACAGTTGCAAACATAAATTCAATAATGTACGTATAGTCCTGTATCATAGATTAATGTGCGTATGTTTAATTTTTATTGTATGGCCTACATTAAGTGTTGAAACAAACATTTGTTGAAACAACACAACATAAATGTCTTTCTCGGTGCGACTATTAAAACCGCGTCCTATTGTGTTACTGCTCGGTTCTCACCCCTCGTGTCATTTGTTCAAATGATGACAACCGCCTAAGTCCTATACGGAATACGGTTTACTATACGGAAGTCGAGAATTCGCACACATAGGCACTTTTCTCATCTCAGTGTTAATAACTATGTAATTATTTTTTTTACGTGTAGACTGAAAAAGTCTAGAGTATCTTCAAACTGATGTGGCATTGACATATGTACATAACGCGGAGAACTATCGGCTGAGCCAAAAAGATCCCAACTACAAGCAAATGCAATATCGAACGTCCACCTTTAAGATAGATAGTCAATCTAGTAGAGGTTGCAAGACATCATTCCATGTACGAGTATGTGGCTCTACTCAATCAGGTCGCTGAGGATTTTGGGAATATCTATGCACATCTGCAGATTTCCTGCGACTGTAATAGATGACTAGAGAAGCTTTAGCAGTAAGGGAAAGTATCAATATTTCATAATCCTTAGGTTCACGACCCACCCTTTGAAAGCTATACAAAATATGAAGGAAGCCATTACTTTCATGACAACGCGCGTCATAAATATTTATGGTTAATGTTCATATTGGCAATAGTTAGCAGTTGCGCACAATGCTTTCAACACGTACTAATATCTGCCTTTCTGAATGTTCTCTACAGTTCTACCTTTATTGCTGATATGGGGAAATTTATACTTATGATTCACGCCTCTATTTACAAGTGGGTAATCAGAGGTGCTGCTTGTGCCACCAAAGTTTGGTCGAGCTTCATAATATATCCGACCCAAGATATGATAGGCTACCAGCCTATCGGTACGACCCTAAGATTGTTTGAATCTTACAGAAACTAGTTTGCTAGAGTTGGGAATGAAATACAGGACCTCAGAGTTTACGTACTAACTAGTCATTCTATTATTCGCCAATGATGCGACTGCAAGGAAATATATTTCCATGTAATATACTTATTATACTTATTTATACTTGTGCAGAATCATAATAAAGTAACATCCAGTGTGGCACAGTTGGTTAAGGTGCAGGCTTTAAAACTAATTATTGCGGGTACAATAATCTGTGCTGCATCGAGATAAATATTTGGGAAATCCGTGAATATGTATATGTTTGTGGTTCGGGTGTTATCAGGCCGATAAGTTTCATGTAACTAGTTTCAGGTCCATCATACAGGAATCTTATGTACTAGTTGTACAATGTAAAATTGTTGGTGATTATTTCTTTGTATAAAACAAATCTCAAACTGAGGTCTATGTATCGGTGAAACCTTCAAGTCACAAGGTGATAGTGTGATCTCGGACCGCACATTCGCGACCGCACATCCTTAACGAAAACGGATTTATGGAGCAAGCTGCGGTCGCCTTTGTATACTTTCACACAACTTTCAGATAACCTCGCTTTGTATACCATTGCAATTTTCAACACTATCTTAATAACTTTCCACTGATTTGCATATTGTATTTGATTTATGAATATTTCTAAATCAATAAAATTATTAACTCTCTTTGTATGCATTTCCATAATAAATTAATAATAAAAACTATGTAAAAACATCTAGATAATAATATTTGTGACGGAATGGTTTCCTAATTCCTTATACTTCTCTCTCTCTCTTTTCAGAAGGTCCCTCATTATTGAGGATCGTGACTCTCAATTATATTAATTATGTATCTCCACCGACTTCGGTGTTCAGCGCGATGAAGTACCTAATTGTACCAATATTACCTACCCAACTGCGATCAACTACACTGATAGATACCATGTATCATTTTCTTTCTAAATGAGAATATTCTACGTACAAATATCAGCAAGATTTGCAATACATTCACAACTATTCCAAAAGTGTAACTCCAAAAGAGGAAAGTATATTTCACAACCTGGGAGTCGTACCCAGGAATAATGAAATGACTAAATATTGTTAATACTCGACGTCTACTAGGCGACTGTAGAGGGCGGTGTTGCGTCACTGAAGAGCCGTCGCGACGCCTCGACCTCTGGCCTGACCCCAGCCATCTTTCACCTTTGTTACACTAGAAAGGTATATTTAGCGGAGAGCTATGAGGTTTTTTGTATGAATATTCAAGAGATTTCTTTTTTTTTTTTTTTTATTCTGGCACGGCATGATGCACTGCACCTGATGGTAAGTGCAAATGCCGTCCCGACAGAGTGTCGAATGGCATCAGACGGCGATCCCATACCATTCGACACAATTATGCCGGCCTGCTGAGATGCTTCTTCACACTACGGCGGACGGACCCAGGATTATAGGAAGGAGAGAACTCATGTGACGGCAAACAATTCCACAGCTTCACAGTGCGGCACAAAAAAGAATTTGCGAACTTTTTTGTTCGCGCCGAGATGGTTTGGACCGTCAAGCTGTGGCTTCGCAAGCCAGCACGCGTGGTTCTGTTAAGGAAAGGAGAGGAGGGGATCAAACTAAACAATTCCTCAGAGCATTCACCGTGATACAGACGGTAGAACACGCTTAGAGAGGCAACATCCCTCCGCAACTGTAGCGACTCTAAGTTGCTCGTAACGTCTGCATCATTTACAATGCGGATGGCCCGCCGCTGCAATCCATCCAATGCATCGAGTAAGTACTGGGCGGATCCATCCCAGAGGTGCGAACAGTATTCCATACCCGGCCGAACCTGCGCTTTATACAAGCGGTATAGTTGACCGGGCGTGAAAAACCGACGCACCTTGTTCAGGATTCCGACCCTGCGCGATGTGGCAGATATTATGCCCTCGATGTGATTCCTTGGATTTAGATCACAGCGGATATCCACACCAAGGATACTCAGGTCATTCCGCATTGAGAGGGGAATACCCTGAAGATTGAGGAGGGGAGAGAACGGGGATTTTTTGCACGTGAACGCACACACCTGGGTTTTCCTGGCATTGAACTCAACCATATTCCTGGAACCCCATGTAGAAATGAGATCCAAGGACCAGTTGAGCTCAATGACAAGATCTTCGCGCCCGCTCACAGTGTCGTCACGGCAACCTGGGGGCCCATAGCAGTATCGCCCATGAACCGTGCTGTCATCTGCATAGCAATGAATGTTGCCGAGCGACAACATATCATTGATATGCAGAATAAACAGGGTGGGCGACAGTACCGAGCCCTGTGGAATTCCGGCATTTACCGACATGAGCGCCGAAGCGTGTCCGTCAACGACAACACGCATTCTACGCCCATGCAGAAAGCCAGAAATCCACGAACACAAGTTCTACAAATATACTGAAGTAGCTATAACTGTAATAGAGAGTTCTACGAGTATAAAAAAACATAATGTGTATGATGTCCTGAGTTTTATTCATTGGCATCGAATCTCGAGCAAGCCGACATAATTACTTACTTTCAAGTGTAGTCAATTTCCCGTGGCTGAAAAAAAAGCTTGTCGTCTATACTCGTATTATATTAGCCTCCGTGGCGCGTTTGTTAGACGTCGGCTCTGAAACGAGAGGCCGGGGGTACGATTCCCGCACCGAGACAAATATTTTTGACGCCCACAAGGATTTGTCTCGGGTCTAGGTGTTTGTGAGAATAAAAAGTCTCTCTTACTCAAGTGTCTCGTAATTTCTGATACCCACGTCCCAAGGCTTAATAGACCTTAATGTGGGGTCAGGACTATTTTATGTGACTGTTGGGTGTATTTATTATTATTTATTTATTATTATTAGCAAGAAACAAGTTTAACGAACTATAGATAAAAACAGTGGTACTTAAGCCTCCCTGTAGGATGCAAACCACAAGTTTTTGTATGTTTAATGTTAATAATGACCACATAACATTTTGAAAGTGCATTCTGAGACGTTCACCAATATGACCTGTGTCTAGATGTTATGACAAATGGCCTAGCTCCGAGCTCGCATGCTGAACCCACTCGCTCCACTTGTTTAATGATCCACTGAGATGTAATGTTTCATTAGCGCATACGTACATTCTATTTCAAAAATATTTTTGATACTTGCCATCTCACTTTTACTTATATCATGTCAATCTTTAAAATAGGTTTAAAATATGCGCCCAAAAGTTCCACATGTAGTAAAAATTCCAACCTAAATACTTATATTTAACGCTAAATGTTTATTGATAGCAATGGCCACTTAATACCTGGTACTTAATTCGTACTTCTTTTGCGTTCCAAGTGTTCCAGTTACCGCCGCAATGTCTATTTCTTTCGCCAAACAGCAGTGTAAACGCATTGTTGTGTTCCCGTTTAAAGGAAATTGTAACCAGGGTAACGACTGGCCATAGTGAGACTTATCATATCGCTTACCATCAGGCGAATGGTATGCTCGCCTCGCCATTCATTGCAGTAAAAAAGCTTTTTAAAGGTACTACTTAGTCCCACAAAAGAGACAAACAATTGTTCATTAAATAAACATCCGGAATCCTCTCTGTTATAACTCATATCTTCCTTGATTATACCAAGCTATCGCTTTAAAGAATAAGTTGGATAATCTAATTAATTTTTTTATGTCCTTAAATCACCGTCTGTCTCATCACATGTGGATGTCTCAACGTCTGCCATCCACGACCCCGCAATAACTCTTCTAAAATGCTCGTTGCACACTCGCATAATAAGCAGTTTAACCAACGATTAGCTTACTATCTGGGTCGAGGGACCTTAAAAGGCATGCGGTTCATAGCTCGACCTCCGGCGCCCTGCTCAGAGGACCTAATACGGACCTCTTGTGCAATATTCGATAGTAGGGCTCATCAAATCAAAGGGAATGGTCGTCAGAGTTATTATCAAGCAGATATTAATTATAAATACACCCAATAGCGGCACACAGACCTAAAAGACTCATGGTCTCACTCTCACAATACCCAAAACCAAGAAATATTTGCGGACACACGAACATTTGCTTAATACGGGATTGAACCCGCGGTCTTCCGCGGTTCTGATTCGGGAGTACAGACCCAGGGCTTCGTGGTATGGACACCCCCAGACGTGGTCACTAATCTCTTCTACATCTTCTCTTTAGCCACAAGAAGTCCACTGCTGAACACAGGCCTCCCCCACGGATTGCCACAAATCTCTTACCATCATATAAGTCACATTTTCATCTTATAAAAATAAAGAACAGTTAAATTATTTTTGAAAATATTTTTATACAAAAACTTCGTACTTAGACCAAAATGTTACAAGTGTCTATTTCAAAATATTTCATGTTGAAATTTTAGAAATCACCTTGGTATTTTATTATAATATCAAATACAGAAATGAAATAGAGTTAACTGTCCGAATTAACTGCAATCTATTAATCTGAGTTGCACGCCGTGGAATGATGTATGCAATGCACTACACATTTGGTTTTGACCTGTATGCCTCAACAATTTTGTATGTTTGAAACCTAATTTATTAAATTAATTATCTTACTAAACACAGTCCTACTCTGCACATCCCGGTGGTAATTCCCTTCACTCACAAAATTTCAAAATAGGGTTACTTATGTATAATGGATGCCTTAGAAAATATTAAACTATGTAATGAAATTAATATTACAATTAGATTTCCCCATCAACAACTTGAACCTACAAGTAACTTACGCTAGACGACTGGCTAACTGTTGCGCTATAAGTCATAGACAAGTACAATCATGTGGGATCTTCGTTTTTAGTAAACTATAGAACTATAAAACAGACTCACCGCATAGTTTCTTTTTTAATTAACAGATACGCCTTTGTGGTAAATTATTGTAATGTATTATTTAACTTTCCATTAACGAACCTAACCCATAAAAAACTATTATAATATTTCGCCGTGACTTCTCAATACGAGCGCCATCTTTTATTGTAATTTAAAACTTATGTGGTAGTTTCTAAGTTTACACTAGGTGACGCTATTTTAAATCTAATAACACATACTTAGGTGGCACCACTGTAGTATCTGTTTGTATCTGTATCACTTATCAGCACATGCATATACGTCCCACTGCAGGGCACGGACTACCTCTACAATCAAGAGTACGATTGAGAGGGGTTAGGCCATAATGTCCACCACGCTGGCTATTGCTTGTTGGCGGACTTTTCATATCGTCGAAATTCTTTAAAATCGCTACGATTTTTCCTGGGTTCCTTTACGATTATTTTCTTCACCGCTATAGTGCATGGTGATTGACTATCAATATACACATAATTCGGAAAAGTCAGAGATGAGGATTTGAACCCGCGGCCACCGTGAACATGTTAGCAGTCGCCTCTGGTTCGTTACCAACAGACCACCACGCACCACCACTGTAGGCCTGTAGTATTTTTAATTAATTTCATATTTAGACTAGCGTACATATTTGCTTTTTAATACCATCTAATTTAATAACAAATGCACCGTGATCAAATATATAGTTGTAATATGTTAAGGGTCTAACTAATGTATATGTGAAGTTCTTCACTCCACTTTATGTGATCTATTGGGCGTGTAAACTTTCCTTGTCTGGCTTACGCGGTCGATGATTAGACGAGTGATGATATTCTTGAATGTACAGTTAAACAGTGAATACTTAGATGCGGAATTGTCATCTTTATATTGTGTGCACATGTGTGTTTAGAGATAACGGATTTTGGTAATAAAAGGGTCTGTCAACTATGTATTATGCATTATTGTTATTGTTGAAATTATATTATTATGGTTATTGTTGAAATTAAACTTCACGCTTTAAATGTTGTTGTGTGTATCTCAGGTTTAGTGTATTTTGGGGAATATAAATAATACAACCAATTATCAGTCTAGGTTTCTTTTATTTGTAAAAAAAACAATAATAATAAAATAATACAGTGAGCACATGCGCTTATTGCCCGGGAAAAGAATACGGTCTTCCGGAGCAATAGGCAGCACCTTACACGAGTCACAACTCAACGACCGACTGCGGACGCAGTGCGCGGATACCAACCCAGGACGAACCGAACATAAATAAACTTAAGCTACGCTTGAGCCTTCAACATAACCGAAACACGAAGTATGAATACGACACAAGTGCGATAAATAAACTACGTGCGATCACATTTATCCTAATCCAACTAGATCTAAACGCTTCATAAGGTTTACGTTTGTTTATTACAAAATTCGTTTTTGTACCAAATTTCATGCGTGGAAGCGGCTGCGACCGCCGCGCCGCGTCGGCCGAGTCGCGGCGATCCGAGGAACTAAACGTACGGAATGTAACGTGTACGCTTGTCATGCTCTCGTTAAAAGCTAGCGGTAATGGCAACGTGGCTTGAGGAGTCACAACTTGACTAGCTTGCTTGCTTAGTGCTTACACATCCACCACTTACAACTCTCTCACTAAAATAAATAAACTTATGCACTACTCAAGGATCTAACCGTAATTTGACACAATGCGACGCGTTGCGCCCTCACATCTTACTATAAATAGTTTGTCCAGCTACTAAATTAAATTCGACCGCGTTGCGTCGGACGTCTACTTACCATACAATATACACTATGCTCGCCGCCACGGCGGACAATTGACGAGGAATATGATTAAATTCTGATAGGGTTCACTAACTAATAGTCTCTAAGTATAACCTATAGTTTCAAGAACGAAACTTATTCTCTAAATGCTGATAGCTGAGGTTCCATCGACATCGCTGCGACGGCTCACTGCGCCGTGCTCACGGTAGCGTTCGTGGGCTCTTCCGTCCGCTCCACCTCCAGCGCGGTGCCGTCAGACGCGCTGGAGTCCACCTCGCCAGACGGAGCGTTGCCCTCAGTCGCGATCTCTGCTGAAACCGATATCGGATTTTCTTCCGGAGAATCCGATGTCGGTTTCTCATTATTTTTCTTCATGACGACCTTCGTTGGCCGTCTGTTGATTGTCGGGACGTAGGACTGGGTGATGATTTCTATGTCCTTCTTCTCGGTCTTGCTATCTGGCATGTCGTCTGATACGTTATCTATTATCGGCCTTCGAGTGGTTGGTTCAATCTTATCATTGGGAGGCGGAGAATCAGTAATAGTGTCACTATCCTCGTCTTCAATCTCGACTACTTTTTGCTTGTTCGCAGAAGCATTCTTATTTTTCACTGGAATTTCGGTAATGGAATTCTGGTTGGCGTTGCTGTTCTTGCTTTTATACCCAGCGTTAACTGGTATCAATTCTTCGGAGTCAGCAATACTTGTAGAACCTACTCCTGGTGACTCAGTATGATCACTGATGGATGCAACGTCACTAACCAAATTTATTAGGTCTTTTAGAAGGTTGGTTTTCTTTTCTTCGACGACAGCAATAATTGGCGCATTTTTCTCTGGATCTCCTGACATTCTGATCAGCTCGACAGCATCAGTAGCTGTCTCCGACGAGCCGAATGCCGTAAGAATGAACTCAGTAGTCTCAACATTTTCGAACATGTTATTTTCGCCTGAAACCGCGCGTGAAACAGTAATGACTTCTGATCCAGTTGGTGGTATCCTCGAACTGGTTAACAAAGGATCGGTGGTAGATGCACTTTTATCTTTGATTACCTCCGTTTCATGAGGTTTTTGATCACTGGTTTCAATCGGTAAAGAGCTGAGCTCTGTCTGAGATGTTACTTCGGTCGCTATGTTAGATTTAGCAATCGAACTTGTCGTCTGATCTTGATCTTTCGTATTTAGATCGTATGTATCAGTTGTTAATATTTTATCCGTAGTAGTATATATTTCAGGTGCAAAAGACGAGGCCGTTTTCTGTTCAAAAATTTGAGCAGGGCTGTCTGTGACAATGTCTTCTATCTTTCTACTGATATCTGAACTCAGAATAGTGGAGAAAGATGTAGGTTCACCTGTGGTGATACCTTCATCCAACTCCCCATTTATACCTTCAGGAACATAAGAAGGAACACCCAGCATTTCAGTTGGAATAGCGGATCTTAGGTTAATCATTGGACTGCCTTTAGGGCTAGTAGACTCTGTACTGTCCAATTTTACCGTGCTGAATTCAGCTGAGGTTTCAGGGGCTTTTGCTGTAGTCAATGTGGTATCAGGAAGATCCTTTACCGTTGTTGTCAGTGGCTCTTCTACTTTAGGTTCAGTAGGCATAACGCTGGGAATCATAGTCTCGTGAATTGGTATATGATCACTGTCAGCAGAAGGTTCTGGTACTATATCATCTCCGTGATTGCTAAGTACAGAGAAATCGTCCGGCAGCGGCGGGAAGGCGGGGTTATGATCAAAAAGTGACGGGTCTTCCTCTTCTATCACCGGGGCTTTTGTAGTAGTGGCCATGGGCATAGCATCAGCAACTATTGGGGGTACTCCCATGGTAGCGATTATAGGACCATTTGACGGATAAATATCACTGTTAATTGAGTCTTGTGTCGAGAAACTGATTTTGGATGGAGGCATATCGTCCATATTTTTAGAAGTATCTGATTTTGATTCTTCGAAAGCGGGTGAAGGATGCACCTCTGTGATTGTGGGAGCCTCAGGTTTTGCTACCTCGGAGTCAGATTTCACGCTTTTCTCTGATGTTGCCTCTCGAGGGATTAGAGGAGACTTGGACGATGAGTATTCAGCGACATCAATGCTCGGGGAAGGTAGAATCTCTTTAATCTTGACATCAGTGATCACAGGTATCTCCGAAACTGGGGTTATTTCTTTAATCGTGATCTCTTGCTTGATGTTCTCTTTTGGTGCGGAGGGAATAGGGCTGATTCTCGCTTCGTCGATGGCCAGAGGGTGAGGTGGTATTGAGGAAATTCCAGGAAGTACTGTCACGCCTGAAAACAGAAAAAAGCTCTTATTAATTGTAATTAAAATTATGTTGTAATACTTATCAATGTGTTATCAATTAATTATCAATTCATCGCGCTATGTGCTTGGCCCACTGCAACTTCGACTAAACTTGTTTGCTGTTCCATTACCAAACCTAATTTATACTTTAGTTATATAAAAATTTTGCATTAAAATTATTTCTCCAAATTGGATGTTCCCATCTGCCAGAACTGCGACCACTGATATGTTGGCGTAAGTCTATTAGAGAGAGACGATTATGCCGCGGTTGGATTATGCCTATATCTGCTCTTAATTATCATCGTGCGTACAGTACAAAATCAAGTCACTTGATTGGTTCCTATGCATGGTTAAAAATTAATGCAGTTTTCATTAATGGTTAGAGTAATTCGAGAGGAAGGTTTATAAGGATATTTGCACTCAGGGGAATCTAGGTTTGGCCGCTTCGTATGAAATTAATGTAAATCGGTTCCATGTAAGACATCTCACCTCGAACAGGACAGTTGTCATATTCGGGGCAACAGCGTCCCGGCACCAGGCGGGGCGTACAGTCGTCCCGCACGAAGCAGGCGATAGTTCTGCAGACTACCTCGCCACCCTGGCAGTAGCACACGCGGCAGGGGTCTGCAGGGTCCACCAGCTTCTCCCCGTTGCTGTACACACGACCTTCTTGCTCACATTCTGAAAATTGAAAGGAATATTTTAGTTGTTATTTTAAGAGTCACGTTTATTTAGGTGATGATATGTTCATTATAATTTTGATGACGAGGAACGAATGATGTCAGTCAGCACTTCTTTGATTACAATTATTAACGTGAAACTCAAGGTTCACCCCCATATATTTAGGGAGCAATCAAAGATTGTGATTTTTTTACTTATGTTGCATAAGAATTGGGGCCTGTATTTCATAAGAAGAATTGATTGATGACAGTATTTGTGGAAAAGTTACTTCATGCCTGGTTCGATTTTTTGATCAATTTAAATTATTGTTCGAACTGGTGTTTGAATGTAAGACCTCACAACTAACAGCAAATGTGTGTTACCAGTTTTTGTAGAAACGCATAAAGCAACGTGATTTAAAAAAATCATAGTTAATATTTTTCCACGTTTATTATTTAGTCGAGCAAAGCATGGCATTGTCGTATCTCTACGGTAGATTATATTCAAAAAACACGTGGAAACAAATGAATTCTAATTTATAGAGGATAAAATCTATAGGAATATAATGACGCCTATTAAAATAATTATAGCATTGTGCGGGTTCCTTCGCCATGTTGTCTATAGTACGCGAGTTATGCACTCTGCACATTAGTGCACAATTTCGAATTTTGCAAGTACAACGTTCATATTGTACATTTATTTACTATTTAGAAATTGAGAAATGGAAACGTAACGTAATCGTTTTATTTTAATATATTGCGAAAAAAATTACTTACGTAGTAGGTATGTATTTAGTATGTCAATATGTTCTGGATTTTGATTGGATTTCTGTAGGAAGAATGAATCTCGACATATACGACTTCACTCTTATTCTCTGTCTCTTCAGCCCCAGAAATTCCACTGATGAACATAAGCCTTCCCCAAGAATTATGTAAACTTATACATCCCACTGCAAGTCACGAGCCGACTGCCGTATCAAGGCTTTATTTAAGAGGGCTTAGGAATTAGTGTTGTGCAACGATGCATCGTTGTATTTATGATTAACACATATCAATTAAATTTGATCGCTTCGTGTGTTAATTAGGTGTGTTTTCTCACCGCATTGATAAGTAGGGCAGCAGTGGTCAGGTCGGTGCAGCGCCTTGCAGCCAGGTCGCGGCTCGCATTGCAGCTTCTCGCACTGCACGCCGCCGCTCGAGCACTTGCACTTCTCGCAGGGGTCGGAGCCGGGGAAGTCGTCCCCGGGGAGGTACACGACGTCGCCCATGGCGCAGCTGCCTGGAACGGTGAAGGGATTGGTTAGTCGTAGTCATAATGGGCTGGCATGATCGGGTCATGCCAATTTCTAATGGAAAATCTTCAAAAATCAACTATTGTGTTTTGTACAGAGTGTTAAACAGCCCGACGAGCCATAACTACTAGACTCCCTCCAATATTAACCCCCTTTGCCCTATAAATTTTTATACGCCAGCGAAACATCTTCGATAGGCCTGACATATGGATATTTAATTATCTATCTGCCATTAAAGGCAAAGAAAATTTTCATTGCACGTACCTGTCTATCATCAAGAATTATGGGATAGATCAATAATAATCTATACATATAAATGTGTACACGATGTGATGGATGATTGATTGCATATTATCTTTGAGTAACATGGAAAAAGTGCGTGGTGACCTGTTGGTAACGGACCAGACTCGGCTGCCTACATGTTCACGGTGGTCGCGGGTTCAAATCCCAGGGCAAACCTCTGACTTTTCGGAGTTATGTGTGTATTGATAGTCAATCACCACGCACTTTAACGGTGAAGAAAAACATCGTGAGAAAACCTGCATACCGTAGCGATTTTAAAGAATTTCTACGGTATGTACGTCCGCCAACCCGCACTAGGCCAGCGTGGTGGACTATAACGGCCTAACCACTCTCAATCGATTCTCTCGATTGTAGAGTAGGCCCGTGCCCAGCAGTGGGACGTATATGGGCTGATAAAAAAAAAACATGGGAAACACAGCGTCGGTCTTAAAGCCAAGTAGGTACCTAGCAAGATAGCTGACTATCAAAGAATGAAAGCGATTACATACATACATAAACCCACGCCTCTTTCCCAGAACGGGTAGGCAGAGGTGCTACCAGGACACTCACATTTCGCCTTGTATGTTCCGTCCCACTATTTGATAGGTGGCGAGCCTATCGCCATATTGGGCACAAATACCTGACTCCGGGCTAATAATTAAAAGAAAAATCCAATATCACTTTGTCCGACCCGGGATTCGAACCCGAGACCTCAGCGTTTCAATCAACTGCGCCACCGAGGCAGTCAAAGAGATTATTCATGCAGTAATATTCTCACTCGCTAGACATTTTATTCCAATTCATAATAATGGATTTTCATGATAAGTTAAACATTTCAAGTGTGGTTGAATTGAGTTGGAGCGAATCCAGAATACTTTGAAAACAGTTTATTGCCTCGCCATATTGCAGTGAAGAGGGCTAAACATGCGAAAAATGATTTATTATTTTTCAATTTGGTATACCTTAGATGTTTTCCAATAGGTATACTAGACTTAAATATAACTATTGGATCCAATTTATAATTAATAGACATTTGTACCTTACTCATTTAAAATTTCCTTAAAATACAGTCTAATTATTGATTTACAGCAAATTGGAAAGAAGGTCTCAGTTTCCATTTTTAAAAATCGACACGCTTTTTTTTTAACAAAGTACTTGCTTGCTATTTCTTTTTCCCTATTTTGAAACTACCTATACTTAGTCAGCTAGAAAATAAATAAATCATCTTAATCTCCAATCTGCATAATAATAAGTCTCCGCCGTTCAACTAATCAAAATCTGTGGAGTTAAACGACCTGCAGTTGTAAGTCAATATCAACCTCACAAACCCAAGGACGGAAGGTTACTTGTGTTTGGGAAGTTCAAAGAAATCAATAGTTGCGAGCGGTAGTTGCATCGACGGCGGCAATTCGGGCGCATCGCGTGCTCTACACTCGTAAATTACCAACGATTTCTCAACCACCACGCCACGTGCTTGCTTGTGGGCTCCCTTGAATCTTTTATTACTAGTATGAGCAGAATGCACCTGGTGAGTGCATCTTTTGACGCTGGACAGAATTCTATCCTGATGTGAAGGTGAACTTGAAACACGACACTCTTTTTTGAGTCAATATATATAGGTACTGTTTATTATTATGTACAGTGACCGCTATCACCAGGAAAAGAGAAATATCCTAATATAACGTATTAAATGCTGGCTGTTGATTTTCAGACAATAAGTATACAATGCAGTTTGTACGTACACCACCGGGCACGGGACTCTTACAATCGAGAGTTATAAGAGCGCTTATGTCATAGTACACAACACTGGCCTATTGCAGATTGCCAATGTCCAACGCGGAGTCCATTAAAATGAGGTGTCGAATAATATTGATCTTTATTACCACATTAACAATATTTATGTGACGTTTTATTACGCATTCGGCATTTTATTTTGGCCTAAGTATTTTTATTGCTAGGAGCCGAAAAATCCACTTTATGTAAGTTTTTTCAGTTTGAATAATGTCATATGAGTGTCCAGGGTTGGAATTTATGTTGGGCTTGGTCGAAGCCCTTTATCACATCTTGGAATGAATTAGTTCGAAAAACAAATTGTCGCCACAATGGCATAGATGCCTACAAAAAATAATTTTGCAGACTAAAATTCGTATGGATCGAATTCACATTTCAAAGAATCCAATTGTATCCTAGTCATAAACCCTAGTCATAAAAAATAATTTATTAGGTTTATAAATTATTTAACTTCTACTGCTGACAATGGTGTCACAAAACAAAATATAAAACACTGAAACTTATTTGCCAACAGCTATGAATTACTGCCGTTTCCGCAAAACATTGTTCTTCGCCGTGATTCGGGGAAGCGCACCACCGCCCTCCCACCCTCTACCTTCTTCCAAATCCATTGTTCATCATATACCTCACTGTCCGACTCATCAACCCCGACTTATTTAACAAAATGCAAATCTATTAAAATAAAATGATAGCTATGTTGCTGGCCGCGCGTCAGGCAAAGAATAGTGAAGGATTTTATTCATAATTTCTTCCTTAACTTAAAATATCTCCATTTAATATAAACATTATAAAATTCACTCACTCTCTACTCTTCTTATTTAAGAAATTTATTTCGCCCCCTATCACATCGTGGGACGAAACACAAGACGAAACGTGGGTTTCCTGGTAGCACCTCTGCCTACCTGTTCTCGGAAATAGGCGTGAGTTTATGTATGTTATTTCAGACAATATGTAGCGTTAACGACTGTACTAAATCAACTTGTTTTTTTATGTAACGAAATTTTACGATATATACTCATAAATGTAATAAACCACGCAGAAACAAACGGCCTTCAGTTATACAGAAATTAATTCCGCAAATTGGAATAAAATTCGCAAATACGATGAAGTATTAAAAAGGTTACCTTCTTTGAGTCCCATGTCAGCACTGGTCACGTTGGGGAGAGGTCCCAAAGGCCCTGTAACAAACAAAATGAGAGGTCAGCAAACACACAAACAACTTTTAAAGGCAATATTTATTTGCAAAGGACGGTTCAACAATGAGCCCCTTGCTAAATTTTATTCGAAGGTTGACGATTCAGTTGGCTCAGGAAAAGTAAAATTTGTTAGTAACTTTATTAGTGTGGATGGTGTAGCATTAAATCCCATAAATAATGGTACACTAATCCATAAAACTTTCCTGTATCAAAAAACTACCACTGCAACTTCAGTGAGCCAATATAATATACATAAATTTATATAAATTAAATTGAAGCTACGAACGCAAGGTAGACCAGCCTCTGATACACTTAAATTTGTCCTTAACCCGAAACAAAATTACTTTATAAAGAAAATGAATTGAAAATAGATTACTCTAACAATTCATAGGTATCATTATGTGGAGTACGTTTGCTGTTATATCATGCCCGAGAATTTCACAATTAATGTTTGAAAAAAATCCAAATCTATCCTAAGGATTGGCAGAGCTTGTAATTAAACATCGTTATTAGATTACAGATATATCGCTACTAGAGTTAAAACTCCAAATGTAAAAGAAACACCTATACAATCCAAAAGTACAGATAAATTAATCTTCCAATCATCGAAAGAAAAATCGGTCGTAAAATATATTTCCATTTCCTCCTGCCCTCTTTTCGCAATCCGATTCGCGCATTAAGAGAGAGCCACTACAGAGGCCGGAGGGTCAGAGGGTCGGAGGGCGGAGGACCGAGACGTCGAACTCTTCTAATTACCACTCGGCAGTTTTGTTCCGTTTTTTGCGAAGGTTCCGGTGACAGATGGTTCTCCGCGCCTTTGAAGTAAATCGCGCTGTTCACCGCAAGATTGTCGAGTGTCTAAGTCTTCATTTTTTCTTGTGTTGTGGTTTTGTAGGTGATAAATTGTATTTGCAAGGAAATATGTGAGGTAAAATTAATAAACCTAGTGTTTTAATGTTATAAAATCTATTACTTTTGTGTTCAAGTAAAGTATAAACTTTATTATTAACTGGCAAAAGATGGATAGTCGTAGTAATAATTAAATTAGCCTCAAACTAACATAAGTACTCTTAAATCGTTAAAATAATACCCACTAAAATATCCACTGGTCGCTGAATATAATTCAATCATTTTTGCTGACCGAACTGCGACGCGATACCCCAGATATGTGGTCACCACTCTGTACAATTTCAACAAAAATATGGAGTGTAGTATGACAGTATTCATTTGATGTCCGCTGACGTAACACGCGACATAATCTATAACGTTAGCTTCCACTTTGTTAAATTTACTTTCATTGGTTTGGGAAGCGAGTCACGTGCGACAAATAGTATTGTTGGACATTCGTTACATTGCCGACGACGTCGCAATATCTAATGTCATTATAGTAGGGGAGCCCAAGCGGGGATTTCGGGATTTACTACAGCGCGGCAGATTAATATACAGGGGGATACCTTGTACCCGGTTAAGTACCTCCACAAAACATGAGGCCCATATATAAGGCCGCCCGTGAAGGATACAGGATCAGATTAGTAAAAAAAAATTGACCATCAGAAATTCTCGAGCGCGTCAGATTAAGGTAGGGTGAGTTAATTACATCCTAAAAAGTGTATATTCCACTAATCTGACAATTTGAGAGTGACGTAAAAAAAGGGGAGGGCAACAAAGTTGTAAAAAAAAAACGTCATCTCGACATTCTCGAGCGTAGCTAATTTTTTTTTATTTTGAAGGAAATAACTCAAGAATAATGAAAAATATATAATCTGACGATTTCCGCATGCCGATATAACAAAAATTCGTCGATAAAGTTAAATGCGTGCAGCTGCGTGATGCCAACATTTCCTTCTCCGCGTTTCTATTCCTCTCTCACTCTTTCTCTATCTATTACTCTCTCACTCCGTCCCCACTCTGGTTTCTGTTGCCATCTCAAAAAAAAAATAAGAAAAAATTTTTTTTTGAAAGTGTTTTTTTTTGGAATAACTTTTAACCGGCTTTATCGATCAACTTCAAAAACTAATCCGCCTTTGAGCTTGAAAAACCACGTCGATCGCCACCAAGCTGGTCAAAAGCGGTTGATTCGTTCGAGAGATATCGTGAACGAAAGAAACCCGAAAAATTGTTTTTTCGGGATTACTCCGAAATTTGTGGTTCGATGAATTAAAATTGCAAAATTACTTATGAGGATGATAAAACTGCGTCGAATGCCGCCAACCGCGTGAAAATTGGTTGATCCATTCAAAAGTTATTGCGGTTTGAAAATTCCAAAAATAGTGTTCTATGAAACTTCTATCAGACTTTCGAGCTGGGAGAGCTCAAATGCATAGAAATATTATTTCTTTGTACTCAGCGAGCTCAAAATATCACATAAATTATATTTTGAGCTCAAAAATGTCATAAGTACAATTTTAAGCGCCCAGGAATGGAATTTTCAAATTTTTTTTTGTCAGATCAGGCGAATCCCTCTAGATAATCGTCAGATTATGAGACAGTACGTTTAGAACATAAAGATGAACCATATATATCTTAATCTGACGCGCTTGAGTATTTCAAAATGGCGATTTTTTTTTGCACATTATGAAAATGGCCGCGAGTTTGCGTCCCATCGAAATCGTCAGATTAGTGAATGAGAGCTTTTTTTTAGTGCACTTAACACTCCCTTAGAAAATCTGACGCGCTCGATTAAATTTTTTTTTTTTTCATTTTCTACCCTTAAATACAACCACCCGCATCATGCAAACGATCAGATTAACATACGTACATTATTAAAAATACGTAGGGCATTGATGCTATCAATATCTGACGCGCTCGAGGATGTCCATGCAACAGTTTTTTTTTACATATTTAAAAATCTATAGCCGCTTCCCCCACCGGTGTAAAGGTATATATCATATAACATTTTTTTCTTCTTATCATCTAAGCTTTGCATCCCAATAGGTCTCTACGACGCTCGAGTAAATCCCCATTTAGCATCGTGGGCTCCCCTACTATTAGGTACAATTATAAAGGTGAAACTAGCGGGGCGTACACAGTTTTGTCATTTTAGTTTTATAACATATTTACCAGCAAAGCAGCAAACAGGTCACTTAATGGTAAGTGATCACTGCCGCCCATGAACATCTACAACACTTGGATCATAGATGTGTTGCCGGTCCATTAAATCGGTAGGGAGTGGGAAGGAAAAAGGATGGGAAGAGGAAATGGGGTATTGGGCATCCGGCAATCTTATTTACCGAACGAAACGCGACAGCAAAACTGTCGCTTCACGTCGATCTTTTGTGAGACTGAGGCTGAGTCATGACTGACAACAGCGTAGCTCCACAATAAAAATTTGTTAGGGAGAGTACCTTTTTTATAATGTTTATATTTGTTTAAATTATTTTTTATAAAAGCCATTCTCATGTCATAAAACGTTATTGAATTATTTTGCGGAGAATATTTTGCTTTGAAAGATAGTTGATAACAAAACCGGACTGACAAACCAGAGGTCGAATATTCGAATCTAACACAAAAATCTAGAACTTTTAGAGGGGTTTCAATGATTTCAAAGGTATGTGATATGTAGCAATGCACATTATTCTGTCGTAGTGCTCTAATTCCCGAACACCTCTATTATGGAAGTATAGAAGAAGTCCCTTCCTAGTAATGAACATCACATTGCTAAGGATGATGATATTGGTACAGTCAAAGAAATAGTCTTTAAATCAACTCCTTCTAATATGTTGAATGTCGCTCCGCGCGCCTCGTTTCCGCCGCGCGCCTCGCCCAGTAACACATTTCAGCGTTTGATTCATGCGCGCAGTTATTCACAATACGCCCCACCGAATACATTTTTTCGTTCGTATTTCCACTCCCTTTCCCGGTTTTCGGCACGGGATACATTGTACCACTTGGATGTAACGTCCTAAAAGTAATTGTGCTCTGTAAATGAAAAACTCAGTTCCAACTTTTGTACGGCGAGCCGTTGTTGCGGCAGTTTTCATTTTCGCCGGGAAATCCTTTTATTACAACATCACAAAGGCTGTAAATTTGAATACTGGAATGTTTTTGTCAGATTTTGCGAACTGGAGTTTATATTTGTGACTTATTCCAGTTTGTTGTAATACATTAATATGGATATTATATCGCTCTATTAAATTCTTTAGTAAATTTATAGATTGCAATTGCTTTGTTTTTATCCACGTACAAGAAAGCGAAAAGAAAAGAAGGCACTTTGAAAAGTTTTATTCGATGTTTTACTGTCATTTCATCTCATAACCGGCTTTTCTTTCTCCAATACAATTAACCTACCCTGTAGCTTATTATAATATTATTAAGATTGATTCAAAAAGAACCATCAGCTGTTTGTTTGAAAATATAGCCAAGTTGAGGTGTCAACGTGGAATTTAATTAGTCTCGGGCGGCGCGGCGCGGCGCGGCGTGGCAAACGCAGTTTCATGCTCAATCAGGCTGCCACACATTGCCTTATCACTGATGTTCCGGATTACGACTACAAATCATGCCACACCATCGCCGATAAAGGGAGTATTTTTCTGTTATAATGTTAAAAAAAGGTTAATTTAATGATTCCTCGATACGTGCAATTTTAATGAGATTTAGTTCTATAATATTTTCGCAGGCTTGACAAGCTCTATTCTTAGTTTCATCATACTTTTATATAATTACAGTAGACGGAGAGTATTCACCATAGACTTACAGCTACATAAGAAAAAATGACATTCCGATATGCTCTAATAGCTAAGATACAAATATCGAACCAGTAAATTGGATGTTATGTTAGCTAACCCTTGTGTTCAAGTTTGGCTAACTCGCTACCAGTATTGTCAACCCTAATAGACTGTCACTGCTAAACGAATGAACGCCTGAGTCACAGCCCTAAGTACTTAGTAGACAACTCCCTAACCACTCAATGCATCAAGCCTCCATTTAACGTCATCCGCTGCCCCGCATACATCCCACGCATCAATTACGAGAACTGAGCTACACCACTTAATTTAACTACATTGGCGCAAATATTGCCACAAACACGTCACCACACCCTGGCACATTTGTACACGTTTGTCAAATAACGCAAATATTTGGCGGACCCGCGAAGGTCGGCTGATGTTTGCTGAGAATCGACACAATGGCAAATATTATTGTGTTTGTTTGTTTGGGCGGATTTTTATTGAGACATTTTATCGTGCAAACAGGGGTTGTTTATTCAAAGAGGAAGACATTAAAATAGACGAGATAAACAACTGAATGAAACTGGGCTTGCGGGGAATACAAAATGCGTTTGTATTCTTTTGTGCAGCAATAAGAACGATGGGAGCACAAAGTTTGTGAAATATATCTGTAATCTTATAAAAAAGGAGTTTTGCGACGGCCTCCGTTCGTCAGCGGTCCGGAAAATAAAAAATAAAATCGTAAAAACTAAGCACGTGCCCTAAGCTTGAACAATATCGGGATTTCAACGTCTAAAACAATAAAAGTTGTAATTTTCCGCTGGTGTGTACTATCCTTTACTTTTAAATAATGTTACGTCTTTCTCCTCCAACACGCCTTAATGTGTTTTGAGGAACTACGAATTCACGTAGAAAATTCTTCAACTATATGTTACCGCGTTCGCTAATTTATGATGAATAAAAAATAATATTGTTATGAAAATTTGATCATTCTGGACGCAGAAATTAATAATTAATAAAAATGCTAAAACCCACGTATAAAGCCTAGTATACGTCGAGTACATCACAATTATTGAACTTGTATGTGTCGTTAGCGCCGCGTGTGTGGTTTGTGACGAGGTGTTAACAAATACTATAGATTATCCTATCCGTCGTCGTACCGACACGTTGTTTGAGAAGTTATAGTTTAAATTATGCTTATAGAAGTTCAGAAATTATAGCTCAGAATCTAAAGCTGTTTCAGGTACTAAAAGGAGACTGGGAGATGAAATAGTAAAGCGATTCGTGCTACTGCCAGTCGCAAATAGATAACAAGGCACCTAATTCTTGTTAAGGGACATTGTTTCAAAGGCTAACTTCAATGTAGGACCAGCGAGAGGTACCCATCACTCGCAGGTAGATTATTAGAACTGGACTACACATACACTAGGTATGATGCATTCACTTTATCGTGGTATCACAAAACAATAATATAAGTAATGTTCTAAAGGCTCGTAGTCATTTGCTGCAATGAAAATTTCCATACTGAACAATCTTACCCGTCATAAAGAAGTAACAATTGGCCATACCACGCAGTCTGCCCTCAACTAATGTGGCCTAACGACGCGCGACCAATCAATAAACAATTCCGGTGCGGCGTGAAATTTTAAATCAATCGCAAGAAGAACACCATAATACTAGCTTTATATAATATCAGTCATTATAGTTAAAGGCAGCAGGACTTTCAAATAAAACACCATCAATAGCAATAGGTTGTATCTTGCTAAACAAAATCCTACCATTAAAAAAATCGGTCTGCACTAATTAGTAGATCTGGTAAAGTTCGCAGGAAGTCGCTGGACCACAGGCTGGACGCAGACCACTCTTAACTTATTCTTAAAAAATCCGGCCTCACATGGGGCACTGAAGGGGAGTAGGGCTTTTATCTATATCTATCCAGGACCTACTTGATACTAGCTTGCGTCGCACCAGTGAGTCGCGATCCATAATTTGGTAAACGCTGATATAAGCAATTGCCACTCCAATTTGCACTCACTTGTCTTATGTCGTTAAACCTTGAAGAAGCAACAAACACATTCACAAACTTTCCCATTTATAACAATTTAATTAAGGGCTAATGTAGTATACTATCTGATAATGTGATTAAGTGTTAATATATTTTCATATATCGATATCGCAATATCCGTCGAAAATCCCATTAGTTCAACGACCCGAGAGGTTCGTTCAGACGGAAAGTGGGTCCGCCCGCCCTAAATAGAGTTCATCCGGCCATAACCGAAACCTTCGCGGTCGCCTCCTCACCTCACAAAATTACACCCAACTAGATTGGTGGCATATTGCGGATCGCTACCAATTCTGCTCATCTGCATCTCTTTATTAGGATCAAATAGATTGTAGGTTTATTAAGCACCTGCATGTTTTAATTTGGGATATGATAGTAAAAGCGCCATTTGAGGTTTAACATTGTATTGGTGTTGTGTTAGGAAATGATAATTTTAAAAATACGTCACCCCAGTACATACATGTACATTCATATCACGCCTTTATCCCAGAAGGGGTAGGCAGAGGTGCAACCAGGGCACCCACGTTTCGCCTTGTGTGTTCCGTCCCACGATGTAATAGGGGATGAGTCTATCGCCGTATTGGGCCCAAATTCCTCACTCCGATCAAATAATGGAAAAAAATCGAATCATACTGCCCTACCCGGGGTTCGAACCCGAGACCTCAGCTTTATAGTCGTACCTTAGTACAACTACGCCACCAAGGCTGTCACACAATGTCACCGCATAGTTTAAATATGTCATTAACTTTTATCAATTTTTTATCTAGCCCGAGAAACAGTCATCTACGAAAAAAGCCTCTTCAGTTATCTGCAGTGATTCTTGCAATATCCATGGGCATTAAAATGCTCTCGACGTAAACACATGCAAGCATGACATAATAACGCATTCATTTAACATTTGTCTGACGCTAGCGGATAGGATTTTACAACTCAATATTATATGATTATTAATTTTGTTAGAGCCTGTGTAGAATTAAAACGATTTGTAGCCTTACTTGTATTTTATGTGACATAATTAATGTTAACAAGGAACGTCAGTTATGTTTGTTTGTCTAGTGTTGACAATTTTAATCAGCCGCTACAAGTACCTTTTTAATTGCATAGGTTCGGCAAACGAGCTAAATACAATAATAATTTATCAATATTAATATTTACTGAAACTTACTGCTTCTAAAGTTCTCTAAGAACAAAAATCGCCTCAACATCTTTTCTATTCATCAAAATTATTTCTCGTTATTCAGAGATCGAGACATCACACCAATTAAGTAACCCATAGATGCCGACGTCGCTTTTATTCCATATGCTAATAAGCATACGGAGGAATACCTCCAAACTTAATGTAAAATGGTACATATTAAATACATAAACACGCGCCTTTTTCCCAGAAAGGGTAGGTAGAGGTTCTCTTGGTAGCAACCTAGACACCCGCGTTTCGCCTTATATGTTTCGTCTCAAGATGAGGTAGGGAGCGAGCCTACCGCCATATAGGTCACAAACTGACTCTGGGCTGATAATTAATAGAAAAATACAATGTCACTTTGCCCGACCCAAGATTCGAACCCGAGACCTCAGCGTTGTAACCGTACCGTAGCACAACTACGCCACAGAGGCAGTCCATACAATCATATAGTTCAATTATTTATCTCACTGGTATATTTTGATTAATGAACACATCTACGGCACCTGACACACTTCCATTGAACTCGAGTGTGAGGGCGTCCACGACTCACGAGATTTAATTACAAGAGGCTCGGCCGGAGAGGCGGCTAATGATCTCGCGCGAAGACGCCGCTAAAAATACGCGACGTCGGGTTAAGCCGTAAACGCGACCTGGGCTTAACAATCTGTTGAACTTGACCTAAATGGATTTTGGCAACGTTTTAGCATTACTATTTATTTTATTTATTGAATATTGAATTTTATTAAAATGCATTTAAATATCCGTTCGTGATGGAGACTCGACTACTTAATCCAGGAATACTTGAATGAAAACAATTGAAAGCGGCAATGAATGACATCGTTCACCGCGTATCTACGCCAATTGCTGTCATAAACATCTAATTGGAATAACTAATCACGATTAACTTAATTAAACTTTGCATTAGTTTAACCAAAACCACTATCGCTCTGCAAATACCCGAAACCCCAGCATACAACCGCAAACCATCCAGCAGTTTCAAACTCAATACTCAAAACAACGTGACACATGAAAACATCGAGAACATTCCGCTGGACATGACGGCTCGATGATTAACTCGTTCGGAATGGAGTGGAGAGTAGGAAAAGCAAACAAACGGACAGACAGACGCCGGTGTACACCCACCCCTCCTCACCCCTTCCCCCCGTGCAGCCGTCAGGCAACAGATGCGGAAACATTGTACGTGACTGTTCTGTGTGGTGTGAAGCAAAAGCAATGCCGGTGATTATGCATTAGATTCGTATTGATGTGCACGACTATTCGATTTAATTTACGAGAATTCATATAAATGAAAATGAATATATTTCATTAAATTTTTGAAGATGCGTGGAAATAAGAGGATCGAACTAAAATTATTTAGTACATACGCATTACAAGTTAGATGTAACTATATCGTTGGCCGTCTTAAAACTTTTAAATTTAATATCTGATCATAAAATTTGTATGAAAGTTCATTTTTATGACAAACAACCCCTCTAGTGAATCGTAATCTATAAAGCAACAGGCGTAAATCAAAACTTACTGGCTATTACTCCCACATCAAGCAATCTTATATAAACCTTCCAACTTATCATCACTTTATGTGATGATAAATGATGATATTATCACTTTTCCAATTAATTCTAAGAAAACAAATTGCCTCGCTACTCACTGGGAAGGAAAGAAGTTACATTTGAATGGACGCAATCGATCCTATTCTGCCCACCTATTAAGTAAAGTCGTGAGCGTCCGACCATTATCAATATTTATAAATTACACGGTACAATAAAAAAGCAGCTACTGAGGAAACATGACAATCGTAATGATTAGATAACAATGTGTGACTGCACCGGTAAGGTATTCAGATCATTAGCCGGCATCATCGCGGCCTTGGAGCATCTCTACATCCTGTTAGCATCGGACATTATCCAGAAAAAAATATAAAAGAATCTTCAATACTTGCTCTTTACATTAAAGCAACGTAGGATGTGAAATAAAGTATTAGGTAGCGCAAAATGAAAGTTTTGGATAAAATTGCTAAGTGAAAAAGCTTTGTTGCCTACGCTTCTCTGGTGCTTTTGGAATTGCTAGATGTTTTCACATTCGTCTTCAAGATTGTAGACTTGATGCATGAAGGAAAGATACGGTTTATGATTTTACTTTTGAACTATCGCTGGATACAGACTGCTTCTCACAGGTTAATTCAGGGATCATTGGAAGAGCTCAATCTTTTTGAGCAACAAATTATAAATTCATTACATATGATTAAAATATTGTAATTTTGGAATACATTGCATTTACCAATAACAGTCGTTTCCAAATTCAATACCTAGCGCGCGATGTACATCTAACGATCATGGTATAAAACCCGCCCGCTGCAGTGTTTAAACTTGCGGCACACATCCTGGTCATTGTTACGGATCCAGGGAATGCAAACAATATGATTCACATGTACAGACGCCATGCCACGCGTCACGTCCACTGCCGACAACGTATTCCATGTCATCTGCTTCCGAGCTGATACCAAGCATTGTGTAACGTTTATTAAATAGCTATACTCGTCTTTTGTATAATTAATGTTTCAGCACACGCTTTCATGTGAGAGAATTATACGTGCTTTCACCATTTTTGCATTCTCGCTACTTCACAGTTACCACGTTAGATCTTCTTCTCGGATGTGCACATACCAACCGAGTCCCAATCCCATAGACTCTATGGCATAGAGAAAACTTTCAATCCCACAGCACTACAATACAAGAAGTATATCATGTCGAATAAATTAACTCTTGGCCCACCCAATGTCACAGTTTGTTAAAATACATTTCCTACTCGCCCGGATAACATAATACAGCTAAAGTTACATTCATATCAGCCTTGCCCCTATAACAATTGACGGAAATATCAAAACGTGTTATAAAAGAGCGTTTATCCTCTTGGAATTTTACCAATAAAGTCACCAATTCGCCAATGTTTGTCATTGGCTTGACAGTCATATGACAGATGCAACCTTGCCTCGGCGAGTTTCCTTCCCCGTGCACCAGCCTTCACCGACTTACCGTTTATTGCGACCGCGCTGATAATACTAATCAATGCTTTGTTTCATAGCCCATTGATAATGCTGTAGTTTCCGTATAATTGACATAGTGGGGCCAATTCTCGATTTAATTATGTCAATTGTACACAGATTATCAACGAGTTAAGCTGTCTTGATCGCTGCTGCTTCTATACAAATTATTATTTCACTTTCATCATCATAACGTGTTAACAAATATAGGCTTCAAGGACCTCCACAGCGGCTTATTGGTCTCTTAATTTAATTACCACAAAAATATAATTATTTCATTTAAAACAAAAATGTTATACTCGTACTTCTCTTTTGTTGTTCGCCATTAAAGCGAGCGATAACTGTCCCTTCAATAATCCAAACTATACGCAATCTCTGCTAACACTCTGAAACGGTTACATTCTCGTGTTGGTACTTAGCAACAATTTGAATAGATTGTGGAATATTTCCTAATTTCCATTTCCATACCCAGCTACGTCCAAGTATGCGCCGCGCCCCGTGGATATCCTTTAGCAATCAGTTTAAGCCTCGCATGATACTCAATTTACACTATCATAAGTGGAACTAGAAGCTTAATCAAGATTAAGAGCTTTACTAAGCGTACTTAGCAAACTTCGCAACAAATATATTTGCCGATTGGTTTTATTTGAGTGTACCAGCCGCGTGGATATGTGAAACTATTGGCAAGCTATATTTATTTCGAAGAAAAAACACTGACGGTCCAAATTACTTTCGGGAACCAATGGAAATACTCGCAAAATGACCAGTAAAAATGGTCGCTTTCCAAATTGAATTCGAACGCACGGTTCGCCAGTTTCGAGAACAAATTTTGGTTCTCCGGCAATCCCCTATATTATCTAACTATACCTTCTATCTGTATCCTTTGCTTTTTAATACATACATGCATAAACTCATGCCTTTTTCCCAGAAGGGGGGACACCCAGTCCACGTTTCACCTCGTATTTTCCGTCCCACGATGTGACAGAGGGCGAGCCTATCGCCATGTCGGGCACAAAATCCTGACTCCGTGCTAATAATGAATGGAACAACCAATATCACTTTGCCCGACCCGGGATTCGAACCCGAGACCTCAACTTTGCAATCATATCGTAGTACAACTGCGCTACAGAGGCAGTCTTATGATTAATGTACTGACTATGCATTTGCATACTCGCAAATAGTTATTGCATTATCGATGATTAATTGATGAATCAGTCCGGCATAATTGTGTCGACCGGCGAGAGATGGTTGTCAGATAGGTATCTATTTGCAAATGGTTGTGGTTACCATCAGATATACTGCAGTTGCTTTGTAGCACAATATAAGAATGTCGCAAATGAACGTCGTATATTGGCGCCATCGTTAATTTTTTTGGCAACCTATTTAGAGAATGAAACCTAGCTACTCAGTGATTGTTTGATGTAGCAGACAGCCAAAGTACATATCAACATATCAACGTTGTTTAACTAGATTTGTTTTCTACCAGTTACAGAAAAAATCTGTGATCTAAAGTCGAATTTGACTACCGAACTTTTGTAATACTGTACAATCACGAATCTAATATTAATTTTAGCTGAAGTTCACGGTATTTTATTATCATAACTTAAAGTGTCAAAGTAAGTCTGCAATTTTTAATCATTTCATACATTTTCCAATCTTTCTCATGCGTATTCTTTCGATACTTATATGCACATCGACATCCGAAAACTACACTCGATATCCCGCCAAAAGTAGCGTGTTCGGTCTCTCGAAGAGGAGGCTCCACGAGGCTGTGGCGATCGATACGCGCACGCTCGCTCCTCCCGACACCTCCCGCCGTGTTTTCAACTGATAAACACGTATTTTGGCCCTTATCAATACGTATGTTTTGGTATGCTTTGACAGTTATGTTGTCGGTTTGGTTTCTGGTATAGTTTGTCTAAATTTTTAAGTGTTCAAAACTAGTAAAGTATGTAGCAAAAATACCTAAAGAAAACTTACAAGTTTTCTAAGCAAAAAGAATTTCCGATACCCATTGGTGTAGGTGTGTAGTCGGCACCCTTTGACTTCGAAATGTGTTATTATAATAAGTATATACATGTCATATTTTGTGGCTTCGTGTTACAATTTCCATTTTCTTAACTATTTTATTTTATTTATCTCAGAAAAATCAATATATACCCACAATAGCTTAACAAAGTGTATAGATGCAGTAGCACAAACCTCTTGATGTCTTAGGTTCGAAAAGATTCAGCGGCGATTTTGTCCATAAAAGTCGAACTCAGATAAACATGATATTCGCTAAATCCATTTACGCTCGCGGAGTTCTTACTACTACCCCTGACTTTTCTTTTTCACGGTAGATAACTCAGCACATATTGACTTTAACGTATCCGCACGTAATGGTGAGGGGTACGGCAGGGTACGAGGCAGCAAAGGGAATATTCTGTCCCACCACGCACACCCGAAATATAGGGCAATGTGTCACGAATGACGCGACATTTCTTATACCTAGCAGTACATTACTCGTAGATGCAAGGAACGCTCTAGCACGTAGACTCTCGTTATATTTCCGATCGTATTATTGATAATTAAAGATTTAATTTGAATATATACCACTTCTTTTAATAATGCGAGAAATTGATATTGACATATTGATTTGATATTGTGGTATTTTTTACAAGTAAGTTTTTAACAAGCATGACAACACCTGTAATTTATTATGCAGACTAATATGATGAATTGTAAGACATTACCTACAATAGAGCAATTCATATTCGTGGATGCGTACTGCAAAAATAAATTCCACATAGTCAAAGCTCCACCCAGACAAAATTTGAGTTCTAAATAAACAAGTTTGAACAAACAAAGTGATACGTGACGTGAATTCTAAGCATTTCCGTTAATAAAATATATGCTAAATATTTTCCTTAATAATGAATATATTATACAAATATTCGGAACCCGCGACCTTTGACACAAGTCACGCGCTTCTTTACCACATCCTATGACTTAGGCCTTCGCGAGTCTAGTTGTTTGTCTATAAGCTGATATGACGTAACTAAGAGTAATCAAATTGATTTAAAATTAGGCATAGTTTATATGTTGGTGCATCGACACGATATCTTCGTCATTTGTAAACAGATTTTACCGGTTGCTGTTGCGTTGTACAAAGGATTTTGTTTGAAATTTAAATATTGTAGTCTAAAAAACCAGTTAGTCAATTCCATCAGTTGGTGACAATGGACCATAGGGTAAGTAGCTCATAAACCTAAGACTATTGTTAGAGATTGATACGCTTTCAATTATCTTTTCTCGCCCCTTTCTGTCTTTGCGCCCGTCATTTTCCCCAACATTCAAAAACCATCTAAGTATTCTAATCAGTATATATGTAATATCCCGCTACAATATTATATTTAAACTCTTTTTCATCTTCCCCTTCCCCCATTACTGCAGCAGGAAAAAAGCGAAATGGAACCCTCTCAACGCACTTCTGCGAATGACACGCCATTACGAATCATTACTCCAGTGAGTCAACACACGTTTACCTACATATAGACATATACAGACCAAGCACGAGGGAAGATAGCGTAAACAAGCCAAATACACGTTTTGCCCATTACGCCGTGTCAAAATTGAGAAACGCTCAGCTCTGTAGTTAAAGATGGATTTAACAAATTTTAAGGCGTGTGGCTAAAATTAACTATCTACATACATAAACACACGCTTTTTTCCCAGAAGGGATAGGCAGAGGTGCTACCAGAACACCCACGTTTTGCCTTGTATATTCCGTCCCACGATGTGATAGGGGGCGAGCCTATCGCCATATTGGGCAGGAATTCCTGACTCCGGGCTGATAATGTATAGAAAAATCCAATATCACTTTGCCCGACCCGGAATTCGGACTCGAGACCTCAGCTTTGCAATCGTACTGTAGTACCACTACGCCACCGAGGCAGGCACTAATACTGAATTGTTTATGTTGAAATGTACCTTACAAAAATAAGTATATTAAGTCTAGCGGTTTCGGGCATGGCCTACGAGGTCCTGAGTCTCGTCCCCACGTCGAGCGTCTATAGAATAGACATTGTAGGTGAGGTTCAAGGTTCTTAAAGCTCAAATGAGTTACCCCTTGCCAGAATTTCTGACCAATATGGCTGTAGCATAATAGAACGAAAATTCAGCCGATTGTAGGAACATCTGCATACATTAAGGGAAACAGACATGAGCTCATTTTTCATAGAATGAAGTTAATAACATCTCGTTCGACAGTCAGTGACCCGCACGCCGGTGAGGTAATTCCGAGCATTTTCCGCGTAAAATAGAGGAGAGATGTTTATTAGTATTCAACACGCCGCGTAGGGTTCTAATATGATATTAGATTGGCGCGGGTTCGTGACGGCTGCGAGCCAGATCGACCCGTGCCTTATGGCGAATGAAAGTGTTCAAAATGAAATAATATGAAAGTCATACTTTCTACTACGTGGGTAATTTTTATACAATGCACCGGTAAAATGTAGAGAAAGAAAATATCATAAGAAGGATACTTTTTGGGTGATTCATGAGAATTTCTTTCAGGTCATGTTTGTGAGACTGAAATGTACAGGGCATATTGAAATAAATCGGGGAATAGAGATGCCTAGTTGAAGCTTTTTAATGAGATTATTATGAAGTTGTACAGATATTTGCCAGTGCACATCGTGATTTGAAAAGCCTTTTATTAGACTTGACGTTTTATACCTAGATCAACAAGAATACTCACACCATTACTGTTTGATTATCTTGGTTGTAAAGGTTGGTGTCAATCTATACAATTCGCTTGAAAACAAAAGTGGTTCCCAATTCAACATTATCCTAGTATTAATATGCTCTCGGACTTCAAAATATCACATAACAACACATTAATAATACTATTATACATTTTAATTATTACCATCAATACTATAAAATGACGACCACCCAATCATGCACATTTCCCACACTGCGCTAGTTGCAGGCCACATATCTCTAGTCCACGGCATGTGCTATGCAATTCCCATGGTTACTAGACACCCGTGGTCGCGGCTCGCGGCGGCCGCGGGGCCGGGGGAGGGGGACAGCGGCAGGGGAGGAGGGGGACTGTCCGGCCGCCGGACCGACGGCATTCCGCGCGTGACTCAGCTGGACGCCACATTGTAAGTATATGCCTCGGACAGTCCCATTTAGAGCCTATTTATTTGTAGCCAGTAAATAAATGTCGGTGGGATTAATTAATTTGTGAACACTTTATCATTATTGAAAAATCAGCCTTAAAGACATTTAAAGAGTTTCCAAATGTGTGCATCTGGATTAAGGCTGGGTAAGGATGAGTTATAGATACAATTTGAAAATATTATTCAATTTTGAGAAAAATTAATTGTTAGTATACTGTCCAAAATAAATCCATAATTTATTTCGCAACTTTAAACATTAATTTTCATTAAAAAATATATTCCTTCATTTTTATGGTAAAATTATTCATGAATTACTCCAAAACAGCCATCGTGGTTATTAAATACTTAAAACATCCTAAATGAGTCACCAGTAGATATAGATGATAAAACATTAAAGAAGGTCAATTCTATTTAAAACAATTAAAACTTCTTTGTATTGAACTAGATCGATATGAAATACCTTGAGACATTTCAGGTTAGTAGGTGAAATGTCCGACTAGTTCAAACGACTGATTATAATACTAAGTTATGATTAAGTAGGTAATTATTTTATTGTTTCCATTTCCAGAAAATGATACATTGACGTCGACGACGTCGATGACGTCGATGTCGACGTCGATGACGAAAATCAGTTTCAATGAGACGAACAAAATATATTGAATATAATACCTTCGTAACCTAAAACTGCACACAAATTAGGTGCTAGCAAAATAATCGAATGGTGAAATACGATCATCCCTTGTCATCCGCTATTTTATCTGAAAATCTCTGCAGTTAATGTTGGGCCACCGTGCCAAACGAAAAACCAAAAGCCCATGTCCAAATCGCGACGCGTTACAAATCAATATACAGTACTCTCTAATTATATAAAAATTATCGCCTCCGGAACTGTTTTTCTAAGACTATAGCCTCCTACACCTACTAAGTCTAAACACGTGACAGATCCCGTGTCAAATATAACGGTAACTGGCGGCTACCTACCACAGGGCGACGCGGCACATCTCGCTATTACGCTTCGCCTTATCGGAAACCATCCGCTTACATGCCATGCACAGCCTCTTACTGTGCTTAATTACTATTTATTGTCTTTTTATCGAACATGTTTATAATTGTTGATGAAAGATAGTTTTTCGCTAGTAGATACTCCGCTCTTGTTTCTTCGCAGTTAAACCCTTAGTTGTAGAGCCGTTCCATGTTCAATAGTGGAAGATTTTAGCCACTATTTTAGCTTATACGGACAGGTACTCGGCTTGGATAGCATTGCACTTACTGTCAATATAAAAAAACTTAAGTTAATCTTAAGTTAATCTAAAGCAAATACATACAATTCCACGCGACAGTGATGCACATAGTCCTAAAGGCTGTAACCCAAAATAAAATACTAGTTGAACGAATTAGGACTGTGTGCTGAACTGGAAAGCCTATTCCAAAATACCTAGTCAATATTAAACCGTCATCATATTGTAAAAATTACTAATAATGTAAATTCTACGATTTCAATAATGTTACAGTTATGGAATACGGTCAAACCAGATCATATCGGGCTCGAAGGATTATGACGATTTTGGATGCTAACTACTACTTTGATTGATAGTGTAGCGACAGAACGTTGAAATCAATGTCATATAAATAATTCTTAATCAATTTAGTATTTCTATTTATCATAGTAATATTTGTATATAAGCTTATCTCCTTTAATACTAATTACAAATGACAGACAAAGCTTGTCTTAAAATGGTAATTCTAGTAGCATGAAATTTTACTCAAGATTTTGTCTTTCAACATATAAAACACATCAAATATGTGTACCTTGTGCGCAACTTAAACGAAATATTTCATCATTTCGCGAAAATTACGAAAAGTACCGATAACAACTCATTAACATATTTCATATTTATATGTTTACACTATGCTTCGTATTAACATACAATAATAATACACGAATCTCTGATTGTTTAATAATATTTTATACTTGAAGTGGAACTGAAATAAATTGTTAACACAGCTGGATCAACAATTACAATTTTTAATAAAATCATTTTAAATATAAATTATTGCCTTTTTGAACCCATGCAACGCATCAAATGAAAAATCGTCTATTTTCTTAAAATTTTGGTGATACTAGAATATTTAAGTATCTCCCATAATAATAATCAATTCTAGAAACATCATTTTACTTTTTTTTTATCTGCACAAAGTCATTCCCCGCAACAATTTAAGTTCAGAAAGCGAATTTACAACAGCCCAAAAAAATATTCCCAGAAAAAGTAATTTAAAAACCACACGATTATGTGCGTCCCACACAATCGCGTATCGCTAACAACTTATTAGCAAAGAAATGACAGTGCAGCGACGTGCAAATTATATCACGAAGCTGCGCACACCGTAACACTCTGGAGTTTCGAAAAACTCATTGACACCCCGCACAGGGAGTCGAACTCACGACCGCGCGTTAGAATGTGCGCGTTGCATTAATAACCTATCAATGGCGTTTGTTTACGCATTTATAACATAACGTTCGAGAGGATTTCTCTTTGAGTTAAGTGATTTTTCCCACGGACCGCATTCCGAACTAATACATTGTATTTGCATTGTTAAACGAGACCACGTTTTGGCTACAAGAGGCAGTTCGATTGAAAATACTAAATTATTCTGTATTTTTTTTAAATAATTTTATATACATATAAATAACCCCTAACCCTTGATTTTTAAGAACGTGCTTCATGGGTATCAGAGACAATAAAGATCATTTTTAGCCACGCATCACCATCATCAGGAATATAAATCTTTTAATATAACTTTTTCTCAGTGCAAAGATCAAACCCGTAGCCTTCAGTTACAAAAATAGCTTTAAAACATTTTTCAAGAAATTACATAAAATATGCATAATACATAGAACATCGACGATATAACACCATTCAGGTATTTATTAAAGATGCACATCGAAAATGATTGAATAGCATCACGTATGCTAAGTTGAAGCTAAACAGAAACTAAACGGTGGTACGTGACCGACAATCATGCAGGAGATAAAAGTGACCGCAGTTTCGGGAAAGCCCGAAATAAACTGCTTGTTAGGATTTCAGCGGCGCCCGCGGACGTGACGCGCATATCGTCACTTCCGCAGCGCATACTGTGCATGCACTGCCGATTGTTGCTACGTTGACGCTGTTACATTATCACACTGTAATACCACATATGTACTGTACTGTATCAGCCGATAATCGTGTGTTGCTCACGGGTCTTCTCTACAATTGAGCTCGATTAAGAAAGATTGAGCTGAAGTTCGCCACGCTGGTTTATTGCGGGTTGGTGCACGTATCATACCATAGGAATTAAAAGCCATAAATAATATTTTTATTCATGAACCAAATTTTTTTAACAATAGAAGGAAAATTCAAAACAACATTAGAAATACGTTTGGATTTGTAACAAGCGGCTCCGAAAAGGCAGAGCTTTGTAATTACTCTCACTTTAACGGCAAAGAAAGACATCGTGATAAAACTCGCTTCAGAAATTACAACATTCCATCTGGAAACCACAAGTGGACTGTTCCTTATACTGTAATGTAGGGGAGAAATCGATGATGTGAAGCAAAAGAAAAAGGCTGACAAGAAAAAGTAAAAAAAAAACAGCCTAACATCGTGTAGGTCAAAACTATCAGTAAAGATGGAAGTGTGGCCTTCGACCACCAATATCACATGATCGAAGGATGTGGCTCTTTAAAAAAGACACTTCAATAGTAATATTCTATTAGATTTGTTATAATGTGCGCAAAGCAATGCAATTGAAGAAATAATGTAAGACAACATGTAATTTGAATAACGATTCATATCTCGTACAGACATCATTTACTCAGTACAATAAACGTCGACAGTAGATTAACTAGAATTATTTCCTTTCGTCGATGCTTCATTATTAACAAGAAGTTGAATACTGATCCACTGCTAGTTGTTGAAAGATTCCAGTACAGATAATAATAAAAAAAAATGATTTAGATTGAAGAACAATTAAGCTGGGGTAACTAAAATGTATAAAATATTCAAATAAAAGCAGGACTTGTTTGACCTGTGAGACCGAACATGTGAGACCAAAAAGTCTCCCATAGTTCCTGATAACCACGACACAAGACTCGATCTTGGTGTGAGGTCAGAACTACTAATGTAACTGTTGGGTGTATTTATGATTATTTATTTATTTATCTTATTACATTTGATTATAATTTTATGACGTAGGCAGTAAAAATGGGCTTCCTTGATGATGAAGAACACAGCCATATCACTAAACGAATATAAACAGAACTCCGAACACAAATTAATCGTAAATTCACCGCAAAATTGCCGCAATAACTCACACTAATACATCCTCCATAAAAGAGTAATAGGCAAATAAAACAGCCGTAAAACATATAAAGGCAAAAAACTAGATTTAGTAAGGTGATGTCAGTATATCGACCTTCGATCGTGTCTATGAATCAGTATAAAAACGAGGAGCGTCGGCAGATGGGCCACGTTTTACCATTTACGAACGCTCTTAGATCCTCGCAGCTCGGGCCAAGAAATGGGGTAATCTCGTCTGAATCACTGGCGTGCACGGAGAATAAAACATCAGCTTTATTACCGTATTTCCCCGTATTTTAGGGTAATCGTTTGATACAATCGTGGCCAATTTGAACACATCCTGGTTTGAATTTGTATTGAACGCATGTTACAAATAATTAAATTGTCCTATGTTTGGTTTAATGTTGGCATTAATTAACTATAAACATTGATATCGTAGGTTAAATTCGAATGACAGCAAATCTACCGCATTTGATGCCAAAAATATGAAGATTTTCCTTATCTTCACAGTACAGTAAGCTAGTGGTCTACATAATATATGCAATGGTAATTAGTTATAAGAGCTTAATAGTTCTTATAACTATATTCTAACATTTAATCTAGTTCCAGTCCAACTATTTATGAACCGTGTGATTAATTTCGTTGCGAGTAAAAAACAAGATGTTTTTCGAATTACGACACTCGAGGTAAACTCTTTGCGTGGCTTTGCTAGTACCCTAGTCCACTGGCCATGCAGCTGTAGATGTTGGTTAGTCTCTTAACTCTTATTTAAGCAGTCTTTAGTCTTGAGTCAGAAATTGTTATTGTGGTCTATAATATTTCCCAATATTAATTGAAATCAAAATTATTCAGAGGCACGTCTATTGCCTTATTAAAGATTTATATATTTTTTTGTAAATAATGGCACGGCAAAATGTCCTATATAATTTGCGGGAAAACAGGATATAGTTAATATATCTAGTCTTAATAAATGGATATGTATACAAAGCATTTTCTCAAAACTGCTTTCGAACAGTTATTGGTTTGAGTTCAAGGTTCCAGTTTCAATTAAGACGCTACGACGTACTGTGTGAAATATATAGAATAAGAAAGGTTTTCCCGATATCAACAAGCACATTAATTACACATAATATATGGCCTCGTCGACGTCATGTATACAATCTGTTGAATGGTTCAACATAACCTTTGGCGGTCTATACCGTAGGTACTAGTGACAAAAGAGACACCTATGAAACGCGAGGTTACGAATTCGATACAGGCACCAACACGTATTTGATGAAGATTAAAACGTATCTATCGGTTGTTAGTCATCCCCTATAGTGGGCGAAACGCAAAGTGCTTTATACTTAATAAATAGGAACAGCCTCGATTCAAAATATTTGTCGCAATGTGGTGCTGGGAGTACGTGTACAAATAGTCTATTTTTATTGTTGTTTCTAAATTAATTCTCATTTCCTTCGTAATTTCACAATCCACACACCTCGAAGTAAACCTGATTACGTCGCAAAATTGAACCGCGAATTCTCTAATTATACATAATTATTGAATTATCTTACTATGTGATATATTAAATGTGATTATTTTGTAAAAATGATAATTAAAATTAAAAAAAATATATTCATAGTCGCAAATTCAATTGTCCTAAGAAATAAATCTCGGAAATTATAAACTTACACTAGAATAAAGAGATTAATCACAAAAACAATACAACACGTTAACATCGTCATACAAACCAAAATGAGGAAAACAAACACGATTATTTGTACAGGTGTTGTATTGACTGTATGTGAACACATATTAGTATTGGAAATGGGCCCATACAAAAGATGAATGGTAATGGAACTGTATGGCTATAATGCACTCGTAAAAATGTATTGAATAGCGGCAAAATAAAGGCGCTATTTGTGTTATTCTCTGAGGTAGAGCAGCGATACATTGTAATCATTGAGAATGTACTTTGGTATTTGAGCTTCTTTTTAATATGCGATCAATCGTATTTATTTCGACACCTTTTTTTACATCTACCAATGTGCAATTATAGATCAAAGTCCTATTCTTGTAATAATGTCTAATACAATACGGATAAATTTTAGCTAATTATTATATGTTGTTCATATTTGGGATACAAAATCAAATTGATAATTACTAACAGCAGCTTCTATTTGCTCTCTTATTATTTTTGTGTAAAGTGCGTCATCCCAAGTTGTATAGTATATTCAAAATAACTAAACCTATTTAATGCTACACACTAATTAAGAGAAAAATAATTGAAAATAAGTGGAAAAACGATTACTTACCAGCCCTTGATAGCGCGACCAAGTGTAACGTCGCGAGCAACATCCACAGTCTAGGCGACGCCATGTCGCCGCTATACCTGCAACAAAACAATCGCAATTAGCAACCCGTGGCGACAATTATTTATCTTTATTAGAACATTTGCATTCATAGCAATACGAGGTGTGTTGAATGTTAAATATGGACAATTGATCGTTTCCTACATTCCAAACATACTTGATTCTATTTGCATTCGTTTTTATGTATGTGTAGTGACGGTTCCTGGTTTTAAGTTTATTCGATGCCTCTAGTGGCCATAACCACTCAGAAAAAGTAATAAAAAAAACAGTCAACGTTACAACATACTTGTAAGAAACTCCGGCGTTAGTAATTACAAGTTAAATAAGTCTAATGCGTAAGAATCTATAATAACAAATAGCATCAAAACCACTGCGTGTATTTGTTTAAAGGATGATGAAATCGCCGATGTACAAGCGAACAAAACAACCAATCACACGATAATTACTGAAAAACAGCCAAAGCAATTTAAAAACATAATCATAGCTCAAAAACAAACAGCGACGAGTCATCCACGCAGCGTAATGGAAGAAATAGTAAAAAAGCAAAGCATTGCAGAAATAACGCGTGGAGCGGGGCCGACGACCCGCCGCGGCAATCAACCCTAGATCACTCAGTAACTTTATACTGACACAAACTAGTTCTCTGGATTCCATCCCGAGGGAACGGGAGAGAAAAAATGCACATGACATGATTGATCTTTTTATTGAGAATGACTTCATCGGAGCCTGCTGATGCGACGGTCAAAAAGGAAAATGAGAATCAGAATTTCATCATAGTTGTGTTGGCACCAGACTGGAGGTAGATTAACTCGTCCCGAGTAGCGACTGGCCGCGACACTGTGACGGGACTTTTTGTATGCTGGGCTTTTTATGCTATCTGCCACAAGATACAAGTCTCAGAGCTTAGTTAGTGGTAATTTCTTAGAGAATTACCACATCTTTTAATCTACGGTAAATAGACATGACGACTGAGAACAATAATTTTAAGTCCATCTTAATTTATCGTCCAAATCATAAGAAACACCTCAAAATAGGTTGACATATAACTGACTTAATTATGATGGACTTAAACGGGAGATATGCAAGGCTTTTTATGGCCCGAAAAATCACACGCTTTACTCGAAATATTAGTGTAGCCATATACAGCAAATTGAAGCGAGGTGTTTAACCTTTCTGACACAAATAAGCCACGCAACTCAACCGAATAGCTAGTCGAAAGTGAATAAAGAGTGACGGCCAAGTGAGTGTCCCCGATCGGGGTCGCTCATTGAGAGGAACGGCATAAGGGAACCGTGCCGCGGTAATCTCTCGCTACACCGGGAGTTATTTATCAATCGCCCACCAAACGCACTCAATAGAATAATCGGCACTTGCTAGGGTCGCCAACGAGCTTGACACAATTGGGACTTTGTGTTTTTTGTGGCTGGACTCGTGTTTGGATGTTATAGTAATTTGAGCTGGCTGTCAATATGATGAGCATAGTAATTCATACGTGCCAAGATTGACAGTGGTACATATTGAAATTGCAACGATCATCAAAGTTCCAGCATTGTTTGTGGGACAATAACATGCCTTTAACCCGAAATGAAATGTTACTTCACTTGGTTGTCTATTATCTATGAGATAGTGGTTAGCATCGATCTACAGCCAGGCCCTAACACACAAATCCTCAAATCAACCTTATTATCAATCAAAATATAATTTATCTTGACGCAAAATTACACCAAGCAATTATTTCCAGCAGGAAATAAAAGCTACTTAACGAAACGAAGGGTCTTCCTTAGAAATGTTATTCATCTTCCGCCTAATAATAAAATGACACCGCAGAAATGCGAGCAACTGTAAGCTTCTTAAAACTCCCATCAGGCTCCCCTCTTAACACTTCAACGAACAAACAAACACACAATTTACAGTAAAGACCCGCTCTGACGGCTTATTTTCGATTCAACAACTTATTAATATTTTATAAATGGAATATTTCCATCAATTTGTAAATGAAAAAGGGTATCTGGTAAAATAAATGAGCGAAATCAGATTTAACAAAGTAGAAATAATGAAATGAAGCTTTACAGAGCTAGAACGGTATATAATTTGCAATGTAAATATAAACTATAACGAAATTCCTAATTGTATCTCTTCCTTTGTCTAAATTTTAACGATGGCTATATTTCACATGTTTATAATTCAGCATCTTTAAAAAAGTTAAAATAATTTGGTTCCTATTTTAAGTCGATGAACATATCAATTAAAACCTACAATGTTATTGTTTTCTTGCATGGACAATATAGTAGAATGTAGGTATAGTTCCAGAGACAACCCTGTGTGTGCAGGACACAATAATCCGTGTGAAAGTGCCCTTTGGGATGGCTCCAAGCATTTCGTGTTGCGTGCCACGTTACATGACTCAAATACCCGTCTACATCGCATTATTGTACACATATCTTAACTTTACTATGTCATCAAAGCGTAACTAGGACGCAGTAACTAACTATGAACAATGTTTATCGTTCTGTGACGAATATTTCAGGTTTTGGAATTATTTTTCCTAACATATTTTGTTTCTAATGATCAATACGAAATATTTCTACCATTTAACCTACGCTTATTATTTTTATTAACATCCGATAAAACTATTTTCATACAAAATCTAGTCATTAGTAGTGACTGCCTCGGTGACGTAGGTGTACTACGGTACGATTGCAAAACTGAGGTCTCGGGTGCGAATCCCGAGTCAGGAAAACTAATATTGGATTTTTCCATCAATTATCAGCCCGGAGTCAGGATTTTGTGCCCGATATGGCGATAGGCTAGCCCCCTATCACACCGTGGGATGGAACACACAAGGCGAAATGTGGGTATCGACCTAGTTGTGTGTAGATGTTGCACCTCTGCCTACCTCTTCTGGGATAAAGGCGTGATGTTTTTGTATGTAAGTAAAATGTAGATTTTGACTAGTCAGCTAAGACGAACAGAAAGCGTTTTAGTCCTCTTTTTTGTTTAATTTTACCTTTCACGCTTCTTACATAACGAAAAAGATTATGTACAACACCCGTCCAAAACCCACCTGAGAATCAGAAATCATTATCCGAATATGAAACTTAAACCGCTTCGTAATTAAATCATCGATTAGCCAGTCAACGTGTCAATTATGATTCCGGAACGCAGCGCAGATACTATCTAGAAAGTTTCATATGACAATATTATTTTGCCGGAGAAACGCTCGTCCCTCGCAGACTCTCAAGTCGAGTACGAGCTCAATCAACGAGCCTTTCATGCGCCATCATTTCCACCCTGTCTGGCCTGTCGCAGCTGTCATAACGATAACAATTTGATTGCTAGAATTCAAGACCTGTCTGTATTGACATTTCGTATTAAACACGCTGTTGGCAAGGAAAGTGACAACGCTGCTAATGTATAATCATAGACTAGACTTACAAACTTAATTATAATAAAGATCAATTTATAAAAAGCAAAGAAGAAATAGGATATCACACATTTCCTAAAAATATAATTATAACAAAGAAAGCTTACATAGTTGTGTGGTCGGTTAAAAACGCAGCCAAATTTGATTTTATTTAAATTAAAGTGATTAAAAGGTAAAACTAATATAACAGCAACATTAATGAAATATACGAAAAAATTAATACTTTTTTCCACAAAACTAGATTTCGTAGGAAATGACAAAATTCATAGGAAATGACAGTTTTTTAGAAGACTGCACTGTAGACAAAAATGGTGATGTAATGTGTACTGTAATTATTACACTTCTAAAAAGTTCAAAATTTTTGTTCTAGAATTATAGTGCAATTTACCATATCTTGGATTTTTGACTAAATAAAAATAATTTGGATTAACTACTCTTTACATAGATTATCGTAAGACGTTGCTTGAAAATAAATTTGTGTGGTAGTTAAAAGATCTATCAGAAAGTTGAAAAGCTGCTCGTTATAATCAGCGACTAAAATCGGTGTTGGAGCACGATTATTCTGGAGAGTCTCGTGCCGGCCCGGCGCTCTCCAAGAGTGCTTGGCTACTTCAATATCTTGGAAGCAGTTCTCAGAAATAAGTCATAGCGAATATTATAAGCGTACAAGAAGCTTATACAGTAATGAAAAAACTTCAACAGTTGAAGTTTTCAATCCAGTTGTCTTTAAGTTCTTTCTTTAATTTAAGATTTACTTGGTTTTTAATTATTTATTTATTTATAATAGCAGACTAACACATTAAATTAATGATAATAAGTTTAGGGATAAAGGGCGTAGCAACAATGACTATAATACATAATTGATTTGCATGACAATTTTGTTAGTATAATCTGCTGAGCTTACGATATGTATAACCGTTCACGGGTTATTGTTGAAAGACCCCATTATTAATAATCTATGTAATGTCAGTTACGAATTAAAATAGAAGCAATTGTAGCCGTCCATCCCTTTATAGTAAGAGCATGTGTGATGTGGGGATTTATACCTCATACATACATACATAATCGTCACGCCTGTATCCCATAGGGGTAGGCAGAGACTATGGATCGCCACTTTGCTCGATCCTGACATACTACTTTCGCTTCATCCACATTCATCAATCTCTTCATGCATGCCCGTCGGTTCAGGGTACTTTTGACCTGGCCCTTGTTGAAGATATCACCGATTTGGATGGTGTAGGTTCGGTGAGGTCGACCCCTACCGACTCTTCCATTCACACTCGATTTATACCTCATAACCCAATAATTTGATCCTCTACTTTGCTATGCAATAAAAAGAATATTTCTACAATTAGTTAGATACCTTTTTATTTCATTTGGGTTAAAGTTTGTTGCGAGTCAAAAGACAAAAACAAAGTAGCCGCAGTTTACCTAAGTTGTAGTCTGTTAGTGGTAATAAATATAATCTTTCGCATTGATAAAGTATCCGTATAAATGTTAAACCCAGTAATATATACAAGTGGAGAATTATTTAATATTTATAGAATAGTGATACTAATACGTTCTCAGAGGTGTCATTTAACGCCGCCGGATGCGAAAGTTAAACTGTCTATAGCGCAAAAAATAACACCGCGTATTAAACATTATGAATCGGCATTGCGTAATTATTTTATACGAATATTGCATATTAATATCAAATATATAAAACGTTTTATGTAACGAGCCTTAAATCCATTAATAGGAGATGTAGATCAAATAATAAATAGATCAGTCTATGATCAGCTATTATAAGTTATTGGTATAAGCTAATTGGAATAGTCGTAAAGAGCATGGTAACTGAAATGTTCTAGATTCGATTCCCAAGCTAGTCGATCGAGTTTGTCTTCGGTTAAAAAAATATACTTTGGACGTAATAAATATGACTATAATATGTATAACATTATACATAGCTACTTGGAAATATTTGTGATTTGCCTTCCATGTAATTCATAATTATGCATGCATACCATACTGAGACAATTAAAAATCTTTAATTTCAGGGTATAATTAGATCCAGTTCCGCCAAAATATAAAAACTGCATTAAATTCATAAGCTTGACTATTTTTACTGCGAATCACATTGTGATCAATTTTGAGTAATCAACTCGTATTTCGAAAATTCATAAATAAATGTTTTTTTGAAGAATGAAGATTGCCTATGCTCTGCAATGGAATTCCTTTGGTTAAAAATTCTAATATTTTTGGCATGTGCTTGACTGTTTTTCATAAGTAAAGTTTCTTTATCACACCGATACAAATGATTTTCCACGCGAGCGCTCGGCGCGGCGACACGGCTGAGCCAGCACATTACCACACGTTTACGTCACGTCCACGTCACGAGAACACGCCGATATCGGTCACACGAGCCGTTGTTGCGTAACTTATTATAATGCAATTTTATGCACTTTAATATGCCTTTATTGGAATAAAATGGTATGGTTATGCATTATAGGATTTTATTTGATAGTTTGCGTGACGCAGGAGGTGAGAGATGATCTTTGAAACATGGAGGTGGGGATTCAGTGCCTGAACGGCGACAAAATATCATCACAAGTAAGAGTCAACATTTAATTTTTAAAAATATAATTTTCCTGTCTATTGACCCATTTGGTCATCAATGGCAGGTTGACGGAATAAAAAAGTATATACACTCAAAACATTTTTATAGCTGTGGGAATCAGTGGCACTTTATTTTGTTCTTATCAACGCGAATAATCTCGATAAATCCCTTTTTCCTACAAAATCTGCCAATATGAGTAAGTAAACTTTGTTAAATATGTAAAGTATTAAGCTTGATTATTTTATTTGAATGTCAAGTGAAGAAAGTACGATTTTTTTAAATCAGATATTTACGTATGTACAAACAAACAATGCCTAATCAATTTCTTGCAAAAATAACAAAAAGCAGATTCACACAGAAAGATGGTCACATAGTGAAAGTGGCGAATGCGTGCGGCCGACACAAAAACACGTAAACAAACATTAAATTAGTCGATTACGATTACATTTCGAGTTATTATGCAAATGCCTATGCGCGATGCATAACTATGTAAATAGGCTCCACTTAGCTCGATATTAGCATCGCACATATATTCTTCGTTAACACTAAACACGTCCAGTTTATTAAAAATCGATATCTTTAAACTTTTTTTATTGGAATTTTATGAAAAAAAATTCATAGATTGACAATTAAATCGATTTCAATGTCTTAGTTCGATGTTTCGCGAAATTATGCGTCTATCTTAAGTACGGGTTTACTTATTGGGTAACTTATTGAGTTAAAAATAGTTTATTTGAAATATAATAAATTGCCATACTAATTTAAACCCTTTTATAGCGAAGTGCAAAAAAGCTCAGCTTCCAGACGTGTTAAACGACACTAAATCTCATTGCCAGATCAGAAATAAACCAAAAAAGAGTCCAATACAAATGCCGAAATGGTCAGCGACCATCCGGAGCGGTGCAGTGTCGTACATTGACCCAATAACGAAGGAAAAAAATAATTCCGACAGATAGCGGTTTTGGCGCCACCGACGATAATGGCGGACGAAATTGGCGCCGCGTTTGAAAAAACGATCCAATTTCGAATTAATTTGGCGCGAATAGTTTATTTTTGTCTGTTGTTTGTTATGTCGACATCAAATTCCATTCCAAATTTTTAAGACTTTTTATAATTACATTCTGTTTTTTAAAACAAAATGCATGCTTAAGCGAAGTGTCCACTGGCAAGTAACTTCAAGAATTTCTTGCAGAAGTCAATTGACAACTGTTTCCACTAACTGCAATTTATATACACACACGACTTGCAGCGAGTTCGGCAAGTCACTAAACCTTGTAAAAGTCCACTTGCGGGAGCGTTTACATGTTGGAAGTCGCTTGCTCAAGTCAACTTCCGCAAATGTTATTGCTAGTGGGCGCTTAGGAATTCAACGATTATATTTTAACAATTAGACTATTTTCTAGACTTAAAATAACTTTTCTTTTCGTTTACCCTTTAAGCGAGCGACGATTAACTTGGCTATTCAATCAGAACCTTCTGAAGTCTGAAATAGATGTGACTGTCACCCTGTGTCACCCACAACCTCCGCTTCAGCTGACCAACCTTAATATTTTTTTTCAAATAATTTTTCCAAAAAAAGAAACGAAATACGCCACAGATTTGCTTTATCAACGATCAAGGTATATCGGTTACAAAGCTGTCCTCCGCGGGTCCGCAGTAATAACAGGTGTAGTCCTGCAAGCATGCCCTAGCGCAAGGATGCTCAGCCGACTAGTTTTTATCCAGTCAAACTAGTTCTCAGTTATTCGCAAGTACACCCTAGAAGGTACGCGTGCGGCTCACATCCCACTATGGTTTCAACGTGTTTTATTAGCTTAGATGCGTGCACAATATTAATAGATTCTTCGCTAAAATTAGATGGTATTTTAATGGATACTGGTTGTAATAGGCGCTCTGGGTAGGCCTTAGAGTATTTTGTTCTCACGCTTGTGTGCGACTTGTAAACTGGGATAGAGAGGCACTCATTTTAATGACATCGAAGTTCTCAGAGTCTAGGAATATCGAATTTTCTTTCGGAGGAAGCGTATATCTAACCGTGGAAATTCTTGCCTATGATGATGACAATGAACAAAAATTGCTTGCAAGTAAAAGCAGCTGGGCTCTAGCAATGTCAAAAAACGAAATATGATAGCAACGCTGTTGCCAACTCGATTTTGTGTGAGACCATTTACTCATACTGTAATATAAGCTATACCTAAGCTACTTATAAACTAGGTATGGTTTACAAAGCTCTCCATCGGTACATGAACCAGTAAACGTAGAGTTTTGTCACTGCGCATGCGTTTTGAAACCACAGTTGTGACGCCACGTCTTTATAGCTCAACTAAAATGTGACTACTATTTTTAAGACTGTAACTAAGTATTACTTAGCCTTCCTAACTTTAAAATTTCCCCAAGAGCATCTAAATATACCCTACTCGTGTGCTTTGACATTTTTACACTCGAAAAAAATCAGTAAGGTACAAGAATTAAACCCAAGTCCAGTGTCAGCACATGGCCGGCACCACAGGGACAAAATGTCTGCGTTCTTATTAATCTAGGACAGGCGATTGGCCAACACGGATTACGCGCAGTTTCTTCGCTGCATACAACAATTGGAGCACTTCTAAAACCAATAAATAACTTGTGTTTACGACGCCGGCTTACACTACTTATTACGCTGCATACTTTCTTTTTTAGTCCTGTGTTGAAACCCAAGGAATTAAAATCATACAGCCTTGTTAGCCGAGATAAAATCATTCATAAATTATTACATAAATATTTATAAATGCTTATATATATTTTATACACTTAATTATATTAAGAACAATACAAATACTGAAATTACAAAAAATATATTTTACTTTAACATTATTGTTGATATTTTGGAAGCGACGAGGCATCCTAATTTGGAGCCGAGTTATGTGAATGACCAGGTCGTTGCCTCGGCTGTACAATTTTTTCATTAAATAACTAAAGTAATAAATTAAATTGTAAGACGATACACCGTTTCATAATTCATGGTTGCACAACACATGTCGTAATTCATTAACTAGCAAATAACATATTCATATTTAACTTTCTTAGAACCGATGAAATATTGTATTGACACCACAGTAATTAGCAAACAGATACGAGGTCATTGTCATTTGCAGATTGAACCAGTAGCAGACTATAAGAAATTTATCGTTTTAATGTCAATAAGTAATGTCTAGAAATAAATACGGCCAAAATATTCCCAAATTATATTATTGCTTCAATCGTAGAGATTCAAATTAATTAAGCCGTTGTGAAAAGATGTACAGATTGTATTACAGCTTCCTTAGCACAGTCTATTAAGAAGCCGTGTGTAAACCAAGAGTGCGCAGGTTCGATGACTGTATCGAAACAATTTTGCTGTAGGAACAATATTATTTCTATGTTACATAAACTAAACTTTGTAAAACAACGTTAATGCACATGTAATTAATACATTTAAAATGTCTCCACAATTTGTTTTGCTCGAATAATGAAGTATGAGAAAAATAAGTGGAATTCCTACATAATTACAGTAATACAGTATTACAAAACATAAAGGAATTTAGCTCTGAGAAAGGTCGTTCACCCTCACCTGCTCGTACATTGTTGCTGATTGAGATAAAGTATGCACCAGCCCGGTGGAGTTTCAGCTGACGATAGAGGTTTGAAACCAGTACTTTCGAGATTACAAAAAAGGACAAATTATAAAATTTAAAAATAAATGATCAACTGTATGAAAATAAACATATTTAATCAGTATACTAAGTCATTGTACTCGTCACCATTTAAGATTTCAATTGTCAAGTTTAGTATGAAACTTTAACATACCATTTTTATCAAAAGACAAACGAAAGGATAACGCACGGTCCTCAAAATTAGATTTTTTTTGGTGGTAACAATATCTTTAAAAACATTATACAATACTTTTTACAAACATTTTTAAATAGCATCCATCATAATATTTAGACACAAAAGCACTACAAAGTACAGTAATTGCTTACAATCGAACAAGAGACAAACAAAAGACAAGTAAACAAACATCAAAGTGACTAGTGGATGCAGGTCGCGCCCTCTGGCGTCAACTCTCGGGCAATTACGTGAGGAATTTCGCGCTGACGCTGCGCCCATCAGCGACCTGTCTAGGCCGGAGCCGTTGCCCTAGTAGCCTTGAGCAATTAGCCGTACTTTGTACCTGTATAATGCTTTCGTAATACATTCAATTGAGTCTTGTCTGGGCTTAAATTGTATGTATTTGAGTTCTGAATACTCAAACTAAAGATTTAAGTATGCGCAGAATTTATGGAACTACCGTAATGTACGAGCTATTTTATGATATTATAATTAAGGCTGTCAAAAATCAGGTGAAGTGGAAAATGGACCCTGGCATCCGCCGGCATAACGCCAGATAGAAAGAAAAATTAAATTTTAATAAATAATTACAAAGTTAGATGTTCAATATTTTGTCTTAGCTCCTGGGTGTCAGCAACATTTAATGCAATATCAAGATCCTAAGCAAAATTCAGGATACTGTCAACACATCCAACGCGAAACGTCCTGTGCTCCGACACTTCACAGAGCTAATAAGCATAAAACAAATTAAACTGCCACATTGCCTGGTGATGAAACTGCGTATCCGCAAGGGATGGTGGCGCGCGGGCGCAGGTGGAGCGGCCGCCTCGCATTGTCAATGACCCAGTTACTTGCTGCCGGGCCACGGCGCCGTGCCAGCAGTGCAAACAGTAGCAGACAATACAGAGTTACAGACGCCATAATCCAAATATTTGGAATTTGCATTTGGAACAAGAAAAAATTAAAGCACTCAAATTCCCAGTTATATTGTTTCACTTATTTGAATAAGATACGCAAATGTGCAAAAGAGGACAAAATGTGCCTCCGCTCATTAATTTTGGCCCACCATTGGATGCAAGAAGCCTATATCAACTTAGGAGATCTCGTACATTTAGCCTTTGTTAACTTATATCGAATCTATCACCCTACTTATCCGAATTCTTAACTCCGTAATTATCACAATGTTATCATCCATTTACAACCTAGAAAGAAGTCTTGATCCTTGATGAAAACGGCGTAACTTAATTTGTTACGAACCATTACGCAGATAACACCAAGACAAGAAGTAATGATGCAGTCTTAACTAACCATTCTAATAATTCTGAGTGTACGCGAGTTTTACTGAGTAGTAATAAACTTATCGTTATTTATGAACTATTTACGTTCACAATAAATAGCTACATAGTTGACTGAACGGTTATGTGCACGTTTATGACGTAAGATTTCTTGTTAAAGCATTTATTTATTAGCTTCTTAATAGTCGATACAGTGGATTAACTCTTGAATATGTTTACATCAACGTGTATCTGTTTCAATCAGTGTTATTCAATTAGTTTTATGCTCTCGTCATCCATAACATGTTATATCTTTGATAGTTATAAAATAAAGCAAGTTTGACCTATGTATGTTCGACCCGTTATATTCATTTCATATTATCATAGTATCGAGACACATAAAAGGAATAAGGGACACAGATCCACTGCTGCCCAGGGGGTGCGTATAGTTTGTTGTCGTTTCCTTATTGGAAGGCTGAGGATTATAGGATAGAATTTGAACGTATTAAGCCAACAGATTTAATAACAAATATTACAGAGAATGTGTATCTCTTATTTTAGAATCACTTACCGGGCTAAATTCGATCTTTGTAACTAATTCACTCGCAAGTAAATGATGTTGAATTCACGCCACTCGTCACAGCGCCAGTATCACACGCTGTGTTAACCAACAGTAAAGTTAACATAAATATTTAAACCGTTCTCATTAGTATGTGAACGTATAATAAGGCACAATGGTGGGAATCGACTCGATTCCGCATTTTTTTCGTACATTTTAATCGGCCGCATCAGTATATTTAGATGAGGTTTGTTAGCTTTGTGTGCATTCGCGGAGCGGAGCGAAGACGTTTAGGCAAGGTCGGCGGCGAAAGGATGCATGATGTACGAGTCAACTGACTCAATTATAGCGTTATTGTGTTTGAAAACAATTATAAAGTGTGTGGTTATTTTGATATTGTCTGTGATACCAGTCATATACTGCTGTGAGTCCTAGTTAGGCCATTGTCTAACATGATCATACTGACCTGACACGGGTTGATGCCTGATGGACTGCAAAAACTCCTCAAATTGTTGGAAGGATTGTAAGATATAAAATACCAATATGAAAATTATATTATAGACCAAATATTGAACCAACGATCAAACAAATAGTATAGCGACGACCCTTTGCGGTGCAGATGCCTAGGCGAATAGCAACTGACAATTTTGTTTATTCAAACAAAAAGAGATTCCTTTATCCATCTGAATGCTTGTATCATTTAGGTCCATCAGATGTATTAATGTGGTTGACCCATCGAAGATGTAACTTAAACCATTTACGAGACTCCGTTACTTCTTTAGCCGTATTTGAGATTGATAATTTAGTTGCATGTCAACTGCCCACACAAATATTTTCATAATAAGCCTCGATTGTCTTTAATTGTCCCTCAATGGAGTGAGATTGGGCAGAAACATCGGTCATTGCGACTTGTCGTCGCTCCGAACCAATTGAGCACGTTGCTCCTCATGAATATATTGGCCACTTGTCAAATTTAACTGTAGTTTAAAGGACATTACCCTAAATTCGAGGTCATTATTTTTTGTTCCTTGCAAATCTTAATATATGAATTGGCAATTGGTATTTAACTTCAATCAAGAAAGAACATTCTGGGTTTTTGTGACGAGTGGTGTCTTATATGATGTGTGTTATTTTGAGTAGACCCTCCTTTAAGTGAATGATTTGGTGTTAACCCCGAGGTACCCCGTAGCAAAGAATCAAGAAAGAATATGTCGATCTACATTCGAAATTTAAGGGTTTCTGGGAAAGTATATTTGCAACTTTATAAATAAATATAAAATAGAAGTCCAATGGTTATTTAAATCAAACCATAGAAAATTGTCTGATAAAAATGATTCTATTCTTACATTGTAAGTAGAGTAATTGCCTTTTCAATGACTTTCTAGGACAGTAATTAAGCTACAATTGACAGGTGACAACTACCATAATTTTCTCGATAAACAACTGCAATTATTTTAGTCAGCTTCACACGCAACCCTACGAATATTTATTACCCGAAGACCTCAATTAAATTCTAGAGGCATTGGAGCCATCTAATATGTTTTAACAAAACAATGGTTATTAAGTCATTTTGCGCGGAAGAAGGAAAACACTCGTACATGACAGACTCCGAACAAACAGACGGACGAACGACCTTCGTTCTAAACACTCGCTGAATCACAAATGAGTCCAAATTACGTAGTCCACCCGTCAGAGCCCGTAAGATTGCCTGATTGTGTTTTTAATTCTACTGTGACACCGCACTTTGGAATTTTGGTTTGTTTTATGATTTATAAAACGGGGAAATACGTGGGCCGTGCGCCTCCTTGTATTTTAAGTGGCTCATTAGAATCTTCTGGGTCAGTTCGTAATTTTAGTTGTGGCGACGGCACTTGATTTGGTAGCCAATATATTTTTTGAGTTCCACCTGTAACATCGTATAGTATCTTAAATATTTTTGTAAGCCTTCATTTTCATTCACCTTAAAATAATTAACCGTCTTTTGAACCATGCTAGGTTGGCATAATGATCTACAACGTTGTTAAAATAGCCTATGTATTTATCACTCCACATACTTCTTACTTTTCACTTGGATCCCTACCCGCACCTATGAGCACACAGACACCGCACCGCGCTGATTACTGACCATGTGCTAACACGATTAACCGCAAACCGCGATAATTTTCCACGTGTCTCATAGACTCGTGTTTCAAACGCTCGTATTCCTGCCTGGCAGCCCTTCCTGTAAACAAAACAAGGAGCAGAGTCCCTACAGAGAGTAAAAATGAATGCTCGTTAATACAACTTCACTTATTAGTCCATTTTGCGACAAACTCGCTACCTTTTTATGAAGTACTATTTATTGCACATGGATTTTTTTTTAAATATCTCACCAAAAACGAACGTACACCTGCAAATGATTTTTCACGTCACCTCTTCCCTTTCTCAAAACTGAGTAGGTGTTAAATACTCCGTTATGTAAGTTTTTAAGGGGAACCATAAAGCCTTTTCATCAGATAAACCTAAGACCTGCTGAAAAAGTGATGCGCAATTTCCTTCTGAAAAGAACAGTCTTCATAACAATAGTTTAAAAGATTATAGACTGGATAATCTTACAGCTGCGGTTGAACATGCTATTGTGGTTTGCATTGTATGGCTACAATAGGAATCCGATTACGTTCGAGCGACTGATAACTAGGTATCTATGGTACTGATATCTATGGTAATTACTTGGAAGATTTCTATACACCATTAACATGTGACCAATCATTTTTCCCTGCCCTTGTTAATCAGTTGCACAGAGATCAGCGCGGCATGATTTTATGCTCAGATGCAGAATGATTTTGCCTGCAATTTAAGACAGGTGTCAGTTAACAAAATATCCTACAAAGTGGATTACCGTATGCCTAGAAATGACAACTAAGACGTCATTGATTACACTCAATTGACGCTGCCAAATAAATTGTCCAAGATTCTAAACTGATTTAGCAACCAAAAGTTGGATAATTTACAACACGCGGCATAGAACACGAAGTACTGTGAGGCGAATAATAAAATATTACCTTATATTTGATGGTGCGTGACATAACATTATTCGCTATTCGACACTCGATTCCAATCGCAATCCCTTTTTTCCCTTACGTATCGCAAAATCCCGTTTCGCGACCGCTTCAGAATGTGTAATGAGAAAGAAGTTTTTCAATCTATTGTTTTTGATGCTACAAGCATATAGACTGGCTTGGAGGAAAGTAGTTCAATCATGTCAACCTAATTGGTGTATTGACCTTATTCTACAAGAACGGACTAAAGCGGATTTATATAAAGATGGATTTCATTAGATTAATAATGGAATTATAGTCAGGATTCGTAAGGCATTCCATAACAATTTTATACATACATATAGGTAGGTAACATAGGTAACAACTGCTGTTATTGGAAAACATAAAGAACTTCGAATAACTGTCACTAAACGTGATCTCTATTCTAGATTGACACCCACATGCTTTCTAACAACTAAACCTTATAATACTATCAAACATTTAAAAAGTCTTAGCGCATTTTCCTTCGATATAAATACAATTACTAACCAATGATTTGTTTAACTTAACAATCTAAATTGTCTTTATTAGAATTTCTTTCTATGTATGTGAATGATGGGTATACGTATTATATTATTCATATTAAAATTTATTTATAAACCAGAGAGGCCAATGTCCAAAGACACACCAGTGGTCTGAGAGGAAAACCCAGAGATTAGTCACCAATGTTCCTGCAGACGTGAGGTCCATTTGGGTGAAGGTTCGTGTGTTTGTCGTCAACTGTCGTGCGTCAGCGATGATCGCGTGATGACAAGCAATTATCATGCTTATCGCGTCCCAATAATTCTTTATAGATTTATCCTGTGTTTTTGGTGATGGAAGGTTGCTAGTCGGTATCGTCGCTTCATGTATCTGATTTACAGAGTTCGTTCTAGATTAATTCGAGAAAGTATCTAGATGATTATGGCTACCCAAACTAGCAAATCTCTAATGCTATAATATTTTTTTAATAGTAGGTACTTAATTAATCTCCATTATAGAGAAAATAAAAATAGTCGTCGATTCGTTTGTCCTTTATGATATAAAAAAATCCAAAATTCTTAACTATCATTTGCATAGCTCAACTACAATGTCATCATAATTTTTTTTTTTTTTCGTTTATAACATATACTGTATGCCTGTTTATTTATTTCTAAAACTTGTTTAATACTTTATTTGTTTTTTGAAAGACGTGTGAATTTATGCAAAAGTTATTAACGCTAATGAACCGTGTATAAATGAATTTAATGGATGCCTCTGCTTAGACTTATTGATGGGGGTTTCTTACTGGTCCTGTGGACAATTTCTCTGAAAAGATTTTGTTGCAAAGATATACAGGAAATTCCACCAAAACATGCATAATTAAAATATTGCATTACTCAAGTAAAATCTACTTCACGCATCGTTGTCTTCGTTTGTAACCATTTGAACAAGCAGATATTTTTGAAAAAGTTTTCGAAATGCTTTCGTAAATATGATTAAATATATGAGGTATAAACAATGCTAAACCTTTTAAACTAAGCAACAATAGCAGCACCAAAAACTTATTTAAAAATTAGTTCATTGTGTTAATCGATTGGTTTGTTAAATTGTGATTTATCGCTTGTAAGAATCGACTGAAATTTCGAAACAGCGATGCCGCCATCTTGAAAAATACGTTCCATCGACCTCAATACGAATGCTAGATGTCATTACTGTTATTACGAATCAAACTTCCTTTTTTGACACACTACATGAATTGGTCACGCGTCGTCCGACATGAAGAAACTTTTGCGCAGAATTTTTTTTTGTGGTTTTGTGTTTTTCCATTTACGTTGGATACCTCGAAACCTGTTGCAGAGGAGTAAAATATAAACATTATAAAATAAGAAATACTAAAGTCAAACTTATGCATTAAATCACTCGGTGCGACGCATTATTATCTTTATAACGTCAGTGTTTTGTTGCTTCACACGCACGTGTCATAAAAAATATAGGCAAAGCTGCAACCTCAAACACTTCTCAATGAAACCAGCATTCCATCAGATGATACGAGAAACGCCCCTGAACTACATCTATCATGAATCCATCTCAACCACACTAAGGATTACGTCTAAGATCTCAATCAGTTTTTATCTGAAATAAATCGAAAAAAGAACATGATATGCACCTCGCTTTGGGAATCAGCATAAATCAATCTACGGCAGCTTTGTTAACTGTCTCGAGATATTTATATTATACCTATCTGTAAGTACACCAATAAGATAGTCTGCCACTAAATGATAAAAGGTACTATACAATATTATCCAAAAAGTGATTAAACTGGCGAGAAGATTATCTCTTATAGTCCAATAAAACTTAATTAACTTGCATAATTAAAACAACAGGATTAATATTTTAAATCTGATCTATAAAACAATATTCAACACAATTCTGACATGTCACATAGGACGTATATCTCTCGCTGCCAACCACCGGTTCAAAGACACACACAGAAGTTAAATAACGGCCAGGGCCGAGTCAATATTCACATACGACACAGCGACAAGATTATTAACTGCAACCGCTGACCGGCTGCCTCTACCTAACTCATAACTGTAATCACAGCGTTCTTGACATTTAAACCCTCAACTCTATGAGCACTCATCGGTAAAATCATTTGATACGAACCCACTAATTGGCCATACATTGGAAAGACAATTAGCGACTGAACGCACTCGCTGTAACATTTATCTGGAGATCGCTAAACGTCACATAACAGAGTTAACGAGATGGTAACCTTCGACCGAGGACTGTGATATAATTTTGAGTGTTTCACAAGTTGACACGTAACCAATGCTCATCCGCGGTCAAGGCGTGATGCATGCACAAACACATCTGATGCGTCGTCGTGACCCCGGGGGGAATAAAGAAATACCACAGACTTTTTGATCTTACAATACCCAATTACGCGGGTTCGATCCCCGCACCGAGACAAATGTTTGTGTGAACCACTAGAATTTGTTTCAGGTCTGGGTGATTGTGAGACCGAAAAGTCTCTCGTAGTTCCTGATACCCACAACACAAACTCGATCTTAGTGTGTAGTCAGGACTATGTATGTGACTGTTGGGTGTATTTATTCATTGATTTATTATAAATGCCGATCAAATAATTGTTAATACAGGAATCGAGTCTGCAGGCTTTCGTTTCACAGCCGTCTTCTCATTCTTTGCTCTGCGGCGTCGTTCAATTATTACGCCATTATAAATTATTGTCGTTAGTTATTTTAAATAGACTTTGTTTGTTCCTAATTGGGTTTAGTTTAGCGTAAAATACTTCGAAGCGGGAACTCGGTCGCGTCTGAAAACTTTTTAATGACGAACTTTGTTACAATCGCTTCGGCAAAATAATACCACTATTAAGTATGCAGATTGCTCACTGTTTTACCAATAAACTATGAAATTCCTTTATTTTTTCCTTGTAGTCTGACGTGATAATTACTTTATCCCTTCCCACTGGCCTTTGTCCCTTAACGCGATACCTAAAATTCAGGTTTTGCATTAAAGTATAAGTGTCACCGTTAGTTGATTCATAATAGAAGTAATTGTGCGTCACAATAACAGCGAAGATTTTGTTGTTTATTCACAAACTGCTCGTGAAATAAATGTGCTTTTGCAGTTCTTTCGACATATTGCTTTCCACAAATAAACAAGATATGTTTAAAACATGTATTATTTTAAACCGTAACCTTTTCAATATCATAAATAGCCTGGGATTCTCAGTATTTTATTAAAATCCGAAAATCTGTATTCTGTGGGCGTATCAGCAAATGCCATGGTGAACTTTAAAAAACTAGTTAACAAATATTCCAAAGAAACAGCTACAAACATCGAGTATGAATCAAAACAATGACGGAATACATACTGAGAAATGGCAAATAATATTACCTAATTTCAGTACCAATGTTCTACGAACTTCAACCGCAGCAAATAAACGTGAAATAGAAGAAATAATTAGTCCATACGAGTACATATTGATTCAGTCAATAAACTCTCCAATACAAAAATATCTAAATTATACCAATGCTCCGTCGAACCCTGCCAATTAACTGGCAACACTAACAAGATATTCATTCGTTTCCGACTCACTGCACATAAAAAACCAAAAAGTATTTTTTCATTCATCGATATTCAATGAGCTCTTATAAAAAGACGATCTAGTGCGGATTGGCAATTTTACTATGAAATTGCCACGAGCTTCAATGGAGAAAATATTACGCAAAAAATATGGGTTAAAAATGGTTTCGAATATTGAATCATTTGTAGTTAGTAGTCCAGTGGGTGACCGCGTTAGTGAGAAGTAGTGGTGTGCAAAAAATGGTGGGTAATGTGCGGAGAGGCGAAGAGAGGCGAGAAGCATGGTACTTTCACCACAGGGCAGCTGTCTACCGGCCGCGTAGATCTGCACTCACGTATTGTATAACGGCATTCATAACTACAGCGTGTTCGGAAATGCTGAGGTGTTTTTCGTCTATTTTCTCCTAATTTTAAAAGGCCAGTAACACGCACAGTTGAGAGCCCTTAATGTGATAAAACCAAAATCTAAAGTAACTATGCTTTACAGAGTTAGATATGACCTAAACCATCGCCGGCAAAACTCTTAGTATATAGACTATATGTCGTTATTCTTCTTTCTTGCATTGTAAGAAAATATTTGGACTTTAGTCAACTGCAGTATAACAAATTCGAGGTATCCATAGAATTTAAAAGACGACTAACTACGCCGTTGCCAAGAGCCAACGTCCGGGAGCAGCGACTTAACAAAGAGTCTAAACTCGAAGGCATAAAAGTCTCGAGATTTTTGTCGTTAAACAATGTTGCCTCAAATTCTGTCGCTGCTTTGCTGTCGCGTTTCGTTCGGTGAGTGAGACTGCCGGATGCCCTTTCTTATTCCCATACTTTTTCCTTCCCGCTCCCCTCCCTATCTGATAGGCCGACAATACATCCATGATCCAAGCGTTTTGGATGTTCATGGGCGGCAGTGATCACTTACCATTAGATGACCTGCTTGTTCGTTTGTCTATATTTTTGTTATATATATTTTTATATACATACTATAAAAAAATATTTAATAACTCCCGCCATATTTTATTATAATAAAAGTTGAAAGATCACCCTATACATGGGATGCATGTAAGTCACTTATTAAAATACGGTACTATCATTAGTGGTATCTGCATCGGAACATTCCGTAACGGTACGCTGCAACTTTTTATTTCCACGCCGCCCGCCGTGTCCAATCACTCTAATTGTTTTTTATCGAACATACGCAAATAAAAATACGTAACGACGCCTTGTCCGTGACCGAGACGATAATTGCAGGGTTTTTGTGATGTTACGCGAGGAATATTATTTTTTGTTTATTGACGAGTAATGCGTTAGAATACAGTAGACATGGATGCTTTTCTTAAAGATTAGAGGAGGCTTGTGATTTGTGAATAGTAGTAGAAATATAAAGGTAATGTAATTGTCGAGTTTACCGTAATTCTATTTGGATTCTATATTCCCGTGATTTTATTTAATGCAACGATATATATAAATAAATAAATACACCCAACACCATTTGTTTATGTACATATGTTACAGAATATAATTTGAAAATACTAAATGAATGCCAAACATGTTTGAAAATACTAAATAAATTAATAAAAAACTGAACTAACCTTGAATGTTAAAATGTTCATACGTCATAATTCTACATCCCTAATCGTTCTAAAACCACGCTCCACACACAACTCAATAATCCAAATAGTGATCTGCGGAGCCCACGCTACAATATTCGGAGGTGAAATAATTACAAATTGGAACTGCTGAAAGTGTGTCGCCGGGTCACAGCTGTGGCGCTCCGAGCGGGCCCACTACATTCAACACGTCTCATTGTATGGATATCACTGGCGAATTATATTGTAAGGTTACACAAAGACAATGACTCAATGGACTACATTATTTAAAACTGCCATGTTGATTTAAGATAACCTTTTTGGGTAGTATGTACATTTATTTATGGATGTTTAAGAACGGACACGTTAAATAGGAAATAATACGAGTACACAATGAGTTAAGGACATACAGGATTCTGCAGTCTACTTCAAGTGCCAAAGATCCCAGTATTTGCGATAATGTAACATAATTCCCATTGATCTGTTTGGTGAAACTCATTGTCAATAACTCCTAGTCACCAATACAATTTGTATGCAAGAATGCAGATGTTTACAACAGCATTACCAACATTTTTGAGAAATTCATATACTGGACATTTTAAAAGATGTTCTTATAATTACCACAGATAATTGTTGTGTTCTATCACTAATAGAGTATGGAAAAGTGTCTGTTGCGCGGTTAGTGTGGCAAGTAAAAGTATGCCATGAGTCAGGAGTAACGGACGGTCGACGGTAGCACAATAGCTAAGGACGTACATATGTACTCGTATTATTCAATATGTAGATATACGATGTATACAACACAATTTTTAACACTTGACTGCGTTCGCATATTGCTGTTATGTAAGGCCAAAACAAGGTGGCAAATCGATTTGCTGATGCGATCTTCAATATTTATTGACCTTCGTGGCGCAACGGATAGATGGGAGAAATCGTTGTTTTGTTGAGATCGATTTTGAGCTGCATATATCTGTGATTTAAAATTAATTAGACCTATGTTATGATTTTAGAGAAGGCATATATTCAGCCGTGAAGTGGTAATGATAATGTTTATACCAGACGGCAGTCAGAGTATGCTAGTGAGGTGATTTAAAAAATAATGAGTATCTTAAAAAATAGCCAATGATAGAAGGTAATAACCCTTACACATACCCGCCGATACTACAGTCGAGATTACAATTAACTACAGTCTAGGGTTGAGAAGTTGTTATCAATTGATCTACCAGCCAGAGGAAATTAATATCTGCACATTATTCTATCGGAAACCAAGTTAATAATCAATCTCATATTAGCCCATATACATCTCATTGGCTGATTAATACAGGGGTGTATTGAATAAGAGGATTAGGGAAGCTTATATGCTGTGTCAGCCTTTAAGTAAAGCCCAAGCTCATTATTGAAAGGCCACTTGTAGTATTCGAGTAAAATACGTCACTTTTCATTAGGTAAACACTAAACTCGGGTATGCACCACGTCCATGTTATAAAACAATGTTCTTTTCCCACACTGTTTCATTCATATTTTCAAGATCAGTAATAGTATTGTAGTATTGACGTAACCCGATGAGAATACATTACGCCGCATAATGAGCTGTTGTACAAACAAACACTGCGATACAACATATTTATATTTAATACTATTAAGTATGTATTTTTTAACATAGCCGAGTGACACATGTGACAGTAAGTGCAGCGCTGTTCATGCAGAGAAATTGTCATATTATTATGTAAGCTGCTTCAAACAATCCAACTTTGGTTTATATTATTCTTGGTTAATTTGATTTCAATTCTAATGTAACAGAAGTCTAATATCGGTCCTGACCTAGAAGGTAGTGCAATTTATTTATATTTCTAGTTTGACTAAAGACTAAGCATCCACACATCATTTCCACTTAGTTTTCTTTAAAAAAAATCGTGCCCAATAATGGAAGGTATATAAATTTAAACAGACGAATCATATGACTACAGTTAATACATAATAAATGAATTTGAATGTGAATTTCATTAAAAAATAAGCCAAGTTCTGGTCTTGAGTAATAAATGAACTAATTAGATCGAAGATTTAGAAATTACGATATACACAGTGCACCCTAAAAAAACATTTTTATAACGGAACTAAATGCAGAAAGAATTTTACACTGGAAGCATCAATAGTTATACATATTAATCGCCACAAGAAGTATGAATGTCGACTGATTATTACCACGAAATGAAAAAATAAACGAATGGCAAATAAAAGTCCCCTGCCAAGCGACAAAAATTAATAAAACAGAAGACTGTCTCACAAAATTTCCGCCATTACCGCGCCAGACCTTCGCAAATGATATTACCGTCCATTACCTGCCCACGGCTACATTTGCCCGCCAAATTCAATATTGAGGTGTGCACATTATTTATTTATGTAGAAAGGTCGCGTTCGTCTTATGGTAGCAAAGGGCTGTGAACTGTGAGGTCTTGAGTTCTATTCCTAGGTTCAAAAGCTACATTGCCTGTGTTTTGTTTTTGAACAATGTAATTTGAATTACACAGAATTATAATTTGTGATAGATTCCATTTACTAAGTTGGGAAAGATAAAAGTTCGGCGAACTGCGCTTGATACTAGTGGCCTCTCTAGCTCCCCTTTCTAAGTACAAGCGTGAATTTATAAATCTTATTTACCTACAAATAAAGATGGGGATCCACTACCGCGTCGCTTCGTGACTGTTTGCCTATCGTGTTAGTTACCTTACTGACTCGTGACGTCACGAACTTACCGAAAACTCCTCTTTGCACAGTGACGCTTGTTAAATATGTAAATTGTTCAGCTTGTTCTGACTTCTGGCGCAAGTTAGGTGACGTTTGAAATAAGCAGTTCAAGTTTATTCGAGTAGGAAACGGACTTAAACATTTGAACCGTAGTTTGTATTCATTGTTAGAGAATCTCTGCCAGTTTGTAAGTAGGAGAGGAACAATGAATAACAACAGACACAGCAACGAAATATTGCAGATTCTTGAGAATCTCACTCACTGAGCATGACATCCAAAACTCGCTTGGCGTCGATGTTTTTAAGATAGCCGCACCACCTACCACTAGCACCGTAACTAGTATTTTATAAGTCCGGCGTGAGCTTCTATGACTGCGCCTCTAATCAATCAAATGTTAGTTTTGTCTAGTAATTTCTGCGTTCCATCCCGTCTCAGCACTGCCTTCCTCCTCGGTAGAGCGAGCCCATTCCTACAAAACTCAAGATACTCGTAACAGTGTTACTCTATCACTTTTGTAACTCTAGAATATTTTTTTTTACAGAAATGTATTTTTTTCTGCAACAGAAATAATTAATTTTAGCAAAATGATAGTTATTGAACCAGGGAATGACATAGACTTTGATCTGGTAAAACCCCGCCTTATTGTAAGATAGATAAAAACATTACGGACGTTGTGTGTTCTGATGAGATTTCTATGCTTTTGAATTCACGTAATTTACCGCTTAAGTCTGTGGGCAGCTGAAGGCGCGGTGGGTGCCCAGCCGCCCTTATCTATTATTTATATATAATAGTAACGCATTGGTATTCGCGTGTCTGAGAGGCGCGCGCGTGGCGTCGCATACATTACTACACTATAGGTTTCGTTATTCTAATGGTGTTTGCGTCGAAAGTGGACCTACGGTTTTATAAAATGAATTATGCCGAGGAATAGCCGGTAGAAAACGTAACGTTTGCTGTACATGTCTTCATTTCTTTCAAGGCTTATTCACTAGATGCTATACGAACAGTTCTTGGAAACTAAAATTGGTTCGGTGAAGTTACGAGACATATTACTTGGAATGGAATAAGAATAATTTATTACTTTTGCTACGAATTGGATCTGTGTACCTACCTACGTATTTTGTAAGTTTTCCTCTGTAGGTAAATATATTTTTTAAATTCCTGCTTGATTCTTACACCACGCCATAGATTTTAAAACTAAGAAAATCCATCTAATAATATATGAGGAAAATCCATCATTGAGTAAGTGAAAGCTATTAAGTGGAAAAGCGATCTTATATTGTATTGCATCAGCCCACGTCCCACTGCAGGGCTCAGGCCTCCTCTACAACCGAGAATACATTTGAGAGTAGTTAGGCCATTTAGTCCGCCACGCTAGCCTAGCACGGGTTGGCGGACTTTACACACCGTAGAACTAATATTAGCAAAAACAAAATGTTTCCAGTTTTCATAGTGCTCTGTGCATGTGCCCTAATGAATGCCCTGTTTAATATGATATGGTTTTGTTTGAGTTTATTACGAAAGCTAACACAGTTTGATAGGGAGATAGAGTATTATATAACACTACTGGCTGAGATCGACATTTTAGCGTTACCCATAAACATTCCAACGTGGTAATAAAACGGTAACAACGTTAGCCAACAACTTATCATTAAACCACTCGATAATTTAAATCGGTGGAATCAATGTTTTACATTCCACCGGTTAAAGCGAGAATTTATGAAATCAATACTTTTAATAGCAATCAAATAAGACCAAAATTAATCTGTTAGTCATTCATCATCATCATCATCAGCCCGTTGCAGTCCACTGCTGGTTACTGGTCCACTTTTATTTTTAGTGGATTATTAGAAAAAATTGTGAGAAAACCTGCATCATTGAAAACATTGAAAGTTCTTCAAGAAAATTTTAAAAGTGGAAGTCTCCATTTTGCGCTGACTGTATGTCAGTTTCAGATAGAGATTTACGCAAGATAATTCATTGTCCAAATTAAGCCTTTCAATGACTAATTTCTAACAAATTCCTGAATATTTTGTGTACTTATGTGAATAGTCTTATTGATATGACAAGTGATTTGAGGTCATTATTTGCCGACAACCGCAACCAGACTTGCACTCAAAACCGTGACTCATAGACCAATATTGAGATTAATTATGTTGAGTTTTTATGTCATATGCCATTCCGTAATGTATTTTACTAGTCGTGTCAGTTTGTTTTATGATTTATGAACATGTCCGTAAAGAAGAAAAGACATATTAAAATTTGTAGAGCATCAGTAACTGAGAATAAATGAATTGAGAAATGGTAAAAGTGTTTAATGCGAAAAAGAAACTGTATTAGTTTCTTAGAGTATAGGAAATAATGCAATAATTTAATATTTGGTACTATATATAGGATTTTCTATCTATGTGATTATTATTGGTGAATATCAGAAGCTATGCGAAAGCGCTTAGTCCTGAAACAGATATTTGTAAGTCATACAAAGAAATAACTCAATTCGTGGATTGAACTCACGACATTTCGAGTCTCAGCCTGCTTCACAAACTGCGCCGTAGATGCCATCAATATGAGTTATAGTATTTATGAGCTCTTGTCAACTATTCCATATACGCTCATTAGGTAAATTGAGAAGAGTCGCGCGTACCCCAGGGTCGTCGACCTCCGACCTCATCAATCACACACATTGCCATTAACATGTAACACACGTAGTAATACCGCGGACTAAATTAGGAACAACTTTTTGAATGTCAAGTGTCGAAGGGCAAAAGAGCCATCACTGATCATGAACTGCTAGTAGGGCAGAAATATAAAAGTATGCAACTCAAAGGGGTAGACTGAAATGGAGAATATGCCAATCAGAGTTCGCCTAACTTACTTCTGTCCAAAAAGTGATAAGCCTGTCACCATGTCGGGCACGAATTCGCAAAAATCGCATTACAAAACCGAGAACTATCACATAGTGGAACATTTGTTTGGAATCAGAACATTCTTTTAATATCTATAATCTATTATGTGCGATAGTATCGCGCATATGGTACAAATAAGCTAATCCTAACAAACCTACGAAAAAAGATGATAGATATATTTTCAGTGTTGTTCCGCATATTTTTACTTCGATATAATATGCCCTTGAACTAGATGCCTCTAAAGACGATATCATCTAAGTAAACGAAATTGAGCAGCTGCGTCAGTGCCACGGGCGCTGCTCTATGGTCCGAAACGAAGTTCGAATGTTCGAATGTCTTACGTAAAGCTGTACGAATGTATCTAAGTACTTCACGAAATGTTCGAATCCTCTATCGTACGTCATAACCGTAGACTAAGTTTGGAGTGAATTATATGGGTCATAGAGAATATTATTGATTTTTAGAAGTGGAAAACTTGTAACATACTTCGGACGACAAACGTCCGAACATTCGTTTCGGATTAAAGAGTAACCCTCCAGAAATCATAGCGTTGGAGACGTATATTTCGTTATAAGTATTTTTGAATGCCTTTCAATTAGATGAAAGTAATCTTGGTAAATTTATCTCATAATACACCTTTTGAACGATAAATATAATCTAAATAACCTACCGGCTTCAAAGAACATTTCTTGAACTAAGGAAAGGATTTATAATCAAGCTTAAAAGCTCCATCTTCAAATTGAATAATTTGTATACTTAATTATCACATTTCAACATCTTTTTCTAACTTGGATTTTAATTTCTTAGTAAAAATATATTTTATATTTAGCTTAAACTCTACACCCTTTATAAGTAGACAAGCACTTTTAAATCTTATTAAGATATACAAGAGCTGAGCTAAAATTAGTCCCCAATTAAAACGTATTAGTAAAATGCCGAGATGAGCGTATTGAGTAAAAACTAGGTGTAGTGACGCAACGGCTGGCGCGGCCGGTGCTTGTCAGCTCTGCCACTTTCACTGCGGCCACAATAGCTCCAGATTTTACAATTCCACACAAAGACCGGACATACGGTGTTTGTAAACATCGCTATATCGAATGCCAGACGAGTTCACATTCCATTCTACACAGCTGTGTAGGAGCTAGTGATGCGAGTCACGAGTTCACGGTCTTGCCATTTCCGAAATCCTAATAACTGCGTACATCCGATCCAAAATATTATAAATAATAGTAAAATTAAATATATTAGCATTACATTAGCAAATGTAAAGTTCAGGTTTTATAATCTCTAGTCGGAATATAAAAATACACGCTGTTTATAATACCCGTAGCGCGTAATATATTTTTAAATCTTTTCAAAAGCTTTGAAAATTTAGAAAAACATTTATATAAAAACAGCCAGTAGCATTATCTAAATAGGTTGTCATCAGCAAACAAGACTCTTTTGTAGAAAAAAATAAAACAGGCGCCAAAATTACAACCGGCGAGTCCATTATAAAAATTCCAGCGGACAATAAAAAAAAGATAATTGAATTTGGCATTCCACCCCCGCGCGGCAGGTACCTTAATAATTTTCGTGAATTGTTGTATTGTTCGTGTTAATCTGCTTTACCGGGCCCAAATTGGCGTGGATTTTATCGTCCGGAAACGGGATTAAGTACGTTGTTCACTCTGCGAATTTAAATCTAAATGACGGGTGTGATTTAGCAGTGAGTTTTGATTTTGCAAAAAGTTGATTGCATCGCGGTTTTACACGGTGAATGTATGAGGATAAATATTGTATTCAACTACTAAATAAGCATGTCTTATAATTCAGTAATCACGGAAGCACCAGTAGCCACTACCTGTTCCTATTTCTTTTGTTTATATCAACAATAAAATTAAATGTTTATAGTCCTAATATTACAATAAACTGTGTTACAATTATTATAATGTTGAACGCAAACTTATTACAAATGGAGTAGTTCCTTTTAAGACAGATATTGAAACTGGAGTGTGGACAGAGACGCCACATCTAATAATTTTTCGGAATACATAGCCTAGGCACAATAAGTACGTACTTCGTATATACTGTGAGCAGTATAAAACTAACAGAAAACTAGCAGAACTAGCTAACAGTACTTTTAGTTTAGATAAGCTAAGCTTACCGAGTACTAACGGGCGGCCGCTACCCAACAATTTCAGACTAGCAGTTTACAGAACGCATCAAAAGCTAGTTATATGGGATTTTCCTAGCCAGCAATCCGAATAAATCCGGTTCCTCGCGCTAACGGAAAGAGAATTTATTTATTGTACTGCACACCAGCATTTTATATTAGAAAAAGAAATTAGCAAACTAAAGACATTACATCTTTCTTCCCTTTTCTAAAATCCTTCCTTTTATTTGTAGGCGATGACCTAGTACGATAATATGATCACAATTTGTATTTTTATATAGTTTTTACCGGTAATGTGTCCTCAATATACAAAGAAATATAAGTATATAAACATAAAGACAGTCCTACTTTAGCTTTGAAATGAATAAAAGAACGACAAATACAACGCAAACTATAATTTGTCATCGAAACTATTTCCTTTCATGAAAACACCACTACGATGTTTACTTTAGGCATCATTTCATCTACTTCATTAGATTCCATAATTTCCGCAAACTAGTATCAGAGTTTGAACACTAAACTGAGAGTGAGCGTAGTTATTAGTTTCATTACAGAAATGTAAGGAACTTCATCGTCTTTATACTGTTTCTATGAGCTAAGGGCATTATGTGAGCTCGGGTGCGAGAGCTTTCTCTAAATGAACCACAGCTTCATTGAGACATTATCCTTCATAAATTTATCTGAGATATTTTAAGTTGGTTAGTGTGAGTTGGATTAAGCCTTGACTGTCTCTGTTCAAAAGTTTAGAGAGACTTCATCACTTCTAGATGGTGATTGTGGGCGCAGTAAAACGTGTATCTTACGATGACATAAACTTGGAAACATTATATCAATAACGAACACCTTTAAATTTATATTTAAAAAAAATACAAAGTTGGTTTTCTGACCTGGGATGCAAAATCTTTACGGTTCTGCAGCCTATAACATGTTGTTCCACAATGAAGCAAGTTACCAAAAATCTTACTAATTACGCAGTAATCGAATTCGGCACGACTAATGGTTCGCTCCTATCAAAATTTGAACAAAATGAGCATCGCCAACTGTGGATAGTACTAGTGTCACCTGCGGGCATACTCGTATATCTTCATATATATGCATATAATATGTATGTATTTGCATGTGTAAACTTTTATTAGTACTTAAACGGATTAACGGAAACATGGCTTTGTTATCACTACCACCTCGACTGGGAACAGGCAGTTCTTTGCCGCATTGACAAGCAGTGTTAAGAACCAAATAAATATCTTAATGTTCTGACAAACAGCACCTTTAAATATTGAGTGGTGTATTGTTAGATGACAAGCACCTCTCTCCTCAAAGCAGGAAGCTGCGAGATTGTCTAACACTGCACAGTGCATCAGGCGATTGGCGGCGGTGGCTGCTTCCGACGTGTATAATTGCGTTGCAACTGCAACCGTCGCGGAGAGCGTGCCATATGCTCATTGTATGCTAAACGTTAGGTGCATTAGCCTGAGCGACACGAGGTGGGTTACAGATGGAAATTGGTCATTTGTCCACTTTAGGTTGAATTTTATGGTGACGTCAAAGAAATGCCCACCAACACAATGTCATGTTACCCTACACGATGAAATTTTGTAATTGATTAATGATTACTTATATCGTTTTGTGCATAATATTATAATCTGTAGGTGTAATACTATATCGATGATAACGACTAAATTGATTATATTCCCCATGAACGAAATGGGTAACTAGCAGGTGTAATAGACATTGAGTGCTGATGGGCCGCCACGCGAGTGGCATGTGATCGCGATGCTGCATGAATGAACGCGCGCCTGTATCGAGCCTGCTTGGCATGCAGCCGCCGCGCACCATGGCTGATGAGGAAAACCACCGCCGCCACAGATTATCAGTGGCGTAACATCACATCACGACGCCACCGCGCCGCCCGTGTCGTGACCAGGCGATACTACTCCGCGGAATCGACCCATACGAGATGCTCGAGTGGTGAAAGAACGCGAACGAGGGCGGCCATTACGACGCCCGCGCAGCCCAGCCTTGTGGCACTATCTAACGGATAAAATATACGATTATACGAGAAAGTATGAAGGAATTCCAATGAGCTGGAAACGAGACAGTTATGTAAAGATGGTCGGCGCGTGGTGTTCCCCTGACCACCCCGGCGGCGGGGGCGCGGGGTGCGGGGCGCCGGCGACACGTAGCCGCGTCCGGTGCAGTGTGTTGCCATGCGGCCGAGGATGCGATCTGCGATCACAATCGCCGACGCTCCAGCTGATTGCTATTCGGCGCGCGGAGAGCGAGCAGCGACAAGCGCCGCGCTCGCGGTTGCGCCACCGCGCGACATCTCGCAGCGGCGTCGGCGGCGCGTCCAGCGTCGCCCGCGCACGCAGCACGACGTGCAGCCGAATTTATTGGGTGCGCGTCGCTCGCCATTCCGCCGGCGCGCCGCCAATTACGTTGCGCAAGTATCCGCATACGTACGGCAAATTTGTTATTCGCCACGCGCCTCACTAAACACGCTAATTCAACGGCGTTAATTGCATAAGACGTTTATAAACGTTTCTCGCTCGCGGCGCTGACTCACGCCGAGTTATTATATTGATTGGAGTTTGAAAAATAACAAGTTTTACACATGCACCGGTGTCGTAAACTCATCTGCATACAATTGAAAGATCAAGAACGCATGTCCGCAGCACGCGGCGCGATGTTTTAGCAATGCGCCGAGCATGAGCGGCGACTCGTAATCGTACCCTACATACAGCGACACAGACGAATATGCGCGCGCTGCGGCAGCGCAGCCGCTACACGACGCACGCGACGTGACGCGGTGTGACCAGGGATGTCGCGGCGTGTTGCGCGGCGTCTGTCGCATGTCGCGCGTGTGCGCATCACGGAATCAGGGTGCTACTGGAGGCTCAGATCATAAAGCGCCAAGGAAAACGGGTGTGAGTCACGTACGATCGTTTTTTTCCCCGGCGCTGATACAACAGGTTGTGCATTGTTTTTGGTCGTTATGCAAAAAAAGGAGCGAAGCAGAGGTCATTGCGTCACTAATTAAAATTCCTCACGCAGCGCGGTGGTGCTTAGCCTTCGCGCGACGCCGAGCCACGGACCGAGCCACGGGCCGAGCCGGCACACCGCGCCGGGCGGGAGATGACGCCGTAATTGCCACTTAACCTCTAAGTAACTCGCTATACATACTCCTGCACCACAACTTGAACACTCGGGGACGACTCTTACGCGCGGCAGGTGACTGTTACGGGTTACCTCTATGATACACGATGCCGGTTTCATCCTCACTCGATTAAGGCCTGCAGTTTTTATACGAAGGTCCTGTACATTACAAATCGGATCCTAGAGATAACGCAAAGGTTGAAAAAAAAATGTACTTCATTTCACTTGCCTGCGAAAGCAAAAATACATGCGGGTACTTATTTTGAATTAAAAATCTGAGTATTGTGACAAAGACGAGGCATCAATTACTTTGGCACATCCAAAAAAATCACGCATACACTGATCCCTAATCACCAAACTGGTCGGCAGAAACGCAACCAACTTTAACACTTCACATACATGCACTAAAGTTTAACCCTGGAATAGTAGAATTTGGGACAAAAAAACCAAACGCCTGTTATTTTTAATAAAGTAAGTATAAAATTATTAAAACATTTCCAAACCAGTAAAATTTCTAGTACATATCCGGTCTAGAAATGAAACCCATACCTCGTAGCTCTACAGCCTACATCCGCTACTACATCGCCTACCGTTAGATAACTTAGATATAATAAATATTCTCGGTGTTATTTACGTTCAACACCTATCTGTATCTGAACCTGTATCAGCCCATATACGTCCCACTGCAGAGCACGGGCCTCCTCTACAATGAAGAGTGATATTTGATAAGGGGGTAAATGACTTGAAGTCTAGAATTACAAAATTCTATACAAAATGTTTATAATAACATTGCATTCGTCTGTGTAGCGTGAGACACCATGAGATAACTGTATTGATACTGTATTGTATGAGCTCAGATACGTCCCACCGAAGGGCACGAGCCTCCTCTACAATCGAGGGTTCTATGAGAATGGTTAGGCCATATAGTCCACCACGGTGGCCTAGTGCAGTCGGCGGACGGCGGAATTTGATTAAAATCAGACAGCTAAATGGTTTTAAAAGCATCATTCGGTAAAAAGCATTGAACTAAATTTTGTCCAAGCCAATTTAAATGCAATTTAAATCAGAAGATTATAACTCTGGTTACCCTTTATAACAATGAGAACCTTACAAATACTAAAACTATACACGAATAAGTAGTTTTGAAAGCAGACTCCGTGGTATAGTAGGTAGGTACTAGGTTAAGAAGGTGGCTGTGAAACAAGATGTCCGGGTTCGATCCCGCATCAAGGAAAACTTTGCGAAATATTTGTACAACTGAGTGCTGTGAGGGTAATAAAAATCCTTTGCTCTCTGATGCCCATGACACAGGACTCGGTATCTCACTTTGGGGTCAAGACAACTTTATTACCAATTGGTTATATTTATCATTATAAAGAGAAGCAATATGCTCTTTATTATCCTTTAATGATTTGTATATAAATATACCCATAAAAGATAAAGCTAATTAAAGTTTATTTAAGGATCGTCCTCATTTGCGTTTCTCGTAAAACGTGATTTATATAAACAAACAAAATGTGCACAAACGTAAATAAAGTTAGTTATTAAGTCGCGATGATGAATAATGCTCATAAATATTCATGGGTTGAAGGCGAACATTCTTGGCTTATCTCACAGCGGATCGTTAGATCACGTCCAGTGAGATACCGCTCAAACTGTGCTGTAACACCGCGTTTTGCAAAAATCTCACTGAAATATTTTAGAAATAACTGTTGAATGGCGAAATGTTTATAAATGTTAATATTATTTATTTGCTAAGGCTTATGGAAGTTTGCAACTCTGTTTAATTTATTACGTACTTTAATTTACTTGTTTTTTAATAACATTAATTTACACCAAGGCTTTTGAGGAGTGAAGTAAGTAAGCCAGGAATAATTTGGCGAGGAAAAAAACGCGGAAAATGAGCTGTCGTCCGGCGCCTCTCCAACCTCCGGTGACCGGCGTCGTCGGTTTCCGCAGTCAACCAGACAACTAGTTGTCGCGATGAGTCACAACAATGAATCACGTAGCCTTTATTTCGTGACCTTTCATTCAGCTCTTATTAAAACAAACATTGCCGATGTATTTCCCATAAGGGGGGTTATTGGATCCCGCGAACATATCCAACCGTTGTTGAATAATAAAGGTACTTACCCAGCCATGATAGAGTTGATGTCGTTTGAGTCGATGAGATGTCGGAGTATTCACAGCACTACGGAGCACGTATTAGGTTCAACACGCGATCGCCATGCCGTGCGAGCGCGGCGGGAGCTGGGACGCGAGTGAGGCGGCGCGGCCGAGCAGCTCGCAGGCCGACGCCGCCGACGCCGCACGCCGCAGCCCTGGCCCTGCGCCCGGTGCCTCGGAGCCTCCCTTGCACTCGCCTCCAATGTCCACACAAGCTCTTAGCACTTAGAGCTTACTAATAAATAATAATACAATCGTTTTATGGATGTGCGAATTTTGGGTTGGATTGATGAAAAACTGTTTTATATAAATAAACTTAAATAACAAATATTGAGGATCCTTTTTTTTTAATACAAAAAGGATACTTTATACTATGATTTATTAAATATTATAACATTGTCTAGGGGTTCCTATACCGGGGAATATTTTTTACAAAACATCCAGAAATACAAAAAACAGCAAGCCTACAAATTGCGTAAAAATTATTATATTTTTGTGTTTAAACATAAAACACACCACACATACAATTTAGATATTTAATTTTACAACAAAACGCAGAACCCACAAAAAAACGCGCAAAATCTTTACATCCAGGCGGCCATTTTATACAATTTCCCGCTATTTAAGACATCTTAATCGCAAATTGAATGTGATAGACAGATCGGATCGATCGGCGATGGCACCCGGCCGTGAAGAGGCCAGGGGTCGTCGGCGCTGGAGCGTGCCGACCCTCAGGAACGCAGGCTCGAAATAATCGTGATATCATACTTTATATTGAAGAAAGTCGGATGAATTGTTCTCTATTTAATCAAAATATGTATGTAGGTATTACTTTTTGGAGAATAGCAGTTGGTGAGACGCCTGCTGTAAAACGAGACTGCGGTTTCGCTACTCGCACTGAGACAAATGTACATATATATATGTACATATTAAAAAAAATTGTTTCGGATCTAGGTATTTGAAAACCAAAAAGTCTATCGTAATTCTGATGCCTACGACACAAAAGATATTGATCTTAAAGTGGGGTCTAAACTTTGTATGTGACTGCTGGGTATATTCATATAACACCAAAAAGCTGAGAACGGAATGAAAATGCATGATGTAAAAAGATTTTTCCTTAACAAAGAAGCCTGAAACATCCTCAAGTCCTGAGGAAACATAAGTGGACTACCGATCTTCAAGATTAAGAGTATTTTCCTAATGACAAAATCAGTGACAGATTGGTTATCTGTACCTGTATCAGCCCGTAAACGTCCCACTGCAGGGCACGGGCCTCCTCTACAATCGAGAGTACGATTAAAAGGAGCCAGCCGCTAGGCCATATGGATCACAGACTAAATCTGATTTACCTTAATTAAAGTTCTTACAGTAGCCCAACAATATCAAGTTGATAGCTTCATAGAATAATATGTATTTTGTATTTAACTTCGTCGATAGAAATTAGACAGTAATAAACCTTAATTAAGCAGAACTATTACGAGCCGTGTCACATTGTGACCTCTTGCACAAAAAACCGTCTGTGGAGATACGCACAGAATTACTGTCGCCTCGGACAAGCGTGTCAAATTCTGAGCATTGTGCCTTTAAGAAATTACCTTGTTTACACTAAGGCGCAGTATATACCTACAGGAAATTGTTTATTACCCGATGGGGACAGACATCCCGTTCTGGATCATTCCTTCAAGAACAATTTTATTATGTAGAACTTAATGATTTATGGAAAATAAATGGCGACAAATGACTATACATAATAATATAATAGGCCTTCATAGTAATAGAGGTTATACATCTATTATAATACCCAAAAAGAAGCATAATATATGGTTCGTGTGTTATTGAAATAGAACGAGGCTGGATGTTACAAAACGGTATATAATAGACAGAGTGTTTGTTGTGTACTCCTATAATGCCCTTAAGATCGCCGGTAATACGCCGTGGCGGGCTCCGGCGATTGTTTAATGTTACAGTAAATAAGAGAGCAGTAAGCCAAATCAATTTACATGACCTAAGAACCTTAACAAAAGAGCATAATTTTGGCTCAATATTCCTTTCGGCTCATGTCTCCAAGTGTATAAAAATGAATACGAATCAAAAGCACGATTATCTCGCTTTTGAATCCATTGGTTGGATTAGCAACTACTACTGTGGATCGTAATAATTTTCGATGTTTATGGATGTACAATACCTCTGGAAAACATTCCAAGAAATATACCACATTGTGTTGGTCACCAAATGTCATTACACGCGTGACATTTGACAGTGGCATTTACAGATATTGAAACCGAGTTCCGGCAATTTGTAGAGAGCCGGCGTGGTGGTCTTAATATCTGTCATTACCAGTCTCCTGACTGTAACGGATTACACCGATTAATTATTAACTTTTGCGCTGCACAGATACTTATGAATTTCGAGAGTGATAATACTGTTCGATAGGTGTGCAATTTAAGATTTAAAGTCCAAATAATGCACACATAATATATACCATCGTTATTATATATCCGATGTAATGTATGCAATAATGTTAATTTTTTCAAAAGCAACTCGCCGTAACAGCGGAAAGAAATACCGGGCAGATCATATTACTTGAAAGAATAAAAAACTGAAATTTCCCAGCAATCAACATTAAACACTATCAAACGAACAATAAAAATATTTTTTTACATTTACCCTATTGAAATCTATATAGTGACGTCAACTCAGACTTGAGTCACGTAGCACACTTGAACTGTGTATTTACGGGTCGGTCACCGTACACCGTACTGTGCGTGTGACACTTCGCGCCTGCTAGCGTCGCCGACATTGTAACAACAGATTAGGACATTGTGTAGGTGACCTAAACCAGACTACCTGCCTATTGTTCGTTGCGGGGCGATCTACACGTCTTTTCTCCTGTACCCGTCCCTTTTAATCCTAATTTTATAGGTCTGTACGCAATGATCCAAGTGTTTTAAGTATTTATGAGTAAAGGTAATCACTTAACATTAGATAAGCTGTGTGCTCTTTTGTCGGGCCTATGCAATATTAAAAATCTTATGTACTAATCGGCAATTTATAATCTGAGCTATAATCTAGAATAAAGACATAAACCACATACGTAAAACATATTAACACTTTGATATAGGCTTACTTACTTTAAAGACCAACGACGGAGACTAGCTCGGTGGCGTAGTTATACTGCGGTGCAATTACAGAGCTGAGGTCTCGGGTTCGAATCCCCGGTCGGGCGAAGTGATATTGGATTTTCTATTCATTATCAGCCCGGTGTCAGAAATAAGTGTCCGATATGGCAATAGGCTCGCTTTGTATCACATCGTGGGACGCAATACAAATGGCGAAATGTGGGTGTCCTGGTTGCACCTCTGCCTACCCCTTTTGGGATAGAGGCGTGATGTTTATGTATGTATGAAGATGGATGACCTACTGAAGGTTGGCAGAAAGTTGTTGTAGACAGGTCTCTTCCAAGAGGTCGCTATTTAAATTATGTGGCGAGGCCTATGTGTACGAGTGGCTTTCCTGTTTGTAAGTTTATTGATGATGAATCATGAAGCCTAATATTGCCTTAAGACTGGCTATATCACGGCTCTACTATATGCAATGATGTCTTTAAATAACATTTTCCATTCAAAATAAATTTTACGTACACCGGTTACAAGTAGCGAATACTGTCGATCGAGTATTAGTTTTCTTGTCTGACTTGCATTTCCGTGGTAAAAAAAATTAAGTGGCTACCTATTCCGTCTCATTACCAAAGTCCGACTACCTCTAAATATTGACGTCAATCTTCGCCGGTGCACTTGTAGTGATCACTTAAATAACAGTACAATAAGCCACAAAAAACAGCAATGCCTACTACACCTACGATTTCTAGTTATTTTCTTATTTTTATCCTGCTTCACTAAAGTAATTTAACTGCGTCTGATAGTATGGGTATCTCCATATCAGGCACAAATTCCTGACTTCGGGCTGCTGATGAATAAAAAAATCCAATATCACTTTGCCCGACCGGAGATTTGAACCTGACACTGAGGTCTCAGGCTTTGTAATCGTATCGTAGTACAACCACGCCACCGAGACAGTTGTTCATTGTAATTTCGATAAATATTCGTATTAAGCCCCGTTTACACGGGAGAGTTTTTTGCGTCGAGAATCGTATGCGATTATCGCATGACATAACTGCCATAGGATTATCGTGCTCTGACAATATTTACACGATGCAATTTTTTCATATCCTTACGATAATCGTATCTTCGAAGCGATAAACTCTCTCCGTGTGAATGGGGCTTTACCTATAAATATCTGTTCTCATGTGTTTGTATTTGTATATGCGCGCATGACACATGCATGATTCTCCTGTGGGGTTACGTTATTTGTATAACTAAAGCAAGTTCACTGTTTTAAACCGACTACAAAAGTCAATTTCGTTAGTGGCGGATCGAAATATCGCATTTTATATCCGCCTGGATAACAACCTCCGTACACTATAATATGACACACGTGTGTCGCATTTCAAGCTCATCCTGAATTCATTTAGAAACAGTCATGTCAGCCATATTTGTGTCAAGCGAACATAACCCTTAATCATCGAAGGATACCCTGTTTGACAAGATGAAAAGCTGTAAAACCCCCCTTTCGTTGCCCCGGACGAGGCCAAAAGGGGTATGTCAGTGTCACTGGCCTTCCAGCCCGGCACGCTGTAGGTATTGCGGTCGAGTTAGATATATCGAAGGATACCCTATCTGGACTACACTACAGTTCCCATCACGCGCATTACATTTACCGTATCATTATTTAAAAATATCGATATAATTATCAGGCCCGTGTAAGCAGTTACATCAGCCAGCGTGTCGTCGACATGTCGCATCTCACATTACACCGACGCCGCTCTGCGTGGCGTGATGTCTCCTGACCAAGCATTTGTCGCGATTCGCTGACTACAAATAGTATTTAGGACAGCTGCTACCTGCGTGTGGCATGCTTAATAGCGAAATATATACATATATACGGATACTAAAGTTTTTATGTCTGTTTTTGTTTACTTTCGTTTGAATAAGTTTTGAAGGTTTTATGTATATGAGGTGTAGAAGCATGTACAAAGTAAAATTACAAGGTAGTCATAAATTGTCTATGGTAATAGTATACGTGAGATTTCTGCTAAAATGGGTCAAATGTGGCTCTTTTTGTTTGTACCTTATGGCATCCGCGTCGATTCATATGCAGTGATACATGGCTGTATGATATATCTAATATCTATGGATATATTATAACTATGTATAAACTTTCAATAAATCATGATACATAGAAAAAAAATTTAACTCAATAATGTTGACAGAGTTATCTTCAAATAATGACAGCTTCTTTGTTTCATTTTATCTGTGCGCCATTTTTATTTTATTTAGCCATATTTTAACTCTTAAATGTCCAACATAGAAGGACGAAGTCGCAGGAAGTTCTTAGTATAAATATTTAAACAATAAAAATTGTCTAGCGCAGGTTAATAAACTGTACGTACTTGTTCCTACGTCATACACTTGATGTTTTAACTCACCTATTTAAACACAAATAGATTTGTAATCATTGTATGAACCACAAAGTGTATTAATAGAAAACAAACTACAATTTTCGTAGAAAGGGTTCCATTGCGGGAAAGTAATTAATTCACGTGAGGGGTGTTAAATACTTAGCATGATTTCTTGACTTTATGAGCCATAACTGGGCTGGCCAATACCCCCTTTCCACTTCCGATCATTTTTCCTTCCCTCTCTCCTCCAATTTTTGATGAGCCGGCAACACATCCATGAACCAACCGTTGTGGATGTTCATGGGCGGCAGTGATCACTTACCATCAGGTGACGTGTTTGCTCGTTTGCCAGACCTATGCAATAAAAAAAACTAGGCTGGAATAGCGGAGAATAACTTAAGCTTTCTTGATCCTACCGAATGTAGAGTTGTCACTCACTAATGAGTTGGGACCTACTCTCCATGCGGTGAGTAAGGTCTGATTCAGTAGAGTACAAATAACTTATTTTTCGCATTAATATATAGCAATGATTAGCTCTTTGACATGTCTATAAATAGTTCATCACAGAGATCGTCAATGATCGTCTGGTGTCAAAAACGCTGTTATCAAAATATTAGGAACAGTTTTTCTCTCTTAACATTTTATTGTACTCCTATTGAAAACGTTACTGGTAAAGGTCGCGGGACGTCGCTGGATGCAGGCTGCCTCCAACAGGTCACTGTGAAAATCATTGGGAGAGGCCTATGTTCAGCAGTGGACTTCCTTTGGCTGATGGATTGAAAACGTTAATATTATTGGATTAGGCGTATAAATGTTTGTTATTTATATTATGAAAACATATATCAAACAATGCGTTAGATATTTTTTAAATTTTATTTATAATTCCAAATTTCGCGACAAGAAGAAGATAGATGACTTATATTAACATTTTTGACAGCCTCCGTGGCGCAGTTGGCGCTGGCTGTGAAACAAGAGGCCTCAATTCGATCCCCGTACCAAGGTAAATTTTTATGTGTTGCACAAGAATTTGTATCAGGTGTGGGTGTTTGTGAGGCTGAAAAGGCTCTCTTATTTTCTGACACCCACGACACAAGACTCAATTTGTAACCTTACTATGGGGTCAGGTATGTGACTGTTGGATGTATTTGTTGTATTTTTTATCAAAGAAGTATATAGTCACATCAAACAGCACCCTAGATAGGCTGCTATGTGTATTATATGTGTTCTAGGAGATCCTACATATACACATGATAAGTAACGTGCACACGAGCATTAATCAGATGAAAGGGTTCCTACAGGGACGGGAGTGCGCAGTGACCTGTGAGGAGACTCTGGCGTGTGCATATTAACCGGATGAGCTCCTCCGGTCGGGGTCAGGTCAAGGTGAAGCTTCCATGGCATAACACTCAGGGGGTCTATAGAGTATAGTCGTGTTATTGTGATGACTGCTTTGTCGTCAGAAAGAAAGCAAAAGTTGAAAGCGTTGTAGCGTTTTTTTCTTACGGTATTCAAACTGCGACAGTGAAGTGCGTACAATACGCAGAGAGACTAAATGTGAAGCAAAAAGAAACAGTTTCCACTGGCCAGGGACTTTTATCTAACTGTAATGTTGACAAGCTCAAATGTCACTATGACAGGTTTACCAGTCGCGGTGGTCGCTATCCTGACGAAACCGAATATCGTACCATCAGCTTTTGGGGTTCCGCCATCATGAATGCCGACGTGAAACGCTACTGCAAAGATGGTACTAGTCATCACATTTCTGGGACTCTCGGACACCATGTTTTATCTATCGTAAAACATGGTGCATATTTTTATTTATGTTCATCACAAAAAAAAACAATTTCGAAGTTACGATAACCAGACCTTTATCACTAGCTTAGCAATAACTCACTTTAAACCATACCAAGATCCGTAGAGTTTGGTATACCTAGTCTATAAATGCGCAAAGATATCGTAGCTTTTTCCTTAATATATTGGTTATCTTTTAAAATCGTAAACTTGTCTGCGATTCGCAAGCGACATTATTACCTCCCTAATTATTCCAACATGGGTTCCGATAAAATAAAAACATCACCATAATATTTATACCCATTTTCCTTCAATTTAGACGCACCTTATAAACGTTTCTACAAAAATCTAGGCCAATTAGAACTTTAAATAAACCAAGCAAAAAAATGCGAAAGAATTCACCGCGTACCGAGAACCGAGTATTATCCTTAACCAACGTCATTGGCTTACTCAGAAGCGACCCTCCAGACTCCAGACAATTGGCTATTTTATTGCGATAACGTCATTAAACCACACAATGCATGCATATTTTAGTAAGTTCTAAATAAAAGCAAGTCATTAGTCATAAGTACAGGGATGGAATAATAATTGCCAGACAACTAAAAGCTAGAGGATATTTGCATCCGTCAGTAAAGCGACCACTCTTCACACGAGTGCACACGAGCCACGATAAAAGAAAACCCAACGTAAGAACACTCACCAGAATGATACATTTCGGGTTCAGCTTATCTAACTATGTCCGATTTCGGACAGACCAGCATAATTTTATAATGATGAGAGATAAAAATCTTTCCCCGGTGTCTACCCTATTTGCACTACACTGCGTATACAATTAGGCTATTTGTAGTTACTTTTCCGTGCCAGGTAATAAAAGATCAAAATAAATAATAATATATTCACACAACAGTTAACAAATAGTTCTGACCCCACACTAAGATAATTTAAGTCTTGTGTCATAGTTATCAGGAAATACGAGAGACTTGTCGATCTCACAAATAACCAGACTCGAAACAAATACCTGTGGATCACACGAATATTTGTATCAGTGCCGGATTCGAACCCGCGGCCTTTCGTTAAACTGCCGGCGTCTTACCAACTGCGTCGCAGAGGCTGTCAAAAGACACTTATATTAAAGTGTGAAAATGTTCAGTGGTTAGTCCTTCTTTTAAATAATCGGTGAACATACATTTACAAAAAAGATTCCGAAGAATTGAGAACCTCCTCCTTTTTTTGAAGTCGGTTAAAAATGACGACAACAGTAAATAATGGATCGACATGATTTTTTGCATGGCAATAATGCGCATGTAAATATTCACGATTCATGCTGGTACAGATTGGATAACGCATGAATTCACAATAATAAAATTGAGAATAAAAGCTATACTTGTATTAAGTAATATGCAAGAGAGATAAAGGTGCAAACATCTTCAATGCTAGAAAATTATAGCAGGTACATACTCGTATAATAAATTTGTAACCGATCGATTTCTGTACATGGAAGATAAACGAGAAAAACTAACATCGGGAGCTGTAATAACGTAATAAAACAAAAAAATATATTTGGAACATTTGTCTGTTTGTCTGTGCGGTTGTGCGCGATGATCTAAGAAATGACTTAACGGATTTCGATGTTTGGTATGGAGGTAGCTTACATCCTAGATTAACACTTAGGCTCCTTTTAATCACGAAATAGGTAATGTTTCCTTGGGATGAAGAAGGAATTCTGATATAATTGTTACTTTTTTACACTGAAAGGGATGGGATGGGACTGGATTACATGCCTTGAGTGAGAATGAGACGGGAAAGGACGGGATACAACGGGACGGGACGGGGAATTTCAAATAAAGTTAATCACGAAGAGGAAGTTTGCGGGCAGAAGCTAGTAACACATATGATGTTTGAGAAACAATTTCTCAAACATCATATACTCACCGGGCTTTAAGGATACGTAAGATACCCAAGATTTTTCAATCAATACAGAAAATATGTAGCATTTATTAGGTGTTAAACCTAGATGGAAATCTCATGCATACGGTGGACTCATCACTCGTGGTGACTCACCTCCAAATTTCCCAATTACTCAAATTACTCTCCTTTTAGAAAGATTTCTTTTTAGATTAATTTCCTTTTAGAAATTATTCATAAATCTACATTTTTTTTAAACTACGTTCCACATCAAAACTATATTAGTCTATTGCTGGCATCCTCTATCAAGAGCAGTCACGCCTTAAGGCTACTAATCCACTACGCTGACTTCGTGCGGGTTGGTGTATAATCTTGTTCTAAAGAACTCTAAGGCGTAGATACATGTTTTCTGACGATATTTCAATATACGCGCACGCCGCGTGACACAAATTCACCCAGGAGTAAGCACTGTGCCCATAATGATAGATGGTTGACTTTCGCAGATCAAAAAATCAACTATCTAGTATCTGATTATCAAAAACATCATCTACATAAGCACAAACTATGCCTAGAAGTTGTGTCCCGAATTGGTACCTTTAACTACCTCTCTAGGGATACAGATTACAGACGTAAGCTTACGAGTGTGTGTGTCATTTTTTGTCATTGTTGAAGTAGGTGATGGACGATGTAATTTTAAAATAAGCTAGAGTCGATACCTCGCGCTCAACCCTGCGACCAAGCATTTAGATTAATGCAGTTATATATTTATAAGAAAAATAAGAAGAGAGATGTGGATAAAGAGCGCGGCGTGGCGCGGCGCCTGGCGCGCGCTGCGTCGCCGCCGGCAACGGTAATCACCGCGGTTTATGTGCCCACTGCCCGTGTAACAGTAACTTTTATTTTGCAAGGAACGCTTAACGAGCGTGTTTTCGTCTTAGGCTACTTGCACACCGGGCTTTGTGACGCTTTCAGAAGGCAGAGAAAGAGAAGAAAGGGATACGGATTTTACTCGCAATATCAGTGTCAGATTTTAAGTTTCCAATTCCAATCACAGGTTATTAAGACTAGACCGGATGTGAAACAACAAGTCGTGGGGTTCGTTCCCGCCCCAGACAAATGTCTGAGACATCCACAAATATTTATTTTAAGACCTAGTGTTGTGCCATCGGTAATTTTTGGAAGTGGTAGAGCTACGCTGTTCTCAGCTATGACGATGAATGGACAGGCTCGTCTGGGGTACAACCACTGTCTCACAGGAATTCGACATGAAGTATCGCGTTTCGTTCGGCCAGTGAGATTACCGGATGCCCATTGGAAAATTTATTGGAAGAGGAACATTTTCCTTCCCATTCCCCTCTCGATTTTATGGCCCGGCAACACATCCATGATCCAAGCTTTGTGGATGTTCATGGGTGGCAGTGATCACTTACCATCAAGTGACCTGTTCGCTCGTTTTCCGGACCTATGCTATAGAAAAAACCTACGCAATAAAAAATCCTAATGTCTGAAAAGTACAAAAAAACACTGAAATGAAAAATTGCTGGCCGAAACGGTATCTTCATGGCATAAGTCACGTATCCCTTATCCTTTTAGGACAGTGATCCCAAAGATTTAATCTCAAGTGTGGGCGCGTCCCTACCGACGTGCGTCGTCTGGACGCTATAAAAGTGTGAAAGTTTTAATTACTTTATTTTTTATTTTATGGGACCCTGGCGCTAACAACGGTGCCTCTGTCTTGCTTATCATGTTTATTATAAAAATGTACATTAGTTCCACAGTTTTCTCACGATTGCAATAACACGAAATATTGATGACATATTGAATGACTTGATAATGAAATTAAACAGTTTTCTTAATCCTACTCTACTCTTACTCCTTTCTCTGTCCTGCCTCTTCGTGTGCATTTATCAGAGGTCATATATTCGTACCTGCCCGACTAGTGGCCACCGTGTACAATGGTGGAATCCCAGACCCAGACAAGTGTGCGATTCGTGTGAAACTACTCCGTGTATACCCCGTTTCTAGCAGACGGGTATACATAGTTGTGTCACTGGTGTCTTTATCTATACTGCATTACTATCAGCTGAATTGCTCTCCATTTGTCGTGACAGTATAAACGCATATGATTGGCGGGACGTAACTAGTACGCATGTTGCAATAAGTTTTTATTATACAATACGCGCGGCAAACGAGCAAATAGGTTACCTGATGGTAAGTGATCACTGCCGCCCATGAACATCCACGTGGGATCATAGATGTGTGGCCGGCCCATGAATTCGGTAGGAGAGCGGTAAGGAAAAAGTGTAGGAAGAGGAAAGGGGTACTGGGCAATCTCGATTAACGAACGAGACGCGACAACTAAGCTTTCGCTTCAAGTTGATCTCCTGTGAGTCAGTGGTACCACCCCAGACGAGCCTGCCCATTCATACTGAGTCATGACTGACTACAGCGTGACTTTACCACCTTATAATTATATACTCGTAACCCGGACTAGTCTTAGTAATCCTTCCTAAAACTTGCACAAAATTACTCTTCCTGAGAATCGAATCAAAGATCCCTAGTTTCACAACCCAAATAAGCTGCAAATAGCCCAATAACTCAAGGAAACAGCTTTTTGAAATGAAATACCTCAAACAAAATATGTAAAACTTTTGCCAGTCTAGCCCTTCCAATCGAACACACAGGGCACTAGAGAGTATCGATCGTCCCTCAGCCCTCATCCCCCCTCCGCGCAGCCTCCCTCCGCCACAGTGCTCATGTGGTGAGCCCTGTCTAATTAACATATGGCTGCTTTTTACACTTGTGACGTCACGCAAAGAATGAATAATTACTCCTTCATTTGATACCGTTCATTATACGGATTATGCGGTAAATTATAAATATACGTATAAAAAATAAACAAATGAAATGAGATCATTAAAGATAAGAAATATTAATGAGAATTGGAACTGTAAAACATTTATTTAGATATGTTTATATAACTGGGTTTTCATTAGTCTAATAGGTAACAAGAAGTAGTAATGCTATAGGTAAAATACCCCATGTATAATAACATAATGAATATTTATACTCAAGGAAGTTATAATAATGTGTGTAATACGAGTAGAGCTACGATGCATATCTGCTACTCGTATTCCTGCTCTTATTTTAAAAATATGTTATGTATTCTAAATTACTGATCCGAAAGCAAAAGATCTGGAAAAATGTTTTGTAATATTACACCATTATATCATCATCATCATCATTAGCATCTTCGACCATAGGAGGTCCATTGCTGAACTGCATAGCATGAAACGTCTATTTATAAGGTGGGACGACCACGTAAATCGACGTGAAGCGACAGCTTTGCTGTCGCGTTTCGTTCGGTGAGTGAGATTGCCAGATGCCCAATACCCGTTACTTCTTCCCATCCGTTTTCCTTTCCTCTCCACTCCTGATTTCAAGGGCGGCAAGTAATCTATAATATCCAAGCGTTGTAGATGTTCATGAGCGGCAGTGTTCACTTACCATCACGTGACCTGGATGCTCGTTTGCCGGGCCTATGCTATAAAACTGCTTATAAAACAATAACCTCGTAAGATTTGCATAAAGTCGCTAGTTGCAGACCGCTGTGGTAATCCTTGGAGGAGGCCTATGTTCATCACTACAACAACTGCTCAAAATGCAAAAACGTGTTTTAGGACGAAAACTATACACGGGAAATACCAAGAAAACCTGTTATGAGCACTAAAACTTAAACAAGGTTTGGCCATTTTTAGAATTACTATCTGCTTACTTGTTGCCTCATCCTAAAATACAAACACGCCACCTTGACGACTCCTGCGGAGTATTTTTTATTTTTATAAAAATAAATGCCAATCGTGAAATTGCGGTCAAAATCGTTCAAATATACATATACTTGATAATTAATTGGAGCGCAGTCCAGATAGAGTAATCCTCGGCAAGAAGCGTAGACATCTAGTCAGCCGACATTCTTATAACATTTGACAGTGCAAGATTAGCCCTAAACCAGAAGGACCCCATGCGACAGGACCTCGCATATAAAGGGAAGCCTGACTCAGCCTAACCTTAAGTGTAACTTAAATAGACGCAGTACAGAAGCAAGCTTATTGGCCATCGTGAACCTACACAAAACTTTTCCATGCCAGTTTAGCCTCCGTGGCACAGATGGTAAGACGCCGACTGTAAAAGAGGCCGCAGGTTCGATCCCCGCATCGATACAAATGTTTGTGTGAACCAGAATGTTTCGGGTCTGCATGTTTGTGAGACCGAAAATTTTCGCGTAGTTCCTGATACCCACGACACAAGACTATTTCTTAGTGTGGGATCAGGAATGTGTATGTGACTGTTGGGTATTTATTTATTAACTAGAATCGTTGAAATCCAAACGAACACAAACGACATGAATCAACTCTAATTGCACTACACTTTTGCATGTAATTGTAAATAATGTTCGCTGAACATCATAGTCGGTAAATGTCATGTCGTCGACAAAGTTAAAAACAAATTCCTATTAAAAAGTGATCTAACTTTCTCCAACAGGGATTCAAATACGTCATCAAAGCAAATAGTTTATTTATAAGTTAGATGACACGGATGTTGACATGCATAATATTGCGCAAGTTAGTATTAACTTTGTCATAAACAAGGCATTTAAATGTTTTCGCATGATAATTCGCACAGTCATCACACTATTATGAAATATACACACTAATTTGCGATAGCTACCCAAATGGATATCGAGACGGAGGTCGCAGGTTTGATTCCGAATTCTCCTATTCAAAGAATTGTAACTTTTCGACCTACACGTTTTTATTATATAGAAAATCTTACCTATAAAGGAAAACATTATGTGAAAATACTCATTACTGAAGTGCTTCTACGAGTATAACAATACCAAATTTATGTGCAGTCTTTCAATGCCAGCAAGCCATTCTATATCACACGATATAAATAATAAAACCATCTATTTTGTAATAGTACTCCTGATTTTTTTCTACTTTATAAAAAAATACCTTTATTTGTACTTAGGTATTTCACTTTTTTAAGCATATTACTTATCTCTGTCCCTTTCTTTTTCAGATGCAGGATATCCGCTACTGAACATAGTAGGAGACGTATAGGTATTATTATTTTTTGTATTATATTGGATCAGTCCATATACGTTATTTCCGTACCAAATTTGAACAGTGAAAGCTTCGCACAAGATGCCTGAGACGACAATTGAGGAATTCGCCGTACAAATACATGCTGATGTTAGATATTATTAGGCCGGTGTCCAGTGCAGAGATTTTTATTTAATAAATAATAATAATACACCTAACATTCATATACATGGTCCTGACCCCACACTAAGATTGAGTCTTGTGCTGTGGGTGTCAGGAACTGCGAGAGACTTTTCGGTCTCTGAAATACCCAGACCCAAAACAAATACCTTTGGTTCACACATTTGTCTCGGTTCCGGGATTGAACCCGTGGCCTCTCGTTTCACAGTCGGCGTCTAACCAATTGCGCCACGGCGACTGCCTATCTTAATTATCGTTTCATTCCTGTAAAAGACGTGTAATAATAGCGCTGTTTTAATTTCCACTTTAGGGTCATTTCTACCCTATAATAAGGATTCAAACTCTACATTATTTATTACGCCAGTGACTCATGCAACATAACATGAAAAACATTTCGGTTACCTATTGGGTATAATATTTAAGTATAACTGTTGGATTTGTTAACTTGCTCAAAAATCATTTACTTATTTGTCTTGCTAATATTTCGCAATTTTTCGTATTGACTGCTTAATCAGCGGGACCAACACATGACGTAGCGATAATCGGGAGTTTCCCTGCAAGTGCCAACGTAGCCCAAACTATTACATCTATCAAATTACTATTAACAATATTTGTATCAAGTGTCTCATATTTGCTTATTGAAATACCTACATGTCCCTATATAATTTTGGTAACTACGCTTAAATGTATTAAATTAAATATGACTCTAAAATTAACAAAAAGATTATGTTATCCAATATTATTTAACTGACATTATCTTATACAGCCACAGGAACTAAGCAGGTACTGACATAAACTCACTCTTGGCTTAACATGTGGTATTTCTGAAACGATTGCGTCGTTCTGGAGCCAGTTATAAAATTATAAGCGAAATCATATTGCGCCAAACTCGTCACCTTCTAATGTAAACGCGAAGAAATTATTTTAATATTTTATTATTATATTCATGTTTCAATTTGCCAACAATAAAATACCTAACATGCAGCCCCTGAAATAATTATCATAGCAAAATCCCCCAACAGAAAAGGGTAGGCGTTATCCCAAGACCCTCCAGTAAATCCATTCTTATACAAAACTTAGCAGCACGCTCGAATTAATGCAAAGAGGCTTTGCCACTGAACTTTATTCCCGTTCCGTTTCAACTGATACAGCTGCAGCTTACGATCTCGCGTATTGTGAAAACATAACCGACTTAACCTATTTCTTGACACACTGCCAATCGAAATACAACCTTATCCAGAAGCACTAAGCTACATAAAAGAAAGAAATGTTTTGGTAAGAAATAACTTGTATTCAAATTTCAACTTTAACAGATTGTATTAAAGTTGATTTTAGGTTCTTACGGTGGCCACTCAAGACATTCAAAAAACTTCCGGGATATGTTACGGGTCAACAGCGCAAGTTTTCAGTAAAATGAGAAATGTTCTTTGTAAAACTTCTTACAGTTGCGAAAACGTTTCTTTGGATCCATTTGTCAGAACCTTTTACATCTTAAGGAGATAATTGCCATATAGCATTCGTTACGCTGTAACAATAGCATAGCTTTGCTAATAGGCATTTAAATTAATATAGAAAACCAGAAAGCGAAACGATGGACTTCCAAAAGGTAGATAGACATAGCTAATGTTGCAGGAAGTTGCTGGATGGAGGCAACTTGCAGCAGATCGCTGTGAAAATCCTCGGTGGAAGCCTTTGTTCCGCTGTAGACCTCCTGTAACTGTACAGTGATAAACATAAAAAACCATACTAGATAGAGAAAGCACTCTGTCCATGTTAGAATATTGTTCCCACATACTTATTCTAACTTGATTTCTGTCGAAGAGGACAAATATATACAGTCCCTGTGCACCTCGAAATAATGAGATTTTTACAAGAACGGCTAGGAGTGCTCCTTGACCGCGTCGAGAGGGTCCTAACTAGCAAATTCTTACGCCTCCCGACCGTTCTGCTTATAACCTCGGCGCGACGTTTCTTTCACTATATTTTTTTGTCATTTTGATCTACAAATTCAGATAAATAAAACAACTGGCAAGTTAAATGATACCTCCAAAAATATGAGATAATCTTTACTGAGATCAATTATTAGGACGAGTTCAATATTTCAATAAATAGTAGGTATCAAATATTTTAAAGACAAATGTATATCGCAGTTTCATAGTAGCGAAAAAATCGTTTTATTCTTAGGATGTCGAATTATTATGTTATTAATAACACGTCAATTATAAAAAACTCTTGTTATTTGAGTCAGTTTTTCCACTAAAATATTATAGAAAATAATCGTTAACACACATAAAAAAAAAAGAAACAAAGATTCCGATGAATTGAGAACGTCCTCCTTTTTTGAATAACCACATGGGTGTTTGTGACCTACTCAAATAATTATTTTTAATGTTATATCAACGACTAATTTAATTTCTGCGGTCGATTCACTGTTCCAAAGAACTGTGATTCACGTACAGATTTATAAACGACAAACCGTTTTAATTATTTCTGTAGTGAGTTTTCCTGTCCTATTGCCGGGTCACCCACCCTGCGTGTCAATTGACGGAGCAAATAACTAGTACAGTTTTTTTATCTTTTATGACTATTAACGCCTTTTTAATAACATGTCGGAAAAATCATATTGAAGTTTTTCATTATGGCTTAAAAACCCACAATGTGACAGCTAGAATATAATCTTAAATCTCCAATGATTAGAGACGAATTATGTCTATTTCTACACCTATAACTGTAATAATATTCCGACCAATGTACATCTCACTGCAACGCACGAGTCTCCCTACAAGTTTTGATTGAGAAGGCTTAAGCCACATCTATAAAGAGGCTGTTTAAAGATTCTATGGATGTGTTTATTTGTGAATTGATAGAGCCTTTCTGAAGACCGAGATATAGTACAAATCTATTGATTTGGGCTGTACTCTACAGTAGGGTTGACTGCTGTGGTACACTGTCTCATAGAAAACAACGTGAAGTTGGATACTATTGTAGTTACTGTTACATACTGTGGTATGATATTTGAATCTGCTTAGAAAGCAACCGGACGGACGCCTGTCTACAAGGTAGAAGGATGACCTGGCTAAGGTTGCAGGAAGTCGCTGCATACAGGACGCTTCCAACAGGTCGATATGGAGATCCTTGGGGAGGCCTATGTTCAGCAGTGAACGTCCTATGGCTGAAGAGAGATGGGGAAAGCAACCAAGGTATGCAAACGATTAGACCGACTTTACTATTTTTTTCTGTTATTTTGCTAACATTGTGTTTATATGTCTAGTGTACAATAAAGTTTTAAGTAAATAAAATAAATAAACTGTGACAATGATTGACTCTCTTAGGGTTCAACCTGTGTATCCGGTTACGGACAGGCAGACATGATTGAATCGGCCGCCATGAGACGATTAATGTCTCTTTACGACGAATACTTTGAATTGGATCGCACTTACCACCAGGTGCGTTGAGATCTCTTTGTCGCTCCAATATAAAAATGTTGCATGTCCTACTTGCACGATGATAGTACATGGAACTTCGGTACGAGTTCAAACATTACCTAGGCCGTAAATCGAGCGAATTTCTTTAAGTTACACGCTCATGGAAGAACTACGGGTTTTAAACGCATAAAAATATTTCGTCAGTAAATGTCATAACGGATCAAAAAATATTATGATTAAGAACGTAGGAAAATTGATATATTGAGAAAAAAATTATAATTATTGATTAAATGAAGAAGGGAAAATATTCACATACACTAAAAAAATTCGCAAATTAATTAAAACCAAAACACGCAAATATGTATTAAGAAAAAATCCATACAAAAAGAAACCGCTGAGGACAGGATTCGAACCTGCGCGGGTAGAACACATTGGATTTCAAGTCCAACTCCTTAACCACTCGGACACCTCAGCTGTGTGAGAAGCTGTCGAAATTTAATACCGATATCGCAATCATTATCTCTACACACATTTATGTATTCAGTGACGTCACTACAATTACATTCTTCAAAGGAGTATCAAAAGATATTTTAAGTAGATATAGCTATTTAACGATAATAAGCGTAATAAAACCGTAAACTAGTAAAAATAAACTGTAGAAACTGTTCGTATTTAATGAGCACCAGCCCAAAGTTGCAATCCACTGTTAAAATAGGCTTCTTCATTTGTCCGCCACCGAACTATATAGATCCTTTGCTGTTCTCTTCATCAAAAACAATTGTTTATACTCATGTGGTTTATATTAAAAATCTATGATAAATATTTTAATATGTTAGAAAAATACAGAATGTAACTCATTGATTTAAAAACTACTTTTAGTGACGATGATGTAAGTAGAATTTTCTGTGTGTGTGTGTGTGTGTGTGTGTGTGTGTGTAAAATAACCCAACTGTAGATATTTAAAATTGAAATTGATTATGTACATTTGTTATACTTGACGTTATCCCGGCCGGTCACAAGGTCCGCCTTCCTGCATAATGGTCTTTTCGCCGGGTCTTCAGCTTTTGGTTGTGAGGCCGTTGACTCTGATACTCTGTGGCAACATCAAACCAACACTTTGTTGGTCGACCTTGAAGTCAAGGCCCCACTATATTGATGCTCAAATATGCTTTGCCGAACTCGATCTGGCTATTTTGGGTTAAAAGAAAAAAAAATATTTAATAATAAATTCTGTCGATAGCGTGTTAATGAAATGTTTTATTTTGTTCATATTTCCAAACAAAGTTACCATCTTTCAAAAGAATAAAACACAGCTTTCGAAGTTGTCTCGAATGTTGCCAATCATCGTGTTTCAAAAGAAAGTCCGCTATTATTCCCCGATATTTTTTTATAAAGCAATATTGATTTTGCATCAATTTGCCAGGGACTATTAATATAACCAAGACATATCCAGTTACCCGAATTCGGGGTTGCCACGTGGCGACAATTTAAATAATATTTTCTTGGAATAATAAGTCTTATACTCATGGATGTTTTGGGTGAATGGAGTGTAAAAAAAGCTTTTGCCTTTTTTATATTCCGCATAAAGAAATGTCTTTTATTTTCTAACATTATTAATATTGTGGTGGACTACAAGATTGAAAAAAATACATCAAGAATAACAATTATTTCTATTCAATAAAATATACGACTACCATGGAATAGACTTGAACCCAAACATCACACAGATATAATAGAAGGGTACAAGCAGTTTACTTTATTTACGAAAGCTAAAAAAACTGCAAAAAGCAATTCCAAATATAATAACAATATTATGACTTAGAAAAGATAGCAATTAAAAGAATTCCTCCCACGTGCAAATATAAATTTTCCCCGAAACTCAAGGACTAACTGTCGGTTACCTGGCAACACCCTCGCCGAGATACTTGATGTTTTTCTTTGTACTCCCAGGGTATTTTATTACCGACCCCTGTCCTTTTGTCTTTGCAAACTGGATCGATGAGTCGTCTCCTTAGTCTCGGAAGATGAATTAACATTTAATTACATTACTTTGTTTATTTAGCCACGGTCTGATTTTACAGTAGGTATTTTGAATGAATATTGAATTTCAATTCAAGTGAATACCCGGATTTTTTTTTCCTTTAGTTTCTCTGCTATGTTTTGTGATAACATTTAACATAATATGTAGGTAGTGCATGTATATTTTAGATATTTCATTGTGATGAGATGCTCACTCAACGAGGTCCTAACATAATATTTATACATATAAATATAATTGAAGTGTCTGTATCTGTAAAGTGAAAATAACATATTATTATTTACTGAAAGCCCATTTTTTTGTCTGTCTGTCGTTCTTTTTGTTACCACTAATGTCGAGAACGGCCGGACCTATTTGGACGGGAATAAGAATATAAATAATAAATAAATACATCCAACAGTCACATACATAGTTCTGACCCCCATATTAAGATCAATTAAGTCTTGTGTCGTGGGTATTAGAAACTACGAAAGACTTTTCGGTCCCACAAACACCCAGACCCGACACAAATATTTGTGGGTCACACAAACATTTGTGTTGGTGCGGGGATCGAACCTGCGGCCTCTCGTTTCACAGTCGGCGTCTGACCAACTACGCCACAGAGGCTGTCATATTTCACTGATAGATAGCAATTTTTTTTGCCGGAGTAACTTAGGCTACTTTTATTTTTTATATTGGGATTTCACAAACAATAGGAATTATAATAAGTTTGCTTATTTTGGAATTTTCCTAAGTTTCTTTACTTTGGATTGTTAAAAAGATTCCTTAACTAGGAATTTTGATAAATTAATGAATTTTAGTACATTTCCTTATTTTGGATTTTTGAAAAACATGTATTTTAATAAATTTGCTTATTCTGTTTTTTTTATAAGTTTCCTTATTATGGATTTTTTAAGTTTCCTTATTATGGATTTTTTATAAAAATACGAATTTTAATAAGTTTGCTTATCTTGGATTTTAATGAAAACACGAATTTTAAAAAATTGCTACTTTTCGAGTTTTCATCAGTTTGCTTTTGGATTTTTGATAAAAAAATAAGGAATTTTGATAAATTTCCTTATTTTGGAATTTTAATAAGTTTTCTTATTTTGGGATTTTGTAAATAGTACGAATTTTAATAAGTTTCTTTATTTAGGATTTATGATAAATGAACGAATTTTAATAAACTTGCTTATTCTGGATTTTTTATAAGTTTCCCTGTTTTGAATTGTTAATAAGATTCCTTTATTTGTAGTTTTGATGAAATATCAAATTTTTATATTTTGGAATTTGGATAAGTTTGCTTATTCTGGATTTTGAATAAATTTTAATAAGTTTGCGTTTTTTTGGGATTTTGGAAGGAGTACGAATTTTAATAAGTTTCTTTATTTTGGAATTTACATTAGTTTGCTGATCTCTGATTTTTGATAAAAACACGAATTTTAATAAATTTACTAATTTCGGATTTTCATAAGTTAGCTTATTGTGGGATTTTGGAAACAGTACGAATTTTTATACGTTTCTGTATTTTTAATTATTGATAAAAACACGAATTTTAATAAATTTCATTATTTTGAAATTTTGATATTTCCTTTTCTTGGATTTTTGATAAAAACACAAATTATTATAAATTTGCTTATTTTGAAATTTTCATAATTTTGCCTCTAGGATTCTCAGTATGTTTGCTTATTTTAGATTAATATTTTGACACCGACACTTTCGAACGCCAAAAGACTGTAGGCCATCCATTCACAAAACACAACATCGCCCAAATGCGTGATGAAGGATACCCGAGGGTTTTAGTCAGTATGCCAGCGTGGTGGACTATATGGCCTAACCACTCTTAATCGATTCTCTCGATTGTAGAGTAGGCCCGTGCCCAGCAGTGGGCCGTATATGGGCTGATAAAAAAAAATCTACTGTTCTTTATTGTTATGGCTTGCGACGCCATTCAGCGACTGCCTGCAACTGATCTTCCCTCAGGAAAGCTCCCTGTATAGTGTGGATGGTTGGACGTCGATAAGCCTCTCGTAGTTTTTAAACCTGTATACCGTAGCGATTTGAAAGAATTTCTACTATATGTAAAGTCCGCCAACCCGCACAAGGCCGTGGTGTACTATATCGCCTAACCCCTCTGAATCATACTCTCGGTTGTAGAGGAGGCCCGTACTATTACCAGGAATATGTGCGTGATTGTTGGGTGTATATCCGAGGACAAGTAAGGAACCATAAAGAGCTTTCTCCTCGTAAAAAAGAAACGTATGACGTGTTTGAAATGGCAAAGGTCTCGCAGCTACACGGGTTATACCGCCGCGCTGTGGAGCGTCCTCCAACGGATGCATTCGTTTGAGCAGGCCCTCCACGAGCAGGTGATGGCGGCCGGACGGAGGGCCCTCACAAACACTCCCACACAAATGTAACGCGAAAAGGTTCTCGAAAACAAGCATTTGCTCCAACAATGTGAAGAATGTGAAGGAAGAAAGTGTAGAATTTTACTGTTTATATATTTAAAAAAAATCTCAGCACGTGTTTTTAAATAAGAATTTATCTTAGCCATCGAAACGTGTTTAAACGTAGAGATGTCTCTACGTGGTTCATAGTTCCCAAAAGAGGTTACCGAAACGTAGCCACGACACAGACGCTAGTCGGTCCACATCATGCCTAAAATAATCTCCGTAGTCTTATTATTATATCTCCATATTTTTCTGCCTGTCCAACCCACACTTAAATAGGCTCGACGAACATGGGGCATCGAGGATTTAACACATACTGAAGTGGTAAATAAAAAAGGAGTTTCAATGTTATGAATATCTTAATATATGCAGCAAATTGTTTCACGTTACAAAACAATGAAGGATAATGTAGACATTGTTGAAACACCTATTGTTTGTAACCTAACCCACTTCCATTGGTTACATCTGAATAAACTCTAGTAGTATAACACCTACATATTTCTAGCGCTTGCTTATTTCATTACAATTGCAACAGCTGAGGTGTCCGAGTGGTTAAGGAGTTGGACTTGAAATCCAATGGGTTCTACCCGCGCAGGTTCGAATCCTGTCCTCAGCGATCCATTTTTTTATGATTAATATTTTTATATGATTTTAAGTAACAGTTGTAGGTCATCATCTGTTATAATGAAGTGTTTTTAAAGATATAACTTTGCTTAGTTTCGGGTATTGTATTGTATCAGCCCATATACGACCCACTGCAGGGCACGGGCCTCCTCTACAATCGAGAGTACGATTGAGAGTGGTTAGGCCATATAGTCCACCACGCTGGCCTAGTGCGGGTTGGCGGACTTACACACCGTAGAATTTTTTTTTTATTTTTTTTATTTTTTTTTTTTAATCGCTACGGTATGCAGGTTTCCTCACGATGTTTTCCTTCACCGTTAAAGTGCGTGGTGATTGACTATCAATACACACATAACTCCGAAAAGTCAGAGGTGTGCCCTGGGATTTGAACCCGCGACCACCGTGAACATGTAGGCAGCCGAGTCTGGTCCGATACCACGAGGCCACCACGCACTTAGTTCAGTTTAGTTTCGGGTAGGTAATCTTATTTCAGAATAAAATAATTCCTGTGTTGTATTTTGCTTTTGAAAAAAGGTCAAGGGTCTCTGTAATCAACCAGGCGTTGACTGATGCAGTACGAAAATTAACTTCTCTAAAAGACTTTTATTTGGCCTTATAGTATAGAGTCTCGACCGTTTTTTAGGCTTAACCTGAAAAGCGACACATAGGTACCTATATATTGTGTCTCTATCACGGGTTTCCACCAACGTCTACAAAAGTCCGTATCCGTTATCCTTAAAAAATATCCTGTCATCAACTCTTCGAGCCTTCCGTGATATTACTTCACGACGGTTTTTTGTGACACAGTGATGGATAGCACCAATTTCCTGATTTAGCCACTTCCAAATTAAGCTAGGTGCAGGGGCCGTATCACCTTGTATCTAGAGGGCCTAGGACCCTTGTTTGGTGCTGGCTCGTATAAGCAAATTACAAAATAAATTTAGGTTCATTCGCCGGAAAATGCGATTAATGAATCATCAATATAATATTATTTGTTTTTAAACTTGAAAGTGGGAAGGTCCTTTGAATTAAAAGTACTTACACAAACTATAAAGGTAGTTATAGTTCGTGTAAGGGTATGTTACCGCAATCTAAATATCATTGTCATTGTTGATTTGCTGTATTTTTGTGATATCACGGAGTACCTACTTAGCGCAGTAGCGTTATTACGATTTTTATCTTCTAGCTTTAATCGGGAATAGTGTTCTGGTGAAAACTTGTAAAACAGGTAATAAAAAGCGGAAGAGACTGTTTTAACATCTAAATACTATCTACTTGTTATAATGAGAAATAATATCATACCTAATAAGATTGTAATTAAGAAGTTTTAAAGTATTTACTGTTTAGTGCTATCAAATTGAGAATTTAATCAAAGCTATAAAATTTAAATGTTAATACAAAACATTGCCTTACTGGTTGTAGGTCTCCCATGAAAGAGGCCGCCTGGGTCGGTACAACCGCAATGTCTATTACTCCCACCAAACAGCAGTGCATATGCACTGTTGTGTTCCAGTTTGAAGGGCGTTGTAGCCAGTGCAACTAGTGGACATAATGAAACTTAACATCTTATGTCTCAGGATGGCGAGCGCAGAGGAATGCCAAGCATTGCTTTGTATTTCGTGGTGTTGTTTGGTTTTACTGTCCATGACCAGGCGAATAGTACCTATGCTCGTATCGCCATTCATAGAAATAAAAAAATCCCAAATAATGTTAATTATTATAATAAAGTCATTATCCCGTTACAAAAAGGAATCTAGGTACTACTTTTCTACTGAAATTATACCGAAATTAAGTACGACATTTTTATTAACTCTCTATCTTTCTCTCTTCAGCCACAGGAAGTCCACTGCTGAAGATAATTTTATTAACTACTTACGGTGAAAATAAGCTTTATGATTAATAACAAATTGGTAGGTATATTTGTCGGTATATATGCAACTGCTAACCAAAGCCTGTATTTTTAAATATTTAAATATATCTTGAAGTAGGTAATAGGTATAAATTACATTTCAGCGAACAATCTGTAAAGTTTGCTATTTTTTACTCTTTGGTAGTACGTTCCATTTGAAACATGTAAGCAATGTATTATTACTACAGGTTTGTCATTACCATAACATAATACATACTGAATAAAAATTAAAATAACAATCAAAGTGGTGTTAATTATTTTACTTTCAATAATCAATAATGTACTAACCAAGAGAACTAAAAATAACGAAACACCCGCACAAACGTCACAAACATATTGCAAGGAACGGAACGTCAGCATTAATGGCAGATAATTTGTCATTCATATGTTTTGATATTTATCACAAATATTATTTATCAAAAACATCAAATGCGTCACAAATGTAAGAAGTTGTTCAAAGCGAGTATGTTTTGAATGTGCGATGTGTTAGTGATGTGTGGTGTGTGGCGGCGAGCGCTGCGCGGCATGCTATGATATTGCGGGGCCGCGGACGAGACAACAAGATGCCGTGCGAGAGCTGCGCGGTGCAGTTCAGCGTGTTTCGGCGGAAGCGCGTGTGCTACGAGTGCGAGCGCTACTACTGCAGCGGGTGCCTGCGGCGGGGCGGCGGCGCCATGTGCGCGCCCTGCCGGGTGCTCTCCACGCGCCCGCTCTTCCGACACACCATCGCCCACCTCAAGGCGCGTGACTTGCAGTGCTTCCTGCAGAGACAGAACATCTCCACCAGAGGATGCGTCGGTAAGACATCACTGCTCACAGTAAACCGCATATCACACTCTTAGTTCTTTGACAGAAGAATTCTAGAATAGTCCATTGAACTTTGATCTTTCATAATGTTGTTTCAGCTGGAAACTACCTATCTCTGGAGCTAGGTGTAACAAAAAAAGACTTGTTCTTTTTATAACACTTGTTATAACAAACCAACTGCCTCACTAGAATGTTTCTTAAAACAGGTATTTTAATTTCTAATTAAGTGATAACTAAAAAATAGGAATGTTTGCCCTAATGGTCTAGTGGGGCATCACATAAGGACTGTAACTCGCAGTTCACAACATGTACATTCTGGGTTTACCACTACGAACATGCAATCCAGTTTGTATGAGTTTTTTAGTTTAAAAGTAGATATCCTACCAATATGGCACTCTAGTCTCGATCAGCCTTACCAATTTGCTAGGTTGCACCCTCATACTGGGCCATTAAAATAAGATACAGGGTGGCAACATTCCCTTAGGATAAAACTTTCGCAATTTTCAGCAAACTTGGATTCTTTATTAAAATATAAGCAGCAGCTCCATACTTTGCAATCAAATTTAGTGACTAAATAGGCAATCCCAAAGTATATAGTACTAATAAAACCTTTTTATTTTATTAATTAATGTGTACTATTTTATCTAATGGAACCAGCTTAGGTTTAAGAGTATTATGCAGGTCACAAAGGGACAGTGTGACAATTACCGGGCCATGTTAGAACTATATTTATGAAAGACTTGTCCCCTAGCACATATTTTAGCAAAAATAAACCCAGAGGACTATGGATTGGAATTTTGCACTTTTGCTCACGACTCTTTTGGGGATGTAGGCTCTGGGGTAACTATAACCAAAATGCAAATAAAGATGTTTGAATATCTGAAGGTGCCAGAATGCTTATTTATACATTTAATAATTTGCTACACCCATAGGATGAATGTATATGCTTGTGTATGTTTATAGAAAGTAGTTGAATTACTTAAAACAGTGCCAACAACAAGGTCAACAACATATAGTACATATTGTTTTTGTTTCTCAATATTCTAACAACTGTCCCTAATGTGTATAGGGAAAAAAAGATTTCAGTTGGTGTTACTATTTTACATGAAATGTTAATTCTGTTGATATTGTTTTCTGCAGTTTGTTAGATGTCAATATTATAGACTGTAGGCATTAAAATTGGGAACAGTATCAAGGAATGGCTTACCATATGGTGACATAACAGTGCTTAAATGTATGATACTGATTTTTAGAAGTATTGAAACAGAACAAAAAGATATCCAAATTCACACAAAACTTTGATACTTATTTACTGGCCTACAAGGGGCTCTAATAACAATATATTTGAAACTAAGTTATTTTGCACCACTTCAAATGATTGATTTATTGGTTTATATCTGGATTTAAGGCCAGGTGAGAGGCATATAACAAGTCAAAAACAAATATTCTAAAAATAAATACCACATAACTCAGACATAGGTCTTTTCTTGTGGATTCATTTTGTTTGTAAATAAGATATGAATAAAGTATAATAAAATTGTTGTTGAATTTTAAACTGAAGTGTGTCTGTCATTTATAGTTACATTTTATTTTTATTGAAGTAGATATGAATGATGGGCTGGTTAGACAATAAGATAATATGTGCATACATAAAAATATGTATATCCTGTTGAGCTTTATTTGTTGTAAAGTGATAGTCATTAATAGTTATCATATATTGCTTTGTTGGCCTTTATAATGAAATCATATGAGGAGAGGAATTATTAACACAAGAGAAGTAAAACCAATCAGATAAATGTATATTTGTAATAACCCTGTCACCTCTTACTCAGGGAGGAGGACACCCGTTGGGTATTAACAGATTACATTACTAGTAAATAATTATGACAGCACCAATTTGTGTTTGCAAAAAATGGATGTTTGTTTTTATTAAAAATAAGTTACTGCTGGCAAACAGCTGAGATAATTTTGAATTATTACTATTAATTTTAAAATAGATAAATATTAAAGTGGAATATTTAAATTTATTTACATTTATGCCACAAAGCATGTATATATATATTTATTATTTATTTATTTCATTACTCTTTTAAAAGATATGCACTTCTGGTAACCACAGCCTTCACCAACACGAAATGGCTTCTTCTTTACATCTTTTTCCTTTAAGTACTCAAACATAAATATATTCTGTTAAACCTTTGGTTGTGAAATATCAGGTTAGCATGAGAATTTAAATATAATATCTGGATACAAGCTACATCTAACGAATTGCTTTAGAAATCCTTGGGGGAAGCAGCATCTTGTTTATATTTATGACTGTACTTGTATTAGCTGATAATAATGTTGATGATGATGTGTGCAGAGAAGGAGGACCTGGTGAGCCTGTGCGTGTCGCACGTGAACAGCGCGGCGTACCGGCGGCGCGGCTCGCGCGGCGGCGGCTCGAGCACCTTCAGCTCCTTCAAGGGCTTCACCAACAACATCAACGACTTCATCAGCTCTGCCTTCGACCTGCGAGCCTCGGCGCAGAGGGTGCCGAGGTCGCCCCCGCGTAAATACGTTGTTTTTTATTTATGCTTTTGTATTTTTTTTGTGTTTCGCCTAATGTGAAGTAATTACATACTCTGTAATTACTTCGCACGTTTTATTACAATAAAACGTCATAAGTGCGGCAGGTATTCGAATTTAAAATTTTATGGGGAAAGTGAAAAATAATGAATGTTAAAGGTTGTCACGTCTCTGACAATCTCAGAAATTAGGAGAATGATAGAATATCAGTTACATCACTCTTCATGTACTCGTGTTTGAGTTTTATTGAGTTGATGGTCACACAATACATTTTAAAAAATATGCATAGTTGACAGCGACTTGTCTTTTCCTCGGCATTGCTGAAGTTCCTGAATGGCAGTGACTGCTGGGCGGACCGCTAGCTCGTCTGCCTATGTAGGCAGTAGGCAATGAAACATTCACTAATATTTTAAGTCATATTTGATGCTATTGCTTTGTTTGTCTTGCCTACTTTACCTTATATCCGACGCAAGGATAGTTAGAAGTAAATAAAACTCCGCGTGCGTGACTCGTGACGGTGTACATGTATAATTGCAGGCGGCTGCTACAACACAAGTCACTCGCACGCGACGCCGGCGGACGCGGGCCCGGCGCCGCCGCCGCGCGCCCCCCCTGAGAGATTTACCACCACGCCTGGTATGTGCAGCAATTAACTAGTTCCATAAGTAAAATAAAGCGAAGCGGAAAGCGCAGCGTGGGTCGTCCACCCACTAGGTGGTCAGACGACCTGGTAAAGGACGCGGGACGTCGCTGGATGCAGGCTGCCTCCAACAGGTCACTGTGGAAATCATTAGGAGAGGCCTATGTTCAGCAGTGGACTTCCTTTGGCTGATGGATGGATAGGTGGATAAGTATAATACGCTCACTCAGGACTCGATTTGAGGAGAAGTGCGATGTTATAAAAAACAGTAAATTATATAGGCAAATATAATGCCTCGTGATTGCCCCATAGGCGTTGCATCCAGAAACGTAACGAGTATGTACTATCTCTCTACATATACCTATATAGATCTACCACACTGTGCACCGCTTCTAACAACATCCTAGGCATGATTGCACGTATCATCATGTATCGTGGTATTTTTATTGCATTGGTTTAGCCAATTAACAAACCTTTCACCAAATACGGTTATTGTCGTCCATGAACAACTACAGCACTGTGATGATTGGCGTGTAGTGCGTGGGAACCGCATTTTATTTATGATAGTTATTCCGCAGCGACAAAACAGTGGAGAGTTCTCGCCGGCGGTGTGAACATTTAGCGATCAACTGTTTTATTTACGGGATTTACAATACATGTAGTATTGTTGGGCGAGAGAATAGTGAATAGGCATGCGGTGGCGGAGTAAGTATGTTTAATGGCCTCGGTGTGTAGGCGGCGAGCGCGACATCAGCGTGTCGGTGCCGGCCGCGGCGTCGTCGCCCAGCGAGTCGGAGGCGAGCGCGCCCGTGGACACGGCCGACTGCTTCGAGATCGAGGACCTGGACGACCAGGGCTGGGAGTTCGTCACGCGCCCCGCCGACCCGCTGCCCAACGGTACACCATCACTGCACTATATATCCACCACAACATCCGCCTTCACCAATATTTATAAAATAAAACCTGGAGATTTGGAATACCTGCTGTCTACTATCTTTCAATTGGAATTCCTCATTGTGCAATTTACCGGAATTTTGGTTGTTAAATTAAATTCCTGTGAAAAAAAAACTGTGAGATTCGTTTCATCATATTCATTCACATTACATACACATTTAAACCAATTTGTAACATTTGTAGATAATAATTACTGTATTTTAAATTGGTATTGAAAAGAGCAACACTAGAGTTTCTTGCCCGTTCTTCTCTAGTGAAAACCGCTTTCCGAACCGGGTGGTAGAATATAAAATGACTGAATCCAAATGATGTTGAACATTTTTACAGATGCACTAAATTATCATTTTCATTTAATTTTAATTTAATTTAATGTAGACACTATCATTATAATGAAGGCGCTACATACTTTTATTGTATGTTCGTTATTGTGTAAAATTAGGAAACCGATCTAGACTTTGACCTAAACAAATGCAATGGCAAAGTAGGCCATTGACCTGAGCTACAGTGTGGTGTATATGGACTAACATGGCCTATATGGTTGTTCCAGATTCGGAAGTGCTAATGTGGACGACAGACGGCTCGGTCCCGCGCGCGCCGGAGTCGGCCCCAAGCCAGCAGGAGCAGGAACAGGGCCATGAGCAGGAGCAGGAGCAGGAGCTGGAGCAGGAGTTCTCGGCGGAGGACTCGGCGCCGTCGGCGGCCTCCACGCCGCAGCGCGCCGCCTCCGAGCTGGAGCTGCACCGCTCCGAGTCGGCCGCCACCAACACCGACACCGCCAGCCTGCAGGACGAGCCGCTCCCGCCCCGGGACACCGGTAAGCACCAGCCTTCATCATCGCATGTCTCTGTTACTGATATTTATGATATTTCAGACGGAAATAAGCTTATTAACATGGAATCGACAGATGTTATAATTTTCTTGAAGTTTAGATGAATGGGCTGCGTGAATATAGAGTTGTGGTGTGTGCAGAGGGCGGCGAGGTGTCGCTGCAGCAGCTGCGGCAGGAGCGCGCGCTGGAGGCGCTGTCCGTGAAGCAGCTGAAGGAGCTGCTGGCGCGCAACCGCGTGGAGTTCCGCGGCTGCATCGAGCGCGCCGACCTGCTGGAGCGCGCGCGCATGCTGTGGCGCAACCACTACCAATACGGACAAGGTACTTGTCGCTCTTACATTATATTTGCTTTTCAGGACCTGGGAATATGATTGTTTCTCCAACAAGAACGTCATCGTTCATTTTTATCAACCTCGCTTTATTATGTTGAGCATCAGGCATATGTAGCAAATACACTCATATGCTTTTTTCAAGCCATCACTATATAAGATCTGCAACCTTCGCTACACAATGACACTCTCTTTTAATATTTATAAGAAAAAAAACACGCTTTTTCATTTATTTAAGTTCAGCGTAGTATCCCTGGACATGCTGGACTATCAGAAGCTACAACTACTCAACGTTTAACTCCTTCTATACAAGAAAACCACATCCATTGTTTAATGATATATTGACCGTGGTGCCATCCCCGCAGAGCTGGACAACCTGCCGCTGGAGGAGTGCTGCAAGATCTGCATGGCGGCGCCGCTGGAGTGCGTGCTGCTGGAGTGCGGCCACATCGCCGCCTGCACCAGGTGCTCCAAGCAGCTCGCCGAGTGTCCCATCTGCCGCCAGTACGTCGTGCGCGCCGTGCGCTTCTTCCGCTCCTAAACGCGCACGCACGCGCACGCACACGCACGCACGCACGAGCCAGTGAGGCGGTGTGGTTCCGTTCCCTTCTCAATGAACCCACCGTGTTCGACTCTGGGTGCTAAGAGTCAGACGAGTACCCTCCACTGATAGACTGTCTCACATCGCTTCACTATGAGTGGAGATTTGTATATGTAATATACGCCGACGCCTGTCCGAGGCATCGTCGGAACGGATGGATTCATTTATCATAGGTGTTGTATTAAATACTGAGTATTGTACTGCTAAGTCGCCATTGTGGAATCCGTCTTACAGCGAAACAATACTTTAATTAATGTTTAAGTATTCTTATATTTGAATAAACTACGTTAGAGTTTAAACTACTCTTCAATTTTCAAGGGAATGAAGGTGTCCTCACGTGATTTGTGGAGGAATATAATCAGAACTAATTGTTGTGGACATTCGATGTTTTTATATAGTGGACACCATAGATAAGATAGCAACATCTGTGGACATTGATGTATATTTATGTTGCAATTATCTTAGTATCTTGTTATTTGTATCTACATATTGGTATGGTTGCTTGCAATATTGACAATATCATAATATGTAATCTTCGACTCAGGTATTAATAGTACATTGGAATGGTAGTATAAGCTAACGAGCGGTTGTGATAGACATAAACAGGTTGCATTTTTATCATTGTAGGTGAGAACGGGTTTGAATTCCTTTAGAGAAATAATTACGGTGCTCCCTGCTCACTTTACTATGAAGATTGTAGAACAATGATCAGAAATTTAGAGAGTTCTTGATATACATTCAGCTTTACAAAATTATTGTGACATTAATTTTGGATATCTAATAATTGCGATAATGTTGTAAGTATCAAGCTAGAGGATAATTGATATGATCAAAAAAGCATATTTATGAAATGGCGTAGGCTGAAAGTTACACCGCTTCGAAGGCAAAACAGAATTTACGAAAACGCAAAAAACAATTTGTATATTGTGCCAATAAACAACAGTGAAAATGGCTTCCCAAGACATGTACACTAATTTGATAACTTTTTTATATCTGCTATGTTCTCTTGTATTTAAAAAGACACAATATCACATTGTGAGTATTAAATACATACTCACAATTTTTTAGCCTCTAAACTGACTAATTATAATATGAATGTTTGTTAATGTGTAGATTATAAACCCGGATTTATATAGGGTAATAAGTATATTATAAATTATTTTATTTCTTTAGGATATTTCAGTTTCCGAGTGCTTGTAGCTTGTACTACCATTTGCAATTATTTTATGCATAGTCATATTGAATAGATTGGTGTAGTGGTTCCCGCGTCTACTTGTTATTTTGTAAAATGACTTGTTGTGATTCATGTGTCAACATTATAAGCATAGATCGTTGTATGTTTATTGAATATTATTTATAGCTCAAAATTGAAGACACGTTGGTGGAAATGTTACAATTCCATGTTTTAACCACCATTAAAATATGAAAAAAATATTAGAATGCGTAAGTTTGCAATAAATATGCATTGCAAATTTCATTAGAGTCGTAGTCGGAGTGTACATAGGGAATGTCTAGCTAACATCTTTCTTTGAAAATTATGGCGTAGAAAGTGGTTTTTCTAAAATATTACTATGCTAATCTGTATCAGCCTTTATACGTCCCACTGCTGGGCACGGGCCTCCTGTAGAGGAGGCCCGTACGATGGAGAGTACGATTGAGAGGGATTATAATATATACTAACACAATATGTGCTATTGTTCTATACTAATATTAAATTAGCTGTTTAGACTCTTCTAAACATGTGACACTCAAATGAATTTAGTAGGCAATACAAAACATTTGAACTCACCACTGTAGACACTTATTGAAAATTGTTGTCATGTTAAAATTTATGAAATTATAAAATTCAGGAATCCCTTGCTTTTGTTTATTATAACTTTGTAATGGTTACAATTTTCGTGACCTTCCAAAGAAGTGTAGGTGTGGTAGACCCTGTCCAAAGACGGGTCAATCAAGCGCGACTAATTCAAAAGTTATAAGATATCTAATATATATTCTTTGGTACTGAAATGAGACTAAGTTTGCTTCTCATTACATCTTGGGACGTAAAGAAGTGAATGGCAGTGGTGACAGTTCTACCTACCCCGTCAGGGGATTAACGGAGAGGAGCTTATAAAGCGTATGTTTTGAATTTGCCCAATGCTTCATGATAAGCTACATTGGCGCCAAGTATCTATCAAGGTATGGAATTGTAACATTCGTACATTATATTGTAGTAATGTAAAGTTCCGCCGTATCGGCCGCGGCCCGGTAGTAGTCGTAAACACATGGATGTGTTATTTATTGATTATGTTAGGATGCTAGCTGCAGTATCTGGCTGTGTATTGCTTAAAATTTATTTTTGTAGTAATTATATTTTGTATAGAGAGGAACTGATTCCGGACGCATACGTTAAATTCGATTTCAATAAAGTTATCATTGTCATGTGCTGTTTTATTAACACATTGGCTAATAGCCATTTAGCCAGCTTTAGTATTTAGGCCTATAGTCCCAGTAGTTTTAAAATAAGCATTTCTGTTGATTATTCTGGAAATTTTCCCAAAAAGTGTGTGTGCAATTCCCACAAGGCATAAGTGAAACTTCAGAAAAGTAACCTACGAGAGAATGATATAAATGTAGAGTAACAGGGGTATTAACATAGTTATAAGCTTAATTTTAAGGTTTATATGTTTTTAACATTATTATCAAGCTTAAAAAACCCTTCAGTGCAAAATTGTATCACTTTTTGCCCCATGATGGATTGGAATCGCCTCATAACTCACTGAATTGAAGAAATAATACTTTTAGTGAGGGGTATGTAACTGCGGGTAGATATATAATTGCGACTAGACATCGGAATGTCGGTAGAACTCTCTTAACTACAGTAATCTTCTCCATTCTTTGTCGCCCCAGTACTTTTTGTGTCCCATTTTGGTGTTGCTTTTTCGTTTCATCGAATTTTAAAATCAAAACTGTTAAAAAAGTTTCTTTTCAAAAGCGAAAGATACGTGTCAAGGTAAAACAAAAAGTCTAAGAAGATTTAAAATAAATAGGTTCATTGAGCAACGAGCAAGTATTGTCATGTGTAGGTGCTAGTCCCGGGCCATCCCGTGCGTCTCGGCGGGCGGGTCGATGCGGATGACGGCGGCGGCGGGCACGAAGTAGCCCTCGTAGTGCGCGGCGCCGGGCGACGTGTCGTAGTGGTAGTGGCCGCCGTCGCCGTGCGCGCTGAACCCGTGGAAGTGCTGCACGCGCAGGTCCAGCTCCTGCAGGAGTATATCTTCAGTCATTCAACACGGACAAATTTCGTGTATCTGTACCATCCAGCAGGCACTGAACACACTAATATAGGGATGATGACTAATTATTGGAATTGCTTTTATTTTATAGATAGTCCCAACATAAACACGAAGAATATAATTTTACGAAAATACACGACAGATTCTCATTTAAAATACGCGAATAAAAATAGTTTTTCATATTCCCGCTAAAACGCTTCAAGCTGTCACGTGACTATAATCTACGTAACCGATCGGGTTCAGAATCTCGCGTTCTATCAAAATGAACTGACTTTGCCTGAGTTCTAACGATATAACTACTTCCTTTGATGAATTCAGTCTCCATTGTGGTGAAAATAGAAAAATATTACCATTTTTGTTACAAATTATCGAGAGAAATAGTTTACCGATGACACTTCTAACTTGTGCCGCCCGATCCATGACGTCAGCGCGCTGCGATCGCATTTGTAGTCACGTGATAATGGGAAAATACATAATACAATTTAAAATATTTTTATTTAATTTATGACGAATATTTAAGTTCTCCAATTATTATAATAGGTTTTAAAATACTGTTTTTAATATGTAAAAAATAACTTTACACGAATTTGTAACACGAGTCAACATCCCTATTGCGGCGTCAAAATAATGCACTATGACTATGCATCAGTTGCGGTCCAAACGTATGTATAGAAATAACATGCTGACCTTCATATCAGGGCACTTATGACGCATGAAAGTCACAGCATGAGCGCACGCAGCCGTCAACGTTGTTCTGTTGTTAAGTTTGTTTGTTCCTGCCCCCTGGTGACAGCCCCCGTGCATTCAGTGCTATCCTTGTCTTCGCGTAATTTTTGAAATGAATCTTTAATACACGCGAGTCATGAACTTAGGTTACTCTAATAGCAAACTAAGAGCTCATCATTGGGTCGTGCTATGGGCCGCAAGATAAATACTAAAATGCACTGCTGGTTGAATAGGCGGGATAACTAAGGGTAATTGTACCAAGTCTCCGGTGACGAGCGTGCCGAGGACGGTGAGCGGCGCGGAGACGTTGAAGTAGTGCAGCCAGGCGTCCACGTCGGAGTCGCTGCAGAGAGGAGTGCTGGAGAAGTCGGGCATCACGTGGAACTTGGCCTGCCCCGCGCGCAGCACGAACATGCCGCCCAGACCTGACACAATAACACAACCACTTGCAGCTATCACACATCTTGGTGGAATCAGCATTGTGGTTTGACAAACTTGGAATACCTTCAAATATTTTGTTGATAACTCTCATATAGGAAATTTTGAATAAGTAGGTAAGGAAAAAAATACTTCACTCATGAGTTGCTCTTGCATTATTAAAAAGTGTAACTTACCCACAACTTTTTCGCCATAATAATTTTTCAACGTTTCTCTTATAGCAGTAATGAAATTCGACTCTCCTATTCGCTTCTTCGCTACGACTTTGATTACCTGAAACATTATTTGATGTAATTAATGTACCCATAATTCATTGTGAGATCAAAATCGTTATTTTACATTTGACTTAGTAAATATTTTATCGTGTCTAAACTTTTGGCAAAGATGTTGTCTAGGTGCAGAGAGATATTTATGTTTTTTTTTTACACACGTTATCTAAAAGTTGCAGGTATATAATAGTTTTCGTGACTCATTGCTGACACAACAAAAATAATTGAAACATATATAGCACATCGAATAGTTTTAAAATCCAAGTATGTATAAAGTGAGTCCAGTGTAGTACCTGTCCAGGCTTTCCCTCGCTGAGCAGGTAGTTGCCCAGCAGCGCGGTCCTGGTCTCGTTGTTGGGGAGCTGCTGCTGCAGGTAGCCGCTGCTGCCCTTGGGCGCTCCCACCGGGTTGATGGACACGATGCGCGAGCCCTGCTCTACCTTGCCGTTCTTCACGCTCAGGTTCACGATACCCTAGCAATTAAACCCTCTTATAAAGAAATATAACACAGACTAAGCAAAATAACAGAAAGAATGCTTTGCAAACTATCCGCTGTGAGTTTATCTAGCATCCACAAAAGATTGACGATTATATTTCATGTTTAGATGTACCTTTACTCTGTCAGGACAGCCTAGACTTACAGATGTTGATTGCAGTCACTTTGCCTTGATAATAGTACACAGAAATAATTGTGATATTAAAGTATTTTCCCCGATTCGCTCAGAAACTCAGTATGAAACATTTATGTACCAGTCCTGGGTCTACACGCTCCCCCATCGCAAGATACCATTACAACCAGCGGTTACTCTGTGCCTTCACGAGCCTCTCGTGCAGCACAGACGAGCCGCTGGTCCCGAGGGTACCTCGCAATTGACGCCCAGGTAGGGCCAGGGCCCGGCGCCGGCGCCACCCAGGAAGGCGGGGTCTCTGTGCAGGTGCTGCAGGAGCTGCTTAAGGTCGTAGATCTTGTCGCGCTGCACGCTCGGCACCAGGTACGGAGGACCGCCCAGCTCGATCAGCTTCGGCTCGCCGGTCAAACCTGACCATAAATTATTCTTAATCTTTACTCCACTTTTATGAATACATAACGTTATTATGATTAATGATTCAAATCTCTATTTAAATTACACATTACTACTGTATTTAAATTTAAATTATGTGATATTATAATAGTAAAACTAAGTAAACAAGCCACTCGAAGTGGCAAGTTCAAGTATTGAGATAACATCGCGACGAAACATGTTTATATTCACGAAGATAATGTCTAGCGCCCAGCCCGCACTCGAGCACATCGCGTGTTTGCTCGCGATAAGTTTCATTATGTAATTGTTACACAAATCGGTTAATTTGATTACAGCTTCCAGTAGCATATTCGTGCTGTAAGTATCTAACTAAGAAATGAGCGGTAGAGATGCGGCTGCATGTATAATTCGGCAGAATACGCAGGCATACGCATCCCTGCAACAGAATTTCGAAATTTGTTAGTACCATTCCTGTCATTTCAAGACAAAATGGCCTGTAAGTATACAAATGTATTTTGCTTAGATTTTATAACATGGTTAAACATCTAATTTTATTGACGTTGCAATATTAGAGAAAGGTAAAAAGATAAATCAATCGATTTCTTCATGTTACGCATTTAAGATCCCTGAGGACATCAGAGAATTGAACACTGAAAATTCCAGCGCATTCCACTACTTTTTAGGATAAATCCTTTACCGTTCAAGCGGCTAGACTGTGGAGTGCATTAACAGTCTCCGTGCAGCGGGCAAAATCTCTGCCCTTGTTAAAAAAATCTTAAATTAGCATTATTTTTCGCTGAATAACTAAAGACATTGCATATATTTTATAATTCTTGTGTTAATATTATTATAAATATTCTTAAAACATTAGTTTATTTTGTTTTGATACTATTTCGTACACCGCAAGGTACTTCTTGTCGCCTCTGTCTTGGTCATGGTTGGTTGTCTGGAAGAAATCGCCTCAAGCGATAAGACCGCCATTGTACTCTTTTCTATTTTATTATATTTTGTTTACATTTGATTTTTTTTATCATTGGTGCACAATAAAGTTTTTAAATAAATAAATAAAATCTCAAGAACATTTTAGTGAGTTACCTGGTGCTGTCAAGGAGTACGGGGCTTGTGTCAGGTCCGGAGAGTCCACTACAGACACCTCCACGGACTCAAACGTGTTCGGCAGGCCGCTTGACAACACTGTGCAAGTATAAGGAACCAATATTAGCATTTATAATTATTGTCATTATTCACCACTCGATAGTCGACACCGTCCACCATGAGACGAGGACTTGGGGACTTAGTTTGTACCGCTAATACGTCTGAACGCTAAACTGATAATTTTAGTCTACCCGCCGTTCAAATATAAAAATAAAACAAAAAATGAGGTATTAAGCCGGATTTTTTGCAATACAAAACGTCGCTTCATAAGTTTAAGTTAACTACTTCAAAGCGTTATCAAAATTCAAAGCTGATAGCGATGAGCATCAAATCATTATGCGCGATCTACATAAGCTGTGAACATAATATAAGGGTTGTTTATTGAATACTGTTCCCATGCTAGATTTGAAAAAAACATCGACTTATTTGCACGCTTTTGTAGTTAAAGCTGTAATCGAATAACGGTTCGCTATCACCAATACCACATCATCAATAGGTTTGTATCAATACCATACAAAAAATATCGCGACTATGTCCATTTATGTCACGATATGTTCAGTTAACGATGTTATGGCCGTTAACTATTTTCAAGCAACTGCTCTAAAAATATTAAAGCGAAAACATGTTCTAAGATATCAGCTTACCATCTACGATTTCGTCCAAGGGTGGCACGTACAACTCCTTCTCTATGATCTTTGTACTCGAGAAGTCGATCGTGGTCATGCTGAAAAATACAAAATGAACATGTACTCAGTACTACATCTAATATCAGGCGGGGCTTTAAAAGGTTGATATCATCTTCAGTAGCTAGCAGTAGAATACTGCTGTACATACGGTTGCGGAACCGCGACGTACATTACACCAATTATCGACGGCATTTCATTTTTGTAACGGGAAAAGCGAAGTCAATAAATTAGGTCCTCGGATAAATTTTACATCTACTACTAAACTAGGAACTATTTAGACTTTAGTATACCGGTAAGTTTTCCACCGGCAGTAGTAATTAGTAACTACCCACATCTTTATGCGTTCGGCCTGGTGGTGCGCATACCAGAATCAAAGGAAATTACTTCGAACGGGCACAGATAGTAGTTTTGTGAACTGATTATTTTTGTAACACCGTGTATAGTCCGACGTGTGACGAAGCCACACAGTCTGGCGAGAAGGAAAGATCGCCGCCATTGCCAAATAGCAACAACAGAAGGAAACCGCAAAGCCTGGCCCCTCTCCATCCTTAGTCATCGTATACACAACAACCAACATAGTTAAGGTATCTTGATTAATTCACAAACTAAAATGGACGTGCTATATTATAACCTCGTAAATAAAAAAAAACAATTTTGCAAAACCTGTATCAACACTTGTATATTTATTTGCAGATGGTAAGTACAAAATAAATTTTATAATAACAATGAACTAATAACAATGTAAATAACAAAGTAAAGTTAATGTAGGTCACATTAACTAAACACAACACAGTCTGCAACGCAACCAACTTCACTAGTGAACAGGAAAAATACTCAAACTTCATTCATTCCATTCATGAATTGTTAAAATATTACTACGATGATAACTCGCACGAATGAGGTGAAATTACCTTTGGACGTTACAAAATCGTATAACCTACCGTCACTTTGTAATCGCAGAAAATACAAGCAATTTATATTTTTATGTGATTTTTTTATACAATATTGCGTATGCGTATATATGATCGATAAATAAAATTACTGTGTCTTGAATTTAAAGTACCTATCAAATAAAGTGTAGTTAATTGACTATAGCCATTAGGTACAAACTAAACGGCAATAAAGTATTTGGTTAATGTGTGACTTATCACTTAGTCTCGCCTGGTATTCATTACTTTATTCACACAACACAAAGTGTTATCTAAAAATTTGTCTAGCACGCTTCCTGTGGTACCTGTTGCCCATGGTGCCAAAAAGATATGTATCTATTCTAGTATCTATTCTATACATAATAATGAGAAAGATTCAAATTAATATTTTAACATATAGACATATATATATATATATACGAGTATATATTACTTACACTTATACCACAATGAATTATTTTAGTATCAGATAAATATTAATTAGTACCTATAGGAAGTCAAAAAAATTCTGCATGAAGATCGAATCCGCAACTACTGAAATTTTAACCGCTAGGCATATTCCAGAGTTACATAATAATAAAATATTACAATCTAGGTATATAGGTACGTTATGTAATAGTTTCACAACATATTGTATTAACAACTGGAAATCTTAGTAAAACGCAAAAAATCATATCGACATATGGGTCAAACAATATCGATCTTAGCAAAAAAAAGTTAATTACAATACATATCTATCTGTACATCGCGACCGGCTGACTCCATGAAAAAAAATCCATTGGATATACTTTACATCCTGTCGTTCATTTTTAAACCCTTATCAAAAGAAAATTATATTGTTGACAGTGATCCATACATGCATACAATGCAACCGCGCGACATTAGCGTTGTCAATGTGTACTTAAAAATTTTGCTGTCAAGATAGCACAATATGCTCATTTCAAAATAACACCGGGCGAGGTTTTCGCGAGTCGTTGATAATGTTAACTTTAAAGTTTGAATAAAATTAATCAGACATAAACGCATATCAATTGTTTGGCTAGTTGGTATGCTTGCGGATAAAACAGGGACATAGCGCAGTAAACTAACTATTATTTGGGTAGTAACTATTTTTTTTCTTTTAAAAAGAATGTACCTAAGATTGGTCCTCGATTTTTCTTGTTAAAAATGACCAATTCACCTATAAGGAAACCACTCATAAACATTTCCTAGCTCTTTCGAGTCCGGTGTGACACGAGAGCGCGTCAACGACCGATGGTACGGGTGCAGCGTGAACCACTAACCTGTCGCCATCCCTCAAGGCCGCGCCGCTCACCGCGCACACGCAGGCCGCGCTAGCTAACAGCAAACTCAACATATTGGTACGTACGTGCTGTCGATACGAAAGCCTAGTATCGTATGCTGATCGAAGTCTGATTAATGCTCGGAACAATAGAGTGCGGCGTGAGTTGACACCCGACAGCTCGCGGGCGGCGTCTCGGCTGTGATTGCGCGGTTATCACCGAGAGTGCCGCTTTATCATGCCCCGAGAGTAAAGAGTTTAATTACTTAACGAAGGTCACTACAATTATGCATATAAAATTTTTGTGGGGCAGTATGAGATGCTCAAAAAATTTAATTATTTAATTGAATTTTAAAATATTTATTTAAAAGTAAATGACAGATTAAGTAATAATACAAAAAAGATATAAACCTCATAAAGCGTAAAAATAATAATAAACATGTTGGAAATGTAGGCAAAAATCTCATCTTTTTATCTCAACATGGATATATCAATCCGCCAATGTAATACTATGTCATACAACATACTTTAACGCGCTGCTTTGCTCGTATAATTGAATTAATTTTACAAACGTATAGTAATATTTTATATATTTTTGGCGATTCCTTAAAATAAAAAATAACAGATAAAAATACTTACGGCTTAGTATATTAGTGGTTTTTCTTCGACATGTGCAGTTGAAGCCATGGTGGAGTTACAATTTATATTTGTTGGGGACTTCTATATGCTCCTTACTCGGCCTGTACACATAAAAAAAAAATCCTCGTAGTCCGCTCAAGCGTTGAGTTAGAATAAGAGTCAGTAATACCGATAACGTCATTGGTCCAATATATTTTTCACTTTGTAGATGCCGAAGACAAAACATAACTGAAAAAAATAATCATTTAAAGTTAAATATTAACCAGAAATATCCTAATACATATTTATTTCAGTTTATTATTCACGTGTGTTTTCAAATTATCTGTACTTGGTTTATTTTGCTGTAATAAAAAAAAATATTCTATGGTGAATAAAAAAATTAAACAACAAATAACAATGTCAAATTATTTATTATAAGTGGGTGACAACATTAAATAATCAACATCTGCTCCTAATGAATAAATTTGTTCAAATACAACACTCGCACCGCGCGTCGCTCACACTTTGGTTACCAGCCTTGTCCACATTACTGCTACGTACGAACTAAACGCACACACAAAAAAAATAAGATATTTATGTTTATCTATCCCCCTTGACACCACCAATATAAATAATTAAAACAATAATTTCGATGATAATGTACTGAAATTCAGTTTGGAGACAACTAATGAAATAATCAAGTAATGTTTCAGCAGTTTAACTGTGGGATAACATTGTTTTTCAGGAATGCACACAATGATGACATAATATAGTGATATAGTATAAACATTAATACCTACCAGTACTTTCGAAGATCATTACTGTCTTTTCAAAAGATATCGTGGATATCTAAACTGAGTAAATTATATTATTTTTAAATATAAAAATTTAAGATTCCCTCAAACCTCGCTTCATCCATTAAAATATATTTAATATGGATTTACGAAGAATTTTTTACCCAACGTCGTTCAGCTGTCACAAGAATTTAAACATCGTTATTAAATATTATTACTCAAATATCTTTTGAAAAGGCAATAAATCCTCGATAATAAATAAAAAAACAATAGCAACATAATAATTACTCATAAAATCAAAATTCACACTTCGCATACTGAACCAAAAGTAAAAATTATAGCCGATATTTAAAACTAAATCATTCAAGTTGAATTTCTCACATTAACTTAGAAATATTAAGGCGTGCACTTCACCCTACTTAAACCCATCTCCAATCAAATACTCGTCAATAGTTAGAAGGGCGTATGTACCACTGCATATTTAGTGACATGAGCCCTTTATCGACTACAAACAGGATCATAACCTGAACACAATATATTAACCCCTTTCAATTCTCTATCCAAAATCCTTCACCAAAACCCTCTAAGAATAACGACGCTACATTAAACGTAATGCTTTGTGCATTTTTGTGAATATTTATCAAAAATAGATACTTCATTACAATAGATTAACCGATCTGTTAATCGATTAAATAGAGCTACAATCGATACATTTCGATAAGATGGTTTTAAACACGCAATGTCGAGGGAAATACACTTATGAGCATCGAATGCTTCTGTACTCTGTAGATAAAAATATTTTAAGTCTTAAAAGCATAAAAATAAAACATGAGATGTGTAATTTTTGACTTGTAGGCTGATGTCAAGCCTACCTCACATGTTACAAGATCATAATAATATTCGCTTATATTCTAGGACGAATATAAAGCAATATTTTTCTTTTCTCCAGATAGTAGTGAATGCTTTCGAGAATCCTATAATCGAAAAATAATCGTAAAGGTACATTAATTACTTTCGTAACTAATATTTCTCTAGCAGTTTTACCGCTTTAGACAGTTTTAACGTTTTGGTGTGTTACATACTAACTTGGCAAAACATATGACTATACGCATCATATGCAAAACAAAAGCATCTTATGATGTACTTTAATTTTATATTTAAATTTTTATATTTCGAATTAAATACAACGACAAAATATTTACTTAACTATCCAGATTTTATACATTCATAGTCATATATTCATTAATAGAAAGAAAAAATCGAATCTCATAAGTTTTCAATCAATTTATATTGATATACTCTACTAAAATGTTATAGGCGCGTCGTTACTCTCTATCCTTTTCGATTGTTTTTTACAACACGCATTCTTAGTTTTTTTTATAAAATAATATCTTCTGTCCATTCCAGAACATACAACATAGTACACAAGATTGTAAGTCGATAACAATGTAAGTAATATCTTCACTACTCGTTCGTCTCTTTTCATCTTGTCATTGCAATCTATCACAGCCTGGGAAGCCTACCGTACACATAATATATATAATAAACTATTTTACATCCCTCCACGTCCAAGGATAAAAATATCGATAATTGTATGAATTAAAATAAATATGTTGCAACAACCGAGCTCTCTCATTTGTTGAGGAAGACCCTACCGAGCGCTTATGTTTACTAAAGTGTCTGATAAAAGCTAATATACATACAATAAATACATCTGACATATCTCTGGAGTACAAGAATTTTACAATTTATACACAATTCTGAACTGTCACAACTAACGATCTACAGACGATCAAACAACCTATTTAGTACACATTTTCTGTATAAGAGACAACTAATACATTGAACATTTATCGATGTTTTCGTGTATTACCAGAATATTTTAAAGATAAAGTTAAATTGTAAAAGATCATAAATATTTTATATGCAACAACATAATTTCCATTATGTTTCTACAACTATAAATAAATATATTATGCAATTCGAACAGTTTTATCTTTGGTGCAAGTAATTGAAAATTATAGATAGCTTTTTATACTGTATAACAGAGGTTTGATTATGAAATAAATACTTAGTAAGAAATTAACATAAGGACATTAATTACACATAGGCCAACCTTACAATAAGATATATGTACTGTGTCATGAATATGAGAAGATATGAATGACTTTCTCCCAATATCTAGAACCGCAACAAACATTTACCTTAATGTAAGATCGAACCTGCGTCTTCACTCCCTTCGTTTGACAGCTGGCTTATTGCCTGCTGCGCCACAAGAGCTATAAACAGATTGTCTCTTCCTATCACAAACTTAGGCGCATGACAGCGGTGAGCAAACTACTTCAACTACATATATACAAATACGAAGTAAATAAGTCTACATATTAAAATCGAAAAAATACTTGTTTTCTTCCAAATTGGATTGTCAGTGTTTGTAAACAGTTGTTTATTGCAATATATAATTGACAATTATAGAAGAAAATCATTTATTAATTGGCGATAATTTATAGAGAAAATATATTCTATTTATCGATATATCGTAAGCAAATTTATCGATAAGAGGGCTCACTTTTTAATATGTAGAATTATCAAACTACACATAAATAATATTAACTATATCACATAATTTTTCTAACAGATACGAGTCGAATTTGTTAATTAACATTTTTGGTCCTTAAATTAATTGCATGTACCTCCCAATAGGTTTAACTTATTTCGAATTAACATCTTTTTAGCACTGGATCCGATATCTTTTAAACGTTTATCAATAGATAATTATAAAGATGATTATAAAATATCAATATAGAGTCAAATACTATAGTACTTACTTTATACATTGTAAGTGAATACTTATCGTAAAATCGGCTATACCGCGTCATATGTACAGTCGTAAAGTTAGCGACGTTAATACACAACATTGTTGGCAGTTGACAGTTTCCGAATCGACTATGTATTGAATCTTTACATAATACGTATTAATGTATTGTTAACCAAGAAATACATTATATACATTCAAGTGTTTGGTCTTTTTTAGCATCGACAGTTGTTTTATACAACTAACATAATTGATTAATTGATGTGGAATGATACAAGGACTAAACTGAAAAAACTCGATTCTCTTTTAGTCTAAGTATATTTTTTTGTATCATTGAGTATTTTTTATTACTCATGTAATTTTTAGGTATATGTTAGTAACAGGCTGCCATATATATATTTTGCAAGTATGAGTCTTTCCAATTTATCCGTGGATATTTCTTAGCTGCGGCTCAGTGTCGGTGGTCCTACAGGTCGGTGTGCGGGTGCAGCGTGTGCGCGTGCTCGTAGTAGAGCTGGCGCGCGTAGGCGGCGTGGCGCGCCACCCAGGCTGCCAGCTCCTCGCTGTCGCACTGCACGCGCGGCCGCCGCACCGCCTCGCCGCCAGCCGTGCCCGCGCCGGCCCCGCCCCCCGCCCCGCCCCCGCGCACGCCCAGCTCCACGAAGTACGCACCGTCCGCGCACACCACCGAGCACGACACCAAGTTGCTGCAACACATTCAAACGTGATATATTTAAGTAAGATAAATATTTTCGGTCCCCACTTTTATACATTCAAAATTAAGCAATTCACGCAATAACTAAGCAATTTAATGCCTTTCTTTGCATCCACATAGATTACAGAAATGCAATGCAATATAAAAGCAATGATTATTTTGAATAAATTGATAATAGGTATTAAAATCCCGCTTAAAAACTAGAGTATAATTTTTGTTCGTCAATGAACTATGAGAGAAGAATGTTTTTTCTTGGTGTGTTTCTCTGTTACTTGTGGCTGTGTCGCATTGGCGCGATTGCAACAAGGAGATAAACACCTGAGGTGCGTCTCCATGACGACGTGCGGCGCGTCGTGCTTGCAGGTGAAGATGCGCAGGTAGGTGTCGGACAGCAGCGCGCGGATGTCGTGCGGCGCGTCGCGCACGGCCCGGTGCGCCACGAAGCGCTCGGCGCCGCCCGCCAGCGCACGCAGCAGCGCCGCCCCGCGCGCGTGCGCGCCGCTGTAGCGCGGCACCAGCCCGCCCGCGCCCGCGCACCACCGCGGCCCGCGCACGCGCTCCGGCACCCACTTGTCCGACCTCCGATAGTAACCACTCAATAACTAAACTAACACGACTATTTTATTGCATTCATTTTTTTTGATTTCTATCAACTAATTTACGGAACACTTTTGAAAAGTTTCTTTTTTCATACTCATAAAATAAATTCAACATTTAAAGTTAGCATTATATTGGTCGAGTATGTGTATTGCACGAGTGTACAGTCACGAGCATAAATATATTACTATGGGCAGATTAGCAAAAATATCTGTCGCAAGAACGAGTTCAATAATATCTGTCTGCACGTACGCAGCAAAAATATCTGATATTATCAGGCAGCATAATGAAGTGGCATCAAAATTATGTGATGAAAATGTACATCAAATAATTGTGATAACCTTTCGAAGCATAAATATGTGACAGCAACTAGGTGGCAAAATGTTCTGATCCCTTGTGGAGAGCAAATATATGTATCGCTTTCTATTTCTGTAATTTGCATGGATTCTTGATAAAAAACATAAATATGTGACATCATCTATGTGGCAATAATATGTAATTTTTTTAATCAAGAGGAAAAGCTTCAATTTAATTTAAAATTAATAAGGAATAATTATAGAAATACATTTTATTTTACATTGTTTTAATATGGGCTGTCGTTTTATACTATATTTATGTCTCGATATATCCTATGTCACGATCAATTTGAATTATTCATTTATGTGGGTAGATCTATTTTATCTACGGCTGCCGTGTAACATTTAGGAACTGTTTTGATGTGTTTGACATAAGCGGCGTTTGACACGATTGATACGTTTATCGTTTTAAGTAGCTATTCTTTAATTCATTATCACAAACAGTTAATTATCACAAATAATGTCTTATCGTATTACTGATCATTTACGACATCGAATAGTGTCCATGTATGAAGATAATAAAACAGTCCAAGAAATCACAGATGCATTAGGAATTTCCGTAAGTTATTTGAGTTTATATGTTTATGGAAATGTTACGTTATTTGTAAATGTCATCACAAAATCCTTTTGATTAAGACCATAGTAATTGAAAAACCTTATTTTTGTTATAGAGGAACACTACTAAGTTGTGGATCCAAAGGTGGGAAAATGAAGGCAATTTGAATCATCATAAGAGTAGTGGTCGGCCTAGGAAAACAACTGCGGGCCAGGATAATGAAATTATCCAGAATTATCAAATCGACCCGTTTAAACCAACACAAAGCGTGGCAAATGTCCATCAAGTGTCAACCACTACGATACGTCGTCGACTCAAATCTGCTGGTTTAAAAAACCGAGTGCCAGCTAGGAAACCCTTGCTCACAGAAAGACATAAACAACTTCGATTAGCATTTGCAAATGAATATTTACATTTTGATTTTACAAATGTAAGCATACCTATATCATTTAAAGTAGACAGGTTGATTGAACTTTGCAAGAAAACGATCTATACTAATATTATAAACAGGGAAGATTTGATGTTTTTGCTTGTTTGTTACGATTGAATTCAAAAATTACTAGACAGATATAAAAAATCTCCAATATAAAGCTACATTATCAGCGAGTAAAATGAGCTAAATGAGCCCATTTTATATAGCTGGGAAGACGAGTTCCCATGGGAAAACGATTTTATGCGAGTGATATTTATATAACTAATCGTCTTAATAAATATTTTCATACTTAAATTATTTTTATAAACAGTTCAGATTATTGAGCTAATAATATGTTGTTATAGGTGGTTTTTCTGGATGAAAAGGTTTTTACGTCGACTAGTGACGGTCGTGTGTCACTTTGGAGGACAAATAATACCCGATACAATCCAACAAATATATTAGAAGACAGGCGGTCTGGACGCATCACGTGCGGTGTTTGGGGCTGGATGTCGTCAGCGGGACCCGGCGAATTATGCGAGATAACTGGTCGCCTTAACAGCGTGGAGTATATTGGAATACTATCAGATATTTTAATACCAACAACGCGTATCAGTTACCCTGAAATGGCACCTATCTATGTAGTGCAAGACAATAGTTCAATTCATAACTCTCGAATAACTCGTGAGTGGTTTAATACTCAAAGAGAGACATTAAAGTTAATCGATTTCCCTCCAAAGAGCCCTGATTTGAATCCCATTGAGAATCTGTGGGGTTTAATGGTCCAACAATGGGATCCAACTCAGGTTCGAACCCATGATTCTCTACGTTGTCACGCCTTTGACATTTGGGAGTCACTCCGAGGCTCGCAAGTGTGTACTAATATGGTTTCGTCAATGCAAGAGAGGCTACAGGATGTAATTAATGCAAATGGTGGCTATACTCGATTTTGATTCATTATGTATATGTCACCGTAAAATTGTAAATACCGTTAGATTACAATCTATCTCGCGAGATTGTGAACTATCGAAAGATTGTGAACCGTAACATACTGCTTACAAATTAACGCATTATTTTGTCTCTGTGCGGGGATCGCCTCTCGTTTCACAGCCGTAGAGTTAGGTTAGGTTAAGTTAGGTTATAATACCTATATAATGGATTGTAATCTTCCGAAAAATAATGCGTTAATTTGTAAGCAGTATGTTACGGTTCACAATCTTTCGATAGTTCACAATCTCGCGAGATAGATTGTAATCTAACGGTATTTACAACTTTACGGCGACATATATATACTCGAATGTAGTACATTCTTCTTCTTTAAGTGCCTCTTCAGTGTTGAAGGTTGGCCGTCAACTTCTTGTATTTTCCTTTTTCATTAGCTTTATGGAACTGTTGGTTAACGGTGCTGATACTGGTCCACTTCCGGATGTTTTGCAGCCACGATTTTTTCTTCGGCCAACGCGTCTCTTCCCTACCACTTAATACAAATATACATAAATAATTAAAATAATTAATTAATTTAGTTAATTAGGCAAATAAAAATATAAAAAAATATTTATAACGTGTTTTTGTTCATATCCTTTCCCCGGAAAAATACATAATTCTAATACTATTCAATGAAACATTTTGGCCCTTTTTACCGACGCTATACATAATATCAAACATATTATTGTTTATAAATTGTAGGGATGTCAGATATTATTGCCGCCCAGTTGATGTCAGATATTTATGCTTTTTGTGAGGAATCAATGCGAATTACAGAAATAGAAAACCATAGGCACATATATATGCTCTCCACAAGGTATCAGAACATTTTGCCACCTAGTTGCTGTCACATATTTATGCTTCGAAAGGTTATCACAATTATTTGATGTACATGTTCATCACATAATTTTGATGCCACTTCATTATGCTGCCTGATAATATCAGATATTTTTGCTGCGTACGTGCAGACAGATATTATTGAACTCGTTCTTGCGACATATATTTTTGCTAATCTGCCCATAGTAATATATTTATGCTCGTGACTGTACCTGCGGCTCGTGTCCCGCAGCGCGGAGGCAGTCTCGGCGGCGAGGTCGAGCACGCCGATGACGGGCTTGGTGACGGTGCCCACGAGCCCCTTGCCCACGCCCGCGATGAACCCGCCCAGCCCCTCCTGCGTCGCGCCCTCGTAGCTGTGCTTCACCAGCGACGTCATGCCGCCTGCACCGTGATAACATATTTTAAATTTTACAGTGTAATATCAAAGCCGTAGAGCCTGGATAAGATTGAAAAGCGCAAATATAGACTAAATGCAATTACTATCAATGTATTTTTTTGTAAATAGCAAAGATTTATTTTTATGGTTGGTCTATAAAAACAATAAATAGTGGGTAGTAATGGTTACCGAGTATGCCGAGGCCGAGTCCGCGGAAGCCGGCGGCGAGGTGGTGTCCGCGCGCGGCGCTGCGGATGCGTCGCCGCGTCTCCTCGTGCGCCTCGTCCCACACCACGCGCTCCAGCCCGTCGCCCAGGGACTCTGCGACACGCACACACATTATTACTTAACATTATCACCCATATCAATTTAGTAAGTCTGTTCTGTAAACAAAACATAAATCGATAAAAAACATAACACTAACATAACTAACCATTTATAAGGAAAAACAATACCAAATTCCACAGGAACTGCACACCTCTGGTGGAAAGTGATAATCACTTAATTTTTAATATCAATAAACCCACATTTGTTACCAATATAGCTGTCACTTCTAGTAACAATCAATTCAGAAAACATAGCATTTATTTTTACACAATAAAAAAAATGTGCAAGGTACACAATAAAATAACGATTCGATCTGTTTAACAGTCACAGTCATCGTACCTGTGACCTTAGCAGCGGAGTTGGAGATGCCGTGCGTGACGTTCTTGAGCAGCGCGCCCACGTTGCCCTCCAGCAGCAGGCCGGTGACGCCCTCCGACACGTCCGCCACGAAGCCCAGCGGGTTGCCCAGGAAATCCACTGAGCCCAGGATCTTCGCCGCTTGCCACTTTAATTCCTGTGTTGAAAAGAACGATGCGCAATCATAATATAATAGCCTCTTCAATTGCAGACCACTATGAACATCCAGCCTGTCTACTATCTACATTACATTCTCCGCGCCGTATTTTCCAGTCCTGACTACGAATTAATTTAAGATTCATATTATCATGTACCCACCTCCACTTAAGGGCAATAATACGCGATGCAAATAAATATCCATATAAACTTATCGATAAATTTTAAAAATAAATTATTCTCCGTCACACATACAGAAAATACGTTAACTTTGATCCCCATATGTACAAGTAACAAGTTTATCGAAGGTAATTTACACTAGAGCCGACCTCGCGAATAAAATGTGTGTAACAAAAAGAACGGTACAAGTACCGCTATTTCTACTTTGTCACTCTTATGCAGTTACGCTACCTACTGTCTCGCTTAAGTAGGTTTCTGCAGTGTTATTTGGCCAAGCGTATATATTTTATTCGCAACCCAGCCAGTTTGATATTTTAGTATGGAAGGCATACAAAGTAGTAAAAAACCAGCGTGTACAACTCACGTCCTTGAAGTGCGCGAGCATCTGCCGGCCCAAATAGGAGGCGGTGTCGAACACGTGCGCGCGCACGAAGGGCTCGAGCTCCACGGCCGCGTCCTCGAACTTGATGAGCGTGAGCCCCAGCCGCCGCTTCAGCACGCTCAGCGAGCTCTCCAGCTTGTTGGCCGTGCACATCGACAGTCGGATCTGGGAGTATCGATAAATGTCTCTATAGTTTATCGACATATCACTATTCATTGTTCAAGGAAAAGTTAATGGCATTAAAATTGATTCTCATTTGTCTATATTTCCAATTCTGGTTAGCTATAACCATGGTATAGGGTATCATGGCCTTCATGGTATAGGGCTACCTATACCATGAAGATCAATTTATAGTTTCGATAAGGCGAACATATGAGTCGATTTTGTCAATGGAGGGATAATTTAAAACGTCAAATGTCACTTGTTATGGATCATGTATCTACGACTTGAGACACCAATAAGACAAAAGCACATAATGCTAAATGAATTGTCGGACATAGTCAATGTATGTTATTTATGACGTGGTAATAGCAATAACGATGGCTCGCAGGGTTTGTGTATCACAAAATTGTATTTAACTTGGAAAAAACAGACACATGTAACAGTAAATTCTTAAGTGGCATTATGTTGTTGCCAAAAGCGAAAAAAGCAGTTAAGCTAGCATTGTTTACACGGGCAATATACATCAATCAAAACCCAATAGATAGCCACGCGAAACATTTTGAGCGCCTCATAAAACTCTTCAGTATAAAATATAAACCTTGACGAAACGTTTGGTATTGCTTGATTTGTTTAGGCAACAGCACTAACATTACCAAGCATTTCCAGTGTAAGCGATTAGCGATTTGGTTTACGAAACATACATAAGCACATTGAAATGATAATGTCGCTGGAGGAGAACGTCACTAGCCGTACAAACAAATAAATGAAACGTAACACAACGTATATCTAACCTTTTTGCACGTCAAGAGCTGAACGCATAAAACAAAAGGTGATCGTTAACGGCGGTGGCAATCAGTGTGCGGTGAGCAAGCCGGCAAGCAAGCGCTGGCTTTATCGACATTCCTATGAAGCCAATTATCTCTACGGTTTGTAGTTTCTTTCACGTTTATATCATTCATTAAATCGACTATTTCAGGTTCAAGTAAGAAATCGATTAATAATGTGAAGTTAGAAGTATTTGTTGTAATTATTATCGATATTATTCTGTGTCTATATATGCCCAATAACCGGGCAAGGGGCGTTCGCTAAGTTTGCGACGAGGTCGAGTGTAAACCACGCTGGCCTACTGCACCTCCGTGGACTTCATATACCATTAACATTCATGATAAAACATGTATACGATTTTTTCTTTACCATCAAGGTATCGATACACCTAACTACTGATAATAATGATATCGTTACAATTACAATATGATGTTTAGTTAACAACGAAACAAGTAGTATTTGTAGTAATTTTGTTAGTTTATGATTGTAGTTAGTGATGTATGGCGGGTGTGGTGGTACCTGGCTGGGAATGATCTTGATGAGCGCGAAGTAGTATCTGGTGGCGTGCAGCGCGGTGAGCTCGTCCAGCATGCGGCGCGTCTCGTAGTCCGCCTCGTCGATCTGCTCCTGCGCACTCTCCTCGTCCTCCACCCACGCCCACGCCCACAGCTGCAGGATCAGTCTGACAACACACAAAGCCAAAAACTATGTTTCATATGCTGTATTCATAATGGACACCGTAATGAATTGTTTCAATTATCTGCCGGGAAATCCACTTTGTAACAGATTTATATACGTAAAATACTTGAGATTGGTTTAATTTCCTGACAGATGACGTCAATCAAATAGCCGATTATAACAGCCAAATCATTGGATAAAATAAAATGATTTCAAAAGTTTTACTCTAACCCCATGTAAGTGTGTAACAACTAACGAAACTAAAAGTATTTTTTTGAACTTATAAATATAAAGACGTGAATACCTCTCTTCGAGTCTGATAGCGAGCGGGCGCAGCGCGATGACGAGGTGCCTGAAGAAGTAGGCGTTGTATCGCGACACGGGCGATTTCTGCAGCTCCACGGCCGCGTGCAGCGCCGGCATGGCAGCACCCCCGCCCGCGCCCCCGCGCTCCGGCAGGCAGTACAGCAGCACCGGGCTCGGCGTGTCCACCAGCTGCACGCACACGCATTCAACTTACCTTTACGTTTGTTATACCCACAGGATTGAACACCCTCATTAGCACTATACTTCGTGATTTTTTAATAACATCCCAAAATATCGTCCGATACTTTTCAAAGCTTCCCTGTACGAGCTTAAATCGTATGAATAATAATAAATCATACCTGGTTGTCCCACTGCATGTTGGTGACGGCGAGCGTGAGTGTGCGGTGCTTGGCGGCCACGGTGAGCGCCAGCGCCACGCCCGCGAACAGCGCGTGCACTAGCTCGGCGGGCGGCGAGCGCGCCACCAGCGACACCGACACGCCCGCCACCGACACGCGCGCCTCCCACTCGCGCCGCGCGCCCTCCGCAGCGCACTCCTCCTGCTCCGAGTCCTCGATCCAACCGGACTCCTGGCAAACAATGCCTATCTTACCATGTGACTACAAAGCATTAGATACACTTATTATGCCGGCCTGCCCAAAACCGAATACTACACGGATTGAATTCAAAAAGGGGCACACAAGCGTTTGCGAGTCCTTACGTCACGTTGTATATGTTTATAAACAGTGATCACTAACGAACACATAGATTTATTTTCGTAGCGTGTACTCACGGGGTCCTGGTGGTCGTAGATGCGCACGGTGCGCGTGGGTCCGTCGGCGGCGAGCGTGAGGTTGAGGCGGCCGGAGCCGGGGCGCAGCGTGTGCCACGCCACGGCCTGCTCGGGCGGCAGCGCGGCGCCCGCGGCGGCGGCCCGCGCCGGCAGCGCCAGCACCACGCGCGCGCCCGGCGCCAGCGCCAGCAGCGACGCGCCGTCGGGCTGCACGCACAGGTTGCGGTGCGCGCACGCCATGCGGCCCGGCGCCACCACGCGCCACGCCTGCGTGGACGCGCGCCGCGGGTCCGCGCGACGCAACACTAGCGCGGAGGCACGCCCCGGCCGCGGTGCGGCTTCCTCGATATCCAGCACCTGATGAAGACTCGGTCTTTTCACTTGTTCAACATACAAGCTACAAACGACATGAAGAAAATACATTTCATTGTGAATGTTACCATAGCGTGCGGCGATAGAGGAGCATCTTCTGATAGTAAAGCGTCGGTCGGTTGCGGCGGAGAACTGCCTTCGTGAATCAATTGATCATTAGGACCTCGTCGCCATAATTGTGACCTAAAAAAAATTCCACATAAGTTTATTTAAGGATTATTACTAATATTAACCAAAGAAATTGTTACAAAACATACCTGTCACCATATCGTTTCCTGCCGAGTACGACGCGCGTGGAGCCCATCGGAACTTCAAGCACCAATGCGTTGTCGTCCGCATGCCCTGTCTGCGACGAAGTCTTGTCCGCTGTCGTCACGCTCGGATCCCTGAGTACATTTTATTCCTATATTTTCAAAAAACGTTTCTATATAATGGAGCATCCACACCGTATTTACCTTTCAAGGAACAACATTGTGCATCAATGTTTTCGATTGTTACCACATGATAGGCAACTTTACTTAAAATATACTACCGGGGCAACGTGTACTGAAATGAATAACATTTTGCTATCAGATGTCGCTGGATAACATTTGGAAACGTTGCTCAAGAAAGTAAGTGCGGTTTAGATGCACCATAGTCCATAAGTGAGCGACATTGGTGTACCTGTTGATGGTGGCGGTGAAGACGACGTAGATGAAGTTCTGGTAGAGCAGCGTGTGGTGCGCGGGCAGCGTGTCGAGCGGCAGCGTGGCGCGCGGCCCGCCCGGCGCCCGCAGCGCCAGCGCCGCCGCGCCCTCCGGCTCCGGCAGCGCCCACGTCACGCGCGCGTGCGCACCCACCGCGCACTCCTCCGCGCAGCCCACCTGTTCACACACACTCTTGTACTGCATACATCCAATCGGATAGCTACATACATATTATGCTAAGATTTTATTAGCCACCTCATATACTCGTATATATATTATACGTAAGTTCTGGGTACTGTTGACACTTGAATAATTACTGTCTTGTCTGTATTGTGGCTGACCTGGTGGAACATGATGGAGACGGGCGAGTAGTTGTGGATGCGCAGCGGCGGCGGCGCGCACTCCGCGTCCGTCAGCACTACGAACAGCGTGGCGCCCTGGCACACCACCTCCGCGCGCACCACCACGTAGCGACCGCCGGCCTCCCTGTATCGTAACAATTCACTGAGTGTAATTAACACAGACCGATATGAGGTAATACATTTGAGTGAAGCGCACCCGGACGAAGCCAACCCGTACCTGCAGGCGAGGTGCAGCGCGCGCGGCGCGTCGATGCGGAAGCCGCCGGACCAGGCCGTGAGCGGCTCGGCGGGCGCGGGCCGCTCGGGGTCGGCGGGGCGCAGCACGCGCACGCACAGCAGCTGCTCGCGCTCGTGCCGCGCCCAGTGCCACGGCAGGTAGCAGCCGGGCACCGCCGACACGTGCGTCGCCGCCGCGCCCGGGTCCGTCTGTCACAACGCGTCACAATGCATCCCAATACCCGACATTACATACGTATCTTCAACTTTCTAGTCATTTAGAAACTTACTTTTAAATAATCAATTGATCAAGAAACCTACTGTGAACCGAGAAACAGAAGAGAGAAGAATAAAGAGAGAAATATGTATGTGAACTTGTGTGAAGTTTCTGGTATCGACTACATATATTTTGTAATTTATTGTGGAGTGAAGAGAATGTGTGAAAGTATAGTGTTTTTAAAATTAGAATTCTTACCAGAGTTGTAGCAGCGCACTTCTGCGCGAACTGCAGCGTGTGCGAGGTGTTGTTGTGCAGCTGGTAGCGCGGCGCCAGCGTCACGATGTTGGTGTGTCGGTAGCGGCCGCGGCCCGCGCGCACGCGCACGCCCAGCGCGAACACGCGCTCGCCGCCCTCCGCGCGCGACACCACGCGCTTCACGCCCACGCCCGGACCCAGCCCGAACGGAGAGCACCACTGCACACACCAGCGAGCTTTACATCTCACACTATATGACTATGCATTATCATTAAAGGAACTTGAAGGTAACTGGCAAAATATGTTTTAATTTGCACCTAAATTCTCATACAATAATATTTTAAAACACACAGGTTGACACAGTACCTCCGGGTTGGCGCAGATCCCGCGGCCCAGCCGTGCGGACACGGTGGGCCCGCCGTCGGCCTCGGCGAAGGAGAAGAGCAGCGGCGCCACCATGCGCGCCACCTCGTGCTCGGCGAACTGCCCCGCCGCCTCGGCCGCGCTGCCCTCCGCGCGGAACACCAGCGGCAACCCCGTGCGGTTCACCAGCCAGTACGCCGCCGAGATCGACACCTGCACGCACACACACTCCTTAGATGTCGCAATCTTTTAGCATTGCGCGCCACTATGGATCGTATTTCACAGGAGTACGAAGGTTTGTAATTGAATATGATATCCAAACTGTAGTTTGTGATCGGCATAGTTACAAACTCGTTCCTATCAAAGATTATGAAACCTCATACATTGTGTTTCAATTGTCGTGGTACCTTGACTCCATCGGTCTTGTTGATAGCGACCCTGGCATTGAGGTAGAGGCGCCGCCCCCGCGAGTCGCGCAGCTTGAGCCGCGCGGAGAAGGACGCGCCCGCGCTGCCCGCGCCGCCCACCACCAGCGCCGTCGACCATGCGAACCCCTCCAGCTTCACGCTCACCTCCACGCCTTCCTCTACGTTCACCTACATTAGATAAACAACAATCGTTTTCGTCATTAACTTTGTTAGAGACTTTTTCCAATGCCTTGCTTTATTCAGAGGTAATCTATTCAATACTTTTCGATACGAAGTTTTCATTCAAAATACCTCGGCTCATAAATTTAATAGTATATGCCACCTTCTTTAAGGTTTAGAACAAAAACTTTATTAAAGTAATTGAACTTTAACTTTGTCTATAAGTGGTATACGCTGACAAGCATAACAAGTGACCTCATGGAAGGGCCTGGTGTCCCCGGGCGCCACGTTGCCGGCGGCGCGCGCGTCGCCCGCGGTGGTGGCGGCGCGGTACTGCAGCTCCAGCGGCAGCAGGTTCTCCAGCCGCAGCTCCGGCACTAGTGTTAAAGTATGTCCCGCTATCGGTGCTCCTCGGTCCGGCGGGAATCGCTCGCGAATGATCACACAGCAGAATCTGCGTAAAATTCATTAAGTTATAGAAAACGATAGTTTACAAACCTCCTTATAATTATAAAATATTGGATTTATTTTAATATCAATGCAACAGTAGGCAATATGAAAGATATCTAGAAGGTGTCAGCAGTTTATATGATATCATAAGTGTGCGTAACCTGTAGATATTACTAACTCTAACTCTTCCTATTAGTTTTTTGTTTCTGATTAATTCCGATGCGGGTTAAAGACAAGCTAGTGTCCCTATGTGGCTCGCCGAGCTCCGGAACTCGGTGCCAATTCTTTGCGTGCTACTGACGATCCTAGCTGAGAGGAGTTGCAGTGGTGGGAGTACGGGCGGAAGAGTATCAAAAAATACCTGTAGACATGGTCGGGCGGCGCCCTGCACTCGTAATGCAGGAGCGCGCGAGTGGCGGGGGCAGCTCGCCAGTCCACGGCGGCGGGCGCGGGCGCGGGCGCAGGCGCGGAGGCGGCGCGGGCCAGCGGCCGCGTCCACAGCGCCGCCGCGTGCGCGCTCAGCGGCGCCGCCCAGCGCGCGCCCGCCGCCACCTGCGCACTGCGCGCGCCGCCGCTCCACTGCGCTGCCACACCATGACGGACACACACCATTAACTACACTTCTATTACACTATCTTTTTCACATATTGCATAACAAAAAAAAAACACATTTTAAAATAAAACTCCAATAGATGTTATAAATAAATCCTATTTATACCAAAAATATGTACAAATAATTCATTTACTACAGTATAATGTTAAACTATACAAGTGGCACCTGCTACCAAACCTATATTGTATCTACCTCTAAATCTATTTACAATACTATAGAATAATATAAACGGGACCATACATATTATTATTACACACTCAAAAACAAAACCAATATGGCTAAAATATAATGTTGCTTGTCAAACCTAAATACAAATAGGAAAGATACTGATCATCGGAAATGACAAACGTGAGAGTGGCCAAGCGGCGCCAGCAAAGATGGTGGAAGGAGAGCGGCGCGGGAGCGCGGGCAGCGTGCGCGCCCTCCACACGCACGCGCACGCCGCGCGCACGCGCTCTGCACGCACGCCGCGCCGCTCGCTCAGCCACGCGCCCGCACCCGCAACGCAACCGCACATTTACTTACATTTCTACCTCATGCCAATACACAAATGTCAAGCAGGTGCCACGGCCATGAAATTACAAACCTCTATACTTTAACGTATAACGATGTTTTAAAAAAGGCTAAAATACACCCAGAATTAATTTAATAGTCATATCGATAAATTGAATTTGTTAACTCGGTTTAAACTGAGGATTTCATACATTATGACCCTTGAGCTGGATTTACGTGGTTCAAACAAAATCGCCCTCTATTAGTTTAGGCATGTATTATGATAACGGAAACATCCACAAAGTTGACCCTTACCGGCGGAGGGTGCGTGGTCCACCCTCACTTCCACGGGATGTGGCAGCTTGTTCACAAGTTGTAGAGCAGAACGCACCGTTACCAGCTTTCGAGCTGACCCTTCAAGCGAGACCTCGAATACTATGCGGGCTTCAGCACCGGTTTTCTAAAAATAAGTAAGAAAAGCGAGGTTTTTATTGCGCACTAAAGTGGAATCATTGAGTAATTAATTAGGCGTACAGTCTGATTTGCGGTTAAGGTGAATGAGTTTCCTATGTCAATAGGTGTTATATAGAGCAACATGATACGTACATTGTGCGTGAGGTGCCTGAAGAAGACGCCGACGCGGTCCACACAGACGGGGTCGGGCGGCGTCCAGCCGTCCAGGCGCAGCGCCAGCTGGTGCAGCGTGGCGGCGCCCGCCTCGCCGCCCGCGCCGCGCCCGCGCGCCCGCCCGCGCCGCGACCCGAACGAGAACGGCTCCGTGTCGCCCGCGCGCACCACCACCCACGAGTCGTCCGGCCCCGACCACGAGTGAGCCTCGCGGATCCTAACGACATTGCCTCTTACATTACTCACTACATTTTAACTCCTTACCTACGTAATGTATAACCAATTCCCTTTCATAAAGTTCGTTTGTTAAAAATAGATCAAACTTATGGATGTATCCCCAAAAGGGCAGTCTGCAAAACTTTGCTATTCGCACCATTACCGATTCGTTGATCCCAATTTTACCTAGAAGAAATAGATGACAAGCCTCTTTAATCCAAGCATCAATTTCAAAAGCGATACAGCCACTCTGTTGTCAGCCATGACTCAGCATGGATGGGCAGGCACGTCCGGGGTGGTACCACTGTCTCACAGGAGATCGACGTGGAGCGACAGCTTTGCTGTTGCGTTTCGTTCGGTGAGTGAGACTGCCGGATGCCCAATACCCCTTTCCTCTTCCCATCCTTTTTCCTTCTCGCTCCATTCCCAATCCGATGGACCGGCAACACATCTATGATCTAAGCGTTGTCGATGTTCATGGGCAGCAGTGATCACTTGCCTAGCGATCACGAGGCCAAAGAAGCAGCTTAATAGTAGAAGGTGAAATGAAATAAGACAAAAGCAGACATAGACAGTGTATACTGACTGGTCGGCGGTGGTGAGCAGCGTGGTGAACCAGAGCGGGTGTCCGGTGTGGTTGCGCAGCGCGTACGGCACGAAGGGCGCGCGCCGCCGGTGCCCCGCCGGACTGCCCTTGGGCGACGACGACCACTACACACACTCAATATTATACATTCACTCATTCACTTTATGACCAGGAACTTGGGGGTAAACAGCATACCAATTATAAATCATGGCAAGTAAATAACGTAGCAAAACAGAAATGCGTACAATACCAAGTCACGTTCCGTCGTCATTTGCTAAAATAACTTCGTCTCATTCAGCAGACGTCTAGTTGTCGATTTGTAAATGTTTACCTAAAATATCACAACTAAACATCAGGAACTTAAAATGTCTACCTGTTGTTTCTGCGCAGGCGCGTAGTAGTCGGCGGTCCAGTTGGCGCGCACTAGCTGACCCAGTTCTATAAGAGCTGACGTGACAGTGGTACTCAGAGTCTCTGATGACGTCACCTCTGCTTGGAGCCGCCCCGGGGCCAGTTCACTGGTCAACGTCTGTTCCCAACGAGTCTCGAACCTAGTTAAAATCGTTTGGTAATATAGCCAAGACTTAAATGTATATAATTTTAAAGCTGAAACAAGTTTAACACCACTCGAAATCGAATCGAATCGAATCAGAATCGACTACGACACAAGAAGAATCACATCAATCCAGTAGTTTTGGTAATAGAAGTTGGAATAAAATAGTACACTGGGCAGTGTCAAGCGCACTGGCATAATCACTTTCAAGTGTTGGTATGAATACGGTAGTAAGCTTAATACTAACTTCCATGGTTCGACAACGGGCTCCCAGCCCGACAGCGTGCGGTTGTAGTAGTCGATGCTGAGCACGGCGCCCAGGCGGCCTCCCCCCGCGCCGTTGCCGCCGCCCCCGCCGCCGCCGCCGCCGCCCGGCGCGGGCGTGCCCGGCGTCGACACCAACATCGGGTCCTCGAACGATTCCTCCACTTTACGCAAGTCCTGGACACATTATAACATCTCTTTACTTTAGTGTGGTGTGTATACAAGTTTTTTTAAATCGCACCATATGTATTTGAAAATATGAAAAACATAATATATTGCCAATTATAAACCTCTCCCAGCTATTCCCAAAATAACGTATTGGGGGGTTATTAATGACTTTTTTAACATCATACTAATAATGGTTAAACAATAGTTAACCAGTTGTCTTGTCCTAATATTAACAAAAATGTAATAATTATACAAGGTGATACTTGTAGTCTAACCTGTTCGACCTGCAGGTCGCTGAGCGACACCTCCAGCAGCGGCACGTCCGAGTCCATGCAGTCGTCGATCACGCACAGGGTGATGCACTCCGCGCTCACCTGCCGGATAAAAAAACACCTTCACGTCCATTTAATGATTTTCTGTATTATAAACAATATAATACGGAAAAATCGGAATTTTTTTATTTTACATTTCAGTTCATTTCAATGTTGTCACACGTTCCAAGAGTCTCGTATGGACTTGATGTAAAATTTGATTTATTTTGTTGACGTACCTGCACGGCGTGTATGGGCCCGGTGTGGGCGTGCCTGCTGGCGGGCGGGGGCGGCGCGGGCGCGTGCGCGGCGCGGGCCCAGCGCGGCGGCACGGGCCAGGCGCCCGCCACGGCGCCGTTGTCCGCGCCCGCCGCGTGCGAATGTGCGCGCATGAACACACTGTTGGCGGGCGCGTCGTCTACTGGCCCGGAGACTATCGATTTGCCTGACGGGGCCATAAGGAATATCTCATATCTCTATTTTTTCAATCAAGTACGCTCTGTTGAACTATGTTTAAGGAATTTACACGATTAATAATGTAATTTGGCAATTATTTAACTCTAGAACAAAAGTACTCGAACCAGTGTAGAGTATTTCAGAAATATGTGAAATTGTGTTTTTTAACCCTATGAGAAATTGTACATAAGTATGCCCAAAAAACTAAAATTGTTACCTGATAACGCGACTCTGAACTGCACAGGCAGCGACTGCAACATCGATGCGAACATCCTCATGTCATGATACGATAGACGCAGATTCAAGGTGCCCATTTGTACCTGAAACGAGCAGTCTTTAAGTGGAATAGCTACATGTACTTTCTTAATATACATAATATTTGGTAGTTTCAAGTGATATAAGAGTGGTGTATGGAGAGTGCTGGGTACGTACGTGCAGCAGCTTGTGTGCGTCGAGTGCGACGTGCAGCGCGGCGGGCTCGATGATGGACAGCGCCGTCTCCTCCTCCAGCCCCAGCACGCACGAGAACACCTCCAGCTCGTTCAGCGAGCACGACAGCGGCACCGGCGACGCCGCGCGGCGGTACGTCACCACCGTCGTACTCTACGAACACACAGTATTTCTGACTACCATCTCACCCGGTACCAAGCAATATGGCAACCCAAATAACAAAATAAAGGAATTTACATAATTGGCATGCCGCTTCGTTTTTTATAAATATGTATGAAATATATTTTTTAGAAAATAGAATCAATCACACTAATTTACATACATACATACAATGTGACAATCTGAAAAACAATTTAATTTTTACATATTATAAATTCGAATAGAATTTTATACTTGGCCTGTTACAGTAAAGTTCCCGCGAGAAGCCGTTCCTTTGAATTGTATCAGCCTATAGCCAAGTGGATGATGTGTTTGTGTGCGTATTGTGTGAGGCTCACCCTGAGTATGACGGCGTTGGTGTCCCACACGGAGGCGTCCTCGACGAGCACGAGCTGCGAGTCGGTGATGTTGAGCTTGAGCTCCACGCCCGCCTCCTCCGCCGCGCCCGCCGCGCGCGCCGCCGCCGGCTGCAGCGCCGCCGCCTCCTCCACGCTGCACACATCATGCTCAATCAACAACTACACCATCAACACTTCCTTCTATGTTCATTCGAACATACACCCACACCACCATCTGATTCATATTTTTTAACTCATTACCCAGTATTGCACGAGACGATGTAAGGATTCTGACGAAACCTCACTAAATCCGTTCAGACATTTAAGAATTACTGAAAAATAAAATTTCGTCCACCAATTTTAAAATCCTTACATCCATTTTTTGGGCCGTCTTATTTTCAAAATATGCCTGTGTGCGTGTATGGCAGCTTCTAGAACATTTTACATTCACACACCTTACTAATGTGCATTAAGTTAGATAACCGAATTAAAAATGTGTAGTTACAAGAGCGGCTGGTCGGGGTCGGCAGGCGTGGCAGGCGGCTGCATGATGAACTGGTTGGCCGCCTCCCACCAGTCCAGGATAGCCATCAGCCGCATGTTGTTCACCAGGATCGTGTACGCCGACGACTCGCGACGCATCCTACACATACGTATAATATTACTGTGCAAGAAACCCATAACTTTGGAAGTAACTCTATGTACTTTGCAAGAAAGAAAAGATTACATCTTCGGTGCAATAGGTGAAACGATATCTGTGAAACGAGAGGCTGCAGTTTTAGCTGCAAATCTTACTGATCCAAGTGCTAATGAGATCATTGAATTTTCGATTCTGGTCCTGATTGAGTTAAAGCAACAAATTCTTGGTAGTTTTCGATACCCATCACGGCAGAATAAATGTCTCTTACTCTTGAGTCGGTGTTAATGTTAATTTTATTATATTTTTTGCGGTATCATTATGAATACAAATAATATATGGAGAGCTTTTTTCTAGATGATCGCCAGTGATGAGGCCGACATGGATATGAATACAGTATGGTAATGTGAGAGGTGGCACCTGGCGTGCACCTCCGCCTGCACGCTGTGGCGCTGCTCGGCCATGGGCTGCACGATGTGGCTGAACACGTTGCCGCGCCGGTTGGCCGGCTCCTTGGCGTACCGCGTGTCGCTCACCAGGATCTCCTGCACACAGTATTCAAAACTGATAACATTTATTTATCATACTATTGTTATATCACTAATCAATAGCCTTCTGATCGCCATGTTATTGATTAGGAAGCTCTTTAATAAAATATATTAAAAATATTATTCATAAACAAAACTCAAACAATCGTATAAAATCAATTCAAAATTGCTAAGAAGGTTACAGAGTTGATGCAAACTTCTATCAGCTATGATTATTTTTCGTATCCCATACTTTATTAAAAACAAATCACAAAACCTCCATCAACATTGTTAACATTAGCAGAAAGTCGTTGGACGCAGGTCGCTGTGAATGTTACTGAGGTGTATGGTTTGGCAGTAGGACTCTGTTCCATAAATATCCTCATTCACTAACCTGCGACACGAGGTCGATGTCCTGGCTGAGGTCGGAGTACATCTCGACCAGCAGCTTGGACTTGATGAAGTTGATGCAGGCGAGCGAGCTCACGCCGTGCTCGGGCTCCAGCTTCACCGTCACGTCGTGCAGGTCCAGCTTTATGGACAGCGTCGTCCACACCTGCGCACGACGACATTACTTTGGCAAGTGTAGAATTTTCGGTGGAAATTTAATACAAGCGTGTGGTTTATAATGTATGTTTTCCACTACCAGACCTTGTCAAATACTTCCTTTTAAAAACACACAAGCTCAAAAAGTACAAATAATACTGTAAGTAAAATTATAAATACAGCATTGCAACTAGGCGTGGTGAGGTAATTAATAGCTATGGTGACATGTTTCTTTACGCCTAACCATAAAAACATTATATTCAAAGGAATTGCAAATTTTCCGCCCTTTCCCTATTCTAATAAACAGTTTGGATTTCACCGGCCAATATTTCATTGTTTTGACGCCGCAGTCATCTTGTAAAATCCTGGCAGAAATAAGTTGAAAGTATTTACAGTTAACACAAACAACAGGCTTGTGTCCTCAATCTTTATAATTATTTGTATCGAAAGGTTACGTTGTGCATAATCATAATCAGAAAGAATTTTTAAAATCCGTTTAAGGAAGTTATAAATATATAAAAGTTGGTGGTAGGAGTAATAGAAAGGGACGCAACATGCACGGCGTGACGTCATCCTCCATAAGGTACATGCGTGCAAAAGGGAAAACAAGTGTCCCCGCCGTACTAATAGAAAAATTAATATCTCAGTCCTTTAAAATCAATTTTGATGCTATTTTCGAATGGATATTTTTATAAGCGATATTTTTTAGGAACCATTAAATACTGCTTAAAATCACACCTTGGACACATTCCTATTGTCTATTTTTTATTAAGGCTTAACTAACGGAACTGCTGTGCTGTTAATACCTGCTGCGCCTTGGCGGTGGGTTGGTGGTGGTGGTGGTGGTGGTGATGCGGGTGATGCGGCTGCAGGTCGTCGAGCGGCTCGGCCAGGTTGTGCGCCAGGACCCCTCGCACCAGGCGGTACTGCGCCACGTCCAGCGAGCACTCCAGCGTCGTCAGCGTGCCCTGCACCGTCATGTCCGGCACTGCCGCAGGATGCACACGTTGTGTTACTTATTTATTAAATGGTAAATCGCTAATATTAGCACAAGATGTGCTAGATGACAAACTTCCCAAGAAATTCACAGTAAATGTATTGGCCGTTGCCGAAATCAAAGCGAGTTGTCATTTTTTTTTATTAATCAATTATTGAATAAACAAATCTACTCTAATATAGGTTCAAAAAAACGACATAATCAATAAAAAAAACGGCAACGCACCATTGTGCGTCTGTCCAAGGTTGTGTTCTAGTCTGAGTGTAAGGCAGGCGGGCGCTCGCAATAGGGGCGGTCCGCGCATGCGCACGGCTCCACCCACCGTCTCCGCGCCCGACAGCGACACGCCCTCCAGCTGCACCGTGCGCACCTCCAGCAACTCGCGAGGCTCTGTGAAATAATACATCTTTATACATTCTATACAGTCAGTAAGTTTGGCAAAAAAAAACTACGTACACTCCAGAAACAGAATAAAAAGTAAATATATTTTTATGCTTTTAAAATCATTTACGCCTTGGTTCGCATCTACCCCAAAATTCTACCAATGGTACTATCGTTACTATCCCTAAATGCGTCAGACCATTCTTAAAATCCACAGTGGGCCTATTATGTTGTCTATGTTTACTGGACCAGACTAAATGTTGCCGAATAACTTATATTAGGCAGGCGGCCATCTATAAAATGATTGAACAAATATGTTGCACTTATTGTTAGTGAAACATTTTGCGCCGATGACATGTAAGAACAGGACAACGGCATGCATCAGAAGAGTGAGTGTAACCTGCTAGCGGGTCGGCGCGCACGCTGACGGTGGCGGGGTCGCCGGCCAGCTGGAAGCAGTTGTCGAGCCGCAGCGCGCACAGCTGCGCGGCCAGCGCGGCGCGCGCGCGCCCGCTCACGGGCAGCACGATCACGGGCGCGTCGCACACCACGTGCAGCCGCCGCCGCTCCGCGCGACCCGCCGCCTCGAACCCGCTCGACGACACCTGCACACCAGTACTACGTGGCCTCAACAATTCAATAACTACTACTTACCTTTTGAATAATAACTACAAATAAAAAATCGAAACGTAACAAGTTTGCAGTGGCGAAGGGTGACTTTTTTCAAAAGGGAAGCCGATACTTCTGGTTACTAGTTTTATCAAATTAACAACAATATTTTTACTCCGTTATGTACGCCCTATATTTCGCGACATATTTGTTTATTAATATTAGCTATATTTTTTCTTCCACTTGGTACAAACGTGCACGGCATTGCTCTGTTCTCGTTGCGTAGGTTTGATAACTCCGATTAAATTCGAAACATTTTTAGGCTGTTTTGCGTTTTGAGATTACTTATTAGACTAAACAAACTTTAAACAGCACTTAAATACAACAATATTTATTAAAAGATTAAACATTGTCAGTTGCCGTCCTTTTCCCGGTACTTAAATGTAGGTAATATAAAGGTTAATATGATATCCCGTGTGATTTTATTTGTGTAAATTCAACCTGTGTTTTTTTAAATCTAACTATAAAAAATGCAATTCATGATATAAAAATGATCCATCACGCAGGAGTCTACGTGTATCACTTATAAAATCACTATAATCAATTCGTCATTAAAGAATTTTGTTAAATATGAACGAGTACGTTTACATTACCACTTCGAAAACGGTAAAATATCAAATACTGCCCACTAATTATATACAAACCTAAAAGTGGACACGACATTATACAGAAACAGTAAAACAATAAAGTATTACATAATATTTTCTAATTACAAACACGAAAAAAAATAGGCGCGAACTAGCAAATTACTTTATAAGCCGCAGGCCGGCAGCATACTCCACCGCAAAAATCATCGCATATCACCTACAAATAAATGTAGACATTAAACATTACACAGTTTAAGGTGCAATTTTGCGTGTAGCTCTGACCTTAAAATATATGACAGAGATAGCAAATACCGTACCGTATATGAGCGCGAGCGCAATGCAAGGGGAAGCCGATAAAAAATTTAGGAATCGCGTACTGTTGAGGCGTGTTGTACTTTGTTTCGCATTGCGCTTGCTCCGTGCGTTTAGTTTGCGTTAGCATTGAACGTTTAACGCGTTGCAGTGCGTTTTATGTTCATATATTTTGTTTGATAACTTTGTTTTTTAAGATGATGTTTGGTGTTGTTTTATAATGTTGTATTAATTACATTTTTTGTTTTTTATTAATATTTTATACAATAAAAATATATAAGTTTATAAGATACATATACATACAGTTACAAAAGGGAAGCCGGTAGGAATCGGCATATATGGAGGCTTCGCCACTGCAAGTTTGTCAATAAAATATAATTTCCATGGAATAATATAACATCCACAAAAAAAAATCTATGCAATTTGTACTTAATCTCGACACGAATATCTAAAGTGCGTGGGGGCCTGTTCGTAAACAGACTAGACGCAGCTGCCTAAATGTTCACGGTAGGCTCGATTTCAAATCACAGGGCATACCTCTGACTTTTCGAAGTCATGTGTGTATTGATAGTCAATCACCTGATACGGTACAGTGCCGTACGTATATCTAAAAGATTTTTTTTTATCAGCCCATATACGTCCCACCGTAGGGCACGGGCCTACTCTACAATCAAGAGAATCGATTGAGAGTGGTTAGGCCATATAGTCCACCACGCTGGTCTAGTGCGGGTTGGCGGACTTACATACCGTAGAAATTCTTTAAAATCGCTACGGTATGCAGGTCTCCTCACGATGTTTTCCTTCACCGTTAAAGTGCGTGGTGATTGACTATCAATATACACATAACTCCGAAAAATCAGAGGTGTGCCCTGGGATTGGACCCGCGACCATCGTGAACATGTAGGCAGCCGAGTCTGGTCCGTTACAACAGGCAACCACGCACTTATATATCTAAATGAATACTTAACTAAAAGGTCATTATATATTTAATTAACATCAACACACTTTAAGTCTAGCTTGCATGATGACGCGCCGCAACAGGCTGAACTCCGTAGCAAACGCGTATAGCTCTTGCACGAATCGTTTGGTGTGCACGTACGTGACGGGACCCATCTCGATACTCAGACTAGTGTCATAGCCCGCTGCAGCCGCTTCCGAGCCACTCAATCTATTTCCCAAAACACAGTTTTATTTTTACTTGAAACAATAATACTACAAACAATTTTATTATCAATGTTTATTGTGACATTTAAGTGAACTTTATATTCACCTGCAATATGTGAAAGCGAGCGCTTGTGGCGGGCGCGTGCGCAGTCTTCGGCGCCACAGCGGCGCTCGCGGCGTGAGGTCACACACGCGCAGCGCTCCCAGCCGGCCCTCCAGCGTGCGCGCTCTACCCCCCGCCCCACTTGCGCCGCCCGTGCGGCCAACCACCCGCGCGCCGCGCACACGCACACGCCAGCGCTCGCGTCCTCGCGCCACGCCCACCACCGACACCGAGCGGATCGACATCTCCGTCTGGCGCACGCCGCCATCCACCAGAGATACTTCGCCACCTATACCAATATTACCCGGTATCATCAAATCATAAAGTACACCGTGATTTAACAATTAAAAATGTAACCAGTAACTGATTCCAAGCAACTTAGCACCGTAAATTAGCAATGTCAAATATTAATCAAGTAATAATAACTGTCTGATTTAATAATAATAGTCACTAACGATCGACAATGTAATGTAACAGAGAACGCACCTGTCTGCTGTCGTTCGTGTTCGTGCTCCTCGGGCAAATCGTCTCCGGCGATACCGAAGAAGTCGAGCACCGCCACCCAGCTGTCAATACTCACCACCAGGTTTAAACTATTGAACTCCACCTTTGTCAATTTCCACACCTGTCGATAAACACTAAAATTAAGCGGAAAAGTTATTTCAGTAATATTATCGACTAATATTCTTCTTAGCTGCCCGAATAACTTGTGATTTCATAACTTATATTTTATCAGTTAACAAGAAAATGGCAGTATACATTTCAGAAAAACCAACATTAGGCATAGCTTAAAGGACAGACATTTGATTAGAAAAACAATAACAATTTGTGTTACCTTGTTATACTTCTCGTCAAAGAGCGGGTGCTTAGGGTCCCTGGTGTGCACGGAGATCCAGACGAGGTTGTCGGAGGCGCGGCGGTCGGCGTCGGCATCTGCTTCGTCATCTGGCTCGCCGCCTGAGTCCTGCTCCACGCCCTCGGGCGAGCACGGGGGCGTCACGCCGCACATGCTATCACGCTTGCTGCGCTTGTCTATACCCTGCACAATTATACGAGATAATATTTAACGACCTAGTAGAGCAGTGAATTAAATGCTTAGTGTATTTTAATGAAGTCAATAAATTATTTTGATTTTCATTTTCATATGCTTACATTTGTGCCTGGTCTGAATATTATGGGATACCCTTACCTCCTTAGCCAGCAAGTTGAGTTGTGCTGGCAGCGACCTTGAATTATGCTTGGCGTGGTACAACGAGCTGACGCTGGCCAGGTCGGCGCGGCCCGCCAGCAGGTCGGGGCTGGACTTGGACAGGAACGTGGCCCGCGGCGCCACGCGCGGCGCGTGCGACACCATCAGCAGACGGTGCTTCGAGTCCGGCTCCTTCGTCAGGTCCTCCATCGCGATAGAGTGCAGCGACACCTGGGGAATAGCGACAAACACATCACACACGGGTACAAAAACTAACTGTGTGAGTACATTACAAGTGTTATGAAGAGGTTCTTGTGTAAATATACTGAAAATGAAAAGAGGTTGTATGATATTAGCTTATTTCTGTTTAATAGTAATAAAAGCTGTTTTGTTTGATAGGAATTTCGATTTAAACGAAATCTAATCGACATATTTACATTCAACGGTAATAAACTTATTTACTGACGCATTAATTTCCACTTTAGAGTTTAATAAGAACTTTAAATAAACGTTCTACTTAAAAGTTAGATAAGTGTAATGGTAGTGACCTGCAGCATGGTTTCATGCGGATTGTCCCGAGTGAACCGCAACAAGAACTCTCTGAAGGAGAGCTCCACCAGACTGCGCTCGCCCTCACCCACGTCCGCACGCAACTCCACACTGAACGTCGACACCTCGAACGTTACTGTAACAGATATCTACAATACATATCCGGCTCGAAGGACCATTCATAAAATTAATGTTAGTAAAACCGTAGCTACGTCATTCTTGCCTTTAGGTTTATTTTCCATAAATGCATATAGTCGTGCAACATATTTTTATGGCTATTGCAGAATGATCTAGATTCTTGACTATAGGAGTGGTATAGTACCGTGCAGATGACTAGTGGGCGGTGGCGGCGGGTGCGCAGGCGCGGGGGGCGGCACGGCCAGCACAGCAGCGCGCACAGCTGGGTCCAGCCGGAGTGTCGGTACAGCTGGCTCCATCATCACGCCGCCCTGCTAGTCACACAAACAGCTGCCGTTATTCACAATTCACCTCTTGCAATCATTGTCCCTCAGTAATGTTCCACAGATTATAACATTTACCAGAATAATTTTATCTACCTGTAGGGGCGGTGCAGCAGCATCCACAACATCCACAGGTGCTTCAGACGAGGTGGCGATCCAGTTTATGGTCTCCAGGAGCTGTTCGTACTGCTCGCGACACGCCGATACGTGCAGACCTCCCACTATCTTGCCGCTGATTTCACACTACAACACATTCATGAAGCATTTAGATATTTCATCATAGTTTTTTAAACAACTGTCATGGCACGGTTTAGGCGTTACCTGTGTTACAATGGGCTGCTGAATCGATGCTTGCAACGATTCAAATAAGTGTGCAGCCCCAGAAAAAAATTCTGTCTGGGTGTAACGAGTTTGAAAAGTGATATATATTTTATATCCGCGACGAAAAACTTGAATGTTGATTTGGGATCAGGAATCTGCGTGACTTTATCGATGTTTTTATTTTGTTGTAGTCAATACCCACATGTGCACAGTGTTCTTGTGAATGGATGTGGGGGAACTGTGTTTTACCGTTGGCTATGTTTAATTTGGAGATATTGTGGGTACCTGGTGCACGGTGTCTCCGTCGGCCTCGACGTCGTTGTAGTTGACGGCGAACTGCAGCGCCGTGTTGTGCAGCACGGGCTTGCCGCACGCCACGTCGTAGATCTCCGCCATGTTCTCCGACGTCAGCTGCGTGCCGCGCAGCTTCTCCGTCACGTCCAGCTGTCAGATACACGCCCATTAAAACACTATGATTCATCGATAACAACCATATAGAAACACAGATAAACATTTAGTGACTTGAGAAGAAAATGTGCCCCATTTTCCCCTAAAGATTGTATGTAGCGGTATATAAGTTTTGCTACGGTTTAATTCTGGAAAATATATTTCCAGATATTTTTTGATTGTAGTGTAATTTTGTATGATGTTTGATCAAAAAGTAAGGATGAAATGGCTGCCATGCTTTAATGAATATGATGTGTATGTTGATGGCAGTGTATGAGTCGTGTACGCACGGTGGCGAGCGAGATGTCGCGCACGCGCACGCGGTAGCGCGCCAGCGTGGGCGGGCCGGGGCGGTTGGACAGCGACATGCGGCCCAGGTGCGCCACCGCCACCTGCCCGCTGCTCGCCGCGCGCGGCACCACCACCACCGGGGACTCCAGCTCCACGCTCACGCTGCAACACACACTTCTTAGTCTAAAAAAAGACCAGCATAATCTGAGCAGCAAAATGATAAAACAATGATAGTCAATAAAAAAACACTGATACATTATGATTAGTGAACGCGCATCCCAATGCATACGTATAATTTTCTCTTCATTCGACACGTACCTGAGAACAATGTTCTCGGAGCCCAGGTCCGCTGAGTCGTCGATGGATGTGCCCATACTGATGGTGCGGCGTCGCGGCGACACGCCCTCCGTAGACTGCGACAACTTAGGATTTGAGTATAACGACTCCCCTCTAGAATAATAAAAACATAATTAGTGTTTCCCATAACAGAAAGCAATTTTTATTTATTTATAAATCTAAATAATTATTACCATAAACTTTTTTGTCCAATCCACAGAAAAAAAAGAAATATTTTTTAAACAGTCTTACATACATTGATATATAATTCGAGTTGATATCCGATTTCCATATTACACTCCATCAGGAGTTTTATAATCATTAAATTCAGAAACCAAACGTCTTAGACCATATTTTTATTTTGTACTATAATTGAATAAGCTTGAAGTAGGTTATTAATTTTTGTAGTAGGCTCTACCTTGGATGCACTAGTCCGATGGCCATGTCGGCGGCGGCGGCGCGTATGGAGCGCGCCAGGTTGGCCAGGTACTGCTTGAACTCCGTCAGGCACGAGCGCAGCTCCCGCAGCATGGGTCCAGAGTGGGTGTACCACACGCTGGCCACGTGCAGGGTTACCTTCGCTTCCACCACTACGCAACAAGACATAGATTTGCTTACAATCATCGATATTAGTAAAAACCAGCTTTAAATTGTTATCGAAATCTCATTATAACGATATCGTGTCTGTGTCAGTAGGCGAGCACTATTAAAGATGTTTTAACTCATAAACTTTGTTCACAAATTTGTTGATACAGTCTAATTAAGATTAAGTGTGTTATCAATAAACAATGTTAAATAATATCGATTGAATTCCTTTAAGCGTTGTTACCTGGCGAGGCTCCGTCTGCGGGCGTGATGAGTTTCCGGTGTATGGTGAAGTGCAGCGCGCGATCATCGTCGGCTGGCAGGTGGTGGTGGTGGTGGTGCGCGGCGCGGCCCGCCGACACCACGCGCGAGTGCAGGCCGCCGCCCTCGCACAGGGACACCACCGCCACGCCGCCCAGCGACCCGCCCACCTCCACGCGCGACGCGTCTGCACGCACACAAACATACTTACAAATCACCATGAAACTTAACAAGAAAACTACTTCATCAAGAATTTATATTCTAACAGGTAGCGCAACAAAATATTATCCAATATAATATGGCTCGAATAATGAACATGGTATAAAAATAACGGTCCTGTTAATTGTTTATTACCCGACATGCTCTGGGTAAAATTTATATCCCGATTCGTTTTCGTTGTACAATTTTGTCGATACTTTATTGTTATCGCATTACAATCAGGTACAGCGAAGTATCTTTATCACATTACTGTAAATAATAATTGGAAACAAATAACAGCTAAAATGAAGAGTGTCTCTTATAATGTCATTCTCATAATGTCTCACCAACAGTGGCCTGAATCTTCGCTTCACTGATGGTGGCGGTGGCGATCTTCCTGGCGACCAGGTTGCCCTCGTGCACGGCGGCGCGCAGCAGCAGCACGCCCAGCCGGTGGAAGTCGAACGTGATCTCTGTGCGGACTTCTTTCTAAACATGTACAACTAAACTGTACAGTAACCATTATCATCCTCATCACCTTGAGTTGCAGACAGTCCGCTGCTGAACATAGCCCTTCCCCCATGTTAACTTATCTACGTGAAATATATTGCAATTAAGTGTAGTGGTGTATAAGTGGATTATCGACTAGCGACAGACTGTCAACTCCCGTAGTTTGACTCAAAATTGACGGATACCGGTCGGTACCATTGCTTATTTACATTTCACCCAAGACCAAACATGACATATAACACGATAGAAAAATTAAGGTTTACCAATCTTATCTGTCTAGAGTTCTTATCTAGAGTTTCTCGCCTCGTATAGTGTAAATATTGTCAGAACACGACAACCTTATGGCGGTTATGTCATGCGATAATCGCGTGCGATTCTCGCTGCGAGGAACTCTCCCCGTGTAAATGGCGCTTTATAAATACCGTTAGAAGAATTCCTTGTAATATCCCGTACCTTAAGCTCGGGCTCCTCGACGGACGACTGCATGATGGCGGCGGCGGCGTGGTCGCGGTGCGCGTCCGAGTGCTTCTTGCCGGCGCGCGGGCCCAGCACGCGCTGCGTGAACCCGATCAGCTCCACTATCGTCTCTTGATTGGCTGGACGACAATAATGAGATGGGTTGTTTTACCGATATTTATTGTCAGACTACTAATTGTAACTTAACTGTAAGATAACTATAACTTTCAGTAAAATATACACAAGTATTCATGTCGATATTAATTTCACTTTAAAATTTCAAAAAAAATTAAAACAAACCTTTTAAAACTTTGACACATACGCATGGGTTTCGAATAGATATGTAACCAAGATAAACACTATTCTATACATTATAATATTTAAGTTTTTATTTATACATAATTTTAAAACCTGTTTGAGTTATCGAATGTTTCAGCTTCTTCGTTCAAACTGAAATCGAAAGCCGTTCGAAAGGAACAAAACGTTCGATAACTAAAATAGAGGCGTTAATCTTTAAAGCTAATAACACTCACCAATGATATCCAAATTGTTAAACAATATATTGGCTATCCTCAGCTCCTCGGAGTCGCCATCGCCTTTCACAATGCACAGTTCGACCGCGATGAGCGCCTCGGAGTCCACCAACCCAGCCGCGCCCCACCCCGAGCCGTTGTTGGCCCAGGGTGCTCCATTACTACCCCAACCGGCGCCGTTCGTGGCCCCGCCCTGGCCCCACGTGGCCGTGCCCCACGTGGTGTTGCCACAGAGGGTGTTGGATCCGGTCCAGCTCACACTGTTGCCTGTCAACCAGCTTGGAGCCGGGCTCGTGCGGTCTGCTTCTGATGGATCTGGTGGCAATATTGGTGGTCTGTGGTATGTTTGGATTTTTCAAAATAAATACAGAAAATATACATTCAATTTTTTTTTAATCAATTCAGCAAAAATTTAATGTATTCATTAGTTTTCAGATTTCATACTGGGACACTGGCAAACAGACTGAACAGAGTCAAGAAATTAGTTAAATACCAGGTTTAACATCTTATTAAGTTTTTATTCGATAACAGATAAGTTTGAGTACAACTTACACTTGTAGGGAGTGCCATGGTGCAAGGAATACAGGGCTTGGTGTATCGCGTGCGGGTGCGGCAGCGAGCCGCGGCCGTCCGGCGAGGCTGGAGATGTGGGCGATGTGGGCGAGGTGGGCGAAGTCGGCTCCGAGCCGCGGATACTGCCGGATGTCGTGTCCATCCTGTTACGTAGCAGAAATCGTTTCTAATACGGTCAAACAGGAGAAACGATTTACTATAAACATTGAAACAAGGCGAAACGAGGGTGTCTAGTTTGCACCTCTGCCTACCCCTTCTGGGAAAAAGGCGTGTGTTTATGTATGTATTGAAACAATAGACCAGCAAATTTCTTAAAATGCACTTGTGTCTACAAAACTCGTCCCGTGATAAACATCTAACCGTACTATCATCATAATTGGCTAAAACGTGTACCTAACACGTTCACATAGTTGTAAAGCAGGGTTGCTAGTATTGAACAATATTTATATTTGAGTTGCAGTTCGACACTTGGTGTGTAGTTGTGTTACATGTTGCATGTTGCGGCTCACCCCACGTGCTTGTGGCTGGCGACGAGCAGCTCGAAGTCCGGGCCGTAGGTCTGCAGCGCGTCCACCAGCAGCAGCGAGTGCACGGACAGCGAGAAGGACACGTCACGCGGCCGCGCCGTCGCCGCCGCTTTCACGCCGCACACCTGCACCTCCGCGATGCTGCGCCCGCGGGACTGCACCTGCCACACCACACCACCGCTATTCATACTTTGCTGCCTATACAATATTCACATTTGGTGCTTAGACTCTTCGTGTTCCAGACATCGCTACGCTAAAATAACATTCCATATTTAGGTATAGGCGTATTAACGTTTATCGAACGTGAGTTTAGCATATCCGACAAAAACAAGCTGAGAGCCCTATACTTCATGTATGACATGTTATTTTTTAAATTGAAACCGTTAAAAACCGCACTTTGTTAATTCTTGCTACTAATTAGATTCACTAACACACTGACTAAATGCTAAAAAGGAAGATGTTGAAGTATCGTACCTCGAGCGACATCTGGTCGATGGCGAACTGCAGCATGAAGAGCGTGGAGTTCTGGTGCGAGGACAGCTCCGAGCGCTCCGTCTCCGAGCTCACGCTGCTCTCCTCCACGTCCTCGGCGCTCTGGTGCGTTTGAGGAGACATCTGCGCCCTGCACATGACAACAAAAGATGATTTCAAAAATAAAACAAAGAGATTATCCCATTTTCCCTACTACTGGTACTGCTAAAAGTTACATAGATCACACACGCAGCAAGATTTAGTATTGGCCACCTGCGTGCATGTGCGTGTGCGTACCTGTGGCTGGCGAAGTGCGGCAGCGTGTGCAGCACGTCGCGCACGGCCTGCAGCTTGTGCTCGCTGAGGTGCACCACCAGCGCCGGCAGCGAGCCGCACAGCGTGGCCGTCGGGTACTGCGGGTCGCTCGTCGCCACCACGCGCCGCTCCGCCTGCACACGTTACCTTACACTTCACACAATCAACAAAGACATTGGCATTATTTCAAGACGGATAGTCACATAAATATGCTGATACTAACAACACCTCAGAGTAATAATAATTATTAGCGCCTATATTCAGTATGCGATGTATAAACTGACCTGAAGTGATATGCTGAACCGGTCGAGCAGATGCAACGAAGACGTAGATTTAGCGTGCGCGTACTTCCAGTTGTCGCGCACGCGCCCCACCAGGATCTGCAGGTCGCTCAGCTCGATCTTATATCTAAGGATTCACACTTAAAATAAGTTGAGCCAGTCGACACTCACTAAATCTGTGTATAATGACTACCTCAGTAAGTTAAGTTATTCAGGTTTCGAACACAAAATAACTTACCACGATTGTACAGTGATAAAAAAATTGTAGTTGTATGAACAATGTTGTAGATTATTTGGCATCGTTAGTGTAGTTCCAGCTAGGCAGTGGATAGGCTAAGGTGTGTTGGTATCGGTACCGTTCGTAGAGGCGGCTGTGCAGATGCGCGGCGTCGAGCGCGGGCGCGGCGCGCGGCGGCTCGGGCGGCGAGCTGGGCGACAGCAGCGAGCCCGGCGGCGTGGAGCACGGCGTCATGAACATCTCTGCACAACCGATACACTTACTACTTGTCTATTTACTACACATGTGACCGAGGGACGTTCTTATCGATATTTTAAGGACCAATAATGCCAGCTTCATCGTCCTATCGTAATGCAACGGAGTTACTCTATGATCCGAAACGAAATTCAAATGTCCGAATGATGGATGTTACTTAAGTTTTCCACTTCTAAAAATCAATATTTTTCTCTACGACACTTATCATTCACTCCGAACTTAGTCCATGGGTACGACATTGACACGATAGATCATTCATTTTATTGAATACTTAGGGACATTCGTACAGTGTTACCTACGACGTTCGAACTTCGTTTCGGATCACAGAGTAACCTCCCTGCTTCTACTTTTATCGGTCCACTATCTACTACTACAATATTTTCATATATCTTCGGATTGCTAACTCGGTATGACACGTGACGTCGATGAATTCAACAAACAATAGAATTATAATTAAGCAACGTTAAACACCTTCATCATCAAGTACAGGTTCAGGCTGTGGCTCCGGCAGCGTGGCGTTGGCGAGCCGCAGCCGGCCGAAGTCCACCACCAGCACGGACGAGTCGCGAGACTGCACCTCCTGCACCAGCAGGATCTGCGGCGCCGAGATGTCCAGCTCGATGTGCCACGACTGACGGTCGCCCTGCATTGTCACAAACAGTCAGGAAACCGACTTTGAAAACTTAAAGTAACAACTTCGAACACCACTCTTTAGCAGAATGTGAATAGTATAGCGAGCAGTGGCGAAGGGTGATTTTTTTTAAAAGGGAAGCCGAAGCTCAATACGCGAAATAAGTGTGTTTATTTTGTTTATACCTACTGGCCCTACATAGGGAAGACAATGCGACTGATACTTGATAGTAAACATAGTGCAGTCCGGATTGAGTAGGTCAACTTATCGTGAGATGCTTCAGAGAATTAGCCCGAAACGCGACACATTTACATAATATGTACGTGTATCCTTATATCCGGACGTTTGCGAATATCCAACCGCCAGCAAATTATTCCTCCGACAATCTCGCTCACCAAACGAAACGATTGCGTTTCGTATGATGGCATCTACGTACTGCGGTCGTCAATTATATTTTAATATTTCCAATATACAAAAGTTGCAATGTCATCATGAGAAAAGTAAAAAAGTATATTTTTAAACCGCACGTGAATATAAGATTAATAAAGAAAAATTAATGATCTAGATACCATGTTAACAAGTACGTTAGCCGCGCTTTTATTAGTTGTATTATTAGTAGTCGAGCACTTCCTAAAATCTAAACAGTAACGTTATTTCCGAAATAGACAATCTAAACATGTACGTCCCTCACGATTATTAATTTCCATTACAACGTAATAATACTATTAATATTTATGTACATTTTGTAATTTAAAACATTAAAAATTAAATGCGTGAACCAGCTAATACTCGTATACTGTCAAAATGTTAATACAACACTTACAAATGCAGTGATATCTACACAAATACACACATAAACACACAAAATGCTGAAGAACCTCAGCATGCCTCCTGCCTTTTTAACGGAAATTGAACCCTAAATCATTATAAGTTTAAGGTACAATTTTGCGTGATTTGTTGCAAACTACACAACCATGTCACACCAATGCGTAACATGCAGCCGACGCGGGCGGTCGGCGCACGGGCCGCGCCATTGTTATTCAATAAGCCGAACAATTTTGGCAGTAATCCGCCAGAGGTCGCAACGCGGCGCAATCTAATTACGTGTTTGCTATGCGCCTCCGCAGTAATATTTACCTATGTGGCCGACAGATGTCATTGAATAAAATGAGTTTAGATATTACATAAATAATTTTGAAAAATTTGCTTGTTTATAGTGTAACTAGCGGCCCGGCCCAGCTTCGCCTGGGTGCTTAGATGTTTAGATTCCACTCCACACCAGAAATATCTTATTCCCGTTCAAACTTTTGTACTCCTGAACTCAACCTAAGTACCTACTATCCCTTTTCCTATCGTATCCCATCCCATCTCATCTGGCTCCTTTTCTTTCTGTTACATCCCGTCCCATTATTTCCCATCGAATGCAATCCGGATCGGACCGGTCTCTTAATGCCTAAATAGGCATGTTGTCAATTTTTTGGAATTGCTTATATTTTGTAGATAGGCCTTATATAAGCACGAAAATACGACGAATATCATTTAAAAAATACGCAAACACAAATACTTTGCAAAATTCCTGCTAAAACTTTCCGCTCAGCTAAAATTCTGACTACGAAATTGATTTTTTGAAGTATAGTAAACTACTTATTCCTCAAATGTAAACAATGCAATAGTCATAACGTTTTTCCCTTCTTGGTGATTTCTGTTCGTCAAAACAAACCCCTTTTCGTCGCTTTAGGCTAATAAAGAAGACTATGCATTACCTATTGACTGCCTCGGTGGCGTAGTGGTACTACAGTACGATTGCAAAGCTGAGGTCACGGGTTCGAATCCCGGGTCGGGCAAAGTGATATTGGATTTTCTATTCATTATCAGCCCGGAGTCAGGAATTTGTGCCCGATATGGCGATAGGCTCGCCCCCTATCACATCGTGGGACGGAATATATAAGGCGAAACGTGGGTGTTCTGGTAGCACCTCTGCCTACCCCTTCTGGGAGAAAGACATTAAGCCATTATTTTTTGTTTGTAATAAGGAGCTGAAATATATATTTTTATAGAAATAGCTTCAGCGGTTTCGATTTTGCATATAAAATTCCAACCCTTATTTTAACCCCTTACGGGTTAATTTATATATATTTATTTTTAAATGAGTAACTGATGTGTCTAAACTCTTTGGTCATCCGCACTCTATGGCATTTTCCCGCCAATTTGTAAAATTAAAAAGTTAACGTACAACAGTAATAAATTAGCTTCTAAAGTGAACGGTTGTTTCATTAAGTGTAATAAACATATCATTGGCGACGAGGTACGAGTTCTACCCACGATTAAAAAAAAAATGGCCTATATCGGAAATTTATCTAACTTCGATCATAAAACAGGCGAGTGGCAGATATTTAAAGGCAAATTACTTCAGTTTTTAAAGATAAACGAAGTTAAAGAAGACACCAAGAGTGGAATTCTTCTTACTTATCTTACCGACGAGACATACCGTTTATTACGTAACTTAGCTTACCCAAAAGAATTGGATTTGCTAAACTTTTCGGACCTGATTTTATTACTCGACAGCCATTTCAAGCCGAAGCAGTGCTCCTTTGCAGATAAAGCAAATTTTCATGGAGCAATTAGAAATCCAGGTGAAACTATAGGAGAATGGGTGGCTCGAATTAGAGGACTTGCAAGCTATTGTAATTTCGGAACCGCCCTGGAAACGAACTTACGGGATCGTTTCGTCCTTGGCTTGGGTTTGGGGCCTGAACGGGACAAGTTGTTCGAACAGAACGCTTCCACGTTGACACTGGCGAGGGCTATTGAATTGGCAGAGCAAGCCGCCTGCGCTAAGGAGGCAAAAATCATGATGTGCAGCACCGAAACAGTACGAGTTAAAGAGGAGGCGATATATAAGGTGCAAATTCAGGGGCAGCACGGCCGCGGAGGAGCACGGCGAGGTGGCGCGAGCGGCACGGCCGACGCGGACGGCGCGGGCAACGCGGTCACTGTGGACTCGTTCCGGTGTTCAGTGTGCGGGTTAAGAAATCATTCAATTGACAAGTGCCGGTATAAAAGTTATAAGTGTTCAAGGTGCGGCAAAAAGGGACATTTAAAAAAAGTGTGTAAGGGTGTAAAAGACTCGAGCGTTTACCATGTAGATAACGGTCAAGGCGAACCTAATGATTCTTCCATGTCACGTTGTGAGGAATGTCAAAACTTCAATATAAGGTATGCTTCTGATAAACCTATTAAAATTGACCTTATATTGGGTAATCAAAGTTTAACAATGGAACTCGACACGGGCTCCGGCAGCTGCGTAATATCTGATAAATTGTACAAGGAAAAGTTTTCTAACTATAAACTACAAACTAGTTACACAAAAATGTGTCTATATAACGGACATAAAATCACTCCTTTGGGTTATTTTATTATTGACGCTTTATTCAATAAAAAACACAAGTCTATAAAAATCTTTGTTATTACTAATGGCGGTCCACCGTTACTGGGGAGAGATTTCATGTCCGCTTTTGATTTATTTATTACCACAGACGTAAATTCACTCTGCAGCGACGCAAATTTATGTAAACTTTTAGAAAATTTTTCGGATTTGTGGCGTGATGAACTAGGTGCCTTCAATAAATTCAAAGTTAGATTGCAATTAAAGGATAACGCTAGTCCAAAGTTTTTTAAGCCACGCACGGTACCTTTTGCCCTAAGAGAGAAAGTTGAGAATGAATTAAATAGATTGGTAAGCTTAGGCATATTAGTGCCCGTCAACTACTCACAATATGCAACGCCTATAGTGCCCGTGCTGAAATCTAACGGTACAGTTAAAATCGCCGGCGATTTTTCAATAACGCTCAATAAAGACCTTATCATAGAAAAATACCCACTACCTCGAATTGAGGAGGTGTTTGCTAACATCGGGGGTGGTGAGCAATATAGTAAACTTGATTTAAAAAACGCATATAATCAATTTATATTAGAAGACTCTTGTCAGGAGCTTACTACGATTAACACACACAAAGGACTGTATAAATATACTAGGTTGGTATATGGTTTAGCAAACGCGCCCGCGATATTCCAAAAGTCTATGGAAACTCTTCTTTCGGGTATAGACGGTATCAGTATTTGGCTCGATGATATATGCATTACCGGACATGATAAGACAATCCATATGAAAAGACTAGGTGAAGTCCTAGGTAGGCTCCGTGATGCCGGCTTGCGTCTTGAAAAGGATAAATGCGAATTTTTCCAAGACAATGTAACATATTTAGGCTATGTTATTAGTAAAGAGGGTATTAAAACATGCCCGAATAAAACACAGGCAATAATTAATGCCCCTGAGCCCACTAATGTAACGGAGGTAAAACGATTTTTAGGGATGGTAAATTATTACCGAAATTTCATTCCAAATGCGTCAGCCGTACTAAGTCCCTTACATGAATTGTTATGTAGCGAAACACCGTGGGAATGGGGGGAACGGCAGCGCCGTAGTGTGGCGGCGATTCGTCGCGAGTTAGCCTCGGAGCGCGTCCTCGCCCATTTCGAACCTACGGCCCAATTAGTAGTTGCAGTGGACGCAGGGCCGTGCGGCCTCGGGGCCGTGCTGTCACAGCGCGACGACGCTGGCGTCGAGCGCCCGCTGGCGTATGCGTCTCGCTCGCTCATCTCTAGCGAACGAAATTATAGCCAAATACAGAAAGAAGCGACAGCTATCATTTTCGGTATTAGACGTTTCCATCAATATTTATATGGTCGTGCAGATCCATTTATCTTAAAAACTGATCATAGACCATTAGTTTCGATATTTAATAATAAGACTGGTATACCCGTAACGACCGCGTTGAGACTACAACGATATGCTATAATATTGTCCGCCTATAATTATATAGTACAATACGTACCCAGTGAAAACAACCAGATAGCTGATTATTTTTCACGTGCCCCATTAAAAAACACGGCGGCAGACAGTGTAGATAGTGATGTAGATTCTTACTATGCGCTTAGGTTTCTCGATACGTCATCACCGGCGGTCAAGTTTAGCGACATTGTTCAAATGACTGAACGTGATGAAACATTAAAAATAGTTATTAAATATATGAAACATGGTTGGCCACGCAATATTAGATGTTCGTCGATATCGCCATATTTTCAGTGCAAATCAGATCTCCAATTCGAAAACGGCTGTTTATTTAGGGGTCATAGAATGGTCATACCGTCAACTTTAAGGAAAAAAATGTTACGAGAATTGCATGAATCACACTTGGGAATCGTAAAAACGAAAAGTAATGCACGAAGTAGGATGTGGTGGCCAGGTATCGACAAAGAAATCGAACGTTGGATAGGCTCGTGCGAAACTTGCGTGAGCGTGCGCCCGGCGCCGCCGCGGGACCCGCCCGCGCCCTGGCCAGCCGCCGCGCGCGCCTGGCAGCGCGTGCATATAGACTACATGACTATAGGGCAAAGGGTATACTTAGTGGTCATAGATGCATATTCTAAGTGGTTGGAATGTTTACATATGCGTAACGGAACATCCACAAGTGCTTTGATTGACACATTAAAAGCAATTTTTTCTACGTTTGGACTACCGGAGCTGTTAGTATCCGACAATGATGTTAAGATTAATTCCTTAGAATTTAAGAAATTTTGCTGTAATAATGGTATTGAATATTTGACGTCACCTATATATCATCCACCGAGTAATGGTCTAGCCGAAAATTCAGTAAGAATTTGCAAAAAAATGTTAAAGTGCATTATAAAAGAGAATGTACCAATACAGGAAACTCAGCAACAATTATTAAGATATTTATTTAGTTATAGGAATACTGTGCATTGTACTACTGGCCAAACGCCTTCTCAGTTGATGTTTGGAAGAAAATTGCGATCCCGGCTTGACTTAATATTACCTTCCACTATAAATAATAAGAACCAAACAAACGCGACAGTGCCCGGGAAAAGATATTTCGAAATAAATGACAAGGTGTGGACCCGCTGGTACAGTGCTCGAAATGAAACTTGGAAACTGGGTGTTGTTATGGAGAAAATAGGTAATAGGATGTACAAAATTTTAATCCATGAATTAAATGTGTACTGTATTAGGCACATTGATCAAATGATGCGATATAAAGGAGAAGATAGGCTGCCTGACGGCATGCTTAATGCATCTCATCGGGTTCCTCCATCACCATCTATTGTAACCTCAGATGATACGCTTAAAGTAGCGCAGCCACTGTCAATGGACTGCCGGCCGTTGATCGGAGGAACCGATGAGCAGGTGCCTGTAGTAGAATCTGGTGATTCGCAGCTGCCATCAACTCCGGATAATAACGTAAAAGAAGCCGTGGCAGGTGAGTGTGAGGGAGGGATTGACGAGAGTACGCGTCGCCGATCACCTGTGCGTGATGTCAGCGACAATGTGCGCAGTGATGCCACTGACGCAGACACACCAGGTCCATCGCTCGCACTCTCACGTCCGAAACGTAGTACGAGAAAAATAGTGGACTATAAGAAATATTTTTAAGTATAGGAAACAAATATGGTTTTAAGTTTGATACTGCACTTATGTTCTTTTAATGAAATTGTTTATTTAGTATTTAAAGTTTTGATTGATTTTTGTATATAGTTTGTTTACCAGGTGTCCAAATTAAGTGTGGAGGAATGATGTGTCTAAACTCTTTGGTCATCCGCACTCTATGGCATTTTCCCGCCAATTTGTAAAATTAAAAAGTTAACGTACAACAGTAATAAATTAGCTTCTAAAGTGAACGGTTGTTTCATTAAGTGTAATAAACATATCAGTAACTAAAGTGCCAAGTTTAACATCTTAACTTTAACGGTTTAGATTTTTCCATACATACTTTCATCCCTTATTTCAACCCCTTCCAGCCTTATCTTCACAAAAAAAGTAGCCTATGTCCGTCTCCTGGCTCTAAGCTACGTCCTCACCAATTTTCGGCCATATCGGTAAAGCCGTTCTTGAGTTATAAATAGTGTAACTTTTAACACAACTTTCTTTTATATATATAGATGATAAATTACAAAAAGTAAGCCGCAGGGAATCGAGTTATATGGAGCCTTCGCCACTGATAGCGAGCATAATTAACTCGCAGAATTGTGCACCAACAGTGCCTGTTGTGCTAAAGTGTTTATATCTACCTCCATTCAGTTATTTAGGACTGTCAGCCTGGTGTATTATCCAAATAAATAGTTGAGTGTAAGGTTGAGAGTCGATAGAGTGCGCGTGCAACTCACGGGCCTGGTGCGCAGCGCGTGCTCCCAGCGGTCCATGAGCCGCGCGGCGGCCTTGGGCGCGGCCAGCGACACCTGCTCGCCCTCGCCGCAGAACCCACGCACCCACCGCGCCACCTCCACGCGCGGCACCACCTCCAGCGACGCAGACTTCACCCACAACCTGACACCACCATCGTGACTATCAACTTAATCCATACCACACTATGTACTAATTCTAAATTGATAACTAAGGAATAAAATAAACAAACTTTACCTGCCCAGTACAATAAACTACTATCGAAAATTGAATTTACATCTTAAAAAAATATTATATAATATTTTCAACAGTCATGTGCTTTAATTAAAATCTTGTAAAAAGAATTCGTTATATTGATATGGTTATACGGTGACCTAAGTTGATAATTTATGGTCGGCAAATCGATTTGTTTTTATTGCATAGGTTTGGCAAAGGGGCAAACAGGTCACCTGATTGTAAGTGATAATTGTCGCTCATGAGCATCCACAACGCTAGATCATGAATTGCGGGCCCAATTGGGAGGGCAGCGGGAAGGTAAAAGGATGGGAAGAGGAAAGATGCATTGGGCATTCGGCAATCTCACTCACCAAATGAAATGCGACAGCTATGCTGTCGCTTCACGTCGATTGAGAAAATCGATCTGAAGCGATGGTACCGCCGTACCGACGTGGTACCGCCCCGGATGAGCCTGCCCATTAATGCTGAGGCATGTCTGACAACAGCGTGGCTCTACTACTTCCTAAATTCCCTAATTTTTGCTATGAAATCGAAATTTGTGCTACCTTTGCAAACTCTTTTAGGAATACAGGGGTGAACTATTGCAAATATGGATACTAACTTGTGGTCACAGTTGAGTCCAAATGGTTTCTTCTCGTAAGTGAGCTGGAAGAGCGGGTCCTGCTGCGTGTTGGCGCGGCCCCACGTCGCTGACGCCGCGCTTGTCGTGCCCAGACCCTCGCGAATCACGCCCTGGAGAGAAGTGGTAAGTCACTGGGACAATTAATCAACTTGAAATATGTTTGAATAATCAATTAATGTTGGTGTCAAAAGACCTAAGTGTCGCAAAACCTGATTTTTTTCATGTTACATATCACATATCCATAATTAATATTAGAATTTAGATTCATTTGGGAAATTGAATATAATTTATTAGGAAAATCACACTACATTGGCTTAAATTCTATTGGAAACAACTTAAACATGGTTCGGTACGTCGCCACAATTTATCGACAAGTTACTGGTGTAGTTTTGCGTGCGTGTGCGTGCATGTGCGTACCTGCGGCGCGCAGATGATGGGGAAGAGCGTGTGCGGCGTGATGCGCTCCTGCAGCAGCACGGCGCCCAGCGACACGGACAGCGCCAGCGACGCGGCGCGCGCGCGCCACTCCACGCCCGCCGCCACGCACCAGAACTGCAGCTCCAGCGCCGCGCCCTCGCAGCCCTCTGCACCCCTGGCCACATCTTTACTCTTATATCCGAACCAAGTCTATTCCTTACCCTTTACAGTTATAAACTAATATTCGGCAATCACCACAGTGTAGTCGGTTAAGACCCCTCAGGAAAGAAACGCCGCGAGTTCGACTCTTGCAATAAGACTCTCGAATGTTTATGGGGTACATAAAAGCCTTTCATAGTTTTCGATACCGACGATACAACACATATCTTAATATAGAATTAGAGTAATGTGTATAACGAAATGTAACATTACAATGATAACTAACTAAATAAAATCCCATATTGTGCAATCTACATTCACAATTATGAACCACATGACTTAGAGAGAAAACAGTGCCAGATTGACAATGCCATCCAAAAATGAACCTTACATCTATCGACATAGAATCCAAATTACAAACTGTCAATAAATAACACTTACTTATCCTGCTCGTCCTCCATGTTCAAGTTGAGCGAGCCCTTGTTAAGTATGAACTCGAACTTGGCGAAAACGGTGTCCTTCTTGAGCAGCGTGTTGTCGTCGAGCGAGTCGGCGATGGCGTCCAGGATCTCCTCCTCCAGCTCGGCGGGCGTGTGGTTGGTCGCGGGCGCGGGGGCTGGCTCGGCCACCACGGCGCCGGCGGGACACTCTCCTGGGGGGAATACAGAAACAAGGGATAAGAAGGGATTGGTGAAAGAAGCGCGTCGTAAGGACCGAGCAAAGTGGAAATCCATTTTGCTCTTGTCTTTGTCTTTGTCTCTGCCTACAATGTGAGATGTAGGCGTAACGGTCATGTTGATATGTATTTATTGACTCATATCACAGAGTCACACATCAAAAATGGAATGGATAAGAACAAATCCTTCCACGCAACAATGGAATAAGGAATCGAACCTTTTTTGCATATTATTAACTGAAACACAAAACATTAATTTCCCCTCAAAGGTTTAATAGTCATACCTTGCGCCGGAGTAGAGTACCACCCCCACCATTGTGGGAACCAGTGCACCAGCATGCTGCGCCCTGACGACGGCTTGTCAGGGGTCGCTACTGGACTTGACTTCGGCACTTTCCTCATGGCCACCTGTACATCATAATTAAATTAACTTATTTGATTCAGGCAAAGCATTATTCTAGTAATAAGTTGTTGTATACTACAATATCTCAGCTACATCTAAGAGGCTTATTTACGTGGTATTCCCTAAGTACCTTTTGGCAACACAAAAATTTAGCTTGTAGTCCATGAAGTCTATCAACTAAAATGGATTGGCTCAACCTGTCTAGTAGTATAGCCACTCATAAAATCGACATTAAAATTGTGGGCAGCACATCGAACTTTACTCATCCTGTCATGTACTTGGCCTCTCACGTATCTTACCTATTTATATGCTTAGCCGCTAGGAGCAATTATCACCAGCGTTTTATGTTCTACGACCCTTATGTATATGTGTTATGATACAAGATACTGGCCTCTCTAAGCGCTCTGAGCACGTGCAGCGGCGTGCGCCACTCGAAGTCGTCTTTAACGGTCTTCTTGTCCGGCGGCAGCGTGGCGGCCGGGTTGCTGAGCAGCTGCAGGCAGATGTCCACGTACTGCCGCGTCTGCCGGCTGCGCTCCAGGCACGACTCCCACGTCGGCTTGGCCTCCGTCCCTAGCATACCATAGAACATAGTAATGTCACCATTGAGATCTAACAAGTCTCACAATATACAGGCGGCAAAATAAATCGCATATAGACAATAGACAACGTCGATTAATAGTTTTTGTTCAACCAATCATTGTCACTTGTGACGCTTTTATTGGACAAATAAGTTAAAAATAATACGTGTCGCAAACATCAATAATGTTCAAATAAAAACTTTTTATCGATACGCGAGGTGACATAATTGAGACTGCCCCGACGCGCGCAAGTTATCTTGGCTGGAAATCGAAACCAGGGAATAGGTCTCGAAGCTGGTACATAATGTTACCCAAATGTTTATAAAAGACTAGGTACACCAAGAAATACTACTTCGCTCAGACCCTAATAGCCTCGATGTAATGCTGTATTGCGACATTAGTAATAATTAGATGCAATGACGCCAAGGCCCAATCAATAGCGGCTTGAATCAGTGCATCCTACGCACTCACAGTGACGTCAACACTATGTTAGTATGTACCACTCAATTGGATGGATTGGATACCACTCAATTGAATGACTTCCAATCCAGGGTAATGAGAAATGAAGTATGTGTTATATGTGTCAACTGCATTTCTACACAGAATAATAATACATTTCGTACATAATGTTTCAGTACTATATATTACAATTTATATACTTGAATATTAGAATACCTGTGGTAAAAGAAAGCGATGATTAATTTGCAAATTAATTGTTTTCTTTAACGATGAATGAAAAGCTCGTGAATACAAACTTAAGAGTATTTAATATTATTTTTGAAAGAGTATGAAATCTACCAACCGTTTTACGACAATTTAAATTCTACGACATTGCTGAAAAATCATATTTGCACAAACCCAATGTAAGTCTCGAATTAAAGTAAGCAGAAGAAGAAAAGAAAGCAATCTATATTGGATAGTTGTTTGAGCAGAATAATATTACATGGGTGGTGCGGCCGGTGGCAGGAGAGCGCGTAGATCCACCAGGCGCGCGCGTGCGCCTTGAGCGGCACCGCGGGGCGCCGCGCCCGCCACGCGCGCAGCCGCGCCACGCGCCCCAGCCCGCGCACGCAGCGCAGCGCCTCGCCGTACTGCCGCTGCAACACCACTTGCTATTCATTATGTGCTTGCCAAATCCCTACAACTACAATTCTCATATTCAATTAAGTAAGCAATACACTCTCTTTACTTCAATTATATTCTCTTAAAGTATGCTGCTATATGCATCCATTCGCTGCCGATTTGCTTGGCCTAGACCTATGTCTAGCAGTGGACTGCAACGGATTATTGATGATGAATTATTATATTACGAGGAGACGGTAATAAATATACATGAAGATACAACAAACCGAGGTGAGATTAAGCAGCACGGAGTCGAGCGTGAGATGGCAGGTGAAGCGCGGGCGCGTGCGCGAGCGCAGCGGCAAGTGCGTGCGCTCACGACGGACACGTGCGCACGCGCGGCTGGGCGCCGCCAGGTACCGGTGCGTGCCCTTCCATGTCTGAGACATGCGCTCCTGATACACAAAAATATAATAAACATATAGAATAATACTACTTTGATCTAACTACTATAAAGCAAATTATACTGGCAAAGCTATTCCACAATAAATAGCAACTCATTCATTAAAAATATGTTTAATACGTTTTATATTTATTTAACACGTTTTGAGTCAATATATTGATACTAAGAAATAATTTTATCAATCTAACAAAACTATACAGGTAAGCAATGTATTTAGATTCGTAGAGCATCGCAGACCAATTGATGCAGTACCGTAAGCTCCGAGACGCTGCAGTCGGCGAACATGCCGGCGGGCACGGGCATGACGTCCCAGTACACGGCCAGGTTGTGCAGCTCGAGCAGCTTGAAGGAGCAGCCGTCGGGGTCGGCCAGCAGCGTGAAGCCGCGCCGCCACTCGCTGTCGCACGACTCGGCCGCCAGCGACTCCACCGTGAGCCCGCACGCGAACGCGCTCGGCGCGCACGTCAGCGCGTCCTCGTAGCGGATGTGCACGTCGTTCAACTTCAACTGCGCGTAATCAATACACCGAATTAAATACTTTTATTCTTCTTTATCAGAATTTCATGAATAGTGTAAACTTTCCGACAGAGACTGTAAATAATTGTGCATAATTAAAATGCATATAACGATGCTAACGCGTAAGTATGTACTTTGAAGCAAAATAACTTTCGATCTTATTATGTGAGATTAAAATTAGCCTAGAGTTTTGCATACATTCATAAAAATCTTCGGAGCTACTCTTCAATCAATAAATCTAATAGCATCAAGTGTAAGAGAAAAATAATCCAAATTGTTCATAAACTAAGTTGAATCTAAGTAATTAAAAGTGTCAAGAATGGAGCAGAACATGTTATACTAGGTCATTCGTGTATCTAGATAAGCCACTATACTATCTATATAAACTTACAATAAGTGGTACATAATCACTTTAAGTAGTAAACATATCGATGTGTTTACTATTAAATCGACATTATCTTGAAGTAATCAATTACCCACTTGACGTGCCACACCAACACATTAAATATCATTGTAAAACGACTTGTATTAATGTCTATAGATTTTGCGCTTTCTCAAGTTCTTACTTCTGGGTTCGAAATGCCGACCGCTTTAATAACAAAAAAGCTCTAAACCGCGGTCTATGCTAATATAATAAGACTCAAAAGTTTGTTTTTTATTTGAAAGAAATAATCTGGAAATACCAACCAGATTTTTAAAATTCCTAACCCATCTAAAAGCCCAATTCTTATAAATAGCTATAGGCTACTTAGCATTATCCTATAACCTAAACGGATCTAACCAAAATAAAAAAACGTTGATCCTTCCGCAAGAATTGAGCTCTTAAACACAAATATATTTTTTTCAAATTAATATAATATAGAGTTTTGCACGTTCAAACAAACTCTTCCGCTTTACTATTTTTGTATGGGTTAGTGTCTATGACATTCGTGGTAGTCTGAGTCAAGGCTCCGAGGTGATGACTCGCCTGCAGGTTCTCGACGATGTTGGCGAGCAGGCCGGTGCCGTAGCTGAGCCAGGAGGAGTAGGAGGTGGCGTAGTAGCCGGCGTCGTTGGCCTCGTGTTCGGCGCGCCACTGCGCCTCCAGCGCGTCCAGCAGCGCCATCTTGCGCTCGTGCGCGTAGTGCGCCTCCGTCGCGCTGTCCCACTGCAAGCATATGCAAAACAAACCCATGTTGTGGAATTTAAAATATTTATCAGTAAAAATATCCACCACTGCTCGATAGGGCCTCATTTTACGTTTAGGATCTTTAAAGAGAACTTTAGGTACGCAGGTAGTCTATCTAAAATCGAGCATGGCCAAGGTATACTGAAACGTATACTCGTATATCAGTCCTTATCTACGTCATGGTCGATTATAATAATTAGTTCTCGTCCTAGATTGTCCAACGGCATGGTAAAGACCGCCCATATTTCTTTCTCCCCCTAATCGTCGGAAACTTTTCTGGAGTAATTATGGCTTAGAAAAGGACCAAGTACAGTAGGACTTGTTCAAGTGAAATAGTATTACGTATCACTGTAAGATGTATATTGCCATTAATCAATCATTCGCTAAATGAAACGATTTCGCGGATTCCTATAAAATTGACATCCAAACCTACTAAAATGAAATCGTGTTAGGCGTCAAAGCATTCGATTCTACGACGAATATTATCATGCATAATCTAGAAATTTCTCCGAGACAGCCATGAGACGAGGGTAAACGAACGTCCTCTGTGAGTCAATCTCTGTAATCTTCTTATCAACCTCACTGATAGCATCAGCGGTATCAGTACAGAGTACAGACCAATATATCATCACGTTGCGTAACAAACCTCGTGCACTGATTAGATAACATAGTTTCAAGCATCAATAACTCAGAAATGCTTTCTTTTCATATGGAATTATTTTAAAATGTTATTCAAGGCCAGTTTTAGTTATTACGTATACATATAATAATTACAGTACGCAACCATACAACGGTGTCGTAGATGTAATTTGATAGAAATTCAGTTATACCTAATGCTTACATTAATAAAATTGAAGAGACAGATATGATTAAATGTCAACCAAGATAAATAAATAAAAACAAAATATATCAGATTATGCTGTTTACAAAATAAAAAATATTATTATTTTCCGCGTCAAAAAAATATTTATTATCCAATACAAATGTACTACTGACCAAATTTTCTATCAACAACAAACTTGTACCATCATATGATAGACCATTATCACCGTACTTACATCTCACGGTCTGGTAATCATCAACTCAAGAATAAGTGCAAATATCATTTCCTTTTTTATTTATTTATTTTCTCCTATGCACGAACACGCAAAATTCGCGCGTATGTTTCATCTCTATCTGAATAGTAATGCAATACTCAAGTCGCAACTAAGCAAAACCCCCTGGCTATTTAAATGTTCTTAGCTGTTGATGAGTGATTTCATACATCATCATTATTTTTAATCACATGAAGTCCAGAACATATACACATAAAACTGTCCCAAGGACTTGCACAGCAATCTATTGGAAGCAGCCTGCATCCAGTTTCCTACAATATAATCAGGTCGCCTCTCCTGCTGGACATACAACCATACAAACCTCATCCAAATTGACAGGCGCGGCGACCACGTAGAGTTTCTCTATGGCAATGAGCCATGGCGCCGAGCGGATCTGCCGCACCGGCACCTGGAGCTGCACCTTGCCGATGAACCCCGCACGCACCTCGATCGGGAGGCCCAGGTGACGCAAGGCATCTTTCTTCAGCGGCAGATTCTCTAACTCTACCTTGCCTGCAATAATAGACGGAGTTATCGGAGGAATACATTGAGAACTATTGAGATGTGACAATGATTTAGTGTCAGTGACAGCATGTATTAGGTTTGTTTTTGTATCTCTCACAAGATAAAATATCGACCTGACGATGACCCAGAACCGTGATCGCTGGAGTGGGACGACCAGGAGAACCGACCCCAAATTGAAATAGGAAATTGGCCGGAAATGAAGAAGCTGCCCACCCGTAGTAAAACCACAAGATTACAATTTAATTTTACTCTTTTTAAACAACCGTGCTATAGCTGAAAATAAATTGACAGAATTGCTTAAACACTCTATTATTTCCGTCTGAAAATAATATTATCTGTTGAATAAGTACAATGTATGTATTCACAGTTTACAATACAATATACATTTATGATATTGTGGCAAATATATAACTATGTAATACAACAATTTACATATATCTGGCATATCTACATGTAAATTGAAAAGAATAAAAAATAAAATTATTTTTGGTCTTTTAAAAAATGAAACATTATTTGTAAGTTTTTAATTTGGATCTACAATGACACAGAGGCAGAAATAGCAACATACATATAAACTGTGTAAGCATTTCTATGACTAATATTCTACAGCACCTAGAAGCATTTGTGGAGTGTGTGTGTCATTGTTGTCTATTTTAATAACTTACTCCAACTGTACAAAAGTACTTGTGCAAGTATTATTTACTAAGTATAAAATATTTATCTCAAAAAAATTGAACCAAGACATAGTATATTGGCTAAAATGTGATCACATGCCTTACTAGACCTTAACATACCATATTAATAAATAAATACAGGTTTTATTAAACATAACAAGTATTTGACAGCTCCTGTGGTGCAGTTGGTTAGACACTGGCTGTATAACCAGAGGCCACAGGTTTGATCCCCACACTAAGACTAATATTTGTGTGATCTACTGGTATTTTTTTTTGGATCTGGGTGTTTTTAAGACCAAAATATGTATTGTTTATAAATGAAAGATTTATGCAGTAGAGTCGACATCTGAGAGAAATTCATTCCACAAGATGATTCAACAATTATTATATTTTACTGTTCCCACAATAATAGCCAACAAGAATATTGAATGGAGTGATTATAAAGATATAAATATTAGTTAGGAGTAATTGTGTTGTCAATACAAGACAATGGCATAGTCATTTTATTTATTGATACTTTAATATTATGTAATGATGCTTGTAAACAATGCAGGTAAACCAAATGGGCTTAGTATATATTGACTGAGGTGCATATGATATGACATGTTTTTTGGGTACAACATGATATATTAGCCCCTCACAGGCCTGATTTTACATGGTATCATACGGCCAGATTGTGGTTCTACATGGGTGGAACATTCATAGTTTTGGAGAAGCAGTCAATGTGTTAAAATTATATAAGTGACTTCATTTTGAGGATGCTTATTTAAATTAAAAGATATTGGTTTTATTTGACTCTACTGGAAAAAAATATATATTACACATACATTTTTGTCCACACCATACATTTCAAAATTGTTGTTAATTGTAATGTTTTAGTTAATTTTACAGCTATGGTACAAATTCTTATTAGTTTCTTAATGACATGCTTCCTTTACAAAAGAAAATATTATACTATATTGGAGTAAAGCAATTAAATTTAAAGAAGGAGAATATCTAGACCATGAGGATGGTTATGCTGCTATTACTCTTGCACTAGCCCAAAAATATAGAATGACTAGAAATAGGATGAAATAACAGTTTTTAATAGTTCATAGAAATTTGAAAAAAATATTATAGAAAAATATAGTGTGATATGATAATTAAATGTGAGTGAATAACTCTTTAAAATTACTATAGAACTATATATAGGCATGAGAGAAATATTTAATAATATTACAGCATAAAATAATAACAACAAACTACAATCTAAACCAGTAGTACAAGTGTAAACAAAGAATGCACGATGTAGTACGCGTTATTTTCGTGCACTTAAATATGCACTTGGCACAGATGTGGAGCGGTGCGTCGACGATCATTACCACTCACCAGAGAGCAGCGCCACGCTCAGCTGGTCCGTGTTCAAATTCTCCACATATTTCCCTAGGTAGTTGTTCAAAACCCACGCCACCAGCCCCTCCAACATGGTGCATGGTGCTCGGAGGTCCCGCTATTATCTCACAACTTCCCGCCGCACACTTCTGTCTGCAAAACAGATCACAACACTGACACACTCACTCTGTCAAAACAATAGACATATCCAGTTTATACAATGCACTTGGTAAACTATGCCGGCGCGGACTTTGAACTGTAATATAAGAACAAATTGCGCAATCTACTCACACATTTAGTATGTAATATTTGAAATTCGCGTTCCCTTGCGAGTTGGTGATCTCACGGGAAATCGGCAGATAACATGACACTTGACAGTGACAAGCAACTGACAGCTGTCATGGATATAACATTTTTTTTTTTTTTTATATCCTTCTCCCATTTGTTGGGAAGGCAAAGGGTTCTTGCCCATACAGCCTCGTCATTTGTACGATGGATATAACAACTGACAGCTATGTTGTTTTTTCAATTTATCCCATCGGAAAGGCAAAAATCTGTGCCATACAGCGTAGGCTGACAGCTATATTGACATTTTAATGTTGTCTCAAAAAAAAAAATTGAGCAGTATTCGATTGAAACCTGTGTCTGACACAAAACTGTGTTAGATGGTTTCAATCTGAGGTTTGGCCTAATTGGCCTACAGCCTACTTGCAATGATAAGTATCTATCTCTGGCGAAACCTGGACGGGGCTGTTGTGTGCCAACCGGAGCCGAGACTCTACAGCCTACTTAAAGTGCCTACATTTTTTTCAATTTGAACCATGTTTTAGTTTACAATTTATAATTATACATACTTTACATATTTCATTTCTTCCCAAAAAAATACTGCGATTTTAGATTGAAGGCGTGAGTCGTGACGGAACGACAGTGGGTAATTAGCATTTTTAAGACATTTCAATTTCCTTATAATATTTTAAATATTAGATCGTAAATTCAATAAAGATGAACTTGAACCCGGTACGAAATTTATCCAACACATTTAAGTTATTTAATTAAGTTATTAGTAGTGTGGACTTGTACATTTGTATGTTAATAACGAAAATAAATTAAATAAGCCTATTTTAATCTTCTCATTTTCTTTATCGATCGGCTGTTCAGGCAGAAAACAAAACTAATTAATTATGTTCTATAAATTATTTCCATACTTCTACGCACATTAGAGCAAAATTAAGTATGTACTATGTATGTAAATATGCATATCAGGAGCAGAGTCAAAGCTACGAATATTATATTTTACGTAAGTCTGTATGTTTTTAAAAATAGTTTTATTTGCATTTGATCCAAGTGTGACAGTCAGTGACAGACGACAGTTGAGTAAATGAAACGGAACGTAATCTTCGTCAGAATTATTGAAGTGATTTTGTTTATTAAATTAATTGATTTGTTGCGGTAAATAATATAACATGAAAGCAGTTCGGGTCGCTAGGAGATTCTGTGGACCTCCCTCCATTAATATAGGTGTACGTTGCTGTCAAAATGTAGAAAAATTACAAGCGAGACATAGTGCCACTGTGGGATATGCGAAATATACACTATTTGCGCCAGAAGCGGTGAGTATTCGCAATTTAGGTCTCGGTCCAACTTCTAAGGACTTCGAGGAGCCTACTCAAATAACCGGCCCATTGACCAAGGCGTACGCAACGGAACTTGTTCTACACCTGAATGATGAAGAGAGAAAAATGTTGTTTAGCGCATTGCAGGAATACGAATCTAACAGAATTAAAGAAGAATTCGAAGGTAGGCCCTCTTGTATACCGTAACATATTTAAAAATGGGAGACATGTAGTCTAAAATATATTTATTTATAGATAAATTAGCTGGTCAGAGATGGAGGAGTAAATTGGGCAGACCAAGCAAAGTGCCGACGTTAGGTGACGTCGATCCCACCGGCAGCTACTGTCCAGTACCGGAGGATTGGCTCAAGAAAAAGTATGGTGAGAGTATGATTTAATTATAGCTTTGTAACTGGTTAGATCTGGTTTAAGCCAGTGTTTACTAGATGATGTCATTAGTAGTTTTCATACTGAACTGAGATTTGCTCATTGTTTTTATAAGCATAAAACTTATAGAATCTTGAATTCCTTCAACATTTAAGATGAGCAACAGGTGACTCATATCTTCAGCTATATTAATTGAAATTCTATGATTTTTCATATCTGCAGACAAGGTTATTGAACTTGTGTAATGCTATATAATAATATGAATTTATTACACATCAAAGTGCATTCAAAAATGCTAATTAAAGAATTTATATTTTTTCTTTTCATTTAATATTACACATTTAATTTTTTTACAACTCAGAGACATATAATTTTTTTTTGTGTTCATTTGATCAGTTGAATGATATCATATTTCAAGGAAAATAATGTATACAAGTTATTTATATCTCAAACCTTAAATTGATGGTTTCATCAGACTTCAACACTGTGAGTCAAATTATTTAGAAATGTTTTTTAAATGGAATGACTGTTTGCCTTTTAGTAATCACTCATCATCATCGTCACCATCAGCCCATTGCAGGCCACCGCTGACTATAGGAATAATAAAAATCTATGTTTTAATGTACACTATTTTACATTTTTAGTTCATACACTTTTAATTTGTAATTTTTTAACAATAAAATAGCAAGTGTTCTTTACATTTCATATTAATTTCATCACATCAAGCAATAATATAGCAAATGTAGATGGAATTTCCCACCATTATTAGAATTAATATAATAAGAAAAATAACAATAATTTTGATGCACATATTTAATGTGGTGTTGTCTCTATGTTCCAGCCGCAACAGTACCAAAACCAACTACTAAGGAGCTGCTTCATTGTAAGTTATATTTTATGTGACACATCAAATACTATAATCATTGCAATGTAATATTTTTATTAATGACTAGGGTAGGTCTACAAACATTATCAGTAAAATATTTTATCAGTCTGTTGCTAAAATGTCGATAATAATGTTTAATCAAGGTGTTTCCTTGTTGATAGCTATGATCATGATAATGGCCTAGATGACTACTCATCATTTTCATGGAATTAATTTTAAAAGAAGATTTAAGATTTTGTGAAGTCTTGTTAAAAATGCCATAATTTAAACAATTTTGCATACAATATCTCACTTTTCTCACATCTATGCAACGAGTCGGATAGTGAGTATATACCCTTGAATGGGGTAGTGAGTACCGAATTTTGGGATTATTTGATATCCTTTTTATAAAGATGAAAATACATACTCTTTTCCCTTTCTTTTTTTAAGAAAATTACTAGCAGTATGTATATCACAATATCTGCTGAACAGTGCCTGATGGATTTCTACCAACATATTCTAATTTTAATTTTACAAAATGTTATTTTCTATAAAAATGATATTATAAGGGAAAATCAATACAAAAGGCAAAAAAGCGTCCAAAATAAAGCTTTCAAATTTAAATATTTTACAAAATAAATGTGGACAGCGATAAAACCGCCAATTGTACTGTAAATATACGAACTTATTCATAGAGAGTTTTAAAAACCTATGTATTTTATGGTAGGTTTTGTTTTCTTCTCACAAACTGAATTCAAAAGTCGCTCGAAACTTACAAAACATTCAATAGTTAAAATAGGTTTTGAAAACGGTCTATGAATAAGGCCATAAGTGCTTTGTTGTGTATTTTTCTTTTTGATGTACAGTAAAGTGTATTAAAATGAATATTTTTATAATTCCTGTTACAGTGTCTTTGGTGAATTCGATACCATTCATCGGATTCGGTTTCCTAGACAATTTCATAATGATCATAGCCGTGAGTATATAATATAATGTTGTATGTGTTCTGGTTGTGACTGGGCGTTGAGGTCGGTAGCCTGGTGTGCGTGCGTGTTGCAGGGCGACAGCATCGAGAGCAGCATGAGCGCGTACATCACGCTGTCGACGATGGCGGCGGCGGCGCTGGGCAACACGTTCAGCGACATCATCGGCATCGGCTCGTCGTACTACGTGGAGCGCGCCGCCGCCATGCTGGGGCTGGGCGCGCCCGCGCTGTCGCCCGTGCAGCTCGACATGCCCGTCAGCCGCCGCTTCTCTAACGTCGTCAGTACTCACTACTCAGTTTCTTACGGCCATACTAACTTTTAGTGTAAACTGTACTCATTTAGGCTCGTTGATTGGCCTGCGTCCCCATGTTCAACACCAAATTGCGAATATGAACATCCGAACATCATATACTTTGGGAGTGTAGTCTTTGGCAGAATGAACCTAAACCATGCTGGATAGTATGCAAATATCATCTGGAGTTGTATACTTCACGGACCTTGTAGCGACTAGGACGAATTTCCGTGCCTTCAAGCGTTTTTGCTATACCTATTACTTCCAAAGTATAACAGCTCATATAATAGATCCCATTTAATATAAAAATTGATCTGTGGTGCTTTACAGCTGGCTTCTCTGGCTGTAAAAGTCTTTTTATCCGAGGTTATTTTACTCTTTAGTTCATCGTTTTGTCACCCGCTTTGCTACGGAGGGCAAAAATATTGGCAAATTGATTTCATTGCGGGTTTAAGACATTCAGACAGATGTTAGACATTTCTGGAGACTCGCTGAGCTTCAATGCTCGGTATCATTAAATTGCGTACCTCTGTTGATCCTGGCTTGCAGTGGCGGGTGTGAGGGCGCGACAGTCTCCATACTCAGTACTCACCAACCTACCGTCTTTCTCCGTTCAATAACTTGACCATTCTATTATTAAACACATTAATGTCTCTGAAGCCCTGCCAGTGCAAATGCACTGTAGTCTATCTGTGTGTAGAAGAAATTTACTACCAATTGTTTAATAAACAAAAGATCGAAAAAAATTACATAGACTTAAGAAAAACAAAGAAAGATAATGGGTCGCCGGCCTCGCCACACAACTTGAAATATTTAAAGTAATAACTATTAATACTTTTCCCCAGGGTCGAGTGTTGGGCATCACACTGGGCTGTTTCCTGGGCATGATCCCGCTGCTATTCAAGGACGACGAGAAGAAGACGGAAAAGTAGACCCTCACAATGATACCCACACGATACAAACCTCAACTAATCGAACTCCTCGCGTACTGATATTTCAAATATCGATATCTTATCGATTGTATTATCGATAGCGATACGAAACGATTATTTCGATTTTAGTTTTAAGCTTGTTTTTTATTTTATTTTTGACATGAATGTTTGAATGAAAGATGTATTAGGCATAACAATTAGAAAACTATTGTTTGTGTAAGAGAATCTATGGAGAATAAATTAGGATGATAGGGTGCTAAACAAGAGCGGATCCATTAATAAAATTAAATAAATATCGTCAGTATTGTACTTTTGAGGTCCTTAAAACCGAATCCTGCACCCATGCCTAGTATTATGATTATAATTTTGTTTTGTCAATCTTTCGCGATGCGTCCTCGCCCCACTCTTGAGAATGATGTTACTAATATAATCAACTTTGTGATTTTGAAAACCAATTTGATAATAAATGTATTATTTAGTTTAATTTATTAATGATTAATTTCTATATTGATTCGAGTAGAAAATGGGCCAAAATCACGGAAAAATATGAGCATTAAATAGATACTAAATAAACATTAAGATATGTCTTTAGTATACCTCCCGCCTAGGTTAATAATATTTTCTTTAAATATATCATTTTTCGCTTCTAGCAAAATCTATAAAGATTAACTTATTTAACATTAAATTAAATCATAGTAATATGGTAGAAACAATATACAATGCATATTTAAATATATTATTTTTGAGGAAATTATATCCAATCTGAATAAAATATTAGTGCCATCACTAGAATGTATATTTGTAGATATGTAACTATGGTATAACATAATGACACTTAACATCTTATGTCTCAGAATGGCGAGCGTAGTGGAATGCCAAGCATTGCTTTGTAATTCATGGTGGTGTTACCATTAGGAGAATGGCATGCTCGTCTCGACACTCTTTGCAATAAAAAAATGGTACTTAGTTGTTATTAATACTGCACGAATTGTCTATGGCACAACTTTACTATTACATACTTTCGGCCTAATTCATAGACAGATTTAAAACCTATTTTAGTTATCGAATGTTTTGTCCCTTTCGAACGACTTTAGAATTCAGTTTGAGCGAAGACAAGACACTTGATAGCTGAAATAGATATTTAAAATATTTGATGTTATTGACTTTTAAATAGATATAAAACATTTATTATATTCATGTTGATCGCACGTTGTATTTAGGGCAGATTGTTAAGGATGCCAGTTTTTGTGCTATCAGAAGAAACATCACTATATACAGTACGTTAAAAAATATGTAAAGTGAATCAAGTTTTTTTTTCTATTATAGAAATTAACTAATGATAAATTGAGTTAGTTGAAATTATTGTTGATAGAAATCGACTTTGATATAATTTATTATGTTATTGTCAACGCTTAACAATCAGCTATTCGGTTCGGATGCGTATAAAATATTTAAACTAATGTACAGAATTGCAAATGCTGACGTCCTAACAATTGTAATTTACAGCACTAAACCGTCTCAAATGTTGCTCATAATAATGTATTACATAGTCATATTATAATCTTGTCTTTGTTATAATCAAAGATACTCTCAAGTTGGTATATTTACTATGATATTTTCATTGTACAAAAAGCGGAAAACTGAAGTTTATTTCAATTTATGCCTCAAGCATATTATTGTTTTCGCTCATAATTATGTAACATTACATTTTATACATTATTTTACATAATGAGAGGCTATCATATCTCCAATAGAACTAATGTATCGACCTTATGTAATGTAATTTATAATCATACAGGAATCTGCACAATTTTTTTATAAGTTTTATTTTAGTTTTAAGTTATAATTTTTTTTATTAATTTGGAAATTATGTTGATTGATCATAAGCTATTTTTCTTTTCAACAGCATAATACAATTTATATTGTCGTCTTTAATGTTATGGTATAAGTATTCATATTTTTTTATAAATTAGTATATCATGTATGCTGTTTCAATATTACAGAATTACATTGAACATAATAGTAAATTCATAACAATACTTACTAATATTGTCCCAACAAGTTCGTACTCTTGCCGTAACAGCTCTCTATCCGTACTACTAACGTGGGAACTTGCTGTTTGTGCCAACTTGTTTAGATAACACACAATCATTTTGTGCAAGTACAATGTTCGAATGAGGCTTCGTTGTTAAGAAAATGATGGACGTGAATGATTCTTACACTGTTACTTATTTGTAACACACTTTATTACTAAGGTTTTGGATTACATAGTCAAATAAACTCGATGAAAATTACAGATGCTTAAAAAATAAATAAAGTACAAATTCCATTCATTAAAAAAAGAGACGAACTGCCCGCAAATAGTGGCGCAGTTGGTTAGACGCCGGCTGTGAAACGAGGGGCCGCAGGTTCGATCCCCGCACCGAGAGAAATGTTTGTGCGGCCCACATATATTTATTTCTGGTCTGGGTGTTTATAAGACCGAAAAATGTCTCGTAGTCTCTGATACCTAGGACAAAAGACTTTTGATCTTAATGTGGGTTCAGGGCTATGTATGTGACGGTTGGTTGTAGTTATTTATTTAATAACATATTTTCGTGATAAATGTGAGTTGGCCTCTTCTTCTGGCCAAGTATTTAAAACATTTAGCAATAAAATATGTAGTTTATACCCGCACTGATATGCATACTAGAGTTCACTTTTTAAAATTGAAATATCTTATGAAAGGTGCTTCTTCTATGCCTAAATATTATTTAAAAGTTCCTTATATACGTATTTTACTGAAAAATAATAAATAACATTATATTGTAGTACAATACATAGATAAAATATATTAGTTAAATAATTCTGAATTCGTAGCAAAAACTATTTAAATTATAATCTTTACTAGATTTAAAGAGAAAACGTTACTGCTTTGATTGTCGTAATAAGTTTAACGATTTGTTTACATTCAAATACTACACCTTAATAGATATGTTTTACTTTATGCCATTACAATGTAGTCTCTGACTTCGTGCAGAAATAATTTAAATATAATAATTATTATCGTTGTATCCAAATTAAAATAGTAAAGGTAATGTCAATCATTTTAGAATCTTCGCTTCGCAGTATCGATATACTAAACAATGTAAATGATACAACCCGAACGTTCTAAGATCCGTGTTTATATTTTGCTACAATGACTGAATACATATTACAAATAAACTAAATTTAAAATAGCAACCATTCGAATCTTTAATATTAGATTGCCAATCGGCCACTATCTTAATAAAACGTACTGAAAAAAATAATTAGTAGGTAAAGTATACACTTTGTAACGGATGTATTCAGCTGAGTTTATTATCAACGCTAACTCCAAACTTGTGTATATAAATGTATTTATAATCATTGTTTGTTTGTTAATAACTTGTGATTACTGTTTTAGATCGAATATAGTATTTTATGAATAACGTTGTTGATGTTTTAATAATATTTTACATTAATCGACTGCCACTCCCCTCTCCTCCTTAAAAGTTAAAGGATTTTTAAGTCGCAACCAACATGCGTGATGAGCGATAAATATGAAATAACACAACAGTTTTGATATTTATAATCACCGTTTAATAGAGTTCTCACTTGTTAAGGATATGCGTATTTAAAAGCTGCGTTATAATGTAAACAGCGCCGAAACACGTCCAGAGACTCCTAGTAACATTACACTAGTACAAGTGTCCAAAACTCGGCGCAATTATACTTTCCCCGAAAGAGACGAACTACGCGCAGATCATTTAAATTCGTGAGATACGTCTAAACGCACAGTGGCGCTCGGTACACGCCCGCAAAGCGCGTATGAATTGACGCGTGATTCGCCTCTTTTGGACAAGATCTTATAAATAAACTGATCGCAATTTACATACTGAAATATTCGATTTATAATTTAAAATTTATACTTAACCAAGATTTGTATAGAAAATGTCTTTTACATTTTATTTAAGGTGGGTAATTTTATGACGTGGTTTTCAAAACGGTTAAGCCGTTGTTTAACTGCACGCAATATATGGCAATGTTGGACAAATTGAAAACTCTTCTGCGATCTACCATCAACATGACAATATTATTATACCATATCCAAGATAGAAAACAATAACGATCTGTTAATAATTACAAATACATACAATAGACGTTACAAAATGTGGATAGATAATTTGTTTACATTTAGTTTATTTGTATTTTGGATACGATTTAAAGAGTGTTGATTATTTAGAGTATATTCATAATTTTAGGTATCATACTTATCTATGTTAAGATTGGACCATGTTTTTGTGTAGACATAAATACAGATTTCCAAAATGCAATCTGTCAATCCAAACGCCATGCCAGTAAAACAACATATTACTTTAAGAAAATACATTGGTTGAACCAATGGAAGCAAACCATGTAGGTACAGGCGTAAACGATGAACAACATTCGAAAGCCTGTATGTAAAGTGTTGAACCCACGTAGAATAAGTTGTAAGTTATCAGATATTTTCAGACGAATATTAACCATATGTATTAGAATCTATCATTCAATTGTACAAGTGCACCCAAAGTAAATTAAATACTTAATGAAAAGCATAAATGCCAGGAAGTTCGGTGCATTAACACCGGATTTAAGATTTATTAGAATTAGAATTAAAAAAATGTTACGAAATTATTTTAATAGGAGTTTCGTACACAACCTGTTCAATGTCCCATTGCGTAGTTTGGTTAATCAATGACTAGATTTTTAAAATATTACAGTATTTCAAATACGCAAAGAAACAATACTATTTTCGAGCTGTAGATTCTATACGCCAATGACGATACGAATGCAAAAAAAAGATTTTTTTATGATGACGAAAAAATACGTCGGTCTATAAGAAGCGTGACGTGCTGATATCACGTCACACGCACAGATATAACCAACAAAACAGAAACACAGGGATATTTGTACAATTTCTCTATAATTTAGTAAACTACGCGTATTTACAATACAAACAAAAATTACTACGCTTAATTCCAAAAGTCACTAAGTAACAATGAGATCCACTTCAAAACATTGATCGTGCCACCTTAAATACATCTACAAGTACATATAATGGCAGTAAGTATATTCTACATTTGTGATCGGATATCGATAGCTGATGCTATGGCGCGTCAGCTCGCATGGTGTGCGGCTCCCGTGTCCTCGAATGCCGCTCATAACTCTCATGACTACAGCTCTACAGAGCTGGCCAGTCTCTTTACAGATTGCATATCAGCGTGTGCGCGAGGGGATATGCATCAGTAACTCAGCTCAGCATTTTACCACCTTGATTTCATCAAAGTAAATTTACATCGATTAGTGTGTTCAGCGAGAAGCGGTGCCGGTAAACTAAGCATATTTACAAAACAGGTGATTTAGATTTTACTAACCAGCTATTCATTAACCTATATACAGCGGATACACCAACTGGCACTTGTATTTATAAAAATGTAAAAGCGTACGGTGATACGACAATCAGAATACACCTATTGGAAAGACTCGTGCTTCGTATTGCGTGTGACTGACTTATAAAACATGTTATAAATTAAGTTTTGTACTTTGTCTTAAGAGATAATAAACTAGCGTCCGCAGATGGAGCAAGACATCTCACGAGGGCAACGTCGCGTTACTATTGAAAACGCCTGAAATTGGCTCGTAGCAACTAAACGTGAAGTCTTGACACCGTGTCTCTTTTATACTTTAGAATCGAAGGCGTTAAACTGTAGTAGTGGTAACAGGTTATTGGACGTGTTTTCACATCGCATAGAAACATTAAAATAATAATATAAAGTAGCACTCAGTCACTGGCAACGGCTCCGCACCAGCACGCGCAGAGCACACGCGCGCACAAACTAACATAATACTTAAATATATCACATTTGACTAAACATAACATAACTAATTGTATAAATACGAAAACAATTACAAACGGTCATTGATCAATGATATTCGATTCACAACCTTGCGGTACGGGCATAGTACTAACAGCGTGTAGTATACTACACATACCTAGAAGAAAAATTATCGAATGCGACTCAGGGCCTGATTAATGAAACAGTTGAGGTGACAGATATATCTCAACTACATACAGGGGTTATTTAAAAAAAAATGCCCTGACAGCCAACATACGACAGGGTTAAAAACTATCGATATTTGAATGAATCCCATTCGACAATTTCAGCTACCAATTTAAGGATGCCATAGCTTGTACACACAAACATCGTCACACGCGGTGAATATTTATATATATGTTACTTAATTTAACCCACATGTTTCTCATTACCCCAGGTGACATGCTACAAAATTAGAAAATATCCGAGATGATTTTATGTCAAAAATCGTAATTTTAGTTTTCACGATTATTTTTACCGCTTAGCTGAACTTCAGTTCGGTTCAGTTACCTTGGCGGTAAGAATCGTACCTATACGGGTTGATCAAAGGCCTTGAAAACTAAAATCGCGATTTTTGAGTTTTTTTTTTCAAACTTGGTACAATGTTACCTGGAGTGGCAAGGAACATGTGGTTTAAATTAAATACCATGTTTCAATATCAACCTGTATATAATAATGTATAGTTTAACAGGCATAATTGTATGCTAGCTGGCCGTAAAGTAGGGCAGTACAATCAAACAATTTTATCGACTATTAAATTATGCTTTGGATACAATTTACAATACCTATTGTGTCAATTTAAAAATTTGTGACGATGTTTTATGCATACTAGAATTATCTACAATAGAATAATAAAAAAATACAAAAAGGAACTTTAAACAGAAACTATCATTAATAAATTATTATAAGGTCTTTTCAATTTCAATATCACACAAACAGAAGCCGGGTTTTACAAATTATAATTGGCGATACAAATGGCCCTTTGTAATACAATAAATACACATAAAGTAGTAATAGATGAAAAATTAATTATTAATACTCTCCTCATTCGCAAGTTACAAGTATTATTCGATAATTAATTGACAAAATTATGTTTGCCTGTTTAGGCGAGCATAGAATTTTGCCTTAAATTGTGTAATTCTCAAGAAGGCTGACTGGAAGCTGATGCGTGCTTGTCAAAAACCATTTGAAATAAAATGGTTTAAAATTGGCATATTTCATATGGCCAACTGAAGAGTAATACATTTTTGTCAAACGAACGAAAAAAAAATTAAAAAGAAAAGAAAATAGATTTTTATAAAATTTGTTAAAATTTTGTCAAGACATGTTTTTATTGTATTCAATACAATTTGTCTAACTATGTCTTATAAATATGTAATTTAGTAAATCAATAAATAACGACAGTTTTGTGGCGACATTAAGCTTTTTAATGTTTGTAGCTGCCTCGTTCAATTGACTTATTTTTCGTGCCTCCAAGCAACATCCACCGTCTCGGGAATAAATAACGCGACTCAGGCGAGACTGTCGCGCGAGTCCGTAAAAATAATATCATACAAAAGCTTGTATACAGTTTGCAAAATTAATAATAAACTTCATAATTATATTATCCTACTCGGATAAAATAAATATAACCGTCATTTGTATCAATATGTCCTTCAAAACCAAAGGACTTCGTATCAATCAACTATGCATAACATTTCTATAAATTTAATTTCCATATGAGTGTAATTTCCGTTGTACTGAGTAATTGTACGCACTTTTGCACGTGCTATATAATTGTATATAAGTAGCAATGGATATAGTGGTGACCCTCATGGTGCGGTGCGTCAGACGTGCGCGTGCGAGAGGTTGCGCGGCGCGGCGGGGTGCGCGGGGGCGGCGGGGGTGGCGGGCGCGGCCGGCTCGCGGCGCCAGGGCGAGCGCCCGCGCTCCGCGTACTGCGCCTCCTCGAAGCCCGAGCGCAGCCCCAGCACGATGCTCAGCGCCGACGCGTCCTGCCCGTGGCACCCCGAGTACCGGTACTGAGGCTTCTTGTCGAACTTGCAGCCCGCTGACTGCGCGCCTGCGACCATAACCAAACTATGTCTTCATAACATTTCATTTTGCCATAGTATACAATTATGTTTGTGAGGGTTCAATGTTTGCACTTCATTACAGATATCTTCTTTCAGGCATTAAAGATCTGATTGGCTCAAAGTGCTTAAAGTTCTACTTTGAGAAAGAGTGTGAGAATACAGATTTATCACCTATGGGCATGATGCAATCGAGCGTGAGCGCGCACTGTATCCAGAGGCGCATGACGTCGGCCACGTTGGTGGAGTTGGCGACGATGAGGTGGTCGGCGTCCAGCATCTGCACGAAGAGGAAGTCGTCGAGGTCGGCGTGCAGGTAGTGGAACATGCGCGGGTGCGTGAGCGAGGTGACGGCGGCGCGCCGCGCCCACGCGCGCACCCCCAGCGCCGACGCGGCCGCGCGCGCCCACGCCGCCGCCAGCTCCGCCGCCGAGCCCGCCCAGCGCTGCGTCGCCTCGCAGAAGATCACGCCGCCCACGTGGCTCAGCGCGTGCTGCAATCATACACTTAGCCCTCAACTCATATACATTGTTATGATCGACATAAATGTCGTTTATTTTGTCGTCGCTGACCGACAACTCTTTCAACAGTGAGCAGAACAATAAAATATTAAAGAGTACATATCAATTATATGTAAGAGCAAGTCAAGCATTTGTTTAAAATTAACGTTGATTCTACTGTAACATTTTACGTTATGTAGTTTATTCCCACAGACGCACGACTATTAACCTTCTTGATAAAATATATTTTTATACGCGAAACAAATTGCAAAGATTATTGTGCGCAATCGCGCGTTTCCAAAGTGGCATTCCTTTGGAGAGACCATTATGATTAATTGCGGAAATGACGCAAGCAAACGAAAAAAATCTGGCAACGTCCTCAGACCAATTAGACAAGGTTTCCTTGCGCCCATGTTAAAACTGAAATATAGGGGAGATAAAATTTGTCTGAGTGCATTGATATCCATCAAAGTCTAATCAGAACTACTTAATGAATCATTTGACTAATTAATGAAGTACAAATCTTGCCAACACTCCGACGTCTGAAGATGACTAAATGTCCTACCGATGCTGTCGGGAGACCAGCTGTAACACGCGCCAACAAACTAACAGTTTTGTGTGAATGTTTACCCAACACTTAACAAATGACCACTGTCATCGATCTAATTCGGTATTGTGACAGCTCCAATGTATGCACAATGAAAATTGTGCTATCGGCCAAACACTCGTGAAATATGTATTTTTAATTTACACACACACACATATACAGTATACTCGTACAGTAATAAAGAACAAAAAACTTAAACTGATGTGCGCTAATTCTAGAAAACCTTCAGCTAGATATAATCTGTACCATATCTAAGGTACGTAGATATTTGTTCACATTTGATTTTTTCATATTTCAAATAAGGTATCAAAATAAAAATGCGGAGGTGGTCGCAAAGAGGAGAAACTTATATACAAGCACAAAACCAAGTAAGCAAGTACGTATGAGTATCGGGAACCCAATAAAAACGGATATACTATTTCTCAACAATTTCAAAAACCTACACGAAGATTTATCCGGCTTGAAGGCTGAATAAATTCAATTAAACGAGCAACGAAACTGCATACTTTTTAAAACAATTCTATTGCCAATACGCTGTTAAGTCTGCAATATTTTCAATTATAAGTTTTTCAAAGACAAAGTACTAAGAAAGCCGACTCCGGGTCGGTTGTGCGATCGACAATGTGAGTCTTCATCGTGAAAATACATACAACAACAAGAATATAAGATAAACGGAAATTATAACATAGTCCTACAAAATATTAATTATAAATGAGGACGTGGTACGTGCTGTTGTGGAAATATACTGTCAATTGATTCCCAACTCGAGATTACGCTAGTGAAGGCCAGGTGGAAGCGATCGATGGGTTCAGTAGGTGACACCACCACGGCCCGCCCAGACAAACAAATTGACAAACCGCCGCGCCTCACACCTGTCAAATAACAACTTGCGTAATTACTGACCAACTATTTGCGTATTTGTTTTATTCCCAGCAGGTTTTGGGGCCTTTTATTAAAATTATCGGAAAATAAATAGAGTTATCAGTAAGTACAACGTAATTCACAAAATGAAAGGTTACAGTAAAGCCAAAGTTTTTACTTTATATTAATATTTCATGAGACAGTAATATCGCTTTGGTAAAGTCGACTCACCGATACCTGCTGTAGCTTTAAAGTTTAAAAAATGGAGTAAACTTAAAACTAAAAACGTATTTCCTTCAAAGAATTCGAGGGCGTGAATCGTCGAATCTTAATCATAGTTTGCACAGACTGATAAAAAGCCTACCGATAACTTATGTGTTTTAAAGACCAAAATCAAGGACAACTTTATAAATGTAGTTCAATCATTTCAAAGCCAAAAGACTACACTGTATTCCTGCTGGTCACTGACTGAAAACCATCGCTGCCAGTTGAAGCCCGGAGGGAATAAATTGTATCACAAATTATAATTTCAACAATACATTATTTTGTCACCGCTACATTGGAACTGTATCTATGGCGTTAGTGAATACTTTGGCGCCCCGAGGAGTAGTCTTTTTTACTTAAAAGTTTCTAAATGTCATCAATCCGGAAACCCAGTAACAAAAAATTTACAATGCCTTAAAAGTGTCTGGATGAGTTCGCATCGTCATTGAAACACATCTCACAAGTAGCATACTGTAATGATAATTCAGCGCGCACGGGTACGGGTAGTGAGTCCGAGTATAAATAGCGAGGCGTCAAGGAAGTCTTCCGCGCTAAATTGCTTGATCCATTAGCTATTTGCGTTGAGCAATTGAATGATCCCCCATTAATGACCATCTCCAGATGCTTGTTTCCAAGTGCAATACTCTGTATCCTTTCGGGATACGTGTATCTTGTTCTCTATTATATTTATATTATTTCTTATCGTCCTAATTTTATCCTAGCCAGTGCTAGGATCTATGTTCAGCAGTGAATTTTCTGTGGCTGGAGAGAGAGAGAGAGAGAGAGAGAGAGAGAGAGAGAGAGAGAGAGAGAGAGAGGGAGAGAGTGCTAGGATCTATTGTCACACGCATTTTATTATACCTTTCATTCTTTACTATTTACATCTGTTTCAAAGGTAGAAACGATTTACACGTTTATACTCTCTAATTTCGAACAATATTTTTGTTTTTTTGTAATTACTGTAAGAAAATCAAAACAGTTTCTCCTTGAAAGGTAACTTTTAATAAGCCAACCTAACAAACCCGTTCTCGTGTTAACATCGACGTTGTCATTTGAACATTCGTGGTGAAACTCGTTACTTAGGATTAACTACATCCAAACCATTTTTCACACTTTATTTTGCTTACCCCGCAATACTGGTGTTTCGTCGATTTTTGAGCGGATACGGCATCAACAAATTATAGTAATATGCACTAGTACTTGTCAGTTATAATAAGATATGAATGTAATATATTTCTCGTAATTTCCATCATTGACTGATTTCTAGTAAACTTTATCCATCGTTTATTATTCTGAACATAATGAGCCACCTCCCTACCCTTTCACATTATGTGAGAGTCGGAAGTATCCTGTACACGCAAACAGTCTAGTATACATAACTATGATCTCAGTAATTCCGTAATACCTATTAGTGTATGGATATCAATTTCTTTGAACAGACAATGTTATATCAAAAGATTAGATAAGAGATAACACTAAACACAAACAGACAACTAACGGCAATAACATATTATTCATTTATAATATACACGTAATATAGTGTTATGCATTTTACCCAACAGTCACAAAGTCTTGATGGTACATTAATGTTTTGGGTTGCGAGTATCAGAATTCAGAAACGAGTGATTTTTGGTCTCAGAGCAAATAATTCCCTGGGAACAAATATATTTGGGTCAGACAAACCGGCGCTTCGGTGCAATTCCCGCACCGACGCATACATATCTTGGCCTGACCCAATCACGATCAAACGGTATCACGCCGCTTCTCGTTTTGCAATCAAGCACTTGAAATAACTGTGCTAATCAAGCTGAAGGAAAAAACATTTCAATGTACAAAACAAGTAGTGTTAATGCCTGAAATGTCCGCTGTAAAACCTTATCATAACAACTTGCATGACCAGCGCTTCCGTAATAACTTGCCTTCTAGAATTTCAAGCGTTTAAACTCCATGCAGACTTCATTTTACTTGAACTTTTTTGTTATTTCTAATGGGGCAACACTAGTTAAAAAAAAACTCAATCGATTAACAAGATACGGTGGAAAGATTGGACATTATAAATACAAATAGATAATTTATACGATTACCACAATGTGGATTTACGTTTAGGGAATAGTAGCTGAGTTCATTATCAGGGTTCATTGATGAGTGCCGCGGACTGGGTGTCGATAACTGATAACGTTATTGGGCGGATTACGCACTGATTTGGAGATATCTATGATAACACGATCCATTTACTAGTTAGTATTATTATGCTTTACTTTATTACTGGCGACTTGGGAGCGCTTAATACTGTTATACCCGTATACAGGTGATTTTGAAATCATGCGAGACGAGGAATTTGGATAGAATTATCCGGCCAATCCGGCAAAGGTATGTATTTTTTACGAATCAATACTTAATTAAAAACTGGCATATCCTGTACGTCAATTGCAACTTTAGAAATTTCCCAATATGTATATGCACACAACGCCTGGTTTCAATCGGATATTTCAACATTTATCCCGGAAAAGCGGTGATGGCCAAACTAACGATAAATCAAAGTCACCCAAGACCACTAATAATACCGATGGAAGAGGAGGCATTATTTCAAGAAATTATATCTTCTGATTTGAAAAAACTATAGGTATTATTTTTATTGCTATGAATGGCGAGACGAGCATGCCATTCGCCTGATGGTAAGCGATACAACCGCTCATGGACAGCAGCAATACCAAACAACACCATGAATTACAAAGCATTCCATTGCGCTCGCCATCCTGTGACATACGGTGTTAAGTCTCATGTCCAGTAGTTACGCTGGCCACAATGTACTTCAAACCAGAACACAACAATGCGTTTACACTGCTGTTTGGCGGAAGAAATAGACATTGCGGTGGTACCTACCCAGGCGGCCTCTCACATATGAGAGACCACCAGTACATAATACGTAACCTCACAAATAGGGCTATTTGTGCGTGCATGACTTAATCGAGAGGGTATATACTATGTAGGTGCAGCAGGGTTCGAGTTATGTTAATGTGTTAATTAGCAAGCTGATAGGTGATTGCGGGCGTGTGGCCGGTGTCGAGTGTACGCGCCTTCGACGCCGCGTAATCTTATCTCAGCAATAAGAGCATGCAACTGGCGCAACAGCTCGCGACAATACCGCACGGCTCATGGAATACCCACGCAACACTTACAACTACCTGTTATAAAACATCATTTAACATCAGTATCCCATTCCTCAGGCATAGCTTTTGCTAAACAGTCCAATGAAAGTAATTGGGAAAGGGAGGATTTTGCCTATTTCAGATGCCAAGTAGCAGGTTGTAAGCGGAGACTAGGCAGTGGTTACCTAATTATGTCTATCTATGGGAGATAGTCGATGCATTTGATAATCTTCTAGTTAAACATAACTATACATTATATCAGCGGATATTTTAATATGGGAACAATTGTAAAGCAATTTCGTTCAAATTTGGAGGATAAAAAATAAATGCGGGAGCAGCACTCGTTCCTTCAGTGATGCACAATAATTATGTGCATATGTTAACGTGTTTACTAAAGAGTCATGTAATGAGTGGCAGCGCCATGTTAGCGCTGCGTTCGCCTCGTATCGTAATTCGTAAGTGGTTTCAGTGCAGATAAAGTTATTTACTCCGGTGTCTGTGCACGCGGTGCGTATGTCTGTGTCGACACCGCGTGTGTGCGCGCCACTGAGTTTCTGGGAGCGTACATTCGTCCCGAGTAATGTGGCTTTTGCACAACATTTGCAATCTGTGAAATGCAACACCAGTTTGTTACGGGCATGCGTTGAGATCAGACGATAACCTACACATCAACATGTTTGTATGGGGTAATGAGGTTGCATTCTGCAATATAAGAAATTCGTAGCAATATAGATACATACATTATGGGCTAGAACTCTTAAAACTAAGCACAGTGCGGTATAATTAAGTCCGCTAGTAGCGGTGTTATGCTAACATCATATAGACAAGATTTTATTATATTTTGCGAGATCTTAACTTCGACTTTGTATAATCAATGTTTTAAATTTATAGCCATAACCATAATTCTAAGGCTGCGCACATGACGGCAGCGGCTCGGCTGCGGCAGCGCGGGTAGCGGGGCGAGGTCCGCTGGCGTCAACTGCACCCCTCTATCCGCGCTGCCGCTGCTGTCCCGCTCGACGCTGCCGCCCTGCTGCCACCGTGTGCGCAACCTTAAACCTTCGCGAAACCATTTGTGTCGCGAGCATGAGGTGTAATGATATCAACAGAATTTTTAAGCGCATATTCGCTGGTATTGACGAGAAATGTATGTTCATACTTTGGATTTACTCTTTCCCCCTTATATCCATCACTGTGCGAAATATTCACACGGGTCAGCTAGCCACTGGTATAGGTAGCAGCCTAATGAGCTCGCAGTGCCCTCGTGTTGAGCGTGGGTTTGGAGCACTCAAGCTCCAGCCTCGCCCTATCACTACAGCGCACGTGTCAGCGACCGCCGCGCTTCCGCCGCAAATTGCACCCACTTGACCCACGCTCATAACGTATTCATTGCCTGTGTAATTCTACTGCTTTATCAACGCTAATTAGCAGATTAGCGACCTAATTATTATGGCGGATGACACCGTGTCACGAGTTATATTTTAACTACTATAATCTATCATACACATACGTTCACCTGTCGGCTGTCGTAAAATTTTATACGAGGGAGTGCTTTGTTGTAATATGTATGTTATTTTTTTATCGCGTTGAAAGGCGAGATGACCATGCATTCGCGTGATGGTAAGCGATACAACCACTCATGAACAGTTGCAAAACCAAACAACACCATGAATTACAAAGCAATGCTTGGCATTCCAATGCACTCGCCATCCTGAGACAGAAGATGTTAAGTCTCATTATGTCCAGTAGTTACTCTGGCTAAAAAGTCCTTTAAACCGGAACACAACAATGCATTTACACTGCTGTTTGGCGGGCGAAATAGACATTTCGGTAGTACCTACCCAGACTGCCTCTCATATATCAAAGACCTACCATTGTACGTATTTCTTTTTGTAATGAACTGCTACGGCTTTGAGCTTGTGTATATGATAGAAGGCGGAACTAGCGCAATAGAACACGATTTAAAACAGACAAGCAAATTGATCGACATCACTAACATTCCCACAATAAAAAGTTTTATTAGGCGTACACAAAGGCGTGATTGACAGCGAGCCATGAACTCCGCCGGAATCATAACAAACGCAATTCAACATTGTTCGCTCGAAATACGTGGTCGGTACATTGTTTTGAAGAAATCTCGGCTGGCGCGCGCGCTACCCCCCGCGTCTTCCCGGCAAATATTTACATTCCAAACAAAAGTTACGTTTCATAACCGAGGCTTCTCCCAGTAAACAATTTATGTAAATGCCTTTGTTCAGGTTTGTATATAAAAATACATTTCTTTGGCCCTTTGTAGCTATTAAACAATACATAAACCGTCCAAAGATATTTGCGACACAGCGACGAAAGCAGGAAGCGGGATGTTGTTTCATTTATGCTAGAGTGCGAATTATCAAGAGTCATGATGATGTTGTCAAATGTGAGATTCACTCGCTCTATGGTGTGTAGATTTTTAATCCGTTAATTGACATAAGTACACCTATCAAGTGCATCATGTGGTATCAGTGGTCTTGACAGCAGACAGCCACCAAGTTGCAGATGGTTAAGACTCCGGCTGTGTGACAAGATATAGCAGGCTCAGTCCCCGCACGGCGCACCCACACTAATATTTCTACATATGATCAACAATTATTATTTGCTTCAAACCGAGTTATACGAAACTGAACTGATACCCACGACAAAGATTTGATTGATTTTAATGTTAGGTCAAGTGTATAAATGTACTGTTGGATGAATTTATTATTTATCTTATTTAATGTCCCATGGCTATTAGTGAGTACGTAAGTATAATGACCGTGGCGTCACGTACAACCATGGACCCGCGACAAATGCGGGCGCGCACTGGTGCGGCAAAACAAACAGGAAACACCACGTTCACACCATATTTGGCAGAATGTGTGACCTCGGCCATCATGTGTACAACACATTTTGTTATCTGTTTGCTGCGTATTTACACCGTCCTATCCTTCTTTAGGCGATAATCATTATTTGCTATGGCGTCTGCAGTAGATAATTCCTAGCTATCACTTCACAATTTTGAACATAAAAAGTATGTTATATTTCTTCGTAGATAAATTTACACATAGTATAAGTCTTACCCGGAAATTTATATTTAAAAATATAGAGCATTTGTAGATATACACAATGCATTAGGTACCATACTTTGAGTTTACTTTTATAATATAAGTTAACTAGTTCCTATTTCCTAGCAACGGTTGCAATTTATACCTTGGCTGCTTTATTTTACTTTAACTTAAATCCAACTTATAGATTTTTCGAAAACAATGAGTTAACGGCACTCCAAATCAAGAGGCTGTGAAGATATTTAGATGACTGACCTGTATGATGAGCGGCCTGAAGGCGTGGATGCTCTCGTCGGCCACGTGCGAAGGAAACGCCTCCAAGTCGAAGTCTATGATGGCACATTTTGACGAGTTGCAGTAGTTTGATACCTGCAAACGTATAAATAACGTTAGTTATTAACACTAATGAAAAATCAATGATGACAAATCGACAAATAATGCATTAGTTGCCGCCAGCTTTGCATTCTGTTTGGACAAATACAGTAGGTCCTTATACTGAGTATGGGCTTCCGCCAAGTTACACTTTGATCTTTTCGGTCTATTTGATCTGATAGCTTAGCAATCTTGATTTGTCTGAGCATTATAAAGTGATTGTCGGAGTTCCAATTTTATTTATCTTTGGACTTCCAATCCTGCAATCATCCGCCATCCTCAGTTTTGAGATCCCGGATGTTGTGGTTGTATTCGAGAGTCGGTGAACCGTTTGCTAGTCTACTTATTTTCCGTGAAAACATAAGTGTAATGTAATGCACTCACGACAGCCAGTGAATAGGGCTTTAATCCTAGGTTGTAGAGCAGCACGGTGTAGGGCAGGCGGGCGGCGGCGCGCACGAAGGCGACGGCGGGCGCGTGCGCGTCGGCGCGCGCGTACGTCACGAGCACGGGCGTGCTGGTGTTGTGCCAGGGCTCGGCGCCGCCCACGCCCACCAGCCGCTCGTAGCGCTCCTCCTGCACCAGGTTGTTCTCCTCCACATCGCGCAGGTTCTCCTGCGACACAGGCACCTGTTTTGTTGTTATGTATTGCTACCGTATCCGATGTCATCTAGTTCATCTACAGATAGTGGTGGCGCAACGCCTACATTTGACCGGGGCAAAATTAATTTTACAAAACTGTCTTAGTAATCTATAAAAATACATGTTGGGGGTAGTAAGACCTGATTCTTGCAATAAGTAAAAACTATTATCAGGTTTTTTTTTATCAAAGGTCCGGCAAACAAGTTTTCAGGTCACCTGATGGTAAGTGATCACTGCCCTTGCACAACTACAACGCCTGGATCATGGATTTGTTGCCGGCCCATCAAAGGGGAGGGGAGCGGGAAGAAAAAGGATGGGAAGAGAAAACGGGTATTGGGCAGCCGGCAGTCTCACTAATCGAACGAAACGCGACAGCTAAACTGTCGCTTCACGTCGATCTCTTGTGAGACAGTGGTACCACCGCGGACGTGCCAGCCCATTCGTGCTGAGTCATTGCTGTACCAGTTTTAAACAGTAGTTTGAATAACATCAATTCAACTTAGTTTCCTCCTAACTCATGAGGTAAAGAAATTTCTTTAAACCCTCAAGACACGCGACTGGGGTGCAGCCCACGCCGGCTTATCTATGTACATGATGATTCATGGTAAATTATATGTATATTGGTATGGCAGCGTAGATAAGGGTAGAGAAGTGTTCAACTACATTATATGCTAATTGTCAATACTAAACAAACAGCGGACAATTGTGAGTCTAATGAAACATTCGAAGTGGCCGAAGTACGGGGAGTACAGCACTGAAACTGCGATGTGATTACAAAAGAGTTTTTATGCAACGTAGCTCGTGGCGACCTTCACCTGATGGAAAATGATTCATGTGTTGGTACAAGATTTTTATGCGACGATCAACGTCGTGTTTACAACTTAACGAACCTCAACGTCTACAAATTAAAATTATTACATCTAGTATATTACTAGTATATGACTCCTGTATGGTATGCATAGTAACTAATACGGACTAGGCAGACCACCTACTGCATCGGTAAGGTGACCAAAGCCAATGTGGCGTACACTGCTAGTTAAGGAGGGACATGTATACTGGTGGTTGGTCTCTATCATATGTGTGAGGTCATCTGGGTAGGTAACACCGCAATGCCTATTTCGCCCGGCAAACAGCAGTGTAAATGCACTGTTGTGTTTCGGTTGTAAGGATATAGTAGCCAGAGTAACTACTGGACATAATGAGACTTAACATTTTATGTCTCAGGATGGCAAGCGCAGTGGAATGCCAAGCATTGCTTTATAATTCATAGTGTTGTTTGGTGTTGCTACTGCCCATGACCATTCGTATCGCTCCTTCAGGCGAATGGCATGCTCGTCTTGCCATTCATCGCAATAAAAAAGAATGTATCCAACATACGGTTGATGTTCAGTTCAGTTTAATTTCACGCATTGCAGATCAATTTAGAAAATAACAGTAAGGCCACCCTTGGGAATTTCGAGCCGATATTTCAACTGCTGCTTAAAGTATACTTTGAAACCATGATAGCCTTTGAAATCCGATCTATTCCTTACAATGTTCGTGTATAATATTTGTTTCCCATTATCACGCTCTTTATCTCCATTAACATTATTTGGCAGAGCACGTGCCTCTTCTGTGATTGAAAGGGATTGGACATTAGTTTACCACAATGGACACTTGTGGGTTGGCAGACTTTACATATCATACATATTCTTGCATATATCTATTTGATATGCAGATTTCCTTGCGATGTTTTATTTCCTGATTGAAGTTAATAGTACATAATTAAAAATTTAAATACACATATTATGCCTAAGTGCGTGGTGGCCTGTTTATAACGGACCAGATGCGGCTACCAACATATTCACGGTGGTCGCAGGTTCGAACCCCGGTATAACATGGACTTTTCAGTTTTCTCTTTTCTTTTCTTCTGGCCCACTATAAGCTATAGGTATAACATCACGTTACGAATTATGCGGGTAAAACCCCGGGGCATAGGTAGTCGGCTGGCACCGAGCTCAAAAAAAAATTTGGAATATTTAGGTATTTAAGATTTATTAAAAGATTCGTTTTATTTCTCTCTTTTTATTACAATTTAGGAGTCGGTTTAATTTTTTATTTTCTAGTTATTGTGTTGTGCTATCCGCACGCCACTTAAATCTTTTCGCTATTCTCAATGACGACAGTCAATTATTTTAAAACCGGTTCTTGAGCCTCAAATTCGTAACTTGAATAAGGAAGTAATCATTTAATGTGAAGTAAGTTTTTTATTTGGCAATTCGCTGACCATGATGTTTTTATTATGTGTGATTGCTTTATAATTGTTGATATTTTGTGTACAATAAAGGTTAAATAATACACCAGCCCACATACATCTTGTTGCAAACCACGACCTACAGGTTTCCTAACGATATTTACCCTGACACGTGAGATACGAGTCTAAATCGACACTTAAAAAAATAAAAATGAAAATAATATAATTCTTCAACAATTTAGTTCATTTCGAACTCGGAAGGTCTCTTTGCAACAAAAAAAGAGGTTAAGTTTGAGGCATATGTACACTACATGTCAGATATGCCAAGTGCGTGATGCCCTGTTAGTATCACAACAGACGCGGCTGTCAACATGATCACGGTGGTTGCGGGTTCAAATCCCAGGGCACATTTCTGACTTTTCTGAGCCATGTGTGTATAGATAGAAAATCACCACACACTATAAAGCAAACATATTGAGAAAAGTTTTGAAAAGTTTCTATGGTAAGCGAAGAGTCTACTGGCAAGTAACTTCCAGAATTTCTTGCAGAAGTCAATTGACAACTGTTTCAACTGACTGAAATTTATATACACGCACGACTTGCAGGACTAAAACTTGCAGAAGTCGCTTGCGTAAGTCAACTTCCGCAAATCTTATTGCTAATGGACACTTCGCAATATGTAGAGTCCGCCAACCCCCAGGGTGGTGGACTATATGGCATAACCCCTCTCAATCATACTCTCGATTGTAAAGGAGGACATATATGAGCTGATACACACATGTCAGATAATTACATAGCTTATGCTACTACATTACTTGGTTTTCCAAAATGTTTTGGCTCTCTTGCAAGAATTTAATACAAATACAACTATAAGGTCACTGTTCTAGGCTCTGACCTTGGATAGTAATGTTGAGCCAAAAATCTGAAACTATTATTACGTATTTTCGAGTATTGGTTATGTAGTAGTTTTTGACAAAACAGAGCCGAGTTTAACTTGTACTGCAAATGATGTATAATCGCCAAATATTTTGAATGCATGTGTAAGACTGTAGGCAGTCTCACACTTGTATTAGGGTATGAATACACAGCTAAGGTCCCGGGGCAGGCTAAGTGATATTCGACTTTTTTATTCATTATCAGCCTATAGTCACTAATTTTTGCCCGTAAAATCTCAAGACATATATATCTTAGTTTGGGGTCAAGAGTTCATGTGTACATCTTAATTTTTATCAGTGTGACTACCTAACGTGGTGCCCTATATAATTCTTTGTAAACAAATGACCATAACATGGTTTATTTTCAATTGTCCTTTACTCCACACCTGTGTGTAGTTAGCACAACATAATTTTAATGCAATGTGCATTATATTTGGAATATTTGGCTTATCACTTTATAACCTGCATGACATAAATCATTTCATATATTATTTAATTATTTAGTCTTTATTGTACACAAGAATGAAACACAATATAAGTATAGAAATAAAAGTACAAGTGGCGGTCTTATCGCTCTAGGCAATGTCTTACAGACAACCATGGGATGCATTTAAAATTTATTTTTCTATTATTAACATGAAGTAAGTACATAAAAATTTCAATGAAAATACATAATGATTCCCAAAACTGGAAAGAACTACTCAAAACAAGAAAATCAAGATCCAAACCCCCTATATATAGTCAATATATTCATGAGAAATATTTGAAATTGAAACTTTTATCAAGAATATATTACAAGTAGTGCTTGTAAGTTTTTGTTAAAAATTAGTTATTGTATATCTATGTTCTGCAGTGTACTCTCCCAAATATTATGTTTCTGATACACTGAGAATGAAATATGACATATTGAGTTTTTAAACAATTTTGCATAAGTTAATATATTCATTTACATTGACTGTGATGCACAAACACAATATGTTTTCTCATATAGAGTGCATTTTGCAGCTATCACACATTCTCAAGTATGCCTCATTATCACTGGTGGATAGTTTGTTGTTTCTATGCTGCAGTCACTGCATAAACAATAAATTATCCATAACCATTAATTTCCAGAATGCCTATTTACATCATATCCTTACAAGATTATATTCTTTTTCTTCTCACATTCACATTGGCCACAAAAATAAGTTTACTACCAATGTACATTTAAAAAAACTACATATATATAGAGGAGACAGTATTCAGTCAGGCACTGTAGCTGCATTACAGGTTTATAAGAATTGCATAATTATTGTCAGCGTCAATCAAATACAGCTAATCAGACATACATGAGTACTGAGCTAACGGTCTGTACATAACAAGCCACAGCAAGCTATGTTATATTCGATAAAGAGTTCAATTCTGTAAAAATGTTTCTGCTTTGTATTGATCATAATACTAGAATCCTCTATTATCATTTTACAATAATTTAATATACTAGTTAACTGTTAAATGTTGGTGTATAAAGCTGTTAAAAGACAATTCAAAAGTATATTATTGCAATTAAATCTATTTTTATAATAACAAATTTTACCCAGTGATACAACTTATTAGTGTGAAAAAACCGTGAGACATAAACGGTAATTTGATGTAAGATCTTTGTGTTGACAAAATAAAATAATAAAAAAATAAACAAACAGAATAAAAATATGTATACTTAATACAAGGCAATTTTGACAAAATGTTGTTGTCACTTTTTTAATGCATAATAATTAAATATGTTTTATATGTTAAATTCTATGTACTTTCAATGTGACAATTTATTACATTTTATCTCAAGTAATAGGTAAAAATGGTATATGTAATATAATACATTCACAACTACTATATTGGTGGTGACAGTTTCTTGTTGACAGTATTCAGACTTCTTAAACTGGCGCCAACAATTTTTCCAATAAGAATTGGAATTATTTACAGGTCACTACAAAATTCAATTTACCTGGAAGTCCTTTATGTGCTGATGTGTTTGCGAGACTATGCTCTGTATCGACTGCGGCGGCTGCGAGTGGAACACTATGAGGAATATGCTTATTGCAAACACAGACGTCGAAAACACAAGGAAACTTTTAGTTTTCATTTTGTACACATTATCGTAATATCGCACTCACTCCTGACATTATACCACCGCTACTGTCTTAAACCGAGTGTTGCCGGGTCACTGTGATACGCCTACATCATCGTTTAATTGTTCTTTCATAAAATAAAAGAAATCAATATCAATGACACGAACATCGCTAGCCGCACGCATCAAAATCATTTTTATACGTCCATTTTATCAACAGCGCACCATGTTACATTTACCTCACGGCGTACTCTGGTTTACTTATGGATAATTTATTTAGAAAGGTTTGATTTGTCACGTTACTATTTTATTTAAAACGACATAACAACCCAAACTGAGAACGCGTCCGCTTCGATCGTTAATCGGCGGCTGCTTGACAGCTGTCAAATATTATATTTCACTATTACTTGAACGAATTAATTAGCCAGTATTTATCTCATTACACATAGAAATGACATACAATTATTTTCTGGATTATACTATTAATTATTGCAACTTATGTAAAGAAGTATATTTGTAAATACTTATATAAAAATAGTTTTCAACCGGTTCTCATATTTTAATATCGGATAAAAAGACTCTGTTTCTGGCATAAATAGTACATTCTACGTCAAATCTGACATTCATGACGTTATGTTCCAAAATATTGAATGAAATAAAATATATGCATTGATTTGTTTTCTATTTCACTTGTACATGCAAGTTCTGTCGTTAAGTTGCGCGCGTTAATGTCGTTTGAGTGTTAAAATTATTGAATCGGTGACTAATGTTCAATCATCTCACAATTGTCATTCTCCGTTTTTCTATCAAAATCGGTTCCGGAATGTTAGTGTAAATTGTCGTTAAAATAATATTAATAATACTAAATAAGGCAAAAAACAACAATAATATACCGGCGTGAATGATGTCCAACATATCGAAGAGACGGAAGGAGGGCTCGAGGTCCAAGATCAAGGTAAAAAGAGGTCATGTCGTGGCAAATCTCTCATATCTGTGTCAATGTGAACAAAATGCATAATGTGGGAATATATAGTGTGTATGGTATGTGTTAAATATAAAGAAAAAGCACAAAATGTCGGCGAGGGTGACGTAGTTTTATATAACAGCTCAACGCGGCTGAAACGGAACACCTGTTGATCGTGCAGCGGCGCGCGGGACGCGGCATACCCACACGATCTATTCGCACCTAACACACTTAAATGAAAATAACCCATAATGTTTTCAGTCTCTTGTTTTCCTATAAACATGCTAATAATAGTTTAAAAAAATTACTTATTGAAAAGGTTAATAACAAAGGCTGCGTCTACGTCATAACACGGTCAAGGTCAAATCTTATCATAACACATAATAGACACTACTAAATAACACACGTTGGATTCTAAAAACCATGACTAGTCTTGGTATTAAAATGTTTATTTATCTATCAGTTGGACCTACCTATAGCACATACAAGATTACATTCAAATGATAGTCTTAACAACTACTTATAATTAAATAAAAAGAAAAGGTTATTTGAATCAATCCACAAGACATGCAGACCACACTCAAAGCTTGTATAAAAAGTCCTTCTACATGAAAATATAGCTATTATATATTGTCATTGTGTATTGCATATATTTGTCGCTGGATGCAGACTGCCTCCAAAAGGTTATACCTATGTTCAGCAGTAGTTCCTTTGTCTGATGGATAGATTACATATATTTTGAGTTAAAAGGAAGGAAATACCTTCATTTAAATGAATACAGACATCCTTATGTGTTCAATGACCTACTCACACCCTTGCATTTGTAGATATTGTTATTGTTATGGTGGCCGACCAGCGTGACTTGAACAACTGTAATCACAATGTAGCAATAATTATATTTAATGTTTACACACCTGCTGTTTCTACACTTGGTTATTTGATATTAAGGCATATAGCACATTGTGATATTGGTAAATTCTCATAATGGTAAAGATTCTTTTGAATAAAACACATGTTATTTCTTTGTAGGAGCACATAATTTTAAAATATTTATTGAGTTTATAGGTATAATGTCTCTTTGATTGTCACATAGCATTTTCAGTTAAATATTTGATATAATTTTTAAGTCTAATTGTGATTAATGTATGTTGGTAGATTATTTTGACAAAAAAAGTGTTAGTTGTTTATTGCTAAAATTGATTGTAAATAATGAATTGGGCTGTCAACCTTTATAAAATATTTTTTTATTGAATTTCAGAGCATGGGTGACCACAAAGAGTTCCTGAGAAGGATCACCAAGACATTGTACTATGGCCAGCTGCCAACATTGCCCTGTCTCAGTCTACCAGTCACTGGTACCTATAAAACTATCTTACATACATTTCTATAAGCCAGGGATAGTTATTTGGAAATCGACCAAACGGACACAGTTTGAATTTAAAACAACAACCACCTTTACTTTTCCAAGTTGTGTGTATAATAGTCATTAAGTATTATTATTTCAAGTATATTGTACATTGGAAAAAAATGGAATTTATTTATTGTATGTACAAACTGTATTAGGTGTTAGACAATGCTCATTATCTCAATACATTTTAAATACCATGCTCTAATAAATGAACTCCATGAAAATAGTCATAGAGTATATACCTAAGGTGTATATAAGCTCGTGTCTATACCACTTAAGAAGTAGACAGGGGTGCACTTAATGCCATCCATATTTAAGCAAGGTTATTTTCATCCAAGACATGAAGAGTGCGACATATGGACGCTACTTTGCCAATTTCCACCCATTGCTGGGTATATGGCCTTCTTTCAATGATGCTATTGTCTCTGGTTCTGTGCAAGTAGTATTGGTTAATGAAAATTATGAGCGGCTGTTGATGTGCATGTGTATGCGTGCAGAGGTGTCGTGCGCGGTGTGGTCGGAGGCGCAGCGCGGGCGCTCGCTGCGGCGCCTGCACGCGGACGCGGCCGCCAGCATCGCGCGCAGTGCGTGCGTGTCGCCGTGCGCACTCGTGCTCGCCATCCTGTACCTGGAGCGCCTCAATGCATGCAACCCCGACTACATCGCCGCCGCCTCACCAGCCGACCTCTTCCTCGTCTCTCTGGTCAGTGCTCACACTTTCTGTCCTCTACATTCATTGCCAACTTGTACTACAAAATACTTGCCCGCCTGATGGTACAAGTATTATTTTAAATTTACATAACATATACATGTATGTGTATGTGATGTAAAGTGACTGGTCACGATTATTATTATTAGAACAAATACCGAAGTGATAACTGTTTTAGCATATGTTAATCTTCAGGTGTTTATTACATTTGTGTTAGTGCGCAATTTGCATCCCATCGGTTCACCTTTCATTTTTTTTACTATAAAGTTATTAGTTAAGTAACAAACAGTGTGTCCTTTAAAGATGGTTGGCAACAAATTCCTGCAAGATGACGGTGAAGACGACGACGTGTTTTGCTCCGAGTGGGCCGCTTCCGGCGGGATCGAACTCAAACAGCTCAAAAAACTTGAAGTGGAATTTCTTAACGCTATAGTGAGTATCTACTTCAATGTCTAGCATTATTATAAAAGAACATTTGAACATGTCAACTCTAATTTGTTGATTATCCCATCCCGCAGGACTGGAATGTGTTTGTGAGTGAGAAATCGTTCGAAGCGGGTCTGCTGTGGCTGGAGCGGCAAGTGGCGCTGCGGCAGGCGCAACTGCGGGGCTTCTTCACGTACTCGGACCTGGCGGCGTCGTGCGACTCGGCGTCGCTGGCCGAGCTGGCCGGCTCCGTGACGCTGGCCTGGCTCGCGCTCACCGTCGGCTACCTCACCACCGTCGCCACCTTCCTCACATCCTCGCTCATCGTGGCGCACGCGTGGCTGCCCACGCTGCACCTCGTCACCTCCACCTCCACCGTCACGGCGCCCTCCGCTATCCATACAAACGTTATAACGCAAAATTACCAGCCGGAACTTTTCGTCAACAACGCCACCGTCGACGCGGAAGGCGCGGCGCGGCTGCTCGCAGAGGACTCGCTCGCTGCCGGCACGCTCAGATGTTGCTCAAAGTGGGCGCAGTACCGGGAGACGACCACCACTAAGAAGAGTTGGTACGACGCCGTGATCGTGCACGAGTGGAAGTTGGAGCCGTGGTGGTCCAAGACGTCGGTGCTGAACTGGCTGTACCAGAGCTCCCTCATCAACCCCATGCAGCGGTGGCTGGACAAGCTCAACGAGTACGCGGAGCTGGTGAAGGGCGCGGTGCTGCAGGAGGGTGGGGGAGCGGGGGGCGCGCGGTGCGGCGCGGGGGGCGGCGGCGCGTGTCGCGCGCTCAACCTCAGCAGACTGAGCGTGCTGGCCACGCTGTCGGACCGGTAGAGTCCCCGCAATCGCTCCCGCCGCCCGCGCGACCACTCGCATATTTATCCTCTGCACTAGTAACACTAGAGGGCATCGGCGGGAACCACCACTGAGATAAAACGAAGGCTATTTTTCCATGATTACCATAGATATAGGTGTACGTGCTACCGGATGATACTTAAAAAAATCGAAACCTTTCATTGTGATGAGGAATTTTAATTTGAACTGTAGGACGTTTTACATTTTCCACGTACGTTTTCTATTTTTCAAAGTGAACAAACGAACAACATTGTCCAAAAATAATGCATTTGAAACATATCAATAGGGAATAGTTGTAATAGACGTTTTGTGCAAAAAACAATATATATTTCTAAAACTTCCTGCACGGCATTTACGAAAACAAGTATTAATGACGGACATCGTGGTAATTAGAAAACAGAATTCTGTATTTTTTGTTAATGTACTTATAGCATGTTTTGCTGATGGTTTTTAAGTATAATGAAAAAAAAAACAACTCTGAAAAGTGAAGCTAGAGCAACTGAATGTCGTCCATTTTACTATGCACCAACTGTTTAGTTCAATGTATAAATAAACAAAAATGCAAGGGAAAAACATTAGCAGTGTTTGAAATGTTATAATTATCGAAAAAAATATGTATGTCAAAACCCATTCAAAACGATGTAACTTGTTAGGCCAGAGCTAGTAGACGACATACAGTATTCGGAAATATTTAAAAAATCGTAAGGAAAAATACAATGCTTTCAGTAAAAATGAAGTTTTGCCTTGAATGAAAAAAATCTGTTAAATTTTGAACTATTATTTATAAACATATTTCTGTATACTGCATTATATTACCTGGCCTCGGTCCAATACGCTTCTGAAACATTAACATCTCGTCGAATTTTTACCGACTGTGTATATGAACTAATCAATCGATAGTAAATTTTAAACACCTGATTTGAAAGTGTAAAGCAAATATTAAATAGTTCAAAGTATGTTGTCAGTGTTGGTATTCTGTTCGTAATTCCTCACTCAGAGCAAATAGTATTAATAAATACTTCCTAACATGTACACAGTATAAAACTGTTACAGACACACAGTTTTTTGACTGTGCGACTATCATAGTAAGTGTTGATGTTTCCAAACTATTTTTGTATGTATCCTTGATGTAATAAACGTTTGCGCAGAATTAACAAGATTTTATTTACAAAATATTTATTTCTAAAAATATATAAAAAAATATTTAATTATTATTTACCATTATTAATAATTTAGTTGATAATATATCTTACACGACACGTTAGTTATACATTATATTACAAATATTAGACTACGAGCAACCGTACCACGCGTACATGGAGATAGTCTCGCGGTTGACAACTCATATTTTAAGATAAATAGGCGAAGTCGATTGATAGTTTTTAGTTCACTAAACTGTTCTGTGGCGTTTAGCAGTAGAGTTTAAAACAATACCTACCCCAAAGCTAAAATAATAGATAAGTATGGAAAATCGCAATTCGTCGCGAGCGGTTGAGATTCGTGCAGACTATCTCGATATGCGCATGCTAGGTCGGCTAACATTGATTCACGCAGTATTCAATAAAAAATCCTAAAAGACACCCTTCTTGTTAAATCACATGTTTGTCATCAGTGAGACCCAGCTTATTATTATGGTACACGGTAAATTCCAGAGCAATAACGGGGCATAGTGGGGGTAGGTTATAATCGACTGATGGACTAATCATCAGTGCCACCTGACCACGCCACTGCCCCGACCGACTTTCCATCCGCAAGAGATACCTTATAATGAACTGCATCATCAAGGCTGTTGCTGAAGGAGTTAGCCGCGTGCCAGTTGTCTCACTAACTATTACTCCGACCCACCAACTGCGGCGTAACACGTATGAGGCACCCGTGCCGTTAGAGGACATCACAACGATCAATAAAATACTCAAAAAAATATATTGAGAATGATTGGTATTCACATTCCTAGTCAGCTATCATATTCGAATGGCCACTATGCTAAATATTACTACAATACTTACGGCCTTATTCATAGACATATCGCTCATCCAATAGAACAAGACGTAATTACAAAAATGTCGAAAATTACTTTTTGATGTCATAAGTTCACGTTTGGAAAGTTCTATTTGTGACAAAAACGGCAGAATTATTCTTGCGGTAATTTTCGATAGAGGGAGTAACTGTCGCGGGGGAATTGGAGTGGTTTTTCAAACGTTACCGGGAAAACGTTTTAAAACGTTCTCCCGGAAAACAGCTAAAACGTAATTACGTCATTGTTCTTTTTGATGAGCGATATTATAACCTATTTTAGTCATCGAATGTTTGACCTAAATTCTAAAATCTTTCCAAAGGGACAAATATTCAATTACTAAAATACGTTTCAAATCTGTCTATGAATAAGGCCTTTAATCTCTGTGCGAGTATTTTAAGAATACATCGTGTACATGTTGAACATTGTAACCCAAAATTTCAATATTTCACAAGTGAATGTATTTTCTCTAAAAATATTTACGTTATCTTTGAACTGGATTTCTTATAACTTCAAAAAAAGATGTGTAAATTCGAAATAGTATTTCTGGTGGAAAACCATCTGTTACGCTTATGATCAAAACATTTTGGCTCTTACAATGTTTTTTCCAGAAAAGGAAAGATAGGAATGCAGAAAAGATAGGGAATGTTTTTTTTGGGTTGTTGTCCTTTGAAATTGTTAGTTGCATACAGTTTCCAAAACTCAAACTTATAAGACAACACAACCATCACATTTTTTGAGCAAATATATTATATACATATTATATTCAATTTTAATCAGGAAACACTTAACGCAAACAATTTCATTCGCAAATTGATATAATATGTATATTGCAAGCATATTTTTGTTAGAATAAAATTAGAATACTAGCAGTAATAATCAATACTGTTTTATAAAATAATTAATCCGTATGAAATGGAAAGGTGGATAACTATAACAAAGAACAAAAATATGATAACATTACAGCTATCATTCTAAACGCGTAAGACCAATTATCATAAATTAACCTTTTTTTAAAGTTTACAAACATTCAAGAATTTCATTTTTACGTGCACATCACTGTGTTTATAATATGTATATACTAGTGTAAATGCATAATTATAGTCTGCCAAGTTCATGCGCAACAATCTAGGGAGACACCGGAGGAAGGGAACAGGGAACGAGATGTCGCAGTGTCTAGCGGGGGTTAACGATATAGCAGGGAAGAGCCATACATCGTGACACATACAGGCGCCATTTACACGTGGTGGGTTAAACTAAATCATTACTCCCGCCCCAATAATACCCCCTTCTGCACGCTGGACATCGAACTTGTTATTCTATAGCAATATTAATCATTACACGCTGTATGAACGGAGGTTTTTCTGAACGGATGTGCTGTGTACAATTACGACGATGACGCATATACATAGGAATTTGGAATCTCTCAAAAGATATTAAAAATGTATGTGCATTACCAACTACGATGCGCGAATACTCATTCAAATGTAACAAAGCTGACGTCAACTGCATAATGTCAAATAAAATCACATTTCACTTTAACATTAAAAGGAACGCATAACTTTCTACATCTCTCCTTAAATAACAGTTATTACTCAATTGACTTTAGTTTATTCTTGCTCATAGCAATCTTGTTCTGAGATCGCATCATAATATTAACTTATGTATCAAGATATTACTGTAGGCAACTACGTATATTTATAAAATTATTTTATTTGAAAATAAAAGTTCGTATTAACAATATTCCTAAAAGAACCTATCAAGGACGTACGTTCGACGGAAACACGTCTCCATACTGGCATACACTACACGGTGGCATTACTACCAAATCAAACGTATAATTCTTGGCATCATATTTAGCACCTGTTGTCTTTACACCATTGATTATATAAATGTAAAAAATAACTCATAATTCAAAATGGTACTCCAAAATTCACTCGTGGTTTGACTTTGCAGCCTTGTGTTCTAACATTTCATTCAAAAATCATCATCTTTATAAGCCCGTTGTAGTCCGATATTATATTTAGGCCTATGTACAGCAGCGGCTGGACATAGGCCTAAATATAATATCGTACTAAATATCCTCAGTATATTTATTCAGCCTCTTCAAATGTGAAGAAAACAACTGTTTTCTATTTAACACCAATCTTGGGTAAATTTTGGAACACCCATTTTATGTACACATTTGAAAATTCGTACAACTGCGAATGGTTCGTTCACATTATGTCACTATACCGGAAACGCACCGTGCACATCGACATGACACCGTGTCGACGTGTAAGTGATTAGAGACACCAATATTAACACAAACATCAACTATACATTGTAGAGTATCGTAGTGTGATCCCACCTTAGTTCAAACTGGAGCTTAGGTTTCGAACACATTGCTTTAAAATACAATATGAGTATTTCACAGACCTAGGAAGATTCCTCGTGAATTTGTCAGATGTTTGGCGGGTCGGTGACGTGGTGGTGTCACTCGAAGAGTCCCGGGTGCAGGAAAAGCTTCTTGTTGAAGCCGCGGCTGTCGACGGAGGAGGTCTGGATGCGGAACTTGCGCTGCAGCAGCTCGTCCACCTTCTTGAAGAGCTTGTCCACGTGCCAGTGGTGCGCGTGCGCCGCGAACACCTCGCACAGCGCCTGGATGTACCACGAGCCCTGCTTGGGGTCGCGGTGGGACACCGTGCCTGCACACACACACACACTCTCACACACTCATGTCAGCCATGGCGGAAAACTGGACAGGGTGACGCACGCAAGCGTTTCGGGTTCTCTCTCTCTCTTCAGCCACAGGAAGTTCCCTACGGAACATAGGCCTCCCAAGAATCTCCACATCGTAGACCTGTTGTCGTCGGTCTGTATCCGATGTCTTCTTGCAACCTTAGCCAGGTCGTCCGTCCACCTAGTACGGGGGCGTCCGGCACTTCGTTTACCTGTTTCAGCTTCGGACTGTGTATATTTAACTAAGCTAATTGTATCGACTGGTGAGAGAATAATATCCCTAGGCGGTGGACTTTTTACTGGATTGCTTTATCCTGCTAATTAGAACACAACAGCGACTCATTAATTTATTTGGAAAGGATCGAAGCGGTCTGTACGTATGTTTTATCTCTGTGCCAGTCAAGCACCAACTGTAGAATTAATTATTAGAGGTGGAGGAAGGCGCAGTTCATGATTTGCATAATGTGATACGACATAGTACGGATAATAGGCATTTATATACATATACACAGAGTACAGACGGAATACATCCAAGAATCACAGAAATAGCCACAGTGTCACAAACACCCAGGCACAAAACAAATACTCGTGGATTGCACATACATTTGTCTCAGTACAGGGATCAAAACTGCGGCGTCTCGTTTAACAGCCAGCTTGTAACTGCGCCAGCGAGGCTGTCGTTTGTTTTCGTTCCCTGGGTACAGAGTGCAGCTATGGCCTGGGGATGGTACCTGGCACGGTTGAGTGCACGACAAGCGTGTCAGAGTACTGCGGGCGGAGGCGCAGGCGGCTCTGCTCCTCTGCATCACCCGCACCCCCCACCGCCGCCCCCACCTCCTGGTCCGTCAGCACATCCGACTCCACTACGTAGTCTTCCCGCGCGCCCCTGCACACCGCCACCACAACAATATTGAGTTATAGAAAACATATCCACAGTTTTGCAATCATTACAAAAGAAGGCCAGATAAACTTACCTGCAAACCTGGAAAATGAACACTTTGGGTACACCTTTGAGCTTTGGCATCTTCTCGTGGTCGAAGAACTCGATGACCTCTGTGTCGGAGATGAGGCCGCCGTCGCTGCAGCGGATGGAGGTCTCGCGCAGCCCCTGGCGCTCGTAGCCGTGCGACGACACCACCGTGAACACCGTCTCCGAGCCCGCCACCACGTCCTTCGCCGACGCCAGCATGTCCAACGTCTCCTGCGCATGCACTTGCTTCACTACATCTATCCCCGACGCGACCTACTATTACGCTATGTTTCAAGCTTTCGTGTATCTGTAGCATCGTACCTCCTAAACGGATACGCCCATTTTAATGCTGTTTTCTTCACTCGGAGGTTGATGTAATAGGGCTTCATCTTAGCTATGTTTCATAAAAATATTCAACTCATTTGAAGATTTCAAGTTCTTTCGTCGTCGGAACAATAAAATAATATTAATAGTACGCAGACCAAGTCGTTAGTAAGTGATAATGTTGTTTTATTGAATGTTACTAAAGTGTTGTGGATGAAAGACGGTCAGTGTATAGGCTCACCCTCTCCTTAAGGTTCTCGTACGCGAGCACCTTGAAGCCCATTTCGGAGAAGAGGTACTTGAGGTTACTGGTGTCGATCTCGGCGCCACGCCGCTCCCCCTCGATGCCGTACTCGAACTTGCAGTACGTGAGCAGCAACAGCGTGCCTCTGTTGCGCCCGCGCGTCTTGTACAACTTGATCCCTATAGAGTATAACAAATTACGTATACGTGTTCCAACATAACCAGACACTACGTTGTCAGAAGCTAGCGAGTATCAAACGTATTGTTTGGTATTGAGTTTGTCATCCACAGAGATTTTGTCATTTGATGCACTTTTACTATTTCTACAATTTTCATTATTGTTCTTGTTATTTTTATTCTCGCGTTACTAACGTTTAGTTCATCGTCCTGAAACTACCTTAAAAAAAGTCATAAATGAAATTATATTGTAGCTTTTTTTGTTATTTCTGTTGAACCTGGACAATAAAAACATAAAACGTAAAAGCTAACAACCAACCTCTTTCTTTGTCCTCTTCAAAAAAGCTGGTACTTTTCTTGACATGAAAATTAGGTATTTCGGTAATCGGTAGGTCAATGGCATCGTTTCCGTTGGTGATGGGCGAGTGTTCTGGGTCAGTCTGTGGTGCCTGCGCTGGTAGCAGTGATGGCGGACTCTTAGAATGACTCGCATCTGTGTCGAAGACATCGAGATTCTATTCAGTTTCGCAAAAAAAATAGAAACCTCACTACTAACATAACATACGTGTCCGTCTCACTGCAAGACACAGTCCTTAAAATTGGGAGTTGGATTGAGAGGGGTTAAGCCTCAGTCCACACTAGCAAAATGCGGTTTGTTAGACTACACATACCATGCAAATTCTTTAAAATATTTATGGTATGTAAGTTTCCTTACGATGTTTTCCTCGACCGTTAAAGTGCACGGTAATTGATTTTAATCAATACACACATGACACCGAAAAGACAGCGTTGTGACCCGGGAACCGAATCTGGGACCACCGCCACGACAGTCGCATCTGGTCCATTACCATATAGTTTAGACAGCGACGTGCTTAAAAACAAGGTACGTATACAAAGATACGTTATATTAAGTATATGATATGCAAAAATAAATGGCACGAAATGGATCATCATTGATAGCCAGGCGCTGGTCGTTAATATTAGGTGTGCAGGAGTAGAGCGTTTAACTAATATTAAAACTAGGTTAATCACACTTTTGCTTCTATTAAAATAGCATCGAGGGAAGATTAGAAGGGTAGGAGGCCAGTGGCCAACAATTAAATTTTAGTTCATGTTGGCAAAGATCCTACTGATGACCGTGTCGGACTGCCATACATACGTTTTGTTGACATAATCATCTTCTGAGACCACGTAGTTGTTCCTAAAGAATTATAAACTAAAATATTATATTGAAATGTGGTACTTACTCGACGACTTTATTTTCCTATTCTCACTTTTAATACTGACGTAACTGTTCTCGTCGGAATCGTCTGGAGCAGCTGTTCAAAAAGTATTCATTAGTGCTACTTATGTGTGAGCATAGTATTAGACGAGTGTTTAAAGATTTCTGCGGCGGGCAGCCGACACCGGGGTCATTGTTACACTCCGCTTTCAAATGACCTCCGTTGAGTTGTTGATTAAGACGCCGGCTGTGGTACGAGGGGCCACCTAAACTCTACATGCCGGGTGCCATAAAAGTCACTCTTTTTATGTCAACCACCACGGAGGCCTATAAATACTGTACATATCTACATCAATGCTAAATATTAGTTACAAATATTGCAAATTTGGTTGTAGAAGTAGCAGATAGGACTAAACTATCGTGCTTTGACGTCATCTTTCTTGAGGTATGAGCGTGCGAAAGTGAAAGTGAATATTCCCACTACACTACTAAAAATGTTAATATCATAGCTATTTTAAACCAATTTTGATGCTGTTTCAAATTCATGTTTGTAATGCTTACTAATATTATAAATGTGAATGTAACTCTGTCTGTCTGTCTGTTAACTTTTTCACGCCTAAACGATAGAACAGATTTTAATTAAATTTGATACAGTGATAAATGTGACCTTGGGAAAGGACATAGGCTACTTTTTTTGTGAAGAAAAGGTTTGAAGGGGTTGAAGTAAGGGATAAAAGTTTGTATGGAAAAATCTAAATCGTTAAAGTTACAGATGTGAAAGTTGGCACTTTAGTCAGACATTTAAAAACAAAAATATCAGCATACTTTGTTTTCTTAAAATTAACCCTAAAGGGTTTAACATAAGAGATGAAATATTATTTGGAAAATCTAAACCATTGGAAACCGCTGAAGCTATTTCTATGAAAATATATATTTCAGCTCTATAATACAAACGAAAAATTATGGCGCGCAATGTTGGAAAAACAGTATTATGGAGTAAAATAGGGATAGAAATATTGATCGGAAAGTCAAAACCGCTAAAGCTATTGATGTCAAAAATCCATTATTTACTCATTACCTGTAATGAAAAATAATGTCATGCAGTATAAAAAGCATCTTAGGTAATGCATAGTTTTCTTTGAACGAGGGTTTGTATTGAACGAAGATTCTTAGCACTGTCTCAGGTAGGAACTAATTAATCGAAATCACCAAGATGAGAAAACGGTATAATTATTGTATTGTTTACATTTAAGAAATAACAAACTCATTTTTAATTCATATACCTACTTCAAAAATTCAATTTCGTGGTCAGAATTAATATTGCTGACCTCCATTTTTAGTTATTAATCCGATTGTTGCCAAATCGATATCTGCTACTTTTCAAACTTGAATGGATGGCACGGGACAAGAGAGGACAGGACTGCATGCTTTACGTCATGGGACAGAATGAGATGGGACCGAACAAGATGTAACGGGACGGGACTGGAGTAGCAAAATAGCCGACGGCGGTCACATTGAGTTTAAATAAGGTAATAATAAATAATGAATATGGACTGGACTCAAAAACTATCTGCACCCGGGCGAAGCCGGGCCGGGCCGTTGGTTTCTTATAAAGGATATTTAACGATTATTATAATTAAGTACTAATCAAAATTAAACACTGGAAACATCCCTAATGGAACAATTACACACTGTGGTCTCGAAATATTGAATCAGATCTTAAAAATAACGTATACATTAAGATTAGATATATAACTATACGGACATGCATATTTACATTTTATTAAGCTATAAATCTTGTCCATGATGCAGTGAAACGCGCGAGATTTTTAAAATCGCGAGATTCTTCTAAAATCGTTCTGTCAGCGATCAATATCTCGTCAACATGCATAATAAATTGCACTATTAATTTCCAGAGTTCCCTTCTTCAGGGCAATATCATCGACGTAGGCATCCATTGATGCCCCTGACATTAAACTGGCCTCATGTTAATCTCTTTACATTTGTCATAGTACAAAACATACGAGTAGGTTTGGGAGGATTCCTCCTCCTTGGTTGCAGCTGCAGAGGGCTATTAGGGTCCATTTCCCTGACGAGGTCCCAGTAGCCCATCTCCATGAGTGCATCCACCAGGTGGCCGAATGCGTCAGGCCCGCGCAACGTAATTCTTCTGTAAAGGAGCCTTTTGCGTTCCAACTCCGTCATGTTATCGTTCTAAAAAAAAAACATTTTACTATAGATCAGGTTGTCCTTGGCTGTTGTATGTTGGTAACCAGAGGTAGCTGCCAATATATACAATGTAGTAGTGGATTCAAATCCCAGGGCACACCATTTATAGTCAATCACCATGCACTATATCAGTGAAGGAACCTGCATACCACGGCCATTTGAAAAAAATCTATGGTCTGTAAAGTCCCCAAAAGCCGCACTAGGCCAGTTTGGTGGACTATAATATGGTCTAACCCCTCTCAATCATATTCTTGATTGTAGTGGAGGCCCATGGCCTGCAGTAGAATGTATATGGACTGATACAGATGGGTTTCTCTATGATCTGAATGTTCAGATGTTCAAAGTCTGAAGTAAGTTTTATGTTTTCCACTTATAAAAATAAAACTATTCTCTATGATACTTATTATTCATTCCAAACTAAGTCTATAATTAGGAAGTACAATAGAGGATTCGATCATTTTGTGGATTACCTAGGCACATTCATACAGGTTTATATGCGATGTCCAAACATTCGAGTTTAGTTTCAGATCATAGAGTAGAGATACATTATCAGCCCATAACTACCAAACACGGGACTCTTCTCCAACTAAGAGTTTGGTTGAGGTGGATTAGACCACAGTCCATAATACTGGCTTGATGCAGGTTGGCAGACATTATATGCAAAGAAAAAAAGTTACAACCTCTATGCGATGCAGGTTAGCACATGAACTGTAACTGCACACATGACTAAATGGCCAAAAGTGCGCCCTGGAAATCGAACTCGCAACCACATTAAAATAGGTATGGAGGTAGCTTACACCCTGGATTAATATATAGGCTACTTTTATCTCGAAAAATTTAGTGTTCCTGTGGGATGAGCATTGTATTCAAGTACCTATATTTGATATTGTATACTCGAAAGGAATGGTATGGCATAGGATTACATGCTTTGAGTGCATGCAGTATGCACTTCTACCTATTACTAAAGGTGTATGGTTTATGTTTAACATGATAAAGTACTTTACTATTACTTAATGTATAACTATATTATTTTCGAGCATACTTCAAATTAAAGATGTAAATATTAAAAAAACCCAGAGACACAAAAAATATACTAAGTACTGATTTTCAATTATTACTATAAATAAATAAATTAGCAACAGCAACATGTCTATACATGACACAATACACTTACAAGGTACACGTCGTACATGGGTCTGGAGAAGACTCCCCTCTCAAACAGCGCACTGGCCATTGCCTTCAAGTCCGTTCTGTCCACCAGAGAACTGAAGTTTCTCTGTATAGCTCTTTTGTGTTCTTCTTGCATGCTGCTGGATGTATTAGTCGACTGTTTCAAACACAACAACCGCTATGTGATAGTATAATACTTTAATATACACGCAAAAATAAACTTAGCAAACTCTTACAGTAATTATCGTAAGTATGGTTAAAATCTGATTTTTTGTAATAAATAAAATAGGTCCAATTGCAATTTGCACTACCTATCTTTGCCTCATGCCTGTGACAAAACTAGAGCTGAGACATATTTACGATACTAGGTTTTAAAACCAAGTATTCATTTCGAAGTACGGCGCTCTGGTACGCGATAAAATACTTGCAAGTATGAAAGTATTGCCATACGTCATTGCGCGAAGAGCTCGGAAGATATAAAAATAGTTTCATAAGGAAACGATCCATATCTTAATTTAAATAAGATTCAGAATCGTATTTGTGAATAGAAAATACTTTTAAACTTCAAAGTATTTTTATTTATATAATTATGCTTCTTAGCTATGAAGGAATATGGGTTGAATTTCTATGCATGTATTTTCAAATTTAGACTCAGCGGCTGTATGCACGCCGCACCCGTCGCTAGGAGCGCGGGGCTGGGCCCTCGGGAGTCGGGGCTCTGGGTGTTTGCGGGTGAGACGCGAAGAGAGTGGGTGGCCGTGCCCGAGTATTCCCGACTATAGCCGAATGCTTGAACCGAAATCTGTGCATGTCTTAAATGCAAGTGCCATTCTATCGGTTCGGATACTTGTCATTGTCAAGCAAATAAGGTGACGTTCGACTAACGAAATAAGGAACATAATTGCGTAAACATGTTATCATAACTTTGCTTGAAATTTCTTTTGGGTATTTTTGCACTATTCACCCTTATATTTATGAATAAAAGACATATTATAGGGCGTATGAAAATATTTGAATAGAAATGTTTATATTCGACGAAGTAAATTATTATTTTTTTATTTTTTGGCAGTTCAGTTGTTGTTGCTAGAATAGGAATTTGTTATCTATTTCAACATATAATGATAAAATATCGCAAAACACAGAATAAACTTAGCAAACAGTCCTAAGCCTGTGATTTAAAAAGTAGGAAAGAAGGATTTTATTTTGTTAACAAAAAACTTAAATAGTATTTGTGACTAAAAAGTACTTTGAAATTCTAACTTTATTTAATATCGTTTTACTCCTTATTCCTCAATACATACGATTCGAATTAAATTTTAGCCGCTATACGTCGATGTGCGATGAACTAGGAAGTATTGGAACACAACACATGAAAATACTTTCATAGGAGAACGATCCATAACTTCGTATAATTGAGAAACACAAGTATTTTAAAACCTAATTTTCGATCCGAGTATTTTTTCGTACTTGTACTTCGAAGCATTGATACTTGATTTTGAAATTAAATCTCATCCCTAGTCACAAAACTTAAAAAGTCAAATCGACCGTCAGAAGTCAAAGTGACAGTTCCCATAGAACAATGAGTAGAGTTAAGTGAATGACTAAAGAAATATAGAGGATGCCGCACAAAATTATAAGATACAATCAAATCATAGTTATGTTAGGGTATCGACGCGGAATGTACCTTTATATATCTATCTCACTTACACATAGCTTACATGACACGCAATAGAAAGAGATACATAATAACTGCTTTCTTTCGATTTTGGCAATAGTTCGTTCACTGACCACACTAAGACCGCCTTGAAGCTAAAAAGACGCCATTTTTGAGTCACTTAGATACAGAGATTGTGTAGAGATGCTGCGGTCAGTTTAATCTTTACTTGTTAGTCTGTAACTCATTCCCCAATTGCATCACTATTCTTCACTCTTCTTGGTTTGTGGTATCAATACACGTAGAGTAAACCGTCAACAAATCGTTACAAATGTACAGAATTTATAAGAATATCGTAATATTCTTGTTTGTTAAGTTTCTTTATTAGTATCTTCGTTAAGTTTTTAAAACGACTCGGTGTTCTGTTGAAGGGTGTAATAAAGATGCGAAAAGGACCCTAAAATATATTTTCATAGGTTACTAATTCTTTTTACGGGATAATAACATATATCTTAGTAAATTTACATTTTGGGTTTGTTTTCATCATTTACAATTTTAAATGGATGTTGTTGATTAAGTTTAGATTCCACTAGGCATTATAAATATAATAATCAACCGTAATGTTTGTTTACATACAAGCGTAGGGATGAGTGCATTAGATAGGAAAATATTCATATCGATATTATCATTTTGAAAAGTTTTTACTTTTATTTTTCAAAATTCTTCACAAAAGAAGTATTATATTATTCATAATAGTAAACAAAGTGGAGTTAAAATATTTTTTACGTTACCTAGAACCAATTAGAGCAAAATGGATTAAGAATATAGGAAAACTGTTCTTTGCATTTTGAAAAAGACTGCATAAATCGCACATTGAATGTATCCCGATTAAAAGATAATTTTCTTCCCAACAATATTTTCGGTTGGTGAAATTATAATCATTAATTCTATTTACCTTATAATACTACTAATAATAGAACTGTTAATGCATTACCAAGATGAAATGCAAGATATATTTTGACTGTTGGTGGTCTAATGTTCGGAAGAACAATTGCACAAACAGAAATAGCTTTGTATTTTGTATTCTGATTTGAAGAGGTATTTGAGACAGTTTTTTTTTATGATGAAGATGATGGAAAATCTCCTAAACTTTTTAAATAATAAACAAATAATTGGTTTTACATTGGTCTACGATCTGTACTCTATAGTCTGTGGTGAAGTGTGGTGTCTGACGTCTGTTCATCAATCAGTAATCACTTTGTGAATCATTTGTACAAAAAATACGAGACTACTCTGTAGTCTGTACTCTGTTTATTAAAGAAATATTAATCAAAGTGAAACTGTGAATCTGCAATTTACATTTTACGCCGTCATCTCTGTAGTTCGCGTCCTTCTAGTGGTTAACAAAATGAAATTAATAATAGTGTTTTTTGCCATTCTTGCCGCATGTATAGCTTATGAAGACTTGGATATTGTATCGGCTAGGATAGAAGTGAGTCAGTTTTAGTTACTGGATATGATAAGAACATACCGATAAATAAAGTTTTTGTGTAATACATTGAACATGTAACCAAGAATTGTAGTATTATCTCTCTACTTTCGGAGCGAGGGGGCGCTCTTTTTACTTTACGCCACTTTTTTTAGAGCCACCTCTAACCTGTATATTATTTGTATATTGATGAAATGGTAACATTACACAGAAAATGTATTATTTCCATTGCAGAGTTGCAGAGGATGTTCGTTGAATCGTCTGCCGCAAGTGAAAGAATTTATAATGAATGACGCGCCTAAGTATGATCGTTTGGAAGTGAAGTTCATTTCTGGCGCGCCGCCGGAGCTGGTGCTGCTCGGCGACGGAGACCACGAGCTCGAGCGCATCCCGCTGTCGCAGCTCAATCGCGACCAGTGCAACGAACTGGTCCAGAGCAAGGGCTTCAACAAGAAATCCACTAAATCAGACCTATAATAATTTATAGTAGTAATTGTACATTCCTGTGGCATTTTTAAAATAATGTAAGTGTATTATCAAACAAAGCGAACAAATCTTAAAATATTAAACAGTAATATTTGTGTTTCAATAAAACATACAAAGGTCTTTAATAGGTTTGTGAATTGGCAATAAACATAAACCTTAAAGTATAATAACACTCACTTCATAAAGAATAATTATGGAATTTTACAATGATTAGGTCATGTTTTCTTTGATGTGTTTCTTTGGATAGGCATGAAGATAAGATGAGAAGTGATTACAAACTTATCACTTCCATATAAACTTATCAGAACAGAAACTTTATTACTGAAAACATGTACATAGTACTTATGGAGATTGTTAAATATGTATCAATGACTAAATCGTAACAATTGAATGTGCAACTTTCATATTTACATACAACTGAAATTCTGAAATTCTATAACAATTTGAAAGGAAAAACAATACAATCCTTAATACAAGATAATTTCTTTGTGAGGCTGGATTTTGTCACATATATAGATATAGTTGTCACAAAAGCGAAATTTTGCATGAAAAATAATGCAAGTCCTCTTCACATGATAAATAGTTCTTTTATGAGTCAATGTGTACTTCTTTAAGAAATTTCACAAGGGTATTAGAGAAAAGCTGTGTATGTGGCATATTTTAGAATCTCTCACTATATGGAAGATTGGGATTAATATTGCATGGGAATATATGGCTCAATTTCTAAGTGGCAACAATTGACTTATCATTACTTATTATTAATTTATATATATACCTACATGATTGTAATATTTTATCATAAACAGAGAAACCACAGACTTAAGCCTATTATGATGATACTATGCCATTGACATAAATATATCACAATTCTCAGGGCAAAGAGCATGTAAAGTGTTCTGACAGCAGAGCTCCAGTGCATCTCCAGTAGAGTGTTACGATTTTGAAAATGCTTGTTTGTATTGTGACAGAGTGTTTTGTAAAAAAAAAAAGATAATTTTTATCACAGTTAAAACAAAATCTATTGCAAGTTAATCAATTATTTCTGAAGTATTTCTATTCCTTTCCATGCCATCTTTTTCATACTCCAAATGTACTGAAAGGCCTATCCTTATTTTTTAAATCATTGTACTGTATCAGCTTATATATGTCCCGCCACAGAGCACGAGCCTCCTCTACAATCGAGAGTGGTTAGGCCACATAGTCCACCACACTGGCCTAGTGGGGGTTGGCGGACTTACATATACATAGATTTTTATAAAATTTGCTACGGTATTCAGGTTTCCTCACGATGTTTTCCGTCACCGTTATAGTGCGTGGTGATTGACTATCAATACATACATACACGACTCCAAAGATCCGTTTGTCAACAGGCCACCACGCACTTTAAATCAATGTACTAAGCAGAAAATATCTCTGTATACTCATCTAATACTTAATTATAGGATAAACCATTTTGGAAGTGGTAGAACCACACTGTTTTCAGTCATGAATCAGCATTTCTCTTATTAGTCTGCGCCATTTATTTTTTACAGCTACAACATGGTCTGAATCAGTGGCAGCAGTAAATAACTATTCAAAAGATCTTGTGAAAGATTATTAGAATAAAGAATATTTTGATTTTTTGAAGGTATGCTTTTATGTTCCCGGAAAAGTGAGCGAAAATTTCCGCGCAATGGACTCCTATCTCGACCACTTCTGTAGCGTAAGATCGTATGACGGCAACATCAGGAAATAGGGACAGATGGAAAGAGTTGAGGAAGACCTTTGCCCAGCAGTGGGACACTACAAGTTTATAAAAAACAGACTTCTTCTAGCATGTTTGGAAAAAAAATGGGATGAATTTTTTTACAATGCGCGGGCATACCGTTAACCAAAAAGCGACATGTTAAAGTTAGCTGGCATACCAGGAACGCATGATATTGGTTGGAGATTATTTATTTATAAATGCTTCTGCCCGTAACTCCGTTTGCGTGGTTATCTTTATAAAAAAAATCCCATCCCGCTCCGTCCCGTTATATCCCGCTTTGTACCGTCTCATTCTCACTCAAGATATGTATTCCAGTCCTATCCCATCCATTTGAGTACAAAAATGTAACAAATATATCGGAATTCCTCCCTCGCCCCACGGAAACAATATTTTTTTGGGATAATAAGTAGCCTAAGTGATAATCCAGGGTGTTAGCTACCTCCATACCAAATTTCATCGAAATCCGTTAAGGTGTTTTTGAGTTCATCGCGCCCAACCGCACAGTAAAACAGACAATCATTCTAAAAATCATTATTTTGGGTTTTATTACGTTGTTATAGTCCCCCCATATCAGGTTTTCTCATTTATCTTCCATGTAAGACATCGATCGGCTACAAATTTAATATTATATGTATATATATAAACAAGTAGCTTTTCATTGGCTACATTTGCTGCTTCTACTAGTTTAAACCCCGCCCACTGACTATGAAGCATTTAGCATTGCTGGTAATGTTTTAGAAACTAGAGCAGTTTGATATTTTGTTACATATCACCGCAGCATACTATCCTCGGTTCGAAATATCGCTGCAATAGGCTGATAAACATACAGCTTCAAGTTATATAATAACAGTGGCGAAGGGTGACTTTATTGAAATGGGAAGCCGATATTACAGGTTCTATTTATTTATTTAGTGTAAGGAGAAATTAGACTAGGTACCAAACTTTCTTCCCCAATTTGAAAAAATATTAAAATTTACAAGCTCACCACTAGTTCCTACAACTCTTAAGCCGGGTACTGACTAGCGAGCTGTAACCAATAACCATAACCGTTGCCATGCACGTGGTTCGCAATCCTAAAACAAAAACAAAACAAAATCGTTGCAAAATTTTTAGTTGCATCGTGTCTGTAGTCATTAAAACTACCTGGCTTCGTTTTCGGTAGCAGTACTGATACACCCTGTATAATTTCAATCAATTTTGTTTTATGTGACCTGATTTGCGCAACAGTATTAATAATGCATCTTGGACACTAAAAAATATCTTACTGTAAATGCTGCTGCAACTTAATTTTTTTTTTAATCAACTGGTGATATCCCTTTCCAAAGTTATGTAATTTTTAGACCATAATTTGTCTTGGTTACTGGGGTTGGTGACATTAACATATTCTCGAAGAGTTTGTGGAGATGCCTTAAGTGTGCTGGTTTATGGTAAGGCGATAACGATCTAGACTGCGCTGAACTTACAACCCGGCGTGCTGTAGGCACTTGTTACGCTAGTGTCAAAAAGAATAGACATAAATGATACATGAGCATGATGGATTGTGGGCCGGATCCTGTTGTCTCGGTCACGACATTGTGATAGCTGAAAAGAGGTTTTAGTTGGTAATAAAACAAGCATGAGCGTAAAATGAAGAATATATTGTTAAAAGACGCGCGTTGTGCTCAAGTGAGCAGCGTGCAGTCGAGATCCTCGTCGCGGCCGTCCGTGTGTGCGCGGCGCAGCACGCGCGCCACCACGTCCGCCAGCGCCTCGCGCGCGCCCTCCTCCAGCAGCGCCATGCATTGCTGCACACGCACAACCATCATACACACGGGTACACTGCTCGTGTACCAAGCAGGCGAGATGCCAGTCAAGTGAGAGGGAACATAGTGATAGTCAAACATAGCGGTACGTACCGCTCTTGTTACACACATTTCGTTTGGAGAATCATCTCTAGTATATCTCAATGCATACAATACAAAAAGTGTTAATTCATAAGCTTTATCAGATGGAACCAATATAAATTGCAATGACATGTTTAAATGTTATATAACCATTATATCCTCCAAAGATCGCAAGAAACAACTAAATATGCACGTATTAAAAAACGTAAATATGTGTTTATCTTTGACTAACTGCCGCGACCTTGCTGCTTTGCGTTTATGACTCGCATAATTCATAATTACTTGTTTCAATCCAAACAGCTTTTGTGTTATTAAACATGTCGTGAGGCAGTAATTATAAACGGTGTGCTGTAGAAAGATAATCTCAAGTGCATTATTGATGAACTAAGAATGTCTATTATACCAGTGTCAATGGCAGTTTCGACAATGCAAATCCGACATGTGAATAAATATAGAAAAAAAGGGAGAGAGGAATAGGTGAATAGAGTTTTGAAAGAAAGTAGTTTTTTGCATGAGTATGGTATGTGTAGAGTGTAGTGTGTGGTAGTGGGCAGTGGTACCTGGTGGAAGGCGTCGTCGTGCGGCAGACGCAGCACGTTCCGCAGCGCGAGCTCCGCGTTGGCGCGCACGTAGGTGTTCTTCTCCTTGGTGCCGTTGACGAGCGCCGGCAGCAGCGCGCGCAGCACGTCGGCGCCCGCGCCCTCCAGCTGCGCCTCGCGCCCCACCAGCGAGCTGGCGCGCGCCATCAGCTGCTTCACCTCGTTGCTCGCGTGGTTCATGCTCTGCACAAATACACCGCGTCAGTCACGCCGCACGCGCCACGCACCACGTCTCCCTCCCGACACTCACCCGGACGAACTGCGAGAGTATGTTGGGCGGCACGGGCCGGTCGGCGCTGAGCAGGTAGCGCATGAGGTAGCCGATGCCGCGGATGCCGTTGCACACGATGGGGATCTTGTCGCTGGAGAGGTAGGAGAGCAGCGTCTTGTCGACCTTGTCCTCGTAGGGGTCGCGGTAGACCTTCGCGGGCGTCTCCTTGAGCGCGACGAAGAGCGCGCAGGAGCGGCCGTGTAGCAGCAGCCAGTCTTCGGGCTGGTGCGCAGGCGCGGGCGCGAGGCCGGCGGCCAGCACGTGGTGCAGCACAGCGGCTTCCATGTGCACGGCGGGTAGGCAGTGCAGCAGTGCGCCCAGGCAGCCGCCCACGGCGCCGCGCGGCGGGTCTTCAGGGTGCGCCAGCAGCGCCGGCGTAGTGAGCGTGGACAGGATGTGCAGTGCCAATGTGTCCGACATCTTGTCGCCGCCGGCCGTGAGGATGCTGCGCAGCGCCTGCAGCATGGTCTCGCGGATGGCGGGGTCCTCGGTGTTCCTGACGCCGTTGTGCAGCTCCACGAACAACGGGTCGGCGCGCGAGTGGATCACCACCAACTGCGACAGTGCCGTGCCCGCCTTAATGCGCACCGACCGGCTCGGGTCGTTTAACGCTTTCAGGAATGTCGTTTGCAGTTGTGGCAAGAATTGTTTCAGCATCACGCCCACCTATTCGACAAAATTTACACAATAGAATTTTTAGCAGCCATACAATTGTTTTAAAACATATTTTTTGATAAATTTTGCCAAGTTTTACCTTGGAAAGAAGGAGAGCGAGTGTCTCGAGCACTGCGGCCTTCACACTAGAGTTGAATCTGTCACCGAGGATACGGATAAGTGGGCCCGTGATGTGCACCACAGAGGGCTGGATGGAGGCCGGGCACGTCAGCTTGATGATCTCGCCCAACATCATCGCCGCGTTCTCCTTCTCCTCCGGCAATCCGTTTAGGATCGACTCACGGAACAGCGGCAGAATCGGTGCAATACCCTGCAGTAGACAATTTACATTTAAAAAACGTAATTATCAAAAACTAATGGAGCTTTTTGAGTCTAAATAATGCGAGAAAAGGAGAGATATTACCTTGGGTAGGCAGAAGCCGGGCAACAGGTCGCCCTTGAGATCCGCGGCGGCGTAGCGCACGGCCTGGCGCACGTCGGACACGTGCGCCACCTGGCGCTCCGTGTCGAGCGTGCGAGTGAGTGCCGACAGCGCCTCCCACGCCATGAGCAGCACGTCCTCGTCCTCGTCCGCGAACAGCAGCAGCAAGCCGCGGAGCAGCTGCGGCACGTGCGGCGCCAGGTCGGCGCGCGTGTGCCCCACGTATGCGCACAGCAGCGCCGCCGCCGCGCGACGCCGCGGGCCCGTGCCCGTGCGCACCGCGTCCAGCAGGCTGTCGATGATGCTGCGCATGCGAGACCGACCATTAGCTCGTGTATGAGGCGAAGAGAATGCCGATGTATACGGTGACGCCGACTGACCATCTGACTCCGGGCGCGTCCGAGACAGGCAGCAGCGCGTCGCGGCAGTGGTCGAGCTCCTGCGCCTCGGCGTCGGAGCCGCGCGCGGCGACCAGCGCGGCCAGCAGCGCGGGCAGCACGCGCGGCAGGTGCCGGCCCAGCGCGCCGCCCGCCGCCGCCGCCAGCGCAGACAGCGCGCGCGTGTCCACGCCCGACCCGCTCGTCAGCACCGGGATCAGGTAAGGCAGCACTGCACGAGACTTTATCGCCATCACCTGCACAGAAACACACGTGCACACACTTCCATTAATATTACAATTCTGATTATTAAATATAATATTGTGTAATGCAAAAGCTCATTGTTTATTAGCTATAGATAAGATATCATGTAGGTTTTGTTATTGAAGTAGTATGTATGTGCGCACCTGTTTAAGTCCGTCGAGCGTGGCGTCGGCGACGTCGGGGTCGGGGTGGTTGAGGCCCTCGAGCATCTGCGGCAGGATGTCGTCGAGCGCCTTGTTGCCGATGGTGGCGTGCAGGCTGTCGAAGGTGCGCGCGGCGGCCAGGCGCACCTCGGGCAGCGGGTCGCACAGCGCCGTGCGCACGGTGGGCACGAGCCCGTCCGCGAAGCTCAGCACGGCGTCGCGCGACGTGGACGCCAAGATCTCGCCCAGCCCGATGCACACGCCCTGGCGCTGGTCGGCGCGCGACGAGCGCAGCCCGCGCTCCAGGATGGGCACGATCTCCGGCAGCACGCGCTCGCCCAGCTGCACACCAGGGATACACTACTCATCCGTCCTCGCAAAAACATGTCGCCAAATGCCGCCACATCCCGCTCGAAAATATCTGATATATAAATGAGTGTTGGTACCTTGCGCACGAGGTCTCCGAGCGTGCGTGCGGCGACCTGGCGCTTGTCGTAGCTGGTGGAGGCGAGGCAGCCCAGCAGCAGCCCGAACAGCGTGGGCAGGATCTCGCGCAGGGTCTTCGGAGTGTTCGTTACTACCACCTGCAACACATGTTGCACATACAGCCTGCTAGTCTTCACATCACCATTCATTCTGTTTAATTCTCCGATTTGTTATACATTAAGCGGTTGTTATAAATTCGTGTGATTCGCCGACCTCGTGTGGGATGACGTGGGGAAAAGGGTGTAATTGTTGATTGTGTATATCGTAACAGAAGAACAACCCCGCGGCTTTTCACAGCCCGCTTCATAATGAATCAAGTGCTTGCTAAAAGAAGTGAAGAAACACAGGTGACCTTCCAGACGTGCAGCGCGGCCTGGCGCACCATGAGCGCCACGTCGCTGCGGCCCATGTAGAGGCCGGCCAGCACGCGGTTGCGGCGCTCCGTGCCCAGCGCGTTGATGATGGCCTTGTGCGACTGCTCCGTGCCGAAGTTGTCGTCCTCGCACGCCGTCTCCGTCGTCATCTTGCCCGACACGCCCGAGATGCGGTACAGCAGGTCGCCTGCCCACCACATTACATTACAATTCATATCATCAAGGAATTCATGCTTGGGGGCATGATTTCAACTCTCCTTTCCAAGGTCATTGTAACATCGGTTTTTACAGTTTTTATTCCTCCGTATGTGAATATTTTAATCCAGTACCATGGTCAGGTCTGCAATAGTATGGGGAAGCATTTATGGACGCATTTTCCTGTAGCAGATTATTCTAACAACCTTATTCATAGACAGTTTTAAAACCTATTTTAGTTACCGAATGCTCTGTCTTCTTCGCTCATTTTGAATTCAAAAGTCGTTCGAAAGGGACAAAATATTCCATAACTAAAGTAGGTTTAAAAACAGTCTATAAGTAAGGTCGTAAAACTGTAACTAAATTAATTTAATTTAGTTAGAGTAAATTATTGTAGTATACCAATATTACAAACCAATATTTTGCTGTATAAAGACCCACCTAACAGCTGCACAGAGCTGTATCTGATCCTCCAGTTATCATCAAAGAGTCCTTTCTCCAGCTCCGGCAGTAGCAACGTTATAGCCGACTCAGCGTACAGATTGACGATCCTTTGGCCCGCCTTGAGCGCGGTCTCACGCACGTACTCGTTTTCATCAGCTAGGGCTTTGAGGATGGGGTTGATGATCTGGCCGATGTAGGGGGTGAACTCGTCCGTGAAGGCGCCCGGCATGTAGATGAACATCATGATGTAGCCGTCCTTCACGTGCGGCGCGATGTCCGTGCGCTCGGCGGTAGCGATTATATCTGGAAAACAATACATTAGTGATTGGAGTAATTTAGAGTCTATTTGCTCATTTCGTGCAGGATCTATGGGAGTTTTGACGAAAATCGAGAGTATATAAAGACGATAATAATAATACTTGCAAACAATGTATGCAACCAACATGATCTGGATACTTTTTCAACCAGTGTGTCTGTAGCGAGGAGGCGCTTGAGCCACAGTTTCTTTAGTTAACAAGGTGCTTATTTTATTTTATTTTTGCTCACACTTGTATTTTTTTTTCTCTCAATTTGTTTCTATAAGTGAGAACTTGTCATTGGCTTTATGTTATTTACTATATTGTTTACTTCTTTTGTTATTAGCTGTAAGTTTTCCATGTTTTAAAATAAAAATAAATAAAATAAAATAAATAAATACATTTTATGAATAAAGGGCCCACGTTTTTTATATCTAAAAAAAATCAGTCTTTCGAGGTCGATAGAAACGATAAAATTATCGAAAAAGGACATGTCATTTACATTCGATAATACAATCAAATAGATGAAATTAGATAATAAATTGTATGATTGTAATGTATTATGTTGCAAACTGAAATGTATAGAATATGTGGTTGGTACCCGGCATGATCTTGTGCAGCTTGTGCACGCCGAGGCCGGCCACCACCTCGGACAGGCCCTGCGCGGCGCCCGAGCGGTCCACGGAGCTGGACTCCGACGTGAGCGTGTGCATCAGCCACGGCAGCAGTTCCTCGAACGTGTTCTCGCCCATGCCCTTCACCATGGCGCCCAGCGCGCGCGCCGACACACTGCGCACCTGAGCACAACATATTTTCATTTATTTTGGCACGAGAAAGTCACTGCATCGGAATGGACGGTACGCGCGTTACCGTCTAGAAAGAATATCGAATAGTAACACAGCATAATCTTTTCTCATTATATTCACACTATTATTGACGATAAACTCCTGTACGCGACAGGTCGACATGGCAATTTTCTAGTGATGCAGTATCACGTCATCGTGCCCGCAAAAACGACGTGTGCGTCGCAGCAAAATTCTTTAAAGTTACAGTGGTGACAATAACGGCGTAGCCCGAAGCCGATGGCATCCTTTGGGTATGATAATAAAAAATATATGTTGCGATATTTAAGTTCGTCATCAAACATAATATGACGTTCACCGACCTCCGGCACAGGATCCAGCAGCGAAGTCTTCAAGCCAGGTATAATAGCGGGCAGGTAGGGGTGCAGATCCTTCTGGTCGGTGAGCGAGTACATGTTGCCGATGATCTGCGCCGCCATCTTGCGCGTCTCGGTGCTGCGGTCCAGGAAGGCGCGCTGCACCACCGGCATGATGAGGGCGAGGGACGGCGCGTCGATGAAGTGCACGAACTTCGTGTCCAGCAGGGTTTGGAGGCAGGCCGAGGTCTTGTTTGATGGATCTTGGAGCGCTTGCAGGAGCACCGGCACGATCGCTGTACAAATATTTGATTATTACGTTTTTTTTTCCACATTAGTGTATTGTCATCACAAAAAAAAAATATTACATATTTTTCATTTTTTTGCTTAGTTTGTATTGATTCTCTATTTCTTTTTAACAACAATGTTACATTTTTCTCATTTGATATTCAATTGAAGTAATAATTGTAAATACTTTAGATTTATGCTGATCCTGTTCAAGTTCCTTTAAGTTTATGTCTTTTTATTTTCTCTCTAGGACCGTCATAATTACTCGGACTTGTTTGACTCTGTGTATTGGGTAAGTTATGATTATAATGATTGCACTGACCTTGAATCTCAGGGTTCCTGATGACAGAGCCGATGACCTTGAGCGCCTCGGCGCCGGCCTCCTGCACGCGCATGTGCGAGTCACTCAACACCTCGATGAGCTTGGGCACGATGGACGGCAGGCACGACGACAGCTGCTTCGGCGCACAGTACGCCATCGCGCCAAGCAGCTCGATCGAACCTGTGGACCATCATCATCATTACAGCAGCGAGGGCAGCACCAGCTCGACGCCGTGTGCAGAGGCGGCTCATGATGAGCTTGTACATGCATATATATATACAAATACCCACCAGCCTTGGTGCGCCAGTTGTCGTCCTCGAGCGCCTGCAGCAGCGAGGGCAGCACCAGCTTGACGCCGTGTGCGCTGAGGCGGCTCATGATGAGCTTGGCGGTCTCGTCGGCGGCGGTGCGCACGTACTGCGAGCTGTCTCCGAAGCACATCAGCAGGTGCGGCAGCACATGCACGATGTACGGCTCGAACAGCCGGCCCAGCTTGTGGCACAGCAGCTCGAACCCGAACAGCGCGCCTGCACACACACAGTGTCTTTTATTATCAACAGACACTTTTGAGATATAGAAGAGGCAGTGGCAACAAGAGTTCAGAATTTAAAAGACCGCACACTGATTTCTATTTGGCACTATAATTTCTACGCTGTACAATAGCTTTGATCTCGCTCGATCATGGACACAGCTCATTAGTACTGTAGCTTTAACGATCGTGTAAGAAGGCAGTTCAACTTACAAATGATGTGAGGAAATAGACTTCACATTACCTTCTCTGTACTTGTAGTTCTTCTTCTCTTGGATGGCCTCGGTGAGTTTGCCCATCACGTCCAGTTGCTTGAGCGACAGGATGCCCAGGCCCTTGATGATGCCTGCTATGCCGTACGCAGCGCCCTACATTATACATTACAAATTATACGAGAGAAAACAAATAATTCATGAACGATTGCAAATATTTGTAAGAAATCCACTTCGACACCACATCAATGAATCAGTGCATTTTGGCTTTTAATGTACATAAATAACACACCTGGCGTGTGCTAGCCGCACGGCGTTGTGTTTGTATACTACACAGTACACAAAAAAGAAGTGAGTGTGAGCCACAGTCTATGGTTAAAAAACTATTTCAATATCATAATTAGCTACATAGCGTGAATTGCTCCACTTACCCTCCTGTCTCCGAACTTCTCAGCGGTGAGGAGCTGCTTCATGAGCTTGTTCATGATGATGGGGATCTCGCTCTCCAGCGCCGGCGAGTTCACCAGGTGCGGCAAGCAGTTGCTCACCGCCTCTTGGACCTGACGAAACATGGGTTCGTAAATACAATTAAGAAATGCAATAGTGCTTTAGTTGTATTTGATTAAAAAGCATCAAACACATTAACGCCCGAATACTAAAACGCCATTTAAATATTAAGTTGCACTTAATAGCTTAACTTAAATCTACTCTATGTGGCATTTGCGTAGTTAAGTATCCAAGCGTAGGAGTGTTATTATTTTGGGTCAGGGTCTGTATCAGTTTTCATGATTGAATCTCCCGCTATCATCAAAATCATTATCATAGTATTCAGGAGTGCAGCGGTGTACCTGCTGGCTGGGCGTGGAGAGTGCGGCGACGAGACGCAACGTGATGGGGCGGATGCGCGGGTCGGCGGGCTCCAGGTGGCGCGCCAGCGACCCCACCAGCAGCACCACGGCCTGTCGCACCGCGTCGTACCCGCCGGACTTCGGCGCCTTGTCCAGGAACTCCTCGAACACTGGTAGCTGGCTGCTGATCGTCTCCTACACACCACGAATAAATTATTAGCTTCGGTCTTTAGTGGTTTTACAATTTCCTGCATAAAAAAGCAACCTTTAGGACGTTTGAGTTTTGGTCCGTATAAGTGTGCGTAATGTACCTTCCCGTGCAGGTCGACGAGCGCCATGGCGGCGTCGAGCATGCGCGCGCGCACGACGTCGCTGCGGTCGGCGAGCGCGTGGTGCACGTAGAAGCGCGCGGCGGCGGGCGCGGCGGCCGGCGGCAGCAGCGGCGCCAGCGCCAGCAGCGCCAGCGCCACGCCGCGCCGCGCGCCCCACGCGTCCACCGCCGCGCACACCACGTGCCCGAACTGGTCCAGCTTCTCCGGGATCAACTGCGCACCAATACTCTCTCACTATTTACAAGCTTTATTCATTACATAGTAATACTAAAAGTTTCATTCTCTTATTGGCTTGTTGTGGTGTTTAACTTTAATAACTTACAACTTAACTTATTATCATCGCGGAAGACGTAGGTGTATTTGACTACTGTAAAATTATTCGCACTTAATTACGTGCGTTATGATGCTTCTTAAATGAATAATTATGCTAAACAGTATAAGTATGCAGCATGTGCTCAGTACTGACGGGCAGTTTGTCGGCATAGATGTCCTGCAGGCGCTGCAGCACGTCGGTGGGGTCCGCGCCCACGGTGCCCACCAGGTGCGCCAGCGCGTGCGCCGCGGCGCGCTGCACGGCCTCCGCCTCGTGCTGGATCTCCTGCAGCATCAACTCCACTAGCACGGGCGAGCGGCTCCACTGCTGCCCCGCCGGCAGCTTCGACCACAGCTCCTGCGCTAGCGCTCTAAACACAACAAATTGAATAGTTTACTTCCGATCTACATTGTTACACTTATATTAGAGAGCCCTTTTGGTGTAGCTGTTACATAATATGTTAAAAAACCAATCAGTTTGTTATGTCAAATTTCATTTAAATTATATTTCATTCTCGTTCCTTTTTTATCTTTATATGTTAGTTTTGTGAGAGTGGTGTGTTATTAGTTTCTGCTTTATATGCATGTTGTGTTCACATATTTTAGGTTGTACACAGCAACCTTATTTCATACGAAACATTTGTATTGTAACTTTTAGTGTAACAGCCAATTTTGTGAGCCAAATAAATAAAAAATGCCTATTCCTGTACAACGTAAGGAAAAGTAGGATGGTATGATTAAAGTCCATTAAAAATATATTAGTCTAGTTGTATTTTGAAATAGCCCTGTGTGTAGTAATGTATGTTAGAAGAGGCGTGAGTCACGAGAGAGTAGCGGCTGACTTGTTGTCGTCGTGGTGGTCGAAGGTGGCGATGAGCAGGCGCTTGGTGAGCGTGAGCGCGTAGTCGGGCTCGTGGAACAGCGCGCCCAGGCCGCCGCGCACGCACACCAGCGCGCGCAGCGCCGCGTCGCGCACCGCCTGCCACACGCGACACATTACACACTACTCTCTGCTGCAGGAACTACCAAACAACAACCCAACAAATACCTCAATCATTCAAAATTATTTTTTCTTTACATTGAAACATTTCTACCTAAGAACTATAGTAGACGTAAGGTTCAAATTATTCATTCTGCTGGATAAAACTAGTGCGGAAACAGTAAGACATTTGATCTAGGAAGCTTAGGTAGATGTAGTGGTGATGTAATATGTTGGGGTGTACCTCCTCCGGGCTCTGCAGGCCCGTGAGCAGGCAGTTCACGTCGGCGACGCTGAGCGGCGCGCGGGCCGCGCACTGCGCCGTCTCCAGCAGCGCCACCGTGCACGACGACTGCACGCGCCCGCACGTCGTACCTGCACACCATCATTATATCACACTCTCATGTTCCGTCCGAAGAACCAACATGGAAGGTACTTTCTCGTATCCCTTAGAAAATTCGGACCCAGATCACAACGCTGTAGAACTTCCGGCACCGGCTTTATGGTGTATGTTTCCAATTATGTACCTTGCTAACAGCACTCTAAACATCAGCTCTGTTGCAAATTGTAAGATAAATAACTTATTTTTGAAACCATTGTCAAAAGTGAAGGTAAGCTTTAAGTATTGAACAAGTAAGTGCGTGCAGTTACCGATGAGTTGTATGAGCATCTCGTAAATCTGGTCGATGGGGTAGAGCGTGGGGTGCAGCAGGTCGGGGCGCGCGGCGGGGTCGGCGCGCTGGGCGGCGTGGTGCGAGATCACGGCCAACCCGTTCAGCGCGCACGCCTCGTCTGTCACGCTCAGCTCCGCTGTCACTCCTGACACACATGATATGTCACTAAACACTTATTATTATTTCGGGGGTAGTTTTTAAAACAAGCCAACAAGCTGCAAAGACTATTGACTTAAGGAATTCCCTGGAGGCCTATGATCACTGCTGAACATACGTCTCGTTTCAGCGTAGTATCCAGTTACAAACGGCTTTCATTCAGGCACTTCCAGTAAACTAATCTCATTGCTGCGTCATATTTAGGCGATTCGGAGTAAAATCTCACCTATCTTAAGCAGCGGGAAGACATAGCAGAACCCTGGTGCGAAGAAGTGATTGATCTTGGTGGGACATCCGTTTTCGTCGTCCACCTTGAGGCCGGCGGTGGCGGCGTGCATCATGTTGATGGCGCGCGCCGTGCCCGCCTCCAGCGGCTCGTCCTCCCAGCCCGGCTCCAGGTCGCATTGCGGCTTGTGCAGCCTGGGAATTAAACATTATTACATTCTTAATTTGACAGGTTACTTCAATTTTTACCCCAATTTTCTGGGATTGAAAATCTGGTACATTTAAAGCCGTTATTATGCGACGCGAAATGTTGAAACTTATTTACTCTCTTTAAAACTTACCAACGGGAAGTGGGAAAGGAAGATGCAGAATTGAGAGAAGGGGAACAATGCCAACGGGAAGGATGAGAGACGTGAGTGAGAAGAGGAGAATGAAAGTGAAGGAAGTAAGATAAAGAAGTGGAGGTTTACGAAGTTAGATGACCTGATGGTGAGGCGGGCCACGGTGTCGCCCAGCCCGGCGTGGCGCGGCAGCAGCGTGGCGCGCAGGCGGCACAGCGCGCGGCGTGCGCGCGGCGCGGCCAGCGGACTGCGCAGCGCCGCCAGCAGCGCCGGCACCACGCGCCGCGCCTGCGCGCCGCCCGCCGCGCCGCCGCCCGCCATCACCGCCGACAGCACCTCCATCGCCGCCACCACGCGCGAGTTCATCTGCACACCACGCACCACCGTACAATCTCCTCAATCTCATACCACAACCACGCTTACAACTTACACGATCCTACTCCCTTCATACACTTTTCAAGCGTATTTCGATGTCCATCATTCTATTCATTACTTTTAGATTTGTACATTCATGAACACTTAATAGAAATAACTTAGCCGTTTTAAACTTACTCAGCTCATAAAAAAACCTAATCTGAGAAATCTAAAATAACTATCGGAAAACATAGTCGATCTAATAACTTTGACGAAGATGTACTACTAACCTCTGTAAGTCTCTGTCGGATGGCGTTCTCTTTGGCCTGCTGCGCTTTGATGGCTTCCTTTTGCTTGGTCGACAAAGTTACCTACGAAGATAAACCTTTCTTGTAATTTTATTCACTTACAATAAGCAATTTACTATTGATGCAAATGACATAGTAACGAAACAAAATAATATTGTTCATCATCATTATCATCGTCACTGACTGTTCACAAGTTAACTGCAGTGAATCAAATTAGTTCAAGCTGGACTTCAAGTATTTTCCCAACACCTATTGGGAGGGGCAGGTATTCAGCAACTTCCTGCATCCTTCATTAGGTTGTCTGGCCACCTCATTTGTGGATATCAACTGCATTACAAGAGTAGTAGTGGCAGGTGAAAAAGTGACATGATCTCAATGAAGAGGTTTTTGTTGGAATGTGTAGCTTCAGGTTCATCTGCTTGCTGATGCAGCAGTAGTGACATACCTCCTTGACCTTGCCTTCGCGGCGCTTCTTCTCCTCGAGCTCGCGGCGCAACTGCAGCTCCTCCAGCTGCTCCTTGTAGCTGTACGCCTTGCTCTCGCGCTTCAGGTTCATCTCCTTGTTGTCGTCGTTACTGTGTGACAAGTGCAAGTTACAAGTGAGGCTCTATTCATCTCTCATCTGTGATTTGAATATTAGAAGTAATGACAAAACAAGTAGTCGTTGTGAACTCGAGTCCTATCACTGTATTGAGAGGTGGTTACCCCGGCACGGAGGTCTTGTCGTAGAGCTCTCCGTGCGGCGTGAGGTAGGTGAAGTACTCGTCGCGCGTGACGCGCAGCAGGTCGGGGTCGCGGAGCGTGCGCAGCGCGGCCGCCACGCCGCTCGCCACCACCGCGTCCGCGTCCACGCGCGCCAGCCCGCACACCACGTTCCACATCGTCTGCACACCAACGCACACCTTCATATTGTTATCAACATGCTATTGACACTATAAAGCGGCGCAAGTGGATAATACCTTGGTTTGACGTATGAAATTTAAATATGGCGTCTAATTGAAAAAAAAAAAGCTGTGAAAGTAAAATGAAAAAGAAGTTATATGATGCTGAATATGTCCAATAAAAATACATACTTACGGTATAAATAATAGAACACAATTTTCCTTGTCATTATCTCATTAGAAATTCTCCAACTGTCCATTTAACTACGTAACGTTAATGCAATACTACGAGTATTAGTTCTAACCTCATTAGGCGTATAGTTGTTGATATACGTTTCCTTCAGATCATTAGCGTACATGCCGACGAGCTTCTTTGGCTGCAGTCCCAAGTAGGCCACCACCTTGGTCCAGGCGTGCTTGTTCACCGCCATCACCAGCGGGTGGTGGCAGCACCGCAGCGCCTCTATAGCTAGCGCTTCTAGATCTTCTGTAGGATATTCTAGGGGAAATCATGGGTATTATTATAATGGCGCAAAATATGTATAAGGATCGACAACTAATACTTTGTGCTATAAATATATGACTCCGCGTGTGATAAATATTTTTTTTATACTCGACAATTTTATTTTTATTGTGGTTGTAGCTGGTATCAGCCCATATACGACCCACTGCAGGGCACGGGCCTCCTCTACAATCGAGAGTACGATTGAGAGTGGTTAGGCCATATAGTCCACCACGCTGGCCTAATGCGGGTTGGCGGACTTTTACATACCATAGAAATTTATACAAATCGCTATGGTATGCAGGTTTCCTCACGATGTTTTCCTTCACCGTTATAGTGCGTGGTGATTGACTATCAATACACACATGACTCGGAAAAGTCAAAGGTGTGCCCTAGGATTTGAACCCGCGACCACTGTGAACATGTAGGCAGCCGCGTCTGGCCACCACGCACTTCACACAATTGTAGTACAGACTGCAAAGTTCGACACATTTTGGTATCCGTAATAGATGACACATTTCTTTGAAAGGCATCAGAATAGTGTATTTGTTAAGATTTACTTACGTTTGTAAGAGCACAGCGCGTGAATACTGTCCAGGATCATCTTGCCAGTGATTTCAGATGGCTTATCATCACTGGGGCTCTTTTCCTTCACGGCGAACACCTTGCCTTCCTCCAGCACCTCGTTGAGCTTCATCATCAAGTACTTGGCGGTGGTGGCCCCGCCCCCCTTGCCCAGCAAGGCCTTCGTTTCCTCCAAGGCCTGGGTCCTCACATTCTTAGCCGTCGAGAGCAGGGTGAGGACAAGAGCTCTGTAAACCGGCGAATTTTGCTCGCTGGCCACTATTTGGTATTTTTCCAATACAGTTCTGCATAGCAACACCACCTGCATTAGGACTATAAAGGGGTAAATGTTATAGTGTTCTTCGGCAACTTAGCTTGAACACATCAATGAAGCGAACACTGCGGAAAATAATATAATGGAGATCAGCTGTCCAACTATGTTCACGAAGCACGGTTCATCAAATATATGAAATTCAAAAACTTTGTAATGATGCAGTAGATTTAAAAATGGGTCTAGTATATTCTACAGTTTACATATTTTGGTCAAAAAAGGCGTATGTGGGAAATAAAATATATTTGTAGAACAAAGCGCCCACAGCTATTCGTTCATGCGTACTATGTGCATGTGTGCTTCACTACAACTACTACGGCAGTGGCGTGACCATGTAACGCAATTATTGTCTGTTTACTTGAACATGGTAAGGCACAAATTCCTAGGAAGTAGGAACCTCATATAAGATTTTCCAAATCAATAACCCTACAAAATATGCAGACCACTTTAAAGATTCCATATGGATTTTGATTGCCAGAAACCTTTCGGTTGACATGCCATTACGATAAGGTTTAATAGGTAATGATTGTCCACATGGCGCAAAGTCACCCCACTGCCGTACTACCAGCACACAAGCAGTGCAGCCAGGTACCGTCTTCCGTGGCGGCGGCGAGCAGGCGGTCCTGCAGCAGCACGTGCTTGTCAGGGTGCACCAGCGAGCCCCACACCGCGCGCGACGGCAGCGTGCGCGCGCCGTCCAGCACCACCAGGCACACCATCGCGCACACGCCCTCGCTCACCACCAGGTGCTGCGGATACATCACCATCGGCAATGGTCACAGGAAAGAAGGCAGGAGACAAGGAATACTAATCAATTCAAATCTGATATTTCAATGTTCATTGGAGTTTGACATAATATTCCTGTTGTACTTGTTCACTGCTAATTTAATATTCAAAACAATAAATACACCCAACATATACACATAATCCTGACCCCACACTATAAATACATACCATAAGATATCAGTCTGGTGTCGTGGGTAACAGAAACCACAAGAGACTTCTTAGTCCCACAAACATCCAGATCCGAAACAAATACTTGTGGATCACACAAATTTCTCAGTACGGGGATCCAAACGTTGCCTATAACTTAATAGTCGGCGCTCAACCAACTTCACCACAAAGGCTGTGATAGCTCAATAAACACTCAATTTTCTCCAAAGATTTTCATGATGCATATTTTTTGAGGCAGAATCTTGCCATATATTTAAAAATGCCCTCAGCGAGCTATTGTCAAAAATTTTAAAAACAAAATGTATGAAAGGAATGGTCGAAATATTTAGTGTCGTGTAAAGAAGTACCTGCGTGGGTTGCTGCATGGCTCGCTCCACGGCCTTGGTGAGCTGCGGCACGAGCAGGCCGGCGTGCTCGGTGGCGACGCCGCACGTGCGCACGCCCGCGCTCACCACGCCCACGTACGCCGTGCGCACCGCCTGCGTCGTGCTCTTGGCTGACATGTTCTTCTGCAACATACCAGTACAACTAAACTTACTGCTATTTTGCCTTTGTCCTTTATATGTATGATTGTCACTCAAAAAGTCTCCAAGCATTTTTCGAAAGACAATATTTAATCTAAAAGATAACATTAACGTCGTACATATCCCCAGTTCTTTAATTCTCTATTTAGATTACTCCTAGCCGATAGTATGGGCATCTGACTACTGAACCGTGAATACTTTTTCCATTACAAAACAAACATTTGATGGCCACAATCCCAGTCTAGTGGCTTTAGTAAGTCTCTTACAAGTGTTAATTCACTGATAGACGATTGTCTCTACCTTGAATATATCGAGCACGATGTTGGGCAGGTCTCCGCTGAGCGTGGTGATCCAGTGGCGCAGCACGTCGAGCGCGACGCACAGCGTGCGCTCGTGCGACTCGGCCTCCAGCACGCGCGCGATCTGCGTCGCCGCCTCGTCGAACAGCGCACGACGCTCTTCTGCGGGCACGGCTAGCTCGCTGAGCGTGCTCACGCCCTGGCACATCATCAAAACTTATTCAATAAACCTACATCATCTCACGCCTATATAACCTTGTGAGGGTAAGCAAAAGTCGCACTAATGCTAAATACACTTCACCAAACTATTTTTGTCTCTTATTTAAAAATAGGGTGGTGTTTATAATGTAAAATTTTGTATTATATGCATAGTACTTAATCAGCGTTATAGTGTCATATGGAGACTGGTAGAAACGGGTCAGCCGCTTGCTTTGAATCGTATTTCAGAATTGGATGGCAGGGTGAAGGGAATATTACTCGTGTCTGTTAAACTTGTGTGGCGAATACTTGTGCCTCGTTAGATAGAGGAGTGAGGTATTGGTGTAGTTACGTTGAGCACGGCGATCTTGTCCTCGCTGGAGGTGAGTTTCCCGGCGGCGCCGTGGTAGTGGTCGAAGGCGTGGCGCAGCAGCGCGCGCGCCGCGGCCGGCGAGCGAGTGCGCCGCGACACGCGACACAGCGCCGCGCCCGCCTCCGCGCGCACCCACGCGTCCTTCGAGTGCACGTTCACTACACATACAATATTAACAGTATAAAAATATTAATACGTTGTTGTAGATACAACGACAACCTCATTTCATACTTTAACCAGTCACGGCCTTATAAATAAACAATTTTAAAACCTATTTTACTTATCCAATGTTTTGTCTTCTTCGCTCATACTGAATTCAAAAGTCGTTCAAAAGGGACAAAACTGTCTATGAATAAGGCCGTCACAATACAACGAAAACAATGAAATTTAATGTTTGATTTTTTATTCAATGAAAATCTGTAAATAAACATTAATTCTTTCAAACTATAATAAGACTTCTGTAAAAAAGTATTTAATTAATAGCTTGATTAAAATTATATTGTAAGTTACTATTTAGAATGCCACTTTAGGTTTAAAGAATTTTATTCTCATAAAAACATACAGTTCACTTACAATGAGATATAAATCAAATCAACAATACAACTTATATCTAGGACGCTGGGTGCATAGTACAGTCACACTTTGCACAAATATTTTTTAAGTCTATTTTTAAAACTTATTTTTATAACTCGTGTCCTATGTGAATTTCATAAAGAATATAAGGAAAAAGTCTTTCAAACAAAAATGCTTCTTTCTTGGGTTCCCATTATTAACAATAACCAGCTTAACACACATTTACTCACCGATAAGACTCTTCCCGATATCAACAGCGATACCATCCAGATATATGTCCAGGTTAGCGACCACCTCCCCCACGGCCTGTGTGATGGTCTCGGGGCTGCGCAGCATGGCCTTGTGCAGCGCGGGCAGCAGCGTGTCCTGCACCTCCTTCGCGTCCAGGGTTCGCAGCAGGGCGGAGCACCCCACGATGTAGCGCGCGTTGGGCCGGGCCTTCACGCTGATCAGGCTCTTCGTGAAGCTCTCCAGCATCTTCGCCTGGGGACCAAATAACATATCATAGGCATAAGTTTTTTAACAATAAAATTATATATACTCACTTTATTTTTATTGCGATGAATGGCGAGACGAGCATGGACAGTAGCATAACCAAACAACACCATGAATTACAAAGCAATGCTTGCCAACCTCAGACATAAAATGTTAAGTATCATTATGTCCAGTAGTTACTCTGGCTACAATGTTCTTTAAACCGGAATACAACAGTGCACTTACACTGCTGTTTGACGGGAGAAATACGACATTGCGGTGGTACCTACCCAGGCGGCCTCTCACATATGAGAGACCTACCAACAGTAAAACGTACACTTTACGGATTTCCCAAGATTACCATTTAGTTTGTATGAGATATTTATTACCAGTCTGATTTATTTTAAACTTGGTAACAATAATTAAATTGTAAAATGAAAAAAAAAAAAAAAAAACTATCATCAAAGGAAAGGTATACTGGACCACTAGGGTACATAATATAAAATTCGCTCTTTAAGCATATTTTATTACTCTCATAAAAGCTATCTGTATTTTTTATAAACACACAAACTAGACTGCAAAAAGAATTCGAACCCAGGATCTATTCTATCTACAATCCATACGCGGCTTCATAAAGCATACACGCCGCCTCGAGGTAGGCGATCGATACAATTAATTATGATACGTATAAACATAGTATACAGACACTATGAATACGTTCATGTTACAACACATCAGCACATCGAATTCATTATAAGATAGCGATGGGATTCGTGTGAGTGAGTAAGGCGGGAGAAGTCACTACTAAATTAATTTATTTATATTACAATATATGAATTGGTTTTGGATGTGTACTAAACAGGTTGCTTTATGAAGAAATCAGGATTGGTTTTGTTGTAGACAGTATTGATTTTTACCCTATACACAACAATATTCTGTACACCTATACACCTTTGTCTGGGAAATCTAACTATAGATCCATTTCCACGAGCTGTGGGAGAGAGCGGGAAGGCTATACCGGGGTCATTGGCCTTCCAGACCTGCGCGCAGAGATTACGTCTGTACCGCGCAGAATCTGTTTTATACATAGGTATCTTAGGTCACGTCCTGAAAACCCTGGGAGAGGCAGCAAGAAGGCTATTTTACAAAGCCTGTAACGGCGTAAAGTACATAGCATATAACTACACTGCCTTCGCGCTTTTTAGAAAGTCTGTGGCAACCACAGAATTTTGTACTGCTAGATGTTTTCTGGCCAAAATTATGCCTTATTAATAATTGCGGTTAAATAATTTAAATAATTAATAAAAACATCATAAGAAAACAGGCCATTTAAAAAAATATATATGAATCAAATTCCGCACGATCTCATAACAATATTTAGCATTTATATGCGAATTCGTGCCAATGGCAATTCAATTAGACACTCAAAACTGTCACAAACTGTTATATCAAGTACACTCCCTAATAACTATTCAAAAAATTATACAATCTTACATCGAAAAATATACAATGTATAAAATCAGATGTCGGATATTTGCTGTTAAAACGAATTCGTGATGGCTAAGATGAACACAATTTATGTGAATATTGTGTTTTTTAGAAAAGCTTAAACTATGTTTATTTTTTTTATTGCAATGAATGGGGAGACGAGCATGTCGTTCGCTTGATGGTAAGTGATACGACTGCTCATAGATAGTAGCAAAACCAAACAACGCCATGAATTACAAAGCAATGCTTGGCATTCCACTGCACTTGCCATCCTGAGACATAAGATGTTATATGGTGTTAAGTCTTATTATGTCTAGTACTTACGCTGGCTACCTTGCGGTAGTACCTGCCCAGGCGGCCTCTCACATATTTATATTAAGTTTATGTTGGTTAAATAGCACTGAGTGTAAACTAACCATTACTTCTTAATTCAACCCTTAAAACATTGTCAATGAGACAATCTGACTGTTAAACAAAAAAAATTACAATCACTCTATGAAGTGCCTTTTATGGAACCATAAGAGGCAGTTATAATTAAGCAAATGACAATTTATTTGCTTAATATTTATGATATACAAACCCACTTAAAATACTTAAAACCACTTAAAACATAAAAATCAAATAATAAACAAAATCGTTCCAAGCCTCACCTTATGTTTAGTGATGTCCTCCTCATGCCCAATCTGTTTGTAATGCCGACACAGAGCAGAGAAGGCGACGCACACGTGCGGCCCCGCGTCTGCCGGCATCGCCAGGAGTACCTCCACCCATTTCTCCACCTTCTCTTTGCCTATGGTGCTCCATGCGTGGTGGAGCTGAGGAATAAAACCTAATGTTATTACCCTTGTAATTGCTAACCACCCTGGTAGATTATGGCTTCAATCCTCTCTATAAAAATAGTGGGCTGATAAAGTACAGTAATGTGCAAAAGCAAGAATAAAGATTGTAGTTAAATTATATGCTGGTTGTATGATATGTGTATTTGCCTACATAGCAATGGAGTGTGCAATACCCTATGCATTGTTATGTCTACTGCCCAGGCATAAGTATCACTTACCATATCATAAATAACTTACAATTCTCATGTATAATAATCACAATTCTTCCAGGTTTTCGTTGAAATGATGTCACTTACCATAGAGTATGCCTTTTCATTTTTCTTACTATTTCCAAAAGCAGTGACCACAGCCAGTAAATTGGCTTGAGATGAGACCAATGCTTTGTATTCATTTGTGGTATCCTCAGGGCCTTTTAAAGTGTTTTCCACTAGAACTGTTGACCATCTCAAAACATAAAGCCCGCTCTGACAAGTGCTTTTGCTAAAAATAATAATTATTTTAAAATTGTTAGAACATATTCTTACCAATTATGGACACATTGATTGCTTGTACACTCTATCTTTCAGGTAAAATATAACTTTAATTTGATGTATGTTTGTTTACAGCTTATATTAAAATAAAATGTCTTACGAAGTAGCAGTATTCCTCAGTTGTTCAGAAATCTCAAGCAGCACTGGTAACAGATTCTTCAGAGTCCATTCTCGGTGGTTGGTTGCAAGGGACGCGACTAGATCCTTGATATATGACTGGGAGGTAGCATCTCTGTACCGGTGCAGCGTCAGGGCCAGCACTCGGCACAGAAACCGAATTGCTGGCTCTGTGATACCTAGATATACAAATAATTTCTTTGTTTAATCATAATTCAAACCTATGCTGGAAATTACATATACCTCAGTAGTTAACCTTAATAGTAGCTAAAGTGCCTCAATGAAGAACCTAAAAAATTTGCTGTTTGTGCTGCATTAGTGCACAAATTGTAAAAGACACCGATTATCATTACTGCATTAGTAAAACTTACTAAAACAAAAATGTAATCTAGGTATCCAGAAATTAATCCATGCTCTTACATATTTTCAAAATTATTGGCATTCTTGCACACAAAGCATTATCAGATGTTACTTGATAAGTAGGTGATAAGATCCCACTTGTTGAATAACAAATGGCCTAATGTTTACATTATGTTTCAAGCAGCTGATTTCATTATTGTTTAAATCATTGATTCTGGAAGTCAAGCTTACATCATGTTTAATAACTTCATAAAATATTAATAATAATGGATTCATATTGTGCAATTAATTAAAAAATTATTGTACAACATTTTCCCATAGTTGCAAATTAATCTTTAAGATTTATTATATTTAAATATAATAGGATATTAACAAACCATTAGAATGTATTATTTGTTAAAACTGAATTTAATTTTGTGTTAAATGTAATGATGATATTTGGGCAAGTAAAATACAAAGTATGCTTTGCAGGACCTTTGTAATTTAAATATGTATTCATAAAAGCTTATAAAAGATTTTCAAACGTCATAAGATAAGTATTAGCATTTAAGATAAAGTAACCTAACATTGGTGCATGTAAATTAAAAAAATCTTTGTAGAATTATGAGCCACGGGTATGAAAAGGACGAAAATGTTTGCTATGTGTATGGAGCTAGGGCATTGACACTCGCTGCACACAGGCGCACTAGACTTCGGCCAATCGTATGCACAACATGCAGCGGTCGGGGAGGGTTCGCCGATCAATACAGCTCGCCCGGACTACCTAGATATATCCCGGGAGCCTGACCCCTAGATTGACCTACTTACGTTTTATTCATCTATATTAAAATACAATTACCTGGTAGGGATATTACATCCTGAATTTCGTTTACAACCCGTCGTCGGCCTTTCAAACTTGCGGTTTGGATTTTAAACGGTATATCTTTCAATTTCTTCAATATCTGCGGATAGATAGCTCAGTCACTTATGTGTACACTACTTGGTTTCAATAATTAACCACCAAAAACACAATTTACCTCTGAATCTGCCATTTTCAAAACACATTCACGGATTTCTTAGATTTCCGAAATCCGAAAGACACCACACACCACACGTCTTTCGAATCACAGCACAGAATAAAAAGAATAGGGACACAAACGTCAGAATTCAGAAAAATGTTGCTATTTTTTGAAAACCATTTATAAAAATAAATACAATTTATATTTGAAACTGGTGTCCTGTGTCCACAATAACGTAATATAAATTTAAAAATTATAAAATATAAATTTAGACACTCGAAATTAAGTACTTTTTTATTTAAAATACTTATGCCAATTCAAGTAAAATCGCCTAATTTTGATTTAATCGACTAAATTAACAAGTAATGTTCTTTTATGGTAACACTTAAGTTACTGTCAAGTGTCAGTTATCTCAGTGTGCCTGTCAGTGTCAACTGTCAAGTGCCAACAATATTCGATTGTTGTTTTTTTACTACTTATTCTATGGTTGTTTAATGTTATTTTTAATACAATTTAAAGTGTTTTTAAAATGGATAAAAGGGAAAAAGAATTGTCGGAATTAAAGTCTTACACTGACGAAATCGATAAAGACCTGACTATGATTTTACAAACTCTCCAATGGGATCGACACAATCTATTGCAGGTTACTCTATTTTAAATAAATAAATAAATAAATACACCCAACAGTCACATACATAGTTCTGACCCCACATTAAGATCAATTAATTCTTGTGTCGAGGGTATCAGAAGCTACGAGAGACTTTTCGGTCTCACAAACACCCAGACCCGACACAAATATTTGTGGGCGACACAAACATTTGTGTTGGTGCGGGGATCGAACCCGCGGCCTCTCGTTTCACAGTCGGCGTCTAACCAACTACGCCACGGAGGCTGTCATTTTGGTTCTCATTTTTTAATTACTTTTTGAAATTGGCCATGTTCTTCATGGGGATACTTATAGATGATATAACAGAAGCCCACACTTCATAAAATACATAATTTTTGCTCTGAAAATTACAAGCCTACATACAGACTATTTAATTAACTTAGGTATTTAATATTATCAAGACTCCTTAGTATCTTAGTGCATAATAAAGACTTGCTTAGGGCTATGTGTTATCTTTGTCAGTGGAGACTTTTACTGAGTAGAGTAAACATTTTGTTTATGTAATAATAAATGCTTTTGTACATAACAATTTAAGGCTTGCCTAAAACAAAATAAATATAATGACTGGTACTAGGTATTCCACATGCAATTCACTTGCTGAGGTCAATATATTTTAATGTTCCAGGGAAAAACACTGGTCAAATGTAAATATGACCCAGGACATCGAATACCAGAAGAAATTAAAGATCAACATGAACTGGAGTGTTTTCTGAAGAAGCATGGGTACACAGAAGAAGCCATGCTACCTGAACCATTAGACCCCAATGCCAACACAGTTGTTAAACTAAGTAATTACATGGAATTTATTCTTGTATCAAGTGATGTTTGTATTTATTGATCAAAGGATAAAATCTCTTGTATTCTTTTTTCAGTTAATTTTACTATTTTCGTAAGGATTTAGATTGTCATAGAAATCTTGCATGGGACAAATACAAAAGCCAATGTTATTATATGACAATTTATCTATTTTGCTAAACTGACACTGTATATAACATCTATATTTTACTCACATTTGCAGGCGGCAAAGACATAACTACCATAATAAACATAGCAGCCACTTCAGATCCATCTTTCAAAAGAGGTGAGCATTTACCAACAATTTCCAAACAAAATATTACAAATGTACACTTATTGATGGTCTGTTTTAATCTTTACAGTTCTTAAAGTTTACATTGCGTGGGACTGACACTAGCGTTGTATCCTTTACAAGTGTTCATATAAGTACTTCTTTTTTACATCTTTATATTTCCGTCATGTTTAGGAATGGAGTCAACATGGGTAAAGCTATTTTACAAATCTACAATCTTTAGTTGATACCAAACTACATACATTAGGGTCTAACTTATATACTCTGTTAAACAAATTATCTATTTTGTCTAGCAGTCAGGTGGCAGGATATTACATTTCTGATTGATGTGTAACAAATTAAGGTTCTGGCTCAAGCAATCAAGATAATGTTTCAATTTCATTTAGCTCAATATTTTAAACATTTCAAGCATTTAGTAACACTATTACATTTTTGTTTATAAAAAGTATGCAATTAATACATTCAAAATAGGAACAAGATTTCAGTTGGCTTTTAAGGAAGAGTCAAATAAACACCAATATCTAAAACAGACAACTAATTTTAGTGCGGGGGCGATACCTTCATAAATGTCATTGTAATATAAGAGTTTCCTTGACACAAGGAGTGGGATGCCAAGGCCCGCAGCCCCTGACGCTGGACCGGCTGCAGGCCACCTACACGGTGGACGAGCGACGCGCCATACACAACGCTGTCGTCAGCAAAGCACCTGCTAGCCAAGACTTTATGGATTTAACTTTACCAAGGTATTAAAATAAATATTTAAATACACCCAAAAGTCAGATACATAGTCCTGACTACACACTAAGATCGAATGTTGTGTGTGTACAAGAAAATACGAGAGACGTTTCGGTCTCATAAACACCCAGACCTGACACACATTTGTACCTGTAGATCACAAAAATATTTGTCTCAGTGCGGGGATCGAACCCACGGCTTCTCGTTTCACAGGTGTCATCTAACCAACTGAGACATGGAGGCTTTATCTACTAACTATTCAATAGTATTGGTATCTGTAACACTATTTATTGGTTGCAAAATATTCGTATCCATCCCCATCAACCCCCAAAGATGGTGGTGGGAAACCTGTCATGTTAACTCACAAATATTGGTCTCGGTGCTAATTATCCAATCTATAATTTTTTATTCTGCAACCGCAATTTCTAACCCATCATACAGGGCATATCATGACTGTTACCGAAAACGAAGCCAGGTGGTAATAATAGTGACTTCAGACACAATGCAACTAACATTTTTGCAAAAAAAGCGACGATTTTTTTTGTAATTCAGATTAGCCAGATAATCCAATGAACTAACTTTAACAGCCGAAGTCAATATGCGATCCTAATCTCTCACCAAGAATCGATTGAAAACAACATCCTATCAAGATTAGTTAAATGTGGGAGTGTCGGTAAATCGTTAAACCGATTTTTTTTCCTAAACGATACTTCCATCCATCCATCCATCAGCCAAAGGAAGTCCACTGCTGAACATAGGCCTCTCCTAATGATTTCCACAGTGACCTGTTGTAGTGACCTAATCGATACTTACACAGAGATCAATAAATCAATAATAATAGAGATTTTTTTTAAATTTCGATAACAAGTCAATACCTCGACTTTCCAATTACCATGTAACTAAGTTGCCTGCTGAATTGTCATCTTCACAGTGGGGAAGACCAACAGACGAGTAAAGGAAGCAAGTCCAGGTTGGAGATTCTGTCGGAGATGCGCGACATGAAGCGGCGGCCCGTCAAGTACCGCGTCGCCTCTAAGACGCGCAACTACTCCGACGTACTGCGCGGCGTTATCAAAACACAGGCAAGGATACTGACACAGTCGCTGAGCTCTTTGAATCTAGTATATTTATTTTTTGTCACGAGAAATCTTCGGAATTAAGTGGTTGTACCCAATTCCAAGGTTTGTAAAATGGTTTGCCAAAGGTTGTTATAATACTTCTAGGTATCATATGCAATTTACATATATTCTTTCATTTACAATTCGCTTTAAATTACAAGCCTAGTACGATTTCATCTTCCATTTTATAAAAACTAGCGGCCCTTCCCCGTTTCGCCTGGAGGTAGATATTTTTTGATTCCACTCTACACCAGCTACATGTTATTTTTCGTACAACCTGGGACACGCTGTATATTTATCTTACATATCAACCTTTCTCTTGAATCATTCTGTCTATTAAAAACCGCATCAAAATCCGTTGCGTAACTTTAAAGATGTAAGCATACATAGGGACACACAATCAACGGGAAGCGTTTTTGTTTTATACTATATTATTTCTAAAAAATATAAATGTATATGATTATATCTTTAGATGGAGATGTACACAGGGGTGAAATCTGAACCCTCATCAAGCATAGAAGACTCGAGAACATTTATTCCAATGAAGATCAAACAAGAACCTCAAGAAGAAGAACACAATTATAACAATGAACCAGACAGAAGTATTCCTGACAGAGATGCACAACGAGAACCAAGATTTGAACACAGACATACAAGAGAAACGAGACCAGAAGAAAGAAGACACAGAATGCGTGAATCAGAAGAAAGACGCGACAGACATAATCACAGAAGAAGTGAATATTCTAATAGCAAATATGATAGTGATCGCAGGCGATACAAAGAAAGAGAAAGAGTTAGGAGCAGATCTAAAGAAAGACGGCATACTAACGAATCCTATAGACATAAAGATAGTATTAGATATGAAGAAAGAAGCTCCAGAGATAGAAGAACCGATGATCGATATCCAGAAAAAAGAGATAAATATAGAAGCAACGGTTCTCATTGTTACACTGATGTTAAGGTTAAAGAAGAAAAATTATGTAGATATTACGATGGCTACAACGATTATGATAACTGAGAAATTAATGAATGTGTTTATGGATATTACAGGTGTAATTGTATTTTGTATGGGAAAACATGCAATTAGTGTGAAAATACGTAAACGAACAATAAATTATAAGAAAGATTTGTTATTTTAATTGATGATAATATTTGATATTTTAAGAAGTTTTTTTTTTAATAATTTATAGCGTCAGATTAGTCAGGTAAGTGGTTAATCTAATGGTGAGTAGTCACCGCGGCCCATGGACGTCTACAGCACCGCGACAAAGGAAATAGCGATACAGACAATAATCAAAGTATTTATTACTTATGCTTGAAAAGGCCCTGATTAAAAAGTACCTACGTATGTACATAAACTCACGCCTTTTTCCCAGAAGGGGTAGGCAAAGGCGCCACCATGACATCCACATTTCGCCTTGTATGTTCCGTCCCACGATGTGATAGGGGGCGAGCCTATCGTCATATCAAGCACAAATTCCTACCTCCAGGCTGATAACGAATAGAAAAATCCAATACCACTGGCCGACCCGGGATTCGAACCCGTGACCTCAGCTTCGTAATCATACCGTAGTACAACTACGCCAGCGGGGCACTCGGATTATAAAGTACTAGAAAACAAAACAAAATCCATTAAAGCATTTAATTTTTTAGCCGCAGAAATTATTTGGAAATATTAAGTGAGTCGTTATTCCTCATCGATTGTTCTGCCCGATTTTACACCGGCTCTTGGTGTCCTTATCTAGTTCTACTTCGCCCGATCAAATATCTTCATCCAATTTATTAATCAATGCGTATAGCGATACAGATCGGTTTACATACACTTGATGCTCATCGCTAGATCGTATTGACAGTTAAGATTGCTCACATGACCACCTACTTGTATGACGTGTGAACGCAGCCTTACCCAGTAATCAGACCGCTCAGCAATGTAAACAAGAAGTAAGGCGCTGTACACACGGAGTAACTTTAGTTGAAGATTCTCGTCCAATTTTATAAAACTTACAATCGCGGCTACTGAAAACTGTTGCTGCTACTGGCAACTTTTATCGACAACTAGTAAAATATTGACAGTTTCCTTCTAATAAAGTTGCTCTGTGTGCATAGCGCCTAAACTAGTGTAGGTATCTACGAGGTACTAGGTAGGTAGCAGCGAGTGTCGCGCGTCATTTGATCCGACGCGAGCGGCAGGCAGCGTATGTACAGGGAACATGTGAAAAGCGCATCACGCCTCAATAGCTGCGGCGAGCGACGCGGTTCGGTGCAGATGTACCCTTTACTTTACTTTGCTAGCTTTTAAGCTTTGAATGGGACGTAGCAACAGGTATTTTTCAAGTTTTTTTTGGAGTTACAGTCATTCGCAATAAAAAACGTTCAATATCCTAATTGCTATTGCCTTGGGACACATTAGGAGTGATCTGTGCCTTGGGATAATTGTAGCCAAGTTTTTTTTACACGATAACTAGAAATGGTTGACAAATAAGCAAATACTTCGCCCTATGGTAAGACGTTACCGCCATCCTTGAATATCTACAACATTTAATCGTTAGGTGCGTTGGCGGGTTCCCCAAATGGAAGAAAAAAGGATTTCCTGTTATCTCACGAACTAAACAAAACGCAACAGCAAAGCTGATACTACGCGTAGATTTTTTTAAAGGCTCTGACACGATCCCAATTAATTCAACCCATTTGTACATGCTTACTGTAGTATTAACGTTTTACCTATACCTACCAAGGCTCTACTACTTAAATATATCTAATTTTCCAGCCTCGGCTAAAATTAAAAACCGTAATTCACACAATTTATCATGACAATGTATTTTTGTCAGCCAATAAACATTAAATTTCCCGTACTTATGCGCAATTAAAATACATATCATAATCATCAACATTCAGAATATAAAATGCAGCGAACCGAGGATCATTTAAAAAAATATATATTAATTAGCTCTTCGCGTGGCTTTGTTCATAACGATGTCAATTTTATCATATCCTGTCCAATATATTGTACTCAAATATCTGAATATTACTTTTTGTGAAAGTATAATTATATTCCCTGCTATGGGTGGTATAATGTTTCGACACCCTTAAAACATTTGTCGTGTAAGTGCATGAGTTTTTGTAAGAATACTGTTGTCAGAAACAAATAATAATCATCCAAGAAAGTAAAATTGTCTTCAAATAGGGGAGTACATTCGCGAGAATACACGGTTTAACTTTTAAGTTATGTGTACAAAGTTGTAGTTTAGGAACGTTAGCTATCAGAAATCCTAGAAATAAATATGGATGACGGCTTAAAATGCCAATGTTAAATTAAGAACCAGTATTTTGAAAAATACTGCAGGCTGCCTTCATCAGGCCACTGTGGAAATCATTGGGAGAGGCCTATGTTAATTGTTTGAAATCCTTCCGCCTCGGATATTAGAATGGAACGTAGTCAAATGGAAAATTACTTGTAATAAGGATTTATATAAGAGCATAAGCGTTGACAGCCTCCGTGGCGCAGTTGCTTAAACACCGGCTGTGAAACGTGAGGCCGAGGGTTCGTTCCCCGCAGCGATACAAATGTTTGTGTGATTCATTTATCTCGGGTCTGAGTTTTCGTGAGACGGAAAAGTTTCTCGTAACTTTCGGTACCTATCCATGACACAAGACCCTATCTTAGTGTGAGCTATGTAATTGTTGGCTGTATTTATTTATATTTAGCTCTTTAAGTTAATTGTTAGAGAATCTTGGGCATTAAGACCGCCTTTATACAACATGTATAAAAAGTTTAAAATAAATAATTTAAATAGACAGCAGGGTATTCTGCTAAAAGCGTTAGAAATTATATTATGTAACAATACAAAAAACTAACATACGTATCTCTTAAGCATTGCTAGGTTGACGAGTAAATCACAGTGTAATGGTATATTTGGTGGGCACGAGCCGCGACGAATGCCGAATGCGCCCGTTATTAGCCTGCCCGCCTTCATACATCCAATTATACTTATTTCATGCGCTGTCGCATCACTATTGCTCATAATAGGTACTACTATAATTCTGCATCATTTTCTAGTCTTATAATATTTTCTTTCATCTTTGAAATACGGTTCAACAAAGGTTTATGAAATCTCATAGCATGTAACATATTGAATAGAATAGAATACTGATTTGCCCCTCACACTTTTCGTTCTAATATTTCATTGCTTTGAAAATTATTACCTTAATTAATCAAACGTAAAATACATTGTTTACTTAATTTACAAATTTGTAGCTTTATATGGTTGTGGAGAAATAAGTATTTTATACTTAACAAGTACTTATAGTTCACTACTTCATTCGGTATACCTATATTCACAATCACCAACTAAGTATCTAGGGACGTAAAGTTTTCAAATCAGTCTTATATTCGTACAGTAAACTACCTTTACCTACAGGAAGTTTGTACGGTAATTAGTTTGCGGTTCCACAAGCCAATTCTTATTGATAGTTTCGACCATAAACTGCACAAATAAATTCTATACTCGTATATGGATGAGGAGCACCGGTGTACGAGTTCGCAATGGCGCGTCTATAAACCAATACTTTGAAAAGTTGCAGTTGGCATAAATTAAAATCAATATAATGAGCAGATATTCTTTTAGCCATATGTTGCTACGATTTGTCATGATCATTTGCAGCTTTTTTATATTGAATGAATAGTTCAGATGGTAATACACCTTCATAAAATAAAATACGACCTCGTCAGAAAATATAGAGGCAATACTCCTGACAGAAAGTTACAATCAATTACTCGTATTATCAGACGATAAATAATTTTATTATCATTTAATTACCATAAACTTTAAATAAAATCGTTCCGTTACAAAACATATTCTCTGTGGGGAATAAACGGATTAGCTTTAGTTTCTTCGCCAGCTAATTGATATCCGATACACGCAAACCGTATACGAAAACCTCTTAATCCACTACAATCTAGTGGTTATTATTCATTGAAACTATTATCAAATACCGTAATCTTGAAAGTATTTTGCTCCGTCGCTTGGCTGCGCAACATATAAGTAAATAAAAGGAGGCAAAATAATGTAAAGTCGGGCGGTAATGAGAGAGTGATTTAGATTGGCACTAATTGTAGAAACCAGATAGTGGCGTGGAATGGGTTCGCGGAGCAATGGGACTGTGACGACTGGCTGCATACGCTCTACGTTCAAACCACTTCATACAACTATCTACTCCACTTTTTACAAATTAATCTAAATATCAATTTACATGGTAATTTTGTGTGTATTTTCTTCATTGCTCCTTGGTAATGGCGACCAAGATAACGCGGATTCTAAATATGAGGCACGGTCCTGACTTTTTGGAGGCATGTGTTTGGTGAACTATGGCTTAACTTCCATATCACTCGTATTCTTTGTCGTAGGGAAGTGTTGTGCTCGTCAGTGCCTGAATATGAGCTGATACAGTACAGTATTGGCATTAAAACAACTGAGTATGAAAACTAACAAAAAGAGATAAAGAATTAAGGTAGGTATCGTTGTTCCACGGGTGAACGACCTCGTTTCTACTGGATTTACATTTATTATACTTTCTGATCCTATTATAAATTAACATAACTGTTTTTAAGTATCAAAATAATGGTAGCGTACCGTGGCGCAGTTGGTTATGCGCCGGCTATGAAACGAGAGACCGCGGGTTCGATTCCAGCTCCGAAACAAATATTTGTGTGAACCACTGGTATTTGTTTCGGGTCTGGCCCTGGGTGTTTCTGAGACCGAATAGTTTTTCCTAGTTTCTGACATCCACGACACAAGTGACAAGACTCAATCTTAGTGTGGGGTCAGAACTATGTATGTGACTATTAGGTGAATTTATTTTATTTTAAGTATTCCCATGTTATCTAATTTCAAACATTGCTCAGCTGCATCTACGACGTTTTTTATAAGACGGTTTTATTGTAAGAACAAGATGCGGCTTACGGACGCTGATGGACTGACGGACAATGTTGATGGACACGGTTGACGGACACGGCTAACGGTGGCGACTGCTGGATGCGACTGACGGACCCAGCTGCAGGTCGCGATAATACAAAAATAATTCTCTAAGTCTTTAAAGCCAAACTATTACATAATCCGTAGAAAATTAAAATTCATATTTTATAATACATACATACACATACATTGTGATATACATAAACATATTATATACCTATCCTAACATTTACCAAAAGATGCGAATGAACAAATATTTTTCTCAGCTACACTCATGTAGAGAGAGGAAATGGTCTTTGATCTTTTCTTTAAATGACGAGTTCGTCTTACCTCAACTGGAAGTGACTTCCACAGTCGGACAGCTTGGACAGTAAATGAATTATCCATGAATACTGTGGAGTGAATGGGCATTCTCGGTTTCAGGATCTCCGAAGACCTCAAAGATCTAGAATGTGAATCATAGAGAAAGATGAATCGATCGTTAAGATAAGCAGGCGTAAGAGGATTAAACAAAATATTGTAAAGAAGTGAAAGAATATGAGCATGAGTAACATTATTAAATTTAATTTTAAATTAATTTTTTTATTTTTTATTTTTATTTATTTAAAATACAATTTGCACGATGTAACACTACGCCAAATCTAAATTGTAACGAAGGCACCTTGTTTTGTTATCGTATGAATTGTAATAGAGTCCACGATTGGACAAACTAGAAATAAATCTGTCGGAATGCTGCTCTTACAATTCTCTAACAAAACGTAAAATAAACGACCACGGAATTCATTTCAAAAACAATAAATTAAGATGCATGCTTCTTCTTTGTCATCTCAATCAGAAATCACGGAGCATTTAATTAAATATTGTTTCTGATTCGATGTGTAAAATGAAGCAAGAAATGCTGATTTGTTGTGCACGATCCGTGAAATTACTATGACGAGCCTATTTTAAACTGGACCAATCATTGGTCCAATAAAAAAATATATGAAACAGCTATATTTAGCTACAGTATTCGTGTGATTTGATTATAACCGGAACTAGTAAGAGCAGTAGCATGATTAAAAATAGAAAAAAAACCTATATTTACTAATAAAAATTTTGACTGTTTCTGTTTTCGTAGTCTGATTATTAGGTTATATTATATTTATAATTAATTTAATGACAAGATGCTGTTAAAAAACATCTAGAGGCTTACGTATTTTATAAAGGATAGATATATTTTTGAAAGTATTGTTTGCCCAAAGGCCACTTTTGTAACTAATTAATCGTCAAAGATATTAGCATTGTCCTGCACAATACAAAATAACAGCTTGCACAGCGAAACACCATAAGACAAATTGGCATCGATTGAAACGATCCTCCACCGTCTCAGTATTTAAGACGCACGTATCACCAGATCTAAATGTGAATGCCTCGGGGTTCGTGTTTGAGGGTGGACAGGGGAAAAAACAAGAGCATAGGAATACTCCGCTCCGTCGCGTCGCGTCGTACACGCCTCAGGCGTTACTCCGCGAAATCACTACATCTCCAAACTGACTTAAATTACAATAATATTAAGTTTTAAAATGGACTAAATTTGTTCGTTTCGTAGCAGCTGTGTATTATCTGATAGACGAAACATACGGGCTCGTTACGAGTATATAGGGGCCCTGTAATATAATGCCCAATTTCCTAGTTACAAAGTACGGTACTGTGTAATTATTTCCTAAGTTACTCTTTACACCTTGTGTGCCTAAAATCATATATAAGTGTAAAATATATTAAAGTATTTTCAGGATTAGTACGCGCATCATACACACATATATTTATTCACGCCTATGTCCCATTGGGGTAGGCAGAGACTGGTGCGTCAAGTGCTACAGTTTATACATACCTCTTTCGCATTATCAAATACCATAATAAATAAATACGCCCAACCGACACATACATACATAGTTCTGACCCCAAACTAAGATCGAGTGTTGTGTCGTGGGTATCAGGAACTACGAGAGACTTTTCTGTCTCACAAACACCTAGACCCGACACAAATACCTGTGGTTCACACAAATATTTGTCTCGGTGCGGGATCGAACCCACGGCCACTCGTTTCACAGCTGGCATCTAACGAACTGCGCCACGGAGGCTAACATTAATATCTTCATACAATCTCGGTTTCGAGGACTCCGTAACAGGACTCCGGCTTTCTTTAACAGGTCTTGTATTTTATTTCTATAGGATCACCTGAGATGTCCTCGACTGACTCTACCACCCGTTCTGGCATCATAACCTCTTTTGCCAATTTCCTTCTATCCATCCGTTCCATATGGGCAATCCGTCGAAGCATTCACATTTTAGTATGCGTACAAAAATCTAAATGCATAAAATAAACACGAGTATATGACCCCGAAAGTGTAGGTAGAGTTGTACCTACACCACCGACCTACACTAACATATTGAGACTTCCAAATGAAAGACTCAAAATTAATTAATTAATCAATATTAAATACATGTTAAAAAGAGGGCCTTTTATTTTAATTTGCGGCAATAGTGCAATGCCTGTTGGGTAGTGACTACTTATTATCATCATCACCATCCAAGATATGCCATGGCTCAGCTACAAGTCTACAAGCGGCACGTACTCGCCAAGCCGCCCGCCGCGACTGGCAAGTCCCTATTACTACTGACTGGCGCGCCACTTTGCCTCGCGTCTGGCAAGCCAGTGTGTCCGCGAGCTTCGACGCGCGTGCTTGTCGCTGTAGCGTCAACATCGCGCCGCGAACTTGTATCGTGCGGAGTGTGTGCGAATGTGTGAATTTATGTGTTTGTCAATTTATGAAGACAGGATTGCTTTCCTATTATATTTTCTGGTAAGAGTATAAATGTTTTGTGTAAAGTTACTTAGTTGATAAGGTGTGTATGTAAATATTTAGATGCGATAATTTATTCTTATATTATTATGAGTTATTAACAGTATATTCTTAAAAAAAATATTTTATTTTAAAACAACGTGCAAATCACTTGGGAAATTTATAATTGAAAAGCATGTAATATGAATAGGTTGGGTGGGAAAAAACGTACAATTCTGGATTATTTGCTTATTTACATTTTTTCGATAAAAAATAGATACTACAAATTGGATACAGAAAAGTCGAAACTTTGGAATTCAAAACACTCTCTACGATATTTGTTGTTAAAAACCACAAAAAAGTGTTTGAGGTGGAATCAAACCCGTGCTCCATATTTCATAGATGGCTTTTCTGTCCCCTATTTTAAAGGGCTAAGTTAAAAAGACCTATATATTTGAACTAGAATGATAATAGCACGAGACTATCTCATTTACAGTAAAACGAGTGGCTTCCCAAAAAGCTTCCCAAAAACTAAATTAAAAGTACAGTTACTATGGGTTAGAGACCAGACGGATTTAATTAAAATGATAAAAACAATGATTATAAACATACATGAAGGGCACGCATATTTAAGTGTTTATTCTACTTTCTGAGCTCACTTAAATTCCTAAATCCCACCAAATTAAATTTAATCGTTCAATCATTCTTCTTTTATGTATAAACTTATACCAAACTTGCGTGCATATTGCAGAACGATTTGGTTTCCAATTTTACCACTAATTACCTGACAGACAGGGATCTTTTGGGAAATTTTCCATTCACGAGCAAATTATATTTTATATGCTGAAATTGATTGGTTTATTAAAAGCAAGAAATTAAAGTGTTTCACTGTCAATACACGCTATTAATAGCGTTAAAGATTAATCCTTAAGCTGACAAATATGCTTCGTAATTATATTGTATTAATAAGTTTCCATAAGAAAATATGAAGTATATAACTTTAAGTAAATCAACAAGTAGCGTGGTGGACTATATAGCCTAATCTCCTCTCAATCGTACTCTCGATTGTAGAGGAGGCGCGTGTCCTGCAGTAGGACGTGTATGGGCTGATACAGTATAGTATCAACAAGGTTTCATACATGACGTATTTTCTAATACAAAGTTAAGTTTGCTTTAACAAGTCACAAACGAGTGAATGTATTAACTGACAGTTTAATCTGTTTCCCTTTCCGACTCTCTATTACTAACGTGACACCGGGTTCCTGTACTCAATGCTTTTTATGTTCATCAATCACTAATGAGAACATCATTGGGAATAATCAGACTGAGTTCCCGCGGAACTTCTGTATGGCAACCTTAAAAAGAACTATAAAAACGATACATAGTGTAATCATAACTATAATCATAACTGATTATAGTTAAATATACGACTTTGAAAGCCGAAGGGTAATGTTTAAAAAATAAAGAAAATTGTTACTAAGATCTTTATTGAATATAATTGGTAGGAATTAAAACAGTTTGAATAATTTACATTTACAGTTAGAATTTCACTAGATGTAGGTACTGTGGTAATCCGTAATTATGTAATATTTTATTTCTTTTGTTGTAAAAAATATTTGCATATTTCGTCATTGTTATTCCAAGAGCAGTGAGGTTCACTTTAACTCTAATTTAGGCAGTAAAATTTTCTTTTCATCTTTTTCAGCATTATCCAGTAGATACCTACCAAATAATCTTTCTTTAATTTCTGAACTTAACCAAATTCTGAGTTTCCTGAGATATGAGTTCGTTAACCTGCACAATTGTAAATTAAGTCGGTATTAATTGTAATTTCCATAATGTGTACGAGTCTTCGCGTATAATAGAGTTGATACTCTTCGACGCCGTATACGACCAGCCGCAATTTAGAGCTAATAGGTGGACAAAGTACGTTAAGATAGCGCCCATTCAGGGCCGGATCTCGCAATATCTGAAGGTTTTAACCCAATAATATCATTGAATATAAGATTTTATAAATATTATTGAATTTTTTGAAAGTGAAAATGCTACTTAATTAATATTAAAATACGACGTTATTTGGTCAACGAAAACTTTCGATTTGTGAGTTTTATAAATTAAGTATAATGATTAAAATATTTAATAGACGTTGATGCAAAGAGTAAAAAATTTGGATGCGTTATTCACTAAATGCTGTACGCTAATCGACTTTCTTCCAAATTAACAACACTTCATAGTTTTATGATAAAAAATAGTAACTTAAGATTTGAGCGAGCAGTCTTCCCCGCATTTACTAATGACTGTCTTCCGTTTTATTTCCCGCCCCGTTTTTTTATTTCTTATATTTTGTATCTTCATTCTAAATTAAAACATTAATTAGCGTTTTTATCAAAGCAGCATAATCGACCTCATTCATTCTTAAATTAATTTAATTAAGTCGAAAAATCTAATTGGTGCAGGATGTTCTTAGTTAGGGGGAACCACGATTTTCGTAACACCATACTGAATATAGTTGAAATAAGCAAAATATGCACCATAACATGTGTATGAAAAAAATAATTTCCCATTATCATTAGTTCATAGGTGTCAAAAGTTAGACGTAAACTTTTGTAATAGCACGTCATCGAACTCAATGGCTGCTCTGAATCGTCTATTCTATTTAGCCCTGTTATTCTGTGAAGTTTATCACCTAGCCTGAGAACATTCTACTCGACGCTTATCATCACTTATACTGGTCTGTTATGAACTGATGACTATAATAACAAAATATAAACAAATATATTACTTAGATCTCAAAAGTAATTTCCAAATCCATCCCCGTGCGCGGTAGAGTAGCAGAAGTATCTAAATTGCCCCGTATACCAAGATATTGATAGCAAAACGTACGTTTTAATCCAGCGAGGATTAATTAACATTAGTCCAAGCAGCATCGGATGGACACTATCGCGACCGGTTTGTCCTCGTCTAACAAATTGTTGTTTAAATAACTGATGTGATACAAACACGCCTAGGGTCTCGTCTTTGAGGAATTGTCAGTTTAGATTCAATGGAGATGATTTAACAATAATATGATGCCTTGCAAGAATGTGATATGTGTATAGTAGTGGAAATGCAGCGAATTATCAGTTGTATGTATGCTAATATGAAATTTAAAGCTTTTCCATTATACGTTAATCCTAGAAAACACAAGATTTTCGTTGTCCTTTAATTTGGCAGGTACATATCTGTATGTAGATAAAATTAGCTTTTCTTGCGACTTCTCACTTACACATATAAAAAAGTTCTATGGCGTAGGAATGCAACAAGTACTTTCATGAAAAATAGTCTATGTTATTCACTAGCCCATAAACAATTTCTACGCGGTAAAACCCGTTCGCCCATTGCTGCGTGAACTAAGACGCAACAAACAGTCATTACAATATTTGTATGAAATTTCCATAAATGAAGATGTGGCAGCCCTGCGGCGCGCTCCGTTGAATAATTGAATAGATGTAAGATATGGTGAAGATATATTCAAATGTGAGGGAAAGTGGTGCGCCGGTGGACCGAGATCCACTGTTAATGACGGTAACTTGGCTGTTGATCTGATTGCCGCTGCCCAGCTCGCTGTTTTTGTTACGCTTAATGAGATTTTTAAGCCGATTGCTTGCAGGTTTGAATTTTATTTCGTAAAATGTTGCTGGAAAAGTCAAGGTTTTATTTTAAAGTTAGCATAGATTGGTAGGCTTTCAACAGTTTAGTCGAGCATCTATTATGTACTGTACTTAATTATTTAACCCACGAGTCAATATAGTGGTTAAATGTTATTTTTATATGGGTCCTTTGGTACCAAAAGTAAATAAATAAAATATAATTAAATAAATAAATAATACCTTGGATAAAGCTTTATTTCTTAGGCTATACGGCTTAAATAATTTTGGAAGCTGAAATGCAAAAATAAAACGCAAAATTATCGCAATAATTGAGAATTTGTATTTTTTTAGTACAACGATATTACAGAAACTAAAAAGCTAAAACGGTGAAGTTCCAACGAGTACAGTTTTTGGTTAGAAAAGGTATAAAAACACGACTACGTTTCAAATTAAAACTTTCGCAAAATAAAAACCATTCGTCCATGGTTTTGCGCAAGTGAGTCAGAGGAAGTTCGGTCGAGAAAAAACTGTAATTACACACATCATATTCTAATGCGACCTCGGTGGTTTATGTACGAGCAAATTACAAGAAATCTTTACTCATAGCGGTTCACGATGTTTGGAGAATTATTGTGTGATATTTCCACGACTTTTGTCATTACTTGTGACTACATGAATAAAATGAAGTAGAAAAGCAAAAGTGAAGTTTTAGGTTTGCGCAAAAGTAGAGATCATAATTTTCAACCTACCCATGAAAATACATTGTTTTGTTAGTTATTGTTATTTTTTTGTTACTTACCAATCAATATGTTGTGCTATGTTTTTGTTATCTTTAATATAAAATAATGTTTGAGTGAGCAGACGCCCATATTTGCCAAGTTCAGCTGACAATCAGTTTAAACAAATTTTAACGATTGTTTTGTGTTGATCCAGACACGTAAACACGATTGCTCTTTGAAAGCAATTTCTGTAAACAGCTACTTCAGGTCAATATTTGTGCCTTGCATATAAGCAATGTTTATATACATACATAAACATCACGCCTTTTTCTCAGTAGGGGTAGGCAGAGGAGCAACCAGGACACCCACGTTTCGGCTTATGTGTTCAATTTCATGATGTGATAGGGGGCGACCCTATCGCCATATGGGGCACAAATTCCTGACTCCGGGCTGATAGTGAATAGAAAAATCCAATATCACTTTGCCTGACCCGGGATTCGAACCCGAAATCTCAGCTTTGCAATCATACCGTTGTACAACTACGCCACCAAGGCAGTCATGTTTGGCGAGTCATAGGCAGGCATTTATGTTTAAAAATATTAATTTAAAGTGAACTTGCACCAACCTATCCATTTGAGGAAAACCGGTGTGAGCTTATTAACGTACATACATAAGTATATTTATTTATAATTTAAATTATTTGAAAGACTACACAAACGATAGACCTACAAGTTAAATATTAATAATAGATTTTTTTATTCAGATAACAAAGATCCAAAACAATTGTGTTATAAGTTCTTAAAATATTGCTTTACTTATAAAGATAATTATTAATTGTAATTTATAATATACATACATTTGATGGTTGCATTATTGTATTTCTTGCTAAACGGAATGGTGAAAGGCACGAAAATGTGAGCAAAGGATTTTAATACAATAACATTCAGTTACTCAATTGGTGAATTAATTAAGAGATATATTTTTGTTGAAGCCGCCTTCGTTAGCAGCGCGTTTTATCTGATCTTAGAAACGTTACAATTTCCTTGTTAGTTGGTTTATTAAAATAAGACAGACATCAAGAACCGTTATGAGTACAGTGTGCCTATTTATAATGAAAGATGGTGTGTGATTTAATCTTCATTCTGATTCTTAATTTATGGTTTGGTAAATGAATTTATTTATTTAAAACGTAGTTGATAATATCATATTTTAAAAAGTATAGTTAAGTGCTTATTTTCACAAAGTATTATAACTGGGTATTTTTTACCTGGTAGCATCTCCCTCCGGATTAATAAATATCTGATAATAAGTGTTTAAAAACATATATATTTATGTATTAGCTTATTAGTATATTGCCTCGGTGGCGTAGTTGTACTACAGTATCATTGCAAAGTTGAGGTCTTGGGTTCGAATCCCGGGTCGGGCAAAATGATAATTAATTTTTCAATTCATTATCTGGGGTGTGTCTGAAATGTGGGTGTCACGGTGGCGCCTCTGCCTACCCCTTCTGGGAAAAATGCGTGAGTTATGTATACGTGTACGTATTAGCTTATGATTAATTACTGGCTTTTATCTTCCTTTGTATTTCGAGACATCCAAGAAGTAATCAACCATACTGTCCTAATTCATGCGTTATATAATATTCTATACACTGTGTTCCATTGTATATTCGTCAAAGATGTTAACTAGACGTTCATTAACATAGTTACATCGACAGCATCCACCGGGAATAGCATGCAACAATTGCAATTAGGAAGCCATGTAACCAAGACCCCTGGGGTTGGAGCCAGTCAACCGTGACTCGAAATTAAAGGAGCTTGGGGCGAGAGCGTTGATCGGTTAATGCGGTTAAGTCATTTATATGCGTTTAGTTTGGTTTACCAGGGTACTGTATGAGGTTTCACTATCTGGAATAAAATTGGGATAATTTCACTAGTTACATGTATGCATATTATTCAAGGCCAGAAATGCGGGTATTTACGAGTTTCTTTTTTCAAACGGCTTACCCGATTGCAAGGGACTACAACCACCTATGAACATCTACAATAACTAAATGTGTTGTCAATGTACATGCATTAATTGCCTCTCAAAACATAATGGGAAAGGGAAGGACAAAAGATAGGAAGAGGAAAGGGGATATTCTTTCTCAACAATATCTTTTATCTATTATACATGATAACAGAGCCGTCGCTTTAAATTGTTTTTTTTTTAAGTAGTACGTACCAGTGTTAATATTTTATCAATGTGCACAAGTGTAAAATATTGTCAGCATCATCATCATCAGTGTATACTCGTACTCGTAGTTGTCCACTGCTGTACATAGGCCTCATCCAAATTGCGCCATTTCACCCTGTCTTCGGCTTGTCGTACCTAGCATCCATATTATTATCTCTACATTGATTTCGACAGCCTCCGTGGCGCATTTGATTCGACGTCGGCTGCGAAACGAGAGGTCGCGGGTTCGATCACCACACCGAAAGAGATGTTTGTGTGAACTACAAGTATTTGTGTCCGGTCTGGATGTTTCTGAGACCGAAATGTCTCTCGTGGTTCTGATACCCATGACACAAGACACGATCTTAGTGTAGGGTCACGACTATGTATGTGACTGTTGGGTGTATTTGTTGATTCTCGCCTGTGTCCAGCTAGAATCCAAAAAGAATATATCTTAAACAGATGGCCAGTGGTAAATTATAAGCGAAATCTTTTTGGCGATATTATCGTGAAAGTACCGCTACAGCGCCAAAACCGTTGATGAAACAATTCGCCGAACCTGTAAAACCAACCAGAAATAATTTGGCGCCTCTTGCTCATGAGTATAAAAGAGAAAGATATTTAGTACTAACATAATTGAAAACGAAAAAATGACAATCATGTATGAACGTATTTTTCGGTAAAGGTGGCATTGGAGACATACAAACAGTTTAGCTTCCTCTACCTCGCTTGTTGGCTACAAGTGGGCAGAGCAACAAAATTTTACGTGTTTTCCAAGGAAATTTGAATTATATTTTAATGTTTGTTGGGGTGCCTAGTGTACACGCTTTCCTGCAGTATTTAATAGTTAAATTTTGAGAATGAAACTTATTTCTTTTTTTTTTGCCTTCGCAGGCAGACGAGTATGCGGCCCGCAAAGATTTATATTTTAGTAAAGTTTAAGTAAGGTTTTACGTAGAAAATAAAGAAAGGTTAAAATAGAATGGAAAAATGTATCAATTAGATTTCAACCAACAGTTCTGTGGTATAATTAAGACGCTGAACCCTTTGTTGCCGTTCTTATTAAATTTGTTGTGTGTTAATAACACTAAATACCGCGCTGTATGGGAACTGTTGGCCATTGTATCTTGATTCAACTATCAACAGATCAACTGTGTTGTTCCGAATGTTTGTGGTTCTCATCGCAGTTGATGTTATTGTTGTAGTCATCGGCCAGTCACAATGAACTCGTTTATCACTTAATTCTTCTTCGACCCGTCCATGCTAACACTAACATGGTGTCATCATTTCGTGATTTTTAGCCATATTGCAGAATTATTGAAACGCGGTATTAGGAATCAAATAGGAGAGGTGTTTAATATTGATGTATAGATTTATTGCTCTTATGTTTTTTGCATAAATTAAATCGCCTGGGATAGAAAAGGAATTTAATGGCTAACCTAATAATGGTAAATAACCTGTAGTGATGAACATTGATAATACCTGAGGCATCGTAGATGTACTTATGCCATTAGATTTACTCCGGGAATAAAAGACCTTAACTAGTTAAGCCTCCGGAAAAATCACTCGTACACGCTAAGGGAAATGTAACTGACGAACTATGATTTCAGATAAAATTTCAAAAGAATTTGAAATTTACTATCCTGGCTGAGACGTATGAATCAGTCTGCCAAATATATGTACAATATATCTACACAGTGAAGTGCATCAGCTCTCATTAGTGCCAGGACTCGTGTTTACGCTGCGCGCTCTTGATCCTCACATTAATACAACTTACAACTCAAACGCATCCGATGGAACTTGACAAAACTTCCTCCGACGTGCTTTCAGAGCACTTTTTTGTCCTTTAATTAAAGCGTTGTGCCGCTCCACGTGTGTCCGCTCCCTGTCACACTTACCAAAATCCCTCAAGTGGGAAAGAGACGCGCGAAGGAGTCGGCAAGGAGGGTTTCGTTTTCACCGCGTTCTTTCCGCGCGGATGCACAAAAACCGTTCTATAGTATTAACATCGGCACGCGTGATCGGTTTTTTTTTTATTTTATTGCAAATGGCGGCGTAATCAAAATTCCTTAACTTTTTCTGTATGGTGTTTCGAATTTGGTGTACGAAGGCGTGTTTTGTTTAGTGGTGAATGTTTTGATAATAAATCAGAGAATATTTTTATGATTTGCTAAATTGCGAGGTTAGTAAACTTAATGATACTTCGCATTGAGTCGCATTCTGGCTTTATGGATATAATATTAAAACTAATAACGCAAAGTTTAATAATAAAAATGTAAATACGAGCAAGTGGCAAATAATATGGTTTTGTATTCATTTAATCCTTTTATAAAACATTACCCTACTTGAAAAATGTTTTTTAGGGTTCCGCTTGGTATTTCCATCCATACTCGTATTAATTAAAGGGGCCTGCAATATCAACATTAACTAAGGCGTATTAATTCACCTCTTTGTGCTTGTTCATCTTACCTCTCATTCCCCCTCCTGTTCGCTTCTGTATTTCGCTTTGGACAAAGAGAAAAAGAGCATATTGGGAGTCCCTGGCAGGCGGGCACAAACAATGACCTCTGTGAGGAACAATAGCCGCGCTGTGCACCGGCAGCACGGAGCGATGCGCACACGCAGCCAGGGCTGCCTCAACAAACAATTAACTATAGTTATGTATAAATATTACCGCTGGGGTAAACGTGTTCTTGAGTCGAGACCGCGTCTTGGCAAGCGTAGAGTAGGACGCCATCCAGCCAGGTGGAGTGACGATTTGCGAAAGGTCGCTGGTAGATGCTGGATGCGAGAAGCTGAAGACAGGGTGAAATGGCGCAATTTAGAGGAGACCTATGTCCAGCGGGGGACAATAAAAGGCTGATGATGATGTATATATACACCCAACTGTCACAAATATGTCTGAAAGTGAACAGATTAAAGTGAGTCGAGGGTTTCAGGAACTAGAAGAGAATATTGGGCGTCACAATGAATAGATCTGCAACGTCTACATGTGCAACATGCTTTGCAGACGAGATAGACTTTCCAATGGTGAGATATGATCGTTTTCCGATTCTTGGTGTAATGATGATGTTTTGTTCTCAATCATAATACACAGGCTAAGGCTCCACCCCAGGTGGATAATTACGTTGCATGAAAAAGCCAAATGGAACCCTCAAAACCATTTTTAACATAGGGTAATGTTTTATAAAATATTTGATTGAATACAACATACAATGTGGAGTTTTACAACGGAATTAGCATCTTTGAGCAAGGCGCACGCTATCACTTACTAATATTCTACAATTAGCAGAAGTAATAAGGCTGTCGTAAATGTTGGTGAGGGTATCTTTCACCCCTCATTTCATCATCAGGGTATAGCAGCACACCTACAAATGCTCAAGTATTAGAGTCATAAAAATTAACACTGGGTTTTTTTATATTTTATCGTAATATTTTTTATTCCCATTAATCAGCCCTAATCCCATATTGTCATCCCAATAGGCGGTAAATCGGCGCAGATCGGGCGGCGAGCACCGCACTATATAATATAATACAAGCACAGCACGCGCCTCTATTTACTAACATCAACAGCAGCCCACCTCTTGCACAATAGGAGTGAATCATATTTCCAAACATGCGCTTAATTAACTCCTCGATCGTAATGAACGTTTTGCTTTTGTGCTATACTGGGGTTTATTGAAACCGCATATTTAATAACCAATATCGAATTACGGGTTTCATTTATGTTTTGTGATTTTATGTTAAAAATGTTTTGATATTTTTGGGTGGCTTATTTCAGTGAATAATAAGATAAAAGTACGTGTGTATGTTGGACTAAAGTGTAACTTTTTCTCAATTGAATAGATTTGAATTCAGCAGTGAGAGGCAGACGATTTATAGCGATATAATAGTTAAGCCACGAATGACAGTATAAAATTGCATATTTCATGTCGTCATATGATTTAAAAGGGTTCTGTTGATACGTGTCCTAGCTGTCTCTTCCGTGTCACAAACCAGACGCCATCACGTAAGCTTCGACCGTTCTCATCTCTTCCTTCAATCCATCATATTGTAACTAGGTCGTTGAGAGTCGTCGAGAAACTTTCCTTCAGATTGACTGCACTATGTATGTAAACTTCTGCACTACTAGCTTTTAGACCTTCACTGAACGATTAAATAATTAACTATGTAAAACAATCTACACACGTCTCGCTGCTTAATGTGAGTCTCCTTTACGACAAGAAAGACTAACCTTTAATTTCTTTTTTACACTGTCGCAGTAAAAATATTATAGCCAATACTGCGCCTGAAAGTAAATGCTGTTGAGCCTAATTTAACAATCTATCTTCTACAAAATTATAAGTAATCATAATTCTTTCACCAAATGGTATTGTTAATAGAGAAGACATCGGGCGTAATATAAAAAAAAAATATTGGCTTGTTGTACATAAAAATATTCGCCAAACATTTGTCAAACGTTTGTACATTAAAAATCATTACATTACAATAACAAAAATACTGTTTTTGCCTCGAGATTTTTAATAAATTGTTAATAACAAAGCCAAAAAATAACAAAAGGCGTCTAACAATATTAAAACGGTTGCTCTATTGTCGAGTGTAAGCGAAGGGTCCGTGTATGGGGGCACTCGTGGGGAATTGAACCCGGGGCACTGCGACAAGCCCCTCGAGAACTGAGTGTGTGAAACGCGAATTCAACGTCATTCGACATCTATAAACTTGTGTCGAGCCGTGATATATGGGACAGGGTGGCGCAAGTGATGAGCGATGCGTATCATGACTTGCACAAAAAAATATGTATTGATATAATTTAAAGTAACTTTAACAAAATATTATCATGTGCAGTATGTATAGTTGTAAAGTTAGCGATATGTTCTTTTTAAGAGATAAAGTTTTCTTCTGTCTTAGATAAAAGGTTGTAATCTTAAGGATATTTTATAAAACAAACTTGGGTGCAACAATAATTTGATATTTGAACTAGGAAATTAAAATTACGATAACTTTTTTACTAACTTATATCTAAATCCTATGAAATCCTCGAAAGTTAATAAATGATGCGTCCGTAGACCTATCTAAGCCGGCTCAACTCAAATACGTCTTATTTAAGGGTATTGGATTTTAATACATTATTAAAAGCGCTTGAGATATACATCAAACAGCAGTCCTAGATGAGTTAATTCCAAACTTTATTGACTAGCGAAAAAGGGAAACAAAAAAGCCTTCACTCAGCAGTGTTCAGAATATCTTTTATGCCAATGTCAAATCGCTTATCGCCACGTCTGATACTTTGCGCCATCCTAACAATAGCAACATGACAATGCGTTCGCAACGCTTTATTTGTAGGAAAGCAATAATGTGCGGCCGAGACATCGCATCACCGCCACTGTCACACAAAGCACCACATTAAAGGAAATCGTAAAAATAAACCGTGCCGGTTGTAACGGGGCTGCTGAGTCGATTCCCTCCTTTATCTCTCAATACGTAGGAAATTGCCCGTGCTATTACAATAAACATAAAATTTTATTGAATTTTCGACGTGAGTGCAATCGAATCATGATCGTTAAATTTGGTTGATCAAGTCTGTATTGTGTTTTGGAAACATGCCGCCTGCGTTGGTTGGGTTGTAATATGTTGGGGTAAAGGAGATGGTGATATGTGATAAAAATAAGTGCGAGCTCTATTAAAGCTGCATATGTTGTTTAAGTTTTTTTTATTACAATGAATGGCGAGACGAGCATGCCGTTTGCCTGATGGTAAGCGATACGACCGCTCATAGACAAAAATAAAACCAAACAACACCATAAATTACAAAGCAATGCTTGGCATTCCACTGCGCTTGCCATCCTCAGACATAAGTTGTTAAGTATCATTATGTCCAATAGTTACTTTGGCTACAATGGCTACAAAGGACGGGGAAATAGTTGAAAACAACATTGCGGTGGTACCTACCCAGACGGCCTCTCACATATGAAAATGAAAATGAAAATGAATATGAGAGACCTACCCCCAGTGAATGTTTTAAAGAAAAATAAAAGTTTAAATAATTCAGATCATTTGAATCATGAATCATTTGAATCAATGAAGATCATTTGGATAATACTGGATTCGTTAATGAATATAATAATGATTAAAACCAGTTAATACACCAAGAAATTAAGGGTTAAACATCTAAAACATCTACTGATTTAGAAATCCGCAGTCCAGTTGCAACCCATGGTTCTTAGTTCATACACACATGCGCACCCAAACACCGGTAACGCATAATAACATTATCCCTTCTATTAAACATATTTATTCCGTAACAAAATTTCAACAACAACGGAAGCTACACAATACTTGGAAATTAGAATACATACGAACCGGTTCAAACCCCGAGCTACTCGACAATAATAAATGGGATCATTAATCTAACATCGAAGCACCCGCCGGGAGCGGACGAAATTCTCAACAAACTTATTTAGAAAGTCGTCAAATAATTCGGAAGTTTCCATGTGGATTGTTGGGGTGCAACTGGTATTTGTAGTATTTTTTGTATAAATTTAAATTGTATATAGGGCGCGTGTAATGCGTACTAAATAGTAAGCTTGTATGACAAAAGAATAGTCATGAAACCGACATGCCCGAGAGTTTTTCATAAGAATTTCGAAGGTATGTAAATCTAAGTGTAATTACTGCATACTGTATCCTCCGCCGACTAAAAGTTCTACAGCTGTAAGGGGTTATTTCAATCAGGCATTATTGTGCAACATGCTTGAAAAGGAAAGTAGCGCCGACCCTATGTATAGTGCGGGAAGGAGTGTATAACACGACTTATTTCATTTACGCCAAGCTAATTTTAAATTACCTTTACTACAGCTACAGAAATTAACATTTGTGTTTGTTTAGCCCGACGCAATGTACTACTAGGCTTTTAGGCATTCATTAACAACCTCCGCAGCGCTGTTAGTGATGAACCGAGCTATGAGATGAAATGCTACGGGTTTAAACCCTGCACTGAGATACATGGTAGAGTTGAGGATAGCACGTTTAACACAATATACAATGCTGGAAATTCCTTCAAAATGAATGAGTTTCGGGCTTAGTCTGCGTATATTCGGTGTAGAGGTTGCTGACTGCCTCGGTAGCGTAGTTGTACTACGGTATGATTACAAAGCTGAGGTCTCGGGTTCGAAACCCGGGACGGGCAAAGTGATATTGGAGTTTTCTATTAATTATCAGCCTGGGGTCCGGAATTTGTGCCCGATATGGCGATAGACTCGCCGCCTATCACTTCATGGGACGGAACACACAAGGCGAAACGTGGGTGGTTGCACCTCTGCCTACCCCTTCTGGGAAAAAGGCGCGATATTTATGAATGTATGTGGATGCTGGTTAAATTTTATCGACTGAAAAAGAGATCATAGATGTGACTACTTTATTGTACTTACCAGTATAAAAAATCGGATAGTGGTATCATGCCGTTAAAGCCGCCCCGTTTAATCTAACCTACAGCTATCTTATACATTGCAAATGCCAATAAATAAAAACAAGCATGCAGCACAGTTAAAATATTTCCAAGGGATGGTAGGCGGAAACGCGTGGAATCGCCGATCAATAATTTACAGGGACTTCGTTAGCGCGGCGTATGAGCGCGCTGGGCACGCAGCGGATATCACAACTTCATACGGAGTGTGCGAGTGAAATATACACTGATGTATGTGTCCTGCTTGGAATATGTACATTCATCTTTATTTTAATATACGTAATTTAGTAGCTGTACTAACGCATGATAAGCGTAAGTGGTCAACTTTCCCTGCCTCGTTAGATTTATTCAGTGAGATTGCTGATGTCAATTTTTAATTCCGATAATTGTCCATTATTGTGGGCGTTGCTGGGCCACGGAATATAAAACTATTGCGAAATGATTTCCTTCAAAATAACTAATAAAATTATTTACAATTAGTTTACCAAATATAGGTATTAAACATTTACTACGTATTTTATTGTATCGGCTCATATACTGCAAGGCTCGGATCTACTCTACAATCGAGAGTACGATTGAGAGTGGTTATGCCATATACTCTACAATTCAACGTCTCTAAGTGTATGACCATTAGTTTTTGTCGTTCGCCAACACCAGTACGATACACGTATACGATAAATGGGACACCGATGGATAGAGTGAATGAAGTCAAAGACCTAGGAGTTCGTCTTAGCGCAGGGCTTACATTTCGCGATCACATCACAACCATTTGTAAGAAAGCCTACAGAAATTTAGGATTTATACTTCGTGTCACTCGGGGTTTTACTAATATAAACGCAATTAAAGTCTTGTATAACGCATTAGTAAGAAGTCAGTTAGAAAGTAATGCAGTTATATGGTCTCCGTATGAAGATAAATATATACTCATTTTGGAAAAAATACAGAATAAATTTATTAGACACATATACCTAAAACAATATGGCGTTTACCCGTTTTACCCGCTGATGTATCCGACCTTATTTATTTTAGGTATGGTCGGATACAATGAATTGAGAGTTAGAAGGGAACTTGCACTAGTGTCCTATATTTTTAAAATAATAAAAGGAAAGTGTCACAATGGGGAGGTATTGGAACAGGTGAGACTGTGTGTTCCGGACCGATATGTGTGGAGGCGGCGTAGGCCTGCATTGCTGGCTATCCCGCGCGCCCGCACTAATTTGCTAAAGGAGGCGCCGCTGACGCGAGCGCTCCGCACTCTCAACCATATTGCGGCTGAAATTGATATATTTCATTGCGCGCTGAATGAATTCACAAAGATAGCAACACGGATAATATGTTATAAATAACCCTTTATTTTATTATCAATTTTTTTTTTTGTAGTCTAACATAGTCTAAGATATGTATATATATATTTTTTTTTTTTTTATATAGTTATAAGATTATCGATGCTACTGTATTAGGTCTTAACCTGTAAAAGTAGTGTTATGTGGCAAATAAATAAATAAAATAAATAAATATAGTCCACCACGCTGGCCTACTGCGGGTTGGTGGACTTTACATACCATAGACATTCATTCTTACAAATTGCTATGGTATGCAGGTTTCCTCGCGATGTTTTCCTTCGCCGTTATAGTGTGTGGTGATTGACTATCAATACACATATAACGCCGAAAAGTCAAAGATATGCCCTGGGTTTTGAACCCGCGACCACCGTGAACATATAAGCAGCCGTGTCTGATCCGTTAACAACAGGCCACCACGCACTATTAATAATATTTAGAAATAATAGAAAAGCAAACATTTCTATTATTAATGCCAGAAAATAGCAAACCTTGTTTGTATTATGTTTGTATTGTAGCTCACAAACATTTCGCCTAGTTTTTAGTTCTAGACCGCAGAAAGCCTAGTTATGTGAAATAGTCGTCGTTTGGTGTCAGTAGAGCGGATGATGGTCGGCGCATGACTTGACGGCGAATGACTTCCGATTAAACTAGCCGCCGAACGATTGTCACTTTCAATTTCATCGGAATGAGGGAAAACTCACTTATTGCGCAAATTATAGGCAGATGAAACTGAAGAAAGCAGATTTGTTGTTAACTTTTTATGTTTTAAAGTACTATTTAACATATATCTAAGCCGCGGGTTCGATCTCCGCACCGAGACAAATGTTTGTGAGACCGAAAAGTCTCTTGTAGCTTCTGATATCCACGACACAAGACTTAATTGATCTTAATGTGGGTTCAGGACTATGTATGTGACTGTTGGGTGCATTTATTTATTTATAAATATATCGCGATTTCTTGATAATTAATAATGTCAATATAGAATTGAATATGGATTATTCCATATCTCCATCATTATAAATATCGCGTAACATTTTCGCACATTATAATTATGAAGTTTTGACTCGTGTCCCTAAGACCAGCAAGTTGTATAATTACAGTAAAATGTTCTGAAGAAAATAAAAAAATACATACTTACTCTTTTACGTCAGTCGCAGGCAAAGGCATGTTTAAAAGTTCACTTTCAACAGAGGTAGGTGGGGTTCAAGTATTTTACGCAGACAAACTAGACGGCTTAGTGCTAGCCTTTAATGGTGTTAGAAAAATAACTCAGGTGTGTGGCGTCCGCGTGCGACGAGTTATTGGTCTGGCTCGGAAAGCTATTCAGCCATCGTGTATTCTCAGAGTTACTACGTACTCGGAGGTTACCCAACTGCCTGCCGCAATATACATAAAATCTCTATTTATATATTAATGTTATTTTTTTTAATAAATAAATACACCCAAGTCACATTGGCATGTATTTTATATTGTCTATGCTCTGCAAAAAGGCGGGAAACCGATGCGCGCGCTTTTGAACATTATTTCTGTCAAGTCAGTAATGACCTAGCATCTCTTGGACTGGTTGTTTTATTGTGCTTCCACATTTATATCACACATATATAGTCCTGACCCCAAACTAAGATCAAATCTTGTCTCGTGGGTATCAGGAGCTACGAGAGACTTTTCGGTCACACAAACACCCAGACTCGAAATAAAATACTTGTGGTTCACACAAACATTTGTTTCGATACGGGTATCGAACCCGCGGCCTCTCGCTTCACAGCCGGCGTCCAACCAACTGCGCCACGGACGCTGTCATAATGATTACTCGATGATTGTTTCTGAGCTACATATTTTATGTAAAAATAATTGTTCATTATAACTGACGCGTCGCCCAATTCTGGACCTAAATAAAACACTAAAATGCTTTCGCCATGTTTTTAGACACATTAAATATTCGTTATGAACAAATTCTGAATATATCTTTTTACTGCGTTATTCTAGTAATATCAACCGTGTTAGCTCTTATTGCCTGGTTACCAAGACAGCTGAAAGCAGTAATCTCTTCTCTCCCTGCCCCTCGCATTGTCCATTCTACATTCTCAAGATCCATAGCTACGATTTCCTCATTGAATGTCGAATGGAGCTGTGTGGTCATTTTCCTTTCTTATGCGCTAACAAATCTCTTACCGGTTAGTGGTTACTCATTTTACAATCTCGCAGACTGTGTACAACCGCTTCGTTTGTAGCATCGCATCCACTCTATCAGTTTTCTAAGTTATCCGTCTTATTACGCGATGTTCATTTATGTCTAGAAAAATAATACGTGGGAATTAATATAATCACTCAAAAGGTCAGCGATAATAGCAGCGCACAATGTTTATCTTGCAGTCATCAATTTTTATCATGAAGCACTGCCACCCATCGAGCAGAGCCGTACCTTCACGACCTTAATCCCGGCGGGCGGGGCCGGCAGACGATAAATTGTGGAGCGAAACCGTTATCCGTCCCACTGCATCAATAGCCCCCCTGTAGGGCCTGACATGTCAACGACACAAGATTACAGGTATATCTTGTGATCAAATTCACGAATATTCCCTATTCTCAAACTAGGCATAGTCTGTATTTTGAAATTGTATTATTGAAGTTAACGCAGTTCAAACTTTAAAATTGATGGGACATAGTTCGATAAAACGAATCCTTAGTTTACCGTAGGTTGCAGACTACGCATTTATACATCGTACGAAGAATATAACATAAAATACGCAATCGTATTTTAATGTGCCTATGCTGGGATGACTCGCCCGGGATTGTATTAAGCCATTAGATTATTTTAAAGATAAATCTTCATACTTCAACATCAGATCTAACACTATTTTGTCTCTTCAAAGTTGAACGTTTAGAGAATTATTTTACATAATATAAAGTCGCGAGTGTTCAGTAAATATCTTTATCGGTCGCGCAATAGGCACAGTTAACTCTTGTGACGTTGGTGTGAGCCCGAGGGCGGAGGGCGCGGCGCCGGATCAGCGCCCATCGCACCTGCCGTCACGCTCCATGCACCAACACTTGTACATGGGAACCTACACTCACTACTTGACTAATTACTATTATTAACCAAAGGTATTTTATAACAGGAACGGCTGTACCCAAAAAGATTGCTGGGGAAGTCTGTGTTCGGCAGGCAAATTACTGCGGGTGAAGATAAGATTTCATATTGCATTTAATGGTAAATTAATTGATGTGTACCCACGTATAAAATTTATGAATAATTCCTGCCGAACGAATTATGACTAACTATTTGAAATAGGAGTTACACTAGCTAATTTCGGTCACAAGAACTTTGTTTTGTACAAATATGCATTTGATCTGAATCGACAGACCGTTTATTGTTACATTAATATAAAATAGAAAAATGATTGCAAAATTCAGAATTCCATGCAATTACTCGCTGTTGAGCTACAGCGCCTCGCAGCAGGACTCCCTGGCTGTACCACCTCGCTTCCTATCAATGTCTGCCGTTATTTAAATTGATAATAGCCGAGATTGACACGCTATTATATTACGCTATAGCAAATAAACGTGAGCAGATAATCTGGTGAATGGCGGTGATTTCGCTGCGGAAATAATCGCAATGCGTTCAGAATTGTGACTCAGTATTAGTTACTTAGATTAAGACAATTAATCTTCATTATCTTAAATAATGTATCTGTGCGTTGAACCACTTTATGATTGGAAGATTGCTGTACTGTTCTTAAATGACGATTGTAGGTACCTAGTCACAATAGAAGTAGTTATCAACTTGGGAAGTATCTAAGAATAAGCTCAAAATGCATGCAAACAAAATACAGTCTTAGGGTTAAACGTGCCCTTCAGCAAGACCACGTTAAAGAAGACGAATACAAGTTGAAAATGATATTCTTTCGTAACAATTTATTAATATTTTTATGACAACATTCTCGTTGAATCTCCTGTACAGCTATGGTAAGCGGTAGTTGGAAAGTAAAAAGCGGTTATGTTAACACGTTCGCTGATAACCGACGCGATGCGAGAGTGTTCGACGTGGCTAATGCCTGGTTTTTCATCGGCTATCAATACCAGTTAACATGCCTCGGCGGCGGGGAATCAGTCTCACTGTCACTCCTCATTAGCTTTAAATCACTTTGCTACAACCGGGTTTTTTGTAGGGTACTGTTGCTCTTACAAATTCATCATACTAAGACATAGTTGCGTCTTTGCGATACTCTTCGATCTCAAGGATATTTATGTGTCAATAGTGCTATCAAAGTATCTCGATCTAGTGGCTGCAAATCGTTCGTTGGGATTTGTTTTTTATTCCCATGCTCCTTTGTTGTCTTCAAAAGCTGTAAATGCTGTCCTAACTTTTAAAAGTTATATTATACGATTTATTTGCAAAGTTCTTTTCTTCCTTCTTTAACAGCCTCCGTGGCGCCGTTGACTAGACGCCCACTGTGAAACGACTGGCCGCGGATTCGATCCCCGCTGTTTGTGAGACCGAAAAGTCTCTTGAGTGTCTGATACCCACGACACAAGACTTAATTGATCTTAATGTGGGGTCAGGACTATGTAAGTCACTGTTGGGTGTATTTATTTATTTCTTATTTATTTATTCCTCATTTGCAGAGCCTCAGAAAGTTAAGATAAGCTAGGCGGTCGGTCGCGAAATCATAACCTAAATCTGTCTGCAACTTGCAAATAAAAAAGCATTTTGCGTCGACCCCAATTACGGTGGGATGAGGTCAAGTAAAAGGAGAGTCGTGTGAATTACACTAGTGAGATTCACGTACTGTGTTACATCTCGCATATCACTTTATATGTATCTAAAACTTTACAGTGTAATAAAAACACATAGTCTAAATCGCCGTGGGTACTCAGTTAAGCTGTTTACAATTCGCAATTAGCATTCTTACTTTTTAAACGAAACAAAAATAAATTTAAAAAACGCAAATCCAGATTTATGTCCATAGTCTCAAAATTAATTCAATTAATCTCCCTAACAACGTGGGAATTTGAAAACAGTAGGCTTGCAACACCAGCGGCGGCTGAACTCGAACGGAGAAAGCTCAAATAAAAGGGTTATAAATTAAAGGAACGTCCAACTGTCGTGCCAAGGACAGCCCTGGGCTGCACTCAGACCAATATATTGCACTCTCGAATGAATTTATTTTTAATTTGCAAACATGTTCGCTCATGTTGGGTTATTTCCTGGAAAGGTAGTCGTTGTTAGTAGTAAAGTAGTAATATTTTGCGTTACCTATGTGTATGAAAACGCGTGTTGCGTCTATCCTATGTGAAGGATGGATTAGGTGAACAGAAAGCGGTAAAATTATATTGAAAACATTTGTTGCAGTACGAAAATAAGATCGCGGCTTCTTGTTTGACATCTAATTAACTTAATCAATTGTGCCGCAATCAAGGTGCAAATACAATGCTTGTCAACAACAGTTATTGTTAAAAAAAATTAAACACTTTTTGAATAACGTAAGAAAACGAATGACAACCTCTTAATTTATAATATTCACCCTTTCCTTAACCAATTGCGTAATAAAATATCACAATTTACAAATCTCAAACTTTAAGAAATACATTTAAAACTCCAATTTACATGTCCAATGAATAATTTATGAGTAAAGTAATTAATCGAGTGTTGATAAGCCGAGTGTAACTCTGGCGTCTTCGCGAGGAACATCGCGGGGCGTAGGAGAGTAGGGGGGAGGGGAGAGGTACCGGTCTCGCGCCCTAACTTTTAACAATTTCACATAACAGACGGGAATTAAATCCACCGTGTGTTGTTATTCCGAGGCCAATTTGAATGAGATAATATATGCGGTGAACTGGCATAATTATGTTGAATGGAAGGTAATCTTCGGCATTCTGTTTGGCACTGCACTTACGCAGGGTTGGTGCTGCTCTTATCATTAGATGCAATGAAGACACTGCAGTTGCAGAAAAATTAACATATCGCTCATCAATTACTACTTTGTCTGGATAGAGTTGTCAACAGGTGCATACTGCAGACTAGTCACATTAGTCGATGCTGTGGTGAATTTCACGAAGTTGTAAGTAACAAACTAGAAAATATAGTTATATTTATGGTCGACTACGGCCCAAATCTTCTCAAAAGAAGAGAAGGTCCGCGCCCTGCAGTAAGACGTGGATAGTTTTGATTAATAAACAGGCAAGAGCTAGTTAAGCAAGGCGGTAGCTAATCTTGACTTTAAACTATGTCGATTAGATTTGCAACGATATTAGGTAGTTCCACTGTCTCACGGAGAATATAAAACCTTTTCGTTTGATTTATTACTGTTAGATCGCGAACATAGTGATACGGTTTTGATGAATAGTGATAGGATTCAATAATCTCTGAGTTAGCAGAAATATTTTCCCACAGATCTAAATCAACCATTCAGGCAGTGCGTGTGCATAATGTTTGCATAACTTGCATCTAACTGACGCCCATTAAACGCGCATCTAGAATTCATATTATCTCTATTACTTTAAATACTTTATATTCTGGATTAATTAAAAATAGCCAAGTTGTCTAGCTTTACAGCTTAATAAGAGAACTAGATGGTAGTAGTATTTCTGTCTTGCAGGAAACCGAAGTGTAGTAACAGTTTTGTTGTTGCGTTTTGTTTAATTACGTTTTTTTTAGGCATAAATAACTTTACATTATTCTTTTCCTTTCTTAATTAGCTCTCTTTGGCTGGCAATGTTTTTATTAAAATATGGACGTTCTTATACAATAATTAAACCACCAATAACGCTGTAACTATATTTGTCGGCCCATACAACCAAGAAAAATCTGCAGCAATTTTTGCACAATACCAATGCCCTCTTACTCTCATAATAACTATTAACAAAGGACATTCGAAAACAACATTCACACACTTAACGAGGGCATTATACAAAAACGGCCCGAAGGAGGTAAATAATCGAGGACACAGTCTATAAAAGTGCGTATTTCACAACAAACGCAGTTTTTGCGGACGCCGGCTCCAGAAGCACATCATTTGAATTCACCGAACGTATTCACAACACAATAAATTGAACGCAACTCACAATATACTAGTAGATGGGTAAACAACGCGTAAATTGACTAGGTCAATGAAACCATCCTGGGTGAAATAAATAAATAAATGAACTCAACAGTCACATACATGGTCCGCACTCCACACTAAGATACAAGTCCTGTGTCGTGGGTATCAGAAACTACGAGACTTTTCGGTCCCATAAAGACCCAGACCCAAAACGAATACCTGTGGTTCACACAAATATTTGTTTCGGTGCGGGGATCGAACCTGCAGCCTCACGTTTCACAGTCGCCGTCTAAACAACTGCGCCACGGAGGCTGTCAATACTTGTGGACTACAAAAACATTTGTCGAAGTGCGGGGATCGATCTCGTAGCTATTCTGTTTGCCGGTATCTAACAAACAGCGCTTGGGTCTATATATGAAACCATCTTGGGTGAAAAGTAAAAGATGAATGCGAGAATCTTGCAGATATCTGGTAAATCGCAGCAAGTATTAATAACACATTACTCGTGAAAGTGGACACGAGAAATCACTTTAAAAATAGTTTCTGTTTATTTATACTGCCACGACAAATTGACTGCACTGTCACTTGTAAGATACTTCTTAGATAGTATATTAATTACAATAATAATAGAGACAAGGTTCTATACATAAAATATATATTAATAATATGTGTGCCTACTTAATAAAGAAATAAATACTACTGATAGAATTGTAGTGCAGATACTAACAATTAATTGGCAAAAGAAAATTATCTCTCATATGTCAGAATAATATTGGTACCCTACTAGAATCGTGTATTCGTGAGCCGATCCCGAAATGCAACTCTTGCGTGTATCATTTTGGACGGTTTTAAATTGTAGTCTACAGTGAGAAGATAAGAATATACTACAGCGAACAAAATAAATAGTATCTACATATAGCAATAAATAATATTATGTACCATTAATTTACATTTATGCGAGGACCAGTTTGGGCGTAAAAAATAAATCCACAAATTATTCGGCGCCAGTTTAAGTGGTATCTATTACTCAAGTAGACAAATTTATACGGACACTCACTCTACCTCCATCCATACTATTTTAGATCTTCCTATATCTTATAATCTTAATATATTATTTTATTTAAAACAAAATGTTACCTTATTGCTTGAAGTTACGCAAGTCATAAATATGATAAACAATCTGTTTAATATCATAAAAAATGTCTCACACTTAATGACCCTTCCGATCAAGCTTCTTTATAAGTTAGTTACTGCCTCCGGCGACTCGCACTATTTTATTTTTTAACCTAGTAGATGCACTGCTACAGATCTGAAACTACTATATTTATCAAAAAATATCATGTATAAACAGACGTACTTTTACAATTTAATAATATTTTACTTTGAAACCCTCGCGTGACTAGTCTTCTCATATAGATGGTGATTTATAAACCACGTACATAATTGCACTCAAAACCTAAAGTTTTGATTACCCTTAAAACAATAAAACATTTAACCTTTATCCATGATTTTATTAAAAGCCATTGAACAGTATATTTCGTGACAAAAAAACATAGACAAACATGTATACGTTTTGCATTATTAATTAGAATACATACGAGTATAGGCCCATATGAAGTTTTGTTTCGCAACAAATGCTAATCGCTGGCAACATTAACTTGCTCATCTGCTGAGTTATGGCCGAGCATTAACATTTCAAATAAATCTGTTTGGAAACAGCCGTATTGGGTTTTGCATATGACATAAATAATGGAGCGAGTGTATAACTCTACTATAATTAACATTTCCGAGAGAATGATATTAGCAAGTTCTAGACGAGTGACGTAAGCTTGAAAGTGAATCAAGCGGCTCGTGACTGGCGTGACGTGAATTCAAATCGATCTTGCTATAAGGGAGTTTGTTTGCCTGCATCTTTCTCTAGTTTCTATTGTTGAAATTTCAGCTTCATTGTTAGGCTTCCCGACAAAGTCATAAAATTCTGCCTCTAATATTGACTAACCTAGTTAATTTGCTTTACGATTGCGTGGTAGACTATAGCTCAATTTCCTATTCGCTGAAGAAGAGTTATTGCTAACCAATAATGTGGAGACTGGATAGAGCACTTAAATCTAGCATTTATCATACAACAGTCATTAAATATAACTATTAACTAGCATAATTTATAGGAATTTAAACGAAAACAATAATCAGCGAGTGTTGTCGCGTGCGTTGCTACATCGACTGCTGTGATTTATGTGCTGTTCCGTACAGCAAAGTTTACGCAATAGTTTGTTTATGTAACCGGCGGACATTATAGCATTGTTATCAATCTGTCAAAACGCTCGCCATTAGTGCACCATTATTGCGTTTCCATTATCCAATAGATATATTACTTGGTCGTCAGTTGCTAGCGTAGTATACGGAGAATCAGTAGGGAAACCCAAGAACGTCTCTCCTAGTTTGCAATACACACGATGCAAGACAAATCTGGGACGTCCACCCACTAGGTGGTCAGACGACCTGGTAAAGGTCGCGGGACGTCGCTGGATGCAGGCTGCCTCCAACAGTTCACTGTGGAAATCATTGGGAGAGGCCTATGTTCAGCAGTGGACTTCCTTTGGCTGATGGATGGATGGATGGAAGACATATCTATGAAACTAACCACCCTCGCAAAGATATTCATACCGGTCTAGTTCTATGGAATATCGGCGACATTTAGCATGTCATATGTCCACCTGGTTGGTGCATTTCGAACGCCGCGTTCGAAGGTATTAAGTGTAGCGTGCATTAAAAAAGAATCATTATACATATAGACTAATACATTGTGTATTGGCTTGAAAACCCTATAATTGTACGTTAGCTTACACTTGGTACATAACCAAAATGTAATTTTTACAGAATTGGATTTACAAAACTCCGATCTACTTACAACATTCCACACCCGATACATCGTTTTAATATTTCATATGTCACATCTACCATACTGTATCTCTGAGCTCTGTGTTTGAGGCGGGCCACGCGCTGCAAGGCATGTGGCGAGCGGACCACGGGCGGGGCGCCATCCATCTACAACAAAACTTTTTATACACCGCAGATCCGTTTAGCAGTTAGCACCGTCTGTTGTCTCACCGTCATATTCGCCATAACATATGTTTTTTTTTGGTATCATCTGGTACCTCGTTTGTTTTTATTATATAAGTTTTAAGGTGTTATATCAAATAAAAAATATTTGCAAAAAATTGGGAAAAAATTGATTGACATTATTGTTCTCCCATTGGATTAGTAGAGGCGTATATGCATTGTGTTCCATAATAACCCGAGGTCAATTTCCACACCTGGTAATTTAATTAACGTATTTTTTTATCTAAAAGAAAAAACAGTAACGGAATTTCTTGATAATTTTAAAGTAGTCCATAAGGCAATTAGCAATTATAGTTATTCAACGGATATCGAAATCAAATCAAAATTAATCATGGTCATTATTGGTTATCAATCAACATCCTTTATTTATCACATAATTATCCCAATAAAAATAACATAATGTCTCGCCAAGTTATACCTTCTCTATGTAGAATGCATTGCAATGGCCCTTAAGTACAGACTACACAGTAGTCGATTGTCGTGTCATTAAAAAAAAAGAACACTGTTAGGCCTTAGTCACTCCAAAAGTCCATCATTGGACAAACCTACAAACTCTACTAATAACATATAATGAGGAGGGCTCTGGGATGGACCGTCGTACAGCATTACCGCGGCCTGCAGTTGCCAGTAATTGGCGGTAATCGACGGTGCCGTTAGGACAAACCGTCTGAACCCTTATCATCCACCTCTTTATTACTTCATCTGACCTTTAGGGCTGGTTGGTGGTGATCTCTGATTCGTTGAAGATACAATTTTTTTCTTCTGTGTATCGTTAACTTGGACTGCCTCGGTAGCGTATTGCAAAGCTGAGGTCTCGGGTTCGAATCCCGGGTCGGGAAAAGTGATATTGTATTTTTCTATTCATTATCAGCCCGGAGTCAAGAATTTGTGCCCGATATGGCGATAGGCTCGCCCCCTATCACATCGTGGAACGGAATATACAAGGCGAACCGTGGGTGTTCTGGTAGCACCTCTGCCTACCTCTTCTGGGAAAAAGGCGTGTGTTTATGTATGTATGTATGTGTATCGTTAACTTGGCCTGTGACGTTCCGTCTCCGTCATTAGTTTGAGAATCGTCCTTGATGTTATCAAGTCCATGCCTTTGTGATTTACTTCGAGGCCTCGACACCTCTACGTTAAAATTTGGCGTACATTACCTAGTCACCCTAGGAAATCAGAGAGATTTTGTGTTTATCACTTTTCCAATGCACAATATTTTTTTTATTTTTTCCTTCTTTTATGTCCATCCCAGGGTAGTCGGTAACAGATTGCCTGGAGCGATACGACCGCCTTTTGTACTGCTATTAATTAATTTGTTTTATGGTTAAGTTTTATCTAGTTTTGAGGAACTAAATCTATCCTCTGGCTACTATACTTCTTACAAGACAACTTCTTATATCGCAAAAGGAGTAGCGAACAAAACCAATGACAACCAACAACAAAAACACAACAATTTGAAAACAACAATTCCTTTTAACATCCGAGCCGCAATTTTAACGAGTTCAGCCCTAACCTCAGTCGTGTAATGAACGTTCATTCAAATTGATATTTAGATTACCCATTTAAGCGAAGTAATAGTGAGTGCGGGTTAATAGCTGGTTAAACGCGGGCAGACGCACGTCGCGTAATAGAAGCGAGATTGCAGGGCGCGGCGCTAACTACGCGTCGATTGAAAAATTAAACCATACGCAAAAAATATTATGTTGACGTGAACATTGTTTAGGCAAATGAGATGGATGACGTGGTACTCGTGATGAGGGTATGTTGCAAATTATTGGATGAGAGTACTGCGGTCTGTAGTCACTTTCCGTACGGATACAAATCGACTGCCGGCAGCTTTTGGAATCTCTGCCAATCTAAGTCACCGAATGAAACATTACAGTAGGCAGTAGGTAACAACTGGTAATTCACATTGTTTTTTTTATTGCAGTGAATGGCTGGACGAGCATGCCATTCGCCTGATGGTAAGCAAAACGACGGCTCACGAACAGTTGCAAAACCAAACAACACCATGAATTACAAAGCAATTATGTTATTCCACTGCGCTCGCCATCCTGAGACATGAGATTTTAAGTCTTATTATGGCCAGTAGTCCTTCAAACCAGAACACAACAGTGCATTTGCACTGCTGTTTGGTTTACTGTCACACAATGACGCCATCCCGATTGAACCAACACATTTGTATGTACTATCGCTTTAACGAATTACAATAAGGCTCTACCACTCACTAAATAGAAACTTACGTCACAAGGAGTTCTTGAATAAGTTGAAGATACCTTATTACGTCGCTGTAACTATTTCAACAGTGATTAGAGGCTCTTAACGTGTTAAGGAACCCTATAATTTTGAAAGATAGACGAAATTTAGGCATGATCAGGGCTACATTGTGGCATTTCTTTTTTATAGCAACTGTTGTTAAAAATATTCTTATACGGCCGAACAGAGATGGACTATTACCTCTCGAAATTCGATTCAATTATTATTTTTCAATCTACTTAGCTTAAAATTCAATGCGTATTGCTTATTTTGAGAAAACAATATACGAGTATACCTTGTGTACAGTAACCTTTTTTAGGCAGATACGGGCATGTCTGCTAGCAAAAACATACAAATTATGCTATAGCTTAAACTATTTGGACAATGGATTACTTCACGGTTCTTTTATGAATTGTTAATACTTGGTTTCCAGTTACTACGAAGGATATTACAAACATTCGAGAACAACGGCCTACACACAACCTCGTGTAATTGCATTGCGCCCGTGGTCTAATGACGGTGCCCGGCCGACATAATGATAGCCGGCAGCGACTCGGCGTAATCGCCTACAACGCACGGGGAACACTCGCACGATTTAGAAGTTTGTACCGCGGAATGCTGTTCAAAGAAACGTTTTGAAAACTTAAAGCAAGAACTTTTAATGAGTGTTTTGTTTAAGTATAAAATAAAAAACTTATGGGACCTTGAGACAAATATTTTAAGAGTTTTTAGTTAAAATAAATACAACTTACGATCCCTTCCTATTTTTTTTCCGAAATAAAGCCGATAATCTAATGCAAGTAACCTACATCTTATTTAACACATTGAAATAACTAGTCAAATTTTATTCCGCCAAAATTGGTCAAAGGTGAGCATAGATTTGAACTTGCATACTACAAAACAATCAAGAGATTGTGCTTCATCGGAGCTATGAGAGTTAAGACTATTACTGTTATTTAGTAATCTGCTACCAACAATTTACACACGCCATCATTCAAAACCAGTTTCGCATAAACATTTCAACACGTTTTTGCAAATCAGTTTATTGATGTGCGTCGATCGGTGTTAAAATGATTGGACTATTAAACTTTTTATACATTTCCATATAAAGTTTATATATTTTTTATTGTAAATTTAATTTCAAATTAATTATATTATACGACTGTATTTTATTTGACATTTATGTCGCTTTAAAAGAGCGTAATAAACTGATTTACATTTTTATTGCAGTAAAAAATATATATACTCTTAAATGTAGCTGACTATATATATAAAAGAAAATATTTTAAATTACGTAATTATTATTATTGAAGGTTAGAAAGTAGTGAATAATAAAGTTATTTCTTTTGTATTCAACGCGACCATTAGATGCAGGTATGTTCATATTATACTAGAGCATATCGACATCATCATTAGATGATGATACAAAAGTTTACAACTGACGACCACCGGATCTAATCTTGACACTCACATATCATTTGGTAACATTAAAAGTCACTGCAATGAATTTTATTAGAGTAAAATCGAGCTGTAATTTAGCGTTCAACAGCAACAAGCTTACTAGTTCTCGATCCCAATACCACACAATTAAAATGGGGTGTAAAGATAAACCAGCCGATATTTAATACAGTGTAAGATCTGTTTGTGTTTCTCATGAACCATATCCGTTTGCTTGTTTGAGGTAACACTCATATAAAACTGAGTGATATGATATTTAGAGTGTATATTTTGTTTTTAGGTTTGATGGGGGAAGAGACGGAGCGCCATGTCTGCCGTGATGAGCACCCTGTCCATGATCAGCGGCGGCCGGCGCGCGCACCGCAAGCTCGCCTCCAGGTAACTACGCATTTAAATACTGAACCGGCATAATTATAGCAATTGGGGAGAGATCTTGCAAGCTGATGACATCTATCCCACCAATTATATTAAAAAAAATTAAAAGTGAGTTATTATTGTAACACTTTATCCGGCAAAAAGTTAAAACCAATGATAGCTACTTAATACCTAAATCAACAGTACCTTATCATAATAGCTTAGCTTGAATCGAAGAGCAATGCGGACATAACTGTCAAGTCTGTTCTATATGAATATGTTCTATATAATGAAAAAGCAAATCGCTTTTCGCGAATACCATTTGAACAACCATCTTTGCAAGCAGAAATAAAGCACAGGAAATTGGTTCTCAGAGACACTGACGAGCTCATGATTATCTCTGCAATAGTCTTGCCCCCATATTTCTTCAAAACATTATTGTTTATGGCAAAACAGTTTTTACCAAGCTTACATTACCAAGCAATACAAAGTTAAATAAAGCATCGACACGGGTGGCGACTGGCGGCGTGTTTCGGAATGCCTCGATACCGACAGATTCGCCCAATTACCATACTGGACCCTACCCGCTGTTCGCGTGGGCTGTGCTGCCACCATCCTGCTTAATTGACAACACTGAGCGAATCCCTTTTTGGGTGGAGGATAAGTGCCGATACCACTTCAGTACATAGTGGTTTCTTTGTAACATTGCTACTGAATTGTTTTTTGTTCTTAATACAATTGACACTATTTGACTTCTTTGGTCTGTATGTTGTTGTTTTGTGAAGAAGACGAATGTTGGATTTTGGGTAATTAAATTCCTTTTTCAGATTATTTTTCATACATCATTGATTGATGTTGAGTATTTTGTAGTGATTGATGAGTTTTATTTAAAGTTAAGTGAAAATAATCTATTATCTGTCGTAATTAATTACCGTGTGCTCTTATTGCAAGATCAAGAAGAAGAAAAAAAGGCTTATGATTGAATGAAAGGTGTGCGTAACAAAAACTTTATAAAACCAGTCTTGGTCAAATTGAAAGCTCATAAACGGAATTTCGCTTATTTTTTAATACAATTAAATTCAGATTGACAGGGCATAGTGATTAAATATTTTAAAACAAAATCGATGCAGTTATTCTTGTAATTTTGTATTGAATACATCTAAATTTTCAGAAGATAGATTTTAAAACACCTTCAAGGTGTTTCCTAGTAAGTGTTAAGTTCTTTTATTCTATTTATCGCTTCTGTCAGCGGAGGTGTCAGTAACTCGATATTTTTGTTGCCCAAATATGTAACCGAGTCACCATTTCAAGGCTAGAGACATTTTTTGTAGTAATTACGTGACAGCATTCGTATCAGATTGCTTTTGTAAATATAGATCTTGCTGGTTGCGGTGTTGAATAACTAGATACCTTAGTGTTGTACAAAGACATATACATTAATTTATCTTTAGCAATATCGCAATTTTACATTATGAAACCAAAACACCTATAATGTCATGTCAGATTGTGTCATAGGTATCAAAACCTATGATATCTATGAAACAATCTGACATGACCTCCGTGATCTTTGGATCGTCAACACCTGGATCCAAAATAAATATTTGTGGGCCTACATTTGCCTGGGTGTTGGAATCGTAAGAACCCACGGCCTCTTATTCCCTAGCCGAGTCTCATCCAACTACGCCACAAAGGTTATCACTGTTGATATTAGTATTGACTAGCAATTTCATGGTTCTAATAGTATTGTTGTCGGCAGCCGCAAGTCGGGGCAGTTCTCTGACGCCGGCGAGGACCGCGGCCGCACGCACCATGACCTTCACAAGCAACAGCGGTCTGCCAGCCTGGTAAGTATTAACAAACATAACTAGATCGTAGTGATTCTTACAGTGGATACAATAGTATAGTATACGCTAGATCAACGACTAACATTTTTGCTTTGAGACTTGGAAGCTTTACTGCTGGTAGGTTTCTCAAATGTGAGAAGCCGCCTGGTTGAAGGACATTGTAGCCAGAGTAATTACTGGACATAATGAGACTTAATATCTAGTGTCTCAGGGTGGCAAGCGCAGTGTAATACCAAGCATTGCCTTGTAATTCACAGTATCGCTTACCATAAGGCGAATAGCATGCTCGCCTCGCCATTCATGGCAATAAAAAAAAGTACATACATGGAGGAATCACAACTGTCCTAAGCTGTAAAAATAATACATTATCTAAATGTTGGCAAAGTACACACAATTAATATAAAAGTAGACTGAAATAATGAAGAAGCTGCAAATAAATAACAGGCTCGCTTGATGGTGAATCATCGTCGCTCATAAACACTAGCAACATTAAAAAATCTAAATGCTTAGTCATCCTCAGAATTCAGATAATCACTGATCCAGAAAATAGTATGGTTTATTTAAAAGCGTCCGAAGAATAGCTTACAAACTCATCGAAAGGTCATGAGCGTCACTTAAAACTGATATTTTTGGAATCGAACTAATAGTTTCAAATCAATCGGAAATGCGTGAATCATTTAACTAAAATGCATGAAATACCGTATGTACTTCACAGAAATAATAAAGTACAGTGTACCGAACTATGTTAATAAAAATGAAACAGGAAATACAGTTTGTTGTGGATCCCCGCGGCACCAGCGTCGCTCCAAAACTGTACTCATCTGAATATTCATAAGAGCTTGTAAAGGCTTACTCGTGTGTAAATCATTTTATATTGTGGCAGCGCGGAAGCTGTTCATATGCCCATTGATTTAAAAAAAACGGTTGTATATTATTTGATAAATACGTAAATCTTTGCAATGTATTAGAACTTTATCCCATTTCTAACGCCGTGCTTCGTCATAACAAATCATTCAATAATTGTATTTTCTAAAATCCAAAATATCTATTTTGAGATAAACGTTTATGTCCATTGTCACTTTACCCAGCTATAACTTGATACACCCCGAAGTTAATGATAACGCGTCTTCTGGTCGTGAGGGTTGACAAACAGAACATACAACACAAATTTCCTACATCGATCCTATGCCGCAAAAACATATAATTTTACTCCCCAACTCTCCAATAGTCAATATCCAGTAATCAATTGATTCCAACCTCGATGATAACTATCAAACAATAAATCAATATGACGCCAACGTTCTCCCACACCCTCTCGACCCAATTACAACTAGCATCTGCAGACAGACTCGATGCCTAATGGTCCATTGTTCGATTCCCGTTGTGGGCGCTCCCCGGGGCTATGCTCCTCCATCATTAAACCCAACGCTCGGTGCTAGAACTGACGGCGAATTTACATAATTTTATCGGTTAATTGCGATTTAGAATTAACGGCTTGAATTGTTCTGCGATAGCGTGTAAGAAATATTATTTTGATACTAGTTGCCGCAGTAGGCGAGCAGCTTCTTGGAGTGGATACATTAATTTGCAACAAATACAAAGTATAGCAAAATGAATACAACAATTATAATTAAATTATATTCTGGATAATATTTATTTTCTCTTGTATATGAAGGTAATTAAGGAGTAATGTGTAATTTAACAATTTCAAAGTATTTTGATTGACGCTTTTAAGTATAAAAACGTATTACTTTCGTTATAACTATTAACAAAGTAAATAACAATAAAATGATGCCAACATTTAAAACATAATCAAACATAATTACTACAATAACTTGTTATTACGTCTCTACCTTGGTCACATCCTGTCCTTAACCTACAGAATACCAGCACTTGTCTGTACATAACACGCAATTGATTAACAGTTTCTAGTTTCTACAATAGACAACAAAACCAGAGCTAATAAATAGCGCGCTTATCTTGCGGTGCGTAATTATCGGTGTAGTGTATATCACCTAGATACGCAGTAACGTATCACAGGATTTAGCACATCGTAAATTAAGAAAAACAGCATAATATTTTTACGACAAAAGCCCAAAGAATGAACCATCTATGAATATAAAACTGTTTAAGTCCCACGGATAGATTATGTGCTTTTACATTTATAAAATTTTAAAAGAGTGAAGACTTCACACTTGCTTAATGCGGTTTGTTTAACGAAACAATAAATTAAATACACTATATAGTGCTTTTATTTTCTAAAGTATAAAATAATTGACAAACTGATCACAATGAAATCATTAACAATTTTTAAGTCAGGATTTTGTCTATCCCACGCAGCCTCGGGTCATGTCTCCATGGCTATATGTTAAATACGCCCCTGTTCATGCTTGTGGGGGGCGGATGAGCGGGGCCCACGCACCCACACGCTGTGGGCCGTGATTTATAGCACCATCGATATTGTGCTAACCATGTACCGATTATTTATCGATACATCGGTACGTGAGCCCTTTATAAGGATCTTTGAAGGTTTCCTATGATATGCTGTAGGTTTGCCGCATCTTATTGTCAAAGAGACAATTTACATTTGTGACAATCATAATCATCGATGAATAATGGTGACACCCACGCCTTAAAAAGTATATTTGATCTGACTATTGGTTATATAGAATTTCAAAGAATACAATAAACTAAAATCAATGTTAAAATAGTTTAACATATCTATCTGTAGATAATATTTCAATTAGTTGTTTAATCTAAATATCAAGATTGCAACAATATTGATTCGCCAACAGTAGAATTCTTAAGGTTTATCGAAGTAGTTCTTTCACTTTTGGCCTAAGAAACATTAAAGGTAAAACAATACGATTTGGTTTGTTGATGATAAAGTTTAGGCGATAGTAGACAAATACTATGTATACTAATACTGTTTGTGCCCTGCAAACCCAATGTGCTAACCTGATAATGTTTGTAAATAGAAGCGGCAGTCAGAACGCGGCGTGTGCCGGACGCGTCGCGCTCCAACACCGCCGCTCCAATACTGTCCAATAAATATCCGATTAATTACGTGGAATGCGCTCATTTCTATAAAAAATATATAGTATGAGTGAAGCAAGTAGCGGAGTTGTTTGAATTGACATCAATTGCCATGAGCTCGCGCCAAATATCTGAAGTCGGAGGATAAAGTAGGACAGAAAAAGCAATTTCAATACTTTACGTAACGCCTTCATCGAACAAATTATGTATTAAAAAAGGTATCGTAATGCTAAAAAAACATAAATATCAAACTAATACTACGTAAAATATTCAAATGAACGCTTTAAATACAAACATCCCTGTGTTAAATCAGCTGACATATTAACTCCTTCAGGCAGAGGTTTTCCTGGTAGTAACCAGGTCACCCGCGTTTCGCCTTGTTTATTCCGTCCCATGACATGATAGGGGGCGAGCCTATCGCCATATCCGGCACAAATTTCTAACTCCGGTCTGATAATGAATATGAAAATCCTTACTGAAGTAAATATTTACCTACCTACTTATGGTATTCATGTTTTCTTCCTCAAGTAAATAATTTCCTAAAGCTTTCTTAAAGGATAATAAGCGCAACCCTAAATAACCATTAATAAAGCCTGTATAATTACGCCGCTGCCGATTACCCAGCCTCAATGCTTGCTCTTCAAATACTCTATACTTACTCCCAAGTACGCTTGCCACGTCATTACATAAATACAGATTAACTGGGAGTACATACAGTGTGATTACGTCGAGATGCAAACACAATTAAACACAACTTGTGTGGGTAAGTGGATATGTCATTAGGCTACTCACATCCGTAATGTTACTGTAATACCTAATAATTACGTTATTTATATAATTTGGACATTTTGGACAACATCCGCTATGATGTTTTGCTTATATTTGCCTGGATCCCAAAATGAAGCATGATTAGTGATCGTTATCATCATCATCATCAGCCCGTTGCAGTCGCCTGCTAGACACAGGCCTCTCCCAAAGTACGCCACAGAGCCCGGTCTGCTGTTTTATGTATGATTTAGTCGAACATGTTTATTTTATTTTTGTTAGTTGTAGTATGTTTAGTTTTGGAACACTTACATAATGTTAAACCTTTCTGGAATTTTCTTAGCCCTTGGTATATTAATGTAATTTGGTCTGGTTTACATCATTTTGGAAAAACAAAGCACTTTTTAACATTGGATGTTTATTAAACCTTCAACATAAATACCAATAAAATGTAAGGACTTTCTTTAGGTACAAACTGCAAGAACATGCTCTTGCAATAAACTAAGAGGGATGTTTAAAAAATAAATTAAATTATGAGGCGCTACTATTGAGATACCTATAACTATTTCGTTTTTGTATTGCATAGATTGCTTAAAGACAGCTTGCTTGCAATCATAATTACAAAGGCAACCATAACCGGTATACAGCATCCACAGTTATCGATGATCTAAATCTTCATTACATCTTTAATCTTAATCATAAAACAATCACAACCCAGTGCCGGGAGTACAATATACTCTGGTTTAGAAAGCAGCGAGTGCGTGCGGCGCGGCGTGTTCGGCGCACGAGCGCGCGGTTTTTGTGCCGCGTGGAAAGCCGAGCATGCCGCCCGATTCGTGTGTGATGAGAAATTACTTCATTACCAGATATTTTGTTTCTTACCTCGCTGTAAAAACGACACTTAATTGACAGCTGTATCAACGGAGAAAATGTATCAATGTTGCAGTTTTGATTTATGAGTAAATTGGTTGCATTATTACATTTAAGTACTGTTATTGCCAACTTGAAAATAATAACTTAAGGTTACCAACGCGCTGATTTACCGCAGTTAAATCTTAGATAGATGACGACTAAGTTTAATAGTTTCGTCGTTAGTAAAATAAAAAAGACATGAAAATATACACACATTTAGAAAAGCAACCAAAGAAGGATTAATTTCGATGCGGGTTAAAGACAAGCTATTGCCTCTAAGAAACTCGCCGAGCTCTGGAACTCAGTGCATATTCTTTGCGTGCTACTGATGATCCTGGCTGACAGGAGTTGCAGTGGGTGTGTGGGCGTGAAAGTCTCAAAAAATCAATCTGATAATATTTTAAGTTGTTGAAGAAACTTTTGACTATGATTGAGTATGCACTCGATAATGACATCAAGTGTGGGTGTAAGTAGCTGCCGGTCTATCATGATACGGAACAGAAGTACTATTGACGAAGTATGTTTATACTTAAGTGTTTTGTTTACTTTTCCGAAGCACACTTACATGAATAAATGTTTGTATTTATTAACCACGAAAGTATTTGATACTTCAATCACATGTATAAAAGGGTATTTATTGATGTTCAATAAACAAAAAAATGCTATCATCGTCATAATCTCCAGCTACGCAAAGTACTGAAGAAAGTATAAAATATAATATCAAATATTATTTGTCATATTTTAAAGCCACATGGCCTGTATAATTCACCTCTACATTTAAGACGAGGTACCATATAATTAAGCATGTGTATTGGGCGAGACTCGGCGCTCGGCACTCGACCCTTCAGCCGCGTCGTATGCAAATCAACACCGTTATTTTCACATTTACAACTCGCATCAAACCTTTTTTACCTTTTGGTCAATTATTAATTATGGTAAAGGAAAATAACTTGTTTAAATGATGCTGTTATCGCAGTATGATACAGGATATAATAACGGATTTTGCATTGAAATCGGCGGGATTCTTTCGGTGAATTTTGGGTGGCACGAGTTGCGTTTGTGTTTACTACTTGAGGAATACAAGTGCATGTATATAAATGATGCTAAAAATAAGCACAGGGCGAAAGGAATTTTATAATATGACAGCTCTGTTCGAAGCCAAAATAGAAAAAAGATAAAAAAAAAATACTAGTACTGTAATTCATCAACTCTTTCGTACCGTGGGGAGAAAAGTAAGCAATCGGTCTGAGCAGTTATTATTTTACAATAGCCAGTGTCTGAATTATTGTGGAATGTTAAAAAATAATGTCGGGCACTAATCTATTAATTTCTATTGCTTTATCAAGTTTTATCAATATTTTTTTTTATAATGGTAAAGGAGACCTACAGCAAGAAGACTTATACAACCTAGTCCAGATAGAATTATGAGTTAACTATAATAACAGCCTTCATCCCTTAATGTATGCTAAATAGGTTATAAAACACTTACATAATTTACATAAACAATCATTATAAAATCTCCGCGCCTGGCTGTATATAATTTATTTTATAGTGCAACTAAATATAGTGATAATAGTAAGTTATTGCCTGGCATAGTCTGTTAAAGTATCGATTGTAAGATTGGAGGCCGTGGGTTTGATTCCCGCACCGAGATTTATGTTTGTATCTACAAATATTTTTTTATTGTATCAAGTGCAGTGAGAGCAAAAATTAACTATGATATTTGATACACATAACAGAGAAAAAACATAGTAAAAAATATTAGTGTGATTCGCAAGATAGAGACAAGTTGTAGAACAATAGTAGTGTCGATTGTTTGTTAAAAATTGTTATTAAATTGTTTTACTGAGACTTGACAATCCATGCAAATTTTAAACAAGTTATACTTCCGTACCTCCTACTTCGACCTACATATAAACAAATCCTTGTGGCTTTGTAAAGCTAATTAACATAAGGTAATCCACATTGTACGATCACTAATGTGTTGTGTTGTTTCAGCAAACTCTGGAGGCTGGCGGGGGCGGGGGTGGCGGCGGTGGTGCGGGCGGAGTCGTCAACCTCGAGAATCTGGAGGCCAAGGTCAGTGACCCGGCACGCGCCGCCACTGTTTACATAACACGCGATAAGTGTATCAACTTAGGTACAACGAGACAAATATTACATTATCGCGTAAATTGAGAATTATGCGAAAATGTAATTCGTTAATATTAATTAAATGATTAACGTCGTGTAAATAAAAAAAATATGAAAATCTATTTAAAAATGAGGACTTGTTTTATACTAACCTAAAACCGAGTGTAATGGTGTTGTTTGATATAATACGACTTTATTTCTACTTCAACAAAACAATTGAAATTTATATATTATTTTATTATTTCATTTATTGAATAATTGGACTTGAATAATCATTCAATAAAAGTGTATATTCTTAACCGTACACTCCTGTGAGTCATGTAACATCTGACAGGTTGTTACATAATTTACATCAATAAATGTAACATTAAAATATAATTTCCTTATAATCCATTCGAGCCAGTATAATTTTAAATTACTTTAAATGCACAAGTAATAATTTTAAATACACATTTAATATCGCGCATTTATGTCACAACGCATTATGCGGCATTATTTTTAATTAGGCATACGTTTTAATGAGGATATGTCTGCGTATTTGGTCAAAAAAAAAATGCTGCGTATTTCTTGCTGGTGTGCTTGTATCATGAATATTATTTCAAAATTTTTTTTTGGTAATATCCGGTGGGTGCCTGACTCGGTGGCGCAGTTGTACTACGGTATGATTGCAAATCTTGGGTATCGGGTTCGAATTCCAGGTCAGGAAAAGTGATATTGGATTTTTCAATTCACTATCAGCCCGGAGTCAGGATATTGTGCCCGATATGGCGATAGGCTCGCCCCCTATCACATCGTGGGATGGAATATATAAGGCGGAACGTGGGTATCCAGGTTTCCACTTTGCCTACCCCTACTGAGAAAAAGGCGTGTGTTTATGTACGTATTTATCCGGTGGGTAAACTTAGTGGACATGTTTCGGATAATAAGTTAAATAAATGTATCTGTATTCTGTTTTAATTTTATGTGGTATTAGTATTTAAGCCATATGGCGAAGTTAAGTCGATAATTAAAATTCTGAATTGATTGAGATCTGCTTTACTAAAAACTCTTTATTCAATAATTTCCGTTAGACCTGAGTGATATCTTAAAGCTCGGATGTTATCAAATTAGGTGAAAGAAGGTGTCTTAATATTTAGACACAATTCAAATTATGTAGGTGTACGTAAAAATATGTTATTGCAATAAAAAGTGTAAACGTAATGTTTACCTTAAATAATTTACAACACTGGTATAATAACACTCAATCTTATTTTATGCTTCTAAGTTTTCTACCCGGAGTCAAAAGCACTATTAAGTTCGTAGCGCCCTACAAAAGACATAAACGCGCGCACCTCACTTTATTATTTTTATACAGACTGCAAACATGGGTTTCTCATTCGTATTATAAACATTGTGCATAACTTTCCTATTATAAGAGTACATATATTGAATAACCTGTCCACTGTCCAGGTATCTATAGATTATTGTGGATTCTAATTAAATATATATGACGATCATATTTTATATTCATATAATCTGATTGGCTTCCGCGTTTTCGTTTCGAGATTAACCAGCTTGTCTAGATTAAGAGATTATTGATGATTTGTTACATAAATTACCATTTCCCGGAAGCGCAATCATCCTACACTTAACTCGTCACCGCCCCCACTGTTTCCATTATATTAAAAGTGGTAAAGCCAAGCTAAAGCTGCGACTGTGTTGTAAATGGGTCAGCTGAACCAGGTGGTATTGTCTCACAGAAAATATGAAGCAATGCTACTGCATTTCGTGTGATGAGTGAGATTGTCAATTTGCTGGTGATAGGATGTTCTTATTCGCTCGGATACCCACCACGCGTATAGGGTGGAAAGCTCGTTTTAAAGACCCACATAAAGGTATCGCGTTCCCCGAAGAACTTATATTTATGAACACAGAAATAAAAAAAGAAAAGAATGTATGTATTACTGGCATAATAAATTAAAACCCATCAACTATCAATTTTCTCATAATGAGAAAGGCGAATTATGTTTACCCCATCGACCAGAAATCTATCTAAATATTTTTCAGACAAGTAGAAAACATCAAAGTGATTATCAATCTGATATGTTAGCATAATTTCTCATTTTATTTTTAAATTTATTATGAAACCTTCAATCTTCAATGACCAATAATCTCATCTAAGCCAGCATATAGATAGATGCACAAGTCTCGAAGTACCTACGTGCCGCGAATATTTTTAGACCCGCTCCATAACCGATACTTTATACTCCACTACACGCCGTAAAATAAGATATTTATACCAACTCTGTTTCTGTAATCATCGAGTGACTTACTGCCTCGCGTCCCATGCTTTTATCACCATCAGTTCTGAGGAGTGATGATATCTGTGTCTTTTATCTCTTTTGCTCTTGTGCGTAATGGCGGTGTGTGAAAGGAATGGAGGATTCAAGGGAATTGTCGCAATATAATGATAGCAGATCTGTGGGAGTCAGTATATTATGATGGACGCAGTGTAGAGAGCAGCAGTATGATAAGTTTAATAGGGAATATGCATGATTTTTTTTTATTTCAAAAACTAATCATTTACATCTTTATACAATAGAAAAAAATATAAAAAGACTTGAAAATTGTATATTATTTTTTCAAAGTGGAATTTAAAACATTGTATAAATTTTAACCGTTCAAACGCCACCATTTAGCGCGCGCTTTTGATGACGTCATTGGTTGCGTCCCGTGTGCAGTTACAATTGCTCCGTAACTAAATTCAGTTTTATCTGCTATACAAATACACAGACTGCCTCGGTGGCGTAGTGGTACTACGGTATGATTGCAAAGCTGAGGTCTCGGGTTCGAATCCCGGGTCGGGCAAAGTGATATTGGATTTTTCTATTCATTATCAGCCCAGAGTCAGGAATTTGTGCCCGATATGGCGATAGGTTCGCCCCCTATTACATCGTGGGACGGAATATACAAGGCGAAACGTGGGTGTTCTTCTGTTAACACCTCTGCCTACCCCTTCTGGGAAAAGGCGTGTGTTTATGTATGTATGTATGTATGTATGTATGTATGTATGTATGTATTTGCTATACAAATCATGGAAGTAGTCAAAAAAACTCCTTACAAGTATTGTATGGTACCGAAGTGCAAAAACACTGTTATTAGTACATCCGATAAAGTATTTTTTCGCATTCCACTCGATGTGGCACTACGAAAAAAATGGTGTAAGATGATGAGACGTAATAATGTACCTCCACTATCGGTTATATTCTGTTGTGAAGATCATTTTAATGTAAGTATCTTATATTTATTTACAGCTTAGTGTGAATAAGCACGAGAACATTCGGTCTAAAACTAACCTAACCTAGTTTACAAAAGCTTATTAAAAGTTTATCTAGAAAGGACTTGCAGCATATTGGCTATTCCTATTGCAGTTTTACAAAATGTTGATGATGGTATTTGGTTTCAGGTTAAGGAAAATACAGTTAATTATACTTAAATACTGAAAGAAATTTGCTCACGGAAACCGGAATATCACATTTATCTAATACTAGTGGCCCAGGTGCAGATAAACTTTTTTGAAAATAGTCCATGTTTCTTCAAAGATAATGAAGGATTCTAATGGTAAAAGATTTTTTCAAATCAGTCCAGTAGCTTCAGAGTCTATTAAATGCAAGCAATCAAATCTTATCTTAAATGTTTATAATATTAGTAAGTATAGGTTTACAAAAAGTATATAACCATATCATACTTATGTACGCTTCAATAATATAATATTAAATATAATTTATAACGATATAGACGTAAATTAGAAGTTTACATTGAAAGTTTAGTAACAATTTTAATGAAAAATGGTTGTTTAAAGGTTATGTTTTGTTGTAATAAATAAACATTTATGAACAAAAATCTAAGTTAAGGACTAAAATATACCATATAACATAATAATTACCTTGTAGCTTTCACTGCTTTGATCTCTGCGCTCGTAAAATCGAGATTTGATGCAAAATATGTTGACATCATAAATGCATCTATTTTCGGTAGATTATCCGATTGTGCTTTGACAAAACCAGGTAATGCCATCGTTCTATATTTACTACAAATATATATCCACAAGTAATCACACAGGTATTCAGTTTTAAACAATTCTTCTCACAAACATAAAAAAACAATAAATAACAGTATGAATATCGACGCCGATAAATCGAATGACAGACGTGAGACGCGACCATTGACGTCACATTTGATTTGACCAATGGTGACGCGTTTTGTAAGATTGAATTTCCCTTCCATAATTTGCATTATCTTTTTATTATTTTCTGGGTTGAAATAAGAACTAAATAAAAAAATATCTTATAAGTATATTATAGAGACAATAAAGAATCTAAAATAAATTATTAGAGACAAATTACAATTTTATGCATATTCCCTATTGGCTATAATGTATTACTTGGAAATTGATGGGTGTAATGTAATATATTTTGATAAATTTTAACTTAATCACATTTGAAATGTGTGAAAGAAAATCTAAATAAATAAATAATAAAATATTTACGTTAATTTATGTAACGTATTGCATCAATTTTACGGCTAGATATAGGTTTTGTATTTTCGCTAAATCAAATATTTCTTGACTAATTCAAATAATTAAAAATTGTCAAACAGGCCAGCGTGGTGGACTATATGGCCTAACCACTCTCAATCGTACTCTCGATTGTAGAGGAGGCCCTTGCCCTGCAGTGGGTCGTATATGGGCTGATACAATACAATACAATACAAACAGGAATTGTGTAAAGGGTATATTGATTTGATTAGTGCCGCTTGCGTCACACAAAATCACATACCACTCGCTAAACGTAAAAATTACTTCAAAAGCATTCCCAGTGTCGACTATCATACTGTTTTCATATATCTGTTTAAGTTGTATATCAGCGCGTCGGGCGGCGCGGCGGGCGGAGCGGCTTTTCAATAATACAATTTGTTGCCGAGCCGGGGATCAAGCCGCGGCGGCTTTTTATCCCGCGCCGATTATACGCAATTCTGTAAAGCCGTCGTATCAGTTTCGCGTTCTTGTTGCGCTTTTTATTAATACCCGCTTATTCGCATACTCGGTTAGGGCTTCCAAGCCTTGAAGGATAATCTAGCAGATCTGATGATCGCGGCGACAGGGTTTTTGTGTGTGAAAATACTGGTGAAAATGAAGGAGGAAGGGAGTCATCTACAAACACAATAAATAAATTTGGTAATCATTGAAAATGAACCGAATAGATAGGGTGAAATGACAGATCATTTGATAGTTAAATCTAGTCTCTTTTAGTCTAATTGTATAGTATCACAGTAATGGTGGTGGAAAACTATTTGAAACAGGAATTTCTGTATATTAATTTTTAATTTTTATTACAATAAAGAACGAAGAAAAAGACAGTTTTCCTTTAACATTGAAATGGTCATGTTGCTCAATCTAGACTATTGACTAAAAATGTAAGGGACACTGTCCAGCTTACCATAAAAAGAATCAAATTCCACGTCATTAACATTACTATGTGCTCAAGCAATTTGCAATCTAATAACGAGATGTTAATGCCAATGCAACAAGTACCCACATGCTAGTATGCATGAATCTGAAGTAATGTAAATTAATCCGGATCAAGATGTTTTTCTATTTACGAATGCCAAATGGTCAATAATCTTTAACCCCTCCCTATTACCATCCCTCTTGAACGCTTAAAAGCTAGCACTAGGTTCTAGTCTATTAGATTAAGTAATATTGGTATAGCTTTAAAGTTGTGGAGTATAGTAATCGTTGTAGTTTCTAATACAACCATAACTTATGATTACTGTGACTATTTATACCGGTGTACATAGTTATTAAAAAACCCTGTCAGGCTACCATATACTTATATACAAGAATAAAATAGAATAAAGAACGGTTACAGGTTTAAAACGTACAGCCACTCCCAGGGTGTCGGAAAGAAAGCTTAAGCCTCCTTCTGTTAGAAAAAAATACAATCGTGACATTTGGTTTAATGCGGGCTGTGTAAAGTGAGGCAGCAGGTTCCATCCCTTCACTGAGGCAAATGTTTGTACTGTATCAGCCCATATACGCCCCACTGCAGGGCACGAGCTTACTCAACAATCGAGAGTACGATGGAGAGGGGTTAGGCCATATAGTCCACCGCGCTAGCCTACTGCGGGTTAGCGGACTTTACATACCATACAAATTCTTGCAAATCGCTATTGTATGCAGGTTTCCTCATGATGTTTTCCTTCACCGTTATAGTGCGTGGTTATTGACTATCAATACACACATGACTCCGAACAGTCAGAGATGTGTCCTGGGATTTGAACCAGTGGCCATCGTCAACATGTAGGCAGCCGCGGTTGGTCCCTTTACCAACAGGCCACCACGCACTTCCAAATGTTTGAGTGGACCTCAATTATTGTTTCGGTAGCTCTTGTATCTTCCGATACCCAACACAAAAGATTTTGTATGAATCAGATCAAGACTAAGTTTGACTAGTAGGTGTATATATTAATCATCTACATAATGAAACGTGTGAAAAGCAGGCGTGGATTACGCAACACCACGGCAGAGTGCGAGGTATTGGCGCGGGAATGCGGGACCAGTTCCTGCGGGTCGGCCAGGGTCAACGGTCGTGCCTCCGCATTAACGTCATTATCTATTCATATTATAACGTCTCTATACTCAGGGTTATTTGTTACTGTTATGCGTCTTGAGTGAATTAATTTCGGCTGTACTATAGATAGCTTGGGTTGTTTTAATATTTTTCGAAAATTTGTCAATAATGTTGGGTAAAATTGATTTTGTACAGATGTCTTAAATGGTCAAATACACTATCCATCTATGGTTTTGGTAATTTCTTTTAAACGCATCTCCGTGTCCTTTGGTGTTACATGTGTTTATGGGCGGCGATTATCACTCACCATCAGGTGAACCGTATGCTCGTTTTCCCTCCACTAGGATAACATAAAGAAAAATCATATATAGTGCATATTAATTCATCGGTAGCAATGTACTTCTTGCCTGATCAGATGCATGTTGAAGCCATCCCTCCTGGGTCCCAAAAGTACATTAGATATACGGTTTTAGATTTGCAAAACATCCCTCGTATACAGATGAAATTGTATTTTGTCATAATCTACCACTGCTGATGAATCAATATACTTAAAATAAATAAAAAATATGTCTAATGCAGTTCCTGGTCGGTATAGCTCCAGTCAAAAACGTTGCAATCAAAAGTATCCGTAGCACCAACAGTCATATTGGAAAGTTAGAGTGTGGACAGACCGTTAGTGCCACTATTCTTATTCCTGTGCCTTGTAACATAATCAGATTGCGCGTGAGAAAAAAGGGCGCGCAAACAACAGCAAGATAAAATTAGAACACAATAGTTGGGAACTCGATAATGTCGACTGATTATCTCGATTTGAGCGGCGTGAGTTTCGTTTGCGACGCACGTGAGAAACGCGTCCATGGTAGTGACCTGGCCGTACTATTGGCACGCTGGGAATTAATTTAATGTAGAATTCGTAGTAGTAACATTTTTCCCACATTACGACATAAATGTGTCTCGGTTGCTGTCCGACATATGTCGCTTTTTGTACACAAATACTTACGAGTTACGAGTATGTCTCGAGCACAAACGTTTCGTAATAACTGTGTAACATCGTTTTTTATCAAAATTGTCGCTCCTCACTGTACATAACAGCGTCGATGGCGTATGACTATTTGTATCTGAAAGAATCTTACGTTTCTACACGACTGCCATAAATTGATAAATTTCTAACAAATATTTTATATCTTTCCTCTGTACTGTATCAGACTATAATCACTGCTAAGCAAGGGACTCCTCTACAAATGAAAGATCGTTGGGGAGAAGTTAGGCCACAACCTTCAACTCATGTATAATCTAAAAATCTTGCAGCAAAATTACCTAGGAAGAATCTACCATTAACTAAAAACTGGGACGAGGTGTGTAAAATTTATAAGTTTACAATCAGTAAACATTTTAAATAATAATTTCTTGGTACAAACATTCAATAGAATTATACACAGTAGGTGAGTCAGCTGGTTAGTTCAGAAGGCACGGGTGAAGTGGAGCGGTGCGCAGCGGAGCGTGCTCGGAACACGCACTCACCACTCGCTACTTCCTCACAGCGAGACGTCATGTATACAACCAACTAAGTTACTTATAATATTTGATTTAATGTATTCTACGGCTTTTAGAAGCCTTTTGTTCAAGGTTAGACACGACGAATTGACTATAATGTAACTTATAACACGTGAATTGTAATCCAAGTAGAATGTACACTAAGGGAGAGTGTTTCACTGACTATTCTACCCCAGACATGATATCTCCCATGCTTACACAATCATCTAGCCTTCTCATCGCCGCATATAGAGACTGGAACCGAAAAGTGATACAATTTCGTGTGGCCACTATCAAAGGTTTTCCACCAGATATGAAGTTTCCGACGCGCTATAAATTATTCTTTAATCTCTCATGTAAGCTATATTGTTCCCTTTTCTATTCAGAAGAACATTACTCCAACGGTGTGGCTTCACGAAAATACATCTGAACACTTATATAAGCAACTTGCTATTTGTTAGTGTGGTGTACAAATGTATCAAAAAAGTAAAATGCACCAAATTTGGCTAAATGAATCTTCAATCTATTTACATTTCATGTTAGCCCTGCCCAAATATTTAATGCTTTTCTTGCCTACTGAAAACGCAGTCAACTATCTTGTTTCTCTTACTAATTAGCCATGCAGTCGGTTTATTGCCATCCCCATTATTTTGCATCTTAATTCCCGTACATTTAAAAGCACTTTAGCTCTAATCATATGCATAATCAAAAATATCATCACGCTTCCCCTATAATCTGAAATTACATGACAACATTAATTAATCGATCAAAAGCTATTTTTCTACACCATAAATAATGTAATAATAGATAAGTTGCAGCGAGAAACTGAGCGACAGCTGACCATCGAGTATAAATCATCTGACATCATAGTCTATAGTTAAGCGCTTGGTTTTTATGAGCGGCTCGCGAGCGCAGCGTCATTACTGCGCCAATGGCGGCTGGTTTTTTAATCTGTGGTAATGTGTTGACATGTCATGTCGCGGCGGCAGATTAAATTATGTCATTAGTCAGAGGCTAGGACGATAATGTAAGGTATAGAGATGGATAAATCGACCGGACCTCAACATTTATTTCTCTCTATACAAATAAAATACGGCTACCGTCGGTCTCTTTTACGTGGATTTAGCTAGTCACTAATCGTCTTCGCAAGCCTGTGTAGGACGCTGATCAGAAGTTTAGACTGGGATAACTATTGACCACATCATAGGGCCGTATAAAGCTGTACTTCTCAAAAATTTTCGCAAGAATTTTCATTCTCTATAAATATTGATTTTTAACAGATGTTACAGAAATATTTAGTAACTATTATTATTCAATGAGTAAACGCTAATATACTTCGATTATCATAATTGTCAAATTGTAATTTTAATAAAATTGTTAATTGGGTTGTTTTATTGAAAATGCGAATATTTTTTCTGGCTCCAAGCAAAAAAAGCGGTGCTGACTGTTTTGACTTAAAGTTTACATTACATCAGACAGTGTGTAATAACACAAATGCTTTATATTTTTACCTCTCTTAAATTCCAAACATAACTGAAATATTTGCTTTCATTTTCAACGTCTACATCTCCCAATAAATTCTCTGGATTCCACAAGTTTATGCGGCTATAAAATATTAACGACATAATGGCAGACTTTAGTACATTAATCTTGCGTCGGGAGGGCGGGTGTAAAGGTGACACCACACAGGTGTCTCTGGACATTGAAAATTACACGTACGTGTAGACATTGATCGATTTGCGACTAAACGTAACTGATAAGTTGCATCTTTTGTCTAATTACGCGTCCAAAGCATTCTTTGGAGCATGGGTTCTGCGCTAGAATTTTAGCACAGCTGTGGTCTAAGTTCTCGATTTAAAAAATTCTATATCAGTTGCGTGACACTAAAATTGGTATCCGATATAGCAATAGCATGTACCAGACGTCCACCTCAAAGAGAGCAGACGACTGACTAATGCTTCCAGGAAAGTGCTGGATGAAGATAGCTTCCGACAGGTAGCTATGAAAATTCTGTAGCCTATGTTCAGCAATAGTCTTCCTGCAGTTGAAGATAATAATGGCAAAAAACTCGTCTGGTATGAGATAACAGCCAGCTCCACCGTGGGTGGTCCAATGGCCATTTGTACCCACTGCATAAAGAATACAAGCATGTTTAAATGTATATATGTGTGTAGATGGCGAGTATCGAGGTGTCGTTGTCGGGCTCGCGGCGGCGCAGCGCGGGCCCGCGTGACGTCACGCGCGAGCTCGACGCGCTGCGGAACGCACTCAGTGATAAAGATACGCTTATACAGAAGTAAGTATCATTTTATTGTATAAATTGATGTAAGTTATGAGAGACAGTCTTATTTATTGTAATCAAATTTAAACCGCGTTTTGGCAGAAATCTTTCAATAAAACTCAATCAAAACAAGATACCGATACGCTACCGATAATGGACTTCACATCAATATGACCATTTTCATTACACGATTTCGTATTACATGGTTATGTTAATAATAGGTTTATTAGAGAATAATTTGAAGTGATCTATAAATCGGAATATTCCTAATGATGACTACATAACGTCACTAAAGCTTTTTTATATGCGAAAAGTCTTATGGATTATTCTCCATTTATCTATTCAGTTCATCTCAGTTTAATGTGCACGTATAACATATCTCATTTAGAATAATTTATGCACAGGCAGACAGAATATTTAAAACATGAAAATAATGTTTTGATCCACTCACCCAGCCTCAAGAAGCAGCTAAGCGCGTCCCTAAGCGCGGCGCGGCTGGCAGCGCAGGGCTCCCCGACCGCCTCCCGCGCCAGCTCACACGATGAGGGCCCGGCGCTGTCGCCCGAGGAGAGACGAGCCCTGGAAGAACGAGCAGCTGCCGTCAGGAGCGACCTGGAGACCAGGCGGGCTAACATACAGGAGCTTAGGCGAAGGCTAGAGAAGACGCATGTCACTGAGTGAGTATTGTTTGAATCCAAATTTGTGACAAAGGAAAGGCAAATCTGATGGATGTGATGTTAGCTGCTCATGATTATGAAAACACTATGAAAACAAAATGTGTTCTGTCACGATGGCTTTCTGTGTGGCAGCAGTAGCGTCCAGTTGAGCTTCCATATATCTTTTAACATATATAATCATAGCCACATTCTTATCACAATGAAAACTCTTCTCAACCAACACATGTCCTCACAAACCCTGTATCTCTCCACTACCCAGCAACATCGACACGCGCATCCAGCAGGCGGAGCTGCAGTACAAGGTGGGGCGCGAGGAGCTGGAGCTGCTGACACTGGGCGAGCAGGCGCGCGCGCTCGCGCACCTCATCGAGAGCGCCGACGCCGCCGCGCATCGGAACACCAGCCACACCTTATACAGGTATAGTAGGCTCTTTACTACTAACTATACCTGGCATGCGTTGATAATGTCCCGTAAAGTGTAAAGAAATTTAAAAAACAACATTTATATAGAGTTTTTTAGGTCAAGAATCCTTGCGAGCGTCCATAGAAGACTCTGTCGATGTTTCACCATAATATGATCAATGGCTTCGCGTAAGAACTAAATATAAACATATTAATCTTTATTTATATAGATACAGTCACACACTATCAGCATTATTAACTTTAACTTTCACAATAACTTCGTTACACACGAAAAATCTTACGAAAATCAAATCAAGTAAAATCTAATATGGGCTACTGGTGTTCAAACCTGACAGCTTCCCCTATTCTTAATACACCAATAACTATATTTACATAGACGTTAATGTCTACTGTACAAACATAATTACACACAGCGCTTATTATAGTCTATTACGGAGCGTTTAGCACTAATGTTCTATAAATCACACTCATTTAGATGTTACGCAAGCTTCCCATGTCATTATGTCTCCTACTGTATTTGAGAATGTATGTTACTGTGACTTCGGGACTTATCAATCAATATTTGTAGTAAAACTTTTTAAAAAATAAGAAAATAATGTATTTTATATTTATGTAACTTATTACGTCATCATGGCCTAACAGTTGAAGTCCATTGGTAAAAATACGCGTGTTTAAAGATTGCCACAACGACTTGTTGGAAGGCTAACGTTATATTGTCCAAAAGCTATTATATTGAAAGCAGCAAAGAGTATTATTGCAAATTAATCCACAAACCAATCAACATCAACCATTAAAACCTTACGCAAATGAACCCAAACAAAAAACGCAGGATACAGCTGTACAATAAACATTTGCAACAAAGACCGGACTTGCGGCGTGAATCCGGAGATTGGCGGCGAACAATACCATGTCGTAACACAACTACTAACTTAAAATAAGTTGTTAGATGTGGCTCCGGTGCCTCCGATCACACGCTCCCAATCGCTTTTACGACTTAAATATTGCCTACGAAGACTAAGCGCTAATACCTCATTGTTTCCTGTTTTTTCGATAATTTTCTCATATTTGTAGGTTTATGATGTATTGTTGGATGTGTCATTCGAGCTGTGGTAGTGTTATGAATGCGTGCGCATAAAAGTGTTTGTTATTATTTTTGAACACGCCATCGGCTTACTCAGTGTTTAGCATCAGACGCGATGTAAGGGTAGCGTGCTTGGAGGACCGCCGAGGGTATCAGGAATGAAGGGCAATGCAGACATAGTTTTATTGTAGTGCATTATAGTAGGAATATCGGCCTAAGGTTTTGTAGCATTCTAAGCCACGCTAACACCGGCACTGTTACTGTTAAACATCCATAACTTTCGGGGAATTGTTATCTCTCGATACACAAAACAGTATCTGCAAAGCTTTTCCATTTTGGTATACTGTCCACTTCGGACGTAACGAACCACGCACTGTAATGAAACTACCAGAAGTCGGGTCTACGGCAATAAGTTGAGTTATTCCGTCATTGATGATTGGTGGTGACCACAAAATACATTATACATATCGCCTAAACTGCAGCCTAAATCAATCGATAGTTTAATACGCAAATATTACTCCCACTTTACTCACTGTGTCGTGCATCGAGGTCCCCATATTAGATCACATTAGCCCAACACGCTAATCATATGCAAAAATACGAATCTTAATAAACCACTCACCATTCTAAATTAAACTGATATCATAATTGCAATTCACAACAATAAGAAAACAAAAGCTAATCATAACCGAATCATAATTGTCTCCTCGCGTATCTTGTTAGTTATCTGGCTAACACATTAAAACGTAATGTTGTAAGTAACAAGCGCGTGTGTTTTGCACGCTATAATTGTTTCCCACAATGAGCCGTGGCATCCGGAAGCGCAGTAAATAACGCTAACTGTGTAATTGGACTTCTCCAATTTATTCACGTGAAAGATGATTGTGCATCTTGAATTCTGTCCGTAGAGGCTAAGCGTAACTTTATCTATTGATCGAGTGTAGTTTACCACGAATGGGTAGACTGCAGTTGTCGTATTTCAAAGTTTTTGTTATAAGAAATTTATTCTGTAAGAAATGTAGGAACTTACGTTCATATACATTCTTTACATTCTTGTCGTGCATCTTCAATGAATGAAGGGTAGCAATCGGCTCAGTATGCTGTCTTTTTGTGTCTTTAATTCTTTTGGCTACATTTATCCTACATAGGAAATTTAAGTCGTAACAATTGTTTGCATTCGGCACATAGACCTGATACTATTGTACGATGTCCAGCCGCCCAATGAGCACCATCGAAAATACTATACAATCCCAAGAAAAAAATAATAAAAATAAATTAAACCGACTTCAAAATCTTCATCTTAAATACCTAAATATTCCAAAATTTTTTGAGCTCGGTGCCAGCCGACCAGATATGCCCCGCGGTTTTATCCGCTCAGTTCGTGATGTTATACCTATAGCTTATAGTCGGCCAGCAGTCTTCATAGATTTCTTCTTCGGTTATTATATCACAATACAGTAAATTACTTCCTAGCACTGAATATTCTCATTAAACCTCTCATTAAGGGCCATACGCATCCCCTATAAAAAGTATATCACAAAGGTTTCCAAACACAATTAGCATAATGACGAGCGGACTCCCACGGGCTCTCACGCCGATGGAGCGGAACAATAACATCATTAAGTAGACAATCGAGAAACGCTGGCAATACAGGGCTGCGGTCGCTGCGGTGCACCCACTGTCTCCACCCGTGGTATACTGACCTACTCAGTACTCGCCACTCTTCCTTGTAACTTGATAGGAATTGTGTTGTGTATTGTGTAAGATAAAAAAAAATCTGGAGTAAGGATACTCTGTATTACTTACTTTTCCTTTTTGATAGATTTTGTGCTCGGTATTACGTCAGAATGGAAATGTTCTAGAGATAGGGGAATGTCTTGAGATTAATGAAAGTTGATGAAGCTAAATTAATTGGTCTAGATTGAACATAGTGGGGGTTCATATTTCTGGCCTATTTCGATTTGACAGAAAAACGATATTACGTAATAATAAAGCTATACTCTTTCTAGAAGTGCGTGGTGGCCTGTTGGTAAACGGACCAGACGCGGCTGCCAACATGTTCACGGTGGTCGCGGGTTCAAATCCCAAAATAATATACTCGTATATAACTACTAGTCAAACTTAGTCTTGATCCGATACATACAAAGTCTTTTGGGTTGGGTATCAGAAGATACAAGAGCTACCAAAACGATCATTGAAGTCCACTCAGACATTTGGAAGTGCGTGGTGGCCTGTTGGTAAACAGACCAAACGCGGATGCCTACATGTTGACAGTGGTTGCTGGTTCAAATCTCAGGGCACACCTCTGACTTTTCGGAGTCATGTGTGTATTGATAGTCAATCACCACGCACTATAACGGTGAAGGAAAACATCGTGAGGAAACCTGCATACCATAGCGATTTGTATAAATTTCTATGGTATGTAAAAGTCCGCCAACCCGCATTAGGCCAGCGTGGTGGACTATATGGCCTAACCACTCTCAATCGTACTCTCGATTGTAGAGGAGGCCCGTGCCCTGCAGTGGGTTGTATATGGGCTGATACAATACAATACAATACTCTTTCTAGAAGTAAATAAGTTAGTTGTTTAAATTTCACGTATACTCAAAATATTGAAAACTAGTAAGTGTTTTGAATTAAAACCAACGAATTATAAATATAATAAAATTACTTTGGCAATCTAATTCTCACTTTTAACATCATTATGTTGATCAAAGGAGATGCTATTTTTTTTATTGCAATGAATGGCGAGACGAGCATGCCATTCACCTGATGGTGATTCCATGAGCGGTCAAATGGAGCGTAGTAAAACCAAACAACACTATGAATTACAAAACAATGCTTGGCATTCTACTGCGCTCGCCACCCTGAGACATAAGGTGTTAAGTTTCAATATGTCCAGAAGTTACTCTGGCTATAATGTCCTTAAAACTGAAACACAACAGCGCATTTACACCGCTGGTTGGCGGGAGAAGTAGACAATTTAGCACAATTTAGTAGAAGATAATTTAGTAGAAGATCGCAAAAAATCGAAGAAGATCGTAAAAATCGCCCATATTTTCTACACAACAGTGTTGCGGATTTATCCAACAAGTACATAAATACCAAGTAATAAACTATGCAAAATAGACAGCTACCGTGAATTTTAAAAACGCAAATTGTTGCAAAGTTTTATAGTAGATAAGCGTTTTATTAACCCTGCCACTGACCGGATTAAAATAATACCGAATATTTGTACAAGGTAGACATTTAACCTTATGAAACTTTTATTACATAACGACATAAGTTCCAACCTGTATTGCCGAAGAGATAGGGCTATCCCTAGTGTCGACACATCGCCAAGTTTTCTTTCCCTATAAAAATATTGTAATACAAGGCGAGGCTCTCGGTTCAACAAATAGAAAGACAAATTGTTTTTGCAACTAATTTAATAACAACCGAATGTTCTTTGTCACGAGAATAACAAAATAAATTATTTACTGTTGGTAAAATTTGGCAAGAAATCGACCGGATCGACATGAGCGGACCACCCAGTCATAATATGCATTAAGAAATTTTAAAACCCTCGTTGCATTTTGAACAATATCTCAAATTGCAAAAGGCGCAATAGTCCTTACTTCATCCTTTACACTTGTATTTCATTATGATCAATTAATTATTATCATATCAATATACATTATGATATTTCCATTACTAATTAATTTTTTCAGCGGAAGGTATTTTCTATGTATTAACGGGCAATGTGACTACTCACCAAACGCATATTTACCGATTCTGAGGCTTTAAAATCGCATACAAAATACACATGTCCTACAAAGTATTGTATGAAGAGGGTTAATACAAGCATATCTTGGATCGCGCATGCGCACGCGCCGCGCTCCCGGAATAGAGATTAGATGCTATCGTATGAAGTATGTTTCGCTCCTTTTTCGCAGTATCTTCGCGTACTACCATTAAAGGCAAGACGTTTTGTCATGTCGCTGATGTCGACGAGGGTATTTTAACAAATTTATTTAAATTACAACGTGTAAACGGATCCTATTTATTACTCAAGCGGTGAGCCTTCTGGTACGCTTTTAAAGGTTATGTTCAATGGCGTTTCTGGCGATAATTGAAAACTGCTATCATTACGAAATAGTAGGTGAGACGTAACAAGTCAAGTACTTTCAAACACATGTAGTTATCACATAAAATTGCCAGAAATTCACTAATTCCAACTTTTCACTACTTCACCCCTTTAAACTTCATACCAACGAATGGCATTGTTGTTTACTGGAAAATGATTAAGTAGCAAAGATGACCTTGGTACCAGCCTGAATATCGGTGCGTAGAAAAATCATTTACACCAATGTATTTTAAAAAGTAAAAATATTTCTGCCGTTAATCCCTCCCTACATCCAACTCAAACAGCAACCAACAAAAAAGCAGTTTGACGCGTAAATAAATTCACAGCTCCCAGCTAATTAATAAGCAATAGATTAGAGTCGATACAGGGACACGCATGGGAACAGCCGCGCCAGCTCCCACGTTCGCATGATGGATGAGCCAGGCCGACATAATTGCTTAATCGACGCTTAAACACCACGCCTGCTAACACGATGCTTCGGATAGCCTAAGAAGAGACGCTTAATGACTGGATCCACTTTTTGTAATGAATAAATTATATTTTAATATTGGAGATAGGCACAATTATTTTGTAATTTCATGTCGTTTATCTTTTTAATGTTTTGCGCAATTTTTCGCCGAGTGTACTAGCCGTACTGAGTACAAATTTATCATTGCAAATATGATTTAATTTAAAACTTGTGGTAAATGGTAGTTTTCCTTATTTATAGATTTCATATCACGGGATCATTTGATATGCTACATTCATAGTAAGTATATTTTGAACAAACATATTTATTCAAGCAAAAGTACAACTGAATGAAAATATGTATTGATTCTAGCGATATATCTTATAAATTAATTGTTATAATAAGAATTTTTGGCTTATTTACACTCTAGTACATACCGCGTTAAACCCTAAAATCCTATAAAATTCACGAAAAAAGTCAACTAAGTCTCCAAAAATACACGCATCATATCTAAAAAAAAATATTGGAACACATCGCGATACAGTTGCGGTTAACACATTGCCTCAAAACGATTAACACTCGCGCAGATAAGTGTTGCAATCAAACTTTACAGTTGGATTCGATATTCGCGTCGTAATCACACGCATTATGTTACTTCGCGTACAAATCACTGATTTTCTCGTGGGATTGTGATTTTTGTGCTTATCCGAGGTTAATACAGGCTTCTTGGTAACAATCAATTTTGTATGTCAGTAAATAAGTATTAAGTGTTGTTCTATTTGCCAGTACGTTACACTTAGGCCTATAAGTGGAATTGGCGTAACACTGAAGCACAAATCATCTAATCCGGGACTAGTCATATTTATAAAAAAGAAAAATTCGTAAATAAATTAATCACATTTACCAGACCACTCTAATGGCGCCAAGTTTTTTCTTTTATTTCAATAAATAACGAGACTAGCATGCCATTCGCTTGATGGTAAGCAATACGAGCGCTCATAGACAAAAATCTCCATGAATTGCAAGGCAATCCTTGGTATTCCATTCCGCTTGCCATCCTGTGACATTAGACTGACTGTGACTGCAGTGAGCTAGTTAGTGCACTGAGTATTAACACGCCAACTAGAATTCCACGTAAAAGCGCATATAACCTGTTACATATCCCTTCATCCAAAACCAACTTGGGATATTTCTCCGTTGTACCAAGGCTCTTAATTACCCAAACAGCCTCTTTCAGCCCCTCTATCTCAGCCTCACATATGAGAGCGTGTTCTACCGTCTGTATCATGGTAAATGCTCTGAGGAATTGTTCAATTTTATCCCTTCCTCTCCTTTCCTTAACAGAACCACGCGCACTGGCTTACGGAGCCATAACTTGACGGTTCAATCCACCTCGGCGCGAACCAAAAGGTTCTCCAATTCCTTTTTCTACCGCACAGTCAAGCTGTGGAACGGTTTGCCATCACACATCTTCCTTCCTTCCTATAATCCTGGATCCTTCTGCCGTAGCGTAAAGAGGCATCTCAGCGGGCCGGCATGATTGTATATATTGTAAAAACATATTTAAAAATGTATGTTAAAAACTTACTAAATTAAGTATATCGCTAGCTAACATTATAGTAAAGTTCAATTCAAACTTCACTCCCAAAATCTAAAGAAAACAGTTACAACAGAAATATACGTCCCACCTCACACCTGTCATCATACCAATAAACTGAATCACATCACAAAAAGTCCGAGCAAATAAGAACACAAATCAATTACCTGACAAGTGCACAGTTTACGCTCGCTAAGGGTATATTGGTCACGTCCACGCCGGCAATAACTCCGAGTCGACGCTGATTTATTTGATCCTCACATGGCGCGCAATTTTCCACTAACGCATCTGATTTACTACGTTCATCCTCTATATATAAAGCTTTAACTAGACTACTTATCACGTAACCGAGAGATATAGATCAACTTGAAGGATTTGCAAACGGATTTAATGTAGCTGTTGCGAGTACTGTAATGAGTAGAAAATTGTGTGGTGGTATAGGTTTGTGATTACCTAGTGGTTTTAAAGCTGTTATTATAATTTGAATTGGTGATATATTACTTGTGTTTGAATCTATTCTGAAAAGTACTATTCTACTTAAAGTTACATTGTAAGTCGTTGAAGTGGTTGTAATTTCATTCAGTATTATCATAGAATAGCTGCATTAAAAAAGACATGAACTACGAGACATGGTTTGAAAATACATGCATACTTCGTCTCCATCCCACAGAAAGATAAAGTCTTTTTAACAGAAGCTATCAGACAGTAAACAAATATTTCTTGTTCACACAAAATTTGTCACAATGCGGGATTCGCACCGCCTTTTGTTACACAATGTCTCGTTACTGTGTCACTCAGCCTAGCGATTTATTACACAGCCTGTTTCCAAAAACAGCTAGTTTTTTAGCTCCCACACCTAAATAAACCAGAAGATATATACACCATGTAAAAATGGACGTACATCCACTTTCTCTATAATTCCGCATTATAAATCACATATTGTCCACAGTTCATTACGTTCCCACGGCGAGTGAAATTTGTTAAGAGCCGCGTCAAAATGTTCGCGAAACAATGGAATTATGAGTTCCACCGTAATATTCGGCGTATCGTTCTCAGCACCATAAAGTTATCTTTTGTAATCATTGTAATATTATGTTATTATCATTACGCGCGGATGATAAGGGCTTTCCCGGCTTTCTACTATCAAAGGTGGCAGGGATGCTGTATTAACCGCACGCACAAGTAGAATCGGGCCTTAGTGCACCACGTTCACCTAACGAAGGCAGGATTTCTTGATTTTCTTCTATTCAGACCGCATATGAAAATTTTCAAATTCGCTTTCGAGTTTCTAAATAAATTGAAATACTGCTACTAAAAGTCTTGACGACCTGATTTGCTAAGCGCGGAGGAACTATTCCTTTTTTACCACTAATGTTGTCACGGGCCGACCAACTGGTTGGAAATTTGGAATTCCCAAGTAGTGGTTGAAAAAATAACCAAAAAACGTAGTCAGAGCGACAGAAAGACCTTATTTGAAATAAAGGGAGAAAATAAAACATCTTTGGAATAATAAAATGATCAATTTCACAGTTAATTAATAATACATACTGCTGTAACTATTTTCATTACATTGCAAACTTCTGCATGGTCACGGCAAGCCATAAAACGCTTCACAACATCCACAACAAATAAAACAGTTCTATAAACCCAGATTCTATGGAAAGCTTCAAACGCAGCCGGTAATGTCTGAAGATCATTAGGTGTGATTTCCGCCGGTCTTACGTACATTTCACATCTCATTTGCGCGTTAGTGGCGCCATCTGCGAGCTCGCGTGCACACCACTCGTCACCCAGTACTTGGCCAGTTACAGTCATTATTGTCGCATTATCTTGATGTCGTGTAATGCAGCGTAATTCACTCTGTTGTTTTGGATAATAATGTTTGTACACAATCTTTCGCATTTATATTTATCATCCATTCATCATGAATCCACAGCTACATCCTATGGCTACATCAGTTTGTTGTCCTTCTTTGACAATGACAGCAACAGTTTATCGGCCAAGATTGACATACCTTTTATGTCATAGAATACGAGTAGTAAGGATGAATAAAGTAAACAAAAGTAGTATCTTGTAGCTCATCTTATCAAGCTATGTATCCATCTTATTGCTAAAATCACATGTTTTCGCGAAATATGTGAGAAAGCGGGAAAATTAACTTGAATTATCTTTTAAAAGACGATCGATTGATGTAGCGGCTAAGAAATTATTTTGTTATTACATTAACAACCTAGGAAGGAAGTAATAGCGCTCTTATAGGATCATAGGATGGCATAATCGAAATAAATTATTCAATAAGTTATGTAAAATAATCGAGAGGTCGGTTCATGGTTTAGTGCAACCCATAAGACGTAATTTTCTGCTTTTGCTAAAAGGTTTTACGTTAAATTGACGTTAAAATTTCGCACATATCAATATTTTTATGAGATAAATATAACTATTTATAGATGCATTTACCATTGGTACCCATACCTAAGCATTACTCGATCCTAGAATTATCCTGAGCAATCATCTTAAGGAAATTCTTGTACGGAGGAAATACTTAAAAAATAAATACTAGTGTCCGACCGAAACTAGTTTTTCAGCCGAAACCGAAGCCGCAATTCACAGTAGTAATAAAAAATATGTAAAAATGTAAAAAAATAGTGAATTTTAGTAAATAATCGTAATTTTAAATAATTTTAATAAGTTTCGGTTTCAGTTTCGGCTGAAAAACTAGTTTCGGTCGGACACTATTAAAATTATTCAAAAATTACGAGTATTTACTGAAAAAATTAACTGTTTTTTTTTTACATTTACTAAACAAATTTATTAAATAAATGTGAAAAAAACAATAAATTTTAGTAAATAATCGTAATTTTAAATAAATTTCAGTTTCGGTTTCGGCTGAAAAACTAGTTTCGGTCGGACACTAAAAAATACATCACATTATCTTTAAAAAAATTATATCATTTATAAACTTGAATGTTTTAACCGCAACTCTTACTTTCCCACCATAAATGCGTTTTTTGATACAAGAAAGCATAGTTTTTTCGAGTGTAACTGCTGGTACACGGGTGGCTCGCTTGGCTGGCTCCACGCGCACCGCGGCGTCGTGAGAAACAATACCATGTTTATTGTTAACCACTTCTACTGGCTTGTTCCGTTTGCAGGTTCAATGATTCAATTTACAAAACTGTGGCATGTGATAAAATCCTTACGTTTTGCCGTAGCTGTAAGTTATTAGTCCAGTAATGTTGTATGCACTTGCAGTATTGAAAAGCCCGTGTTTACGATTATATTAAATTGACGATGGAAATACTCAGTACATAAGTCTGATAGAAAAGTTTATTGACCCGAGTAATTTACATAATGTGCGAACGTTGTACGATGAAACAATTCCTTTGCTTATTAATAGTTATCATTTGTGCACATTCTTATTTATTACATTCTTATTTATTACAAATTCTACGCTTCCTTATGATTTTCAACACCGAATATTTCCAACACCTTACAAGAAACTATAGGATAGCGTATTTTAATGGTATATTTTTAAAAACTACATAAATTGGAAAACCCGCCATCAAATGCATTTATTCAAATACCCATTTATTTGCAACACTATTCATAAATGTTTATAGGCAGCATTAAGCAAAAGAAATAGTAAGCATTGCTAGTATTCGCTGTGGAGGAAGTGTGGAATATGCAACAGGAACAAAGGGCAATCGATGGCAGGCGGCGCGGCGCAGGACGTAGGTGTCGGCCGCGAGGCCTTCGCGGGTTTGTGTAGGGTGACCACGCTGCAGCACTAACTGGAGACACTTAGTTTTTGTATTTTAAGCGATAGAGCCTTGCAGGTTCCAAAATTACGGTACAAATGAATCGGCGTGGTCGGATTAATATCATTGACGCACAAATAGGAGAGCTTTGCTGTTGCGTATTGTTTGCAAAGAATGATTGATTTATTTATTTATTTATTTATTTATGTATCACCTTAAATATAATACCATAACAGTTTTAAGACTAAGGCGGCATTACACTAAACTATTCTAAATATCACATAGAGTAAACAATAAAAATAAAACAAAACATTAAAATTTTACCAATATAACAACAAACATTACATTTTAAATCCTTCAACTTCAATGCATTTTTGGGCCACTACTGCAAATTTCGGCAGGCTGCAATGACATATATCAACATGTTCCGAGATCAAGTTGAGTAGTCGTATTGCCCGCGACAAGGGGGAAAATTTTAACATATTCGTCCTAGCCGTTGGGACGCGGAACATGGGCGTGGCGCGGCGAGTGGCGACGAGCTTGCGGGGCACGCAGAGCTGCAGCTCGCACAGCAGCTCCGGGTGGTGCACCCACCCGCGCCACACCGCATACACGTACTTCACTAGGGCGACATGTCTCCTTACATCCAGTCTGCAATATCCCACCATGCCTAACACAAATAGACTCGGGTACATCAGAGGATAGTAAGGATATACGCCGTATTGTTTATGGTAGAGAAATCGAGCAAATTTGTTTTGCAGTTTTTCTAACATTAAGCTATACTTAGCCTCGTGAGGATTCCATACTATCGAGCTGGTTTCTAGGCGACTACGAACAAGCGCATTAAATAGAATTTTAATGACTGATATAGCGCGGAAACTCTTGCATTGCCTTAAGATAAATCCTAAATTTCTAAAAGATTTCCCACATACATCATTGATATGATTCCGAAACGTTAATTCAGGCACCATCAAAATACCCAGGTCATGTACTGACTTAACGCGCGGTATGACCCTGGAATCCATCGTGTACTGCCAGTTGAGTGGTGCACACGCGCGGGTATAGCTCATCACCTCGCATTTCGTCACATTAAAATGTAGTTTGTTACACACACTCCAGTGCACTACTCTGTCAATATCCCGCTGGAGGCGCCCACAATCAGACACGTTCGCTATCGACAGAAATAGTTTCAGATCGTCTGCGAACAATAAACATTGCGCCTCCTCTACGACAGACGGTAGATCGTTAATCATTATTATGAATTCCAAAGGACCAAGATTGCTTCCCTGACTTACGCCCGAAAAAGTGTAGTACGGCCTGGAATTATACCCAGCAAATTCCACATATTGCCTGCGATCGCTAAGGTAGTTTGCAAAAAAACTTAGAAGATGTGGGGTGAAACCTATTGCAGCAAATTTTCTCAATAATACGTCATTATCAACCGTGTCAAACGCCTTCCGAAAATCAAAATATGCGGAGTCCACTTGTCCTCCGCCATCAAGGACTGGCGTTAGAAACGTCACAAACGACAGCAAGTTACTCCCCGTACTTCTCCCTGGTCGAAACCCGTGCTGTGCATTGGTGAGCCGGGGGCTCACTTGGTTATAAATACTTGTATACAAAGCCGTTTCAAATACCTTAGCGAAAGCTGAGAGCACCGCAACCGGTCGGTACCCGCTGACATCTGAATTTGCTGAACCTTTCGGAACCGGAATAACTCTGGTTAGTTTCCAATCATCGGGGTAATGACTTTCCTTCAAACATAAATTAAATATGTACAACAAAGGGTCTTCAAATACGGAACTGCAATCCTTAACAATATATGGTGGTATGCCATCGGGGCCAACCGAATGTTTCGGCTTGATGCGGCCGAGTGCGGCGCGCAGCTCGCCCGCCGTCAGCTGAGCGACATGCACGCGAGCCGCGCCCGCGCCCCCGCCCGCCTCGCGTTCCGCCGCCGCCGCGTCCAATGCGGGCCGCACACCGCTGTATACCGAGTGAAAATATGACGCGAACGACTCGGCACACTGTCCCTCATCCAGTACCTGACCATCTTTAAATATTTCCGACCTGTTACGTTTGGACTGTTTGCATCTAATAAATTTCCAGAATGACTTGGGATCTTCTTTTATACATGATTGTAATCGGTTTTGATATAACTCGTAGTTTAATTTAATTTTGTATTTAACTAGAGAACGATAATGCGAAAATGTTTCGTAGTCGCGCCGAGAGCCAGTCTTTTTATATAATTTATGATGAATCCATTTTTTCCTGATTTCATATATCAACTCCGGTGTATACCAGTCAGGGTAATTATATTTTCCCTTAACCTTACGTACTCTACGATTTATTGTCGAAACAGAGCTGTCAAAGACACGATAAAGTTTATCATAGACATGAACAATAGCTTCGTCTGCATTATTAATAGTGTATAAAATGTCCCAATTAATTGACCTCAACTCCTGATATAAAATAAAATAATCTGCTTTACGAAAGTTCCATCTATTTTTGCCACAATGTGCTATAGTGCTATTGTTAATATTAAGATTATCAGCCTGACCACGAGCTGAGTCTATTTCCCCTTCCCGCCTGGTAGGCCGAGCTACATTAATCGCTAGCGGGGGATGATGCCCGTCAATGTCTACTAGTGACTCATCAGACGCAAATACCTGCACATCGCCCACTCCTAACGAAGTTAACACCAAATCCAGAGTCCGGTTATTAATATTATAAACGTTATTTACCTGCCGAAATCCACAGAAAGCGTTCACATATTCAAAATAGTTCCTTATTTCGGTTGTTGTGGATGGCATATTAAAATCACCCAACACTAATAGCTTATTAAACTTAACAGATAAATGTTCCAATATACTAAATAAACGCATATAATCACTTGGATCACATTTTGGTGGTATATAAACAACGCAACACAAAAACAAATAATTATTATCCATGTGGACGGTAGCACAAACAATTTCGAATAAGGCTGTGTCCACGCTGCCTACAGAAACGCGTTTAAGTTGAAGGCGCGACGACACCGCCAAAAACACTCCTCCTTGCTTACGTCCATCCTGCCTGTCACAACGTATGATGTCATAACCGGGTGGAATTATTTCTCCATCATGTATTGAATCATTAAGGCCTGACTCTGTGACCGCAAATATATCGTAACATGACGCTACGATATTAGTATAAAATACATGAGTCTTCGTACGAAGTCCCCTTGTGTTCTGGTAATATATATTATCTGGTAATATATATGGAGACCTAAAGCTAGTAAAACCCAAAACCCAAAAAAATACCCACAATATTCTTTTCCACCTGAATCACAACCACGAGAGATAACCATATCTTTTCAGTAGATAGATCCTCTACTTTGGTTGAAGTTAACTTACCATCAGCAGATTCTATAACGTCAATCTGAAAAATTACACTGCTTATTTTACATCTGTTATACATTTTAACCATACTTCTTCACTGAAGAGTACAATATATCCCACTAAGCCCAACAGCGTGGTTACTCCACGGTCAGTGTCCGGCGGGGCGCGGCGGTGCCCTCAGCCCTCGGCCGTGACTCCGCGCCGTGCCCCGAACCTACGTACCTATAGTGCTAGGCTTAGTACCATGCGCTTCTGTTTATACAGCGGTAATAGCCGTGTCGCTTGAAGCGTGACGACACTGCCTCTTGTAGAATGTGGTAGAGGTTGTTGGTATTAAAACGTTAATTCTTATATCATTTTTTTGGGTTCCTTTCACATTTACGTATTCACAATTTTGCGCATTTTGTAGTTCAAATTTTTTGCATCGAAAATCTGGTAAAACAGAACCGGTATTCAACCAATTTATTCTTATCACTCCTTCACATAGAATCAAATACATTAATAAAGTGTCATTAAAATGCGTACCGTTGTTATTCCTAGTTTATCAGGGTTGCAATGGAGGATGTGAGAGATAGTTTGTGAGAGTAGGAGACTGCCTCGCCCTCACACCCGCCAAGCATCTCTTTTAATCTTGCATCGACAGTTACACGCATCTAAATGACACCGAGAATTTAGCCTCTGTGTGTCTTTGGGTATGTCGAATATTGCCCTAAACCCGCTACAGTATACAATGCAAAGTAAAATGACTCGAAGGAGTTCAAAATATTAATGTGTGTCCTTTACTTCACCAGCACGGTGCGGGAGTACGGCGGCAACGCGTTGCTGGTGGCGACGGAGGCTCGGGAGGGCTCGTGGGGTGCAGCACTCCGGGGCTCCGGGATGACCGTCGAGTGGTCCGGGGATAACCCCGCCATCAGAGCGTGCGACAGGTCAGTATACGAAATATGTTTATCTTCAGCCACAGGAATTCTGCTGCTGAATGTACCTACATTTGTCCAAGGGGTTTTATACCAAGCGACTTGTATACATTGACTTCTTGGAAGCTTTATTAGCTCGTGTTTAAGGTTCTTGACGGTGGACGTCCGAAAAACTACACGGTAGGTAATGTAATTTTAAGTTAAGAGAAATACCTACATATTGTATTAAAAATAGATAATCCACTCTGTTCTCCAAATTTAAAGACGCGAAATGTAAAAGATGACCTCATAGCTATAAGTGTACAGACGACTGGGAGTAGTAAATGGCTAGTTAACTTCCGATGCACGGCAGCTTAAAAATTGGAGAAAAGTTGTTTTAATTCTATTCTCGGAAAACTAAATAAGTTATCAACGTCACAACTAATTAAAACAAAAGCAACTCTATGTTGTTTAACTAAAACCCGTAATAGGTTAGCGCAGAAGAATAGGGTGTAAGTCTTCTAAAATTAAAAGGAGGTTACTGTTATGCAGCGAGACGCATGTGGATTGACAAAAAAATGCTGTGAAACATTGACTCCCGGTTACAAATAAATTTTTAAGTAAATAAAAAGAACAAGTAATTTAATCATCAAGACTAGAGAGTCGTGTTCCATTAAACCTAACCGAAGATAGTAGATAAACTCTCTTCCACACCATTGACAGCCACTATCGTGCATAAACGGCGTACAATTTGCCTTCACAGCCCGCAATAAATCATGATCCGCCATGAGTAATAAGCAATTACGCATAATTATAGTAATTACTGGCAGTGGGTTAACGAGAAACTCGCAGCCTCGTTAGCGGCTTACGAAACCGCAATTAGGAAGAGTTGTAATGCCGAGTGACCATTTACCATCCCTCCTCATTGGACAACAATGTACTTTACTATCTTCGATGTTGCGTTTGGTAAGTGAGGTAACCAGGGACCCGATTATCTGGATCACTGGTGGTCTTTCATATGTGAGAAGCCGCATGGGTAGGTACCACCGCAATGTCCATTTCTCCCGCTAAACACCAGTGTAAACGCATTGTTCTGTTCCGGTTTGAAGGACATTGTAGGTAGCGTAACTAGACAAAATGAGACTTAACACCTTATGTCACAGGATGGCGAGCGCAGTGGAATGCCAAGCATTGCTTTGTAATTCATGGTGATGTTTGGTTTTGCTACTATCCATGAGTGGTCGTACCATTGACCATCAGGCGAATAGCATGCTCGTCTCTTCCTTCATTGCATGGAAAATCATAGTGAAACACGACAGAGTATAATGTTTTAAGTTCAAAGTGTTATTCACGCCGGCAAAATTACATCGACCAGAGAAAGATTAAGTGCATTGCAATTAGCCACCACTTTATGCCATTAACAAATATATTAGAAACAAATATGTACCAAAACTTAACGTACTTTGTCGAGTAGAAACTACAGTATAACAGTGAAACCTACTCGTTGAATTAAACTAAGTGTACAGATATTATCGCGGTTTATATTTAATTTTGACTTCCCTATGTTTCTATCAGAATATACTGGTCCCAAGTGGATAGTTAGCATAAAGGTCGGCGGCCCGGTATCTCCGCATCGCAGATGTTATCCGTGGATTTGACGCCGTTGCCGTACGACTGTCAACTAACACACGATTTGCCAACAAATTAACTCGAAGCTTAAGGGCTTCTTACACTGGTTAATTTGATGAAGGTTATTGCTAAAAACTAATAAAATAAATGAGTAATAAACAATGCATAGTTAATATAAGTCTACTCTCAGATTTATATTGTTTCTATCAGCGTGACGCGGACTTAAAAAGTCACTATCAATTCTAGTCTAATATCGGATCGCCGCGTAATAAGTTACTTTGAAAAGATGATTTTAAAACATATAGTTACATTATACAAATACGTATTCAGACCGGCAGATCATGATTATCTCTCATTACAACTTTATTTATTCCTTAAAATTTGCTTCAAATTTATAAATTATCAAGTTGGTTTCTTGATCACCGCTTGTGAAAATTAGTTAATGATTGTGTGTATCGCTGACTTATCAATTAGAGACTTTAAGACTTCCAGTTCGTGAATTAACAAAATAATACGCAAATAACACAATACTAGTAAAACAACAATTGGCAGCCCTATATTAAACGCGTGCGTACGTGTAATTTGTAGGATGCATGCGAGTGACCGTATCAGTCCGCGGGTAACTGTGATCTCAGGAATACGCTACGAGTTAATAACAACCTTACAATGTTGACAAATATTTAAATTGAATTCCTATTTGCATGACTCGGATAAAAATACGTAGATGTATTAATTAGATATTTCTAGAATGTTAAATGCAGATACGGCATACTACTCGTATAATTGAGATGGAATCGCCATGTTTTATTTAATAAGTTTGTATGTAATATCCAATGGTATTCCAGTGCAGCCATCCAGTTTGTTTGCGGTAAATTAAGATGTAACCTTGATTATAATATTACTCATTTTAAGGAAAGCTCTGAGCTCTGTTTAGCTCTGTTAGTGTGATACTCAGCACCGTGCGATCGACTTACTCCACTCATTCAATTAGCTTTAAAAAACGTAAAAACTAAAACCAACAGTAAAACTATTCAAAATAAACCAAAAACTTGTATATCTAAATAAATATATAAACTCACGCCTTTTTCCCGAAATGGGTAGGCAGAGGTGCAAAGAAGACACCCACATTTCGCCTTGTATTTTTCGTCCCTTGATGTGATAGGGGCCGAGCCTATCCCCATATCGGGCACAAATTCCTGACTCCGGGCTGATAATGAATAGAAAAATCCAATATCACTTTGCCCGACCCGGGATTCGAACCCGAGACCTCAGCTTTGCAATCATACCATAGTATAATGCGCCACCGAGACAGGTATATCTAAATATAAACGTAAAATACGCAACTAACGCAAATTACACAATATAGATCCCTCATAATTCCTATTACCCCAACACAAGCCTCTTAATATTCCACTAAGCCTTTCCGTATTCCCGCGCATACAAAGAAGGATGCAATCTAAGCACAAGCTAATTTACAAGACAGGACAAAGCGTGCTGGCGATGGTGGACGGTCGATACAGAGCTAATGAGCCGCCGGCAAGCCGCACATGTTCTCTCGCCAGTCACCACGTACCGCTGGTCAGGCAGCAGGCTTCAGAGACGTGCCCAATTAATTTGATAACTGTTATCGATCTTAACATCGGCGGAGTAAAGCCTGGCATTTAGTTAAAGGACAGCATCGATTGAAGTAAGTTTATATTGAAACTGTATAAAAAATAAACCTGACAAAAAGTGGTTGTGTAAATAATAATTATGTTTCTTTGATACCCAATCTGTTATAAAATGGCTGTTATATTTAAAAGAGTACACAGCTTATGATAATAATTATTTAGTTTTATCGCAGACGAATATATGCATGGACTTAAGTAGTTATCATTTTTCACAGCTTTCTACACGTTTCTATTCTCTACATAGCAGTCATTAAGACCTGTGTTAGTGTTTTTATCTTGGCCTATTGTAGCAATAGAAAAAACAATAAACAAAGTATGCTTAAAAAGTAAACCGAGACACGATTCCCTTATTACATTTCCAATCAAACGCCAGCAGTTAGCGCGCTCAATGCAATAAACAATGATAATTGACGCGACAGCGCGGAAGTCATAAAACCACATTCTGTTTCTTCCTGCAAATCCAGAAAACACAATTAAAAGTCTCACGTCAACCGTTTCAGAGTATTCCAAACGGTGCTAGCTCAAATCAAGTGCAATTACCTTAATGAAGCTGGCATAGTGGGCATAGCTTCCACGTCATTATGTATAGGAAAGCTGGACAACATCCCTTCTTCATCTATTACGTAATTAGGTGGCGTGTGACCACGAACCAACGGCTACTCGACAGGAGAAAACGGACTTCTATATTAATTGAATGCGAGTGGGCAGCGGTGCTCGGTTATGCAGTTATAATTTTGTCGGGAATTATAATTAAGACAGCAACCTAATTGAAAATATAATGAGTAATGGCAGGATATTTAATGTACTTCAACGGATAAAACCCATAGGCAGTTACGTGTATGTAAGTTAAATAAAAAAAATGTGGTATGTACATAGGTCGGATTATCTAGCCTTAATTACATGTCAGATGTACCACTTCAATTAATTAATCTTATAATATCCAGTAATTAATCGATGTCTGTAACATTTTAATTGAAGAGCATTCATTTTTCTGCTTAGGCGTTATCCCGACCGGTGCGAGTCCGCCTTCCGGCTGAGTTTCTACCATTTCGCATTCTCTTTCTTCCATTCATTCTCTTCCATTTTAATTTAAGAGCATATGAGATAAATTCGTAACATTCTGTTGCCTTAGTCGGAGCGGCGTATACTTATTTGTCTTTGTAGAAATGGCTACTTTAAGACGGCTGATTGACATTAAGGTTAACGTCGCCTGGAGCAGAACGTTGGCTTTCTGCTCCGGGCGTTGCGGGTTCAATCACAGAGTGATAAATATTTGTATGGCCTACAAACATTTGTTCAGCTTTGTTGTGCATTTCTAATTCACATTTGTAAATGCACCCATGATACACGCGTAATATGAGACATTGATTAAAAACTTAATATAGTGATGTTTGGAATAATTTTAAAAGCTAATTTATTTTTCAATATTAACGCAACATTTAAACTACATTTAAGAATTTTTTTCGCGAATCAAAGTGCCAATACAATAACGAACAATAATACAAAGAATTATATGTGCTATTTAGTATGTCTAACCAGCTCACCGGAATCCCGCTCCCGAAGTCAGACGGACGATGCTGTCGCTAAAGAAGATACCTTCGCCTATCTCATCACTTCGACACAACTCTTTCACCAGATTGTACGCGAAACGACCGAAATTTTAAAATTAAATAAATCGAGCGTAGCAGCGGGTCACGTGTTGCGCACTCGGTACCTTACACGAGACTGACATAACAAATTCACATTGAAAGAGGAAAAGAAAACAAACTACCCTCAACTACATTATATTTACGATTAAAGAGTAAAAAAAGCATATGATGTGTCCTATGTGGATCCGATTACAAATCCCAGGTGAAAATCAGGAACTGTCGAATGAACTATGGTGTTTTTCTTTTAAATATAGCGTAGGTATACAATGTGGCATAAACAATTGATTCTTTACAGTTGTAAAGTACAGTTGTACTAGGATAATAATATATGAGTTGGAACATAACACTCCATATGATGTCCCAGACTGGTGGAGGTGAACGGCACGTCGGTGGTGTCGTGTCGCAGCCAGGAGGAGCTGCAGCGCGCGGCCAGCTCGGCCTCGCCGGCGCGCCTCGTGCTGCTGCGCGGCGCCGCCCCGCTCACGCACACGCACTCCGCGCCGCCGCAACCCAACACATTCACACAGGTACTGTTCTACTTGCTGTTATACCAACTGGGACCAAGGTCCCGAATCTCCCTCACCTCACCCGCTGTTATTTATCTTGTCTTCAGTGATAAGAACATTTATCAATATATTTCCTACTACACAGGTAAGACTGCACACAATTTAGTTAGTTGGCAGTGGTGAAAGAATATTCGTAATACTTAGTATAACAACACTGTCGCGTAATTCCAATGTCAATCTATAAAAACGAATTATTTCTCATGATTCAACTTTTAGAAAGAAATTGCGTTTCCTTAAAATGAAACGTAGCCACTTAGCCCAATTTACACCATTAGAGATAAAGTGTATCTAAGAGTAAATAAAAGTCATTCGCAATCTTATTCGATTCATTAATGTTTAATAGACAAACTTATACATACTAACAATGCAAATTTGTACTTACAGAACGAAGCGGCGTCGCTAAGAGCTGAACTAGGAGCACTAAGAGCAGCTGCAGATGAGGCGGAGAAAGCTAAAGAAGGCTTGAGAACAGACAACACCAGGCTGACACACCGGATTTCATATCTGGAGGAGCAGGTCGCAGAACTGCTTGCCAGGCATTCACCAGTAAGGAAACCAAACTATTTATTTCCTCAATATGGTTTATTTGCTTTATAAATAATATAACACCTATTTTACTTTCAGCTCCAGCAAGCCAGCAGCAACGACAGTTGCATCACGGTAAACAAAACCAAAAAGAACGTCACAAACATAAACATCACTACCGAACCCACAGGCAACGGCAAGAGTCCAAAATCAGAAGTACAAGTATTTCAAAAAGGTCCAGACATTACAGCGATTGTCGCTAAACTACCTGGTCTAGATGGAGCAGAATCTAACTTGCCATTGATGAGGCCAAGGTCGAATGCGTCAGGGGCGTCCACCAGACCACCTTTGTCTCCAAGAGCGTCCCCACCACCGAACCACAGGTCACACAGCTCCCACAGTCTCGAGCACAGAGCGGGTAGAATGCGACACTCAGTCTCCCATCACTGCATTCATGGAGGAATTGACTACAGCGCAGAGACCGACGCCGCAATTCGTATGATTGAGAGGAACCAAAGACATTTAGAAAAACAACGCATGAAGGCTGAAAGACTTAGTAGGTCGCGAGAAGACTACTTCAGATCTGACAGCGATTTGGACGTGAGGGAAACACATTCCACTTGCGATCCACGCCATTATGATATTAAAAAAGCTGCAGACAGGATAGAAGAAAGTATAAAAAAGACCAACTGGGCTGAACGGAAAACTTTGTCCATCATTGAGCAATTAAAACGGTCACAAAGAATGCGTAAAATGAAAAAGAATGAGAGTACAGAAGACGTCCAGCTAGAATCCGAGAAACATTACATGTACAACCGAATAGATGGGAAAATACTGGAGAACGCACACAAGTCTAGCAGAAGAACATCGAAGATGCATTCAAGAAGTGCAAAATCATCAGAATTTGAGTCAGAATGTTCAGATTTTCCAAATGGGGATATTTACAGCAGTTCCCCGAGAATAGACTGCGGATCTGAAACGTGTTCTACTAGAATGAGTCACTACAAAAAGAACGAAGATGGGAAAGCCGATGTGAAGTCGCGACCGACGCCTCCACGAAAGCCATTACGCTTGTCACTGCACAAAGCGCGCAGTGCACACTCCCTCATGAATGGAAGTGAGTCGGAGACACTGAGTAGACCGCCCTCAGAAGCTAAACCTGACGGTCAGGAATGCAACAAAAGAGCTGTAAAGAGGACTTATGGTGGTGATAAATGGACGAAGGAGAGGATCAGAGATGCTGGCCGCGCGACCCCCAGGCCCACGAGGAAGATTCTAAACGGGTTGTCAGCTCGCGACGCGCCGGCCGCGGATGATCTGTACCCAGAAGACACTCATTTGCCTTTGAGGGTCAACGGTGTGACTCGTGGTAGCAAATGGTGCTGAAACTTGCCAATATATGATTTAATTGAACCAAAATATACAAAACCGTCTAAGCAATATTTGAAGACACTACTTTTTTAAAACACTGTCATTGATTTATTACACTGAAAATTAGGAAATAAATTGTAATTTTGATCCTCATAATTTATTGAAATTCATATTCCAGAGGCTATATTTTCAATTAAATTTCGTTCTAAGCCACAAAATAATTCAAAATATAATTTAATACGTTAATCTTTTTAATGTTTTACCTTCTTACTACTACTTTTTTTATTAAAGACCAACCTGACGCCAATATTAATGTAAGACGATTCGAGAAACCTATTGTTTACTACTTTATTTGGAAACTTTTTGCCACATCCCTCCTTACGAGTATAAAAAATATATAATGGTCAGAAGACCTAATAAAGATCCATAAGAATTCGCTGGTATGAGCCTCATCTAGGCACCGAGGAAATCTGTGATAAATGCCTATTTCCAGCAGTGAACCTTCTGATCAAGGATATTTATCTTCTTCATTTCTGTACTAAAAAGCATAACGTCCGTTTTGTCAGTCTTCAGTGTTTACCTTTTAGTATTGTAAATACGCTGCAAGCACCCACCGTAAGCTCATCTATATTATTATATTGTGTAATATATAAGGATGCGTCTGTATCACAACTAAGTTAATCTGTATTGATATTGTAAGAGAAATAAACTATTATAATGGACGTGTATTTTATCCTTGTGAAACAACCTTCAGTATTTTTATTGTAATAGTGTATGGTAATTATCTGTAATGCCGATGTCAACTAATTGATACGTAATCTTTAAATGATTGGGTGGTAAATTAACAACTGATCAATTTAGATGACTGCCACGGTTTATTGAACCTTAGCCTCTGTTCAGCCATGACTAGACTCCGAAAAATAATTCTCAGGGAAAAAATACTTAGGGATATAATAGTTTTGTTTTTGCATTACAGTAACAACTAATTGAAATTGAACCTTATGCACCTTACGTTAAAGGTCGCTATACAACTTAAATAAAACATCATCGCATCATTATTCATTTAATTAATCACTATTGTTTGCAACAAAAACAAATGACATTATTATTTACATTTAAAAAATCTATTAATATACATATATACGCAACACTCCTAAGGCTCAGCGCACACGAGGTGGGATTATAGCATCACCGCGGCGTGTGCGGCCAGCTTTACAAACTACCAACACTTGCAACGGTAGAACAGTACTTATAAAAAATAAATTTTACGTTCCTAGTGTAGACCATGCCTATATTACCCAAAACATACACATAAATATCCAAATTCACCTAAAGACTCAAACCGATTTTAGATCCAACTATAGGATCGATTCTACCAATACTAGAATTCTAATTATCGATTCGATCGACATTCGAGGCAGATAAATACTTATAAATACATATCGGAATAAAGAAAATGTTGTGATTCTAATGTTAAGCCAAAAATGATTTTACGATTTGTAACCATTTGACGACTAATGACCTTAATGATCCATTTCGAACAATTTTCAATTAAATTTTAACGAAGATGACAAAACATTCGATAACTATACTAAGTTTTAAAACTGTCTATGAATAATGCCATATCTGGAGACACTACATGGCAGGTATGTATATTACAGGGAAACACGAAAATATAATTGTATACATGATGTATAGATATATTGACAGATAGTGAACGTGAGCGCAAATTCAAATATCCGCCTCGGAGTCCGGTTTACCAAACCAAAATAGCGCCATCTATTTGATTTACTGAGAACTACGTGATAATCCTATAGCCTGATAGAAACCTGATGACTTAAAGTGGGTCATGAACTAGCTTTTTGCTTTGAAACTTGCATAAATTACGACTATACAGCGTTAAATTTTAAATAAAAATATATTTGGCGGCACAATCTGACATCAAACCAAATTATTACGCCATCAGCCCAGCATGATGATACGAACGCAACCAACATCAAATTGAACCTATTAGGTCCATTTAGATATGGTCTCTTGTCCCTTGAAACTCTTCTACCACGGTTGTCTCCAGATATTAATAAAACTAAACCTCTAATTCGTTCGCAATAAAATCAAATTTCCATCCTGAATATTTATGCGGGTAATATATCCTCAAAGACTGGTTAAAAGGAGTCTATAAAAAGCATTCACTACAAGAATATTTAATTAACCTAAGTCAAGTTTTAAAACTGACAAAATAAACGTTTCCGTAAGAACCCAAAATACTAAATATTATTGTACCAATTAATATTTTATAATTTAATTATATTACTTATTACAGCATAGATTCAGTGAGTGAACGCATCTTAAATTACTTAGGGATTATGGTAGCATTGTCTGCTATAGAATAATAAATATACTTAGCAGTGAGACACAATCCTGTCTCAACACTAATAGGTTTCGTGGGTATCACAAATATGAGATTTTTCTGTCTCACGATATCCACAGCCAAAATATTGGCGGGTAACACAAACATTTCAGGGTAGAGATCTTATGATCCCTCGTTTCACAACCGGTTGTAAACCAACCGTGTTAAGGTAGTTGACGTGAAGTGAAAGAAACGAAAGAGACGCAACGATTTTTAGATCTATCTCACTCATTGAAACATGTAGCAATTATGTTATTTCAATGCGGTTTTAGACAGCATCGGGAACTGACGCTTCATAAACGATAAAGATTTGTGATGCATTCTGCTACAACTATATTATCCTTGTTAAATCTTTTAAATAGGTTGAAACTATAGGACCATGGGTCGATCCTTGTGGCGTCACTGTCTCACAGGAAACCAATATAAATAACAAGTCTGCAGTTTCGTTCAGCAAGTGAGATTTGACATCAGCTGATATATGTCTACCATAACTACAATGTAATACACAATGAGATATGAAGAGAGTAAACTTCAAGGTACATTTTTATAAACCTGACGCCATTTTGAACCTTACGTGTACGATAAAATGGCACTACGTTAGCCTTATTTAGCTTTATTGTGTTGCAAGTGTTCATAGTGACTATGTTATATATTAATATTATATTATATAGGTATTGTCATACAATGCAGTGTTTATTTGGGTGAAATTCCATAATGACAAATTCGTGCACGACCGGCCTGAGGAATGAGGTATGGTGGGGGGACGAAATGTCTTAGATGGTGACAGGCATGAATGATTTTTATCAGAGCTTCTTCGGTATTTTCCAATATACCTAAGATAACTAGGGATCTTATATTTTCTCCAGGAAAAAAGGGGTACCATTGCAATCTAATTCAGGGCGGCGATAGCTTTAAGAGCGGCACTATGTATCTGCAGATTTATAAAATTAAGTAAGACATCACTCCCCCTCCCTACAGGATCATTCGACAAGTAAGTCGCGCACGAAGTTGCCAGTTAATATCTAATCCCCTATATGCTTATAAAGATGCTCAACTACGAGAATGGATACGTCACACATAATCATTACCAAATATCATTTTTGAGGTTCTAGCTTTTGTAACATTTATTATTTGAATATTTAAACAATTTTCCAATCTCAGGAAAAAATACATAAATTATTTGCTAGTGAAAGAAATTGATGCATAATTATTTATACATAAGACACTTAGTATAGCATACAAGTAATCGCACTTTATATCAAGTTTTTTTGTCATGACAAAGTAGCCACTCTATTTTGAAAGGAAAATCAGAGTGATTCCACCCAAATAACCGCTTCAATGATGACAACACAGCAGCAGTCTTAATGATACAGTGACTAACACTACTGTTGCAGTTCTGTGCCGGCCCGCGCGGCCACCGGCGACCATCGCTACTCTACCCTAACAGTTCTATCAAATGGTGACTTTTATATTACCTTTAACCTAAATGATTATTTACATCATAAAGAGAATTTAAGTCATTTCAACATGGAGATCAGCTGAGCTCATCGTGTGACGCGCGTCGCGCGCAATTAATGATCATGAAATGTGAAATATTACATAGCTTAACCGAAACATTGAAATAACTAAGCACGGAAATAAACATGACTTCGGCCACACAAAACATACAAAAATATACGTATTAAAATCATAGTTAAAATATAAACAACTCAACAAACACGGCGCAAACTTCAACAAAAATATCCATATATTGAAACGTGACACTCGTGACGTCATCGTACACGACCGACTTCATCGTGTCGGACCGTCATCGAAATACTGTTGAATGAAATGAGTGATGTGATACCTAAGGCGTCCCGACGAGTCGACGTGGTGACAGTGTACAAGTGGGTGTGAGTCATCGCAGGCGGCAGCGCTCGAGGACGCAGCACAGGCGCTGCGCCACGTGCACGTGCAGCGCGCGGCGGGCAGCGGGGCGGGGCGGCGCGCCTCAGGTGTTGAGCGCGCGGCCCAGGTTCACGTAGGTCTGCAGCGCCAGCGGCAGCGGCAGGTCCCGCAGCGCGCCCGCCACGAGCTGCGCCAGGCGCACGCGGCGCGCGTCCACGGCGTGCGGCGGGGTGCGCGGGCTGCGCGGCCGCGTGCGGCGCGTGAGGCGCGGGATGCGCGGGATGCGCGACGTGCGCGCCGCGCCGGGGGAGGGCGACGCGGCTCGGCGGGGGCGCGCCGTGCGGGGGATGCGCCCGCCGGTCACGAGGGTGGGCACGCCCGTCACTCTCACCCTGCCCCGGATCTGCCGCACGACCGGGTTGTTGCGAGGGCAGCCGCGTCGCCGCTTCGCTACACGACGCAACACAATCACTCCATGTCATCTTACTCTACTCACGAACACTTTTATCGATTCGCACCTGACACGCTGGTTGCAGCGCACAGACATGCCTCAGATTTTTATACAACGTGTATCTGTCGGACGTGCGACATATTATTTCATAGAAAGGACGCCGAGTCAAACAAATTTCATATGTTTTGGTTCCACAATAAACGTGTTAAAATTGATTAATTATGGTAACAGTATATTATTTTCTTATTACAGAAATATTTTTAGCTTACAGTGTTTATAAACCATAACAAAGAGACTCACCGACTGGCTTCTGAACAGCGGGCGTGGAGGGTCTCGGCTCGGCGTCAGAGGGCTCGTCCTTGTCGGGTTTGCCGGGCGACGAGCCGGACGAGGGCGTGGTCTCCTCGCCGATACCGCTATCCAGCTTCTGCCGCTTGGTCTCCTTGGCCTCGTCGTCACTGGACGCCGCCTTGGTCTCAACGTCTTCCCACTCCATCACGCCGCCCTGGGACGTGCTGGCCGACGCGGCTCCGGCCTCCACGAATTTCTCCGCTTCAGGGATCACCGTACTTGGAGACTCGTCTTCCTCCTCAACAAAATCCCGCGAAGTGCCCTCACCGGCGTTAGAGCGGTCGGGCTTGTGTTTCAATGTTGTGGTGACAGTCTGTACGGTTCTCGGCCTGGCTCTGACCTTGCATTTGACAGTGGTTTTGGACTTGACCCTGGTCTTGAGCTTGGTTTTAGGCCGCGCACGGAGCTGTGGCGTGATGGTGGGTCTGCGGCGCAGGCGGGGCCGCGGCTGCTCCGCGCGGGGCGGGCGCGGCTGCGTGCTGTACCGGGGCCCGGTCCTGATGACGGCGCGGGAGATGCCGGGCAACGGCGGGCCCACGCACCGACGCGCACCGATCAACGAAGAGCCTGTTCAACAATATTAAGCTATTTATTTATTTACGGTGGAGGCCTTTCATTCTTTAACATAAACACTGTGATAAGCGGACTAAGTGCTGCTACTGCCTACTCTATTTACTTACATCGCCATTATCACGTTAGCCTAGTGCAGTTTAAATCAAATAGATTAATAATGTACTGACTGCAAGCCTGCTCGTCTCCATTCTGGTACTCGAGCGTGAGTATGCCGCGGCAGAAGCGCGCTAGCGGGCCGTTGTTGCGGTCGATAGCACGCGTGTTGCGGCCGGCATGCGGGGGACGGGGGCGGGGGGTGTCTCCCCCCTCGCCGCCCGCGCCGCCCCCGCCAGCCCCGCCGCCCGCGCCGTTGTTAGCCGCGGGAGCGCCGTCGTTGCCAGCCGCTAATTATATTGTTATATAATTAAGTATCGTTATTTGTGCTAATGTTACAACAATCGCGCGAATGGATTTAAAAAAACACTTGTCAAGAGGATTTTTTGATGGATTATTCTATTGTATATTATTATACGTGAAAGTGTAACAGATACCTTCACCAACTTTCACATTTATGTTAGTAGTTGTTCTCTCTCATCATTATTTTAGTATTTAGTGTGTGCTTTGTTATGTCTACCTTTTGTTGATTAAATTGTTAATTTGGTTAATAAGTGTAATCTTGTTATTGGCATTTTACTATTGAATTTAGCTGTTACTTTTCCTTACAAATAAAATAAAATAATACCGACCGGCATTATTGTCTGCGGCTCCGTCGGCGCCTCCCCCTCCCCCTCCTCCGCCGCCGCCCTCGTTGTCGGAGGTGTCGGGCGAGGAGTCGGTGTCGGAGGGCGAGGCCAGCGGGTCGAAGCGCAGCGCGCCGGCGACGCGGTTCTGTCGCATGCTCAGCACCAGGCTCAGCAGCGCGTTCATCTCGTTCGCTCCGGTGGCCGGCTCCAGGTCGTGCAGGTTGTTTAGACCTTCTAGAAGTGTTACAGATTTTTATTATTATTTTGTAGACATATAGGGTGAATTTTTTAAGTGTATTGGATTTTCAAATCCGAAACTATGAAATATCGAAAAATCGTTAATTGAGTTAAGAGCCCGATTTTGATAAAAACTCAAACTGCACACTTAGATTTTTGATAAATCAATATGCCTAGCGAGGAATCGAACCTGATGACTTTGAAAATAAACACATGCTGTATTATTACACAATTAGATAAGGCTGCTAATAAGGTTCAAATTCTGGAAAATCACTATACAAACACATACTTCAATTAAAAGAAAAGAGGTCACTCTTAGCAAAATATTTTTTTTTTCCCTCTCCTTAACACCAAGGCTTCTTGTGTTGGGAATGAGACTAACGGAAAATAGTTTAAAATTGTTCGGAGCTGTTATTTCTAATCCCATTTCAAATGCCTGGCTTTATTTTTTACATTGATATAGGGTCTTGCAAAGACTAATGAGTTTTATTCTGTTCAAAGGACCAAAAGTATGTTAGAACTATTATGTTGCTATGAAATTATGCTCAAATTTGACATAGAAGGTTAGATTACTGTTCATGAAGCATTATACCACACGTGACATAGCTGATATCTACTAAAAAAAATATGAATATGACAATAGCTCGTGGAAAAATGTACTCTAGAAAGACAAAAACTGGCTTGGTAGGCAATATTGCGAGCCCACTACTAGGAGTAGGAATGTGTGTGTGTGTGTGTACCGGTGTCGCTGTCGTCGTCGATGGGGATGCAGATGCGGCGCGGGCAGGCGGGCGGCGCGCGCGGCGGGCGCGGGCGCGGCGCGCGCAGCTCGGGGTGCAGCTGCAGCACGCGCGCGCGCACGGCGTGGCGCACGGCCGCGCGCGACAACACCTGCAGCCGCGGCGGACTCAGCTCCTCTGCAGGGGGGGACATACTCTGTTCGAACCTTATTCACAAAAGGTGGAATTATAACGCTTAGGGAACACCATAGTAGCGAGTTCATTCCAGATCTTGAAATATGCTACATATTGTTATTGTACACCATGTAAAATGGTCGTTTGTCGTATTTATCACCAGCAACTTCTTATCACCAGCATTAGGGCAGTGCTCCACCCTGGACTACAACAATCCCTGGACTTCTTCTCAATAACAGAACATGAATACATCGACCAGCACAGAAGATTGAAAAGTGCCACTCACCGAGTTTGATGAGGTCAGCAGTCTCCGACTTGGGCGGCATCTTGAGCGGCGCGAAGGACACGTGCAGCAGGTTGCGCGAGGTCCACGTGTTGTCGGACATGCGCCGCACTTGCACCAGGTTGTCGTTCAGCGGCATCACCAGCACTCCGCCCACCTGCGCAGACCACACACGCTACAGCACTGGTTCAACTGGAGATACATCACCTCGGGCAGCGACCACTGGACACAATAGCGTACAACACTGCATAGAAACCTACACAAGATTTCGAACAGGCAATACATTTATGTCAACCATTAATGAATAATGATATCACGCTGGTTGAAACTCTATGTAGATTGCGTTGCAGTTAACATCAGGTGTATTGAAGATTGTCACGGCAGTTTGAGAGATATTAGTCGGTCAGTCGCTTTGTATTCATCCAGAACACAGCTACTGTTATTGCTTAATCTATTCTCTGTCGATGGGATGGCCTTTATTAGACGTTACATTATTATTTTTGCCTGTTGTACGCTGTTCACAAAAAAATCACGTTTATAACTATCATTTATTAAACTCACATTCAATTCACGCATTATTAAATATGGGTGAAGTACTGCGACAACTGATTACCTCTTCATGCAAATTCTACATGTATTACCTACCTGCACCCGCTGCTACCAACCTCCACCGAATGCTGTTCTTCCAACCATCCCCAATCTCACGGAGGAGTTGAAGGAAGCGAGCGACCCCACCCTTTAACTCTGTAAGAGCTCTATTACGTACTTTAGAACACCTCATAAGTATAACTATATTTTTTATGAGAACATTGAAAACCACCTTCGAGATACGTATGTATAGGATATGCATACTTAATGGTAACTTTAAAAACTTAAATGTGACAGGTTTAACATAAATTACAAATTGTACCACAAATCTGCAAGACACGGTTCCTTACTATTGCAACTTGCAATGCAAAAGCCAGGACGCTTTTAGCATTAAAGTGAAATATTATATTGATTGAGATGAAAATAGTCCGCGTATCTAAATTATTGATTTAGTTATATTTATCAATCATATCGTGAATTCGTCTATGTAGACGGAGTATGTACAAAATTAATCAATTTTTATACTCCTAGCTTTGGAATAATTTAGTTCGTACTGGCAACCTCCGCGGTTAGCGGTGAGACTGAAATGCCTCTAGTAATTTTCCACATCAAAAACCTTTTATCTCACTATAATGTCAGGATTATTCATGAGACTCTTGTGTATATATTTCATAGTTACCTTGATCAACTGTTTGAAGTAGTTCTGGTACTCCTCGGGGCAGCCGGCACCGCAGTACACGCGGTCATAGGCACCCTGCAGCGGAGCCAGAGACAAACCATTGCCTGAGAACAAAAAAAGGATTTTATTGGGAACAAACTTATGATATACTGTTAGCAACTTAGAAATATCGGCAGAGTCGTTCAATGTATGTTTTTATACGATCGTTACCAAATGATCGTTATGGAAGTGATTCTAAGTTCGCCGATGGATTTACCTTGTGATTGGAAATTAAGATGATAATGTATGTGGCGAGTCACCCTTTGCATGAAACATGTATAAGACTATTAAATCGTATTTGATATATCAATTTTTCAGTCAATCAGTCGAATTTCTCAGAAGCTTCTTTTACTATGAACTCCATAATAAAAATTTAAGAATAATGCTATACTTTTTTCCCACTAGTTCGGCAAAGTGACTGCACTTATGTCTTACCTGACTTTAAACACAGTAGCACTCAGATGGGGAACTTAAATTCAAGACCTATATACATTGATCAGCAGCGATAACAAAACCTACACATAACCCTTTCTTTGAAAAATCGTGAAAAGTATATAGCTAATACTGGCCTTTCATATTTGCCTGTGATTAGTTTGCTTCTTGACCCGAAAAGCGCTGTAAAGTCCCACTGTACTACAGTCTTCAGACATGTGTTTTTGAATAACATTGAGGTCAGGTTATCTGGGCGAGAGACTCCCGCGGGCATTCGTCGCGTGTGTAACGCAATTTTATAATCATTACGTGCCATTCAGTCTACTATATTGATGAGCTTTCTATTACTTATAGTGCTACTGATTTTAACACAAATACAGTGACTGCTATCTACATAAATTATATTGTAATGGGTTGTTGAGGTATAATCACGTTAATTGAAACCACAGGGTCTCGCGTAAACAGCCCGTATACAAAAAAAAATAATTATATTCATCGGTATTGGTACCACTGGATATCTTTTAATAGATAAGATTTATATAGGACACATTAAATTTTATATAGTTTGTATGAAAATATTTATTACAATTTTATGACACATCTAATTAATTACGATGTTAGACTTGTAGCAATTGTGTTGAGTGTAGTCACCAACATCAAACAGTTAATAAAAACTCACCATGAAAGTACTTGGGCTCGCAGAAGTCAAACTCATCCAGCGTTGGAGAGGTCTCTATAAACTGCGTGAGCTTGCCAGTGGCATACTCTACCACACTGTGGTGCATCTCGATGCCGTGGCTGATCCCGCTGGAGCCGATCACTAGCCCCACCAGTGTGCTCAGGTACCCAGTGCCGGAGCCAACATTCAGGAATGACAGCCCTGGCCGGAGCTCCAGACCTTCCATCACTTCACTGTAATCGAAAAGTTGTTGTTATTTTAAGTTATATTTTAGTAGATAGTTTTATAGGCCGTTTCCAACAAGTCTATGTGGCGATCTATGGGGTAGCATATAGATGCTACATACCATACCCATAGGGGTATGGTATGTTCAGCAGTGGACTTCAGGTGGTCGAAGAGACAGAGAGAGATAGATTTTTTATTGGTGTAGGAACATATGGGCAGTGAAATCTCAAGTTCTTGGTTAGATTCTAAGCTATGCAATTTTCTGCGAGGTGATTAACCATAGAGACATGATATTTCTTACATTTCCTCTAGTTGAAATAGGCATCTAAAAAAAGTTGGAAATATTATTGCCAGTCATAGTCAGTATGTAGAACTGCAGAAGTAAACAATGAACACTTTCTTTAAGGATAACTGTTCTTAAAGAGTTCAATAATCAAGTTTTATACAATTCACTATACTAAATCCTTATTCAATGATAATGAAGAGAATGAGCTTGCTTTTCTGAACATAGCTTCCCAAAATGAGGCTCCATGTTGTCTCACTCAACTTCGTCACATTGACACAGTTGTGTGTCAAAGCGACCATGTTCCCAAGGATGTTGATCTTTGAGACAATGATATGTTGACAATGTTATGATGCACAGTTTGGAAAGCCCTGCTTTACATAATAGTCAATACATAATACTTGTTAAATGATTTTTAAGTATAGAAAATATATGTACATAGAAAATACAGGAATTATTTCTAATACCGATTTAAAAATATTTCTACAATTCACCTCATAGTAAATACAGCAAAGTCAAAATAATATGACAATACCAGTGGGAGGTTATTGTGCCCCATTATAAGTAAGCTGGATAGTGACTGACTTTTATGTTCACAGTATGAACGGGCAATGTTGCACCATAATATACACTTGTATGGGATTGAGTTGTTTTCCAACCAGTGCTTACTGTGGTAACTCAGTGGTTATATCATTGGAATGATCCAATGATATAACCAGTTATACATTGAGCTTATACCACCCATTGAACTATCTATAGGCTGGATTTGCCCTTATAATGCCCCCATAGATTAATTGATAATAACTGAAATATACTGAAAAATTACCTATAACATGTTACTAAGCACTTATATGGATTTATTGATAAAAAATTGAGATTTAATACAGTAATAATATATAAGAATTATAACATTTAACAGTAATCTATGTAACTATTTTTGCAGGTAAAAAAAAAGTTTAAAGAACGCAAATACATTTTTAAATTAATGGATTGAACGTAAACCTAAATGCAAGTTCCATCCAAAATGTAATGTTTTACAACCCTCTATTAGCCGTAATATTTTTCTAATGTAAAGTTTTTATTGTATGGTAGCTGCAATTTACATGCAAATAGTAATAGTTTCTATACCTATAAATGCAAGGTGCCGACAAATGCAACGGACCATTCCGCCAGGCCATGTCTTTATACGCCTGGTCCCGAGCGTCGGCCGTCATGTACTCCGCGCGGTCCAGCACGCGGAATACGCGCTCCACGGTCCATGATCGGATATAATTGCCACCGATCAGGTTATCCACCAATTCATTATTGTCACGGCCCGAGCTCACCGCGCCACCCATTTTGTTTGTTTTCTTCAACTAACGTCTTCGACTCTAGCCGCCTTCTCAGCTGATTGATACTGTGACGTCACAATTGTTTTTCTACATGTTATTCCTAACATACGACGACAACACCAATGGATCACGCACCCGAACTACAAATATTTAAAGCTAAAATGTCTCATATAACAAACAATCTCACGAAATAGCGTAATGTTGAAAAATATTTTCACACAGATCTGCTGTCTATATTAGGCAATTGTTCCCAATTCCCATTGTCGCTATTCTTCGATCGCGTTATAATTTTCTATCGAACACACATAGGACGACCAATGACAGCAGTGATTTAATCACTATTTTTTGTAAATGAAAACATATTTGCATTTTGTTTATAAACAAATCTGTGTAATTATATTAAAACTAAATTATATTGAAAATTTTGTGTTGACTAATGTACAGAAAATATTTTCCGATCTTTTTGCATTAAAAGAATTAAAACTATTTCATAGAAGAGCCACGTAAGCTAGAATTAATCGATTTATGCACTTGTCTATATAATCTATGGTGACAAAATATGACATTTCATCAAACCACGGGATTGGGAATGTGATTTATTTATTTTTGTAATTTCTATGTGAAAAAAGACTTTATCTTTCAAATTTTATAGTATCAGATGATTTTCTCGTTGATTACCAATGTTTAGAAGTGACAAATTATTTCACACAAAGTGGTTAATTGTCGTGTCACAAAACGTACGTCATTGAGTGCAATCGTGATAAGTTTGGTGGAAAAAAAGTGTTCAGTGTTGAGAAAGGTTGCAGTGAAGGAGTGTATTGCAAGAGTGTGTGATGGCGGAGACGAGTGAAGAGCGGCCGAGCGCGTCGGCGTCAGCGCCTGGCGGAGACGCGGGCGGCGAAGACGACAAGCATGATGAGAGAATGCTGGAGTGCAACATCTGTTTGGACACGGCTCGGGACGCCGTTGTGAGCATGTGCGGCCATCTCTTCTGGTGAGTGGATATGTATAAAATTAAACATCAAAACTATGATTGTAATTTGCAATATATGAATCAAACTTACAAGAAAACAAAGACATTAGGGATTGAGATAACTATGTATCTCACATACAACTAGAATAACGTACACTGCCATTTATAATTGTATCTGGTTGGATTAAATTAGTAAATTATTTTAATTTAATTACATTTACTTATATCATTAAGTAATTAATACTTTATACAAAAATCGAAAATGATTTAAAAGGCTCACATTCATGATTACATCTATTAAATGAAATACAATAGAAGTCAATGGATTTATGATATGCTAAGGGCCTCCATTATTATCATAATTATCTAACTACTGTCTAAAGCTGATTCTTTCTTGCTATTTATGTTATATATAATAAAATAACCAAATTATACTAGAAATATAATATTATTTACTTGAATACTTATAACAATCAACTGATTCAAAAACAGAAAAATACATGCAATCACTCATCATAAATTTTAATCTAACTAAAGCAACTATAAAAAAGTATAACATTACTTATTTCATTAGAGTATTAATTTTAGTAAGTTGTAAGGTATAAGCTATGTTTCGTTCTTATTGTTATTCTTAATATTAGATTAATGTTTAGTTCTTATACATGTACTCTTTCTTAACTACAGTAATTTTCATCAATGATGCAATGCATTTTAATGTTTCGTCATAATGTAAAAAATAATTGACTGAGTATTCTAAATTGTAAAACCTTATGTGCTGAGATATTGACTATGCAATTTATACAATATTAATGAGTACGAAATAAAACAAAAGTCACTATTTACAATTTACTGTAGTAATATATTACATAATAAAAAAAAAACAAATAACAAATATTGGAGTATTCAATGCCAGCCCACCATAAGCGACATTTCTTTCTAAAAGTTATATTCAATACAAAAATGTTAGTCTGTTGACTCTGTTGGTTTATATTATAGTTTTTTATTGAATTATGAAGCAAAAGTAAAAGATATAATATTTGAATTAACCCAAATATGAAGTAATATAAACTTAATCATGGTTTTATTTGTTGATCATTTTGATATTTTCAAATTATTGTAAGATTCAAAGCACACAGCAACAACTATGGAATTTTAGTTACAAAAACAATATTTGAATCTATTATCATAATAAGGTTGAGAATGCAGGTTTATTTAATGTCTTTCCTAACAGGATGTCCTGTCATTGGCAATATAAAATTAGTTATACTAAAATATTATCAATATTCTTTAAATATATCTGTTTGTTTTAAATTATACAACTTTTGAATAAATCAAGGTCATATTGTAAATTTGCCACACTTGTTTTAAAGGTTAAGTGCCTAATAAATGACAGAGAATGCATGCAGTTAGCCCTTGCTTCTGTATCACCTATTGTACCCAATTAAACATAACCAATTAGAGTGTGGTATGTGTTTAATTACTTGATACAGATCTCTTAAACTATTTTTCCAATTACACAAAGGGATTATATCATACTCAAATATTTCAATATACAAATTATACCATATCCACGTAGGAAAAAAATGTACAAATGTCTACACACACCTGAATTATCTGAATTGTATTTGGTGTTATTGACAGATAACAAATTATTTATTCAAAATTAAGGTACTCTTTGTTTTAACCGTTTTTATAATATCTTTTGTATATAATTAAATTAAATTTGTGCTTAGCCATGCATATTTCGATGTGGTGATCATTGAGGGAGGTCTATGTTCAACAGTGGACTATTTGTGGTTGAAGAAAAGAAGAATGCATTTTTGGTTATAATAGATTAATTTATATCACTAAATATTTAACCATTTTCCTGAATATAGAACCTGTCTCAAATCTTTATCTAATTGTATTTCTGTTGTGACCAGTTGGCCGTGCCTGCATCAGTGGTTAGAGACGAGGCCCAGCCGACAGGTGTGCCCCGTGTGCAAGGCGGCTATCAGCAGAGACAAGGTGATCCCACTGTATGGACGAGGCAACACCAAGCAGGAGGACCCTAGGAACAAGGTAACATATTTAGATCTTTCTTTTTTATGATAGGATAATTGCATATGTCCAAATGGCGACCAGTATACACAATGGCGGAAAATCTGTTTTAGGTTACAATCTGCGTATAATCGGTTTTGTGCACAGTGCAGGTCAGGTATGACTGGCAATAAGTAACCATGCACTGTACGCGACAGGTCGGCATGACAATTTTCTAGTGATGTAGTCACACATTCCAAGTAGGTTATAACGATATCTTTTTGCAACGCACTGACGTAAGAGTAGAAATAATTAAGTCAAGTTTATTATGTGCAATATGACAAAATAGTTTACCTACAATTTATAACTTATTGATGTCTGCACATAGAAAATATACGAGAAACACTATAATGAGGGGACTGTACGAACGTAATAAATTATAAAACTGTAAGAATGGGAATGATTTTTTGTTTTTTTCTTTAGCTTTAAAAGCTACAGCAGTCATTTCAAGACATAACAATATATTTCACAAAGAACAATGTGAGCTGGATGGAAATCGATAATCGCGGTTGATGCGTACTCGTGCAGCACCACAGAAATATTTTTGTGTGCAGCACTAAGACTAGAATGGGACGGGCGTTATGCGGGTGTACGGGGCGTCTCTCCCCCACGCGTCATGTCATGTCCCCGAATGCCATCCGGACCTGTCGCGTACTATAGATTGAATTACAGGAGTCCGTTTTTTAATTTTGTATTACTGTACATATTGAGGTAAATGCTATATTAAGTCTTTAGGCTTTATTATAGATTCCGGAAGTATATGGCCTAAATATTCTATATGTATAGAACACATCCATATGCTAACTTGTTAACAACTCAATAAATATGGGAGCTATCAATTCTTTCGATCCCTTCACTGTTCTCAAGAATACAGGCCCGAAGAATAAGAAGTCCGCAAATCCGTACAAGTCAGCGTGGTGTATTAAGCTTTCCGTAGTCGCCCTAAGCCCTCTGAATAGAACTCTTGGTTGTAGAAGGTTACCGTGCACAGCAGCGGTCTCATAGAGTGTTGTGCATCCAGGGCAACAGTGAATTTATAGAAGATCATGCAATTGCAATATTGGATATTGTTGTCCAGGTCCCCCCACGGCCAGCGGGCCAGCGCACGGAGCCGGAGAGCACCGGCGGGTTCCCCGGGTTCGGATTCGGCGAGGGATTCCATATGTCCTTCGGCATCGGAGCGTTTCCCTTCGGCGTGTTCACGTCCACCTTCAACTTCGGCGACCCCAGGCCCAGTGCTGGTGAATTGCTAATTATTTAATAAGATACTAACAAATGTTTAGGCTTAAGCTTGAAAGCGAACTTTCTCAGGATCTATTCCCGAAAAGTATGAAGTAATAGAGCCTTCCTTATATCTCACTATAGTCATTGTCACTATCTCACCGAAAACCATTGAAAAATAACAGTTACCTGGTGGTGGGGTATTTGTATCATCTCAAACAGCTACCACCGTTTATAATGGTGAAAAACCTACAATTATGACTTAAGCAAGTTCCTTTAGGGTTATTTCGTCCATATGAATAGTTGTAACAAATATTGTTTATACAAATAAATAAATGTGTAGAATATTCATGGTTCACAGCTCCGCGGGGCACGGCCCAGTACGAAGAGGAGCAGTTTCTGTCGAAGATATTCCTCTGGGTGGCGATCCTATTTGTGCTGTGGCTGATATTCGCATGACTGGCGGAGGACGCGCCCGCCGCCCCTGTGCACTCCCGCTGCCCCGCCATCGCGCTCTTCGACCTTATCTTCATTCTGGGCGTGGTCCGGTTCAGCCGGTGGACCACTCGTGTCGCTCCCAACCCGACTTAAGTGCCGGACTATCTGCAAACAACGCTACACTACGCCAACTTAGCGGGCTGGTCCGAAAATGATGCTGTTCTCTGTCTGGCTTATCCGAAGATTTAATGCTATGTAAAGTTATGATGCGGTGGCATGCATGTCATAATAATCAAATAAGGTATGCCGAATGTCACCAATCCCTAAATTAAATGTTTAATTATGATTAATACATGGATATCTAAAGCGGCTCTTTTGAATCATCATTGTTACTATAACTTGGTATTTTTATGGTCCTACTCGCTGTCGGGACGTGATACCGACCAGCCGCACCCATTCCACTAGATACATTCACTGTTAGAAATAATAGCGCTTTTAACGGAATCGACAGTAGATAATTTTATTTGGCTATGCTCCACATAATTAGGTAAAAATTGTGTAGAAATTTCTCGAGGACTCAAAGAGCATTTGAGCATATTATGTTGTACTTACTGGAATTTGTGCATATAAGTACATTCATCAAGTAAAAAATTGCAAGTATATCTAAATGTGGCATACGCCCTTTGAACCCCGGAGTACCGGCATGTATTATATCGGTAGTCGCTTTACAAAATTTTGCTATTTTATAAATTAGTCAATTTGACTCGTATATCCGTAGAACGATCCAAAATTACTTGTAAAAAACAAGGCGGTGTGAACTTGGCCGTTTGTAAATTGTATATATAATAATTTGCGTATTTGACGCGTCGCAGTGGCATTATCGCGTAGTTTTTTAATTTTCCATAATGTCCGCAGCGGAAGTTTTGTTTTTAATTTATTACAGTTCGAACACCTAATCGCGTAATTGTGTTTGCAAATAGTGCATTTGTACACACCCGTATTCAGATATTAGGCACGGGGCCTTGACCCCGGTATTTAAATTCAAATCACGCTTCACCACTATTCCTTTCTTGAATGTGCCTAAATTGTAAGACAATACGTTATATTTTTATTTGTAAGCACATTCGCTTAGAAGAATATTTTATTTAACATCCGCACGTATTTATATGATAGCTAAAATCATTCTAGTGTTTAGTGATAGGATTATTTACTTCTGTCAAATATTTATGGTAATTAATACGTAATGCTGTGGGTACGGTAGGGGCCCACTTATGATAGACATTGCATTGATGCAACTATTGTTTAGATATGAATATAACGTATAATCAATTTAATAGTAGACATATGAATGGCTATATGGAATGTTTTTTTGGTGTTGTAGATTTTTAATCGTTCTATATTTTTACATATTAGTAACTAAAATTGATGTCTAATACTCATGCAGTTATTTTCCAAATTTAATTCTTGTTGTTTATAAGAGTTGATAGTCGAACCTTGGATATTCTAACATTTTGGCTTTTTAAAATAAACTTAATAAATAATGATTACCTACTTCTTTCCATGAACAAATAGAGACATGTAGCCAACAACTAATGTAAAACAATACATCAATATTTGTTAATGGACAAACGGCTATGAATAAATAAAAAGTTAGTAAAAATAGAAAAAGCAGTATGCATAAAAAAGGAAATAAATACATCTATTAACTTTATAACCACGTTATTTTCATAGGCGGTTAGCAGCAACTGAGACTAATTTCCAATATCAAACTCTTTTTATTTCTATTAAAGTTCATTGTTGGATGGCTTAGCGACGTTTAGTCAATTCGCTACGTCATTGATTAATTATTTGGTAATCGTGATTTGATTGATTATCGGCATCTATTTTCCAATATAATAAATCATATGCGTCTCTTATGTGAATTAGACCTTAGTACATAATATAAGATATCTTATCAATTCTTTACATTGTTTCCTATTTTTGGTAATTTTAAATAAGCTATCTTAATAGGTCGGATAGATTCAACCTTCTGGTTAAAATAATGCTGTGTAATATTTTTCAGTCACGAGAATTCGTCCAATGACGGTGAATTATTAATGCAAATTATCTTTGAGTGAGACATTACGATTTTGTCACTAATTAGTACATATAATGCATATGTTATTTAATACCACAACTTTAACATAGGTCTGACCCCACAATACGTGGCTGTGTCGTGATTCGTGAGTATAAGAAACATTGAGGTACTTTTCGTTCCGCCAAAACTTAGACTCGGAACAAAAGCTAATGACACAAACCTATGTCTCCATACGGGGATAGATCGGGGATTACACGGGGAAAGTTTATTTATCAGAACATTGCCAGAACGTGATACTCTTATGGTGGTTATGTCATGCGAAAATGGCATAGGATTCTCGCTGCGTGAAACTCTCCCTTTAATAATATAATAACACCGACCGAAAATTGAAAAGAACTTGATTTGGCGTCGTTTGCCGCACTAGGTTTTATAATTTGATCGAAACTAGTTTCGCAGGTTTCCACCCACATCATTTGTAAAATTCAGCATAAAAAATAATTTTCTTTTTTGTCAAAACACAGCGTAACGTTCCAAGAGTCAATATAAATTTTGTTTATTCTGAGACAAATATAATAAATTAATGTTGTTTTGTTGTTTTGAAAACTTGATAAGCAATCGTACATTGACCGATTGTTGTGAATATATTCACTCATTAGGACGTGTCATACGAGTTTTAAATTTGAAGCAAGCTGTATTGTGTAAATGGGACGGATTCAATTTTTGTAGCGGGGACACGCGCCCCCAAAAAGGATGTTGTATCTTTAGCCAATATTCTTGATTTTTTATCAACTTTTTTCAGCTTAATGTTATCTTAATCAATAGTGAAAATATGTAATCATATAATAGAACGGTGTTATAATTCTTAAGAGTTTTATCTAATTAAATTAAGGCCATACAATAATCTTAATGTATTTATTAGCTACTTTCTGGTCACGTAGTAGCTACAGTTGTTATAAAAAGACTGCTGTATCTGTTTTAATTTTAATATACTACTACACTTTCGAAAGCAATCCATTGCAGGAATAAAATTTAAAACAAAACATTGGTATGTGAGTTTCATGGTCTCGGTTTTCGTTCTTTTTAGACTTATGTGAGGTGGTCAAGTTGATTCTGCAGGTGCAATTCTTATTAAAGGGGATCTAGGAACTTCTAGTCTTAAAGATCTCACCCTGCGTTGAAATATTGCATTCAAATCTTTGTTGAGTTAATCCGTAATCGATTTATATTGTTCGTATTCAACTGACAATATAATTTTTTACAGTTTTATGCGACCGTATCCAACTTAACTACCCTTGATAAGGCCTCTTACAAACAAAGATTGCGTTAGAAATAATTCAAAAATCCTTATGACCCAACGGCATTTATAGTTAACCTTCGGCATACTTAATTTGTGACAGGTCTTATTTTCGATGACAATTACAAGATTGACTGATACGCATATTGTTCCCGATTCCCTGCCCACTTCCATTGCTGTAATTATTGGGCCTACAGAATCAATGTTGTATACTGAAATCAAACCATATTGCGTTATTTTTACTGCCCATACTGAGGTTTATTTTTTTGTCCAACGAATAAATAATTTATAATCAATAACCGTTGTGTAAAATAAGCGTACAAACACAAGCGAATATTTAATATAACTTAAATATACATCCCGGTTATTACATTTTGAGAAAGCAATCCTGTTAAAATTGATTTATGGTTTGATTTGCAGTAATCAGTACGGCGGTGCCGTATCTTAAAAAACTGTTTTATTTTACATATTGGTACATTATTTTTGTTCATATTAAATATAAGTGTATATATTATTACGTCAGTAAATTGTGATGGGAGGGTACGTTTAATTGTAAATTTAAATAAATGTTACGCTGGATTTGTGTATTTTTTATCCAATAGTTCCTTAAATGAATATAGTGCGAACTGGTGTACATAATATATTAACATGTTTATAATAAAAGAAAAGTTAAAAATCGTTAAAGGAACAGCGTTAAAACAATATGGTCGTTTTATGTAGCCAAAAAGAGAAAAATAACTTCAATAACACTTCACAAGATATTTAAATACATTTTTTTACAGATCTAACCTAAATTGAATTCAACACAAAGACATCGGATCGTAGTCAATTCTTTATTTAAGTAAAAAACATTTAGAATCATTGCTAATAACTCATCAGGGAGCTAAATAGTATTCTTAGACGATATTTACACATCGTGATAATAATGTGAACTAACGCTATCATTCAAAAATCCGCACCAAAATCAAACACATCAATATGACCCCCAAGGTTCATACTGAGTCCGCACAATGCACACTATAATTAATTAGCCTATAGATAACCATTAATTATTCCTAAATTATACGAGTACTACACATCGATTACGGCCAATGTCACGAAGTGGAATCTAGAAACAGTTGATTTAAATAGTGAAATTAATTTGACAATTCTTGTAGGTATATACACTTTTAAAATCATTCGTGCTGGCTTTGCAATAGATATACATTAGTTTATTAGCTATTTAATTAGGAATTTATTTAACAGTAAGTAAATTACTAATCAAAATTAGCTGTAATTTAACTTGGTTTCTTGTCTCTTGCTGAAATAAGAATTGAATTAAAACATGATAAATTATGTTGATGGTAGCCAAATGAGCTTGCCTTTTATGGAGTTTTGCAAAACTAAACCAGGAGCAAAGTTAAGCCGTTGCTTACGGGAAATTTTAAACTGAGATAACTCTTGTGTTCTGAGGGAAAATGTAAGGATATATCAGACACATATATCATTATTATTTCACAATGATACAGGAAATAAGGTAAATATATACGTCCTTAACATAATAATGTAAATAAGATGTAAATAAAAAAAGCTTTTGTCATTTATATAATGTCACTGTAAAATTGTGCAAGTTTAAAGAATTGGCTAGTGTATAGGTATTTTTACTGTATAAATATTTTGTCATTCAAATTACATAACTCGTGTTTATGAATGAGACATTAGAGCAGGTGATGGCACTTCACAAACTTACTTTTAATCTATAATGCAACTGGATGATTAGTGATCATGGAATCCATTATATTGAACAACAGATCTTGGAGTTCATTCTATCTAATTACGCAAGTTTTTCTACCTCTTATTCATCCTTTTGAAAAAAAGAGCTAGAGAAGGCTTGTAATACAATTGTTCGAAATCGTTGAAATCAAGCAACAAATCGAACTAGCACCAAAATAACGCGCCCTTATGAAGAGTACTACTGGTTGACTTATGGCATTAACACTTTTTTCCATTTATCATGAATTGAAGGTACTATACATATATATGTACTCTGAAAATGTTAGGGATATAATTAAATATTCAAACATGGAAATTATCATTTATTTTTTTGCATGAACAAGAAAACATTCACGTCGCCGTAATAGACCAGCTTTTAAATTATTTTATGTCATAACTATATGTGTAAGCCAATTTAAAACCTCCAGAGACATTTTACTCTTATTAGCAATACCACAGACGACCGTAGGACGGCGTGTAGCAAATGGCAACTTTCTTTGTTAGTATTAAGTTGGCAGACACACTTCATCTCATTCATAAACACGAGCATCCTTACTCTAAAACTAAGACTAATTATTCTATGCCGTACAACTTGAGCGTCCGGTCCATGCTGGTGGAGGCGATGTACTGCGCGTTCTTGCCGAAGCGTACGCCCGTGGCGGACGCCGTGTGGTCGTTGAACACCTTGAGCTCCTGCCACTGGCGGCACAGGTACACGCGCACGTCCGTGCCCGCGATCGCCAGGTACGTGCCGCTCTGGTCGAAGCATAGCTCCTTGATGGCATAGTTCTCCTCTAGTTGAATCGTCTTGAAGTTCTTCAGCTTCCTCAAGTCCCAAAGCTTGACGCACGCGTCCTCAGCCGCCGTGGCGAGGTAGTACCCGTTCTCAGAGAAGGAGATCGACGTCACCGGCCCGACGTGTCCAGGGAAGTTGGCCACGTTGCTCTGCTCCTTCAAATCCCAAATTTTCACTTGCGAGTTCTCCGTTCCTGTGCCAAAGATGAGGCCGTCGGGGTGGAACTGCGCCGTGGTGAGGCTCACGCCGGAGAAGTCGCTGACCTTAGTGAGCAGCGTGCCAGTGCGGATATCCGAGAAGGCCCAGTGTTGGTCAGTGGATGTGGACAGCACATAGTCTCCAGTCGGGTGAAGAGACAGACCAGTGACAGGACCGTCGTGAGAACGCAATATAACTGTAGTTTGAGATCTGTGGAAATAAAGTAATTAAAGAAATACTCCTATATAATTACTCTAGTCACTAATGTAAAAAATAAATTGTACAATTCTTAAAACACCTTTAAAGTTTAGTTTAGCTTTGCAAATGCTGTATACTCACGTAGGTACATTCCAGACGCGAATCGTGTGATCGGGAGACGCGGTGATGACTGTGTCCTCGTCGGGGTGGTAGATGACGCGCGTGACCTTCTTGGTGTGGCCCTTGAGGATGGCCACCACCTGCTCCGTGTCCTTGTTGAACACGGTGGCGTTGCGATCGTTGCCGCCCGTCAGCAACTTGCTGTGGTCCGACGGGTTGATGTCCAGGGACAGGATGCCGGGCACACTGGCTGAGTGAAGACCCTGGGGAATTGGAATACAGATTTAATAAAGTGTAGAAAAGGTTTGAACAGATTTGAAAAGAACTTGTGGCTGATTAATTTGAAAACCAAGTAATACATTTCACCCTTTTGTTACCATTATATTACGTCGTGTATTAGAAAATAAAAAAAAAGTTATCACAAACAAGTTACAAGCCGTCATAATATGCTCCCTTCGAAGCTGAAAAATACTTCTAAAACAGGTAGTACTAACCGGATGCGACGCGAGCGTGAGGAAGCCTCGTATCTGGTCGGAGGAGACGAGTCCCTCGGGCACGGTGCGGCCGCGGCGCTTGCGCTCCTGCGTGAGCGCCGTGGCGCGCTCCTGCAGCCGCGCCACCACCTCCGCAGACATGCCCACCGGCGCCGCGCCGCCCGCGCCACCCGCCGCCGCCTCCGCCTGACAACACAATATTGTAATTCACTCTTTAACACATCATTCAATTTATTATCATTCCCAGGTGAGGTACACTATTAAATATATAAGTTAAAAATGGCTGGATTTAATCCATCTCAACACAGATCTCCATAGCAACAAATCTGAAATGATCAACATCCAGTGCTTCCTCATCCCTTTTTTTTTGTGAAGTGTGTTGGGTGACGACTAACACAAGTTCTTGAAAATGGAAGCGCATGTCTGGGTGACCAGACCTCTAAAGCTGTGGTTATTGCACCAAGCGGATTTTAATGCAGCCAGCTCCCTCCTGCTGTATTTGTCTAAATGTGAAAAATATCCACTCCATGTTACCAAGCAACCATATAACAATAATGACCTGGTGCGCGGGCTGCGGCGCGACGATGCCGGCCTGCGGTTTGAGCGTGGCGAGGGCCTCGCGCGCCGCCGTCACCTCCTTGGTGAGACGCGCGATCACTCGGCACGCCGCGTCATGCTGGTACAGCGCGTGACTTAGCTCCTGCAGACAATCAAATAATTATACATACACCCGACAATCTCATACATAATCCTGACCCCACAATATGATCAGGTCTTGTGACGTGGGTACTCGAAACTACGAGAGACTTTTTGGTCTCACAAACACCCAGCCCCGACACAAATATTTATATTGGTGCGAGTATCGAGGCCGCAGCCTCTCGTGTCACTAGCGGCGTCTAACCAAGTGCGCCACAGAGTCTGTCAAAGAATTTAAATTAAAATGAGGTATTCATCTATGATCACACTTCTAGAAATAGTTCATATAAAAACATTTCTATTTTTTTAAATTCTCAATAGATTTACAAAATTCATTTTTTGCTACATAATATGGCAATCCCATTATGACCTATACAATAATCAATACAATAAAAAAATTAAGTCAAATACCCAATTGCAACAAAACATCAAATATCTTTTACAAAGTGAACATATATTTTTATTTATATCTTCATTTTCACACTATCAAGAAAGTAATAATAATTATGGGTTCATAGTAATTATTTTTACTACTAACTACATACATACCTGTCTGGCAGTCTGAAGCTGCTGTCTCTGTGTGAAGGTGTGCAGCATGAGGGCATCCCACTCATCTTGCATGCTTTTCAGTGTGGCCGGGATTGATGTTGCACTTGGTGGTTTTGGCTTGACTATTGGTGGAGCTGTAAAAGAATTTATCAATTTAATTCAAGTTCTGAAATGTGATTGTGTCATTAGGAAAAACAAAAAATTATATTCATGGATAAGAATTACATATAAGTAAAAAAAAAAATACAAAATCGTAAGCCTTGCTAGAATTTTTCAATGGCATCATTTAAATCACTCTTCCCAATTTCATCATCATCATCATTAGCCTTTTATTGTCTACTGTTGGACATAGGCATCCTCTAAATCGCACCATTAGAGTGAAATTAGAATGAAATGGCACGACTTCTCAATTTAGTTGTGTAATATGGCTTAAATACTTCAAAACATATAAATCCATCTACCTATAAAACTCTCACCAATCTTGTGTACAATGGAGTAGGCATAGGTGTAACTAGTGCCACTCACAGTAAGCAGGATTTTTATTAATCCGAAGGGATAATAAGAAACATTTTTATATATTTTATATTGTCCATCACATTTTTATATCTGATTCTATGTTTCCTAAATCAGTGATTAAAATCTAATTGGTAACATAGTGTAGATTAGAAATAGTAACTTAATGGTAAGGATATACCACAATTCAAATCAATATGAAATGTTTTGAATACAACCTCTTTGTCCACAATTTCTAGTATGTATTTCAAAAAGAAAATGAGTGGGAATTACAATTATTGATATCTATTACAAAAATGTGTAATGGAAACAGAAGTAAAATCATTACGGAGAGCGATAGTCGCCTACTTTCCAGATCACTCCAGATAACAAGTGCACTTACTTTTGATTTCAATGAGCTCCTCCACTCGCAGTTCCTTGCCGTTAATAGGGTCCACGCCATTTTCTATTATATATTTTTCTATAATTCGCTTCTCAAACACGGCACCCGACGTGGGAGACACCACGGGAACCTCGGGCACTTCATTCGATACTAGACGGGAATTGTTAGGTTATGTTTTAGAATACAGACTAAAGTGTACAAAAATAGGCAAAAATTCTTCATACGAATCCTACGTCTCTCCTATATATGAATATTCTATGAAAAAACTCCGTTAAAATGTGAAATCTTTCCATTTTAACCTGGGCTTCTGGGCCCGGTAGTTGCGCGCCTCACTCGGTAACCGTATTATTTACCATCACAGACTTATAAAATATGAATGATTAAACTTACTTGCACAATAAAGAGCCATTATAACAAAATATAATATCACTAAAAGCAACAAATATGCAAAATCGCACTAATACCAGTCAAACATCAAACAAAATATTTCCACAGACTATAAAATTGTTGCGACAGCGGATCTATATGTTTTGCTTGTCCAATGCACCGAAGCTTACATATTTAACATAGTGCCATAGCATTTTAAGTTTTGAACCCGCTAATAGCAGAACACTTATCCTGGAAAAACTTTTAAGCAGGCGAAGCCGCGGGCATAACTTTCTAGAAAAACTATAAAACATATTGATCTAATTTATGGACAGATTGAAAACTTATATCGGAATATTATAATATTTTGTCTTCTTCGCGCAAACTGAATTCTATATAAATGTGGTCATTCGAAAGGGACAAACCATTCAGTATAAAAAAGTTTTAATTACAAAAAAAACAACTTAAAAAATTGCACTCAAACGTAAAAAATAAAAATTAATTTTAAAAAATTAAACTGACTTGGATATTGCAATAAAAAGAGAGAAATAAAACATATTTATATATTTCTATTTCTTTCACCATCGTCTTTTACTTCCTCGTTTTAGACAACTTTTTATATTATGATTTGAACTTAATAAAATATAATCATTAGATTGTTTGTATTCGAAAACTTAGTTCTATAGTTCTATAAATACATTCTTTCCGGTGAACACGAAATTAGTAAAATCGTTTAAAAGCTGCCGAAGATAGGTATCTAGTCGACACGTGTTTAATAAATTTCTCACCCCCCTTTGCCCCTACCCCTTCTTATCTCCGCCATTTTTATACTACATCTAATGTAAAAAAACCATTGGAATCCTATTCAATTTTGAGGAGTTCTACTCTCCAAGTTCGGAGATATTTATCAAATCTTCACCAATTTTTATGGGACCAAATGACAAGCACCAGCTTTCAATCGAAGATATAATTTAATCAAAATCGGGCCACCCAGTTCAGAGTTATGAGGTAACAAACATAAAAAAAACATACGGTCGAATCGAGAACCTCCTCCTTTTTTTCGAAGTCGGTTAAAAATAGGTTTTAAATCTCCCTATGAATAGAGCTGTAAGAGTTTGAAACGCGCTAACCTCAGAAACTGCTGGTCCAAATTGGAAAGGTATTTGTATAGTGTTGAATCATGTCCACAGGAAAGATCTCGGGGAAAAAAGTTTACAGAGGAAATTTAGATACAAGACCTTAATATTAAATTAATCACGAGCAGTCCGTAACTGAAGAACACGTTTATTTATGCGTAAGGTCTGATTAAAAATTCAAAACTATACTCTTTTGATAAGTTTTTATTAAATTACCGAACAACAGTTTAGAATAAATTGCGCCGACAAAATGGCACATTTCATAGCAGCTAGCATCATGTAAAAACTTACTCAATATAACATGTACTGTACAAGGATCGCTGTAAAAATATGTCACCTGCGTACGATATAGATACACGTCTATTTACAACGTAATAATATTCATCAAACTAGAAAATATACCCATATGTTAATTTCGAGTAAAGTTTTGAGAAATACATAATTGTCATATTATTATGCGTAGACATACCAGAATTTTACCAATTGTGGGTACTTAAAACAAAAACATATTAACACAACTTTTTGTAAATTACTTTAAAAATAAAATTGGAACAAGGTAAAATATAACAACACCCTTCCGTTTTATTAAATTGCAACTATAATTTATTGGTGATATAAACTTCGCACAAAATACATTGATACTAGTAAATGCGCTTTGAAATATATGATTTTTTACATTCATCACCCTATGTTGTTTTGGTAAGAGGCACCACTTTATTCGTTATAATTTAATATAGATTAATGTACAAAACATAATTTCGGGTCAAATGACCCCTAGATATTAAGCAATTACACCATCGGAATATTTTACAAGACTCAGATAATTTTTTAAATACCTAATCCTTTACAACTAAGGATTAGACCAATAATCACCGATATGTAACTTCACAATTGGAATTTTTGGCTAGGTTTGAAAATAACATTATTTGCTTATAAAAAGTATATTAAATACAGTTTATTGTCTGCATAGGTAGATGAGCTAGAAGCTTGCTTGGTAGCAAGGAATTACCATGACACATGGACTTAGTCAACGCAATTGTGCATTTAGCAATAAACAAAAAAGTATAATTTGAGAATTAATGTGCACTTATAAAAGCTGTATTTACAATGCAATATTTAATGCTACCCACAAAGTCTAATCCCGATAGTGTAACTGATTTTAGATATAATTTTAGCCTTGTTAGAAACCATACAAATATAGGAAGCCGCTTAACTACACCTAACCTATTCTTAACATTTATCTATACATTTAAAAAAATAACTGTCATCTGAGAAGATTTAAAAAAGTGACTTGTAAACCCTTGTTACTACATTGCACTAAACATTGACAGGGTGTCTCGTAGGTGTGAGAAAGGCTAGCACATTTATACATTAATGGAAATAAATTTAATTTACAATTGCTAACAAATATGTTGGAAACACATTGGCACAATTTTTGTACACACTGCTTTTAGGCCTTTATTCTTTCTTCAAAAATTACACCTATCGCTATTTTCTTCTATAAATATTACAATCTATTCTACCACATTTATAAAGTACAATGGGTTTTGATATATGACTGAGCTTTTCTTTAAAGAAAACTGAGAATTAAGGGAGTATATTATCTGTCACTATCCAGGTAGATAAAAATATTGACCATCAACTCTCCCTATTAAAACATTTACCAACATCAATAAGCTAAAGACAATTAATGTTAAAAAATCTATTACACATTCCAGACTCTAATATTCTGTACAGACACCTTTCAATATACATTACAAAATATAAGACACCCTGTTAACAAATTTAACTATTTGTACAATTATTGGTACTAAGAGTTGCGGCATTATGCCTTTATTTACACATTTCTTTTAGATATTAGCTTTAAAATGAAACTGTGGGTGTTTGAGAAGACAATGAATGTGGTGATTTATTATGCACATGTTATTTGCTACTTAACAAATCATTTGTTTAAATATCGTGGTATCATAGCAAATACTATATTATAGCAACAACAATAAAACAATTTTGCTAGAAATATTTCGCTATCTATGAGCAGACAAATTATGGACTTGGTTGAATAATTCAGCTTTCTAAAATCTATAATTTGATTATGTATGCAACCAAAGTCAAAATTAAAATTAAAGCATAGCAGCCTTATTCGTAGACAGTTTTAAAACTTATTTGAGTTTAAAAAAAAATGTTCTTACAAACAACTTGAAATCAGTTTGAGCGAAAACTGTCTATGAATAAGGATGTAGTAGCTATTAACTTGGTTATATAGTTTTATCTAAAACCATGATCTAATACCACAATAAATGAATTAGCGCAAATAACGCAAATTGGACAACAATAATTCACAACCACAACAATTAAAGCGTGAATTCCAATTGATCTATTTGTGCCTTCCCAATTTATAAAAATAAATTCTTTTCAAAGATCATTTTACAGTTTCCTTTCCTTTATTTTCACTAAAAAAGGAAAAATCATTATGTAGAGAATTTCATAACAAAATGTAATTTATTGAACAATGTGCAAATAATCATGTTAAAATGAGTCCATTTAATTCTTTTTACTAAACAAAACTAATAATACTAGACAAAATCTAATTTTTTGGTACCTAAAAATAATATCATCTACTCAAGTAAAAGATTGCTTTAAGACATTCTGCATACACTGAATTACTATTTTACAAACTTATAAATTATCTTTGTACAAAAACTTAAAGCTAACAATGACTGAAAGATAATAATATAGGACTTTAATAGAAACTAAAGCAGTCTGTTGCAAATTGGTAATCAAAGCAATATTAATAAAATTAAATAACCTTCAAACAAAAAATACAGCACAAAAAAAAAAACAATCCAGTAACACCAACATAATCCTGGCAACTCCACTGTTTACACTTCTTACTATCAGCAATGAATATCTTTTATTGCAAACACAATATAATAAGTTCATAAATAATGTCTTTGGAAGAAACTAAACACCATAGCACAATCCTCTAGATACTGCACCATCATCAATGGTAATCTAAGTATCAAAGTTTAGTTCATATTAACAATACTAGTAGGTTTGATAAATTGTCCCGTGAGATCACTGAGTGGCTTCACGGCGTTTCTACTCGCTTCACAGTCGTTGGGTAGTGGCGGCGAGCGTGTTATTCATATAATCATGTCGATGGCGCGTCAGGACGCGGCGTGGGGCACGGGGTTGGTGGCCGTGGCGGGGAAATTGAGGCGCAGGTGACGGACGGCGGCGTACAGCTTGACGGCAGGGCCGAGGCGCAGGCGCAAGCACGCCACTAGCTCCTCGCGCGACGCCATGAGCAGCTCGCGACCCGCTAGCCTCGCTGCAGCCGCCGCCGCGCCCGTTGCAGGACCACCCAGTCGATTCGCCAACGCTATCACTTCCTCCTAAAATGGGTCGTAAATTATGTAGTTATAAAATACTAGTGACCAACGACAGTCAAATATTCACAGGCACATTTTATGTCTGCTCAAAATAAGCAATCATATTTATTTATGTTTATAGTCTTATGTGTGTCGGCATATTGTGTGCAATTTAAAGATTATGTTTAAACAAGCACTGCTACAAGCATGTACCGGCGGAGGGTCCCATCACCTTGGCTCATGATATTGGCTTTCTACAGTGCAATATCAGTATCCATTAGTAAACGGGTTTTAAAAATAAAGGCATAAATGAATAACTTAGGGTAGTATATGGATGGTATACAACTTTACCTGAGTCCAGTGTGTAGGGTCCCTGGGCAGCTGTAGGTCTGCGATGATGGCGTCAAGGTGCGCGCGCAGGGCGGGCGCGGGCATGTCGCAGAGCGTGTGCGCGCACGAGGACGCGGCCGTGGCGGACGCGCGCGAGTACGTGCGCGGCCGCGCCTCATCCTGTCGCCATCGCTTGCCGCCCGCGCTGCTGCATACCGACTCCTCGTCAGAGGCCTGCAAATATTGTATTTATATACTATTGTTTACATACAAGTTGAATTATTATTTAATAAATTCAACAGTCACACTGCAGCCACACACATTGTCTCAATTTTACTATAAGTAAAAGCTTTTTCGAGACTTTCCCTAAAATAAATGTTTTTTGATCACTAGCTTTTACTTAGCCCTAGGTTGAACTGGCAGCCTATTGTTTCATCGAAAGTCAGATGATAGCATAATTAATCTAGTAGTATACTTGAAATATTAAAATAATTTATTGACAATTTGGATTAATGTTAATTTGTTTGAAATTATTATAAACAAGATTGTTAAAGCGTTGAAAATAAATAAATTTCTTACCGGATCATTCTTGACAACTTCTTCAACCCTCTTATGCTTTGGTGGTCTTCCTCTCAATGGACTGAAATAATATTATAGTTTTAAAACTTATCAAACTGAACACAATATGAACAGAATGATTAAATAAATATTATTAAAGCTTACCGGTCCTTGTTAGGCGCTTCATTGTTTGGTGTACTAGTGTGGACAGCTTTTGGAGCTTTACTGAGTACCCTGTAAAATAGAAAACAAATATTTAATAAATATCTTGTGCACAGCTAAAGGTTGTCTTGCTTCTGACAAAATAGATATTGGGCATCATATAAGTTATATTGTGAATGAAGAAGCCATCAAGCATAACTTCCTTCACTTGTTCAGTTACTTACAACAGTTTCTCTTTTCAAAAGATGATATATTTATTTGAAACAAATTGCAAAACTTTTTGCAGTTGTTTGAATGAATAATGACAGGACTAAGTGTGATTAGTTTTGTTTGAATAAACAATAATTCATTTGATAAGTAGCTCACCTCGACTGTTTCTTCAAGGTAAAAATCGAGTGCTGATTAAGATACTGTAGAAGTAATCTAAAGTGCCACAAGACCTCATTATTTAAAAATAATGCTTAATGGGGCAATAGACTTAGGAATCGCTATAATATAACGTAATTTCAATTTTCAAAGTCTTTCAATTTTCTCTTTTAGTATTTTCTCTCTCTCTCTCTCTAGCAAGTCAGTGTTAACAAACTGGTCAGGGAATTTTCTGATGACTTTTGAGACACCTTTGAGACAAGCAACTACTTCGACTATTGTTAAATCTCCAATCCAAGCCATGTGTAGATGAGCCAAAGTTGTCTTTGCCATGAGGCCTCCTGTATGTAATGATATAGGTACAGTAGCAGTGCACAGTATAGTACCTCCTCTCCCTGGGATGCGCGAGGCTGGGCGCGAGGTGGTGCGCGTGGTGCGGCGCGAGGCGGTCGCGCGGCGGGCGGGCGCGCGCGCGGTAGGGACACGCGCTGGCGGCGCCGTGCTGCTTGTGCGCGCCGCCGTGCAGCGAGCCCAGCCCGCGGCAGCCGCCCACGCCGCACGGCCCGCGCTGACGCACCTCCTCCGCCGCTGTACGTACAATACAGTATTACTTCTAACTGCTACACAACTTTATACACTTTTGTACTAGCTACTACTTCCTTATGCATAAACTCAGGTCTGTGAACAACTGGGCTACACGAAGACAAGTGCTATGAAGAGGAAATACTCAAGCATATTTCCTGCCTGTCATTAATCTTAGAATACATACTCAGTTACTTTTCTACTTTTTAATACTAATAACAACTACAATTTGTTTTAACTTGCTTTCTTCCTTTTTATGTACACTCTTTGGGTCCTTAGAGCCACATTCGCACGTTATTATAAAAGCTAATTTCACAACACATTTTCATCTACAATTTCTGCAAGCCAGGATCTAGTTTGTCTTCATACAATACTATACTCGTTAGAAAATAATAATTATGATATGTCCATTTCAAGTCTCAATGATACAAATGATCTCAGTATTAAACTTACTTAATGGGGGTTCGAGAGGATGTCCGGTCTTGAGACACCAGCCGACAGGATGCAAGTCTGGCGAGTCGTCGTCCAACCAGTAAGACAGCTCGTCCGGCCAGCCGTCGAACGTGATGCGCACCTGATGACCCTTTACTTCGCTTACTGTCGCCACTCTTATTAGGAATGGTACCTGCGGAATATAATAAAAACTAGGCATCACCAACAATTTCATTGACAACACACTTATTCCACACAGTTGCGCACGGAAGCCTCGATAAACTATAAAGAGTTTATTATCTTGAAAAAACAATTAAGAAATGATATAATTGAAAAAAAATTAAGTTGAAACATATTATGCGCCTGGGAATAGGTTATTCCTCTCAAGGGTTAACGTTAGACAGGAGATCGCAAACCGATAAGCGATTATATTGCAATATGCATAAAATTCATATTGTTTCCACGTTGCTGAGTGTAAACTAAAAATTAAGTAGAAATAGTTAGATGGACATTGTTGCTCAAATTCATACTTCCGTTTACGAGTAAAAATTTTAGAACTTTTAGTCACAGTAATCTTAAGGATATTATATAGTTTTGGTAATAAATAAACTAAACCTTGTTTTAAAGACAGCAATACAACATGTCTATTGATACTTTGACTTAACGAGAGTACAACTCACCCTCTTGTCAACGACTTCCAGTTTCATTCCAGTCTTGAACCCTTGTGGAGGGCGTGGTTTGAACGCCCGCGGCGGCGCCTCCGACGCACCCGTCTCCGCTAGATAGTTCTCCCATGAGAACGTGTCCGGGTCTTTGTAGACTGCGACAAAAAATGAAAGGTGATTATGATAATAATTATAGAGAAACAGGTCGTTGGTTATCTTTAGAGGAGTTATAAGCCTAAGACTTTCTGTAGTACAAGTAGATGATGACGATCAAAATAATTTAGGTCGATACACTAGACTATCGAAGTAGCCGGCAAAATTATTTGCTAAAGTATCAATTTAAATAAATGTCCAACTGAAAAAATGTTTGCGGAAGGCCTGTCATCAGCAGTCGACATCCAGCGACTAATGATTATAAATAACTCCTATTACTTATTGTACAAAATGAAATGCACATCACAATGTATCTTTTGGTCACAATTTAATGATAACAACTCAATGTTTTTAAAAACACCTGACTAAAACTACACTAAATTCCATATCATAACAATATATATGAATAATTCATTATTTCATAAAAGATACTGTATAATATGCATAAGACTAGCAACCACTAGTAAATTTTATAACACTCAAATATTATACATTTAAAATTAAATTATCAACATTTTAATATTCACTGACAAATAGTAATTTATTATTATACCATATTCTGTCAACTAAGCGAATATTGACTGTACAGTCCACCGCACAGCACGACAATTGAAACTATAAAATGAGAGTCGTACCACGCTTTTGGGGCGACATGTTGGTCGGGTGTCGCGCGGCCGACGCGGCGTGCTATCAACTAATGAGCGCTGTTAATTGCCGACACATTTATATTCGTAAACAGATAAACAGAGGTTGCTCATCGCGGTTATCCTGTGCCGTACAGCGGCGGCGTAGGACGTGTCTGCTTGCATTTTACCTTGTTTGATGCTATTTAAATACACAAAAGTAAAATGGGTTCTTGGATTTACGCGAATCTTACACATTGAAATAAAACGCCCCTTGCCCACGAAAACTGTAAAGTGATCAAAACATCGGGAAATTAAAAAATGCAAAAATTAAATTAAATTCGCGATAAAATCCGTAAGAATTCATTTTATTTTAATATACAAAAGTAGGTATAAAAATACACATTCACATTGATAAACACTAAGAGCGACTTTTAGCCAACACACAATACAATAAATAAATAGTACGGCGCGGAATCGAATTTGCGGCCTCTCGTTTCACGTGCGTATTGTCTTCTGCGCCACGGCGGCGGCCGTCTTCATTACTATTTGTACCTTATTTACTTATGTAAAACCAGAAGACTGTCGTTTGAGTTGAATTATATGTCGTGTAAACTGGAGTTATTCAAGTTGTAGATCGTTTTAGACGAGTATATATTGATTAAATAATTCGAAAATGGTATGGTTGTTGCTCTCAGTTTAAAGTAGAGCTTGTTGGAATTATTTACCAAGCAATTTCACAGTATATTGATGGCAAAAAGGCCTCGTACCAATTGTTCAATGCCAACTGAATTGGTGCAATTGGTTACCCGTAACAAGAAATACTTCCAACATACTGTTACCCTGTATAATATTTATTTCTAGTTTAGTTTCTATACTGACACGACATTACACAGCGCATGCCCGTGTGGCCAAAAATTACGACAGCTCCCTATGATTGATTTTATGCATTATTTTACGCAAGTCAAATAATATAAAATAAAACTTTGATATCACAACAGTAAAAAAGTAAATTGCGCCAGTTTGTATTTTTAAACACCACACGAGGAAATACATAAATAAAAGTATTTTCTTGAATAACATTTTTTATTATAAATTATTCTCATAAAATAGTTGTAAATAATAAACAAGAAGACTACCGTAACCTAAATAAATTTAATATAAATATATCATATCTATTGTTTTGTAAATAGAGATTAAGTACTACTATATGTATTGACTTAACATAAGAGCTATTTAATTGCCTCCATGATCAATAAACGAATTTAATTACATTTCATAAAATTGGGAATGTAAAGGGTATATTTTACTATTTCTTCCGTCAGCTTGCAGTTTAGAAGCGGTGACGTCAATGCGCGCAGCAAATCGCATCCTTAAAGTTTATAACTTACTTATTGCTGAATGGGTTTATAAACTTTCATATTGTATTTTGAACAACGAATACTTTTTTTTAAACATTAAATATAGACGAATTGATTCCCATACTATGAAGTAGTAATGTGTGAGAGAGACAACGCTAACCTGGTTATCTCGTTGTCTCGGATATATCGTTGTCCCTTTCTGCAAGTTGTCAATTTTGTGCGACTGCGCAAACCGTGTTTTATAATTATGAATGTTATTTTATTTTTTTGTTTATTTATATAAATTAAGCGGAAAACATGTTTGATTAAAAATTTTCTTCGATGACGATCATAATTATATGTCTGATAGCTATGCAATATTTTTTTCTCATGTAAGAAAGTGCAGGGTAAAGACGGGAATATTAGATGTCACGCAATTTTTTATACTTAAAGCAAAAGCTCCCTGAAAATGGAGTCGTGTTTTTCTAAAGGATCAAAATCAAATGTCAAAGTATTTTTCTTGTTTCTAACAAGAATATTTATTTTTGCTTTAAACTTGCACTAAAAATATTAAATCTTTTTTCAACACGATAAAGATGTAAACATTTGAGAGGCGATTTAAATTACTAAAAACATTATACAGATAAGAAAATAATTTGAATATATTCGTCAGTGATATTCACTAGCAACTGTTTCATATTAAAAGAAATGCAAATCCAAACATGATTACAAAGGCCCCGCCAAATAAAAGTTTGAATAAAATAAATTTATAACAAAGCTATAGTTAATACGGTCTTAATAAATTATTTTTATTAGAAATATTTTTTATTTGATATTACTCAGCGTGAAACAATGCCGCATATTTTTACACTACAAGACAATAACCTAAAGTCACCTTTAGAAAACAAGGACTTTTGTTAATTTTTTAATTCCATAATTACTCAATATCGTAAAATATCTTTAAGAGTTAACAATGAAACAAGCCCATAATACTTTAGTGATTGAGTGACTGATTGTTATTATTTTTAATACAAAATGAGGACTGAGTAATGGCTATTTTTTGTCACAAGACATTACGATAAGCCTTCGGCTCCTATTGTGTTTAGTTTATGGTAGCAATCCTTGACCATAAACGTAGAAATACATCTTTGTTATATTTACGACAAGACTGTCCATTAATTTAGTTAAGACGATAAGTTTAGCTTGAGCCAGAGTATATTAAGCTGTAAACTTCACAGAGGGTGGAGGACAATTATGTTATGGCGTAAACACGGCGAAATTAGGAAATAATATAATGATTTAAATGTAGTCCCGGGTTGTTCCATAGGTCGTTCATAGGCACCCCTACATTTTTTTTTTTTTTTTTTTTTTAATGTTGTGTTATGGCGAATGCCGTAATACATCATTTCAATAACGATCTAGCCTTATGACTAATAAGTTATTTAAATTTAACCTAAACTTCCAAGGAGACTACGACTAAGAATATGTCCAATAACACGTTTCTTATTGTCTCTATTAAGGGGAAGACACAATGTTCGCGTGTTCTTTTTCACTAGCACTCACTGCACTATGTTTCACTAATTGTAATTCATCACTAACTCGAAAGGTTTTGTCCTTTTCAATCTTCTCACTAGGTCCGTGTTATCGAGGAGCTGGATAGCCTCGACGTTCACGTGATGGTGAAGCCTATGTTCATGAGCTTCGGCATACTTTTTTACAATATTTCTAACGAAGTCTACCTTGAGGTCCCGATGAAGATCTTCATTTCTTACGTACCATGGGGCGTTTGCTATGTTCCGCAGTACTTTGTTTTGAAAACGCTGTATTATTTGCATATTGCTTGGTTTGGTACATCCCCACAACTGTATACCATAAGTCCATACAGGCATAAGGACTTGTTTGTATAATAGTATTTTGTTGTGTACTGACAACGAAGAGTGTTTACCAAGTAGCCAATACATATTCCTGTAGCGAATTTCTAGCTCGTCGCGTTTCTTTTTGACGTGTGCCTTCCAGCGTAGCTTTGCGTCCAGAGTCATGCCAAGGTATTTAGCCGTATTTTCATATGGTATAGTGTTACCGTTAATGAACACAGGCTCATACTTTGGCTTTTTGTTGGTGAAGTCAATATGAACTGATTTTGATTCATTTATTTTCAAACGCCATTTTTCAGTCCAATTGGAGATGACATTAACAGCTGTTTGCACTTTATCCACTGCTTCTTCGTGAGTCGATCCTGTGGCTAAAATTGCCGTATCGTCTGCGAAAGTTGCAATGGCATTATTTTCTATTTTAGGAATATCACAGGTGTATAATAAGTACAGGACCGGACCTAGTACACTTCCCTGTGGTACTCCAGCTTCTATATGCTTAATTTCTGAATAAGAATCTTCATGTTTGATACGAAACATTCTATCAGAAATGTATGATTCCAGTATGTCTGAGAACTGCTTCGGCAGCAATTTCCTAAGTTTGTAAATGAGGCCGTGGTGCCAAACCTTGTCAAATGCTTGTGCCACGTCTAGGAATACCGTTGAGCAAACTTTTTTCTCTTCTAGAGCTTGTTCTATTAAATTAGTTATCCGGTGGACTTGGTCTATTGTTGAATGTTTTTCTCTAAATCCGAATTGGTAGTCTGGGATTAATTTCCGCTCTTCTATAACAGGCTTAAGCCTTTTCAATAGTATTTTTTCATATAGCTTAGCCATTACTGGCAACAAGGAAATTGGCCTATAGGATTTCACGTCATGAGGAGGCTTACCAGGCTTGGGTATCATAATTACTTCAGCAAATTTCCAAATGTCAGGTACATATTTCAATCTGAACGAGGCATTTATCAAAGTAGTCAGTTTGACAACTGCTTTGCGCGGTAGATTGATCAATACTTCTCCTGTAATCAGATCGTAACCCGGAGATTTCTTTTGATTTATTTTTTTAATTTCATTTGTTACCTCCCTAGGTGTAACGAATTTTATTGGATGGTTGTCTTGTGAAACGTAGTCTAGGGTGAAGTTCAATACAGTACCTTCATTTGGTTTAAATATGTGCTCTAGATGTTCAGCAAATATATTTGCTTTTTGTTCATTGTTTATGGCCCAGTTTCCATTTGTTGTTTTGATAGGAGGGACTTGCATAATTGGTTTTTTAATATTTCTGGTAGCTTTCCACAGTGAATAATCTGACATACGGTGGCTAGATAGCCCACGAAGATAGGTATTCATCGATTCGTCTTTGAAGCGTTTTATTTCTCTAGTGACCCTTTTTGCGAGTGTGTTATAAATTTGTTTATCCTTAGGAGATCTGTTTGTTTGCCATTGTTTTCTTTGTTTCCTTTTTTCAGCTATAAGGTCTCTGATTTCTACTGGGTAAGAGTTGCCTCTAGCTCTTAACCTAGCTACAGGTGTGTTGCGCCAGGCACATTGTTGTATGTTCACTATAAACTGTCTCAAGTCTTGTTCGAGTTGCTCCAAGTTTTTAAGCGGAACTTTTAGATCAATTATAGATTCTAAATCTAACTTGAAGCTTTTCCAGTCAGTGTATCTATTTGATAACGAGGGATGGCTTTCCTTTTGAAAATTTCCAGCGGATAGAGTTAAGATGATCGGCGAATGATCTGAACTCATGTCATAGCCCTCCTCAATATGTAGAGTATCGAGGGGGAGATTTTTTAAGATGAAGAAGTCTATTAGGTCTGGGATCTTTGAGGTATCCGTAGGCCAGTAAGTAGGCTTTCCTGTAGATATCACATCACATTTGAGTTCTCTAGCAGCTGATAATAATTCTCTACCTTTGGTTGTCGTGAGTCTAGATCCCCAGAAGGTATTTTTTGCATTGAAGTCACCACCGAGTATAAACCTGGAGCCAAGTTGTTTAAACATATGTATATACCGCTCAGCCTTTAGTGAATACCTAGGTGGGGAGTATATAGCAGATATAGTAACAGGATAGCGTTTTGTCTGTATACACACCGCCACAGCTTGTATGTCTTCATCCTCTATCTTGGATTGTTCGTAGTGACAAATGTTGTCTTTTATTATGAGAGAACTGCCCCCCCTTGGTGTATTGTAAGGATGCAAGGCGTGGTAAACTTTGTATCCTTTTATTTTTATTATTGTTTCTTTCGTACAGTGCGACTCTGAAATGAGGCAGGCATCGAAGTTTTCAGTGGTTAGGACGAATTCTATTTCATTTAGGTGTTGAAGTAGTCCATTGGCATTCCAAGCTATGATTTTAAGCGTCATTATTTGGTATTTGGTAAGATAGCAGTTTTGGTGCTATGCTCCAGCTTTTTCAGGCGATTATCGAATGAAGTCATAAAATTAAGAATTTTGTTGATTTTGTCTTCAATGTCATGTTCTTGTGATTGTGGTTTCTGTTGTGACTGCGACAGGACCTGTGGCTGTATTTGCATCTGTCCAGATTTTGCCATTTGTGAATAAGTCACATCTTTTTTAACACTTTGAGTGTTTTTTATTGTTTTAGGTCTATTGGTGTCTGGAGTTTTGATTGTATTTTTACTACTCTTCATCACCTTATTTTTCATATTTTGAAGTTCTTTGGCTACTATGCACCCTCGATAATTAGCAGGATGTGGTTCACCACAGTGTATGCATTTTGGCTTAGCATCCGCTGGTTTTGGGCAGTCACGAGTAAGATGCTTACCCGTACATTTAACACATCTAGGCTCCTTACTACAGTATTTTTGAGTATGGCCGTATGCTTGACATTTCTTGCATTGTGGAATTAGTTTAGATGTTTTGATTGGCTGTATTTCCACTTTGCAGCCGAGAATTGAGCTGATATTATAGATATTGTTTATGTCTTCTTCTTTTTGGAATGACAGCATAAACATATTGAGAGGTTCTTTAGTCCTCCAGCTTAGTTTATTCACCGCTTCTGTTATTTTAAAGCCTTTAGTTTTAAGGTCTTCAATAATTCTTCCCGGTACATAAGTGTGGTGAAGATTTTTTGCCATTACTCTGATCGGTCGGTCTTGTTTATTCTCATACGAGTGCCAGTGATTTTTATTGTCTACTAGTAGTTTAGTGGTGGCCTTGTATGAGTTCTCGCTTTTGGTATTAATTTTTGCCATATCGCCTTTCATCATTTTAATAGTGAATGATTCACTAGGAATACTGTCACTCAGAAAATCATAAAATTTCTGGAAGTTCTTGATTCCTTCCACAACGATAGGAGGCGGTAGAAGTGCCTTCTTTTCCTTTGGCTTCTCCGGGATTTTTTTGTTGGGCTCGACTAGTTGTGACGGGGAAGGTGTTAAGTTCCGCTTTCTTTTCTTCCTACTCTCTTGTCGTATCCACTCAGTTTCTCTCGCGAGTTCCTCATCGTCTGTTTCGTATTGAACTTCAGAGGGGACTTCTTTACTGACTCCTGGTTTGACGCAGGCTTCTTTTTTGTGGCCTTCTTCAGCTTTACGCAGTTGTTGCTGGAGATTTTCTACTTTTATTTGAAGCTCATTAACTAAGCATTCCAATTTTTCACGGAGATGTTTTTCTTCGTTGTACAGCTGGTACAACACTTGTTCCGTTTCAGTCTTAATGGTGATAGTACTTTTCGGTTTGGCCATATTAATTGATCTAATTAATATAGCTTGGCCTTAACAGTTGTTAGTTGTTTTTGTCAATTTTTCGCATGCGTTGCAAAAATGATTTCTGGGTCATCGCGGCGATCGCGGTCCGCAGCCCGTCGCGACGGCGTGATTGCTGCGTAAGCACTTTACCCGTGTAAGAGCTAGAGCAACAGTACGACGCAACCGTTCTCTATAGCTGTCTAAAAATGACTACCCCTACATGCGCGTTAATTTTGTAGGCGTTGGACAGATTTCTTGATAACACAATGATAAAAACCTTATGGTTACCTTCGGATGAAATCCCCGTCAAAACCCAAAGATATTAATAGCTTAACTATAAACGAGTAATGAAACGATTTGTCTAGCACGGAAAATGTAAGTTAGTGCACAGTAGGAAAGTAGGTCGGTTCCAAATGAGGCGATTTAAAAATAGGCTGTATATCGCACGCGGAGTCTCCTACTGTACTACTTTCACTGCTTTTGTGAGACCTTTAGGAGGCTATATCTGAATGCCGACTCAATTTAGCTCAATTAAAACGGTCATGCTTAGCTGCTTTTAGTTTGTTTTAGGCGCCAATACTTCACAGCTAATATAATAATTTAAAAAGCATATTCAAGTTGGTCTTTTGTCATTGCTGTTTCAATGATAGTTTTCATTTTTATAACAAAACACAAGTTTATCGGGGTTAATTTACCTATAGGATTCCAATTCTTATGCATTTATTTTAATAAACGATGACTTTTCTTGATGAACAAATTATATAAATAGCCCCGGGATACATTTTTCTTGTGCAGACCAAAAAAATACACAATCAACCTAATTAAATTATTCTATAAGCCTATTATCGATGAATTAATTAATACGAGCTGCAGACAGCATCATCAACATTTTTGCCAAAATCCATAGTAGTTGTAAATACTTACAGTTAGGAGGCGTGAGCGAGTGTCCATTCTCCTCGGCCCAGCCCACAGGGTGTATGTAGGGTGATGTGGGGTCCACCCAGTAGTCGTACATCTCGTCCCAGCTGTCGAAGTTGATGAGCATCCTGTAGTCCAGCGTGTCGGCCACCGTGGCCACGCACACCAGCTCGTTGTTGCGGTCCTCCGCTTCCAGCTTCATGCCGATGCGGAAGCAGTTGGGCTTGAATATCTGCGCATAAAAAAATAATTATATTAATTACAAATTATATACTAAACAATCATAAATATTAAACAACCTTTATATAATAAACCTATAGAAAATTATATTTTTGCATTGCAAAGAACTTCTACAAGGACTTTTTCCGAGAATTTAAGCATAGTTAATAAATAAAGTATTTTGGATTATGAAAATAAAGTGAAACATACTCACAGTGGTAGTAACATGCGAGAACAGATGTTTCGGCGCAGCAATGGCTCTGATCTGCTTCAAGTACATGGGCCATGTAAAATTGGACGCCGTGTAACTTGCAGGCGGCTTCAACGCGCGGCCGTTCTTCTCGCACCAGCCCGGCGGGAAAATGTCTATTGAGTCCGCGTTCACCCAGAAATCAAACATGTCCGGGTACTCGTCGAAGTGCAACCTCATCCGGTAACCCTGCACTTCCGCCACAGACACCACGCAGAACAGAGACGGATGCTGCGGGTCGATCGCCTCCAGTCTCATCCCCACTTTAAACCCGTTTTTGTTGTACGGAAACGGGTTTTTGAAGAGCTTCACTGGCGCAGCTTTAGCTTTACATATATCCAGATACCTCATCCACGAGAACCCATTCTTGCCACACATCCACGGATACTTTTCGTTCTCAATCAAATCTTCGCTCATTTTAAGCAGCGATGTCTCCGTTAGCTGTGTCTCTACAGGCATTGAATCAAAATGCTTTAACGATAATTTGTCTTCTTTGGAATCCATCTGGATATCTGATTCTGAGAGCTGTTTCCTCATGAGTAACTTCTTCATTTTGTTTCTTTTCTTCAAGAGTTCCGTTCGTTCTCTATCTCTCTTTTTCTGCATTGCCTTTTGCACCTCGTTTTGGCACGTTAGGCTGCAGAAGTTCGGTGTAATAAACTCTGCTGCCATGCCGTGGCACCCGCAGCCATCACAACGATACATATCTTCGGGGGATGTTGGTTTCTTATCTCTGCTCCTGTCTATCCTTTGTTTCAAAGGTGTGTGATACTTGGACGACTGATTAATTATTAAATCACCTTGGGAAGCACCGTCAACTAAATCTATCATACCGAATTCGTTCGTGCGGAACTGTAGACCGCTGCCTTGAAGCATCGCGACGCCATTACTCCATATTAATCCAGGAGGGTCTTCTTCTGAGAGCTCCTCTTTTTTTATTACATTACCATCAACCGATTGGTAATATCCATCGTGGGAGTTACTAGGATCCTGTTTAAGTTTATATTCTTCCTGGTCGGAATCACCTAGATTTTTAGGGTCCAGATCTTTGTCCAACTTCTCATCACAGAATAGCGACGGCACACGGTGATCGTCATTATTTTCTATGTCCTCTGGTTTTTCAAACAGTCTTTGTTGCGCGAAACCTAACCTAACATTCTTATTGGAAAGATTCTCGGTACAGAGCGATATCCGGCGCTTCATATTTGCGTTGATAGTCTTCCGTTCACTATTATCGGAATTAGAGCGGCGAAGTATCGCAGGCGCCGCGATGGTAACAGATCCCATGTCATTCCTATCAAAACTATTTCTGTTCAAAAGGCTCTTCCCTTTCTCTGGAATTGCTAAAGTAAAGGACTTTTCTCTGCTCTGTCCGCCATCATCATTAGATATCGATACAGTGTATACGTCGTCGTTCATAGACGCGTTGGTCTCTGGTATTGACAGTGTGTACTCCCCTTGCTCTCCTGTAGGCTCCGCCCTGGAACCGGGGATGGATATGGTAAAAGTTTTCTCAGCTTTAGGACTTTGGGGTATTGAGTTGTCTTTGCCGTTCATATTGACGATTTTAGCTAAAGGCTGTAGAGGAGGGACTTCGTTGGCGTCCATTGGTCCTGTGTCTCTCATCACAGTAATATTTCCTTGAGGATCGTTCTGTATCTGTCCATTAGCTATTTGCAAATTTATAATTGGTCCTTTCGACGCCATAGTAGCTGGTAGCGTTACTGGCAAAATGAATTTTGTATTCTGAATTTTTGGCATAGGGGTTATGAACAATTTCTGGTTGTTTGCGTTCATATTGGCTTGATTGTTGGATATGAGAATGGATTGGTTTTCAGCCATGTTTTTGTTATTGGGTTTTTTCACTGAGCCCAAGTATGCTATGGCTTGTTTGGAGGGGGTCGCTTGCGCTAAGCTGACTGGTACCATCATTTTGTCGTTTGTTTTGGGCTTCTGTATAACTATCGGTTGGGTCGCGTTCACCGGGGCAAGGATAGACGATTTATTATGATTAGAAACTTTAGCTGCTATACTAGGCTTATTGTTGACATTTGATATAAGGTGTATATTTGAATTACTCGTCACCTGCGAACAATAAATACATATTTAAGTTATATATATGGTCGAATATCCCCGAGTATCTAGAATAAGGACATCCTGAAAAGGTTACAAACATTTCAAAGGTAGAAGTCAGCATAGTTCCAAAATACAGTATCACTAACAAAACGACGAAAAAATAAGTACATTGATAATATTTTTTAAAACAATTGAAGCATGAAGTACATTTCATATTCCTGTGATTTAAAATAATTATAAGGTAGTCAAACATCTTTACATGGGATTCTTCTATGTTAATTTGCATACAATGGTTCAAAATTCAAACGTATTTAAATATAATAGCTACGAATTAAACACAAATTGCTTTCCTCTTATTTAGTTTAAGCCAACAATATTTATATGTATTTAACGAGAGTAAAGCGCTGTAAGCCTTTCTTCCGATTGCCCGGGAGGAGGTCAGAAAGGGCATGTCGTGGTCTCCTTCCAGCCTTCCAGCCTGGCGTGAGGGGACATTTTTTATAGCATAGGTCCGGCAAACGAGCAAGCACGTCACCTCATGGTCATGGATCACTGCCGCCCATGAACATCTACAACACTTGGATCATGGATGTGTTGCCGGCTCGTCAGATCGGGAGTGGAGCGGAGGAATAAGGATGGGAAAATGAAAGGGGTATTGGGCTTCCGGCAGTCTCACTCACCGAACGAGAACGACAGCTAATCTGTCGCTTCATGTTGATCTACTGTGAGCCCCGGACGAGCCTGCCCATTCATGCTGAGTCATGGCTGACAACAGCGTGGCCCTACCACTTTAAAAAAATATATATTTTAGAATATACACTTCAATAGTTAACAGACTAGCTCGGTGACGTAGTGGTACTACGGTACGATTTCAAAGCTGAGGTCTCGGGTTTGAATCCCGGGTCGGGCAAAGTGATATTGGATTTTTCTATTCATAATTAGCCCGGATTCAAGAATTTGTGCCCGATATGGCGATAGGAAGCGGAAGGCGCAGCGTGGGATGTCCACCCACTAGGTGGTCAGACGACCTAGTAAAGGTCGCGGGACGTCGCTGAATGCAGGCTACCTCCAACAGGTCACTGTGGAAATCATTAGGAGAGCCCTATGTTCAGCAGTGGACTTCCTTTGGCTGATGGATGGATGGGTGATGGGGATAGGCTCGCCCTCTACCACATCGTGAGACGGAATATACAAGACGAAACGTGGGTGTACCGTGGTAAACGTGGGTAGCACCTCTGCCTACCCCTTCTGGGAAAAAGGCGTGTGTTTATGTATGTATGTAGTTAACAGAATAAGTTAACATTCGGAAAAGTCCCTAATTGGTTGACGTCATACAACCGAATGATCGAAAAATTCTAAACTAAATGTTGCTTAAACAATGTTACAAACAAATGTTGCATGAATACTCTACATGTTTGGAAAGTAAAGTTGTAAGATGCATAAAATATTTAATTTTATATCCAGCAATACCAGCTCATCACAACATTAACATTCATTGAAGGAAAATTGAAAAACCTATACTCATCAATTATCATGAAATATGTATGCTCATGAGAAAATCTACTTTTTGCTAACAAATGAGGAAATTCCAATTTCCTGTCCAATGATAAGTGTAGTGTCATTTAAAAATTTCAACATTTATCATAAATAGCAGTAATATTTTTTAATTTATTTTTACCACGGATTGGATTCATACTTTAATTTGGGCACAAAAAGTTTCAAAGATAGGACTTTTTTATCTTTAATTGAAAAAAGAATATTATTAGTGGCTTTATATGTTTAATTGCATTTTAATAGTGTTCATCACATTAATAATTAATGTCAAACAATTAATTACAAAACTATAAGACAAGGCAATCTACAGCTGACATAAAAAAATGATTCACCGACCCTATGTGACTGAATGATAAGGGAAGATATCCAGAGATAGTAGATATTGCAATAAAATATAAATGAAGTAAATAAAAAACGCAATATTAATGTCCATAGAAGGAAATTTAGCAATGAAATAAAGTTTAGTAATGTCTCGGTATTGGTAATTGAAATCCTGGTGGCATTTAATAATTTTACTAACTATACAGCAACATACCAACTACAAATATGTATTTTATTAGTATCAAAACTTTTTATATGAAGTATTGAGGGCACAAACAAAAGAGTATTTAATGATTGTAAAAATATTTTGTTTTAACGTAAATATTAGTTTTTAATAGACTTAATTATAGATTCATATGTCTTCTTTGGTAAAACCGAATTCAAAAGTCATTCTAAAGGGACAAAACATTTGATAACTAAAATAGGTTTTAAAACTATCTATGAACAAGGCCGTAAATGTTGGATTGATTTATTATTTTGTAAATTTTTTATAAATTTAGGAATCAATCATCATTATAATATATATGGCAGTTATATTTTTGGTGTAAAACATTTCTGCAAAAATTACATGTCACCAATTTAATACCCGGTAAAGGATATATAGATGTTATAAAATCTATTGGCGCGTGGCGAAATTTGGAACTACAAATAAAGTTTTAAAAATATCCATTAGCGCATTGTTTGAGATATGTTTTTTTATTACAAACAACAAGCATTTATTTTTGTAATGTAATAGTATTAACATGTCAAATGTAATAAAATGTGAAGGGAGAAAAAGTACTTATATTTTTGACAACAACACATTCGGGCACCAGAAGATCGTAGACAATCCACAATTTTTTTTTCATATACAACTTGAAATTATACAATCACCTGTATGAGTAAATCTACTGTAAAATACTCATTTATTAGTAAAAATAATTTCTTTACAGATAATGCTATTAGGATATTAATGGCATTAAATATTATGTTTATCATATCTTAAAAAAAAACGAAAAAATAAATAAATACACCTAACAGTCACATAGATTAACTTCGTGGAAATATATATTTTCACAACAAAACAAAACTAAATGTAAATTAAGAAAAAAAAAATTACAACATTACTTGTTTAAAAATGTAGGAAGACAATAATTAATTCAATTTATTTCCAAATATAACCTTACGTTACTTTTTATTATATACTTGAATTTGCTATACAAAAGTATTTTTATTACAACCTTTAAAATGTAATTAAATTTACATACCGTAATTTGTGACTCTTCATTGCTCATACTAATTGATACTTTAGGACAATCAATTTATTCAATATTAGGTCAAGCAAACAAAAATATTTACTATGTGAGACTGCCAAATATGGCCAAGAGTATATTTTCATATCACCCAAAAACTATTTCCTATGGAAATATAAAAAATCTAATAGTTTTAAGTCATGAAATAGTAAATACACTTACCTGTTGCACAACATTGCAGATGTAACCTACACTTAGTCAACATTTTTTTGATAACCTTATACAGGCTTTGATTGCTTAATGTTAACACACCACACACAAACAAACTGAATCTTTCATATTAGTGGCTAAACACCAATATTAGGATTGTTACACTATTATTTACTCACAGGTCTTCTTACTATGATTTGTGGTGGGTTTCCACTGCTGCTGGCCTGGCTGATCACATCCGTGCTGGTCACTGGCTTCAGCCCATTTGGAGTCTGTATGTACACCACATGCGGCACTGCACGCGCTGTACCCCGCAGTTGTATTGAGTTGTTTGAGGAATTAGGAATTTGGACCACTGAATTAGGTCCCATGTGGACTTGTGATACTGAAGTTGTATTATTCATTTTAACTTGCACACCTGACGAATCGGGAAGCTGGAGTTGTGATGAACTGGACACTGTTAAGTCTGAAGCTCCATCAAGATTTGGTGGCCTCGGATTGGAACCCATATGGACATGAATTATTGAACTGTGAAGTGGCTGACTAGGAGTCTGCAGTAATGGCATAGAAGGCAATGTCTGTCCTGTCAACTGAATATTTTGACTTCCAGTCGGAATTTGTAAAGGGACATTAATTGTCTCGCCAGCTGGTAGTTGAACAGGGACACTTGTTGTCCCAGATACTTGAAGTGGGAGACTAACAGGTGCTATCTGGAGAGGAACAGTGCTCGTAGGACCTGATAACTGAACAGGGACGTTTATGTTTGACGCAGAGCCAGGTATCTGCACAGGGACATGAACTGTTGATAACTGTAGGGGATAAGGCGCGTTATTTGTGTGGATTTTAACAGGAGCGATGGAGTGGGTAACTAGACCGTGAGTAATAGGCATGGAGCTCTGCGGCGTCTGCACCGACGACACGATCATGCTGCTTGGTATTGGCGCCTGAAAAACGACAACGCGCTATACAGCCAGTCAAAAACAACGACACGCGATATACGTGACAACAACGATTGCAACTCACGCGTAATGTATTCAACAGCACATTATGATGCGAATTATTGTGCGTTATGTTCGTGCCGAGCGACGTATTCACCGATTTTAATAATCTTTTTTTCAAAATTTCCGTTTTCGGATCGTCAAAGTTTTGAAGTGAATTGCATTGCTGTGCGTCCATTTCTCAACACAATCAACGACAGCAAGCGCATTACAGATACTCGGTTATCTTTTATAATCCATAATTGATGACCTGCAATGCATTTAAAAATAAAATATCGCCAAGTGAAAAATCATCAGACGCACTTTTAGTGCGCAACGTCCTTGTGGGGAAAAACTTTTCAACCACTCTTATTGTTTGCTGCTCCATTTAAATTAATGTAAACACCTCCAAATTAGTTGCATCCAATTCGTTGAATACATTTTTCTTCCCGAAGACTGTCGCACTGTTTCAATTGTGCAGCTACTTTTACGTATCCACAACCTTCTATCAAAAAGTTCATTAAACACCTAATTCGTAACTTATTACTTACATTTCTTTGACCCGATATGGAGAAAAAAACTGCACGTATCACTTCAACTGTTACAACATCGCTATCGTGTTGAAAACCATTAAAGAAAAATAAAATATATTCAGCAAAGCGACGATATTTACCTGCCCAGCACAACTGGTAATAAATCTGACAACATTGCCAAAACGTTGTACATATTCGTTATGTTGGTACTTACAAATTTGTCATCCAATCACAGAGCAGTATTTTAATGACGAAGCTTTCGCGCCCGATTATTCAGCTAAAAAAGTCAAGTGATAAGTTTATAATTAAATTTTCAACCCTACGTCACTGTAAAGTAAAAGTATTAAAGTAATATTTAGCATCATTTGTTAAACGTTAGGTATATAAATCAGTTATTTTAATACATCAATATACTTTAATTAGTAGATAATATGGGATATTTTCTGTTCTATCTTTGACATTGTTGCTATGCACACAAACAACTGCGTGACACGTTCATCTTATTTGCGAACATAATAGCACTTAAGCTTTATTCCATAAGGGTTGTATTCCCTCACATAAGAGTTATGGTGTTAAAATTGTACCTAGTTATTCTACCTAATTAACTATATTTTGGACACATGTTTTTGTAATTCTAAAGAATTATGTTAAAATAGTAACCAAAGTATTAAAAGTTCAAAAAAATTATACATTAATCTTAGACACAAAAACCGACCCTGCTTCCGGAAACGGAAATAAAAATTTCCACGTTTCCCGCTACCGGCTTCCGCTTTTTTTTTGGGGAGGTTGTTTTGTAAAAAAAAATAGGCATAGACGTCAACGGCATTGCTAGGCTGTAAAGCCTTACAAAAATTATCTTAATTATCTTAATTAAACAAATGATAAATCAGTATTCAGAACCTAACATATGAAAATATTATTGATAAGTATTTTATTATATATTCTAAATATATTTTCAGAAACTTTATGGATGTTTAAATATTAGCGACTAAGCTTTACAAAATAACAATTGGGCTACATTAATTACCCTAGGAGCTACCTTCATAATGCGTACGTATTTATTTATAAAATTAGCTTTTTGGATTAGACAACATTCCACGACCCCCAAAATGTTTCATAATTTAAAGCTTCCAAATTCCTTACGCATATTTATTATTTAGTCTAAATTAGGATAATTTTTGGGTCGTCTTCCAGCTGTAAGTTCTATCGAAGTAATATTATAAACCATTTAGTTAAGTAAATTACTTTTAGACAAGCAGACGGATTTTTATTTCTGTTCAAAACTCTTAGTAGGATTTAGATTCTTTGCTACGTATGTACCGGCATCAAGAATTATAAATGAAGTAATTACTAATTATAACAGAGGCTATAACGCCGTAAACAAATTTTAAGACGCGGCTCATGGATGCGGCTGAAGAGTGTTTAAGAACATTTAAGGTCATCCCGACGTGACCTTGAATGATTTAACGCTCTTCAACCGCGTCCATCAGTTGCATCTTAAAATTTGTTTTCGGCTAAGTTCCCATCATTATGTTATATTGCATTGATCAAGGGGCATCTTATGGTTGTCGTATACAAGTTTAGTAATGACGTCCCCAAATTTTTTTGTAAGCTAGTAAAATACAAGGTGGTACTTAAAATAAAGGTTAAAAGCTGATAAAACCATGGACGTATTATGTTTCAAGTATAATACGTCCATGGTTTAAATGGAGGAATGGATCAAAGTTTTCATGTAGGAGAAAGTTACCCCGATTGATTGTATGTAATTTACTTACGATACACTTCTGTCTATGTAGTCTGTGCGATACACGGTCTACACTTTTTTGCATATATACCAATACTGGCAAGCGCTGGTCTTCCTAATGACAAATGTCAAAAACTGTCAACTGTCGCGTAATGGTGAAGGAGATTGCATTGCATTCGGCGATAGAAAACAAATAATCCATCTATCAAGTAAACGAGAAACTCTTATAGGACATAAGTGTTCCCTTTAATTTTGAAAAATATATTGTTATTACCGCGTGTGTTACATTGTGTTTCCTACGGACGTGAGTAACCTTTACAGTGGATTTTATTATTTTCACAATAATTACGTAGCTACTTCATCAATTTTATTATTTCACTAATTTTTTTTGTTTTAAATATCTAACTACCAAAAATATGATTAGGAAGTATTATATTCTCTGCACATTTTATTTCATGCGACTTCCAGAACATTCCATGCCGTTTTGTTTGTGTATGGCTTCGAATGTAAACATTGTCTTATTTATAGAAATTGATTTTCGAGTTTCGAGTGTACTTAACAATATCAGCTGTAAAATAACGAGTAGCTTTCGAAAAGAGGTCGAATGATTATTAAATAACCTGCATTGGTAAAGATTGATCAATTTTTTACGAACAATGTCCTGTGTGGATGCGAATTAATTGTGTTGTGTCGTAAATAGATGTATTCATTGACCTGGTAAATTTAAATGTTAATTAGTAGATATTGAATGGCTCAATTAGTTTAATGTTGATCTTGATTATATCTAGGTGTGTAAATAGCTAGAGATACTTTGAAACATTTAGAGAGTTTGACTAGTAATATATTTCTAAATTTTTGATAAATTGGGACCAAAATACCGAATTATTTAATTGGTAATTCTGTAGTAATAATAGTAATTGTAATATGGTAATACCAAATGTAAGTATGTTATATGCTACTTTTTTGTGACAATGACACTTAAGTTGTGACACAGTTTGTCACAAAAAAATTTTTGATTGGAGTATCAAAATGTACAACGTTCCATTCCTGTTAAACCATGGTTTTTTAAATATCGGGGATTTCCCAAGAAAGCCAGTTCAGTTGTCATTCTGTTGCGTCTGGGCCATGGATGCTCTCTGTTTTTTTTTAAATAAGTGTCTGGGATCACTCCCTGTGTGATTGTGGACTGGGAGAAAGAACCATGGATAATATATTTTTCAACTGTATCAACCTTTGCTCTTCTCTGTATAATTTTCTAAATTCCAATATCCCTAGACCGGTTAACATGTCTTTCCTTTTAACTCTAATATATTTTTCATTATTTCTTTTTTTGTATTAAGGCCAATAGTAGGGGAGCCCAAGCGGGGATTTCGGGATTTACTACAGCGCGTCAGATTAATATACAGGGGGATACCTTGTACCCGGTTAAGTACCTCCACAAAACATGAGGCCCATATATAAGGCCGCCCGTGAAGGATACAGGATCAGATTAGTAAAAAAAAATTGACCATCAGAAATTCTCGAGCGCGTCAGATTAAGGTAGGGTGAGTTAATTACATCCTAAAAAGTGTATATTCCACTAATCTGACAATTTGAGAGTGACGTAAAAAAAGGGGAGGGCAACAAAGTTGTAAAAAAAAAACGTCATCTCGACATTCTCGAGCGTAGGTAATTTTTTTTTTATTTTGAAGGAAATAATTCAAGAATAATGAAAAACATATAATCTGACGATTTCCGCAAGCCGATATAACAAAAATTCGTCGATAAAGTTAAATGCGTGCAGCTGCGTGATGCCTACATTTCCTTCTCCGCGTTTCTATTCCTCTCTCATCTTTCTCTATCTATTACTCTCTCACTCCGTCCCCACTCTGGTTTCTGTTGCCATCTCAAAAAAAATAAGAAAAAAAATTTTTTTAAAGTGTTTTTCGTTGGAATAACTTTTAACCGGCTTTATCGATCAACTTCAAAAACTAATCCACCTTTGAGCTTGAAAAACCACGTCGATCGCCACCAAGCCGGTCAAAAGCGGTTGATTCGTTCGAGAGATATCGTGAACGAAAGAAACCCGAAAAAGTATTTTTTCGGGATTACTCCGAAATTTGTGGTTCGATGAATTAAAATTGAAAAATTACTTATGAGGATGATAAACTGCGTCGAATGCCGCCAACCGCGTGAAAATTGGTTGATCCATTCAAAAATTATTGCGGTTTGAAAATTCCAAAAATAGTGTTCTATGAAACTTCTATCAGACTTTCGAGCTGGGAGAGCTCAAATGCATAGAAATATTATTTCTTTGTACTCAGCGAGCTCAAAATATCACATAAATTATATTTTGAGCTCAAAAATGTCAATTAGCGGGAAGTTGCAGGGATGGCCTTTAAGATGAACCGTTTTTCAAATATTTTTTTGTCAGATCAGGCGAATCCCTCTAGATAATCGTCAGATTATGAGACAGTGCGTTTAGAACATAAAGATGAACCATATATATCTTAATCTGACGCGCTTGAGTATTTCAAAATGGCGATTTTTTTTTGCACATTATGAAAATGGCCGCGAGTTTGCGTCCCATCGAAATCGTCAGATTAGTGAATGAGAGCTTTTTTTTAGTGCACTTAACACTCCCTTAGAAAATCTGACGCGCTCGATTAAATTTTTTTTTTTTTCATTTTCTACCCTTAAATACAACCACCCGCATCATGCAAACGATCAGATTAACATACGTACATTATTAAAAATACGTAGGGCATTGATGCTATCAATATCTGACGCGCTCGAGGATGTCCATGCAACAGTTTTTTTTTACATATTTAAAAATCTATAGCCGCTTACCCCACCGACGTAAAGGTATATATCATATAACATTTTTTTCTTCTTATCATCTAAGCTTTGCATCCCAATAGGTCTCTACGACGCTCGAGTAAATCCCCATTTAGCATCGTGGGCTCCCCTACTACAAAGTTTGATTATAGATATCAAAGTTTAGTTATAGTAACTTGTTGTCTTTGTGTTTTATTAAATGTTTTATGTTTAAAGATGTAGTTTTTTGTTGCCTTAGTCTCATTGTTTCTTGAATTCTCAATGTTAATCCAATTTCCTTTTGTAAAATTTGTTTTTGTTTTTCACATTTAAACGCTATTGTTTTCCAATACCTACTTGACCACAGAGTACAAAAAATTATTCTTGTCATTGTTGTAGTTGTTGCATCAGTGATAGAGCCATTAAAAAAAACTGAATTAAAGATGTACACTGGTAAAATATGTTCAATATTTGTCATATTCTCAAATAACATAAAATAAATTCATAAATTATAATATTTCATAATAGCGAACACAATTAAAATACATCTATAATGTAAGTTACAAAAAATTCATGGTAACATTGTGAAACAAATTAATAATATTTATTTGCAGGAAAGCATAAGCGTTGTGTTGTGTGGATGTTTGAGGGACAAGATGAGCAGCCAGCACCAGTACATGTCAGTGAACAATACATCTAGTTCACGCGTCGGAGATATTGAACACATAAGTAAGTCTAACTGGAAAATAAGTCTAAATTGCTTATTTCTTGAATCATTTATGTGGTGCCAGACCTGAAACAAATAGCTGTGGTTCACACAACCTCTTGTCTTGGTGCAGGAATTGAGCCAGTGGCCTCTCGTTTCTCAGCCGCCATCTAACTAGTTGTTTAGACACCGCCACAGAGGCTCTCATTTGACTCACCTTTTGCTTTTATTGCAGAAAAAAAGTAGGCGAAAGAATAAAATAGATAACTTGTTTTGTAATCAGGTCACTTGTCAGAGCACATAGGTTCGCTATGCCTCTCATCAGAATACTCGGACGTGACGCTCATAGTGGAAGGCCAGAGGATCCCAGCACACAAGGTGATCCTTGCTGCCAGCAGTGATTACTTCAGAGCATTGCTGTATGGCGGCATGAGAGAGGCTAATCAGGTAAGTCTTTTAAAAGAATTAGAACAAATGGCCATTTTTTTTATACAATTATTTTATACTCTTTAATGTACATATCAAGTTACATCTCATGTAATTGATGAGCTGATGAGGTTGCAAATTGCATTTTTATTCTCATTCATAAAATATGTGGAATAACTTCTTTTCTAAGTCACCATCATTGGGTATGGCATTCATCCTGCGTGGATCATACTTCTATGTCCAGGTCTTTTAGCCAGTTTTCTGCACCAGGAGTGTATTTATGTAGTTCCGACATTCCGCCGGGAAAATAGCGAAGTAGGCATTCGTTTAACACATGAGATAGAGCCTGGTCACATGCTCGTCAGGTTTTCTACGTACAGACTGGGTTTGAGACTGGTGTCTGCCGATGGTAGATTTAATGTTGAATTATTGTTCTATTTCACAGGCTGAAGTGGAACTGCAGGCACCGCTGCATGCATTTAAAGCATTGCTACGATATGTCTATTCTGGTAATTATATTGGCTCTTGGAATATATTGCAAAATATTAACAAAACAACACATGAATATAAAACTTAGTATGCACCAAACCATTTGGGTTATTTGATAATTCAAAGTTTGTGAAGGTGTGGTTTTGCAAACATGATTCAAGTACTGCAATGGTCTTATTCAGGAGTTAATAATGCATGGCCTTCAAGATATTGTTTGGAGTGTGCTTATATGAATCTTTTAAGAACTTATAATTTCTCCTATTTTGCGAAGCGCTTTAATGTCTCTATATGTTCTGTGGTTCAATAAGATTCAGCCCTACTTAATTACTATTTAAGTCTATCCAAGCACAGATTGCGAACAGTATAACAAGTTAATGCAAGGCGTGTTGCCAGGTCACATGGGGCTATCGCTGCTGCGCGAGGACACGGTGTTGGACATGCTGGGGCTGGCGCACCAGTTCAACTTCCAAGAGCTGGAGGCGGCCATCTCCGACTATCTGAGGCAGGTCCTTGCCTTGAGGAATGTGTGCTCTGTTCTTGATGCTGCCAGGTGAGTGACAGATGCTGTGAAATGTACCAATTGATTGAAAGACTGTATTTTTTTTAATCATGCCACTTGCCAGTGTATTAACTCGCTCTCATAATGTCCAGCAACAAAAACAATGCTTGAGTTTTTACATTCATTGGCAATCTACGAAAAAATGAGGCAAATGTGTTATGAATGTCTTCTGCAAGGATGACTTCATTATTGTTTTATCACTGTTAATTAAAATAATGGTCCTTGGAAAAAGTGCCCTGGAGATTTGTGACAATAATGCCTTTGATAAGCGCAAATACTATTTATTTCTTTCTCGCAGGTTATATGGCTTGGATGCTTTGATGGACTACTGCTACAACTTTCTAGACAGAAACGCAACAGATATCCTACAGCACGACTCATTTTTGCAGCTCTCAGTGGTAAGGATTGGATTACTAATAAAATGACTACAGACTAATGCAATAAAGATTGTAAAAATTTATTACTTTTTGCATACTTAACTTTCTCAATTTCATTTATAATTTCTCACTTTTAGATTACAATAATAAAATGCCTAATGGAGAAGAATTTGTTTTTTTTTTTGAATAGTGCAATTTAACACTAATAAAAGATCCACTGAACAGGTAATGTTTGTGTGCTTTACATTGCTGCTTGGTCAAATAACTCTAAAGTGCACAATTCTAACTTAGTATATTTAGGGATATATTGACTTAATTCCTTCATGGTACAGTCCTGATGTTTCCACAGGAAGCGTTGCAAGGTCTACTGGAGCGGGACTCGTTCTTCGCGCCCGAGGTGGACATATTCAAGGCGGTGTGCAACTGGTTCAACGCTAACCAGCTGTGGGTCAAGTCGGAGGGCGGACAGGGCCAAGTCGTGAGTGCAAAATTACATTCATTATCATCAGTAATTGGGTTAATTTTGTACGGCATGAGTTTGTTGAGGATATTATTCGGTGCAGAACACAATCACACCGCAACACATGTATCAGTTGTGGGTAGGTAGATATCACTTTTGGATGTAAACATATTTTGCATACAATAGCATGTTATGCCGCGTTGGTTAACCTTTATTAAGATTGCATTGTCTTTAACGAGTGTATAATGTTTGTTTACGGCAAATTGGATATGCACGTAAGAAAACTTGAAATGCTGTGGAAATGGTCGAAAGATGTAAATATTTAAAACCCTCGGTAATCACCACTGGTTGCAAGAACGCCACTGAACACCCCCTGTAAACAATTTCTATTTACTGCCCAAGGTAGTCTGGAAGAAACTGTCTGAACTGATAAGTCACGTATTGTATTTGTCATGAATTTTTAAATTATAATTTCCTTAAAGTTCAATAAAGAATAAATTGATTAATAAATTACTATTTATGTCTTGCAAATGTCCACAAGGTTGAGGCTGTAGGAAGTCGTTGGATGCAGGCCGCTTCTCACAGGTCGATGTGGAGATTCTTGGGGGAGGCCTGTGTTCAGCACTCGACTTCTTGTGGCTGAAGAGAGAGTGAGGTGTCCACAACACCCATCATCACGTAATACCAAAGTCAATAAACATTTGTCCGTAGGAGAAGATCCTGAAGTGCGTGCGTCTGACGCTGATGAGCCTGGAGGAGCTGCTGACGGTGGTGCGGCCCTTCTCTCTCGTGACGCCCGACATGCTGCTCGACGCCATCCAGGAGAAGACGCAGACCAAGAGCACCGACCTGCGACACCGCGGACTGCTGTGTTAGTTACATTATATTTGCTATACTGCCTTCAGCTTATCTTCAACAGTTATTAAGATTACAGCCATGCTACCGAATGATTCGGCTTACAAGTTTCCCCTTTACAGCATGATTTTCTTTATACTAACTTCTCTTTTTGCCTCTAAATATGTAGACTTTGCAATTGCAAGTTGAAATTGATATTGAATGAGCAGATATTTATTTAGTTTAATTTTGCATAAATGGTTAATGTTTAAGTCAAAAAGTGTTATTATATAAACGTAATGTTGTGGTAGAAATGCAGTGTATACAACAGTAATAAATAATTAAATATGTTACAAAAATGTTTGCTCACAGTACCCGAAGAAAACGTGGCCACAGCGAAGCGCGGCGCGCGCGTGATCTCCGGCGACATGCGCTCCGCCCTGCTGGACGGCGACACCGACAACTACGACATGGAGCGCGGCTACACGCGACACACCATCAGCGACGCCGCCGACAACCCCGGCATCGTGGTGCGCCTCGCCACCACCACCATCATCAACCATCTGCGACTGCTGCTCTGGGACCGGGACAACAGGTCAGTGTCACTGCACCTCCTCTTACCTACATAGTACCTACTAAGCTGCATTACACACCAGGACCACTACTCATTATATCATGCGCCACTTATTTGCATGCCACCAGTTTGACACGTCAACTGTAGCATCAAAAAGATGAACTTTGTATTAGTGCAGATCGGAGGTCGCATTTTGTATGGAAATAAGACGCCTAGCGCTTGATACGTGAACATGATTTAAGCCTAACAATACATCGCATGTGTGTCAAATCGAAGGACAAAGTTTTTGTTTCGTAATGATTTGTTAAAAAAAAAAGATTCCGACGAATTTAGAACCTTCTTCTTTATTTGAAGTCGGTTAAAATAGATATCATTGTAGTATTCTGTGGCCATAAGTCAAATAAAATTAAAACAATAATTACAATCAAAACATATCACAATTGATTCTCATTTTAAATCTATTAACAAAACAATCGATTAATAAAATAATCGATTAATGAAGTAATCGATTTATAAAATAATCGATTAATGAAGTAATCGATTAATAAAATAATCGATTCATGAAGTAATCGGTTAACAAAACAATCGATTAATAAAATAGTTAATGAAGTAATCGATTAATAAAATAATCGATTCATGAAGTAATCGATTAATAAAATAATCGATTCATGAAGTAATCGATTAATAAAATAATCAATTAATGAAGTAATCGATTAATAAAATAATCGATCAACAAAATAATTGATGAATGACTTCATTGATGAACAAAACCAATTCTCAGATCGTACGCGTACTACATCGAGGTATCGGTGGACCAGAAGGACTGGGTGCGCGTGATCGACCACAGCAACTACTTCTGTCGCTCGTGGCAGAACCTGTACTTCGAGCCGCGCGTGGTGCACTACATCAAGCTGGTGGGCACCAGCAACACCGTCAACAAGGTTAACAACCTTTGCTATGTTGTGAGTAAGCAGTTAGCTACATTCACATCATCCCACCCGGTATGTATGTACCACGTCCTTCTCACTGTTAGTGCAGTTGTCCGTTGATTATCGGCTTCTGTAGATTTATATGTTTGTGTGCGACCTTCTTGCTTCTTGCTAAATAAGATATGGATTAGATGGTTTCATTGCGTTTCGTTTGGTGATCTAGATTTTCTGAAACCTTCAAGTCGATGATAGTATATTCAAAAACATTTGAATGGTGACCATCGTAAACAATGTTGATATCGGTATATCCGGTAATCAGGCCGGCTCGAACGTAGATACGATTCGAATAGACTATTGTACTGTATATAGAATCAGATTATAGTGGCCACTTTTTACAAAAAATGAAGTGAGGGACCACATCCAGGATCGTTAAGCATTTTGCAAGAAGTTCTCCCTCTAACTTGTCAATCTACGAATATAAAATCGACAAAAGGGAATGGGGCTTCATTGTGTCACGGTGTTGGCTTTTATTTTTAATGACTATTTGGTGGAAGGGGGTTATCAGTATGGTATATAATTTTACCTGACGAATAATACAGATAAAACTATATTTTTGAGTATATGTTTGCCACAAAGGAATGTATACATATAATGTCCTTATAGTGATAGCATTTTTTCTGTTATTCGAAGATATCATATCATTATGTGTAATAGTGAAGTTTCCATAAACATCATATTTTTCATTACTAGAGCCATATCACCATTACCGCATTAGTTGTTTTCATTGCTTTTGTTGTGCGTGATGTTTGTCCTTACTAAAACTTGGCCTAAATACTATAAACTGACAACTTGTTGCACGATGCTCCTGCGGAACGTCGAGTGAGGGGGGGTGCTAATTTACATTTTTATTGATTTTTCATTTTCAATTTTCTTTGCCACCGTGTTTGATCTAGTGAGTGAGTATACCAAAGGCCCTATACAGTTCTTTCTAACGCCCTTTTGCTTCCCTTTTAGAAAACCGATAAAGTAACTAAATTCAAAGTTGTGGAAATGATTAAATACGGTGATAATATCTTACAATGTCTTGAGATGTTTGCCGGAACATTGAAAAAAAAGTATAATAAAAAAAATATTTTAGTACTCGATAGCGATTAGCGACAAATGAAACGACTTCTGAATCCGCAGCTAAGTTACAGTATATTGCGATTCAAAGCCCCTCGTACCGCTGGAGTACAGCGCATCAACTTGTCAGTACAACAAACTATAGCAATTGGAGTATGGAACACTCCTTGAGTGGTGATGTAGGTGATGGTGATGAGGGTGATGTGTTGGCGCAGGTGTTCCACGCGGTGGCGCTGGAGGCGATGCACACGGCGCGCGTGCCGCCGCTCTGCAACGGCCTCATCAAGCCCATACACAACGTCGCCACTGTCGAGCTCTCCGCTGTGGTCATTGAGGGCATCAGGTCGGTATCAATTGGTTAACAGTTAGTTAATTACTATGATTTAAACGAACTTGTAACTTTTGTAATAATCACTGTATTGTAAACTGGTCTTGAAAAGAGCAACACTAGAGTTTCTTGTCCGATCTTCTCTAGTGAAAACTGCTTTCCGAGCTAGATGGTAGATAAAAAATGACTGCATCTAAATGATGACGAACATTTTAATGGATTCAATAAAATATATTCACTTTTTTACGGCGTCCACACGAGCTGTGTCTCCATAAACAGTGTTAACTGGAGCTGTGTTTTCTCGACCTGCATCAACTCGAGCTGTGTCTTGTCGTGCCGTGGCAACTCGAGTTGTCTTCATGCACTGTACTCAATCGAGCTTTGCCCATTCGAGCTGTCTCTATGAATTGCGCCTTCATGAGCTGTGTTTTACCGCGATTTACGAACCTTCTTTCGTATGTGCATACTATGAGACTAAAAAGTCTCTAGTAGACACACACGGTAACACTATCTCCTTACTAGATGAGTAGACGTGAGTATTCCGCAGCCGCTCCCGCAACGCCCTGCTGAACGGTGACACGGAGCACTACGACTGGGACCAGGGCTACACGTGCCACCAGCTGGGCTCGGGCGCCATCGTGGTGCAGCTGGCGCAGCCCTACATGCTGTCGTCCATCCGCATGCTGCTGTGGGACTGCGACTACCGCCACTACTCCTACTACGTCGAGACCTCGCTCAACTACTGGGACTGGGAGATGGTCGCCGACCGGACGAGGGACTCATGCAGGTATGTCCCCAGTCAGATATTGTACTAGAGCTGAATGTCGAGAAAAAAAGGATCTGCAAAAATTGCATACGTACCTCTCACCAGTAGAAAGAGATAGAAGGTAATGTGACTGTGTAGGAATGACAGAGATAGAATGGGAAATGTATTATAATAGTATTATTTCTTTCAGATCCTGGCAGGTGATCTACTTTACTCCGCGCCCTGTGTCTATCATAAGAATTATCGGCACTAATAATTCTGTCAATGAGGTAAACACTAAATTATTATTTTGTATCGTTAGCCAAAAGAAAAATCTGTAAAAATAGGCATTATACAATCATATCCACAACAAATGAGAAGAAGCAGCGTGCATTCAACAATATTCTGCAACTTCAATAGGTTGACTATCCTTTTTTCCTAAATGTCAATGCATATTCTGGCAACTGAAGGTAATGCATTTAATTTATTGTTCATGCTTTCATATGTTAAAATCATGTTATGTAATTAACACTGTTTGTCCTAAAAAATATAAGACAAAGTAATTAAAACTGAGGATGTTAAAAATCAGGTGGAATGAAGAAAATTCAGCAGGCGAACAATAGTACCAACCTAAGTAATGATAAAGGAGGGTGACCAAGGTAAAACCATTTTCTATATGATTAGGTGCATAGATTGATATCTTTGTCGTCTTGTTGCAGGTGTTCCACCTGGTGCACCTGGAGTGCCCGGCACAAGTGGAGGAGGCTCGCGAGGACCCCGCCGCCAAGAAACAGAGGCCCTCGCCGCAGGAGAACAGACTTAACCCCAGCAACAGTCAGTATTGTGGTTATTTTAAATAACATTATGTTATCATAGTACGATAGTGACTTAAGTTGATGGTGGATGATCTTAGAATGAATTATTTAGGCATAGACGTTTTGTCTGATTTTGACGGGAGTATTTTATTGCACAACAAAGAGACTACACCGTGTGTTAATCGTACGCATTACGCACAAAAAACAACGTGCACGTGCACTACACAACGTGCACTACACAACGTGCACGTGCGCTACACATCGTGCACGTGCGCTACACAAGGTGCTGACACTAACATCGCGTGTACCCGCAGGCTCGAGCAGCGAGGCGTCGCCGTCCCCGCCGGCAGAGGGCGCGCTTCCCGAGCCGCCGCGCGCGCGCTCGCTGCCGCCCGCCGAGACCGCCACCGAGGCCGACGAGCGATACAACGACTGACGCATGCACACACGCCTCGGATGCTCATGCGTTGCACCACCACGAACCACTACAACACACGCTTTTCAATAAACCACCACCACACATTGATTAGGCTGTCGGTACACTGAACCTTATCGGTGAATTCAAAATATCATTAGATAAACGTCGGCTCTTGATATTTTTACTGTTCTTATAAATTCAATATAAGGTTAAGAGCTAATAACAGAGAAATCTGTCACGACATAATACCTTAAATTTTTAAATATAGTCAATAAATTTAACAGCCCTATATTCGTCACTATAATCAAGTTCGTGTGGAGCCAACGCAATGCAACTCATATGCAACAATCACACAATGACCTGTTTAGTTATTTAGTATGTAAGCTCATTTTTCTAGTCTTTACTGTATATGTTGTAATATATTCTTCTGAGACAGTTAACTCTAAAAACGATAAAATTGATTGTATGCACAAAATGATCTAAAGAGCTTTGGATCTCACGGCGAAACGATATTTTGAAAATAAATCCATCCATCCATCCATCAGCCAAAGGAAGTCCACTGCTGAACATAGGCCTCTCCCAATGATTTCCACAGTGACCTGTTGGAGGCAGCCTGAACCTCTGATGAAAATAAATAATATTGTAAAAATTTGCATGCACAAAATAGTCTTAAAATGATCTCTTGCGATCGACGTTTGATCTGTCATTATGCAACTCAACAGTTACTACTAGGTCGCGAATCCGTGAGGCAAGTGTTGCATGCAAGTATGACGTCACGTTTGCGTACAATTTGCTTACATTGGAAATAATGTTTTCCAGAGTGGGCCAGTTGCATGGAAGTTTTACTTGAATACAAGTAGAGGCAGTCAAAACTGACTAGGAAATCATGGGTGGAAGACGAAATCATACAACTTACCTGTGAACGTTCAATTTATGCGTCAGTTAAATAAAAACGTACAAGTTCAAACTACCCACATGCAAGTTGTTGCTTGTATGCAGGTTTCTTCAAGTAGTATGCAATTTGCAACTTCCATACAAATAACTTGCCTAATGGAATCGCGCCCTTATGCTAAGTACCATAAAACTACTAGTCCGTATCGGGAAAGCTCCTATGATTTTCCAATTGGGAATGAATTAATAGCATTTTCATCGATTGCACGGATTACGGAAGTCTGGGACAAGTAAAAGTTAGTAAATGATTTACCAACGAGAGTATTCAAAAGAGCAAGGGATAGAATCAATTCATATCGTCTTCAGAGTTGGCCGTTTTAATATTTTATCACCTAACGAAATTATTTACTTGGGGCTGTTTATGGATGACGCAATTTTCGCAATTACATTTTAGTTTTAAGGGTCCCTGACACGTTCAATATTTACCGTGTTTCATATCAGGATCCAACTTGTAAAGGTAATAGGCGTGTGGCAAGCCTGTGATGATTTGTGTGATGACTGCTCAGTTAGTATGAAAATGCATTCATTAACAGCCCTCAAGCTTTACAAGCTATGCATAAGATACAAAATATTCGATCTATGGAACAAATAATTGCTAATCATTTTTTTTATCTTCTAAATGTTAAAGAACTGACTGCCTCGGTGGCGTAGTGGTACTACGGTATGATTGCAAAGCTGAGGTCTCGGGTTCGAATCCCGGGTCGGGCAAAGTGATATTGGATTTTTCTATTCATTATTAGCCCGGAGTCAGGAATTTGTGCCCGATATGGCGATAGGCTCGCCCCCTATCACATCGTGGGACGGAATATACAAGGCGAAACGTGGGTGTTCTAGTAGCACCTCTGCCTACCCCTTCTGGGAAAAAGGCGTGTGGTTATGTATGTATGTATGTAAATGTTAAAGAAAGTAAACAATCCCGTTACTGTATCATTATTTTATAGTATTAGTACTTCACTATAAACCCATAATGTAATTTTTCTGTAATAAAATGTGTAGGTATTAGCGACACCACCATGTTAATACTTATTATAGTTAACAGATTATTGTGCACATAAGAACAAATAGATACCAAGCAGAAATATTCGTTGACAATGTAAAAAATCATAACTTCTTATAACATCGTAATATTTGCGGGCGCGTGCGTTCAGCGCCTCTGTCGAACGTACAGAGAACTAATGCAGCACGTACACTATCATAGTTTTTTCAGTACTGTAAATTAGGATGGTATGGTTGCTGTTATTTATATTGAAAGTAATAAATGTTGTAAATGCAATAACTAACTTATCCCTGTGCCAGAGCAAAAAAAAAGTTTTGTGTGATAATTCGCCCCTTTTTTGTATATTTCAGTTATATTACGCGCGAAATATTTTTATACGAATGAAATTATGAAGTGAAAAGCTATGGAGTAATATTTTTTGTAATTTTATATGTAAGCGATTTTGTACACATTGAATGCCATTTATATTTACATTTTTCTTGCGTGCGATGTGAGATTTACTTTCATGTATGTGCTAAGAGAATGGTAGGGTATATTTCTGTTTGGATGGCATTCAATGTGTTAAGTAGTCTCAGTTATGGAGCAATGTACAAGTAATGGAATAGATGAGTGAAAATATGGCGACGGGCGATAAGGTTTCGGAATACCATATTCAGTCATTTACTATTTCTAATGTATTTAACTCATAGAATTGTAGCAGGAAGATATTTTTCACACGCAGGTAAGACAAATTGAAGTGGGAATAATATGGATACCAAATATTATGTATGTTTTTCATAATTTTGCTCAATATCATGCATGTATAGGTAGTGTCACCATAATTCAAGTTTCACTAAGATATTTTTACTACTACTAATACTTAATTCAAACTTCCCGTCGCCGAAGGAAAAAGGGTGAATGTCTATACAAGTACAAAGTAAAAAGAACAAACTCGTTGACATGTTAATAATTTATATGGGCATACACCCTTTAGGTTACTGTGATAAATCATAGAATTTTTAACGATTTTGTTACATAGAATAAGAAGGAAAAAAAGTTAAGATTTAAGGCAAATGTCTTCTGTAACTAGTAATAAAACTTGTCTGTTTGTGCCGTAAGTAATGTGGCGTGATGTTAAGTTAATAAAAGTATTTAGAAAGAATCATTTTTTTATTAATTAAAGAATACTTATGTTAATCATTTAAATCCTCTGCACCAACAAAAAGTGAATTACAATTGTTGGTTGGTATGAGGTACATAATATTAAGATGAGTAAGAGCGAAGCCACACGATGCGGTGACGGTGCGGTGCGGTGCCACTGCGTCACGATGCATTTGTTCGCGCGCCAGACTTGCGACCTGAGAGACAACGCGGGGAGGGGCTTATGAGCATTGCGCTGCGGTGCCACATCGTCCGTGTGGCATGAGGCATCCCATACTCCAAAAGTGTTACGGTGCGGCGCCGCACCGCACCGTCACCGCGTTGTGTGGCTTCGCCCTTAGAGGGACTTTTTATTACCTCAACATCTAGATCAAAAAATGTGTTCTTTACATGTTATACAGGGGTTTATTTAAATTGAAGTTATGATCATGATCAAGTTATGATATTATCCCGGGTTGGGCAAAGTGATATTGGATTTTTCTATTCATTATCAGCCCGGAGTCATGAATTTGTGCCCGATATGGCGATAGGCTCGCCCCCTATCACATCGTGGGACGGAATATATAAGGCGAAACGTGGGTGTTCTAGTAGCACCTCTGCCTGCCCCTTCTGGGAAAAGGCGTGTGTTTATGTATGTATGAAGTTATGATTATGAAAATAGAGCTTGTATTTATGAGGTATTGCAGTAAATAATACCAATGTAATATATTTTCACCATTTTATTTGCATTATGTGACTTGAGGTCCTCTTTCCTTAACCATAGCTGTATTTCTTCGGAACAATTGACTTGGCTGTACAATGTCAGGATTATTTTCATCTGCAAAGTCATCTAATCTTTTCCTCAACAACTCTTTTAGTTCCTCTATACTTGCTTGATTCTTGAGTGCAGAAATACTGACTATGTTTTCAAATGATATACATTTCTCAGGTCTTATTTCTTCAGGAATAGTGTGTATAACATTTTCCAAATTTTGACATCCCTCCTTTACCTCCCTAAATATCTGCTCTGCTCCTTCCAAGTCCATTTTGTTGACTGCCAATACAGCTGGCTTTTCTAGTAATTCTGGATTATATAGTTCCAATTCTTTATTTAGTAGCAAGACTGTTTCTAAGCATGACCTCTTTGGATGTTTTGGACTTAGCTGAAACCCTTGGACATCAGCTATGAAAAGTAATAGTTTTGTTCTTTCCACATGTTTTAGGAACATGTGACCGAGCCCTATATTTACATGGGCACCTTCAATCAGGCCTGGTAAGTCAGCAATGGATATCTGCCTTTTGTCAGGGTACATTATAACACCTTTGTTTGGTTTTATTGTTGTGAAAGGGTAATCAGCTATGCGAGGTTTGGCTCTGGATATTGCTTTCAGCAGTGAGCTTTTCCCAGCATTCGGAAAACCAACTAAGCCTATATCAGCTATCAATTTTAAGTCTAATCTTATATGGTGAATCTGACCGAAGTGACCCAGGAAATTATTCTGAGGATTTCCACCAGGGCCTCCTCTTGCTATTATTACAGTTTCATCCTCCTGGTCAATAGATCCTAAAACTTTACCGTCGTCTCGGTAAATAGTAACTCCTAACGGAACCTCCAGTTTTATGTCGCTGCCAGGATTGCCTACGATTTTCGTTTTTCTGCTGTCTTCGCCATGACCCGCGCTAATGGTTTTCCCTCGGTACTTAACCATAACTTTCTTCAGATTAGCATCTTCCTTCCCAACGCAGTAGACACAGCCTCCTTGCCCGCCGAGTCCTCCAAACTTGGGATGGCCAGTTCCACCAGTCCCACCTTTCACATGTAAACGCACCGAGTCGATAAATTTGCTACGAAGATAGTTTCTAGGCTTTTTAAATTCTTTTGCAAATAGTGTTCTTAGTATAAACACCATTTTAATTTTATTGTTGCATTAACTTGTATTCTTAAGATTTGACTTTTTTTAAGGTTATTTTTTATCCCCGTTGCTCAAATTTTTTGCATAGTTCCAGTTTCGCCGTCATACCAACGTTAAGTTCATATTTTAAGCATTACGCATTAGCATTAGCATTATACATTACTATGAAAATGTTCCGACGGTCTTTGCACACTATGCTCAAAATCCTAAAAGTATTTAAAAAGGTATCAAACATCAATATCAGCTGTTGGTCAAATGTCAATTGATATGTTTTGTAAACAATGAAATGGGTATTTCAGTGATTTCTGCAGAAATGTAGATAATTTGATGTGTAGCAGTGTATATTAAAACATGTGATAGAGCAATATGTACCCGTTAGCTATTATACTGATCATTTTATGTCAACAATTGGTACCTGCGGCCTCCAGTGAAGGCGATCGTTCACGTCTGTATCAGAGCTGCTTAAATTTTTGCGTAAAAGGAAATTGCACCAGAGGTGCGTATTCACAATTTTTAAATTATAACCATTGAACTAAAACGTAAACAAAGTACGTATTGATTTTTAATGTCCAATTAATTGAACTTTTCAGATGGGTATACTTTCAGCTCGAAATCAAATATCCATCAAGATGTATGGTGTAGATTGGCCGGATGGACCTGCACAGACGAGTGCAAATACACCTGCATGTGGAAAACTGTCGAGCAGTACCAAATCCACGGAGGATATGTGCCTAAATTCCATGGGAAGGTATGTATCCACTATCCAGTAGATTATGTCCTGGAAATAATAAAATAGTATAAATTGTTGCTGTTATTATTGTATTGAATAGAAATTTCGTCATAGCTGGGCTTATGTACCTAATGTAAATGCGCCATTATACATTCTTTCTTCTTGTATAAATATTTTTCATCTACCTGTCTGTTACCTTTCCCAATATTGATTATTAATTTCAGTGGCCTTTCACAAGAATGTTGGGCATGCAGGAGCCGGCATCAGCAATTTCATCAATGCTCAACTTAGTCAGCAACGCACACATGCACAGGAAAATACGGAATGAATTCCCTGTGGCCAGTATGCCTTTGGTCCTTTTCTGGCATGTGTTTGCAGTTGTAAGTATTGGGAATGTAAATACTAAAAGTCTTATTTTATGAACCTACAGTGTCCCACTGCTGGGCAAAGGTCTTCCGTAACTCCTTCCACTTATCCCTATCAGTTGGTAATACCATCCAAATGCTACTAAACTGATCTTATAAAAAAATAATTTAATAATAGCCTCCAGAAGTATAGATGATGAAATAAATGAATACGCTGAACAGTCACATACAGAGTCTTGGTCCATAAATAATACACAAGTTATTTGCCATGTAATATGTTTATCAGTAACTACTAGAGGTTCTTCGGTCTCACAAAACCCAGGCTCGAAATAAATACTTATGAATCATGGAAATGATAAAACGTTAAACATTAAACAAGTATTTAATTGTCAGGTGTGCATGAACGCGTGGATGTGGTCGACGATATTCCATACACGAGACACAGAGTTCACCGAGTTCATGGACTACGCGTGCGCGCTGTCGATGGTCATGGGCCTGTTCGTGGCTGCCGTTGTCAGGTGCGTATTCATTTTAGTTTTCACAAATAATATACATACATACATAAGTAAACACGCGCCATTTTCCCAGAAAGTGTTGGCAGAAGCGCCACCATCAAACCCACATATCGCCTTGTATGATCGTCCCACGATGTGATAGGGGCCGAGCCTATGGCCATATCGGGCACAAATTTCTGACTCCGGGCTAATAATGGATTGAAAAATCCATTATCATTGCCCAACCCGGAATTTTTAACTCGAGACCTCAGCTTTGCAATCGTAGTGTAGTACAATTACGCCACCGAGGCAGTCGAGTCGCAAATGATGTCGTCACAATAATTAATACCAGAGCGTGTGTACCCTACGTAGGATCTGATGTTTGGTTTCATTCCCGGGTCGCCCTTCTCATTCTTCTTTTCTGAATTCAATAATTTTCTTTTCGTATTCCGTTTATATTAAAGAGTGGCTACGCGTCTTTCATGATTGTATCTAGGATATAAAACACACACATAGTGATATTTGATTATCAATCTACACGACCACTGTGTTGTTGGTGTTGAAAATGATGAGTCATCTCGGTTTCATTTCACCTAGATCCGTAACAAATATTCACCCAAACATGAATCTCGTTGCGAGGACTCTACAGCCTCTTGTCCCATACTCAGAACTTTATTAACTGCGCCACAGCTATCAAGAATGGTATGTTCCAGAATTTTCCACAAGCGGCGGAAACTCACTGCGCTAGTGTTGTTGCTGCCGCTGTTCTACTTCGTGACGCACGTGCAGTACTTGTACACCGGCAGGATCGACTATGATTACAACATGCAAGTCAATGTTGCGTTTGGTAAGATTTTGCCTAGGTTTTTCATAAGGACGCTGTAAAAAAAATCAGATAGCGATTATTGTTTACGAGGTGTAGAACTTCATATAGACATCAACGCAAGAGCGTTGCATTCTGGAAATACCTAGGGTGGCTGATTTGGAAAGGTCGGCATTGTTTTGTCCACCGGCAAGAGACAATCCTCGATTATTGGTCAATTATCTAAGCATATGGATAATACTGCAGTAACCAGATGAATTGTGGCCACAATGCCTTTTCAGTATATCATCATTCGTAAAATTATCCACTCCTTACCATGCTATATCTGCTGCTGACGGTACATAAGAAGTAATTATTGTCAACGTAAACCAATTTCTTCCATGTGCACTGATGATTAATGAAATGATGATGTATTGTTGCGCTATGAACTAAGATAAATGTCAGCAGGACTCTCTACACCGGAGGGTCAACATTAGAGCGGACTAGTTGTTTTGCGATTTCAATACTAATTGCGCCGTCTAACTACTAAAACGTTAATCCAACAGGTGTAGTAGGCTCGGTGCTGTGGCTAGTATGGTCGTGCATCCACTACTTGGCCGGGCGACATTACGCGTGGCGGATGGTGGCCTTCACGCTATTCTCCGGCGCTGCGCTGTCGCTCGAGCTGCTGGACTTCCCCCCCACCTACCATTGGGACGCGCACGCACTGTGGCACCTCAACACCGCCCCGCTGCCGCTACTGTTCTACCAGTGAGTGTTGCCAGTGCTAACAATAGTTTGAGAATGAGTGTTGCCAGTTGATGGTAAATAAAATTGAAAAATAGAGTTCCAGCTGGTCTATTCTCAACACTCGGTTTCATATCTAATTCTCTCATTTTGACATGAATGGATACAATTTTTATATTTAGTTTTGATTATTCTTCATGATGGTAGCATTAATTGAACCAAATGTAACAAAATTGTATATATTGAGGTTGTTATTATCAGGTTCGTGATAGACGATCTCCGCTGGATGCAGTCCAACCAAATCGGCTCTGCGCTCAAGATGGCATGAACCTACTGCTAGCATATAAGTATCCTTTGATTTATTATAATTTGATGACTATTTTTTAGTAATATTACGTCTTAATAATATAGCTAGGAAAATTGTAAGGTTATTAAGATTCTTTAAAATTCGTAATATTATTTGTTATCTCTGGTTATTTCTATTCCAGTTGTTATTTTGAATGACTATTAAGTGAATTTAGTTATTGTGCAATACTATTTAATTACAGATAGCAATTTAATTATTTATAACTCTCTTTTTAAAACTTAATGCTTATGGCCTTACAATACTATCGCTAGGCAATAATAGCATTGGTCAATTGGGCTGATGGACGCTTCTATCAGCGTTGATATCATAATATTGTTAAATAAAATAAATGTTGACAACAATAACGTTGTTTTAATCAAAACACTTTCGATTTCACAAACAAGCACATTGCTAACCACAAAAATATTCACATCAACCACAAAGACATCACCATCAACTTTCAATAATGAATTTCTTCCATTGCTCGCCGCAACGCTTCATTTTGTGGTTCTTTAACCACGACAAACCTTTTGTCACAGTTTTATTTGGATTCACAACCCTTTTCATAAGTGGATCTTGAATCGCAACATTCCTTCTCGTTGTACTAACGGCTGGTGCGCCTGGTCCAACCCTACGTACATTTTGGTAATTAGGTTGTCCATACGGTCTACTCTGAGCATTGACTTCAGCCAAGCACGGTTTACCATTAATGATATCGTATCTAGGCCGGTACGTCCTCGGGTCGACTAGTACGCTCCTGGCTTCGTAATTCCGGTAGTATACAGGCCTTTGTTTCGTCCTTGGGAATGTCTCCCGCGTAGGTGGTTGTTCCGAAGAGTACCGTGGTCTCGTATTCTGGAACATGAGTTTCTCGTTCCACAGTCTTCTGTACTCTTGTTCCATGTAAGGACTTCGCTTTGGTCTTTCTGGACTTCGCGAGGCTTGGTGTGCCCTCCTGCTGTGCAGTTTGGAATGGGCTCTGCTCCTTGGATTTCTAGTTTCTGTACGTTTCGGAGGACTAATCTTTTGGCTGTATATCGTTTGATAGTCAGAATCGCTGGAATCAGACTCGACCGTAAGTTCAACTTTGGCATCTTTCTTTTTTTTGTTTCTATTAAATAGATTGAATACCTTGCTGATAAGACCACTCTTTTTCTTTTCCTGTAATTAATTAATGTTTGTTTGAAGTAAAGTATTACGAATGTCGTAAATACGTAAGTAAATGTTTATTTACAAGATTAAAGTTTACTTACCGGCTTCTTGATGGTTACTGTTGTTACATCGGAGTCCGTCTCAGCGCTAGATGTTTCAGTGTCTGTGCTCTCGGAGATCGTTTCGATTCTCTTTGTCGGTTTCACTACGCGTCGCTGGTACTTTCTCTTTTCTACCTCAGTCTCGGTCTCTGTTGATTGTTGATTATTATCCTCCGACTTCTTCATTTTATTCCGATGACCAACACTTGGTTCGGTGGTTATTGAATGTGATCGTGTGCTCATGTCCTTGTGGTTCCTGTAGAATACTGTAGTATTTGTGTTATGAGTGTCCGAAGTATTCACTTGCATATCAGTGTTCCTGAATATTTCAGAAATAATGTTTTTTGTATCCTTCATATCGCTTTCTTTCGATTTATTAGAGATCGTTTTGGTCGACTTCACATCATCGTACTCGCTCAAAGACGTGTCCTTGCCAGGCAAACTAAGCGCTACGGATTTGTATATTTCTTGTATCAACTTTTCCGTTTCTTTTCCTCGTTTGTCTTGTTCCTCTGTATTAGTTGCTGTGGTTGCGTTTTTTGGATTCGATTTATATTGAGAACTCCTGTAACAGCTAGTGCACATATGTCGACCTGGCGTTTGAATTATTAATGGGTAATTTTGCACACATCTCATTGATTGCGGAACGCTTGGATGACAAAAGTAGTTTGAAGGCATTTGCTTAGAACACGACGGTCCATACGGATTTAAATTATACGGACTGTATGTGAAACTGTTTAAGAAACTAGATCCGTCTTGAATATTGCTTTGCGAAGCTCCCTTTTGAATTATGGCATCTTTCTTAGCTTTATTACTATCGATATTTTTGGATAGGGTGTTTGTTTTAACTTCCGTCAATACCGATTGTAATATAGATTTTATCTGGTTAAGTGTCATCTCTGTCTTTTCATTTGTTTTGAGGGTTGCAGTTTCGCAATCTACTCTTGAGATGTCTTCAGTAAAACATTCCGCATTTCTAAGTGGTGGTCTCATACTATCGGTCATAATTAGTGTTTTATTTTTTTGCACTACCTTAGGATAGAGAACACCAAGATCAACGCAACAGCTATTTGACGATTCCATAGCTGTTTGTTGATTAACTTTAAGAACGTGTTTGTCCTGTCTATTCACTATCCTGCCCACCGAGTCTCTTTTGTATGTTTTAGTTGGGATTCTTCTCATGCGATCGTGTCTCGCTGGCACTACAGTGTGATAATTGACTATAACTGAGGGGCATCGTGCTTTTGGTCTTACATTTTCCGGCCAACATTTCATGTCTATTTTATTTTCCTTCTTTTTGGGGATATCGATATCCCTCCATTCTTTCCTACTTCGAACAGGCTTCTCCTTTACGGGAACCAAATCGTAAAGACTTGAGTCGTAGTATGTATTTCTATTGGGATTAGTATTTAATGATAGGCCAGCTAACTCGTTTACCTGGCCACTGGTAATATAATTGTCTACATTATGAAAAGTTTCGTGGCAGCATGAACAAATGTCAGATTCGTAACGATATGATTTCTGGCACCCTGTGTCTACATCTCTGCATATCGGTGATGAGAACTGGCTGTTATCAGATAATTCGTCTATTACTGGAACAGACGTATATTGCTTTTTAACCATATTTGTTAAATATGGTCTGTCTATCATTTGGCGAGTATTGTGTGGAATTTCTGTTTTAATATTTTTAAATATTGCATTGCTATTATATGATATGTTGTCAGTTCGTGCATAGTAAACAAGTTGCGTCTCCACTTTCTGATTCCTGCTTCCTTTCTTTTTCTTCTTGAGGAATTTCTTTCGCAATTCATTTAGAACCGTGTGGGATCTCTCTTCGCTCGTTAGATTTGATTTATCTGAACAATTGACTGCTTTATTAGATGGTGCGTTCGAGAATAGAAAAGACACGGTGGACTTCTTTCGCTTGTTCAATTCAGAGTTATCGCATTGAATACCTTGATTGGATTGGGTACACTCTATTGCCTTGCATGTATTTGCACTTGTAAACCTGGGGAAGTGGGAAGTGAACAATGTCGTGTGGACGGCGGAAGACCGGCCGGGGCAATCTTTACAACCTTCCGGTTTGGGATTATTTGGATTATTTTTGTTCTCCGCTCCGTCATTTTTAGCAGTATCTTTATTTGAATCTTTGGTAGCATTTTTATCGGTATCTTTGTTAGCATTTTTGCCCGCGTCTTTGATACCTTTTTTACTAGTATCTTTCCCAATCTCTTTAGTAACAACTTTTGTAGTTTTAGCGTCCTCCAATTGTTTCTCCAGTTGGATTATCTTCTGCTGCAGGTCGGTAACATCGATTGGTATGCATGATATAATCTTGACTTCTGTCTGTGACGGTGTGTTTCCTGAAAATGTAATAGCTTACACTGTCATCTTCGATAAAATTAATGATTGAAATACAGATAAGGTTTTCTTAAATAAAGGTCCAAAACTGTAAAATATTAGTGTGCTTCGTATTACTATATGATTGATTGATGATGGAACACGTACCCACTGCAATCAATTACATACAGTTTTATTGTCTAAAATATGTAATAAAAATATTATGATTACAATAAAAACTATGCAAACTTTTACCTAAATTAAAAGCCACCCTTCTCAGGAAGTTTTCGACTCCTTTGAATCGCTGTTTGCATTTGGTTTTCTCATCTGTTGGATTCACAACATCCATAATCTGTAAAAACGTTTATTTATGTGTCATACTATATGAGTATTACAATTTACAAATCCAAAATAAATAATGGCTTAGTACTTTATTATTCCTGAACTACGTCATTGCCGGAAGATCATGTTTTTGCCATCAAAAAGTGTAATACTGAAGAAGGCATTGAATTAAAGAACAACTTGTATTCCTTTTATGGAACATTTTGATACAGCTTATAATTACATATGTGCCTTCGCCACGAAATCACTTGATCGAACTACCCAGTGAACAATTTTCTAAGATTTCATAGACTATCTAATATAATGAATAACTTACAAATTCAAAATCTCTGTAATATTCTAGGGTTTTCTATTTCATAGGCAACAAATAATTTCATCTTGTTTTAGTCCAAACTATAATGTTATTTGTATACTAAATTGTCAAAAACATCAAGGCAATTTGGTCATCTTAGCGTCAGTCGTCAAGCACTGATTGAATTATGTTTTGAAAATCATTCTAGAACGCAGTAACGTCAAATATATTTTGAAATACAGAAACTATGGTTAGCAGAAAGAGGTATTATCAGAAAGTTTGTCGGTGTAGATGACAGCTGCGAAATCGGAGTACCTATGAGTATTATTGTATTTTACATTCTCCTGCAGTCTCCTGTACCCTCCACTCAGTACAGCTAGATTATGTTAAAATTAACAAAAAACAGCAGAAGGATTGGGTCGTTAGATTAGTTATGCCTACAAGTACTCTAAGATTATCATGTCCTGAATAGCCAATTGACTTGGGTGGTAATTTTCAGAAAATAAAAGTGCCTTAAATGTGAGTAATCAAACCCAATATATTTTAAAACGCACATTATCACAAAAACAAAACGTCACAATAATTTATCACTTTTCCTTACAACACATTTTACTATCACATCGTTTAAAAGAACATTCTGGGCCTGTACATAGCCGGCGGTTCGCCGAAGCTCGACTTGTCCTTGCCGAGGATGGTCCTCACCAGCAAATTCCTTGGAGAGAACGGATTCCTCTTGTAAAACAACTTTTTCATCATCGCATTTCGTAACTTCATATCACCTTCTGCTAGTTGTTTCTGTTTCATATATGAATACGCCAACGGGTCCATCTTGTTCGGTGGCTTCTGGATATTTTTCCAATTAAACATTCCCGGCTTATTCTGCGCCGTTTGTGTTGAAATATTCTTTATTATCATGTCTTCACCGGGCGCCAATAAACCAGGTTGTTGCATTTTAGTCTTCATTTTTGAGAAAAATGACGTTTTCCTTTCGCTTTGCGTTCCGATACTTTTCACTTCAATTTCTTTCAAGCACAGAGGAACGTTTTGCTGCATGTGTTTGTAGTTGTCGTATGCTTGAGCGTACGGTGGCGCTGATGGCATAGGTGGGGCGCGGTAGGGACTTCCGCTTCGCTCTTGTGGCATGGCATGCGGCCTATGCGGGTAGCCTGGTCCGTGTGAGGGGTACTCGGGGACCCTGGGCAGGTAAGGTTGATGCTCGTGGTACTCGGGTTGTTGATAAAGATGCATCGGCGGTACTGGAGGCGGCTCATAGTACTCCTGCCCGTGCATCATGTAGTTGGTGAGCTTTTGTTTGAATGGTGGCTTCGGTTTAATTTCAACGTCGATAGCCGTCTCGCTTTCACTCAGTTCTTCTATGACATCCCTTTTCTTCTTCTTCATGAGGCCGAATGATCGTAATACTTTCCTCAGTTTGTTTCTTTTTCCCTGTAAATAAAATATATTGTAAAGTTAGACGTAATGTTAAGTATTATTATTCGATTGATAGCGTCTATTTTACACTTTTTCAAATGTTAAATCTTGTTTCTTAGTATCAAAAAAGGAATGCTCAAAGTATGACAGAAATTGGCAGGAATTCTTAAAAAAACAAGATAAGATTTCTTTAATTAATCATTGAATACATGTTGGATAAACTCACTTTCTCTATAGATGTTGTGTCGGTTGTAAAATCTGTTTCAGATATGGAATCCGAAGGTGTTGCTTCCACACTCAGTTTCTCCAGGAGAGTGTCTGAGTAGCTCGCATTGGTGCCACTGTAATATGTATCTGACACTAGTTTCGAACTTATCGCTTCGCAGCTCTTTGAATAGCACTTCATTTTGGGCGTCCCAACGTTTGCATCCTTTTTCGGGCCTTTGGTGCTACCCACGCTTCTAGATGTCAATATCTTGGTTTCCTTTTGCCTCCTATCCGACTCCTGATCATTCCTTTTAAGCCTCGGACTTTGGGCTACATACTTGTAAATCTCTTTAATTAACTCCTCGGTTGCTGGGTTACAAAATTCAGTTGTTGTGTTATTCGCGCACTTGGATGGTTTTTCTTCATTAGGAGCATCTTTGTTTGCACACGTTGCACACGTGTAGCTAGGGTTGGATACCACGTAACCGTTTTGCATACAGTTCATAGGGCACATCGGTAGTACGGGATAGCAACAGGGATTTGTAAATGCAGGCACACAAGGCGGGATGTTGCATGGGTTATTATAATTGAAGCTATGCCCGCTGAGAGGCAACATATTATTCTTTGCATTGGAGGTGTTGTGGTGATTACTAAGAGCGTTCTCAGTCGCTTTGCTGGTTACTTCTGATTTGTCACATTGAGATGCTGTAGTTTCTTTTTTTATTTCTAAAAGGAAACTTTGCAGTATATCTTTGATTTCACTTAAGGCCTTATCAGTTTTATCTATAGATAAATCTGTTTCCTGAGTTTTGTTGAGAACAGTCTCGGTTGTTATTTCGTTCCCATATTTTGGTGTAGGAAGACTGCTGGTGGTTCCAGTGTTTTGATGTTGTACTCTTATTCGATTTCGATAAGGTGATTTGGGCTTTTGAATGAATTGATCATACGTGGGTCTTTCAGACATATCAGTTTCAATAATTTCACCTCTTTCTTGATTTTTCTTGGGTCTTGAAGGAGAATTTCTCTTGCTGAGGCGTTTTTGGGCCAAAAAGTCCTCAAATTCTGCGAAATACTGTGCTTTAAGATTGAGGCGTGGTCTATGTGTTCGGGGTGATGGTGGGACTTCCTTGTAATAGCTATGGGACATTATGTTGTCTTCGGCAAACTTTCTCCTAGATTTAGGGCTAGATTTCTCCTTTACTGGAACTAAATCGTATAGGTCAGAGTCATTATAAACTTCAACCAATCTCCTGTGTGGTCTAGAGCGCGGGTGTTTTTTAGAGCTATAAAGTCTTGTGTCGCAAATGCTCCTCATGTCGCTTAGGTCTTTGTGTCGTTTCGGCTTCGTTCGGTGGCTTTCGTAGCAACAGGAACAAAGCTCAGTATTTTGAACGTCTTCTGGGATCAAAAATTCCTGGTCCTTACACACTGGTGCTGAAAATTGACTCAGGTCAGATTCTCTGCGGCCGAACATTTTCACAGGTTTGTATTGTCTGCGTATAATGTCTGCTATAAACTCCTGATCTAACTCGCGGTTATGTTTGTTTTTTCGACTTCTACTCCGTTTCACTTCGTTATTATGAATTTTGTCGTGGTCTCTAATCTTTTTATCTTTTAGATGAAAGGGTTCCATTTCGATATAATCACGTCTGTTGTTTCTATGTTGACGGTCGTTGCAGTCGCCTTTGTGGACGTGCGTCATTTTCGGATCTACAACAGAATGATAGCTACTTGTGGAATAAAACGAGCCAAAGTTTTCGTACACAGATTTAGTTCTTCGTTTGGGTAAATCTTGTTCGTAGTCCCTTAACTCGCTGTACAATTTACTCTTTTTTTTCTTGGTTTTAGGGGTATGTGAGTCGCAATAGAACGTGTTCATAATATTACCCTGGCTACTTTCGCTTTCTTGCCGTAGTTTTGTGCCATAATCGCTGTCCTCCGATTGCTTATAGTGACTCTCGGATGTTTTGTATAGTAGTTTAGTATCTTCTTCTTTTGAATTCCTCGCAGACGGTGTTTCAGGGGTTCTGCGTGATGTCTGTGCGTTTTGGCTGTGTGTCTCTGGGACTACGCTGGAGTTTTTCGACAAGCTCTCGAGGCAGGCGAGGTCTCGACAATGTTGGCTCACTTCGTGAAGCTGATTTTCTAGGCCTACTATTTTATGTTTTAAGTCAGTTACATTGACTGCTATACTTGAACTTATCTTAATTTCAGGTTGCGAAGAGCTGCCTGTAAGCAAACAAACATTTTTTTACACGATCTGCTGCATATTCATCCTTTAAATTATATAACATAGTGTCTAAATATAATAAAGATACGGCATACGTAAATAAGCAAATGAGATTCCATTAGATCAAAGATTTGTGTATTTCGGGTTTATTGGCAAACTAAAAGAGGTATATACAAACACAAAATCAAAAGCAGCTATAATAATTAATACATACCAAGAGCTCGCCGAAAAAAGTTACGTATAACCCGACACCTGCGCTTGGTACGCGGAGATATGCGGCGACGTGGTGTCCGCAGGGTCATCACAAACCCTTAACCCGCGTTCGCCTGGCAAACATCAGGTAAATCAAAACCTATAGATAGATAAGGGTTCCAACAGGAGTAAATATATAATTACAGCTCACGCTCACTGTACATATGAAGCGTTTGTGCAGGACGGCTGTCTTCAATTTTTCAACATTTATAGACAATTTGTAAGACACATTGAGTGTACGCAGTATGCTAATGAGGATGTACCGTAAGGATGGACAAAAAGACCAGGCAATATTTGATGATTATTTGTAGTACGCTTCCTATTGGTCTGGTAATTAACATGCAAATAATGCATAACGCTAAGGCATATCTTAACGGTTTAAACTTTGGTGAATAAGATAGCATGTTCTATTGGGAGATACAAGGATAATTTATGAGTTTTGTTATCAATAATTTATCAACATACTTCTCTCAGCATAAAATATTTCTTTCATATCCGAAAAGCTCTACTCGAAAAATTATCTTAAGGACATTTACAACACAAAAATACTTCGTACCTTTTGTACAATATAAATTTTCACAAAACAATCTGTTTTCCATTGCATGAATTTTCCATATTCTCATTTGAATTTAAATATGATATAATTTTACCAAAAGTATTTAAATTATTCTTAATTGTTAAATTTTATTTTATTATAATTAAATTTTGCGCTTGACTTTTGAATTTCATGTAATTGTTTCATTGTCATTTTATTCCTAATGATTATTTTACTGTTCACTAGCCAGGGCGAATTTGCTCGTGAAACATTAAATACTTTTTGCGGTAATTACATTTCAAATTAATTATTTACTCTTCGTGTCTGTACACAAGCTATAATGTAGAGAATTATACTACACTATGAGATTCACTTCACTATTTGTGAACTTTAATACTACAATTTTAGTAGCTAAGATTCGTAATATAACAAATTATTTTAAGCTCAATGTAAAATCCGACAGTTAAACCAAAAACAACAAAACCTTCCCGAGAAACCTTTACTGACCGTCATTTATCACGTCTAGATTCGCAAAAAAAATTGACATTAACATTTTATATACACATTTTTCAATCAATATTTATATAAAAACTGTTCGTGATGTCCAAATTTCTCCGCATAACCCCGCATGTGAACTCGCGAGTGATTTTGGCGCGCAAGGCGCCGCCGCGGCCGGGCTGTCTGCGACCCATCGGCTTGATCCCCCCGACCCAGTACGACATCCCGTGGCCGCGGAAGCTGCAGCTGGGGTACACTATGAGGGTGTACTGGGAGATCGTGCCGTTGTTTATTGCCACGGCCGTTAGTCTGACACTCATGTGCGGGTCGATATTGTGGGCGGTCAAAACTAAGGTGAGATTCTTGTGGATATCTCATATGAGTGACTATGTGATAGTTCACGGTCTCAGCACCCTAGTCCGATATAAATTATTGTATGACCTTACCTATGGCGGTCATATTGCCGTATTTCGTACTTTGTTGGTTTACTGTCTAGAAACTGTTAAATGTGCATACTGTATAGTTTAATACTTATGCAACCACTACTTCGGAGTTTTGTGCATTCGAGTCTTCAAAAAGAAGTTGGTAATTAAAAGTGCATTTCACTCATCTTCCTTGATCCTATAAAAGTTATTTGTACTACTGTCAAATGGAAATACTGACTTTCTCAACTCCCACAGGTAGACGTAGTGTTCAACAGCCGCAGTCGAGAGAACATATCCCGCACAATGGACCTGCGGAACCCGACCGTCCACAAGTTACTGGTGATCCACCAGCGATACGAGCCCTGGATCGAGATGCAAGACGTCCTGGACAAGATGCGGACCGCTGAGAAGAGAGCTCTGGTCCGCGCGCAGACGTGCGCACATCCTTAGACTTGAACAGAAACGAATGTCTTGAATTGATGCTGAAATTGATAAAAATATTTATTGACGTAATTTTGTGTTTGATTTTTCAAGTAGTCTGAAAAGAGTCATAATCATCTCTAGTTGGGATATGAAAAAATAACTTATTTATTTTTACTTCCGTTGGGTATTTGAGTACCATATTAGTCAAACGAACTCCTTAATTTTTCTTGCGTCCCTTTCTCGCGCACCCGTTGCAGTGTGGCAAGAGCGAGATCGCATCGCTGCATTGGCATGAGAAATGTTCTGTCATTCGCCGCACGGTGGCGCTTACTATTTGCGTGCGCGCCCATTGCGCGCCTCCGAAGTATCTAGTAACCAATAATGAATCAATACATTGTATCGCTCTGGCCCACATTGTGGCCATATATCAATGATTTGGTGAATTTTGGTGTTCTTGGGAAATGCTCCTACATATTACCGTTTTGATGTTACAGTGGTAAATTTTGACTCGTAAGTGTATTCTGTGTGTCCTGAATGTAGCCGAACGCCGCGGCGCACGCCACGAGGTATGTGGACTCTATTCTTCGTTGAACTAAGTCTTTATTCTTTTTCGTACGCAATTCTAATCTTGTGTTTTTACTGTGTTGCATTTTTGTTTTGAGTTTAGTACCCTACACAAAATGCATTACGTAGGTGGATGTGAAAACAAAACTTGTGAAATCTGTGCGTCACACCTAATGCATATTTAATAATTTTAATTAAAACTATAATTAATGAGATTGGACGGGGTTCGTGTTTACACAGAAATTTGTTTTTCGCGTAATGAATTTCCGTGTGCGGTGTTAATTATTGGAAAACGCCAATTATATTGTTTACTTACAAACTTATTGGATAACATATTTATTGGCGCAAAAGTGTTTAATGATATCAATTTGCATAAATTAACAAATATAATTAATTTGTGGGTGGAATTCAATGGGTACAATAATTAAGTAGTAGAAACAATTATATTTTTTGTGGCACTATCCTTAGGAATGAAACGAATTAAAACAGTGTTTTTACGATTCAGAGAGTCTATTAGATTTTTTATTCCGGTCAGGTTAAAATTCCATCAAGCTATTTTGACTGTAGAGCGACCCACAGTATAAGATGTTTATTAATGTTTATGTACCCGTCAATGTATAATAATGGCTTTCTGAAACGATCGGGTATCAGAGCCTGAAAATGAAGCTACCAATTTGAGTACCCGTATATTTTTTCCTTTCGTATATAAAGAAACAGCTGTTTGTAAGTAATCATATTGATTAAATCCTATTACATTTGGACGATATTGCTCTTACCATCAAGCGCCATCGCTATCCAATCCAATCCATTGGCCAAAGGAAGTTCAATGCTGAAAATAGGCCTCTCCTAATGATTTCCACAGTGGCCTGTTGGAGGCAGCCTGCATCCAGAGACGTCCCGCGACCTTTACTAGGTCGTCTCACCACCTAATGGGTGGACGTCCCACGCTGCGCTTTCCGCTTCGCTTTGCCAATCTTTAATTTTAAAAAGTTCTACTAGTATAAACGTTCTTCTATACAGGTTGATATTTACATACGTTATTAATTTGACCCACATGTTTCTCATCACCCCAGGTGACATTGTACAAAAATTGAGATGAGTTTTTGTCAAAAATCGTGATTTTAGTTTTCACGATTTTTGGCCACCCCGTAAAGATACGAGTATTTTTACCGCTTAGCTGAACTTCAATTCGGTTCGGGAACTTATCTGAGCCGTAAAAACAATCCTACCTATAAGGGTTTATCAAAGGCCTCGGAAACTAAAATTTCTTTTTGACAAAATTACCAGGCAGTTTTTTTTTCAAACTTGGTACAATGTTACCTGGTGTGGCTAGGAACATGTAGTTTAAATTAAATACCATATGTCAACATCACACTGTATAAATAATTTACAACTACTAGATCGGAGAGAAAGAAACGTGTCTTCGAATAATAAGTTCCATTCTACTTTCATTACCGCGTTAAAAGTGTTAGCTATACCGGCTATTAGAGGAAAGAGCGAAGTGCAACGCGCATTAATAATTCAGGCCATTCGATATTCCGTCGCCTGATAAATGCTGGTAAAACGCAGATTCTATTTGACCAGGGGAAATCTCTTCGTTTTAAATGAAATGAAGAGATTGGAAAACGCTCTTTGCGATGCTAAAACGTCCGTTTAATGATTTCTTTATTGCATTATTTAAAATGATTACTTTAAGATATATTTGTGTTGGTTATTCTGTACAATTAATACAATATTTTTATATCATTGTACCTGGTAAAATGTATGTATGTTGCAAATTACTGGTGGTACCATGTGAGAGGGTACCTGGGTAGGTACCATCGCAATGTCTGTTTCTTTCACCAAACAGCAGTGTAAATGCACTGTTGTGTTCCGGAAGAATTTTGTAGCCAGAGTAACTACTGGACATATTGACACTTAACATCTTATTTCTCAGGATAGCGAGCGCAGTGCAATGCCAAGCATTGCTTTGTAATTCATGTTTGGGTTTGTAGCCGCCCATGAGCGGTTGTATCGCTTACCATCAGGCGAATGGCATTCTCATCTCGCTATTCATCGAAATAAAAAAGAAATCTAGAATTGGATTGAGACATCCCATCCATGATCCACCAAACTCGCCTTGTACGGATAGAGTTCACACACTATCGGAAGTTTTAGATGAACAGGTTTTCTTACCATATTTTCTTACTCCGTTTAGCCATATGTAGTCATAATTAGCCTTGGTATAAAGACTATGAAAAAGAGTCTACGTTTTATTTATCTTAGCAACTTTATCAAACATATAACCAACGTACATGATATAGAAAGTGGATGAAGCGAAAGTAGTATGTCAGCATCGAGCAAAGTGGCGATCCATAGTCTCTGCCTACCCCTATGGGATAAGGGCGTGACGATTATGTATGTATGTATGTGCATGAGATGTATCAAGCACCCACATGTAAATATACTGTTAGTACGTAACTTTACTAGATCAAAAAATAATTATTAGTCCACTTGAACGTACGTAATTCATAAGATTTTTGACCGACTAGACTAGGATTAAATCGTCGAAACCCTGAGTAATGTGCAGCGAGAGCCGTCTCAAGTGGCGGTAACGAGTTGAACAGCTACTTCTTTTTGTGTCGTGCGCTGCGGACTTCGGTGGTGTTTAGTTACTCATGTTTGTAAGGATGGCATTTGGAAGAATGTACATATTATTTAGGTATACGGATGAAGGTATGCAGGCTGCCTCCAACAGGTCACTGTGGATATCATTGGGAGAGGCCTATGTTCAGCAGAGGACTTCCTTTGGCTGATGAATGGATGCATACGGATAAAAATTGTAGCGTAAAAGATTGCGAAAAAGATATTAATCTAAAACTATGTTTTTAGGGATTTCGTGTCTCCAGAACTAGGTTTGTTTCAGGAGCGCTCGTACCACTTAATTTCTAAGGATAGAAGATTTTAATTTCTTTGTGTGTAGTACCATTTACTCTATAGTAGTTATGTTTGAATGGAATTGCTTATAAATACCTAATCCTTAGTCATTCATGACACCCATCAGGGTCTTCTAGAAGCCTGCTCTGAAACGTCCGCGTGTAGTTTCAAAGCCCAGTGTGTGAGTACTACCCTGAACCACAGACTGAACCTAACGTACTGCTGTAAGCTGATTTTAATTCGCGGGTTAGGTTTATTGAACTAGTATATACTATGACGGATGGAAGGTTCCGTATATAAAAATAGTAAATAGTGTCTAAATGGTGGGATAAAGTACTTTTAAAATCTCATTTTCCTATATTTCTTCTTTTTTTCTCGTTCCTTCATAGCTCAAAATAGCGGTTGTGGCTGTAACCGCTATTTAATATCATTGCTTTAGAACAAGCAATGGATCTATTGCTTGGTATGCTCACAGAGCATGCACGGATCTGGGGATTAGTTTGTAACACTTTCTAAAGTAGTGTTATTATTTTTTAAAACTTTAGATAGCTGTTTTCAAATCAAGAAACGAATACAGTACTCTTGAGATTTTTGGAGATCCTTGATAGCAGGGTAGTTACTTTCTGTTCTGTTTTCTGACTGAAGACGATTATGATTATCTTTTGGTGTGGCTAATAAATAACGGCCTTTTAAAAGCTGGTGGATCTACCAGAGGTCTTTCACTGCCGAGTGCTATCATAATTCTCTAGTTAGTGAATTTATTGTGCTAAGTACTTTCGTCTTGGACAATCTAGTTAAGGTTAAGCAGGAAGTCGCTGGACGAAGGCCACTTACAACAGATTAGTGTAGAGAGCCTTGGGGGAGGCCAATGTTCAGCTGTGGACTTCCTGTGGCTGAAGACGGAGGTACTTTCAATAACAGCATTGGTTGAATAATTAGAATGCTTTTTACCAATAATTTCTAGATATTGCCTCTTTATATGACAAGCCCAAATGAATAAATAAAAAAATATACAGTCAGCTATATTTAGAACAAAAAGGCGATCAAATAAAAACACGGTTGGTTTCCAATATTTTTATTTTTAAATTAGTGGCAGTGAAGTTTTAGGTATGCTGTGGTTGTGAACATAATCCGGTACTACACCACTCATCCCGGGGACCGGCGGTCAAACACATCTCCTGCACTATAGCATAGCCATAGACTACACCATAGTACAGCACTGAGAGCTCGACTTAACATTTGACAATTGTAGGGCGTAAAATAACAGCACCCCGCTAGGACAGTCGAGATGGTTGATGGAAAAATAAGAAATCTTTTATGGTATGAGATAATCTTCGCAGATTGAGAAATTTGTGAATTTGAATTTAATGTTCTCTAAGCTGTGTTGCTTTGAATGCCCTCTTAGGATTTAGTTTGTAAGTTAAGATTAAACCCCTGAGTTACCGTGACCTATTTAACAACAGAATACATATTGTTTTTAAGAGATAGTCTTACTAGAGTAATATCATTGGAAAACTGTCCATTTTGTAATTGCAAGGTGGTATGTTTTGTATTCAAAATCCTAAGCTCTGAGTATTAATCTCTTTTGATTATTACATAATTAGATATTGTGTAAAAACAATTGACTGCGACATACGTAATAAAAACGTTTTATAAATTAGCTATAGAATATAATGTAAAATTATTCATCAACCACATTCCACTGTCCTAGATTTTAAGATACATTATAACATCTCACTCATATTATTCGAGAATACTCGATTAAATCTTCTATAACAGCTATTTTACGGGGCGCAATAAATATCGAAATCCCTTACGAAAGTCAAATGTTTTCTGATCTTCGAGTGTATACATGTGCCAGAATTTTCCTTTTATAATTTACTTTTTAATATAATGTAAACATAATTGGCACTTTGTTCGTTTGTTGCGATCCATGGACAACCATTTAAAACCGCATAATGTAGTTAATAATAAAAAAACATGTAATGACACGAGCCTTTACCTGTATGAGCTGACTCTTGTTTTAAGAACCCATTGTAAAACTATATTCCGTAATTGAAAATAATAAAAAATATCAATTAATGTTGCTCCAACTCCATTCTATTTAATCTTATTAAAATGTGAATTAGTCGCAACAGTTTTCTAATCTAGATCTACATCGTCTATGTTGGCTCTAAGTAATTGTCTATGGATCGCGAATTCAGATACATATTCCGTATTGGCACGTTATTTCAAACTAAATCTGCGTTCATGCGTTTCCACTAACATTAGTTTACGTATTATTTTTGCACAATGTGTTCGTGTGAATGTGTAACAAATAACATATTCAAAACAATCATCACTATTCATTCCTATAAAAAACGAGATACGAAAACGAAATTACCATTTCGAAAATCAGTTTTTTTATCGTTAATATCGTATTATCTAAACGTTATGTATGTTTATTCGAATTAATACGTCATTACGTGTACGTTGTGTTAGGGATGGGAAACGGTGGTTGTCGCATCGACATCTCTATGCCACATCACTAAAACTCGCCTTAACAATCGGCTGGCGCAGCGTCGCCGTCAGTTTTCGCTTATCTAAGCCCCTTCGCATTTACTAGTCAAGATTCATTAGTAATACATTATTATAAAAACACTACATGCATTATCATGCATATTTATCTTACAATTTCATGTTCTTTATTAGAGATAAACTCGGTCTTAAATCGATTATTCGGTTAGTATTTAGAATTCGACCATGAATCGATACCGACCCACCATTTCGCATTCCCAACGATAATATTGTTACGGCAGCATTCAACAGTTTTGTAGATGGTACTTAATAATTATGTCAGTCAATTAACTATTATGAGGCATCTAGTGCTCTGTTGGCACCGCACAGGACTATTTTGCGGCGTGTAATCGATTAATAATCGATATTATTATTTCATTGAATGTATAATCGAACCCATAATCGTTCGTAGCGTGTTGTACCTATCGATAAATTGACCGATCTATTCGTTTTAATCGATTGTTTTATTTTACGTGTAATGTGGTTGTGAGACACGAAAATAGTCCTGTAGTCGCCACTGTTGAAGACCGTGCAACATTATCATTCACTATCGCAAAGGAATTAGGCGTTACAGTAACGTGTCACTTTCATTATACAAATACCTTCTTTCTTATAACAAACACGTCTACTCTCCACAGTCGAGATAACTCCAACTAGACTCGTATTAAAGAATCTTTATAGCTGCCACAGTGCATCTTGTTTTCAACCGCTTATTATCGAGTCTCTAACATTAAAAAATAAGATACTTATATTTCGTATTGTAACACGAATTTGTATTGCTGAAAAAATATATTTTAATTGATGAATACCAAATTAATATTATCTGGCATTTATTACTTAAGTTTGAAAAGAATCGGAAATAATCTATTAATTACGCCATCCAATCTGTATCAAAACTTACTTTACCACCTTAAAGCCTCACATTCAACAAGTTCTCGAAGTTGCACATAATATTCGTTCGTAAAAATGCTTATGAATCTATCAAATATTTCATACAAAATTGCCTTCCCTTACTCGTATTAAGCTCACAAGCCCGTCGTTTGCATAGCCTCTGTCCATTCCTTTCCACTCATATAACGAAGCATACAATACTGAAGGATGATGAATAAAATGTCTTGTAACGCCCAATTCCTCGACCGATTCCAAAACGCGTTGCGTCCGCGCCCGACCCCAAATCATACTTTATACAATTTATTTATTACTCCTATGCACATAAAAATATTAAAAACGGAACGTCCTCATTAACTAGACAATATAATAATGTGCGTAACGGATCGTAATCCCATAGACTCACCATTAGCTGTACAAAACGAATTAAGCAAACTTTATAAAATACAGTGAAAACAAATATCACCATCTTCAACACACCTCCGATAGCTTCACGGACGCGGGCTGGCTTGGGCCCTCAACTTGTGGCCAATTGACCCACGAATATACTTCGTTTGTTTTAATATAAATCGTAACCTCAATGCCACAATATGGTCAATTAGACACAAGTTAAGGCCTCAATCCAGCCAGCGCCCACCCTGCCACAAAATATCCCGTCATGACTCCATAAAAAACCCGCATTCTGCCCAAATTGTAACTTACTATGAGACACATGAACATTACTCCGCATTGTATATCGAAGGCGATTCGCAGCTTTCATTCCCGTTAACCAATTGTCAAAGCAACAAATATTAACCTGACAATTTATCATGCCTGTGTCTCGGCCATACTTCATTTACAGCATGTCAATTTTAGATTTACCATGTCCGTAACTTGAAATTAATTAACACGAGGAAATATACAATATCAAACCTTAAAACAATAAATTAAAAATGTTATAAAAATAATAACATGGAACGCGATCGGTTCATGAAAATATTACGCAAAATATATTTGTTCGTGAAGAAAACAAAGTTATCGATACCAAAAATAAAATTGTATATTAAATTATGAGGTAGCAGGCAACTCCATGAACCGTATTCCACAAAACATATGTCGTGATAAAGAAACCAGTATATATGAACAACAATATAACCAACGCGAACTGCGAAGTAACTCCGAAACGATCGCACTGCCGCGCGGATGTGCAAGTAACCACGCACCCGATAATAATACAATAATCATTAATGTTACACCTTAATTATCTATACATTTGATGGTGGCCTCCGCGGAGCCGTAAAACTTATTACACCATTTCATATTATATCATACATTATTGCGTGTTCCGTTCCACGCGTCGACACTATACAAAAATCAAAAACATCCCACAATAACACTACGGTATCATAGAGCTAATAAATACAAGAATCAACTTACCCACTACAAATACCCATTTTTGGCACGATGACTTGATGCGATGACGGTATAAAGGATTCGTATTTTAGTTACAACCTCTTTTTATAACATTGAATTTATTAATATAATTTTTTATATATCTATTATATATGTAATGTTATGTGCTCTCTCTGAAACATCGCCTTAGCTACACGCAACTGTGTCCAACGCTGACATACCATCTCTCGTTACCGACTACATTTAGAAGTTTTAATTGAAAAATTCTGTATGTAAGTCTCATCACAAAGGTATTGAAACGCACCGCGTTCGTGCAACCTCACTAGATTACATAACATTATTGTGTAGTGTGCGCGGCAGTACCGCGCTGCACTGCACCGGCGCGACGCTGCGGCCGGCGTGAAACGTAATGGCTGACAACAACGCGCTTACCAATACTAAAATTATTGTTTTATCTTGCCCCTTACACGCCTCACTCAGTGGTGTTATTACGTTACAGTTAACATGAATGACGATTGTGCAATGTGATTCATACGATACATATCCCCCGATGCATTAGGCCAGTCTCGAGTGTGTGTGAAATGAAGCGAGAGGGTCCCGGCGCCGGTGCGGCCGGTGCGGCCGGGCCCGCGGGAGTGCTGGCTGATGGCTCTCTGACACATCGTGAGTCGTCGCCAACGCGATCGTGTACAATTTATTATTTACCTAAGAACATACGACGACAATCTCGATGATAAATATTTGTGCAGTTATTGTGTTCCGCTGACATCGGAATATAATACACATTACGCTAATATAGGGGTCGGCGTAAGCGGCCGGCGCAGTCGGCGGGCGCCCGTCTCTACACCGGCTCGTACACTTAAACGATCACCTTAGAAAACGATAGGAAGTCAGTTTTACTTACAATAATTTCGCTATTTATTACCTAAGTCGCGTCGGCGCGCCTCACACCGCGCACCGCGGCGGCGGGCGGCGGCGCGAGACCACGCCGCAATCAATTTTATATATAAGTCTCTAATCTTTCACAGCAATTTGCAATCAGATCCGAGCCGTCGTTGACGAATTGAAGCGGCTCGGTCGTTACACTATGTTATTGGTTTCCTCCGTGTAGGCACGGCCTGGGCGGAGGCCTGCGTGCGGCGGCCCGGCAGGATGGCCGTGTGGGTCGGTGCGGCGCTCGGCGGCTCGCAGCCGGTCAGCGCGCGGCGATGCGGCACAGCGCGTGGCGCACGGCAGCGGCGGCGGCGGGCACGGCGGCGCCGCACAGGCCCGATCAGAGTCTGTCTTCTTCTTCTTCCTCCTCGCCCTCGTCGCCGGCCTCTTCGTTCTCCTCCCGGTAGCCTGGGTGTTCACTGATCGCGTAGTAGTTACCATTGTATATGACGCCGAGCTCCCGCAGCGCGTCGCCTCTGATCGTCGCTTTGATCGTCCAGTTGTAACAGTCGTCCGACTCGGACTCGCGGTCGAGCCTCTCCACATCGAGGATCTTCGAGCTCAACCGTTCCAGAATGATGCCTATGTCTTTAATGGTGAGGTGCCGCTTCTGGTCTACACTCAACTGATCGATCAGCAACAAGAACTTCTCGGACGTGACCGCTTCGTCCTCGACCAGCGTGTTTTCCGTTTCACTCTCCGAGGAGTCTCGATCCCCTCTGCGGGCGGATTCAGCGTCTAGAAAGCGCACGTGTCCTTTGGGTCGTCCCTGCGGCGAGGCGCGCGGCTGCGCATCCTGTATGGGCGAGGTGGCGACGCTCTTGTGCACAGCGATGCGGCGGCCCTCCTCGTGCAGCGCGCAGCAATGGAAGTCGCACTCGTCGGGCGGCGGGCGCGCGTGTGGCGCGGGTGAGGCGGGCGCGGCGCGGCACTCGGAGGTGTGCACGTGCACGCCGCCCGGCGTGTGCTCCAGCGAGCCGGGCCCGCGTGATAGGCGACCGCGCGGCGCCGGGCCCGGCTCATCGTGGTTCACGACGGTGATGTGCGGCGGCGGCGGCTGCGGCCGGTCCAGCGACGTCTGGATCACGAGCGAGGGTCGCCGGTCGGGTTTGGCCTGGCGCGAAGGCGAGCGCGCGGCCGGAGAGGCGGCGGGCCGCTGGTCCCAGTGCAGCACCACCGTGACGCGCCCCTTGTTGTCCATGATCTTCCATGAAGGCGTCTCATCGTGCAATTCGAGCGCGTGGATCGTCTCGCATACTATTTTGGGGATTGCTGATATTGCTGGAAACAAAATGAGTATGGAGGAATTATTGTGAGTCGGTAAGAAGTATAATGTACCTGGATATATCAAGGTAATAAAATACAATTGAAGCACTGACCGGCCTTGATGACATCGACTCCCGTGGGGTACCATCGCTCGCCCTGGCGTAACAGCAATAGAACGGTGTTGGGTGGGAGCGTGCGCCAGTACTCGCCGTCCTCTACCTGCGTGCCGTCGCTCTCGAGCACCAGCCGCACCGGCTCACTCGCAGCTACCGATAGCTTCTCTTTACCTGCGTCGTAACAAGTATCAAAATAAACATGTTGAAAAGAAGATCAGTACGAGTTAGCACTGAGTAGTGAGTACCCTATACAGCCTACCCTATTCTAGAAGTACCAACACGAACAAATCGTAATTTGGATTGTTCGTTGAAAAAAGTCCGAAGAGAAAACGAAAATGACAAAATTATGCATCGATTATGGTCAAAAGTACCCACTGGCAAAGTCAAAGATACAACGAACCTGTCTTGTTTGAATCTAAAACAAAATCACAAGAGCTAAACCGAATTGATTGTATCGAGGTGACAGGTAACAGCAAAGTGAATCTAAAACCGAGTGAAGAGCCGAGGGGGAACAAAGCAGCGGATGTTTATCGGCTAAACGGCTTAGTCGAGTAAGCGTGATGACAACCTCGAACCCGTAATCAGGTCACGAGCGCATCCAGCCGCGCAGCCTTGTTGACCCGCAGCTAAATAGTTTACGTCGCGTCGCCCTGGACTGGCCTCGACATCTCCACAGCGCCCTGATCCCGCCAATTAGAATGCACCAAGACGTTTATACGGCTGTTTTACTTTGTTAAACTGCTCTGAGATTTGAATATAGGTGCGCCCTATTCATGCTAGCTAATTGGTTATTTTAATTTGATTAGTATTATGATGTTAATAATTATTTTCTTTCTTCATTGTATATTGACCTTTACTTCTTTTATGGATAATATCTATCTAAAGATTATGTAGACCACTGCATTGCTACTACACTTGATAGAAAACTAATGTAAAGTTACAATTTTGTTGTTGAAAACTTGTCACAATTTTATACGCAAGTAAGTGGTAACTATTAACTCACTACTCCCTTAATAATTTTAAAAATCTTGCTCATAAAACTGTATAATTTTTAGGTTTACTTTAAACATCACTGTTTTTACTTAAATAACTAACACCTAGCTTACTAGATTTTTGACTAACCTTAACGTAAGTTATTCATATTCATGTAGTGTTTACTGTTAAAAATTGTACACTTAGCTTAATATTTATTTCAGAGGTAATCGTGTATAATTATTATAATCAGTGTAACAATTGTGGTGAACCATTAAAGGGGAAAAAAAAATAAAAAGTGGTATTTTGTTTCACTATTTGTTCGTCGAGTGATTTCAATCTCTTGCTGATGGATTCTGTTGGGATTGCAATGCACCTATTATCAGCTGCTTTAACGTACCAGTATTAAAATCTTTTTTATGTATGCTCACCGATTATAATTCTAACTCTTCATCGCCCAGAGTTTTAAGTCCCTTAAACGTATTTCACATTTGAATGGAAGTCTTACAAATGCACTCAAGCCATACCCCTCTCGGCCTACCCCGTGGTACCGAAAGAGGGAACTTATACTTTTGCACCAAAAAAAGGGACCATTGTTGCAATTTGGCTCAAATTATATCAAAAGATATATCCATTACTTTTTTAAATAAATAGCCGCATCCCATTATTATGAAAGGTTTTCCTCTCCTTTCATAATTCGGGTTACAGAACTATATTAGACTACGTGTTCTCGATTGCATCCAGATAGTTTTTTTTACAGTTTCCTTTTACATAATCATCACGCTTGTAACCGAGAGGGGGCAAAGACTAGATCTCGACTCCTTAGTACCTGATATACTTTATTTATTTTCATGAATATATTGCATCCTTTTGTGTTCAGGGTATTTCAAAGAATACTTTGTTTTTAAATAATAATAATGTTTAAAGCTATGGTTTATGGGAACATTCACGTCAATAGTGACGGCAAATATAATGATCCACGTCGAGTGTTTACCCTCCAGTCCCCACAATTTGTTATTACGACGGACTTATTATTCTCTATTAAAAGAAATTGTTATTTTTGTTCTCCGCTTATTTTCTCGATTCGTTTGATTTTATGTTTATCTCGTCTTGTTAAAATATTTAGTTACGTCACCTATAAGATAAGGCATATTTCTTATGTTTTATTTTTGGCATAGTTTTATTATAATTTGGTAAAATCCATGTTTTCTTCTGCTTATTAATTGTTTTTGGTTGTGATCGTTATTTATAGATATTGACAGATAGAATTCGAAGTAAAATGTTATTCAATTTAGGCAGTATGGGCTAATGGAGACTCCCAATATCAGTTAACGAGAGTCATAGAGAGGGCTACGCTCACTATATCCCTAAGAGATTGAAAAAAAATTAAGAGATCGGTTGAAAAAAAAGGAAAACAATAAATACGGATAATTATCAATGAAGGACCACGTACGTCAAGTGTGAAAACATGAAAAAACATCGAAGAAAAATCAATGACGTGGAGATTAGATGTTTTTATCATGAACAAAAAAGTCAATTCAACCTGTAACCAGTTGGCAGTTACAATCTGGCCAACTTAATTGTGTTTACCGGCGCGAGATAACCATTTGGATCGGTGGATACTCCATCTTCACCCCACAACACTTATGTACCATCGCCGTCACATTATCTAGCCAGTATAAAAATTTATTAGAGGCCGCCCATTCAATATTCTGAACATATAGCGACAAAAATAAACGAAGACCCGGAAGCGGTGCGAGGCGTGGTTGGCGTGGGCGCGCGCCCACCACACCACCGGCCAAGTCTCCGCATTTCGAAAAATTCACGACATTTTTAGCTAATTTACATAATTAGCTAAGAACATTTAAGTGCGTGACCTCGAATATGGATTTTTAGTTCAACATCAAAAAGCAAGTTTTTATATTTCATCGAAAGTTTTTATGCTTGATTGCATGTGTAGTGCTCTGTCACTTCAAGATCGATTTTAATGAATTTTTTTGCGTTTTACTAATATGTTATTTTTACGAACATACACAAATTACACAGGTTTATTATTTTATTTAAATAAAAAAGAAATAGGTTAACTGGGTTTTCTCAAATAAATTCCTCCTATATCTTTTGTTCTTACTCCACATAAAACTGCTTGTATTAGTAATGAAAATAGCCTACGAGAACTAATTTTGGATATAGTGCGGTAGGGGGAGTCGCAGGGGAACCCCGGGACAAGTTCTATTGAATAGGAATAGGGGAGAAAGGGGATTGACGAACTAAATATAGCACTTATCGGAAATAGCAATTGAATGTGTACCCGTAGGCTTTTTATGTAAGAATTATTTATCTATTTGTTTTTTAAGCTTCACATACTAAGTAGGTGTGTAAGGTTGACTTGATGCTAGATGCGTTATGAGCTGAGATATTACATACAAATATAAGCGAAATAATATTAAATATATGTTACATAAGTTATAAACTGGTTCCTGATCACGCATATAATGGAGCTTCCGAAACGTAACTGAAATTGTAAATCATTGGAAAAATAAACCTAAAAAACCGTAACCGAATTTGATATAAATGTGTCGAGTATTTTTGGGTAGGTTTAAATGTAACACTTTATTACAGATTTTTTTTGTATTGGACATGTAATACCCACGTTTAGAATTTATTTTTACAATTAAATTGAGACTATCTGATGATCCGAAAAATAATAATAGCCGTATCATACTAATCAAATAATAAATACAGCCAACAGTCACATGCGTTCTCCTTATCCTACACTAAGATCGAGTCTGGGTGTGGGGATTGAACCCGCGGCCTCTCATTTCACAGTCGGCGACTAACCAACTGCGCCACGGAGGCTCTCAAAAAAGTGAACAATGAAATTAATTATTACATTAGTAAGGGAGGAGACAACCCATTAGATGTTACCACAAAAATCCTTGAGGATTATATTCAGCAATGAACTTATTGTGGTGGACGACTAAGATGTTGATGAACTTTGACGATGTCCATCGACAACGATGTTCCATAATAATATTATAGGAATATGAGTGCGTTGCCTACATGCTTTAATTTAAGTTATTAAGGCGTGTGTTCATAGTTTATGCAGAAGTTTATTCGTGCAGCAGCAGGCTTTGTAAACTGAATGTTGGCGATTCGATTCCGCACAAATAATTACTTGTAAGCGCTACAGATATTTTTTACTCGTCATTGGTGAATACGAAAGTGATTTTTGTCGTAAAGATACGTTAAATCTTTTTAAACAGTTGAGATCGCAGTCTCAGTAAATGTTTTTTATTTAAAATTTAAAAAAATAGCAGGAACAAAACGTTTTATACTGCAAAGGCTCAACATCATTTTTGCCCAAGGTAGTTTTTGGAGAGTGAAAATGCACTCCTTTTGGTTCAATACTGGCAAGAATAATGACTGCAATAAACCTATTAGCAAGCGACGATTGCATTCCAGATCTTAAGTGAGAGATAAGAATCTCCGATACTAACCATACACACGATAGAACCGAAACGCGAGTTTAGTGGTTCATAACAGGTTTTCCACCAATTTGAACAGTGGATGTAGGTCGCCGTCTCATCTTCCCAGCATTTGTTTTAGTTCAGATAGGACACACTATAAGTCTGTTTGCAACCACGGGAGCTTCTGACAAAAGCTTGATAAAATAAAGTTACGTGGCTGTATTGTGAATATCTCATTTATCAAAATTATCGCTCACTCAATTAACGAACTTAATCACTTTTTACAGTCAGGTGTGGTAAAAAAGCTACAATAATACTAGAAGAACTAAAAAATCTTAATATTTAAATATTAAAAAAATATGTATTCACATACTTTTGTTCACTGGTTTAATAAGTTTTTAAAATAAAATAAATAAAATCTAAAATTTACCAATTATTCTAATTCAATCAATCAATCAAAGCTATAATATGTTAATACATATAAAACCAATGATCCGGTCCGTATAAATCTAGGTACAAATTAGCGCACCTATCCCTTTACACCCCCTCCTGCTAGCACACATCGCGCCGCTTCTATCGCTAATGATTCTCAATTATTTTATACTTAATTAAAAAAAACAGGCATCGCTTTATACTGACTCGTATAGTGATATAAATTGAATATTATTAATTATTTTTCACCCAATTCAGAGTGGAGATTAAAGAAAAGTTAAGCAGAAGTCAACGTTCTATAAAATAACTTAATTGAAAATGTTCGCAATTTTATAAAGTTAAAACTATAGCGCATTATTTCATAAATCAATAACTATAAATAATAGACTAATTCAAACAGCAGTACTTATAGTAATATTGCCAAATAAAATACCATTGATTGTTACATACATGAAATAGTTTAATTAATAGTTGACAATAAGTTCAGCGACTGACCTCTATGTATTAACTCCTCAAAGCTAGTGACCACCAGCCCTTTCCTCACGTTCCGAGAACTGTCCCATATCTTGAAAGGCCTCTTTCCTCTAACCTCCTGCAAATACATTCATACAATTACAATTCAATCCATTTTAATTCACCACAAGTCATACAGATATTAACCAGGTTGTTGGATTGAGTCAGTACGTATGGATGAAGCGTTATTCGAGTGAGGTAACCGCTAAGTGTGCTATATTTTATATTTAGTACATTAGGTTGATGAAAGTGTTACGCCCCGCAGGCTCCGGCGGAGCTCACTACGCTGGTAGTCGGTGAGGCTGCACTGGCTGCAGCGGTGCAACGCCCGTGCGACCTGCCCCCGCCGCCGCCGCCCCCCGCGCGCACCCCCGCGTCGCCCCGCCCCGCCCCGCGCGCCCGCCGAACCGGCCCCGCGCGCCGCGCCCCGCACGCACTGTGCGTTGACCGACTGACATCGCCGCCCTGCACGATCTTTAATCTAGACTGGGACTTCACAACTTCTGGGCCATTAAAAACTTTCAGCTCCGATGAGAGTGTTCCGAAATGCACCTGCAGTCGCTCGCGAGTCGAAGCCTCATTATCGGAACTGCACTGGAGAGGCGCACCGCTGCAGTTCGATAGAATGTCGCGAGATGAAAATGTGAAAAGTAAACTGAATGCAACGGATCCCGGCACGTGAACGCGTTCATAATATCAAGTGCCACGTACCTCCTGTATTTCGACTATCATTTTCTCCAGTCACTATGCACTTGACCGACAATGCACCACACCTCGTACTAGAAATAAAAATGATCACAGAACGTTCAGTTAAGTCAGCGCATGTAGAGGTTATATTGAGTGTATGAAAGATGGCGGGCGGCGCAGTGCGCGCCGGCGGAGCGCCGCGGCCGCACTGGGCGCGAGTCGTGACCCGGTCGCGGCAAACCCTCCCTCGCGCGCCCCGCGGCTCCCCGCGCTGCCCCCGTGCGCGCCCCGCACGCCCCCGCGTCCCCCACACGGCACGGGCGCGCCCTCCGCCGGCGCTCGGCCCCGCGCCCCGCGGCCGGGCCCCGCACTGCAGCGCTCTCCCGTAATCTCTTGATGCCGTAAGATCTTGAAATTAGCGATGCCGATGATGCACTTTTGGTAGGTACGATTTGAAAGGCTTTTTGGGAAATAGAAAAATTTAGGTCAGTGTATATTTCATATGAACCATTCGAGTGAAGCAGGTTTTGGAATTATGTTAAAAAAACCGCGTTGCCCAACCAAAAATGTGCAATTTAATGCTTTCAACATGGGCCTGACTCAGTATTCAATTCTCCTTCCCTCACTCATTCAGTCCGTTTCAATGTCTTATTCAGGAAAAAACATTTGATATAGATACTTTTCGACATCACACGACATAAATCCTATAATATCGGCGTAGTACATGTGCTACATATTGCTACGGTTGTGCTACGAAGTTGCGTAGAACCGTAGATGACAACTAGTACGCTTTTGTAGCGCTACGTTCTTCCGCGTAGTAGTACTACGCTAGGGAACGAAAACTATCTTTGGAGTTTAGAGTAATTAAATACCTTCATTAAATTTTTGCACGAAAAGGAAATTATTCTTACTACTATTGCAATTTTGTCAAATTACATACAGGTATTATTCTTTTACAAAATATAGTTTTATACATTACTTTTTAATATGGATTTTTATTGCGGAGTATTTACTAACTATTTTCATTGCGTGTTACAATTTTTAAGGCTTACTGCGAGTTTATTTCATGGAATTTGACAATAATACGGATATTGAAAAAATGCTCAGCCAGCACAGAATGAACGGTAATTTTAACTTAAACATTGGTCTTTCTTAATTCGCCGTGTAAGTAAAAGACTTAGTATCTCGCTTGATGGTAACCAAGCATCCCACCGCTTGTAGATTTTGGCAACGTGAGGAGGCAAAGTCAAGCTGCTAACTACCATTTACAAAAAAGTATTAAGAACCAAAATTACATTAAATTGTTGACTTCATCACAAACCATAAAATCTAAATTAAGTTAATATCGTTTCAACACTTTAAATATGAACCGATATCTATGAAGTATAAACTATCTTACAAACACGCTTCGCACGCATTTTTCCAGAAATCCGTGAGACAATATTGCCACGTTTCACAGCATCCGTGCGCCTGCATCGCTCGCTTCCATTAAATAATACGATTCCAGCATCCGAGGTACAGCGGTGGAGGTACAGATATTGTTGAATTTATTCCAAATAGTTCGGATGTAATCCAGTTAGCCACGTCCGTTGGCCTGCCACACTGCCACTAATCGGACCGGGCCTGTTTTTAGCTGTACTATGAAATGCACGTAAGGCTGGGAACACACTTCATTTGACATTGATAGCTCGAACTGAAAAACTGATAGGGAGAAACTTGATGGTTTATTATTTGATTTGTCATTTCATAGTGGTTTACAAAGTATTGCAGAAAGAGATTAAAAGTGAAAATTTTCAAAAAATCCGCCATTCTTTGTACTTTGCCAGACAATGTCGTGTGAATAAAGGACAATACGCTTACATCTTAATTTATCTTAATCTTACATTTCAAAAGCTATCTGCGGTATTTTGTGTACAAATTGTAATATATATTATGCTTTTTTGCTATTGATAGCTGTAACCCACCTAAATAAAATAAAATAAAAATACATGGAAAACAAAGCCTCTGAAATAAACCTCTAGTGAATGAATTTCTATTACTGCGTAAATGTGTACTCGTATATCAAGTTGCATGTGATTACCAGCCTTATAGTTCGTGTTATTCAAATCACTATCGACAGGTGTACTATTTACACATTGTACTAAATACTGTTATATTTCCTAAACATATTAAAATATTAAAAGTTACCAGCTAATGTCCGATGTTAAACTACAAAAGTGCAAGCCTTTTATTCTTAAAAGATGATAAAAGGATGGAACATGTAAAACGCAGCAGTTTTTCAATATTATAAGTGATAATAAGTGGCTTTAAATTCACTGCAATCGAAATAGAATATCCTCCAATAAAAGATGTCTTATTACTTCGCCGGTGCACTCAATTAGATATACCTACATATATCATGATATACGCAGGATATTCATAAAGTTATCTTAATTGGCGATTTTATATCGAAATAAAATATTATGTTGTCGGTTAAAAATTTATCCCTGTAATCTATATTTTCGAATATTAATTTTACAAAACCCCTCGCTTTGATAGCAAGGACCTACAATCCATTACAACCTTCATATTTCCAACTATGCTTACTTCTACTATAGTTTCTAGACAACCTTCGGTACTTTAAAGATGCAAAAACCTTGACTATATTCCATATGATTGTTTCAAGTCATATCTTCAGACCGTTTGTCCGAAACCTTCAGATCAGAAATAGAACAGTCACAATGAGAGCTGTCTCAGCGCCGCTGCATCTATTCATTTATGTACGTTGCTTGTAATTCGACGAGCGAGCGCTTGTCGGAGTTAACTTGATTTGATCGACTGGATATTTATGTAGTACAACACTAAGGCTGGGTAGTTTTGTAATACTAACGTGGTAAATTGTTTGCCGCGTCTGATAAGTGCAGTTCTGCTAAAATAAAATATTGACTGGTAGGAAAATTGATGCAATTATGCCATCGAAATCAATAATAAAACATACACCCAACAGTCACATACATAGTCCTGACCCCACATTAAGATCAATTAAGTCTTGTGTCGTGGGTATCAGACACTACGAGAGACTTTTCGGTCTCACAAACAACCAGAGCCGAGACAAATACTTGTGGGCCTCACAAACATTTGTCTCGGTGCGGGAATCGAACCCGCGGCCTCTTGTGTCACAGGCGGCGTCGAACCAACTGCGCCAGAGAGGGTGTCAATTGTCTTAAACTCGTGACATTCATTTAAAAATAATCTCTTACTACTCATTTATGACTATGGTGCTATTTGGAAAAGATCAACGGTGTTGGGTAATTTTAAAGGAAATCTATGTGTTTATTTTACAGTATTTCTATTTTAGTAATAACCTGTAAACAATGGTTTATTCAACAATAACTTCCAGCCGTTGGCCGATAAATATGTTATCCTTTCTACCAAAACTCAAGCAAAGTAATTTCAGGTTTTCAAATGGCTCAAAATGATTTAAAAGTCACATTCGATCGTCCTATAACTTAGGTCAATACCCGCTAATATACCTATAGTACTTTTTATTATCTCGTGCGATTACTGACCCAATATCTCGCGCTCCATTAATCAAGACACGGCGAAGTTTTTAATCCTGCACGAACCAGATCCTTTGGGCCAAAGGACGGAGCGGTTGACGCAGACGTTTCCCCAACAAAGACCAGTCACACGTTACATGGCGAGTTTTTCGCTCCAGACACTGCAATTATAAAGGGCGAGTGTAAAGGAGGGGATATAAACTGCAACAGTTTACGCCTTTTTACGGGCCGGGTGGGTGGAGGGGAGGGGGAAGACAAATGAGAGGCGAAGGTAACACGTAACTTTGAGTGTGTGCAAACTTAAGGAGCGTTTATTTTTAGAGCAGCTTTTATTGGAGATGCCGACGTCTTGAAATGGCTTGGAAGTATGTGCTCGCACGGTTTATATGTGAAAAATGTGTTGAACACGGCTGGGAGCGAAAAAATTCAAATCGCATGGAATGGATGTCGTGCGACGCCATGTTGGATTGTTCTACAATTTTGTTATTAATTTTTATCACATTCGTTATGTTAATTTTCTACTGGTATATGTTATTGCCGGAAGAATGATGTCTGGGCATATTACATGTTACAAAACTGTTAGATACCAGCTTTCTCTTAAATTGAGAAATCATTATCTAGTAAAGTAAGCCTTAGAAGGTCCACCTTTAAAATCCTTGAAGAGATATTCCAGGTATATAGGTTTCTAAAATATGTTTTCCTTCACCATTGACGCGTACATAAATTAGCCATACGTAATTTCGAAAAATAACAGGTTAATTTTAATCAAAGCCGACATTTATATTTCGACAATCAGTTTTGCTCTCAAACAAACTATCCCCTATTATGTCAGTTCGTTAAACATCACAAACTCTGCCTCAAATGAAGCACGTAATCAAAATGGTATTTACGCCCTTCAGTAATCGTGAATGAGAGTGGAGGTAGGAGTACCACTACCCTAGCCGAGACAAGGGCCTCGAGTATTGCCCTGCGGAGGGTCACCTAATACATTCGCGTCCAATGTCATCTCAAATGAGGTCGGAGCTGCGAGGTCGCTTCACTCTCAACTCTTAAATGAATTTAGAGAATTTTTTGAATAGATCTACGTGTAATGGATTAAATTTAAGTGGTTTTTAAATATGGTTTAGCTAACCAAATCAAGGTACAGGTATTTGTACTTGCTTTAGCAAGTGAGCACTACTCATATAAGGGAACTTTTGAGAAATAAAGTATTCTCCGTTAGAAGCCGGACATCTTTCACAGGTAGGCATAATATTATAGGCCTGTTTGAAACTGTATAAACGTACACGCGCTAAATTTGAAAAGCAACCTGCGTGTGTCACAAGACGGGCTTTCTACTTTCATTTGGTGACTCTATCCGGGGATATACTAATATTCTACCACCAGCTGTTAGATCTCCGGCTATTTGCGGTACCAAAATACAAATTGTAGAGCAATGTGAGGAAAAAGATCAAAGAAATTTATCAGCATTGGTCATTCTTCATTCGTAAAAGTGGTAGATTCACGCTCTTGTCAGTCATGACTTAGCGTGAATGGGCAGGCTCTTACGGGGTTGTACCACTATCTCACAGGAGAGAGATGTAAAGTGACAGCTTTACTGTCGGGTTTCGTTCGGTGAGTGAGATTGCCGGGTGCCTAATACTCTTTTCCTGTTCCCATCGTATTTCCTTCCCGCTACCTTCCCGATTTGATGGGCTGGCAACAAACCTATTATCCAAGCGTTGTGGATATTCATGGGCGGCATTGACGACATGTTACCAGGTGACCTGTTTGCTCGTATTTAGAGAGAGAGAGAGAGCGATTCTGGGGATTAAAGTGAGTTGCCTGCTTAAGATTGCAACACTAATGACGTGTTTTCATCTATAGACCTGCACTTGTAAGGTAGTTAGTGACTTCACAAGTACTTGCATGCAACTTCGATTACCTGTCGTGCAATGAACTAAAGTATACTCATATGCTTAAGACGGCTGTAATAACATACAGTGGTTATAACTTAGGAATATGTGGAATTGAGTCGCGTCAGCAAACTTTGTGCAATTTGGAGTATAATTTGATGTACAAATATATAATTTATGATTAATGGGAATTGGAGCCTGAATGAAATTACAAAATTGTTATGAAATAGGTGATAAAGCAAATTAACAGCGACAATTGGACAGTCTCCGTGGCGTAGTTGGTTGGACGCCGACTGTGAAACGAGAGGCCGCGAGTTCGACCCCGCACCGACACAAATGTTCTTGTGATCCGTAGGTATTTGTGTCGGGTCTGGGTGTTTGTGAGACCGAAAAGTTTCTTCAAGGGGTCTCAAGGAGTCTCAAGGGGTCAGGACTATCTACTGTTGGGTGTATTTATTTATTTGTATTTAACTACACCTTTATATGTAGCAAAAAAATTACTTTTAAAGTGACTTCGCCCTCCGTCAGCTATATATCAAATTATAAGACCCAGTTTCTACATATATATACGTAAACATCAGGCCTTTTTCCCAGAAGGAGTAGTCAGAGGTGCTACCAAGACACCCACGTGTCGCCGTATGTGTTCCGTCCCATGATGTGACAGGGGACGAGCATATCGCCATATCAGGCACAAATATAACCAAACACATTGTTCTGACCCCACACCAATATATAGTCGTCAATACACAAAATTACGAAGATTTTTGGATCTTACAAACACCAAGACCCAAAGCGGATATTTTAAATAGTTTACGCAAATATTTGTCTCTATGCAGCAATTAACCTGCGGTTTGTTTGCGCCTGACTGCTCCACGGACGCAGTTTAAAATATACGAATATATATATATATATATTCGATTACGTGGTATCCCACCCATCTAGTACATTATCTATCCACGATATTGCATCATAAATCATGAAGATCTGTTTCACGTCACCCGGTGACCGCTGTCTGACACCGCCTTCAGGAACGTCCCCGGTCGGGCGGCCGACGACCCGCTCCAGTAAGTACATCTTTACAGCTAGGCCTATAATTGTATGGCTATTGAACTTGGAGATATTTTGGTGTGCAAGGTCTTTGGGTTAACTGTTGTTTTATATCTATACATACATTTATTTGGATTTCGTAGACATTTCTTTGTCGTTGTAGATGGACTTAAATTCGGATTTAATGTAGAGGTTAGCATATTATACTAAGCCATATTGCAGTGTAGACAGCATCCAAAGCGCAGTTTAAGATGCCAGCTGTGAAACGATAGGCCGCAGGTTCGACTCCCACTCCGAGACACATATTTGTATTACTCTCTTGTATTTGTTTTCGGAAGTAATAATAATAATTCCTCCGAATATATATTTCGGTTGTAGCCCCGTGCATAGCAGTGTGCGATTATGGACTGATTTAGTACAGAACCGTGGCAGTAGATGTTTATGAGACTACCCAATACCCATAAATCATAATAGTTTGAGTTTCCAATATTCGTTACACGAGACTTGTATACATGGCATTAAAAATGTTAGACGTACATATTATTTTATTATTGAGCTAGAGAAAAAAAACTATTGCTTTTTCTTATATCTTCTTCGTATGTGGTATTTTTAACCTATTCTCATTGTATGCCTGTGAAGTTCTTTATCAAAAGAAGCTCACTCGTCTCTTAAGAAATACTAATTCGTAACCAACTCAAAAAAGTGACACTTTTTAAGTACTACATTAATTTTTAAAAGAATTGATATCGGGTTAGATCTGTGCCCAGCAGCGAGTCATGGTTAGGATGTTTTACATAGACAATAAGTAGGTTATATACAGGATATATCAAGACTGCTACCGAAAACGAAACCAGATAGTAGATTGAGTGACTACAGACACGATATCACTAAAAATATTACAAAAAACGCGAGGTATTTTTTTTGTAATGTTTCAAATATCAAATATCATTTTGTTTGGGTGGTAAATCCATAGTTTTTGCTAAAATTATAATTTAAGCCTTGCGTACTATAGCGTCTTTAAAAATAAAAGGGTGTAAATTTTTTTTTAGGATATTGTATGTATTTACCACCCAAATACCATGATAGGAAAAAAAATACAAAAAAATCGTCGCTTTTTTTTTCATAAATGTTAGTTGTATTGTATCTAAAGTCACTCAAACTACCATCTGGCTTCGTTTTCGGTAGCAGTCTTGATATACCCTGTTAAAATATGAATCTTGCTAGTTATGACGTTAAGTTTAGGACAAATAAAATGATCCCATAATAATAAAAATACAACAAATTTAATTAGTCGTGATGTGTTGAACATACATCTCTCTTATCTCTATGTAATATTATGCGTTCTCGCATCAAACTATTATTTGAAATGAAAGAGAATTGATTGAATGATCAAATTGTGTGTTAATCGATTACCGATAAGTTTAAATCAGAGGGCGAGTGGGAGGGCGGTGTCCTGCGAGGCTCCTCCGAGGAGGGTTTATACGTTTTATTACGGGATTAATGTCTCAACGAAGGAATTAAAAATGATCTCCTCCGATCTCCGTCGCGCGAGAGTCAATATTTGAATATTTTGCTGGACTTGCTTGGCTTGTGTAAGCTTCTGTTGTTATTACGGCTCATAACAAATGTATCGATATATAGTATTAGTGTCATTGTATTGTTTTCAGTAGGGGCACAAGATCTATTTTTTTGTGATTTTTTAACATCCGTGTCATTGGTTTACTGAACTCTGGTAGGCTATTTGATAGACTACAGTAGTTCTATAATTCTCATTTATATTTGATGTAGGCGATGATTTTTGCAATATTCTTTTAATTTACTGATATAATTTAACTTAATTTACTGAGATAAAATACGGACGGTTACTATTATTTTCAAACAGATGAAATGCATCATCCGTAATGAGTATTTTTTTTATAAAAGTTCCTTAAAACTTGGAAACGCGACTTTTACTCGCCCATTAGTCTTTAAGCACGATCCTTCTTTACGATCGAAAGGGATTAAGGTTTAATTTATCATGCAGGTCTAGTGCAACTACCAGTAGGTAGATTTCACGTGTTATTGAAATTATAGATAACATGTTTCCGCACGCTAATTTAACGAACACGCTACATTATACTAAATGTCAATTTACTTCGAAGTATCATAACCTAAGTTATATATTTTTGTCTGCATCGGCCCCTACTCCACATGAAAGTAAGTTTGACGCAATATAACATGCGTCATTTTTCGGTTTCGTATTTGTCGTATTACTGTCCCTGGTCTAAAGTTTGTGCCGATTGTACCGATAAAATCATGGGCCATGATAGTTTGGCGAGGAAATAAGCTCAGTGAACTGTGGGTTGCATGTTTATGTTGCAAAATGATGTAGGTAATAGCCTCCACCTTCTGTGGAGAAGATTTCAAAATATAATACTGAATTACTATGAATGTGTCATAATTTAGTTAAATGGAGGTGTATATCTTTAAAGCATAACAAAAGCACGCCTCTTGTCTAAGCCCACACCTCAAACCTACAGGTGCGTCAACTTGACTTTACCTAAAATAGATTTGATTTAGTATTCAGCCGCCTACTTAATATTAAAACTACTATTAAGATCTTATCTAAATCTGGGATTTTTTTTTTAAATTTAACAGTTAGTTTTGCGGGATGATTCAATGCCCACATGTGAGTGGAACTCAGAATAAAAATGAAATATCATACATTAAGTACATAGCATCACGCCTGCATCCTCAAAGGTATAGGTATGTACAGGTGCAACGAGTACAGGCACCTACAGTTCGTCAAGCTATTTTGCGTTGAAGGTGTGATAAGAGGAGAGTCTAACAGCATCCAAAAACGCAAATTTCAAGCAACTAGAAAAAAAATTTATTGGCTTTTAGCAGGCAGATGAGCAGGCCCGCCTGATAGTAAGCGGTGACCGCCGCTCATAGATCTTCGCAGTGCCAGAGGTATAGCACAGTCAAGTCACTGCCTGCCAAAGTGTCTCATATAAAGTGGGGCGCTTAACCTGGGAATTGAACCTAAGATCTCATTGTCTTCGGTGCATATATCAATGAGACCAATGAAGACAATTATGAGTACAAATCGTTTAATATGCAATATTGTTAGGTTTTGCTACGGACGGAAATGGATATTTCCAACTCCTATTATTTAACTTTATGATTAATTTCGTTGCGGGATAAAGACAAGTAAGACATTCCCGGAGACTTGCTGAGCTTCAATGCTCAGTGTCATTACAATGCGTGCCACTATGGATCCTGGGTTTCAGGAGTTGCAGTGACGGGTGTGAGGGCGGAACAGTCTCCAAAAGAATATTGTTAAGTTACCTTGAAATAGATATGCAAATATGCTTGACGAATTAGTGAAATATAAAAGTTTATATATATCCTGAGTATATATAAGTGCGTGGTGGCCTCGTGGTATCGGACCAGACTCGGCTGCCTACATGTTCACGGTGGTCGCGGGTTCAAATCCCAGGGCACACCTCTGACTTTTCGGAGTTATGTGTGTATTGATAGTCAATCACCACGCACTTTAACGGTGAAGGAAAACATCGTGAGGAAACCTGCATACCGTAGCGATTTTAAAAAAAATTCTACGGTGTGTAAGTCCGCCAACCCGCACTAGGCCAGCGTGGTGGACTATATGGCCTAACCACTCTCAATCGTACTCTGGATTGTAGAGGAGGCCCGTGCCCTGCAGTGGGTCGTATATGGGCTGATACAATACAATACAATACAATATATCCTGAACAGTTTGGAATATGTGTCACTAATGCCCTGTATAGTTGCTCGTGCTTACTCCCGTTTCACGACCAAATAGAGGGCGTGCTTTTCGCCATGTCGAGCAAATTCATTCTCGGGTCACTCACATGAAATTTCTCAAAAAGAACATCTTTTTCTCATAGTAAACCCCGCACACCGCTTTTTTCCGGCCTGGCAAGTGAACCTAGGAGTTCACGGTAAGAAAAAACCTGCTATTAACCCAAAGAGGCCATGTATTTTTCTTGCAAATATATGTAGGTCCTAAGCAGGACGATTTTTGACATCTCAAAAACTAGATTTTCGACTTCCCCCAGGGTACCGTAATGGAAACACAGTTTTCGTTTAGCAAAAAAAGAGAAACCTACAAGCACAGTTTTTAGGCGCTGTGCACGCGGAGCAACTTCGATTAACGCAGTTGGTTTTTTTCTTACTTTTCGTTGGCGGGTGCCATTCACAGCAACAAATACCATATTTACGATTTCAAATATGACTACATACGAAATCCATGATACACAGTCAACGGGCTGTGGAAGACGTAGAAAATTAAAATAAATTAATTCAAGAGTCCCACCGATGGTTCTGACAATACTTCAAGACTAAGTGTGTCTCATAGGTGAGACTCGAAACAATTATTTACGGACTGTAACACGTATTTCTCTCGGTGCGGGAATCGAACCCGCGGCGGGAAAAACAAGCACTTCTACTTTTATAACGTCGCTCTACGCGTTGTGGCTTGTGATAGCCGGTTGCGGAAATTAGTAGCTTGTCACAACTGATACGATATATCAGTTGCTTCCATTACAGCACCCGAAAAGGTTTGCGGTTATTGCAACTCGTAGCTAAAATTGTTACCTCTAGTTTATCACTAGTTTTTAACCACTCTCAATCGTACTCTCGATGGTAGAGGAGGCCCGTGCCCTGCAGTGGGTCGTATATGGGCTGATACAATACAATACAATACATAGTTTTAAGTTTATCAAAATTACGAGTATATGACAAATCGCTGAATCAGTTAATTATAAGTTGCCGGTTGCAGCAACATGAAACTAAAACCTGCGTAGGTATGTGTGTCGCAATTTACATAAATCGTTTGAAGGAAGGCGAAGGTCTTCCAATGGAGAGACTTGCGTTTTTATAGTTTGTGTATTACGCTTAGACATGAAGTAAATTGCTAATTTCTACTAACACATACTATTGTAACTATATACTATAACATAATATCTTGGACTATAATGGTCATAAGAAATATATATTTAAAATTAAATTAAATGCGACTTGAAATATACGTAGTAGGTACCTAAAGTAAGAGAAGAATCAATTGCTTATTCCTGGAAACTGATTCTCCTAATACCGTAAAAAAATTAGACGTCTGTTAAAAAATATTATAAAGTTTAATTTTAAATTCATATAGAAGTGGCCAAGTAATGAAATCAATTTACTTGCAAAGCAATGATCGGCATTGTGAACGGCTCACCTTTTATAAAATCTGGGGCGGATTTTTTTTTAATGCAATACATCAAATATGGGTAGAATTAGTGGCCCTTCTGCCTGCCCCCCGTGGATACGTGAATAATTGTATGGCCAGAAAAAAATATTATAAAGTATGTATGAATACATCTTCTCGCCCACTTACAATTGCGGTACATAATTAGAACTATATACTGTGGGTTAGTCAAGAGAATTCTCTTATTTTGTTGATAGCCTCTGTGGCGCAGTTGGTTAGACGCCTCGCCGGCTGTGAAACGTGGGGCTGCGGGTTCGACCCCGCATCGAGACAAATATTTATGCGATCTACAGTATTTGTATCGGGTCTGGGTGGTCATGAGACCGAAGTCTCTCGTAGTTACTGATACCTACGACTCGAACTTAGTGTGGGGTCAGGACTATGTGACTATATTTATTTATTTAAATAAGGAAAAAAATATTTACATAAGATAAACGAGAAAAGCTAATATGGAGGGACTGTGTGTATTTATTAACGTAATAGAACTCAAATCAATGGCTATTCGAGTTTTTGTCTGTTTGTCTGTGCCTTTGTGCACGCTAATCTCAGAAACGGCAGAACCAATTCGTTGGTATGGAGGTGGTTGACATTCTAACATAACATATAGGCTACTTTTATCCTAAAGTAAAATGTAGTGTTCCCGTGGGATAAGCAAGGAATTCAAATATATTTGTTACTTTTTAAACTCGAAAAGGATGTGATGAGACAGGATTACATGCCTTAAGTGACAATGAGACTGGACGTGGCGGGATATAATGGAACGGGAAGGGAAGGGACGGGAAAAGCAGTACAGAGGATGGCATTGAATTTGAATATAAATGCAACAGTACGGAAAATAATATGTTGCTGATGTGGACTGGACTCAAAAAGTATCAGCATCCGGGCGGAGCCCGGTGGCCCCTAGAGATAAATAAATTAATAGATATTTTTATATAATCAATTTATACCAATATAATTAATTACGACAGTGCTGTTATCTGAGTATGTATTGTGCCAGTCTGACCAACTAAACTGCAGTATACTTGCGTGTGTCACTATGGCAAATTTGCCATCTTTTCGGCGGCCGCTATTCGCACGGACATTTTGGAGTCTGTGGCAATCTGTATCAGCCCATACATGTCCCACGGCAGGGCCCGAGCCTCCTCCACAATCGAGAGTACGATTGAGAGGGATTAGGTCATATAGTCCACCACGCTGGCCTAGTGCGGGTTGGCGGACTTTTTAAATACCATAGAAATTCTTACAAATCGCTATGGTATACAGGCTTCCTCGCGATGTTTTGCTTCACCGTTATAGTTCGTGCTGATTGACTATCAATACTCACATGACTCCGAAAATTCCGAGGTGTGTCCTGGGATTTGATCCCGGGACCACCGTGAAAACGTCCGGTCCGTTATCAACAGGCCACCACGAACTTTCATGAACAAGAATCTCGTGAACGGCTGAACCGATTTTGACGGGACTTTCACTGACAGATAGCTAATTTTTGCGGAAGTGACATAGGTTACTTTAATTTTGAAAAACAATAATTTTGATACCAATTTGAAAAGATAAATTTCTCGTTATGGAAGGCTATATTATGTGATTGTAGGCTGCATTTGTTTATTTCTGAAACGGTTGAACTTTTCTTAAAATACAATGTTTTAACATATGTACATACGAATTTATTCATGACGGTCAATTGTCTTTGGGTAAAGGTATAATTTAAAAATTGCACGAATATTTCCATTAAATTACAGTTCCTGGATGACCGAGCTTTGCTCGGTATTTTTTTTTTTATAAATTGTGTTTTTTGGATATTATCGTTATTTTCATTAGCTACACGTTGGGCCGCACGCTCTCGTGAAACATCTAAATCATAAGACCTTTCTGCTCGTGTAATGTCAGTCAAATTTTGCAAGCATCTTACTTTAGCAGCACGTGTGGGACGAGCAGAAACCTGATTTTCATGACGGTATCCTTGAAATGAGTCTTCACTGTGAGAAGTTTGAGAATCCTGATCAGTTTGATGCCGATGCTCTTCTAGGTGTTCTTGAGACGAGTTGCGGCTTCGTGAAGTTAGATTGTTTATAAGCGTTTTTTTCCAAGATCGTTTAGGCATTTTTAAGTGAACACGTGCATTAAGAAGAATAAAATGACATTTTCTAAAATGACTTTATTGCCCACAAAAAATAGTATTATTATTCGCCAATAGATGTCAGGAAGAGTCATATTTTTCAGTTTAAAAACGATCGTAAAACACGAATAAAATGACATTTTCTAAAATGACTTTATTGCTCACAAAAAATAGTATTATTATTCGCCAATAGATGTCAGGAAGAGTCATATTTTTCAGTTTAAAAACGATCGATAAAACACGAATAAAATGACATTTTCTAAAAATGATTCCTAGCTAGATCGATTTATCGCCCCCGAAACCCCCTATATACAAAATTTCATGAAAATCGTTGGAGCCGATTCCGAGATTCCAATTATATATATATATATATATATACAAGAATTGCTCATTTAAAGATATAAGATAATAATTAATACATATAAGCACATAGGTTTACGCTTTAAGCTCGGAAGGGACGGGCAGATGCGTACTTTAGTGTAACCAACAGTTCGCGTATCATAAAACGGGGCACAAACTAAAATGAGTATAATACTATGTCGTAAAATTAATACGAGGTTTTTGAAACCGAGAAACTCACATAATGCCATTCCCTTCCATTCTTTCTGGGAATTAAACCCAGGGTGTCAAAATTCAAATCACATATAATTTGTGATGTCAGACCAATATGGCGATATTTTAATAATAAACATAAAAATGCATTGATGCATGCCTCTTGGACTACATTATTAGATGTGAAAATCTCCATGTATAGAATTTGTAAAGGACTTTTTCCAATACCATTTCGCAGTTTGTCATAAAATATAAACGTTCATGCTGTGTTAAAGCAGCATATAACATTGTCCATTTTATTTAGACGTCCCCATATAGTGCAGCATCGGCATCGGAGAAAAAAAGCGCTATTGACGTACCTATCTTCCGCGGAGTCACGCCTCTGCGCCTCTTACATCCTTCACCCGTCTAGTTTCTAGGTTAGCCGTACATCGGTCGCAAGTATCCTAGTATTTCTCTCACATTCAGTAACAAAGTCGTATCAATTCGCTACACCACCGCTCAGAACTGTGTCACATTAGCGCTACGCCTTGCTGCCCGGCTACCGCGCTACCGACTCCTGCTACGCGCAGACTATGGAATACGGATTACACAAATATACTAATGTTAATCAAGTACTTTTAAAGCAAATTATTTCTACCTAAGGCCATAATAATTAATAATGGTTATCATGATATGATTATACGATTGGAAAATAATAACTTCGAAGGAATTACGAGGTGTGGTGCATTGGAACCAAAACCGATTGGTAACCGTCAACCAAAACGAGCCCTTTGGCTACGCGGCGTGAATTAGCACAGATTGAACACAATGCAGGCTGCAAGTGCAGCGCCGGCTACGGCAGAGCGAGCGAGAGGACAGCACGCCCGACGCCGCGCGCCAGAACGAGACGTAGGCTGCGGCAGTGCCACCCTCGCGACCATCGCCAGCTCCCCGAGCCCCGGCCGCGGCACACACTGCGCTCATCACTGCCTCGACTTCACCGCGGAGCACTGCGATGATGATGCGAGCGAGCTGCCGGCGCGGGCTCGCCGAGTTCCCGACGCGCGACCACGGCGGGGCTTCCTCACGGGCCAGAGGAGCCGGCGGCCACGAGGCCAGGGTGTGCGCGGCGCGGAACGGTCGCGGCTCTCGGCGGGCAGCGGCGCGGGCGTGTCGGTGCCTCGTTACATAAGAGGGCGGGGGTGAATACAAAGGTGAGATGGTTACCTCTCTGGCCATCGCGGCATGTCCGCCGGAGGCCGCGGGCGGCGCGCGCTCACGCCGCCATCGTCGAGGGGCCAAGCCCGGGACTCGCGTCGCGACTCGCGGAGCACTTGAGCAGCGCTGCGCGCGTGGGCGGCGATCGATGGGGGTGGCGCGCCTGCGTCGGCGAAGGCGGCCGACGAGCGGCGAAGTGTCCCGAACGCGCCCGCACCGCCGCACCGCGCCGCCGTGCCGCCGCGCCGCGCTGCATCCGTGACCCACTTGCCACGCGCACACTGACCTGCTTACCGCCACCACCACCACCGCGGCCGCTCGGCGCTGGGATGCGCCGCACACAGCCACTGCACTGTTAGATAACATGTAGTGGCCTGTGCATGCACGCCACACACTACACAGCGGGTCGCACAGCGCCGCCGCCGCCGCGCCGCTCCGTGCCCTGAACAGCTCGTGATAAACGAACTGTGAAATGAAGGCAAACTGTACCGCACTATTGGATTTGTTTGAGCTTAATTTTCCGACGCCCAACGCTGTTTATATTATGAATACAATGTTATGTACTTTCAATTTATTCAGCCCTGCTTATAAAATAACATACCTATATCTATACCCAAATAGGAAAATACTGTGAAATCCCCCTTTAGATTTTATAAATATGGGGTCATCGTGTTCCGTTAAACTTATTGGCTAAAATCTCATTAAAAGAAACCATATTTTTCACAAATTAACAACCGATTAGCGCAACAGCTTAGAAACAGGCTTACTACTCGTACGCTCAAGGTTACAGGTTCAATCCCCGAAACGAAATCTACTAGGTTTCTCTATATTTCCTATGCTTCAAAGGAGAAGGCGCAAACATGTATGGACTCCAGCCTACCGGCCAATAACGACGAGCTATATGTCATTGCAAAGGTCTTTCCAGATGCTACAACTTCTTCTATGGTAATAAAACCCAAATCGCTGTATTAAAAAAAATACAGCTACTTAAAGACATAACCAAAATCACACGAAGAGGCTTCGGCATAGTGAGCAATAACAACAAGCGATACGTGGTTGGAAAGGTCTTTTGGAATGCTAAAACTTCTTCTACGGCGACAAGTCTCAATTCGGTGTGTGAAAAAAAATATCGCTGCGTAAAGGTAACGCAAGGATGAAAATATGTTTATGGACTCGTAGCCTATTGACCAATAACGACGAGAGATATGTCATTCGAAAGCTCTTTTCTTTTTCTACAACTTCTTTGGCAAGAAATCCCGATTCGCTGTATGAAAAAAAATATTTCGACACAACGATGTTTGGAGGGTCATATGTATGGACTCCAGCCTATTGACCAATAACGATGAACGATATGTCATTGCAAAGGTCTTTCCAGACGCTACAACTTCTTCTATGGCAACAAAACCTATATTGCTGTATTAAAAAAAATATAGCTACTTAAAGACATAACCAAAATCACACGAAAGGGCCTCGGCATAGTGAGCAATAACAACAAGCGATACGTCGTTGGGAAGGTCTTTTGAAATGCTAAAACTTCTTCTACGGCGACAAGTCTCAATTCGGTGTGTGAAAAAAAATATCGTTGCGTAAAGGTAACGCAAGGATGAAAATATGTATATGGACTCGTAGCCTATTGACCAATAACGACGAGAGATATGTCATTCGAAAGCTCTCTTCTTTTTCTACAACTTTTTCTTTGGCAAGAAATCCCGATTCGCTGCATGATAAAATATATTTCGACATAAAGATATTTGGAGGGTCATATGTATGAACTCCAGCCTATTAACCTATAACGATGAGCGATATGTCATTGGAAACGCCTTTTCAGATGCTACAACTTCTTCTACGTTAACAAAACCCAAATTGCTGCATTAAAAATTAACTGTGTCTCTCGCATTGCAGAAGCCCATAACTGAGGGTGACTGCTCACTATTATGCAAGTCGCTAGCTTATCCTTTCGGTCTTATAACATCCAGATCCGATACAAATATTTGTCTCGGTGCGGTAATCGAACTTGATACCTTTATAGCCGGTAGTAGCGTCATGATGGCTGTCAATATATGTATACATTTCGTCGCATGCAATGGTACTCTTGATGTTATTCTCATAATTTCTAATCATGAGGTCAAAATCCATGTTCCGAGAAATGTAATCATAACTAAAAAGTCTGTCACTGTGTTTATCGTTCGATATCTTGCAAGATTCAGAAAACTGTGCTGTAACACAATCCATAAATATGTATTTCCTGCACTTGTAATACCGCCCACCGCTTGAAAATGTAATTGTTAATTAATTACGCAAGACAACTTTAATTCGTAACTGAACTTTAGTTCGTATAAGTACCATGTGTATGTATTTTTTGATAAAGACAAACTATTCTTGCAATACGAGTATATAAAGAAATGCAGTTATTGTTATGTTGAAATATTTTTTTTCATACAGCGAATCGGTATTTCTTGCCAAAGAAGAAGTTGTAGAAAAAGAAGAGAGCTTTCGAATGACATATCTCTCGTCGTTATTGGTCAAAAGGCTATGGTGCATATACATATTTTAATCCTTGCTTTACTTCTACGCAGCGATATTATTTTTCACACACCGAATTGAGACTTGTCGCCGTAGAAGAAGTTTTAGCATTTCAAAAGACCTTCCCAACGACGTATCGCTTGTTGTTATTGCTTACTATGCCGAGGCCCTTTCGTGTGATTTTGGTTATGTCTTTAAGTAGCTATATATTTTTTAATACAGCAATATGGGTTTTGTTGCCATAGAAGAAGTTGTAGCGTCTGGAAAGACCTTTGCAATGACATATCGTTCATCGTTATTGGTCAATAGGCTGGAGTCCATACATATGACCCTCCAAATATCGTTGTGTCGAAATATTTTTTTTCATACAGCGAATCGGGATTTCTTGCCAAAGAAGAAGTTTTAAAAAATGAAGAGAGCTTTCGAATGACATATCTCTCGTCGTTATTGGTCAATAGGCTACGAGTCCATATACATATTTTCATCCTTGCGTTACCTTTACGCAGCGATATTATTTTTCACACACCGAATTGAGACTTGTCGCCGTAGAAGAAGTTTTAGCATTTCAAAAGACCTTCCCAACGACGTATCGCTTGTTGTTATTGCTTACTATGCCGAGGCCCTTTCGTGTGATTTTGGTTATGTCTTTAAGTAGCTATATATTTTTTAATACAGCAATATGGGTTTTGTTGCCATAGAAGAAGTTGTAGCGTCTGGAAAGACCTTTGCAATGACATATCGTTCATCGTTATTGGTCAATAGGCTGGAGTCCATACATATGACCCTCCAAATATCGTTGTGTCGAAATATTTTTTTTCATACAGCGAATCGGGATTTCTTGCCAAAGAAGAAGTTTTAAAAAATGAAGAGAGCTTTCGAATGACATATCTCTCGTCGTTATTGGTCAATAGGCTACGAGTCCATATACATATTTTCATCCTTGCGTTACCTTTACGCAGCGATATTTTTTTTCACACACCGAATTGAGACTTGTCGCCGTAGAAGAAGTTTTAGCATTCCAAAAGACCTTTCCTTCCACGTATCGCTTGTTGTTATTGCTCACTATGCCGAGGCCTTTTCGTGTGATTTTGGTTATGTCTTTAAGTAGCTGTATTTTTTTTAATACAGCGATTTGGGTTTTGTTGCCATAGAAGAAGTTGTAGCATCTAGAAAGACCTTTGCAATGACATATAGCTCGTCGTTATTGGCCGGTAGGCTGGGATGCGCCTTCTCCTTTCTGGTTTTGAATGTTAGTGCATAAGCATGATATATGATATGATGATGATATAGAAGTACTTTTTATGTACTGTCAAACATAAGAAACATGATAGAAATATTACATTAAATTATATGAGAAAGAACACCTTGTGTATTTGTTCTTGATTTTATTTATATTAATATTATTAGATATTTTTAACTAAATACTTTTTACGTCAAGACTCCTTTCAAATAATATAGGTATGTCATAAAATCCACACATAACAAAAAACAAGACGCCCACATTTTAAAATTAAACGACATTCACAATTTTTGTCCAACGTAAGCGATATAAATCTTTCTTTCTTTTCTGTCTACCTCTTTGAAATATGAAGAGATAACCGGAGTCTAAATTAGAATTATCTTTTTAATTAATCACCACCTACTGGAAAAGATGACGTGGTAAGTAGGTTTTTCTCATTTACTCCAAAAATAAAGGCGTCGGTAGCAAACAGTTCACACTAGGCGGACTCTAATCGGATTTAGTAGACGAATGATATATCACGTTAGAGATAAACGTATTTGTCGCTGGAAGCCGTATTAGCGTCTCAAAAGTTGCCGTAACAAACTATGATAGGTGCGGTAAACTATACCCCCAACTTCGTACCCGACATTAATTCCGTCTAATTGGCTGTTTTGTACGTCTATTTCTAATCGTTTTTATTGCACTCGCCGAGTTTGGTTAAATACAATTCGATTACAAATGCATTAGGATATTGTTTTCGCGAAGTTGTTTTTGGTGGTTATCATTTTGGTGGTAATTGCTTTGAACACTGGCATCGAAATGAGTAAAGCGTAGCTCGGTTTGGCCTATTCCACCGAAGACACTTATTTCAAAGCAGGTGTTTTTCGGTTTCTCGTGAGAGGCCGCCTGGGTCGGTACCACCGCAATGTCTTTTTCTCCCGACAAATAGAAGTATAGTTAAATGCTATGTTGTGTAGATTTGAAGGACATTGTAGCCGAAGTAACTGCTGGACCCAATAAGACTTAAAATCTGTTGTCTCAGGATGGCGAGCGCAGTGGAATGCTAAACATTGCTCTGTAATTCATGGCATTGTTTGGTTTTGCTATTGTCCATGAGCAGTTGTATCGCTTACCAACAAGCGAATGACATGCTTGTCTCGCCATACATCGCAATAAAAACCAAGACCCTCACACATGGTGGATTTTTTTTTTGCGAGACCTTAGGGTCGTGCTAATATTGCCTAAAGGCAATCACCTAAAAGGCTTATAATGATGTTCGCTAGATATTCCTAATGTGCTTTAGCTCAAGCTGCTTAAATTGATTGGTGCGAAACCTATATCGTCCGCACCCTCCACTGTTTCTGAACTCAACGAAATCTTCCTCTTCCATTTGAGGCGTTCTTTGTATCCTCAATCCAATAACACCGACCACGTATTGAGTGCTGTTACCGACTGTAACTCGTGAAGGTTATGCGTTGCACCACGCATTGAGTAGGTTATTCAAATACAGTGGTATTAAACGAAGAGAGATTTCTGCCCTTTTGCTCCAAGGCCATATTTATATATTTGATATTTCTTATCAAGCAAATTGGGGTTGTTTATACGAGTAGAAACAAATCTTTTGCGGCATAATCAGAACAATTCTGTAATAAATAGGGAAAGAAGTAAGTAAAGTAACTTATTAGGCACCTAAATACTACCTATGTATGATTAGCTTTAGTTTTTAGAGACCTGCTGTGGTGACCTGCAACTTGAAGTGGATACCTATCTCGAGGCCGGGGACCGGGATAATTAAGTTTTCATATTTGCTAATCCAGTGTGTCGTTTCGTTCAAGGGGCATAATGGAAATAAAAATTATTTAAGTAAGTAGATACATACTATCGAAGTTAAGGTATTTCCATAATCCCTAATAATTATTGTCAAATTAGTAAAAGTGTAATAAATAAATACACCCAACAGTCACATACATAGTCCTGATCCCACATTAAGATTAAGTATTCGTGTCGTGGGTATCAGACACTACGAGAGGCTTTTCGGTCTCATAAACACGCAGACCCACGACAAATACTTATGGGCCTCACAAACCTTTGTCTCGGTGCGGGGATAGAACCCGCGGTCGCTCGTTTCACAGCCGGCGTCTAACCAACTGCGCCAAGGAGGCTGTCATATGGAGCTTTGTAATGATTAAGAAGGTCCATATTAGATTAAACTCGTAAATAGAAGCTGGATAAACTATCTTAGGGTTTTCCCGATGACGCACATAGTTATTCGTCTAAAGGTTATTAGGCCAATGTTCTATGTTAAAAATACTGAGATAAACACGGAACGTACTATTTTTCTCCCACTTGTCACACATTCTAAACTCGTTATGACAGCGCTGCTGTCAGAAGTCAGCTGTAAATTGTGCAGGACGGTGTTTCTGCCGATTATTTATCATTAATTTGTGTTCAAAAACTGTTTTATGTTTATATTCCGATTTATTTACGTGTACACTTCGCCAACATACCTATTCGACGTGATATGAAATGTGAAAGTGTTATTTCATATGAAAAGAGTACGTTTATTTCATTATAACATTCATCAGTACGAATGGAATGTGTTTTCGATACACAAAGTAAGTTGTGACGGTTTTTATGCTATTAAACAACAAGTTGAATGCTCTTTTAATGAATTTGTCGTGTGATGGATAATTCCAGCGGTGTTTACTTTGCCACATCACGGTATACATAGTACAGTTGTTTGAAACTCCCACGCGATGCGACAAGGGCCTAGGGTTTATATTTAGCGGACACTCGCCCCGAAATGTTTAATGATCATATGTTATACGTGTTCTGTAATAGTTCTGACGGATTTCTAAGGTTTTCTAAATGAAAAAGTGAACAATTAGCGATCTACATCTATTTATTTAATTTGCAGACTTTAGCTAATTAAAAGTCATGTCACTAAAAATAATAATACAGGGCGCTTATTTTGTATATTGCATGGCTTCGAGATTCCGTATAATGGAAATAAGTTGTTATCAATGTGGTAGTGTTTATCTATTCATCTAGCAGTATTATGAACATTTTTAAAACTGCACTATCCTGTCCTCACCGAATTATTAAAATAACATGATAAAGTGTGTGTGATTGACAACAAAATCTTTACTTAAATTCAAACATGCAAGTGTCAACACACAGTCACATAATGATTAAGCAAAGTGTGTAAGTTATAAAATACACATTAACTTTAAAAAAATGTGTTAGTGCAAATGAAACAAATGTCCACAGTCTTTGTACATCATCCCAAAATAAGGCCATCGGGAAGACAATAATAACAGGCACTGAGTCACTTTGATTGTTACAACTTCCTTATGATGTAATTCAATTTATCAATGTATTTAGTAATTTCCTTAATATTATTATAATATGCTCTATTATTATGACCTTGTATTAGATGTTGATTAGAAGTATCATATTTTTGTGACAATAATTCTAATATAATTAAACTATGAGCTGAATGGTGCTGTTTATTAAAGATAATAAAGTTATAAACAAAACAATAATGAGTTCTAAATCAACATTTGCTTGATAAGTTTGAATTGTGCATTACAAAGATATTGGTCAAGTACTCTGAACTAATATAAAACAAAATAAATTTATATAATAGATAAGTCCTGTGTATTTCAAAACTATTGAGTGGCTGCTCAGTTGGGTTAGAATATTACGAGCAATCTGTTGATCATGGTTATTTGTAATACCTAGAAAACAAAGTTCGGATTATTCAAAGATGGTTTAATGATGAAGGAAACCTTTGTGAAAGAAATTGCATATTAAAGTGTTATCCATAATCATTTCGAATGTGGTGGCTACAAACAACATCAGACTAGTGGTAAACTAAAAATGTGTGAAAAAGATGCAGGCGGTGTACTAAAACAATATGCCATTTGGATAAGAAGTTAAGTTGTGCCAACCCCATATAAATATGGGATTAGAAGAAGGGATAATGCTAAGATTGAGTTGGTTTATGCATCGCAATGTATCTGCCGTGTGCCACATGCTATTGTAAAGACACAGTCAATACCTCTGGTATGGTTTTCAATTTGATCTATTTAAAGTTTTTAAAAAAGCAGTATTTTGCAGATTTGTGTTCCAAATTCCCAAGCTTTCCAATGTATATGGTATCTATTAACTTGCACTACGATAACAGTGTGGGCAAAGGGTAATGCACACTCAATTGTAAAGGCGTTGTAGAACTTATGAGCTAATGTTGTCATATTGTTGTGTGTGCAGGTGGCAGGCATGATGCTGGTCCGTATGAATATGAAGGTAGCACTGGGCGCGCTGTGCGCCGCAGTGCTGCTCTTCATACTGTTCTGGGGACACTGCGGCGAGTTCTCCAGGAGACCTAGTATGTGTTGCTTCATACTTATTAGCAGATTATTTGATGTAGCTAAAGTTTATAATTAAAAGTATGGTAGTTAAAGTAGTCTTATTATTGCTTGTTTTATTGTCACTTTAAAAATCCAATTGTACTGTGTCTGGGCAAGTCCTCATTTCCATACCCAAGTCGAATACTTGTGTGTAGTTAGTCATATTTGTTTACACTTTTGATAACGACCACCGGACATTGTGGTGAAAAAGTCACTGTATTGAGCGATTGTTATCTCTTGCTGGTGGATTATAATATTTGGATTGCGATTTACGTCGTGCAATATACAAAAAATTAATCTAGTTTTGAAATAACCCATGTGACTGTAATTCGTGCACTGCTCAGGTCCTGTCACCTGTAAAGAAGCAAATATGAGAGACCACTTGAACTGTGGGTGGTCCTTGTGCCACTACTGCTTATCTCGTCAAACACAGGCATGATCTTATGTTTCGACATCCTCCGTGGAGTAGATGTTTAGACGCCGCCTGTGAAACGACAGGCCGCGGGTTCGATCCCCGCACCGAGACAAATGTTTGTGAGGCCCACAAGTATTTGTCTCGCGTCTGGGTGTTTGTGAAACCGAAAAGTCTCTCGTAGCTTCTGATACCCACGACACAAGACTTTAATAATCTTAATGTGGAGTCAGGACTATGTATGTGACTGTTCGGTGTATTTATTATTATTTATATTATGTTATGTCTTCTGTGCAGTCGGGTCGGTGTTGTCCAACGCTCTGTCGGAGCGCGGCGGCACGGATGACGACATGGAGTGCGTCATCAACGGCGAGTACTCGGTGGCGTGCCGGCGCGACCGCGAGCGCGACGAGGTCTACGTGCCCTTCTCGCTCGTGCACAAGTATTTTGAGGTAACTCATAAAGCAGGGTTAAGGACGAGGTACCTTTTGGTGAGATTTCCAAAGCGATTCCTATTTGCCATCTAAATTTAAACTAAATCCAGCAAACTAAGCAGAATTATTAGATACGAGCCTTGCGTTTAATACAGATGCAGGGTTTAGTCAAAATACATGAGCAATTTTCGGTCGAATACCGGCACAGGCACGGGCGTAGAACGTCGTCTAAAGGCCAAAATTGATAAGCGATTAAATCCACAGATCAATAACGAGAACAAACTAATAAAATTTAGTCCTCTTTTTGAATCGAAAAGGATTAGTTCTTACTAAACCGATCAGATCTTTCATACCATTCTTCACGGTGTTTTCTAATTAATTGACTAAATATCAAAATCCTGTTACAGATATACGGCAAGATAACATCAACGGACGGAGTGGAGAAGTTCGAATGGTCGCACAGCTACGGTAAGATATACCATCCGAAGAAGAAGTACGACCCACGAGGCACCTTCACCACATTCGAGAACTACAACGTGGAGGTGCGAGACAGGGTCAAGTGTATCAGCGGCATCGAAGGGGTCCCAGTGTCCACCCAGTGGGATCCGAAGGGGTTCTTCTATCCCACACAGATAGCACAGTTTGGGCTGGCCCATTATAGCAAGTTTCTCACCGAACCTGAGCCCAGGAGAAGGGTTTTGGACGACGGAGAGAAGCATCTAGAAAATTGGATCGTGAGTAAAGACGCGACAATGGCGAGGGAATTCGATGCTTCAGTTCAGTCGAATGTCCTGAGGTTTTCGACGTCGGAGCAGGGGTCAAGCCAGGTGTGGTTGAAGGTGAACGTGAGCCAGGACTTTGTGCTGAGCGCTGATGTGTTCATGAAGCCCAACTCCTCGATGACAGTGGTGCTGCAGAATAAAGATAGGCGGGAGACGGTCTATCTGCATTATGTCACCAACATGCAGCTGATTTACGCGCAGGTGAGTTTAGATAACATAGTAGCCACTAGCCATTTTAATGAGTATTGTTATTGAACGTTTGCTGGATTAGTTACCGTTAGTACATTTTAAATACTATGAAAATCATGTGGGAATTCCCAGGCGACAGAAGAACTAATAGATAATTTGCTATGAACATGCAACTTCAATTTGGTATGGAGTTGAGAAAAATATTCATCATAAGGGAAAAACTAAGTACAAAATAAAACAGTGGTATGCGAATCATGGTGAATTACTTGTTTAGAATTTAATTCATCACATATTTGTCACAGTCAAAGATTCTGGAATCTATTTTTATTCTAAAGCAAATTGCTATTATGATTCACTTCCCCATGAGCTCTAAAACTGGAGTTGGTGTGATTTGTAGGAGGACCACATATACTACGGTATAGGCGTGGATCAGCAGTGGCGCCGCATTACGCGCGACCTCATCATCGACATGCAGAAGGGCTGGGCGCTGCAGGACAGGCCCAAACGACGGTCACCTAGGAATAAATTTAAGGTACATTGATCTAAGTGACTTAAGACTTTTTGATTTATTTACGTGCGGCAAGCCGATAAACCTCATACCTCTTGGTTAGTGATTACCATAGTGCATGAACTGGAATCGTACTTACGTTGTCGACTTCCAAAATTGGGAAAGGAATGGGAAGGTAAAAGGATGAAACGAGAAATATGTTATTTTTTGTAACCTTGACAATTGAACCTAATAGAAACAGCAAAGCCATCGCTTCAAGTAGGTTTTTTGATTTTGATCGTAAACGTGTGTGCGTGCGTTCGTACGTGTGTGTAACTGTGTGCACCATTGAAGTGGGGCTATATCGTGTGCAGATCTCGAGTATAATCCTGAGCGGGTCGGGCGCGCTGGACAACGTGACTATATCGAGCAGCGAGCACATGGTGCAGTTCTTCTGCGCGGCGCGCTGGCTGGTGCGCGAGCAGCGAGCGCGCGCGGGCGGCTGGCCCGTGCCCGTGCGCAGGCGCATGGCGCTCGGCGTGCCCGACCTCAAGCCCGGATGGTATGGGATATCTCTTGTCGCATTAATCATGCGTTGTTATTCATAGCTTTGTACAGATACCCACGAGACAGACAATGTCTAATGTGGGTATCATTGTGTTTATATTTGTTATGATTTAACTAATTATTTTTTTTATTTTTCCTCTATTTACCAGTTCTTGTCGAATGTTTAGCCCCTGATGACCAAAGCCAAGCAATTGCAATTTATGGTATTAAGGGCAGAAATATGATAAGTTGACAGGGGTACTTTGATGTAAAACTATTTTGTGTTGCCTAGTTATTACGATGAATAGCAATTAGAAGACTTAGTGGTATGATCTCATGTGCGCCAGGTACTCTGCGATGAGCCAGGGGCACGCGATCTCGGTGCTGTCCCGCGCGTACCACCGCAGCGGCGAGGCGGCGTACCTGCAGGCCGCCAAGCGCGCGCTGTTCCTGCTGGACGTGCCCAGCCACGCGGGCGGCGTCAAGGCGCTCTGGATGGACAAGTACGTCTGGTACGTACACACTCTCTCTCTCTCTCTCTACAGCCAAGTCTACTGCTGAAATTAAGCCTCCCCCAAGGATTTCCTTTATGGAAATCTAGGATAAATCCTTCATACAATATCTTTTACAACTGGCACTATTGCATCTTTATTTTTTATATCATTAAATAATTACTTTTTAAAATCATGATCCATAATAGGTTTGTACCGAAAGTGTAAACCATGGGGACTTTTGATAAGCCAGTGCGGATTGCCCACTACCAGTCTGACTTTTCAAGAATTCTGATTATTTTAAAGACAATGGGTATTCAGCTACAATTTCCTCAAAATAACTGTTGGAAAAAAATATTCGAACTTGAATGCTTATGATGTAAACCATAACGTAAAAGAACAAACCATTACCACAATTCTTTGCAGGTACGAAGAGTACCCGACGAAACCACCGCTGTTCGTGCTCAACGGCTTCATATACACGCTCCTGGGCCTCTACGATTTACACATCATCGAGGGCGAGAACTCCATATCTCTCGCCAAGAAGATGTTCGACGACGGCATGACGTCACTCAAGACCCTCCTCCCACTCTTCGACACCGGCAGCGGCAGCTTCTACGACCTCCGACACTTCACCCTGGGAGTCAGCCCCAACATAGCCAGGTGGGACTACCACGCGACACATGTCAACCAGCTGTATCTTCTAGCAGGGTTGGACAACGACCCCATACTCCTGAACACGGCTAAAAGATGGGAAGGGTACATGGTGGGAAAAAGGGCGGCGCATAATTGAAGGTCTGGTAGGTATGTTTGGTATTACTCCCCACTCGTCAGAGTGCTGTCTATGACCCGTTGGGTTGTGGGATTCGATGCGATTTGGATGTTAACACGTTCGCTAGGTTAATGTAAATTTGTTACGGAATTGTTGAGCGAATTCGGTTGGTTTTGGTTATTGTGGGATTGGTAAGGGCCTTTTGGTGAGTGGGATTGTTATGAAGACCTCATACTGAGTGGAATGGTTTTTCGGGCTCTTTTATTGGTGGGATTGGTTAAAGGTGTATGTTAGGAATGTAAAATTACCCTCATTTTTCCATTTGGGATCAATGACTTGTGTTATCAATGATAATTGCCTTAAGGTGCTTTAACAATATACCTACCTATACTTGACCTGTGCGAATGTGTTAACTTCACTAGGACAAAGTAAACATCGTAAAATGATTAGTAAAGGGTAGACAGATAATATAACAAATCGAATATTTTTATATCATGAAGGGGCGAAGCATTTTAAATAACACTTAAAATAATAGATTTATAGACATTACTAATTCACCGTTTTTATGTCACTGAAAGCTGTGTCACTTGAAAAGTGCGTCAATAGATGTTTCAAAATAGCATTTTTATAGCATGTAGTTGCCGTGTACTTTTTTTTTAATTTAATAAATATCAATAATTTTGGCACAATTATAGATGTTTATAGTATTTTCCCCATAAGTTTATAAAAATACATACATATTAATAATATCTAGTATATTATGTATATAACAGCTTTCAGTGACAACACAATATGAACAATTTTCATAAAATGAACAATATTGGAAGACTTACAATAATGTTGCCAAAAGACTACAAATTGTAACTGGTCGGACGGTGTCAGGCAATTTATATGAACTGTAGGGAATTCGATTATGGTTGGCGTGGTTTTGGCATGTTCAGAGAATATGATTACGTGGGATTCAGAGTGAATTTTAATGGAATTTTACTGTGATGTGTGGGATTGAGATAATTTAAAAAAGTGGAATTGAATGACGCGTTTTTCGAAATTTCATAACATGCTTATTGTTATAATGATTACTTGATGTTTTAAAGTGTAAATACATTTAATCTGGTTTTACTGGTTCGCTGGCTTTTAACTCGCGTTCTACATCATCTTGGGACGGAAATAATTTGGGCAAATTGTTGGCCCACTAGTAAGACCTCTGCCTACCTTGGAATATCCAGGCTTGAAGCTGTGTAATTTTATAAAAGCCTGAGTCAGTTGGGCAATAATGTCCCTGCTTCATTAGTATTTCTTGTAAAATATCGTCATTGCTGGAATTATCTGTCACAATAATCAAAATATGGGGGCTTATATGTGTAATAGTAATTAGAAAGAAAACCCTTTTATATACTTATCTTCTATGAACATGTCAGAACACGTTAAAGAAACAAAAACAAATATATATATACCATTAAAGACTGATAAAAAGCAACTTTAATATATGTATATATCTATGTATCTTAGTCAGTGTATTGGTGGTAATGTGTGGTAGTGTGGGGGCTTAGTTATTGATTTCTTGACCTTTTTTTCATAAAACTTTTGTTTTTTTTTTTCAATTAATAAATACACCCAACAGTCACATACATACATAGTCCTGAACCCACACTGAGATTGAGTCTTGTGTCGTGGGTATCAGGAACTACGAGAATTTTTGGTCTCACATATTTTTTTATATCAAGAATGAATGCCATACAATTCTAAACATCATACATCAGATTTTTTTTTAATTACTCCACTGAAGCTGTAATATATTTTCTCCACATTTTTTTACGACCATAATTATAACATAATCTAAAATTATAATATCCAAAAGCCCCCAAGTAGATATGGTAATTACTACGGGTATGAAGTTTCTCTTACAATTATTCATATTACAAAAATCACACATTACTGGCACTACATATTGTTAACTTAACCATCACTTTGCTTTATTTTGTACTTAAAACGACTAAATGTAAAACTTTACTTAGTATTAGTAACCAAATATCGTTAAATTGTCATATCATTGTACATAGCTAAGAGTTAGTATGTTTTAGACAACGCCCAAAGCGGCCAGGTTGGTGTGTAATTGTAATTATGTGAATGAATGGGTACAGGCAGAATGGGGTGGAAAGGTTCGTTGAGAAAATCATCGGAGACTGTATGATTCAATTTTAGTTGATTGGTGTTCTATTATTTGTGTTTATTTATTTTGATAATCATTTTTAGATTTTTGTTTTATGAAAACAAATAAATCCGACTTTAACGACTTTATTCATACAGTTTTTAAACCTATTTTAACTATCGAATGTTTTGTCTTTTCGCTCAAACTGTATTCAAAAGTCGATCAAAAAGGGACAAAACATTCGATAATTAAAATAGGTTTATAAATTGACTATGAATAAAACGTTAAGAGACTACTCTAAAAATCATTTTAACTTATGAATACCGTTTAAAGTTGTGTTTTTATGTTTAACTGTGTATACATTTGAGATACTTGCAAAAAAAGGTTCAAAGAAAAATAATCTAATATCATCGGTGTATAAGACATATTATATGTCATAGAAATGTGACTCATAATCAAATACATTTGGTTTTCTTGTAAAAAATGCTGTTAGGTACATTAAACCCTGTTTAATTTATTTACAAAAGACGGAAATCTTTAGTGATATAATTTCTTGCCTAAAATATACGAATTTATTTTAACCATTCATTTAAGTACGTATTAATTAAATAGGTTACAGCGATAACCAACTCCAATGAAATGTATACACTATTGCCTTATATTAAAATTTGAAATACAACAACAGGTTCATGGTATTTCCAAATCCAAAGTAACTAACAATTTTATGATGCGTCAAGTAGTGACGCATATGTAATGACCAATAGAAGGACTTCGTGCGTAAATGATGCGCATGATGATTGGTTAAAAATATTCCCGGGTTTCAAAATATATTCTTCATCTGTAAAGGTACATCGTTATAACTCATTTAAATGGTACTACATTATATGTATATATTTATGAGAAGTGAACTACGTTGGAAAAATGCGTGTAAATTGTAGTTTAATATATCTGTATATTTAATTGTAAATAACATCTTGCCACGTTATTTATTCACAGATATTTTAATGAATTTATATAGTTATATTTGACATATTAACTTGTTTTCGTCCTTATTAATGCACAGATTCGTATTAAATATTGTACAGTTTTTCTTCTGCTGTTGTCTATTTTTTATGTTCGATAATTTATTGATTTTCGTGGGGTATATATTGGTATTGTGTTAAATAATTTGGATTTCTGCAAACGCCAATAATACTAACACATTCAGAAATAATATTTTGCCAAGTTAAAAGTTTAATTTACATCAATTGACATTTTCAAGAATATGCTATTTCTACATAATTTTTCACGCCTGAATATATGGTCAAATTTCTCTCAAAAAAGGTTCAGTCATTAAACCAAAAATATCATTTTCATCTTTAATATTAGAGTTTTGTCTAACATATCTAACTTTAAGTAAGATTTTGTCTATTTGTCAATTTGATCTTGCGAGAACTTGGCTGACGCACTACCGTGTCTTATGAAGTGAAAATTCAAAAGTTGTTGAAACAGGTTGTCGGCCGGCTGTGATTCCGAGCACAAATTTTATACAATATTCTGATACTAAAAATTATAGTAAAATTTAAAAAATATCTTTAAAAATGTATAAAAACTCTAAAACCAATAAGTGGATGGGAACTTGTAAAAACACAGTATGGTTATATTTACTTTTTTTTTATTTATTTAAGATTTTCAGATAAAGTTTTCACTGCGGATTTCTCAAACCAAATTACAGGAGCAAGTTTTTCAAATTTTTATTTTAATAATAAAATGACTTAATTCCTGTTTTTTTAGCTTTTACTGAAATTGTAGATGACAATTTATTACATATCTCACTGAGCAACAATTTTGTATGCACCATTTTGTTAAGAATACTCTTGTAGATTTGTATTTGGTCGAAATATAAAAATTATAACATTCCATTAAACAGAGCTTATGTGGTTAGTCATTGTAAATAACTGTTTCTATTTATTTATTTTTGTATTTTAAGGTAATTTAATTTTGAATTAATATTTTATTGCAATTTTTTAAAATATTGTTCATGTTGTATCTGTGCTTCAGCAATTTCATTGTTGAAGCATAATTTCTTGTAATATTTATATTTTATTATGTTTCTTATGTAAAGATGAGATTCGAGACCAACGCAGCATTATTTAACATTAATATACACTTGTACAGCACATTTACTTAAAAAAAAATGTTTTGTCATGTATTGGTCTTGAATAAAATTATGTCATAGAAATATTCATACACTAATGCAGCGCATTATAAATGTTTCTATTTATGATATTTTTGCACATGTCGGATGTGCATATGTTTTCAAATGGCACATGGTTCATTTCTTGGCTACAATAACTTATGGTTGCGAATGTTTAAAAGTTAGACATAGACAATGGCTATTTTTTTCCGTCGAACTATGATGCTACCTATAAAGCAAAGGCATAAAATGCGAAAGACTACCTAATATATCTAGAATTGTAGCATGCTTGTCTAACGCCGGAATACTCCAATGCCACATAAATATTATGTTACTTAACTACGCAAGTCCCGCTTAAATGTACTGATTAAGTGGAACGTGGGTAGTTAAGTGCAACTTAATTATTAAATGGCGTTTGAGTATTCGGGCGTGAGACGTACAAAGACGAATAAATAAATATATAAATAAAAACACCTAGGTACCATTCATATTATGTGGAGTGCTTATCCCACAATAAGATACCAAGTATTCTGTGTCGTGGGTATGAATAATTACGTAAAACTCCAATATTTGTGGGTCAGCCATACATTCGCCTCGGTACACGGATCGACCCTGCAGTCTCTCATTCCACAGATTTCTTTCTGAAAATAGTCAAATTATAATATGTCTACAATCTTTTGGCGTCCGAATGCGTTCTAGCCATGCTGTTGTCAAAATATTGGGAACAGCTTTTCTCTTTACATTTTATTATATTGAACATGTTAATGAAAATAAAACGATAAAATACTATTATATTAAGAGTACAAATGCTTGTAGTTTATATTTAAAAAATATATCACAAAGAATGGAGTTAAATAGATATTTTAAAAATTTTAATTGTAGTTCCAAATTTTGCTACACGCTAATAGAATTTAGATGAATTACCTACGAGTATAAGTTCAACCCATTGTCTATGTCTATCGGAGACAATACTGTAATTAAAATTTTCTCTTGTTTCAATTACCATATAAGTAATTTAATTTAAAGACAATTTCAAAAGTCACTAAACTTGGCTAAAACGTCATTTTTGCATATAAATCTATGTCTTATCTTTGTCAGCGAACGATTTTTTGTATAAAAGACAATTTAACAGCGGGGTTCTGAAAAAATAGCTGAAATGAGAAAAAATATATCGGATAATAACAATAGATATTTTCCTGTGAGAACCCCTTTCTGTAAAATGTAGATAAATGTAATATAGTTGAAATGTTACTGCATAACACTTTTTATATGTAATGTATTTATTAGAGAACGTAGTATAGAGAATGCACATGTGAATGACAATAAAGCGTCTCAGATTATGCAACCGTTTTATTTATATTGTTTTTTTATTATTATTGCCGTTATAGGCAGACGAGCTAGCGGCCCGCCTGATGAAAAGCGGCCACCGCTGCCCATAGACCTTCGAAGTGCCAGGGGTCTAGCGCAACAAAGTCGCTGCCTACCTTAAGGAGAGTATTAGTACAAGTACAGTATTTGAATACTCTAATTGATTGTACATTTGCTGTATTTACTCAAGAAATTGCATTAATATTTCAATAATTAAATTGCTGTTTCTTGAGCCAATCATACGAGTATTCCAGGTAGAAGTGAGACATTTTTATACCCTTATGACTTATTAATAATTACTAAGCCCTTATCCTGTTTTCTGACCTTTATTTACCATTACGTCTACTTGTCGATTACGCATAATGAACCTTACTTCCCAAAATTAAAGTTTACAATTAGGCACCTCGCTCGTAGTATTTAAAAAAATGGTTTATTCCAAAGATTTTCACATTGACCTTTTAAATGCGGACTTAAACCAGCAATTTCCCGCAACTTTAAATACCTACCCACGTCGTCTGTCTACTATGCGAATGGATATCCGATGCAATACAGGGTATGTCCAGACTGCGACCGAAAACTAGGCCAGTTGGTAATATTAGTGACTTCAAACACAATTAAACTAAAACCCTAAAGTAATATACAACATGAATATAATGTATATATTTCGATGTTAATTAAATTTGACTAAGAAGAAAAAAATACAAATGTGTACATTATTTTGAGTGTAAAGGTCACAGGGAAAACAGAACTCGTCACGAAACTTGTTTGATCAAAATAAATAAGTTGTTGATAGCGCCAACAGGAAAACGAGACTATTGGCTTATTATTATTACATTCATAGAATGTAAATAATATTAATCTACCTATAGATATTATTCTTTTTCCTTTGTATTTGTATGTAGAAAGTACCTAGTACATGCCTACCTCCTACGGACTACCTATGCTAAATTCACTAGGTGCATAGTAAAAAAATAAACCTTTTTTCTTTTTCCCGCTAACTCTAAGGCTCATAGCGCACTGTCGACCCGTCGCCCGGCGACTGAGTTGCCTGGCGACCACATCCGGGAGATCAAGCCAAGCGTAGTGTTGTACATTAGTGCGGAAAGGTCTTCGAAGAAGCTGCAATAGCACCGTTACTAATTAATATAAAGAGAATAAAAGAAAAGAAACGTAAAACGTAAAATTGGGTACCTACATATTTGTGTCGCCGTTCCTATAGTTTGTATAGGAGCGTAGGCACTGAGTCGCCGGTTGACCGAGTGACTTGGCGACTCGCTGTGTAGTAGAGACACACAGGCGACTGCTAGTCGCCGGCGACCACTTAAAGTACGGGTTCAAGCACGGGATCAAATGGAAGCGTTCACACTGAGAGCGACTTTTGAGGCAACTGGACGTCGAGCACAAAAATGGTTCAGTGTTTCCATATAGATTTTATATCGGAAATACAGTTCTGATAATCAGTGCAGTTATATATTATGGTTTTATAAGACAATAGCCAATCAAAGGAACGCACATTCTTGCGTAATAAAAACAGTTACGAGGGTAGTTTCTAACGTTTTTATAAAATATTTTCAACATTTGTTTTAATCTCCTTTCTTGCAACAAACATGTAACCAATATTATTTTACGTTACTTTTCTTTTGTTATCTTTATAATAATTAGTACCGTTACTATTGCAGCTTCTTCGAAGATCTTTCCGCACGAATGTACTACAAACACTACGATCAGATTGGTCTCCCAGCTCTGGTCGCCTATGTTTTGGTAGCCTCGCAACTCAGTCGCCGGGCGACCGGTCGACAGTGCGCTATGGCTCTTAAGGAGGGAGTTGGAATACTACGCAGGTGTTGCCCGCTGGCCGCTTGCCGTAATGGGGAATTGGTATCTGGGTACAGATCGGCATGGCAATTTTCTAGTGATGTAGTATCACGTTCCAAGTAATTTATATCGATATATTTTTTTGCAACGCAATGACATAAGATTAAAAATTATTATAATGATTAAAAGTACTTATAAGTCAAGTTTATTACATGCAATATGACAAACTATTTTATCTTCAATTTGTAACTGAACGATGTGTGCACAGGGAATATATATGAGAAAAACTATTATTGATGGACTGTATGAACGTAATAAAACTGTAAGAATGAGAATGATATTTTATTTTTTCTTTACCTTTGAAAGCTACCGCACTCAATTCAATACACAATAATATACCGAAAATATATATATAATAAATACCGAAATCGATAACCACGGTCAATGCAAACTCGTGCAGCATTAATATTAGGAGGGCGCGCGCGTTGTGCGTGTCTACGGGTATGGACGTGTTTATTCAATACTTCCATGGTGCGGGTCGTTTCCTCCCCCACCCAAACGCCTCAGTGGCCCACATTGCGTCTTTTATATATCCTCGATTGCGTCGTCTCAAGATAACTATGGTGCTTGGTGTGTGATAAGCATGCACCGATAATCCACAGTTAAGTACCTTGTGCATTTTAGTCTTGGTCATCATATATTGAAAGTCAATGACTTGTGTAGTCTCTTCAACCGCCCCTGTTCATCACTAAAACTGAGTTAAAGGGGAAAAATTGTTTTAATAATCAACATGCGGGTGATGCTAGCGGTGGGACGTCTTTGCCGCAGAGTAGATAAAAAAGATAAAAGTGTGTATGGACACACTTTTAGACACAGCACGGGTTTCCCATGGTTCGATTTTAAGAGTAATCGAACCATGGGAAACCCGTGTTGTGACTTCAGTAGTCACTATTTATAGTCTAAACTGGTTATACTGTATTAATTGGGAATTTAAAGATTATGACGCAGGTACCTGTTTCTATTTGCAGAGTTATTTAGACGCCTTTAGTATGTTACACCTTGAGTAGGTAGACATCACCAGTTATCATTGACAAATAATAATGCACATAAATAATTTAGCTATATATCTAAATTCCCGTCATTCTTGGAGTAGAATTTGTGCCCAGCCTGGCGACGGACTTCCCAACAGCTAGCCACAGTAAGTATCGAATAACACTAAGTATCGTCATGCCAGTCCAATCTTCGCTGGTCACCCTCCGTCAGCTATACGTGAAATTTAACAGATTATAAGACTCAGTTTATCTTCGGAAACACATCTCTGATTTTATGCAGTTATTTGTATGCATCAAAATAAAATTGTTCGAAACCATGTTAGTAGATTTCATTTTTATTTAAGTTCACCGGGGACATGTTAATGATAGTGTCAGGATGCTCTGCATACAGAAAAACTGTAATGGTAACCAGTACATAAGATGAGAAATTGGGGTTCTTTATTTTTCTCAAAAGACAATTTTTGTAAATACATCTAGGAATCTACTTATTTTAAGTGACTAGTGAGATATTATGTCATTATGGGAATCCATGGAAGAGACCTATGTTTATTACTGAAAAGGACTGATGTCCTATGACTGAAAAGATAAAGATAAATGTATGAGTCTTGAAATATTAAAATTACTATTATGAATCGGTAATACTCAGTAATTATAGCGCTATAATAATTATCTCTGTAACAAAACTCCCGCCAAAATATTTTTTTATAATAATTCATATTAGTTTTTCGAACTCAGGATATCGACTCTTTAGGCCATGCCATTATATAATTAATGATTTTTAATTATTACAAGTTGAAACACTTTTCTATTACAATATTATAGTCCATCGCATTTGATTATTTAAAATGTAGGGAAATTAAAATTATGATTTAACATATTATGTTACAAACTGAGTCAACATTTTCGGTTTTCTACTACGTCTTCCGAATTACGATACTCGAATAGAGGACGCGAATCGCCAGCCGCGGAGATTTCTTTAATTTGCAAGTTGGCAAGTGGCAACTGGCAACATTGTGTTGTGCGCGATCTCTGAGTATCTACTGTGCTGAGATATTTATTTGTGTTAAAACTTAAATATTCCTCGGTCGTTTTTGTGAATTTAGCTAAATATTATTTCTATTCACACAAAGCGATAAATTAGATGCGTAAATGTGTAATCTAGTGATAAATAAGATGGCGGGCGACACGGATATTTATTCTCTGCCCCTCACACTGTTACCCTGGAAGACTAAGAAGCTGTTATCGTGTTTACTGAATTCTACAAAAATCATACCATGCGACGGACCTGATAGGCTGCCCAGGTACTAATCACGCTCATTATGTTTACAAATCTATTTTAAGACTCATCTCTAATGATAATAATATTGTTGTTTTGTTGGTATCCTTTGTTTTCTGCGAATTGAAGAATCTGACATTTGACCCATAGTGTTGATTGGAGAGCTATAATGAGAAAATCATAATGCCAAATATTCACCCCGGATTACATTTCTAAATTTTGTGTTGTACGATATAAAAATGACGTTTTAATGTTTTATTATATAATGTTTTATGTTTTGTTTGTTTTCTTGTTTTCCTGGTTGTAGTTAAGTTATGTATGCTGTTAGAATTATGTAAAAGTTGCAAGATGTGTATTATGTGATATTGGTTACACAATTTTTTAATTTTATTTCTACATACAATTATGAATTATGATTATCTTCAATTAATGAGTAGATTATAAAGTTTGTACATCTTTTGAAGAAACGGAAGGCCATGTGTTGAGTTGTTTCACATTTGAAGATCATGACTCACATTTTATCTGTAGTTACTAATATTCTGTGCAGTGTTTCAACAAGATAAGATCATTGTCATAGCTTTGATATAAACTCTCCTCCCCTTCTCTTGTCTCCTTTTAGTTATATTCTATGTGATGTAGTGGATCATGGATTTTCAGCTTTAATTTTTAAAATGATGCAAAATTAAGCACCACTGTCAGGTCAGCTAAACCTCAAATACATTGATGGTAGCAATTGTAATTGTTGTATTTCAAAAAAGATAAAATTTTAACATGTAATTATAAATGTGATAATATAGTGTACTATTAATAATTTAGGTGTCATTGCCATACTAGATCTCTGCACCCGAGCAAAGGCGGGCCGGGCCACTAGTTAATAATAATTATTAGTTTGTAACCATTTTATTTTTATATTTATGCATATCACTTTTATTTCACACTAGAAAAGGATTATTTAAAAATAAGAGTTTTATAGTACTTCTTATCTGGTATCCTCACTGATCTAGTGGTAGCATTGAAGTATAAACCATTAAGTCCTGGGTTAATATCCCAGGGTAGATAAACTATTTTGTTTGATTTTTTACTTTTAATTTTTATGGAACTTTCATCTGTGTGGATATGTAGGTCCCATCATACCTTATACTTAATAAAAATACACAAGTTACCAGTGAACACAATCTGTTTACGACTGTTGACAGTGAATTAGCCATAGTTTGAAAAAAAAAATCACCTGGGACCATAGACCATAAAAACTAACAAAATTTTTATCCTATTTATATTATTACTAAGGATTTAAATCATAAGTAGAGAATATTAAAAAAAAAAACAATATATAACAACAATTGCTATACATATTTACTTTGAATATAGTTGTTTAAATTGACATAATATGTAGTAGACAGAAATGTACAATTTATTGCGAACCTCATGATTAAAGCTGACCAACAAAGGAGGACCCGCTTAAGGAAAGAAAACAAAGGGATAAGATTAACATGATTATGGATTCTGTTACATTACAATATATTTAAAATAATGCTGCAATAAGCGTCACAATACAATTTATTTAATTTTTTAATAAAAATGTCTAAACCATGTCAGCTTTACAGATTATTTGGCAAAACACGACCATAATGAATCATAATCACAGTTTTTATGCGATAATGATTATTTTTAGGGAAACAAAAATTAGTATTTTCCTGTTAATGAATGGACAGTTGTGTCTGGTTAAAAATAAGGAAATTTTAAATTATAATCTGACCTAGTACTGTTTGCTAAAAGCTATACAGATAATCTACAAATTAAAAATCTTTTTATTTATAGATTGTGCATAATGGATGTCTTCATGCAATTTTAATATGCTGCAATTTGCATTTTCATAGTATTTTAAAGCTTTAAAACTTTTGAGACTATATCACGTAATGTTGGATATTTGAAATTAACAAATCACATAAAGTAAAACCAGACTCACCAGAAAACCACTTCTCATAGCCTATTTGGGCTGTCACAAAACCAAGTAAAATTGAGTTCAGCTTATGTAAAGACTTATTATTAAATAGTGGGAAATATTTGATAAAGAGTGTGATTTTTAAACTGCGCACTAAAAAGGGTTCATAATTTAGGTTTAACGAGATGTACTCTATAGCAGGTGACATGTTGGCTGGAGCTCAAAGTTTGATTACACCTCAAAATTGAGTTTACATATTAAATATTTTGTTACAAATTTTAGAAGTTGCCCCACCACATGTCAGAAATTACAAAATATTAACTAGTCAATTATAATACCGAAATAATTAAGAATCAATTTAAAATATGTGGCATTCCGATTTCGCTTTGCCCAAGATTTCCGCCCATCGCGGCCGGAGTTAAAGATTTAACCGAAATCGATATATCGATCGAATGTATAGTTGAATAATAGGCAGTATACTGGGATAGTACTCCCAGTATAGTTGGCCCCTTCCTAGTTTCTATAATTGTCCAAGCTGTCTAGTGGGGGTCTAAAGAACAATTATATTTACATTTTTGTATTGTATCAGCCCATATACGACCCACTGCAGGGCACGGGCCTCCTCTACAATCGAGAGTACGATTGAGAGTGGTTAGGCCATATAGTCCACCACACTGGCCCAGTGCGGGTTGGCGGACTTACACACCGTAGAATTTTTTTAAAATCGCTACGGTATGCAGGTTTCCTCACGATGTTTTCCTTCACCGTTAAAGTGCGTGGTGATTGACTATCAATACACACATAACTCCGAAAAGTCAGAGGTGTGCCCTGGGATTTGAACCCGCGACCACCGTGAACAATTATATATCTTATATCTTTAAATGAGCAATTCTTGTATATATATATATATATAATTGGAATCTCGGAATCGGCTCCAACGATTTTCATGAAATTTTGTATATAGGGGGTTTCGGGGGCGATAAATCGATCTAGCTAGGAATCATTTTTAAAAAATTTCATTTTATTCGTGTTTTATCGATCGTTTTTAAACTGAAAAATATGACTCTTCCTGACATCTATTGGCGAATAATAATACTATTTTTTGTGAGCAATAAAGTCATTTTAGGAATCTTATATCTTTAAATGAGCTCTTATATCTTTAAATGAGCAATTCTTGTATATATATATATATATAATTGGAATCTCGGAATCGGCTCCAACGATTTTCATGAAATTTTGTATATAGGGGGTTTCGGGGGCGATAAATCGATCTAGCTAGGAATCATTTTTAAAAAAATTCATTTTATTCGTGTTTTATCGATCGTTTTTAAACTGAAAAATATGACTCTTCCTGACATCTATTGGCGAATAATAATACTATTTTTTGTGAGCAATAAAGTCATTTTAGGAATCTTATATCTTTAAATGAGCAATTCTTGTATATATATATATATATATAATTGGAATCTCGGAATCGGCTCCAACGATTTTCATGAAATTTTGTATATAGGGGGTTTCGGGGGCGATAAATCGATCTAGCTAGGAATCATTTTTAAAAAAATTCATTTTATTCGTGTTTTATCGATCGTTTTTAAACTGAAAAATATGACTCTTCCTGACATCTATTGGCGAATAATAATACTATTTTTTGTGAGCAATAAAGTCATTTTAGGAAATGTCATTTTATTCGTGTTTTATCGATTGTTTTTAAACTGAAAAATATCTTATGTCTTTAAATGAGCAATTCTTGTATATATATATAATATATATAATTATAATTGGAATCTCGGAATCGGCTCCAACGATTTTCATGAAATTTTGTATATAGGGGGTTTCGGGGGCGATAAATCGATCTAGCTAGGAATCATTTTTAAAAAATTTCATTTTATTCGTGTTTTATCGATCGTTTTTAAACTGAAAAATATGACTCTTCCTGACATCTATTGGCGAATAATAATACTATTTTTTGTGAGCAATAAAGTCATTTTAGGAAATGTCATTTTATTCGTGTTTTATCGATTGTTTTTAAACTGAAAAATATGACTCTTCCTGACATCTATTGGCGAATAATAATACTATTTTTTGTGAGCAATAAAGTTATTCCAGCAGATGGCGTTGTTAAGTAACACGAAGTCAATGAGTGTTTGCTTTGAGGTTAGACTAAGAAAATCAATTGTTTATTTTAAATATTATTTGTGTCTTCTTAATGCACGTGTTCACTTAAAAATGCCTAAACGATCTTGGAATAAAACGCTTATAAACAATTAACTTCACGAAGCCGCAACTCGTCTCAAGAACACCTAGAAGAGCATCGTCATCAAACTGATCAGGATTCTCAAACTTCTCACAGTGAAGACTCATTTCAAGGATACCGTCATGAAAATCAGGTTTCTGCTCGTCCCACACGTGCTGCTAAAGTAAGATGCTTGCAAAATTTGACTGACATTACACGAGCAGAAAGGTCTTATGATTTAGATGTTTCACGAGAGCGTGCGGCCCAACGTGTAGCTAATGAAAATAACGATAATTTCCAAAAAACACAATTTGTAAAAAAAAAAAAAAATACCGCGCAAAGCTCGGTCATCCAGGTACTTTACATTATACAGGGTTATTTTTCAAATTCGGACAATTTTTTTTACTGAACTCAAGAGAATAATACTGATGAACACATGGTGGAAAATACTTAAATTTACACATAATAAGTCATTTATTTCCATTTCATAATATCAATGTTAAAATTATATTCGAAATTTGTGTTGTTGTGTTGTGTTCGTGTGTACTTGTATAGAACAATTGTTACATTTATTATAACACTATTATGTATACTGTGCTGTTGGTGTTCCAAATAAATAAATAAATAAATAAATTTGCTGCAAGCACGGTCGCCGGTCATTTTTATATACAGACGCGCGCTCGCACGTTTGTGTGTGTAGTTTATAAATGGGCTTGTTATTTTGATGATCGTGCGTATTGCCAAGTATTTTGTTTTGTGAGGATAAAAATTATGAATACTTTGATAAAAATAAAAACTAATGGACTACTCGTATATTAATCATTCTGAACCTCCTGTCACTTTGGTCAGTCAGATCTAAATAATCCTGTATATCGAAGCTACATTGCTTAGGTTTTATAAATTGTTGGGAATTACGAAGACTCGCCTTTGACCCGAGGCTAAGATATAAAAAATATATCCACCCAATTGGGCTGCAATTGTACAAGCGCCAAGGCACTAGAAAGTAAAATAATTTCGTCGGTTACAAAAAAAAGTAGGCAGGACGTGAGACGTCTCATCTAGATTTCTAAGATTCCCAGTTATATCGCTTTAGGTTATCTTTATATTTTATCTATTTTGTACACTATGCAAAAAAAATAAGGTAGGAACTGATAACAATATCTAAGGTTAATTTGGGATTTTATTTATATCACCAATTTTCCTTGGACAGCTTTTGACTCAAACGGAATGACTAGTTGAATAAAAGCTAAGATGAGGGCTAAGAGAAAATCCTTGAAATAAAAACTTTTTAAAGATTTTTATCGCGGATTTGGTTTATTTTTACATTTTTTGACTTCCCGACGTAACAGATGTTACAACATTGCGAAAATCTAAGAAACCATTACAGAAAATCCTATTTTTTATGCCGTCGCATTATAGGCAGACGAGCTAGGAGCCTAGGACTCATGGACTGTCATGCTTATGGATTCTACAAAGTCATGGGCGCGGACAAGCCGCTGTCTACCGTGTGGTAAAATCTTATGCATCGTTTGGAAAAGGACAGGTCATAACACTTCGCAATCACTGAAGCAGGGAATTCATTCCAGAGCTTACATGGTTTTTACTAAATCTTACTTTATTTGTTAATTCACTGTTTTGTGAAAAGCAAAGTATATCAAAAGTGACTTGTGATTTTAGCCAAGGACGTCACTTGGGCATAAATAAAAACAATAATCTTTTGGACTAATGGAAATGAAAATAAAACATATTATAGCTATGAAGTTCACATCTGTAGGAAGTTTATAGGTATAATATTTTATTTTTTGTCAATTGTAGCGTATAATAATTATCAGTAAGTGGGTTTTCGTCGCGTCATAAATATTCGGTGTCTGTCGCAGAGGTCAAGTAATTTGCCAACAAATTAAACCTCGATAGTGATAATTCAATTAAACTTTCATAAATGATTGTTAATATTGTTCCATTTCGATAATATTTTAATATTCCAAACACATAAATAATATTGTTGACTGCAATGTATTTTATCGTACTTGTCGCTATGTGCCTGATTTCATTATTAATTATTATTGATCTGTCGAAATAGTCGTTAATACGATGCTATGTTTACAATATTTTTAATTATTATTTTTTTATTCCCATAGGCTATCAAATGTGCTAAAATAGCATGTATAAACATTGGCTATCTTCTTTCTTTCTTCTTAGCGTTATCACGGCTGATGGCTGGGTTCTCTTTTTGTCTCGACTAGCTTCATTTTGCCTGATTGTCGATATAGTATATGTGTTTGCAGGCCGTGGACTGGAAATATTAAGGAACTCATGATCTAATCTATTTTTTTTCACTAGAGACTGGCGAGGCCTCGCGTCCCTGGTCAACATATCCTCGGAGGTGGCGTCAAGTTTCCAGCAGTTCAGCGACAAGACGGGCAAGGTGCTGGACGTGTGGACGCAGGACCCAAACGTCACCGTGGGCACGCTGCTGGAGTACATGCAGCGCCTGGACAGATACGACGTGCACGACGACATACTCAACGACCTGAGGGAGTACGTGGCCAGGGGGGAGCTCGTCGGTAAGAGAATACGCTTATTTTAAATCACAGATCACTCCCAACATCTTTAGTTTTAATGCTCTGGTCTTAGGTATTACATGGTAAGTGATTACCACTGTCCATGAATATCGACATCGGTAGAATTCTAAAAGTTTTGCGATCCACTTAAAATGGCAGAGTAAATAAATTAAGAAAAAAGTCTAGAGGATGCACAGGGTATTGGGCCGCTAATAACTTTACTCGTGGAACAAAACAAGCTTCAGTATGGGAGGAAAAGGGAAGAAAAGAGGACGGGAGAGTAAAGATCTAGTAATCTTACTGAAAGAGACGAAATCGAAGCTGTCGTTTTAGAGCTATTAAAGACTTTGGCAATACCTTGGTGGAGTTAACCTTTTATATAGTAGTACACTTGTCCCACTCTTTGAGACCTTCCGTGGCGCATTTGGTTGAGTGCTGGCTCTGAAACTAGAGGTCGCGGGTTCTATCCTCTCACCGAGCCGTGTTTGAGTGGCGTGCAAATACTTGCGTGCATGGGTGTTCTAAGACCTAAAACAAATTGTTGATACAAGGCTTGAAGTTTAACAGCCTCGGTGGCGCAGTTGGTTAGACGCCGACTCTGAAACGTAAGGTCGTGGGTTCGATTGCCGCATTGAGACAAGTGTTTGTGCAGGTCACAAATATTTGCTCTGGGTCTGGGTGTTTTTGAGATCGAAAAGTCTAGTAGTCGACACATGACTTGTATCTGTTGTCGCAGTGAACCAGCCGTACTCCGTGGTGGTGAACAACAACAACCAGCTGCCGCAAATCAACGAGGACTACGTGGGGCCCATCACGGAGGACGACCGGCCCGGCTACGAACACCACTACCATGCCTTCGTGCTCTATGCGGACGCTGACAAGGACTTCGTCGATGAGATGTTCGAACAACTCGGCAGCTCGTTTGAGGTGGGTTATAAGATAGTTTGGGTATTCTAAATTAGTGCTAAGTTATGTAGCTATTTACTAAGGTAGCATAAATCTTATTTCATTATTTGTCATACTGTGTCAATCTTTTTTCTTTTAAACAGCTTGCAAAATAATTTTAAGTACACCTCGATAGTAGTATGTTCTGATTTCAAAATAAGCGTCAGTATGTTATCAACATTTTACATTAAGTTTAATTAGTTTTTCGAAAATCCCATCACCGAGACACCCTACGCGATGCGAACACTCATAAACACCATATGAACCAGATTCTGCACTCAACTGGTAAGGGACAGACTGCTGTATCAAATAGCAAAGCCGTGTCTCCTTGCCAGGATTAACATATTACTCTCATCAGCAACATCTAATAATAAAAAAGAAGTTAAATGCGTCGATTTGCGATCTCTCTAACCTAAACTAAATGGGGATTTCACTATTTTGGCACCGCAGTTATTTGTTTAAATGTCCACTTGTTGTTGGTATGTGTACTGGGTAAAGCCCCGAAAAAATGGGAAATTAAAAAAAACAAAAATAAATTAAAAAGACAAATGAAGGTTTCGAATTCGTCTTTCTCATGGCTCACCGGTGACACGTTGAAATTCAGTGCACGTTGCCATGATATTGCGCATTGTCGGTCCTGGCTTACAGTAGTTGCTATGGCCGGTCTGTCGCCTGAGGGCAGGATAAAATTAGCTATATGTGGTTAGTCTTTTAGGGACGCGACTCGGCCGAAATTACCGCAGCGTGCCGGGCTGGTAGGTGTGACACTGACATACCCCTCTTGGCCTCCCCCGGGATACCGAAAAGGGAGCTTTACAGTTTTTCGTTTTCCAAATATGTAGTTAGGCCTACGAAAAATCTTCTAGCTTAGTTCGTATGAATCGTTGTGTTTCCATCAATTGATCAAACCTTTAGCTACTACGCACAATTGTTACAGAATGCTTTCCCATTATACGAATGCTGGCCAGTGGCCAACTCAAATAAGTTATGTGGATATTTATTGGGTTATATTTGGTTCGAAAATAACTCTTACTCGTGCAGCCGATTTGAAGTTGTCTGCACCATGGCGTCACTGCCTCTATCTCCACATGCAGACGAAACAATAATATTTTTCCTCATTCAGATAATAATCTATGACGTGTTTTAAAACGGAATCTATCACTTCGAAATTATAAATGTTTTAAAGCTGATAATATCAAAGTTTAATATGTGGGTATAATAATGATTTACTTATCAGCTTAATTTAATACTCGTAATTACTAATTACTGTCTAGCGCAAACCGATAGAGTATCCACGTGTGAGTGATTATCATCACCTGTCGATAGACACAATTATGGCGATCTGTACAATTGTAAACAATTGTTTTGTTTCCCTAAATTAAAGTTCAAAAAATTTAATATTATGTATTAAAAAAAAAATCTTCACTTTGCTTGTCTGTTGGTGAGGGGGTTTCTTTGGGGCCAATAGATTTGTGAATGATTGTACATCTCTAATTGATATGAATAAAATTATTATGATTATGCTAAATTATTATTATGATCTACTCGAAATACCAAAACCAAAATGTGACACACCTACGTGTGAAGTGTGAAAACTTTGATCTCCACAGCTTGCCGGTTTCCGCACGCTATTGCCATTCACCATTAACTATGCGTTAATTGAGGTAAATGTGCCTTGGGATTCGAACCCGCGACCACTATCCCAGCAGCCGGTTGTATTAGTTGGTGGTATTTCCAGCTGTGCACAAAAGAGAAGTTGCTGCCAGGCCACGCGACGGAGTACGCGCCGGTGGCTCAGCTGATCTCCAAGCGCTGCCAGTACATCGTGCTCATTTACTCGCCGGACTTCCTCATGAGCCCCGCCAACACCTTCTACAGGGACTACGCGCAGGCCGTCAGCATCGGTGAGACTCCACCCATATCAATCTAGGGCCATAGCATAAATATTAATATTACACCCTAAGGGTATTTCTAATATAGAGGGAGCGCTCTCATGTATTTGCGTCTTCAAAAACATAGATATTTTCTTGTTTGAAATTTTGGTAGCACTGCTACATTAGTGAAAATTTAACGAATTGTTTAATAACTTTCTACAAATTCCGTTGGTAACCAAAATTAAATTTAATTATTATACGTACGCGACCACCGTAATCATGTAGGCAGCCGCGTCTGGTCCGTTACCAACAGGCCACCACGCACTTGCGCTAATGTGCTTGTACTTAATAATTTCAGAATTGCTAAAAATATTTTATCTTTTGCAGAATCAAAGCAGCACTGTTTCCAGCGCAAGATCATCCCGATAATGTACAAGGAGTGCCAGCTGCCGCTTCACCTGATCTACTACCACAAGCTGTACTACAAGAAGGAGGGCCGCGCCATGTACAACTTCTGGGAGAAGCTGCGCCAGTCCCTCGGACACTCGCGCGTCTTGCCCAAGTATGTACACACACACACACACACACACACACGCACATAGTTTATCGTTGAAGGAAAATATCCTAAAGACACCTGCACAGCATATTAAGAAGAATTTCGAAAAGAAACGTGGACTACGGCCTAACCCCTCTTAATCGAATTTTAGCTAAGAGGGGTCTCGAGCTCGGCAGTTGGCGGTTATGCGATGAGACAGTATAGTACAGTCACACTCCTTACATTAGGATCAATTAAGTCGTTTCGTGGTTATAAGAAATTACAAGATTTCGTTCTCATAAACACGCTCCAAGTAACTATCCGTCGATAACACAAATATTTGTCTTGGTGCGGGGATCGAACCCGCGGTCTCTCGTTTCACCAACTGCGCCATGGAGGCTATCAAGAAATACTATCTCCCATTAAGCTATTACACTGGTAGACATTGCAAAATCTGTTCCTACCAGGCATACGGAAAATCAGTAGAGCGAAGGAGAACATACTGACAACAAGAGTGACAGAGATAGAAGAATATATAGAGATACAAAACTGCTGTTATACAAACATTTTGTTCTTGGTGTCCCTTCTAGTTATCTCAATGGCAATCAACTTAGATTTATCGAAAGCTATACTTTCGACGTAAGAATGAACCGGGGTATCACCACTCGTAGAAAACATAAGTAAAGCCACAGCTTCGTTAGTGTTTCGTTCTAATAAGAATGTCGCAGGTCTACTCTTCTTTTCTCCTTGTCTTTGCCTCCCTATTTTTGCTCATAAAGCAACCAAGACCTAGATATACAGTTCGGACAGTTCCCACTCAAACTGCTCGAAGTTGTAGTTAGGAGGGTAATCTGCCGTATTTCTGTTGTTCAGTAGCTGCGTGGGATTCCACTTATTCTTCCGCCACGCGTGCCGCGAAGATAAACTTTTGAGCCCGCGTCCCAGCAGTAGTAGTCGAAAGGTTCCTCCGGCGCCCTACCACCAGGTTGTCTGTCCTGTCTGGCAGAATGTGCATGTTTCATAAACTAACTTATCCCTCTTCAATCTACGACAGGGATAGCTTAATCGGGAGCAGTATTTCAGGACAAATTTCTGACTTAGATTTTTATTGTCGCTTGCATGAAGGGTGAAGGAATTTATGATGGAACCGGTATACTTGAGTTTTCAATCATTTTCAGGAAGTGCTTCAGTCATTAAGCTTTTCGTTCCAAGATAGGGGGTCATTTCAGATTGCCTGTCATTTATATCGGATGAATAATCTCACGTTTCAGAGACCATAGCTGCCATTAAACAACGATACTACTTTTGCTTCACTCCACAAAACATACAAAAATTCCAAAAAGATAAACTTTTTTGTTGCAGAATAAACGGGGCAATTTCGTCACACTCGGAGGTGAACATCACGGAGTTGCCGAACAGCAGCGCAATAAGCAACGGGACGGTAACCGACGGCCACTTCTTCCTAATGCCCCACGAGACGCACAGGAGTTTGTCTATGAACGGACTTGATTCTTTGAGTCCCAACAAGAGGGACAACGAGTCACTAAGCACCATCAGCCAGAAGAGCGACAATGTTCTGGAGAAGAAAAAGAAACGGGGGCCCATCAAGTGGGTGATTGACAAGGTGAAAAACCGGAAGAAGGACCGCAAGGCACCCGAGATAGCCCTCACGTGCCAATCCGACAGATAATTTTAAGGTTCAAATCAAGGCCTTTGTTCAACAGAACTTGCTTCAAAAGCAGTGACGTGCATCAACGTTTTTACAGGGTATATATTATTTCTAAATCTCTGAGTCCCGTTTTGGACTCAGCACTTGTATATACAGTTTTGACGGGGTATATATGTGTCGACCGCCGAGAGGTACTATATTTTATACTCTGGAATGATACTGCATTTAGCATTACTGCTTTTTGGACACAGGTGCCAGTATAAAAAAAGTTAAAACTAGGACTTGTCAAGTCATAGTGTGATGGTCACCATGAATATCTCTAAATTAATTGAATTTTTAATTTAGTTTATAGATATTATAGGTGGCATTTGGTCTATGTCAGTGTTGAAAGTGCCTTTTTATCTATGGAATGCACGCCACTGCTTGAGAGTAATAACGAATGGGATAAATATGACCCAATTATACTAGGAAAGTGCAATTTTAGGTCCAAATGACCCCGTAAAGTTTAGAAATGTTTCGAGGATGTTATGCTGGTTATAATTGGGTTAACATCAATAATAAATGGGACAAATATGACCCAATTGTAGTAGAAAAGTGCAATTTTGTGTCCACATGACCTCATAGTCACATAAGAAATGTTTAAGGATACAAGGTGAAAGTTATTTGAGGTCAAATATGTCCCATGATTATGAAGCCTGTGAGACAGGTTAACAAGTCTTCCAAAAGATGTTATACTGTCGGAGACTTTTATTTTTTATAGATCTATTTTTGTCCGTTGCTCGTGTAGATTGTAGATTGCATATACTTCGTTATTTAGGAACAAATCTCTTTAATGTGGCCTCAATTCTTTTATATTTTAATTTGTTATTTCTTTTTCTTTTAATATAAAGTATGTTTTATGGCGGCGAGGGTACCCGAGCGTTTTATCGAAAAATAAGCACATGACGTGTTTTTACCATAATAAACATATTTTTTGACAATTTGGGGATGGATTTATACAAAATATGTATACCGAGAAAGTAATTTCTGACTATTTTTGTTAAGCTCTTTTCTCTGGAGAATATAAATTATCTTTGTCATTTTATGTGAAACAGTAAAATGATTGCAATTGTGTATTTTCACAGCATCCGTGACGCAGTTGGTTAGACGCCGGCTGTGAAACGTGAGGTTGCGGGTTCGATCCCCGCATCGAAATAAATATTTGTGTGATCCACAGGTGTTTGTTTCGGGTCTGGGTATTTGTGAGACCGAAATGTCTCTCGTAGTTTCTGATACCTACGACACAAGATTTCATTGATCTTAATGTGGGGTTAGGACTATGTATGTTACTGTTGGGTTTACTTATTTATATAAAATTCAAGACACTTATTGATAACTTTAATGCAACATATATATGGGTAATATACATTATAATAATTACAAAAGCTTCATTTTTTCGGGAACCTTCGCCTTATTTCGTGTTCAGGAATGTAGTATATAACGTCTGCACATTCCCACAATATATGGGGGGAATGATGCATAAATACATAATCAAAAAATAATTAGGTCAATAATTTACTGCAACTTTTTATAACGGGACTTTACAAGTATGGTCTAATTGTATAAGTGCGACCAAATGTTATTGCTTATATATAGTTTTATTTGTTGATAAAAGACTACGTCTGGATACACAATGAATGCATTTTAATACGTTCCACGGAGACACAGCTTCGTTACGATTTTATTATAATTAGATTATAGACGAACAAAACATTATACAATAAAATAAAATATATACTTTTAATTGCGTTTCTTTATCAGCATACCTTTTTGTAATAAGACGTATTATATGACATATGGGCGTATGTAAATAATAATTTACTTGCGTTTTTTTATCTCGTTTTTTTCTAGATTTTTATTTGTTTATCTTTTTTGTTCTTATCAAAATATTTATATGGCAGTGTACTTTGATATATTACTTTATTTGTTGTAAATTCAAAATTTTCTATTAATAACATGTTTGCAATCCTGTAAAAAATACCCAAATGAATTGTCTACTTTAGTACTTTATATAATGATATTTTGGATAGTAAAAAGCGACTTCTACATGGTATGCAGCAACAAACATACATATTTTTGTGCTACAGTAGCATTTTCCTAATGTATACTGTTTTATTGTTGCAATTTTTCTAATAGAAAATAAAATAAAACTAATTTGTTGACAATATATTTAGCAGATGGTGATTCGATGTATTCTGACGAAATGGTCACTGCCACAGCTTGCCAGCAAAACTTCCTTGTCGTTTTCAGGCACCGGTCGGAATGTCAGACGTTTGACTGTGAGGTGGTGAGCGGCGCTGAAAACACAAATATAGTCACTTGAAAGTTCTGATTCCACGTTTATATACAAATCTTTTGTCTTTTGGTAACATATACTACATTTTCCGACTGCACTAATATGCATCTATTTCTACGTTAAGTTTACAAAATTATGTTGGCCTCGAAAGGAAATATTGAAATCTGTTTTCTATTGTATTATGAAAATTTTTATTTAATTTACCACACAGAGTAATAAAAAATATGACCAAGGTTCGAATTTTCAGTATTGTTATACTAATGTAAGTCTGATAGGTATAATATTTTACTGTATTATGTTACAAACCTGTTATCCATCTCGTGCAGTAACTTCCATGCTCCGTTGAAGCTGTATATCCTGATTACCCCCGACTCTAAGCCGACGGCAAGGATCTTCTCCGCCAGTTTGAGCGGGGCGAAGGCCACAGCAGTTACCGACGCGTCGGGCAGCGCCAGAGCTTCGCCCAGCAGGCCGTACTCGCCCAGGGAACTATCTGATTTCGCCTCTTTTTTGGCCCATACACATACCTTTGAAAGTGTTAATAGTTAATATTATATTTATCTGCTGTTAAAATCACAGAAATTTATTTAAGTGAATCCCGCAAGTTCCTTCTAATGCATGAAACTTAGCGTGTCAGTACTTTAGTGACGAGATTTAATATTTGCGCCAAACCTATTTAAAGTTTATTGTTAAAAAAGCTGAATGAAGTTAGTTGTAGTAATTTTTAAACTTTGTGTAGACACGGGAAGCGTACCTATATTCTTGCGATATCTATTTAGAATAATGCCCTAGATCCACTGTTATAATGGAGGTATGATATTTTTAATAGTAAATTAATCAGATTTCGTAAGTCAAATTAAAATGTTATTTAGTAGCTGGGGTCGATAGCGTATTGCGAGGGCGTAGGGGTGGCTGACCTTTTAAGATAAAATAAAAACAATATAGCAGCATCGGCCAAACATGTAGGCCCACGTAAATATGAGATTAGGACAACAGCAAGATTCATTAGATGTGCCACCAATTTAGTAATGTTAAAAGTACAAAATTGTTCGGTTCGACATTTTGCGGCCATAAAAGTATTTATTTCAGAACGAGTAACTACATAAATGAAACGTGTAGGGTAGTTAGTTTTTAATTTGCGTTCTGTCCGCGTCACGTAGGTGTGTCAGTATCGTGTGAGGTCGAGAGCGCGGCGCGTGCTCCGCTGCTGCGCTCGATTTCAACTTTAATTTCGGTCGGTTCGCAGACAATTTGGTGGAAGTGTTTTGGTGATATAATAGACTGTCATCAACGTTGACTCCGAACATTTGGTTTCGGGAGCAGAACTCCGGTAAGCTAGATCTATATTTCCTTTAGAGTTTAGATGGATTACAATCGTTCGTTACTTTATGATTTCGAAATACTTTGATTGTTTAAGAGAGTTAACTCAAACTAGAATTGGTTGTGTAAACGTACAAACAACTACACGCACAAATGCAAAGGCCCAGACAAATACTATTGGCTTTATCAATATCTATCCATGCGGGTATTATACTTATTGCGTATTATTTCCTTAAGCCCAATTTACACGGGGAGAGTTTCTCGTGGCGAGTATCGTATGCCACTATGGCATTAACCGTCATCAATTATCGTGTTCTGACAATTTTTACACGATGCAACTTTTTTATATCCTTACGATAATCGTGTCTTCGAGGCGAGAAAACCTCCCCGTGTAAATGGGGCTTTACGTAAGGTCGAATCCGCGCGGATAGCTCGTTGTTATGGCGCCGCAGTTACCTTCAATAATAAAAAAAGAATTGTCACTTACTTTCCCATCACGAGATCCGGTGCTAAAAACGCTTCCATCATGCGACCACGCGCAGCACCAAATGATCCTAGAATGTACTCCGTTAGTCTTGTCCGTGCTGGCGACCTTATCAAACAATTTTGAACCCTGTCGCCTGCGGAATAGGGTCCATCGCCTGTCTCGGGAAACTGATAGTAGGTGGGTACTGTCGGGTGAAAAGGCTAGCTGGGTAACGGTTAGTTGATGGGATGTAAGCTTCTGTATTTGATTCCATGTTGAGGTTTCCCTGTAACAAAATAATTTGCATAAAATATGCATAAGCGCGCAATAGTCACTAAAATTATAGCATAAATAAACCGGCTAAGCGGGATGTAAAATGACAGCGATGTTACGTTTTGTTTAGTAAATTAGATTTTGGGGGTATAAAAGTATCCATCGTGGTTTATTATACTGCTATGTTTATTATACTACTAGACTGCCTCGGTGGCGTAGTGGTACTACGGTACGATTGCAAAGCTGAGGTCTCGGGTTCGAATCCCGGGTCGGGCAAAGTGATATTGGATTTTTCTATTCATTATCAGCCCGGAGTCAGCGATTTGTGCCCGATATGGCGATAGGCTCGCCCCCTATCACATCGTGGGACGGAATATACAAGGCGAAACGTGGGTGTTCTGGTAGCACCTCTGCCTACCCTTTCTGGGAAAAAGGCGTGTGTCTATGTATGTTATGTATGTGGTTTATTATTATTATTTTTTTAAACATTACACTTATCATATAGACCTGTGTTTATGGATTTCCTGTGGGTCAAGAGGGAGAGAGAGAGAGAGACGTACCATATAAGCACCGCAGCGTGTTCGGTACTAGTGGCCTTGCAGGTGGAGGCGAGGAGTGTTCCGTCGGCGCTGGCGCACACGCAGTACACCTCGTAGCCGTGCCCGTACAGCTTCTGCACCTCGGGCCACAGGGTGTTCTGCATCAGGGTCTCTTCTTTGGGAGGCTCTAGAATTAAAACATAGGTGTTAGGGTAGTTGGGGAAATCAGGGAGAATTTTGAATAGTGGCTTCTTGAGGCTAAAGATAGTGAAAAATATTAGTCCATATGTGTTTTGAATGGAGTTATGGGTGTGTTTTGGGAATTTAAGAGTTCACCAATATCTTGACTTTAGGCTTGATGCGGTTGAAAGATTTGACGAAGCTTTGGATTTTTTGTGAATATTCCCAGTTGTGCAAGTTTGCACACGATGTTTACCCTCAGCGTTTAACTCTTTAGTAACGGTGCGAAGACACCTGACACACGTCATTGGCCATATGTATAAACGCTGCTATAAATGTTTTGTCTTACCAGTCATGTCCACCGGTACAAAATATCCGTCATTGTCGTCTCCAGAGTCAGTTATGTCGTCATCTCCAGGGAATACTGCTTTATTCGACAATCCCAGGGATGGCACTGAAGCTCCTTCGGCACCTGTGACAACCATATTAACACGTTTACTGCGACGCACACATACGGTGTGTTAATTTCTATTGTCGCCAAGCGAGATACTGTTGACGGCACGACTAGAGCATTATTTAATAGGTTTAGAGCATAAATACTTCAAAATTTCGATTCATTTGTATGATAAAACACAATAATTTATATTTTTCGTGGTCTTGACTGTATGAAAGGGATATGCCGCGGTATTAAAATGTAAGATCTAAGTTCGTCAACTTACCAATGCAACCATCTGTGGCCAGTTCATCACCGGTGATGTTCTTGAAGTTGGTGATGAAGTTGTGCGGCGCGACGAACACCCTGATCACCTTCTCCTCAGCTGCTGAGGCGAAGGTGGTGCTCGAGACGAGGGCTAGTGAGGCCATGTCGTACCCGTGGACTTGGGGACGGGCCAGCTCGTGCCATTCTGATGACCCTGGCGGAGGAATATACAAATAGCAAAATTATTACTAAACTGATCCATTTATAAAGTATTATCAAAAATAGTAACTTAAATTGATCATTTTGTTTTTGCGTGTTTTTGTGTTGATCCTGGCTTGTAGAAATTGCAGTGGTAGATGTAATTTGAATTATTTCGAGTCCCAAGTATCATTGGGTTTGGTTTCCTTAAGAATCACTTTGATTACAGTGAGTGATAAATGATGAATTCATGCGACTAAAGCCTCTTTAACATCGTTTCTCGCGGCGAGAATCGTAGGCAATTATCGCATGATATAACCGCCACAGATTATCGTGTTTACAAAAACGTTAACACGATGCGCCTTTTTTTATATCCTTACGAAACTCTCCCCGTGTAAATGGGGCTTTAGATAAGTGAAACTAAATATTTCATTATAGCACATTCAATCATAACTGCTTATAAGGTAATACCTTTTTAGTTACAGTTGAATTCCAAATTGGTTTATCTTTCAGGATTCATAGTGATAACAACACTAGTCTAGTCTCAAAATTTTAAATAACCCCGTAAACATACCATCAGACTTGTTCCACGGCGCGTGCAGTCTAGTGGTCTGGTCTGCGGACACGCTCATGATGTACCGGCCCTGGTGCGGCTCCCAGCCTACGTCCTCCACGGCGTTGTAGTGACCACCACACACCACTGTAGGCTCCCACTGACCTGTCTCCTACAACAAGGGCATACAGGCATCATTATGACTCCTGAGTCGTAGGAAGTCGAATATCCTTAATATAGGTCTCCTCCTAAGGATTTCTATGGCGACTCGTTAGAAGTTATCCAGCGAGGATGATTTAAAAATAAAGCACTTGATAATAGGCTATTTGACTATGATCGAATTTTAAAAATATTTTGCGTTTATACACAAATATCATTAAAACAAAACATTTATGGGAAAACAGTATTAAAGTAGCTTGTAACATTAGGCAAATATTAATAATTTAGAAAAAGAGTGGGGGTGCAATGCGACATATTGCCTTCTCTTTCACACGCGCTCACTGTAATGCATATTAACACATGAGGTGAAATTTAAATAAAGTATTCAATATTGAATTTAGACACAATAATGCAGGCTTGCTTGAAACCGGACATACAAAAGAACCCGAATATGACGGCTATTCCATCTTGTAGGCGCTATTCAGGCAGATGTAAATAAACTACCAGCTACATTATTATTCAATCTGTTATTTTATTTAACAAGCATACAAACACAACAGTAAACAAAAATCTTACCTGACATACTTTCCAAATGTGGAAGGACCCGTTATACCCGTGGCCCATAAACGAGGTTCCGTTAGGGCCGAACCTGCTGCCGTAGAAGCCGAGCCCGTTGCCCCCCACCTCGCCGACCCGGACACACTCCGTCCACACCCCCTCCCCCTCGCCAGCGCCTTCGTCCGGCGAAGACTCAGGCTCCCAGATAATAACCGTCTTGTCAAGGGAGGATGATAGCAGGCGGTATACTGGTTTCTTGACGCCATCTAGCGAATCAAAGCAGTGAAACTTTTTCAGTTACGTTAATATTTTCGATTTATTCTTGATGTCACCTTGAGAATTAAATTAAGGTTAAACTTTTTGAAGTACTTAAATATTTTTTATTTATAAATAAACCCATATACAACGTTATTTTAGTTTACTACAAAGCCGGAAGTAGTTTGTTGGGTATTAGTAACATAACATATAATTTTTACATAAATATTATTTTACTCCAAGGGGATATTAAAATTTCGTGAAGCTGGTTAAGATATTGTTCATTAATAAAAATCAGGCGGGGGGTCTGTCGCTCAACGATACCCACAAATACAGCTGGCCGGTAAAAGTAATTTCTTCCCGCCCGCAGCTCATGCACGTCTCGCGCGCTTCCTGTGGCGGCGCGGGGCGACGTCGCGGCGCGTATGATCTATCAAGTGTCAATAAGTCACTCCGGAAGTGTTGGCGTACGCATATTTTGTAATTTTGCATAGACGATGTCGCGCACGCGCCGATTTCGCGAGGTCTTTTCTTTACAGCGACCTTGAATACACATATATTATGTTGCGTAGTATCGCGATTTGTGTTGTTAATGTGTCCGCGGCAGTGCGAAATTGAAGAGCATTTTGGTATACGCGTCAATTATATGATATACCTAGGGTATTTACATTTGTCTACAAAGCTTCCCGATTTGCTTGACGACGATGCTTAATAAAAACTTAATAATTTTCCAAATCAGTTCAGCCGTCTTTGTGTAATCGGTGAACATACACAAAAAAAGCCGCCAAATTGAGAACGTCCCGCTTTTTTGAAGTTAGTTAAAACAAAAAAAGTGTAAATAACTGGTACGTGTACACTGTGTTTTGCGTGTTGGCGCGAAATCAACTGCGCGACGGCGGCGCGCGCGTAATGCCATGCATCATTCAAGAATCGGAATAACTTATCGTAGCCTGTCCCCGCGTGAGTTTGCATTATATTACTATTATTAATTGATATTTTTATGATGGTTTATTAGATTTAAGCGAATGTTACACTGTACTGTACTGTATCAGCCCATACGTCACACTGCAGGGCACGAGCCTCCTCTACAACCGAGAGTACCATTGAGGGGGGATAGGCCACCACGCTGGCCTACTCGGTCTTTACATACCATAGAAATTCTTACACTTCTCTCATTCTTTCCTCACGATGTTTTCCTTTACCGTTATAGTGCGTACTGTGTGGTGATTGACTATCAATACACACATATCTCCGAAAAGTCTGAGGTGTGCCCTGAGATTTGAACCCGCGACCACCGTCAACATGTTGGCAGCCGCGTCTGGTCCGTTTACTTACAAGCAACCACGTACTTTGAATGTTGCACATTGAAATAAAACTACATTTTACGGATTTTATCGCGATTGGATTTTTGTTTACAATATTAATCTTCCCGACGTTTCGCCCACTTTACGGCTTTGTGATCCGCTCCGTTTGTTAAAAAATAGTTTTATTTCAATTCCATATTTGTATCAAATCTTTTATACTAAAGTCTAATTGGGGTATGTCGGCTTTATAATATACAAAAACTAACCTTGTATTCCTATGTTATGGCAATTGCACTTATGCAGTATCTTATTTTGTGCTTCTCAGATACTATCATGGACTGTGCAGACCCACAAAACCCACATATGAAACAAATATTTATTGATTACACAATTTTTTGTCACAAGATCGAAGCTCGGGCCTAACAGATTTGCATACACTCAAAGTACATACTCACTACATAACCTAATGAGAACATAAGTAAAGTCTGTCGAACCTGGGTACTTGGTCCATAAGAGCCTGGTCTCAGGTGAGGATGTGTACATCCTATTGTTAGATGTTATGCATATGTATAGTCTAATTGTACTTTATTAAACTTGCCTTCATATTTGTAAGGGTGCCACTGCACTCCATACACCCAGCCTTCATGTCCAGAGAGCACCGCCTCTAGTTTCACAGCCCAGGGCTTGCTGTGGGCTTCAAACACTTTCTCCTCCACCTTGATGCCAACAACGGGCCGGTCCACGTGGGGCTGGATGCGCCACAGACGGACGTACGTGTCTTGAGACGCCGATGCTAACATTATTGTGCTGTCATCTATAAATCATAAAAGAATTAAAGATTAGTAGCCACACTTAAATTAGATAGAATTTAGATCACATTCGACAGCCCCTGTGGTGCAGTTGGTTAGACGACGGCTGCGAAACGAGAGGCCGCGGGTTCGATCCCCGCATCGAAACAAGTGTTGGTGTGAACCACAAGAATTTTTTCGGGTCTGGGTGTTTTTGAGAAAATAAAGTCTCTCGTAGTTTCTGATACCGACGACACAACTCGACTATGTTTGAGACTATTGGTCGTATATAATATTTATTTATTTATTCATATTCTATGGTCTCAATTATTTTCTTAATACTTAAAATAAATGACGCAATAGTATTATAGTTTAATTCTAGTCTATGTAAGGTCTGAGTACACTTTCAATGAATAGCATTAGTAGTTCTATTCCTCACAACACAGAGAGGAATCATAAATCTCGACACTAGACATTAATAGACTTTTTACAAAAAAGATCATCAGAATCATGAATAGTGAAATCTCGACACAACATTAATAGACTTTTAACATAAACAATCATTAGAAATTTCATAGAAATAACTGTATTAATAACACTTACCAACATCTAAAACGTCCATTCCTCTCACCCAATCCTCATGTCCCACCAACATGTGCACTCTGTGTAACTCATCGCCAGTGAACACATGTATCTTGTGATCATCTAGAGCACAGAACAGCATCGGCTTGTTGACTATGGGTAGCATGTGCGCATGGAGAGTGAGGCACAAGCCGGTTTGTAGACATATTGTCTGCTTGAGCGACACTGTACCTATACAGGCAAAGTAATGTATTGTTTAGTGTGTGTTGTGATTATTAAGGAATAATGAAAATTCTAACCATAGAAATTAGTTAATGTACTTAAATAAGTTTGTAACAAAATTGCGGCAACAGCATTGGCATTGCTCTATTCAATGTGAGTCAAAGTGTCAAAGTACTTACCACCTTTCCTCTCCCACACTCTAACAGTAGAATCTATGGATGCTGTGTACACAATGAGATCTTCCCCGTTGTACAGCCCATAGATACAGGTAACTCCTTCTCCATGGCCTGTCAAGGTGCCTGTGACCTTCCACTCCTTGTCCAGAGTCCATATTGCTGCTGTCTTGTCAGCTGAACAAGACAACAGCTCAGTAGAGTTCTGGTTTTGAACCCATTTCACCGAATTTACTTGTGATTTGTGGTGGCTGAGAACTGTTAGAGAATCTTTGGTTGTTCTTTTCTGTAATGAAATGGTTATATTTTATATGTTTTGTTGATTTATTGGTTTCCTATGGATATATACTTTTATGCTATAATCACATACTTAGACTATTTAAGTACACCTAATATCGAGATGTAATAGAGAGATCGAGATATTTTCGACAGCCTCCGTGGCGCAGTTGGTTAGAGCTGCCTGTAAAACGAGAGGCCGCAGGTTTGATCCCCGCACCGACACAAATGTTTGTGAGGCCCACAAGTATTTGTTTCGGGTCTGGGTGTTTGTGAGACCGAAAAGTCTCTCGAAGCTTCTGATACCCAAGACACAAGACTTAATTGATCTTAATGTGGGATCAGGACTATGTATGTGACTGTTGGGTGTATTTTAATATAACACAGCATAACAAGCTACCATGAAGCATATATGGTATAGACTTATAATAAATATAAGTTTGTTATCTATGTGAGAGTATAATTAGTGTTTTATATTAAGTAATATTGACACTAGAGCAAGCAAAAATAAAATTCAGAATATTTTTCACTCTCACTTTTTTCAAAATTGAAGGACAATGTTTGTACTTTACTCAAGTGCGTACGATTTATATGTTTTAAATATCTCGTAATTATTCATTGCAAAATATTTACTGCCTTTACATTAGTTTTTCTTTCGTTATAAGTTATAATAATATATTAATCTTCGACTCGCTTTTTTGTTTATTTGGTCATTGAGTTACTGCAGAATATTCTTATAAAAACTGCTATCTCAATAAGTTATCGATTGTCGCAATATTTAATTTATATTTTTGGTTAAATTACAAAAAGCAACACGTTAAAAATAAAAATTACCGTGTCATATATTACAACAGCATTTGTAGCCCCGAAACAAATAACACCATCGTTGTTCCAGTCAACTATCTCTGGCGAGCGGTTACACGCAACAGATGTGTACTCCTGTTGCACTTGGATCTTCATGTTTATTTATTTTGTATTTTATTTAAAGCAAAACATCCAGTATTTTTCGCAACAACATTAATTTTGGGGTTATTACTTAATGTCAATTCTTCTTCTTTAATCTTTTATAGTTAAAGATAAAGGCTGTAAGAGTTTACAGCCTAACCATATTCTTTTGCAAGAATAAAAAATAAGATATTTAATCAAAATAGTTGTTAAACTTGAACGATTTTAAATAGGTAATCATCATTATTAAATGTGTCATGTTTTGTAGAGTTCAATTTTGTTGAAGCTATTTGATATGAAGCGTTCGCTACCTTGTTAACCAATTTAACTAAAGAGATATTGTGCTCTGGAACGTGATATCATTTTAGCGGTAAAAATGACATTTGCTTGATGATAAAATGTCATGCTTTGTGTTTTGCAGTTGTGTTCGATTTCTGTGATAATAATTGATTTAAGAAATATACAGTTAATACAACCAAATAAAAAATGCCGGAAGTAATGATATCTGGGATTCCTGTCACCTTCCCATTTGAACCTTACGATGTGCAAAAGGCATACATGGAGCGTGTTATTGAAAGTCTTCAGAACAATACAAATGCTGTGTTAGAATCTCCTACAGGAACAGGCAAGACTCTGAGCCTTTTGTGTTCGTCGCTAGCATGGCTATTGGTGAAAAAAGCACAGTTGCAGATGAATGCACAATTAGGCAATTTTTCAGATCACAGTGCTGCAAGTGGATTAAGAGACACATTAAAAGCGGGTGCGGGGAAGTCAAAGGATAATACGACATGGGGGATGCCGAAAATTATCTATTCCTCACGAACTCATTCACAATTGACCCAAGCAATGCAAGAGCTGAAGAGATCCAGCTACAAACATGTAAAAGCAACTGTTTTAGGGTCCAGAGACCAAATGTGCATCCACCCCGAAGTTTCGAAAGAGACTAATAACATGAACAAGGTGCATATGTGTCAGTTACGGGTTAAATCAAGAACCTGCCACTTTTACAATAATGTAGAGTCAAAGAAAGATGATAGAACTGTGAAAGGTGATGATATATTAGACATTGAGGACTTAGTAACAGTCGGTAAGAAGCTAAAATGCTGCCCTTACTATTTATCCAAAGAATTAAAACAAGATGCCGATATAATTTTCATGCCATACAATTATTTGTTAGATCCAAAATCAAGGAAAGCCAATGGTGTTGAGTTGATGAACAATATAATTATTTTGGATGAGGCTCACAATGTGGAAAAGATGTGTGAAGAGTCAGCTTCTTTGCAGATTAGAACAACTGATGTTGCATTGTGTATTGATGAAATAACACATGTTATGAGATCTTTCAGTGAGGCTTCGGAGGAGCAGATGGACATAACAGTTGACAACAGCCAACCCAAAGATTTTACATGTGATGATCTGTGTATATTAAAGGAAATGATGCTGGCATTAGAAAAAGCTATTGATGAGATCAATATAGGACCTGAAGGCTCAACATACCCAGGAGGTTTTATATTTGAGTTGCTGTCTAAAGCTGAAATTAAAGATCATAACCAAATGTCAGTAATAACTCTAATAGAAAATCTCATTCAGTATTTGTCAACTGCCAGTGCCTCCCCATTTCAAAGGAAGGGTGTTGGGCTGCAAAAAATAGTTGATTTACTAAATGTTGTGTTCAGCGGCACAACACATTCTTATAAAGAAAGAGTTAAGTTGTGTTACAAAGTTCATGTTCAGATAGAGGATAAGAAGAATAATAAAAAGGCTGAAGGTTGGGGGGCATTGAAGCCTACAAATTCTAAAACAGCTGAAAGAGTTCTAAGTTATTGGTGTTTCAGCCCAGGGTTTGGAATGAAACAACTCTTAGACCAAAATGTTAGGAGCATTATTCTGACTAGTGGTACTTTGGCCCCTCTTAAACCTCTAATTTCTGAATTAGGAATTCCTGTTGGAGTCAGATTAGAAAATCCACATATTGTAAAGTCTAATCAAATATGTGTGAAAATAATAGGCCAGGGCCCAGATGGCACACAATTGAACTCAAATTATCAAAACAGGGATAATCCAAAATACATTTCTGCTTTGGGCAGAACAATATTGAGCTTCTGTAGAGTAGTTCCTGATGGCCTATTAGTCTTCTTTCCATCTTATCCGATAATGACAAAGTGCCAAGAAATGTGGCAATCAGAGGGAATTTGGTCAGGTATAAATAATATTAAACCAATATTTGTAGAACCACAGAGAAAAGACACATTTAATGCAATTATAAATGATTATTATTCTAAAATAAGTGATCCTGGTACTAAAGGAGCTTGCTTCATGGCAGTTTGTAGAGGTAAAGTGTCTGAGGGTTTAGATTTTGCTGATATGAATGGCAGAGCTGTTGTTATTACTGGTTTACCATTTCCCCCACTAAAAGATCCTAGAATTATTTTAAAGAAGAAATATTTAGAAGAGTTGAGAGTGAATCAAAAGGAATTCCTTTCAGGAGACGAGTGGTATTCCTTAGAAGCCACCAGAGCTGTAAATCAGGCTATAGGGAGAGTAATAAGACATAAAAATGATTATGGAGCTATATTATTATGTGATAGCAGGTTTAACAGTCCAAAATTGAAAGGTCAGTTGTCAGCGTGGCTGAGAGATTATATTAATGTATCCAATAAGTTTGGAGAGACTGTAAGTGAAGTGTGTAGATTTTTTAAGACTGCTGGATCAACTTTACCATCTCCTAAATTAAAACCATTACTTCCTCATGAGTCAAATATAAGTGCAAGCAGAGATTCTGGTACTACAAATATTAGTGGTGTGGCGTTTCCAGCAACTAACAGCAGAATTATAAAATCATCAGCTAAAAAGTCTTTGAGTCAATATCCTAACTCAAATGAAGTGTATGCTGACTTTTCAATGGATTTTTACAAGAATGCTCAATCATCTGCTTATGTGAATGAGTTTAAGCCTAAAGAGACCAAAGATTTGTTTAGTGCTATAGACAGTAGCAGTAGTAGTAACACTGCCAAATCTACTTCACAGTCTCTAGTAACTATCCATAAAAGGGATGCCGAAGACGTCAGTATGTCTATGGCAACAAAGAAAAGGAAATTAAAGATAAAGCCTTTTGGTTTTGAAGAGAATTTGAGAGATGAAGCAGAAATGATACCTGAGAAGGTTGCCCCAACTTCTTTGATAGATTTTGTAAAAGAAATTAAAGTGCTTCTACAAGCTGAACAGTATAAAGCCTTTCAACTGGCTATATCTAGTTATAAAAAGGAGGGGGACTATCCCAAGTTTATGAAAATATTAACGGAATTATTTGAAACTAGGAAAATGTTTTATTTATTCAAAGGCATGAAAAGGTTCTTGAAGGAAGATCATAAGGCAACTTTTCAAGAATATTGTGACAACATAAAATTCTAGTGACTATGTTAGATTATAGATAGATCTGTTCTTAATTTATTTGTATAGAATAAAAAATATATTTATGAAACCAAATCACTGAAGTATTAGTTTTCAATGTCAATTATTTTAAATAGGTTTTTAGTCCACATTGATATTTTATTTATTTATCATAAATATGTGTGGACAATACAATATGAACACTTCTTTATGTGTTGAGCACATCATTTTTTTTTGCACATTATAGTCTAGGCATGTTATTTACTCAATATACTTAAAAAATACTACATATACCCATAGGTAGGTAGTTGATTTAATTTATAGTCTGTTTTACTTTGCTAGATGAAAAGGAAGGAGATCAGAGTCATTTTTAGTAACTACAATTTATTTCTTAAAGTCTTAAAATACATTCTTAGGGGCTTCATTGATCTTATTTGCAATCTCAACTGAATTAATCCTAAGCATAGTTTGTTGTGCCCTCTGGAAGTTAATTCTCATAAATTGCTTCCTTCTCTTTTTCTTGAAGTGTGTTCTTGTGTGGGACAAGCCTTTAGAAATGATTGTGGCAGTGACAGTCACTAAACCGGGCTCCACCAATGGTCGGCCAATGAGAGAAAAGTCTTTGGTAGCTGCCAGTAGAACTTTGTCCAAGGTAATCTTGTCTCCAATGTTAGGAGGCCAGTATCCTTCCACTACGAGTAGGTCTCCATCAGTAACGCGCCACTGTTTGCCCAAAAGATGGATTATGGCAAAGCTACGACTTGCGTTTTGTTCAATCAATTTGTTACATGTAGCAATCACATCTTTTGAGGTTTCTGGTACAGATTTGTCTTCTATAGGCACAAGGTTGTTGATGAATCTTGACAGTACACCAGCTAGAACAATTGAAATACTGTGATTTTGCGTCTCATAGAAGGTTAATTTTTAACGATATAAAAACATACCTTGGCCGCTACTGAATACATTGGTTAGTCTTTGTAAACCAGCTCTTATCATAGCCATTGTGATATTTATTTCATTAAAAGGCTAAAATAGAATTTAGATCAAAACATTATTATGACATAACCTAAAAGCTGTTACAGATAACATAACCAAGAATGACTTATTCGTTCAGAAACATGTCAGATTAAAAATAATACAAAATAACAAAATACCAAAAAATATTTATCATTGTCTATCATCTGAAATAAATACATAGCCTACGACAATAAAATCATTTCGGACGCCCTAATTTAGTAGATGAAAATAAAATCGCGCCCGACAAGAAATTAAATTGATGAACCACGGACTAAGCAGTAAAAGATGAACCAAGTTTTTAACATGTCATAGGTAAGAGTCAAGAGGGTAGTAATCGAAGGTATTTAATAATCTCTCACTACTATGAGTGAGAGTAAATTATATAAAAACTATTTTTAAAGAGAAATATTTTATTCAAAAAAGCGGGTGCGTGTAACATTGAAATCAAATCTAAGAAATTTACATACTTTCGGTTCATCGTGTGGTGTATTTATGTTTTGCGTAATAACATAGACTACTATGAAAATACACGTTGAGTTAATAACAGAAGGACAGTTTTGGTTACTGATAACTATCTTGGGAATAAGTAGGCATTGAAGAGTTTCTATCGTTTTCAAAACTAATAATATCATAGGTACATATTACAGATGTCAGATTTTTTAATGAACGATGATTAATGTGAAAATCACATGCATGCCAATTTCTTGTTTATGTCACAACTTTAACCTTGCTACATCCCTCTACATAGTCGGCTCAATATAACACAAATTAAATTAATTAAAGCACACACACAATAATAGCATATTTTGTGCATTGTACAGCATACGACAAGTCATTTCCAAAATCTCACATGTGAAGTCACGCTATGAAACATAGCGAAACTAAACGAAAATTTTAATAATATTAAAAGATATAACATTCTTTCAATTCCTTCAAGAATGTAAACACTAAACAGGAACTTATAATTTTTTTACTAACGCCATCTATCAATTTCCAATGGAACGCATTAGTGTTGATTTAATTTGGTTTACAACATGGTAGGTGGCAGCTTCATTGAACCATCCAAATTGCGTAGACAGAAATTGCTTTTCAATGACTTCCGACTTCCTTCACGATTTTCCTGTACCAATAGACACGAAAGAACTTACAGGCTCATATTCTAAGCTTATGAATACTATTTATTTTTGCTAACTTGTATAGTAGCACTACTTATAGTAGTAACTAGTACCTATCTACTTTTGCGAATCATATAAAAATGTATAAACACTACAATGTTTATCGAGTCGATAACACAAATTCTTGTTTTTTGTTGGAAAATAGCTCGTCTTTTTATTACTCCGCCTAGTTTGAATTCGTAGATATCGTCCCAGAAAGGGTTATGTCTGACTTTTACTTTACCAAAACTAGTTACCTAGTTAAAATATTCAGTGCTTATATTAAGTACCTAACTTACAAAAAATAAACAACTTGTTGGAGTAAAAATTTATTTTTATATATATTTGAGCATTTTCCCGCCAGTTTGATACGTTACAGGCTGAAATTGATCGGTAATCGTTAGCAGGTTAATTTGTGGACCCGATTTTCGTTGAAAGTCCTTAAAAATAATTAAAGACCTTAAGGGTGGCTCGGAAAATGGGAGACTTAACTGACCATTATAAAAATCCTTCTGTTTACATTTATATCGGATCAGTGGGGAGCACGGCCTGAATACGCTACCATTATTGGAGGCGACCCTTGCTAGGCAACGCAATTTATGAGATAATATAAATATAAACATATTTGTTGATGTTGTCATGTTAATAAATTATGTTCTTTACGTTGTTTGTTGTTGCCAATGTGAGTTGGGCTCTTCCGTAAAGTATATTGACTATCCTTGGAGATTTCAATTTTTTTCGACTTACATATGTTTAGATAATTCATGAAATTCTTGTCTCAACCAACCTGCAGTCATATCCATTTATTTATAATAATAGAGAAAGTAAAATTGAGTTTTTGTAGTTTGAGAAATAATATTTCTAATCAAAATATAACCATTTCTTATATTTACGGATAAGTGACCACGAAAGTGATCGAAATGTCGGGAAGTTATAAAAAAAAAATAAAGAATTATTTTATGTAACTCATGCGATTTTTTATAAGCTTTTTTATACTTATACTCAGCCTATAGCCGCCCACTGCTGGACGTAGGCCTCACCAGGCAGTCGGCAACTATACCAATCTTGAGCAGCCTACTACTACTTTTTACAGATGCACTGTAACATTGATTTCAATACGTTTTATTAAGGGTCTTTGCTCATCAATTGTACTAGTCTTTTCTCTGGTGACCAAAGTGTGTTTGATAATCAGTAATTTTTATATTGTTGTATTTTAGTACCGGCAAGATAGCAAGGGTCTTACCTGATTATCTACAATATTTGAGGAAGCTCAGGTGCGTGATAGACCTTTGAAGATTGAAGACGTTGCGGTGAGAGAGGGGATTACTGAGTGAGTGTCTGTTAGTATTACTGAATGAATGATATTAAGTAAAGCATCTCTTTGTACTGTACGTCGCGGCGTTTTCTGTAAGGCACCGCTTTGGTTAAGTCCTCAGATTTGTACTTTGTTTATGACGTAGCTAACGTCGTTACTGTACTACGTGTATATTTATCAGCTTTCTACATACTCTCCTACATATTTTTTGAGGGGAACCTGGATAGTTATTTTATGCATACGTATAAATATTTCAGCAGTATTATTGCTTTTTACCCTGTGGATCGGGGATACAAGAATTCCATCACGGTACCCCATGCTCATCGTAAGACGCGACCTAAAGCGCTTATCAGGGACGCTGGGCACACTGCGCCCTCACGTATAAGACTCGGAAATGGACGACAGAGTGTGTGGCCTAGTCTCTGTCGTAGACGCCCATAACATCTTAAACGGGCGTCCCCAAAAACAGTCGTAAGTAGGGGGCATCCGAGCCCCCTATAATAGGAGGACCAGTAATTGCTTTACGCCGGGCGGTTACGCGGTCGTAAATCGGGCGCTTCTCACCCTGGGATGTCCGGTCCCGCCCATGGTGCGTATGACGGTAACCGAGGGGTTCTTAGGCAGTATACTGGCGTAGGTTTAGGAGGGGACCCGGGTCGGCCACAACATCCGCAGCGTGCCGGGCGTGAAAGCCCGTGACACTGAAATACTCCCTTTGGCCTTCCCTGAGGTACTGAAAGAGAGGCTTAGCGGCTTTTACTCTTGCACACGAAAGTGCCACTGTGTGCCCTAGAAAAGATGTCGGGAAGAATATGTCGCGGTTTTTAGTTATTGAGCCCAGCGCGCGGGAACTCCGCCCTTATCACAAAGATTTTTATATTGGGTTGCTAGGGGGGGGGGGGCTTTCACACTGGTCAGCTGTAAAATATTACAAATATCTAGTATGAAGTCATTAGCTACAAGTAAAGGAGAGATTATCTTATATCTTTAAATGAGCAATTCTTGTATATATATATATATATATATAATTGGAATCTCGGAATCGGCTCCAACGATTTTCATGAAATTTTATATATAGGGGGTTTCGGGGGCGATAAATCGATCTAGCTAGGAATCATTTTTAGAAAATGTCATTTTATTCCACTGTCCCAATGTGGTGCCGGTATAAAAAAAATCATGATTCGAATCTTAGACCCCCTTAATAATTTTACGTACGGAAAATTGATCGCTTAATTAGAACATGAATTACTTTCATTTTAATTGCTTAGGTACAGATGCCCAATCTGAGATGACTACGCAAAATTAGCGTTAAATGAATCCCAATAACAGAATGAAATAATATTTTTAATAAACTCGTATGGGCTGGGTGTTGCCGAAGCGTTTCCTCGTGTTAAGCGGCGTATTTACTCAGCTGGACTGTGATCAATTTCTCCGTGTGCAATGTAAACAACTTGCTACTACAAACAGACACTTTAATTTAATTTCCCGGTATTGATTACATATAGCTATTGGCAATTTTAAAAATCACCATCGGCCGTTTATACTCTTTCATGCCTCGGTGCTCGTGTTTTTCCGCCGGCCGTCGGCTGTATCCGGCGGCGTCTGGGGCGCGTTGCCATGGCGACGGGCGGGCACGCCGCGCTCTCGCTCGCGGCCGCGGCCGAAAATAAACACCACGAAGCCTACCGGGACACTCTCGGTGCACGCCAAAATGGTACCTATAGGGCTGGTCACGTGACAACGAGCTCGCACCGAGCCTGCCTCGCCTCGCGACATGTCGCCTACACGAATGCCTTGAACATACCGTGTAGACTTTCTATGGGAATGTCGGACAGTATTCAATGATGAGTGTTTTCAGATAGAATGTAGGTGAAATATGGAAAATATGATTTATGAGTAGCTAGAGCGGGCGTGTGGCGCGCGTTTTTCCACGAATTCGGGTAAAGTTGCCGGGCTCGGGCGCGCCTGGGGCGGGGGAGTGTCGGCGGCGTGTGCGGAGCGGCGGCGTGCGGGTGCGCGCGCAAGGCTCCCGCGTCAGTCGCTGGGCGGCGCGCGGCCCGTCGCGGTCGATACTGCACGCTGCCCGAGCACGGCCATGTTGCGCGACGCGTGCACGCGCGGCCGCCCTCCCCGCGCTGCCTCCGGACTCTAGTGCCCCGCACAGCGCGCCTCCGCCGGCAGCGGCGCCCCACGAGCTTTCGGTCAGTAGCCCTGGCCGAACCATGTGTATTACGTATGTACCTATCTCACCACCTGAAAACGGTGCCGCGACGTGACATGCGCTGATGCACGCTACGCCGCCTGTCAGCTCGTCTGCTCACGGCTGACTGCTGACGGCTGACGGCTGATGTGCGATACTCAATTGACGGCCGAGTGCGTCGAGTAGGGTGACACGGGACACGACAGTTCGGGTGCGATTGTTACTTGATGCATTGGATCGGGATTATGTGGACAGATAATTACGAATGAGCCGCATGCTGCATCATGCGCTGCCGGATCACGTGAATGACGCGCCTTAATGTCTCGCAGCGTGTGTAAGTAAGACACGACGGCAAACGCACGCCTCTTACATCGACGCTGGCTTATATACGAACCAGACGTACATTTACTTGATGTTACGGTATAAAATAGTGATTGTCTCGATTTGAGAATGTCCAAGTCTTCAGTAGGGTTGATGTTCCAAATACATGTGTGTGCAACGCTGATGCTGAATGTAGGACACAACACGAAGCTCGTAAGAAGTATTGTGGCACGCGTGCGCCACCACACCATGTTTACCTTCACCGGCACCGCTTTCAAACATTAACTCGTAAATTACTTTTACACGTGACGTAAAGATCACTACTCCGTATAATTGCATACGAAAATACAACCCATTAATAAAATGTAGAGATTAATGAACAGTTTTATTATGATAGAGTTGGTAGAGATCAATCAGTCACATTCAACATTGCGATACTCGAAGTTACTGTAATGAATTAATATATTTCGCTCTATTAAGCATAGGTAGAGCTTAATGATATCTCATGGTATATTTTATTACTATTTCAACGTAATTCATCACATGTCAATTCCAATATTTTTAAGGTTATGTATTCATACTCTACGTAGATTAGGTGGAGCCAGAATTGGGATAGCTGAAGGCTCTATCTTACCTTGATACTGTACGATCTGCGAATGTCGATGTCGCAATTACGAAAACGTGTAGGTTTTGTGTTTACGCTTTGAAATTCATTGAGTTTTAGTTACAGACAATTGTCTTTCTTTTAAGTATATAATTGAATATATTATTGTATCTTGTTTATACATTAATATGTATAGTTTAATAACAAGTCCTGTCATTAAAATGTTAAATTTTGCGTATGACGACTTTCTACGATTGATAATGAAAAATATTTTGTTTCTCTTTCCCTCTCTCTTCAGCCCCAGTTCAATGCTGAACATAAACCGTTTCTTTTTCTAGTAAATTACAATCATATTTTAATATAAAGTTCTGATTTAAGCAGAATGTCGCTGCTTGTTGGTTTTTTACCCAATTATATCCAGCAATATAAATATGTTCTTGTCTATATTTACTTTTTGTGTAGTTTGAATAGCTTTTTGATTAATTAAATCATAATTCATGTGCACAAAGTCGCTGTTTTACGATAACATTTACTCCAAATCACCATCAATTTAATATAGTACCAAACATCACATACCATAGCGATTTGTATAAATTTCTATGGTATGTAAAAGTCCGCCAACCCGCATTAGGCCAGCGTGGTGGACTATATGGCCTAACCACTCTCAATCGTACTCGCGATTGTAGAGGAGGCCCGTGCCCTGCAGTGGGTCGTATATGGGCTGATACAATACAAAAAAAAAAAAACATCACCACACCTTTCATGATGTTTTCATTAGTAATTCTAAGTTATGGAACGAATTGTACCTCAATAAATTAAATAAACAAACAACAGTCACACGTTAAGATTTTATAGTACGGACGTGTGACCGTTCTCGATCTTGCTTGTCCTAAAATTCCTCCGATAAGACTGCCATTACTTTGTTTAATAGATAAAATTACTTACCACTCGCTGGTATACTTGTAGTAGTGGAATCTAGATAGGTGAATACGTGTTGCACTGGAGCACTATTCATCAGCACGTCACGTTGACATGCCAGTAAAAAAAATCGTAGTCATTTATTTATTAGGAATTATTTTAAGTTATTTCTCTCGCCAAACAGCAGTGTAAATGCACTGTCGTGTTCCGGTTTGAAAGACGTTGTAGCTAGAGTAACTACTGGATATAATCAGACGTAATATTTAAGTATGTCTCGAGCGCAGTGGGATACCAAGCATTGCCTTGTAATTCATGGTGTTGTTTGGTTTTGCTACTGTCTATGAGCGGCCGTATCGCTTACCATCAGACGAATGGCATGCTTGTCTCGTTTATGAAAAAGAAGCTTTGTAGATAATATTAAACGTAGTAAACAGTAAAGAAATAACATATACTTAAAGACAATTATGAAATTCTCTTTAAGGTCAATAATTCAGCAACAGATAGGCTGGCATGGGCGTGTTGGTAGTCTATTTGGTTAGTAACGAATACTATTAGATGCATCGCTGATATATTACGTGAAAGTACAAAATATCCTAGATAAAACGATGGTTCAATATTCTCTCTAAGACAAATATTTGATAGACAAACAAATATTTATTTCCGATCAGTTGTACGATCGACGTGTCCCTCATGCCAGGTATCCATGACATGAATCTTTCTATAAAGTTTGGGAGTATCATATTAAAAATTTTTGAGTGTTATCACACATATATTTTGTAACAGAGCCTTTCCATATCCAGTTTAGTTTCAAAATAAAATAGGCTCGACCGGAATGATTTAATTAAAAATCATAGGAAACTAACAGCATTACTGTTTATCATAGCAAGGGTTCCCTGTACCCCCAAAAAACACCCTTTTTTTCCCCACTCCTATAAAAAATCCACAACGCTATCCAGCCATAAATATCTCAATTCTGAAGCGTAGTAAATAGGTTACACTATGATCCTGCGATTATCCAAGTCCAGCTTGCCTCTATATTTTATGACACTCTGGCTCTCACAGTATCGGTGGATCTTGGAACATAAACTACATTTTATCGCAGACAGCGCGTGTCAAATGGGCGTGCTGGGTATTTCGGACGTGCCGAATTGAAAATTTAAGTTTAGCTTTAAAATTTCTTAACTGTAACGTATTGGGAGTTTGAAATCGTCTGGACACGGGCATGTGAGTGGGTTGATTTGTAAATATGTTGAGAGTAAAACGTGATTAATGTTGGTATTATTTATTTATTGTGTTCATTATATAAAAATATATATTTTTAAATACAGATGTTTCATTAGAATATTTTGTAAGTATAGGTTGGTTAAAAAATGGAAACGGTTGAACGCGATGTTGCGTATTATTGCCATAATTATTTATTGATTTGTTATCCATTAACTACATACATTTTACAGACTAAAATTTGATTGATCGATGCTAAATGTTTTAGTTTCTGACATAGTCTATAATTCATTTGTACACCTTGGTTAAGGTTCTAAATTGTGTAGGTATATTGTTAAAATTATTTGAGAATATTAATAACACCATTGAATATTTATTTATACTGCAAAAATAAATACAAAAATATTTATGTCTAATGAAAGGCAGGAGACTTTAAATTCTATCTAAACTATTGTTTAAAACTCTCGCGTCTAGTTTTCCTCACAATATTTTTGTTCACGGTCAAAGCAAGGTAATATAATGAGCTATGAGTTCACACGTACCTCGGAAAGGTCGGAGGTGTGTGCCCCGGGATCGTACTCGACATTTTAATCTCGCCAGCGTAATAATAAATTGCAAATAATTTGTTATTGAAAGCACTTGAGCCAATATGTAATTGAAAATATGAAATATCTCAATTTGTCAGCTTTGCAGTTTAGTTAACAGAGCGGTGGAGGAAAACATCGCGATAAAAAGAAAATTTACCAGAATGTCTTTGGTATTTAAAGTCCGCCAACCAGCAATAGGCCAGCGTCGTGAACTATTGCCTATCTCCTCTCAATCGAACTCTCATTTTTAGAGGCATTCCCTACTCAAGCGGCCCGTTATGGCGGATACAGTACAGTACAGCACCCTAGTTTGGCCGAAAAACATAAGCAACACTTGTTATAAGGGATCAGGCCGGTTTACCCGTGTCAATCAATCCGTTGCGCTCTCCGCCCTAAGCCCTTCGGTAAGGTCGCACGTGGACTCTAATTACTGATGCAAGTTTTGGTAAATTCTGCCTTCGAGAATCTTATAGCTGTTTTTATTTGTGAGGCTGGTGTAGTTTTTATGTATGTTGCGGAGAGATTTGTCTATCTCTGTGGGTTGATAGAAGCTGTGAAACAAGAGACTGTTACTTGTCTCGCACCGATATAAATGTTTGTATGATGTGCATATTTGGCTCATGTTTGGGTGTTGTGGGATTGGAAAGTTGCTTGTAGTTTCTGTCGTTTTTCACGAAAGGTGAGTAACTTACTTTGGGTTTCCACCAACTGTGGGACTATTGCAAGTATATTAGTGTTGATAGGTATTTAAATGACGGAGAGGTGTACAAACAAGGAAAACTATATGTTTTTTTTTCCGTCAGGTCCGTATGTATTCATCAGATCTTGACCAATTTTTATGATAAATATACGCTTTGAAAGAAAAAAATAATTGTTTAAATCGGTTCAGGCGTCTTAGAGTAATCTGTGAACATACATAAAAAGGTAGCTCCTCCTTTTTTAAAGTCAGTTAAAAAGAGACACTCTTTGGTATTTTTAATGTATGGAAAGATTGCTTGACTACATTATAACCGATTCACTTGGATTGTTTTGTTTATTTCACACAAATCTGAAGCATTTCTCTGAAATTCCATTCCGCCAGCGAGATGGTCGAAGTTTTAACAATTTATAAGGTTCCCATTCTCCAGCTCTTCTATCTAAATGCTTCTTCAGCGCACTAACAATCATCTAAATGCTGTGATCATGATTTGACTTTTCATTAGGTTGCTCACTTGCCTCACAAATAAATACACATATATAAAAAAAAGGTATGACGTGAAATACGGAAACCCAGTTCAGTATAAGGGTTATATAAATATCAGTTATAATATTATATAAATCTCGCTTATCTGAAAGTATATGTTCGTGTGATATATGTAGTGGGACAATTGTGAATGTCTTTGTATGGCGACAAACGGTTATTATTCGCTGAGAATATTAGGAGTTTCCTTCTGAGATAATGTTTTTTGTATGTCTGTGTTTGTGTCGACATACAGTATAGACCACGGATATAAACAGAGGTATTCTCTGTCTACGACATAAAGCCTTTTTTTTACTGACACATATGATACCGTAATGTCATATGCGTGCGTGGTGGCCTTTTCAAATCCCAGGGTACACCTCTGACTTTTCGGAGTTATGTGTGTATTGATAGTCAATCACCACGCACTTTATCGGTGAAGGAAAACATCGTGAGGAAACCTGCATACCGTAGTGACTTTAAAGAATTTTTACGGTATGTAAGTTCGCCAACCCGTACTAGGCCAGCGATTAGACTAAGCCATTCTCTCGATTGTAGAGTAGGCCCGTGCCCAGCAGTGGGACGTATATGGGCAGATAAAAAAAATATAACATCATTTTGAACAGCGAATATCCACTTTGTGTTTTGTTATCCAAACACGACTAGTCGTTCAGTACTGAATAATTTATTGCCAGAAAAAGGGCATTAAAATGATTTGCCTCATAAGTCAACAATACGATGAAAAATTATATTACGCTGGTCTTGAGAATGTGTACGCCTTAGGACATGTTCATTATTTTTTGACGATTTCATAAGTAGCATTTTTTACCCTCGATACATACAATATTATAACATTATATTAGATGGACGCCAGAACTATACATCAGACTAGTAGGCATTTTACTATATCCTATTCACATTAATTTATTTTCCCTAATTTACCCACACAAGGGACTACCATCAGGTGTATTCCTGACACGAAATATATTGTAGTGAAAATGTCTCGGCCCCTGAAATTCTAAACGTACGGGCAACGTTCGGTACATCTGCACTTTCAATAGACGCTGGCCCCCGGCTGACGTCAATTTCCTTAAGCAAACAAATTCTAATTAAATTCACCGTTGTCTCCTCCACGACAGATCTTGAGTTCAGTATTTTTTGTAGGGCCGTTTTGCGTTCGGTATCTTGTGCTTTGGAGTTAAATGTTTTGGAAAATATTATTTTTATAAACAAAAAAGAATATACGATGAATTAATGAAAATAAATACAATATTGTACAAATAGCATCCTTATAATGTGAACCACAGGTATTTGTTTCGTGTCTGGGTGTTTGTGAGACGAAAGTCTCGTGTAGTTTCTGGTACCTATGACACAAGACTCAGGATTATATGACGGTTGGGTGTATTTATTTATAACTAAAAGAAATTGTAAAATGTAAAAAGTTTGCCAACCCGCATTAGGCCAGCGTGGTGGACTATATGGCCTAACCACTCTCAATCGTAGTTATCGATTGTAGAGGAGGCCCGTGCCCTGCAGTGGGTCGTATATGGGCTGATACAATACAATACAATACAATACAAAAAGAAATTCAGTCACTCTGAAAGTAATTGAATGGCTAACAATAAAAACATGATTCTATATCGTGATTCGTGACAATTTTTTTTACGTAACTCGTGAATACCAGTAGTAATTCGTATATAGCAGAACAAATATGACATATAATATAAGCATCCAAGCAATGTACGTAAATTAATAAATTATATCCCCATACGAACCACACACCAAAATCTTAACTTCGTAGCTCATGCGTAGCGTCGTCGTAGCGGTTTCGTAGCAGCTCGTAGACACTTACGTAGTAACCACTGATGATTTCCGGATGTCGCCAAACTGTTTGTACCACAAAATGGACTTGTAATGTTTAGTACGGTTTAATGTTACTTAAATAGTTTCATGCTCAGAGTTTGTGTTAAGTACTTGTAATATAATAATTGTGGTAGAGACATTGAATGTAAATTTCTTTGTAAATGTTGACCTATTTTTTGGTTATTATATGTTGCTATTTTTAAGACATCATAATAAGATTGGTATGCTTGTGAATGTCCACATTTTTATATGTATTGATAGTTGATCATCACGATATTTAGCGAGTTTTAAATCAAGTATATAGTGTGCAATGCCTGGGTGCCAGTGGCGAAGGGTGATTTTTTTAAAAAGGGAAGCCGAAGCTCAATACGCTAAATAAGTGTGTTTATTTTGTTTATACCTACTGGCCCTACATAGGGAAGACAATGCGACTGATACTTGATAGTAAACATAGTGCAGTCCACATTGAGTAGATCAACTTATTGTGAGATGCTTCACAGAATTAGCCCGAAACGCGACACATTTACATAATTTGTACGTGTATCCTTATATCCGGACGTTTGTGAATATCCAACCGCCAGCAAATTATTCCTCCGACAATCTCACTCACCAAACGAAACGATTGCGTTTCGTATGATGGCATCTACGTACTGCGGTCGTCAATTATATTTTAATATTTCCAATATACAAAAGTTGCAATGTCATCATGAGAAAAGTAAAAAAATATATTTTTAAACCGCACGTGAATGTAAGATTAATAAAGAAAAATTAATGATCTAGATACAATGCTAACAAGTACGTTAGCCGCGCTTTTATTAGTTGTATTATTAGTAGTCGAGCACTTCCTAAAATCTAAACAGTAACGTTATTTCCGAAATTGACAATCTAAACATGCACGTCCCTCACGATTATTAATTTCCATAACAACATAATAATACTATTAATATTTATGTACATTTTGTAATTTAAAACATTAAAAACTAAATGCGTGAACCAGCTAATACTCGTATACTGTCAAAATGTTAATACAACACTTACAAATGCAGTGATATCTACACAAATACACACATAAACACACAAAATGCTGAAGATTCACAGCATGCCTCCTGCTTTTTTAATAGAAATTGAACCTTAAATCATTATAAGTTTAAGGTACAATTTTGCGTGATTTGTTGCAAAATACACAACCATGTCACACCAATGCGTAACATGCAGCCGACGCGGACGGTCGGCGCACGGGCCGCGCCATTGTTATTCAATAAGCCGAACAATTTTGGCAGTAATTCGCCAGAGGTCGCAACGCGGCGCAATCTAATTACGAGTTTGCTATGCGCCTCCGCAGAAATATTTACCTATGTGGCCGACAGATGTCGTTGAATAAAATGAGTTTAGATATTACATAAATAATTTTGAAAAATTTGCTTGTTTATAGTATAATGATAAATTACAAAAGGTAAGCCGCGGGGAATCGAGTTATATGGAGCCTTCGCCACTGCTGGGTGCATAGATTTATGCTACAACCAGCAAAATAAGACTAATAGGGACCTATCCATCCCTTAGAACCTATACATACTTGCGACGTACCAAAAATAGCTGTGTCGGTTTTCAAATTGTAAAACAACTTACTCTTTCACGTCACAGTACTACTATATCATAAATAATATATTCTTTATGCCGTAAGGTTCAGGGCCCGATTCACAGATTAAGCAACCAACTTAAGGTTAGTATTTTTATTACAAAAATCCTACAATCTATTATTTCTTGCCCGAAATAAGCTCTTCGAAGTTACACATCTACTATTTTATGTAAAAATGATATCAATAACGCAAATACCCCAACAAAAATGTCGACAGAATATTGTCGAATGCACAAGTCATGCAGATATGGGGCATAAAGAATATCCCGGACTCGGCAAGCACATAAAGTATGGAGCGGTGTTAGAAGCCGCGCCGGCTATTCACTATTGTCAATGTGTTAACGTCTGTGATACCTTATTTATCTGCATAGATTTGTGTTTAGAATGTTGGGTATATAACTGAATTGGATGTTTATTTGGTAGATGTAGAGTCGATGTAGAGTCAACCTGGTTAACTCTCCATCGCTCAGGGTTTATACATTGGATGCGTCGGGTAGTCCCAAAACTAGTGCTATCTAAAGCAGTTTTTAATCAAATTTGTAGACAAATACACATATATACATATACAAATATTTTATTTATATTTTTTACAAATATTAATTGTATATAATATATACAATATCGGTTCATATAAGGGCTTCTGTCAGGCAGGGTCTCTTCTAATATTGAGATGCTTAGGACCGTAATCGACTATGTTGGCATATAGTGGATTGTTGAAATTTAAATACTTTTAAATTCTTGTGCAGATATGTTTGTTTTCACCATTTACTTCTACTACATTAAAACGTGCGTGGTGGCCTGTTGGTAACGGACCAGACGCGGCTGCCAACATGTTCACGGTGGTCGTGGGTTCAAATCCCAGAGCACACCTCTGACTTTTCGGAGTCATGTGTGTATTGATAGTCAATCACCACGCACTATAACAGTGAAGGAAAACATCGTGAGGAAACCTGCATACCATAGCGATTTGTATAAATTTCTATGGTATGTAAAAGTCCGCCAACCCGCATTAGGCCAGCGTGGTGGACTATATGGGCTAACCACTCTTAATCGTACTCTCGATTGTAGAGGAGGCCCGTGCAGTGGCGAAGGGTGATTTTTTTAAAAAGGGAAGCCGAAGCTCAATACGCTAAATAAGTGTGTTTATTTTGTTTATACCTACTGGCCATACATAGGGAAGACAATGCGACTGATACTTGATAGTACACATAGTGCAGTCCGGATTGAGTAGATCAAATTATCGTGAGATGCTTTACAGAATTAGCCCGAAACGCGACACATTTACATAATATGTACGTGTATCCTTATATCCGGACGTTTGCGAATATCCAACCGCCAGCAAATTATTCCTCCGACAATCTCACTCACCAAACGAAACGATTGCGTTTCGTATGATGGCATCTACGTACTGCGGTCGTCAATTATATTTTAATATTTCCAATATACAAAAGTTGCAATGTCATCATGAGAAAAGTAAAAAACTATATTTTTAAACCGCACGTGAAGATTATTAATTTCCATTACAACATAATAATACTATTAATATTTATGTACATTTTTTAATTTAAAACATTAAAAACTAAATGCGTGAACCAGCTAATACTCGTATACTGTCTAAATGTTAATACAACACTTACAAATGCAGTGATATCTACACAAATACACACATAAACACACAAATGCTGAAGAGTCACAGCATGCCTTCTGCTTTTTTAACGGAAATTGAGCCTTAAATCATTATAAGTTTAAGGTACAATTTTGCGTGATTTGTTGCAAAATACACAACCATGTCACACCAATGCGTAACATGCAGCCGACGCGGGCGGTCGGCGCACGGGCCGCGACATTGTTTTTCAATAAGCCGAACAATTTTGGCAGTAATTCGCCAGAGGTCGCAACGCGGCGCAATCTAATTACGTGTTTGCTATGCGCCTCCGCAGTAATATTTACCTATGTGGCCGACAGATGTCGTTGAATAAAATGAGTTTAGATATTACATAAATAATTTTGAAAAATTTGCTTGTTTATAGTGTAATGATAAATTACAAAAGTTAAGCCGCAGGGAATCGAGTTATATGGAGCCTTCGCCACTGGGCCCGTGCCCTGCAGTGGGTCATATATGGGCTGATACAATACATTAAAACGAGCGAAAGTTAACTATAAATACACACGTTAAATGTCAATGGTATGCCTTAGACTCAAACTCACAACCTCTGATTTGTAATCCACCCCACAGCCAACCAGTCTTAATTTCATTCAATAATTCCGTTCCATAATCAAATTATCAACCCCCAAAAAATATGTGTAAACAACCCTTTTAATCCTAATTGCGCTAAACATTGCGTGCTCAGGTAGCGAGCAGTTAAGAACTTAACTATAACCGTTTAGCGGCATTAATATAAACCTTTTACGTCCGGTTAATATGTAGGGTCGCGCCGATCACATCGCCAAAGGTTCAACCGTTTGATTTTAGTTAGAAATGCTTTTAACGAAAACATGGTTAGAAAGTTTTTATTGTGTTAGGCAGATTAGGATCAGACGCAACTGCCAGTATATTCACGGTGGTCGTGGGTCCAAATCCCAGGGCACACCTCTGACTTTTCGGAGTCATGTGTGTATTGATAGCCAATCACCATTCATCACGCACTATAACGGTGAAGGAAAACATCGTGAGGAAACCTGCGTATCATAGCGTTTGTAAAAATTCTGTGGTATGTAAAGTCCGCCAACTCGCACTAGGCCAGCGTGGTCGACTATATGGCCTAACCACCCACAATCGTACTCTCGATTGTAGAGGAGGCCCGTGCCCTGCAGTGGGACGCATATGGGCTGATACAGATACAGATATCTTAATCTGTACAAGTTCATACGTAGTTCAGCGGAGTAGTTAATTAAGACCCCGTTTGTGAGGTTGAGATCACAAATTCCTTACACACCTGGCACCAAATTTGTTTTTTGTTGAATTTAATTTTTTTATGCGGGGTTCGAACACACTACATTCAAGAGCGAGCATTTTTACCCAGTGTGTCATCGAGGCTGACCGATAAACACAGTCTGAAGTCGAAACGCAATATTCTTGCGTTGGTCACTTTTGGTTGGTTTTTGAACATTGTGTGTGGATGGTCGTTACCTGGATTTATGCCTATGTTCTACCCCTAAAGGAATAAAGGAATGCTTGTTACTTTACATGAATTTTGATAGCTTGTACCACCCCTCCATTCATGCCGACAAGTTTAAATGGCAGTGTAGATTCTGTACCTCAACAATACTTAACTTTTGAAATATAAAAAAAGATTTTTAGATATAAAAGGAGCAATATAGCTAACGTCCTGTTTAACAGCGTGTTCAGCAATTGACGGTCTCGTTAACCGTAGAGTATCAGGTTCGAATCACAGGTTTCGGCTGAGAGCATTCGACCGTTACCACGCCCACATCGCGATGGGGATGTTAGAGCTTTTACTTTCTTAAATACAGACCGTGGAGAAAATGTTTTGAAAATAAAATGCTCCTAACTGTGATAAGGGTTCATACTATCTGAAGATAGAGTATGTCGTTTTAATTGTGTTTGTTAAATAATTTTACGATTACTATTTCTTATTGTGGACACATTAATTTACTTATTAATTTAATGAAATGTTATATCTGTCTTCATACTTGACTGCCTCGGTGGCGTAGTGGTACTACGGTATGATTGCAAAGCTGAGGTCTCGGGTTCGAATCCCGGGTCGGGCAAAGTGATGTTGGATTTTTCTATTCATTATCAGCCCGTAGTCAGGAATTTGTGCCCGATATGGCGATAGGCTCGCCCCCTATCACATCGTGGGACGGAATATACAAGGCGAAACGTGGGTGTTCTGGTAGCACCTCTGCCTACCCCTTCTGGGAAAAAGGCGTGTGTTTATGTATGTATTAATTTAATGAAATGTTATATCTGTCTACATACTTTTTCGAGGACAGGATTATTGTTGTGTTATGTACATGAAAATTTTAATTTATTTCGATTCGAAACAGTATAAAACGACATATTATTTAAATTAGTAATATAAAATTCAACTGCTTTGTTGGTAAAAACATTTTTATTTATTTTCACATTCAAGGCTATAGTCTCAAGTAATCCCGCGTAAAGTCCTAGATATCTAAGATCACTACTCCGTACGGCCCAATCAATCAGTGAGATAGAGTGCGTGATTGGCGGTGACATGGAAACGTCACTCGTCAGCTGTTCCGACTGACCGCGGCAGTCAGCGGCACGCCCGACCGCGCCCACGCCGCGCCGCCGGCACACTGACCGCGGCAGACACAGAATGACTTAACCGACATTTCAAAAATATTGGGTTCAAAGTATAAGTGTTGTGTGTCAGTCTTAAGTAGTCTAAATAAATACAATTATTTCGCTTCGCGCTTGGTGTCGCGTCATGCAGTATTATGCTAAATAAAATGAAAATGCTTTTTTCTTAAAGTAATTTTTGTAGTAGTAATGATAATGATAATTTTCACAAACTCTATACTATTATCTGTAAGAGTAACAAGGAGAAAATTATCAAAATGTTTTACGAAATATGATGACGTCTTCTTACCGACGTCATATTCAACTAGAAGTGCTTAATCAGCATGTTGTTAGGTGGCTCTCTGAGGCGCTTTAATGTCACTTGTTTCATTAATTTTCTTAGAGATTCTAGCGTATCTTGGACATGTAGTTGTAAGAAAAATGTTGGTAATTGTATAATATTTGCATCCACACGTATAGCGACCAACGTATGTATATATATAGTTAAGGACCTGTAGTAGAGGCCCACGTGAGTGTTTCGTGTTTGTGGTTCTCCTGTGTTTCGGGATGCCATTGGGTGGCATAAATGTGTACTACCGAGAGGTAGGCGTCTCGTGTCGGTGGATACTCCATCTCAGTCTTTGTGGCGCAGTTGGTTAGCCTCTAGCTGTAAAACGAGAGGCCGCGATTTGATTCCCGCAACGAGACAAATTTGTGAGTGAACCGCAGTTACTTGTTTTGGTGTGTGTTTGGGGCCGAAAAGTCTCGCGTAGTTCCTGATACCCACAACTCAAGACTCGATCTTAGTGAAGGACTATGTATGTGACTGTTGGGTGTATTTATTTATTATTTATTTATCTGGACTGCGCTGCTTTTACCAGAAGGTGCTCTGTAGTCCTTCGTTGTCTTAACATTAAAAATAGTGTTAATAAAAAGAAAATACGAATGTAGTGCGCACTGAATTATGGTTACAGCTACTATTTCTTTTTAATAAATATACTTTTCGTTCGTCAGTGTTGCAAAATGATATTTTTTTGTTTTGTCGGATGGTATGGAATTACTCTGATTGAATTCTGTATCCGCTCAAATACAATGGCGGCACCAATTGTTTGTCCCGTGTTCTGTTGCGTTTTGTAAAGGAATAAACATTCTTTTAATGTTACTGGTAAATATTAATAAGAGATTTATAGGTAATTGAGCGATACTCAATTGGATAGTGGACCAAACTGCCAAGGGACAAGATCTTAATTGGACGAAAAGGGTAGATTGGTGTTTGCACAGTTTCGAGGGCAAATGTAGTTTTTTAAAATTAATACCTAACCTTAAAAAAATAACACTCACTTTTAAACTGGTTCTATTACCTTTGATACCATAGAAAATTGTATATTCCCTAAAACATTCCCAATAACATTACAAGATGAAATTGCATTACCAAGCCCCTAAACCCAATTTTTCCCCACCTATCGCCCCCCTAAAAACTACAGTGCATGTTTACACTGATCGAAGCGCTGACACAGTCACGTTGTTATGTACGGCTATACAAATAGGATTTAAAAACGCAGCTCGCTTGCGTCACGGGTGCGGGGGTGCGGCGCGGGGCGGGGAGCGGCAGGCAGCGGGAGGGGGGCGTGGGGGCGTGGGCCGTGACGTCAGGAGCGCGCCCCTAGCACGTTGCCTGTTCTATTTCGGTTCTGTTTAACGTATTGGTTTATCTGTATGGTTTATTATTTTATTGGTAATTATCGGGTGAAAAATAATTATCAATTTGAAAGGATTTTAATGTGGTACCGCAAGAATATCGGCAGTTAGAAACGTAACAATGACGATTTCCAAGCTAAAGATAATTTTATCCCCAGTACTAGTTATTCAGTTAGTCATTATTACACACACGCTCACAGATTTTTCCCGGTATGGGCCGGTAGAGGTGTCATTAATAGCACCTGCATTTCACCGAGCTTATTTCCGCCCCAACATCAGATAGGGGTGAGTCTATTCGCATGCTGGACACAAATTCCAGCCTAGCTACTCGTATGACACTTTCAAACAGAAAAACTACCACAATGTGAAGTGCCTAGTTTGTCTTATTCACCAAAGGAGTTTTAATAAAAATATCATCTATTTCACTAATATTACACATTATTTAGTTGAAAAAAATCTATGTGGAGTGAGGTAGAACTCTTTAAATGTCAAGTCGGTTAAATATAGACAGCTTTATGGCGTTGGCTCAAATCACTCAGTAATATAATTCTGTTGACAGATCTGATATCCTAGAAGCTAAAATACCCATGCCAGTCCTAGACCTCGCCCACGTCACGCGGGTTCGATAAATCCAATATGGCGCTAATTGCATTATTTACTTTTCCTGTTTACTTTTTTCACAACGCTGACCTTTGGACCTGTTTCGAAAATATACGTCACAGCAGGTTACCGATTGGTGTTTTTGTTTTTGATTACTAGCCTTAGGCTTTTTCCATTGGTCCTAAAAATCGCCGATGTATAACTTTCAGTTTATTTAAGTTTTTTTCTATTTTTCTTTACTACATGGTACATTATTATTGGTAAAATGCGGTGATGACATTACTTAGATTCTATTAAAAATATTAGGCTTAAATAAATAAATTACTCTGACTGCCTTGGTTACAACGCTGAAGTCTCGGGTTCGAATCCCGGGTCGGGCAAAATTTTTCTATTCATTATCAGCTCGGAGTCACGAATTTGTGCCCGATATGGCGATAGGCTCGTCCCCTATCACATTCTGAGACGGAACAGACAAGGCGAAACGTGGGTGATCCTGGTAGTAACCAGCAGAACCTCTGCCTACCCATTTTGGCAAAAAACGGCGTGAGTATGTAATAAATAAATTTACCTAACAGTCATCTACATAGCTCCGTCTTGAAACCAGGATGCTAGTCAGAAACTATTAGACATTTTTGGTCTCACTACACCCAAATCCGAAGCTAATGATGGGTCACACAAACATTTATCTCGATACGATCAAACCAGAGGCGTCAAATTTCAAAGCAGTCTTTAATTGCATCAAACCCGTGACGTCATCGCAACGTGCGTCTCATTCTAGTGTGGTTGATAATAATAACATAATAATAATCCGGCGCTTATACGTCCCACTGCTGGGCACGGGCCTCCTCTACAGTCGAGAGTTCGATTGAGAGAGTTTAGATCATGGAGATAGAGTGCCAGTTGGCAAACATCACATACCATAGAAATTCAATAAAAATATCCTCACGATGTTTTACGTCACCGTTAAAGTATGTGGTAATTTACTATAAATACCCACATGACTCGGAAAAGCCTGAGGTGTGCCATGGGATTTGAACCAGCGACCACCGTGACCGTGTCGGCAGCAGCGTCCGGTCCGTTACCAACAGGCCACCACGCACGTACTTTTATTTGAGAACAATTAGTGTAATCTATTCCAAAGTGAAGTAGCGAAATTCCACTAGCGAGCGTTCCTGGAACCTGTTAGTGCCCCGTTCCAGGCAAAGCTTGGATTGTATGTGTATTCCAGGAATATTTGTACAACACAATGATTTTAGAGAAGCTTATACGGTTGAGAGTATGTTCCGGGAAAACTGGTTGCATTGAGAAATAATTCAGTATGGAATTTCCATTCGAGTTTGTGTCTTTGTTACCTGAAACATTGTTATACATGTGTAATGTATTTGATTGTTGAATGATAAATAGAATTACCTGCCAGGCGCAGTTGTTATTGCATTGCAAAGCTGAGGTCTCGGGTTCGAATTCCGGGTCGGGCAAAGTGATAATAAATTTTGCTACTCATTATCACCCTGGAGTCAGAAATTTGTGCCGGATGTGGCGATAGGCTTGCCTTCTATCACATCGTGGGACGGAAAATACAACGCGAAACGTGGGTGTCCTGGTTGCACGTCTGCCTACACGTTCTGGGAAAAAGGCGTGAGTTTATGTATTTATTTATTTATTTATTTTATTTTAGAGAAGCTTACAGACAAATAACAAATACAAATAACTAATCTTACATATAACTATAGCTAATTACAAGCCTCCACCGATTTATAAACACATTGTTACCTCTTGTAATTCTTCTTATTAACTATGTAGTACCTAATATAATATATTAATATTGAAATAAATACTGACTTGAATTTACACTTTCAAACATTATATGTTCAGCCATAATTATAACTTGAGAAATATTCTTTTGTTAATACATGTTTAACTTTATTTATTTTTGTACAAAATAAGTCAATATCCATTTTAGGGTCTAATCCATTAAAAGTATTTGAACTGCGTATTAAAAACGAATTTGTTCTATAATTTGTATTAGCGGATGGTGTGCATAATAATGGTCTTAATCTAAAGCTCAGCTGATTGGTGCGCATCGATAACCCCGAGAGAAGGTAAGGACAGTCAATAGATCCTCTGGCCAATTTCATTAGAAAACATAAGTCGTTTATGCATCTTCTATGTTCCAGTGGAAGAAAATGATACCTCTTACAACGATGATAGTAGCCGGACGAGACTTGTTGTGCCTTAAAGTCTAAAAATCTTACGAATCTCCTTTGTATCTGTTCTATCCTAGCGATATATACATTGTATTGTGGATTCCAGACTTGTGATGCGTATTCCAACTGACTACGTACAAAAGAGCAATATATAATTTTTATAGGCTTCAGTGTTCGAAAACAAGCAGCAGTCCTCATAACGAATCCTAAGGATTTAGTTGCCTTCTTAACTATATGTTCTATGTGCTTATTAAATAATAGTTTTTCGTCATGTATGACACCCAAATCCTTACTCTCCGTAACCTTGCTAATAGGATTGTTGTAAAAGGTATAATTAGTGCTAATAAAATTAGTTTTCAATCTAGAAAATGTGATGTGAAAACATTTGGAAACATTAAGTTGAAGTTTGTTAGAAGAGCAGTAATCTGAGAACCTATCTAGATCTTCTTGTAATTTAGTAGAGTCCGAGGCATTGACTATAGGCTTCAAGATTTTCATATCATCCGCGTATAACAATGCCTCAGAGTTCAAGAAGCACGATTTCACATCAGAAATATATATTGAAAATAGCAATGGGCCAAATGATAGCTGATATGATGGGTATGTAAATGATAGCTGATGATGGTGGTTAAGATAACAACTAAGTAGTTAAGAACGCAGCATAAGAATTCGCGTAAGTAGTTCGAGTTTCGGGTTCAGTTAGAACATATCTGATTTCATACTGGCTGGCATAATTATCTCGATCAGTGAAAGATATTGTATTAGAACTGCATTCTTCGTTCGAGTCAATAGCTCAAGATTATTTCCACTAAGGCTCTTACAATTTCCCAGCCCAGTAGGTCGCTATACTTATGGCAGCATCTGTATTCTGTAGCCTCGATGATGTCCCTTCTTGTACAGCGGGCACATCAATAAGTGTGATATATTTTGTTCTGGGGCGCCACAGAACTGCACTGCATCTACTTTTGGCGCCTTGTAGCATCGCCCTACTAACAAACACAAAGATCATTAACTCAGCTCCCTCTGCAGTTAACTATATCCAGCCTTAGTGGAGTGAAACATCCCGAAATAGACAAGGGCATCGTATTCGCTGCACTTTCGCAGTTGAAAGTGAAAACGGGCGGAAGAATTTATTTTTAGATGGCACTCGAATAAGTTGCTGCTTTCCGCCGATTTTAATATTACCTCGAGTGGTAATTTTAAATTTGCGCCGGCATTTTTGTCGCGTTTTCGCCGCCGGTACCGATGGAAATGTACGTTTAAATAGCTCACTGGATTGTTGCAAATTGAAGATGATTTTTGATGTGTGTTTACGTTATTTGGGTCATGTATTAATGTATATGCTTGTGTATAATATGAAATCTAGATACAGTATTAGAGATGCATCTTAGGTGTTGGAAACTGTAGAGATCCTACTTATTTGTTAGGCGACTTTTGGTCTAATGTGTTAATTCAGTCTAATATCTGTTTAAGTAGAATTTTTATATCGTTTCCTAGCCCTTCGTTACAACCATAGTATAATGGTTTCTTAGATTTACGCGAATGTTACACATTGAAATAAAACGAATTCTTACGGACTTTATCGCGATTTTAATTTAATGTTAATTTTTTTTTATTTCCCGACATTTCGATCACGGGGCGGACTGAGAACTGAGTCTGACTGAGTCATCTGCTTAGTGACTTTTACAATTGTACTACCCTTAATTTACAATTATTAAATTAAAAAGTTAATTGGGTAACCATTGTTATCTGTCTGGCCCAAAGTCTGTTTCTACGAGTTTAAAAGGTCTTAAATTCGAAGAACATCAGCGTTCGTCGGAATGAAAGGAGTACTAATCTCTCAGACCCTAACAGCATTACGTGTGTGAACACCACATTAGCTCCATTTTTAGGACGTGAACTACGAATTCTGCACTATAAATAGACATAATCTGATAAGATTAGGGTTGCTACAGGACGTAATCCCACACATTCAAGCAGATTTGTGTTATAATTAGAAGTTGCGTTATGTTTTCTACCTCATAGTTTGAGTAGTATATGGACAGTCTCAGTGGCGGAGCTTACTGAGAGCATACTATAACTGTTAAATTATTTTGTTGTGTGACAGCCTCCGTGGCGCAGTTGGTTGAACGCCGGCTGTGAAACGTGAGGCCGCGGGTTCGATTTCCGCACCGAGACAAATGTTTGTGTAATCCACAAGTATTTGTCTCGGGTCTGGTTGGTTGTGAGACCGAAAAGTCTCTCGTAGTTCCTGATATCCACGACACAAGACTCGATTTCGTGTGGGGTCAGGAATATGTATATGTTGGGTGTATTTATTTATTATTATTATTATTTAATTACATACATACATAAACACCCGCCTTTTTCCCAGAAGGGGTAGGCAGAGGTGCTACCAGAACACCCACGTTTCGCCTTGTATATACCGTCCCACGAAGTGATAGGGGGCGAGCCTATCGCCATATCGGGCACAAATTGCTGACTCCGGGCTGATAATGAATAGAAAAATCCAATATCACTTTGCCCGACCCGGGATTCGAACCCGAGACCTCAGCTTTGCAATCATATCGTAGTACCACTACGCCACCGAGGCAGTCGAGGCAGTATTATTTAATTACAGAAAAATATAACTATACTATACCTCGTCAACGTATAGATAACGAGCCCGCTTAGCAAAACAAATCACAGTCATAAACCTCACCACATTTGTCTCACACCGCAGGTTATCACAATCATACATTCCATAAACGTAATTTCAAACAATAACCAGATAAGCCCTACGTCTAGAACCAGGTACACAATTAGGCTTTTTGCTCACACTGTAAACAACTACAAAATTTACATAAAACAACTACAAAAGTGCCCCGCCCGTAGCGCCAATAAAGATATGCTTTAATTACAGTTTCACACCTCTGTCGCTAACCCACGGTTGAAATATGGCGGTTCCGTGGAATATATTATGGCTAAATATTATTGTTTACGACTTTATTTTGTTGCTTAATTTGTAGGTTTAATTCGGTGCTTTTTTGTTCGCGTGCAGTGGCGGGAAGTTAATTGGGCTGTTATCAAAATGTTTGTTTGCATTTTATGTTTTAACTTGTTTGATTAAAGCATGGGTTTGCGGTCATCGTTTGTTAACATTAATAAGTTAATCAGACCATATACGTCCCGCTACTGGTACGGGTTATCTCTTTGATTAGAATAGTTTAGATCATAATTGACCGCACTGGTCTATTGTTGAAAGATCGTGAAATCTTAGATTTTTTTAAATTGAATAACATTGTCACTGATCTGAGGTGCATTGCTGGGCCATACGACCATTTTCTCTTTCACAGATATCCAAATTTACTTTTATTTTTTATGTAAAAACTGTTACGTACCCTTTTTACCACCCAGGGGGAAATTCACGCAGGTGTTAATAGTAAATAATAAATAAATACACCCATCAGTCACATACATTGTTTTCACCCCATATCAAGATCAAAGTCTTGTGTGGTGGCTATCAGCCACTACGAGAGACTTTTCGGTCTCACAAACATGAAACAGCCAGACCCAGGACATATACTTATGAGCCTCACAAGCATTTGTCTCGGTGCGGGGATCGAACCCGCGTTTCACATCCGGCGTCTAACCAACTGCGCCACGGGGGCTGTTAAATTTGCCCCAGCAATGAAATTATAAATAAAATATACTCTAAAATATACTCGTATTTTAAAGTCAATGTTCATCGCTATGTTTCGTTAGTATCCTTTGTTTACTTGACTTAATTACAGCCACTATGAAGTTATTTTCCTAATTTATTCGTTCACGTTGTAGTTTAATTTAGATTTTTGCAGGTGGCGTGCACGACGCCGGATACGGAAACAGCGTTTTAATTGACTTGTTGGTTTTATAGCGGGGTGGAAGGTACTATGTTTATGCTAATCATTTTGATATTTAATGTTATTGTCGAAATGCGTTAAGTTTGATATTAAATCTGTTTATTAGCATTTTAATAGTTTCGGTTTAATTAAAAGGGTTTATTGTAGGAATGTAAACAATGAGATTTCGGTTTACAATTTTTTGCGTATTTTGCGTTGCGAAAGAGATATTTTATGTTGACTTCAAGCAATGATTACTGTCCGTGATTATTTATTTTTCTGATGAGATAATCAATTTGTAAGACAAGCGATAGAATGATAGATAACTATGATGATATGGCTGAGTAATGCTCTTCGACCCAGCAACTTTTCAAGGTTTATTCAATTCGATATAAAAAGCTTAAATCTGTTGTCATATATTTGTGATGCACTTGAAATCTGTTTCGAAGTTTAGGGTAAAAAATTCCTTATCAGTCATAGGTCTAGATCGTTATCTCAATTATGTATTACGCCATAGCACATCATAAACAAAAACAGCATATAAAACGTACCACGTATAATAAAATAAGTTACCGCAACCGTTGTTCTTTCGGTTTCGTCTTTTCACGCCTCCAAGCCTCAGCGGTTAGGCCCTTAACACGTACTACTTACTGTATCGTTATCAATGACACTAATCTTGCGAGCCCTCGGCTTATCAGGCCCTTGAGCGAGTGCCCTGCAGGCTAAGTTCTCGCACGTTGGTGATATTTTATAAATATTCTTTATTTTAAAATTGAATGGTAAATGTTTTTCTAATATGGTTCGAGTGGTGTGCATGTGATTTTCCGAGCGGGACAAAGTTGCATTGATTGTTTTTCGGGGTACATAGCAACTAATATTGTATGTGAATCATGACGAGATTATGACTAATAGTTTAACTATCCTTATTTCTGCCTAATGTGGATTCAAGTATGAATGATGAAGATCAACGAAGATGAATGAATAAGGAACCGGAATATTAAAACAATGATCATACCTCGGAGCCCAATGCACGCATTTATAATTTTTCAAAGTTACTGAAAGAATTATAGCTGAGTTTAAATGTAAACAAAAACACCTCTGGTAATCGGAGAGCCCTCCTCAAGTATTTTAGGCATAGGGCCTATTTCTATAATACTTGAGGTATTTGAGGTCTATTCAATAGGCCATTTAGCTGACGAGACTTTTGTTGTGTAGACTACATATTATACACTCGAAATTCTGTTTTTAGAAGTTTCAGAATAGATTTCGTTCCTATTTATTTCCGTATAGTAATATATGCCTGAGTTTGATCCTATGACCTGCAGTTCAGTATTCCAGTCTTCACCTAACTAAGCCCACTTGATTGTAGGCTGATATTAATACCTGTCTGTGTTTAAGACCTCACCATCACGCAGATACCGTCTAATTTCGCACCGGCAGGGAATTCATTAAATTAGTTTCCTCGAATCAATTATTAATGTTTCGCTGCGTTCATGATTTATTTGATTTGGAACTTCCAACTGCGCCCACTACTATTGAACTATCGGTTTACTATTATAGTAAAGTGTAATTGTCGCTTCGTTGACGGTGAAAGAAGATATTGTAAGATTTGCGTACCTTACCTATTGCGATGAATGGCAAGACGAGCATGCCATTCGCCTGATGGTAACCCCAAACAACACTATGAATTACAAAGCAATGCTTGGCATTCCTTGGGACTGCCTCGGTGGCGTAGTGGTACTACAAGAAAATAATGTAGTACAGGATTCAATATTTTCGTCGCTGATCATAGTTTGACTTCTTTTATTGTAATTCTGTTGTACAACTCCTGACATTTATGCGAGCAATATAGTCCATCCGTCTTCATTAAACCACTATCATATCTACAATGCCAGGAGCCCTCAAAGAATAAATAATTTCTTCGACTATACATACAAATACGGGCCCATATAAAGGCCAATTATCAAAAGCAATATTATTAACAACGATATTTTATTTAATTATCATGTTGTATGCCTATTTTCAGCAGTGGACTTTGTTTGGCTTATAGATGGATGGATGATGGATGAGTGTGGTGGACTAAAAGGCTACTTCTAAAAGGTCGTCATGACAGCTGATGGTAAAATATAAGCTGTATCAATCTGCAAACATGGCTGAATGGTCACGACGACAGCATTGATGTGTGGGTGGGAACAGCTGCAAAGAACCTCTTAGGTCAGTAGATCGTTAGTATTTTTAATTAGAAAAAGTCCCAAACTTGCCAGACAATCTGCGGTCTCTCGTTTCAAAGTTTGCAGGCCCACGCGTTCTCTTATTTCTGTGTTTCAGGATCCTTCCACCTTTCTGTATGCTATTCTGGCTCTTGTCTTTTGTATCTAGACAGCACGCACTTAAAATCCGGTGCAATTCATTACCGACTTGCCACGGAGGCTGTTAAGTCTTACAAAAACTACTATCGTTAACGCAGACTGTATCGAGTGCTTACTAGACCGATAGTAACGCACTATAATGTAGTAATAGTTACTGATCGTAATCTGCGGTGCGCGGCAGGGCTGGGGAAATGATCGCGTATTAATTAGTGTTTTATTAGAAATCGATCACCGCGCGCCAACCTTATTGTTATTTATGTTATCGTTTATTGCTTAAGTTTAGATTGGCGTGCGTTCCTGATTCTAATATTTACTGTTTAATACATTTTGCTTGCAATTTTGCTCGCGTTTAGGTTTTGTCTATCAATATAAGTAGACCCTAGTCATAGGAAGCATGAATGTTATTTTATGCCCGTCAGGATTTTTTTTCTAGATGATAGGTGGTCTATGTTCTAAAACTGAACTTCTAGCAATGTGTATGTGAAATGTTATAATGATTTAAGTAGTTAAGGCTTGAAATCTAACAAATAAATTCATATGCATTTATAATATTTGTATGGATTTACGTTGGTGATCCGAGATAGTCTTTAAGATCAATATTATTATTGGATAAAATAATAATATAGATTACAAACAAATATTATAAACAGCCCAAAAACCTTGTACTTTAATTCTGGAACTAGTAACCACCAACTTCAGATACTTACCAAAACATCCACCCAAATCAATTTCGCATCAAAATTCCGTTGAAATTCCGGCTGTAATGAAACACTTGAACCGATATCGGTTGCACAACGCATCCAATCCCGTCTAATCTTAAACATCCTACAGAAGCCGGAAACGTGTACAAATGGAATCAATTTTTCAACTAAAATTGCATCTTCAGTAGTGACGTGGGTGAAATTCCGAGGCTCTCAATGTACATACACATACATAAACTCACGCCTTTTTCCCAGAAGGGGTAGGCAGAGGTTTTAACAGAACACCCACATTTCGCCTTGTATGTTCCGTCCCACGATGTGATAGGGGGCGAGCCTATCATCATATCGGGCACAAATTCCTGACTCCGGGCTGATAATGAATAGAAAAATCCAATATCACTTTGCTTGACCCGGGATTCGAACTCGAGACTTCAGCTTTGCAATCATACCGTAGTATAACTACGCCAACGAGGCAGTCTCTCAATGTGAGACGCTATTTGTACTGACTGATTGACCTGTTCAATATGTTTGAATCACTAGGTATATTGAGACGTGTTTATTGCTAGTTAAGTATCCCGATTGGTTTAGTAGCGTGTGTGTGTGAACCGTGAGGTACTAGGTTCGATTTCCAGTTCGAGAATTTTTATTGTTTCTTATATTTACTCGAACGTTACAGATTCAGACAAGGTTACCTTTTACCAATTTCATCGTGGTTTTTGCTCTGTTTCAATGCGAGCATTTTCGATTTCCGCATTTAGGTTTGAAAAATTAAACGAATTTTGGCCTCGGCGTCTGTGCCCGTTATGGCGATATATTCGTCTGCTATAGAACGTTGAGTTGAACATAATTTAGTGGTGGCAGGTCTCTCATATGTGAGAGGCCGCCTAGGTAGGTACTACCGCAACATCTATTTCTTACGCCAAACAGCAATGTAAAAGCACTGTTGTGTTCCAGTTTAAAGAAAATTGCAGGTAGAGTAACTACTGTACATTGAGACTTAACACTTTATGTCTCAGGTCTCAGGATGTCGACCGCAGTGGATTACGAAACATTGCTTTGTAATTTGGTTTTCCTACTATCCATGAGCGGTCGTATCGCTTACCATCAGGTGAATGGCATGCTCGTCTCACCATGCATTGTAATAGAAAAAAAAATCTGGTTGAACAGTTGTTGGCAGTTGTGGTAACCCTATTTATACCAGATATAGATAGATACCAGCTGATGTATTTGAAATTTACAAAACGTGCTGAAATTGGTCGAACATTTTCTTCTCATTATGTTTCTTACAACCATAAACCCACTCATGAAACAATTCCAAGGCATAATTCAATTACAATATAATTTCACATAATTCCCATTGTTTAAACCACCACATTGGTTTACCTATAAATATTTAGAGGACAAATGACTAAATATTCCTCAACGGTAACAAACACTTAATCCGTTATTAATTAAACCTGGTCTCGGACGCGACAGGCACGCCGATGCGACCTGCCCCCGATGTTTATCCCCACTCACCCCTCAGACCACATTTACATTAGAATTGAACGCTATACCTAGCGTCGGCTAGTTAACGTGTCCTAACTGGTAGATAAATTTAATATTAACTGGTTTTTATGTCAGCGGTCTGGTTGTGGTTGTAAAGTTTCAGTGCAGTTTTGATTTTCGGGCAGGGAAATTCTCTAATGTGCCTACGGTTGATTTTCTGTTTTTGTTTGCATAGTTTCGGTAAAGGGGCAAACAGGTCACTTGATGGTTTCTCATCACTGCCGCCCATGACCATCCACAGCGCTTAGTTCGTAGATGTGTTGCTGACCTTTAAAATCAGGAGGGGAGCGGGAAAAAAAAGGATGGGAAGAGGAAAAAGGGGTATTGGGCATCCAACAGTCTCACTCACCGAACGCAACGCGACAGCAGCACTGTTCACGTCGATTTCCTGTGATTGTAATTTGTTTAGATAACCTTGGAAGATCGGTATCGAATTTTATGCACGGCATGGCTAAAGACTATATTTGAAATGTTCGCGGTCCGTGCCCTTATACTGATGTTGCTGTGTGGCTAGTTACATTACTATGAAAATTGAGTAATATGCGTAGTCTAAACTTTATCATACTTACTTCTTATGTGTCAGAAACTAACATTTTGAGCACTACAACATTTAGACTCCGAGTATTTATTTGTTGATGACCGTTGGGGTCGCAGCCACGGTCTTATAATGTATAGATTCAATAATATAATATTTTAACATTCACTGCTGATTCACTAAGCACAAAATCCGTCAGATAATTTAATTTATCCACGAACATTTCAATGTACAGTTAACAGAGATTTTATTCCCGCGACGTCCACACTTTCCTTTGTTTCACTTCTTAAGTTAAGATAATAAATTTAGTTTTTATCTTTTACATATTAATGCGGTGGTTTTTTACGTTTTTACTTCGCGCCATAACGGTCGCCCGAGTGGCTAAAACGACGAGACTTAACTACTTCTTACTTTTGTTTTATGTTTTGTATCTCAGCTGGATAGTTTGGGAGGGAATTGCGTTGTAATTTATTTATTACTAGCGCTCAGGAATTATCCAGTGCAATATACTTCAGTGTTTTTGTACAGGATTTTTGCTTTTTTTATTGCAATGAATGGCGAGACGAGCAATTCGTCTGATGGCGTTCAAAACCAAACAACACCATGAATTACAAACCAATGCTTGGTGTTCTACTGCGCTTGCAATCGTGCGACATAAGGTTAAGTCTCATTATGTCTTGTAGTTACTCTAGCTACAATGACTTACAAACCGAAACACAACAATGCATTTATACTGCTATTTAGCGGAAGAAATAGACATTGCGGTGCTACCCACCCAGGCGGCCTCTCACATAGGAGAGACCTACCACCTGTAAATATTTGTGACATTGAACTGTTTTGTTTTAAGGATTAATTATGACAAATCTACGGGGTTATATTATGACGAATAACGTTAGATGCAGATAAGTTCAACACCTATATCATCTTAGCACGGAAATAAGCTCAATAAATTATCTCCTAAAGGCTAAAGGAGTGTACGAATAGATAGAAATGTTGAGAATTTTTGACAGAAAACGCATAAAAATAAAAAATGAATCATTTAATATATACATTGCTAGTTGCGACTGTTTGGACAAGAATCAAAAGCCTAAAATTTAAAAAAATGAATTCAATAGTTATTACGTGATGTGCACACTGGCTGACCTATCTTTTACTATTCCTTTATTTCTTTTTCCTCGGTTCGTATTTAAACACATAAATTTTAAATGATCCGAAATCCACAAAAGCCGAAATAAAGTATGTTACTGGAACAACGAGATTACAAACGGTTGATGTGAGGGGCACGTTATAAAGACCCGTTCTCATAAAGGGTTCCGTCGAGTTTGGTGGAGTTTTTGCGCGTGTCACGCCGCTTTCTGCCTGTGATGGTCTCGCCGAAGCTCTGCCGGGACTCGCAAAGCCTCGTTTGGTAACGCGAAAATTATGAGCAACTTGATGCGGCTGTCAGTGCGACGCGAAAGCCTTTGTGAATGGATTCTTTTGAGTTTTTTGGTATTTTGTTTTCGAAGTGGATTTTTGTTTGGCCATGCGCTGTACTCAGGAATGTAAATTCAGTTGTCAAGATAGATTATTAACCGCAGGGGTTACTTGCCGTTGGTATAAACAATTATACTGGTAAATTCGGAATCGAATATCATACAGGGTATATCAAGACTGCTACCGAAAACGAAGCCAGGTGGTAGTTTTAGTGACTTAAGACACAACGCAACTAATATTTTTGCAAAAAATACAACGATTTTTTATGTATTTTTTTCTATCATCGTATTTGGGTGGTAAATACATACATTTTCCTAAAAAAATAATGTACACCCTTTTATTTTTAAAGCCGCTATAGTAAGTAAGGCTTTAAATTATAATATTTAGCAAATACTATGGATTTACCACCCAAACACAATGATATTAAAAACATTACAAAAAAATCGTCGCGTTTTATTCTGCAATTTTTTTTGTTGCATCGTGTCTATAGTCTCTAAAACTACCATCTGGCTTCGTTTTCGTAAGCAGTCTGGATATACCCTGTATAATAAGCTGAACGCAGAATGAGACATTGCGTGGGTCTGTTACCCACTTTGGGGAGATTTGCGAAATATCGTACTGTACTGTACTGCATCAGCCCATACATGACCCACTGCAGGGCACGAGCCTCCTCTACAATCGAGAGTACAATTGAGAGTGGTTAGGCCATATAGTCCACCACGCTGGCCCAGCACGGGTTGGTGGACTTTTACATACCATATTTATACAAATCGCTATGGTATGCAGGTTTCCTCACGATGTTTTCCTTCACCGTTATAGTGCGCGGTGATTGACTATCAATACACACATGACTCCGAAAAGTCAGAGGTGTGCCCTGGAATTTGAACCGGCGACCACCGTGAACATGTAGGTAGCCGCGTCTGGTCCGTTACCAAGAGACCACCACGGAAATATCGTATGGTGGTAGATAATTGGGGGCATAGGGTATCCTGCCATGAACATATGTTTCATTTGGGAACAGATTTTTACGCGGAATGTCCAGAAGTCACGTCGACATTACTATGGCGAACTGTCTGAAAATATCTCTCTGACACTTATATCTATTAAAGCCATATTTACGATTGTAGTGCAGACATACCAAAACAGAATAAAATATAAACCTAACAAGCTGTTTCAATAAACATTTTGTGCCACCGCCCATAAACACCCACAACATATTAATTATCACCTACATTAAGGTTACCTGGGTGTTCGCAGTTGTGTAATTATTTAATTCAGTGTTGGATATACGATCAATAAGCATTTTGGTGACGTGAGATAAAGCCAGAATGTGAGCAATTGGACATGGATGTGGGAATGTAACTGCGCTCGGCTGTGTGCTCTCATTTACATTTATAAATAAATAAAAACTCCCAACAGTCACATACATAGTCCTGACCTTATACTAAGATCATGTCTTGTATCGTGCGTATCAGAAACTACAAGAGACTTTTCGGTCTTACAAACACCCAGACCCGAAACAGATACATCAAATGTAGTTCACACAAATATTTACGATTTGCAAAAAATGCGTACATTAGTAAGCGGCTATATCAATGAAGGGGTAGGTAGAAGTACATTTCTGTCAGGAAAAGTTCCTTGAAGTTATTTCTCGTCCCTTATGTCATAGAAGTCCTTCTATTTTATTGCTGGGCACAAATCGAGGTACCGGTTACATTAGACCTATTAAACCAAAAACAGGCACAAACTAGATATCTCGATTTAGGAATCAAATCCCAGGAAATTAAGGTCCAAAATACGTTTGCGCTATCATTAGAGTAAAGAAGCGAAGTAAGCTAAATTTTTCAGCAATTTTGTGTGAGTATTATGGACTGTAACTTCAATGCACCTGGTACTATATGTTTTATTTATTTAATCTTTATTGTACAAAAGAAAAAACATAACAATTTAAAGAAATATCATATAATAAAAGTACAAAAGGCGGTCTTGTCGCTATCTCTACCAGACAACCTTTGGGTGGTTGTGGTTGGCGGACTTTACATATCACATATTTTTTTACTAATCGTTAGGGTATGCAGATTACCACGCGATATTTTCCTTTACCGTTATAGTGCAATAGCCTACGTATAAAAAACAGTACTAGGGCAAACCGCCGCATCCTACCAAGCATATTCTTGGCGCAGAAGTGATCAATCAACCGGCCACAGCCGAAAACAATCTAGGGATTAGTCGCTGGGCCGAGATTGGCGACGTGTTTCATCCACTGCTGTTTACCGAAACACTGTTTGCCCTGTGTATTAGTTTGTTTTTAAACCTAAATTGATTTAGCTCGGGAAATGGTTTGATTTCTGTAAATCTAGCTGGGGTAGAGAACATATCTGTAAAATAAATATGTTTTGTTTATGCAGATTAATATGTTAATTACACATTTTAACTCTAAGGAAAAACAAGAATCTATTGTTACACAACGCAATGTAAAGCTAAAAAATCAGCTGATGTTAAAGGTCAACGACACTGGCGTCATTTTGTACGGTTTACATTGCGCGGTTGTGAAATAACAGATAAATATAGAAAGTAATGTAGGTATTCGTTTTAAGTTTATGTTATGAGAGCACATTCTTACCGATTCAATCGGATAAGAATAGTATATTCTATTTTGTTCTACGAGTGTATCCTTCTTTAAACTTCATTTACACGGGGCGAGTTTCTCGCCTCGAAGGTGCTGTATTTTTTTTTTATCATCCCTTATACGTCCCACCGCTGGGCACGGGCTACTCTACAATCGAGAGATTCCATTGAGAGTGGTTAGGCCATATAGTCCACCACGCTGGCCTAGCGCGGGTTGGCGGACTTACATGCCGTAGAAATTCTTTAAAATGACTACGGTATGCAGGTTTCCTCACGATGTTTTCCTTCACCGTTAAAGTGCGTGGTGATTGACTCGGCTGCCTACATGTTCACGGTGGTCGCAGGTTCAAATCCCAGGGCACACCTCTGACTTTTCGGAGTTATGTGTGTTATGTTGCTGTAATCGTAGGGATATAAAAAAGACGCACCGTGTAAACATTTGTCAGAACACGATACTCTATGGCGGTTATGTCATGCGATAATCGTGAACTCCATAAAATATAGGATAAGGGAAAGCACAAGCGAAATACAACTATAAATTGCGATAATTCCAAACAAATCAACACCTAAAATTGCATAAACAACAACACAGTTGTATATGCGTATTTTCGCGGCCACTTATTGTTTATGACACGTGACGGCACGTAACCGCCACGTTTACGAGCAGTCTGCGCCGTATTGATAGAGCATTTTATTATACGGCGACGGGACGTGTGAAACGACATCTAACAATCTCAGATTTAACACTGTGCTTTTATGTTCGTGTTGATTTTTTAACTGTGTTAAGATAAAGAATTTTAGGAAATCAACTGGGAAATCATGTCTTTAGCTAATTTTTTTTTCTTTTTTTTTTATCAGTCCATATACGTCACACTGCTGGGCACGGGCCTATTCTACAATCGAGAGAATCGATTGAGAGTGGTTAGGCCATATAGTCCACCACGCTGGCCTAGTGCGGGTTGGCGGACTTACATACCATAGAAATTCTTTAAAATCGCTACGGTATGCACGGTATCGGTACGGTATCTTTAGCTAATGCTGAACGTGTATTGCAAAGCATACGTAGGAGTAGTAGCTGCAGGAGTTTCTTCTGTCGTATATTTTCTATAGCCATAATACATTCCGACTGCCTCGTTGGCGTAGTTATACTACGGTACGATTACAAAGCTGAGATCTCGGGTGCGAATCCCGGGTCGGGCAAAGTGATATTGGATTTTTCTATTCATTATAAGCTCGGAGTCAGGAATTTGTGCCCAATATGGCGATAAGCTCGCCCCCTATCACATCATGGGACGGAACACATACGGTGAAACGTGGGTGTCCTGGTTGCACCTCTGCCTACCCATTCTGGGAAAAAGGCGTGATGTTTATGTATGTACGCATGATACAATAGAGAGCGGTGGCGCTGACGATTTGTACGGACTTGCAAAGTATATAAGCAATGCTAGTTTAGGACTCAATTCGCCCTGGACGACAATGCTGGGGTGTCCTTAAGGGAATTCCAGTGCGCCCCATTTCTATCAAAATCCATGCGAAAAATTAAGTACAAAAGTATTCCATAAATATTCCAAAAGTGTTCACGACACCTAAAGTTGGTTTGTCCCTGAAAACACTTGTAGGCTCCCTGAATACATCAGCGTAATTCACCAACGATTAAGGCCTCTTTGGGTGCTACAGAAACTAATGTATTGAAATTGTTAAAATGTACTTAGTTATTGAAATAAAAGAGACTATTATGTACTTAGTTAATTTAAGTGCGTGGTGGCCTGTTGGTAACGGACTAGACGTGGCCGCCAACATGTTCACGGTGGTCGCGGGTTCAAATACCAGGGCTCACTTCCGTCTTCATGTCTGTAATGAGAGTCAATCAACACGAACTATAACGGTGAAGGAAAACATCGTACAAAACCTGAATACCATAGCGATTAGCAAGAATTTTTATGGTATGTAAAATCCGCCAGTCCGCACTGGGCCTGCGCTGTGGACTATATAGCCTAAACCCTTTTAATCGTAGTCTCTTTTGCAGAGGAGGATCTTTTCCTGCAGTGGAACGTATAAGGGCCGATACAGTACAGTACAGTAATTTAAGGGCCTCCTAGTTTAAAACCCATCGGTAAAAGCGATGAAGCACCTTTGTTACGTAAATGTTCTGATAATAAATATTAAAATATTTAATCTTGTATTAAAAACATGTTTTCTTTTTGTTGCAGGATTTTTTTACAATAATGCGGCACTCAGATGGGATCTAGCTTAGACGATAGGAAAGCCGGTAAGTCTTCTTTTTTTATTACAACATCTTAGAATATAATTAATTAGTTATAAGCGTTTTTACAGTTCATGGAAATTAATTTTAATCTTAATACTAATATATCAGACTCTATTTCTCTATTTTTAAATATCTTAGTATGGATTTTGTATTAAATATCTCATGAATTGCCTGAGGCAGGAGTTAGAGCCCTGTATGGCGATAGGTTCAATATTTTATTTTATACGTAAAGGAAAACTTACAGCTAGTTACAATATAATATAATTTTAAACTATAGAAGGCCAATTACAAATTTTCACATATTACAATTTGTTTGTAAATTTGATTGTGAATTTGTAAAATAATACAGTGGTAGTCTTAACAGTTAATATAAGTGGTGTAGACATAGGTACATAGAAGACAAAATATTTGTAAAAAAGAAAGAAATAGAAAAAAATATAATAAATAATCCTTTGATTTACTTAAAGAAAGAAATTGTTACATAAATATCTTTTAAATTCATCAAGTTTGGTATTAAATAAATCGTAATCTGAGTCGCATAAGGCTTCATTTACTGTAGAACTACCTCTTATAATAAATGAATTCTGTCGATAATTTGTGGATGCGAAAGGGGTACCAAGAACAGAACGATTCCTTGTAAGCAGCATAAGGTACGCGAAAATTAATTTTAGATCATAATTGAGAACACTCAATATTATTTGAAACATATAGGCAAAGTGTTCAATATGTTCTTAAGACAAAAATAAGTTTGACGATATATGGATGGTATTAGTGGCATCTCGGCTTATACCAGTGTAACAGACAAATTAGATAACCTTCTTGGCGCAGTTGGTTAGACACAGCCTGTGAAACAAGTGGCCACGGGTTCGATCGCCGAGTCGAGACAAATGTTTGTGAGGCCTACAAGTATTTGTTTCGCTTCTGGGTATTGTGAAACCCAAAAGTCTATCGTTGTTCCTGATACCCACGACACAAGACTAGATCTTAGTCAGGACTATGTATGTGACTCTTGGGTGTTGTTATTATTAATAAAAAATAATAAATAAAAATAATCTTTATTATACTTTCTTAGTTACAAAGTAGGAACAACTGTGATGCCCACACTAGGCTATGCCTGTCACGTGGCCATCGAGAGAGGAGATTACAAAGGTGTTAGTACAATAGATTATCGTAGAGTTGTAACTATAAAAACAAATGAATTAAAAAATAAAAATTAAAAAGAGTTAACACATACAAATTAAAAAACAAGAAATAATTAATAACACTTAAACTTGTAGTAATGAGATCCAAATAAATTTTAAGCGCGCGCGCGCGCGCGCGTGTGTGTGTGTGTGTGTGTGTGTGTGTGTGTGTGTGTGTGTGTGTGTGTGTGTGTGTGTGTGAGTGTGTGTGTGTGTGTGTGTGTGTGTTTGTGTATGTTAATGGGTCACTTTCATTATTTTTTCAGTCTCCAAATATGTTAGAGAGAGCAACCACTCACGAATACGTTTTTTCGTTTCTCTCATAGTACTATTTCTAAGGTTACATATTTTCGCGACTTTATTGTAAATAAAAGGAAGCAAGAAGGATTGCATGTGTTGAGCAAAAACTGTCCTAACAACTGTTTGTTGGGATTTAAATACACGACGTTGAAGCAACAGCTGATATTCTTCGGACTGAATAACATTTCTGTGTTGTTTTATGATTAATTTGTATATGTACAGCTGCCGAACAGTGAATACCTTGGTTTCAGTATACAACGTATGAGTAGGATATCTAAATAATATATTAAAAAATAAGTTGAGCAGTGACATGACAAATCTCATGTTAACATTGTTATAGGTATTTTAGCTAATAGAAAATACAAAATAATTATTCAAAACGGTTCGTCGTGTTATCCGAAAGATAACTCTACACTATTTTGTACATACCCTAAAGATCTCAATGCGAGTGCCATCACGCCCCAGTAGCAAGGGGGCGGACAGTAAATCAGGAGTCAACGCTATGACTTTGATGGATGGCTATGCGTTGTGTATGCTGTAATGGTTTAATAAATAATGGCTTATTATAAGGGTTATTAAGTAGGCGGGAGAAATATGAAGATGTTTTTGTGTGTTGTGATTTGTGTAGTTAAAAAAAGGTTTTTTTCTAGCATCGAAAATGACAATGCATTTGATCTAAGTTGCATTGCTACCTAAATAAAGTATGCTTGGTCGACACAATTATGCCGGCTTGAGGAAAAGCTGAAAATACATAATTATGTGGGCCTTTGTGATTGCTTTCATGATTCCTACCATTGTGAGCGGTGGCCGGTTTCCGAGCGGATATGACTATTCTAGCACGTCAATACGTCTATAATAATTATTTGCACTATTCTTACTATCACTGTATTTAAGTTGTATCTTGCAAGTAAAAACAAATTATTTCTAGGTCCAATCATTTATCTCAATTCAAACTTGGAACTAGCCTTTCATTTCCCAACTGGTTTATCACCCACCCCGCGACAACCTCCATTTTGGCCAAAATTTCCATTATTTTCACATTAAACAAAAACACGAGTCGCCATAAAGTGAACAGTTTCATCGTTCTGTAATATCGTATAAAATTCAACCACAATATTTTCGTATGAAAATTGCATCCCCTTGTAGTACACGCGCCGGGTGGTAAGTTAACATCCCTACGTAAAACTACCATTTTAAACCCCGCTGGAATGTTTGGATGCGTGGCAGGGCCGCATCTAGGCCTGGGCCAATATTAAGTTGATCCGTGGGTCATATAGATGAAGTATACAAGAAGGATTTGCATAAGGATGTAACAGTGTTGTATCAAGGGTGTATCAATAAGTAATTTTTTAATACCATAGTTTTTTAATATACTGTGATTCTTAAGTAAATAGGTTAACTTTTATGGCATACTAGTAAGTTCTGATGATATTAATTAAAGAGACATGGTTATGAAAGAGCCATGTATGTTTCTAAGTAGTTTACAGTAACATTTAGTATATACTCGTATGTATTATTACTGGATATATTATAACATTTATTAAGAGTCAGGATATTGATTAATACTACTTACTGAGGAAGGAAATATGCAAAAAAACTATGAGTCCCCCTAAAATGACGATAGTACGGCCTTGGCTCAGCTTGCGGGGCGGGGCGCACGGGCAGGGAGGGAGGACACACCGGAACAGCCAATCAATCACTCACTGACATAATGACGTCATCCATTATCAATTATTGACAGTACACAGATCCGACGCTGGGAGGCGATTTTCCAAGTTTTATGCCTTGGACCCATAGGGATGGCACCGGACATTAGCGAATTATTTATGCGAAAGCAGTTATTTTATGAGAGCTCTCAATTCAGCAGTTGACTGGCTGAAAAAGAGATAGAGTTGTTTTCGCGTCTGTAGATACCCATATTATGTAGAGTTGTGTAGAGTCGTGTATATACATATACATTATATATGTATAGTTACGTATATACAGAACGTAGATGTTTGGATGTAATGTATATTGAGTAAGAGTAATTCAATTACCACGCACTTTAACGGTGAAGGACAACACCGTGAGGAAATTCACATACCATAGAGGTTTTCAAGAATTTTTAAGGTACATGTGATAATTTTTTTATTGCAATGAATGGCGCGAGGAGCATGCCCATGACGGTAAGCGATACGACCGCTGTCTCTGCTAACTTTCATGAAATTTGGTACAAGGGTAGCTGGATCAACCCATAAAATGTAGTGTTCTCGTGGGATGAGGAAGAAATTCAAATATATGTATATACATATATATATATGTATATATATATATATACATACATATATATATATATATATATATATATATATATATATATACATATATATGTATATATTCAAACTCAAATGGATGGCACGGGACAGGATTGCATCTTTTTGTGATGGGACATAATAAGACAGGACAAAACGGAGTATAACGGAATGGGCCGGGAAAAGCAATATAGTCGACGACAGTCATATAGAGTTTAAATATAAAACAATTAATACGCGAAATAATATGTTTTTGATGTGTATTGGACTCAAAAAATATCTGCACTCGGGCGAAGCCGGGCCCGACTGCTAGTACATGTAGTTATATAGAGAAAGTTGTTATTTTAGAAGCTGCCTGTGTTCACCAGTGAACTTCCTGTGATAAAAAATACATAAAGAGAATTATTTTCACGCCTGTATGAACGCTGATACTTACGCACAGTTATGTAAGTCATATAATATGCAGTTATGTGTAAATGTTATGTTGTCGAAGCCTTGTGTATATAAGCGTATAGAGCTTCGTTTTTGACAGATGATATTGTAGTTCTGGATCGGGATATCACTGTCTTACTAAATGCCAATATGAACTAAAGCTATCATATCTAGTTACTGTGACACTGCAGATTTGAGAAGTAAGTGGATTCCTTTCATTGTCGTTCTATTAAAATACAGAATCGATGATGATATTTTCATCATTAACTTTGATAGCTATATTTCTAGTTTTTTTCTATATACACCCAGCAATCAACCGCCGCGTCGTTAGGGATGGAGGTAAATTTTACACAGTGGCCCGCGAATGTTTATCGCGTTTCAACTTACTCTGTGTCGAGCTTCGGATAGGCCGGCATAATTGTGTCGATACTCTATCTATATTGCAATGAAGTTACCATCAGTCACTTTATCATCATCATCATCAACCTTCTATTGTCCACTGCTGGACATAGCCCTCCCCAAAATTGCGCCATTTCACCCTGTCTTCAGCTCGTTGTATCTAGCATCTGCCAGCGACCTTTCGTAAATCGACACTTCACCTAGCTGGATGGCGTTCTACGCTTGCCAAGACGCCGTCTCCACTTTATCATCCCAGTGTCATAAAATAAAAATAAAATAACGAATTACACCAAAACCCCGCGGCTTACAAAAACTAGCGTGTGGCAACCCTGACACGTCATCGCACGCGGCCCGGCTCCATTGATCATAGTTCAGTTGGAGTGGATTCAAATCCATTCGCCAGTTTTGAGTGATGATGCGCAGAGATGTAGTCAACAATCACAACGTGGGCTATTAGTTTAGGGGAAACGGAATAAACGTTTAGAGATATTCTCTATTGAACGACTTTTGAATTCAGTTTGAGCGAAGACAAAACATTCGGTAAATGAAATAGCTTTTAAAACTGTCTATAAATAAGGCCGATAGTCTATAATGTTAATGTTTGCGGATATATATCCAGTTGGAGTGTTTTGACTGACTGCCTCGGTGGCGTAGTGGTACTACGGTATGATTGCAAATCTGGGGTCTCGGGTTCGAATCCGGGTCGGGAAAAGTGATATTGGATTTTTCTATTCATTATCAGCCCGGAGTCAGGAATTTGTGCCCGATATGGCCATAGGCTCGCCCCCTATCACATCATGGGACGGAATATACAAGGCGAAACTTGGGTGTTCCCTTCTGGGAAAAAGGCGTTTGTTTATATATGTATGGAATGTTTTAATTGAAATATTTTAAAAATTACCTAATTGCAATCTATTGGCAGGATTTAAATAAGGTATTCGGTACGATTCCGAAGACGTGAATGAAATGGTTTATTTACGGTCCAGAATTATTTTGAAACAATTACGTAAATTCAGTTTGTTTTTATATCATTCATCCATCCATCCATCAGCCAAAGGAAGTCCACTGCTTGTTTTTATATAAAAACATATAATTCAGATAGGCTTTTACATGCTCTTGGAAGAATCCTTAATAACAAAATGTATTGTTTTAAACATTAACGAAATTCCGTCAATATACAGTACTAGAATACCAAGCTTATTTTGATATCAAATCAAAGTTGGTAAGTAATCTTGAGATTAGACCCTGTGTAAGCCCGGACGCTGTCTCGAGGAGTTGCGATAGATCATACCAAGTACAGAATGTTCGACAGTCTTATATATAAAATACAAAATTGTGAGATGAATATTCTAGTCCACAATTGGCTACTTCTAAACTAAGTGTTCGATTAAGAGAAATTTCAATAAACGTATTATATTCTTGTTATTTTTAAGCATGAAGGATCCTGGTATCGGCCCTGATAAACTAGGTAGAGAAACTGATACATACATACTTACATAAACTCACGCCTTATTCCCAGGAGGGGTCGGCAGAGGTCATACCAGGACACCTATATTTCGCATTGTGTGTTTCGTCTCACGATGTGATAGGGGCGAACGTATAATTCGTAAAATTGACTCATAAGACTGTAGGGCCTCATATTTTCCCTGACATGAAATTAACGCTTTTAAAATATGCTCAGAAACATTAGAGGTAATTACGGAAAATTAAAAACAAAGAAGGTTGAATCTATACTGTCTCTGATGATATCAAGTTTGCAATTATTACCTGTAAAAAAAACAAAACAAAAGTACCAAAATTTTAGTATCAAAATGGCAGCATACGATATTGATATTGTACAGTTGGCAGCCCTGTAGCGCCCACGTCCCGCGTCTCAATTGATCATAGTTCAGACAGAGTGGATCCATGGTAATCTAAGTTTGGGAGTATTACTGCGCGATATACTCCAGCCAATTATTGGTTGTGCTCATTAATGTTACTAGCGGTGTTTGCGCGGAAGTATCAAAATTATTCGATAAATGTAATAGGTTTTTTTGTGTTATCGATATAATTGGTAATTGATTAACGATGACGGAAAGAAAATTTATCGTCGCGTCGATAATATTCTGTCGGGTAATACTGCGCATTATACTTTATCATCTATAATATATGATCAAATGAACTTCGAGAAGCGAAGTTCGATCATTATTATGTGAGTTATTTCATTCGAAGATATATTATTAACTTGGTAGTCCTTTATACCTACAAGGCAGCTCGCACTATTTAAAAAGTATTTAATTGACTGGTAAGTCGATATATTTTTTTTTTTTTTTGTTCACCTCCACTCTGCGGTACCGCCTATGAATCATTCTTTTTAGAGTACAGGGAATTAAATAAATTTTATTTTTGTATTCCTGTATTGCGTATTATTGTTATCTGGTTGCGGGTGGGTTGGGTGTTTATATATCTTCGAATGAAATAACTCACATAATAATGATCGAACTTCGCTTCTCGAAGTTCATTTGATCATATATTATATTTCGTTATTTCATTCGAAGATATATTATTAACTTGGTAGATGTTTAGAGATTCACTTAGGATTTAGAAATAAAAACTATATCTGTTGAATCAAAAATAAATTTATTAAACTTTTAATCAGTACTTTCCCAATTTTTGGGTTCTTATAATTAATTACAATTAATTTGAATAGTAAGTACAGTTAAATATAATCAGTCTTTATTTAGGACTATTTGGCACACTGATTCGGCAAATAGTCTACCCGTTTCTGATATAGGGTCTATCATTGGACGGTTGTAAAATTTAGCGAAGGTTTGAGATGTGCTTGACCAACTAGCAGCCTTTCTTATTACGTCAATACTAACGCCAGCAGAGGCCGCTGCCGACGTAGACGCGTGCCGCGTGCTATGCGCGCTGAACACACTCACGTCGATGCCACTCTCTGCTAGTGTCTGTCTTATCCATCTGCTAATTGTTTGGCAAGAGGCTTTTTTATAAGGTTTTTTTAACGTAATAAGGAGATTGGGAGTACCTGAAGGTCGTAGATTTTGGGTAACATGGAGGTAATCTATTAAGGCTGTGGCGGGGCAAATGTTTGCGTTTTCTACAAAAAAGGGTAAGTATAGTAGGGGCTGATCCCTACCGGGTGCTGATGTTTTGGTAATATCAGTTATATGTATTTTAATTCCATCATTACATTTCTTAATGTTTTCGACTCTAATTAGAGACAAAGTTTGCACTCTTTGTCCAGTGCACAATGCTAGTAAGACAGTCAGCTTTTTGGTTATATTTTGTAACGTTAATGTCCTATTTGGGATCAATTTTGATACATAATCTAATACAGTCTGTGGATCCCATGTGGCAGTATATTTGGGAAGGCAAGGTTTGGTTTTATAAATGCCCTTTAATAATCTCTTGATCCTTTCGTCCGAGCCTACATCGTTGCCTAAAAGTAACGATAGTGCTGAACGATGTGTATTAATGGTTCCATAGGAACTTCCCTTAAGGAACTCATTAGTAAGAAATATCATTATTGGTTTAAGCGAAGTGTCGAATACGTTTAGACTGTTTTGGCGACAAAATGAACACCAAAGTTTAAATGTGACGCAGTATTGCTGCAACGTATTATGGGATATCGAAGATATCATCAGATCCATTGCTATGGTAGGGACATTCCGATGGCCGAAGGCTAACCGGAGAGCTTCGCGGCTCCCAGGGTAAGGGTATTGTGCAGTGGGTGAGATGATCTGAAAGGAGAATGAAGAAGGTCTCTATTAGGTTTGAAAAATACTATTTCTGAAACCAACATTGACTTAAGTTGAGGGAACCATGGCTGTCCTGGCCAATATGGAAAAACTAATATGCCTGTGGCTTTATTCCTAATAATTTTATCTAAACATTTGAGAATAACTGCAAACGGAGGAAAAGCATAAAAGAAATAATGACTCCAGTTTACTGTAAAAGCGTCTATGGTTTCTGCGTCAGGATCTTGTCTCCACGATATATATCGGTGACATTTAGCATTTACACGAGAGGCGAATAAATCAATATCTGGTTGTCCAAAAGTTCTTTTTATACTTTCGAAAGCAACATTCGAAAGCTCCCATTCTATGTCGTAATTTATTTTCCTAGATTCTTGATCTGCTTCGACATTATCAAGACTGTTAATGTATGATGCAAACAACCAGATATTGCGATTCTCGCACCACTGCCAGATAGACTTAGCTACGCTATTTAGATGTGGATATTGCACCCCACCCATTCGGTTTATATAGCAAATCGCAGTGGAGTTATCCACTCGTAATAATATTGCGCAATCACAGAGATCCTGGGCAAAACATTTAAGTCCCATAAATGCTGCTAATAGTTCTAAATGGTTAATATGAAAAGAAAGTTCACTTTCTTTCCATCCCCCATTTACGCGTTTGCCATCACAGAAAGAACCCCAACCGGTTCTTGAAGCATCTGTAAAAATTTCTAACCTATAATTATCCTGTGGACCTAATACATTCTTCGAAGATATCATTTTATTTGTCCACCATTGTAAATCGGATAGAATATACTTGGGGAGGTCAATCCTGCTTAAATAACTTTGTTCTTTTTGCAAAGCTAAGAATTTTACTCGTTCTAAACTTCTCGTGTATAGCCAGCCATATTTAATAGCTGGACATGCCGCGATGAGCACCCCTATCATCTGTGATAGCTCTTTAATGGTACATCTAGGTAATGGTAAGAAGTATCTTAATAATTTTAGAATATTACGTCTCTTATTTTGAGGTAACCCTAGTGACATATCAATTGTGTTGAAAATAAAACCTAGGAATTTACACGTCTGTTGAGGCTGTAAATTACTTTTTTTCCGATTAATAACGAAGCCGAGGCTTTCTAATACAATCAAAGTTTGTTGAATGTTTGTGTAACATTCGTCGTAGGTATGTCCGATACACAAAATGTCGTCCAAGTATATCACGGACTTATGACCCTCGGACCTAAGGTAATTCATAACCTCTTTCATGACTTTTGTAAAAACACGCGGAGCAACCGATAAGCCATACGGCATAGCCTTAAAATGATATGTTTTAAAATAGTTGCTGTTTTCATTATCATAAAAATTAAAACACAAATACTTGCGGCTACATTCTGCAATAGGTATCAAGAAGTATGCTTCTTTAAGGTCGATGGTGGCCATAAATCCGTTCACCGGTACTAATTTGGCCGCCGTTCTATAGTCTTCCATCTTAAAGTGAATAGTAGGTATGAACTTATTAAGGTGCTTTAGATTTAAAATAAATCTTTTGTCACCGTTAGGTTTGGAGGCTAAAAATATATTTGAAATGAAATTATCTTTGCTGGGCTCACATAAACAAATAGCACCTAAGTCTAATAGTTTATTAATGGCCGACGACATTTCGGCTATGTCCTTTTTTGATCGTAAAGTATTTTGCGAAATAAAATGTGTTTGGCTAGGTACACTGTTAAATGTTATGACATATCCGTCCCGTATCCACTTGAGGATTAAGGGATTTTTGGTAATGTTTAACCAAGAATCATAAAAATATTGTATTCGACCTGCATGTACCTTTAACGCTGGTGAGGTGTACGATGGGTTTTGTTCACTATTTTCGTCTGGTTCGTCGGGGGTGCTCTGCGATAGTTGGGTCCCGCAGGGTTGGTTCTTCTGGACCCCCCTCGCCCCCCCCTTGTTGACGGATAGCGAGGAGGGCCCGTCCAGTTTACCTGGGACCGTGGCCGACTCGTTGAAGGTTGCGGTGTGTACGATGAAGAGGGTTTTGTGGTAGGTGTTGGTTTCTTTATTTGAAGTCCTTGTTTTTCAATTGTCTTGGAAGCTTTAATTTTTTCTGAAAGCTTACTGCCGAACAACATGTCATCTCTATCCACTTCTTGTACTATGTTTAGAAAACATTTGTCTAGGCCAGGGGTAACAAATTTTTTTCTAGCCTCAGTTTCTGTGTGATGAAGATCACATAATATGCGGCAACCGTCACTCAGCAGCTTGATTGTTTCTAATCTTTTAGTACTGTCTCCGTCAAGAAGCAGTACTAAGGCGCGGTTCACAGCTGTTATACCCACACCCAGCTGTTGTTGGACCATTTCGACTCGTTTGTCTTTAGACCGTGATATTTCTGAAGTGGCAGCCAAAATCTCGGGATTAAGTTTTGGCGCCTGTAATAATGGGCAATTTTCTGGTATCAGAAACTGTTTTAGTAATTTGTCCTTGGTTTCAGTTGACAGGCCTTTTCTTAATATTGGTGTCCATAAGCGTGCTAGATTGTCGTGAATCTTTTCTCCTAATTTTGGGGACTCCTCTGTACTGTCGCCTAAGGCGCCTAAAATCTCGGGGTCCAACAGTACTTCTTCTGGTTGAATTGTTGGATCCTCTGAAGTTACGTCTTCTATCGGAACAGTAGACTCGAAGGGGCTTGGTTCTGGATCTGAAGTAGGATACCATTTTTCTATATTAATAGGTTTTTTTTTTTTTTTTGTGGGTAGGTCATAGAATCATAGCCTAGCTCGGCCTAATCACCTTTGTGCTAACCCGCGGTCAGCCTCCAGGTTTAAAAGTGACTTTTGTGTGGACCCACGGTACACCTCTAGTCAAATAAAGCAACTGTTCAACGACTAATGAAGTCGTTAATTGTTGGGTGCCGTCGTGTTAACCCGCGGTTAACATCCTGGCTTACTTAGTTATAATATACTCGAAGGAGCGTATAGTAATTAATAAGAATCACTTTAACACTTTAATATGTGAAAACAAAACGTACCTGAATCTTTTTCAGAGTCGGACGATGATATAATTCGACGTCGTTTGTTCTGCTTCTCTTCCAATCGTCGTAACTTACGTTTGTATCGCCGTATTTTATTCTCATCTCCTCTTGGCATGATGAACTCCAATCAAGGAATCGCGCGTGCGCTCGCTGCCTCGCACGAACAAAGAATGATTCATAGGCGGTACCGCAGAGTGGAGGTGAACAAAAAAAAAAAAAAATATATCGACTTACCAGTCAATTAAATACTTTTTAAATAGTGCGAGCTGCCTTGTAGGTATAAAGGACTACCAAGTTAATAATATATCTTCGAATGAAATAACGAAATATAATAATTATATATTCATTATCATATTTATGATGATTTGATTGGATTTATCTACTGAAATTGAAACGATGATGTTTAAAAAATATTTTTTTAATTTTCGTCCAGCGTTTTGTTTAAGTACACTTATATTTTTGATATTACGTCAGTAACGGCTATCTTGACATAACCTTAAAACGACATCCATAATCTTGCCCAAAAGAGAAATTCGTCACGGCACACCCACAATAGGTGTTGAAAGTTGTACTGCGTAACAAACAGTTGAGTGCAGGGCCAACTTGCCCCGGAATGAGGTGTTAAACACCGCCCCGGGCGCCAGGCCAGATAAACGAGACGAGAGACGAGAGCCGACACGACGCGACCACCGTAAACTGTCGCGTCGTGTCGGCCGCAACACAAATTTGATTGTTTAACTTCACGTTTTGCTAGAACGTTATGAGGACAACGTGCTTCCAAATTCGAATTTTGCGAGTCGAAATGCCAGTTTTGGTGAGAATTTTGAATTTGGAATTGGTTTTTCGTTTTTTATGCCAGTTCGAAACTTCGAATGTGTAATGTGTGAGGAAGTAATGGAATAGTTAGAAATATAGGTTGCTTTCTTCTATCAAATGTTGCTTTGCATATAAAATTATTCCAGGAATTCACAATCATTGTGTGTGTATGCATTACACAAATCAACTCACGATTTTTATGCCGTTTTTCTCACAACTTACTTCGTATACCGCTAACATTGAATTAAGATTGGTGGTAAAATATTCCTGCAGTAATAATACTTTGTAAAAAATCATTTCACTCTTAAATTACCAAATCATCTCTTGTTTGGAGACCTACTCCAACGTCTGCCCTAGTTATATTGTTGGTTATTTTAACAGTAGTTATGGCGGTTAGGGCTGCTGGAAGTGGCTAGATGGGTCACTTCCAACAGGTCAAAGTGTATCCTTGGCTGAAGAGAGAGAGAGAGAGAGAGAGGGAGAGTCATGGGGATGAGCTGGCTGGCAGGCTTTCATGTTATTTAGACGAAATATGCCTATAGTATTAAGCGCTTATATCACCAGTTCAAAGTCATCAACTCTTTAATTTTCGAAATCACATTAGTCCTTATAATTTCAATACCGACGACCTAGTTATTCTGTAGGTTATTTTTACCAGCAGTCCTGGCGATGAGCAGGCGGTTTGTGCGTAACAATGTGGCGGCGGCTCCTTTGTCTCTCGCTGATTAATGTTCCAGTCGAGATCCGCCTTCCTGCATCCGAATTGTCACCGCTACGTACACTGCGGACTTGGCGCTGTTTTGTACATTTCGGGAGGTGAGGTTTGCAAATAATGTGCAAGTGTTACTTCATAATGCACGTTAATTAAAAAGTAATATTTTGAAACGTCGCGTCGTAAAGTAATTGCATATAACTTGTTTTTTTATTGCTGGTTGTGTGATGTTTGCTATTGCAAATCTTTCAGTTCAAATAGTAGGGGCATTCGTCGTTAATCTTATTCAAGAATCCTGGTGATGGACTGGTCACTAATTTCGTAATCTATCTATCTACAAATTCCTTTACCTATCCTTGGATTTTATCTGGACCTAAGCAGAGGGATGGGATAAGCCTCATATCAGTTGACTTTACAGGGGAATTGCATAGTAGAATACTCAAGAATATGTAAAAAGTGATCAAGTCTGTTTTGTTTTGAACAACACTGTTCGACCGGTATTTCAATAATGTTGAAAAAGTTTCTCCCATTTCATCCCCTGTCTAGACCCATATAAATTAATTGTCTAGTTCTAATTAAAACCAACCCAAGAAAATAGCCCAGATAACCAACTCTGTGAATAAAACGTGTCACTATTTTACAGCTTAACAATTAAAGTCTTTGCCTCAATGGTTTAGTGGTGGAGTACATGCGAGTCATGAGGTATTAGGTTCGAATCGCTGTATTATTGGTTATTTGATAAAATATGAATAGTATATGAGCGATTGATCTATATATGTTGGCGTTAGATAAGCTAGGCGATAATTCATAAGCCATATCACTATGGATAACTAATTTAAATAATAAAGGAAAAATATCAAACAAGATAAATTCGATTTTACCAAACCGTTTGATCTATTACTTCCACTATCAGCTGTATTTCTTATAACTATATACACAAAAATAAAATATTTACATAAATACAATCTTAAAGCAACTACATTAGATAGAAGTCTCGTTACATTTTAATTTAAATTAAGAATGACTAGATCAGATTTTCTCTCTAAAGGCTTATTATAAGTAAGGCAATTAAAGTCCCAAGTCCGTAGTCTCAGCGCCGTCAGCTGCCGTACAAAACATGTTTACTACGAGCCGGTGACGCCAACTAAAAACTTGAACATCGTACATTTAACTATAACGTTAACCTACTAACGGTACATTGAAATGTAACTACACGCAAGAACTAAAGTATGTCGTTTTACAAATTTTACAATGGGATGGTTTTGCATGTTTTGGTGGAGTGAAGATAAAGGGATGAAGTAGCTGAATTTTAATGTACATGTGTTGTATGTGATTAAAATTAAGGGCATTTAAGAGCTATGTACGGTTCTTTTCATAACGACTGCAAAGCTAGTAAGATCTTAGGGGAGGCCGAAAAGAGTACGCTATTAACTTTGGTCTTCTAGCCAGGGGGGTTAGTCTATGATCCGAAACGAAGTTCGAATGTTCGTACGTTCGACGTCCGAAGTAAGTTATAGGTTTTCTACTTCCAAAATTTAATTATATTCTCTATGACATTTTATCATTCCCTCCAGACTTATTCTATGGTTACGACGTACGATCGAGAATTAGAACATTTTATGGAGTACTTAGGCACATTCGTACAGTTTTACGTACAACGTTCAAACATTCGAATTTCGTTTCTGATCATCATTATGGAAGTGTAACCCCACTTCCGTAATGCATGCACCAGCCTCTTCTATGATTGTGATAGGTCAGACATGACCAACACACTGGCTTTATATTAAGTTCCTTTTGGTTACCTGTTTTCTATGCCTTTTAATAGTTTTATTGGTTTAACAAAGGGGTATTTATGTGAACTGCCGTCCTGAGTTCAACTCCAAAATCGAGCAATTCACTTTATGTCATTCTTTCGACTTAAAATGTCATAATTCATATGACTAGAACTGTATATATGTATAACGATAGGCTGTTTTATTTGAGCTTAGCAAGCTGTGGTTTGTTTACCTCGGGTATACAAGCGTGAAATTATAACTTACAGTAAATTATGTATATTAAAAATGATGTATAGTGAGAATCTACGGCATCAAGACAGCACCCAAGTCCCAACACTCCACAGCAATTAGTCTCGGACTAAGCCCACATGTCTTGACCGACGCCTGACGCCTGTCTCTTGCTAAATGATAAACGTTTAAGCTAATGTCAGGAGCTCGTCGCCGGGCAGCGTGGCCGACACAATAGTCGGATTAGCGACGAATGCCGGCCTTTGATAAAATTTTGATGAAAGCCTCCCCGGTGTTTTGTTTTTTAAGCATTTGTTTATTATAGTTAATCTATTTTCTGCATAAGTTTCGGCGCTGTGTGACAATTACTAAGTACGTTAACGGAAGGAAAATATAATGAGAAAACCCCCATACTGTATTGTATTGTATCAGCCCATATACGACCCACTGCAGGGCACGGGCCTCCTCTACAATCGAGAGTACGATTGAGAGTGGTTAGGCCATATAGTCCACCGCGCTGGCCTAGTGCGGGTTGGCGGACTTACACACCGTAGAAATTTACATGTATATTTTACTGTATAGGTTTTAATAATTATTGTGTGCGAAGTCCGTCTACCCGTATTAAGTCCGTTTAATTGTAGATAAGGTCTGTGCCCTACAGTGGGATATATATGAGATGATTATTGAAAAGGTATTAAGTTTTACGTTTACAGTCTAGTGAATTCCAAAGACTTTGTGTTGAATCAAAGAGCCCATGACTCCATTCTTACAGTACATTCCGTGTTGTTCATCTTACTATACGCTTAAACATAACATTCTCAAATATAATAGTAGTTGTTATTTTAAAACAAAACAAAAAACAAGCATTTTAATGCTCCAGTTTGAAAGCATAATCAGTAATTATTGGGTATTGAGACACTTCATAAATGTCTAGGAGGAGAGCAGTGCCATACAGTGCTTAATAACAAAATCTGAATGATGTTGCTTTTGTTGGAAGGCAGGCGTGATGTTTAAAATAGAATGACTAGCTTGAAAGGCAGCCTTATTTCCTACAAGCAAAAAAAAAAATTAACGACAGTACATAAAAATACACCGTGAAATCGTGTAGTGAGCGCATACTGTAATCTGACTGAGTGGGCGTGTCAAATACGTCATGCAAAGGGAATTATGTATGACACCGACCGAAATCTGAGTCCTAATGGCGGGGAGTGACGCTTCTGTGCACTAGTGACGACATTAGCGGGGATTTTTAGCGTAAATTATATATAATTTTATATCTTAGGCTCAGTGTCGGCTAACTTTTATGTTAATAATTTGACGTGTGAATGTATGGGGTTGACATAGATCAATTTGCGATGTCTTTTGTAGTGCATGGTGGCCTGTTGGTAACGGACTAGACGCGGCTGCCTACATGTTCACGGTGGTCGCGGGTTCGAATCCCAGGGCACACCTCTGACTTTTCGGACTTATGAGTGTATTGATAGTAAATCACCACGCACTATAGCGGCGAAGTGAAACATTGTGAGGAAGTCTGCATACTATAGCGATTTGTATAAATTTCTATGGTATATAAAAGTCCGCCAAACCGCACTAGGCCAGCGTGGTGGATTATATGGCCTTACCACTCTCAATCGTACTCCCGATTGTAGAGGACGCCCAGGCTATGCAGTGTGATGTATATGGCCTGATACAGTACAGTATCCAACCCTCAATAAATATATGACTTGTATCGAAATACCAGAATTAATTTTACGTATCATTTTAACGAAATTAATATGTTCAAGTTGTGTAAATAATACATTAAATTATAATTAATTAAAATCATTGAACCGACATCGAACATTCGAATATCGAATTAATTTCAAAATGGCGGACCCTGTTTACAATTTAGATTTAACTCGATAAGTTAACAATTACTTAATGATTCGGCTACGCAGCGTTTTTCTCAATTTTCCCGCATGTTATTTTAATTAAGCCACATCAATGCCGTCGGCAATTAGGAAATTGATTACAGTATATTAATAAAAGTTGAAATATAAAAATAATGTTGACGTGCACTGGCACGCTGACAACAGCGATTTTATCGTAACAAAAGACTAGCAGTTGAGCCCAAATTAGCTTGAATGTAATGACGTTTTATAAGCATAGTTGTAGGTTCGGTTGTTGGTTCATACACGGTTATTACATCATAGTTAACTATCGCTTTTTATAAAGGTAAAGTATTGCAAAAAATCCTTCATCTTTGGGAGCACACTGACACAAAACTGGAATATGTGTGAAGTGAAAAAGTGCGTTGTGGCCTGTTGGTAATAGACCAGACTCGGCAGCCTACATGTTCGCGGTGTTCGCGGGTTCAAATCCCAGGACACACCTCTGACTTTTCGGAGTTATGTGTGTATTGATAGTCAATCACCACGCACTTTAACGGTGAAGGAAAACATCGTGATGAAACCTGCATACCGTAGCGATTTTAAAGAATTTCTACGGTATGTAAGTCCGCCAACCCGCACTAGGCCAGCGTGGTGGACTATATGGCCCAACCACTCTCAATCGATTCTCTCGCTTGTAGAGTAGGCCCGTGCCCAACAGTGGGACGTATATGTGCTGTTAAAAAAAAATGTGTGAAGTGTAGCAACCATGTCTAGCCAGTATGATGAACTAACATCTATTTTTTTAACAGTAAATTACGGAGATATCCTATAATTACGAGTATACAATTTACTTATAAGCCTAATATTTTTATCAAAATTTGACCCCAAGTACCTCTTACAGATTTACACAAGTAAAAGCCAATATTATAATCCTTGCTCTACGCATTGATTATTTTACCACACCCAGAGAGTACTTGCCAGTACTGAGCACACAAAAAATCCATTTTTGCAATGATTCTTGTGTGTATGCGTTTGAGGGCGCGGATTCAAAGCGAGGCGGCCGGCTAAATTTACACATATACAAGTTATTTTTACACAGCCTTCGGCGGTTCTGTGCGGGGTGGAAGCTTGTTTGTTTACCGGACATTTTACAAGCTTTAATGTTATTGACACTGGCTTTGGTGTAATGCAGTCAGTTTTGTATAAAAAGTATTCGAACATTTATGTAAAATAATTGATATGAAGAATTTAATATGCCTTTGCTAAATAGAGGAAATCATTGGGGGAGGCCTATGTTCAGCAGTGGACTTCCTTTGGCTGATGGATGGATGGATAAAATAGAGGAACTCTGTGTTTAGATCACTTAGCACGATAGTCACATTCATTGCCAATCCTGTGCTTGACACGCGTGCTTACTGTAAATTAAAGAATCCTGTTCTAAATCGTACATATTAGAAACTATAAGATACATTTTCTTGGATAGAGAAAGGTGGAAGAAGGAAAGGGAGGCCTTTGCCCTGCAGTGGGAAGGTATAGGATAGGAAAAAAAAAGATAAATTGCAGTCGCACTAACATTAAAGTCTTAGCGCGCGATGAAACTAGCGGTCTCCTCTTACAGTCGACTCTCCACTGCGTCGTCGAACTTACTTTATATGTAATCTCTTACTACTATATACTTTAATATATACGTACGCAAGGCCTATTTACACGGCCGGGGAAAACTGTAGCGTAAAAAATCTCCAGCAGTCTGCAAGTTTGCCCAACGAACGTAAACTTAACCAGCCTTTGTGATTCTTCATTTTTTAGTTTGCACTCACCGTCGGGCTAAATAAAGGCGGCAAGTTTTAATGGATGCGCTGAATTTGCTCAACTGCTAATCATTGCTAGGTACGGAATGGTTCATTTTGATATTCATTTAATGATATTTTTTTTGTATCAGCCCATATACGACCCACTGCAGGGCACGGGCCTCCTCTACAATCGAGAGTACGATTGAGAGTGGTTAGGCCATATAGTCCACCACGCTGGCCTAGTGCGGGTTGGCGGACTTACACACCGTAGAATTAATGATATTACTAGTTGCCAATGTAGATGTAGGTAAGACGCCTACTTTGATATGAGTGGCGGAATTTGGAACTAACGGAACTGTATCTGTATCAGCCGATATACGTCCCACTACAGGACATGGGACGCACAGAACTGACTGCCTCGGTGGTGTAGTGGTACTACGGTATGATTGCAAAGCTGAGATCTCGGGTTCGAATTCCGGGTCGGGCAAAGTGATATTGGATTTTTCTATTCATTATCAGCCTGGAGTCAGGAATTTGTGCCCGATATGGCGATAGGCTCGCCCCCTATCACATCGTGGGACGGAATATACAAGGCGAAACGTGGGTGTTCTGGTAGCACCTCTGCCTACTCCTTCTGGGAAAAAGGCGTGTGTTTATGAATGTATGTATAGGATATGGGCCTTCCCTATAATCGAGAGTTCGATTGAGATTGAGAGGGCCATATTATTATAGTCCACTACACTGGCCTAGTGCGAGTTAGTACGATTATCACTTTTTGCAAATATCTCAGCATGCTCAAAACCTTATATCGCATGCGGAACCCAAAACAGAACACACTTGCATTCATCGTAATGCGTCCAAGTGTTTCACGTTTCTGGTTTATTCGACATGTATTCAAGAGTTTTCTAAGGTCAGGCTTTGTGTATAAACGGAACTCCAGCATTAGCGTTGAAAAGTCGATTATTTTGCACAAAGAGCTGGTTCCCAGTACGTTTAGTCGACTCGTGATTAATTCTATGAAATTTATAAGTAGTTTGTTAGTTCAGTGCTTAATGTTGGTTTCATAGAAATCTAGCTGCGATTGCATATTATATGCAATATTTGACCTTTTAAATTGGTAACTCAAATTTTGCCTTGTTATTATAATACGATCGAGACCATTCTCAATTGTCCTCTTGATTGTGGGACGTATATGGGTTGAATCAGTACAGTGTTATACGAGGCCTCGTAGTAGCTTGTGCAGATTTAGAACTGTGAGTTCTAAGTCAGAAAATTCACTGTTACATTTCGGTTTGAAATTTTCATTTAACTTTCTTGTAAGTTTCAAGTGGTAGGTGTCATATTCAGAAATTTAAACTGATGGACTTCTGCAAGCCTTCAATGATACGATAATGAGCTTACATAAAAACCTTCATCAAATAACCTAGCATCTAAGATAGGTGAATCAATTCGCAATCAAATTCTTAGTCCTTGAATATTCACTTTCATATCGCCAAAATGTGAATCGATAATCTAAAATTTAGCAACAGCTTTGCAAGCTGGCAACCCTAGCTCGCAAGTGTCACGGACATTTTAGCCGCAGCAGCCCTGGTCAACGAGTAAAGCTTACTACACACGGTCCGGATCGACCGGATCGTTCCATAATCCGGGTGTCACTTTAGCATGTACGTTTTTGCACAAGACTTGTTCAAATTAGATCGTCAACGTCCTTTTTCGGATTAGTCGGCTTTGTCGATAACTTTGAAGGTTTTAGCGTGTTAATTGGAATTTTACTATTCAACGTGCTCCGCTTGATGAAAATGGAGTCTAATATAAGTTTGGCTTCGTTTTGATCAGACAATGGAGTAGTAATCAAAGATTATTTACGTGTTCTGTCAGATAATTAATTTAAGGATTATTTTGGCGAAGAATAAACTGAAATACAAAGGGTATACAGAATGGTCTTTTTGTTCTAATGAAATCAATAACTTGTATAGTAAAAGCTTAATTAAATATGGTGAACCCGTCATAATGATCTACTCAAGTGTGTAGCGTTCTAGGATCAGGTTGCAGGTGTGGGCAAACTGGCATTAATGCATATACTGGCGAGGAATATACACCATATATTTGTCAGTTGAAAATCTGTTTCAATCACATTTCACACACCATCATTACGGTTGCACTTACTTTGTCGTTCCTCTACCAAAAATTACTATATTGTTTTTACCATTCTGATACTCCTATTTTGAATACTCAAACCGGTCCGGTTTCTATTAGCAACATTCCGGTTATTTAGCCGTCTTGCACCGCCCTTATCATATGTTACATTATTGATGGCGCACGTCCGCGTCACCTGCGATGCATATGGACACTACCTCCGACTTTTAAAATATTCCGTATACTGGAACTTATGGAGATGGCGTATGAATAAAATGGAAGGAGTAATAAAGTTATAGAAGGCTCTTGTCCGGCTGCAGGTCGTTTGGAGATATGTATTTTAGTAGTATAATTTTAAGTGCAATATTAAAATTATAACACTCCTACTGCAGGGCACGAGCCTCCTCTACAATCGAAAGTAGAATTGAAAGGGGCTGGGGCAAACAGTCTACCATGCTAGTCTTGTGCGGGTTGGCTTTAACGTATTAGTCTAGGAGCTGGTTAAAATCGACCTTCATACATCTGATAACCAGATGAGATTTTTTTTTCAAATATTTTAAATTAAAAATAGCCATGACCACTTTTCGATAGGCGAGCTATCATAGCCATGTTTATTTATTAATAATAATATTTGATAAAAAATATGTCTTATCTGATTATCAGATGAGTGAAGGTCGATCTTCCACGGCTCCTCTGCTATATGTTTTGTCTAAATAACTTGGCAGGCACAAAAATGAGAATGTCATTAATTATAATTATTTATTTAAAAAATCCTGTAATAAAAAAGACAGGTATTCACCACAAAACCGCCTAGTCGGTCTAACTGTGGGTTCATAATGAATTTGCTTTTGTTCAGTTGTTCTTTATTTACAAATTATTATCGAGTTTTTAGCTATTTTAAAAATACAATGCAAATAGTAAATCAAATGTCAATTCACTATGCAGTATGCTGTACCAGTATAAGAAAAACAAAAATTAATTATAAAGCCAATTACACACAAAATATACTTAATAACAACAAGCCGGACCGGTCCGGCAGTCTTTCTGCACTCGCCCTAACTCCGATACATTATTGAGTGTGCGTCCGGCATCACCTGCAGCGCTCGGACAAAATGCAACATGCATACACGAGCTCTTTAACGGCGCCTTAGTGACACCTGTAAAACTGGAATTTATTTAGCTATAACCCTGAAGCTGTAGTGTTTTATACACAGTTCATAATAAAATAGGTATGTAAGTCGAAACTATGAAAAAGTTGGACTTTTTGAATTTAATGAGGTTTTTTTATACGCACGATAATACGTCTATTATTTACTGTAGTAACATTCAAATAGAGTACACAGCATTTGTTTATAAGAATTAATAAAGCTATTTAATATCATAATAGATAACAATACGAAGTTTTAAAATTACTAGTTACTTGTTCTATGAAAATGAAAATGAAAATAATTTATTGAATCCATTAAAATGTACAACATTATTTAGATTCAGTCATTTTTTATTCTACTACCCGGTTCGGAAAGCGGTTTTCACTAGAGAAGAACGGGCAAGAAACTCTAGTGTTGCTCTTTTCAAAACCAGTTTACAATACAGTGATTATTATCTACAAATGTTACAAAGTGGTTTAAATCAGAGCAGTTCATTAACAGTTGGTCATAATAAGCAATAATTTATTTATTTGTTTTTAGAGATATAGAATCAATTATGACGGACTCAGAAAAATTGATGTTCTCGCATGAACTCAAAACGTAATAACACGTTTGCGTATGACGGGCTTCCGACCACTGTGCATAATGGTTGTGATTCGACCAGATACAAACCCTACCAGCATTTGAGTCTTTGTTTTATTCATGCAAGAATCTGATGAACCAGAAGATACTCAGCTTTGGATGACAAGATGACAATTATCACGAGGCATTGTTATCGCTTTGTCGTCCAATAAATCTTAGAATATGACAATTTAATCTGTCCATCTCGCTGACGAATTAAATATTTCGTTTATAGACAGGCACTATGGTTACAAAATTATATGTTAGCATAAATTTTATTCTCTAAGTCGAGCATATTTTTTGCCAATTTCCCGGGATATCTGGCAAAATTATCGTCGGCATGAAGGGCACAAATGTCGCCGGTGACACAACAAAAGTCTAGGATTTATGCACGGCGATAAATTTCTTTTTATTAGCTATAAAAAACTATATCCATTCTGTTATAATTCAGAGATTATGTTTTATATTAGTGTGCATATTTTGGTGATTTATTTTGCGTGATTTATCTCTGTACAACACCGCCCAGTTGCGAGTTGATTGGACTGTGGAGGTCGCGGGTTCGAGCTGATAACACCGCTCTAAGTTTTCAAAGATATATACGGATTTTCGTAGTTAGTTATTTATCACTTCCACAGTGAAGACAAACGTTGTGACGGAAAGTGAACGTTTAAGATTTCCCTTAGAAAATGTCAAGGGTATGTGAAATTCAAAATTAAATACTAGAGGAGTGGGTTAATCCATGAATTATACTTACAGAAGACTCAGTTTCAGCAGTGGGCTGTAACTGAGTTTGATATACAAATAAATACGCCCAACAGTTATTTTATTTTTATTTTTAGTTAATAAACCGGGATACTTTTCAACAAAAGTATAAAGTTAATAAATAATAAATGGTGCGTCTATAATGCAGCAACGCCAGCAATAATCCTGACCCCTCACTAAGATCGAGTCGTGTGTTGGGTATCAGGAACTACGACAGACTTTTCGGTGTCACAAACACACAGCCTCGAAACAAATACTTGTAGTTCACACAAACATTCGTCTCGGTGCGGGAATCAAACCCGCGGCCTCTCGTTATACAGCCAACGTCAAACCAACTGCGCCACGGAGGCTGTCAAATTGAGTGGTCCTTTGTCTCATAGCGATCGTGTTCTAGTTTGACGCCGTCATGACTATATCATTCCGTAGATTACCTTCGTACAAAATATAATTTAATCAAGATAATTGACCAGACTTCGCATAAACGAATGCAAGTGCAATTTTTTATTCAAAAAGTACGTGAACAAAAAACATACAAGGTATGAGAACAGTGTGGATCATTTTGAAGCAGGAATAAATGCGGTGGCACTGCGTTTAATTAAAAAATATCGGAAAGTAACGTGTATTTTAATCAAAATTTCGGGTTTTAGTGTGTTCTGTACAAAGGGCGATCGTGGTTCGCAATGTAATGAATGAATTCCTGAAAACAGAATGTGGTTTCGGCACCACGCACAAAGAGTTTGTTTCCCCAACTGTCAGTTTTTCAGCATATGCATTTCATTACACATGTCCCCTCAGGATATTATGTAAGCATGCTTTTGAGTCCACCATGTTGATTTAGTTGACTATTAAATAATGTCTTGGGTTTACCCAAATGTTACACATTGAAATAAAACGAACTCTTACGGATTTTATCGCGAATTTAATTTAACTTTTACATTTTTTAATTTCATTATTAAATACATTTTAATGAAGAGCATTCTTTATTCAGATCTTTTGAAATTGTTTATTAAAATACCGTCGCTTTGGTATGTGTTGGAGCTGTAATAAAACCACTAAAGTATTTTGACTTGGATTAACCTTTGCTCCTTAAGTACAGTAAAATATAAGGACCAATAGGATAATGTAATGTTTATTCCAAACATGTGTGATCTCTTCACTGGGGGTAGGTCTCTCATATGTGAGAGGCCGCCTGGGTAGGTGCCACCGCAATGTCTATATCTTCCGCCAAACAGCAGTATAATGCATTGTTGTGTTCCAATTTGAAGGACATTGTAGCCAGCGTAAGTACTGGCCATATTGAGTCTTAATACCTTATGTCTCAGGATGGTGAGCGGATGTGAGTTTGGTTGTGCTGCCGTCCACGAGCGATTGTATCGCTTACCATCGAGCGAATGGGATGCTCGTCTCGCCATTCATTGCAATAAAAAAAATGTAGTACAGTATTCAGTATTTTCATCGCTGATCATAGTTTGACTTCTATTCTTGTAATTCTGTTGTACAACTCCTGAAATTGATGCGAGTAATATAGCCTATCCGTCTTCACACCATATCATATCTACAATGCCAGGAGCCATCAAAGAATAAATAATTTCTTCGACTGTACATACAAATACGGGCCCATATAAAGGCTAACTATCAAAAGCAAAATTATTAACAACGATATTTTGTTTAAGTACATTCTACTTATTTTAATTAAAATCACCTCATTGGAGAAATATTTGGAGAAAATCGAGAGTGCTCAATACCATAACTTGCGTAATGGACGTTCCTAATTAACATTAAAGTTTAATCATAATAATTTTGTGAGAGACTTTTTATCGACTGTCGAGGACAATGTCGGTGGCACGTCGCTGGCGACTGCCTTTATAAAGATCAAAGAATTGATAAAGGTATTTTTTCTTTTTATTAACATCCCAGTAGAGGTATTCCTCTCTTGTTGTACTACGTTACGGTTACAACGCTGAGGTCTCGGGTTCGATTCCCAGGTCGGGCAAAGTGATATTAGATTTTTCTATTCATTATCAGCTCGGAGTCAGGAACTTGTGCCTGATATGGTGATAGGCTTACCTCTATCACATTCTGGGATGGAACAGAAGACGAAACGTGGGTGATCCTGGTAGTAACCAGGAGAACCTCGGCCTACCTCTTCTGAAAAAAAAGGCGTGAGTTTATGTATGTATATGTATAGTTTATTTATGTATGTATGTACAGTTATAAAAATGCAGTATTCATATAATTTCTCCCACCTAGTCGTAGCCATACACATGCTGTGTATGTAATGTGACCCGTTTGATTCTCTATTAGTTTTTAGTAAAATAGAAAAATAGACTAAAACAAATACTTACTGTTTATGTGATAAGGAAAAGTTTCAGTATCATGTGTATTATGTATGAAGTATGGCGTAGCTAAATAAGAGATTCATGACCGGTATTTGCTATGACAACGTTTTACTTATTGAAATATCTATATTTTTTATAATTTACCAAATTTCAAAGTAAAATCAAATCTAGTCGGGAACGCCTATAATACAACATTAAACGAAAAGGTCAACGCATCACAAGATCTCCCAATATCTATTTCAGCACTAGATCCGACCAAACCCGCCCACAAAGGCTTGTGAAACAATAGCCGATGTACAATACCGTTGTATCCTAATCAAAATGCATACAGGGTGTTCCGTATGGCACCCGTCTCTACCACCTCTACCCGTCTCTACCAGCCTCTACTAGTGGCTCTACCGTGAATTCTGAATGGTTTTGGCTTAGATGAGGAATTTTTCATTGCATCACGCCTAGCTGTGCAGCTTGACAGTTCGCGTCATTTTACACGAGCTTTGTAGTTTTTAATTATCTTTGTGGAGCATCAAGGGTATACATGTTGGATATTTGAAGTTACGGAATGTGGAGAGCTTTTCTATTTATCGTGTGTAGATTGAGATGGTTAATTCGATTTTAACGCTGAAGAAATATTTAATAGGAAAACTTCTTCTTCTTCTAGGGAAAGCTTCCCCAAAAATTCTAAGGATATCAAATCTCCAACCCATACTGGGTTGAAGCGTTACTCTCTAGAACTCAATTTGAGACCTGAAATCTAATATAGGTGTACGGCTGCATCATTTAAAATCATCCCTTAGATTCCTACCGATGGAAATTGTACATACAGGCCATCGAGGAATTCATTAAAATAATGAGTCGTTTAAAAAAATTTAGTTGATTATAGGTAGAGCACAGCTTTTCTCAGAGACTAGTATCGACCACTTAACGCCCTCTCCAAGGCTCACACCAACAAGAGCCGTTCTAAAAAAGCAAGCACAGCCGTCGTAATAAAGCGAATCGACAGAAATCGCTGAGAGCGTATTACAAAGTGTCATAAACAGATCTCGTTTGACAGAGGTCCGGAGGTCACCGGCGCGGCTTATCGGCACGCAACTAAAATAGACGCGGGATTGAAGGGGCTTGTATCTAACTTAAGAGTATCTAGATCTGTTATATTTACGATTGATGTTCAGAGATGTTATTAGTCTCGTAGTTAATTAACGATTTTGTCCACGTATCGTTTTATCATTGAAAACTTGTAATTGGCCTTCTGTTACATATTATTTTTATTAGTTTTTGTATTAGCTGCAAGTTTTCTGAATAGAAATATAAAATATAATCTGTGGCTGTATCAACCCATATATGTCCCACTGCAGGGCACGGGCCTCCACTTCAATCGAGAGTACGATTGCGAGGGGTTAGGCCATATAGTCCACCACGCAGTTGGCGGAATTTACACACCATAGAATATCTCGCAAATCGCTATGATATGGTTTTTTCACGATGTTTTCCTTTACCGTTTGTCCACGTGAAATTATTCTAATAATGTGTAACCCTGAAAATCTTTGAAACTTTTGTACTGATATCCATCCATCCATCAGCCAAAGGAAGTCCACTGCTGAACATAGGCCCCTCTCCCAATGATTTCCACAGTGACCTGATATACAATGTTGTATATATTTTTTTCATAATGTACAGGTATGTGTGTTTAAATGCACACATATAGATTTTTAATGTAGCTGCAGCATAAATTTCGCTTTCGTTGAATTCTCTCAATTATTGGAATTGAGAAAATTCAAATAACAATTTTGTGGTTTTCGTTTATGACTTTACTGCATTCCATTTTCTTCGTAACCTTCATATGTCCTTTTTATGTATTATTTACATTTATGAAAGAAAGAAAGAAAGAAAGAAAGAAAGAAGCAATGCACTTCCTGTGGCTAAAGAGAGTGAGAGAGAGTGGTTTAGTGACTTCACTGCTTTTTAGTGATGACAACCACAAGCACTTTTTAATTGATTTATGATTAGTGGCAGACCATTTTCTTTCATCATTCGATTGTACAATTTGATTCCCTTGCTCAACAGTTAGTTCTAATTTAAAATCCAAAAACATCAATGACGCGCCCTTTAAAGTAAATACGTCTCTGCTTTATTACAGAAAGCGACTGACTAAGCAAAAAGCTTCCAGTGAAACTCCAATTAATTAACTTCTTAACTGGGAAAAACTAAGTTTCAACGGACAATTGAAAAGTACGGGATGGCTGTAGCACAATGACTCTACTATTTACGTTAGATGAGCATGCTGCATCTTACACTGAGGAGCTTTTAGTGCTAATATGATCTGAGATACAGTTTTCTTTGTTGACTATCTGATTAATCACGGGTTGTTCAAGACTTCGTAGAATTGTCAGGCTCTCTCTTGGAGCATGTACCTTGGATTAATAGTCGAACTGAGTTGTATTTTTAACCGACTTCAAGAAAAGGAAGACGTTTTCAATTATTCAGTTTTTTTAAGATACTCTTCAGAGTCCATACTTATGTATCGTAGATACAAACATATGTACGTAATTTCACATGCAAAATTCAAAGTGCAAATTGCAGAGTAGAAATAAAACAGGCAAAGGGTTTTGTCTTACCAGGGAATCGACGCCAGAACTTTTACAGCCGTTACATGCTGCAACTAGACCACTGAGACGACCAACGAACAAATAATTATTTCATCCATACAACACTCAAGATGTTAAAATTGAAATACAGCCTTTGCGCTAGTCAGCTAGTCGTAGATTGTCTGTGAATCACATTTGTTTTACCTGCGTAAACAATTTTTGTTATTTCCGCTCTCCATCGACTTCAAATGGAAAGTATAGTAAGCCGCTCTGGAGCACGCAATTTTCTTTGCATTTGTGATTTTATTTACTTTGCCTCATATGAATAATGCACATTCTGCATTTATTTCAAGAGATTTTATTTAATTCCTTGATATATGCTACTATTATACTCGTATTTTGAGTTATTTAGTTGCATTTCAATAAAACAAATGTTTCGTAGCCTTTTGTACATGAAGCAGAATTGGAAGTGGTAGAGCCACGCTGTTGTCTTTAATGACTCAACATGAATGGGCAGGCTTATCCGGGGCGGTGCTAATGTCTTACAGGAAATCGACGTGAAGCGACAACTTCTCTGTCGCGTTTCGTTTGGTGAGTGAGATTGGATGCTCAATACCCCTTTTCTTTTCCCATTCTTTTTCCTTTCGGCTTCCCTCCCTATCGGGCTGGTAACACATCCATGATCCAGCGTTGTGGATGTTCATGGGCGGCAGTGATCACTTACCATCAGGTGACTTGTTTGCTCGTTTGCCTAAACTATGTAATAAAAAAAACAGACGTGAGCTGTCGTGGCTGTTCTCGTAAGTTCGATTGCCAGGGCAACTCGGTAACGTATAGGATCTATGTACATGTATTTTTAGGCATTGCTGTTTACTTCAACGGTGAAGATAAACATCGTGTGGAAACCCGCGTACCTTGACATCTTTATGAGAATTTTTATGCTATGTGAAGTACACGATATCAGTGGGCTGTATGGCCTAACCCCTCTCAATCGTATTTTCGATTGTTGAGGAGGTTCGTGCTCAGTGGGACGTAGATATAATATATGGGCTGATACAACACCCTTAATACTAGACTTAAATATTTGGAACATTATCTATCAATGTTATCCTTAATTGTAAGGTTTTGAAGACGCAGCAAAAATTTCTTCATAATGTTATTTGATAACACCAATAGCTGACAGCTTAAAGAAAGACGTATAACTAAAAACAATAAAAATAGCGAGTGGTTAAAGAAAGATATAAGCCTAAAAAGCGATATTTATAGCGAGTCGTGATTCCGGCTCATTACACTAGTGGTTCCGAACTAATGGCGTTGGAGCAGGACGCATTATGTTGAGAGACAGCGAGTTTGTTTCGCTCAACTGCCGGAGATCCTAATCGCTTTAGATTTTGTCCATGGTTTTGAGAATTCGATAAATATGCCTGTTGATCTGAAACAATATTACTGCCTATCCCTTGAGTCCTGAAGGGTACAGGAGGAGACCTATATCCTCCTGATCATTATTTTCTTTACAATTTTCTTTCTCACTACTTCTCGAATGTCAGTGATGCATTTAAGATTTTAAAAACGTAGTCTTCAATGGGCGATGATACTCATTTATCATCAGTATGGTACGTTCTTGTTTGTCCCGTATTATAAAGAAAAGAAACATAGAATACAGGTCTTTTAAAAATAAATATGTCTCATAAATCTGCGAGTATATAAAGCGTGCGAGATTCGAAAGCGTTTCTTTTCACAACTTAACAATATAATATAACTAAGTTGGCAAACTCGGCACCAGATCTACCCTTTAACAGCAAAGCAATACGTTTGTAGAGCTAAGCTGTCGTGTTTCCGCTTTATTTCCAAAGAAAAACTTTAGTAAATTAAATTTAAGGAAGTTGCGGTGAAAACGCCGCGTGACAAGCCAGCCGCGCGGCGTCGCTCGTCCAGGCGTGTTTCTGACGCGTAATTCCAAGCCTTTGTTCGCCATCCCGTCGGATTAACACTTTTGCTGCGAATACACTGGGAATTTAATTAATAAAAATAATACTTGATGCGAAGACTGAAGACGCCGTGCAATCGTCCATTGGATGGATGGATTAGAATAGCGCCATCTGTTGATGGAGGAATTGTTGCGTTTTTGTTTTGTTTGTGTGATGGCGGCGATTGGTATTGATGAGCATTGTAATAGTTTTAGGACAATCGCGTATAAAAAGGTTTTACGATTTTAAGTTGCGTTGGGTATTAAACGACTATTCATACATAATTTTAGTTGTACGTTGCAATATTTTAAGATCGTATTTTAAAACATAAAATAGAAATCCTGAATTTATAGTAATGCGAAAAATTTCTTCTAAAATCTAAAATCTTGGTTCTGAAAGCCAATATATGATATTATACATTAGGCCTATCTTTGTCCTTTGACCGCCAACGAAGTCCCATCTGTTGAAACATTAATAATTTGCGGTATTAGTTAGATTCCAAACGGAAACAGCGTTTAGGGTATGTCTCAAGATGACAAGGGACTGGTCATCTGATTAATTTTGAATTTGTGACAATTGAAATAGAAATGCCTATCAGCTTTCACTGTTTGCAGGCAGGTGTCGCGGTCAAGATATTACTGATCTCTATGATAACATTGTTTTAATTAGTTGAGCTAATTACATTATGTCAGTTGCCATATTTTATAGGTTCTTAAAAAATATTTTAAAATATGAGAGTATATTAAATTGGTGTTTTGCAACATTTTATTGAGCTCATTTAGCAAAAAAGGCACGTTAATATGGATTAAAATTAAAGGTTTTAGCATAGTTTTTGGACCATTAAAATAAAATAAAATAAATATGACTCTTAACAAATTACTTTCAGGATTCTCGTATATATTAAAAGTAACATCAATATGTTTATTTACATTCAAGTCCATGGCACTTCCAAATTGAACCAAGTAAATAAAAAAATAATAATCAAATGAATCTCCAAATTATCTTATTAGAGGGGCAAAAGGCATTTCCGTCCAACAGAGACGCCCGTCATTCTGATCTCTCAAAGACTAAACAAATATAAGGAATAAAAACGACAATCAAGGGACCACTTTACAGACAATATTAAACCTTCCGAAATAAGCCCGGAATGAAATTTGGCCTAATTAATAACTCGGTACGGGAAAGAAAATGTTTATTAAGAACGATAAAATAATTATTAAGAACATCGGGGCGAAGTGGGAAGGATGTTTCGAATCATGATTTTTACAACGCTCTCCGGTAATGGTAAGAGGTTGTGCGTTTCCGTGGAAAAAGGGAAATGTGTCAGTACCAATACATTTATTTTCTAATGTTCATAATTTTTGAATGTAATTGTTCCCTTTGTTTGATTTTAAATGGGTTTTAATAACTAAATTACCGAAAGACTGCCTCGGTGGCGCAGTTGTACTATGGTATGATTGCAAAGTTAAGGTCTCGGGTTCCAATCCCGGGTCGAGCAAAGTGATATTGGATTTTTCTATTTAATCAGCCCGGAGTTAATAGTTTGTGCCCAATATGGCGATAAGCTCGCCCCCTATCATCGTGGGACGGAACACACAAGGCGAAATGTGCGTTCTAATAGCACCTCCGCCTACCCCTTCTGGGAAAAAGGCGTGAGTTTATGTAAGGAAGTATGTAACCACTGTCAATTGTACTCTTGATTGTAGGGTAGGCTCGTGCCCTGCAGTGGGATGTTTTTGGGCTAATACAGATGTTAATTGCGGTACTGCAATGGCCACTACCATCAAGTGACCTGTTTGCTCGTTTGCTAGACCTATAGGATAAAAAAAATGCAGCGCAGAATCAACTTACAAACAGATATTCACCACTGTTACTTCGAAATCCGCTTGACAAAAAATGCACCTGTATTTACATGTCGAAAAACATTCGGCCAAAATGTTCGATAAAGCAATACACAAAAACACGTGTTAATCAAACAAAGAGCACGCGAATAAGGCCGAAACAGACATCGGGAATCTATAGTCGTGTTCGCGTCGTAACGACCGTCGAAACGACTCCTGTTGACTGTAAAACCTGATTTTACGAGTTACTCTGTTCTGGCACGTGGATACCCATGATTGCCTGTGAATCTACATTGATTATTTTAACTGGCGCTTCGGTTGATGTCTCTCAATTGAGTGGGTATGGTTTAGCCCCGCATTAACCCTTTATGCCTTCATTTGGGGTCACCATGGTTTTTGTTTGAATGCTCGGTCACTGGTTTCATTTGATGGTTCATAGCCCTTATGTTGTCTCATTGGTATTATATGATTCGCAGAATAGATCTATAATTAGAAATTTCATTGAAGTTCTGATTTATTATCTTGCGGTTCGTCTGCTCGTAATTATCAGGTAATTGGCTCTTACGTAGTTGCACCATTTTGCTATCATGTAATAGAATATACCGACTAGCTGCTAAGCGCTTTAATATGCTAAAAACGCAATATACCTTGGGAAATTGCGCGTAATGTTTGATCTACGCTTCAGACATCCCTCAAGCATTTTAATAAAATTTGATTAAACGTTATTATTATTCAGAGGTCATGAAATTTCCAACACACATCTGCGTGAGGCTTAAAAACAAACCTCATTGTAATCATTGCATGCGTATTTAACGCCATCTATATTAAAAACCCCCAAAACATGACATTCAGCCAACAGATGGCGCTATAGCAACATCGCCGAGTTAAAACAGCTGTATTGATACGTCATATGATTGTAATGGGCGTGTAAGTGCCTATCATTCTATATTAACATGCAATACTGTCTTGTTTGTCATAAGACCTATTTAATTGCATAAGTGAGCAATAAACGAATTGAAAACGGAGATTTGATGTTTGAAGCAAAGACAGATGTCTTAGATGTCTTGCCGAGTAAATGGTTTGGGTAAAATTCATCTAAACTTTATTGGCGTGTGGCTAAATTTGTAACTACAAATAGAATGAAAAATTTATTACTTACTTCTATCTGTTAACATAATTGTATTTGAGAAATAGATTTTGAAAAATAGTTTACAGTGGATTTTGAATAACATTTTTTGTATTACCTACATTGATTCAAAGATTAATTTATGATTTTTATACCTGTGTGTTAATGAATCCTGGGCACACCTATTAATTTTAGATTTATTTATGTGTTCTCCAATTAAACGCAAAGTTAAACAGTGTAGGCAACCATTATGAGAAACTGCCATAACGTGGACATCTTTACAATTATGTTGGTGTCTGCAGTCCCCCAGCACGTACTAGGCCATCGTGGTAAACTGTCGCCCCAGCCTTCTCAATTGGACTCTTGATGTCCTTACTCAGCAGTAGACGTTACCACGCTGATTTGCTGGTGGTAGGTCTCTCATATGTGACAGGCCGCCTGGTTAGGTACCACCGCAATGTCAATTTCTCCCGTCAAACAGCAGTGTAAATGCACTATTGTGTTTCGGTTTGAAGGACATTGTAGCCAGGGTAACTACTGGACATAATGAGACTTAACATCTTATGTCTCAGGTTGGCGAGCGCAGTCAAATGCCGAGCATTACTTTGCAATTCATGGTGTTTGGTTTTGCTGCTGATCATGAGTGGTCGTATCGCTCACCATCAGGCGTCTCACCATGAACCGCAATAAAATAAATATATATAATTTAAATAATCTTTAGTCTATACATAGCGTGAATATTGATAGTATGAGTACAAAGTCTATAGTTTGGTTCATCAAAGAGAGATAATATAACCGAGATTGGATTTCCGCCTATGCATGTACGTGTTTCCGCTTTATGGAATCATGAATATTATATCTGTGTACAAGCGACATGCGAGAAGTGACTGTGTATCTGTGGCTGCCGTTAAACATATAGACATCAGCTACTTATACATGTAAGTGTGTTTGAAATATATATAACATTTAAGTTAATTTACATATTATTAATTCGGCTTATTTTTTTTTACCCGACGGTGGCATAAACATAAAAGAAAGGGTTTTAACTGTTAATGGATCTTTGTATTTTAGTCTGGTTGTCTGGTAGAGATTGCCATAGTGCGATAAGCCCGCCATTTGTACTTTGCTATTTTATCATCTCTATATAATAATGTGTTTCTTTTACGGTGTACAATAAAGAATAAATGAAAAAAATATATGTTCCACTACAGTTACTAAACTGCTTCGATTTTGGTGAATTGTGTCTCAATTGAGTCAAGTAGTTTGGTCTGAGTTTTATATGCTAATTTTTATTTTACTACCTCAAACTCGAATTAATGGTACTTCAATTTATGTATTTTGTAATTTTAATTCTTATATTACACTATCTTATATTCTTATAGGTAAATAAGTAATTTTATGTTGAAAAGTACAAAATACTTCGCTAAACATTCTAACATTATTTTTACCATACAGCTTTGATTTTAAAACCATACAATTTAATTAATAAAAAGGCTATAATACTAAAATATAAATTGTGACGAACGTACTTTACTGGTATAAAACTGTCAGTTTTCTCATTAAAATTGTTTAAAGTAATTGTGTATTTAGTTTGATAGTGAGAATTCATTTGTATCGGGGCCAAGGCTGGTGATAACGCGCTGTTTCTCGGTACAAAATAACCATAATGTTATCAATTGTTTATTTTAAACGCCTTAAATACTAACAAAATAAATATTTATTAAGTAAAGTTAACGTTTTTCTTTTGATAAAGTCTTAAATGATTATTCGAAGTGGAATGATTTATTAGCTACAGTTAAATATGTTTACATACTAACACAATTCAGATACATGTTTTGGATGTTATTTTGTGAAAACATGAATGCGTTTCCTGAATACATTAAGTTTCTTTGTGTTAAATAAATCAATCACACAATATATGAATATCCTAATAAATACCTTTAGATATATTACGAATATTAGAATGACATCCAAAAGTAAGATACCGTTTTATTCTCTTCATTATTTTCGTCTTTATCTCATTTACAACATTGTTGACACTTGTGACATCAGCAATGTATTGCGTATCCAAAACACGATACCTCATATAGATAATATAAGTATTTCCATGCTCACTTTATAAATAAAATAAAATCACATCACAATCTCATACGGTGGTAACTTCCACAAACGGGTCAGAGTTCCATTCGATCACAGAATAATTGCTCCAAACGAAATTGCCTTTCATTGACAGCGGCGCTTCCAACGCCAAATACAAGATGGCATTGGCACCTCTCTCGAAAACCCTCGTGGTCTTCCTCCCGTCTCGTCCCGACAAGTTCCCAGGGTTCACACAATTGATCACAATTCCTTTATCCGCCCATTCCCTGTGTTGCAAGAATGTGACAGCATTTAGGGCGACCTTACTGACTGCTTGAACGCTTAGGCCCCACCCTTCTATTTTTTCCACGCCCCGTCTAGCAGCATCTTCATACTCCTGCATTATATCAACTAATTGGTCTTCAGTAAGTGTCACGTCGCTTATTCTTCGTCTTTTTTCTTCATCCTGAATTGTATGTAGTAGACCAGCTGGCCCTGAGACGTTAATTACCCTCGCATTCTCATTCAGAAGCGGGTAGACTAGTTTCCCGAAGTTTATGAACCCGTAGAAGTTGACGCTTAACGTCCTTCTTACTTTTTCAAAATGGGAAAGATTCTTCTCAATGACGTAATCAGTTAGGTTGATGATCAAGTCTATCCGTTCGTCATTATCTTGGATGAAATGCCTGACTTTGACGATGCTCCTTGTGTAAGTGATGTCCATTTTCAAGTGATGTATTTCGAGGCCCTCTCTTTGTAAGTTTTGCTGTATGTTGTACCCCGCTGTCTCATCTTCGGTTGTGAAGTATATTTTGCCCTTGTATTCTTCGGTTAGTTTCACCAGGACTTGGTAGCCGAGGTTGCTGGCTGCTCCGACGACCAAAGCCACCTTACACATCGCGCGCGCGGAGTGTAGTGCGGTTATCGCTGCTATCACCCCATCAATGTGACGTTATCTCCCGGAGCGCCATCGCCGAATGAGATAATGTTTAGAGATAACGCGCGCGATTCGGATGAAATCAACGATGCTGCGAATTTGGTGAACTCATGCTTGCAATTTAGAATTATAGTTTTAAAACAATCTTGTTTTCATCAGACTTTATAGAGAATATAACAATAGAAATCATTTTTATAGGAAAATATCGGTGTTTAAGCCTTGCAGTATCAGTTAGACAAAAAAATATACAAACATAAATTATTGTAGCTCATTTTCATCCTGGCGCAACAAAATAATCACATTGCATCCGATGATTAGAATAGTGAAGTCTGAATATCATCCACCGTCTGGGGGTCGACATAATTATGCCGGCCGGCTCGGAAAATCATCCAGGTTGAACTCGAAAATGAACACACTTCCGTTGATCAAATGTTGGATTCTCCGTCATCCAGTGTGATGGGTATCCTAGTGAATGCGAATATAATTCAGCGACGTTTACACTATGATGAACAGTCTATCGCTTACATCATATCAGTGCATTCTACTACTCTCACTTACAATCGAAAGTAATCTGATAGTCACAAACAGTCGTGTTTCAAACTACAATAAAATGGGCTTATCAAATAATACGTTTAAATCTGTTGACTTAGTATCGATAACGTGTTACAATTTTAAATCAAAATAAATTAGATTAGATTAACTAATAATAAATTTATTTTTACGATTTTACTTATATTATTTTTTGGTTTTTGTTACGTCATTCATTTCATAATAATGACTTGAGACTACTCTATAGATTTTTATAAATAATAAATAAAATAAATACACCCAACAACCGCATATATCGTCCTAACTCAACAATAAGACGGAGTCTTGTGTCATGAGTATCAGAAATGTAGTTACGTATAAGTAATTAAAATCAATATTTCAATACATAATCTTTAAATCTTATATAAATCCCAATGATTTTATTGGTCTATGTTGTCAAACCAACAAAGACTTAATGACCTATACACCTGCGTCACGTTATGGGATCAATCATTGTGGTGGTTACCCAGGCGATGTCTCAGACATGAGAGACCTACCACCAATAAAACCTACCACCAACTGCATGAACATTAAACGAATACAGATAGAGTAAAATCATTTGTTGAAATGGATGCATTGTACCTCTACAAGCAGCATTGTACCTCTGTGAGCAGAGGTCCTCACCTCTGCTCACAATTGGAATGTCTTTAACCATAAATAAGCCACAAGACCATAGTACCATTAAAATATTTGCAACTCCAGCATCTAAAGGTTATCGACTTCTGCACCAAGTAAGTAAATATCGTACCGGCGACAATTTTATAAGCAATAAATATTTATTGAGGAGAGCGCCAGGACCTTGCACCGATACATGTAGCATTTGCATTGTGGATTGTAAAATTCGATTTCCAACACCAATTTTATTTATTATTATCAATAAAACATCGTTTTGAGCCAGCAATGTATTTGGTTATTGTTTTTGTCTACGTTGGTGGAATGGAGCTGTTTTTTTGTAGTAATGATTGAAGGAAAGCTATAATATATTGTCCTAGGTTGGCTTTAGATTCTGATGTTTCCAATTATGTGTGTACGTCTTGATATGTACGTCATCACATTAATAAATTGTCATTGTGATTTTTAGTATAAAATATGCTCCTATTATATAATAGCTAATATTCAATTCACACTCGCGAGCCAATGAGATGTATTGAAATAATAACCAACGAAGTTCAACGAGTCATTATAAGCTTTTTACTTGTCTTTGTCCAGCAAAGAAATTACATACATACATACACAAACTCACGCTGTTTTCCTAGAGGTGTTACCAGGACACCCACGTTTCACCCAGTGCGTTTTGTCCCACGATGTGATAGGAGCGAGCCTATCGCCATATCGGGCACAAATTCCTGACTCCGGGCTAATAATGAATAGAAAAATCCAATATCACTTTGCCCGACCTGGGATCCGAACCCGAGATCTTAGCTTTGCAATCGTACCGTAGTACAACTGCGCCACCGAGGCAGTCAAAGAAATTACTCAGATAAAAAGCTATCTAAACAGCTGGAATTAATAAATAAGCTAAAAGGTTTTTGAGTCGTTGTATGGCTTGAAAAGACACGCAGAACCACTGACAAAAGTAAAACAGATGATTACTCTAAAACCCCAACAACATATTTAAGATTTCACCAATAAAATGGTAATAAAATTTCCCATCCGAAACGTTGATCGTAACGGCTTCGTAAGGGGTGGATGAGAGACAAATTTGAAAGGGGGGATCGAGCGAAAATATTGAAAAGGATAAAAAAGGTAACGCGTCATCGAAATGTGAACAAAATTATTTTAGATCCGAGCGCTTCTGCAATGGCCCCTACCATTGGCTTTACCGATAACTGTTATGAGTCAATTTGTTTGAGTATTTAGAGATATTAAGAGATGGTATTGGAAACAATATTATATTAGCTAGGATTTTGGGTGGTTTTTCTATATTTACAATAATGTATTTGTATTAAACCAGTAAGATAAAGTTTATACATAGCTCTCTGCATAGCAGTACAAAAGCTATCTTTAATTTTATTACATTTTTATATTATAGAGCTTTTTCGTAAATGTGGTTTGATAAGCACCAAGTATTATATAAATTTTTCAACTCTAATATTACTCTTTTGGCGTGTTAAGTGTTAAAAACCGTTATTGACGCAAACAGATTAGAACTTTCTAATTTGTTTCGTGCCTAAAAATATAATTAATTAGCAAAATCTTGTAAATACCTTTGTTTTCTGCAATCGATCGTTATCGCACATTTAAAAAAGAGGATTTTTTGCCTTATTTTTTGGGAACACAGGCGTATGCTTATGTAAGATATGGTTGATAACATCATTGATACCAAAAATACATTGATAGTAGTTATCGATGTACGCTACTAGAGTAAAAACATCGATAATATTTTATCGGTTTTCGCACTTTTTAGGAATGTCGCATTATCATTAAAACTGCTTAGTAATTGGGACGGTGTGTTACTGGCTTATTTCATAACACACAATGTTTTCGAGGAGTCAGTTATATGCAATGGTGTAAGTAACGTTAATAGGAATATGATATTTGGATACTAGTATAAACAATTATCATATGAATCATGATTTTATTTCTTTTGATTACATCGAAGACATTTATGACAAACTTTGTTACTATTTAATCTTTTGGGATGATTATTAAAATAACAGCCACAAAGTTAACCAAACTTAGTAGATTACACATTAATCTGTACTGTATCAGCCTAGATACGTCACACCGCAGGGCACGAGTCTCCTCTACAATCGACAGTACGTTTAAGAGGGGTTACGCCATATAGTCCCCACGCATGCCTATTGCGGGTTGGCGGACTTTTACATACCATAGAAATTCTTGCAAATCGCTACGGTATGCAGATTTCCTCACGATATTTTCCTCCACCGTTACAGTGCGTGGTGATTGACTATCAATACACACATGTCTCTGAAAAGTCAGAGGTCTGCCCTGGGGTTTGAACCTGCGACCACCGTGAATATGTTGGTAGCCGCGTCTTGTCCGTTTACCAACAGGCCACATGCACTTAAAGTAGCCACAAAAAACTCAGCATTGCTGCCAACGTGCCCAATCTATGTCTCACAAATATCTCACTCCATTTAAACCGAGTTTCGTTCGAGAAACCATAGTAATAAGGTTGTTACACATTTTTAAACAGGCAGCCGTTCATGTTAGAATTACTGTCGCCTCGCCGGTCGCAGGTCGCCTCTCGTATTTATTGATTTATGTAAATAATGTGCTTCTGATATTTGTTTTCGATGGAGGTAGCTTGTTGGTTGTGTTTCCTTCTTTGGGAACGCTGTGAATAAAGAGCAACGCTAGAGTTTCTTGCCTGTTCTTTTCTGGCGAAGACAGCCATATGAACCGGTGGAAAAAAAGTGAGTGAACATAAATAATGTATGACATGTTATGGATTCAATGAAGTATTTTCATTTTATTTTAATTAAAATCTTTGTGGGTTATGGACAATTGTAGAGTGACTGACAATTTAAAATAGCCATAGCGTAGAGCCAGCGTGGTTGACTAAAACAAGTTTATCAGGATTCAGGACCACACAGAACTATATTAAAGAATGAATTCGTATCTGACATCTGACTGGTTCTTTTCCAATATATTATGGATGCATATTGGTTTTAAAAACAGCTCGTTACCTAGCTTCATGATACTAGTAAAACCCAATGACTAAAGTGCTGTTATGGTAAGTTTAGTGCAATGTAAACAAAATATCGTCGGACAAAACACTCCGGTCGACAACAATTATGCCGGCTTGTCCAGCAATGCCTATACCTATACAAAAGTTCAAAATTAAAAAAAAAACGCAAGCTGTACTACAGTGCCAGTTGTATCAACTGTTAAACAAATAGTTTGAATGTCACGGATTTGATTCCCGAACCGTTAGTTGTGTTTGTAAATTGAATACATGAATTTGGGAATGCAGCATAGATTTTTGGCTCGACGTAACGCTAAATTTGATTTGGTATTGTGAAATTTCAGAAAATTTTATACTGCCTTTTTTATCAATCTTGTTTCCGATGATGACAGTTTATTAGAGAATACAGTGAAAATAGAAAAGTTCAACATATTTTCCCCTTTCATTTTTATTTTTTTTCTTTTAATAGTAATAACCTACAAGATCACTACGACAGCTGAGGCACCGGTTATCAAAAACTCAACCGCCATAAACTGTGTTTGAGCCGTCAAACATTCAGAAAGATAATCTCCGTACCGCGCCGCGAACACTTACCAACTTGCCCATCTCGATGAATTATGCATTCGGCTCGGTTCTGTTTTGATAAATTCCGCCATCTACTCTAATAGGCGCGTTGTTATTTATTAACGACTCACTTTTTAAGGGTTATTGGGATTCGCCGCTTGAACATTTATTTTGTAATATTTTAGTACATACATACGTACACATCACGCCTTTTTACCAGAAGAGGTAGGCAAAGGTGCCACCAGTACACTCACGTTTCGCCGTATGTGTTCCGTCCCATGATGTGATAGGAGGCGAGCCTATCGACAGGACTACAGATGTGGCATTTTGATTGAGATGAATGGAGAGACGAGCTTGCCATTCGCTTGGTGGTAAGCGATATGACCGCACATGGGCGGTAGCAAAACCAAACAACACCATGGATTACAAGGGGTATTGGGCATCCAACAGACTGACTCACCGAACAAAACGGGACAGAAAAGTTGTCGCGTCACGTCGATCTCCTGTGAGACAGTGGTACCACCCCGAACGAGCCTGAATAATCATGCTGAGTCATGGCTGACAACAGCGTGGCTCTACCACTGTTAAAATTTTCATTTATATTTCGTTTTCTAAAGCATCTATTTCAAATATCAGTTACCGTATATTCAACTAGATATAGAAAATGAATTCTGGGAAACTTCCCTTTGTTCCATAAAACTCGATTCAGTGCAAATGGACGCTGTTTTTATTTTTTGTTTAATAACAGCGCTGCAGCGGCTGAAAGGTGTGTTGTACAAATTTAAATTCAGCTGCAAATAGTAACTAACTGCTGTGAGTACTTCTAGTTTTATTTATTGGCGCTTAAGTGTCGTGAGTTCAGATTTCCATTTTTTTTCAGTCACTTGTATGATGAAAATGTGAGTTAAATTTAGCTAGGATAGTACGTTAAAAACTACATTATTCTAGGAAGACAATTTTTAGATAATTTAGGAATTACTCTTTCTCTTTCTCTTCAGACACAGAGTGCACTGCGGTATATAAGTCTCGACGGTCTTTCTATTCATCCTAAGCCCAAGCTTAGATTGGTAACATGACATTCCACCCATGTTGTAGAATCTTTTGGCTTATAGTTTAGAATTATATATACATACAAAAATTCGTGTCATTATCGCTAAAGCGGTATTCGAAACTGCCTTCCAATCGACCAAGCTCATTTCAGTCTTGAGATGTAATAGTGTACGAACTTATCGCTAATTCACTAAGGCATCAATTCCACTTCCACAAGTTTTTCCAATCAAAAGCTTAAAAAAATACCCAGTGTGGAAGTTGAACTCACCTTTTATTTCACAGTCTGTACTCTATGGTCTGTACAAACTGCCCAATGAAAGCGAAAACAATCGAATTACAACGATAAAAATAGGGTATGTCACACTTTGTAAACGCGTGTTATTCAGTGTCATTCAGCGGCGCGTTCCAGCTACCAAAGCCCAGCGGTGGGCAGGCTACCGGATTGATTAACTGCCAAGGACCGCGCCGCTGAACTTCGTGATGGAACCGGCCCCGGCGGACCCCGCGCTAATTAATCGATAGTTAATTGGGGTTTAAACGCATACGCGTAAATAGTGCGGATTTTAGTGTTAACGTTTGGTTGATTATTTAGTTTGGCGTCATTTTCGTCTCTATTTATAGCGATATTTTTTAAATACCTATTAGCACGAAAAAGTGGCTGCAATAGCCCTAATGGTGAATGCATAGCAATCTGATTAGAGTATTCATCAGAAGAGCCATGACTCAGCATCAATGAGCAGGCTCATCCGGGGCAGTCTCACAGGAAATTGATTGAAGCGGTAGCTTCTCTGTGGCGCTTCGTTTGGTGAGTGAGATTGCCGGATTCCCAATACCCCTTTCCTGTTCCCATTCTTTTTCCTCCCTGCTTCTCTCCCAGCCGGCAATATATCCATGATCCAGCGTTGTAGATGTTCATGGGCGGCAGTGATCACTTGCCATTAGGTGACTGGTTGGTCGTTTCCCGGTACCTACTGCTATATTTCCAACTCCTCCTCTTAATTTAACTTTATGATTGATTTCGTTGCGGGTTAAAGACAAGTTGGACATTCTCGGAGACTCACTGAGCTTCAATGCTCAGTGTCATTACAATGCGTGCCACTGTAGATCCTGGCTTACAGGAGTTGCAGTGATGGGTTTGAGGGCTAGACAGTCTCCACCTATGCTATAAAAATAAATTTTGGCCAGCTGAAGTATGCTGGACTTGGGACGTCCACCATACTTCAGCATGTCAATGACAGTGGCATACCCTTTTAACCTACGAGTTACCATAACGATAATCCAGCTTTTCTCCTGCCTCAAAATGTGACATCGCATCGTTTTAAAACTTAAACCCGTAAATAACACTAAAATGTGTCGCAAACATCAAATTAAGGCTATTTATGTTGGGTACAAGACGGCTCACGTGCTCTGACGCACGTCGCGGCAGTTTGGGCCAACCGGCGCCGCTTATGAACGGCCCATGTTGTATGTACTCGTGACTGTTTAGTTATAATTTAGTAATTAGACACCTATTGGTCAGGAGATTCGATTGAGAGGGATTGGTGGATCAAGCTGTCATACTTTAATTGGAAATATTCATCACTATTTGTTGCTGCAAAACTTGCAAAAGTTTGTCAAACTCTCTCGTTTAATTTATTTGTATTTAGGAGTTATCCAAAATGTTGGTCTTGTGATGGGAATGCACCGATCATCATACTGACAATAGCATAAGTTTTGAGTTGTGCGTATTAGAAAATAGGATATTTCCAAATTACAATCAACCTAACCTGAACAAACCAACAAAGAGTTTTGGAAATCAGAAACATTCGTCCCGTTTCGGGATATCGAAACCGCAGTCACTTATTTCAGAGCATAGTATCAGTGGTAATGTTTTTTGTGTCTGAACACTAAAGCCCAATTTACACGGGGGAGTATATCGCCTCGAAGATACGATTATCTTAAGGATATAAAAAAGTTGCAGCGTGTGAACATTGTCAGAACGCGATAATCTTATGGTGGTTATGTCATGCTATAACAACATCCGATTCTCGCCGCGAGAAACTCTCTCCGTGTAAATGGCGCTTTACTCAAAATCTATAAACAATATGCATCCAAAACAAATGTTTTTTCCATTAGTGAGCCTAACCCTGCCAGCGTTCCCTTTCTCCCCTGATAGTACTTTTTGTGTAACGCCACTGTATAGGTTTGATACGGCTTTGCTGATGCTGGACTTTATTATTCCAGACGCCAGTTTATAGACTCACAACTTCATGCGTGACACTCCTGACGTAATACGACGAACGCTTTGATGATTCCCCGTCATCACCCAAACTTCCCTTCCTCTGGCGTCGGTAGAACATATACTGAATCTGATTTTATATTTATTAGCTTTTCATGATATATGGCTGTTCGTCTGATAGCCAAAACTGTGAAGTACTGTATGGAAAGAATAAGTACAGAAATACGCACCATACTTAAAACCGTGTCCAATACCCATTTCCTCTTCGCATACTATTTTTTTCCCGTTCCCCTCCCGATTTAATGGGCCACCAACACATCTATGATCCTATTCGTTGTGGATGTTTATGGGCGGCAGTGATCACTTACCATCAGGTGACTCGTTAGTTCGTTTCCCGGTACTTAGGCCATACAAAAAAAAACACAACTGATTTAAATAAAATTACAATCATAACTTATGCCCAAGACCGCGTGTGCTATCAGGAATCAATCGAAGATGTCTTTAAAAGGTACTGCGTGCGTAGTGTATAGAACCTTATATTTTTCTCCCTCCAGTCTTCGTTTCGCAGGACGGTCGTGCACGAACATCCCAGTTTATAGTATCAGATTTTTCAACTAACGAAAAGGGTTCGCGACATAACCTGTCACAGTCAATTTTTCATTAGAATATCGGTCTCCCAGACCCCGAAGCTTGACACGTGGGGCGCCTATTGGATTAAAATCCATTTCATCTGGTGCACTAGTCACAAAAATTTATTTAAAAGACCCCCGGTCTCTCTTTGATCAGATCACTTTAATGATTTTGTCTGTTTTTATTTTGTAGTGCTAATGGTTCACTAAAATATTGTGTTTGTTGCTTTAATTATTTTATACTAATGGAACAGTGAAGTGATATGTCTTTATGCTTTGAGATTATTTAAAGTGGTGTCCAGATTTTCTCATTAAATTTTTTGTTTGTTAAAAATAATATTGGCACACACATGATGGACGCATGACGTCATAAAGGTTACAGGAAGTCGCTGGATTCAGGCGGCTTCTACCAACTCACTATGGACATCTTGAAATGTGGCTTATGTTCAACAGAAGTTTTTAAGTGCCTTAGTATTGAAGGCTTGGTGTGTCTTGTAAGTTATTTGACTTATGACGAAACGCGTGAATTTTATTAATAATTTATTTATGTAATTATTTGTTTATTTTCAAACACACACACACACACATACTCACAAATATCCATTACACGCTGACACGATGGAACAAGTAATTAATAATTTTAAAACTTCGTATTGTTATCTATTATGATATTAAATAGCTTTATTAATTCCTATAAACAAATGCTGTGTACGATTTGAATCCCTGGAGCTCATACCACAAGTTAAATCTTTATTTGGCCATCAGAGTTCATTCACACACTATTTTTACGTTAATATTGTTATGACAATATTAACGTAAAAATAGTGTGTGAATGAACGATATATTTGATGAACGATATATTTGATGAACGATATATTTGATGAACGATATATTTGATGAACGATATACTTGATGAACGATATATTTGATGAACGATATATTTGATGAACGATATATTTGATGAACGATATACTTGATGAACGATATATTTGATGAACGATATATTTGATGAACGATATATTTGATGAACGATATACTTGATGAACGATATATTTGATGAACGATATATTTGATGAACGATATATTTGATGAACGATATACTTGATGAACGATATATTTGATGAACGATATATTTGATGAACAATATATTTGATGAACGATATACTTGATGAACGATATATTTGATGAACGATATATTTGATGAACGATATATTAATTAACGATATATTTGAAGTGTTCTTCTATGTCTAATATGGTGTAAATTAACTATTTCTAGTATATTTTTATTCTATTCTATTTACTTATTTGATTTATTCCAAAACTCGGTGTAACTATCAGTTCAACTAGAAAAAAAACTGAAAAGTGTAGCATATAATTAATATTAATTATATGCTACACTTTGGTATACGGAGTGATCGAGATAATACGTGTATACATTATCAGTCGATCTCTACAAGTCAATCAATATACTTTAGAATAATACATGGTCTGGGGGTTTGGGAGATCGAAAAAGCTCTGGCAGTTTTTGATACCCACGCCACAAGACTCGATCTTAGTGACGGGTCAGGACTATGTATGTGGCTGTTGGGTGTATTTATTTAATCATAAATTTTGAATTCCGCTAAGCATAAAACGAGCAAATCATCGTGACATACGAGTTTAAATTCTCGAGCACGATTTTTTAAATATTTGGAACCTTCATCTTACCCTCAAAACTAAAAGCTGTAATTAAAAAATCCATACTCCAAATTTAAAACAATTCGTGCTTACTGCAATCGAACTGGGTAACTCCGCCGAAATGAGGATGTGTAAAGTCCATAAGGGGTCTGTTTAAACCGAAGGGCCTCGCGGTAGGGTCCGTTTGAGAATAAAACGGCGGCGGACCAAGCGAACCACTCGTGGAAGTCGAGTTTTAATCAACTTCGGTACGGTCTGCAGCGGATTTTATACTCAAATCTTAGAGAATAATTATTACAGAAAAAAATAAAATTAACATTGAAAGTATTTAAATGATCTGTTAAATTTTAGTTTAGTGATACCATCATTGTTTTGAGAGATGTAATATATTTTTCTTTTTTATATTGATGTGACAAAGTGACTATATTGCTGCAAATCTTAGTGTATTTATAATATGGAGGATGGCTGGTACTTCAAAAACGTAGATAAAATTGTGGTGCTGGGTCACCTTTTCTGCCCTCCTATTGGCTGACGTTTGACAGTTTGTCAAACATGCACAAATTATTTGAAATAAAAATAAAAATACTAGTTTAGGGCCATTAAAACTAGTGTCCGACCGAAACTAGTTTTTCAGCCGAAACCGAAACTTATTTAAAATTGCGATTATTTACTAAAATTCTCTGTTTTTTTTTACATTTATTAAATAAATTTATTAAATTAATATAAAAAAAAACCAGTGAGTTTTAGTAAATAATTGTAATTTTAAATAATTTTAATAAGGTTCGGTTTCGGTTTCGGCTGAAAAACTAGTTTCGCTCGGACACTAATTAAAACCCACTCAAACTCATTTTAGCCAGACAATAACACAATATACTTTCAGTTACCAACGGAATTTTAAACCAATTTGTTTTTAAAAGATTAATTAAATTTCACTAATATAGCCGTCCTACCAACATAACGACCAATACCAACAGACAACCTCCGTGGCGTAATTGGTTAGACGCCGACTGTGAAACGAGAGGCCGCGGCTTCGATCCCCGCACCAACACAAATGTTTGTGTATCCCACAAATATTTGTGTTGGGTCTGGGTGTTTGTGAGACCGAAAAAGTCTCTCGTAGCTTCTGATTCCCACGAGAGAAGACTCGATCTTAGTGTGGGGTCAGGACTATGTATGTGACTGTTGGGTGTATTATTTATTATTTAACGACAAAAATATATCTACGTTTTTTACGACGCAGATGTATGACAGCGCTCTATATAATAAAGACTCTAAGCAGTTAATAGAGAGTGCAGTTAAATCCAAATAAAGAACACACAGGAGACACCATTATGCCAGCATAAGCAACATGGTTGAACTCGAGATGCTCCCTCCTCATACGAGTCAGTACGATAATTTCATCGTCGGTCGCGACCCAGACAGATATTTATAATCAGCTAACAGCACCTTAAAGCCCAAAGAATTATATGACGAAAGAAAATCTATCACAAATCAATCGATCTTAAATCTCAATAAAACTTTCCAGATATATTTTTTCCGAAGTAAAATGTAATTTTTTTGCGAACGGTACCCGCGTAGCCCGCAGTCCTGCAGCGTACCTGAATTTTTATCAAACAAAAGGGAAAGTTTGCCTGAATAATCTGAAATTATGTGGCGGGCGGCAATCTAAGATTATACGCGGCATGAAAATCGGCTGGGTAAGTGCCAATTTATATAATTTCCCCATACTTTATTTAACAAGTACACGAATACAATTTGGAGACGTAAAGTGCTGTGGGCGCAGTCTGTTTCTTTGTTTTATTGTGACAAAAATGTATAATATAGTGACAATGATTATTTGTGTAAGCTGTGATCAGTGGGATACTGGATTTTATTGACACGTTCGACAATTCAATATCTTGACTGCCACGGTGGCTCAGTTGTGCTACAGTATCATTGCAAAGCTGAGGTTTCGGGTTCGAATCCCGGGTCGGGCAAAGTGATTTTGGAATTTCTATTCATTATCACCCGGGAGTCAGGACTTTGTGCCCGATATGGCGATAGGTTCGCCCCCTATCACATCGTAGGATGGAACAGACAAAGCGAAACGTGGGTGCCCTTGCATCGTGTCTTTAGTCACTAAAACTACCACCTGGCTTCGTTTTCGGTAGCAGTCTTGATATACCCTGTATATCCGATGCCGTGGTACTACTCCAGGTGCTCCCATACTGTTGTATTTTGAATTGGCTACAGCGAGGTTCTTATGAATTAGTTAACTAATACGTTTATAAAATAAATATAAAGCACGTTATTAAATTACGCGTCAAACATCAATTTATAAAGGAATCTTGTAAGACGAATTTTACAGCACAACTTCAAAGTATTGCCGATTCCTAAGTGTTGTAAGAGTTTATAAGTCTTCGACACTGCGGTTATATTTCTTTCAATTTTCACTTGGTATGGATTTCTTTAACTTTGACTGCAGTAAGCATAGAGGAGGGGGGGGGGTGGAGGGGAGCCAGGGTTGTAATGAGCCACACAACGAGCTTGATTTATTTTGTAATTAGATTTTGCCCGGGACTTTGTATAGATTACTTAGTTTATAGGCATTGTATCAGTGAGTAAAATGTATCAGTTTTTTAGTTATGCCTGAAAAAATGCCTGAAACAGATGGGAAACCGTTTACAATGGTACACTTGTTATTGCTTGATGCGCGCACACAAACATTCAGATAGACAGAAAAAAATATAAAACTATGGAAATGTTTTTAACTCTATTGCTAAATAAATGTCTTCAATCTACAGACGTCCACCAGGTACAGCTTTATCAAACGTATCTTCAATACAAATACTAAACATATTAAATGTATAAAGTACGCTCAGTACTCTCAGCAGGATACGCGTTCAACAATAAGCAATATTTACCTATAATTTTATTTACATACTTAAATTATTATAGTATTTTTTTCAATGAAATTATTTTGTTTGCATTGCATTAGCCCATATACGACCCACTGTAGGACACGGGCCTAGTCTACAATTGAGAGTACGATTGAAAGTGGTTAGGCCATATAGACTACCACGCCGGCCTAGTGCGGGTTGGCAGACTTTACATACCGTATAAATTCTTTGATTTCACTACAGTATGCAGGTTTCCTCACGATTTTTCCTTCACCGTTGTTACAACGGGGAATGAAATTATGACTAACGAAATACGTTTTGTTCCTCAGGAACTCAGACAATTATTCCATGAAGTAACAATTTAAACATGTAATTTTACAAATGTTAACACTCAGCATGTGATACAGTGTGACCTGATTAACCCGGGCTTAAAGAGAGTGCCCATGGGGTACCAAGCAGAGGAAGTAATATTCGATTTAAATGCATACCGCGGCACACCTGGCGCACATCCTAAACACGCTCATACCGACTTTAATGCACTGGACACTGTCGAACCACTTATGTATATATATTCTACGTATGTATGTGTGGGTAAGAATATTTAGAAGTAGATGGTGTTGGGAATATCATACGATAATCCGTCGTAGATTGATAGGATTGGTCCCAAATCGCGCAAGACCGCCAAATCTGGAAGGAAAAGGAGGAGGCATTTGCCCAGAAGTGGGACATTAACGGCTGATAATAATAAATAATAAAAGAGTTTCCATCGAGATTTCTAATTGGGAAACTCCTCTTTTTTTTGAAGTCGGTTAATAATCCGTAGTGATAGTGATCTAAGTGCATGACGTTTGTTGTTCATTCTGTATATGCAGTTTATTTTAAATAGCAATTAATGGCGACACGAGCATGCCATTCGCCTTACGGTGAGCAATACGACCGCTCCTGGACAGGCACAAAACCAAACAGGATGAATTACAAACGAATGCTCAGCATTCCATTGCGCTCGCCATCCTGAGGCATGAGTTGATGTTAAGTCTCAGTATGCCCAGTAATTACTCTGGTTACAATGTCCTTCAAACCGGAATACAATAGTGCATTTACACTGCTGTTTGGCGGGAGAAATAGACATTGCCGTGGTACCTACCCAGGCGGCATCTCTCATATGAGAGAACTACCACCAGTTTTGACAAGGTTGGCATAAGTGTGTCGATTGCCAAGATAATTAATCATCACATGTTAATCGATACGATGTGTAAACTGCATTGTACTCACATCAGGAGCGAAGTACTTTACGGTACCATAAAATGTAAGAATAGAGGATTTCTGTAAAGTCCTGACTTGAATGCCCATTTCAGCTTAGTTTTTTGTCTGCGATTCGACAATTTGCTAAAAAGATTAACATACATAATAATATAACATTAGCAAATCGTAAATAAATCCCTATCAAATTCAACACAATAGGAGTAAAATGTCACAAAACATGCAACACACAGAAGTCTCACGAGGCAATAAGCTGATCCATCTTCAATTAATCTGGAACATGATGGCGTGCGCCGCCCAGCGTCGCAGTCTTAGCTCCCACAGGAACACAAACTGTGTTTTAGGACAACTAACTTGATCACTGTCCGTGTGACAGGAATATTGTGCAGGCGAAACTGTTTTATATACTTGATATAAATAAGAATATGGAGACCCTTGGGGGAGGCCTATATTCAGCAGTGGACTGCCCGTGGCTGAAGAGAGAGAGAGAAACAGACGGAGAGAGAGAGAGAGAGAGAAATGAAAATAAATTGATTATATGATATTTAAATTCTATGACTTTGAAAATTTATTATGCAAACATTTTAAATCCGCAGCTCTTCAAATCCCCTTCTATCACACCCTTATGTTATACAGAGCTAGTGTCTAAGAAAGTGCGTATCAATCACCACGTACTATAACGGTGCAAAATAAAATCGTGAGGAAACCTGCCCACCATAGCGATTTGTATAAATTTCATTGGTATGTAGAAGTTTTCCCAACCCGCACTAAGCCAGCGTGCTGGACTATATGGCAAAACCACTCTCAATCGTACTCTCGATCATAAATGTGGGATGTGTATGGGCTGATACAGTACAGTACAGTGTCAAGGAAATTTGATTTTGTCTTTGCTGAACAATTTTCTCCTTACCATTTCACCTGACTATGTAATAATCAAAAACTCATGATTACCCGTTGTGGGTATCGAGACCAGCGCTAAAATAATAAGTATTATCATCAAAATTTTGAACATATCCTTCAAAATCCCACTGTTTATTACTAACCTGGTTAACCTCCAGCATATTCCGTATGATAAATAGTAAATAAATAAGAGTTAACACGTGCAGTACAAAGGGACGCGGTGCGGTTGACTGGCGCGGCGCTAGAGCAGGGTCCGGTATAAATCAGCTGCGTTTATAACAGATATCGTGTTTAGAAGGGTCAACCCTTCTGTGGGGTGACCTTGCTTGTGTCTTGATGTAGGAAAATTTTACGTTTGCAATTTGGGATGGTTTTTTTACTTCGTAATGTAAATAATTTTGTTTAGGTTTTTCAAGATTGTTTTAATTTTAATATAAAACATTTCGATTTTTTTTGTTTAAAGCAGTTTCTATAAAAAAATAAAAATGTATTTGATTTTTTATCATGAGAATTATTTTTCAATGTCAATAAAACGAAGCAAAACACAAAAATATTCTAATTATTTTTGTCACATTATTTCATTCAAACTTGAAGTTTAACACGCTGTACTGCAAGAGTGTTAAAACATTGTCGCCCTACTATCAAGACGGTAGTGTCGGACGGCCGTCGCGGTTGACGGACTCACTTCGGACATGATAAACAAATTCGACAACCCATAAAACTATCCGCCATTCCTTTCGGCTTTTCGTTAAACGCGGCCCGATTTTTAGATAAAAATATTTTTATCCCTCACCGAATGAGCATCGATAAAGGACTCAAATAGTAAAAACAACATTTTAGTGATGGGTCACTGACTTTACAACGTCGGTGCGATTCGCAGCTTCATCAGATTATTCGCAAAATAAAATATTGAAATGTTTTTGTGAATGTGCATGATATATAAATTGTTACTCAAGATTTTATTAATATTGTAGAAATATGGTTGACTAGCGGCCCGACCTGGCTTCGCCCGGGTTCGGACAGTTTTTAAGCCCAGTATACATCAGATACATTATTTCGCGTACTAAGTGTTTTTAAACTCAACGTGACTGCTGTCTTTTCTACTGCTTTTCCGGTCCCGTCCCACCATGGCCTTAATGCATGCAATCCTGTCCTTTTATACCCCATTTGATCTACCCTATATTATATCCCTAACCATCCCTTAGAGTTTGAAAGAGTAGCAAATATACATATTTGTATTCTTATTTCTTAGTCATGTTACGGGAACACTACATTTTCGGGATGAAAAGTAGCCTATGCATTAATCCAGGGTGTCAGCTACCTCTACAACTAATTTCATCATAATTAGTTTAGCCGTATGAGCGTGAAGGTGTAACAAGCTCACAAACATTCGTCTTTATAATATTAGTAGGATTACTATTTTGTAACTGGTATATTCTTGTTGTTGGTTTAATGTTACAATGCGAATGGGTTGGCTCGACTGGGTCGTACCATTGTCTCACTGAATACCAATGTGAGGTAAAGAGCTCAACAGCGCACTGCACACCAAAGCCGCCGCCCCGGGGACACAGGCGAAACAACCCAGCGCCCTAGAATATAATCATGTTGGCAAGGAGCACCCGCACGTGTTGCCCGACGACATTGGCATTTTGACAACCCAAGCGCTCAACACGTCATGACGGCAACAACACAAACTAGCTGAAAGTTGCCAACAGACAAAAAGTTGCCGAAATAGGCCGGCGGCTCGGCGGCTTTGGTGTGTAGTGCGCCTACTACTGCATTTCGTTCGGTGTCTAAGTTTGCCAGCGACTCAAAACCGCTGGTTCAGATTAGGCGTACATAATCGTGTTGATCAGCGAGTAACAAAAATATCTCTTTGGAGCTTCTTTATTAAAATTTCACTGCATTTAAGATCAAGTATATTCTAGACATAATTAAATATTTCCAACTGCTCCTATTAGTTTAACTTTATGATTGATTTCGTTGCGGGTTAAAGACAAGTTGGACATTCTCGGAATCTCGCTGAGCTTCAACGCTCGGTGTCCGTACAATGCGTGCCACTGTTGATCCTGGATTACAGGAGTTGTAGTGGTGGATGTGAGGGCGGGACAGTCTCCAGTAGATTTTTATTTATGCTTGAACAAAAAAACATCTCATTGCGGTTTGCAGGCATCCTACAATCACATGATATTAAATACGAAAATATATTTCACGTTAAAATTGCATCAGAATTTCTGAAATGGCTTATTTGTTTTCAAAATATATTTCACGAAATGGATTCGCATGGAAATGTTTCGCCAGTTTTTCTGTAGTTCCTTTGTATTGAACTGCGATATATATGTCGGCATTGTTTCCTTTATTTCCCAGAATTAATATAGTTTCATTGTAATGCTCGAGGCTTATAATTCAATATGCAGAATTAATTTTGCGACCACCATTCTGTTGTTGATTTCCATTGTCTGTTTCGCTGAAGTGGTTGGAATTGGAAAACTAACATTGCAGTAATTTTGAAATTCCCAGTCCTTTGAAAAGCTTTAAAGCATAATGGTTTACAGTGTTAACATTGGAAAATGTAATCATTAGCTTAATCACAGGAATTCCACTGCTGAACAAAAGCGCTTCCAAGTATTTTCAAAGCGTCCTGTTACAATCGGGCTGCGTTCAGGTACTTCTTGGAGTCATTATTATATTATCGGTGTACCTTTTGGAACTCTGACGCTGCGCTTGCCTGGGCGAGGCCTTCACTCTAGAATTTTTCGTTCTCATCCGCCATCAGTTGTATGTATTCTGCTCACTACCACTTCAATTATTAATCTGATGTGCCATGCCGGTATTCTTTTGTCTTCTACCGATCTCCCGATTTCGAGGTGTGAACTGTGTCATCTCCATCGTTTCGATCCATATTTATCCACTGCTGGACAAAGGCTATTTCTTTATCACATCGCTTTGCTTCTTTGCGCCAATCGAAAATTGAAACATTGAAGCTTAGAAGTATAGCAATTCCATGTGGAATCGAGATAGACTGGCATAAATATAGTTTTATATACTGTCATACTAAAGAGACTTTACAAATAATAGAATGTGCAATATTCTTCACGAATCAGAATCAGAAATAATTTATTTACACAAAATGTAGGTAACAAGTAATTCAGAAACACCAAACACTTACGTCACTATGTCATGAATTACACCATACGTTGGTTATCGAGATAGGATATACAATTACCATTATACCCAATATTTTACGTGCAAAACGGGCAGGGACGGTTTATTTGGTAATTCCAATATATTGGAGGATATTTCAAATTCGAAATATTCGAAATATTTTACAATAATATAGGATGGACACGGCAGTGCGACAGCAAAGTTAAGAATAATATAAATGTGTTACTATCAAACATTTTAGTACATGATTATAAAAATATTGGCGATCAAAGTTACTTACAAGAAATATATTGTTAAGTTATTAGTTTCTTTTGCTTTTTTAAGAGATTGATATTAAGTTTTACACTTGTTGACTTGAACCAGTGTTTTTTTTAAACGGCTACTTTTTCCCAAAAGGGGTAAACAGAGGTTTCTTTGGTAGCAACCCAGACACCCACGTTTCGCCTTGTGTGTTTCGTCTCACAATGTGATAGGGGCGAGCCTATGGCGATGTCGGGCATAAATTCCTGACTCCGGGCTGATAACGAATAGAAAAATCCAATATCACTTTGCCCAACCCGGAATTCGAAAGAGACTTAAGTTTTGTAACCGGACCGTGGTACAAACACGCCACCGAGAATTTTTATAAAGAATAACCTTTTAATGATGTACCGTCCTTTAATTTGACGGACTTGGCTCAATTTTCAAATTTATATTTCAGTGTATTAATTCCGATGAATATTTACTCGGCGGTATTTGTATGGATGCGTTCCGGGAACACGAAAATGAAGTTTGAATTTTGCTGTAAAATTTAAATGTTGAATAGGCCTTGAATATTATTTGACGTAATGAATTTCGATGACGTACTTTTGTGTTAATTTGATTATCATGATTTATTATAATAAATTGAGAGCGGTGTTTTTTTCCAACACCCATTGTAATAATACAACTGCAAATGCGAGTTTATTATGCTATTAAACAGTTGAATACAAATATTTCAAAAATGGTTCCGGGAATCGGAATTTTTGTTTGATTTGCATCTGTTTTGGAGTGAAGATATATTATGGAGTAATTCTATAGTTTGCTGGCGTCTTCTACTTATATACATAGTACATACGTACATACATAAACTCGCGCCTTTTTCCAAAAAGGGGTGGGCAGAGGTGCTACCAGGACACCATCATTACGCCTCGTATGTTCTGTCCCACGATGTGATAGGGGGAGAGCCTATTGCCATATGGGGCACAAATTCCTGGTTCCGGGCTGATAATTACAAAAATCCAACATCGCTTTGCCCGACCCGATTCGAACCCGAGACCTCAACTTTGTAATCGTACCGTAGGACAACTACGCCACCGAGGAAGTCTTATACCTACTTATATTTTAAATATTGGCATGACAAATTTACAATAACACATCTGATGATAACTCCATTGCGTCCTAAATATAGACACCATGACATGATTTCTCGCCGATTGACATAATTTTGCAGGCCTTAACATATCCAGGTACACAGGATGAACCTGCAACGAGTCACATTACCGTGAATCACTATGTCTATTGTCACTTCTTTTTAGTTAACCTATTTCATCCCACTGCTGAGCAAATGCCCCCCCCCCCCTGTCCCTAGACAATTCGCGCTCTAAAGAAATTTCAGGCCACATGACTAAGTCACCGCTGTCACTACTATGACATAGTGCTTGAAATATTACAATATTAGACAATCCCCTTCTCCCACACTCCTAACATCCAATATCGCAATCTCTACTAAATTCAAAACAAAAAATGTCGACACACACTGGCAGAAGGTATAAAGTCCGTTTTAATTTTCCGCTCGGCTCGACCCGCGTTTTAAGGACAAGTTTAAGCTAAGCCTGAGAAGTTGATGTGTGCTGGTGATACGAAAATCTGAAGTTTGTGCTCGGAACGGTTTTGTGTCGTACGATCGAACCGACAGGGGTACAGGTGTGGCGAGTTTTGGATATTGGTACGATATACTGACTATAGCATACTCTTAATAGTCAGTCACCACGAACTGACACCTGCATACCATAACGATTTGCAAGAATTTCTATGGTATGTAAAAGTCTGCCAAACCGCACTAAGTCAGCGTGGTGGACTATATGCCCTAACCCCTCTCAATCGTACTCTCGATTGTGGAGGAGGCTCGTGCCCTGCAGTGGGACGTATCTGGGCTGTTTCAGTATACTGATTACAGTGTATCCACAGTGAATGCGCGGTGACTAGGGCCTGTGGCAGGCGCGATAGCGGTGGCTTGCTAGTGGCCACAGTAACGTGCCAGCTGATGTAGCGATAGACATATTTCAGGTGTTACCAATCCTAGACGAGATTTTGTAATTCTATTAGACAGTCCGATACTGAAATGAGAGGTTATGAGTACAATAACAAAATAAAATAACCGAAAACCGCGAAACAGCAGCGTAAACGCGTTGTTGTGTTCCGGTTTAAAGGACATTGTAGCAAGAGTAACTACTGGACATAATGAGACTTAACACCTTATGTCTCAGGATGGCGAGCGCAGTGCAATGCCAAGCATTACTTTGTGATTCATGGTGTTGCTTGGTTATGCTACTGTCCATGAGCGGTCGTGTCGCTTACCATCAGGGAAATGCTCGTCTCACCTTATTATTTCACCTTATGCTTTCATTGCAATAAAAAAAAACAAAAAAAAAACACAAAAACAAGGCAATAAATGTAATATAACTAAATTGCTGACAACAAGCCTCTACCAATACATATTTATATTATACTAATTACAGAGTAAATGACAATTTTCAACATGTGTCTCAAAAATATATAGATAACTTTTATGTCGACTACACGGAATTACAATTCAAACCAGTTAAATGCGTCTGCATGCAATCATACTGTATTTGATTAAATTTTTTTATAGATACATTCACATGCCTGCATGACTGCCTCGGTGGCGTAGTGGTACTACGGTACGATTGCAAAGCTGAGGTCTCGGGTTCGAATCCCGGGTCGGGTAAAGTGATATTGGATTTTTCTATTCATTATCAGCCCGGAGTCAGGAATTTGTGCCCGATATGGCGATAGGCTCGCCCCCTATCACATCGTGGGACGGAATATACGAGGCGAAACGTGGGTGTTCTGAAAGCACCTCTGCCTACCCCTTCAGGGAAAAAGGCGTGTGTTTATGTATGTATGTACATTCACATTAAGTCACACCTTTTTTCCAGAGGGGGTAGGCAGAGGTTTCTTTGCTAGCAATCAAGACATGATTGCTAGATGATGGCCGATGGGGCCAAAAAGTTCTCGAATGGAGGCCACGAAGCGGAAAGCGCAGCGTGGGACGTCCACCCACTAGGTGGTCAGACGACCTGGTAAAGGTCGCGGGGTCGCTGGATGCAGGCTGCCTCCAACAGGTCACTGTGGAAATCATTGGGAGAGGCCTATGTTCAGCAGTGGACTTCCTTTGGCTGATGGATGGATGATGGATGAATCAAGACACCCACGTTTGGCCTTGTGTGTCGAAACACACAACCGATATCATACTGTGGGTGAGATCCCACAATGTGATACGGGGTGAGCCGCAATAATTAATTAGCACTCAACTAAATCATCATAAATTTACAGGAGTTTTTCCCACCCAACTAATCCCCAAAAAAATTACAGCAAGCTGTAATGTAAAAATCATTTTGTAACGCGGCAAACGTTACAAATGATTGTAAACGCGTTTAAATTGGAGAGGTGTATTAAACGGGTGGTGCTCTAACTTTCCCCACATTCGATAATCTGCAAGTTTTTCCCCGTGCCTGTATGTGGGTCAAGAGAGAACTGGGAAGTGAGCGGTTAGGCGCGCCGCACGCGGGCCGTCGGTGCGCGCGTTTTAAATGCGCGTGTGACGTGAACGACCTACTTAGTTTGAACACGACTATATTTTAGTTGTAGGATTAGTTATGTAGTCTCAATTATGTACAACGCGGTGGTAGATATGCGATGTTGGAAACGGCTTTGTATGATAAAGAAAACCTCATCCAAATTGGCTCAGTAGAATACAGCACTGCATCGTACTCATTCCGCGGAGGCAGTACATAATAAAATAAACAGAAATACTTGCGCGGCTTTAGCCTTATAAAACATTATGACTACTAATAACTTGTTATAGGCCGGTGTTTGAGGTAATAACGCCGCTTAGACGCATTCTAAAGCGTTCTAGACCCATTTTTACTTGTAAATTATATAATAAGGTTTTTATTGTTATTCACTGTTTGTGTTAAGGCGGTTTATTACCAGATTATAATCTAACTTACTGCGTAATTTTCTTAAGTGTATTAAAAAAGTGACAGCAGCGTGGGACGTCCACCCACTAGGTGGTCAGACGACCTGGTAAAGGTCGCGGGACGTCGCTGGATGCGGGCTGCCTCTAACAGGTCACTGTGGAAATCATTGGGAGAGGCCTATGTTCAGCAGTGGACTTCCTTTGGCTGATGGATGGATGGATGGATGGATTAAAAAAGTAATTTTCAACACACGTGCTGTTGATTCTATTATAAAATGCTTTGAGGGCCCTGGATTTTTTTCCACGGCCTAAAGACAAAATGTAACACTATAGTTGTACACATTCTTATTAACTAATAAGGATGATTCCTTAGTATAATATGATAGCATTTGATATTAACATGAAATTAAAGTGATGAACCTGCGTGGTGATGAAGTGCGTGGTGGCCTTTTGGTAAACGGACCAGACGCAACTGCCAATATGCTCACGGTGGTCCCGGGTTCAAATTCCAGGGCACACCTCTATCTTTTCGAAGCATGTGTGTATTGATAGTCAATCACGGTGAAGGAAAACATCGTGAAGAAACCTGCATACTACAGCGACTTGCAAGAATATCTATGGTATGTAAAGTCTGCCAACCCGCACTAGGCCAGCGTGGTGGATTATATGGCCTAACCCCTCTCAATCGTACTCTCGATTGTAGAAGAGACTCATGCCCTGGAGTGGGACGTATTTGGGTTGATACAGTACAGTACAGATGAACCTGCAGTTTCCTTTAACTAATGTAGGGATGCGTCTGGTTGAAGTTTGGAAAGTGCTCGATGTTTGTTGGGCTTGTTTAATAAGAACCTACCAAGGACGTTTCGATTTTCAGCTTCCAGTCAAAACTAATTATTACGAATCACACAAAAATTGTTTGTTATAAACATGAGATCCATATTTTATTTTCAACTATCAGTATTTTGCTTCTAAAATAATACTGAAAACACGTCACGTCAGATCAACAAATCACATTCACCGTTTTTAAAACCGCTCGAACCAGCGTCAACCCGCTCCGTCTACCCCCGCCTAACAACACACACACGTTTGTCGTGTTGTACGTGTCGTCGTGATGTTTGCTTGTGTTGTCCCGTGTTTGTGTGCGTACGCCTCGGCTGCTCGGATCGGAACGCACTGGGAATATTGTGAATGCTGATGTTGGTTTTGAGGTATACTGTGTAGCTTTTAGTATATTGGGGTTTATTTTGTTGAGTGCGTATGTATAAAATAGGATGGTGGCTAAGATTGTCATATTAAGGCCAAAATGGCCAATATCTTTACATTAGGTCCAAGTGTTGAACGGTATTTTTTTAAGTTCAATATTAGTGTTAAGTTTTAAGTAATATAATTTTCTTATCGTGTTTATTTTGAAATTAATTAAGGCTATTTTTCTAAATATATTCAAAATTAGTATACATATTGTATCAAATAAATAGCGACAAGATTTCACTAATCTAAAAAAATAACATCTGATATTTTATCTTAAATAATTCACATTACGTAGAAATTTGTAAAGTGCATTTGGAATCGACATTAAGACTTTTTGAAAGCCCATATACGATGACCCCAGAGCGACAAATGCTAAATTTATTTTTTAATAATTAGTTATAAAAATAACGCGTGTTTTCTCTTTCCAGATTCATGTCATGCGCTGATTTCACAAGCTATGCTATCAGACATACGTGAGTACAATTCAATTCAATGTACTACTTCAATATAATATTATTAAGTTACAAAACAACAGGTAATATGTTTGGCAGGGGTGAATATTCAGGGTATTATTTACTAGAATAATATTAAGTTACAATACAGTAATATGTTTGTTAGTAGTCAATATGATACAAAACATTATACAAAAATCAATGTTTGTAGTTAAGGTTATTTTTGCGGGAACAATTTTTTTTTAGTAAAATATTACTTATAGCTTGATAAAATATAAATTGGTTTGTAAATAAATAAATTGAGATAATCCTGAGACGCAATAGATATTAAATTGTTGTGTATATCAGAATCTAGGAGAGACTTTTCTCTGTAACGACCATGTACAAATATTGGAGTGCATCTATACTGATATTAAAAAGAGAAGAGATTTGATTGTTTGTTTGTTTGCATTGAAATGGCTGAAATACTGAACCCATTTAGACATTCTTTCACTGTTGGGAAGTTGCACTATCCCCGGGTGACATAGGTTACATTACATTTCCAAAAAAAATAGGGATCTTTATTAAAACACCAATAATGTAACCCAAGGCGTAAAAAAAAAAGAAAATATTCTTTACATCGCGTGCACTGCCAAACTATAATATGTTGTTGATGTGGACCGGGCTCAAAAACAATCTGCACCCGGGCGAAGCCGGGCCGAGCCGCAAGTTATGTATAATGAAGAAACTTTATATTTAACTACTTCAAGTATTAGCAAAATAATCGATCATTAACAAAACCTACTAATCAAGAAAACACAGAATCCGCAACGTCCAATGTAGCGTCAACATTGCCAAATACGCAATTACTAAAGTTGTCCGGCATCGATTAACCGCGGCATAATTTATTCAGCTTTATCCATCATCTGCGGGACTCTGTTATTTGTCCCCGAGGTCGGGTCTCCTTATACTTTCCGAAGCGATTAACCGAGCCGTTTACAAGAGCCACAGATTAAATTGACCAGTATGTTGGACCTTTGTATGCAAATTTAATTTGGGTAGGAGTTCCAATCTTTGCTAGAACGGTGTACATTGTTTAACTTTTAACGTTTAGTGGCGGTATTTTCATTTTAAAACTTGTAAAGGATCGGTTTAAAGAAAAATATGTAAAAATATTGTTTTTTTTTGTTATAGTTGTAGGATTGTTAATATATCAACTTTTATACGCTTTTTGCTGACCATGAAATTCCTTTACAATCAACAACTCGATTGACTGGGCTTAGGCCATACTTCACCATGCCTGCCTATTCAGGGGTTCGCGAACACATACCATGGAACTACTTTTAAAGATCCTAATAATGGGTTTTCTCATGATGCTTTCCTTCACTTCTAAAGTGTTTTGTAATTGAATTGCAATACACTCATGACTTCTTCTGACTTAGAGCCTTGGAATTCGAACCTGCGACCACCGTTTCGGCACTTCGCATCAAGTTCTTTACCGACAAGGTCCCACTAATGCGCTCTACCTAAAAATCCCTCGAGATAGTCTTAAGACCAAGAAACCAGCGGTTAAGAATCATAATGAAGTGTCTCGCAGACTCATTTTGTTAAGTTGCGTCTTAACGAGGCATTAGAATTACCATTCGGGGCCGATTTTCCTCTATTGCCCAATCTCGTAACTAAATTATGGGCCCTGCTAAATGAGTCGATGTACATTGCTTGTTGGATGTGTTAAACTGAAGTCGTTATGTCTTGATAGACCAGCATTGTATTTGGGATAATTTATTTCGGTTGAGATATAACTATCACGTTTGTTGGTAGTGTGATATAAGTATTTGCTTGGATTAGGAATATGGTACCGAAACTGGAAAATACCCACTGTAGTGACGCGATTTTCGGGCTTAGAATTCGGACTAAGTATACCTATTCGGTTTCGAATAAGCCGACAAAATAGTGTTGACCGGCGAAAGATACTAATCATCTCATTAGCTTGTTCTATTTGTATTGTATTTAGCATCAGGAGCATTTTAGTTTAAAAACAACCTAAAATTTATTTAACGGAATAATTTTTGATCCTTCTTTTGATTTACAAAAATATTTTGTTCAACACGACGAACATGTAATTATTAAAGTCAGATTTCCAACGTATAGCGCTGAATATTATATCCAGGTACAAAAGTAGTATTATTGGAAAAAAATAAACGCACGTAAAAGCCCTTCTGGTTTAAAGCGAGCTTTTTTCCTGCAGCTATATTGGTAATGTAAGCTCGCCAGGATATTATTCATTATTGAAATGAGCGTGCAAGCTCGTGTGGCTTCTATACCACGTGACTAATTCCATTTACAGAGTTAATATTAATATTCTACGCTTTAATTAATTTTAACCGGGAAATTATATTTCAATTTCTATATTCAAAGTAGAAAGAAGGCTAACGAATATGAATGAGGCGAGGGTGCATGGAAACGTTTTATATGTGGTAGAGCCACGCTGTTATCAGTCATGACTCAGTAGGAATGGGCAGGCTCGTCTGTGGTGGTACCACTGTCTCACAGCAATTCGAACCTAAAGCAACAGATTTGCTATGGCGATTCGTTCGGTGAGTGAGATTGTCTGATGCCCAATACCCCTTTCCTCTTCTCATCCTTTTTTCTTCCCGCTCCCCTCCTGATTTCAAAGTCCGGCAACAGATCTATGGTCCGAGCGTTGTGGTCATGGGCGGCAGTGATTACTTCCTACCAGGTGACCTGTTAGCTCGTTTGCCGGACCTAGGCAATAATAAAAAAAAGCGTCGTTGGGGATCAAACTCACTGAACCCATGCCAACTAAATCGATGATGCGCTAAACAAAGATCAGGTTGCAGGTACATAGGATTAGGATATTTACACCATTACTGATCCCTAGCGATGAGAGAAGTGTGAGGAGGGAGGGGATACCCTGCATCACCACCTTCTTCGGACATCGGTCTGTGGTCAATGCTAAAATAATTATAAATATCAGAGCACCGCGCCCTTAGTATGCCCAATGACGCAAAAGTGCCCTTTAGGTCACCTTATGACGGGCAAAACAATACCGCGTAATTCTTCCACCCTTTAACCATGAAGATGACATTATCCTTGTTACCGTGTAAAGTATCTTGCGCTTCCACGCCCTCTTACCACTGGAGATTCTCGTACTCAGTTGCCAACCCATCATTATCATCATTTTCATATTCAGTCACAGTTAGTACACAGCCGAACCCAGCTCTTGCTCAAAGGTTCCTATATTCTAGAAAGTATACATCCCCCTTCTTGCAACCTTTAATATTGTCCTTCCATCTTGTGAGTGGACGTCTGACGTTACACCTCCCAGTACATACTTCTGTTCGAGAACCTTCCTTCTCAATTTATGTGACCAGAATCGAATGTTTAAATCATGTCGCAGGCTTAATAGGATGGTCTCGGCGGTTGTGTAAGTGGTTTTAGAACATCTTTGGCGACCGGCCAAGCTCCGGCGGTGAATCTAGTTAGCTAATGAGGTTTAACTGAATCACTGTCAATTGAATGTGAACGTGTTCCATTGTATCGAACCGAAAAATTAAACTAGTTTTGTTGCAGGAGTGTAGTTGTTGTAGGTGGTAGTTGTGGGTGTTATCAGTTGTCAACTCGGGCTGTGTTTCAGTGGCGAAGTGTCATTTTTTTAAACGGCAAGCAGAAGTCCGTGATAACGTCATTTACAAAATTACAATAATTAGTGTTAAATACTTATAATAATGCATCATATTTGTCCTTAATTTGTAGCAATTATTTTCTAAACGATATCTTAAGAAACAGATGATATAAAAGAGAAGCCTGTTGGAATCGGGTTGTATGGAAGCTTCGCCACTGCTGTGTTTATTTCTGTATTTAATTTAATATAAAATATATCATCCGGGTTAGGTTATTATCCCGAATATTTGACGTTTAGTAGGCGTACAGTCGGCAAGCCAAATTGTATCTAAAACATTCGTAAACCGGCACGACTTCATGTAAATACGAGCACTTACAACCACTCCAAAACCTACAACGCAATCAATTAAATGGTAAAATTAAAGTTAGCAGTTAATTATTCCACAATCTCATTGCAAATTAATTAGAGATGTAACAATTCCGAACAGACCTACACTTACAAAGGTTGTTTAACAGCACTGACCAAAGCTGACCTTTTAAGCTAATGATCTACATCCACACCAGTAGCGACCAAAGTAACCGAAACACAAACACTAACTGCAGATGTCTGAACTTAAGCGAAACTTTGCACATATCGCGGCAACTCGGCGCTGGCACCTCGATTACACTGTCCATTAATGGCAGTACTTGAATTGTCTTGTGCAAAATGCATGCTGGCTGGGGCTTGCGGCGTCCTGTTCATAATGTAGCGTGTCTTAATTTAACCATGAGTATGGGTGATTGAGGTTAAGTGATGGCCGAGAAGTGTTTTTTAGGAAGTCTGTTGTATCTTTAGTTATTAATTTACTTTATGAGCTGAGGATTGCATTAATAAGTACGATTTTCGATTAAGTTATTCTACATTACGAGTAAATGTTATTAAAGTCAGTATTGACAAGAATTTTAACTTACATAAACTGAAGGTAGTGTCCGTATGTCCAAAGGGGTAGATAGACGTGCTTCTAGTCCCACTAACGTTTGGCGTTGCTGATCTTTGATCCAAGATGTGATAGAGGCGAGCGTATCTCCATATCGAACACAAATTCTTAAAAACAAGATATAGAATATTTATACGAGCCTAAGTAGTATAGCCCAGCGGATTAGCAAGTTGAAGTGGCAATGGGCAGGGCACATAGCACGGAGAACTGATGGCCGATGGGGCCAAAAAGTTCTCGAATGGAGGCCACGAAGCGGAAAGCGCAGCGTGGGACGTCCACTCACTAGGTGGTCAGACGACCTGGTAAAGGTCGCGAGACGTCGCTGGATGCAGGCTGCCTCCAACAGGTCATTGTGGAAATCATTGGGAGAGGCCTATGTTCAGCAGTGGACTTCCTTTGGCTGATAGATGGATGGATGGAAGTAGTATTGTTTGTGTCGTCATTGTGGGGGTATTTGCCGTTTCTCGCCACGCTTTACAGGCGGGTTGGCAAGTTGGTTAAGGTTGCAGGAAGTCGCTGGATGCAGGCCACTTCTGCGGTACCACGAAGTGCCGCCCTACCTTCGGCGTCTGGTGCACTCGTACCTTTCTGACAGGTACGTTGTGTATCCGGGCGCCGACGGGTGGCACCGTAGGGAAGTGTCGTGCGGTGTTCCACAGGGCTCGGTTCTTGGGCCGCTCCTGTGGAACATCGGCTACGACTGGGTGTTGCGTGGTACCAACCTTCGGGGCGTCGCTGTCGTCTGCTATGCAGACGACACGTTGGTGACAGCGACGGCCAGGACGTTCCAGAGGTCCGCCCTGCTCGCCTCGTTCGGTACTGGACTGGTGGTGGGCAGGATTCGGCGACTGGGCCTCACGGTGGCCCTCAACAAGACCGAGGCCGTGTGTTTCCACGGTCCTCGGTGTGGGCCTCCGCCTGGGGCCCACATCACGGTGGAGAGCGTGCGGATTCCCGTCGGCTCGAGGATGAAATACCTCGGTCTCGTCCTCGACAGTCGATGGGATTTCTGCGCGCACTTTGAGGAGTTGTCGCCGAAGCTGGTGAGGGCGGCGGGCGCACTGGGGCGCCTGCTGCCCAACACTGATGGTCCTGGCATCCCCTGCCGAAACCTGTATGCTGGAGTCGTGCGGGCCATGGCCCTCTACGGGTGTCCCGTTTGGGCCGAGTCCCTGGGCGATCGTTGCGTCCGCCTGCTGCATCGTCCGCAGCGCATGGTGGCGCAGCGAATAATCAGGGGCTACCGCACGGTCTCGCATGAAGCGGCCTGCGTATTGGCGGGAACTCTGCCCTGGGTGCTGGACGCTAAGACCCTCTCGTCGGCTTTCTTCCGGCGAGAGGAGGCGTCCGGGCGTGGGCAGAGGTTGGTCCCCAGAGAGGTCGAGGCCATGTTGGCCTCCCTCCGCAGGTCCGCTGTGGAGGAGTGGCGTTCCAGGCTGGAGAACCCTAGTGCTGGTGCGAGGACCGTCGCGGCAGTGCGACCTGTCCTCGAACAGTGGCTGGACAGGCGCCACGGTGCGCCGACATACCGGCTGACGCAGGTGCTCACCGGGCACGGCTGCTTCGGTGCGTACCTGTGTCGTATAGCCGGAGCGGAGGAGTCCACCGTGTGCCACCATTGTGGCAACTGCCGTGAGGACACGGCCCAGCACACGCTGGAGGAGTGCCCAGCCTGGGACGAGGAGCGCAGCGCTCTCATCGCGGTCGTGGGAAGCGACCTGTCGCTGCCGGCCGTGGTCGCCGCCATGGTCGGCAGCCGGAGTTCGTGGCGAGCCATGCTCTCCTTCTGCGAACGTGTCATGTCGCAGACGGAGAGCGCTGAGCGGGATCGGGAGCAGACCGATCCCGCTCGTCGCCACAGGAGACGTAGGAGGCGCCGGGACAACAACTAACCCGGCGCCGCAGAGGCCACGCGGGGCCGCCGTCCCTACCTTGGCGGCCCCCGAGACGTGACGCTACACGCGTCATTCGCCGCGTCGCTAAAGCGGCGGTGCACAAAGAGGCGGTCCTGGCGCGTCCGTTCATCGGTATCCCGGGGCCGTCTCTCAAGTGCACCGATGGTGGCCGACGCGGGGTTTTTAGTCGGTATTTCGGCGCGTAGCTTATGGTAGGGACCCGACCCAGCGGCCGCCCGTCCACATCCTCGGGCGGCACAACATCTCGCTGGGCACGGAAGGCGCCGGTGAGTCCGACACACCCTCGCCCCTTCGGGGGTGGGATGGTCCGTAAAGGGATTTTCCCCGCGAGAAAAAAAAAAAAAAAAAAATGCAGGCCACTTCAAACAGGTCAATGTGGAGATCCCTGGGGGAGGCCTATGTTCAGCAGTGGACTTCATGTGGCTGTAGAGAGAGAAGTGGTAGAGCCAAACAATACACTAACTTTACAGCTTGAATGACCGAGACAGTACAGTATTTACATTTGTTTTTTTCAGTTCCTTTTCAAAATACGCGGTATAAAAAGAAGTGCCAATCCAATTAGAACATACATGAAATGCAGAGAAGACGTTGCATGTAAAATTAGAGACAAGTGGGTATTATCATTTCTTGCTAAAGAATTCCTTTGAATATGAAACACATTTTTATTTTACCACTTGTAGAGTTTACATACATACATACGGGAACTCACGCCTTTTTCTCAGAAATACATCCAATCAAATCAAAACAAAAAAAAAACAAATCCAATACCACTTTGCCTGACCCGGGATTCGAACCCCAGACCTCAGTTTTGTAATCCTGCCAGAGTACAACTACGCCACCAAGGCAGTGTAGAGCTTAATCTTAAACATACACGTAGCTAAGTAGTCAAATTCATCCTCTTTCATTAATTTATTCTCGACTCTTCTGACCTGATCGTTCGTTATAAAATAGAGTTAAATTGACCTTGTTTTTAAATACCTTAATACTCCGTGTCGCACACGAAAATATTTTCCGCTTAAAGCAAACTCGGCCTGCGTTGTCTTATTTTGTTAAAACACCGTTCCGAAATAAGCTCGGTGATATAAAAACTACTTTATAAGCTCGGATATTCCGCACATTAAAAGCTACGTAACGTTTTTACTTCCGGTGCCAAAAAATCCTAAAAGCTCCCAAAAGTGAGTACAAATTGGGTGCATGGCGGGTAATGGGCCGGATTTTGGCACAAGCGCCAAATTTGATACCTGCGTATTATTTTAAATTGTTAAGTCCGAGTTTCTGAGTCGGTGGTGGTTACTTTTTCTTAAATAAACGTCCCATAAATGTATCCTAGTTGGGATTGGATTTTAGCCGCATATTGTGTAGTCGAACGTATTTCTAGTTTCATTTTGATGTTGAATTTCTATTAGATGGTTTGGAATTTTAGGCTTAGTAGTCGAAAATTCCTTGGATTCCTTCTAAATTAGCCCAAATACGGTTATTATTATTATTATTAGCCCTTTAAGTCCCACTGCTGGGCAAAGGCCTCCCTCCCTTCCTTCCATTTGTCACGGTCGGATGTTACTTGCCACCAGTTCGGAACATAGGAGTCGAGTTCGTCCCGCCATCAAATACGGTTACTTTAGAATATTTTTTAGAAGTTCAAAAGACCGACACTCAACCAATCCCCGTCCACTGCTGACCGTGGGTCACCCAAAGTAAGTGCCAAACTTGGTCCAAAAAAACCATGCTTTGTGACGAAAAGAAAAGCTAAAAAATGAAAACGTATTTCGATTGCGCCTACAAATTACTTATTTGAATATGCCAATACATATTTAAAAACATCAATATACTCGTAGAATAACCAAAGCTATATCACGAAACAAAACGCAAAAAAATTTTAGTTCCATTTTTACCTTTTTCATAATCCAGGGATTTTCGTATCGCCTCCTATGCCCGGATTAAAAGCCCGATACGATTGGAAATGTACATAGGAAATTTTTATTCAGCAAACATCTAATGAAGTTGCTAGTGTTTGCGTTACGGTTCAACGCGTCGTCTCCGAATTCCACTTTTCGTCTGATTACGGACGGATTTGACGGTGTCGGCGTGTTTGCGTTAATTTGCGGCGGCACTGGTCAAAGGAAATTTGGGAGTGATGCGAACGCTGTTTTTAAATTGGTGTAATGTGATTTTTGCTGCGTAAGTCGTGGATTATTGCTTTTTCTGCGCGCCCTTGACCAAAGTTATATTGGGTCGGTGATGTGACTTTTTAACCATATTGCATAATGATGACTGCCTCGGTGGCATAGTTGTACTACGGTAGGATTACAGAGCTGAGGTAAGAGGAATCCCGGGTCGCGCAAAGTGATATTGGATTTTTCTATGCATTATCCGCCCGGAATCAGGAATTCGTGCCCGATATTGCGATGGGCTCGCCCCCTATCACATCATGGGACGAAACACACAGGGCAAAACTTGAGTGTTCTGGTTGCACCTCTGCCTACACCTTCTGGAAAAAAGGCGTAATGTTTATGTATGTACGCATAATGATTTGTATGATTTTATGATCGGCAGCCTGCCTGGATGTCAGATAAGCCTAGACTGATCCATTGCCGGTCTGTTCTTTTCAAAGATCATAGATACAGGTCTCCTCTTGATGTCTTGATAAACCGATAGAGTGCACGACAATTTACGGAAAGTGTATTTTTTTTATTACCCCTTATACGTCCTAGTGCAGGGCACGAGCCTACTCTACAATCAAGAGCACGATTGAGAGGGCTTAGTCTATTTAGTCCACCACTCTGGCCTAGTGTGAAAGTACATACACGATTACAATAAATCTGAAAGGGATCCTGTAATTGAAGCCCGCGAGTTTCGTATTATCAGTTTTCGACTGATATATTACTAATTGGCCAACAAGGTCTATTATTATTTATATTACTGGGGGCTCAAAAAGCTTACAACAGATTTCTGTTCTATTAGTTCTCTGTTCTAGATAAAACATCTATTTTATCTACGTTATTTCTGCAGTTAATGACCCCTCACTAACACGCATTTTTGGTACAAAAGCCTGATATTTCCCTCCTTTACCAGTTCAGTTTCCGTACGTGGAAATATCAAAATTGAAAACGTTATTCCCATTCAAGTATAGCCTTAATCTAATAGAACAGCAATTTGTATTGCAGGTTTGTTTAAAATTACAACCATATGAAATTGTTTATTAAATTATTCCGTGTCGGCACACGCGTGTAGTAGCTAGGGCTGTCACGTGCACCGGTAATCACGGTTTACACTTTCCGGTCGGCAATTTCCCGGATTGGTGTTTTTTAAATTCTCGCCTTCGTTTTCGTGTTTAAGGTGTTGGGTTGAATGATACATGGGGTTTAATTTTGGGTGTGATGTTTATAAGTGTTTGGTTGGTTCATGTCTTAAGAGTTTTATATAATGTTCTTGTACTATGATATTATATCTGTTAAAAATATTAAAGACAAATTTTCTTAACAAACTAATTCGATTTAAGAAGTACCCAAATAAAAAAACACATATCAAATTGTAACTACACTATAGACAATTCAACTGTTGTTATGGTTATCTTAAAAAAATAAGCAACATTTTCTAAAACCTTAAACCAACAAGCCATTTCTAACTCTCCGAAATATCACAGCAGCATTAAAAACAGATCCACACTATGCATTTGACCTCATTTGAAACAAGTTCTAACAGCGCCAGCCCTAACGAAGTCATCTCCCGGGATTATCCCCGTTCTGTTTTATTAGTGTGTTACGTGCATTATAAAATTAACTTAGGTCATTTCTGAATGAGTCACAGAGGACTTTTTGTACAAGATGAGGGGGCACTTGATAGTGATACTGGGGCTTTAAGCGTACTATAATTCATGAAAATTACCGGCAAAATGAGGTGAATAGTATAATTTCGTAATAATACCATTTACTGAACACGGGCCTCCATAATTGAAAGAGTGGTAATGTACCATGCTAGCCCGGTGCGGATTAGCGGCTTTCACACACCTTTGAGTTTATAGATAATATTTATGTAAGTTTCCTCGCGATGTTTTCCTGCACCGTCAGAGTGTGGTAACTGACGAAAGTATACATGACTCCCGAAAGTCAGAGGTGTCTTAGGATTAGAATTATCAATCATCCTCTCGATATATCGCATCTGGTTCATTACAAACAGGCTTCCTCGCAAGCACAGGTGTTACTTGGTACATATGAATCTAGTTATATAGCTATTTAATATACACTAATGACATACATTGTAGTCATACATGCATAAACTCACGCCTTTTGATCGGAAGGGGTTGGCAAAGGTGCTATCAAGACACCCACATTTCGCCTTATATGTTTCATCCCAGAATATCATAGGGGGCGAGCCTATCGCCAAATCGAGGGCTAAAGGGCATAAACTAACTCCGGTCTTATAATGAATATTATACTCCAATATCACTTTGCCCGACCCGGGATTCGAGCCTGAGATCTCAGCATTCTAATCGTACCGTAGAAGACTGTGCCACCGAAGAAGTCTTAATTACATTGTGGATAGATTAGAAAACTTATAACTGCCAGAGTATGTTGAGAATATTCAGACAATGCATGACTGGAGATTGATAAGAGAAGTCGAGCATTGAGCTTATTGCCCCGTATTTCGAGAAGCCTATGTCCAGCAGTGGTCTGCTATAGGTCATACATCACGATAATTGTTGTAGAATTTATAAAATACTTTCCCTCTAACATTTTGGTAACTCTGATGAATCGTACAAATATTTCAAAATATAATTTGCATTGCCTCGGTGGCGCAGTTGTACTACGGTAAGGTTGCAAAGCTGACGTCTCGGGTTTGAATACCGGGTCGGACATGGCGGTATTGGATTTTTCTATTAATTATTAGGTCGGAGTCAGAAATTTGTGCCTGATATGGTGATAGGCTCGCCCCCGATCACATATCATGGGACGGAATATACAAAGCAAACTGTGTGTGTCTAGGTTGCACCTCTGCCTACCCCTTCTATAAAAAAGCGTGAGTTTATGTATGTATGTCTGTAATGTATGGCAATAATGTATATTAAATAGCTATATAACTAAATTCATATGTACTATGTAACACCTGTGCTTGCGAAGAAACTTGTTGGTAATGAACCAGTTGCGTTCTATCGAGAGAATGATTTATGATTCTAATGCCTGCCTACCCCTTCTGGGAAAAAAACGTATGTATGTATAATTTGCATTGGCATCTGAAGCATTCAAGTTGAAATGTATAAAGTATAAATGAAATAGCACATGTATTCGCACGGGGTATGTGGAATGCTTTAAAAATGTTCCAGAGAGAGAAAATTAATATTTTGAAAGTTGGCCTAGTAGAGCAACGGAATATAAAGAAATACCTATAATGATGTTGGTGAAATAAATAAAGGTTATTTTACGTCTAGTGGGTATGCATGCGGTCTACTAATCGCATGTTCCTAGATTCGTTTCTCAGGTAGAGCAAACTGCGTTGAGTAAGTTTTTCAATTATGAAACCGTTATTGTCTAAATTTTGTATGTTTTTTTGTCATTATTATGATTTATATTTAAGACAATTTTATAAATTACATAACACATGTTTTAATAACAATTCCATCATCTTATTAGTTACCAAAATATTCAAGAAACATAAATATTTGCATTCATTTACTCATTATCCCATAATGTGTGAAATTACCCCAAATCCGAAACTCTTAGACATCATCACGAGGGGTGAACTCAGATTTACCCCTGAGGGATGTTGACGTTTTACAACCTGTTTTACGATCATAATAAAAGTGATTTAATTTAAAATTTTAACACCCCTTAATTTATGGTGGCGGTTTATGTCATTGGCGTGATGATAGAAATATTATCAGGGTGTGAGAATGCTTTTTTATAAAGGGGTTTTAGTTCATATATTGTAAGATTATTCCATAGGTAAAATACGGAGAGTGTGTTAAAAGTAGGTTAAGAAATAACATTATACTTGATTAATACATACGAGTATATATTTTTTAAAATATTATTAATATTTATTACAAAATAAATCAATAAATTATTGTATAATTGGTCTTGGATAAGACGGAGTGGTTGTAAGAACGGGAAAGATTCGTCCTGCAGTGGGAAAGTAAAAGCTAGAAAACGAAATGTTTGAGTGCCTACATTCGTTGAGCTGGAATTTTAGTTCTAATTTGAAAATCAAAATATTTGAAGTCAGTATTCATTAGTGATTCAGTTAAAACAGAAAACACTTTCCATTTAATTTTTAATAAGCTTGTTTTGAAAGTAATTACCGAACTTACAAAAAATAAGTGAAATTACTCCAACGACTGACCCTCAGCCACGCGAAAGAAACTGTAAAAATAATAATAAAAATTAGACAAGTCGAAAATATCGTAAAAACATTTTATAGTCCACAGTAGGGGTGAAAAGAACCCTCTGAGATGGTCGGCAGGGTAAATAGGTAATGGGGTAATAAAAAAGGGCAATTAACGTGGACCTAATGATAGGTTGGCGTGTTCGCAGATGTAAGACGTTGCTATTCATTAGGGAATCGAGACAATGCAGTTTTTTTCTTCGGAATCATTGTCTTTGAATGTGGCTTGAACTTCATATGGTGTGTATGTTATGGGGTATTGTGTTGATGTTGTTGTTCTATGGGATTTCATTTGTATATTTGAGATTAATTGGATATGATTGGTGATGATATTGTTTTTCGTAAATTACCTGGGAATTTAGTGACTAATTTTATTCTGTCTAACGCTTTATATAAGGACTTCTAGCTTGGTGTATTTATTAACCACAAATTTGTTAAAGATATACTTAAAACTGAGAAACACTAAATTCAAAATTATATCAAGGATCAATAACCCAACCACTAACGTACACCTAAATTCGGCCAAACTTAAACCAACCTGCACATAAGTTCTAAACTTATCAGGTTACGATAAAGAAGACGAGCGATATACGCCCCTCTCGCTCACACTAGCAGCTGAAACAAAATCCTTTGGAAACACATTTCCACAAAGTATTGAAAGTAAGCGCGCTGGGAATAGGTGGGTGAGATATATCGACATAAAACGTGAAGTCATCTGTACTGTGACAAAGGTCACGCAGCGACCTCAGGGGTCGGAGGTCGAGGTCATCCAGTGAAAGCAATCGCCACACGTGACTTGCAGTGGGGTTAAAAATGGCGACAGTTTAAGCACTCTATTATAAGGGTTATTTTTCTTTAGTGGACATTGATTTTTCTCGAGGAAATTTGGTTATATGGTATTAATACATGCTGTATTGGTATTGATTATAGTCTAGTCTTTTTTATATATTAGGGAAAGTGGAAAGTATAATTTAAGGGGTAGACTATAAATTTGTGTAATAAAGTGCCCTTTGGTGGCCTGTCGGTAACAGACCAGACGCGACTGTTAACCTGTTCAAGGTGGTCGCGGGTTCAAATCTCAGGGTACACGTCTCAGTTTTCGGAGTTATGTGTGTATAATAAATAATAATAATAATAAAGTTTTATTGAAATAAAAGAATTACAAAGACTTAAATCTACTTACAATTAAATAAAGATAATGAGATCTTATATTCTAGCTGAACCAGAGATAATAATATAATAATAATAATAATAATTGATAATAATCAATCACCACGCACAATAACGGTGAAGGAAAACGTCGTGAGGAAACCCGCATACCGCAGCGGTTTTAAAGAATTTCTATGGTATGTAAAGTCCGCCAACCCGCACTAGCCCAGCGCGGTGGACTATATAGCCCAACCCCTCTCAATCATACTCTCGATTTTAGAGAAGGCCCGTGCCTTGCAGTGGGACGTATATAGGCTGATACTAATAGAAATTTTCCCAACAGTTCTTTGAAATCTGGGCGTGGGTGTTGTGAGGCAAAAAGTACTTTGATAGACACCCCCGGGACAAGAATTATACATGGGGCCAACATTATATTATTACGTATTATACGAATAAATCTGTTTTACTAATAAGCTATGTGCCTAAGCTCTAAATATTATAATTTTGTACGCCATAAAAGGCAAAATATGTAACTATTTTTTTAAACTGAAGATCTTGTACAAATTTATTGTCACTCATGTTTTACAAAATAAATATCTTTATCTTTTATCTTTCTTTCTTTTATTTATTGGGCGTATTTAATGGACATCAGTTTAAAATAATCTTCCGTTTTACTAAAGATGAATGGCAAGAACCTAGTAAGCACTTAAGGATGGATAGAGCCTTATTTATTTGACTTAGTCCTGAAATACAGGCAATTTTTCAGGACTAGGAAAGTAAATAATGAATTACAGATGGCTTAGACATATTTATTCTATAATTAGTATTTTCTTGGTTTCGCTAAATGGAACGGGCGCGTGTAGAGGTTTGTGACCCCTTAATTGTCGTTTAGCAAGTTGTCCGTCACAACGTTAAAGTAGGCTTTAATTCTAATGTAGTCTTATGTTTATTAGCAAAAGGGATGTTCAGAAAGTTGTAACGTATTGTTTCAAGTAGTGGTAGGATACATATCCACTTGGATAACAATCTTATACAAATAAATATCCAAACTACTATTAAATTTCCAAAAAAAACACCAGTACCTAGTGAATACCTACATTTATTTTTCCAAATACATAAACTTGTTTCCTGTTTCATTAGCTCTTCAAAAATTAACGACACGTACTTAAATTTAAACTAGAAATCACTGAACATAATTACAGTAATACCCACACGTTTATTTGTACATATAGCTTGACTAAGTTATTCCCCGCCCAAGTAAAGGGGTAATAGGTAACGTTCATAAAAATGGCTGAGCAGATATTGTGTAATGACGTTGCATGCCACTGGACCGGTTTGTCGATCGATTTGCTGTGAAATCAATTGGAAGTGACTTCACAGACCCTACGTACCTCGGTTTAAAACGCTGTTTATCGTGTACATGACTTAAAATGGGGTAAAAAAAAGGTAATGGGGTAAATTTTACATTAGTATTAAAATAAGTTTTGTTTGGAAATAACGAATACTTTCATTGAATCATATAATCGCGATACGCACAAGCTGGTATCCGAAATATTAGGCACAGTTGTAATTAATGCCACGCAATGTGTGCCTAGCTCATTTCCGCCCTGAAACGTGGTAGAGAGCGAGCCTATCCCCATGCTGGCACCAATGCTAATTTCCAACGACTGACATGGGAATTTTCGAACCGAATCAAGCAAAGACTAATGCCTGACCCTGAAGTCAGACGTCGAATATCCCGATTATTACGAAATAGTCCAATAAATATTTTGTATAATATTACAAACATATAAACTTGCCCCTATCATATTAAGGGACAGAATATACAAGGCGAAATGTGTGTATCCTGTTAGCACCTCTGCCTACCCCTTCTGGGAAAAAGCATGAGTTTATGTATGTATGTATATAAAAATTAAGATTATCTACGTCGACGTGTTTTGATGGTGTAATTAGGCTCTGCGGCGCCAATTTTCTCGATCGTCGTAATTCTAGCCTTCAAGGCCTAGAGCCAGATGACTTTTTCAAAAGTTTGACACTAAATCATGTATTTCGTCGACGAAAGTTTTGAGATATGGCCTGGAGGCTGGGATATTAATTATAATCAATATAAAATATTGAATAATCGTTTTCCAGTATAGTGGCTAAGGCACATATAAAGTATGTAATAATCAGTTGAAATTCCAGATGGCAAATTTTTGTGTAGCGAAAATTTTGAAAATTAATGTGAGAAACTATCAGATCTTCGTACTTTCTCTTTTTATTTTATAGTTGTGGCTACTTAGCAACGGTTCTTGCTATTAACATCTACCTAGTAGATGCATTGCTTATCTACCAAAATAACAGGGGAATGGAGGATAAAGAGACAGAAGGAGGAAAAGGGGGTAACGGGGTTCTGGCAATTTCACACACTGAACGAATTACGAAGAAAATCTGTTGCTCCACTTCAGTTTGCCGATACAGTAGTACCACCCTGTTTGGGCCGCCTTAATCTATAGTAGCGTATGATAATCAAGGTGTTACTGGTAAAAATAAATTGTAAATTCCAATTTTATAGCTCACGAAGACAGAGGTATTCAACTTGGTACAGCCAGCCCAATTCTACAATGTTCTTAGATAACAACTTGGCTCTACAAGTTTTGAGATAACTTTTTACATCATACAGACTTCCAATCCCGTCAAAATGATTGTGAATTAACTATAGATGCATACATTAGTTTGAAAAGTCAGAGGTACGCTCCTATATGAGACTTCCGCCCGGACATCCGTTTCGCTCCAAACAAGATTATTAGTCGTCCTTTGTAGTTTTTCGTACTGGCTTGACAAAGAGACTACAATGAACATAATGGTAAGTGTAAGGCGTTTAAAATAAAGTATTCATTGGGAGAGATCATCAGAGGAGAGTCATCTCTCGCAAGTTGATACAATTTTGTCGGCCTGCTCAAAATTAGACATTAAAAAGGTAAACCCGAAACGCGAGAGCCTCGCGTAAGTCATGATGATGTCTAATATCTTGTATGTTGGTTGTTACCCGAGCAAATACTAATATTCCACCACCAGCCTGTAGAGTCTGTCTCAGCTTTGGCTCGTGTAGTATGCAAGCAATTACTTATTAACGCCTTTAGTTTGTCTTTAGACTGCCTCGGTGGCGTAGTTGTACTTCGGTAGGATTGCAAAGCTGAGGTCTTGGGTACGAATCCCGGGTCGGGCAAAGTGATATTAGCTTTTTCTATTAATTACCAGCCCGGAGTCAGGAATTTGTGCCCGATATGGCGATAGGCTCGCCCCCATCACGTCGTGGGGCGGAACATACAAGGCGAAACGTGGGTATCCTTGCATCTCTGCCTTCGCGTTTCTAAAGGCGTGAGTTTATGTATGTATGTATGTATGTGTATGCATTTAGTTTGGGAATATTAGTCGAAATCTTCAAACAATCATAACCACAGCAAAAGGAACTAAATAAATCCGCAATAATAAACAGCAGTATGCTATTGTGAATCCTCAGTACACTTTATACTGTAATACGTTAGAAAGTCCAGGCAAAAATCCCTTTAAAACGATTCGTAAACTAAACTCGCAAAAACCGTCCCCGTTGAAAACGTTCTGTCAAATTTTACAGCATAAAAGGCGTTGAAGATACAATATTTACAATTTCCCGATTCGTCATAACCTTTCAATTACAGATTTTGAATCTGCCGTGCCTGGCTAACACGTGTACAGGGCTGTCCCACGTCGCAAATTCCACACAGATTTCCCGGGAACAAATATTACGTTTTGTAACTGCACATTTTGAAGTTTAATTGATACAAAACCCGTGTTTTGTGCATAGTTTAACTGAATGTTCACAGAATTTACTTGAAATGCTAAACACAATGATTAATTTTAGTTTTGCAGAGCTATTCCCGGATTAATTGTTGTGCAGTTTAGTGCGAATGCATATTTTTCGAATCGGAATTTAATTACTTGTGTTTAATATTCCGTATTATTAATCTACATTTGTTCGGAGCTGGGTGAAGTTACTCCTAATTCTTCACTAATACGTTTTTCTTCAGCTCTGTATGTGGTAGAGTCACGTTGTATTTGATTTAGCCTGCAGTATGAATGGTTTTGCTTAACCGCAAAAATATCATTCTCACATTTCTTGCTTGTTGCCTTTATACTACACTTCATGGCGGCGTGCAGAACTTATCAGCCACATTTCAGAATTATTTGGCCTCTAATTTGACGACAGGCTGTCTGCTTAAATTAGAAGCGTTTGAGTCTACCACGCAGGCCGAAGGTGGTCGCCATGCCTTTAAAAATCTTTTTGAAAGCTCAAGATACGATTTCGATATATTCCTTCACATAAATAAAAAAAAATAGTTACAGTACTCTCCCTTATTTACAAGTTTTCACGCATAAGTCCGCCGATTTATGTCAAAAATGAAATAATAACATTTAATTCAACATGAAATCCTTTCATCGTTCCATGCACTGACATTATAATTACCGCGCAATATTGCACCGCCCGGAGCGAGCCCACGTAACCCTGCGTTGAATGCAGCCGGCTGGCCGCGCGACAGGTAGTAGATTTGATTTCCGCCGCCCTGCAACTCCCTCAATTTCGGCACCTATCTACTTTTGTACGGTCGAGTGTCGCTCATGGAAATCGAAGTGATTTTCACTGGAATTCAGGCGTAAATTGTGCGAGCTGTTTCGAGCTGCTAGTTCATATTTGTCAGGGTATGTTTTGATTGATGTCTTCATGTGCGAATGTGGGTTTGTCACCCTCTCAAGCCTTTATTACTTAACCATTTATGTTTTAATTTTAGATACATGTTGTCAGGGTTACATAAATGGATTATAAGATGCCTTTTATTGAATCTTAATTAACTTAATCTTAACATTTTTTAATTAAATATTTTTTTCATTTTTAAACATTTCTTCTTTTGACCGATGACCTGAAGTTTCTCATAAAAACTACATTAATCAAATGAAATGGCGATTAAAACTTACTTTAGAGATAAAAGAAAACAGGAGGCGGTTGAAAATTATAATAATTATACATAAGTATGCTTCTATTACTTGTAAGACATCGACTTTTTCGAGATTAGATACATTGTTAACACTTTATTATTCACCACATATTACTTACAAGAATACAGTTTGCGTTCTTTTTAAACAGTCTAAAGGCGGTCTTATCGCAATTAGCGCTCCCTTACAGACAACCAAGCGTACGATGTATCTTTTATAAAACATAATAGTAATGTTCCCTACATTACATTTGTTTCAAAAGAAGATAAATTTTACCGAGATTTAGCCATTATTAGCAGACAACGATGTTGACGAGATATATCTATCGTGGGCACTCTATTATTTGTCGTGACCATTCGCCATCAGGACACCAACATCACCAGCAAAATGTGTAGTATATTTCAACTACATTCAGCATTAAATTAAACTCAGACGTCAGCAGAGAATAGCACTTCACGCAGTTCCAGACAGGTATATCATATTGGAAACGTTTTAGATTAAATGTATTCTGTATTATTCTGCAAATTCTAAATATATTGCTTCTGCTACGACCGCAGTCTTGGAATTGAAATGTTCAATATTAATCTGTATTTGATATCCTCTGTAGGGTGTTGGTTTAGACTATCTGTATAGCGTGAGGCTGTGGGTTTCGATTCCGTGTCGAGACATTTATGAGATATGTAGCATTCGTTTTGGATGTAACTTTTTAAGATGCGTTTCGCTTGTAGTGTAATTCCTATGACATAAGACATTTATCCTGCATAATTAATTCATTGCCTGTCTCTCTTTTTGTCAAGTGTTTTTCCAGACCTAATAATATACCAACAAATAAAAAATCATCTCTCTTTTTTTAATTTTGTAGAATGTCATCTGGGGTAATGAGAAACATGTGGGTGAAATTAAGCTTCATATGTCGATATCATCCTGTGTAAATATGATAAAATCATAATACTCGTAATATGACGTTAATGAGAATAAAGCTTCCAGGAACAATTATTGACTACCCAGTGCAATTTAAGACACGTGTATTATATTTTATGCGAATTATCAGTATACAGCATAATAAATATTTAATTCAAATGAATTGGTGCAATAATTACCACAGTTTAATTTAGATACGGAATTATCTTCAAAGAAGAATTATTTGTTAGAATTTAGTGGTGATATGTACTCGCATACGTAGGCAAACTGAAAACTACAACATTTTATAACATAATACTACAAGTAGTGCTTTCTTTGTGTTTTGTGCCTACACAAATAGTGATATACATCCCACAGCAGGGCACGGGCCTCCTCTACAATCGAGAGAACATTTGAGAGTGGTTAAGCCGTATAGTCCACCATGCTGGCCTAGTGAAGGTTGGCAGCATAGTAATGATATATATTATTTTAAAGAACTAGACTGATGCTTTTAAAGATATTGATTGGGAAGCTCACATCGATGTTTTCTTACGGCCTTATTCATAGACAGTTTTAAAACCTATTTTAGTAATGTAATGTTTCGTCTTCTTCGCTCAAACTGAATTCAAAAGTCATTCGAAAGGGACAAAACATTGGACTTAAATAGGTTTTAAAACTGTCTATGAATAAGGCTGTAAAGTTAATGACTGCTAAAATATTACATAACTAATTGACAAAACCAGTGTACGTCGACACGCGGATAGTTCAACACCCCCGTCGGTTACATTTAAATTAAATTATCCCTTTCATCAGAAATCGAAATTAAAGGGATCACCCCCACCACGCGCCCTTAACGAGAAACTTTAATCGAAATGCCGCCTATTGATTTTGTGAATACACAAATTTAGTGAAGGTGTTGGTGTGTGTTTATTTAAAACTATTTAATCTTGTAGTACGAGGTGACTGTTGGTAACGAGCCGGATGAGATAAATCGAAGGGGTGGTCGCAGGTTCTAATCCCAGGGTATCCCTCAGATTTTCGGGGTTTTCGGTCTCATGGTTGGGTCGTATGTCAATTACCATGCACTTTGATTGCACAGGAAACATCATGAATTCAAACAACCACTTAAAGACAGAGTGGCAGATTAAAAAACAAACAAAACATTGTGCAACAGCTCTTAATCCATGTTGCGCCGTCCCTATGTACAAAGGCTCAAGTAAAACTCTTTTCAGGTAAACAAAATAGCCTTAGTAAAGCCATGGTAATATTAGTTACGTAACGCTTTGATTATCCCTACGCACAAACGACTACGTCACATTACAACAGGCCAGACAGCTCTTCGTATAGGCTTTCATTGAAACGCGTCACTCATTGTGATCGCCCACGTTTTGTCGGCATTGGCTCTTAGAGTAGCCTTGATAGGCCAACGTTGACTGAGGTATTAAATTAACCCTAGTGGTTAGTAGAGAGAGTGCAGATAAATAAAATTACTGTAGTTGGTAAAATAAATCCTAATAAATACACCCAACAGTCACATACATAGTCCTCCGTGGCACAGTTGATTAGACGCCGGCTGTGAAACGAGAAGCCGCGGGTTCGATCAAATATTTGTGAGGACCACAAGTATTTGTCTCGGGTTTGGATGTTTGTGAGACCGAAAAGTGTCTTATACAGTCTGATACCCACGACAAGACAAGACTTAATGGATCTTGGGTTGGGTGTTTTCATTAACTAATTCGTTATTTCATCGATCAAAAATAAATAAGTCGAAGTTAGTTCGACTTCAAATTCGAACTTAGAACCTAGCACTTCTTTATCTAACAGCTCTACAACTGATCCAATTTTGTGTTAATACATTGACACAAATAAAATGCCATCTTTTACATACATCGGGATTTCTAAATAAAAATTATTCTTATTAATCAATTAATCAATAATTATTCTCATCCGCCAGGTATGAACCATCAATACTGTCCTTGTTCCTTAGAAGTTTCTAAGTTTCTAAATGACCGCAAATATATTAATGAAAAAAATATATACACACAAGCGACCGGTTTCTGCTTGAAATTTATCCTCGTGTACGGCGTGTGGGCTCGTGAAAAACAAGAAGTACTTATTTTTATAAAAAAGTTATTCCCCAATGGGAGTCTGTACATTTTTATTTGGTACGGTTTAATGGATTAAACACGAGAGGCGAAGCTCCTGCTTCCACCAGCAGCATATCCCCAAATGAATCTCTTGTTGACTTCCAATGTTTTTAAGAATTATGTTTTAGATAACGACATCTTCGTAAAATATAAAAATCTTTGAGTAGTTTCTCAAGTGGAAAATTTGTATGAAAATAAATTTAGAATGAATAAATATCTGTAAACTTAGCTTTGGATATAAGAAACAATGTTAAAAGAAGGCACGAGAAGTGCTAATTATCTATTTTATTTTCGGCTAACATTAATTAAATTAGAATTGCTCTGATTATAACAGCAATCATAATCATTAAACGTTTATTATTTTTATGTACTTGTTTTGGTTCTTTTACGTAAATAAGTAACTCAATTGAAATATTGCTTTGAATTTACTATTGAAAGGAGCAATATTTGAAATGATAAACCCCGCTTCGAAGCCTTTTTAACGTATAATATTCCCTCGTTTTGCTTTTGCTCATCTCATACAAGAATATTCAATAAGTATGCATGTAATACGTACAAAAAGTAACTAAAATCTACATACAGCCACGTGCTCCACATTGCATACTTCATCTCTTTCTGACACAAACAATGTGAAAGAGATGACATGATTTCCCAATGAACGCTGAAAGTGTTTCATAGCGCGGAGCTGGTAGGAAATTAAAAAAATGTTATGTTAAAAATATGATCGTGTTCGATTATGGAATGCGTGTTCGGGTTCGAAGTTTGAATCGGGACCCTCGGCCCGGGGCAGGGCGGGGCTGCCAGCCTACGCATGCGTACCCCACACACCTCTGTGAAATACGATTCCCCATAATTCCAAGAATGATTACTTGTTGGGAATTTAATTTGTATGTGCTTAGAAAATGTGTCTTGTTGTTAATGCGAGACATCAGGACGTGGAAATACGATTTCGAATTAAACGCTCAAAATAAACGCTGCTTTTGTTCGTGTCTGTAATTAAATGAAGTGGTTTCGTATTTTATTGAATGTATTTATTTATGTTTTAAATACGTCACTAAGAACTATGTATTTATTTATCAAGTATTGACTATTTTCTAAATAAAACAATTTTCATAAAGAATAAAAATGTACATTATAATACACAACAATACATTACTTTTAACATACATTAATACTGTAATAAAAACGCAATATTTTTTTCTGACACAATTTTCTACCATGGCAAGGCATGGTAGAAATTGTAGTAATTTTCCGTGGACGCTAGCAACCCAGCCAGTCCGCGCCAGTCGGCGGCCGACAGCGGCACGCGGCGGACGCGTCATGCTCCCTCGGCTATTATGACACCCGAACTCTTTGTCCCGCGCGCGAAATGACACTTCTGCTGAACAGAAAATATTCTATACGTGATGGATGCCTCGCGAAACGAGTGAAAGTGCGTTTTACTAAACATTAATACATTAGTTTAAATTGTTAGAAATAAAGTTTTTGTGAACATGTTAATACATACTAATGTTGAATTTAACGTTTTATAGTGACCGCCGGTGAGTATTTTAGTATGTAATTTTTATTTATTATAATTATAAGGGAATAGATCTTGAATAGTTTTTAATAGCATTTCTTGATTTTATAAAATATATTTTTAAAATAATATGAGTATGTATTGCTTCATATACATTTATTAAATATGAAATGGAATTCTGACACAAAAAATATAAAATTAAAAATGCTTTTGAAAGTAAAGAAATGAACTACATTTTTTACGTTAGAGATATTTTGCTTTGATGTTATACTAATTATAATGTAGTCTAAACGAGCGTAAGATGTTATTTAAAGAGCTCCCTCAGTTAAAAAACACTGTTACGTTGTTTGTAATATTTCTTAAGATATTGCTTTAGTAAGTCGAATTTGGATGAAGCAATGTACAATTTTTTATTACTTAAACAATAACAAAATGTATCTTAATTTTAAATCTATTTTGCTTCAGCCACTTTTATCCAGTCCAATTGATATTTTTAAAACATATTTACAATAGCATATCTTTAATAGAAATATTAGTATATATTTTAAGTATATTTCGAGGGCTTAGCACCACGTCTGACCTTCTCAAACTAATCTAAAGCAAGTAATATCGCTGTACACCACTTATTGTATTAGTTTCTTTTGTATGAAAATTTAATAAAAGATAGAGAAAAAAATACGTATAAAGCTACAAGAGACTAAACTCGACCTATTTCATAGTCTACAATTTTGTTTTAGTGGAAGAGGCTGGAATCTTTTTATCTATTCAATGTCTACATGTCGAGAACAATTCACTCTCGTACCGTGGATTTTTTCCTAGCAACATCTCAACGAAATGTACATGTTACTCGGATTACTTTTCTCGCAACAAAGCCAAGTATTTCTTCTGGAAATTCTAGTTCGGGACTATGCCCGTTGGACCGGAGCATTATCGCCGGGCCATACGAGGCAGGCCAGAATGGTCTGAGCAATTAACCTACGCTCAACCCCCATAATCGTAGCGGCTCTACGAGTTGCGTAGCAATTAGTGCTACGCCGTAGCGTCGTAGCCACGTTACGTAATTATGGGCGTTTAGAACCGCGCGGTTAGAGAAAAAATTGTTAGCGGGTTTTTAGAGCTCAAATTGTGTAAATTAATAGATTTTCACGGCTTTTCTCGTGGAAATCTGTTGTGAAATCAGCTCGGCTTGCTGATATCGTTCGCATATTTTTAATTCTTGGCTTTCGTGAGATAGCACTGGAAGTAGATGTTACTGATAGATAAAATAATGTTCTTTGTAAAATATAATCAATATATAATCCAGTTATCCGTAATTAATGTTCTGCGGTAAATCCTTTTACATCCAAATGTGCGGTATACATTTAATATAATCCCATTGAAGAAATATTTAATTACTATTTTATCTTTGGTTGCAGTTTAAAATCCTTTTTATCCCTACAGCGTTCTACTAAACTATTACTCATCTAACATGTTTAACAACCCTCGTTATATTTCTTATAAAGTATAAAATTAATCACCCCGTACAAATTTATTTTCTAAACTTATAAACGCAGCGCAATAAATTGTCATCAGGTGCGCCGTCCACTTTATAAATAAATAGTTTACAGTTTTCTAACGTGAACTTTTTAATGCCGGCATTACGAAGTTTCGTTGCGTGTATTTTCTAAGTTATTTTCTTTGGAGGAAACTGGTGTAGAACACTAGTGGGATGATTGGACTTGGATAGGAAAAATATGAGAAAGGAAGCGATTGGTTGTGACGGTATGTGTAAGTCTGGAGGGGTAGGGGATTAAGCTGCTATAATTGTGTCTATTGCCAAAAGATTTTATGGTGCCAGGTAATCTGAACGGTAATGCATGTAATATAAGGGGCAGGACTGTTATTTTGTCCGTAGTACAACTGCGCCATTAAAGCAGCCAAGTTCCGGTTTCTTGACAAATGTAAATGTCTGTCTTCCTAAGCATAACTAACTTCTTAACTTTGTCCGATTTTAAATGTGATAAGGCGACTATTTTTCGTATGAAATATTTGTGGTTAACAAAATAAATTGTTTCGGTGCGGGGATCGATCCCGCGGCTGGGCTACGGAGGTTCACATTTACTGAAATTGATTATTAGATACAATTATATTAAGTAATTTGCACATATATATCAAGTCATTAACTTAGTGAATACATTATTAGAACACCATTGATACGTCTTCTATGAGATTAGAAACAATCCCGTACCTACGAGAACTAATCTCCGTAGCCATTAGTGCTACGCTGCTACGGCACTAAGCCGCTACGTTGCTACGCCGAACGTTGAATGTTACAATGTTAATTAACGTCTTGGATGTAAAGATGCATATACTTGTTGCTTCATTAGAGAAGTCAGAAGTAGAAGATAATGACAGTGGAATAAAACTCTTCTAATTGTCTTTTATGCAAAATTTTTGCTTTTTTTAGCTATTAGTAATGAATAAATAAGATCAACTTCAGTTCCTCATAGATAATTTAATTATCATCTGTATTAACTACAGTATACTAGTCCTATTCAAATGAAACAGTAGTTTTAAAAATGGTCCTGGTCAATGCGAGTTTATGGGTATTTTTTAGGAATAATGAATGTGTCAAAATAGTAATAATGAGATCGAAGAGTGAAAATGTTTTGTAATAGTTGGATATTACATTAGCGATTTGTTTGAAGAAAGTCTTCAATAGTGTCCAGTTTTTACAATCTATATCACATTAAAGTGAATCGTAATTTTCTTTTTTTTCTACCCGCTTTTATTCTACACTCATGTAAATTTCATCATCATCATCATCATCACCCCGTTGCAATCCACTTACGTTATGCTAAATCGTATTTCGATAATCACTTTACCATTCGCTTGCCTAACGTAATACATCTCTTTGACTAAATTACTTTGTATTGTACCAAAATTTCAAACTCCCATTACCGGGTCAAATTTTGATTATCTAAAGCTAGTCTATATTCCAGTGCAGATTACCATTCGATTGGCTACCACCCGCCTGTTGCCAAATGTCAACGTAATTTATGGCCACTGCTCGGAGGCGTGTCGACATGATAGAGACTGATGTATCTTCAGTTCATTGTAGGTGTTTTCACTTTGATGTAGACTCGATCAGATAGAGCTGGAATGGTAGAGTTCAAAGATATGGATATAGTTTTATGTTGTGAGAAATGGAAATGTGTTGAGTGCATTTGATTGGAAATGACCCCGATCCTAATCGTCTTGGACATCTGATGAATATTAGAAAGTGTGCTGACTATTCAGAATGAGCGAATAATGGAACAAAGGTGCAGGAATTATTGTATAATTTAATTAATTATTAATCGTTTTAGATATACTTATGTGATGTAAAAATCGATCAATGTCTATATTCGCAATTGAAGTAAGACTAGTTCTTACGGATTTTATCGCGAATTTGAGCTCTCGTGGTCATGGAGCGAACTGAACCACGGAAGCTGTAAAGTGATCAAAATATCGCAAAAAAATGTAAAAAATGTAAAAATTAAATTAAATTCGCGATAAAATCTTTAAGAATTATATCAATGTGTAACATTCGCGTAAATCTAAGAAAACACTATAGGCGGAATTTTACAGTATAGGCGGAATTTTAAAACTAGGTCTTTATTAATTAATTTCATTGATATTCTGATTTTATTAAAAAAAAAATACACAGCGACGGCAAATACGGTAAAAGGTTGGTTCTGAAAAATATAAACCAATTTTTGAGTGTATTAATAAAACAGTACGGTAGCGTGCACCACGATACGGCATTGATCATGTCCACTATAATTATAAATGTATAATTTATTGATTTTCCTTTGACACCAGTAACCAGTTATTTCTGTAAAAGCACTAAGCTCTAGCGAACGAAGTATTGAAAAATAAGCTTCGCTTTTAGAGTGCTGCGATAAAATCGAACCGATTTTTACTAAAATCGGTTCGATGGAAATGGAATGGGAAAGAGGCGTCGATGTCTATTTTAAAATTGAAATACTTATGTAAAAGGTATATTTATTATTTAACTGGAAATGAAAAAATATGTGATCAGAATCTTTGAATTTGCGATTGTTTTTATATAAAAGCAAATCAGCTGTTTCAAAAAAGGTTGTCTGGAAGACCGCTTTAAGCGATAACACCGCTCATTGTAATAAGTTCTTATATTTTATTTGTCTGATTTTGTATTTATTTTTGTTCTTTGGTTTAAAATAAAGAGTATTGTATTGTAGGAACATTTAGTAGGTGTAATTATAACTAAGTAGCTAAAAATCTATACATGCTTGTTAGTTGTAAGATTCCTTTAGACAATTGTTACATGGTGTTAAACCCGCCATATCAACACACAAGTGCCAGGCGTTCCGATATCTTCAGCTTACGCCTGGTTTCGAGCCGACTAGCATAATCATTTCTGCCTATTTAACATATTTCCATTTGAACAGTGCTGTATTTAGAATTAGGTACACTGTACATGTTATATGTTGATAGTCAATCACCACGCACTATAACGGTGAAGGAAAACATCGTGAGGAAACCTGCATACCATAGCGATTTGTATAAATTTCTATGGTATGTAGAAGTCCGCCAACCAGCATTAGGCCAGCGTGGTGGACTATATGGCCTAACCACTCTCAATCGTACTCTCGATTGTAGAAGAGGCCCGTGCCCTACAGTGGGTGTTATATGGGCTGATACAATACAATACCAAAAAATACACTGTACATATGTCATGTTAAAAAAACTTTGCACATAATTGCTTCTGTCGTGATTGTAATAAAGATATTATTGTTAGCAAACTAGTTGTACTCCGATATGGCCCGAAAATTTTCAAAACAACGCCCTTTTAAATCTGTCCTGCCATTGCATAACGAAGGCTTTCACATGCGTATTTAATTTAATATCCACGCACAAAGGTAAAAAGCGTGCAAGGTGACAGTAATTCAATTTATCCGCCCGGTTCCAGCGCTCGGGTAATTTTTGCCCGGGCACATGCTAAAACGCAGCCTGCGTTCGTATAGATTTAAATCACTTTATGATATCGATACGTATTAAGTGTATCATTTACCCGAAATATGCTTTAATATAAGTTAACTTAGGGATCATATTTGCCCGAGTTTTAAGAATTTTTGAGTCATACAATTTTGAGTAAGTGTGATAGTTTTTCTTGGAAGTTAAGTGAAAAAAACAGAGATAAATCGGAAGACTGTAGATTTCCGTTCCCACCAGCGTAAAATAAAATATGATTTATATATTTTTTTATTGTATAACATGATCTGTAAAAACATTTTTCATACGTACCTAAGTAGAGACTGTGTTCAGACACAGCTATAAACATAACTTTATCATAACCATATTCATAGTATTCTCCATTCCGAGTTGATAAAACAGTATCAATAAATACGCCGTGCTTTTTACGAAGGAGACATTTTATTGCACATAAAACAAGACCGTAAGGGCGTAACTCGCAACTCATTTTTGTTTATACGAAACAACTATAAATCCGTCATGACGCCACGCATCACGGCCTTACTAGGTGGGCAAAGTTTGAATAACTCCTATGTTATGTTAAAGAGCCTCGTTTCGGACACTTTGGACCATATCCAAGTGTCAAACAGCGACCAACTTGGCCCGGTCTTTCTATTCAATAAAATTTCGAATAAGATATAATGGGTCGGGATTAGTTTTGCAGATCATTTTAAGCTGGTTGTAAAGCACTTACGTAGAATGGCTTTTCGCGATTCCCGATAGAACGTGATATATTTGTTTTGGATGAATTGAATTTTATTTACGTTCTGGAGGATTTAAAACGAATGAAAAGTGTTTGAGGTGGGAACGCCGAGCCAGCGGTCCCGCAATTGAATATTTACAGTCCAAATTGAGGTGAGTGTGGAAATCTGACTGCTCGGGTTTCCTTGGGTCTCAGCGATTTACAGTAAAATATTTTTGTTGCATCTTATAACGAATTTTATATTCCAGTTCTGTCTTTCATGCGGGATTTTAACGGGTGTTTGAATCCCATGTTGTTACTTGTTATGTAGCTACACTATTATGGTATAATCATGTATGTGTGAATAAGGAAACTCCCCGTATTACGTCACTAGATTTCATTTTCTAAGATTTTTTAACTATAAATGCTATTTTTTTTAATTATAAGTTGAGTTTTCAGAAGATACGTAAAGAAACCCTTTTTCGAGATAAGGAACTAACGTCAACTCTATCCCTTTTTTCAAGTATCAACTATTTTATTTGGGAGTATATTCGATAGCTTATCAACCGTTTCCGAATTGCTTAAATATTTCGAAAACATTCACAAAATATTCCACAAAAAATCCTTCATTTATATGACGCACATACCTCTGCGATCAAGGATCGCTAACAAAGCCAGCGCATTCCCATCCCATGTCTTTTAATACAGAATGCATCACGAGTGCGCAGCATACAAAACTTTTAATATTGTCAAATGTAGAGCGACTTTTCTCTAACTCTCACAAAAAGCGATTCATAAAAACGATACACTCAAATGAGAAATAAAAATTACTGCAGAGTAATACAGAATGAGTTATTTTGCTCATAAAGAGTGCGCTCGTTTGATACAATGAAGAAAAACTTGTTTACACTAAGCACTGCATCTGATGGCGTACGGACAGGCGCAATCAAGCTTGAATGCGGCGTAGGGCATGAGAGAGAGCGGGCTGGGTCAATTCTGAGGGATTGTTATTGAGTTAAAATGGTTGGGATAACTTAGAAATATAAAGTGGTTGTATGGTAGTAGGGTTATGGGAAAGTGAATGCTTACTTGAGATTTTTAAGTGGAAAAGAATAATCCAAAGCTGGGGTTTCAGGTGTGGATGTTGGTGGTTTTAAGAGATTTTTAATGTTAGTGGGAATCACATAACGGTTGAATACGTGGGAATAGTTTCATTTGTAACTTTATTTAAATAGTTAATTTTTTCCTCCAGCAGTAACTGCACTTAGATTTATAACTGATTTCTTTGATACACGAGTAGAGCTGGTATTGGTGGATTCCAAAATATAATTTACTGAATAGCCTTTCGACAACGTTGTGAAGCATAGAAAACATTTTGGTACATATAAACGTGAAATAAAGGCAGTTGAAAAAAGATTAATTGTAAAGCTATTCTCTTCTCTCTTAGACCATCGGTTTATCGAGTCGCCGCTTGATTGCTTCTGTAGATGTAGAATTTTAAGGAGAACACGATACGGGCGTGTTTTTGACAATTTGCTTTTAAATTATTTATTAAAAGGAGTCTTGGGAGACTGTTTATACATTCATTAATACGAGAACAGACTCGATTTTGGATGTATTTTAATAATAATATTCATGTTTACTCCCAATCTGGTGTACAGCTGCAGATGTCTTTATTGGTCCAATAACTGAGTAAATTGTGATATTTTGGTTTTGATTCTCAATTTGATCTTCGTATTGAGATTATTTATTCATTTGATATAAAAATACCTATACTTTACACATAGTTTATATGCCTATACTTTACATATAGTAAATAGATAAATAAAATAAAAAAACAATAGTAAATAAAAACCCAACAGTCACATACGTAGTATACGATTTTTCAAAAATTCAGGTATGCAGTTTTCCTCTTTATCGAAATTAAGCTCGTGAGTCCTTCGAGTATTTTCCCTATTCCTCATACTTTCAGTTTTGTATATCTTACTTAAAAATAAACTTATATAGCACTACCAATGGCTCGGCGATGTGACACATGACTGGAGACTAGAAATCTTAATCCGCGCCAGTATAGCGCGTGGTTTACCCCGTCTCGTTCTAGGAGACAGTTTAATCTTTTGCGTTCCGTGCCGTTTTGAGACCTTGTTTCTGCTATTTTGGATTTGCTTTTGTACTGATGGATGGATTTTATTATACAAGGGTGTGGAAAATATTTGTATAGTTATTGGAATGGCGTACGTCGGTTGATTCTGAGTGGGTGTGACAATTTTATAGTCTGAAATGTTTATCACCCCCATCAGGCACAAGAAGGCTCAAGGCATCTTGCAATGTCTACAGGGAAACATTTGGAGCTCACTGTATCATCTCATCACCTTGCAAATTTCATTAAATCGTGTGTCTTTGTTGTGGGAAATGACTGTAGATTCAAATTATTTTTAGAGTGTATAGTCTTAAAAATATTATACTACTGGAGGCCGTAGTACACATGTCGTATTTTCTCAATTCCATATTCGATTTACGTATTACGTATTTAGACGTCTGGCATGAACCCACAATCTATGTCATATTTTGGTCAAAGAAAACCACCATACGAAGAACCTCCAAAACTATGATATAATTTGGCATACATTACCCCAAAGCGTGCAAGGGAAATATTTGGGGCCTTTGTATCACATAGTTGCGCAGACGAGTTAAATCTGCCATACACACGGGCGGAATGTGAACACGGTCCGGGCCGGATTCGATCAATCAGCTATGAAAAAGGTATTTCTATTTGGCCACTCCTGAAATACAGCTTTGAGAGATTCCTTGAATAGATATACCAGTTTTGTTGCGATTTGTTAGATCCATATGAAGGGCTTATGCTTGGTAAATCTGAGAGGCGTGAAAATATAATGCGTCGTTTCGATTATGTGCCTTTTTTCATATTTTGTCATCACAATGTTACTCGTAATGCTAAGTTGATAGAGATGTGAGCGTTGATATTATCAAAGTCCAGAGATAAATGGAGTTATAGTCTGTTTACTCCAATATCTCGTTTTTATTTGTTTCTAATATTTTTTTAAAGTGCGTGATGGCTGATGGTAAAGGACAGACGCTGCTGAAGTTGTTCACGGTGGTCGTGGGTTAAAATCCCAGGGCACACCTCTTACTTTTCAGAGTCATGTGTGTATTGATAGTCAATCACCACGCACTATAACGGTGAAGGGAAACAACGTGAGGAAACCTGCATAGCGTAACGATTTGTAAGAATATCTATGGTATGTAAAAGTCCGCCAACCCGTATTAGGCCAGCGTGGTGGACTATATGGCCTAACCACTCTCAATCGTACTCTCAATTGTAGAGTAGGCCCCTACATTGGGACGTATAAGAGCCGATACAGTACAAAAAATATATAAAAGCGTATTCCCACCATAAAGCTCCGTGCCCTTTGGTGTTGCAGATGTTCATGGGCGGCGGTGATAGCTTTTTATTTATTTATTTACTAATAAAAAGTCTACCAACAATTGTTACAATGATACTTTCATTAAAGTGTAAAACAAAAATAATCTTAACTAATTGCACAATTACTGACAGTAAACAAAGCAAGTACAAAAAAAAAACACAACACAACAAACTAAGAAAAAAAAAATGTATTTAAAACTTACCATCAGATGACCGTATGCTCACTTGCCTCCCATGACATAAAAAATATGGTATATATCTAAAACGATCTGCAAAACATTTGATGAATAAAGAACGGCTTCAAGAAGCAACTTCACCATGCCTACTTTATTTGAATAAACTTCGAGCCAGTACATAAATCTATGCAGCACAGGATTTATTACAACTCGCTCCCCTTCACACGTCGCGAACTGATAGCAAAGTTTCTGATAACTTCGCAGAAACAATATATTTGGAACCATGTAAAAACGGAGCATGTGTTGCTGATAAAACTTACATGATAAACACACGTTATGATGTTACAATTTTTACATATAAGGCTGTAATGTAAGGCTTTCGAAGGAGCAGTTATAATATAGCACTTTAACTTTATGGCAATTTTCATACTGCTTATCACTGACATAAATATATGGATATTATATAAATATATGCGCATAGTGTTCCGACGTAAGTGGCGCGGCGCTCCAGTGCATCTCAAGTGTACAAACACTACCTCAATTTTGATACCAAAAAGCAATCACAAAAGTTCTAATGCCAATTCAAATATCAAATAAATACATCTACTACAAATCAATACTGACAAATGAATAATACAGACTGACCAATAAATCTGTTACTCTAACAGATCCAAAGTACATTCAAAACTAGATATTCAAACTTGCTAATAGCACTTAGCGACGAGCAAGTCCGAACGTTAGCTAATTTCATAGATAATCCACTCGCTAGAACCAATTGTTGAGTTGTTCGAAGTGGACGGAGTGGGGCGAAAGGGTTAGGGTCAATGGGGGGCGGGCGGGGGGTCCACGTCCTACAAACACGGATTGAGATGACTGGGCTTGACGCCTGCGGCTGTGGGGGGCTGGCGCAAGTTAAAAGTGATGGGAGGTTTTGGTTTGTTTTAAAATCTTATTGTAACAATAATATTTTCATACTGTGTTTAACAGTTTTCCCAGTCATTTTCATGACATAAATGTATTTGCAAGTTTTAATTTTAATGTTACGTTATTAAGCCAGTTGATAATTAATTAAAATGTAAGGCGTGTCACGGACAACAAATAATTAATAAAACATTTTAAAAACTGGGTCCATCTTGTATCGGCAGCCGCGTCCGGTCCGTTACAGATAGGCCAACTTAGTTAATACATAATATTTTATTTTCGAAGACTACTCAGTTTAAGTATTTGGATACTATAAATTTGATTTATTATTTATTTAAGGCAGATATTTTCATCTATAAACGAGTGCGAGCTATGTTGATATACAAAATTCCGAATATCATTAGCGACAGCGTAATCTCTTTGCTAAACCAGAAAAATATACTCATTTTTCTTCTGTTTTTTCCGCTATATGTTGCCAGCTAAAACCGAAAATACTTTCATACGACTATCTTACAGTAAATTAAAACCTAACACAAACTTTATAAAAAAACCAGCCCCGCTATCCTCTCTTGGCATAAGTCGCATCGCTCAGCGCGCTGCGGAGAGAACGGCGTGATTATGTGAGGTCACGTGTTGACGTCGCTGCCACGGGTTCACGGCGCACCACACCCCGCACCCCCGCCCGCGGCGTTGTATCAATGTTTCTGAATTACCTACTGTGCAGACGGTAGGTATAGTCGCCAGTGTATACGGTATTCTGGGTAGAGCCGGTGCTTGAGATACAGTTTTCTGGGTAGAGACGGTACCGTAGATACAATCGTTACTCTAGATTACGTTTTTTTTATTCTGGCACAGCACAGTGACTGCATTGATAATGATACAGTGTCTGCATTGCACCTGGTGGTAAGTGCAAATGCCATCCAGACAGAGTATCGAATGGCATCAGACGGCGGTCTCGTGCCATTCGATACAGTCATGCCGGCCCGCTAATCTACTTAAATCGCTATTTGAAGAGAGTCGGGGCTTTGAATACAGTACTCTGGGTAGAGTCGGTACTCTGCTCAGAAAGCTGTATCTAGCGAAAGTAGTACGTAGTGTGGTATCTACAGATTGGATCTAGGCTAAATCCCTATTTAATATTATCTGCTGATTAAATCTAATAAAGTTCGTAACTGTTTTACGCCGACCTAAATAGAAGACACAGTACAGAGAGATTTTGCAGGTAGAGAACCGATTTATGAATACACCTGCTTCTACTTAAGGAGTACTGTCGATGTACATAAAGACTATGTAGACAGCGGAGGTTTCTTGAATTATAAAATTGCAATAACACAGCGTTGTGACTTACCTCATTGGTTTTGCTGTAAAACTGTACTGTGGTATTATTTCCAAATTTTGTACGTAGGTTTTTAAAAAAGAGTATAGATTTAAATCTAGCACTATGGGAAATGAGTGAAATATTAAATAGGCAGCAGTGGTTATTCAAGGATACATTTGCTTTTACTTCATTAATATTGCCTATAAAAAAATCTATATATCCGGTCGAAACTATGTTTAGATAATATTGCAGCTATTTACTCATAATATGACTTGATAATATTACTGTATTATAGTAATATTAAAAAGTACTAAAAGAAAATACAACTATTTACATAAAAAACTACCGTCATAGATACTCTATATAAAGGCACATACAATATTACATTTCATTCACATCGCTGTTAATGAACCTCATTCAATGAACTCTATCGTTAGCCAAGGAATTTCTATTGATTTGTGCTTCAGGAATTCGTACCGAGGCCAACGTTTCACTTGTACACATTTGGAATTTCAAAGCATCACATTAATATGGAATTTCCTCGATGTGTGTTTTGCATCTACATATTTCTATTTTTGCTGAATGATCAAAAAGCTTATTTGTATGCTGAAAATATTTTCGTAAAAGATTGTCGCTGTTCGCGAAAAGTTATTGGTGCAGTTAGAAAATCGAAGTTTTTGAAGTGTAGTCGCAATTATTAGATCCTAGAAAAACCTCTACGAGTTGGAAAACTCATATAAAGTTTTTCCCGCCTGGTTTTAAACCAGAACGTCACAATTTATATCAAAGTATTATTCAACAAGGAACAAATACTTTTTTTCAGCATAAAATTTATTTAATAACAAAAATGTCTAGCTCTACATTCATTATTTGACACAAATCACTGCAATGCACATCCACGACTCTACCTCGTTACTGCATAACAACCAATTGTTTGAGCATTTTCTATACAAGCAATTGGCAAGAGTTCCGCGTTAATAATAAAAACGTTAAGCCTTTATTCACTCAAATTGCGAATCGTATTGAAATTTCCAATGAGCCAGCATTTTCCAGCCTTTCCCATAACGTATGAAATTAAATTTACCCTTTGTTTTATCACAATAATATATTTAAATTTCATTGAAATTCTCGCATATCGGCCTTCGCGACGACGTGTATCATTAAATTATGTTTTATAACATTAATACGCTTGTTTCGGGGTTGAAACGTATGAATTATAGGTTTTATTTGATTTATAACCCTTGTTCTGGTGGGATTTCGTTTATTGCTATGTACAGTATAATGAGATACGTTGATTTTATAGAGCAGCCCTCGAAACAGGAAAAGAGTCATCCTTCATTACCACATTTCCTTTTTTATAATAATCAAACAACTTCTATACTTATCTACTAATACTAAAATCAATATTATGCACATAAAATTTCGCAAAAGATAAAGCAAAGACAGAAAAGTTAAATTAATTGTGACGTTTAAAACCTTACATTTTAGGTTAGATAAGTGGTTGTTTTTTAAGATCCTAAACCATTGAATACTGCAACGTATAGCAAATAGCAAGGCGCGAAGAAATAAATCGGCAGGCGAGTGTCAAACAGTAAGAACAAACCGCCATTCCATAATCTATATGGACGTCAATGTACCGAGCAAGCCACAGAATTAAATTCCCGCGCTGAAATAAAAAATAATGACACAATTTCTCGTACTTTAATTTACATTAAAACGAAACAAAATATTGTAAACAAAATGAAAGCGTGTAAAAACATAATACCACTACAAAGTGAAAAATAATTACTGTTAACGTGGTGATTTCCGAGTGAGGGATTTTAAAACGGCTCGTATAGGCTCAGTTGAATAATTCCGCTTGTATTAAGCTGAATAATGTTTGTTTGTACGTCCCTGAAACACCTGGGCGCCACAATTAATGCCCAAGACGGTTACTGATAGCTCTACTCCCGTTCCGCAGAAAATACAAGTGGTTATATAAGGAACGGGGCGTAGGCGTGTAGAGTCGGTTTTCAGTGCATTCTACTTACTCTATCACTGGCTTTTACTCTAATTGAATTTAAACATACTGACTCTACCACTTGTACTCTACTTGTCTACGTTGAGTAAATTTATGTGATGGAATTTCGTAATTATGTTTTGATGTAATTGGAAATGGTTGTATTGGACTTATGTGTTTATGGGAGGTGATGTTAATTTATAATCAGTTAAACTACTTGCCTGTACGAGTCTTCGACCTCTACTGGCTTTATTATAACAAATGGTATCAGGATCCGCTCTATTTCAAAATAATTTCCATTTTACGAAACCTTTGAAATACTTGATTGAAAAGCTTTCACTCCTAGCATGAGACATTTAAATTATCTTTTTCAACCCTTGTGTTGTAAAAATTGTTTGAGTATACTTCAAATCCACGTAATTGATCTACTCTCTCTCTCTCTGTCGCTCTTCAGTCACAGGAAGTCCACTGCTGAGCATGGGCCTCCCCCAAGAATTTTCACACTGACCTGTTGGAAGCGGCCTGCATCCAGCGATTTCCTGCAACCTTAACCAGGTCGTCCGTCCGACACTGCGCTTGCATGTATTAGTCTACTATCAGTACATTATTCCTCAACAGAAATATCATACGATTTGAATAAGGGATGATAATATTTTATTTCTCACAGGGGTTGACACTTCATAGGCCGCTGTCTATCAAAATATGAACGCGACCTTTAGACAGTATGAATAATAAATGCGTGACTTCTCGATCCCACTGAAAGTAATATTTTGTTGAAGTTTTCTTACAAGAATTTCTATATCAACCAGTGGTCTGTCATTTTTGAAATGGCCCTCATCTATCGTGACACAAAACCATACCAACGTTACAGACAAATTATACACATTTATTTATTTATTAAATTTTTTTACGTACACTAACGAATCTTGTAAGGGTGTAAGGGGTTAACAATTAAACGATATATTACATCAGAGTACAAATGGCGTGCGTATCGTTCAAGGAACTGCCATGGGATGGAGATAAGCTACATACACACGTAATATTATAACAAAACCCCCTCATCAAATTACATCCTCATAAAAATAACACTAAATTCCACAACACCACTTCCAACAGAATAAACTTCAACACATTAATATACCGTTAAAACAAGCCATCCTCTCGCCTTACTACGAAGAAAACATTTTAATTACTCGTGTACACACGCTGTGAAGAACCCTCGTCTCTACAATATACAACGAGAACGCGGGCCAAGATATATTTGACAGTGTAGCAAATAGATAAATTCGTTATAATTAACTGGCAAGTTTCTTGCAATCTCGCGTTTTATGAGGTGCACTGTTGACTCACTGGCGTGTGTTGCACTCGCTAGCGGTGAATACATTTGAAGTTATTGAGCTGATGTTAAATTTAGCTTTGGCGGGGCAAAATGTGGATTTGAGTTTAAGTTTTTATAGTTCATTAGTTTTTTGAATAATTGCATGAGATTGGTGAAGGTGAATGAAGCAAAAATAACATGTCAGGATCGAGCAAAGTATGCATGTCCTCTTCTCACGTAGTTTTATTTTATTTTCGATGTCATCAGTACCGATTTGGAATTTTAATAAAAAGTAAAATCTCCGCAAGTTTCGAATGTTATATATAGATTGCATCAGAAAATATCTTATATCATGTTCTTTAATCCTGTTATCGGCATTATCGTTAAGACAGCCAATATAAAAAACTCGACCGTTTGACAACCTTATATTTTTTTGCTTTTTGTCTAGCCTATATTGTCCCACTGCAGGGCAAGGGCCTCCCTTTCCTTCTTCCTCCATTCTCTATCCAAGGCTTTTTTCCACCAGTTGGTATCGGAATGGTCCAAGTCATCTCTCTACCTTCTGCGCAACCATTTATTAGTGTACATTTTTAAAAGCACATAGAATCGATCTTTTAGTGATACCTACTTATTATTTCATAAACCGATGGCTAGTTTATCAATGCTATTTATAAAATACTCGCTCCGCTAATCGCCCAGCCCAAAGACTCGCTCGCATTGCCTCCCAGTGCTCTACCATATAAATTTAATTTCAGCGTATGTGCAAATTTAACGAAACGGTAACGTGTGTGAGCGTTTCCACTGAAACTATTTTATGATTATGAAAAATGGATGTCAGCGTTATTAGTGCAGGGGGTGGAATTATTCGAGGGTGTTCTTTGAGGGGTGGTGATTAATTTTAGTGTTCAACTAATTTATAGTAGAATGGTAATGTGACTAGATTGCAATTTAATTTTATGTTTATTGTTCAGTTCGGTCCACATAAAGTGTCTATAGTCAGTAGAGTAAAGAGATCACGTATCCACAGTGGCTGGCAGTAGAGTTAAGAAATAAAGTGAGTGGCCAGCAAAAAAATAAAATGTGTCTTTCTTTATTGACCGATTTTTTAAATACAATAAATGGTGAGTGCTAGATTAGAAAGAGGTTTTATGGTATTAAATAAAAGATTTTTGTGCAGGGTTAGGGAGAAGCTTTATACTTTTAAATACTTAATTTTTTTTCATGTTATCATTGTAATGAATAGAAGGATAAAGAAGACAAGATGTAGGAGCAGGTTCATATCTAGTAATGTAATGTATATAGCCTGATGTTGACTCCGAATGGCTGAATTTTCTGCTACGATGTAATGTTACTGCTTTCCGATTTCATATGGCTTCGAATGCGAACCTTTATTTACAAAGACTAGCACGACATCCACAACAATTTATCTCAATTAACAACGAAGTATTCTTGAAGCACAATAAACTCTACCTACTCTACATTTTCATATAAACAGAATTAGTTCCCTTTGTACGCGACTCTACATTTATTGTTCCATTGTAGTACATTATTGTACGAAACGGGTTATTAGTGAAGACGTATCAACAATTCCTGTTCAAATTGCGATATAAAATGTTATACGCAGCTTAATGAGTACGTTGCGTATTGTTTGTAGAGCTCACTCTAGAGATACGTAGAATGGAATAGAGTACGCTATCTATATCGTGCGTATTGTTGGAATATATTGGTATCGGTGTACGACTCTACATTTGGTAATTGGTAGAGATGTAATTTGATGGGGATTTGAAGAATGTGTTCAAGTATATAGGTTGGGATAAGATAAGACTAGAAGAAAATGACATTCTTATGACAGGCAAAGTTGAGACGCATAATATTGGTGAGAATATAAGATTTTGATTGTTGTAGTGTGTGTATAATGCACACGTTATATTTATTCCTTGTTCTTCGCGAAATAATATTTTTAATGTTAAATAATCTGATATCATTACTAAGGTTTTATCTTGTATAAAACATGTTTATTTTCTGCTTTACTTTGAATCTCAATATAATTGCATTACAACGCAACTGCGGAAAACAATATACATTTTTCCAACTCTATAAGCTTTGAAAGATCACAAACGGCATAGACAATATCGCATCATTCGTTTTATATTTGTTTATAGTAGAGTATCGCGGGAAATGATACATTGATCCGGGTGAAGGTAGAGAAACAATTTGTCTCCAGTTTATTTGATGTATAAACTTGTTTACAGTGAAAACTCAGAGATCGCGCCGGAAAACGCATAAAAACTACGGACTAGACGTACCCTCATTTGATGTCTTTTATGCTGATATTTGTTATTTTTCACTTCTCTTTATAGTGCTCAGGGAAGTGGGCAATTATTTGTATTTAATGCCTGCTTTCTTTTTGTATCCGAATTATTAATCCCGATGTGATACAAATCGTTGTATGTGATGGTACGGATGGAAATTTGAGGAATATTGTTGGTCTTTTGGTTTTTAGTTGTGTAATATTGTTTTTAAACCGTAGTAAAGAAAAATTTTAAGCAAGAATGAGAGATTTATAATGCTTGTGTGATCTGAGGTATTTGTTTCGGGTCTGTGTGAGACCGAAAAGTCTCTCGTAGTTTCTGATACCCACGACACAAGATTCGATCTTAGTGTTGGGTCAGGACTATATGAATGTTGGGTGTATTTATTTAGCATATCAAAATGTTTAACAATTTAATTATAATAAGACGCAAGAGTGGCGCTAACATCTTGCTTTACCACCTTCTACATTTCCACAACAATTCCTCACTTGACACTGTGTTTATATCCGCTGGTAATAATTTCCCATCTAACAGTGACTTTTTACTAAACGAGTAACTCTTACACTACAAAAATAAATCAGATAAATATAATTGAATCTGGAGCTATTCATAGTATTAATAAATACTTCCGCCAAGCGGTTTGGTGGCTTCGCTCGGTCCCAGCATCCCTGTAAGCTTATTAAAGATGTCCTCTGCAAAGATTGCTCTAATTCCGCAAATTACGAGCCATTATTTCACAATTTTGTACGCTGGAAATAGCTGGACTATGAATATAAATTAGGTTGGTACAGGTGTTTTGATGAGTTATTTTATTTATTTATTTATTTATTTATTCTTAACTGCACACAGAAAGGAAAAACATACAAAAAATAATAAAATTAAGAAAAAAGTACAGATGGCGGTCTTATCGCTCTAGGCGATTTCTTACAGACAACCTTTGGATGGATATAACACAATGAAAAGAAGACAGGGCAGTCTAGAATATAAAAGAGACAAGCTCCAACACAAAAAAAAAGGCAAATTAACAAATTGTTTATAATTTATATATACACAATACATAATACATAGTAATTTACTCCTAATATACATACACATGCCAATTCTTATAAATATACATATAAATACATACATATATATACATACTATAAATTACCTATAGGTTCAAAAGCAGGAAATTATATTAATCAATATGTCTGTTCAGAGAGAAAGGTAGTGGTCTTTTACCATTTTTTTAAACGAAGTTAGTGTTTCAGCCCGTCTTACAACAACTGGTAATGCGTTCCACAGTCGAACAGCTTGGACTGTAAACGACTTATCCATAAAAGTCGTGGCGTGCACTGGCATTCTCAATTTCAGATTCTCCGACGACCTCAAGGACTTAGAATGAGACTTATGGAGAAATATAAAACGTTCTTTAAGATATGGAGGGGTGAGGGGATTAAACAAAATATTGTAAAGAAGAGTAAGAATATGAGCATTCCGACGAAGTCGTATGGGTAACCACTTGAGCTTAGCACGGAACTCAGAAACATGATCATATTTGCGTAAACCAAATATAAATCTAATACAGAAATTTAACATACATACATCCATACATAAACTTACGCTTTTTTCCCGAAAGGGGTAGGCAGAGGTACAACACTTGGTATTTTCTGTCCCATGATATGATAGGGGGCGAGCCTATCGCCATATCAGACAAATATCCGACTCCGGGCTGATAGTGAATAGAATTCCCCGAACCGGGATTTGAACTTGAGACTTCAGCTTTGCTATCTTATCGTAGTACAACTGCTCCAACGAGGCAGTGAGTTATTTTGTGTTGTTTGTTTGTTTTTATTTAGTAGTAATGTGCATATGTGTTATTTATGGTTTGATTTAAAAGCGAATATATTTATTTCGATGGTTGATAATTGACATTGGTTATAAATGATTAATCTGGCATGGAAATGGAAAGTTATAAAATTTTGTTCGAATATTTATTTTCAAAAATAAAACATTGCTGTTATCTGGGCTGTTATTTAAAATATTGTTTAATTAACGCATCGTACTAAAGCTATGTTTGGGAATATAGAGGTAGAATTATTTGTAATATTTTTAACCAGTCGAAAGTTCGATAGGATTTCACATTATTAATATTTATTTCATCCTATATTTAGAGTGGGTTTTGAATTATTGAAACACTTGTTAACTTTTCGTGCAATTACGGTGCAAACTTTAATGTTCTCATATTCGTGGTTTTTGAGTAATGTGTTACATCAATAATTAATTAATACTTTTATCATATACGAAATATTCCCCTCATCTGCCCGTCAAATACATTGTTTACAAGCGTCGCTCCGTGAAATTTTCTTGACTTGAAAATCAGAGTAATTCAATAAAAAAGTTTGTGACATACATCGCGCGGGTCGCGTACATTGTTAGAGTTTCTGTCTCCCTACAAACGAGCAGTGTATGTTCTGTAACTTATGCTCGGATTTTACTTGGTGTTAATTTTAAATTATTTGTCTTCTGTTGTTAATTTATCTTGCAGTGATTTTGTTTGTCTAGAATCATGTACTAGATGTGCAACTGAGGGACTGAATTTGAATCTCAATTGTGGAACCAATTTTTTTAAATTTCAGTTTATAAAATTTTATATGAATTGCCTAAGTTTGTAATTAGTGACACTTCTGCTTACTCCTTTGACGATATATGTGATCTTATGTGCGTGGATTTGTTGGCATGTGACTATATAATGAGAAAGCTTTATTTACATGCCATTATTTTCGCCTAAGTTCGTAAGAAGATATATTTATGACTAACTTCTGCCCGCAACTCCGTTTGCGTGGTTATCTTTACAAAAAAATCCCATCCCATATGTAATACAGTCTCATGCCATCAATTGGAGTACCTAAAAATTACAGATATATTGTAAATCCTCACTCATCCCACGGGAACACTACATTTTTGGGATGAAAAGTAGCCTAAGTGTTAGTCCAGGGTGTCAACAACCTGCATACCAATTTTATCGAAATCCGTTAAGCCGTTTTTGAGTTCATCGCGCACAGCCGCACTGATAAACAGGCACAAAGACAGACAAAAATTCTAAAAATCATTATTTTGGGTTCTATTACGTTAATATAGTTCTCTCATATTATTTTTTCTCATTTATCTTCCGTGTACAGAAATCGATCGGTTACAAATTTATTATATGTATAGAATAGAAGAAGAAGTAGAAGAATAGATGTGACGTCAAATTAAAAAATAAAGCATTGTGACGCACCGTCGGTGTTGTTGTTTATTTACATCATTTTCCCACTACGCATAAACATAAAATAAAACAAACAAGAGAGTTAAACGTACAATTAAATCTGCCATGCTCTCGCCGAGATAACAATAAAACATTAGTTAGTTACGAACGCTTAAAATCTCAACACTGAATAAAATATTCCGACATTAAGCAGTTAGGAGCGACTCACAATTTGTAGATTATTTCACGAGTTAAGCTGAAAAGTTGCGACTGCACTGTCCAAGTTGGAACCACGTTTTAATTTTCTTAAGTGTTATTACTGAATTAACAGCGAGCGTTTGCGATTATACGGTTGCCGCTTGCTTTGTGTGTGCACGCTTCATCAATATTGATGCGGGTTGTTTTCTACATTGTATATAAATAATACATAAATAAATACACCCAACAGTCATATACATAGTCCTGATCTCACATTAAGATCATTGAAGTCTTCTGTCATGGGTAGTAAATGGGGCCACCCGTCTTCCGATTAGAAAAGGGAATAATTGTTCTGCGTCCGGTGTACATTCCGAAGAACGTTATGACACTTCACCGGGTACATAATATGTGGCAATAGGCTGGCCACATAAATCGCAGAACGGGTAATCGCTGGAGTAGGCGTGTACTGGATGGAGACCGCGTCTTGGTATGTGTAGCGTGGGACGCCCTCTGGCCAGATGGCGGGACGGCACAAGAGGGCCTGCAGCGACTAGACGCTTTGGAATATTTGCATATAATGCACATGAGACACGAAGGGTTTAGTCTGTGCATCATTATAGGTTGACATAGCTATTGCATTGCATTGGAAAGCTTGTGTCATTGGATTACCGCATTCTTTTCTTTCTTTTCATTTCTTCGCAACTTCACTTTCCTGATTGTACAAGGAATACAAAATTAACGCATTCTACTGGAATGTAAAGGCACATTAATACTTCTATACTAATACAAAGCTGAAGAGTTTGTTAGAACACTCTATCCTCAGGAACTACTGGTCCGAATTTAAAAATTACTTAACTGTTATATAGTCAATTTATCGAGGTAGGCTATATGGCACTTTTCCCGAGGAAAATATACTTTTATCCTCTCGGGCGACGCCGCGGGAAATAGAAGTAGGTGTGCACAGAGGCATGTATTGAACTGTGTAAGCAAGCTGGTACAGTGTCCATTCGCGTCCGTGTTGAATAATGCAGGCGTGGTTTGCGCGGCCGATTGTTTCGGCTGTCTTTTAATTCTGTTGGCACGGAAACTCTCTGATTGGTTTACTGTTGATCAGATTTGTGCGTGTTCGACTGCGAGTTCCCGGTTTTGTTTGGCAATGAATTGTGTGATAGAATGTGTAATAGGAGAGTCGATGGTGTAAGTTAAAAAACGCAGTTTTGTATTTTTTTGCGCGTGCACTAGAATTGAAATATTTATCCAATCCAATCCATCAGCCAAAGGAAGTCCACTGCTGAACATAGGCCTCTTCCAATGATTTCCACAGTGACTTGTTGGAGGCAGCCTGCATCCAACGACGTATTTATATTTCTTGTAAAAATGATCACTGGTGAGTTGAAATGTGAAATGAATCAAATAAAAGCCATCGCGTTCTCCGTAAATAACTTAAACAGTAGGCAGATGAAATTAAACATAAAACGATTATGTAAAATAACTACAAAGAATTTGATAGAATGAACCCACAACTACACTTGTAAAATAGCTTCATTTATAAAAACAACGTTACAAAAGACAGCACAGCCCAATGCTGAAATCCGGACATCATCGCCCAATTATAGAGATTGAAAAAAAGTGCTTTAATAAAATTTTATCAGGACGCCAATAAATTCCGGGATCGGCACGAGAACTGATCGCTGTCACAGGAGTCAATCCGGTAATCTGTTGTTCGGTTTGTCTCTTTGTGAGTATTAATGTAGCTGATGTTCCCGCTGATATTAATATGCTAGAGGTTGGCCTTTGATATGATTGGTAATGGAATGTTGATCAGGCTTTTGGTTATGTGCATACATACATGTAACATAAACTCACGCCTTTCCTAGCAGGAGTAGGCAGAGGTGCAACCAGAACCCACGTTTCGTTCTTGTATTTTACGTCCCACTGCGTGATAGGGGGCGAGCCTATCGCCATATGGGGCACACATTCCTGACTCTGGACGGATAATGAATAGGAAAATCCAATATCACTTTACACAACCCGGAACTCTAACCAGAGACCTCAGCTTTGCAATCATACCCGCGGCCTCTCGTTTCACAGTCAGCGTCTAACCAACTACGCCACGTAGGCTTTCATAATATAAATATTAAATAAGAAATACAATAACAAACTCAGCGTCACAAAAGTAAATAACAAAAGTAACTGAGACAAGCAGCATTTACACAAGAAATAAGAATATATTTACGAATAATGCAACCTCAGCCGTGAAGTAGGAAAATTCGTAGGAAATATTCGCGGGAATAAAATTAGTCGTCCTCTCAGTAAAAAATACAACCATTTGTTGAAGAGTTATTCTCTCGAACTGCAGGATCGTTTTTCTTTTCACAACGAATAATGTTGGATAAGCGAAGCTTGGGATGAATAAGTTGACTTGATTAGTAGTACGAATATTATTTCTCTGAATATGAAGGTTGAAGAATATCTGGGTGTAGTTTGAAATATTTCATTCATACTAATTTAAAAAGTCCGCCAACCCGCATTAGGCCAGCGTGGTGGACTATATGGCCTAACCACTCTCAATCGTACTCTCGATTGTAGAGGAGGCCCGTGCCCTGCAGTGGGTCGTATATGAGCTGATACAATACAATAAAATACTAATTTAAAAAATGATTGATTCAGCATTGTGAATGCACCGTTGTGTTCCGGTTTGAATTACATTGTAGTCAGATTAATCTGGCGGGCACGTCATGTCCCACTGCAGGGCACGAGCCTCCTCTACAATCGAGAGTATGATTGAGAGGGGTTAGGCCATATAGTCCACCACGCTGGCCTAGTACGGGTTGGCGGACTTTACATACCATAGAAATGCTTGCAGATCGCTACGGCAAATAAATAATAATAATAAATATAACTCAACAGTCACATACATAGTCCTGACCCCACATTAAGATCAATTAAGTCTTGTGTCGTGGGTATCAGATACTAGGAGAGACTTTTTGGTCTCACAAACACCCAGACCCGAGACAAATACTTGTGGGCCTCACAAATATTTGTCTCGGTGCGGGGATCGAACCCGCGGCCTCTCGTTTCACAGTCGGCGTCTAACCTACTGCGCCATGGAGGCTGTCAATGGTATGTAGGTTTCCTCAGGATGTTTTCCTTCACCGTTATAGTGCGTGGTGATTGACTAACAAGAGTCACTTTGTCGTACACAAAAACAAAATGCAAGACATAAAATACACAGATGCCATCCAAAGTTATCCGAACGAAATAAGAAGAAAAGCTACAGAAGTAAAAGTTGGAACGAACGCTGGCAGATAAACGGTGCTAAGTGACAACCGATCGTAACACCCAAACTTGGCGAGCTCTGTTACGCTTAATTGATTTTTTCAAACTCGATAACAAGTTTTGCTGGAGCGCATGTCAAAAATAATTGTCATTTTTTAGAGGTTTAGTTTGTTGCTTTGCTTTTTTATAGTGTCTGGGCTGAGAGTTGGGAGGTGTTGGGGTCGATTCCTTGTGGAGGATAATTTTTTGCCCGTGTATTTGGTTTTAAAAACCTATATCGCGTTTTGCGGATGGGAAAAAAATGGTGGTCATTACAAATTTTTATTTTACCCAACCAAAAACACACATAAATCATTATTAATTATAAACTATAGACTTAACCATAGTAAATAAAAATTCAACCCATGCTATAAAGGATCACTTGGCGCGTTCCACTTACCCTCAAACTTAAACTAAGTACAACTGAACAACACTATTGCACAAACCATCAGAATTTCGCAGTAAAAAATAATAAAACATAGCAATTTTTCTCTCCATTCCTTCCCAATTCATGGCTTAAACACTTCTCCAGACTTTTGTATTGTTCTATTCCATTTTGCACGAATTACTTGTCGGGAGTTACATAATTATCCTTCAGAAAGTCAAAGGGGGAATGGAAAAGGGTTCCCTCAAGTGTTATAGTCAAAGTTTGTATGAGTATTTTTTAATATAGGTTCGCCGGGTCACGTTGTTATGCCGCGCGTATGGAAAGAATTTTATTTACTTACAACCTTGGGGATTATGTGGATACTAAAACTGCTGTTGAATGAGCATTTACAAGTGACTGGGTTAGTCGTATGTTTTATAGGATCGCAAATGTGATGATAACTTCCCAAGGTTTGTCTAGCATTAAGAGTTATGTAGGTTTCTTAGAAAGTTCCTTTTTTTCAGTGATGTTAAGAGATTCAATAACTTCTACTCTATCATCCTTTATTGTTATTTTTAAGTCGACAAAGAAGATATTCGTAAGATTCTCAAAGTATATTAGGATCGAAATTAATTCCGTCTTATGGACTGATAGGTATATCATACGGGTGCAAATACATGTACCGAACCATTCGTTATAAATACACCAAAGCATGTACACAACGTGCCTCGGTGGCGTAGTGGTACTACGGTATGATTGCAAAGCTGAGGTCTCGGGTTCGAATCCCGGGTCGGGCAAAGTGATATTGGATTTTTCTATTCATTATCAGCCTGGAGTCAGGAATTTGTGCCTGATATGGCGATAGGCTCGCCCCCTATTACATTGTGGGACGGAATATACAAGGCGAAACGTGGGTGTTCTGGTAGCACCTCTGCCTACCCCTTCTGGGAAAAAGGCGTGTGTTTATGTATGTTTATGTATGTACACAACGTGAAGTGTCCCTGCTAGAAATCAGCAGGACCTCACTCACCGTCCATAGATCAATCTCCCGACTGAAGTGACAGGAGCCGAAACAATAACAATAATCACTGGAGACCTTCCTGAAATCCCGTTCTCATCCTTTGTGTTAAAGAATAATGTTATGACAAATATTTTGAAGAGGCGCTGGAAATGCGCAAAGTGACGACGCTCGGACGTAGGAGTGCGTCCCTTTTTTGGAAATCTTTCCTTTTTTTATCAAAAGGTGATTTTCGCCGGAGGGTTTCTTTAGGTCGAGTCCGAATTGTAAGAGCTGGCGTGTCGAATGTGATGAAACGATGAAAATTATTCTGTAAAAGAATGGTTTTGATTTCTATATTTTTTGGGGGTTTCTATTTGGAATAATTTAGGATTACTTCATTTTTGTTAATGTAAGATTCTTCGTTTTCTTGTAAGTTATTGTGTATAGAAGTTTAAAAAAATAAACACTTGCTAGGTTGGTCAATAGTACATGTGTCTTGTGGCCGATTTTGTAGTCCATTTAGAATCCAAAACAGTCAGTTTAGACCCATTTTTTTCAACATATGTTTGTTTTCGTCCGACAATCGATTTAGAGCCGGCTCCTCATTAATTGTGCCACCGGGGCATCACGCAACATACCGCAACACATACACTACAGTAACCCAGTTCCAATCAGATCTATTCATAAATTTCCACCACGCTAATTCCTATCCCTTGTCCCACGAAGTCCGAGAGCTCCACAGGGTCCCATAAACTGACAATTCAATTACTCACGGCGCAGGGCGCGGAATTCAGGAATTCTGGCACTATTGAACTTTCCCGATTGATTCTGTGCTGTACTCCTAGCTGTTCCCACTTTGTACGACACGCCGGGTTGATTAGGAAAAATTGGAGCGACTTTTCGCCCGTACAGGCGGGATTTTTGCGTGGACTTTTTGGTATCTGTGTGCTCGGCCGTACAAAATTTGTGTTGAGTTGTTCAGTTTTTTTATTGGTGAGTGGTTCTTGTAATATTATATGAAATATATGATTCTTATAGGATAAACAGTAGTCTCACTTATTTTTCGCTAAGTGTGCTTAGATTTGGTTTAAGGTTTTGTAATGGGTATGTTAAGGTTGATTTCTGTGTTAGAGCTTTTCTATTAAATGTCGTCTTTAAATATAATAAAATATTCTTTTATTCAGCTTATGGTGATAAAAGAATGGAGAGTAGGGGTGGCTAAGATTGTCTTTAGTAGTTTTGAGGGATATTAAAAAATCTCTTGACAGTTAAAAAAATAGTTAAGTTAGTTAATAATACAGAATTGTTGTATTATTTGGATATATTTACATAAATACATATGTATCACGCCTTAATCCCGGAAGGACTATGCAGAGGTGCAATCAGGACACCACGTTTTACCTTGTGTGTTCCGTCCCACAATGTTAGGGGGCGAACCAATCGCCATATCAGGCACAAATTCCTGACTCCGGGCTGATGATGAATGGAAAAATCCAATATCACTTTGCCTGACTCGGGATTCGAACCCGAGAGAGACCTATGTCAGCGTATTGTAGTACGACTATGCCACCGAGGCAGTCTTTGAATCTATTTATTTATTGTTATTGTTATTTTATTGTATCAGCCCATATACGACCCACTGCAGGGCACGGGCCTCCTCTACAATCGAGAGTACGATTGAGAGTGGTCTATTTACTATTACTATTTATTGAATCTATTTACGACTTAACAAATATTTGCTGACCAATTATTCTGAAAACTCATATCCCAACTTTACATTTCCTACACCACGAAACTACAAGCCACTTTATATTCCCTCTTACATCAAAGCCTGAATTTTAAGTTATTTGTGTTCAAAGTCTATTCATGGGTATATTTTAGCCGGCAAAATGGCCGAAATTGTTAGCTCAATAGAAAGTTTGTGAAGGTTTGAAACTTCAAGGACTTATTGTCAATATCCGATGGGGAATAATTCAGTTAAAATTTGAGACGGTAACCTTGAGTAGAGTGAAGTTAAGCCTACGGATAGTGTTAAGGGAGAGTTTATATTGAAATCTACTGGTTCCGGATACCGCATTTTAATTTATAAAGTGATTATATTGTTCTTGATGATGAGTCAAATAAAGCCCATATCGGGTTTTACAATAGTGATGTATTTTGGAAGTGGTAGACACACGCTGTTGCCAGTCATGACTCAGCATGAATGGGCAAGCTCGATCGGGGCGGTACCATAGTCTCGCAGCACGCAGGAAATTCATGTGAAGTGATACCTTTGCGGTCGCGTTTGCCGGATGCCCCCTTTCCCTTTCTACTCGTTTGCCAGATTTATGCATTAAAAAATTTATCATACTTCATGCCGGGCTTAATATCCTATAGCAAAATCGAATACTAAAAGATATAAAGGCCGATCCAAATCGGTGTAAAAATCCTAAGAGGTGCATATTATGTTTTACCATTGTATTTCTATGACTAAAGATGATAATGACAATGATGTGTTTGTTGCAGGTGAGGGCGTGCGCGTGCGCGGTCGCGGGGGCGAGCGGCGTCGCGGCGCGGGCGCAGCGGTGTCGCGCGGCATGCGGCGCCGCCCGTTGCTGCCGCTGCTGCTGCTGGCGTTGCTGCGCGCGCACGGCCTGCTCGCCGCGTCCGGAGGTGAGTGACACGTCACACTAACACCCGAATACTCAAACGCCATTTAAATATTAAGTTCCACTTAACTACTCACGTCTTATTTAAGCAGTAAATTTAAGCGGGACTTGCGTAACTAAGTGCATCATAATATTTAAGTAGCGTTTGAGTATTCGGGCGTAAGGATAATTAAATTATAACAGTCTCTAAGCGGATGACTAATATCTCAGTCCGCCCCGTGACCACGCAAGCTGTAAAGTGATCGAAACGTCGGGAAGTTAAAAAAATTAAAAATTAAATCAAATTCACGATAAAATCCGTAAGAATTCGTTTTATTTCAATGTGTAACTTTCGCGTAAATCTAAGAAACCGTTACGTCACACTATATATATTAGATTTTTGTGTCTATTTTATTCGGATATTCCTCTTGAAGGCTTCTAGGATCTTGCGCCAGAATATTACGCCAAATATCGATAGGAATTAATCAGTGACAGGGCTTTATGTAAAGTACTCTTAACACAAATATAGGAGAGACCATTTTACAGAAATAATTCTACAGTTTTAAAACATTGATAATTTTATTTCATATGTTTTAGATAACTATCTCTCATCGGTAATTGTGCTAATTATACTATTTAATTATTATGCTAGAATGTACAAAAACGAGACGAATGCTCAAAAATGGGTTATAATGTGGGCTCACAATGTTCCTCCATGGCGTCGACAAACGTAATATTACAAACATACTTGCTGCGTCACGGTGCCATGATAATGTCCGAACAGTACGACATGTTCGTTCACTTATTATTGATGGATATTAATTTAGAGTGTTATAAAAATTGTGGAATAAATAAAAAATATTTAATAATATACGTTCTCTGTTAAACACGGGTTTCTAGACAGTCGAGGCTTCGATTGAGAAAGCTTAGGCCAACCTTCAATACTTTTGCTCTATCGCGAATTGGTGGACTTCATACTAGAAAATACTAGAAAAGTTGTGTATCATCAAAGAGCAAGATTACCTTTAATTTAATAGTACTTAAAATATAAACCTAGGAGCAATAATTTTGACACATATTTGCCTTGTTTTGACAATCAAATGTGTGCAAGAACCAATTTCAATATTTCATTTGCCTAAAACGACAAACTAACAAACACGCGCACACTAACAAAAAACAAACTACATAGTTAAATAAATAAACATCGCCATACTAGTTCGCATTACGGCCAAATGGGAGTTTAACATCCGTTAACAGCAGCCCGATCCGTAATTATGAGCCGTCTCGAGTATCGGCCGGACATTTACTGGCTATAATGTGGTCGGACGGTGGGCCAACATTTAACGGTTAGGCCAGACGGACGGGTTAAAAACTACAAGCTTGATTCATGGATAGGATTTATGAGAATTGTTATTGGATGGCGGATTTTGTTTATGTTGAATAATTGGGTTTAAGAAAGTTGTAAGTGAGAGGAGCATTTGTTTAAAGTTCTTGGGAGTTAGAGCACCAAGTAAGAAATGTGTACGAATTTCTGGCAGAAGACCATGACAGCTAATTAAAAAAATTAAATAACATTTGTAATGAATACATTATTAATCTTTATTTCTTAAGCCTTTTTTATCTTTTAATATATACAATACACACAAAAATATATATAAAAATATTAAAAAAATATTGACCCTATGGTGACGAGGCTCGGGACCCACGCCAACGATGGTTAGGACCACGAAGTGAGGAACCTTCTCACAATAAATGCCGTGTCAAGCAATACTGCCTTCTGAATCTGGCTCTTGACCCGGCCCATTGTGAGCCTCTGGAGATTATTAATTCTACTAAACCCTGTGGATAGGTATTAAAAAAATATTAATGAGTTCCAAAAACATCTACAGGCCATTCAAATAGTTTTATTGCTATATCCTTTAAAAACAACACCATGACTAGAACCTTTTTGTATTATCAAAGACTGCACAATACCAAATAAAAGCCCATTTAATTATACGAAACTTACCATACCGTTCTCGCTACTCATCGGATTAGCTAATGCCACGACAAGAGTTCCATCGAGTCATGTTTCTACTAATGGACTCGACCCATTCATCACCGAGACAGAGTCTTCGGACTCGATCGGAATTTCTGATGAATAACCCAGTCAGTTTGTTTTATTGGTTGTATCGGAGAGTTGAAAACTGTCGTCCATTTTGAAACTGTTGTGACGGAGTTCGGTGACGTGTTGTGTATTGAAAAATATGTTATGTAATCGAAATGTTTTGAGTTGTTTACGTTTTGCGAAATATTTTTGAGTGTAGGTTTAAAATGTCGTGTCTTTGATGTTAAGCGTACTATGATCCTCATATTTTTCTGCATATAGGTTATTCTTATATTTGCCACATAGATAAATAATAAATACACCCAACAGTTTCATACATAGTCCTGACCCCACACTAACACCAAGTCTTGGGTCGATGGCGACCATGCACGATGGTGGAAAGCCGTTAATAGTAACCCACCATCGTATCTTGTTTCGGGTTGACCATGTGTTTTTATTTTTATTACAATGGATGGCGAGACGAGTATGCCATTCGCCTGATGGTAAGCGATACGATCGCTCATGAACAGTAGCAAAACTAAACAACACAAATCACAAAGCCATGCTTGGCGTTCTTCTGCGCTCGCCATCCTGAGTCTAAGATCTTAAGTTTCGTTATGCCCAGTAGATAACCTAGCTACAGTGTCCTTCAAACCGGTACCCAATAGTACATTTACACTGCTGTTTGGCGAGAGAATTAAACCTCTTTTATTTCTATCAGAGGTAGGTCTCTCATAAGAGACCTACCAGTTTCGATATGACTGAAGTAGCTATGCCGACCTCTATTTGCATTCGACTGCAATTACTCGTAGAAACATATTTTTTGAATTCTTATTATTTGTCGATTCGGAGCATTACAGTCAAGTCAGTGGACTTGAATATAATGATGGTTTTTGTAGAGACAAAACAATCATTAAAGCATAATTTTAAATGAGAGGAAATTTAGTAACATCCACAGTTCACCAAAATTAATTCCCTGTCAAATCCCCAAATTGCAGTCCTGAGGAATTCAAATGTTTTTTTTCTAATACAGATTAAATATGATTTTTGATATAACTGGTATCGTGATACCTTATTTCTCGATTAAATTAAAGTTATATAATTTTGTCTCCAACATCCAATATAAATATATTATGTAAAGTATAAATGCGCGTGTACACCGACCGACGAACGCGTAGGATGATTGCGTAACATTAAGCTGGTTGCTGTTTACACTGCCCGAGGCGGTTAACTATCGTGTTTGCGTTAACATAACTTGTGTTACATGCTAAAGCTAATAATATGTAGAACAACTGCGTGTTTATATTTTTGTGTGTATTTTATACCTTATAGGAAGGCTTATAGTCAGTTAAAGGAGTATGAGGAGGGTATTCGACAGTCTCCGTGGCGCAGTTGGTTGGACGTTGGCTGTGAAACGAAAGGCCGCGGGTTCGATCACCGCATCGAAACAAATGTTCGTGTGAACCACAAGTATCTGTTTCGAGAATGGGTGTTTGTGAGACCGAAAAGTCTCTCGTAGCTTCTGATACCCACGACACAAGGCTCGATCTTAGTGTGAGGTCAGGACTATGTATGTTTGGTGTATTTATTTATTTATACATGGTACTTGATATTTTCATATGAATCAGAATTGGGCCGGCAACACATCCATGATCCAGCTTTGGATGCTCATGGGCGGCAGTGACCACTTACCATCAGGTGACCTGTTTGCTCGTTTGCCAGAGCTATGCAATAAAACAAAGAAACAACACAACTAACCACGTATTCCGCCAAAATCAGCGTATTCATTACACTCAAACCACAGAGGGAAGTTGCCGCCGCGCAGCCAAATTGATATTTACCGTCCGACAATAAACATAAATTCATACCGAAATTACAAACAGCAGGAGAACGGAAAAACGTAAGCCGCTAATGAAGCTTTGCGGGCCGTTTTTAGGATTTTGGGGTTCCGTGTACGAAAAATGTGTTTGTTTTGTTTGACTTTTTGTTTTGAGTGAGCCTGGTGGGCGGTAGAGGGCGCGACATATTAATATTCTTGTCTTAGTGGTAGCTATTTAAGTGGATATGATGCATCATAATTTTTAAAATAGTGACATTGGGTTGTTGTAGGTGGATAAAGGATGAAGGTGATGATGATGATGTGATGATAAAGGTTTATATTCAGCAGTGGATTTCATGTCACTAAAGAGAGAGAGAGAGGGAGAGAGAGAGGGAGGAGAGAGAGGGGAGGAGAGAGAGAGAGAGGTGGATAAAGCGAAACGGTACGACAGGATCGAGTAAAGTGGAAATCAATGGCCTTTGCCAACCCTATGAAATATTACATACAAAATAGTCACGCCTGTATCCCAAAGGGGTAGGTAGAGACTATGGAATACTGACAGGCGTAAAGACTATGAATGTTCGTACAACTTATGCAGTTCACTATTTTGGGGTCATTGAAAAAAGTCAGAAACGTTTTTGTGGTGTAAAAATAAAAAAAAAACTAACGGAACCCTCGACCTCTGTTTTGTCTCGCACTTATCCTATTCCAAGTTTACGCCGGGGATCGCTAAGTGTTAGGATTTCGGGGATCTCCACCCTTCGCGATGTTTGAGCGGCTAATTAAAAGATAATGAAAAAAATTTCAACCCCTCAAAGTATGTAAATTAGTTCCGAGTGAATTTCACCCTTGAGCAGGGTGTAAATATTTCAAGAAGTGTTTGAGTTTTTATAGGGAAGAGTAATTTTTAAATTTTGTTTTTGTTCCAAACAAATATTGATGGTGTAAGGGTTCTAATTTTAGGGTCATTGTATTTAATATGAACAATACAAATGAAGCTGTGCTGTAGGACTTTACATACATACATATGTACATACATACATACATAAACTAACGTCTTTTTTCCCAGAAGTGGTAGACAGAGGTGCAACCAGAACGCCCACGTTTCGCCTTGTATTTTCCGTCCCACGATATGATACCAGGCGAGCCTATCGCCATATCGGGAACAAATTCCTGAGGGGTGATAATGAAAAGAAAAATCCAATATCATTTTGCCCGACCCGGGATCGAACCCTAGAACTCAGCTTTAAAATAATACCGTAGTACAACTGCGACACCGAGGCTGTTTTTAGAGCCTTAGTAATGCAGAAACCCGGCGTGAAGCAATGTTATTGCGTGTCGTCTGATGAGTGAGATTGCGGGATGCCTAATCCTCTGATGAGCTGCCTTTATATTAGACACTAACCAAGTTAGACTAGAGATCAAGCGTGTTAATATTGTGTCTCAATGGCAATCCTACACTTGACTTGACGGTGGGATGTTGAATCCATCAGCTTTGAGCGCGGTGGATGGTCACAGAGTTCGGGTCACCGCGCAGTGCAGCGATCTGTCTTGGACGGAGCTATGCGCGACATGTGCGGGACAAGTGACAAGCGAATAGCCGTAGAATTAAGAGATTCATAAGATCAATCTTCTTGGTTTTTATTTAACGAAGTCTTAACATAATGGGCCATGGTTAGACATGGTGAATTAAAATATATGCATAAAAAGGGCAATGATACATACATATATACCGTAGAGTCTTATAACAATAGGATTAGGGCGGGTAGAGAAACTTAAGTTTTGTGCATGTGGAAACATTAGTACAATAGAACTTGCGAAAAAAAAATACAATACGAACAATTATGTGTTAACTTCTCGTGTTGTCATTATAGAGAAAATAGACGAATTCCAAAATTTTGTTGATAATTTTCTCTCGCCATGCACTTTTCGTCTGTCAATGTAAATTTTGCTGAAGTCTCTTTTAAAAATGCGACAGACATATTTCAATATACTTCGTTCAGACTGTTATAGCGTTCCATAAAGATAATATCATTTGGAACGTCCCATTTTATTATCAATAGAAAAGACTATAATATTGAACATCAATTCAAAATGTGCATACACTATCATGAATAGCTGTACTATGTCTTATAAGGTAATATCTTATATTTATATTTAAAAAACTAATTGTATGCATATGACGCAAGGTCGCTGTGATCATGGTTACTGAATATAGGGAATTGAATGTCTGTAGCTACAGCCGTAGTCCCGACTAAATAATTATATTTCTTAGAATTTGCGAGTCCTACAGTATATCAACCAGAAATAAGTACTTGATAGATCATATGAGGGTCCATTTGTCACCGTGCGGTGATAGAATCCGCAATTATTTTCTTCCAAAAAGTTACTAGTCAACTGTCTTGCTTAGGTTTCGGCTGTATAAAGTACTTAATTTGAACCTACACTTCGATTTGCTAAAACTTATGCTTAAAAGACTGTCGGTTTAGTGGTATTTTATAATAAGCAAACAGCATTTAAAGAAGTTATATTATTTTCAAATATAACCTCTTCTTTTACTTACCTTTAAGAAGAATATTTACCTCGTGAAAAACCGAAATACAGCAGACTGATTACGCTCTATCATTCACATACATGCACATAACCTGAACTAAATAGGTGACCCTGTTCCTTGCAACATTCAAATGCACAACTCAACCTATTTAGCCGAAATCAATCGCGCGCAAAACCGTGACCCATCTAAAATCTTTCGTTTCGACTCCAGACGCTTATCGCTTGCACCACCGCCGAATCCAAGACGCATTTGGCCGAACGCCAGTGCGAGAGTGCGAGTATGTATGCCAAAATGGAATCCGAGGCATGTTTGCGCCGATAAAAAAACGGACGCGAAATAAATTTCGTAAAATGTACACGCTTCTGTTTAATTCCTGTTTTGTGTGGACATTGTTGAGTTTGTGTTGCTGTGATGTATTGTTTCAGGGTGACGTTTGATGGGAACTATTGTAGGGATTGTGTTTGGAGAGGTTATACTCAATTTGAAGGGTCATTTGTGGGTCATGAATAAGATTCGTTTTCATCATCATATTTTCCAGTCAAAGCAAGTCGACTGCTGAACGAAAGCTTTTCTCAATGTTTTCCACAGCACTGGATTAGTATTAATATTAATTAATGGTATATAATAAATTCTAGCCTAATTGATTTACCGTTTTACGTATTCATCTTAAAATATTCTCAACGTATTCAATTTAAAGTCAGTTTCTACGCACACATTAAATTATCCTTCAAATATCAAATATTTGAGCCAATACGCCCCAACATTAGCGCCAGTGTCCAACACTAGTTCCAGTATTGATAAAGTGCCAATTAAGCGGCGGGACTCAGGTGGAAGATCTATTAAGATGCCATAGGCCAGGGTATTATGCATGCATTCAGTAACCTGGCGACTGCATAAATCTCTCCCCTGGGCTCGGTTCATTAACTCCATTTAAAGCCGATATATCTTCATTTATTGCGTTATCTGTAGGAACTTTGAGTGAATTTTCATATCGGGGTTTTAATTGATTACGCTTTTTAATTGATTACGTTTTTGTATGGTTTTAAAGCAAAGTGCTTTGATAATAATGATAACGCTTTATATGAAGTGCTTTTTTGATACTTTATAACCTAAACGTTTTAAAATTGAAAGTAAAAAATAAAGTTATAGTTAATTTTAGAGCAAACGCAGGGTTCGACGTCTACTTGGACCGACGCGACGGTCTAATAGAACTGGAAAGAAGCCTCTCGATGGAGACCTATTCCAATCGGTCTTTATGGAACTATTTGAAGAAATCCTAGTTCTTGCAATGTAGTTCTTCTTTTTTTTAAAATGGATGCTTTCCTTCGGCTTCCTTTGCCTAAGATGATGATAGCTGAAGACAAATAAAAAATACGAGAAAAGCCAAGACAAAATCTAGCACTCTAACAGATTAAGATAAGTTTTTAATCGCAATAAGTCTATTATCCCTTACTAGGTCAGCATTATAGACTAAGACCAAACCCAGTCAAGTGCAAAAGAGCCACACGGCACGAACATAAATAAAAACCCAACCTACAAAACCACACATTTTTAACTTGAGCAGTTTATTAAAACACGGCAGCGTCGATTGCTATTCAGTTATTTTTTTATATTCATCCGTTCATTTGATTCATTCGCCGTTCATTAATTAAGTCGTCTAGTTGGTAATTATTCGCGGTAGCTTTTCACTCGTCCATTCAAAATCATACGTTCACATTCATTCAAGTGTTTACAATACATTTCGCTGTAATGACGCTAATTGAAACTATTGTGCAACTAAATGTAAATTTTATTAATTAAAGTGCGCGTTGGGCATACAGGTGTTACTTTTTATTAGCTGGAAAGGTGGTTTTAGTAAAGTCATTTGACTGGTGATAGATTACGACTTTAACGGTGAAGGAAAACATCGTGAGGAAACCTGCATACCGTAGCGATTTTAAAGAATTTCTACGGTATGTAAGTCCGCCAACACGCACTAGGCCAGCGTGGTGGACTATATGGCCTAACCACTCTCAATTGATTCTCTCGATTGTAGAGTAGGCCCGTGCCCAGCAGTGGGACGTATATGGGCTGATAAAAAAAAAAGATTACGACAGGTAATAGACAGAAGTCATAACATTTAGAACTTATTTTCACTATTTTACTGGTGGTCAGTCTCTCATATGTGAGTGGCCGCATGGATAGGTACCTCAGCAATTTCTATTTCTCCCGCCAAACAGCAGTGTAAATGCACTGTTGTGTTCCGGTTTGAAGGATATTGTAGCCAGAGTAACTACTAGACATAATGAGGCTTAAATGTTAGTTCTCTGGATGGCGAGCGCTGTGGACTGCCAAGAATTGCCTTGTAATCCATGGTGTTATTTGGTTTTTATGCTATTCATGAGCGGTTATATCGATTACCATCAGGCGAATGGCATGCTCGTCTCACCATTCACAGCAATAATAAAAGCACTGCGCGGCACTGTGCTGTGTTAGTCATGTCAATACTTTAGGTACATATCTTAATGCCCAGTAATTACATTGACCACACTGTTCTTCTCATTGGCAAGCAACAGTGCTTACACACTGCTCACTGGAAACTCATCAGTCGTGCATGAGATAACTATGAGACGTCACAGTCAGATATTAAGGTGCGTGTCCTGGGTCTTAGAAACAACGAGACACTATTGGCCTCACAACATCCAGACCAAGGACCAAGGATCTCCACACATGGACCTGTTGGAAGCAGCCTGCATCCATTTGTGTGGTTCAAACTTGCACAATCTTTTCCCAGTCTCAACCAATTATGTCAATATCTTAAAACAATTATTGAAATATAGAACCAACATCACTCTAAAACTGCAATATTTTAGTGTCGGGAAAAACTGAATAAAATTATATCGAAACACCGGCCGGGGCGAAACACATGTTTAGGTAATGAATATTGGCCGAAACGAAGCCGAACGCGCCGAAACCGGACCACCCTATTTGACATGCTGTCATGGAAGCAATAAACACCACGATATTAAATTTATTTTGCGTCAGAAACAAATACGCGTCGTATTAATATAGGCGGCCAGGCGATGAAGACCTCTGCCCGCTAACGAACCGTTTCGAAACGCAGGTCCCAATGAAATTGCTGTTTGTAGCTATGTTGCAAATAAAGCTGATATTAATATCCCATTTATTAAACAAGCATGACTATGTTTTTTATGCATGGCTTTATATGTTTGCGGAGCGAGCGCAAGTGACGGACTGTGGGGAGAACTGTTATTGATAATAATGCATTTAATGTGACGAAGTGTTTAGCTGAAGCCAGTTATAATGGTAAAGTTAAAGATCAATTTTCACCTCGGTGGCGCATTTGTACCACAGTAGCATTACAACGCTGAGGTCTCGTGTTCCAATACCGGGTCAGGCAAAGTGATATTCGATTTTTGTATTCATTATCAGACCGGAGTCAAGAATTTGTGCCCGATATGGCGATAGACTCGCCCCCTATCTCATCGTCGGGCGGAACACAAAATCGAAACGTGTGGGTCCTGGTTTCCCCTGTGCCTACCTCTTTTGGTAAAAAGGCGTGATTTTGATATGTGTACGTTAAAAATCCTTAGATCTTAAACTTTTCTTATTATATTCACAACTGTGTCCAAATAATTGTGGAATCAGCTTTCTTCAGTGGTATTTCAAGACTGATGCAACTAAAAGGCCGACAGCGCACTGACAATTCCTCCAGTATTGCATAGGTGATTATCTATCACAGGGATGTCCCTCTGCTCTTTTGAATCTATTCATTAAAAAAAGAATTATTCACACTAGAATCTCTTCTGGGCCGATAACCAACAAAAATAATTTTAAAGTCTTTAATTCCGTCACAGAATCAGAATTGAAAACGTCACTAGAATCGGAATCGAAAAAACTCCGTCCGCAATTTCCCAGCAATTATCATGGAAGTATAATAATATTTATTAGTATTCGGAAGCCGTTGAGTGGCTCCAATTTGAATAGTGGATTCTAATCAAACGTTCCCCGGGGATGTTTTGGATATAATCGCTTTGTGGTTCGCTGCTAATTAATTTAACATTATTGAAACTGGATAACTGATGGAAATTTTGATAAATAGTTATAGGTTAGTTTCTGAGAGATAAACGGAGTTAACAACGTATAGGGTTAACATAACTATATAAATCAGCCCAGATACATCCCACTGTACCCGAAGCCTCCTCTGCAATCGAAAGTACGATTGAGAGTGATTAGGTCATATAGTCCACCACGCTGGTCTAGTGCGGGCTGGCGGACTTTTACACACCATAGATATTTATACAAATTGGTACGGCATGCGGGTTACCTCACGATGTTTTCCTTCACCGTTATAGTGCGTGGTGATAGATTATCAATACACACATGACTTCGAAAAGTCAGAGGTGTGTCCTGGAATTTGAACCCGCGACCACCGTGAACATGTAGGCAGCCGCGTCCGGTCCGTTTACCAACAGGCCACCATATTAATATAAGTTAGTTAAATATTAAATGGAAAAGTAAAACTATTACTTGAAATCCTTCTTTCTACGAGGTACGCTTTCTAGTTAACTATCACAGCTGCAATTAATATAAAAAGCTCTGCACCCTATAAAAAGCTAAAAATAACTACAAATATTTATTTTAAATAAATGGAATTACTCAAATTAATTCTGACATCAAAGCCAATTCTTGCCGTGCAGATTAATAATATATTTTCAATCGAAATTAATATTTATTAAGAAAATAATTTTCCATTTCAAAGTTGAATGCGGCTGGTTTTAATACGTACTGATAATTTCAGTTGGAAATGCTCATTGTCATCTGTGCGCGAATTTCAAATAACGGCAAGGCTCAAAATTAAATACGATATTGTGAGAATCCCTCTAAAATATTCAGTGGGCTTTATAATTCATAGATTGCTCGCGCCGCGGTTTTGTATTAAAATTTTTGGATTTGTTTTTCGAAAACTTTTCAAGGGTAGCGTCGAATAACCCATGAGGTGGATTGGCGACCTAATATAGATAGGAAGCCGGTGGATGTGGGATTCCAATAGGCCGTTTTGAGGATTCTTGAGTGATTTACTGTGTTGTAGATGTTGACGATGATGATTTTTTTGGTTAAATTTATAATCGTTACTGTGGGTAATTTGATAGAATTATTTTTTGTTCTAATTAGGTTAAAAATTAAATTAGACAAGGTAGAATTGAGATGAGAGATGCAATAGATCGCAAAATAATATTTGTAGTAATTAAGCCATTTGTAACTAATAAAGTAGACTAGTCAAATGCTGCCATTTATTCACAAACATACTGAGCGAAAACAAGACAAAATATGTGTGAATGTGAATTCAGAGACCGTCACTATTAAATCAATAGAATCAGAATTGGAAATTCACGGAATCAATGACCATAAACGTGTCCCGGGCACATTAGTGGCAGTAAACTGGTGTCCCGCACTTGAGACAACCCTGTCGTAATGTCGCCCCTATAAGGTTTAACGTTAATGTTCCAAATTACGGTCTTATAGGGCTGTCACAGTTTTGACATTGGCTTAAACATAAATGTTTTTAGTGCATTATGTACTACTGCCAAAGAATGTGGTGGAGATATGATAACATTAACATAAACGTTATATAACGTCTCGGCACGTATGTGGTTTGTACACCAAAAATGTAGTAAAAATTGAACATGACACCAAAGTAATTATCAGTGTTTTGGTCATATTGGCAAATTGCTTTAAAGTTAGGTACAAACATTTTTAGGTCCTCAATTTTTTTAACCAAAGTAAAGGAAACACCGTAATGGAAGTTAATTCGTGTCAGTTTTATTTTAGAGCATTTCATTCTACTCTATTCAAGCTGTAATCAAGCCCCAGCTGAAGGATGTCATCACTTTTTATACTAAAACCTCTGAAACCAATCATACAGTCAAGTTACACTGGTTTTCATTAAATGTTGCGACATAGATCTGTCACCAATATATTCATGTCATTAAAATCTTCTGCATCTACTTCTCATTCATCACTGCCATACAGCCGTCCCTTTCACTCCCACGCCGCATTCATTTGCAAGAATGAGACAACGAGGCGCGTTTAAAATTCAACGTCGGAACGTCACGGACAGAACAAAAAACATGAAAACAGTATCACCTAAATCCTCATCACGGAGGCCCGTCTTGTACTAGAACAAAGGCAGTTATTAATGCTCCCTCTATTGTTTCGATTCTGAGGCGGACCAGCGTAAGTTGAGGCGCGGTGTCTAAGCACCCCTTCGCTGTTTCTCGCCGGCCGGAGGTCAACTTTACTGGTTATCTTCTAAAATATAAAAGCGCCTATTGTACGCCAAGAGATACTCCTTAGGTACAGTTTATTTTACCCAGTTTCAATTGTGATTCCTTTTGTAAGAGTAAATTGTTTTGATTGGCGTTGTTTAATGAAATATTTCTGATGCGGAAAACGTCTGGTTTGCGGAAATGTCGGATTAAAATGTGCAAGTTTTACTGTTTTGGTGTGGAGGAGTTATTATACTTGTGTTTACTACCAGTAGTTTAGTAAAACTAGAAGACTAATATAATATGGGTGTGACGTAGACATGTCCGCTTGGAACATTATGAAATAAAAGAGACCTCACGTTCCCTGCTAAATGAAAAAAATACCTTTTATAAATAAATATAATCAAATTTATAAATACCCACGTACGTAGCAGAAAATATTTTCCTCTAAACATTTACGAATAAATTGTAAACCCACACACTAACTCAGAAAGAAGTAGATTGAAATTGAAACCGATTTCAAAAATAGTCGGTTACAAAATGAAAAACTGTTTGACTCCGATCGATTTGGACTGCCCAACTATAGCCCGCACTCGTTCTAAGCGTTCTTGACCTAGCTCTCATTTTTCATCTAGCCAAAGCGTTTTTAGTGCTCCACATACCGTCTGATAACTTTTTAAGGCCGGTACAATGTAAAAACTAGAATGTAGACTCGATGTGCATCGGATGCAAAAAGTAATACTACAGTTGCTCTCGTAGGAATATTTTTCTCTATTTTGGTTTGGTAGCGAAAATAAATAAGTGGAATTTAAAAACCTATGGTAGTTACATAACGTATGTGCGATGGTAGAAAGACGATATATTTTACTTTACATTTCTTTACACACACATAAACACATAATGTTTTTGGAGGAACTTTTGTTAATACGGTTTTATATTATTTATTATATTGAATTTATAAATCAATGATGAGCTAAGGTTTTGGATCAGTGAATACTTAGTTACATTTACATATTTTATTACTAACTTCTGTCCGCAACTCCGTTTGCGTGGTTATCTTTATAAAAAGTTCCCATCCCGTCCCGTCCTGTTATATCCCGTCTCATTCTCGCTTAAGATATATAATCCAGTCACATTCCATGCATTTGAGTACAAAAAAGTAACAAATATATCGGAATTCCTCCCTCAACTCACGGGAACACTACTTTTTTCGGGATAAAAGTAGCCTAAGTGTGAATATAGCTACATCCACGGCAAATTTCATCGAAATCCATTTAGCCATTTCTGAGTTCATCGCGCGCAACCGCACAGATAAACAGACAAAAATTCTAAAATGAATTGTTTGGGTTTTATTACGTTAATATAGTCCCCCATATCAGTTTTTCTCATTTTTCTTCCATGTACAGACATCGATCGGTTACAAATTTATTATATGTATAGATATTATGCTATAGCATGTACGACTATATACAAAGTACGATGTTACATTTTAGTGCCAGCAAAGTGAATAAGAAAACGATAAGAGTATTTCAAATCCCTACCTCGAATATTTTAACCAAAAGTCTCTACCAAAAACACACCGACACCGAATAAATAAACACATGAAGAAATTCAAACAGACTGCGTGGTAGAGCGCCGGTAGAGTTACCTCCAGTAGTTCGCTAAATGAATTACATCGGAAAGAGAAAGCGGTACATCCCGTTCAGTAACTTAAAATAGAGGTTAACTCGTGTAATATGTTCCTCGGGGAGTTAATCAAGTATTTATAAACAGGGGTAGAGTTTGTAGTTGGATCAATTCAGCTTAACGCCAGGGACAGGTAGAGATGAGTTGTGGTAGAGCACGCTTCGGTCGCTTTTAGTAATAAATTCCCGGCAGAAACGTTGCTCTAGAATCGACTCTATTTGTCTATCAAACTCTATCTTTATAGCGAGGGTATTTTTTATAAGTAGGTCGTCATTTGACTACTCCTATTAATAGTCTGTTAGTAATAGTCGCTTACTATCAATAGGTCGCTACCTCGTCTAACTAATTAGTGAAAAAAAACTGAGAGCATAAAGGACAGCAAATTAGAATAGAGCCTTCAAGCGATATTTTCTTACATTTAAATTTGTAGTTTACAAGCGACTAAAACAAACGCTTTATAGCAATTAGCTCGTAACTAGGTCTCTTAGCATTAGCTATCAGGGAAGCCTGGCAACGTGACTATTCAGCGTATTTATATTCAAAATTACAGCCACAATAGGAGAGATACCAAAGGGATATTTTAATAAGCATAGAAAGATTCAACTCTACCCACAAAGGTGGAGGCTTGATTGAAAGTTGGCAGCGAGTGAAGCATTTGGAATTCATTCCGACCGCCTCATATTGTGGCCCACTATCCGTCGATTCGCTAGTAGACTCCAGTTGTTCATTTTGTTTGCTGTACACCGTTTTATTTCGCAACTCTGTGAGCGGATGGGTTTTTTTCGCTTTGGATTAGTTAGGTGGATTAGTGGATTAAATGGTATTGTTTGGATATTTTCCGGGTATGTAAATTGTGTTTCTGGGAAGGGTTAGAGGTTGGAGGGTTAAATAATTTTATATTTCAGGGTTTGTAAGTGTGACGTGTCGTTGTGTGGAATATTTGAGACAGTTGATTGGCGCAGTGGATAAAGAGCTGGCTGTCCGTGCTGAAGTTTATGGTTCGGATTGTTATACCAATAAATATGATGTATGTATTTGTTTCGTTTCTCTTTTTTTAACTCTTTGGTCACCAAAAAGCCTATACTAAAAATAGGCTTAGTTACATAGCTGTTATTCTGTAAGATCGCGTTACACCCAATACAGGAAAAAAACTATTATAAATTAGTGTTACAAACCTTTAAGATTAATGCCAGTATCGTGTTTTATAACATTTTCACGTTATTTATTCATATATAAAAAAACAAAGCAATATACAAATAAAATCATCCCCTACATAAAAATCTGAGAAAATAATTGCACGGACCTCTAATGTGACCCCTGAAAAAACCTTTGTACTCAATAAGGCTGTAACAAAAACCAAAGTAGAGTTAATTTGGCCGTCACTCACACTTCACGTGTCTCATTGGGGCACGTTGGATATTTTAAAACAACAAGGAAAGAACATTAGCACCCGGGAAGGGTCCCAGCAGGGAAGTACTATTTTTAGAAAATTCAACTTGCCGAAGAAATTTTTGGTTGGTTGAAATAAAAAAACAAAAATGATAATAGGTCACAAAAATGTGGGAATTAACATTTACCTGGCTGTTGAGTGTGGCAATTGTATTTGGTTAACTAAGCTAAATTATTTAACGAGAATATATCTTTTAATTCTAATAAACTTCATAAAAATCTTTATATCCATTTTATTATATAAATCTATAAACATATAAGTATCGCAAGATAATATTTGAAAAATATCCGAAACATACTACAATGCGACAAAAACCTTCTATACATCGTTTAGGAAAGCAAAAAATATCTCTCTACCACCGCTCTACTAAACCCAATCTTCGGTTTACCAGCTTTCACAGTCGCACCTCGTCTGAGCCCACGCTGCGTTTGCATAAATATTTTTATGCGAATGCACGTTATGAATAAAAATGTCAGGTCCAAAACTAGGACGTGAGGAAAATGGTAAATATATTAAAATTGTATAAAAGCTTTGATAGCGTGTAGGCCAGAGTTAACGCTTGTGGGCCTGAGAATGGCCTCGGAATATATTGGTACTTTTCGGTTCTTATTGATGGAAGGTTGTGACCGGGAGGTGCAGTAGATATTTCTTTTGTTGTTAAAATTCAGTCCAGGTTGAGAGTCCATTGGTGTGAGGCAAGAAGCTTGGACTTTATTTTTTTGAATAAGTAAATCATCGAAGATAGATTTTTCTTTTTAGTAAATTTTGAATATAAAAAGAGCTACAATGCGTCTTATGGTAATTCGTTGCAGTTCTGATAGAGTATGTAACGTGTACTACATATTAAGTAACTATTAGTGAAAATAACTAAAAAATATTTCACACTCAATAAAAATGAAAAAGTTTGTTTGAAGATTTAATAAATAACAAAAAAATCATAAAACGTACACAAATTAATTTGTTTAAAGTTTCCAACGTTTTAATTTTCATAATACACCTTAATACTGTTTATATTACTTTTTTATACTTACCAACACATTAATTTTCCAAGTTAGAAAAATATCTAGCAGAGCAATCCCAACAGATTGACCTCTACCATACTCTACCATCCCTCAGCGGGTATGAAACCGTGAAATGAGCCGAAATTTTCAGATTTAAATTATTTTATAAAACGTACGTCATAAAATCGTCAGAGCGTTTAATTTAGTGCCTTCGTGCCAGCACGAGACAGACTTTCATTATTTAACATTTGTTTTATTAAGAATATTTCTTGCCATTTATCCTCACTTTTTAGATAAGATTTCACAAAAAACTTAAATAAAAAATTTGTGAAAAGCAAAAAATGGAGTTGCATGTTTTATGTTCCTAATATTACACCTATATTTAGAGATTATATGATTAAAAAAGTATCAAAATTGCTAAGAGGGCCAAAAGCAACAATTCATTAATACAGAATTAATGCTGACGATACTAATTAATAATGGAATTACTACCAATCTAGAATTTTGTGAAGGATTTCGAATTTTGCACTGCTAGTATAATTCCAGTATTAAAGACATGTTACGAAAATGGCTATTCAGACGATTTAGGCCATTTTCTTCTACTAACTGCATAACAATTGAAATTTCCGAGCGAATTATCCGAGACGAGAATTTTTAATCGTGATCCAACAATAAATATATAATTGTTATCAACGGTGAAGGAAAACATTGTGAAGAAACCTGTATATCGTAGCGATTTTAAAAAAGAATTTCTACGGTCTGTAAAGTCCGCCAACCCGCACTAGCCCACCGTGGTGGACTAACTCTCAATCGTACTCTCGATTGTAGAGGAGGCCTGTGCCCTGCAGTGGGATGTACATACATATATGGGTTAATATAGATACAGAATTATTCTCTACCCACGATAATGGCTTTGTCATAGGAAATAATTAACATCGCATTGTCGACAACCTTTAATTCCACCGTTACATTAAACCAGGTCAGCACTATATCCCTTGCATCAATTTTTATCGAACACACGAACCCTTCCTCGAACTACAAACTAAAATGCAATTCACGTTTCTAATTTTACATTTGGTCGTAAAAACGTCTCGGCATCGGGAAGTCGTTTATGTTTCAATTAAGCCTGTAAGACGAGCGATGTCGGGTTTATTAGAAAACAGCGTTAGTCACGGAAGCTTCGCTTTCAATTTCGAGAAGGGAAACATTATTGACAGCAGGAAATGCGTAATGTATTCTTGATGTTAATTGTTGTTTTTAATGCGGGGGAATTGGGACAGTTTTTGAAAAAGTTGCATTGAATGTTTCTATAATAGAATCTGTATGCCTTAGTTTGATTCGTAGACGGAATACTCCTAGAATGCATAAAAAATTAATATCGCATTATGATCGATAATTTTCTGGGTAGTAGGTTCTAGTCAAAATTGGTAGAGAAAAAACATTAAATCAACAACGCTGTAATTGTTAACAGTGCTATCAAAATAATTTAATTTGAGGTTCAACTTTTGTAAATTACAATGTTTTTAAATTCCTTTTTAATTCCGTAATTCTCACTAAAATACGTTAATTATTATGGTAAAATTATTTTTTTCTATAAGCGTTAAAATAGTCTTGCAATAAATCTATCTATATAATCCGTAATCCATATACTCATTTAACAAAAAAATCACATTATATCAGTGCAAAACAAAGCGAGAATGTCTAAAAAGTGATTTCACAATCCAGCCGGCCACGATGCGTCAGTGAGTCGCGCTCGCCAGGGGCTCTCTAATTTGGATTATCCCGCTTACGGCAGGGTCCTTTTCTGCCGGATAATTGCTTCCAAGATACTTGACTTGCGCATCTGCCATTATAATGACGGTGTAATTTTATTTTATTTATTGTCGTTGGAAATCCGGATTTTGATTCGCGTTTTTTATTTGATGTTCATTTTCGTTGTGTTGCCGTGTTGGTTAACAGGTGTTGTGTGCCTTGGTTAGGTTGAGTATTAAATAGTATTATGTGAAATATATTCTTTATTTATATGGCTTTTTACTAAATTTTTCAATCATTAAGTTGTTTCAGTATGTATGGAACTGTACTGTAACAGCCCATACATGTCCCACTGCAGGGCATGAGCCTCCTCTACAATCGAGAGAACGATTGAGAGTGGTTAGGCCATATAGTCCACCACGCTGGCCTAGTTCGGGTTGGACTTTTATATACCACAGAAATTTATACAAATCGCTATGGATGTTTCCTCACGATATTTTCTTTCATCGTTAGAATGTATGTATGGGACATATTAATAACATAACTGTTATGTTTTACATATATATCATTTTATGCATAGAAACTTCACACCTAATCTCATTTTGTTGATGTAGATATATTGACGAAGTTTGGCGTCAATTCTACTAGAATATACTTATTTCAGAACGTACGTAATAAAGTGTTTTATATCGACTCACACTTCCTATTTTCAAAGATATTAGTTTCCAAAGTATGAAATATTTTCACTGAGCTTCTGAACTGACCTACTCACGCCGGGGAACACATAATTTAACGTCAAAACGTGAATTTTTATCAAATACAGTCTTGGCAACATTTCGTTACGAGAACGCAGAGAAATAAATATGCTCAGCGGGATTGTAGGGGCGCGGTAAATTCAGCGCGACAAGAAAACAAACTGAATAATATAAAACAGATAGAGCGGCGTCTTGCATCGCGGTAGACGTTTCAGCAACTCATTTGCTATGCTGAAAAGTTCCAGGGGCGGCTTTACGGGGTTGCACGTCGGTGCCCCTGGATTTACCCTAAGACCTGAAGTTTGCTTGGCAAAATTTTTATTCAACGCACACTTGCGAGATTCCTGTTCAGTTTAAATGTTATATGTGCGGTGAAAATTTATTTCATTCCACTGAAAGCTTTTCATGTGTGCTGAAGTTTCAGCCGACGTGAATTTTTTTATTAAATATATTTTTTAGTCGGTGTAAAACATGTTCAGGTATTTCAGGTTTGAAATTGGATAGTACGGGGCGGTGTTTTTGTATTGGTATTTTGAACGTTATTTAATACCCCAACTTTGTAATGCTGGGTAATGTTCGGTGGTTATTTTCGGTGTGAATATTTTTTTTATTGGAATCTGATTATGAAATTCAAAAGGGATTCAGTTTTATGTTTTTATTGAGTCTATGCGGGTGTTGGTCCCATAACATAATATTTATTTATACAATTTGCTCCTTTTGTAGCTGTGTTTTTATTATCAATTGATCTCAAAATGTATCCTGATGACGAAAATATTTATTTTTTAATTTTCAAATATGGAAACGATGTATAAGACAAATTATATTGACAATAAATATTTCTTCTTCAATTTTCCACAAAGCCCACTTAACAAAACCTCGGCTCACCTTTGACAAATAAAACCCGCTCTACATGTCAAAATTATCTCTACAATACTCCACTACCCATATCTTAACTGACAAAAGAATATCGTACCATTTACCTGCGACAATCGAGAGAGCCACTCCCGCCCTCTCAGCCTCTCTACCATCGGCCATCGTTCCGCCCTTGTAAAGACAACCCCTTTTCATTAAGTGCCACTCTTACGGAAATATAAGTGGCTACTAGAGATATGCTTTGCTCTACCCCGCACCGCACCGCCTCTACATTTTGCGGTTATATCGAGCCGATACAAAAAATTCGATGCGAAGGATATTAGCTTTTTGTTGGCGAAAATGTGGATGAAGGGATTTTGGGGGAAATATTTCGTAGATAGATTTAAAAAACTTACAAATTATATTAGTTTTGTGTTATGTTTTGTAATACAAAGTATTCCGTATTTTGAAATTCGTATTAAAGGAAAAAGTTGTAAGATGTTAGATTTTTTTTTGTTAACCTTACTGAACGAATCTCTACACGACTCTACAAGCACATGTTTACAAATCTACTTACCATAACTTGAACAAGTTAGTGACAGACAACTTTAAGCTAGTGGGTCTAGAAACTTGACATATCGCTTTCTATTTTCTTATGTAATACAAGAGATTTTTTATACAAGATTAAAAGTTACCTTTTAAAGAAAATAATAAATAAACACATCCGAATTATGTTTTATTTTCTTTCCTCCTTCTCTCTCTTTAGTCACAGGAAGTCCACTGTTAAACATAGGCCTCCTACAAGCACCTCAACATCGACCTGTTGGAAGCGGCCTGCATCCAGCGACTTCCTGCAACCTTAACCAGGTTGTCCGTCCACCTTGTAGGCGGGCGTCCGAAACTGCGCTTGCCTGTATGTGGCCTCCACTCCAGAACCTTTCCAGAATATTTTGATTTACACGTAACTGAAAATATACAAGACTAGCGTCTCACAACACCCCGATCCTAAACAAATACTTGTGAATTAAGCAAAAATTCGTCTTGTTGTTTCAAGACTAGCGTCCAAGCGGACTGCGGAAGTTGTCTTAATGTTGGTGCTTATATAAGGGGCAAATAAGAAAGTTCGTCATTTTTGGAAGGCCTGAAAATTATAGTTTACTAGATTTTGCTTATGTTCACTAGCGCTTAATGTATATTTTGTCATTCATTTTAGGACATCGGTCGACATACGAAGCTTTTATATAAAACCAAAAAATACTTTTTCCTATCTCTCGGGGAACAAAATGGAATCAAGTGCATGTCCTTTCTGTACCTCCAACAACGTGACTACAATAAACATAAAAATCTATCGAGTATTATACGGGTTGGAGTTCAACAAACACATTTATAATATTAAAGAATATTTTCAAAACCTGCTTACCGACAGTCCACACAATCATACCGCAATTACCAGCGTTTATCTCTATAAGCCCGCAGCATATAACAAAATACATTCTCATCCCGAGGTGCAATAAAGACGGGATATACCGCTGAAAACTAGGCTTTATGTGAAATAAGATTTAAAGATAAAAGCTAGGTTATGATATGGCCAGATATCTGAAGGGCTTCGTTGAAACGTACGCTGTTTATTGGGTTTGGTGTTTCTTTTATTTTGCTTTTTATTTCTTGGAGTCTCAGAAGGTAGGAACAGGGTGGGAGTAGGGGGGAGGTTTAAATAGATCATTAAGGATTAATTTTGGTGTGAAGAGTTTTTACCTAATGATGCACGCGCTGTGTGTTTTGCTTTTCACAACCTCTCTTTATAAACGCATCCATTACAAACATAGTCCAGCAAAATTCAAAAAGGATTGAAGTTAAAAATGTTTTCATTTAATCCACACACATGAAACATATACCGGAAAAAAATTCTAAAACTTTTAAAACTAAAAATGTCTAACATTTGACGTTTTAATTCCATTTCATACCCCCAGCTAAAATTAAACCTTAGTTAAATTTACAAAACCCGTATTCCACGCATAGTGGTAATCATTCCTTAGAATACATCTCATAGATACTCATCTATTCATCGCAGTACAGTGAACCGCAAGCCGAATTCTAATTTAGCTAAAAGCGCAACTAAGTAGGGGGAAACTTTTGGCGCTCGTTGTACAGGCGGGATAAACTCTTCTATGTTAAGGGCTCAGCACGGATGCCGGATTAGCGGGATGGGATACACTTTAAAGTACGCTTTTAAAATGAAAACGTTTTGTGGTGTGTCGGGGATATTTGTGTTGGATATTAATGGGGATTTGAGCTGTTGAGATTGTTGAATGAGAATTTGGCCTGGATGTAGAGCATATGTGGACTAGATGAAAGAATACAGTTAACATTTCTTTAATAGCGATATGTCGGCACGGTAGACTGCGTACTGTGAGGTCTTGTGTTCAATTATCAGGTCGGACAATTCATCTAGAGATTTTCGATTTGTAAAATGATAAATGAGTTACTAGAGTCTGGAATTTGAGCCTCCTGCCCAAAGTCACTATAAACATTTACATCTGTATGAGCCCATATGCCTCTCCCTGTAGGCACAAACCTCCTTTATAATCGAGAGTACGATTGAGAGTGGTTAGGCCATATAGTCCAGCACGCTCGCCTAGTGCGGGTTAGCGTACATCACGTACCGTAGAGTAGAAATTCTTTTCGCTGTCGTATGCAGGCTTCCTCACGATGTTTTCCTTCACCGTTATGGTACTAACATCACCTCTGCTTATTTTTGGGAGACATAAGCGTTAGCTGAAACGTGAAAAAATAAAAGTCCTTTTTGCTCCCAAATAATAATTCCTCGTATAATAAGAAACGCTAACGAAGTCGAATATGATAATGTAATTACGAGTAGTTCCAGCGTTACAAGATTATCTCTTAAAATAACCGAATCTGTGTAAGTGCCCGCTGATTTAGAAGTGTAATAGACAGAGTTATGTAATTACTGCGTCAACCAATATTATAAGTTAATTGCCTTGATGAAAATAAAAATATTATTCGTATTTCGTCATCAAAATGCCAATTTAAAAGAATTATTTTTGCCAAAATTAGCCCATGTAGCTTTGAATAGGACGGCATAAATATCGCAATCGGTGCGATATAGGTAGTCGGAAATTATGTTTCTCGTCGGTCGATACTTTACTTGGACCGCAGAGCACTTACCATTGGATGCCGGTGCGCTCACTGTAAAAATACTAATACCACTAAGATTCTACACATCTGATGGTAAGAACAGTAATGGTTATTTGTCAGCTAGCTTCGTATCACTACAAATGGTTGGACATCGTGTCTGTTCCAGGCTGAGTTGCTTTGCCGACATTCAATATACAAATAGGATATTTTTTTCTAATCACTGACATTTAAGAAAGCTTTAATTTTAATCATGCATACCTTCGACATAATACCAAGAAATAACCAAAAATGTTTTTCCAGCACAAAGCTTATATTTCTTTTATTTTCCCTCTCAAAGACCGACCTATAAAGGAAAGCGGGCCCCCAATATCCCTAACTCCATTCCTGCGTACACAGTATTACAAAATCTACATATTTGCCTTTCATATATGAAAATGGAGTTGTAGAATCATTGAGATGGAAAATCATATTACAAGTTTCCAATATCCACAGGGTCCGGCATCGCTGTGTTCCGACGCAATCTGCAATTGTATCGAGTATTTATTCTGTTGAATAAATGTACTGATCAAATTTTTGTTAGAACGTTTTCTGCATGATGTACTTGTGTAAAGATGACAGTCTAACTTGTTATAAAGTGTCGACTGACTGGACAAATATTAGAGGACTTTCGTGACGTGAAAGATTATTTTCTAAAAAGGTGTGAGAAATATTTGTGCAGTTGGTTAGACGCCGGCTGTGAAACGTAATGGGGGAGGTTCGATCCCCGCACCGAGACAAATATTTGTGTGATTCACATGTATTTGTTTCGGATCTGGGTGCTTGTGAGACCGAAAAGTCTCTCGTAGTTTCTGATACCCACGACACAAGACTCGATCTTAGTGTGGAATCAGCTGGCTAATTCACGTATATTTTTGACGTGCCGATCAAGTTGCGGTGCAGTTGCAATTAAGTTTACGTTTTAGTGCTAAATGGTACTCTTGTAATTGTTTAGCTGCGCGTGAACTACACCTAAGCTATGCGTAAACTGCGCGGGTGCTGCGCGTCAACTATTCGTCAGTCGTGTGCAAGAAGCTTACACGTGAATTCCGATCAAGTTGCGATCTGAATCACGCACATAAAACATAGAATACGCAAAATGCTCGCGTGACGCGGACTTGACGCGAGCGTATCTGACAGTGGTTGTCAAAATTACGAGAATACGAAAAGGTCTGTTTTGATCGAAACTTAACTGCAACTGCACTGCAACGGAACTTATTTAATTACGTGAATTACCCTACAGGACTGTGTATGTGGCTGTAGGGTGTATTTAATTATTTAATAAAAATCTATTCGATCGGGGCGTGGGCCAGTTTGTTAAGATGCCAACTGTAAAACAAGAGGCCGCGGGTTTAATCTCAGTGCCAAGACACGTGTGATGTAGAAAAAAATGATTCGAGATTAAGTGCTTGTGAAGAGAATAGTATGTCGTAATAATTGACGTGTATCATCATATTATAATGTAGAGTTAAAAAAAAGTGGAAAACTACATTGAAGATTGCAAAAAGTCGCAGGACGCAGGCCGCTTCCAACAGGTCGTTGTGGAGATTCTTTGGGAAAGCTTTTCTTAAATAGTGGACGTCTAGCGAGTGATACTTGTCGAAACGTAACGAATTCATACGGATTTTATCAAGAATTTGATTTAATTTTTACATGATTTAACTTCGCAGTTTCGATCACTTTACAGCTTTCGTGGTCTCGGGACGGACTGAGGTATTGTTAGTCATCCGCTTAGTAACTGTTATAATTTGACTATCCTTAATTTACAATTTAATTTAGTAATTGTAAACTCGCGATAAAAACCGTATGAATTCGTTTTATTTCAAAGTGTAACATTCTTGTAAATTTAAGAAACCATTATGAATGATATGTGATTAATTGTCTGACTTATGCTTTGTATTAAAAAGTGAATAAAACAAAATAAATACATAATAACCCTTTTTTGTTTCAGGTATGTGCCGTATATTAATAATTTTGTTCGGAGAGACCGTTATTGGAGAGAGCAGTAAGTATTTATTACAATGCATACTTAATCAACGTTATCAATTTGTCTATTGTGTGTTATAAGAATTAATCTGTGAAATATTTATTATTGATTAGTTTTATCTTAACTGTGATTGCTTATTATCATTTAGCTAATGTATCTTTGATATAAGCGTCACATAATATAATTTATACATACAATAACATGATACGCAAGTGCATCATAACTCTAAACATAAATCGGGACAAATCGCGCATCCCCGATACGGCAGCAAATAATTCCGAGGATCCGATGTATTTTCCATTTCACTTCACTCGCGCAGATAAAATGTCCACCTCGAATTGTATCTTTCACTGGCCGACAATAAATCCGGAATCAATCTAAACATGGGCCAGTGTAGGCCACTGGCGCCAGTTACAAGTATAAATCACCGGGCCAGTCCCCCCTTGCCCTATCGAATACCCCCTACCCCTTCGTAAACCCCCCTCCGGTCTGTAGATTTGACTTTGATTTGTGGATTGTGTAAATCGGTCGTAGTGAATGGACTTTGTATGCAATTGTTTGTGTGGAATTTAATAGGGGTCGTACTGTTGATGCGTTGGTTGGACTGTCCGCGTTTTTATTTGTTATTTATTGGTAGAAACTGATGGATATAGGTGGGATAGAAATGTTTGATTGACGGATAGAAAATAAAATAAGTTGGTATTTAATTTATTTGTATTGATCTTGTAAAACACACAGTCGATTTGAGAACCTCCTCCTTTTATTGAAGTCAGTTAAAAACGTGAAATAATTCGTATGTTACGCTTACTTACACAGGATTAAGTGTTTTTCTTACCATTTTTGTTTCTAATAGTATGAAGTAGCTACTTTTTCTATTGCAAGCCTTAACGTATTATTTTAATGAAACAGTGATTTGTAAAAGATCTTCATATTGCTTCTAATTCTTATCCCACATTTGGTTCTAGAAGTTCACGAGGTGTGTAGCAAAAGAATTAAAATTTTTCTAACAACGAGATCCTTAAATTGTGATCAGGAAGTACATCTTCCAGTATTGCATTAACTCCTTAACTCAAACGGAGTCTAAATATCAAACACATAAACTGATTATAGAATAAATGAATAAGTTGTTACAAATACATAGTAATTACCACATAATTAAGTAATAGTTATATTTATTTTCGGCCAAAACTGTGTACGCTTATCATGGGCGTATACATACATACATAAACTCACGTCTTTATCCCGGAAGGAGTAGGCAAAGGTTCCCTTGGTAACAACCAAGACATTCACGTTTCGCTTTGTGTGTTTCATCCCACAATATGATAGGGGGCGAGCCTATCGCCATATCAGGCACAAATTCCTGACTCCGAGCTTATAATTAACAGCATGAGCATTTAAATATTAACATTTATACTACTTAATCTAAAATAAGCAATGTATTATGCAGTTGATGTACCATTTTAAATAAATAAATAAGATGAATATGAAATCTAAAACAATACATTAAAAGCGACTGGAATGTTCACTACACTACACACCTGTAGGGACTGCAATCAATAATTAAAAACAGAACACCATTCAAATGAATTCGCGATAAAATTCCTCGCAACAAAAACCGAAACGGCGAAACATCAAAAAATCCGTTGAAAAAAGCGATATCTAAAAAAACAATTATTCGGAACGGAACAAATAGTATTGGACGAGGCTGGCGCCGCTCCAGCCAGGAACAATTAAACAGGCCGCTTAAGAACTATTCTTCTAACGGCATATTTAATGTATTGTTATCTTGTATGAAGTGCGTGGTGGCCTGTTGGTAAACGGACCAGACGCGGCTGCCTACATGTTCACGGTGGTCGCGGGTTCAAATCCCAGGGCACACCTCTGACTTTTCGGAGTCATGTGTGTATTGATAGTCAATCACCACGCACTATAACGGTGAAGGAAAACATCGTGAGGAAACCTGCATGCCGTACCAATTTGTATAAATATCTATGTTGGGTAAAAGTCCGCCAGCCCGCACTAGACCAGCATGGTGGACTATATGGCCTAACCACTCTCAATCGTACTCTCGGTTGTAGAGGAGGCCCGTGCCCTGCAGTGGGTCGTATATGGGCTGATACAATACAATACAATACAATATCTTGTATGTAAATTATGTTTTACTAAAGGCCCGTCACAGCTTCGCCTCGGTGCAGATGTTTCTTGATTGATGATTTTTTGTACAAATTGGGACACCCTGTATATATTTTATACATATGAACCTTCCTCTTAAATTACTGCATTTATTAAAATAACCGCATTAAAATCCGTTGTGTAGTTTTAAAGATCTAAGCATACATAGGGACAGACAGACAGCGGGAAACGATTTTGTTTTATAGTTTGTATTGATTGTGTATGGACTGCGTTGGTGGCGTATTTGTACTACGGTATGATTGCAAAGCTAAGTCTCGGGTTTGAATCCCGAGTCGGGTAAAGTTATATTGGATTTTTCTATTCATTATCAGCCCGGAGTCAGGAATTTATGGGGTCAGTACTCAACAGTGCGTTCCTTATTTTTCCTAGATAAATTCGAGGCACTAATTCCAGTCCTGGGAAATTCATATCGAATTTCTCAAACCTTCACCTGAAAATCGAACCTAAGTCCTCATGAATCCTAAATGCGCTGCACCAAGATAAAATACGATGCAAACGTAACTTTAAAAATTACGCTGTTCTTTCGAAAATGTTAATTGACTGTTAAAATTTGAATTTTTATTTATAGAGTCCATTTGACAAAAGGTGAATTTAATTAAAAATGCCGACTGTACCCCGACGCCTCGGGTTATTGTTTTTGAATTGAGTCCTGGAGTATGACCGTTGAGTTTTTTTATACATATTTATATCGCCAGCCTTCGTGACGTAGTTGGTTATAAGCTAGTAGTTAAACAAGAGGCTGCGGATTTGATTTCCGCACCGAGGCATATGTTTGTGGGACTCAGGGATAGTATAAGAAGTATTTCAAGTCAAACATCGTTTTTCTAACAAAGCTTTATCATTGTGATAGACTAAACCAATTTATTTTATAAAGAAAACATTACTATGCACGGAATATAAGTTGTAGACCTACGTGTCTCATATGTGAGAGGCTGCGTGAATAGGTACTACAGCAATGTCTATTTCTGCCGCCAAACAGCAGCGTAAATGCTCTGTTGTGTTCCAGTTAGAAGGACATTGTAGGCAGAGTAACTACTGGATATAATGCGACTTAAGCCCCATGAACACGGGGAGAGTTTCTCGCCTCGAAGACACGATTATCGTACGGATATAAAAAATTTGCATCGTGTAAACATTTGTCAGAATACGATAATTAATCTATGGAGGTTATGTCATGCGATAATCGCATACGATTCTCGCCGTGAGATACTCTCTCTGTTTAAATTGGGCTTGAAGCGCTCATAACCACCAATTATCGTGTTCTGAAACATTTTTACATCATGCAACTTTTTTATATCCTTACGATAATCGAGACGAGAAACTCTTACCACCAGTCACCAGATGTCACCAATTTGGTACCAATATGAATGTTATTCTTGTTTTACTACCAAAAAATAAAACTATTTACCATATAAAATAAATCTTATACGATTTTATTCATAATATTGCGTATGAACATTTCTGACACATCTATCCTTTTTAAATAATACATCTGATATCACTGCCTACCCTTTCAAACACCCGTGATGGTACACCTAACAGTAGAAATTCACTAATGAAGGTCCTATAAGTATAATATACATGACGACGCATCCTCACCCAATTTGAGCAAAGTGTCATTTGCGATAACTCAGAGCCTTAATGGGCCATCAGAATCGTTTAAGGGTCTCCATAGCTTGCCTCTCTGTCTCAGACATATGTGGGAAAGGGATGGGAGATATCGATCACTTTGATTTTGTGTGATTTATTCTTTTGATTTTCACTTGGAGCTTATTGAAGTTTTGATTTGTTAGGCTATTGTCAGAGCATCTGTTCGATATTTATTTATTGCCCATGTACCATTCGAACTGAACCTAGTTTTTAAGTATGTTGTATAGAATAATTACAATTTATAATATTAGGCTTTGTAACAAGATTTTATACGTAAAAATAAAACATTTTTAGTATTTTATTCAATCACGGAAAAACACTGCATGCAACATGCAATAGGAACGTTGAAAAAAATATATCATATATATACGTTACGTGATCGATGCAATTGTAAAGTGAAGCAGTTCAATCGACTTTGCCAGTTAAAAGTGTGTTTTCCAACCACCGGAGTCGCAGAACATCGTTAGTTGGCAGGAAACTCTCCGTAACTCATTTTTGCTTTAATGTTTTAATTTTCATCAACAGAACGGGTTTTTTTCTCGCCTCCCATGTAATTATATCGTAGAAGTAATTATATTAGGCGTCGTCGACAAGCTCGCGGAAAACGTTGAATTTGCAATATTTTTCACGACGAGGTTTTTTTGGTTTTATTTATTAGCTTGCAACTCTGGAGCTGTATTTTTATTTTTATGACGTAGAGTGATAAATTGTGAAATGAAACGATGAAGTCTCAATTTCTAAAAGGTTTTTAGCAACTAATATTGGTTGTGGAATGGGTGTTACGTGAAGAATATTTTTTCATAATTTGTTATACGCGCGACGTTTCAGGAAATTATTAAAATCCACGAATTATTTTAATAATAATAAAGTACAAAATAGGTGCTATGAAATAGCAATCAACACCAGAATCTAAAAGATAACAGATTTTATAATATTTGCTGCTATTCAAAATAAAATAAATACACCCAACAGTCACATACATAGTCCTGACCTGAAAAGATAGATAATTTGAAAAATCACTCTCAATCGTGCTCACGTTTGTAGAGGAGGCTCGTGCCCTACAGTGGGACGTATCGTGGCTGATAAAGAATTTGGAAAAAGCCTTCCATTCATTTCATTTCATTCATAATTGCCGCGTTTGCACTTTTAAACACGATCTTGTGCTGTTTATAAAATACTTGAAATCTCCTTTAAAATGCAGGAGCTGCGGCATAAGTTCCTAACGCTGCATTACAAAGTTTCTAAGTAAATAAATTGTGTTAGAAACAAAAATTGCGCTTGCCGGGTAAATCTTTGCAACTCTTTTAGGTGTACTCTTTTAGTCTGATCACCAACGCGTACATGGGTAAACTTAAATTTTCCGGTACTTGAATTTGATTTTCTTTTTTTATGTTATTATTCGCTTTCTTTTTTTATTGAAACTGGGCTGTTCACATCTACCGCACGTTCGACTAAAATTAGGGGAAAGCCACCATACAGTGGCTCCCCAGTAGCCGAAACCCACTACGCAGTAGGCCTAGGAGATGGCGCGACGAACTCGATTTGTACCTTCGATTTGTAAACTAGCATCTGACTGCGACAAATGGAAGAAAAGTAGAGAGGCCGTTGCCCAGGAGTGGGACTTAAGGGCTTATAATAAATATTATTATTCGTTTTTGTTACTAAGTCAATTGCGTACTGTACTATGTGAGACCATAATGGATGCATCGAGCATTGGATTCCTTTGTAACCGAGAAATGTTATAAAATGTGTTTGGCCATAGTCCACCACCCACAGTGCGGATTGCTCGACATCATATTTACATATATACCTAATAGTCACATACTTAGTCCTGACCCCACACTAAGATCGAACCTTGTGTCGTAGGTATCAGAAACTACGAGAGACTTTTCGGTCTCACAAACACACAGACTCGAAACAAATACCTGTGGATTACGCAAATATTTATTTCGGTGTTAGAATCGAACCCGCGGCCTCTCGTTTTACAGCCGGCGTCTAACCAACTGCGCCACGGAGGCTGTCAAAGAATTTGATATGTATCAAAGAAGAGTATGTATGTATCAGCCCATATTCGTCCTACTGCTGGGCACGGGCCGACTCTGCAATCGAGAGAATCGATTGAGAGTGATTAGGCCATATAGTCCTTTAGTTAGGCCGTATAAGTCGTATAGGTCCTGTATGCCATATAGGTTTAAAGAAGCGTACTAGTAAATAAATTTATATTTTTACCCTATTTTCCCCCTTCCTACATATTTACTTTTCCTATCTTTTTCAATTAAACTTTGCCTAAACTCCTATTCCCCAACAAGCCATAGATAGAGCTGCGAAAGAATATGAACCTTAAAGTTACAAAAAAGTTTTTTTAAACAAAATAGTAAGTGAATTCAGTAGCGAGGTTTTACGATCCAACTTGGACTCGGATGTAAAAAAATCCACTGTAAGTTGTAAGTAAATTTTGTATGTACGTAAGTACGTAAGTTGCGAAGTTCTACCTCATACTTTGAAGCTGTGAACTCCGAGCCTAATTAATGCTGGAACAGTAAAAAGTTCTGATTCAATGCCTTATATGAGAGTTCTAAAGAGTTGAAGTTTAGTCAGGAATCTTACTGAAACGCATCAGTATGGCCAGTAGTATTTTTTTTATACGGGTACATGGTGAAGTAAGCCTTGCTATTACTTGTTGAATTTACAGCAGTTCGACTGGGTTGAACCACTGTTTCATAGTAAACTACGTCAAGTAACAGCTTGCGTTTGTATTTCGTCAAGTCACTGAGGATCTTCCTTCCTGGAGACCCTTTATCTGGTGGTAGGTGGAGGTGGAAGGTTTTCGGTCATCGTCATCATCATCAGACCGTTGCAGTCCACTGCTGAACATAGGCTTCTTTATAGTTTTGCAGTCAATAAATAAAATTGCGCTGGTCTAGTCATCTTTACCCCTTCTCCCCTAGAAAACACAGGTTAAATATTATATTTTATAATTATGGGTGTTTATGGACAGTCAAATTCTCATTCAAAACAAGTCTTTAAGATCTTAAGCATAAGAATGCTTTAACTTGAAGAAGCAAACAAAATTATGTTATCTTATACAGTGGAGCTATACAAAGAAACTATTCAAACACTCTACAAACATTCCGAGAGATTTGAAAACATTTGTCATCACAAGTCATTAGGCGCAAGAATATGACTGATGTCCGAAAACGTCCCAGTTCTTCCGAATTCCATCTTTCAAAGCCATCAAGATCTGAAAGCCGGGTGTCAGAATGTTCCGTCAGCTCGGCGAAATTAGACTGGGCCGCCGAAAATTTTCCAATATACCAATTTTTATCAGTATAAAAGCTTGTGAAAATTCAATTACGGATCCAATAAAGTTGTCAAACATCAACATCGAGGCTGTGGGGGGGAGGGTGCGGGCCGGGGCACGACCCCCCGACATGTCTATGCGACGTGGGGGCATTTTTAAAAGGAAACATTTTTTCTCTGTCATCAAAGTTGAACGCGAAAAGTTTTATTAAAACTTGGTTTATTTTTACCACGCGGTGATTACCAGCGGAATTGCCAATCATCCGGCTCTGTTGCCGTGTATAATGCCATTTAGGAATGGTGTCAGAATTCCGGATTTTTTACTGCAAATACGAGTATTTCGTTGCGGGTAGTTCCTAATTTGTCCAAATTATTTATTTTCGTGTACACTGTAAAGTGATTGCACGGAATCTGAGATTGAATGTAATACTGCAGATTGTGAGAAAATGAAATCCCGTTGATTGACACAATTATGCCGGTCTACTATTGATTAGTGAATCTCACAACGCAGTGTCCTCGTTTGTATAAGACGGTCACCATCTGGGCGACATTCCCGCCCTCACACCTAGCACTACAAAACCTACATATGTATAAGCGAGGATCAACAGACGCACTGAAGCTCAGAGGGTCTTCGGGAATGTCTAACTTATCTTTAACCCGCAAAAAAATCAATCCCAGGCTGAATTTATAGGAGTTGGAAATATGTTATATGTCACTGGATGCAGGCTGCCTCCAACAGGTCACTGTGCAAATCATTAGAAGAGGCCTATGTTCAGTAGTGGACTTCCTTTGGCTGGTGGATGGATGGGTGGAAATATGTTTGTCCCCTTCCCGTAACAAAGCGTGTGACAAAACAATGAACTAAAGAGGTAAATACATTGCATAAATAACAATCCGGGTGAATACGAATGTCTCAGCTAAAGGCAGATAGCATAATTTATTAGGATCTAATTATTCTCAAAGCTTCTACGCGGTGTTTCACACCACCACCCATTTTAAATCGCTTGTAATTTTGTAACGAAACTGGTGGAGCCAATGAGAGTTCCTGGATATCCTTCCGCGGTCCCTTCCTTGCAGTCTGAGAATTTAGATAATGGGTAAAGGGTTTTTTCGATCGGGTTCCGTAGACATATAATACTAGACATATAATATTTGTGGCCAAAATAGTAACTTTGAATTGTGGGAGCTAGAATTGCGTAAAAGGTTTGGAGGTATCACCTTCGTTTATCACTTTAATTGCTTTGTGACCAATATACGAATTTCATTTCATAACACTCTTAACACCAGCTAAAAAATCATATATGGTTGGACTTCGAAGGCGCAAGGGTTAAGGTATTAACTTCGATTTTAAGGCGTTTGTAATTACAAGTATTAATTATTGCCAGCCATACGATCAGCCTTCTCTCGTCACTCAGTAGGTTAAGGGTATAAGTCGACGTCAAAATATTGTAATCAAAGATAATTTATCACAGACTTCAGTGCCTAGGTTAGAGTTATTAAAATTCGCGCTAGAGTCGGTCTAAAACTATATCGAAAAATATGGTTTTCTCAACATCTAACAGAACCCTAAAAGTGTCGGTCGAAATGTGAGGAATCTCGTTATCCGCCGGCCCACCGACGTCCCTTTATCGAATCAGGTGTTACTTTGCGAAAAAAATCGTGTTGATCAGACCCAATCTGATTATACAGCCGGCTAAGTTATTGGCAATATTTTGACGTTGCTATGCTGTCAGCTGTCGATAGTATGGTTTTTTTAATGTTATTATTTAGGATTCAATTTATGTAGTAAATGTGTAGTTTTTAGATGTTTTATAGCGGTTTTTAGAACAGGAGGTAGTGAAATTAATTCTTTAAATGTTTTTAGTGTCAACAAATTTTGGACCATGTGGTGGAGCCGAAAGGCTGTTCGTAGTTTTTGATATTTACGACACACGACTGTGTCATATTATTATGTTGTCATATTATCTGCTGTATCTCTATTAATGTTTATTTTATTAAACAAGTTAAGTTTTTGTTTGTAATACGAGTATAATGTAAACACTCTTGTAACGCCCCCTGTACTTATATAATTCTAGTCTATTTACCCGTGAAAATGTTGTTGACTGTTTATTTACCTATCCATTGTCAATATAACTTTATCTTGTGTACAATTCTGTAATATACAATTGTTTGTTTGCCCTAATAAACAAAATAAAATAAATAAACATACTTTTTGTTTTGTCTACAAGAAACATAACGTCACGATACTAGAGTAGGGGTTAAAACTATATTAATAACTATTTATACTATAAAACGATATTGCGTGCGACTGTTGTGTACTTACAAATTGACAGCCTCCGTGGCGCAGTTGGTTAGACGCCGCCTGTGAAACAAGAGGCCTCGGGTTCGATCCTCGCACCGAGACAAATGTTTGTGTGAACCACAAGTATTTGTTTCGAGTCTGGGTGTTTGTGAGAGCGAAAAGTCTTTCATAGTTCCTGATACCCACGACACGAGACTCGATCTTAGTGTGGGGTCAGGACTATGTATGTGACTGTTGGGTGTATTTATTTATTTATTTATTTAAATGTTTAGTCTTGTTTAGATTTGATTGCTATTGTTAATACTCGGAATAACACACATTTCATCATCTATATTCAGCTTACCTATGAGAGAAGGAAAAGTAGAGGAGGTCCGTTCCCTGCAGTGGGACGTATATTGTCTGGTACAGTACAATAAAAGACATATCCCTTATTTTCTTAATTTTTTTAATGAATTAAACGCCAAAGCCGAGCATTGTAAAGGCATATTCAGCATCGGCAGTGTGCTTACTGTCCAGGAAGCGGACGAGGCGGAACTCGCGGCTTCCGCGGCGATATCTGCCTTACAGTTGAACTGAATGTAGTACATACATACATAAACACACGCCTTTTTCCCAGAAGGGGTAGGCAGAGGTGCAAATTAGACACCCTCATTTCGCCTTGTATTTTCCGTCCCATGATTTGATAGGGGGCGAGCCTATCGCCATATCAGGCACAATTTCCTGACTCCGGGCTGATAATGAATAGAAAAATCCAATATCACTTTGCCCGACCCGGGATTCGAACCAGAAACCTCAGTTTTGCAATCACACCTTAATACCACCGAGGCAGTCTGAATGTAGTATTCTTAGTTTTAAAAATTTGTTATGTAATTTATATAATTTTGATAATCATGAGTGTCAATTAGCTTGTTAAATTATCTTTATGTGTAGGGAATTAATGTGTCGACAGTGTAAAAATTAGGCACAGAAAAGTTAAGAGGCATGTTTTACCCGGGACAAAACCGGGCGTGAAACGTGTCAATGGTCAAATCTGTAGTTTCTAATACGAACAATTTAGGATGTGCTGAGTAAAATTTGCAGTCGCCTAATTTTTAGATGTGTTTATTTAAAAGAAAAAAAAAACTGAAATTTAGCTTAACCCGCTTGAAGCGTCAATCCCCGTCACAAACAGAAAATATCCACAGCAGGCGCATTAAGATCCTTTGTGGACAATCATAATCGTCCGTAATCGTCGGTAATCGACAGTAATCCCCAATTATAAATCAAAGCTCAAGATTTCGCGGGCGTTCAAAGAGAATAATTTCTCCGGCGATTATCTCGAGTGACGGAGGAGAGTGCCCAATGTCTAGAGGCTGGGAGTGCCTTATTTAATTAGTGAAACCCTCTTAAGGTACCAACAGGAAATTTAATTGGTGGAAATTCGTTTTGAAGCGTCGTCGTGCGGGATCAGCATTTTTAATCACATTTTCAATCTGTTTTCGAGTGTGGGGTTTGATTGTGCGTGGGGAAGGGAAGGGGGGTGGAGGTTTTGCGTTGTTAGGCTCCTGCTCTTGTTTAGTTGTGCGAAGTTGGCGTCTTGGTTTGATCAGTGTAATTGTTAAGTTTAAAATTCTCTATAGCTGAACTGATAAGATGCTTCAACATATCGTATGATAGTCTAACTATACGATGTGACTAAACGACTTTAAGGTCGCTGAGGTACTTCTGTCTTGAGATATTGTAGAGACCGAACTTATCACTATGGCGAGCACGAATTCGTATTCAGGTAAATCGTTGCTATATCAAACACTCCCAGACAATTTCCAACCTGGGAATCGTTCCTAGGATCACATATAACACACCATACTACTACACCAATGAGCCTCATAAAACGATACAAATATGTATCTATTGCATGCACCCTCCTTCCGCGGCCACGTAAACGATTCCACGAACAATATTCACGTAATTTATTCTGCGGGCCAACTGTATGAGGCTCAGGGCCATAAATTCATGCGGGTAGGCTTAAAGTCTGCGGAAACATAAACTAAATATATGGCGTTATTAAACAGAAAAAACCTATAAATTGTAAGACTTGTTGCTTATGTAGAATATATGATCGTCACTTTAATAAGAAGATATTAGATATAAATTATTATATTAAGTCCTTGGTGGCCTGTTGGTAAACGGACCGGGCTGTCTACATGTTCACGGTGGTCGTGGATTCTAATTCCAGGGCACACCTATGAGTTTTCGGAGTCATGTTTATTGATTAATCACCACGCACTGTAACGATGAAGGAATCGTGAGGAAACCTGCATACTGTAGCGATTTGCAAGAATTTCTATGATATGTAAAGTCCGTCAATCCGCACTAGGCCAGCGTGGTGGACTATATGGCCTAACCACTCTTAATCGTGCCCTCAGTTATAGAGGAGGTTTGTGCCCTTCAGTGTGAGGTATTACTTTTGAACTATTAGTCAGAATAAAAAAATGTAGATATTGTTATTTGATAGACTAATTAACACAGTAAGACTCGTCGGATTTGTTAAGAATCTAAGGTTAATAAAGAGAAGTGGAGAAATTGTTACATACATACATAAACACACGCCTTTTTCCCAGAAGGGGTAGGCAGAGGTGCTACCAGAACACCCACGTTTCGCCTTGAATATTCCGTCCCACGATGTGATAGGGGGCGAGCCTATCGCCATATCGGGCACAAATTCCTGACTCCGGGCTGATAATGAATAGAAAAATCCAATATCACTTTGCCCGACCCGGGACCCGGGAGAAATTGTTGCCGAGCAAAAAAGCTTCGGATCGCTAATAAATGTACAAGCTACCTTTATCGAAGGGTATGTTCTTGCCTCTTGTGCTGCATGAGAAGTCCGCAGCCCACAATTATACAAATGTAATAAAGTCACTGATTGCCAATTTAAGTAACGACGTGTTCAGAATAAATGTTTATGTAATGTTCAATTTTCATATTGATGGATAAGTTCTTTTATTTATTGCGATGAATGGCGAGATGAGTATGCCATTCGCCTGATGGTAAGCGACACGACCGCTCATGGTCAGTAGCAATACTAAACAACACCATGAATTACAAAGTAATGCTCGGCATTCCACTGCGCTCGCCATCCTGAGACATAAGTTGTTAAGTCTCATTATGTCCAGTAGTTACTCTGGCTATAATGTCATTCGAACCGTAATACAAAAGTGCATTTACACTACTGTTTGACGGGAGAAATAGACATTGCGGTGGTACCTACCCAGGCGGCCTCTCACATATAGAGAGACCTACCACCAGTAAGTACCTCTCCTACTATGTGGAAAGTCAGAAGGTAGATACAATTATACAAATGGATTAAAGTCACTGATTGTCAATATAAGCTGTTACTTGTACAGTTTGTTTTCAGTCGCACAAATCTTTGCTCTATTTTTTGTTCATTTGTACATACATACATAAACTCACGCCTCTTTCCCAGAAGGGATAGGCAAAATTGCCACCAGGATACCAACGTTTCGCCTTGTGTGTTCCGTTCCACGATGTGAGAGGAGGCGAGCCTATCGCCATATCGGGCACAAATTCCTGCCTCCGGGCTAATAATACATACATACATACATAACCACACGCCTTTTTCCCAGAAGGGGTAGGCAGAGGTGCTACTAGAACACCCACGTTTCGCCTTGTATATTCCGTCCCACGATGTGATAGGGGGCGAGCCTATCGCCATATCGGGCACAAATTCCTGCCTCCGGGCTGATAATTAATAGAAAAATCCAATATCACTTTGCCCAACCTCGGATTCAAATCCAAGACATCAGCTTTATACTCGTACAGTAGTACAACTACGCCACCGAGGCAGTCATTGTTCATTTGTACCTCAAATATTTTACCACACTTTACTCAAGTCCAGTTAAAGTAAAATCAAGTTGGACCATTATACTCAAAGATAAGTAAATTCAACGATTCCCTAAAAATAATGTGAAGAATAAAGATAATGGTTCAGTTCTTGACCTACTCAAGTTGCGTTTAAGTTACTCGCTTAACCTTTTACTTGGCTCGAGTGTCTTAAACGTTTACTTATCTGTCTAGATATGCTAAGACAGTCCGAGATTAAAATGTACTCGTATCAAAAAGGTACTGAGATTCGGTAGTAATGTTACTTAGTTTTACTAAGGAGTTAGATGTTGAAATAAAACGAATTCTTAACGATTTTATTGCGAATTTAACTACCGCACTGTGGCCACAAAAACCGTAAAGTTATCGGAATGTCGGGAAGTTAAAATGTAAAAATTAAATCAAATTCGTGATAAAATTCGTAAGAATTAGTTTGATTTCAATGTGTAACATTCGCGTAAATCCAAGAAACCATTGAGTCAGATGTTGTGTGTAATAAGAATTGAATTTATAAATATGGACTTTAGGTTAGCGTGTGCTTGAAGTAACCTTTTTTATTGAGAATCCTTAAATTTTCTTTTGTGTACAGACTCCATTAGATATTTAGCTGAGGGTTAAAATACTTTAATGATTATGTTATCAAAGCTCAAAAATATTTAGATGTTCTGTAGTAATATGTAGTATTTATTAGAGAAGACATTTCTGGGTTTAGTTTCGAACCAAAATCTTAAAATAATTTTGTTCCAATTTGGGTGCAATAGTGTCTTTAAGTCCCACATAGTTATACCTAACATATAAGACACCTACCTATCTGTTAGTTTACTATATTTATTCCAAACTCATCATAATAAGACATTAAAACAAAAAGATAAAAAACAAAACGCAAAACACACGAACAAAAGCCCGCGCGCCGTAATTCTAAACAGCAAAAACTAATTACACGGAGCACATACATTAAATCGCTTCATTAAGGATTAAAAAGGTAATAACAGGTGGCGGGGCCCGCGCCCCCCACTCGTAATTAAGACGAACTGCCCGCAGTACGGTGATATGTATTTGTTTGTGATAATTGTGTTTGCGGTGGTTTTTCTGAGGTTTTACGTGGTTTTGGTGGGTTTGAAACATTGGGGGTGATTGGAGAAAGGGTATCCCAGTAGAGGTAGGCAGAGCTTACATGTGCTACTAACAGTACTAAAATAAAACAACAAAATCAATACACAAAACAGTCACATACATAGTCCTGACCCCACACTGAGATCGAGTCTTGTGTCGTGGGTATCAGAAACTATGAGAAACTCTTCGGTTTCACAAACACCGAGACCCGAAACAAATATGTGTGGTTCACACAAATATATGTTTCGGTGCGGGGATAGAACCCGCGGCCTCTAGTTTCATAGCCAGCGTTTAACTAACTGCGCCACGGAGGCTGTAATAAGACTTAACATCTTATGTCTCAGTGGGAGCGCAGTGGAATGCCAAGTTTAGCTTTGTAATTCATGTTGTTTGGTTTTGCTACTGTTCATAAGCGGTCGTATTGCTTACCATCAGGCGAATGTCATGTTCGTCTCGCCATTCATCGTAATAAAAAAGGACACCAATGCAGTACTACCGTGTCAATACTCAAGTTTAAAGATTATGCGGAATAAAAATTCAACAATCAAATTTGGAATTCACAGGCGACGGTCATTCCGTGTGTTTGCTTGTTAGCTCTGCGTTTTTATACAAAAAAACAGTTTTAACGTTTTTGGAGTGCCGCCAGACGTAACTTTGTGGGATGCGGCAAGAACTAATGAAGCTAGTTTTCGAAAAAATACCGCTGAATGGATTGAACCGCGTGCCGCCGCTGTGGACAGCGTACACGTTCGGAGTTCTTAATTATGTTTGAAAATCGAGTTTTGGGTAGAAGAAATGTTTTCGAAATACTAATTTGGTACAGAGGAAAATTAATAGGTGATTAATGAATGTGTTTGTAATTTTAGATGTACAAATAATGCCGGTGTCCAACTAAAGTATGAGTCCTTTTGCTTGGGTGTTTCAGAACTCAGAGGGAATTTTCGGTTTCATATTACTTATGATTCTGGAGTTCTGAAGTGGTGGCCATGTACAAGCAAACGAAGTGGCGGACGCCCAGCCACAAGGTGGACGGACGAACTGCTTAAGGTCGCAGGATGTCGCTGGATGCAGGCCACTTGCAACAGTTCTATGTGGCGATCCATGGAGGAGGCCTATGTCCAGCAGTGGAATGCCTGTAGCTAAAGGGAAGAGAAATATTTTATTGCTAAAGCATTGCATAAAAAGCGTTTTTGTCTTTTCTTAGGTGCAATAACTATTCTTCTCAATTAACATTACTGTTTTCAATTAATCTTACTAGAACCAAACTTTCCTTATAAAGCCTTTCATTATTTTTGTCTATTACTAAGGACTATATCGTAGTGGTGGTTAAATAGCCACCTTCTTCGCAAATTGGACTCTCAAATACTTAATTTTTTTTTTAAATCCGATTAGTACTTCTTGAAAATAGCATTAGTGTTTCTTGAAAAATACTGTTTTGCAAATCACTATTCTCCAAAGCTAATAAGTAACATAAATACACAAAAAGCACGGCAGCTTTCAAGCTGTGATTGACGCGGGTTCGAACTCAGGTAAGAAGCTAGCGATGCCGGCAAAAACTTCACCTTATTGCTAATGGCTGAGTCTTACCTCTTCCTGTGTCCTGTTTTTTGGGTGATTAATTGACTCCCACTGACGCGACGTTGGAGATGTTTAGCTAAATGTTTTATGTATACGTGTAGATTTGTAAGATTTGTGGCTGTTTTACGTTATTTATTTATTTAACTTCACATACAAAAGTATTGTACATAGGCGGACCTAATGCCAGAGGCATTCTCCTCCATTCAACCTTGGGATGAGAGAGAGAACGCAGAGATGACAGAAGTAGGGGTACATACTCGTATGTATGCTAATTTGATGAGTATACATTAGTTATATAAATATAGATAAGTGATCTTTTTTTTTATCGGCCCATATACGTCCCACTGCAGGGCACGGGCCTACTCTACAATCGAGAGAATCGATTGAGAGTGGTTAGGCAATAAAGTCCACCACGCTGGCCTAGTGCGGGTTGGCAAGTTATCTTTAAAACTTAGAAATGGAAGTTGTATTTTTTAATCTGATATTTAATGCCTGCCGTGGGAAAAGTCAAGACGTTATCACAGCCAGAAGGCGGACCCTGGCAGGGTCCGCCTTCCGGCTAAGTCTCCCTCATTTCGCCCAGTCTTCGGCATCCTCAATAGTAAAGATTTAATTCAATGAATTTAAATTTATATTTTACTTATTTCTTTGTGTCCGGTTGAATTAATTCGATTTTATGAAACGTAACTAAAGCGCGGCCGTACTTGCGTTCGCAGTTTGGCACATGCGCCGGGATTTTATTAAGTACATTGTTATGTATAATTATGATAATAAACATAAATATTTACTACGAGGATGTAATATAAGAAACAGCTGCGTGTAACATAATTAACTGAAATAAAGGACTAAAAGTATGTGATTACTGCCTAATTTCTTAATATTAAGATTAAAACGAATGCAAAGGATGTAAAAGTAGATTATCCTTATGAAATATAATGTTATGTCAACGTTGCTGATTCTATATATTATGTAGGTAATATAGTTTCGTGCTAGTTAATTAACTTGACTATATTACAAAAATGTATAGGTTTTGAGTAGCATGCCCTTTGTGTATGTTATAGAAATATTTAGCATATTTTTATCAGATTCAATAATTGTCTTAGTATTAAGTTTTTCAATTGCATACCTGAGTGTACTTACGCACAATAAATTATAAGTGATATTTGAATCCAGAATTCCACAATTAACCTGCTATTTAGGATTTCACGAGACCCATAAAATCATAATATTCAAGTAAATTCTGCAATCTAAATATAGACCTAAGATTCTAACATACTCTATTACATTTTTTAAATTAATTATAGCCATAAATACTAATGATTTATTCAACAAAGTTTCGCGTGACACTAAAGTAATTACACAACCACGGCAATATACAAACCACCTGTATCCGCTTGCTCGCGATACTAATCTATTTACGACTTAGTAATTAGCCATTCTACGTAGTGTTTGCTACGTTGCTACGGTGCTACGACACTCCGGTGCTACGCCGCGCGCTACGCCTCTACGCCGCGCCAGAGATACGCCATATCATATCTAATCTATCTACGTCGGCGACACAAAGTGTGTGTTAATCCACACTAAACTGCTTCGCGCTCAATTTAACACAATGAGTGGGGCAGGTGTGAAAATGATAGTGAATTGTAAAGGCCCGGATGTTGAAACGCAAAACCACATTGTTCATTTAGTGTGATAGTTTAACTAGCTTAGTATTTTTAATAGTATAATCTGCCCATAAATTTCGGTGGCGGAATCCATGAATTGGGTTCCATACAAGGAGACACTTGAGTAGGTATCATGACTTGAGTAGGTATCGTGTTCCTCAAGCCAAACTTCAGTGTGTTAGCATTGTTGTGATCCAGTTTGAAGCCAGTAATTACAAAGTATGAAGAGACTTAACACCTAATGTCTCAGAGTGCAGAATAAATTACATGACTTAAACTCGCGGGATGATGTACGTAATGCTGTGCTTAATTGTAAGTTCTGAGTAAGCTACTCGTGTTTGTCGCTGGCACGATTCGTACTTTCAAGCGATCAACTGCTCGTCAAGTCATTCGTATTGTTATCTGTATCAGCTTTCTAGCTACGTCCCATTGCTGTGCACGACCCGCCTCTATAATCGATGGTACAATTGAGAGGGGTTAGGCCATATAATCCGCTATAAGAATAAAGCAGAAAATTAGCAAGCGATGCTCCTCATTGTAGATCATTGTTCAATCTGCTGAACATCCAAAATACTTATCGTTGCTAGTCAGTAATAGGTAATCAACCTTTACAGATGTAAGGCATGAGAATGAGTACGGATTATTATGATAAAATCCCAGGTTCTATCACTATTGTTACTCTAGCTGTTGCATTTTTCGACCTATGAGTGAGATTGCGGAGAAACAACATCCCTCAAAAAGCTACATGTCTACGTACCCTTGAATTGTTGATGTATATGGTGGCAATCACTTACCATCGTGTGACCTGCTCGTTTGCCATTCCTTTTTTATGAATAATGTAATAATTCTTACTGGTAGGTCTCTTATATGTCGGAGGCCGCCTGGGTGGTTACCACCGCAATGTATATTTCTCCCGGCAAACAGCGGTGTAAATGCACTGTTGTGTTCCGGTTTTAAGGACATTGAAGCCAGAGTAACTACTGGACATAATAAGACTTAAAATCTTATGTCTCAGGATGGCGGGCGCAGTGAAATGCTAAGAATTGCTTTGTAATTCATGGTGTTGTTTGGTTTTGCTACTGTCCATGTGCGGTCGTATCGCTTACCATCAGGCGAAGGGTATACCCGTCTCGCCATTTGTTGTAATAACAAAAATGTAATTTTACTTGAACTTCAATTTATTTCTGATTCGATACACCCTTAAGTGAGATTTAAACACAGTTCAGTTGATTATTATAAAAAAACACATAATAATATTTTTTTGAGATACGAAACATTCTTGTTACCTATCTGGCTTGTCACAGTTTGCCTGATACGTTCATATTACTGTCATGGAGCGGTCTTGACACCATCATAGTACTGACATGGCACAATCATTACATGCGACGTATTTGCGGGTAGATACTGTTTCTATAACGGTGAAGGAAAACATCGTGAGGAAACCTGCATACCATAGCGATTTGTATAAATTTCTATGGTATGCAAAAAGTCCGCCAACCCGCATTAGGCTAGCGTGGTGGACTATATGGCCTAACTACTCTCAATCGTACTCTCGATTGCAGAGGAGGCCCGTGCCCTGCAGTGGGTCGTATATGGGCTGATACAATACAATACAATACTGTTTCTCCAGACCATATTTCCTATAGCATCAATTAAAAAATCATTGCTCTATCTACGAAAGTACGTATAGAGGTACATCACTGACCATAACCCTAAATCGAGAAGTAATATTGTAAAATATTCCAATATCGTGCATCGTCGAACCGCAAACACACGCAATCGAAACCGCCCGCGTTATAACTAAAACATAATCATATTATTCCGCGGTTATTGTGAATAATAATTTTAATACATCACGTAGTATGAAACAAAGTCATCCCGCTGTCTGTCTACATAGGGATGTATGCTTAGATCTTTATGCTTTATGCGATGTTTTTAATAGATAGAGTGATTCAAGAGGAAGGTTTATATGTATTATATATATACCACTAGGTGGTCAGACGACCTGGTAAAGGTCGTGGGACGTCGCTGGATGCGGGCTGCCTCCAACAGGTCACTGTGGAAATCATTAGGAGAGGCCTATGTTCAGCAGTGGACTTCCTTTGGCTGATGGATGGATGGATGTACAGGGTGTCCCAGTTTGCACGAAAAATAACATGTATCTTATGTGGAGTGGAATCAAAAAACATGTGCACCCAGGCGAAGCTAGGACGGGCCGCTATTTTTGATAATGACCGGCTATTCAATGAAGTTTTTGTTTACCTCGCAATTAGATTAACATGTCACGCTCATAGGTCGGAATTATTGATGCTAATTGGTTTCATATTTGGGAATTTATTATTTAATATTTGTGTTTGTGTATGCAAATTATATTTTTGGTATTTCTAACGTTATCTAGGCCGATGCTAGGACCTGATTTCCTACTCAGTTTTAGTTGTAGTTGTATTACGGTACGATTGCAAAGCGGAGGTTTCGGTTGCGAATCCCGGGTCGGGCAAAGTGGTAATGGATTTTTCAATTCATTATCAGCCCGGAGTCAGGAATTTGTGCCCGATATGGCTCTAGGCTCGCCCTCTATCACATGGGATGGAACATACAAGGCGAAATGTGGGTGTCATGGTGACGCCTCTGCCACCCCTTCTGGGAAAAAGGAGTGAAGTTATTTATTTATGCATGTATGTCGATTTTCGCCATTCAAATGTAAGATTATTGGTGCTTATTAAGGAATTTCTTGACGGCTTCAAGCCAGCGCTTTTTAGGCCAATGAGGGACTTTGCAATGTTTCAGTCCAGGTGAACATTACCGACGACCTTTTGAGGTTTTCGTGAACTGTGACCGACCCATAATAGTAATCATTGACATCACATACCCCTATCGACCTCCTCCGGGTTCCGAAAGGCGAGCTTTATAGCTTTTACTCTTGACCAAAAAAAAAAATCATTGACTATGTAATATTAAATATAATATCAATAGAACTAAAGTCTAGGTAGAAATAACCCTTATATACCGCACATTTGAAAGTACTTTTGGCAAAACGAGTTCGTGTATTTTAATCTCCCCGCCGCACGTGTACCAACCAATATAGCCCCAGTTCCCAAGTACTTTGATACAGAAACCCTAATCCCTAAGTGTGTGATTGTTTGGCATTTCGCACATAAATACAAAAGAAAATTGGCAATAACAAAAAAGTTGTTATAGCAAAAAGTTGGGCCGCGGCCTATCCAGTTAAGAGTTTCGGATATTAACCGGGCATTATGCGGAGGCTACGTTTCGTAATAAATTTCAACGGCCCAACCGCCAAGGGATTAGTCGTGGACATCGCAAGACGGATAAACTCCCTTCTTCATTGTGCTTTATTGCGCTCCTCGGTGCTCGACGCTCGGACGGTTTATAATTTAAATTATTCCATTATGAAGTCCGCAATTTTAGTAGTCAGTGATGGAATGTTCAGTTAATTTCGCTTTTTTATCTTTTCTCATTACGCGAATTGGAGTCATCGCTTTACGTCTTGTCTTTGGATTATATGTTTGGCTTTTGGTTAATTTTGTTATTGTTGAACGACTGCCTCGGTGGCGTAGTTGTACTACGGGACGGTTACAATGCTGAGGTCTCGGGTTCAAGTACGGTCGGGCAAAGTGATATAGGACTTTTCTATTCAATATCAGCCCGGAGTCAGGAATTTATGCTCGATCTGGCGATAGGTTCGCACCCTATCACATCGTGGGGACGGAAGAAACAAGGCGAAACACGGGTGTCCTAGTTACAACCAGAAGAGCCTCTGCCTACCCCTTCTGTCCTCGTGGTGTTGTTAAAATATTTACAACTTTGCAAAATAATTTGGCTTACAATGTTACTTAACATTAACTGGAATAGAGATCGAGTTATATTTCACTACGCTGGCGAAATGCGCATCAAATCACTTTAAATAAATGTGGTAAAATTTTAGGTAAGAATGCAGGTTCCTCACAATATCTTAAGGCCCATTTACACGGAGAGAATTTCTCGCGGTGAGAATCTCCATTATCCCATGACATAACCGCCATAGATTATCGTGTTCTTACAGTGTTTACACTATGCAACTTTTTATATCCTTAAGATAATCGTACCCTCGAGGCGAGAAACTCTCCCCGTGTAAATAGGGCTTTAATGTGCAAGTAACATATTATATTAAATAGAAACACACACCTATCTATAAAAAGTCAGAACATCAATCCTCGGTCTTAGAAGTACGCACTCCTATTCTCCTATTTCTCAGCAGTCCCGTCCCCACCTAAGTTATCCCTAACTTTTATAAATCGCTTATGTTTCTACGCATTAAAAAAGTAGCAAATAATACATTTATCTTCATAACATTGGCATTCTGACTAACACATCGACAAATTAATATCTCCGTTCACAAACAGCTCGTGTTATAACAAGACTACACTTTTCCTCTTACACATTCCTTTGTGCGAATTTTCTTAAAGATATTGTGTTTCCTTTGCTGACGTCATGAGTATGGGTGAGTTTAATTCTCCCCATCTCCCCTTATATATCGGTTTTATGGCTTTAAATATAAAAATGTAGGCAAATTTATAAGGTCTTACCTTTTTTATTGTGGCGAGGATTCTCCTCTCCTATTTTATATAATAATATCGATCTGTCGTCATATTTGGGAAGGTGTCTGCAACTACTGTGCTCTAATGTAGATAGCGGGACTGATGATTTTTAATGTCAAAGCTAGGAAGAGCAATCTTATAGAATTTTCTCCTACTTCTACTGTTTTTCGGAGTTAGCTCTCGTTAATGGTAGTAGCAAAAAAAACGGACACGGTAAAGAAAATAACCTTAGAAATCTTCAGTTAACCAAACATTTGATTAAAATTATTTTGGTGGTATAGTTTTTCTCCAAAGGACAAATTTGTTAGGTAATAGCAGAATCCTTATGACGTTGATATTCTTTAATTTGGTTAGACTCTGTCTTTCGTAAACCACTGCTCCGTTTTGTAGGTAGATGATATTTAGGCAAGCAACAAGATCCAACCTAGTTCTTGTTACACGTAAAGGTTCGAGCAAATTTAAAACTGGCGAAATAGAATTTCATCGGTTCGTTTTGCCGACACTGGATATTTTAGTACTGGGGATAATGAACCGGAAGTGCCTTAAGCAAGCCACTTTGATAATAATATGAAAATCAATACGGCCCGTGAACGTATAGCAGTTATTATTTTACTAATTGAGTTGTAGGTTGAGCGCGTTGGCTATGAGCCAGCTAGCAGGATTTTCACTTCATCTGGATTATAGTGCCGTTGTATTATGCCCGTATTGATTTCAGATTATTGATATACTTTGATGTATGGATTGGGGTTTCAGTCCGCTGCCAAGATTGAGATCGTGTTCGCTTTTCTTGGAATGTGTTGTGGGTAAAACTGGAATTATTTTTGGCGTGGTTTCGGGCGAAAATAAAATTAAATTGCTAATTTGTTTTGATAGCAAAAATTAGTATTTTATTTGAATAATTAAAGTCACAGACGAGTTTTCGTGTAAAGATCGACTTATCGTACAACTTTAGTTCTGTTTTAGTTTCAAGATCAGCATTATTTTTTACATTTTCTACTTTACCATCTGTCAATATAAGTAACAAAATTAACTAATATTCGTACAAATCGGCCATCGGTCACGGGACACCAACTTCAGTATCACTTTGATCTACTTCAGAGATACAATCATGAGCAACTTTTCGCGGTGATCCATCATAACTTGCGCTATAACGAACGCAACTCGCAAAAACACATTGAGGAAAAATATGAAAGTAAAATACACCAATTATGGTAGCAATGAAATTGTATTTCTCCCCCCATTGTGTGTGGCAATCGGTAACGACGTCCCGTTGTAGTGTCGGTGTCAGACGATCGCGACTAATTGCTGGCGTCAAGCCATCGGATCGCGAATAGTTTCTGGATTTTTGTTATATTGTGTAACATTGCATAAGCACTTCGATTTGTCGCGAGTGGACTTTTAATTGACGTGCTTTTGTTTCGGTGATTTTTGCTCTATTAATTGGGAGTATCGGCCACTCCTGTGTAGTGTGTATATTGATATTTTTAGTTATTTGTAGGTCGTGAGAATTATGTCAAGTTCTAACTCGGGGTTACAACTATATTTTACATTTGGTCTGCGGTGATAGCTATGTGGGCGACGGGAGTATGCTACCGCGAGCAAAAGCAAGCTACAGATAAAAACACACAGTCTCTCTCTCTCTCTCTTCAGCCACAGGAAGTCCACTGCTGAACATAGGCCTACCCCAAGGATCTCCACATTAACCAGTTGGAAGCGGCCTGCATCCAAAAAACGCTCGCCCCTCCTGCAAATTTGATTTGAAACTGACTGCGCTCCCAAATCCAATTTTTTCTTGGTACTGCCCAGAGCCTTCGGCCTGGTGGCCTTGCTGCTCTCCACTAGGTCCTAATTATTATTTAAGAGCCCTATATATGTATAGATACATAGGTATTGAATCGTTATCAAGCGTGGTATATTACCAGGTCCATTTCGAGAATACTATGCTCTTTCCTCTTCTACTACAAGAATTCTTCAAGATCCTACAACAATGTTTGAATAAAAACAATTTTCAACATCATTAAATTTTGAGGTTAAGTGTAAGTAGCTACGGAAGAAATTCATCAGTCATGCTACAATTTAATTTTGAAGAAGATACGTTCCACATACCTGCCACAGAGTGTTCTTTACGACGTCTCGTTGCTAACTTTTGATAGCTGGTATAAACGTTACGACGCCATTTCACGCGGTGAGGCTCAACAAAATGGCGGACGGTGAGTGCGCTGTTCTTCCCGCGCTCTTCTTAGCTTATAAGCGATGTAATTTTACCATTTTAACGATAATGTTTGTAAGGTTTCCGTTAATATTTTACGATGGCCTGTTTATGGGTTGTTATTGCGCTTTTTGACTGGACAATGGGCGATAGTTGCGGACATACGGCCGCGTCGTAAAGAGGTTATGTGGAGATACAAAAGATGTTGCCATAGGGAAAAATGTTGGAATACTCGTCGTTATGAGGAAGTGTTTATTGTGTTTTGGATTCAATGCGGCAATTTGGATGGTGTTTTTGTCAGGTTTATCTGTTATGTATTTTTTATACAATTCTTCGAATACGCTTCCATAATAAAAGGTCTGTTCATGTGTTATCAGTCTTTAACAATGAATGGGAAACATAGTCGAGGGTTGGCAGACGAAGCTTAGTTGTATGTTTGCCTTAAATTAAGGTCCTGTTCCACCAGACCGCTCACCTTCAATAAATAATCCTAATTATATTTCCCAATTAACACTTCTTAGTGCTTATTAATGGCGATACTAAAAAACAATAGCTGGAGCGTCTAACGGCTAATCCATTGACGATAACCTAATCCCGCCCCTCGTATCCGGTAGCTGCCCGTAATCGGGAATTTGCCGAAGACTCATTAAATGAGAACAAAAAGGTACGGGATTAGAGGATATTTAAAATATTCATGAAAATTATTGTAATAAGGCTCAACTCAGCTTTGAGGGGATCCTTAATTGCATACTGTTTTTTGGATTTTGAATTTAAGTGATTTGCCGGTTTGTTATGGGTGGTGGTAATATTGGATTTATGGCTATAGCCGTTTGGTTATCAGGGGTAATGAAGTGACTTACCCGGGCCAGAATTTTAAACGATGACCTTCTAATTTAGAAGGATTTTGAAAGCTTTTGTGGTGGGGTATATTTCATTCCACGTGGAATGTTTCATTAGGGCATTTAGGAATTGAAGTGATGCTTAAGATATTAGAGACACAAAATACATAATTATTTAGCGGAGACACAATATGGGTGCTTTTTCAATTCTATCATTAAAACACGCTTGTGAAAGTTTGTGAAAATGGATGGATTTGTTGTTCTTTAATTGCGATAGATCTATATATAGATCTCCACACTGGTACAAATGGTTGTGTGAACCATAAGTATTTCTCTCGGGCCTGGGTGTTTGTGAGACCGAAGTCTCTCGTGACTTCTGATACCCACGACACAAGGCTTAATTAATCTTATTGTCGAAAAATAAAATGTATATGATGTGGAGTGGAAGCAAAAAAAAAACTGGACCCATGCAAGGCTGGGACGGGCCGCTAGTGAGCTATATTTTACTAAACCAAGCCGAGCCGGGTGACTAATATTATACAAAAAGTTTTCAAACCAACTATCCATTGAAATTACCTTGTTCCATAAATCCATTCATCTGGCTATAAATAAGCACGAGCTCAAAAGACTTACAACTGTTAAATGTAAAAGGGATGTTCTGCGATACAATTTTCCAAAACTCGTCCCGCTAATTCATATTTCATCCGTGAACATCCGAGCGGCACCGGAATTACCCGAACGCCGGCTAGAACCGGTTAGAACTGGACAATGCGAGGCGTTATAATGAGTTTCCAAACCCCCCCGCAGGGCCTAAGGGGGGAGGAAATGAAATATTCAACTTTCGATATTTACACTCGAAAGTCTGTTTTAAATACGGTACAACTTCGCTTTTTGTTAACTTTTGTATGTACACTGTCCATTGTTCTGGTAATATTATGGCTATTTCATCTATTGGCATGTGGGGTATTTTTATTATAGTATATGAGTGTGTGACTGCCTCGGTGGCGCAATTGTACAGTGATGCAAAGTTAGGGACTCGAGCTCGAATCCCGGGTCGGGCAGTGATATTGGGTTTTTCTAAACATTATCAGACCGGAGTCAGGAATTTGTGCCCGATATGGCGATAGGCTTGCCCTTTATCATATCGTGCGACAAAAAATATAAAGCGAAACGTGGGTGTCCTCTGAATTGAGACGATTATTATCCTGAGATACACAAAGTACAATGCTCGATTTAGAATTCGGTCCCTGGAGCTCACGGCTCACAGACCACACATGACACCAGCGGATCATTGGAGCAACAAACTTTTTTACTCTTGAAAATAAACTTCTCGACATTTCAGCTACAATTCATTCTTAAAACCCGCTATACAGATAAATTCACTAAATAATAGCTAAAAACATACCTAATTACACATCATAGTCTTCTGAATTCAAGACTAATTCATAAATGCCTTTGCAAATTAATTCCCTTGCACCTCGCACGGAGCGCGAGTAAGACGTGTACGTGCCAGTGTGATTGGCACCGGCAACTCTATGAGCTTAATCGGGGATTACCTCGTCGCCATTCCTTTATGGGATGAGTCCTGCAAATTATACCATTGTGGGGCTATTGAGCATGTAAGGGGTATTATACGTTTGTTTGAATTTTCTGCTTGATTTGAGTTGGCTGTTTTAATTTTGTTGGTTTATTTATATTGACAGGGTTGATATAAAAGATTTTTGTATTAATCTCATTTTATTTTTCTTAGACTTTTTATTCTCTTCGTGATAATACTTTTACGAAGAAAAGATAAGACTTATTGACTAAACAAAACAATGGGACAACCCAAAAGTCTAACTATTTTGCGAGAGAACATTCCTACTGTTTCGTTTTCTAACCAATTCGTATAGTATCTCAGACTGGATACAGAACTCGGTACCTTTATTATAGAAAATCATTAAAATATCAACCGCTACATCAATTGCTTCTTTACAAAACGCAGCTAACTTCTTAAAGTTATTATAAATAATAAATAAATACGCCCAACCGTCACGTATATACTTCGGACCCCACACTAAAACCGAGTCTTGTGTCATGGATATCAGGAGCTACGAGAGACATTTCGGTCTGACAAACACCCAGAATCGAAACAAATACTTGTGGTTCACACAAACAGTTATTTCTATGCGGGGATCAAACCCGCGGCCTCTCGTTTCACAGCCGACGTCCAAGCAACTGCGCCGCGAAGGCTGTCCATATACATATAATATATGTATATATATATATATTTAATGTAATATTATATATTTTTATTGGAATGTATCAATCACTCAATAAGCTTTTAAAATATCGCCGTGGAAAGAGAATCAACCGGACCGCTTCCCGCGGATCCGAGGGTAAGGGGGGAGAGAACAGAAGGGGAAGGGGGAGGAGAATTAATATCCGTTGTTTGTTTATTCGATGACTCTATATCCGCTGGCGGCTGATCGACAAGCGGTGTTATTAATTCGTATTTGTTGTAACACTGCTGCCGACACCGGCCTTTCCGGGCACGGCCGTTTAATCCAAAGAATTAATACATCTTGTGAAAATATTTTTGTATAATATTGTCGTATTTGTGTCGGTTAATTGTTGGTTGGTTGCTTTATGAAGGAAAATATTATGGGGAACCATGAATATGTTTAGAAACTAGTATAATAGCAAATTCTCATGGATTTATTGCCATGTCGACCTGTCGCGTACAGTAAAGTCTGCGATTTTCATAGACCTGAAGGAAAAGACCTAAAAGGTTGACGTCGGAAAAAGCAGTAGTCAATTAGATTCGAACATTGTTAGCGAAATAAGATTGCGACATGGTTTTACGATTTCTTTAATGCAGAAGCTGATCTTAGATGCAAAACAGAAATTCTACATAATCATACACCTTTTTTTTATTGTATCAGCCCATATACGACCCACTGCAGGGCACGGGCCTCCTCTACAATCGAGAGTACGATTGAGAGTGGTTAGGCCATATAGTCCACCACGCTGGCCTAGTGCGGGTTGGCACCTTAATAAAGCCATATTAAAAATCAATTACACACAAACATCCCGATTGTATATTCTAAAACGGGTTGCGAAATACTAACCCGGGTAAATAAATGCGAAGTGGGAAATTAATTTCGTAACTTATTTGAAAGCCTTAATTATTGTACGAGTAAATTTCACCGGGCCAAATGAATGGCGTGGCCCGGGCATGGTTTTTGGTTAAAATGCATTAGTGCGTGTTTTATATTAGGGATACGTGGGTATACGAGAAGGCTGCGATTTCTGTTTAGAGTAAATGAGTTTGTTTCAATTGAATTTTATGTAATTGATGTTATATTTAGACGGGCTACGTCTGATTTAGGTACTTGTAATTAGTGTCCGACTGAAACTAGTTTTTCAGCCGAAACCGAAACCGAAATTTATTTGAAATTACGATTATTTACTAAAATTCACTATTTCTTTTACATTTATTTAATAAATTTATTTAGTTTATGTAAAAAAGAAACAGTGAATTTTGGTAAAAAATCGTAATTTTAAATCATTTTAATAGGTTTCGGTTTCGATTTCGGTTTCGGCTGAAAAACTAGTTTCGTTCGGACATTACTTGTAATGTTGTATAAAGCGGGTTTGTAGTGTGTGCCGATCTCAAGCGCGAATTCATCATGAGAACAGACAGACGTTTGAAGAAACTAGAGTACAAGTTTCGATAGCCTCCGTGGCGTAGTTGGTTAGACGCCGACTGTGAAACGAGAGGCCGCGGGTTCGATCCCCGCACCAACACGAATGTTTGTGTGGCCCACAAATATTTGTGTTGGGTCTGGGTGTTTGTGAGATCGAAAAGTCTCTCGTATTTTCTGATACCCACGACACAAGACTTAATTGATCTTAATGTGGGGTCAGAGCTATGTATGTGGCTGTTGGGTATATTTATTTATTTATAAGTAGTTTTGGCTGAAAATGAAGAAGACCACAAACTTTCCTCACAGTAGACAGCTTCCGTGGCGCAGTTGTTTGCTCACCGGCTGTGAAACGAGAGGCTGCGGGTTCGATGTCCGCACCGAGACAAATGTTTATGTAAACCATAAGTATTTGTTTCGGGTCTTGTTTGTAAGACCGAAAAGTCTCTCGTAGTTCTGGATATCCACGACATAAGACTCGATTTTAGTGTGGGGTCAGGACTATGTATGTGACTGTTGGATTTTTAGTTTATTTATTTATCGCAACGCAAGCATTGAACACTCAGTTCTACAATTTAAATCTAATTTCATACTCACTACTCCACAGACCCTCATAAAATATACAAAATTTTATAACAAAATAGTTAAATGATTTACTTTAAAATTGCGCAATATTTTTTAATCACGAGCAAATCCCGCTTGCTTCCAAATTCGCTGTAAAACATTAACTCAGCCATATTCTATGTCTCAATAAAATTGAAATTAATCGTTTTATCTACTGACCAGCGCGTTTCGGTTTACGTGCAGATTACATATGAGTTTAAATCGTACATTTTAATGCTTCGTATGCTGCGAAATCCTTTAATAAATGTATCTGGCTTGGCTTACGCTGTTTATAGTTTTGTGTGTATTTAAATTTTGATAAAAGACGGTGTAGAAGAATAAGTTATAATGTATATAGTCTGTCTGGCAAATACTTAGTTTGAATCTGGGTGTAAGACCGGCTAGTAGTTTTTGATACTCGTGACATAATACTTGGTTTTACTCTGGGGTTAGACTTATGTGTATGTACGACTGTTGGGTGTATTTATTTAATTGCAAATGCCATCAATAATATGAAAACGATAACTTTATTATAACATTTATAACCCGCACTAGGCCAGCGTGGTGGACTATATGGCCTAACTCCTCTTAATTGTACTCGCGATCGTAGAAGAGGCTTGTGCCCTGCAGTAGGACGTTTATGGCCTGATACAGAATATATGCAGAAGATCACGTTTGTATCACATAAGGAATATTCAGAGATGCTACTAACGCCACCTATAGTTATTCGAGCCTACTTCAACAGAACCGAAAACCACTCTATCGCTATACTGGGCATTAATTTTATTCCATTTTCCAAAGTATTAAAACTAGATAGAATTTACATATACACACATCCATCACATCTATGCGACTCTAGACCAATCAGACAGATATAACTATTATTTTTATATAAAATCAGTAATACACCGAGTGCGGACTATATGGCCTAGCCCCTCTCAATCGTACTCTCGATTGTAGTGGAGTCCCCCTGCAGTAGGACGTATATGGGCTGATACAGTACAGTACAATATACCGAGAGCTAAAGTCTTGCGCCGTGTGTGTTACCCGCGCGGTGGTCCGGTCGCCGAGCGCCCGGGGCGGACAATCTCAGCGTTGGCTTAGCCCAGTTCCGCCTCAAATGCATCACACGCGCCATATAGGCTACGAGGCTGGAATGTGGTGCTGTACACGTACGCCGCTTTAAGAGAAATGTTACTTAAAAGTATTCATTTAGAAAAGAAAGAAAAATAGTAAAGTGGTTTTATTACGTAGGTGATAAAATACTTTTAGTTCAGAAAAAATGTGTATTACATCATTTTCCTGAAATAATGAGGCGCAAATTATTAAAAAAAAATTTTGGAAGAACCGCTTGAGTCAAAATATGGCAAAGAAAGGCATATGTGATATATTTAGATATACTAATAATAAATAAAAAACATAACTGTTTTATGTTAAGATATAATTTTTAGAATCCCATCCATAGATAAAACTAAAAAATTGAATTTAAACAATCAACCTCTAACACACAAAACGAACAATTATTTAATGACCTTTCCATTAAAACAACTCCACAAAATCCCCTAAACCAACCCCCACATAATTACGGAATCAATTCCACGTCCGAAGTAGGATTGTGTCTATCCCAAGCCGGTATGGAAAGCTGATCGCGCTGGCTTGCAGCCAGGCCGTATTACGTGTCGTGTACGTGCCGGTGCCGTCGCTGACACGTACGAAACCGTTTCAAGTTTCCACACAGTCATAAATAGCCTATTGGAAACTGTTCTTTTTTGTATGGCATTGTTTTTGCCAAATCGACGTTGTTGGTGCCAATTGATGGTTGGTTGGGAGATGGTTAATATGTTGCATGTATTGAATGGCAATTTAAGTATTGAAATATGATGTTGTTATCAACTCTTGTTTTTTACTAATTAATTTCGACATACATCCATATATATAAATATCACGCCTTTTTCCCAGAATAGGTAGGTGGAGGTGCCACCAGGACACCCACGTTTCGCCTTATGTGTTCCGTCCCATGATGTGATAGGGGGCGAACCTATCGCCATATCGGGCACAAATTCCTGACTCCGGGCTGATAATGAATAGAAACACCCAATATCACCGCCCGATCCAGGACTCGAACCCGAGACCTTAGTCCGGCCTTAGCCGGCGTCTAACCAACTGCGCCACGGAGGCTGTTGAAAATTGTCGCTGCTTGATGTCAATTTTATTGTGGCATGATCGATTTCAACTGATAAAAGTTGCTCTAATAGGTGAAATATAAAACTGTTAGCGCATAAAACAAAAGTTATCTATGCCTGCGTTTTGAATTCGTCGTAATTTAAAATCATTTTTTCTTTCTATTTTTATAAGAGCGCGACGAGCTATAAAATAAAACATTTTATGTATCAAGAAAAAGTTAAAGGGACATGTTAAATAAATAATCATCTTTCAACGTAAACAATGTGTTACAAATCGCATTGTAAATAAAATACACAAATTAACTCCAACCTCGAGCTCTCAAGTCGTGTCCAACTGTCTGTAACACTTACCAGCCCTTAAATCCAAGACGTCATAAAGGGCGCATCTTTCAAAAAACTTCAAAATTAACTTTAGCAAAATGAAGTGGGCCTATAAAGTTGGGGTAATGTACCGAACTCGTTGCGGCGATGCGCGCCGGGGGAAATCACCCGATAGAGGGAGCCACTTGTACTGATACGCTCCTGTAAATACTCTAGCTTAATTGTTTTGGCTATCTGAATTGTAATTTTGTGTTAATGTGCGAATGTTAAATCATTGTTTGGTGGCATTGGAAATATCAGTAAATAAATTGTGTGAAAATGAGTTGTATCAACTGAAAATGTCCTAAGGATTCCCCTGTCTAACATAAAATCCTTTTGACTATCCTGATCCCGAAGCTATGTTAGTATGGTGCAATATTTGTCATCCGTTTTTGAGATTGATTTGGCCTTTAACTTGATAGACGACGAATTGCTGATATGACCCTTTAGGGAGTATACGTTCTAGTTAACCACAATTAAGTGTAATTGTACGCATTTAAGTGCGAGGTAGACACCACATACATATATACATATGTACACGGTGGCCGCGGGTTCAAATCCCAGGGCACATCTCTGACTTTTCGGAGTCTTGTGTGTATTGATATTCAATCATCACGCCCTATAACGGTGAAGTAAAACATAATGAGAAAACCCGCACACCATAGCGATTTGTAATAATTACTATGGTATGTAAAGTCCGCTAAACCGCACTAGGCCATCTTAGTGGACTATATGGCCTAACCACTCTCAATCGTATTTTCGATTGTCGAGGAGGCTCGTGCCCTGCAGTGGGACGTATACATATACGGCATATCAGCACATGCTGATATAGTTACCTCGATTGCCTAATGCGCTTGGTAGACATAAAATATATTTTAAATTCTCGTGGGAAACTCTCATATATGATGGTTTCCTCATGTTATTTCTTTATCTATTAAAACAAGTGACGGTCAAATAGGGATACACACAATTAAATCACTCCCTTAGCGATCTATCCTTATAAACAAGATTTGAGAGTTTATAAATACCAACAATCAAAGACGGGAGAACAAAACCCGCTCCCCTCAGCTCAGTTCTCATGCATCCCGTCAGAATCGCGATGTACGACGTACATTGAGGGGTTACTAAGTGATTTCCCTGGAGCACGCAAACGATTACGTCAAGCGAAACGGGAATAATTTTTATCATCTACTCAAGGATATGTTTTGGCTTTCGGTTAAATTGGCCGATAACGCAGCGCCATTTCGAGGCAATTGCTGTTTAAAGAGACCGTTGAAGCCATAAGTGGGTTTTGGGGGCTATAAAACTGAATTGGGGGTAATGATAATAATTTTGTCTGTATGTCTTAATGCATGAGTTTCCGCTTGGGATAAGATTTTTTTATGTATATTGATAAAATGGGTATTTAAATATAAAATATACAATCATAATGTTAAATGTAATGTGATGTATGTTACTTATTTACATAAAAATACGAAAAATAGTATTTCGATTGAACAAAGGCTTGTGAATTTCTAGTGAATTTAAAAATAAAATGCAGTACAACACTATCGAAATAAAATGGATAAAACTTTATGTAATCAAATAGTTTAGTTTTTTTTGTTGGAAAAAGGATTTTCATTTATTTTTTAAATTAAACTCTTCTATGTAAAACCGCACGTGTGAATTTTAAATAAAAATCTGAATTTAGTACTGACACCAGTACAAATAAAAAAAAAACTATTTAATCCGTGAACGTGCTCACCTCATAATTACTAGTAGTGGAACACTTACAAATGCCGAGAAAACACACAACCGGCTTATCCCTAATTCTAGTGGAGGGTAAAGTTTAATTTAACCCCGGATGGCCGGCCAATGAATTGGCTTGTCTCGCGTGAGGTGGGGGCTCACTGTCAGCGATTAATTTAGCTCCAAATTAATCCATTTTAAAAGTTTAGAGCTGGCGAAATTTCGCTTTGAGTTGTGCGGTGTCGTTTAGAAGTCACTATAATGTAATATAACTGCTTAACAATAGATTTCATTGTTTAAAATAGATATTACGCGGAATGAATTGATATATTTTGCAGTTTGTGATTTTGCTACTGGTAAGTGTAGGTTGGAAGCACTTATAGAGGAGTTAAAGAAATGTTATGTGTAAAGTTTTGGACTCAATATGTAGACATTTTGCATGACATTAGTTTGAAAAATGAGGAATGACTGAGCGGTAAATAATTCGCGGCGTATAAACAACACTCATAATATACCCGGATTGTAAATAATTTGTCTGTCATTATGTGTTATCTAAATAAGTTAATGGAAAGACTAGGAGCGACAGATATGGATTGTTGATCCACCCTATAAATATCTGACAATTTTTTTTAGGATAAACCAGCTTTCAGTTGTGCCGAATCGCCCCTTCATAAGATCATACTTTATTATTTTTTGAGATACTAAATACACGCTTTGTACCAATTTGCAATTTGTCTGCATCATTTTGATGGAAATTTATATATTATAGGTAGTCACAAAAATGTTGATTACCAGTCTTTTATCTCTTACTCTATGATTAAATATTTTATCTTTTCAGAAAATCAATATTCCAATCTTCATTCTTTATTTGCTCCAAAATAGCTTCTCATTTCGTCACAATTTTTCACACCAAAGGCATCGTACAAAAAGGTTTATTATTTTAATTCGCCACCATAACAACAAATCAGCGAAGGGAGTCAAATATAATTTGAAAGAGTGCCAGCTAATTCCAGGGATTATTACATTCCCGGGGCGGCCGGGACGCACCTCCGATCATCCCTATTGATGCAGGAAATGACGATTAGCCCCACGGGATGCAAGTGTTTGATGTCGCCGGCGGATATTAATCTTCTTTGAATTTGGAACGGTTTTTTTTTTGTATTCGAGTTTTGGGGATATTTGATGTTTCGTCGGTGTAGTGCGGTTGGTTTTGATAGGTCATTATGAAATGGAAGACTATTGCTTTGATCTTATATTGAAAGTGTTGTTTGATGATAAAATTGTATTTGTTTTGGATCTGTGTATTGTAAAAGTAAACTGATTTTGTTCGCTTTATTAGTGTATATTTTCTGTGGACTTAGGTCTACAAGAGATTCTTCATACTTCGGTTAGAGACCACACTTAATGTATTGTCGGTTTGTTAAATATCATATATTAATATATTAATCACTCTCAATCGTACTCTCGATTGTAGAGGAGGCCCATGCCCTGCAGTGGGTCGTATATGGGCTGATACAATACAATACAATAAATATCATATGAATTGTTTTGAACTAGATTTATGCCCTGACGACGCCGGCATACCTATCTTAATTTATAAGGTGAAAATAAGCTTGGCGAAGTATGACAGACAATAGTAACACCTTACACACACACACATGAGCGTATGTAAAAGGTTTTGGAAGGCACTTTCTGATATTGATATCATAAGACAATTTTTATAATGCGAGGACGACATTACGTCTCTTGGTTGTATTACATATATACATAAACTCACGCCTTATTCCCAAAAGGGGTAGGCAGAAGTGCTGTTGGGACACCCATATCTCGCCTTCTATGTTCCGTCCTACGATGTGGGGGTGAGCCTATCGCCATACCAGGCACCAATTCCTGATTCCGAGGTGATCATGAATAGAAAAATCCAATATCACATTGCCCGATCCGGGATTCGAACTCTGACCTTAGCTTTGTAATCGTTCCGTAGTACAACAACAGCACTGAGGTATTATTAATGCGATTTAATCACAGATCCTGAACTAAAATATCACAACAGAAATCTTGCAGATAGTTTCCACATTTCTTCAACTTCACATACAATCACAAATTTTATAATATTTCACCAAACAAGTATTTTCTCCATATTACCCTGTTCAATAAAGTCCATATTTTTTACTCAATTGTTCTCAATTGATCGTTACCGTACAACTTTGACAATGAGTGGGGTACTACGGTTCTTTCCGTGCTGTGAGCGATTAAGTTGGGTAATAGCTGTTTGCATACCATGCACGCGAGTGTAGTTAGCGTCTTTTAGCAGTTTACGTCTGTTTTGTAGGATTGTTAGACTTTTAGAATATCGGAGATTTTCCCGCCCTCACACCCACCACTGCAACTCCTGTAAGCCAGGATCAACAGTGGCACGCATTGTAATGACACTGAGCATTGAAGCTCCGCGAGTCTTCGGGAATGCCTAACTTGGCTTTAACCCGCAACAAAATCAATCATAAAGTTAAATTAATAGGAGTCCTAAATAAATTATTGCCCACTTTACACTTTACAGACTTGAGTATATTGGATAGTTAGAAGTGAGGTTTGGATTGAGGAAATCAATCAAATGTTGTACCTCTGTGAGTTTTGGGGTTTGAATGTGGCAGCGCCACTCTGTACTTGTTTTTGATGATTGTAGGAATGGACCGAGTCACTCGGGACGGTACGGCTGTGCGTTATATTCCGTGAGTGAGATTGCCAGTACCTTTCATGCTCGCGTCTTGTGCTGTCTATTCGGGCTAGTAATCACTTGTCATTTGAAACCTTTGCTCGTATATCAATCTAATTCAATTAAGAATAGCCCTATTAAAATACTTCTCTACTGTACTGTGTCAACCCATACACGTCCCACTGCAGCGCACGAACTTCTTCTACAATTGAAAGTTCGATCGAGAGGGGTTAGTCCACCGCGTTGGCCTAGTGCCGTTTGGCGGACTTACATACCATTAACACTTCGCTATGGTATGCAGGTTTCCTCATGATGTTTTCCTTCACCAATATAATGCGTGGTGATTGGCTATCAATACGGACATGACTCCGAAAAGTCAGAGGTGTGCGCTGGGATTTGAACCCGCTTTCAGATATATTGGCAGCCGCGTCTGGTCCGTTACCAACAGGCCACCACGCACTTTATACGCGCAAGATAATTATAATAACCTGTTAATATAAAAATATACAACAAGACTCTCACACTAAACCCACGAAGTCTCAATACAAACATCACTCGGTGCGAAAGGACGGTAAATTTTGTTTTGAATGATAATATATAAAAGCACAAACAATCGGAAGATCCGCGGGGGCGCGGGGCGAAGGGGGTGTTTACTCAAGTAATGGATGCTATCGTAGGAAAATAAAACAAACGCGATGAGTTCATAAATATGTTGGTTGGTAAATATGATTGATAGGAACATCTACGTGGTAGGTTAGAGCGGTTGTGGAATGCAGCTTCGGTAAATACTGAAATATAATAGCATTATTCTATGATAAGTTTAAATATTATATGGTAGAGCTTTATTACTGGTCTATGTAATGGTTATTAAAAGTGTTTTAAAGAGTACTGGACATAATGAGACTTAACATCTTTCAGCTGTCACTCAAGAGCACCCTTTTTTCAGAATTTAAAATACCACAATTTAAAGTAGTCAATTAACAGAACCCATAAAATTACCCTGAAAGTGCATCTCAACCCATAATGAATAAGCTTATCGTAGCTTTAAACTGAGCTCTACATTCAAGTTTCCCTATCAGCGAAAAGCTAAACAGGCCCCAATGGAATAGCTGATACAGCTCGAAGCTAAAAATACGCGCAACAATTTGCCGACGCGACTCAAAGCTGCTGTACAAAGTTATGCTAACGTGAGGCTCTGTGAAGCTTACATTATCTTAAGGGGCTTAACTGTGGTCTCGATGCAAATGCTGTGCTGTATTACTGAATGTTTGTCTGAGTTTCAGCTTGTGCTGTGGACTCGCCGATGAGTTACTGGTATTGAAAGCGCTGTGTTAGATTTATTGATGGTAGTTTTTTTTTTTTTTTTGTAGATTTTTGCCCGGTTGACCTATGGGTGTGTAATAAATAAATACATCCAAAAGTCACATACATAGTCCTGACCCCACACTAAGATCGAGTCTTGTGTCGTGGGAATCAGAAACTTTTTTTGGTCTCACGAACACCCAGACCCGAAACAAATACTTATGGTTCACACAAACATTTGTTTCGGTGCGGGTATCGAACACGAGGCCTTTTGTTTTAAGGCTGGCGTCTCACCAACTGCGTTACGGAGGTTGTAAACTCTGAGAATGGAACAATAGTTATGTTAGGCATTATGCTATGTTTAGTTTATGCTCGTTTGCCGGACCTATACAATAAAAAGCCAATTAATAACCAATGTTGAGGTTTTTAAAAGCGTGGAACGTTTGTTTATTACTTGGGAGAAAAAATTGAAAATAAACATAAATAACAATCTAAACAGACACTGATATGTTGGTGTAAGCACTGTTGTTTTTCTAACTACAAATAAATAATTACTAACGATGTTTTCTGTATGTTGAGCAAGGACGGTTGTGTATAGAACAGATCTCTTTGTACAGTTGGAATGGGATGACAGGGATTTTTGTTGTGCGTCATATTTATAGGAGTTTTGGGAGATGGGAGTTTTGTAAGGATATTTAGGGTAGTAAAATTTCGTATAAAATCTTACATTATGACTGTGCAGTCAGTAAATATTTTTTGTTGCATATTCGATTATTATAAAGATTTTGTTTACATTTTAAAGACTAATTAGTAATTCTCAAAGGGTGTATGACGATTCGAATTACCATTTATTTCGAATTTAAAGACTTCCAATAAATCCCCGATCTACAAATTTAATTTAAACCCTCTTAGACTCACATCTAGTGCTCTGCCATCAGACATCAAAACGTTAATTAGAAAAATCGTCGCGATTCCTTCGTATTTACTTGTTTTATTGAAAGAGCCAGCATTATCCGATTACGCGACAACTTGTTCAGACTGCATCTTATATAGTCGGTAAATAAATAAGTAACTTGATATTCAAAGTTTGCACCTGCCACTGAAAGACCTGCAGGTTCATTGAGCGTGAAGATTTCTCGAAACTTTTTAATAAGACGCTTCAAGAAAACATTGTTAAAGTTAACTATCTATTTGAAATATTGTCTGTCGTAAACCATCACGACTCCGCGTTATGAGAGCGAATTTAATTTTCGAGATACCTTTAATGGTTCGGTGTAAAAATATAATAAAATTTTAGTTGCCATTTTGATGCGCTGTGATTCAGCGAAATGTTGTTTTGTAGTTTGTGAGATGTTTTGTTACCAGTTTAGTTGTAATTTTTTCTTTGTTACAATTAAAAATGTGGAGACGTAATTAGAATAATAAATACTTCAAAGCAAATGAAAGTCGGATTTTTAAATAGAAATGTTAATGTTATTATATTTATTGTAATAAATTGTAAAGACTGGTTTGTTGCTATTTCCTTTTTTTTCTAAATAAGTTATTACAAATGTAAATAAAACACAACAGTTATAATTAATTAGTTGCAATTCAAATGTAAATTACTTAAAAAAAATAGCATTGAATACTTTACATATAGGTATTTTTTTATTATATTTTTTATGTACAGGTATAACACAAATGCGTAGACATATGATTCCACAGCCGCTGAGGCGCCGATTGTTAGATGCCTGCTGCCAAATGAGAGGCCGCAATTTCGATAATACCGAGACAACTATTTGTATGGCTCACAAATGTTTGTTTCGGCTCTAGGTGTTTGTCAGCCCGATTTGATCTTAATTTAGATTTGAATTATATTTTTGACTATTGGATGTATTTATATTACTTTTAAAAGTGGCCTGTTGGTAAATGGACCAGATGCGACTGCCAACATGTTCATGGTGGTCACGGGTTCAAATCCCAGGGCACACCTCTGACTTTTCGGTGTTGTGTATTGATAGTCAATCACCACGCACTACAATAGCACATACCATAGCGATTTGTAATATTTATATGGTATGTAAAGTCCGCCAACCCGCACTAGGCCAGCGTAGTGGACTATATGGCCTAACCCTTCCCAATCGTACTCTCGATTGTAAAGGAGGCTCGTGCCCTGCAGTGGGACGTATATGGGCCGATATAGTACAGTACAGTTAAACACTCGGTATTACACATAAGCACCAAAAAATAATTGCGATGATCCCAATCGAGGTCAATCTGTGCTCAGATAAAGCTCAGTGCAGTTGTTTGAGTGCAGTGCCCGCTTGCGGCCCACTCAAAGCTCCTTTGTGCTCTGTCGTACCGTAAGGACATTAATAAAGGGACGGAAGGGTTTTAGAACAACACGCCGCTCGAGCGTTTGAGAACGTTTTTGTTTCTGCGTATGGTTTTCGGATAGCTGTTTGGTGTTGTGACGGATTTTGTGTTTGATTGATCCGGTGGAGGGAGGCATGGATTATTGAAGTACGGGTGTCAGTTTATCTGAGTCAAGCTACTGACTTTTATGATGAAAAACCAATCAGTGTCCACGCAGGTGTGTTGGGGAGCAGGTTCAGCCTGTGTATAACCATTTTCAAATAAGTCGGAAGAAATGTGTCGACAAGCCAGAAATATATAGATAGAGTTAGAATTATTGGGTGTATTTATTAGTATTATTCTTTTGCTTTCTTCAACGCTTTCAATTGCTCCGTAAGCCCAAACGTGCACGTCTATCGCCTCTCGATACGCTATCTGGATATGACTGTCCCCATCAGGTGTAGTTTAGTTCATTCCCAGTAAAGGAACATTATGGTAGATTAAAAAGTACGCCTTCATCGCGGCCATTAGTATATTAGTTCGAAACATGTACCGTCACTTTGTGCCTACCGTTAGGAGTTTCATAACATATCTGTCCAACAGTCACACATATATTATAGTGACGACTTTATGTAATAAGTTACATTAAGTCGTCACTGTAATATTATTTGTGATCTTATAATAGCTAGACTCAATATAAATATCAATTTGATCATTAATAATTTGGCTTGGTGAAGGATCCGACACTTTTATTCTTGAGTTGGTATCATCTGAGCAACAGTCTGTAAAATAAAATAAATTTTATTTTTAACTATTACTGAACTACTAAAAGGTCACATATTTTGTCTATAATCCCAATAAATCAAAATATCCAGTCACTAAACACATTTCAGAACCACAGTACCGTAAAACAAATCTTCACAAGACTCATATTTCCTCAAAGGCAGAATCCAATAAATGATACAGCGTCTCATCCCGCCTGTAATGGAAGTAAGTGATACAGGTCAGCGGCCGCGCGACGTCTTAATAAAGAAATACAATATCCACCTGAGATATTCAAATAGGGAGCACCTTTAATATGTGGCGAATTGTGGGGTGAAATATTTTTGGGGGACTGAAGATTTGTTTACATATTTATGTTGCGTGGAGAGTTTTTTGTGGTTGACTCTACCTGTTTTATAATGTCTGCTGATTTTAATTTGTTTTTTTTTCTCTACTTCCATTTAAAAAGGTCGGAAAAATGCATTGGATTTTCCGGCTGCCGGTTTTGATCATTCATCATCATCATCATCCATCAGCCAAAGGAAGTCCACTGCTGAACATAGGCCTCTCCTAATGATTTCCACAGTGACATGTGTGCAGCCCGCATCCAGCGACGTCTTACGACCCTTACCAGGTCGTCTGACCACCATGATCATTACCGATGATGATTTCACTGATGTAAACTGTTTGATAAATAATAATAACCACTTTTAAATAAAAATATTTATATTTTTATTTTTTATGTTATACTTCATATATTAGTCCCATAACACCGAGAGGATTAGTTCTGTTAAACATAGGCTGATAACACACTAATAAAATTCCAAAAATAAAATTCATAACCTTCCGCAATTATCATAAAGTCGGCACAAAGTAGGCAATACTTTTGCTCTATATAGGTTCTGAGCGCCAAAGACAAGCGAATTGGCAGCGCCGGCCATGCTCGGCTGATCTCGACATTTAATCTTGCTAAAATTGCCTCGCCGGACCGCTCCCGGCGCCGAACTGTGAGATAGGCCCGCAGACATCTCGAGACGGATTTTTCCGTCCTTAATTTTAAAACGCTCCTTCCTTATTAGCATTTTCTTGGAATATAAAAGATTCTCGCGTAATATCACGTGTTAGAGTCACATTTTTTGCATTCTCTCATGGAATATTTTGTGAGTGATCTTTACGTTAATTCCCTCTTGAATGTTTTGAATATTTTCGTCACGTCAATATTGAATTGAGCAGGAATAACGAAATAAGCATTTTTGTAATTGTTTTTTGTATGTTTCTTTACGAAAACAACAATGTTTGGTAATAAATAAACATAAGAGTCTCTTTTTACACCCATTTTGGTACGATCGTAAATAAATATACTACCCAAAAAATACACAAACATTGACATTATGTAGTCACAAAAAATAAAACGCTTTTTTATCGAAACGTAACTAACTCTACCCAATTACATCACCAACACCACTTACGAGCTCAAGCGTCCTAAAAGGCACCCAGTAAATCATTCACCACAAGACCATTCGAACAAAATTAACAAAACAAGAGCATGAACGAACACTCTGCCCGTCTTCCATCTATATTTAATAAGGGCTATTCAAAAAATATATCGAATAGGGGTGTGTTCGTAGTACGGTCACGCACCCACCTCGTGTATGATGCTACATTATTGGCCTCTATAAGGCAGCCTCCATTACCTCTCAAACGTGCCCTCACTAATTCACAAGAGTTAGTAATTTGATGTACTTCGGGTAGGACACGTGTTTCTGAAGCTCTTGAACTAAGGACTGTCTTTAAGATTTTTTTATTGGACGTTTTTGTAGAATTTTCACACATTTTTTATTTTGTGATGTTACATAATGAATTACCGGAGTTAGTAACATATAATATGTAAAAATCTATGTGTAATACAACGATAAAATCAGCAATAATTGACACAATATATAGCGTATTGCGTCTTCAGTTCGTACAACAATATAAAATGATATTTAACAATATGTATTTATATGAAATAAGTTTATTAAGTTAGCGTTTTTGTTAATAGTAATTTCAGATTTTTTCATATGAAGTAAATTTTATTAATACAGTAAGATTTTTATAGATCCATTGTTCTAAATAAGTTTTCATGTTTTTGCAATACACACTCTTTATAATTCATTCAGATGGTCGGTCTCTCATATGTGAGAGGCCACCTGGGTAGATACCACCTTAATGTCTATATCCGCCGCCAAATAGCAATGTAAATGCATTGTTGTTTTCCGGTTTGAAGGACATTCTAGCCAGAGTAATTACGGGACATATTGTGACTTGACATCTTATGTCTCAGGATGGCGAGCGCAGTGGAATGCAAATTATTGCTTTGTTATTCATGGTGTTTGGTTTTGCTACTGTCCATGAGCGGTCGTATCGCTTACCATCAGGCGAATGGCATGCTCGTCGCGGCATTTAATACAATTAAAAAACATAAACATCATTGTTACTGCCTCGGTGGCGTAGTTGTACTACGGTATGATTACAAAGCTGAGGTCTCGGGTTCGAATCCTGGCTCAGGTGAAGTGATATTAGATTTTTCTATTCTTTATCAGCCCGTAGTCAGGTATTTGTGCTCGTTATGGCGATAGGCTCTCACTCTATCACTTCGTGGGACGGAACTCACAAGGCGAATCGAGGGTGTCCTGGTTGCACCTCTGCCTTCCCTTTCGGGGATAAAGGCGTGATGTTTATGTTTGTATGTATGTAATATCAAGGTATCACTGAAAATGTTTCTTCTACCCTTGAATAGTTTTCGAAAATGAAATAAATTATGTTTATTCGTATTTTTAATATTAATTTATATAATGCTGCTTATAGGTAGTGTAATATTATTCTGTTAATTTATTTAAGATTTATTTGATGTTATGGTACTTTAAATATCTTTAAAGATGACGGAAATATCAGATTTTCTAAGAAAATATGTATCTACGAAAATGTAACATTTTATAAAATCCATTATCTTTGATAGCAAACTAATTTCTGTCAATTCTGGTATATCAGTAAAATCTTAAAAATAAATAAAAAAATGAAATTCCCAGCAAAGAATGTACAAGTAACTAAAGATTAAGTTCCAGTAAGTAGCAACTCTTTCAAAGGGAAGTGAGATTGAATTATCTGTATGTACCGAATACCAAAAGGAAACGAAGATATCCAAAGGAGGCGAAAGGGAAGCGGTGTTTTTGCTTTAGAATTCCTACGCTTTACCGTTGCCAAGTTGTTGGGCAAAGCGTTTGGATTCTAAAACGAAATAACCGCCCCGCTACGGTTGCTACGGTGCTACGCCACTACGCCGCTACGGTGCTACGGGATCCTTTTAAGGTAAATGTAGTTTTTATTTTAAGTTTTGAGTATAAACGCTGTGTATAAATGTGTTTCATTGTTTTGTATTTTTAACACGGGTTTTTTAAAATATAGTTTTGTCTTATATTTTATTTGATGAACTATAATGTTACACAACTTTTGAAATGATTAGTTGTATATTCAAAAGAGAAAATAACCAAGTTTTGTATAAGTGTAGAGGAGTTCAAAGTTTGGTAACAACGATGAGCCATATGTGCCGACAAAACTCATTTGTCAAATGGTATGGCCGTTAAGCCATGTCAAGAACAAGGTTGGCGACAAAAAATAAAATACTTCAATAAGTCACACGATGATAAGGTCTTGTTGGAAAACTTCTACATTTTAACTTAATTGCTGTGAAAATTTGATTTAACTATAATAGAAAAGAGAGTTTTGAAATAGATATACAATATAAATTATGTTGGAGCTATTAAAGACATTATCTAAAAACAGGTTCATTTAAGTAAAAAAAATAACGTAGAAAAATATACAGTCAAACCACTGGGTTCATAATTAAGCAAAAAATCCTGCAAAGTCTAAAAAGAAGCTTTTATTATCATACAGAATAACGAAAGCTAATAAGCTCCTACTTAAAAATATAAGTTATGCGATGCTCTGCAGTCTACAGAGAGCAAACAAAAAAAACATTTGCTTATTTCTAAACTCTACCGTTTTTAGATAGAGATTCTGTTCGGCTCTCACGGCACATTTAAATGCATTAAGCTCTACCTGCTCCATTATGTGGGGAAAGCCACTGTTTTACGACCGGTTCGATTCCCAGCCCGGTCGCCCAGCTCGTTACGCCGACGGAGTTTACGATGTCAATTTTGGTCCCTTTTTAAATCTTTTATGGGTTTAAATAGGTTTGTTCCGGTTTATGTGTTTGATATTTGGTAAACAATTGGAGAGACTTCAGTTATTATAAAATGCTGTGTATTTTTTTCTATTATGTGATTCGTATAACTTAACGTTGATAATCTTCAGTTCCATTACTTTGCTTGATTTTGGCAGTCTTATGTGTTCCCTCACGATATTGATTTGTGTCACACCGTCAAGCTTTGGCATGGTTTGCCGGCGTACATGTTCTCTCCTTTTTTTATTGCGATAAATGGCGAGTTGAGCTTCCCATTCGCCTGATGGTAAACGATACGACCGCTCATGGACAGTAGCAAAATCAAACAACGCCTTGATTAACAAAGCAATTCTTGGTGTTTTGGACAGCATTTGCGCTTACCATCAGGAACAGTGAAGTGACTATGCTGTGCCAGAATAAATAAAAACCAAAAAATCAAGCCAATCATGGTTAGGCTAATTTAAGGGTCTTTGTTAAGCTTACAATCATTGGTGAAGCCTCATTATACAGTGAATACTTCTCTTACAGAAAGCTGACATGAATGGGGCGATTTACTGTAGTTTTTCGTTCAGTGAGTGAGATTACCGAAGACCCGATACCTTACATCCCTCCCTTTTCATATTTTTTTCTTTTTCCCCTCCTATTTTAAGAAACCGGCACCTCCTCTTTAATCGAAATATTCTAGATGTTTTACGTGGCGTATTTGCCATCCGTGAGCTTGCTCGTTTGTTAAACTTTAGATTCATTATAAAATAATTATGTTGAAACCAGGTGCATATTTTCAAGCCACTCCTGTGGTTTTAATAAAAAACATCCCATATATTTCAAATAGACATCTGAATACATATTTTATGGTGAAAATATAGCTTACACCTTGTTTTCGTAGGCTTAAAAAAAACTTAAAAAGTCGACGATAAAAACAATCTGCAAACTAAAGCGGAAACGTGCTAATGCCACATTTTGTTACTCACCGAAATTGTACTCAACCGGCATTTCCAAACCATTATTCAACGGAGGTATAACCATTTCTTTGCCTCAGTTACATAAATTTAGCTCTGTCGCCTTCAAAAAGATTTAATATATTGCATTTTCAACGTTACTTTCTTTGGAAGTACGTAACTTGGTTACGCTCCGTCTCTACACCTACTTAATTCGCTAAAACAGAGGGAAGTACGCGTAACTTTCTGGAATTTCGGCTATTTTGTGTGCTCGTTTTTGTTTTGTACGTGTTTTCGGACTTTGCGTGGATTTTTTGGGACTTTTCAGTTTGAGCATGTTTCAAAACTTATTAATATCGATTTTAGTTTAGATTACACTAAAAATCATCAAGTGAGACTGTCTTGGTACCTCCCAATTTTAATATTAAGAGGCCGGCCACGCATCTAAGATCCGAGTGTTGCAATGGTTCCCTACGGTACGTGACATCTTGTCTGAATTAATTTGTAACAGCAATCGCTCTCTAATGCGTCAATTAAACCTATTGATTATTTGCTGAACTTGTGAAAATCAGACCCGTCTTCTATAATTCGTCACGAGTCACGAGGGATATGGATATTTTACTTGGAAACGCACTGTTATTTACTTTTGCATTGTGGAGAGATGCAATACCATAAAATAACTCTTTATTGCAAACTAAATTGTGCAACTAGCAGTGTAAATGCACTGTTGTATTCCGGTTTGAAGGACATTGTAGCCAGAGTAACTAGTGGAAGTAATGAGACTTAACATCTTATGTGTCAGGATGGCGAGCGCAGTGCATTGTATAATTCATGTTTGGTTTTGCTACTCTCTATGAGCGATCGTATCACTTACCATCAGGCGAACGGCATGCTCGTCTCGCCATTCATTGCAATAAAATAAAATACAGTATTCAGCTTAACAAAAATTTGGTAATGTGTGGTTATACAATGGGCGGTCTTATCACGATATGACGTTTGATGGTTTAATCCCTGTACGAATGAAATATTTGAATAACTTTGAAATTGTAAACCTAGTCTATGTGCATGCATGTGATCTGTATTTATTAACGAATCTAGTGTGTGAGTAAATTAAAAATAGAGAGAAAATAAAATAATATTTTTTACTAAAGGGACATATAAAACGTGCTCCAATTCCTCTGTGAATTAACAGTACGTATAAAATGTAGCTTTATTACATACGTTACTAAAATTATCCCATATTTAATATTCCTTATACTTGGAAACAGGTCACACGGAGATTCCTAACTCAATTACTCATAATATAGAAGCAAATAAATATGAATAAAATATTTTCTAGTTTAAGAATATTCGTCGGATATGCGTGGTGGCCTGTTGGTAAACAGACCAGACGCAGCTGCCAATATGCTCACGATGGTCGCTGGTTGAAATCCCAGGGCACCCCTCTAACTTTTCGGAGTCATGTGTGTATTGATAGTCAATCACCACGCGCTGTAACGTCAAAGGAAAACATGGTGAGGAAATCTGCATACCGTAGCGATTTAAAAAAATCTATGGTATGAGGTCCGCCATCCCGCACTAGGCCAGCGTGATGGACTATATAGCCTAACCACTCCCAATCGTATTCTCAATTGTAGAAAAGTCTCGTGCCCTGCAGTGGGACATACATGGGCTGATACAGTACAGTGCAGTGAAGAATATTCAAAAGCGTTACGATAGTGCACAAAAAAACCTGTTGTAGGACACAAGCGTTGAGTGATGTGTTCAGGTTCAGATTGTGGATCTCCGGGCGGCGTAATTATGTGAACTAGTTCGATAATACAACCTTCTTACGCCAGCAGATGTCTATTAGAATTGCATTGTACCTACAGTGGCATAGCTATTTTCTCGTACCTGTATAAAATCAGTCTTGATCGACCTGGCATAGTTATGATACCTGGCGAGAATTTTTGGATATTATTAATCTTTAGCATTTACCATCATTGTAGTCCTCTGTCGTGCCAATATAAAAATATATATCTGAGTTCAAAAATAACATTCATAAACATACGCCTTTTTCCCAGAAAGGGTAGGTAGAGCTGCTACCAGGACACCCACGTTTCGCCTTGTCTTTTCCGTCCCACGATGTAATAGAGGGCGAGCCTAGCGCCATATTGGGCATACATTCCTGACTTCGAGCAGATAATGAATAGAAAAATCCAATATCACTTTGCCCGACCTGTGATTTGTACCCGAGACCTCATCGTAGTAATGATATGTGTACGATACACCGAGGCAGTCGAGTTAAAAATTAAGTTAAGTTAAAAACTGCATTGAGCGGTTGGCGAGGCTGTATGTAGCTTTCGTAAACTCGTTTAATAGAACGCCACGCGCCGCGCACCTTATCCCCTATAACATTATGGATTTTAATTTTAAATTTCTTCCACACTGCAGCTTCGGAGATAAATAAAATCTGGTATTACAGACTTGAAATAAACTTATAGGGATAATAAGTGTTTATCTGCGAGTGAAGACTTCTATGAATTTTAATACCGCTCTTCGTTTATTTTCTCAACTGGGTAGAATACGAAGTAAAGTTGGTGTTGCTAAGATCGTTCTTGAATTTGTTATTTGTATTTAAGAGTGATACTTGGAAGAGTGAAGAAGGCTTGGAAAATAATTTGATAATTCGTTGTTGGGGGCGGTAAGCTGTATCATAAATTGGGACGAAAATAAATTTGGCGAATTGGGAACAGTAGTGCTGCCTCTGTATACCCGTATACATAATATAGCTGCGTGTATTAATATTTACAGATTTTTATATATTTACGAATATTTTATCTAGGTTTATTTTCAATCGTAACACGTCTTTAAAATTATTGTATCTAAGTCATGCAAAAATATTTTTTAATAAATACTCCTTTCACAAAGTTCCTCCGACGATATCTACTAGCATTCGTTTGCTCCATTTATATTTCTCGTCTGATATCCGCGACGCAGCAAATCCTAGTACTAAAAGGATTTTACGTTGCAAGTATTTCGAGAGAACTCGAAGACTGAGCTCTGTGTTTTTTTTTATTTTTTATTTTTTGGATCAACTAAGTGATCTCGCCCCCTATGACATCGTGGGATGGAGGATACAGGGCGAAATGTGGGTGTCATGATGCGCCTCTGCCTACCTATCTGGAAAAAAGGCGTAAAATTATTTATGCATGGAAAACAAAGTGACAACAATACATCTATTGGTGCAGTGCAGTTCAGATAGAATAACCGACGGGAGATGATTACCTCTCGCCTGTTGAAACAATTTTGCCGGCCTGATTGTACCGCAATATATACAGGATGGGGCTGACGTGGTCAATATACGTGGGTTATTATGATATGTATTAACAGTGTACGAATATTCTATAACAGAGTAACTACTTGACATAATGAGACTTAACATCTTATGTTTAAGGATGGCGAGCGCAGTAGAATACCAAGTATTGCTTGTTATGCATGGTGTTGTTTGGTTTTGCTATCGTCCATGAGCGGTTGTATCGCTTACCATCAGGCGAATGGCATGCTCGTCTCGCCATTCATTGCAATACAAATAATCAGCAGTTCTAACTTAGTTTTTCACTACAAAAATATACTATCCTTAACCGTTCATCACTATCGATATGGATACCAATACCTCTACCCTCTATGTCTCTACCAAACCTCATAAACCCATACTCTTAAACGGTAGTAAAAACAAAATTGTAGAGTAGAACAAACAGGCGCATCGGCGCAACAGCGAGCATTGTGGCGGCCGCGTACGCCACGTAATCCCCCCAGATTGAGAGATCACGCGGCTTAGTGGGGATAAAACCAACTGATGGCGGATAACGAATATCATTTCTCAAAATACATCCGGATATATTTTGATACGGCGCCGGTTAATGTTTTTCCGTAATTTAAGGTTATGTTGGTTTTATTTTTATAAAAACTCTGCGGTGAAGCTTGAGATGAGCTTTTATTCAATGTCTGTATGGAAGAGCAAGATCAAAAGTGATCTGTGTCGTACTGACAATTACAAGAAACTTGTAGAAACGATTCTAGTCATGAAAGTTAAAGAATTTTAAATCTCTCGAAAAACTAGGTTTCTAAGGTTCTAGGGCTTGATTTACTTCCCTAGATATTCCAAAATTTTCGGGTCCCTAATGAATTTTTCTATACCTTCTCGGAGAACATCATGCACATTACAGGTGGCACCAAGTATTCCAGAAGCGCCCCTATTTCTTTCCACCTTATAGCCAGGTCTATACACTCCACTGGATTTTCTAATTGATGCATATTTGGGGTGTGGCCTACAGTTCCGAAGGTATCCCCGATAGTTTAGAGGCCAGGCGCTCTTTTGTCCGTCACGGAGTTGTCATTAGTGAGAGTATAGGAGCACGATTCAGCCGTTGTTAGCTCAGCACCTCCCCCTTTGCAGGCGACAGCAAGCGGTTTCGTTCAGTTTCAGTAATAATCTGAGGTCCACAAAACACTATGTTAATAAAAATCTGTTCCCTATAATTTCTTGGTTGTAAAAAGCACTTCTGCTTACAATATCGCTGTAGGTATAGGTGTGTCGGTATAGCTTCGTTAATATAAAAGCAAATATTTTTAATTTCATCAATGTGTATACAGCATACACATTTATTTTTTCTCATTTGTCTTCCATGTACAGACATCGATCGGATTCCAAATTTATTATATGTATAGATTTTGTTTTGTTTTTATTTTAATTTACACTTATAGGAAAACTTACAGCTTATAATAAAATAATATACGCTGAAAACATAGAAGGCCAATTACAAGTTTTCACATAAGAAAATCAAACATAAACCAAATAAAATACGACTACGAATATATAGGTATATAACGCTCAACACTTAAAATCCTATAATAGAAAGTTAGAACATTAATACTTCCCAGAAAGAAGTTAAGCTATGTTAAACAGTAAACAAGTCGTAAGCAGTTTATAAGCTGCACAAGTTGCCGACTGCTTCGGCTAAACTTTAAGCTATTATAAAATTGCAGGAGCTGCGCAATGTTAGCCGTTGCAATCGAGTTTAACTAGATTTTGCCGGTGACTGTCTGATTTTGTTGTTTGGGTGTTTTACAAGTCTGTAAAGGTTGGTAGGCTCGTTCTCTATTGTATTTTGGGACAGGAGTAATTTTAACGGTGAAGGAAAACATCGTGAGGAAACCTGCATACCGTAGCGATATTAAAGAATTTCTACGGTAGGTAAGTCCCCCGAACCCGCACTAGGCCAGCGTGGTGGACTATATGGCCTAACCACTCTCAATCGATTCTCTCGAATGTGGAGTAGGCCCGTGCCTCAGTGGGACGAATATGGGCTGATACATACATACATACAGGAGTAATTTAGATGAAATGTGTGTGTCAGTTGTAGCACCTCCACTTATGAAAATATAGGCATGAGGGTTTGTGGGCTTAGGGATTTTTTTTATTATTGCAATGGATGGCGATACGATCATGTCATTCGCCTGGTTGAAGCGATACGACCGCTCATAAAAAGTAGCAAAACCAAACACCACCATGAATTACAAAGCAATGGTTGGCATTCCACTGCGCTCGTCATCCTGAGACATAAGATGTTAAGTCTCATTATGTCCAGAAGTTACTCTTTGGCATATGTGTTATATGTTGCAATTTGTATGTCTATTGAATTAAACATATGACTGTTAAATGTTAATGGTTGTAATAATTTTATTGCCTAAAATTAAGTTAGCACGAGTAAGTTTCTTTGTTTTATTTTAATAATTGTAAATTCGCTATTCAATATATTACGCGAGTTTACCGAACTGTTATGAAGGGATGCTTATTTTAAGATTTTGAAATTAATATTCCAGCATTTTCACATAACCCTGAAAAATAATCCTCTTTAAAATTAATAAGCTTACTTGAAAATGTATTCTCAATAAACTCTTTATAATATTAAGTTTTTCCAGCACAAAATTCTAGCAAATCATACCTTAAGGATTTCCTTTAAGCCGGCCCTTAAAAACTTCCACTTTCCGCGACGTCTCACTCGACAAGACTTATTGGTAACTCATAAAAATATTTACGATCGGGTAGACGCCGCGCGATTTATTGCCGATGTGTTATTGTTGCTGAGATGTTCATTTCACCTGAAGATCGCCGGGAATCATGCTACTTGAAGAATACTACATCATTTTGTTTAGGGTATCTGTGGATTTAGTTTGGGAAGATTTTAGGTAGACTCTTGGCTTTATAATAAAGATTGCCGAAGACTGGGATGGGGGGAACTGGAAAGCGGACCCTGCCTCTGGCCAGGATACCGTCCAAGTAGAATTAGACTGGATGTAGGCCGCATCCAACAGGTCGATGTGGTGATCCTTGGGAGAGGCCTATATTCAGCAGTGGACTTCCTGTGGCTGAAGAGAGAGAGAGAGAAGTAGACTAACAATCATGCAATCAAGTGATTCAAGGGTAAATGGTAATCCTAGGACTCTTCGAAGGACAGACACCCAGACCAATCTGTTCCACAAGAAATAGATGACTCGAAAAAGGTGGCCGGTACGGATGATTAGCGTATACTTAAGAAAGAAAGCGTATGTTCAATTGGCAACATACTAACTAGGTATCTTGCTACAGCTCTACTAGTTTGCGTATCTATTAGTGGACATACTGTTCCACGGATCGAAAGAGCGGCAGAAAGGGATAGAGAATCTCATGGCTTGGGTCTAGATGGCCAACTTCTCAAAGGTTTGGCTCTGAAACTCAGCACCCGTAAACTGATATGGAATGTAACATATTCCTTCACAGACCGTACCAATACTTACCGTATCTAGCAGTAGGCCTAGCAATATCATATACGCCTATAAAAACCCTCACCAACATATCCCCATAAACATATCGAATCAAAACAAAGGCCCGGTCGTATATCAACCGCGTCGCCCCCCGTAAGTCTGTCAAACGATACAATTTTTTATATATTTCTCCAGCTTTTTGCGGTGATAAACTTGTAACGTTTCTTCCAGTTAATAATGTCTCTTTAGTTTTTTTTATGAGAATGATATACATTGAAAATGGTTCGATGTTAAATGTTCAATGAGGTGGTACATGTAGATTTTTTTTGAACAAAAAATATTGCTTTCTTCCATAATCATTAGACAAATACACATTCATGTTCTTAAATAATGTTGAAGGGGCGTAGATACTGATCAGCGCTAGTTTTCATCCACTACCTTCCTAAGATATTTATGCCCAATACCCCTTTCCTCATGATTTATCCACGAGTGGCACGTTTCGAGTTCAATAGTTCACGTTCTCACCGAACGAAACGCGACAGCTAAGCTATCGCTTCGTGTCGATTTCCTGTGAGACAGTGGTACCGCCCCGGATGAACCTGCATATTCATGCTGAGTCATGACTAATAACAGCGTGGCTCCATCACTTCCAGAAACTGACATTTCCTTGGGATTCTTGGAACCACCAGCAAAAAAAAATAATTAAATCCCATATAAGCAGAACGGTTTTGAAATGATTATTTATTGCTTCAACAATTGTTGAACATTAACTGTCATTCCGCGCTGATAAATCAGTCATTATTACGGACGTAATAAACTATTTAATGTTACGTCCACATTTATTTGTTTCGCGCTAATTAATTACAATTTTAATACACATTAATTTACTCTCATCGTTCTAGTTTATGATGTTTATGACCATATATTGTTAATAACGTGTTTTTAAATGTAATAAAATTATTATTATCATGTTAATAAAAAATGCTAACCCGCACTAGGCCAGCGTGGTGGACTATATGGCCTAACCACTCTCAATCGTACTCTCGATTGTAGAGGAGGCCCGTGCCCTGCAGTGGGACGTATATGGGCTGATACAGTAATAAAAAATACATTGTCGTTACGATTTTTTTGTTATGTAGAAGATGGTGGCATATTAATTACTTTTTAATAAATAATGACACCCAACAATACGATACCAGCTCTTTATGTCTAAGTAAAAAAGTTACGAGAGACTTTTTGGTCTTGATACATATGGAACAAATACTCGTGGGTATTGCAAAAAAAATGTCTAGGTGCGCGTGTTGAACCTGCAGACCTTCGTTTCACAGCCGACTCTGTACCAACGGCACTTCGATAGCTGTCAGAAATTACAAATATACTTTACACTATGTTCTGCACTGACTGAAGAGAGAGAAAAGGAGAGAGAGAGAGAAGAGAGAGACACACAAAGAGAGAGAGTACAATATAAATAAATAACATGAAACATTCTCCCACTAACGTCTAATTAAGTTTATAGGTCGATATAAGTGTTCGTTATTTATGTTTTCGTTTTGTGTACATTAGACTTGTTTTTTAGTTTGTAACAGCGAGATTGCCAATTATTTTCGCGAGCGTTGTGTACACCAATTACCTGTACGAACATGACCTGTTGGTTTTAGTTGCGAATTGCGGGATGTGCCTTATTTACACAAAAGAATAATATTTTTGCTATCGTGTGCTTTTATATTCGGTTTTGATTTATTTTTGTTTATTAAATTAGTTCTTTATTGTCCCACTGAGTGGCACGGGCCTCTGCCGTGATTGAGAGGGTTAAGCTGTAATTTATTACGCTAGTTTAATGCGGGTTGGTGGACACGCAACATGGATTTTTTTATAAAGATTACTATGGTATGTAGCTTTCCCCACGACATTTTATTAAGGTAAATCAGCGTTGTAATGAGGCGTTATGTAACATGTTACAAAGCGAGCATTCGTATACTCAGTACTTGAAAACTAATTTGAATATTGCATTACAAAGCCCCATTTACACGGGGAGAGTTTCTCGCCTCGAACAAACGATGATCGTAAGGATATAAAAAAGTTGCATCGTGTAAACATTTGTTAAAGCACGATAATCTATGGCGGTTAAGTCATGCGATAATCACATACAACTCTCGCCGCGAGAAACTCTCTTCGTGTAAATGGCGCTTTAAGGTGTGCACTGACTAGGGTCATGGGCCGTAATGTAACATCGCAGCGAGCCTGTTACGCTACGCCGTGTGCTAAAATCAGTGTAATTTTGATCGGTACTCGCAGCTTTGTGCTCGTTTCCAAGTACTGATTGCATCAATGCTTGCTTTGCAACTCCGGTCAGTACACACCTTTACAAATGATTTAAGAACACGGCGTAATATAACATGCTCGCTGCGAACAGTACATTACCCCTTTAGGTGTATTCTATTGATTCTAACATTCGATCACTGTCTTGGCAAGTCGCGTTGTATTTACAAAAAGCCACCATACAGTCTGTAAACACCGCTATGGTTTACTGTAGCTGTCGACTCAAAAAACAAGACTTGGGACTGTAACCATCTCACCTCAGTATAAACACTAAACGGTACTGTAATGGCGCGATAAAGCGTTAACTATTATGACGAGGCTCCCGGCGGAGACGGTTAAAACAATTGTTCCTGTAGTAAACTTTTTACGGTTCTCGCTAACTCGAATGTTTAGTGGCCCCCGCTATTTATATGGGGATAAATCTTGCTTGGTGATTAATAGATGGATGTGTTTTGTTTAAGAGAGATTGAAGAGTCCATAGAGATAGAAAGCGAGATCTGTACTTTAAATGAGTTCATTTATAGTACAGATTTAAAGTACATTCTTTAGAGTTTTTACTAATTTTTCAATGAAAAAAGGTCCAAAATGTATTGGTCATAAATGGTTATATTTCGCACCTCAATGCAATTTTAACTTAAACTGGACGTGCATTGGTTAATTCGAGAACGAGTGGCACTTTCGTGGATCACTGTAACCAGTATAGCACCTTCTGTAAACTAAATAAACTAATCGAATAATAAATAAATACACCCAACATTCACATACATTTTCCTGACCCCACATTAAAATCAATTAAGTCTTGTGTCGTGGGTTAAGATACTACAAGAGGCTTTTCGGTCTCACAAACACCCAGACTCGAGACAAATACTTGTGGGCCTCACAAACATTTGTCTCGGTGCGGGGATCGAACCCGCGGCCTCTCGTTTCACAGCCGGCGTCTAACCAACTGCGCCACGGAAGCTGTCAAATTTACAAACAGTAAGTGTAGCAACAAAGTTTCAGGAATATAATTGCCGATCCGATCGGTGTTTGCAAGGTGTTAAGGTTATATTTATTTATGACCTGAGTTTACGCCTGCAATTTTTTTATACAAACGCACTTTTTTTTTTCGTTCAACAGGAAAAGCTATTAAGCTCCCCTTGGTTACCCCGGGGGAGGTGGAAAGGGGTGTGTCTGGCCTTCCAGCCTGGCACAATGCGGATTTGTGGCCAAGCTGGGTCCAAAAAAAAATACAAATTAAATGACAATGTTTTAAAAGAGATTCCAATGAAAAATCTTCAAAAACCATCCACTCATATACTGGAAGAACAATATGGGCGCAGTAATAAGGACGCGCCGGGCCGGAAGTTTTTGGTTAATAAGCGCTTGCAAGTTTATTGCAGTGGATTGTTATTGCGGTCGTCGGTCGTAATGTTTATTGGTTGGTATACTTTTAGTGCGTGCGTTTTAGTGCGTGGTGGCCTCGTAGTGCGTGGTGGCCTCGTGGTATCGGACCAGACTCGGCTGCCTACATGTTCACGGTGGTCGCGGGTTCAAATCCCAGGGCACACCTCTGACTTTTCGGAGTTATGTGTGTATTGATAGTCAATCACCACGCACTTTAACGGTGAAGGAAAACATCGTGAGGAAACCTGCATACCGTAGCGATTTTAAAAAAATTCTACGGTGTGTAAGTCCGCCAACCCGCACTAGGCCAGCGTGGTGGACTATATGGCCTAACCACTCTCAATCGTACTCTCGATTGTAGAGGAGGCCCGTGCCCTGCAGTGGGTCGTATATGGGCTGATACAATACAATACAATACTTTTACACCGCTTATCTTTACAGAAGCCCCTTTTTGTACTAGCTGTGGAAGCCGACATGACTAATGCAATAGTTAAAATGTAAAGATAGGTTACAGCTAATTATTTCGCCAGTTGACACAATTATGCCGTCGAGGTGGAATTGTAAGAGTTTCTATCTTAGCTTCTTCTACCTGATCTTCTATCAGATAAACTGCGCTGCATTTGATAAGTGGAAAAGTGATAGAGATAGATGAGAGATGACAATCTCTCCATTTGATACATTTATGCCTACTTGAATTGAAGTCATACTTTTGTAAAGGTTCTTTCTAATATTTTTCACGGCGGTAGAATAATAACAGTAGAAAAATGATAATTCCAACCCGCACCCGATTTATTCTGGCACATAATTAACCTCCTATCTATCTATATATATCAGCCCACGTCAACCCACTGCTGGGTACAGGCCTCCTCATTTGCACGCCACATTTTTCTGTGCTCTACCAAGCGAATCTACTGTTTTCCTGCGACTCTTATGATGTCATCTGACCACCTGGCAGGTGGTCTGCCTCTCAGCCGCCGTGATTCTCATGGCCACCATTCTGTCAGTGTCTTAGTCCATCTGCCATCTAAACGTCTAGCTAGATGCACTGCCCGACTCCACTGCAACTTGGTTCTTCTTTCTTTTTATTTAACCTCCTAATTTATACAAAAACATACCAACCAAGCATATACACTTATCCCCAACTCTCAATACTTCACGTATTCTATAGTCTAATAAAATAACTACAAACCGTTAACATAAGAAAGCCGAGGTTCTGGCGCTCGGCCAGAGAGCACTCGTCGCGATGATAATGACTCTACTGATTGATATCTGCTGGTGAAGCGACATCGAGATTGATTCAGCGTTAAAGATTGTGGAAAGCCTTTTGAAAATCGTGTTAGTGTCACGTCTTTTTATAGTTTCTAGTGGGTGAGAGTCTTTTTGTTGCTAAATTTCCATTATAAAGAATAAAGAAACATATTTTAGAAAACATAAATATATAAGGATATCAAGACTGCTATCGAAAACGAAGCAAGGTGGTAGTTTTAGTGATTACAGACACAATGCAATTAATTTTTTTTTCAAAATAAGCGACAGGTTTTTTTGCAAATTTTCAAATATCTTCGTGTTTAGGTGGTAAATACCTAGATTTTTTTAAATTTTCATTGTGAACATTTTAGTTGCATTGTATCTGAAGTCTCTAATACTACCTGGCTTCGTTTTCGGTCGCAGCCTGGATATACCCTGTACGTGATTACTAACGTGAAACAGACGGTTGTGAAGCTAGATGTAATGTAGAACATGTAATGGAGACTGTCCCGCCCTCACACCCGCCACAGCAACTCCTATAAGCCAGGATCAACAGTGGTACGCATTTTAATGACACCGAGCATTGATGCTAAGTGAGTCTCCGGGAATGTCTACTTTGTCTTTAAAAACCGTGTAATACATGTAAAACAAGAGGCTACAAATTCGCCACCGCGTCCTGACAAATGTTTTGGTAGTTCATACATTTTTTTAGTTCTAACAATTATGAGATTAAATGAATTAACTGCATATTTAATTCCTAAACGAAGCTTATATTCTAGTATTTTGTGTGAACATTGAGTGTATTCATTTAACAAATTGACTGTATTTATTTATTTAAATCAACATATTTACCAATATGCGCGTAATGCAGTGAAATAAAATATTACGTGTCTGTTTTACTGTCATTAACAGTAAATTAAATTAATTAATAATGTGGAAATCTAGGTTAACCACATCCAATGTTACGAATATATTTCATCGGTAGGTGTTTATTCATTTTTATTTATATATGATGTGAACTATTTTATATCTGAAAATTCTCAGAACATATTGCTTTCCGGCGTCTATATTTTTTGCTTAATATGGCAGAGGACTCGCCATATGGAATCCGCAAAGAGCGCATTCGCGGCAGCCTTGGTTCCGCAATGTGGCAGATAAACTTCAGGAATTTCGTTTGAGATGGTATGGTCATGTTTTAAGTGAGATGTTCCTAGCAGAATGTATACTTTATAACACTACTATTTCGGACTTACATATATCGGAACAGGGAATTGCAATTAAAACTATATTGTGTTCACTTCGAGATTCGGTTTAATACAGAGCGGTGTTGCCAACAACATGTGATATTTTGCAATCTCGTGGTGTTGCCAGAGTGTGTGTCTGAGATGGCCAAAGTTACACCGAAATTTAATTTTCGAGGTTCTTTTGGTCTCATATGAATATACGTTAAAAATATTTTGCTTTAATATTTATTGTCTGAATTTATGCTATGACGATGTTTCCAAGCCAGTACTAAATCAAAAACGGAATTCCAGCCAAGTAACTTTAAAAATTCATCGAATGATGGATTGTATGACCTCTCACTTCTGGAGACTTTCCCGGAGGAACTCGCCTGGTACGTGACTGTCACCAAGAAAATTATGTTGTGCAGTATGTCGCTATGCTGATTTATATCTTGTAATTGAGGATGTTCATTATGATCTTATATCTACCCTCATTTCAGACTTAGATAGGGCAGATGTAAAATGACTTAGTCTCTGCATGTCTTGTGTCGTGGGTATCAGTAATCACGCAAGACTTTTGATTTTCTATCACCCAGACCAGACCCAGATCATGCAACATACAAACATTTGTGTTGGTGCGGAGTTCAAACCTCGGCCTATTATTTCACAGCAATTTTACCTTCAATCAATTAGAATCATGGTGATTAATTGAAACTAAAAAAAAATCCACAGCAATTTTTTAGTTTACCTAGCCGGCGTCTCTCCAATTAGCCCACGGTGGCTGTCATTATCATTCTATTCACGTATTAATATTGCGTGCTAACCATCTCGATATTATCAACCACCCGGCGTATAATGGCTTAGATGTCTTTGCGTATCTTTGTAATTCCGGACAAAATATTTCAGTAAAGTACATCTAATCTCGATGTTTTCTTACAGAGTGGATGATTAAAAATTCACTAAACTCTAAGCAAACTATACAACTAAATAAAAATATTTTAAGCAGTCCCAAAAGACCGAAGCAATTTCGGCCAAGCAGCGTCGAGGCGCGTGAGAAAAGCCAGTCGCGAATAAACGAGACGCAGCATTAACTTATTAACGAAACACGGCCTCTCCCCGGATTAGTGGGCGATGCTAACGAAGCTCATTAGCCGAACCTGCGCTTCCTACTTTTCGCTCTTTTTGGCTCCTTTTGGCTTTTTGGGTGATAGAAACTGCATTCAGTATTCGTGTTGGCATTGCGTTTTTAATGAGTGCTATGGGTCAGTGAGACGTGGACGTCCACCCACTAGGTGGTCAGACGACCTGGTAAAGGTCGCGGGACGTCGCTGGATGCAGGCTGCCTCCAATAGGTCACTGTGGAAATCATTAGGAGAGGCCTATGTTCAGCAGTGGACTTCCTTTGGCTGATGGATGGATGGATGGGTCAGTGAGGACGTGATTTGGAGTTGCCGAACTTGTGTGTGATTTTTTATTCATGTTTATAAATATGAGAAAAACTAAGACGGCCTCGGTGGCGTACGATTACAAAACTGAGGTCACGGGTCGGGCAAAGTGATATTAGATATTCCTATTCATAAGCCTGGAGTCACAAATTTGTGCCCGATGGCGATAGGCTCGCTCCCTACCACATCGTGGGACGGAACCTACTCACTCACTATGCCTACCCCTTCTGGGATAGAAGCGTGATGTTTATGTATGTATGAGACGAAATAAGTGCACCATCGTTTATCGAATATATGAAATATATTTAATTGTTAGTACAGAAAGGCAAACTCCCTACACTTTTTTTCCTACATTATTTTTTATGTATTTATTTAATTAAGACTATTTATCATACATTCAAGGATGTCATTGATGGGACAATGCGGAGAATTGATTAAGAAAGATCCTACATTTGGGCATAATGACACTAGGTGGAAAGTAAGATGCTACTTAGTTATCCTTTCAAAGCTGCGAAGAATAAAATATAACCAGTTATTCATGAATTATCAATTCGGATTTTTTTTTATCAGCCCTTATACGTCCCACTGCTGGGCACGGGCCTACTCTACAATCGAGAGAATCGATTGAGAGTGGTTAGGCCATACAGTCCACCACGCTAGATTTCCACCACACCAATTCGGATTATTATCATGTATTCCGGTTTCCAACAATATGTCGCGGGGTGAATGGAAAGGAACTTCATTGTTGCTTCCCCTTCCTTGGTTATTGTTGTTGGCAAAGTGTCAGGTTCCGGAGGCCCTGGTATCTGAAATATAAAACATAGGTAACTATATGAATTATTAGTTGACAAATGAATTTGAAATAACATGGCCGTTTTAGCAAACTTTAAATGATAAATGGTAGTTATTCAATTTTTCATATATTTTGTCCCGTAATGAAAAAAAATATTTAGCTTGCAAAATACAATACAAAATAAATTAATAACAAAAACAGTCATAAGAATACTTTCAGCTGGAAGGCAAAAAGTGGCATTGGTCGGGATAACGCCAAGAAAGAAGGAGTCATAGGAGTACTTTGACTTCAACTTTACAAAACTGAGTTCTACCACACTCATACAAAAATAAGTCAATTTCACACCATTATTATTAGAAACCGTTCTCTACCCAACTCTACCCTCAAATGTTACCCCACCCACACATCTGTATTCTATTAAAAATCCAGTAGCACTCATTACCACGCATCTACGTGGCTGCGGAAAATTTCAATCCGAGCCTGGATAAACGGTTGGCGGGCTTCCAACCTCGGCCAGTCTTTGTCCCAATCAGCTGGAACTTGGTTAAAATGCGGCTTGCATTTGCGACTTGTAATTTTATATTTCAAGACTGGTCCTTTGTACTGTGTCCTTTGTGGTCGTGTGGTGACGTGACTGGAATGTGAAAAAGGCTTGGGGTGTTATTCACCTTATATTCTAGATCTGTGAATGACTCTTATTAGAATTTAAAATATTATTGTTTTTCTTAAGGTTTGTTTTCATTGCACAGCCTTTAATTTTATATACTGATAATGAGCTTATGATTTACAGTTTTTATGATAAAGATTTTAAACAGATCATGTAGCAACTGGCTTTATTTGAAGCTGTACTACGAAGCTGTAAACAATATTTTGGTTAATTTATTTTATTTTATTTTATTATTATTATTATTCAAGAATAGTCAGCTCACAGTATATCCAAAACGCTAACTATAATTTACAAATTAACTCCCAGAGTAAAAATACACGGTGCTACTGTCAAACAGCATCAGGCCATTCGTCTAATTCAATAAAGTTTCAACATAGCCTCCATAACGCTGAAGAATCCGGTTGTCTGTCAAATAGAATTCAGCCACACGTTCCATGCCACGTTATTGGTGGAGACATCTAGAATAAACCTTTTTTAAGGGAAAAACGACTGCCTGGGTGGCGCTGTTGTACGGTATGATTGCAAAGCTGATGTCTTGGGTTGGAATCCCGAGTATGACACAGTGATATTGGTTCATTACCAGCCCGGAGTCCGGAATTTGTGCCCGATATGGCGATAGACTCGCCTCCTATCACATCGTGGGACGGAAGATACAAAGCGAAACGTGGGTGTCCTGGTTGCACTTCTGCGTACCCCTTCTGGGAAAAAGGCGTGAGTTTCTGTATCTATATATGAAAAACGAGATACTGGTAATTCTGGAAAATTGTCATGAAAACAAATTCTGAACATGTAATTTACTATTCTAAAAATTAACCGACGATACAAATCAAATTGACAAACTGTGTCAGTTTAATTTGTATTTTATTTTTCTACTACTCGTAATACCGAACATATTTTAGTACCTAAAAAAAGCGATAAAGGTTTTTTTACATTCTTTAATCGTTAATGTTATTTATCGTTTAATGTTTTTGTTTTTTTTATGTTTTATCGTTTAATGTTATTTAATCACCTTTAGCATACCGCATCTTAATTAGACACGACATACCTCTACCACGTATTAAATTTCATCGGCATATCACAACTAGTTGAAGTAATGCCAAATAATTAAATAACATGCAGCTATCCAATACGCTAATAACAGCGAGTACGGATATGATTAAATTTGTTACGGCGTGAGTGAAAATGATTATTACCACCAAAATTTGGATACGATATGTTTTGCCCAAAACGTCAGCCACTACAATATTTAGTAGATAATTGGATTTACATTATAATAACATATTTTGTTTCGTAATTAAATTTAACTCCGATTTGCATATTATGTTTCACAATAACGCACTGATAGGGATCAGACGCGCAAAATCTACACAATACTTTAAACTTCTTGTAAAGAAGCACTACCTTCGTAATGTTACAAAATATATTTTTCTCCACTTATGTGACTTACAAATCTTCAATATATACATAACGGTATATATTAGTTTATTTGTATTTATTTGAATGTATATATATATATATATATATATATATATATATATATATATATATGTCTACATATAATATTACAGTGAATGGCGACACGAGCATGCTATTCGCCTGATGGTAAGCGATACCACCGCTCATGGATAGTAGCAAAACCAAACAACACCATGAATTACATAGCATAGATTTTTTTCTTATTTTTAGCTGGAAGCAAATAAATTGAGAACACATTTCATGTGACCCTAAGACACTATACCTTAATTACTACATTGCTTTGGTGAGCTTACGTAAAGACGTTGATTTTGTAGTGAATTTCCCGAAGTAGATGACGATTATAATTACTTCTCCAAGCACTTAAAATCAATTCAAACAAAGATATTTTAAAATATCAATCGCGTTCACATCTCACAAGGAACTATTACAGTCTTTAAAAACAGTACACGGAGTACCAAATTGGTAGAGCCGAAGATCTGGCACATTGCCAGTAATGTTTCGTAGAGCACGCTTCACTCGCTGAAAGCGAACGGTGCAGCCATCAATGCTGGACCCTTCAGCACACCACGAGAGCTGAAAAAAGTTTTTCTTAAAGGCCAAGTACTTAGATTGTTTTTTGGCGATGCGCGTGCCGTTTGTGTGGGATTTTTGGCTGGAGTAAACATAGAATACAATTTTAATCAGAATAGAAGCATCCTGAATTTTTCACCTTATTTTCCGGTTTTGGCACAATTGGTTTACCCAATCTTTTTTCCATCCATCAGCCAAAGGAAGTCCACTGCTGAACATAGGCCTCTCCCAATGATTTCCACAGTGACCTGTTGGAGGCAGCCTGCATCCAGCGACGTCCCGCGACCTTTACCAGGTCGTCTGACCACCTAGTGGGTGGACGTCCCACGCTGCGCTTTCCGCTTCGTGGCCTCCATTCGAGAACTTTTTGGCCCCATCGGCCATCAGTTCTCCGTGCTATGTGCCCCGCCCATTGCCACTTCAACTTGCTAATCCGCTGGGCTATGTCGGTTACTTTAGTTCTCCTACGGATCTCCTCGTTTCTGATTCGATCTCGTAGGGAAACCCCGAGCATAGCCCTCTCCATAGCTCGTTGAGTGACTTTGAGCCTCCTGATAAGGCCCATAGTAAGAGGCCACGTCTCGGTGCCGTATGTCATCACTGGTAACACACAACTATCGAAGACTTTCGATTTAAGGCACTGAGGTATTTTGGACGAGAAGACGTCGCGTAGTTTCCCGAACGCTGCCCAACCGAGTTGGATTCGACGATTGACCTCTCTCTCGAAGTTGGACCTGCCTAACCGGACCACTTGTCCTAAATAGACATATTCGTCTACAACTTCGAGAGTCGAGCCCCCAACTCCGATGGGGGTGGGCACAACATGGACATTCGACATGATCTTCGTTTTGTCCATGTTCATTTTAAGACCCACCTATTGGGAGACTCGATTGAGGTCTTCGAGCATAGTGCTAAGGTCTTCCAGCGATTCTGCCAAGACTTTTTTACAATCTTTTTTACCCCTGCTATAATAATTATCAATTTATGAGACAATAACATTGCATACTTGTAATTACAAATCTGACTTCTAAGCCTGTTTTTTGCCATGGTAATAATTAATTACATCAAAATTTTACTAAAAGTATCTTTAAAAAAAATCACGAAGATTATGGTTTTATGAATGTTTACTTTCCTATTATGTATTTTAATTAAATTCCCACTACAAAAACAAACTTGAGTTGTCCAATACCCACTGATTCTTAGCAATAATTCGAATACTCCTACAATTTAAGTTATTCAATAAACTTGTCAAATAAAATTCCAGTAATAAGCAAACGCTACAGTGAGGAAAATTATCTCCTCAGATAGACTTGTTTACTTCTGGCGGGACACTATAATTTTTATTACAGCAATTGGCGTAATATACTCGAGGAGGGAAGGAAAAGAGCGCCCACGTCCCAGTTTTACACATCTTATTTAGGATTCCTACGGGACGGCGTCTTGGGAGTATTACGGCGTCGGGAGATAAGTTATCGACTGTGCGACTTACAAATGTCGATGTTGGAAGGAATTGGGTATGTGGGTTATGAATGTGCTTGAATGTATTAATATTTATATTTGTCGTATAAGTAAACTGTTTTATTTTGTTAGGTGAAATGGAACGCAACCGCAATAGACAAATGTCGATGTCTAGTGTCTATGGTTGACAGTTGCTGTTTAAAATTGTTACGTTGTAGTTTAAATGTACAGTAATACTAAAGTATTTAAAGTTTTTATTTGACCCCCAGGCATTTTTCTTCATATTTTAATGATAAAGGATACGTTTGTGATATTTACGTTATTTTACATTTTTCTGGTAAAAAAAATAAAAAATGATAGAGTTTTATGATGATGATCAAAATTTTCACGAGTTACTAAATTATATTCCGGCAGTGTTTACACATATATCATATTTTTAATAATACCAACCTTTCGATTTTCAAACATTTTAGGATTGAAAAACTCGGCTTATGTTTTCAGCAAGAGCTATCAATCAAATCAAGTCAATCAACAAAATAAACATAAATATTGAAAGCCTCCGTGGTGTAGTTAGCTAGACACTGACTGTGAAATAAGAGGCTGCGGGTTCGATCCTCGTACCGAGACAAATGTTTGTGTGAACCACAAGTATTTGTTTCGGGTCTGGGTGTTTGTGAGACCGAACAGTCTCTCATAGTTTCGGATAACCACGACACAAGACTCGATCTTAGTGTGGGGTCGGGACTATGTATGTGACATAAATGGATCAAAGCACCATCATAAACCATCGTCTACACTGAAAAGTCCGCACCAACGCGAAACAATGTCGAACGGTTTGTTAATAGCGCCGCGGACGAATCACGCCACTGCCGCGCGTACTGGCTCGCTTCCAGCGGCACATTTAACGCCTGTATGTTAAGCCTTCTGATAAATTAGTCGCTTGTTAACAAGTGAAAAGTTTGTTGCGCACGTTCCTCTAATTGTTTTTGAGTATTGCAGTTTCCGAACAGGTTGGGTGCGTTTTCTTGGCAACTTTGAGTTTAATTTCTTGCCAATTAGAGTTTAATTGACTGTGCAGTTAGTTAAGACGTCGTGTTAGATACTAGATAGACTGCCTCAGTGGCGCAGTTGTACTGCGGTACGATTAGAACCCTGAGGTCTCGAGTTCGAATCCAGGGTCGAGCAAGGTGATATTGAATTTTTCTATTCATTATCTGCCTCAAGTCAGAAATTTGTGCCTGATAAGGCGATAGGCTTGTCCCCTATCATACAAGGCGTGGGACAAAAACACAGAAGGCAAAACGTGGGTGTCCTAGTAGCACTTCTGCCTAGCTTTTCTGTGAAGTAGGAGTGATGTTTGCATATTTTAGGTACAATTTCCCTTTTTCTTATAATCCTGGGATTTTACGTCATATCCGAGTAGTGCACGCGTGTACACCAGCGAAGTTGTATCGAATGGAATAAGATGGCTTCTAAGTGCCAATCAATGCTTTATGTGAACGCCATTGCTCTTACAACCAGTTGCAGTGCAGTCTCTTTTCCGAGACAGAATAAAACATAATAGGTTTATCCAGGGATACCGAAAATTCAGATTGGACTAAAGTATCAAAAATAATGATAGGTCAATGTGGTGCGAGATCAAAAATCTTGATTAAGCTAAAATATTAGTCATACAGAGCATTAAACATGATTTTGTCTTACTTAATAGAAAAATATATATTTCAATTTCCCAAAGGCCGATTTCGCGAGGAGATTCCACCTAGACTGACTTATCGCGTCCAGATGTCGAGATCTAACAGATAAAATAAGAGAAAAATGGTTTACAAAGCACTGAGAACAATAGTGTTACTTATTTCGAGGAGTTAATAGTTTTAGAGTTAGGTTCAAACAGTGTTCTTTTGTCAATGCGGGTTCGTACATTTCTAGTGGCTGTTTTAGTCTATAGCACGAGGATTGTAAATAAGTTTTTTTGTTTTTTTCTCTGTAGTCTGAAGTCGAAAGTTTGTTGTAAAATTGTAACCTAACTACAAAATAATTGTAGAATTACATTAAGAAAAAGGTCAATAGATTTTGTATTCCGGAAATCACTTTTTGTTGTCTCTGTTCTGCCCTATTATTGATATAGGTAGATATATTCGATGATTGTATATCAGAAACCTGCATACCATAGCGATTTATAAAAAAAGAAAACTTTGTTTTGTTTCTGTCCATGAGCGGTCGTATTGCTTACCATCAGGCGTATGGCATGCTCGTCTCGCTATTCATAGCAATAAAAAAAATTGTGGTTTGTAAAAGTCCGCCAACCCGCACTAAGCCAGCGTGGTGTCCCAACTACTCTCAATCGTTCTTTCGATTATAGAGGAGGCCCGTACCCTTCATAGAAAGGGTGATATAGATGCATTCCACGCGTATACATCGCAAAAGGTTAAGCAGAAATGTCAATCATAACTCTAATTTACGCTGAATTTATTTTCATCCGCTAGACGAGACTATAGGCTATAACGGACAAAAGTCCCGATAACGGGCTAGATATATACATAAGACTTATCAACACGAAAAGACACACATACTATAAAAAGTCCCATTAAAAGATACCGCGTCAATATCGAACAAAGCCAAAGAAACATTAAGAAAAAAAACCTCGTAAATCAAAACCGATATTTCTTTAAGGACAAACATACAAAAGCTACATCTGTCAATATGTATACAGCGTAACATAATACGCTCTCCACAGGTCCGCATTCAGCAAAATATGAACATTATATTTACAAAAAATGTCTTTCCTGTACCATAATGAAGAAGCTGATAGGACGCGAGACAGCCAGTGTAAAACGACCCGTCCACCACGACGCAATTCCTTACACATTGTAAGCGATTGAGGGAACCACAGAGGTCTTCCTCGCTGGTCGTCTCGTACAATGCGAAATGTACAATGGGGAAAAATAATATATAATCCAGAGTGAGACGGATGGTGTTTTCCGTCCCTTTCCCACTCGTACAGATGCCCAGTTTTATTAATTCGCATGAGATATGATACGGTAGGATCTGGCTTCCTTTTTTTGTTACCTGGACAATTTTATGGACAATAGATGGCTTTCCACGGGCCTTGACGTTTGTCGCACAATATGTCTTCAATATTATGGTTCTTAGCGCGTTTTTTATTGATCATTTCAGTGATGATATTAAAAATATATAATTTGAATGTTTTCCATAATTCATTTCTGAACAGTTAGATCTATAGCGTGTACTATTTTTAAAACACATGCCTATTTCTGACTGAAACTAAGATGCTGATTTTTCTCATTTTGAACAATCATTTCCGAGCAAATTGACATGTGAATTATGAAAAAAGTACCACATTTCAACTTCTAAGGAACTGCCTTCTAATAGTTCAAACCCCATGCCGCAAATATACACTCAACCCGTCATTATATTCAATACATACCAAACTCAATATAGATAATTATTGCTTAACTATTACTTAGATAGTTCGACTGAGCATCGCGCCTCAGTACGCGCAATTACCATAACACTACATTACTGAAATCAGTAATTTAATACGCCCCAATTAATTCCTAATCAATATGTAGCGTGTACATTTTGGCGACCTCGATATCGTGGGTAATTGTTAGCGGTGGCCATTTTGGGGATGGGTCAGGCTTAGCTGGACTCTATCTCGTACTAAATTGAGGTTTCATTCAGCAGCATTTCCGGATTAATACGACCTGGAGAACTTAAAAAAGCGTATAACCACCTTAAAGGCTGGCAACGCATATCTCTATCATGTTCATGGGCGGTGGTGATCACTTACCATCAGGTGAACCGTGTACTCGTTTGCAGGAGTAAAATAATATAGTAGGGCTTGGTTATGTCAATGAATTAGCCAAAGATATTGCACCTCTTACTAGATTTTTCATAGCATATTCACAATGCCTCGCAGCAGATTTATAACTATTCTTAATATGTAACATTGAAGCCTTTTCGTTATGCTTTTTGCTAGACAACTTCGCGCTACTGATAAGAAATTGATATCACATGAATACTTCTAAAATCCTATAAGAAATCAAAAACATAAAATACATTATCTTCTTAACGTGTTCTCAAAATAAGTGTGAGCGTGCATGTAAAGTTAACATTTATTTGCTAAATTAGAGTTGTTTAAATACACAGTTGGTGAATATTCATACCTTTTATACAACAGTCACCGTTTTCTAAATAGATTTACTAATTTGGTAGAGCGCATCCAAACGGCAGTGTCTCACCGAGCACTAACAACGTTCGTTTTCTTAGAACACGACGCAAATAATTAAACAGCATACAACGAACATTTTAAATGAGGAACTACAACGCGTCCCGAAAGCGGCCAGGCGATGTACAGCAAACGCGAATGAAGACGAAGGAGCGAGCTGGCACACACATGTCTCATTACGGACACAATAAAGTACCGTCGTCCTCCTACTCAAACAACTGTCTGTGTCGTGCGGATTTCATCTTGCCTCCCTTTCTAGCACACGAGAGCAGCATTCTCCGTCCCGCTCAACAATTGTAGAATTTCCACAAAATACTTTCAACTCGTCGAATTCAGTTTGCAGTTTAAAAATGTAGTCGAGATGTTAGATGCGCTGGAACGTTGGGATGTTCAGACATTCGAGACCTATTCTCGCGACTTTGTGTATTTTCTTTTTTAAAATATACACAGGTGCGCGAAATATTTGGGCATGCGGAGAGGCATTTTTTAATTGTAGTTATTTTGGGAGGAGACATTCCTTGCTTTACTATGATGTCTGATGTCTTTTCATTAGTTAAGGCTGGGTTTTATAAAACTAAGGTAATACGTGCCTTATGCAATCATGTTGGTATCGTGGTGCAAGACTATAAACTTAGATTTTTTTGTAAGAAGAACTGAACTTATAAGTATGATTGTTTGTTATGAATACACCTAATTAAGGAGATTTCCTGGCTCTTACCAAACGTAAATGTTTAATTTCAGTTTCCTAAAATTAATCGTTCCTGATCATAATATTTAACCGGCAAATTTCAACTGTTGACTAATATGCATATTTGCGTTGAATATCAATTATAAACGTAGCCAGTTGATGCTCTACCTCGACGACTTTGCAGTCACTATCAGATGTAGTGAAATTACTTTGGATTAAAAAAAACTATTTCTTTTCATTGATGTCCTCAGCGGCCTTATTTGACTGTAATATTAAATTCGTGGGCATATGAGTTGGTTGCGGTTGAAACATGAATTAAAAAACAAATATACTTAAGTATAATTAATAAGAAAGTGTAACAGTATGATGCTCCTTGAAAAAAGGCCTCCACCATAGTTTTAAAAGAAAACGCATTCTTAACATTTCAAAACCCATTAATTTACAAACCACGCATAAAATTACAAACATAAGCAAAAATCACACGGCATCATTCAGTTTTAATGCGTCGGAGAAAGTGTTCGACATGGAACCGCAGCTCCGGGAAGCAAACACTTTTAAGGAAATAGATTTCTGCCCTTACGAGTATATTCTTTTATTCTTTGCATTTCGCGAGTTGGAACAAAGATTTCGAGTTTTCACGGCGATATGTTTTTGCTCGTTGTTGGTTTTTGCTCTCTTCGATATCAGGAATGATAACTTTATTGAATGTTAAAGTGATGCGGTTTTTTTACTTCTTACTATACATGCATAAGTTAACACAAATTTGAACGCTAGTTTCTTGCTACGATGTAGCATATTATGCACACACAGGGTATATCCAGGCCGCGACCGAAGACAAAGCCAGGTGGTAGTATTAGTGACTTCAGAAACAATGCAACAAAAAATTTCGCAAAAAAAAAACCTCAATTTGTTGTTGTAATTTTTTGCTTATCGCAGAATTTGGGTAGTAAATACATCGTTTTCCTAAAAGAATAACGCACACTTTATTTTTTTTAAGACTCAACGACACGCAAAGACACGCAAAGGTTCAAATAATCATTTTAGCAAAAACTAGGGATTTACCATCCGAACACGATGATCTTTAAAAAAAAGCAAAAAAAAAAGCCTGTCACTTTTTTTGAGAAAATTTTAATTGCATTGTGTCTGTAATCACTACCACCTGGCTTCGTTTTCGGTCGCAATGTTGATATACCCTGTATATATGGCTGTGCTATAAATTACTACGGAACGTCATAGACCATGAAGGAATTGTGTATTATTCGATTTTCATTCATACAAATAATAATGTAAGCCGAATGTTTTCATGTTATGGCTGTGGCACAGATCATGGTATGCTACATTCTAATATTTTTCAGTGACAAAGATTTCTTAAAACGGATGCCGAAGTCCTTTATGATAGATTTTGTTTAATCAGCGATTTACGATCTATAATTAATATAAATATATTTTAAAATATATACATTATGATAGGAAAGCCAGAAAGAATGGGGCTGTAGGAACCCTACGCTGCTGTTATGCAGAGACCTTTTAGTAAACAATTATACTCAAATGTGTAGTTAAACGCATCTCTTCTCTTAGAGATGATGTTTACTTATCTTCCTCAAGATACGAGTTTTAATATTTTATTAGGCCCCCAGCGCACACTAATAAATATGTATTATGATGAATCGGCTCTATCACGAGGATGCTAATGGATTCTTAGTACACACCCTGTTTGTTTTGGAAACTTTTGTTGTTCTACAGGGGTTGGGGTGCTTGAGACCAATCATCTCCTTAGATTGGGGTGGGAGGTCATTGCTCTAGTTGGTAGTTGTTTTGGGGTAATAGTCATAAACACACATTTTTAATAGTGCATTTTCTGTTTTTGGTTTGACGAGTTGATACATAAACTCACGCCTTTTTCCTACCAGGGGTAGGCAGAGGTTCTTCTGGTAGTATGTAACCAGGATCTGCGTTTCGCCTTGTCTGTTCCGTAACATAATGTCATAGGGGGCGAGCCTATCGCCATATCGGGCAGAAAATCCTGATTCCGGTCTGATAACGAATAGAAAAATCGAATATCACTGCCCGACCCGGAATTCTAACCCGCGTCCTCACTTTTGTATTCTTACCCTAGTACAACTATGCCACCTAGGCAAACCGGGTCTGATGAGTTGAGTGAGTCAAGTATTTTTTTTAAATTAAATTGATAGGGTCCTTCAATATACGTATTTTACGACTAAAACTATATAACCTATATTTTTGCTGACGCTACCTCTAGTAATCATAGTAAAAAGGTAAATCATCAGATTTACTGTTTGTTTATCAACCCACCGTAAAATGTTGGAACTTTTATATTACTTTTTATACGCGAGCTGTAAAATGATTTATGAATTTACTACTAGCCGTCTGTGACGTCAATTCTACTTAGAAATATCTATATTAATGCAATCAACTCTTTTTCTAAGAAATGCTAAGTTGTTTCGAAATGATAATACGCAGAAATTGTGAAAATCTGGTTATCGAAACTCTACACATCACAATTATTATTCATGACCTCTAAAACTATATTTAACACAAACAAGATTTCCAAAATTACTAAACACTTCAACGCCGTTTTCGTTTCTAAAGAACCACGCTAACACGATTCAACAAGTGTCTAAAAATACCATATAAAATATATTTCCACGATGCATTGTGCAAGCCGTAATGTGGTCTGATCTTTATGACTTTCCTATTGCGCCACTAACCGGAACACTTTTATAGCGCAAAGGCTCGATAAAAGCCATATCTTGCGGGGCTTGCGTCTCACTGTGACTGCTCAATGGTATAATGGTATCTCTTTATATTTTCTCATTGTAGTATTCTTCTATATTTTAATCTCTATCTTCATCCGTAGGAAGTCCACTGGTGAACATAGGTTTAAGGTTTTCATAGTAACCTGCATGCAGACACTTACCGTAATGTTAACGAAGTTTTCTGTCTACAATGTGGACGTTCGCTGCTGTGCTTATCCGGACGTGGCCTCAACTAGAATACATACTTGTGTACTTATTTAATTAAGTCGAAAAGTTTGTTTTGTTGTTTGTCTTGTCTCTGAACGGATACAAAAAAGGTTTTTTTTATATTTGATAGCCTTATTATTGTGGAAGGTTTTAGGCATTAACATCACGTTAAAATCTGAATAAAAACAAAGTTTATATGGGAAATGTGTATTGAATTTGGATCGTTTAATACCTGTATCAATGAGTGTAAAGAGAGAGTGTTTTGCGATTTGATAGAATGGCTTAGATCAATTTCTCACGCTATCCTCAAAGCTGTCTAACTTTCCAATGATTCTAAGGAGCTGAAGTAAGTGCTTGTGTGCGGCGATAATTTTCCATAAATTAGTTTTGCCAAGGAACTCATAAAGAAAATTCTGCAAAACATAATATAACTCCGCAATCAAATTAAAAATAGAACCAAAACATAAAAATAACGTATAAAATATATCTCTGCAGTTAGCACAGTGGCGCCGTCAGCCAGCAGCGGCGGCGGCAGGAACCCGCAATAAGTTTCATGGCCTGTAATTATTGCAGTTGGTGAAGTTAAAGTTTTTTTTTATCTCGCGCATAAAGTAATGGACTGGCAAACTCTGGGAATATATTTAAAATTTGCATTTTAAAATGTAGAGCTGTAGTCTGGTCGTTAGTTTTGCCCATTGCGTGCGACGGTGGAGTGTTTGCACTAGGTTTTTTCGTATTATATTTTGTTTAATATTCTTTGGAATTTGTTGGAAGGTAATTTCGAAATGGAGTTATTTGTCTGGATGGGTTATGGCACACTTGTATTTTTTTAAATTAAGTATAATTAAGCTAGCTCTATCTAACCTGGCGTTGCAATTTTTCGTTTGAAATTTTTTTTATAAATTGTCCGCGACTTACATTTCTGTCTGGCATGGCAATGGTCTTTCCCTTTCACTTTTGAGGCGGAAATAAGGCCTAAAACAATCCAATACCCATCAAATTGAGAGTCGCGTTCGTTAAAAATCGGTTATCGTCGGCCAACACCGGCGGAGTGTCACGGGCAGATCGCGGCCGCGCCAACGACTGCACTTGGACGATAAAAACATTTTGTTACCATGGCGAGAATTTGAAAACTGTCCGCATTATTTTCTCGTTTCACACGCGTTTGGGTTCTGCGTGGACGGGGTTTTGATATGTGGTCGTGTTTCTTGGGATTTTTGCATTTAATACCTCTGTGTGATAAAGTCAAAGATTTTTTAATAGTTTATTTTTTTATAGGTTCTTGATCTACAGTGGTGTGGGCTGATAGTGGTTTATAAAGTATAGTATGCATTGTTGCCTCGCCTATCTCAATAATACGAACATATAAGTCGCCTACTTAATTTAACGCCAGCTTGAAGTCGGTGGGGCGGGTGCGGAGTCGTGACTTCTTTCTTGAGCATGCTGCGTGATGAGTTGAATGCCATTGGTGAATTTTTTTTAGCTTTTGTTAGCTGAATCAATGCGTGATGCTATTAATTAAACAGTCAGTTTATTGTTTTTAACGTACACTTAGTGATAATTCGATACTTAACAATAGAGAGTCCTTTCTTTGGCTTTGTTATTTAAGCCTATTCGATTAAATTGTCAATGCTGTTGGTATTAAGAAAACAACATATTTTGTTCGCAACTAATAGCTGTAGAAGCTTGTAGCTGTAGTTTAGCCATCCAACTTTTGTTTTTCTCTTATAATGCCGTATTCTTTCGCCATCGCGTGAAGAAGCAAAAGCAGGTTGGTGCAATCATGTCAAATGTCGTGAGATGATATTATGTCGCCAAGCGTGTTCTGCACAGCATCGCACTCACCATGAAATACGATGGACCGTCTTTCCTAAGATGAAATCACAACCATTTCATCAAAAATCCCAAATCGCAATACCTGTAAACACAAAACCTCCACATCATAAATTACATCGAGAAAAAGCCACAATAAAATGGGCTGTAGCATCGCAGGCCGCTGCACAATAACAGCCACAGCGAGCGGCAACTGTTGCGTGAACTTCATTGGCCGATCCATTCATTAGCGTTCGGGTATATTTCATGGCTAACGATCTTTCTGAAAGCCGGGCCGCGGCACCGGCGTTTCGGTGTTAACTGACGTGTGCCTTTTTGTGTGTTAAAAGTTTGCCAGTCGTGCCTGGGGACTCACAATCGTAGGATCCGTTGATTATGAGACTCTTGGTTATTGACAAGAGATATCTCGCTTGTTATGTCAGCCCACTCGTTTTCGACTTGATTGACATTCGAATAATTTTGTGGATTTAAAATCGAAATATTATTACTTGGTAGAGGTATTTATTTTGTAGAAATATGACATAATTTTCAATGTCGCAATTTGATGACTCGGCATCGAGATATGCCTTTAGATGCCAATCCGGCCTAGTCAGCGTATACTTTAAAGCTTTGGTTTTTCTAAAGACTATCTTTTGATGAGTGAGATTGCTGAAGGTTCAATTGCTTATTCATCATTCCGTCTTTTCTCCTTCACTTTCCTTTTCCATTTTAAGAAGCCGGGAACGCATATACGATCCCGACATTACAGATTGTACATAAGCGATAATCACAATCAATTGAAACTAGCTCCTCTGCCGAACTAAATAAAAGCTTTGTAAGAAACATTTCGAGGCGACGAATTTCGTGGCCCACGCGAAAAATCGCGTGTCTTGTTATCACTAAGTACGTGATAGCGCATCGCCCACGCCATTTCGCGTGACCCCGCCGTTTGATTAGCGAAAAAACGCACAATGTGTTCGGGCCTTTATTATTTTTTACGGTTTTAGGTGGCACCGTAACGGCTCCGGTGTAATTTGACACCTCGTAATGTCACCACTAAATCATGGTCGCGTGGAGTTTGATTTTTTTGCCGACACTTGCCGGTCGTAAATCGTTTTCCTGTGTTTTTTTGGTAAATGTGATTTATTTTTAGTGTTCCATTTTCGGGAAATAAAATGGTTGGTTGCGGTTACCTTAGAGTTATATGGCGTCCTAAAAGACGTAGGCGCCATAACTATATCATGATATTAAAAAAAATTTGCTATTTATCTATCCTTTAATGTACACTTGCAAATTATAACAAATTATTAATGAACTGCTCTGATTTGGACCAACTTGTAATTTTTGTAATAATCACGATATTGTAAACTGGTTTTGAAAAGAGCAACACTAGAGTGTCTTGCCCGTTCTTCTCTAGTGAAAACCGCTTTCCGAACCGGGTGGTAGAAAAAAAAATGACTGAATCTAAATAATGTTGAACATTTTAATGGATTCAATAAATTATTTTCATTTTCATACACTAATTAAATAATGTAAATAATTCAAACACGCTACTTAATAAAAGTATAACAACTGCAAATTGTAATATTATCGTACCAAGCAATTTAATAATTTAATCAGAAAAAGAGCCTAAGGAATATCCGAATCTTGAATTATGACTCAGTTGGTCGTTTGATAACGTTCAGCAATAAACCAATTAACCTGATAATTTTCAGGCTTTCCCCGAAACAGGATAAGATTCAGAACTTCTTAAGGATAAAAATGAAAAGGTACTTTAACCAGAAACAGGAAGTATAATCAGGAAACAATATTTCTAAGAATCGAATTAAAATTTTAAAGACCAAAATAATTCTTCTTATTTCATACATACATACAACTCACGCCTTTTTCCCAGAAGGAGTAGGCAGAGGTGCAACCAGAGCACCCACGTTTCGCCTTGTATGTTCCGTCCAACGATGTGATAACGGGCTAGCCTATTCCCATATCGGGCACAAATTCCTGACTCTGGGCTGGTAATGAATAGAAAAATCCAATATTTCCTTGCCCGACCCGGGATTCGAACTCAAGACCTAAGCTTTGCAATCATATCGTAGTAAAACTGCGCCACCGAGGTATTAGTGTTGCGATTTAATCATTGATCCTGAACTAAAATAAAACAACAGAAATCTTGCAGACAGATTCCACATTACTACAACTCCAAATAAAATCACAAAAAAAAACTTCCTCGGGTCTTTTTTTTATCCAAAATGAAAATACGTAGGACCAGTAAATAAAATGTTATTAAAATATAATTATTTCAGTCTTTTTACTCACATTTTATACCTAATTTTTAAGTTACATGGAGAGGTAATTTATCTGACTGTATTAGGCTTTCCTCGTGCTTCTTATACATTAATAATTTCACAATCAGCCTAATTACAAGACATTTACCAGGCCTGGCCTTGGGTATCTGGATCTAATTATAAGATTCAATCGGCGTTAATTAGCAAGGCTGATTAGTATAATAAATCCACGATTATTATAATTTTCTTCTTGCACGTTATATTATTTATAGCTTTCTTTAACAGTAAAAACCGTTGAAACGTACGTAGATGAGAGATGAATTGAATTATTCCTTGCTTAATATTAATAAAAGTAAAAAATCATGAAGACATCTGCGTACCTGAGATTCCTACTCAATAATTTCAAAAGGGACCATGTTTTTCTAAATGGGCTGTCTTTACGACCATCATCATCCACAGCATAGGGTCCCACTGCTGGGTATAGGCCTCCCTCATACTCCTTTTCTCTGTCCTTTGTCAGTCGCATCCAGTTTCAAGCTGCGACTTGGACGATGTCGTCGACCCATCTTGCCGCCAGACGGCCGACGCTGCGCTTACAATTTCAATAAAACTAAATTTAATATTTTTCAACAGAAAGTATTTGTCCGACCCTATAGAAGTTATAATCATGGTAGACTAAACAAAAAGTAATTTTCGCCCAAGTTGTGTTTTAATTTCCCTTCGTCTATTCTAACTCCCACGTCCTTATAACTCTAACTGATCCCAAACCAGTAACCCTTGTCTCGAAACACAAAATGAAATGTCCTTGTAAAATGATAATTACTCCCGCAATCGTAAACATCAAAAGCTTTTTATGCAAGAAATAATTACTGAATTTCGAGGGGTTTGTTCTAGTTATTATTAGGACCGACTCTTTCATTGGCCTCATTACGCAAAAGTAATTATTAGGGCTCAGATATTACGAGGCCCGATTTAGGGTGTAATTGTACGCCCTATTTTTGCTTACTCATTGAGTCGTATTTTTCACGGCAGATTATGTAGGCCTTGAGTTATTCGCCTTTCCTGGTTTAGTGCTCTTGAATATGGTAAAATTTGTTTGTTTGACCTAGTTAGGCTGGAGGTGACCCCTGAGAAGTCTGAGGCAGTGGATCCTTATATTAAATTTAGGTATTATTACTAACTTTACTAGGATAGGCGTGCAGGCAGGGAAATGAATATGTTGATTGCTGGCTTTGAAGATGCTAGAACATTGCAGTCAATGGTAATTTTAAAAGACACAAAAAACAATTAAAAAGTTCACTTTTATAATAACAATATTTTTCAATTGGCAAATACTCTTGTACTTATAGAATAATTTATGACAGCGCCATCAATTTTATACTAAGCATATGTACATCCAGTTTCGACCACATCGGCACATTAATTGTATTGATCTTTAATGACTTATTTGGATTACATTACACTTAATATTAAGTGTATTATTGCCATTTTGTCGAGTCACTATAAATAAAACCCTTATCAAAACTAAGCCCCAATAATTCCACTCCATCTAATGAAGGATTATTCAAATACCGAAATTATCGAACTTAAATTCCAATAAATCATAAAATATTAATCCTATATTTTCGTACCCCGGAATCAGTTCGACAGTACGGGTTCGGAGGCAGGTAACAAATCATGGGGGAGTGACCGCCCCCGCGTACCTCCGTCAAAATCCTCTGTCCTCCCGTTTGCTACGTGTCACTTACACGAGGGATAATTAAAACTATGTTGTTTCACTCTTATTAAACGGGAATGATTTATTTATAAATCTATTCTAAAGGTCTGTATATATGAATGTAAGAAATTTGCAATATACGACTGCCAATTTTGTGTGGATGTGTTCTTGGTATGCAATGGTACTTCATCTTCTTCATAGTTCTTGTTGACTATAATATCGTTAACAATGTTTTGCTTTTTCCTTCTGTTATAAGAGATCATGTCTTAATCCATCCATCCATCCATCAGCCAAGAGAAGTCCACTGCTGAACATAGGCCTCTCCCAATGATTTCCACAGTGACCTGTTGGAGGCAGCCTGCATCCAGTGACGTCCCGCGACCTTTACCAGGTCGTCTGACCACCTAGTGGGTGGACGTCCTACGCTGCGCTTTCCGCTTCATGTCTTAATAGGTTAAATAATTTAACTATATAAGCGGTTTTAAATCAATAAGATATGGCCTCTCCACGGCAGTTAAGCGCCATTTACACGGGGAGAGTTCCTCGCAGCGAGAATTGTGTGCGATTATCGCATGACATAACCGCCATAGATTATTGTGTTCTGATAAACGTTTACACGATGCAACTTTTTTATATCCTACTATAATCGTATTTTCGAGTCGAGAAACTCTCCCCGTGTAAATGGGATGCACCTAGATGCGTAGAATAAAATAGATTACAAATCACTTTAATTTACATCCTCTAAAAACATAGGCCTCAATAAAATAAAAATAATAACAATGTAAAAAACATACAGTAATTCCACAACAATTAACAAAAAAACGAATTTGTGAAACTCATAATTTCTAAAAACACAAAATAATTGTAAATACACAAACTCAATTCCACTTTCGTTTCAGTACCTTATTGGCGAACAAAATTCCGCGCCGGGTTAAAAGGAAAATTCTATCAACACATAAAGGATTCCAAACTAATTTGCCGCAATAGAATAACGTCGAAAACATAAATGAAAGGTTACAAAAGCTGCGGAACTTTAGCACTCGACCATCGGGTAACCCCAAAAATGTTGCGATTCACAGCAATTTTCACTGGAAAGTCGGTTAAACTTTGTAATTATGCCAGTGGGCGGTGGGGGAAATCCGATATGAAGCAATACATATCAAAGCGAAGATTTTTAGTTTCTGTTTGTGGGGAAAAGTTATGAATTAAAATCGATGAGATATTTTTTTGAAATCTTCATATCATTTTTCTGCAAATTTATCGAGGTTTTATAATGCCTGAAACCCCATCAACCTCCTAATCTTTGTCTCGCCCTCTATATTTTCACTGGAAAGTAATACTTTACTTTATTGGAAAGTAATATTTTATCTATAAAATTAAACAGAGGAAACGTATCTTACAAAAAATTGTGTTCCGCTTGGAAAAAAACTAGAAAGATTTCCATGGGAATGGAAATCTTCATTAATCGATAAGTGAAATAGTGATTAACAAGCTTTACATCCTCTTATTGACTAAAGCATATTTATATTCTTTCTATGGCACTGTTCTCTAAACCAGGTGCAATGTCACCTTACTTTGCTGGAAATATAAAACATTTATTAAATAAATCGTCAACAGCACAAAGAGTGGTAACTTAAAACCACCGCGTTAACCATTAATGAAAACGTCACCAACTCACATTTAATCGCCAACTACATTGCCAGACGCGGAACGGTACCCAAACGAACAAAGCTCCTGCAACACACTACTCCATTTATCAACTTTTAATGAAACACAGCGGTGGGACGGGTGTACTCTGCCGGAATCCAATTTAGAAATTGCTTACAGAATCGTCTGGGGCCCGATTTACCCTATCTGATAATGACTTGGCCGTGAAAATGATGTGGTAATCGGCTGCAGGATTATCTTTATATATATTTAATTAGGGGATGATTTATAGGGGTATTTCTTGCCTTTACTATGTATTCAGCAGATAAATTTGTAATTTACGTATTAATAATCATAAATATAATTTTTAAATACTATCTTTTAATTTGATGGTGGACATTTTACGGTACAATGACAAAACTTGCACAGTTTGAGTCGTCATACGTCACAAATTAGGCTAGTCAAGATATAAGAGGGGGGTTATATTCAAGGGGTTAAGCCTAGTTGTTATACTCACGAGCATCCTATGATAGAACTCTATTCACTCTGACACGAAGAAAGGACTAAGTAACAACTTTCGTATAATTCAAAAAATGCAAAAGAAAAACAATATCCAGAAACCACATCTCAATAAAAAAACAATGTACTGTTTCCCGAAGAGATCAAATCAGGAATGAGGAGATCTGTAGGAGAACAAAGGTTATCGTCGTAGCGCAAAGGATTAGCAAGTTGAAGTGGCAATGGCCTGGAGACATAGGGCGAAGAACTGATGGTCATTGGGGTCGAAAGTTTCTGAAGTGGAGGCCGCGTACAGGCAAGCGCAGTGTCGGATGCCCGCCTACAAGGTGGAAGGACGACCTGATTAAGGTTACAGAAAGTCGGTTGATGCAGGCTTCCAACAGGTCGATGTGGTGATCCTAGGTGAGGGGGGCTATGTTCAGCAGTGGACTTCTTGTGGCTGAAGAGAGAGAGGGAATTTCAAAGCACCTCAAAAATAAACTTTTCTGTACGATCCTCATATCCAATATCCGCAAAAGTATACAACACTGCAAAATCGCATTTCACGATGATACGTCGTGATTAAGGCGTCGCAACTCGCGATGACAAACGAGCATAGTTACCAACTATTTAGTTTTCATACAAAAACATTAAAGTTCCGCGGAAATTTACAACGAATGTGAGAGTCATGCCTGTGTGTAATTGATGGATGCAGTAAAAACATAATTAACGGTTATGTTTGATAAAATAGTGGATACGTAATTTAGCATGTTTGAGAAACTACTTTACCTTCTGTGACTCAACAACATTCCTTCTTCGATGTTGTAGAATATATTTAGTCAAGGAATGAGCTTTGGTTATCTATCTTATAATAAACATCTCCTTTTACATAGCAGTTATATAAAATAAGTCGTCTTATTTGTTAATGAAAGTAGAAAGTCAAAAGCCATAGTAAAAACTATATATTTACCTGATATGAAAAGGAAACTTCACAAATAACATTACCGTCAAACTAGCGTGGCATTTACGAAATCCTATATTTACAAATCCTTTATCGACGAATCAAAATGGCTAACAAATTGGCGCCATCTTAAGGCGGCCATTTTGTCGGGCTTGTGAATAACGAAAATCAAGTTAAGTTAGGTCCAATATTGATAGAAAGGCTGACAGTACGAAACGAATGTACAGGACGATTGATAATTTGATTCACAATCGATATTTCTTTCACCGGAGCCCTCAGAAGGGAGCGAACTTTTTGTGTGGTACAATTTAATCTGCGCGCCCTTTTTGCCGCCATTTCTCGTGTGGGTGACGGAGGTCGGTATTCTCCTTCTTGTAAATTGTTGTATCGATGCGACAATAGAGAAAGGTGTTTGGGTGTTATTTTGTTACTTTTCTTTGAATGAACCTACACGCTTTTTTGTAGGTTAAATATCTCGTTTATTTTTCGGATTAGGATTTATGGTCCTTCGAGCCGGATTATGTGTAAAATAACTTAATTAGGCGCTGTATTTTGGGCTTAGTTGTTATTGGTTGCTATTTTTGAAAATAACTTGTTAATGCTACATTTTAGTAATATTGGACTAAATATAGGTCGACCAGACCGGATCAGTACCACTATTTACCAAAAAATAGACACGAAATGATGACATTGCTATCTTGATTCTTTAGACCCTAATACTTTTTTCCTCTCAATTTTCTTCTTTTCCTTTCGCCTCATTTTGAGAAGGAAGCAACAAACAAACAACCAACGAAGAAACTTTGAATATATTCACAGACGACGACAATCACCATCAAGCAAGCTATTTGCTCATTTATCGAATCTATGCAATAAAAAAACTACATGTCCACTGACCTACATCGGCTTGCACTGAACTCTCAAATCCCCGAAGAAATGTTAAGAGTGATAAAAGCATTTATAAAATGCATCAAGTAATACAATCACAGTAATGGCGGATCAGTTCGGAGCTGTCGCGAACAATGCCATGTTTTACGTAACGCCGATGCTGTGTGAATGTTTACGCGAGATCGTGACGGGAAAGATTTTACGCCGTTTTATTTTAACTATGCGTTGGACGGAATCAGTGTCACTTACATGCTGAAAGGTGAGGCCAGATGATGCAGATGACGTAAGTGGTATACATACAATACTTAAAATGCGATAGACTCCTTCAAATCGCTGTGGTGTGCAGGTTTCCTCACTAAATTTTCCTTTACCATTATAGTGCATGGTGATTGACTATCAATACACACAAGTGTGGGTCAAGACCACCGTGAACATGTTGGCAGCCGGGTCGGGTCCGTTTACCAACAGACCACCACGCACTATATTTACTACGCTTAGGCTTACATAAAAAAAAACAAAACACCCACATGAAGTCCCGTCATACCCGACAGAGGTGCCATACATCAAACCGCGTGTAGCATGTAATTACGACCAAACTGCAGCGGATTAGCATTACGTGACGCGTCATTCCGACCACGCGCCAGCAAATTATGTTGGGTGTAATTGCTGCGTAAACGCAAACCCTCATCTGTATTCCACTCAGTCAGCGACGTTTAGGATTTTGAAGTTAAGCTGCAATCTCTTAAATTCAACGCTCAATTTTCGTCGAGTTATCATTTTTAATGTATAAAGATTTAGATACTGCGGTTTATGTCTTAAGCTTGTAGTTGAGATCTTCGTCATTTAAATTCGTACCACGGCAAATTTACTTCAGTGAACTGACTTTACTGGTTAGGTCAGTTTTATTCTTATTTTTTTCTACCAGGGTCTGCGTTCCTGCTCAACGTTTTCCTATTTTTGACACTCTGTAGCACTGTCGACATTTAGGCCATGGTAAAAGGTTGCTAATGCGGAGTATAACTGAGATGGGCTGGCTAGATATCCTCTAAGGCGAGGCGTGCATATCGAGATGTTGTTAGAATTCTGAAATCTTGTTGCTTCGTAATAATCACCTCATTAGTCAAAAAATATTTATTATTTCAATTAAGTGTTTTTTATCTTTATTTATTTATTCAGAGGCTTTTAATGTACAAGATCATGTTTGCCTCATTATGTACCTTAAAAATATTTAGTCCCTAATCAGAAATATTATGATCAATAATAATGTAGTATTTATAGCATTTTATAAATTGTAAACTGTGAAATCCTGGATAAGATTTCCACGTCGCTCTAATGTTGGAAATTCTTTATGAGTTCTTCTGCACGGCGATTCACTCGTCCTCTCTCACAACTTAGGGACGTATTAAGTTTGACACTTCTGCCTACCCACTCAACGATATATAACAAGACATTATCAGCCTAAAACGAATCCACCAATGAATTATGCTTTTTACCATAAACTTTAAAAATAGGACCAATGGACATTAACTCACCTAATACGTTTCCCAGAAACGTTAGAAAGTTAATTCCCTTTTTCCTCGTAATTATCCCTATTCCCCCCGATACTGTGTCGGAATACACGGGCGGATAATGAAAGCCATGGGCTCGTATCACGCTCGTGTGCATAAATATTCATGGTAACCGTTCGGTAATATTGATTAAGCCCGTTTAATAGAGTTTCAGCACTTTTGTACTGAAACGTATTATTTTATATGTGCTTGATTTATGCGATGGAAATAAAGGTAAAATTGTAAGCATTTTGTTTTTGTATTAAAAAGGCTACGCTTAGATTGTATAGATGTGGATCAATGAGATGGAATATCATAAAATACTATCATTTAAAAAGTCTGAGCTCATTCTAGAATATTATTAAATCCCAAGTGAGTCCCAGCGAACGGAAATTAATTATTGCCTGTGAATATCCACACAAGTGGACTTCTACTGGCTAAAAACTTCTAGAAATGTGACAGATCGATGGCAGTTAACCCACAAAATGGCGCTACTCCATAAGTAATATTTTTGTAAGCAGCTTTGTGGCAGAAATGAAACAATCATTGGTAGTTAATTTTCCGTAATTTTCTTTTTGAATAAAAAGTTTTAGACTCAGAAGCACTTCAGTTCAGCTAAACCTGGTTCTCCAGATTTGTATAAAATACTTGGTTAGGACGGCGTCTATTTTAAAACTAGAATCATCAATGACAATTGAAAATTAAAAAATCAAGCCTGGAATTAATTCACGTCTCATGTCTAACGCGACGTCTGTATAACAAGTAGCGAGGCGCTCGTCGCTCGCTACAATTAACTTGTACGAAAGCAATTAATTTTAATTAGAAACACTCCAGCCCAGCAAAAAACAGTCTAACGGCTCCGTCCGGGAGACAATGGCACGGGAATACATTTGTTATAAAATTTTGACATCGATTCTTCTGTAATGAATGTTTTTTGTTTTTCGGTTTTTGGTTCCTGTTGTTTTTCTGTCTGTCCTCAAAAAGCATTCTTATTGGATAGGATTTTTTATATATGTTGCTTAATAATTTGGCTTTAGAATTTTACAGAAAAATTTATCTGATATCAACCCTTTGGGGAATACTTACTACAATAAAGCCTTATTTATACGGGGAGAGTTTCTCGGCTCCAAGATTCGGTTATTGTAAGGATACAAATACTTACTACAATAAAGCCTTATTTATACGGGAAGAGTTTCTCGTCTCGAAGGTACGATTATTGTAACGATAAAGAAAGTTGCATCGTGTAAACATTTGTCAGAACACGATAATCTATGACGGCTATGTCATGTGATAATGGCATACGACTCTCGTCGCGAGAAACTCTCCCCATGTAAATGGGGCCTAAGAGTAGCAAAATTTTAGCTAAATTTACTGATGGAATTTTTAAATATAATCAGTATTGTAGGGTAAAGAAGCATAAATTGTCCTCATGAAAAGCGACAGATTTTTAGAGGGCGGGAACAAAGTTTTTTGGATGTTCGCGCCCGATTATGCTCTGATTGTTTGACTGTCGTAGTCATGTCGTTTTAATGCGGTAATAACGTAATCCGGGAGATTGTGAGATTGAATAATAATGTTTCTGCAAATAGTAGAGCTCATTGGAGGACATTTTCGGCAATGAAATCTAAGCTTTATCGACTCTAAGACATTAGGCGTTAAATCTCATAATACACAGCGATCACTTGCTACAATGCTCGTCGAATTGTAGCAATATCATTCTTAAATATTGCTCTCTCTCTCTCTTCAGCCACAGGTAGTCCAGTGCTGAACATAGGGAGGCCTATGAGGATCTCCAAATCGACATGTCAATACTGCTGCTGCCTCATAAATACGAGGGACCAGTAATCACCACATGGATATTTCAAAGCAAAAGGTCTTATATACTTGACAGCCTCCGTAGCGCAGTTGGTTGGACTCCGGCTGTTAAACGAGAGGCCGCGGGTTCGATCCCCACACCGACACAAATATTTGAATGAACCACAAGTATTTGTGTTGGGTCTGGGTGTATGTGAGACCGAAAAGTCTCTCGTAGTTCCTGATACCCACGACACAAGACTCAATCTTAGTGTGACGTCGCGACTATGAATGTGGCTTTTGGGTGTATTTATTTATTTAGAATCCTAAGCCAGTTGTAAAGCTATAGGCGACAGCGCAATAAAATGTAAGATCGTGTGACCATTGAGCTTAGTTTATGCTAAAGAAGTTTGGATTTAAATCCAAGTTTTATCCGCTATGGAGTTAAATTTATGGAAGGAGGCGTCGAGTGCTCGCTGGGTCGTTTATAGAAAACGTTCTACGGGAGTAAGATTTGTGTTGAACTGTGTGTGGAAAGCCAACTTAAATACGACAGACTTTGGCTATGATCTCCAAATATTTGTGTAGTTATCGTGTTTCTAACATCCGCAGACTTACTGTAATATCGGCTTTATTTGTATGACTGCAGGGTATTAGTTTATTTATAGAGGCTTTGATATATTTAGGTGTAGTCTAGACAAGTGCAGTGATGAACCTATAATGTAGATAGACGACCTTATGAAGATTGCAGAAACTTGCTGGAATCAAGCCTCTATGGTTTTGGAGGATATATATCTTCTGTGGCTGGAAACTATAAAAATTACCTTACATAATACACAACTAAATACCAATTATGTAAAACTCCGTGAACACATGTTGAAAGTTACATTGGTCGGAACTATAAATGCATGTAGGTCAGCGTATTCGCCGCTAAATCGTTTCCTGTGTGCGTCGATAATGGTCGGCACGCTTCCTGCCCCACTTGGCCTTTATGTGGAGGTTAATTGAAATGCATTATATTGTTATATCGTTTGTAATTAAACTCCTAGTAATGGGCAAACTTATTGGACTTTAAGAAGTCAAGGGGTTCGAGTCCTTTTATATTTGCATTAAAATGTGACTGGGTTTAATGGTAAGTAAAATTCGTCTAAATTCTAATGGCGTGTGGCGAAAATTAGAACTACAAAAAAATTAAAATTATATTTTTAACGCATTGTTTGAAATATGTTTTCATTATGTAAACAACAAAAATGTATACTCGTAATCTTATTGTATTAACATGTTCGTTAAAATTAAATGTAAAGAGAGAAAAACTGTTTCTAATATTTTGATAATAGAATGACAACAACGCATTCGGACGATAAAACACCGGAGACGATCTATATATTGCAATTAGTAGTAGAGATTGTCTTTGCAGTAAAGTTGGAACCTAGTGATGTTTTTACTTTAAAAGACAAAAACGTAAGATAATGTCAAAAATTAACCTACAAATGTTTAAAAATATATGAATTTCGTTGAAATATCGTTCGTAGGGTGCTGTCAAAAATCTTGTATTTTGGGTGTCTCTTTGCATTACACTCGCAATGACGATGCCACTCGTATTTTACTAACTAAACCGAAACACAACAAATTTTATGTAACATGTCTCCTCTGCGTATCAAAAACCGCCTGGCGTGACAATCTTCTCAAACTGAGTAAGCTATATTTTTGCCCACACAAAATTGTGTCCTTTGAAATTTCCGCCAGAATATCCTTGGCTATCCGTGTTATAAAAGAGATACTCAGGTTGCTCATAAAAGCGCATTTCGCCCAGTATATTGTTTTAACACATCCCACGTCGAGTTACGGACGATTTATACCAAGATGCAACGTGTTGCTTAATAAATTCTTTAAGTTTAGACAGTATGAGAATTTTTATGTGGTCGAGGAAAAATTTTGTAGGTAAATGTACTCTTATTTGTATAACGCAACATTTCTGTAGATGAGGTTGTCCCCTGTTATATACAGGGTGATATTGACATAAGTTATTTAATTAAATCCACACGTTCCTAACCTGTGGTGGTTAGGTTACATTGTAGGTTAGGTGACATTGTACTGTACTATACTGTAGCAGCCCATATACGTCCCACTGCAGGGCACAGGCCTCCTTCACAATCGAGAGCATGATTGAGATTGGTAACATAGTACCAAGTTAAAAAAACTGCCTGGTAGATATGTCAAAAATCGCGATTTTAATTTTCAAGGATTTTTATCAACCCGTATAGGTAAGTTCTCGAATCGAAATGAAGTTCAGCTTAATACTAAAAATACTCGTATCTATACGATGTGAAAATCATGAAAACTAAAATCACAATTTTCGACAAAAATAATCTCGCATTGTAGGTGATGCTAGTAACATTACTGCCTATGCTTTCTGGAGTATAGGTTTGAACCTACGCATGTATGTGATACTAAGAAAATGTCCAGGATTTATAAGTTAGTCTACAAACCAGAATTAAGCTTGTATTGGTCGTGGCATGAATACAGACATTAAATATGAATGAGACACGTTATTGGCAGCGGAATTCAGTTTAATAGGTAATTGAACAAATAATAAAATAAGGTTTTTAAATAAGCTTCTGTTTTATTGTTATTATCCTGTATTTGTCTATTGGGTAAATTACTCTCCTCCTTTTTTTGGTGTCTCCACCTAAGCCCGTGTTTGTGAAGCAAAATATACGCATATATTAACTACCTATTTCCATGTAACCTCCATGCAATCTATAATAAATAATTTTGTAATAAAAGTAACATTAAATAAGAAACATTATCGAAACAGCCCAAAAAATAAATAACTACAATGAATAATCACTTTTACCTATAATAATTTTTGCGGCCGTCACATTTCTTTTGTTTACGCGTACACCGCCGCCTAACGAGGTAATTACAATAACAATGGCGGTACCGAGGGCGCGATGAATGCGCGACAAAAAAACCACGTCATGCCAAATACCATTGTGCATTATTTGTGGCGGTTCCACTACCGGTAATTATCGCTTTTGAAACACTTTCGACTAGCCTTTGTCCTCGATGAATGAGAAATATCAATACATTTTCATTTCTACGGAATATTATATTAGACTGGTAGAACAGAATACAGTACTCGTCATTTGTAGAACGGAGCTTAGTAAGTAGTATATGTATGTTTTGAGCCCCATTGCTACTGCAGTATCTATTCAAATATGCGTTTATTAATTGATTAGCATATCCAATAGTCATATACGCAGTTATGGCTCCTAACTTATGAAATTCTCGTGTTATTTGTACAATAGATGTAAGCTTTTTACTCCTGAAAACTGAAAGGGATATTTATTTATCAATAAATTTGGGGATTGAATTTACAGCCTTCTCATTTTTAATGAAGAGGACAAAGAAATACAATGATAAGTCATTAAAATAACTTTCTTTATACTTATTTTAGTATTTATTACATACTCGTATTATGTGTATTATGTATGTATATCTATATACTAAGTAGTAGTACCTCCCTCCCCTCTATATTATATATAAGTATATATAAATGTATATTTGGTTGTTCCAGAAGCCGATTACACACTGGATGATTCATTTTGGAATGAAGAAAGCCCAGTTGGTAAGTGACTCTACATACCAACTTCATAGATGTCACACCTTAGGCTAAATTCACGGCTTTTCCTTTATCAAAACCCATTTTATTATTTCCATTGGTATCTCTGGCACAAATTAAACCTATCAATGAGTAACTTAAAATCGGTAAAAGTTATACTTCTATTATTTCTAACATTATTTTAGATCATATTGTACCCTCATAGAAGATTTATAACTCGGATATAAAATTGAAATACATTATAAAAATACTATCTTCTTGTGGTGAAACCTTTACAGCTCCCGTGAATCTCTTGACTCAACTATACCATAGACAAGACATATTAAATAATGAATTTTTTTTGATAATAGGCCTAATTTTTACGTCTACCAATAATGACACCAAATTATTTGAATGAGCTAATGTATTTGAATCTATGCAGTACGCACTGTCTTTCACGCGATAGTTAAGACGCATGATGTAATTTACATGACTGCCTCGGTGGCGTAGTTGTACCACAGTACGGTTACAAAGTTGACGTCTCGGGTTCGAGTCCCGGGTAGGGCAACGTGATATTGGATTTTCCTATTCAATATCAGCCCGGAGTCAGGAATTAGTGCCCGATATGGCGATAGGCTTGCCCCATATCACATCACTGGACGGACCATGCAAGGCGAAACGTGGGTGTCCTGATTGCTACCAAAGGAACCTCTGACTACCCCTTCTGGGAAAAAGGCGCGAGTGTATGTATGTATCATTTAAATATTTGGAAATAGAAACAACCAAAACTACATCAGTGGATTCCATCAAATACACAACCATTTACACCTCATCCAAATCCGGGCTAATTCACCATAAAACAAGACAAAAGTTGAAATACATTATTGTAACGTTGGTAAAAGTGTCCGACGGACGGGCGGGCAGCGACGAGCGGACGTCCGAAAGCGACAGTTTATCACGCCCAGAGTGCCGCTCGTTTGTGCTTCGTGCGCTCTTGTTAAATATTTAAAAAGATTTTCGTGTAATAAAAAGGTCCGCGTCATTGTCTGTCTGTCGGTTTTAAACACCATTTAAGTTACCAGCTTCCCGCTCGTACTGTTCTACTCCTGTTTATTTCGACTGTTTCACGGTGTTTTGTTCGAATATTTTTTGAGGCGCTCTATCTGATTTTCCGTCTGGAAAGAGGCGGTTTATTATTAACGTCATTACTTTATATTCGCAGTCATTAAAATGATATTTGTTTTCAGTCGAAAAAAGACCGTTGTATAAAAGGTGTTATGAGCTTCGTAATTACTTACAGTAATATGCCGCCCTGCAGTACCAGTTAGATCAAATTCTCTTATAACTAGGCTGATATTATAATCGCCTAACAAGAGTAAAATAGATGTCCTTATTTTGCGTTACCAATATTATTTTTATTATTATTATAGCATAGGTCTGGCAAACGACTAAGCTGATTGTCGGTGATCACTGCCGCCCATGAACATCCACAACGCTTGGATCATGGATGTGTTTCGAGCCTATCGGATCGGAAGGGGAGTGGGAAGGAATAAGGATGGGAAGAGGAAAGGGGTATTGGGCATGTGATATAATAACGATTAATTTTTCGAGTTATGAAAGTACCTGGAAATAAACTAGGTACCTAGAATTGCGGAAGAGCCTATTGTAAAGCTGGGCATAATTTCCAATTTAGGGCAATTTACACGCAATTATTCGAACCGAAAACTCAAAGCACATTGCCTAAATTGAGAATCAAACACAGAACCCCACGGTCCACATCCCAAGCATTAAGTCTGAAAGAAAGGAAATAAATCACCGCCCACTCTTAACATTCTCTAAACAGTAAGTACACGAACACAATTCCAGCTGGCATTTTAATAAATCACCCGACACTGTATTCCATTTGTAACCGTCCTTTCCGAACGTAATTACCACAGAATCGTACGGCGAAACTAAAATTTCGCCACATCAAAGGGCGCGGCGCAACAGTTTTGATTTGAAACTAGTATGAACCGGTTTGCGGCGGCTCGGTTCCGGTTTCAGCCGGTTCATTCGGCATGTTTGTGCGTTGGCGTTTTGTTCGTGCGGTTTGCAAGTTGAGATGTGCGTTGGTTCAAGGATGTTAATATGTTTAACTTCGCGTGTTTTGCAGCTGCTATGCCTTATTTATTAAACATACTCTAATGTTTTCCTTGTTAGGTTAATCATAGTAATGAAACTGTGTCAAAACGACACAACCAAAAATGCACTCATAAATTCTCTAATATTAACTGTATTACCTACCATTATCCATAAGATTTTCTCACAATATGTTAAGATTCCTTTTTATATGACCGGAGAATATCACCACACTGGCTTAATTGTAAAAACCACAATAGACTGCATAATGTACTCTTCACGAGGGATCTTGGGCATTCAGACTCCAGAATGCCAAAAATGTGGTCACAAGCTACTGATGAATTTGAACCTTAGTAATCCCGATTTGCCAATGTGACTAAAACTCGTTTTACCAACTAAGCTAAGAGTGTTTTAGGTAATACTCTTCAAATATTGCTTCAACATTTCTAAACATAATTCCAGAAAAATATTAGTTCCTATTCCTAATAATTAAATTTACTAAAAATACATACACCCAACAAATACCGCTTATTTCTACACATATTTTTGCAATACGTGACCGTTTTACCATTTTAAAAAGCGTTTCCTCCCCCTCTAAAACCCCCATTTGGAATTCAGCGAAACGATGCGAAGCCATCGCCCTCGGATCGAGTCTTAGCAATGCGTTTGCAATTGTGAAAATAACTTTATATTTTCCATGTATTCGAGTGTGTGGTCTAGCGTTTTGTGGCTTGGTTTAGGTATTTTAGAAGTTGTGGTTAGAGGTTAGGTACCCTGTTTTGTAAGAGCTTTAGGGTAAGTCAGAGTTAGGAGAAAAAAAAAACCAAAGTTACATTGTTATGATGTTTTAAATTTTTTGCTAAAATATTGATGGTCGTGAGAGATGAGATGAACTTTTGACCTAAGAATGAAAAGGTAAGTCAGGGATAATTAAAAAAACCTCCGTTATTTAACTATATGTAGTTTTTGTTGTTCTTTTGCTACCAAACTGATTTGTAGTATATATTCTACCTAGATTTAATGATATCATATTGGTTGATCGTTTAAATGTCTGTCTACGTCAATACAATTTCGTCACCTTACAGAACGATATAAGAAACAAAGCATACATACATTGTCTCCTGGTTTTCGATACCAAATGTCTACCCACGCCAATAGACATAGAGCAAATTAAATTAATCTATTCGCTGTCGATTCGTGCGTGTTCAAGACAACCGTACATCGCCGTCAGCGCTCTACGCCAATCGATGCGTTAACTTTAGGCCTGTGGACTAAATCTAGCAGTTCTTGTAAGGCTTATAGTCATATTTGATTAATTCTGCTATTTAATATAACTATGTATTTTAATATCCACTTCATTGGTCAATTAGCAGCCAGTGTATCCTTTAAATAGTTAGGGACTGGGTGCGATTCCCAAGACAGTGCTTTTTATGATAATTATGTCTACTCTCCAGAAATGACAAGCGTGAGCCTCGACCTCATGACAAGATAACTGGTCTCTTCCATCACCTAAACCCGATTCAAACATCACATTATGTCCAAACAATTTTCTTTTTTACCCTAACATTATATAAATAAATAAATACACCCAACAGTCACAAACATAGACCTCACCCTACATAAGGATCGATTAAATCTTGTTACGCGGGTATCACAAACTACGAGAGATTTTTCGGACGCACAATTCCCCAGACCTGAGACAAATACTTGTAGACCCAGACACAAATATCTCACATATATAATCTCGGAGCGGGGATCGAACCCGCGGCCTCGCGTTTCGCAGTCGGCATTTAACCTACTGCGCCACCAAGGCTATCAATTCAATATACGTCTTCCATTTACATCCTACTCTTCCTTAACTCCATCAGACTGTTAAGAATATACAATAATATTGTCACAAATGGATGTCTTCAGCATGTTTGTGCATGCGTTGTCGTGTTGTGTTTGCGGTGCAATGGAGTTTGCATGCGTGCTGCTGTCACGCCAGCCGATACGAACGTGGTGGAGGATCGTGTGGTGTAAGGGATGAGCGGGAGCGGGGAATAAATAAACTAGCTACACTTGAATAAACTAAAGTAGATGCAAGCAATTAGGTATAGTACAAGATCTAAGTGTTGGCTTGTTGATGTCAAATATCGTTACAAAAAGTTCTGTCGCGCAACATTTAAATGTGAAACAACGAGAAGACAGATATCATTAAATTGTTACGTATAATATTTTTTTTTCGGCAATAGGTACTCATACTGCATTAAATTATCTGATGCTATTATTGTAGTCACTTTGTCGTATCAGTTTAAGGAAAATATTTCTTAATCAATTACGTTCTAAAAATACCGTCTCATTTTAATAGCAGATTTTTGTCTATAGGATGATGTCGGTGGTCAAAAACTAAACCACTATAATTTTCGATTAACATAATCAAGTTTCCAAAGCTATTGATTCCAAGAAATTCCAAAAAAAACAACAAAACTAAAACCGCTATGTCCCATACCTAGAACCACACCCCAGTACAATCGAAGGGACAATGTTACTCAACAACATATCTTATTACCGACAAGATTGCCTCCGAATCAAATTTAGTTCATAGTATGAGTTTTTGTCGATTCCCTGGTAGCATGTGACGCTACGCCGTTGTGATTGATTATTCATAACCTTGTATGGACTACATTACGTTATACAAATTGTAGTTGTGTACATTGTCGAGGATTTGGTTTCATTGTTCGGATTTTATTTCTTATTTTATTCACTGGAAGGATATACTTTCATTTTATTTGGAATTGTATTCGCTAATAAATTCTTATTTATGAGTTTATTTATGACGGAAATATAATACAATACTCTGGCTCAGGATGTAATAAGTATCAATACATTTTTACAATTGAGATTGTTCTTTTTTCATATAGCTGGTTAATCTAATATAGGATTCTCGGATTAGAAGTCGATTATATATGTAACTGCAAAAACCTACTCTGATAAAAATCCAATTTAATGATAAAAATATACATGGTATATCTAGACTGCTAGAAGCCGAATGGTAGTATTAGTGACTTCAGACACAATGCAACTAAAAATTTCAACTTACTTAATTTCAACCAAAAATTCAGTTAACTTTAATTTTGTTTAAATAATTCCGTGGAAATCCTCTCTCAACATTCCAGAATAATAATCCCAAGTATCTCCTTTACTAAAGATTTTACTCAAGCTCATCTCGATTAAGATGAGTGAAAGATATTTTACGCTGTAAAATGTGAGGTACAGTTTTCTGAATGATAAAGACCTCAATTACAACATTAATGGCTCTTTTAGGGTAGTGAAGAAAACGCAAACTTAATAGTAAACAATTTTTTTTATTAATGCGATAAAATATTGAAAAACAAACTGTTTAGATATGAGTATTGCCAGGCTCAAAAATCCCACATAGTTTCTGATACGAAGCCGGAAATAACTTTTTAAGATTGTTTGTCACTACGGATATGATTCGTATGTCCCTAATTTTTTTTGTTTATTCTGATTTTCTCCATGTAAGGTCTTAGGTCATTTGCTACGCGTATGTCTAACAGTGAAGTATTACTACTAAGTACAACTTAAACATTGAATTTTATCGCTTCTAAAGACTATTTCGTTCTCTATATAATATTAGACCTAATGAAAATAACCTCTGAACTAAAATATCAACAACCCTCATTCCAACATCACACAACGCATTAGAACATAATATCGACATAATCCGAAAGATTTCCAACAATACGCTTATAAGAATATAAAATTAACATCCGTATTCAGTATACGTGACGTGAAGTCGCGTCGTACCACAATTTACATGTGTATGCATCCGACATGTAAATTCCGCCATTCGCGCGAAGCCACGCGCCCCGCCGACGTGACTCTGTCTCTAATCGGTTTCGAATCGATGTCGCTTGTTTGCGGAATAAGGACGTATGTTTTGATCGCCTGGATGCTAATGACGATGTAAAATGAAAAGTTTTAAGCGTAAATATTTGCATAATGATACGCCGTGTTGGAATCTAAAATTAATTTAATAATATTGTAAAATTAATGTTGTGTTTTAAACTAGCAGAGTGATATGCAATATTAATATCCCTTGAGTATTATTACAATGTAATGAAAAAAATGATACAAAGGTTTTCGTATTGTGTCTCGGTAATTGAACGCCGCTCCAATAGAAATGACTGGAATAAGTAAAGTATACATACTATACTTAAGCGTTGATATAGTCGTTCGGTATGGTGACTACAATGCGATTGACTACAAGCACAGTACCAACAAGATCGAGTGTCGGCAATTATCTGCCGGCCGACACAATTTTCCCTCACTGTTTATTTTTCTTTATACTCGCACGACAAAGGGCCACAATGCTCTCCATGGCTAGTGCAAAAACAATATCCACAGTCAAGCGCTGAACGTCTCTATTTTATGAAAAAAAAAATACGTCAGTCACCGGTTAAAGTTATCTTACCAATGTAATTATAATTAATACATAACAGCTACACAAATATTTTCCGCCTATGCAAAAACAATGAAACTCTACCTCACACGATCCTCTCAAATAAAATTCTCCAAACCCAGAATCACACAGCGAAACAGTAGCGACTCTACAATACGTAGAGTATGTAACGAGTAGGTAGAGCAGACAGCGCGGCGCGTGCAGCGAGCCGGGAGAGCCAAGGGCCGTGAGACGCGAGGCCGCGCGGAGAGCTTTTACGAGCCGCACCGCCCCTGTAATTTTGTCTCTACTAATTTTTATTCATGGCTTAAACGCGTGGCTGTTGTTGTGTGACGCATTGTTGTAGGAGGGGGCTCGGTTTTTGATTCTAGAACACATTTTTAAGTGTTTTAAAAGTTATTGTTAAGTGCCAACCCGCACTAGGCCAGCGTGGTGGACTATATGGCCTAACCACTCTCAATCGTACTCTCGATTGTAGAGGAGGCCCGTGCCCTGCAGTTGGTCGTATATGGGCTGATACAATACAAAAAAAAAGTAATGAAGCATGTATACTGCCTGGGTGCCGCAGTTGTACTACGATTTCAACGCTGAGGTCTTGGGTTCGAATCCCTGGTCGGACAAATTGATATTGGATCTTTTTATTATATGCTTTTGCCTATCACATCATGGGACGGAACCTGAAAAGGCGAAACGTGGGTGTCGTGGTAGAACCTCTGTCTATCCCTTCCGGAAAAAAATGCGTGAGTTTATGTAACTTATGTACATAGGTAAACATTATATTCGGTGGTTAGATAGAAGGGATAAATTATACAATTCGCTGAGCTAATTTCTGTCCAAAATATGATCAAGGATGACCCATTTGCCAAGCCAGGCACAAATGCTGGTCCCGGGCAATTAATGCCATATTTACAAACCGGTAATTCACATACAGTAGATAACCTAACCTAGGGTGATATTTTTAAATGTTGCGTCGGACTAGCGTCATGCTATTCTTCAAATAACACAAGGCTTTTTGTTTTAGAATCTAAATAATATTAAACATCTTGAAATAAATTTGAGAAAATTACCTCAGTCCTTTGTTAAAATATAATTTATGTTCAACAGTTCAGCGAATTTATTTCCGACTCTACCTTGCCTTTAACTCGTCTCTACCTCCATCCGTATACACAAGGGTGATATCCATAAAAGTCGTGCTTACAAGTAAGTACGTTACGATGCGACCTTAATTTCTAATGGAGGCACAAATTATGCTGCTACAAAGGAATCTTTTAGCCCTAATTTCTGACGGAAATAATAAATTTAATAAGTAATAATAGCTTGGTAGCGTGTACTTACGATGTTCCACTTATGCGTAGCCTTTTTTAAGAAGAAGATTAGTCCAGGTCTATTGGAGATTGGTAGTGATCAGATAGCTTCTAGGTGATTGCTAAGTCTTCACAAGTACATAATATTACAAATAATCTCTTCGAAAAAATGAATAGAAGAAACTATTAACGCGTCAGAAATGCGAGAGTACAACTCACTTAAATTAATAGATTATGAATAAAACAAGCAAAATAAAATTCCAAACATGTATATGATGTCCTTAAAATATATCCAAGTAGATACATATGAAACAACAAAAAACTCCAATCAAAACGTATTCACGGCAAAGTATTCTCAAGTTGTGAAATATGAACAAACTAAAAACACAGCTTTCTCGACGTAACACCGAACAAAGTTCAGCACATAACAACTTGGCATACTAATACGAACGGGTCATGTCACGCGGCAAATACCGTCGCACTTTATTCAGGAAGCTTTCATTGACTCATCAGCGCGAATTTAATACAATTTAAACCTTAAAACAACACGGATAAGGAGCACAATGCCTCACAGGTTTACGTGTCGTATTAACATCTCAATGAGTTGGGGGAGAACTGAAATCAATAAATCGGTACGCCTGTGCGGCTACGCTGTGTAGTGCTACGTTGTTCTGCTACGCCGTAGCACTATCGTAGCACTACACTACAACAGTGCTACATTGTTGTGTAGTCATACTGTTGAGGGCTCATGTTGTGTATCGTGTAGAGCTTTTGTGCTACGCCGTAGCGCATTATACATTTTGCGCATCCCAGATTCAAAGGGGCCGAGTGAATGCGTCCGCGGTGTAATATAGGTCATAAATTTTACTGCATTGATATCATTAAACTCATAAATTATACTTAAGTTGTGATTTTATACTCTAGGGATGCATATAAATGATGACAACGCTGACATGGTGGGTAGTTACTAGCTTTATACTACAATATTACCACATTGTTGGTTAAAATATGTATCATGTTTATATATTCAAGCAGCAAAGTTTTTAGAGCGACAGTTCCTATGGGTATTCCCAGTATAATATAATTTATTTTTACACTAGTCACTACCAAAATATTTAGATAAAATGTTTGAAATTAATATGAAAGTTCACATGAAATCGCAGTACACTTACAAAGTCTGTGCCGTTTGTTGAATTCTTTAACTTATAGAAAAATGAATTGAATTCTATGTAATGCTCAGTGATTTCAACGGCTAAGTTAAAATTTTACAAACAGCAGGGTAAGCAGAGATGCTATCAGTACACCAACGTTTCGGTATGTGTGTCCCGCGTAGTGATCACGCGATGGACGAGCCTATCACCATGTCGGACATTCCTGACTCCGGGTTGACAATTAATTGATAAATCAAATACCACTTTGCCCGACCTGGCATTCGAGCCCGAGCCCTCAGCTTTGTAATTGTACCGTAGTACAACTACGCTACCGAGGAAGTCTACAGACAGGCAATTTAAAATAACTAAATTTTTATTACATTTTTATAAAGATAAAAAAAGGGTTTTTTATGCTCTCTCAATTTATATAACAATATTTAAAATTTAATTTATTTACTATGAAAATAGCAGCTATATCTGAAACGCCGAACAAACAACAATGAAATATTTTATTAACTCAAAATTTACTATACATATAATAATCACGCGACACTGAAACCGATTCGGGGTCGCGTATTGTAAATTCTCATTAGCCAGTACTTCCATCTACCCCTGCATAAGGGTGGTTATTAACAAAGACTGCGGACCCTTGACCAGCCTTTGTTTCACTTGAAAGCAATCACAACCCTCCAGCGCTTCCTGTTTGCGGCTAATCTACAAGGGTAGACGTTTGTGCATGTGGGGTATATCACCCTTTTATTGTAAGGGTTGACAATATCTTGGTCGTGGTTGATATTTCTTTATTATGCGTAACACATTAGTCATAGAACAGTTAAGTGGTTTCGTTGTCATCTATTAGTGTTTGTATATTACAGGGACGGGCCTTTTTAAAATACCCTATTATTAAGTGATGATTTAGAAATAAATAAATAAATACACCCAACAGTCACATACATAGTCCTAACCCCACATTAAGATCAATTTAGTCTTGTGTCTATTTGGCTCGGTGCGGGGATCAAACCCGCGGCCTCTCGTTTCACAGCCGGCCTCGAGCCAACTACGCCACGGAGGCTGTCCGTATTTTCCCTACTAATAATTTCCCCTACTTTAACAACGCTGACGTGTGTTGAAGTGTTTACCTATTAGTCAAAAATTCATTTTTTTCCCTTAAAATCAACAATATAGAATCCTTTCCTTAACACTCCTTGTGAATTTCATCCAAATACCTCCACAAAAGTGACAATGCACTGTAACTTGGCAAAGGTAAATTCCTAAGCAGATTAAAAACCAAAACAAGTTTAACGGCACGAGTGAATAGAAAACTAAAAGCAAAACTTGGAGGCAAACTTTGGCGAAGTTGGGCCCAACTTTTTGGTCCAAGTGGGCAAGTCGGTCTATTTAAAGTTCGGTAGAGGCATGCCGTGACGCGCGGCGCACTAATAGCTCTATAAAGCTTTGAAGTTTAAACTTTATTATTTAATGTGATCATTTAATAATTGTGTTGATGCGCTACATTTAATTTGTAGAGTTCTGTGGGGCTGGGGGTTTCAAAAGAAAATTTTGTTGGGTAAATAGTTGTATTGGTAAATAAAGGTTGTAGAGGCGCTTTAAAGTTCAAGGAGATTCGTGTATGGTTAATACGATATTTGATTGTGCCTCTGTTAATTCAGTGTTTTTTAACTGTTTAATTTACTGAAATTTATTGCTGTTTTCACAGTCAATTAATTCTGAAATTATGTTTATGTTTAGAATATTTTTACTTTCTACATAAATAACTTGATTAGCTACAATATTTAAGAATATTACAAAATAATCATTACACTCCTTTCACAAATGAACAATTGGAAATATATATTTCCATATTTCCTGGACTCAAAATTAACACGGCTACTTTATATTATAAAACCCCATATTCTCATAAAATCAAAGCCGATTTTTACTTCCAAAATCGCTGCTCAAACCTAATACATATTGCCATTCAGTATTACTCCAATAACCTCCAGGAAATGATATTTTGAAATTTGCCTTTCGATGCGGAAATCGGGGCACATTATGCGAATAATGCTAAAACGTTGAGGTATTTATGTCATAACACGGCGGAGGGCGTCTGCGCGCTATCGCTGAACGCAACGTCTATGCATAATGCACGTGTCATCTGCCCTGTGCTGCGGGGCGTGTTAGATGCGGGGTTTGGGTTCGAGCGGAGATAATGAGTTGCAAATCAAACAACTGCATTATTATAGTCCAAATTTTAACATAAGAAGAGCGAGTATCAAAATAGAAATTAAATTCATTCTCCCCAGAAGATTCGTTAACGCACAGGCAGAGCACGATGACAAGAAATATCCTTGTGTCATCGGCATAATTGTGGCGATTGGCAGGAGATAAGAAATAAATAAATACACTCAACAGCCATATGTATAGTCCTGACCCCCACACTAAGATCGAGTCTTGAGTCGTGGGTATCAGGAACTACGAGAGACTTTTCGGTCTCACAAACACCCAGACTCTTAACAAATACTTGTGGTTCACACAAAAATTTGTTTCGATAAGGGGATCGAAGCGGCCCGTTTCACAGCCGGCGTCCAATCAACTGGGCCACGGAGGCTGAGGAGATGTTTATATACTCAGCCTGTCGCCGTCCAGTGCTGGACGTAGGCCTCCCCAAGTAAGCGCCAACCATCCTGGTCTTGAGCAGCCCTCAGCCATCAGCTTCCCGCCGCTCTTTTCAAGTCGTTGGTCCATTAGGAAGAGTTGTTATCACTTGTCAGGAGATGGTTATCAGTAGCTAATCGGCATTCTTTCTCGACGATATGATGCCTACCATCAGGCACGGTACAGTCACGTTGCCTTAAGTAGAAAAATAAAAAGTTTTAAGTAAATTAACAGTAGTGCATATGTGCCTATTTATAAATATACAGCTGTTTTTTTTTTGTACAAATGTTAAATCACTTTAAGACCCAACGAAGTATATACGAGTATAAGATTCACCGCAATAGAATACCTTTTTAAATACTGCACTAATCATCATTTGGAAGTAATATTATAGCCCGAGAAAAATTTTATGTTATCAAAAAGCCAGATTTCTTTTAATTATGAAATTGGGAATGAAAACTACAAAATATTTACTTTGCTCATAAATTTTACACCAATTAAGTACTTATAGTCCCCGCTGACAGTGGCGCCACACAGCACAATTCATGAGCGTGATCCCGGTGCGCGGCGTTTGTCGGAATCTCAGTTTTACGAGCGGTTCAACAGTTTATGGTTGTTGTGAGTCGCGACCACGCGTCTCGGCATTATCTTTAACTCAGGAGTTAACTCAGTTTTTATAGTCCAAGGAGCATTATTTAATTTGCTTTGATTTGACGTAATTAGCTTTATTGGCCAGCTAAGAGTCTCATTACAATAAAACTGCAATGTAATTTAATTAATGTGTTTTCCTTTTTTAAAATCGGCAAAACAGACAAGAATACAATGATCATTTTCACTAACGAATATTTATAATACCAGGGAACTTAAAGGTGCATTTATAGACGAAGAGAGAAAGAAAAATTCCAGCTAAGTTACTGGCGAAATGAAAAAATACTTCAAGTCGATTTTCTGTTAAGTAGTAACCAAACCAGTCAAACCAAGTGATTCACGTTGAATTTAAATCGCCCAATAGCCTGGTATGACTCATTTCTCGGTCCAAATTCTCAGACTGTCAATACTATAAACGATTATATCACACAAACCTCCAAATATTTGTATATACCAACATTTTTACCAATGATTGAACCAATGCCGGCTTTTCACGTAATGCCACAGAGCACGTTATTATTTCATCTCACATAATCACTCATAATTTCGCCGCATTTACTAAAATAACAATTTAAATATTCAAATACATCAAAACCGTGATTGTGTTTTGAACTGTAACCCGGAATATTGCGCTTAACGTGACAAAAGAGGCGACGTGGCGGTTAGCAATCACGAAGCATTGTTTTAAACGCATATGTAAATTTCACGTAAACATTTGTCGCCTAAATACATTCAAATGACGTTTAAATATGTTTATTTTGTAAATATTTTATTGTGGTGATGCGTTATTGTTTATGCATTAAGCAGGTTAAATTTAATGCTGCAGTTCCGATTAAAATATTAACTGAATCACGGGACAGCTAAAATCTATTAGAGTGTGGAGAAATTTCGAACTACAAAATATCAAATTAAAAAAATATTTATTTAAAGATTTATTAGAATAAACAACAAGCATTTATTCTCGTAATCTAATAGTATTAACCCAACCCGCCCAGACCAGCGTGGTGGACTATATGGCCTAACCACTCTCAATCCTACTCTCGATTGTAGAGGAGGCCCGTGCCCTGCAGTGGGACGTATATGGGATGATACAATACAATACAAAATAGTATTAACATGTGCAGTGTAATAAAATGTAAAGAAAGAATAACTATTTTTAATATTCTGACAGCAGCGTTTTTAGCTGCTAAAGATCATAAACGAATTGTATCGATGGGAAAGATTCCATGCCACCCGATACCCACCGACTTTCTTTTTGTAATATATGTACTTCAAAAGCAATCATAGTAGAACATAGATAATTGTAAGACAATGTCATTTGGGTAATCAACTTCTTAGGGAAATGCAACTACTACCAAGACAATCAATAGTTTAAATTTTAATCACCTTATTCAACGACAGTTTCATAACCTATTTTAGTTATAGAATGTTTTGTCCCTTTCGAACGACTTTTGAATTCAGTTTGAGCGAAAAAGACAAAACATTTAATACCTAAAATAGATATTAAAACTGTCTAAATAGATAAGGCCTTAAGTGTATTGCACAATTGAAGCCTCAATTCTGTACGTGTCTACAAACAGACATCGCAAAATAAACTCGTCTTATTTACAATCCAAATATTTGTCAAATGCCAAGCGGCGCCGCACGTCTATTCATCCATAACCCTTTTGTGATGTATCAACGGGTATTTTCTATTTAACCAGGTCGCTGGCGGGAACTATTCAATTCGCAATCCTTGAATATATTTGGAATAAAGTGTTTTTCGAAACGTGTTTATTGGTTTAATATCTGAATAAGTGGTTTGGAGGATAGAAAATGTTTACTTCTTCATATTTTTTTGTGTTTATTTTCAAAAATTATTAATGCAAAATGTATTCTGTGTTGTGGATGCTTAAGGATGACTCCACGCGGTGATCACATATCATCTTGTGTATCTTTTAGTTCGGCTTATTGTATAAAAAATACATCAAACAATATTATACATACATTACGATAAAAAATCAACAGCTTAACCCTTCCGGTTTTCATTTGGAAAATAAGCCACCTCAATCTATTATGCCCCCAGATTTTAATCTGTTACCTTCTCTTTTCTTCTCATTAAAAACAAAAATATCTTAATTTATGTCTCCTTCTAAAGTTATAAAAGTACTTTGGCAGCCCGTTATGCTTTATTCTTCAGCTATCCTTTTGCAACTACCCCGCTGTACGAAATTACATTGCATTTTCTTTTTAATCCCCAGACAGCCAGTCGTCTAAATCTGCATTTTAATCTGTTTTTAATATATCACCCTTTGTGCTCTCCAACTACCCTCTTACAACACGATTTATCTGAAAAACATGAAATATATCACACGAACGCTCTGAAAGCCGTCTCAAAGTTGTCGCAACGCTCCGATCCAGTACTTAAGCACATTACGTTATCTCAAAAGCAAACAAGCGTACAACCATTATTTCAATTAAGTGTCTCTCCGATTCAATTTAAGTTTGAAAGCGTGCTCATAAACGGGTGAATCTTTTGTTAGAAGAGCTGTTATGTGTACTAAGCCGTCTGACTTCACTCTAAGTGGATTTTTGAATGGAAATTTAGTGAAAGAGTTAGAAAAGTTCATTTAGTATTACGTAGTGAATAGGTGAAAATTTTGTATGAATTTTATTGGTATATTTCATATTTTGTACTTTTAATTTTGAAGTTTTATTGGTTCTCTCGAAGTACGGGTTTATGTCAAACATTTTATGTAAGAATGTAATAAACTGAATCCACAAAATGCTTCAAAGAAAATGACCACTACATAAAATATTTTACTGTCGCATTCATAATTTCATACTGTACTCTAAAACGTACCTATAATTTTTAGTTGGAATTATTTTTACTCGTTTTTCATGTACATTATTAGAGCGTTTCCATCAATACGGTGTAGACTTTTAATAAATTATTTGGTATGCTACGTATTAGGAATTAGTACCACCAATTTACGCTACTAATTCTTACTCCAAATAAAAAATATCGTAATTGAAACATTTTGAATGAAGCAATCGGTCTTTCGTAAATTCATAACTCATTTTTTCCAATTCATGCTTAAATCTTACTCATTGCAGAATAAGCTTAAAAGGACAATTTAATGAGCTCGTTTAAAAGGAACCTCTGACGCATTACACAGAGCCAACATCACTACAACTATGTGCAGCCGCATATAGCGTCGACATCTTCAGAGCTCTCGCTTTGTGGCCGCATTAAGAGCTGGCCTTAGAAGCGGATCTTTATGATTGAAACGACATACTTGGGAATCGGATTTCTCTTGGCGGCTCTTTCATGTGGTATGGTGGACGACCTATGCAACGCAATGGTGCAGGTTCTATCTCCGTCCGGAGTAAATTTCTTGCAAGAGCAAATTTTTTTTTTTTTTAATGGAGCCCATGTTTTAGCAAGGTAGGTACTAGATATTTACTTATTAAATGGCCAAGTTTAATTCAAAGTTATTCACAAGTGATGAGTATCTCATAGAATGGTTACGACACGGCTCAGACCGCAGTGTATCGACGAATGCGCGTGAGAATCTTTAAGGATGCATATGTATTGAAGTGAAGTTCCTCGGACTATTGTTAATGCAATGAATAATGCTGCCTCCGTGACGTAGTTGTGCTACGGTATGATTGCGAAGCTGAGATCTTGGGATCGATTACCGGGTCGGGCAAAGTGATATTGGATTTCTCTATTCCTTATCATCCCGGAGTCAGGAATTTACGCCCGATGTGGCGATAGACAAAACACATACGGCGAAATGTGGGTGTCCTGGTTGCACCTCGGCCTATCCCTTGTGGGAAAAAGGCGTGATTATTATGTATGTATGTATGTAATGAATGGTGATGAAGGGTGTTACGCGTTCAGGAGTACCTGGTTTCTCATACACAAGACACAAAACAAGCCGTTTCATGGGATAAAAACAATGTGATTTTTGAGTGTATTTAAAATGGACTAATTACAATTTAATACTATGGAGACACCTCCAATACTGTCACGTTGCAACATGTGCGCTCTCCTTTAATTAAGTGATTCATCAAAACTTCGCTTGGAACCAGCAAAACCCATTGTAAGTTTCGGAACGTACTGTATAAACGACCAGTGTAAATGGAACTCCCTCGTCGCTCTCGAGTCTATTTTATTTGGACGCACGCGGGCGGTTAGTGTGTTGCAAGGAGCTCAAGCAATTCTGGTTGCGGTGTACCGAAACCTCCCAGTGAGTAAAGGTGTGTTATATATTTTTGCCGCCATCTGTTTAAAGCTAATTACTTGGTGTGTGCAAAAGTTACGCTTGTTTTTCAACGCTTAGTGCGAAATGAAGCTTTGATAGTTTTAGGTGAATTTTAAGTTGGGACCAGTCTGGGTTTGCTTAAGTATCGTTTGAATAGTTTTAGAGATCAATGACCTGAGTAATTTTAAAATAAACTCATGTGAATATGAACTATTATACAGGGTATATCAAGACTGCGAGCGAAAACGAAGCCAGGTGGTAGTTTAAGCGACTTTAGACACAATGCAACTGATATTTTTGTAATTTTTGTTCCTATCATCGTATTTGGGTGGATTCATTTCCTTGCATTATGTAGACAAGCTCGATTCTGATTCGTTTTACTGTTACAATGAAAGAGGTCATTAGTTGAATTCTCATCCATGAAGAAAAGACTGCCTATTTAAAACTATTTGATGGTCTTTCTTACCTCAAATTCTACAATTATTCCTCAAGTGTACTTATCATTTTTTTCTCTTTACTAACAACACGACGTTTCTCTCTTAGGTGAAGTTTGTTATTTCTAATTTTATATAGTCGGGACGCTTTACCAACTCACTCGTGCATTTCGCTGTAAAAGACGTTTGAGGTCAGAAGCTTCTTAAAGAAAAAGTAAAAAATATATTTTACAATAAAGAAAAATCGTCGGTAAAAGGATTTTAAGGTGAATAAATAAAAACTGGATCTTGTCAGAAACATTTTAATGTTATATTTTAAGATCTCGCTTTGCTGGCAAAATGGATTTTTTTAAATGGTTCAAATCTTAGAAAAATATGTGTTAAGTTTGTTTATACTTGAATGTATTATGTTATTTGTTCTGTAGGCTAATTCAAGTAATTAAATAAGTTCAGTTGCAGTGCAGTTGCAGTTAAGTTTCGATCAAAACAGACCTTTTCGTATTCTCGTAATTTTGACAACCACTGTCAGATACGCTCGCGTTAAGTCCGCGTCACGCGAGCGGTTTAATGTATTCTACTGCTGCGTGTTTTATGTGCGTGATTCAGATCGCAACTTGATCGGTATTCATGTGTAAGCTTCTTGCATACGACTGACGTATAGTTGACGCGCAGCACCCGCGCAGTTTACGCATAGCTTAGGTGCAGTTCACACGCAGCTAAACAATTACAAGAATACCATTTTGAACTAAGACGTAAACTTAATTGCAACTACACCGCAACTTGATCGGCGCGTCAAAAAATTACGTGAATTAGTCAGCTGAACCTGTACGCAACTTACGTCATTCGATGATTTTATATGTTGACATATCTATTGAGATTAATTGATTTTACAACCAACCGCGTCATTTTGTCGCAACCATTTAGAAAATAACATAGGACTTAGCAATCATGCGAACCGAAAATTTTCCACAAAACACATTACCGAATGCACAAATGCACAATATACACAAAAATATACCACACTAATAAATTCCGTGCGTGGTGGCCTGTTGGTAACGGACCAGACGCGGTTGCCTACATGTTCACGGTGGTCGCAGGTTCAAATCCCAGGGCACACCTCTGACTTTTCGGAGTCATGTGTGTATTGATAGTCAATCACCACGCACTATAACGGTGAAGGAAAACATCGTGAGGAAACCTGAATACCATAGCGATTTGTATAAATTTCTATGGTATGTAAAAGTCCGCCAACCCGCACTAGGCCAGCGAGGTGGACTATATAGCCTAACCACTCTCAATCGTACCCTCGATTGTAGAGGAGGCCCCCGTGCCCTGCAGTGGTTCGTATATGGTCTGATACAATACAATACAAAAAAATAAATTCCAAGGATATAACAAGCAATATACATATCTACCCCTTCCCTAAGCATCAGCCACCATTAACCACATCAAGTTAAACCAGTTACCGATAACTAACTGATAAACCCGAGGGAAGGGCGTGTTTACACACTCGGCAGAGAAAAGTCCACAGTTACACTCGCCCTTTGATGTGTATTCCGGTTTATTTTTACATCGGAATAAAAGATCAAGCGGAATTGATTCCGTTTGAAACGGCTAAGTTCGAGATGAAAGGCTGACAAATTATTTTGTATGGGAACAGAATTTGTTGGTAATCTTTGTGTTGGATTGGGGGGTTTAATGGGGTGTTTTGGTGATGTATTGTGCTGTCGCGGAGGAAATATCTTAAAGATAATCCTGTGATTTCTATCTTTATTAACGTATCATTGTTTCGGTGAAGGAAAACATTTAGAGCAAACCTGCATACCATAGCGATTTATAAGAATTTCTATCGTTATCATAGGTATGTAAAATCCGCCAACCCGCACTAGGCCAGCGTTGTGGACTGTATAGCCTAAGAGTGGCGAAGGCTCCATATAACTCGATTCCCTGCGGCTTACCTTTTGTAATTTATCATTGCACTATAAACAAGCAAATTTTTCAAAATTATTTATGTAATATCTAAACTCATTTTATTCAACGACATCTGTCGGCCACATAGGTAAATATTACTGCGGAGGCGCATAGCAAACATGTAATTAGATTGCGCCGCGTTGCGACCTCTGGCGAATTACTGCCAAAATTGTTCGGCTTATTGAATAAAAATGGCGCGGCCCGTGCGCCGACCGCCCGCGTCGGCTGCATGTTACGCATTGGTGTGACATGGTTGTGTAGTTTGCAACAAATCACGCAAAATTGTACCTTATTTAAAGTTCAATTTCCGTTAAAAAAGCAGGAGGCATGCTGCGGCTCTTCAGCATTTTGTGTGTTTATGTGTGTATTTGTGTAGATATCACTGCATTTATAAGTGTTGTATTAACATTTTGACAGTATACGAGTATTAGCTGGTTCACGCATTTAGTTTATAATGTTTTAAATTACAAAATGTACATAAATATTAATAGTATTATTATGTTGTAATGGAAATTAATAATCGTGAGGGACGTACATGTTTAGATTGTCAATTTCGGAAATAACGTTACTGTTTAGATTTTAGGAAGTGCTCGACTACTAATAATACAACTAATAAAAGCGCGGCTAACGTACTTGTTAACATTGTATCTAGATCATTAATTTTTCTTTATTAATCTTATATTCACGTGCGGTTTAAAAATATACTTTTTTAATTTTCTCATGATGACATTGCAACTTTTGTATATTGGAAATATTAAAATATAATTGACGACCGCAGTACGTAGATGCCATCATACGAAACGCAATCGTTTCATTTGGTGAGTGAGATTGTCGGAGGAATAATTTGCTGGCGGTTGGATATTCGCAAACGTCCGGATATGAGGATACACGTACATATTATGTAAATGTGTCGCGTTTCGGGCTAATTCTCTGAAGCATCTCACGATAAGTTGATCTACTCAATCCGGACTGCACTATGTTTACTATCAAGTATCAGTCGCATTGTCTTCCCTATGTAGGACCAGTAGGTATAAACACACTTATTTCGCGTATTGAGCTTCGGCTTCCCTTTTTAAAAAAATCACCCTTCGCCACTGTAGCCTAACTCGCTTGTTGGACGCTTGTGCCCTGCAGTGGGACGTATATGTGTTAATACAGTACCTTAAATTAAACCCGCGTAATTTGTTTTGGGCCTATTTGCAGGCTCTCATTCTATCAAGTTTACTTTCTCTATCAAATACTTTTATTTTGTATTGTATCTGCCCATATATGTACGTCCCACTGCAGGGTACGTGCCTCACGAGAATTTTACATACCATAGAAATTTATATAAACTTTTATGTAGTAGGTCGATAAATATTTAAGTAGTGGATATTTCTGCTATTCTTCGACTATTTATCGTCTTATTTTTGGAATGATTCATAAATGTAGCTGACAGTCTTGGAATACCTTTGATTCTTTATGTGTAAAGATATAATCTCCATAATTCGCCTCCGTGGCGTAGTTGGCTGGATGCCGGCGGTGAAACGAGAGGCCGCGGATTCGAGACAAATGTTTGTGTGAACCACAAGTATTTGTTTCGGGTCTGGGTTTTTGTGAGACCGAAAAGTCTCTCGTAGATTCTAACACTCATGACACAAGACTTGATTTTAATATGTAGGACTATGTATGTGACTGTAGGTTGTATTTATTTATTGTGTATTTCAATTATATTACTATTTAACTTTTTGGATATAATTAAATTTAATAAATTCATTTACATCTAAGACCCGAAACGATGTCAAACACTTCCCGCCCACGAACCGACACGTGTTCCCTCACGAACGTAAATAACAAGATTAAATATCTGCTAATTATGATTGACTTAGCAGCAGAATCTCTTGGTAATTATTTATGTGAAGTTAATATTTTGCCGTGTTAATGATTGTGTCTGATTTGGTCGATCTTATTTTATATTGAGCCTTACGCGAAGAAAGGTATTAAGCTCCCCTTATAGAAGGAAATACGGAGAAGGATAAAACTGACATCAGTCTTTCAGACCAGCATTAGACATAGAATTTTCAACGGCATACTGGCTTTATACTTTTGGGATATCGTTCCACACCTTTTTGCTGTAATCGCAGGCGCTAAACCACATATATCATATGTAGTACATATGGTACATCTTGTTTTTTATTGCATAGGTCCGGAAAACGAGCCCACAGGTTACCTGATGGTAAGTGATCACTACCGCCCATGATCATCTACAACGCTTGTATCCTAGATGATTTGCCGGCCTTTGAATCCAGAAGGGAAGCAGGAAAGCAAAAGGATGGGAAGAATGGGGTATTGGGTATCCGGAGATCTCGTGCTGTGTGGACGCAGGAGTCCTCCATCTATAACTTTGTTTAAACTCCCACATAAAATAGGCCTCATACAACCAATAATTATCTTTCACCGTTCAAAATAATTATGCATGCTCAACTTAATCAAATACAGCCAAAGACTTCACCTTCAAACAACTTACATACGACCTACAAGTCATTGACTCAGACCTTTGAAACGACAGAACCGTAACTTCATAACCCCAGCTGTCATCTCTGAATCACTAACTTTACTGTACGTTAATAATTCAGCGACTGGTATAATTAAAATTTAATAATTTGTTAGTTTCGATATTCGCTGAGTGGAATTTAATAGTTACAAACAATATCAAAGTAGAGAGTTGTAAATCTGTTTCGGATCTGTTTGGAACAATTTCCAACTGATGGGTTAATGATTGGTGCATATTTTAATGCTTTAGTTTAGGTATGCTTGATAAATTATATATTAGCCTATATATTTCCCATTTTATATTTTATGTAATAGTTTTTTGTTTATTGCATAGGTCCGGCAAAGGAGCAAACAGGTCACCTGATGTTAAGTGATCACTGCCGCCCATGAACATTCCCAACGCTGGATCGAGAACGTGTTGCCGGCCTAATTGGGAGGGGAGCGGGAGGAGAAAAGGATGGGAAAAGGAAAGGGGTATTGGGCATCCGGCAATCTTACTCACCGAACGAAACGCGACAGCTGAGCTGTCGGTTTACGGTTAGAATTTAGTCCACCAGATTGATGTTATTCACGTAAGTGGACTTAATGCACCTTTTAAATTCTTATGAAAATTTCCTACGTATTTATTCATCCTAATTATCTTTTCCTCGACCGCTAATATGAGCGATAGTCCAGTGCGCATACCGTATTATGTTAAAAAGTCACCAGTGTGCACCTGAGGCTGCAACCTTCAGACTCTATTTCTTCCATATTTGGACATACGCTTCATTCACACTCATCTATTTCTTTCCACTTCGGCTCGAACATAATACACTTTAATAGTTACCAAATTAAAACCGGCAGATGTACCTTTCAAAATTGAAATACAGCCACGAAAAACCATTACATTTAATATAAAAAAAAATTACTCACGCTTGCAATGATTGTAAATTTGAAACATGACAAAAACACGGCCACAATACCGCCAGCGATCGCAAACAGAGCGTGAGGCAAGACGAGCGAGCAATTTGGGACAGTGGCGCATCCGTGCCGTAACGTGGGCGAAACGCGGGCGAAAAGGGGCGAAATGCGGCGAAAAGGGGCGAAATGGGGGCTCATGCGAGCGCAGTGGCGGCATTGTGGGATACGAACTGGGGCGGATGGCCAACGCGTCTTAGACGCCTAATTAATTTAATACGGATGCATTTTTGACGTGCGGATTTGAGGATCTAAATGTTTCATGAAAATATGTCTATATATATTTTTCAAATATGATGCTTAGTATCGCAAACTTGCCTTCAACAACTAATCTAGTACACACAAATTGAGGACCTCTGTGTCCTTGAAATATAAGGTACAGTTGAAACTAGCTTCGCGACCATTTGCGAAGATGGCCTCTAGGCTAGCAAAAATAAATCCAGCTCTCCTACTCACTTAGTCATAATATTCCATTCCACCATCGACATGCTGATAAAGATATATGCGCTGACGTCACTAATCAAGCCGACGGATACACGCGGCAGTTAATTAATTATTTTGAATGGCAGCGGGACAAGCTCTTTCATCGCGCTCCCGTTACATTGTGTTTCGTGTCAGTGTTCCCTTTCACTGTTATTAATATGGTCATTTGCTAATATCGGGGATTTTGAAAATGTTTTCCTAGTGTTAATAGTATTGGCCTTTAGCCTTAGTTGCTTTGTAGTTATGGAAGTTATCTTAAAGGAACTCAAGGTGTCAAGTGTAAACTGGTTCGATCAGGGCCAAACCCTCGTGTTTAGTTAAGTAAGAAAAGAGTATAATCTAAGTTACATACACTCACGCCTTTTTCCCAGAAGGGGAAGGCAGAGGTTCTCCTGTTAGTAACCAGGACACCTACCCAATCTAAGTTGAAACGAGAATTACTTATTATCAGTGAAACAGTGACAAGTGACTTGGAATTGTATATTTTATCTTAGTCGCTATGCTGGTAAACTAGACTATAGTATTTTCGTCTCCAACCAGCCTATCCGCAGAAGGATTTTATCGGAAGGCGCACTAACCGGTCGATCTATATGTTCCGCAAAATCAGGTCGATTACCTCAGCTATTGTAAAATATGAAATTTCAGACGAATCTTACGCAATGAGGTATCTCCGAAAACTTTAAAAGTTGGTTTTGTATGATTTCGTTTTTATATTCCCAAATGGATTTTGAAGGACATGTTTTCATTGCTGAGTTCAATTGTTTTGACGTGGAAACATTAATCACGAGATATTCTATGAAACATTTTTTAGATCTTTTACAAATGTATTTTTGACAATAGCCTCGGGTCTTGTAGGAATGTTAATCATTTTTCTATAACCTCTATTAAAACCAGGATCGTAATTTATACAAAGTAGTTTGAAAATTAAATAGAAAGTTTATTAAAACAAATTGATATCAGTGATCATCATACTAATAACAAGCTAAGATGATCAAAGATTTATTGGTAAAATTACAAATGATAATTGTTTTTTAAACCAACAATTCCGGCTTTCGCACATCAATACTCAGACGCCGAATAAAAATCACACAATCCAAACCACATATAAACAGCTGCCATATCAAATATTTATTTAAAAACCTCATGAATTTTAAAGTTAAGACCTACTTACTTCAAATACATACTTACAAAGCAAATGAATAGCAATCTAGGAAACCATTGTTGAGTTTAAGACCATCGTAAAATGTCGAGGCACTCACGGGTCAAGAGATTCTGGTTTATCGCCGCTTTAAAGTTGCAAGTGCAATTTTGAAACCTTATGATCTAGGATGAAAGCTTATTGCCACGTTGGCTTAACGAAAAACTGATTAAAATGTACTTGAGAAAACTGCGTTGGTAATATTATTTTGGCTCTCTGAAGTATTTTTATATACGAAAGAAAAAGTAATTTAATTTCTGTTTTGATTTATCCATTTCCACTGCAGCGCACGGGCCACCTCTACAATCGAGAGTACGATTGAGAGTGGTTAGGCCATGTAGTCCACCACGCTGGCCTAGTGCGTAATGGCGGACTTTTACATACCATAGTTTATACAAATTGCTATGGTATGTAGGTTTCCTCACGATGGTCCTTCACCATTATAATGCGTAGGAATTGACCATCAATACACACATAACTCAGAAAAGTCAATGGTGTGCCCTTAGATTTCAACCCGCGACCACCGTAAACATGCAGGCAGCCGCGTCTGGTCCGTTACCAACAGGCCACTACGCACTATATTCTTTATTATTAAACCCGAGTGAATCGTGAACCGTTAATAATTCATAAGATGGTACTTACCCAATACCCATGTAGTCATTGCAATGTAGTCTAACACTACCCTTGTCTGTCCTAGGAGAAGTGGAGCGGCTTCTTCGCGAGTACAGGCAGAACCAGGAGCTGGTCCGCAACATCGGCGCGCACTACTACCAGATCATATACCCCGTGCAGCTGCGCCACCACGAGAAGATGGGCATATCCACCAGGGAGGTCAACACGCAGAAGGTATGTTCATTAAAAATAATCTTGATTACTGGTAGACTTGTTGATTGTAAAGGTGACTTTGGATAGGTTATCTTTATATAAAAGAAAACGGTGTTGGTGTCGTGGATTGAACTGAAAAGATCTCAGAAAATAAACTTTCTCACACTTATTGAAAATTCAGTGTATTACGTTTTGTTGATATAAAACAACGATCCAAAAAAACGCTGTTTAGTCTGATTACTTCAACTAATTATGTTTTTTACCAAGTAATTAACTGTCATACTTTTCTATCCGTCTATCTATTCAGGCACAGGTAGACTACTGCTGAACATAGGCCTATCCCAAGGATCTCCACACCGTCCTGTTGAAAGCATGCATCCAGCGACTTCTTGCAACCTTATACTGTTCCTGTCATACTTTTAGTACTTATTAATTTACTTCAACAATTGATAGTCCAAACTATACCCACTGCATCTAAATAACTGTTTACATGGCAGTGAGTAAATGTAAATAACATAACAAAACTAAATCGCCCAACCAGATCTCTTACACAGAGAATAATGTCCATCATTACGAACCTTAGGCACACGCATTAAGACCTAGCACAACTCGTATCACAAACTGCCAATTGACACCACATGTTCTCTAAGGATAGGGGGTGGAAAAACTCGCTAATCTGCTCATTACACCCCTACGAGAGCATAAAGATCGGCCGACATTCCACCCCGTACGGCTGAGCACACAAAATATTCTAGGAGCCAATTTAACTTGGTCCCAAAGTTGTTTGAACTTGTGAAAGATTGCGCGATCGATTCCTCCCGCCCTTTTGAAGCCATCGAAGTAATTATGTCGACATCTAAAGGGTACGTGTGGGAAGTTTATCGGAGATGATTGGATTTCACTACTTACAGATCGATACTTTAACTTATAGTTAGTGTTATTTGATTGGTGAAGCTTATATTGTGTTAGGTTTTGCCCGGGGTCTCGCTTCAATTATTGTAAATTTGGTCAATCAATTTAGGTCGATTAGTAATCAGGGAGTATTCTTGCAAATACTATCAAATATTTATCTTCCCCCGGGAATACATCTTTCTGGATGAAAATTACCATTTGTCTTCTTCTGTATCCTATCTTAACATATATGGGAATCATAGTAATGATCGATTGGATAGTTAAGGAGAGAAAGTGTGCCACAAACTCTCATTCATTTCGCTTTATCTATAGCTTGCCTTAAACCTCGGGTATTGAACACTCCACCTTGTATGATGCCTACAAGGATACGCAATAAATGTATCTTAGCACAGTTTTAAATATATATACCACTGTGGAGATTATTTATAGTTATTCATTCTCCCAATAAATATTTCGCCAGAACAACAATTTCACACCCGGAATCAAAGTAAACAAATAAAATAATAAAATCCTTGTCGAAAATAACATTTTTAGTGTACCCTTTAAGTCGCAGTGAGAATTACTTTCGCAAAATAATATTTGGTGTTTTTCTTACCCGGGGAAGTCTCGCTTTGTTTAAACTCTTCAATAACAGCACAGAGGAATTGGGGCGGAATCACGTGATCCAAAAATAAACTGAGCTTCTACGCTCTGTTTCTCAAACATCAATGTTTTTCAGACAAATTAAATAAATCGCTTTGACTCAAAGTAGCCAATTACCGTACGTAGCATACGTGATTTAGTGGAACAGGGGCAATTTGATTGAAATAAATTGCTATTTTTTTAAACTGCCACGACAGAATGACTACAAAATATAAATAAATAAACAAATACACCCAACACTCACATACTGACCTCACACTAAGATCGAGTCTTGCGTCGTGGGTATCAGAAACTATGAGAGACTTTTGGGCATCACAAAAACCCCCACCCAAAACTAATAACTGTGGTTCATACAAACATTTCTCTCGGTGCGGGGATCGAACCCCCGGCCATTCTTTCACAGCCGGCGTCTGACCAACTACGCCAAGAGGCTGTCGATAAACAATGAACTTGTACGTGCAATGTAAAATACCTGTGGTTCATGCAAATCTTTGTCTCAGTGCGGGGATCGAACCCCCGGTCTCTCGTTTCACAGCCGGCACCTGACCAACTGCGCCACTGATGTTGTCTATAAACAATGAACTTGTAAGTGCAATGTAGTCCGAAGTTCGAACATTTATGTGAATCACCGCGACAGTTCATTAAATGCTGTGTATCTTGAGCGTCATCGGGGTGGATACGAAAATCCTATAGCTAGCTGGTGATAGAACAAAATCCAAGTAGCGACCACATTATCAGTGTTAAACCTGCTACAGTAAACCGCACAATATTATCGTTTTCCTTGAAATCTAAATCTCGATTTTATCCTAAAGCATTACTGATAGCTACTTCTACTTCTAAAGTAGTAAAGACGTAGACTTTAACTTTTTTCTCAAACTATTTTTCTCCTTAAGGCCAGCTAAAATCGCTGTTCAAACTAAAAAAACCACGATTAATGCCAATCGATAAATCGTCCGAGATATCGTTATTCCTACCGGAGGCCATTTATCCCAAACCTTTCCGAAAAATAGCCTCAAAGCGATAAAATTAGTATTAATGAGCCCCGGTCTATGGGGTAAGCCCGCGTGTAGAACGTGCTACAATACCCCAATATATTCTCTTAATTGGACACGCATTGATAAGCAATCAATGCGTTGTGGAGTCTGGGTATTATCTCCTTGAAAAGGTTAAACACTATGTACCATGACGTCATTTTGAAAATTATGCTAAATGAGGTGTAGTGAATAATAAAAACAATAAACAATCTTTATTTAATAATGGTTTCTTGGATTAACGCGAATGTTACACATTGAAATAAAACGAATTCGCATTTTATCGCGAATTTGATTTAATTTTTTAATTTTTTTTATTTCCCGCCGTTTCAATCACTTTACAGTTATAGTGGTCAATTTGTATGTATGTATGTATGTATGTATGTATGTGCATGTAATAAGCGTCGGGTGCTTACAACAATTACTCATACGCCCTAAATTTTTAACCATAAGATGAATGTATTTCACTCCATTTTTAACCGAGTTAAGAGGAGGTTATAAATTAGGTGGGTTTTTCTAATCATAAACTCATTGACAATTATTTTTGCTTTTTTAGTTGGGTCCTATACTACAGCTTGTTTTTTAGTTTTTTTGCCTATAATTTATTATGCTTGTTAAAGTTTTACCTTGTGTGGATGTATTCTGCTTTTTCACATAAAAACAACTAACAGATTTCAATTAAACTTTACAAATCATTCACCAGCATACCGTACGAACTATAACTTAGCTAACATGATGACGCAAGCAAAACATCGAGCAGAAGCTACAATTTCGTAAACCAATAAGGGTGAACAAAAGTCATGACCAAACAACATCGACGTGTACGTACTTATTTTGGCTGCGTCAAACCATGGATTTGGCGTAAATAATAATAACCCTAGTCGTCGATTGCTCGGTTCTCGGTCAAGACATCGTTAAGGGATATATATAGGCGTGTTAGTATAATGTAGGATGTTTGTATTATGCATACCACTACACGAGATGAAATATAAGCCTTTTATTTTCTTTTTTCCTGGAGATTTCGAAATTTGCTGTTGAGTAGAGGCTTTGGGATTATACATACATACATAAACATGACGCCTTTATCCCAGAAAGGGTTGGCAGAGGTGGAACCAGGACACCCACGTTTCGCCTTGTGTCTTCGATACCACGATGTGATAGCCACTTTGCCTGATCCGGGATTCGAACCCGAGACCTCAGCTTTGTAATCGTACCGTAGTACAACTATGCTACCGAGGCAGTTTTAGGTTATACGCATGGATATATTTGACCTTGATAAAGACCATATATATATAAGATCTGTAGTTGCAAAGAGCCAATTATTCTCAGATTGTGATGTAATAATATAAATTGTAGCGTTTATTATTTTTGGTTGGATAGGCCTATTTAATTAATATCAAAATATGTAGTTGTGTATTTTAGAATTATAGGCTTCGTTCTTTTTCTTACTCTCATTCTATAATTAAAAATCGGAAGGCATCCACGATTTGTTTTATTGTACTGTATCAGCCCATACATCCCTTGATACGTCCCACTGCAGGGCACGGGCCTCCTCTACAATCGAGAGTATCGGTATGATTGAGAGGGGTTCGGTCATATACTTTACCACGCTGGCCTAGTGCGGGTTAGCGGACTTTATATACCATAGAAATTCTTGCAAATCGTTATAGAAACAGGTTTCCTCATGATATTTTCCTTCGCCGTTATAGTGCGTGGTCATTGACTATCAACACACACATGAATCCGAAAATTCAGAGGTGTGCCCTGGGATTCGAATCCGCGGCCACCCTGAATATGTAGGCGGCCCGTCTGGTCCATTACCAACAGGCCACCACGCGCTTAAGGTAACGTATATTAAAACTATATAAATATATATATATTGTAATAAACTATTTTTAGTAACAGAAAATGTATTTCTGAACCACCTTCCTCATATGATCATATTAGGGTGGGCAGCAATATTCGTCACGATTGTTGGCAAATCTATGATCTTCTATCATATAACTACAACTGTGAATCATACCGAAGGCTCCATATTTCAGTTGCCCGTTCAAGACTAATGACGCGTCAATATTGTCCTTTTTAAATAAAACTCTAAAAGCGCATACGTGACAAACAACCCGGCACCCCCATAAAGCATTTTTAAAGACAGCCCCCACACATCAAAAGATTGGGAGCCCCTCCCTCTGACGTTTTGTTCGCATGAAAAGGAAAATGATACATGTTATACACAGGTCGGGGAAGCTTTTGTTTACGGCTCTAAAACAATTTGCCATAGCCACTCGGTCGAATAAAGATCTTTTGTGATATTAAACATATTATGCCGCTGTTTCCGGGTGGTAGCAGTTAGATGGGCGAGGCTTGAGTGGGTTTGATCAATATTACGTTCATGATTTTGATTGTGTTCCAGTGAAGTTCGGAAACGAATAAATACTAAAGCCGCTTTTTCTATAGAAAGTGATAACATTAATACAACGGAAAACAAATCGTCATATTGATAGTTAATCATCAAGTCAATCATAACGTCGAATGAAAACATCGTGAGGAAACCTGCATACTATAGCGATGTGTAAAAATTTCTACGGTATGTAAAATCCGCCAACACGCACTAGGCCAGCGTGATGGACTATATGGCCTAATCAATCGTACTCTCGATTGTAGAGGAAGCCCGTGCCCTACAGTGGGACGTACATAGACCGATACAGTACAGTATACGTAACTCAGAATCACAGCATATAAGTGAAATCTATGGATGCAGTCAATCTTGAAAATTTCCGCTTTGATATTTTATGTGTAATAAAATATAGAAATGTATTGAGTGCACTAAATCTAAAAATGCATATTCGAGATCAGAAATACAAGAATCTGTTTCACGGACCGCAGATAGAATGATCGTAAAAATGAATTTTATGTTACATGCGAATTTATATCTCGACTTTATTGTGCAGTTGAATTTAACTGTTTTCAAACCTTTAAATTTATATTTAGTTGATAGTTATTATTTTTTTATTAGATAACAATACAATGGTAACGATCAAACTCAAGCGATGTCTCTCACACGATATAATTATCTCACATTTCTCGCAACCTGAAATCCACCCATGCATCAGCCAAAGGAAGTACACTGCTGAACATAGGCCTCCCCCAATGATCTTCATAGTGACCTGTTGGAGGCAGCCTGTCTCCAACGACGTCCCGCGACCTTTTCAGGTTGCCTGACCTTGTGAAAAACCTGAAATAAACAGGCTAAATGGAAAAACGACACACCAACATAAAATGCTTAAAATATAAAATACAACTTAACTCCAAATAATAAAAAATCAAAATGGATCTCATCTTTCCAATCCTTACAACCCAAAGTTCAAGTGTAATCCCCAAAGCTTTCAACGAACAAAAAATCACTTAGGTATATAAATAATATTTTTTTCCAATTCGTACAAATCCAATTCTGTATACAGTAATTACGCGGCCTGGATAAACAAGGCATGCTTCGGTCCGCTGCCTTATTCTGTTTACTTACGTCTGGATCGTTAATGTGTCGATTTTTTCATTTGGCACAAGTTAGGAGTGATTGGGCGTTAAATTTATATATTTTTCATTATGATGTATCAACCCATAATATTGTCATAAGCACGGGACTTATATACAACCGAAAGTATGACTGAGAGGGGATTCGGTCGATGTTTGTCAAATTTTGCATTTTGTGGAATATAATGTGAAGAAAAACTATTCTGTAGGGAGATACACAAACAAATTTACGATGCAAAGACGAACACAAAAAAGGAATTAAATATACAGATAAACCCTCAGCTAAACCCTAGTATTATAATATATAATTCACACGACAATGACATTTTGCTTTGTATTACTTTTCAAAGTAGTTAGCTATACAGCGCAAGTTTTCAATACACTATTTTGACGTCACAATTCTGTGTATGACGTATTACGTTACAGAGATATCTCATATCTAGGTCATCAGCTTAACACGTTAATTTCGTAAATAATTGTTAGCTGTTACTAACTGGACATTGTATACCTGTATCACGAAAAATATATAAAATGTTCCAACTAACTTAGCTATAAATACTTGTCTTTTGTAATAAAAATAACTCAATTACATGTCTGCCAATTTGGCAATAGCTCTAATAAAAACAGAAAAATATAATACTAAATAAAAAGAATTGTATCGGTGGCGTAGTTGTACGGTATGATTACAAAGCTGAGTTCTCGGGTTCGAATCCCGGGTCGGGTAAAATTATATTGGATTTTTCTGTTCATTATCAGCCGTGAGTCAAGAATTTGTGCCCGATATGGCGATAGGCTCGTCTCCTATCACATTGTAAGACGGACCACATAAGGCTCAACGTGGATGTCATGGTTGCACCTCTGCCTACCCCTTTTGGGAAAGAGGCGTGATGTATATGTTATTTAAAAAAATCCTCTATTCTGTTAATGAATTCATAGACCCTTAAACTTAAGTACTTAGTTTTTTAATTTGTATAAAATTGTGTAAGTTAATTTGTGGAAGGTGATAATTTGTATACGTTTATAAGTAAATATATAGATGACTAACTTTTAAACTGTAACATCTACTATAGAAAATGCCCACATTTACAAATAAAATATTTAGATTTTGTATATAAGTAAAAAAACACAAAATCCACTTCAATTCACCCAAATAACGCCACAAAATACAGATAATGACAGATTAACGTCAACCTCAATAAGACGATATTCCGCCTGAAGCTCATAAACTGCGCCGATCTGAACAGGAATCAACAGCGTCCCTCGGGACAATTTCCATGGATTTACAATCGTTCCTTTTAAAAACACAAAGGACTTGTTTGCTAATTTTGCATAAAGACTGACGAGGCATGTTTTTCTCAAGAACTTGCTATGAAAAATAAGTCGATTTCATTAAAACTTTTCTGGATGTTTTCTTTGAGTGCCAAGCGATTGGCTGTGAACGGGGCGGAGTGGTGAAAGGCTTGCGTTTAACACACTTTTGAATTTTTAGGTTAGCGTGTTTATAAAATGTTTTGAAATTGCTCATTTTATTAGATAATTTATATCATATTCTTTTTATATATAATGGACCTAATACTAGATATAATATTATGACAGCATCTTATAATATCATCAAAAACATTTAATGCAGAATTTACGACTAGTTCACCTTTTCGTAAAAGTGTTAGACCAGAATAGAACGCCTTTTACGAATTTTGTGATTTGCCAGAACTCAGTCATCTAAGTAAACGAATAAATACTGCAGTGTTCTTAACATCATTCTGCTGAGGCGTTATGCCGGCCGGTTCCAGGGTCCGCCTTCCGGCTGATTCTCCTTCATTTCGTTCGGTCTTCGGCATCCTCAATAGTAAGGCCATTGAGTCTCATATCTTCCTTGATAACATCAAGCCAGCGCTTAATGCTCGGTCGAAGCCCTGTTCTTAGCATATTGAATAAAACTCTATACACGCACAAACTAATTCCAAATTTAAAACAACACCACACTCTAAAACTGGGGTGCTAACCCGTCCCTAATAACCCCATTCCGTATTTACTGAAACACCATAGTTTGGTGCGGTGTAATCCGTAATTGAAACCTGCGCTGTCCCGCGGTCACTTGTTAATTTGTTCAACAGCCTTTCACGATTTCAGGCGTGGGAAACTTTGAGTTTCGGCCGCTTTTCGTTTGGGTACAGATTTGGATTTTCGACCGTTAATGATACGGGGAAATCTTAGAGTCAGGGAATTATGTGAAAAGCACGTATGTACATGTGTATGTGTGTAAGAATGTATGTATGTTTACTGGCGGAAAAGCTGATAGAGACATGAAAGTCGGGTAAGTCGCTTTTCGGGTTTGGCGTGTTCTGATTTCGATCAGGCCGGTAAAATTGTGTCAAATGGTGAAAGACAACGGTCTCTCGCTGGTGAGCACCCTATTTGGATAGCATTGCTCTTACTACAGTCATATTCTGGTTCAACAAAAAATATAAATGTACGTTTATATTTTGCGTAATTAAATGGCAGTTATAAACATTTATTGTCACGCTTTTTTAATGTTAATGATGTTAATGACGAAGATTACCTCACGTTTACATAAAATACAATTCTTAAATTATTATTTGTTTGTTGCAGGGCAGAGGATACGATTATCAACAGGGAACGAGGTCGCGGGCGAGGGTAAGTTTTTTGATTCTTTTTCTTCCAAAATGTAAAAGTACAATTTTAAAAGTTTATGGTATACTTAACCTTCGCTAAGTTTTCAATAATACACGGATATAAAAATGTCCGAAACATTAAACTTCGTAAAAATATAATTCTTACTTTTTGTTACAACTTGTAAGCCAAAAGTACTAAAGTACAAAATCAGCTTAATTATTTATTTAAACGATACGTAAGTACTTTGGAACAGAATACTTAAGTTCTATTTATATATTCTGTACAATAACCTCATTTATTCGAATTGAGAAAAGTCCAATTCACTTTGCCTGATCCGGGAACGCAGTCATTGGATTCCATCATAGTGGTTCAGGGTTCTAATCAGTACGGAAATATACTGGACCCGTATACCTGGTATTTTACATACATTTTTACCTAATGGTAGGTCTCTCGTATGTGAGAGGTTGCCTGGGTCGGCAACACACCCGGGGTTCATGGGCGGTTCATGGGCGGCACCACCATGTTATCAGTTTGCTCGTTTGTCACATCTATGCAATAAAAAAAAACCACCGCAATGTCCATTTCTAATAAAAATATATGTAAAAAAACATATTGTGTGGATGGACAGCTATCTGTTATCCAGATGTGGCAATCTCTCCTAGAACGGAGTTACTCAAACCACCACTTACCCGCGAGTTTCCCGACCACCTCATTTACAACAGCCCAGGAGACCAATAACAAAATATAAAACACACAATCCCACACATACATCGTGGAGACAATAACACGCCTCGCGGTGGGTTTAATGAGAGCACATCTTACGAGACAATCTAAAAATGTCTGCCACACCCATTCATTACCCAGACAACAATCGTAAGCTCACTCGGTGTTGCCAGGTGATTTTAACTGGCATGTTGCTCGATGTGTTTAATAAGAATGGATTTTTTGACTTGGAAATTGAGGTTTTAAAAATATTTTTTACTGAAATAGGGATAACTAGGCTGGTTTATTAGCGGCCTAATCCAGCGTTGTCGTCCCAAAATGTTTAGGCTATTAAGATGATGTGTTAACTTTAATACAGTCAAGTTTAATCAAAATGTCTTTATTGGTTTTCGAGTGTAAGATTGACAAACATTCGTACATGCTCACACACTTTCATATTTTACTCTTTTTGAGCTTCACTATTATTCTTCTAGAAAACTATTAAAAAAAAAACTATTAAATATGGTATTCCAAATATAGTTAAAGAACCTTTTATGTTTGAGCCAGTAGTTAGTTAAATTCTAGTTTATAATTTTGTACCTTAAATTACCCATTTTCCTGAGTGTAGCAACACTGCTGGCGAGCGCGCTGTCAAGCAACATTGCCGCTTGCAAATTAGCTCGCGTCTTACCAAATTTGTTACACAGCCTTTAATTAAACTGCTGAATTTAATGGCCCGAGCCTTTGTATGTTTTCGGTAAATCTTGATTTTGCCTTGAGCTCCTCTTTAGGGGATATGGAAGCAGATATTGTACGTAACCTTATAAGATAAACGATAAGAAGTTAGGAATCCTAGAGTATAGATCTTCGTCCATATCGAATTCATTTTTTAAAAAATCCTTTAAACAGTGAACACCGGAGGTTCAACAAATTTGAGGATTTGGAGCTGATATTAACAATATTAGCACTAGCCAGAATAATACTAGGTGTCAAAAAGATGATGATATTAACAATATTATTGGAAGCACAGAAATAAGAATAGTCCAATCTTGGAAACCATGTGTTCAGTAGTGGAATCAACTATGAATCATGATCATAGTTTTGATACCAGGAGAAAAGGCATGTTAACGATTCAATAGAGCTTCCAGTCCCTTATCCTGGACGAAATTTATATAAATGCCTACTCATATATCAAAGTACAAAGAATTTTCTAACCTTAACCCTAAGCAATTAAAAACAGCTGATACTCTTAACCCTTGTTGCGTGTCAAAAAAGCCCTCTATAAAAATATTTGCCAAATCGACGATTATAAATTCCTTTTATCATGTTAGGCCATAAATAATAACCCTCGTCACGATCTCTAGAGACGCGCCAAATTACAAAATCTGTAATGAGGCCATTCTAGCACAATTGTGAGGTCTCATTAATATGTCCGGTCTTTGTAAATGGATTATCCGGTCTCAGAGGCCCATGTTATGTTTTTCTAATGAATTATTTATAGATCCACGATAATGAGGCAAGGGTTTAATCGCGCGCTGGGCTTTCCTTGTTTGATATATTATGCTGTGCGTGATATCCTGGGGGAATGTACGGGTTCGCCCTCGTTTGGGCGACCTTCGTCTGAGGTTGTGTCATATTTTTGTGTCCTTTTTTATATTTTATATTGATAGTGTTACAATCAGTAACGTACAACTTTGCAATTCGAGTAAATAATTGGGTGGAATATTAAAGATGGAGCAGGAACATCAGCATAAAAAAATCTCGGCCCCAGGTATCGGCAAGGGCATCTTTAGCTAGATAGAAAGAATTCATTATGGGCAGTCCTGTGTTCGCAGTCGCAGTTGGCTAAATCGTCGTCTGTGAAACGAAAGACCTGGTTTTGAGACGATCTTAACGTATTTGGGTCTTTTTTTTTGTGAGATCAAAAGCATCCTTAGTTTTCGTCAAACTGATATAAATACAATAAATAAATACACCCAACAGTCACATACGTAGTCCTGACCCTACACTAAGATCAAGTAATGTGTCGTGGGTATCAGGGGCTACGAGAGAATTTTCGGTCTCACAAACACCCAGACCCGAAACAAATACTTGTGGTTCACACAAACATTTGTTTGATGCGGGGATCGTTACCGCGGCCTCCCGTTTCACAACCAAATGCACCACAGTGGCTGTCAGTATGTTAGGTTGGTTACCTCTCAGGCGTTGACACCATCTCTCTTACAGCATACATACATAAACTGACGCCTTTTTCCCAGAAGGGATAGCCAGAGGAGTACCTCTGGCTACCCCTACCAGAACACCAACATTTCGCCTTGTATGTTCTGTCCCACAATGTGATAGGCGATGAGCCTATCGCCATAGCGGGCACAAACTCCTGACTCTGGGCTGATAATAAATAGAAAATTCCAATATCACTTTGCCCAACCCAGGATTCGAACTCGATACTCCAGCTTCGTAATCCTACCGTACAACTACGCCACCTAGGCAGTCTTACAGCAATCTGGTCATATTGTAGATGTAACAGCCTACCCCAAGGCATTATCACGAACACAGTACTAAAACAAAACACATCACCCACAAAAACGGAATCTTTAATTCTCAAAATGAAACCTCGGCTTGGAAGTTAGTGTTGTATTATAAAACAATTTATCAACGTCGCCCGCCCCAATCTGTTTAATTTATTTCCTTTGCAAAGTTTTTTATTATTTAATTACTGTTATAATTTTGTTCGGCGTGTTCTGAATTTGGGCCTATTTTAGCGTTTCTACCTGGAGAGTAAAAAAATAATTCCTGTGGGGAAATTTTGGTGGCAGCAGAGTTTATTTTTGTCTTTGAGTGTTTCAGTTTATCTAGATATTATTGTTGCCTAATTATTTAAATTGTCGTGAACTGTAAACCGTGGTAAAATAACCACTGTTAGTAGGACCCAATATTCAACTTATGAAATTCCTTCACTCCCAGTATTATTGATCTCCTACTTTCGGCATCGCATTTCCATATTTATCTGGTTTTAACTGTGGTCTCTTACCATTTGACCACACATTAGCTTGTGTGTCCTTAAATCTATCCCTGACATATCTGAATACAACGAGGCATAATTATGACGACCAAGGAGACATAATCACCTTACTTCGTTATTCTATCTGGTGTACATTGCATTTACCATCATATCCATTTTATACTGAAATGACATCGTCATGCCAGTATAAACCACCGTCATATCCGGTGGAGTAATCCATCATACCAGTAAAAAAATTATACCCATTGGAGACCATTTGCCACCAGACGTACTTACGTGCCCCCTAAATAAAAACACATTTTACCAACACATGTGCTCCCACCAACACATGTATAGCCACAGATGTGTAGATCTACGAGACCTCACAAGTCGAAGATTTTTTCGCTCAGAAATAGGAACAAAAGGATACCCCAGGGATGGTTCACCCCCACCCCCGGCTTAATTACGTGCCCCTACGTGATCGGGGCCATAGCTTCACGTAGTAATTACTTTTTCCCCTTGTATTTACGCTAGGGTAGACCGGCTCAATCATAGACAACGGGAATCTTGATTGTGATTTGTCTATGGTATTGGTGTTAAGGTTTTATTCCTTGGCTAAGTTTTATCTGGATAGAATACAGGTCGGGCCATAAGAGCCGTTGGTTTCAAAAATATCATTTTTTTTGGTTGTTCTTAATCTTATAAACTTTATACAAAGCTTACGTGTAAGAAAAAATGTTTGAACAATCCAATTTGCGTGCCTATCGGTTACAAAATTGTCACATAAGTTGCCTAGGGCTGGAGTTTACATACAGTATGGCGATGGCCCCATCCTCTTTTACCTCTTAGGAATAAGACATGTTTGAGGAAATATAAACCGCATTAGTGGCGCTTCTGCACACCCTCGGGACGACAGACGTGATCATTTATGAGAAAAACATAGTAAAAGATTATAAACAAAAAAAATACTCCAAAAGTTGTTTAAATTATAGGGGCAATATTTTATCCAGAACTACATTTTAGTTTTAGATTGCTATTTTCCTTTTAAACATTCAAATATTTCTTTTTTCTATTATTTTATAGTTTCTTACTATTTTACGTTATTGTTTTTGATGTAATTTGTTTTTCTTTTTTCTGGGATTTATAATAATATAATGCTGTGTACGCTTGTAAAGGCTCGTCGCCTTGAATGATGTATGGACACGTATGATAAGCAATAATTTAGCGGCGAACTGATAGCGTAACTGATTTAATTAATAAATATTATCATGTGACTTAGGTACCTACTTAAACTTAAGCAATTTTTAATAAATCATAAAGAACATTGCAATGCATGCCAAATACAATAACTAAATCAAAACCATTTTAACGCTACACATTCACGAAAATAAAGCAAAGTTCATTAAACTCTAGATGGTACTATCAACTGCAATAACCATAAAATCCGTTTGTTCCAACGATATTTTAAACAAAGTGAATCTTGGCAAGAGTCGGGACGCTAAGTGCATAGCAGAACTAGTCACGCCCTCTGATGTATGGGGGTGGAATTAAAATTTGACGTATTTAACACGTCATCGCGTTAAAAGGATGAGATTGGAGTGTCACCTTGGATCGGGGACTCTGAGACAGACATTTTTATGATACAGTAGATGAGTACTTTGCTGTGAAATAAGAGACGAAGTTTTAATTCCTGAATTGACATAACTGTATGTGGCACGGACATTTTTAATTTTTTTAGATGCAATAAAATATCGATGCCGTTAATATTGGCGCTTACTAGCAACTTATGAAGTTTGCTGAACAGCTAATACGCATACATAAACTCACGCTTTTTACCCAGAAGGCGTGGGCATAGGTGTAACCATGACACCCACGTTTCGCCTTGTATTTTCCGTCCCACGGTGTGATAGGTGGCAAGCCTATCGCCATATCGAGTACAAATTCCTGACTCCAGGCTGATAATGAATAGAAAAATCCAATACCACTTAGCCCGACCCGGGATTCGAAACCGAGACCTCAGCTTTGCAATCATACCGTAGTACAACTGCGCCACCGAGGCAGTCAGCTAATAGTATACATAATTATTATTTTAAACGCTAGATAACTAACGATACGATATTTAAAATCACTGTCTCTGGTTGCCTCGATAACATTGAACTAAGTGCTAATAATAATAATTTATTTATTAAAAATCCATTCTACATTTTTATAGATCGCTGGTTCCTAAACTAGGATATTACCTGTGTCTTAGGAAACCAGAGACTTCAATGATAAAATAATAATGTTCAATACTGTACTGTACTGTATCAGCCCATACACGACCCACTGCAGGGCACGAGCCTCCTCTACAATCGAGAGTACGATTGAGAGCGGTTAGGCCATATAGTCCACCACGCTGGCCCAGTGCGGGTTGGCAGACTTTTACATACCATAGAAATTTATACAAATCGCTATGGTATGCAGGTTTCCTCACGATGTTTTCCTTCACCGTTATAGTGCGTGGTGATTGACTATCAATACACACATGACTCCGAAAAGTCAGAGGTGTGCCCTGGGATTTGAACCCGCGACCACCGTGAACATGTAGGCAGCCACGTCTGGTCCGTTACCAACAGGCCACCACGCACTTTTCACATGTTCAATAACAGGGTGCAAAATTACTTAAAACATTGCAAAAATAATCTTCATTAGTTTATCTTATTGTTCACGTTTAAAATTGAGTAAATGTCTTAACAAACAAGAGCCACTACAAAGATCACTAAAAACACAATAGACCAGACAATACAAACGCAAATATTATTGAAAAGAAGCGCGCCTCTTTATTATAATATAAAAAAAAAACAATTTTAATCTTCACAAGAAGCCGGACGGATACTGTTACAGGCGTTTTTAATAACAGCGCCCTCTGTCGGCCGAGGAACAGACCACTTCATCTCCACTGCATTTGAAAATATTTAAAAAGCGAACAAAGGATGAATGGATCGCGTTACAACTGCCATTGTGGCGGGTTCATCCCACCGAGATGATATCGACGAGTTGGCGAATACTTGAATGGAGCACTAAAGTTTATTATATGCATTAAATTTAATGAAATATTGTTAAAATGTAGTTGCTTAAATTGGTTTAGTCAACTTTGTGAATGACACCATCCCAGAGTTGTACTTGTACATGGGTTTCCATAGACATTGAAAGGGGTTTGGTTTCAACCACACTGATTTAGCTTGGAGACTTAACATATTATCTTTGGAGCGCTTCAAGAGAACTGTAAGGTCTCTATATTATCATATGCAAAATAAAAAGAAACCGACTAATAATAATTTATATTATGTTCGTTAGCATTGACATATTAGAACAAAAGATTTATTGAAAATTCAAATAGATATTCCTAGTTTATTGGAAAACCCGTCACACGTGGAAATATGTTACGATTTAGGCTCAGTCTATTGTCTAAGTATATAACGATAGCCTCCGTGGCGCAGTTGGTTAGACGCCAGCTGTGAAACGTGAGGTTACGGGTTCGATCCCCGCACCGAAACAAATATTTGTGTGATCCACAGGTATTTGTTTCAGGTCTAGGTTTTTAAGGAGACCGAAAAATCTCCTAGTTCCTTATACCGACGACACTACACTTGATCTTAGTGCGGGGTCAGGACTATGTATGTGACTGTTACATGTATTTATTATTGATTTATTTGGTTTCGAGCAGGCCGGCATAATTGTGTCAACCAACGTTAGTTAACAATATCTCGTCGTGGGACGTCACTAGATGCAGGCTGCCTCCAACAGGTCACTGTGGAAATCATTGGGAGAGGCCTATGTTCAGCAGTGGACTTCCTTTGGCTGATGGATTGATTGGATTGGTCCCATCAATGATATTCATATTTAAAAAAAACTGAAAAATAAGAGCAACAGATATCCAACGAACATAGCCATAAATGCATTTACGCAAATTGAAACACGCGAAATAACTACGCAATGGAAGTGAACAAATATGTTTGCATGCAAATTGCGCTTGAGTGATTGCTGTTTTATACATTTTATTTTATTTGCCAAACAATAGAGTTATAATATTATTGATAAATAAAAAAACTGCATCGTTTGTGTAGTGGCAGCATGATGTGCGATCGTAAGATTATGGTTGCATAACCAGGCAGGTCAGTTCACTAGGTTTAGTTTTTGGTTTGAGAAATCTCATGATTTATCTGGGTCTGGATTTTGTGCATGGTATGGATTGTCATACCAAGCTATTCAGACTTACTACTGGCGATGTCATCGGCATATCTTGAAACACAAAAACTAAAGCATCTAAAACAGGGTTAAATTATTTTCGAAATACATTTTCTTTATCTACCTGTTTTACATATCAGGATTTAGTATCTATCCAATTACTAAACGTCTAAGATAAGCAAAGCCAACTTAGTTAAATTAAGTTTTTTCGTACTGTATCGCAGAAACTATTCAGATACGTCGGGCGTTTTAAAGTATTGCCTTACTTCTCAAATTGGTTTCCACTTTCTCTGCCCTTCGAGAATCTTGGGCGTTGATAAAATTACTTCAGAGCTTTTCTTTTTAAAGATACCAGGATTGCAATGAAATGTCTTTTAGATAAAGAGGTTTTGTTTATACTTACGGCCTTATTCATAGTTTTAAAACCTATTTTAGCAATCGAATGTTTTGTCTTCTTCGCTCAAAGTGAATTGAAAAGGCGTTCGAAAGGGACAAAACATTCGATAGCTAACATAGGTTTATAAACTATGAATAAGGTAGTAAGTATGAAGTTCATGTAACAGTTGCTTTTATGAAGCAGTAAAGGCATAATGTAGTTATATTGCACATACGATCAGAGTGGTGCTAATATTTCACAGAATGCTGACGTAACCGGACCGTTCTGCCCTCGTGTTTCGTTCGATCAGTGTCAATATCCCTTTCCACCTCCAAGCCCTTTGTTCTTCCTTTATCTTCCTATTTTGAAACCTTGATACATCTACGATCCAATTTTTTTTATTGCATGGATCCGGCAAACGAGCAAGCAGGTCACCTGATGGTAAGTGATCACTGCCACCCATGAGCATCTACAAAGCTGGATCATGGATATGTTGCCGGCCCAATTGGGAGAGGAACGAGAAGGAAAAAGGATAGAAAGAGGAAAGGGTTTTGGGCATCCGACAGTCTCGCTCACCGAACGAAACGCGACAGCTGAGCTATCGCTTCATGTCGATTTCATGTGAGACAGTGGTACCGCCCCGGATGACCCTGCCCATTCATGATGAGTCATGACTGACAACAGCGTAGCTCTACCACTTCCAATTGATGAAGATTTTCATCAGTAGCAGTAAATCTGGCAATCATTATCATTTCCCGAACATACGTAGACAATTCTGCGCAGAGCGTACTGTAGTGGATCCACACAAAACTTTCCTTCAAAAATGTTTTTTATATCTTGATGTTTTACAATCAGCCAGGCAATTTACTGGCACACGCGCCTGGCGGGTCATTTTCTGGCAGATTTCACGCCAGGACACTCGGACCGATTTAACTAATTGAGCGCGGGCCTCTCGCTCGCTCCGTTAGCGCGCGTAATGGCCGCCGCGTCGTGTGTACGCACCTTTATACAATATCTAACAGGTTTAGGTGATCTCAATATTTTGTTATGTAATTGGGACAGATTTTGTGTATAGATTTATTTATAGTTGTAGGTATTTTTGAAGATATAAATTTTAACTTTTATTAAATTTCTGTCCTATATGACACGTTAAGGTTTTGGGACATTTGTATAAAGTTTTAAATAATGTAAGAGATTAAGCTATAGCCTATAGATAAGATGTTGTTGAGGAAATCAATTTCTAAATACAATGCTATGTTACTTTTTTGTGGCTTCTTAAATCTACCACCTTTTTGGAGAGCGGTTTAACTGGAATACGATAACGATATTATAGTCTTGTCCATCATCGTGTTTGGACACGAAATTAGCTCTTGTACTGGGTTTAATATAATGAACTCTAGTAATATGTTTTTAAATAGACTAAATTTTATACGCTTTAAAGCCAATATAACAAAAAGCACAATAAGTGTCCTCCACTGGATCTTAAAGCGAAACATTCAAAAACAAAAATAAATAATATTTTAAAAATAGACCATCGTTACCGAGTATTCCACTCAATAGTATATTTGAAAATGGAATTCGATCTACAAAACAATTCCACTATTCCACCACACTGCGCGCCTGACACGGCGTCAATTCAGCGGCTGCAGCTGAAACGGTCGTCCAATTAGTGTCAGCGGCGAAGCGCTTTGTCGCTGCATGCGGCGGGCTCCTTACCGCTCGCAGGTATTTCGTAATCTTGGAGGTAATTATCAGAACAAAATGGACTATATTTGAAGTGAAAATGAGAGATATTTTTAGAAAACGAATGATGGTCTAATTGGAAGCGAGCTAAACTACGAGTCTATTATAGAGTCTTTGATGTGATTTCTTGGACATCCATTGAGTTAGATGTGAAATTGTATTGAATTATCGCTTATTGACGACCAAGGAGAATTTCGCGAAGAAAATACCATACACAAGAGGTTTTTGCAAGTATTTTCAACATATTAAAGCTCCCTACACTTGAGACTAAGTTTGAACCACTTTTTTATAGAGAAAAATATATATTCGGAGTGGTACGGCTGATATATGTCTACATATAAATGACCTTATACCTGTTCATTTAATTAACAAGACGTGATATTAGCCAAGCTAATCCCTATTCACAAAAATATAGATAGTACAAAATTAAGGTTATCCCATTCAATCATTGACCTTTCGCCTTTTTTGGCGATTACAGCAGGAAATATCACGCATTATCCCCAATCAGACAGGCATTGATCAGTCACAAGCCATTGTTATTTATGACGCGAGTGACGAGTGACGCCTCGATTGACCCGCTCGCGTCACAGACACGTCGTGATGGATTTGTTCCGATATGGTCGACAAAAACATCTTACTGGCCTTTGTTGGTAGATGTAGCGATAGCAAAACGATGGCTTTATGGAATTCTGGGTGTTTTTTGTCTTTGTATGATATTATATACTTTATTTTGTAATTGGTTTTTATAAAATCTTTTGTAGGATTTTTAAATCCTAAAACACCATAAAAACAAACAAAAAAAATTAAATTAAAATTTTAGACCATTTAATACGGCAGATATTTTCGATGTTTTTTCAACCTATTTATTTGGTTTCTTACGTACATAACGAATACGCCCATACTCCATAGAAGCATGTTGTACCTACAATATGAGTGCCATTTCCGCTTTATTTATTTTGATTAATATTTTTTAGCATTAGCAATAAAACAGTCCAATACTTGAGAAAACTACAGTAATTCTAACATATTTTTTATACCGCTGGTACTTATCAAAAGGAATTTCGTAAATGCGCTCTTTACACTGAATCCCAACTCAATCCCCTCTACCATAGAGATCTAACATCTTAATATCACAATTTATAAGCTCTATGCATACTCTACAAATACAGCATATTGAAAGGTAAATATTTGCCGACCGATCGCATGCTCTATCTACTCTACACACTCTAGCAACGCTACATAGAGCGGAGATCTGTCATTATCATTCCTTCTGCAAATATTGTTGTTTGTATATCTATCTATGAACTCTACCTATCTAAGTTTGTACGATTTCTTCGGAACTGTACCACATTATTTTGGTAAGTTTCAGAGGTTTTAGGTATAAATCTAAGATAATATAATATCTCGTCGATTTAAAAATTGCATTTCTGTGAGTTGATCTGTTCATTGCAAAAAGTTTTAGTTGCATAACACCACGTTATGACGTAAAGGAGCGCAGTAGTAATTGTGTCACTAATATATATTTATTTTTCACTGAGATAAAGCTACATATTTTACAATGATCCGTGTTTGAAATGAACCTTTTCGCGATACACAAAATTAAAATGTTAATTCCGAGCAACTAATATGAGATTTTGTGACCAAAACAAATCACACAAAGAGTATACTCCAATCTGGCAGTTAAATTCAAGATATTTATACCCCAAAATTGCTATCATAAGACCAATGAGAAGAAACAGCCATAACATCATAAGCTTTGCGTCTAAACTGAAATACTCCCGGTATTCTCCAAGTTCTGCGAGTAAGCAGTACGTGAAAGTCTAGAATGCAAATCAACGGCTTGTGTAAGTCGTATCTCACATTGCCTTAAGTCGGAAGACGCTGACCGAGTTATGTGGGAGAAATAAAACGTGCCAGGTGCGTTTGTGGGTCATGCTAGGCGGGTTCCGTGGGTTTAATGAAAATGTATATTTTGTGGTTTTAAAACATACATACATGAACATCACGCCTTTTTCCCAGAAGGGGTTGGTGCAACCAAGAGACCCACGATTCACCATAGATATGTGTGTCATCCCATGGTGTTATAGGGGGCGAGCCTATCGCCATATCGGGTACAAATTCCTGACAATGAATAGAAAAATCCAATATCACTTTGCCTGACCCGGAATTCGAACCCGAGACCTCAGCTTTGTAATCATACCGAAGTACAACCACGCCACCGAGGCAGTCCGTCAGTCAGTGAGGTTTTAAAAACAAAGGATTACTCGTAATATTACTTCTGCAAGTATACTTTTTAGGAGGCATTACATTGTTCGTTCATTGCCTGATATAACACGGTTGCGTAATATATTCGATGAATTTGTGCCCGAGCTAGCGATAGGCAGGCCTAATACATCCTCGGAAAGAAGAGACAAAGCGAAACGTGGGTGATCTTGGTAGTAACCAGGAGAACCTCTGCCTGCCCCTTCTGTGACAAAGGGCGTGAGTTTATGTATGTATGTAAATAACAAATGATAAAAACATTTAAAAAACATCTGACTCTCACATTGAAATTGGCCTTCCAGTCCTGAAGTCACGGAACCTTCACACGCGGACCCCTAAAGTGTAAACTAAGTCGGGAACACTAATTGGATGCGCCCAAGTAAAAATTCCCAGTACGAAGTTCAAAGGAGTGCATGTACAATTTATATTCGCAGTTTTAATACGAGGGTGCATTATGTACGGGGCAAGTTCGGCCGAAACTTCACTGCTAAGTTTGAATGAAGTACACTCAAGTTGTGTACTGATCGTTTAGATAAGTTTGATAGTTATCCTTATATGTTTAGCATTAGTGTTTACTGTGTAGCCTATCCGAGTATTAGGTATTATTGAGCCGGGCTGTCTCAATACATATGTAGATTAATTAAGAATTATTTACTTGCCCCATGCAAGTCAGACTGGCTTTTGCTAGAGGAAATCCATTCTTGAGCATGGACCCCTCAATAATATCCACAGCGAGGTTTTAGAAACAGCCTGGCCCTAGCTACTTCAAAATAAATAAATACACGCAACAGTCACATACATACATAGACATAGACCCCATACTAAGATCGAGTCTTGTATCGTGGGCATCAGGAGCTACAAGAGACTTTCAGTCTCACAAACACCTAGACCCGAGGCAATAGGGACCACAAGGGCCTCAGAAATATAAGTCTCTGTGTGGGTATCGAACCCGCGGCCTCTAGTTTCAGATCCGGCGTCTAACCAACTACGCCACGGTAGCTCTCTAGACGATGACCTCAAACTCATACATAGAGATCCTACACTGAGTATCCAATAGTGTGATAATGGTTAATGGGTATTTTTTCTAAACCTTAGAAACATTTAGAAAAATGTAAAAACCAATTTCGCAATAACATCAATAACATCCTTAAAAATAGTTTTATTTCAATAGAGCTATAATGTTCACTAAAGTTTTACGGCATTATTCATAGACAGATTTAAAACCTAATTTAGCTATCAAATTTATCTTCTTCGCTGAAACTGAATTCTAAATTCGTTCGAAAGGGACAAAATATTCTATAACTAAAATAGGTTTCAAATTTGTCTATGAATAAGGCCGTTAATACACCCACCATTTAACATCTAACTCAGAACTTTACTAGTCACTACAGCACTATTAAGCCATGTTGATATGAAGATACCACTTGTCACCTCAAGTTCGTAACAGTGACCCAATACCCCATATCCCTCAGATTAGCGACTGTAAATCTCCCCTACATTTATACATCCATGAATAAATAAGGGTGTAACGGGGTGAATTTTCCATATTTCTCGTCTCGCGCCCCTTCGTTTACACGCTCCAGCAAGCCCTTGACAAAATTTCAATATCAACCCCGCTGTCCCGATGTCTAGTTTCGCAATAAAAATGACGTTGCATATTACAATTTGTTTCTGTGGATATCATTTTCTCTTTATCCTGCGAGGTGTTGGAGTTACAATGTTAGAATAGTTTGTATTTTTGTAGTTTTGGTCTCGAAGGTTTTATTTGAAGTTTGGAGGTGATGTCTCTCTCTCTCTTCAGCCATAGGAAGTTCACTACTGACGCCCGCCGACAAGGTGGACAGACGACCTGGTGAAGGTTGCAGGATGCAGGCCGCTTCCAATTATGACTATATATCAGCAAATATATTATGTCCCACTGCTGACTATGGAGCTCCTTTACGAATTAGTCTCTTCGTGCCTCTTTACGATTTGGCATGGCTGTTTTCATAAATCAACACGTGTTAAGTAGTATCAGGGACGCTATATCTCATCATCTGCAGCCACAGGAAATCCACAGGCCTCCCGCTACGACTCGCACGGCGGCTGTCAGCATTTGTTGCTTTACAATGTTCATATTAAATAACAATCAGTGTAGATGATTATAGTGCGTGGTGGCCTATTGGTTACAGACTAGACGCGGTCACCAAAATGTTCACGGTGGTCGCGGGTTCAAATCCCAGGTCACACCTCTGACTTTTCGGAGTCATGTGTGTATTGATAGTCAATCATCACGGACTACGACAGTGAAGGAGAACATCGTGAGGAAAGCTGCATACCGTAGAGATTAATAAAAATATTAATAAGAATAGCCAATCCGCACTAGGCCAGCGTCGTGGGCTATATGGCCTAACCTTTTCAATCGTACTCTCGATTGTAGAGGAGACTTCTAACTTGCAGTAGGACGCATATGAGCTGATACAGATAGATGGCTATAACCTTTCAGCAACCTAACTATTCCATAAAAAGCCACAACATACCTACACTCTCACGTCAATATTATAACAGTCGGGTATAACATATTCTAAACTACCGACTACATCTGACTAAAATCTAAGCAAAACACAAACTTGCCATCCAGTTTTATTCTCCGATAAACACCAGGACCCCGGAGCAGGTGTGCGCGAGTTCAACGGAGCGACTGTTGTGAGACGCGCGCTTCGTTGCGCCCTATCGGAAAAATATAAGACGCTGTGCGATCGGCGGAAAACTTTGTCGCGGGGGGAAAGGGGAGGGGGGTTGAATAAGCCCTGGCTTATTGTTGACAGAGGTGCTCGTGTTTTGTTTCTTTTAAAAATTACTATAAAAAGTCGATTAGTAATTGCTGAATTTGTGCGCAATGTGGCTTTAGTGTGGCTCCCTAATATATACTCAGCCTGTCGCCGTCCACTGCTGGAAGTAGGCCTGCCTCCCCAAGTAAGCGCCAACCACCCCAATTTTGAGCAGCCGTCATTCATCCGCTGCAAGCCGCTCTTTTCAAGTCGGTTCTTCTTTTCTTTTTTGTTTTTAAGGTACGCACAGATAAAACCATCATAAACGATTGTAAGAATTTTAAACACAGTTCGTTTGTTTAATTCACTTTAATCACAGATTTACTTTACATTACTGGTTCCACAATTCACTCTTAATGTTTCAATGCTCAACGACGACTGACTGTGCTGACCATGATTATAACCAAAGTAGAGTTACCGGATGGGTAGGATCTATTTAACTAACTACGAAAATAAGAATCTATGTCATCGTTGAACTACTGAATAATTAGGAATAACATTAAACGATATATTATTACACTTAAATTAATACAGACAAATCTATATTGTTAATTTAGAATTGCACTACAATATTCTTATAATATAATAATTGATTACATATTTATTTATTTTTAAAACATCTGATACATTTTACAATCACATTGTTTATTTTTTTTAACCTCAATTAATTAATATTTAATGGTGTGCTGTTTTTAAACAAATAAATTAAAGTATATAATTCAAATAAGCTAACACGATGAAATGTACTCTATACACCATAACAGGCAACCATGACACGTTTGCGATTCAATGTGTGATTTGTGTGATTAAGATTCTTAGCAGGTTGTTATAACAGTGTCCTCTGGCAAGACATAACCATGTCTCACGGTTGAACGATTTAAAAACATTTTTTATTTATTTTTTTATTTATATTTATTTACAAAAAATATAACCTCTTAACAGCCGAAGCCAACACGACGCTATATCAAATAAAAGAAAATAACTCTAAGACTATACATATGAAATGATGAATTTAAAAATAAATAAAACATTAAAAATAAAATTAAACAATTCAAACAAAAATAAAAAATATAAACAATAAAAACATAATTATTATTCTAACATTTCTCTAAACATTGTTGTGCCACTTCCGTGAATTTGGGCAGACTGCAACAATTGAGATCAATGTCCTCAGCGATGGTGTTGAGAAGTCTTACAGCGCGCGACAGGGGTGCAAATTTTAGTATATTAGTCCTAAATAAATTGACGTGGAACATCAGCGGTTGGCGACGAGTACCGACGCGGCTGACGGGTACGCACAGCTGTAGCGCCGACAACACCTCTGGGTGGTGCACCCACCCGCGCCACACTTTAAACACGTACTTGACGAGGGCGACATCCCTCCTAACTCCTAGCCTACAGTAACCAACCATGCCCATAACGAACAGGCTTGGATACATCAGCGGGTAGTACGGATAAATACCATATTCTTTCCAATATAGAAACCGTGTAAATTTATTTTGTAGTTTTTCCACCATGAGGTTATATTTAGCCTCATGTGGATTCCATATGATGGAGTTCGTTTCGAGCCTACTGCGAACGAGTGCATTGAATAAAATCTTAATTACTGAGATGCTGTAAAAATTCTTGCCTTGTCTCAAAATAAAACCAAGGTTTTTAAAAGATTTTTTGCAAATTTCAATAATATGGCTTCGAAACGTTAATTCAGATACCATTCGAACTCCCAAGTCCCGGACTTCCTTAACGCGTGGTATAACTGTGGTGTCCATAGTGTATGAATAGTGGAGAGGTGCTCGCGCGCGGGAATATGTCATTATACCACATTTAGCTACATTGAAGTACAACTTATTGCCCTCACTCCATTGTACCACTCTATCAATATCGCGTTGAAGCCGCTCACAATCAGAGACCTCAGATATCGAGAGAAATATTTTGAGGTCGTCTGCAAACAATAAACACTCCGCCTCCTTTATTATGGAAGGTAGGTCGTTTATCATAATAATGAACTCCAGAGGCCCCAGATTGCTGCCCTGACTCACGCCCGAGAAGGTGAAATAGGGCTTAGACTCATGTCCAGCGTATTCTACGTACTGTCTGCGATCACATGTTTGATTAACGTCATACAGGGTATGTATATCAAGACTGCTACCGAAAATGAAGCAAGGTGGCAGTTTTAGTGACTTTAGACACAATGCAACAAAAATTCTTGCAAAAAAAGCGACGATTTTTTTTTGGATTTTTTTTCCTATCGTCGTATTTGGGTAGTAAATACATACATTTTCCTAAAAAAAGTAATGTTCACCATTTTATTTTCAAAGATGCTGTAGTACGCAAAGCTTTAAATTATAATTTTAGCAAAAACTGGATTTACCAACGGCACACAATGATATTTAAAACATTACAAAGAAAAAATCATTGCGTTTATTTGCAAAATTTTTAGTAGTGTCTGTAGTCACTAAAACTACCACCTGGCTTCATTTTGGTAGCAGTCTTGATATACCCTGTATGACTAGCGACACCTAAAAGCACAAACAGACAACTAATAGTCTCGTGACAACAGCACAACCGCTTAGCCTCGGTGTGGTCAATTTCATGTCTACCCACACATCGCTACTGAACCAACACATAACTCACAGCCTTAGAAATCCCATTTTGGGCAAACCTCATCTACATATATACAGGCAATTTACACCAGCCGTCCGAACGTCAAATAGACCGATTTTAACCAAACTGTATCACTTCATGCATAAATGTGTCCAAAAAAGGGTTCTCAAACAATCAGGGCTATGTATGGATGTTTGTCGTGCAAACTGCGTATCATGACTGTTTGTTGAGGACGGCAAACATATTGCTCATACGTTCTGGCGCGTGGTTAAACCGCCCATGATCCTGTTTCGGAATGCTACTTCTGTTCTAGTTTTAACTATCGATTTGGTTGTGACTGGTTTATTTGTCAATTTTTAGTTAGATTTTGGTGTTAGTTAAACCTTATGCCCGCGCTAGATATAGACAAATATCTGAACAAAGTCTTGGAAAGACTTTGTCGCTTATTTGAACACAGTTTTTCTTGAACCTGCCACTCATGCTTTGCAAACACATTGTAATTAACAACAAGCCACTGGAAATCATTGCGAGAGGCATATGTTCAGCAGTGGACTTCCTCTGGCTGATGGATTGCATTGGATTTTGGATTGTATATAATTATTTATTACATGTGCATAAAAACATTGTCTCGGTGGCGTAGTTATACTACGGTAGGATTGCAAAGCTGTGGTCTCGGGTTCGAATCCCGGATCGGTCAAACTTGTACGTAAGGGATACGAGGTAAATAATTATAGTTTCCCACTTGCCTATGTTATTTAATAATTCATATATTTACATGTCGTTCAAATTTTTCATTACCAACAATATCTCAACTATATAAAAAATATTAGATCTTACCGTAGCAAAGTGTGCGGAGATGAAACGTTATACCGAAACAAACGGGCGGCTAGTTGACAAGACAAAGGGCGCTCCACCTGGCTATAACTCACGAATTTTGTGTAACGTCGACACGATATTGTATCGCTTCTATGTGCTTCCACGTCTGTATGTATCATCTTGAAACAGTATATATGTTACTTTTTATAAGAAAGTGGTAAAAAAATTGTGACGTGGCTATAGGTTAGTTTTCTCTTTGATTTCATGTTTTGTACTGTCCTGTATATGTTAGTTTTGTGTGTGGATTGTAAACGCTTTGGCATATGCTGTATGTTTACAATATAAATGTTTATTTAATTAATAAATAATATACGTCGCCTTTCACGGCATGAACCTCCTCTACAATCGAGAGCACGATTGAGCGAGGTATGGCCACCACGCTGGCCTAGTGCAGGTTGGCGGACTTTATATACCTTTGATTTTTTACAAACCGCTACGATATGCAGGTTTCTGCACAATGATTTTCTTCAGCGTTATTGTGTGCGGTGACAGGTGATTGACTATCAATACATACATGACTCTGGAAAGTTAGAGGTGTGCTCTGGGATTTGAACCCGCGACCACCGTAAACATGTTGGGAGTCGCGTCTGGTCCGATTGCCACCAAGCCACCACGCAAGTTTCAATTAAATATCATTATGCATTTTATGCTGGCGCGTAAGAGCACTGTAATGCACATATTATATTTCAAGTTATGTCTGCAATAATTAACTATCTCTTACTGGTGGATCGACGTAATTAGATTAATATGATCGAAACCAGATGTACAAAATCAAAACATGACACTAATGCGTGACTTACTATGATGTTTTTCATCGTTGCTTATGATTATCACTCCGGTCGGGTATGACAGTCATACCCGCAAAACAAACTGCAAAGACGCTCTACCTTAAAAAAAATGGCACATTCTCAAAGATGTCCCGATTTGATACAACCAATACGTCTTATTTATATCAAAAATCAAAATCAAAAATTTCTTTATTCAAATAGTCTTTCATGAAATCTTTTGAATCGTTAATTACTGCTACCACTGCTTCAGAACGTGTTGTAGCTGTGAAGAAGATACAGCGCAAGAAACTCCCTCAGCAACACTGTCTTCCTTTTTCGTCACTCTCTTTTTTTTAAAGCCATTTGTAGCTACAATGGTTCATGTCATACATGTCATATATTTTCTCATTCACCCAATACAGTAAGGTAGCACGTACTATCATCGGCCTTGTCGCTATCAAACTTATTATTGACCGGAGTAGGACGAAATATAGTAGGGGCTACGTGATTTAGCGATGGCGGGCTCGGATGAAAAATGGCCTGAAACTAGCCACAAATCACTATCGCGCCTATAGCCGATGGACGAGTATAATTTACTGCTTAGCCGATTATTTATTATATCAGGCCTATAATTGGTTGCGCTACCCTAGTGTGAACAGTTGTTTGAGTTTGAACTACTGGGTCGATTTTAACTGTGCCAATTTGTTTTATTGTGTATGTAGAAAATGTGTAGGTCATCGATAAAAATAGTGATTTATAAGTTGTAATTCTATCACAGTTCGTTATTTAGTCATATGTGACGTGAAAATCTTTGTTTCAACGCTCGCATATCAATCAAATTTTAATTTTATCGTAAGCTATTGGTAAAAGTATAATAGGTAGGATATTTATAATGCAATAAATAATACATAATTTATAATTGAATTCTTATTTTTAAGCTGGCGTTACAATGAACTTCAAAGACTAGAATTAATTTTATATAATAGTGAATGCCATGTCAACCAAACACACTTCTATTTATAGGACATAATATGCTAGTTCGCTCAGAATCAATTTTACACTGAACCGAATTCAGTTCGGGTTCACTATCACGGGATTTTCGCCATCAGAGACTTTTGTAGCTATCCGGGGAGACATGAAAACCTACCACCAGCTTTATGACCTCTGATAGACTCACTCATCATTATGCATCTAGAATTTAATTCGCTACCAACAAACAACTATATAATTATACACTAGTATATACACAACATATTAAAATTTCTCGTAAAATTGCTCCACTGACCACCAAAGCAAATTAGCCGAAAATAAAACATAAAAATCCATTTTAATGAGTACGAAATTATTTCTGCGTCCAAACCGACGCCGCCGCAGAACGCACTGCGTAATGAATGCACAATTGAATGATCATAATATTGTGGTCGCGAAATACCTCGCTTTGACGCTGCAAAAATATTCGCTGTTACGTATCTGCGGTTACATTATTAGCTTTTTGCTACTGCTTTTCCTGCGTAATTGTTTATTTGTTGTAATGTCAATCTCGGGAGAATTAATTTGGTTTGTTGCGTCTGATATTGCTATTTAGCTACTGCTAAAGATATTTCTTTAATGTGATAATTATCCCTAATTTATCAATATTACATGTCGTGACAGACTTGCAACGTTCTAATTGAACACCGTTTTGTTACAAAATTTTGAACACTGGACAACTTTTTCTAAGCATAATTTATTTTTAATATAGCAATTAAATAATAGATTTTCTTGTCAAACCGCTACTTTATTACTACAATGCTAAGAGACACATATTTCTTCTTGATATCGTCACTAACTGGACGTAGGTCTCTACTGGTGATAGGCTTCTCATATGCGAGAGGCCGCCTAGGTAGGTACCACCGTAATGTCTATTTTCCCGCCAAACAGCAGCGTAAATGCACTGCTGTGTTCCAGTTTAAAGGACATTGTAGCCAGAGTAACTACTGGACATAATGAGACCTAACATGTTATGTCTCAGGATGGCGTGCGTGGAATGCCATGCATTTCTTTATTAGGTGTTATTTGGTTTTGCTTCTATACGTGAGCGGTCGTATCCCTTACCATCAGGCGAATGGCATTATAGTCCCGCCATTAATAGCAAATAAAACAAAAATAATCAAGTATTTTCTTGGCAGCAAACGTCTTTAAGTGCAGCAGTTAGCACAAATCTCAGCTAAATATCAAACTATACAACATTTTTAGCAGTAACATCTCCGAGCTACATAAAGACCGTCGATACCATCTTGAAACCGTTGGCCTCCTCGTCTGCAATCACGGCTCGACTATCGAATTGGGATTCGAAGCAATAAAACCGACTATCTGGGCCGTTAACAAAATAGACAGCGAGCGAGATTCTGTTTTAAATAAAGGCCGGGCAGAATGTGTTGTTGATAGATTTGTCGGAATGTGTTTCGCTTTTATGGGAAGTCTTTTTCTATGATTGAGATATAGATCTCAAGTAGTGACTCTTGAGACATCTGTATGTGTAGGAGGTGAGGTTTTTGATGAATAAAAGATATATATTATAAATGTTTTTTAGGAAGAGTGTAACGACTCAAAACCAAAGTATGCTCAAATTTGTTTTATCAAGTTTTGTAATATCGGAAACAAATACGAGTATAATATTATTTTAAATTTGCTGTTATCAATTTCTCGGCGAGAAATATCCTGTCACTAATAACACAACATATATGACACATATAGCATCTAACGGCCTTATTCATAGACAGTTTTAAAACCTATTTATCGAATGTTTTGTCCCTTTCGAACGACTTTTCAATTCAGTTTGAGCGAAGAAGACAAAACATTCGATAACTAAAATAGGTTTTAAAACAAGGCCGTTAGTATATACAGAAATTTAATAAATAACCCTCTATTTTACTCCATCAAAACCCTACAATAATCCACCTCGAATACACAAATACCAAACTACGGGGCGTGGATGACGTCACACTATCAGCCTTCCCAGGCGCTATCTGCTCTAACAAATGCGTCCTCACGAACTTTATCCTGGTCCTTCAATAGCACTTCCTTTAACCTATTTGAGTTCCATCTGTAACTTAGATTAAATTGATCTTGAAACATGCTAGTTCGGTACTGCTTGTATTATAAGATAAGGAGATATTATAGTGTAATTGAAACTATGGTAATGTTTAATGTATTGTAAAATAATTTTACTATTTTGAATTAAAATATCAATTCCGCCAACCCGCACTAGGCCAGCGTGGTGGACTATATGGCCTAGACACTCTCAATCGATTCTCTCGATTGTAGAGTAGGCCCGTGCCCAGCAGTGGGACGTATATGGGCTGATAAAAAAAAAATACTGCGAACGAATATAAGGTGTCAAGAGGTTGAACACCTAATGAAGTCGAGTACCGGGCGTAATGCACTGTCATTTAGTAATGATAATAATTTCTAAGTAGTTTGCTTCTGTTATACTCGTAATCGCTTATGACGTTTACCGCAATTCGACCACCTGACCTCATGATTCTGGCTAATAAAAAATTGATATATAGATTTAGGATGTTATTCTCAAGGCTTTTCATAGCACTTAAAAATATTACTAAATATACTGGCTAATAAGAAATGGAACATTAGAGTTCTGACGGTCAAGTATTTTGAAGACTTTTCTCATCTACATTTACATAAACACACGCCTTTTTCCCAGAAGGGGTAGGCAGAGGTGCTACCAGAACACCCACGTTTCGCCTTGTATATTTCGTCCCACGATGTGATAGGGGGCGAGCCTATCGCCATATCGGGCACAAATTCCTGACTCCGGGCATCTATATTTAGTATGATTAAAATATGACAATGTAGAGATACAACCAACCGGCAACCAATAATATAATTTACAACTGGCCACGTGAAGTTGCGGTTGCCGTGCAACCTAGCGGTGTAAGTTATGAAGGCCGGGGTTAAGTAGTTAGCGATAACTTAGATGTTAACTGATCCAAAGTGTGTTTGAAAAGTGCCTCATTTTGCTTCAGGTATATTGGTTTATACAATAAATCTACTAAAGGATAAAAGTATTGGACAATACCTTGTTTAGATTCTGCATCAACGCATATACCTCCCACTGTAGGGCACAGATCTTCTGTGCAGTTGAGGGTGCGATTAAAAGGGGTTAGGCCATATAGCCCGTTTCATTTTTCGTGCCATTGGAAAATGAGACTTATTCTTCTTCTACCTGGCGTTATTCCAACCAGTGCCAGAGTCTGTTTTCCGGCTAATTCTCCTCTATATCGCCCGATCTTCGGCATCCTCCATAGTAAGGCCATTGACCGTCATATTTTCCTTGAAGACATCCAGCTAGCGCTTCTTTGGTCTACCCCTTGGTCGAGGTCCAGGAATATTGATGAAATAAGTCTGATAGAATTTATTTCTTCCTGCAAAAGTAATATTTGTTGTAATTACTTCACAAAATATTTGCATTAATTTTGAAATAAAACACAACTAGCCACTATTTCTCTAACTCTTAAGCCACAGAAGGTTCCTAGATAAATATAGCCTTTACCCAGTTTTCATATAAACCTGCCTGCATCTTCGGTATGTTTTTTTTTTCATTAAGAAGTAAAACCACGGCCACATTAATGAGTTATTTCGCGGAGTACACTAAAGTAATTTCCGCCGCGCTCGTACCTTACCAAACAAAATTATTTTGGCCCGCAGTCCAAATGTTATTTTCAGGTTGTATTTTTATTAATTGGCATCGGATGTCGTCGTTCATTGAGTCACTGGGAGTCGCAATTTTAAGCATTTTTCTTCATAAACAGTAATAAAGTTAATAACATTTTATAACTTGGGAAATAATTTTCTATTTTTAAAATATTTTTCTAGCTGCCTTGGTGGCGTAGTTGTACCACAGAACGATTACGAAGCTGAAGGTTCGGGTACAAATCCCGGGTCGGTACAGTGATATTGGATTTTTCTATTCATTATCAGCTCGGAGTCAGGAATTTGGGCCCGATATGGAGATAGGCGCGCCCCCTATCACATCATGGGACTTAACATACAACGTGGATTGTAGTTGTCCTGGTGCCGCCTCTGCATACCCATTCTGGGAAAAAGGCGTGAGTTTATGTATGTACGTATGTTTTCTCGTGCTGATGAAGGGTTGAGTTATTTTTTCCATTTTTAATTAGGCAGAATTTATAGTGCTCATCAATTTATTGTTGATGGATAACTCACTTAATCTCTTAAAAGAAGGAAGGATCGAAAATATATTGAGAAAACACCAATCATAGTGACCGACGAAATCGTACCGCACTCCATATTTCCTATCCAATCCGTCAGCCAAAGGAAGTCCACTGCTGAACACGGGCCTCTCCCAATGATTTCCACAGTGACCTGTTGGAGGCAGCCTGCATCCAGCGACATAATATTTCATAATGAACAAATCTCCATAATTGTATCTATTGGCAAGAAATTGTTGAATCTATTAATTTATTTAATTAATTGTTGGACTATAAGTGATGGCAGATACAGTATAGCTGCTTTTCTGTTTCAAAATTAAATTAAAATATTCCAATGTCTTAATTAAACCGACAAACAAGCTCTTATCCATGCCATTCAGCTTTTAACCAACAAAAACCATCCTTTGTATTCCTCACAAAGGACTCATAACTATTACCCCGTAAAAACTGTAATGCCCAATTAATTAAACACATCAACACCATTAAATCTTTACGCGAGCAATTAACACTGGCTGAAAAAGGCTTGGGACAATCAAAATGATTCGCCAGGAGTTTGGCGGCGAAAATAAATAAAAAAGACCTCCCCTAAGGAGCATTAAGGGCGTGAACGGAGGGCAAAATATCACCCCCGTTGGACACAAAAAACATTTTACGCAAAACACGTAAACATCGTACTGTACGCTTGAGGCCGACAAACAGTGTCGTAAAGGTACATTGAACATTTGCGGTCGGAATTTGACATCTTTTGGTCGGTTTATTGAACTTTGGATTTTGATTGGAAAGGCTGTTGGTAGACTAGTTTTAGGTGCTGCTGCATTGAATTAAGATAGATTGAAACTTGCTATATTTTAGTAACTGGCAGCGGTCACGTCTTCATCATCAACCACAAGAAGTAAAGTCAATTGCTGCATATAGGACTTCTCAAGAGTTTTCGAAGCGATTTTAAACAGCAGTCTGCATCCAGGGACTTCCTCTATTAAATCGTGCGTCCACGTTCTAGATCGAACACTGACACTGCTCTTGCCACTACTTGGCCTCCATTCAAAAACCTTTCAGCAACATAAGTCATCCATTCTCTGTGCTACTGAAGTCTTGCTGATATCAAAATTTCAGTGTTTTTTATCTTCCAATTTTTAGGAACCAAATATTAGTTCCTTCAGAATGAACAACAGAATCTATTGCAATGTTAAGTCTCAATTTATAGGCATTTGAAATTTATTTCTCTCTCTCTCTTCAGCCACAGGAAGTCCACTGCTGGACATAGGCCTAGGCATCGGCATAGGCCCACCTACAAGGTGGACGAACAACCCGGTTAAGGTTGCAGAAAGTCGCTGGATGCAGGCCGCTTCCAACAAGTCGACGTGGAGATCCTTGGGGCAGGCCTATCTAAAGTTTATTGCTAGTTGAATATTTTAATATCAAATTGACAGAGAAATAAACCATTCCAGAAATACATTGTTGACGTGGAACAAGCAAGTTGCACCTGAGTGGTTCGTATGCGATACTTGTGTAGCATTGTGCATTATTGTACGAGTACGCGACACCGACAAATAAGAACACGCCACGCTGGATCTAAAACAAGTGAAATATGAAATACTCGGAGCGAACGCTGTTGATTTCGTAAACAATATTGCATTGTGATGTGATTGTGGCATGGTTTTGATAATCGTTTTTAGTGTTTGCTGAGATTGTATTTCTAAACTTGTAACGTTTATTAAGTGACTGTGGGTTTTAAGTAAATAAATATTGCTGACCGTAGATAACTCGTATTCGCCCAAGTAGTATCTGTTCTGTACTGTATCAACCTATATACATGCCACTGCAGGGCACGAGCCTCCTTTACAATCGAGGGTATGATTAAGAGGAGTTTAGGCCACACAGTCAACCACGCTGGCCTAGTGTGTGTTGGCGGACTTTGTATACCATAGAAATTCTTACAATTCGCTATGGTATGCAGGTTTCTTCACGATGTTTTCCTTCACCGTTATAGTGCGTGGATATGGGTATCAATAGCATAAAGGATTAATACAATTATTTATTAAATAAAGAACAAATATAATTTTAATAATTGCAATTTTCGCACACTATGAAAGGTCAGTCATTGTGTCTTCTGCAATAGTGTCACGTTTTGGTTTCTGCATTTTCAAATTCAATTTCTTCTAGAGGACATAATTGTGTCAATGGACGTACTATTAACATTGCATTATTATTGGCATCATGTACATTATTCTTACTAAATCATGTATCAGCCCACATACGTCCCACTGCAGGGCACGAGCCTCCTCTACAATCGCATACGATTGAGTGATTACAAAATTATAACATACATACATAAACATCACGCCTTTATCCCAGAAGGAGTAGGCAGATGTGCTACCAGGACACCCACATTTCGCCTTTTGTGATCCACCCCCATCATAAATCATACCAGTATTAAAATAAATAACTGACAGCCTCCGTGGCGCAGTTGGCTAGACACCGACTGTGAAACGAGAGGCCGTGGCTTCAATTCCCGCACCGAGACAAAGGTTTGTGTGAACCACAATTATTTGTTTCGGGTCTAGGTGTTTGTGAGACCGAAAAGTTTCTCGTAGTTTCTAATACCCACGACACAAGACTCGATCATAGTGTGGGGTCAGAATGTATGTGACTGTTGGGCGTATTTATTTATTAAAATAAAAGTTACTTTTTACCTTACCTTTTTGGTATAGCTATTTCTATAATCTCCATACCAGCCACTATAAGAATTCTATTTTTAAATACGCCCTTTTTTCATTCATTCAAAATCACGTCTTAAAACAGTGAACAAGTACTGTTGTACATGAGCATTATCCAGCAGCACCTGAATGCATTAGCCGGGGCTATATATTACAGCTAATGTAAGTGTTCCGCCCGTGCTCCTTACATTAACTATTTGTTTTTCTAAAATACTGCCTTCTCTTGTTGATTTGGCAATTGTTTTAATGTTAGCAAGCCATTATTCTTTTGTTGTTTTTGTTTTTGTATGTTACATACATACATATACATAAACTCACGCGTTTTTTCCCAAAAATGGTTGGCAGTGGTTCGCCTGACGTTTTGCCTTGTCTGTTCCGTCCCAGGATGTGATAGGTTGCGAGCCTATCGTCGTATCGAGCACTAATTACTGACTCCGGGCTGATAATGTACAGAACAATCCAATATCACTTTGCCCGATTCAGGATTCGAGCCCGAGACCTCAGCGTTGCAATCATGCCGTAGTACAACTACGCCACCGAGCCAGTCATTTCATATGTTATGTATAGCTTTTAAACGTGTAGATATATTTTTGATTACTGGACAAATACTTAAAACACAATTTTCAAAGAAGACGAATTATTTAACTTTTCTTCATAGCATAAGAACCGTAAGGTATAAGGCGAATTAAATGATAGGAAATGACCATCGCTTCCCATAAATTTTCAGTGATACACAGAGAGTGAGAAGCTGTAGTTTTTTCCGTGATTATCAAAAATTTGTATCGCACCAGATTTTTGTTTGTCGAAAGATGCGTCCACCCACTAGGTGGTCAGACGACCTGGTAAAGGTCGCGGGACGTCGCTGGATGCAGGCTGCCTCCAAGAGGTCACTGTGGAAATCATTAGGAGAGGCCTATATTCAGCAGTGGACTTCCTTTGGTTGATGGATGATGATGATGGATGGAAAGATGTATCTCTTCTCTCTCCTTCTCTTCAGCCATAGACCCGTAGGAAGCGGCCTGCATCCAGCGATGTTAAATGTATCTCTTAATATATACATTTGGCATAAAAGATAATTACAATATTAAAATTTTTTTTATTTACATTTACATAGATTTTTGTATTTCGCAACTTTCAGCCAAAATCTAACCTCCCCATGATTCCTTACTATCAAATACACATAAACTAATATCAGACAATACGCACTCCAACTCGCCATCTAACATAAAAAACTTTACCATCCGTGAAACAGAGAGCATACATCTTAAAGCTACGCGGAGAGAAGTCCCCAGTTTATTTTTATATGCAGTGGGGACGGAACAAAGCCGACGGGAACGCTAGGGCGCCTCTTTTGCTAATTAAAAGGCGTGTGTAACCCGCGGATGGGATTGATCGCGGCTCGGCCTATGAATATTTATAGTGGGTGTTGTGGAAGGAATTTGCGAGCTGTGTTCAAGCGATGGATTTTCCAAATATGTTAATTTTATTAGGTCCAGTGTTTTTTACCTTTAGTGGTGGGTATTATGATATTTGATTTATTAAACTACTTTTCGTGAGTAAAAAGTTTCGTAAAAATAGGCCTTCATACATACATAAACTCCACGCCTTTATCCCAAAAGGGTAGTCAGAGGTGTTACCAGGAAACACACGTTTCGCCTTGTGCGTTCCGTCCCATGATGTTATAGGAGAAATAGGCCTACTCCATTCATAATAGTCTAAGAAAAGAACAGTCCTACATCATATACATTTTGTCTGATTTTCAGCATTTTGCTCTTACATAAGAACAAAAGTTCTTACAAACAATCAGACTGGATTTTTTTTTCAATACTCATGCATGACGCCAACATTTGTCACTCCGCGGCCTCTTCGTTCACAGTTGGCGTCCAACTGGGCTACGTTGGCTGTCGAACCTTACTTCTTTTGACCCAATTCAAATAACTAAGCCGCGACCTGCTCAATAATTCAGAAATTTTATAGTTATCAAAGACGGCAAGGGTTGGGGAAACTTTCAAAATCTAATCTGAATGAGGGAAAATTCTTGACCCATATGTAATTTGATTTTATTTCCTCCGTGCTCAGTTTTTCGGGACTCGCTCTGGGATTCCGGCCCTCCAGGATAATTTATATACGTCTAAGATTGTAGGGAACTGTATTTAAGGGGATTCGTGAATAAATAAACTATTCGTAGGACAGTTGACCTTGACCTTTAAGGATGGAGCCTTTTTTTATTCCAATGGATAGTGAGACGAGCATGCCATTCGCCTGATTGTAAACGATATGTCCATATACAGCGGCCAACGCAAACAACACGATGAATTACAAAGCAATGCTTGGCATTCCACTGCGCTCGCGTTCCTGAGACATTCGTGTTAAATCTCATTATGTCCAGCAGTTACTCTGGCTACAATGTCCTTCAAACCGGAACACAACAGGGCATTTACACTAATGTTTGGCGGGAGAAATAGACATTGCGGTGGTACCTACCCAGGCAGCTTCTCACAAATGAGAGACCACCAGTGAAATGAATGAATTGTTGCTGTACTCGTATAGGGAAGTAAATATACATAGATAAATGTGTGATGTGATTTGACAGATTACAAAACTTTGTCATATTCGTGATTGGTACGCGCATTCAAACAAATCACATTATTTAAGCTATGGATGAACAAAAAATATTTGCTCTGCTTTTGTGCCTCCATACACTGCAATACAAATACTACGATATACGTATTTTAATGTTGCATTTGGACTTTGCTTTTGGTGTTTTAGTAAAATCAGAGATTATGAAAACAATCAGCATTAGGTAATCAATAATCATAAGATAATGTTTTAAGCCTAACATCGCGCTGCGTCGTTTCAAACTTAGAATCCTTTTCAGCAATAATTACGCAAAAAAATTGCTTATAGGTAGGTATGCATTTCAAAATGCTCATTGTCCATTCTATCATTTAATTCTTCAAGAATCAATTAATTTAAATACTAGTTATTATCTCAAAACCACAACTGACAAGAAGGTCCTAAATATGATCACTAAACTCACACCAAACTTTATGACACATCTACATTTCCGGAGCCCAATTATCAACCCAAACAATTGCCACCCTAGTTACACATCTCAATACAAAACAAGCGAATACATTCGCGAATCGGAATCGCTTGTGAGGCAAACATCAAACGGTTATCTCGGCGAAACTTCGACATTATCAGCGATATAACTCAAAGTTCAAAGTAACCCATAGCAATTTGTTAACTCCAAACTCTAGATATGATGCGCCAGAAGTTGCTCTTTGCGGGTAACTAAAGGCGAGAAGTTGTTCATCTTTCAACAAGTACATTTAAGTATAGCTGTCGGAGCTTAGACTTAGCGATAAACCTTTTCTAAGCTTAGTATTAAAGATATTTTTATTGAGACAATATCAATTCAAGATGTCGTGGATGTTCATGGTGGCAGTGATCACTTACCATCAGGTCACCTGTTTGCTCGTTTGCCAGACCTAAGCAATACAAAAAAATACAAGTAGTAATTCAATGAAAAAGAAACAATTATTGTTAAAACTTATACAAAATCTTAGAATCAGTCATATGGTGACAGAGTCGGCTTATAGATCTCGTGACAAGAAAGAGGTCGTTTTATACATTTAATAAACTGTCTACAATACACGTGTTGGTAATTGCAGTGATTAACTTTATTGCTGATTAAAAATAATGGGTTTAATTTTAGATACGTTTCCAGACTTTCAAAATTGTTGTTTTCATTAATTCCCACAAAAATTATATTCAATGCAACAAGTTTTATACAGATCGAGGGGTGTATGGTAAATAAAAAGTAAAATGAGGTCATTCTCTCCCAGTAATGAGCAGGTTTTAATTATATTATTATTCTAGATTTTTTGTTTTAAGGAACTCTGACGTGTCTATTTTAATAATCTCCGTCTAATTGTTCCTTCTTTTCTAAGCTACTCTTATTAAATACGTTCTTATTTACATATTCGGACTATGTACAATGCAAAATAAATTTGCAATTATAGTGCCCTTTTTGTTTAGCATATCAGTGCAGTCAATTCTTTTTACTTAGTACACTTTGATATCGTCCCAACTTGGGCATTATTCTTAGGATATACTAGATCTTAGTAGGTGTTTCTATTCCTGACCAAATGACTATAAAATATTGAATAATAATATATACATCACCATGTATAAGTCCACCAATCTTCATGACCGAAGTCTCTCTCTCTCTCTTTTCAGCCACAAAAACTCCACTGCTGAACATAAGCCTCCCCCAAGGATCTTCACATTAACCAAAAGACTATACAAAAATAATCACCATATATATTTTGGTCAACCCCCATCTCGAGGTGAAAGCATCCTTCCTTACTTACCCCTTCGGGGCGAGCTGTCAATACAGCTGAGTGCTTCTCCGGACAAGGGTGTATAATTTAATAAACAATTAACGTAGGGTTTAATAAGTGTTCCGCCATTGATGACGGTCGAAGGCCTCCATGCTATATTTGGGTTTAATATCGATATGACAGATATACGGTAATAGCATCCTCCGTGAAGTTATTTTAGTATCCGTTTTGGTTTTACAAGGTTAGGCTTGGACAAATATTTTGGTAGGTCAAAATACTTCTGGTACTTTATTTTAGTACAATGACAGTGTTAGTTAAGGTCGCAGAATGTCGCTGGATGCAGATAGTTTCCAACAGGTCTATGTGGCGATCTATGGAGGAGGCCTATGTTCAGGAATGGACTTCCTGTGGCTGAAGAGAGAGAGAGAGAAGGCCAGGGCGCAAACCAGGACGGAATGGCAATGGGAATGAGAAATGCCTTTCGATGCCAATACGATTATTAAAACATTGGAATTTGAGTCGTATTCTTACCAGATAAGATTGAACTTCCTTTGGTAAAAATTAAATCCCTTGCGATTCCGTCTCCGTTTGCGCCGGCCATAATGAATGCAAGCAAGTTAATGTCATTTCACAAATATTGAGACCCCGAAAGTGTAAGCCTGTTTAAAATGTGCTTTATTTATAACAGGAATTAAGTCAATAATTTTGACAAATTAAATTATGTCCTTAATTTTGTAAATGTTAAGAGTTGCTGGGGGAGTTATTTGCATTTTCTCACAGCCGTATCATATTTTGAAACAGTGGTAATATCCAATAACGATTTATAAGATATTTGAAAAGAGTATTTATATTGTGTTGCAGTTCCGTATTTAACGTGAAATTATTTTAGAATTAAATACACTATAATACACAAAATATGAAATTATCAATATATTTTTTGTAATAGTCACAAAAGTAAAATTTTAATTAAACAATGTTAAATATTTAACAAAACCATATTTAATAAAGCGACATTACTACATATTACATTTTGTCTAGCCTTTGTTTTGTACTCACATACATACATGAACATTATCATCAAAAAACGTACAATTTGTGTTGTTCGTAATGTTGGAAATACTGCTGTATTTGTGAAAATACAACTAATTAGTTAACAACAAATTACTAGAAATTTCGTCTATAACCGAAAGTACACTTAGTTATTAATCGTTTCAAATGAGTTTGAGTGGAATTCTACAACTCTAAAGTATTTATTTTTATGTTTCAAATAATTCATGCATGTTGGACAACCTGTCAAATGTCAGCCAATAGGGTCCAGTTACTCTAGAGTAAATGGACCCTATTGCTACAATAACCTTTAAATCGGAACACAGTGCGATTACACTGCTGTTTGACAGGAATTTTGCCAAGTTCGTCTTGGCAATCCACTGTGTAAATTATTCCTTTGATTAATCTGACATGTGCTGCCAAAGATTTATGGCATGGCAAAACGCTTGACAGGCTAGACAGGAGTACTTTCGGCCACCATTACGTATAAAACAAATAAAACCTACATATAGTCTATCAAAAAAACAACCATGAGTTTCCGTACATATGATCCGGAGTACCTGATACAGCAAGCCCACACTATATTCATTTTTAGCGTGTACGAAGCACCGAAATGCCCCGAGCGAGGGATTATTAAATTTCACCGTTGGCCTGCAATAATCCGATGCACCCCTCCCACCCCCTGATAACACCCTCATAAACGTATTTTGATACCTGGGTGTTGCTTTGCAGTATCTGTGGCGAAATTCAGTGGAATTTGCGGGATGTAAAGATGAATGAATATATCAGTCCATACGCATCACCCAATGTTGAGTATAAGATTTATATATAAACGTGAGTTCGGTTGATGAGGCTTAGGCTATGGCGGGACGCCTTGCACAAGAGGGCCGGCAGCGACTGGATGCATAAAGCAGGAGACCGGGCTCTGTGCGTACCTTAGGAGAGGCCTACATCTAGCAGTAGACTGCAACGGGCTGATGATTATGATGATGAGGAGGCCCGTGCCCTGCATTGGGACGTATATGGGCTGATGTACACACATGACTCCGAAAAGTCAGCCTGCCCTGGATTTTGTTTTCGCGATTACCGTTTCGATCTATCACGCTTGATTCGTTATAAATATTCTATCCTTTATTGAAAAAATATTTCTACCTAAATCCAGAGGACAATGAAGCTTTATAATATTCAAAATAATCTTCCATTATTTTTAATAACGCTGGCAAACTTTGATACCAACAGTTCGTGTTTCATATTTTTTCCAGAGCGTATTGACGTCGTCCTAGATTAATTTTCATTGAAAAATCCGCTGGAATTTCTGAACGAATTTAAGTATTTTTTACTGAAAACTTTGGTATGATTTTTAAATATTTTAACATCGCTTTATCGAGGCGTCCTGGTTTTCGGCCCTGCGAGCTAACGAGCGAACGCTATACTTAATTATATTTTTTTTGCTCGGCGGCTCCCACGATTTACGTCACATTTTGCTAAAGATTATGTTGTTAGTTTATTTAAAACTGAGAGAACTACCTTGGACTATTTTAAGAAAGGATCAGCTCGATCGAGGTGGTAACACAGCCATATCTCGCAGAAAACCTACGAGAAGCGATGACTGCTGTCTAATTTCGTTTTGTCAGTTAAATTGGTCTATCACGCGGTTGACGTTCAAAATGAGAGTTCGAAAACTGTTTAACAAATTGGCTGAACTATATAACAATGTTTAATATATTATTCTTAGTATTTATGTATAATATATGTGGGATTACTAAATAGTTTAATGCGGATTTCATTTTAATTGTGTATTTCTAAATAAATCTTACAAAATCTTTTACATAAAATCATACGTCTTCCATCAACAATTCTTTTTCACTCATGACGTATAACGTAACTAACAATGAGGTTGCTAGTTATATGAAAAATAAAACCTACAAATAATCTTAGCCCACATATATTGTGTTATTACGAGTATATACGTATATTTGTTTCGGTTTAAATTTCGACCCATATTTGTGCATCTTCTTAATTTATCTCTGTATGATCCTAAGGTTGGCTGCTCAAAAATGCCTTTGGCATTAAGCCCCGCCTTTATACAACTATGTATAAGAAGTATTAAATAAATAAACTGGTGGGGACTTAATACCACTCTGCCTTTCCCATCGTTTTTCCTTTGGTTTTTTAATTTTTTTTATTTCATACGTCTGGCAAACGAGCAATAAGGTCACCAGATGGTAAGTGATCACTGCCGCCGATGATGTGTTGCTGGCCCTTAAAATCAGGAGAGGAGCGGGAGGAAAAAGGATTGAAAGAGGAAAGGGATTATTGGGTATCCGGCAATCTCACTCACCGAACGAAATGCGACAGGAAAGCTGTTGCTTCACGTCGATTTCCTGTGAGACAATGGTACTGCCCCAGACGAGCCTGCTCATTCATGCTTCGTCATGAATGACAACAGCGTGGCTCTACCACATACAAAATTCCCAATTCCCTTCCATGAAGCCGGCATAACAAGCCCGTAGAACCAATAACAAAGCTTAATTTCTCTGTAACATCAGCAAAACCTAAACAACATTTACGGAGGAAATGAAATTTCATTCCGAGCAATCAAACTTCCACTAGACAAAACTCTTTGAACATTAACCCTATCAAATACAGATTCGCCCAATTTGGAAAAAGCAATTTGTACAAAAAAGCAGATACGTGTAGGCGAAAGCCAAGTAAATCTATAGCAAACCTCTTAACTTTTATGGTTTCATAAATATTTAATATTAAAGTAGCTGTGCCCTTTTGTGGCTGTGGCTTTGAGCCCCGCCATTGTTTTTCGTACAAAGAAAATAATACGATGTCGACACACAGTCTGTATCAAAGAGTGGGAGCGCAAAGCGCTTTTGAATGCTATTGCTTGGTATTGGATATATATACAAGTATTTATTTGTGTCTGTTAAACGTGTATTTAAATTTATAAATCATTTCGAATGTTTATTATTCTGCGCTTTGCTGGCAAAAGAAATAACGTATTTTATATGCTTACTGCTGAACAACTTGATACACGTTTTAATTGAATCGAAAATAAGCAGATAAGGACATTTTCCACGATCATCCCACCATAGAAATAAGCAATGTTAACTAAACATATTTACTAATTTATTTTTATCTATTATACATACTAAGATCGAGTCTTGTGTCGTGGGTATCAGAAACTGCGAGAGACTTTTCGGTCTCACTGACCCGAAACAAATACCAGTGGTTCACACAAATATTTGTGTCGGTGCGGGGATTGAACCCGCAGCCTCTCGTTTCACAGCTAGTAAAACATAAACTATAATTTAGTAATTACAGAATTACATTAATTACACATATATTTTTTATACATATGAAAAATCCATAATTATGTTAATCTTGGGTGTGTGAGTCAAACAAGATTATCGCTTATATGAAACTTTTTCAAACAATTTATAAAAACAGACATCAAAATACCTCAAACAAGAAATACAACAAGTCAAAAACCTTACCGAGCTATTATCTAATTGTAAACGTGTCGCCGAGAATAGATCTCGAATGTTCACAAAGGTGTGACAAACAGACATTTTGCAAGAAAAACACGGCGTGACGAGCCATTGGGCCGGTCCATCCGCCCGATCATTTCAACAGAAAAAGGACGACGTAATTACACGGCCCTGATTGAATTCACACGGATGACGTGTTTTCTCAATTTCAATTATTTATTTGGCGTATTTGAATATATTTTTGTCGGCTTTGATCGGTGACCGCGAATTTCGTTGAAATTTGGATTTTATTTTATTTTTAGAACTGGTTTCGTAAGTCGGTGTTTAAGCGAATGAGTATCTGATTGTGAGAGGATTACGAGTGAAAATATAGAAATGACGAAAATAGATACTATTTTGTGTTATACATACCTAAACATCATGCCTTAATTCCATAAAGGGTAGGCAGAGGTGCAACCAGGACAACCACGTTTCGCCTTTTGTGTTCCGTCCCACGATGTGATAGAGGGCGAGCCTATCTCCATATCGGGCACAAATTCCTGAGTCCGAGCCCTTTGCCCGACCCGGGATTCGAACCTGAGACCTCAGCTTTGTAATCGTATCGTAGTACAACCACGCCACCGATGCAGTGTATGTTACCATAAATTAAAATTAAAATCCGGATTATAATTAGTTATACCACGTGTTTCATTTTTCTAAAATATGTTTTCTCTCTTGTTTCAGACCGGAAAACATTTTCACAGGACGTCACTTCTCATAAAAGCTTTCAATCACAAGTTTAGGCTGGATCTGGAGCTTAATACGTAAGTGCTAACATAAGCTTTTTTATTTAAGCTGTTGTAACATTTTATTTCCAGAACTGAACATTTAGAAATATGTTTTTTAAATGAATCAAAACAAAATAATCCTACAGTATATAATCGAGTGCTATGTAAGAAGAGCAATTTTCCAACACCACAGAATTTTCCATACACAATATTTTCCGGTATTACGCGAATCCGCACATATTTTACTGATTTTATACCCCACCCTTTTCCTCATCAAGGAATCTATATACCTATCTCTTTCCAACAACGTCGGCCAGCCAAACCCTTGCGTTTATGGTGTGCCCAGAAATTGTAAAAGTTTTTCCCCGAAATAGTGAAATTTATTTTCGTTGTGTTCGGTTTTTTTTGAGGTCAACAAGCGGGTATTCTATTTTCGGGGTCTATTGTTTCCTTTCACCTATAGTAAACAACTTACAATGGGAATTTTTGCACGAAAAAAATAATCTTTGCGTGTTTTTATAGGGAATCGCGCTGGGAAGTTTGTTTTCGATTATCCAGATTTTTTGGATTAGGTTTTATTGTTTATATCAGCAAATAGGTCAGGCTTTGATGCAATTAGCTAACTGAATTGAATACCATGTAATAATTAATACATGAATAGTTCTCGAAGGTAAAACATATGGATCTAAGTAAATCTAGAACACCATATTAATACAAATACCATAACACCCACGTTTCGTCTTGGGTGTTCCGTCCCACGATGTGATAGGTCGCGAGCTTATTGCGATTTCGGGTACAAATTCCTGACTCCGGCATAATAATGAATAGAAAAATCTAATATCTCTTTGCCGACCCTGGATTCGAACCCGAGACATCACATTTGTAATCATACCGTGGTACAACTACGCCACCGCGGCAGTCAAAACAGGCGTTACCATTGTACTAAAATGAACTTAAAATAACAATGCAACGATATCAAAAAGAATATTTTCAAATACAAAATTAAAAATGGGATATGCTTATAAGTAAAAAAAACAATAGGATCACTGCAGGATATACCGGATAGTATGATAATTCTTATTCAGACGCTGTGGATAAAGGCTAACATCATGTACCGAACAAAAAATATTTAATCTATACATAAAAGACAAGTTGTTGAGTTAACAAAAGATTATGAAATTCCTAACTAGCCCAATATGAAATACCGCGGAGTAATATCCATAGCGTACGCGATGCAGTTATTAGAGAAACTTCCGCAAGTATCTAAACTTTTGCGTATACTCGTACTAATTGGGGTTTTTGGAACGCTTTTTTTTATTTGTGGTCGGATTTTGGACTTTGTCTTTGTGTAAGTGAATCGTTGTTAATTACGTCAATTATCTTATTTATCGTGTTCGGTAGTTCAGTAAGATTGACTCATTAGTACATTTTACATTATTGAAATTGATATAAGATACTTTAATTAAGTGGACCTGTTTTAATGGTGGTAGGTCTTTCATATGTCTTTGTTGTGTTCCCCGTGAGATCCCGAAGTCCCCTATTTGTGCTGAAGGCGATCGTGGGGTTTTTAGCCGGTAAAAATCCGGCATAATCTGTTTATCAGCCCCCAGGTAAACAGGGATCCAAGAGGATCTCTGATGTCTCAGGATGACGAGCGCAGTGGAATGCCAAGCAATACCCTGTAATTCATATTCATATTCACATATATCTAATCAAACCCAAATTACCAAAATCCCCATGAACAAACCTGGCAAAAATTCTGCGTGTACTTGACGGTTGCCTTAGCAGGCAAATTCTGAAAATGGCGCGCTCGGCAGGTGTCGGGCAAAAATGTAATGCGACAAAGGCCCTGTTTGCACACTGTTGGGCGGCCTGTACGTCTGTACGTACGGCGCTTTAATGAAGTTGTCAGGGCGACGGGCGCTTTAAAGCGGAAGGCTTTGGTGCAAGGTGTAGGAGCTAGCGAGAATTTTGTTTTACCTAGTTTACTCGATGTTTAGATGGACATAGCAAAACATTTCTGAAAGTTATAGAAGAGACGGGAAAAGCGTGAGGGAATGGAAGTTAGGGTAAATAATTCAGTGATATTTCACTCACCAAATGACATACAGCATAGCCGTCGCTTTACGGATTGCCTTGTGACATGAATACCCTGGTGGAGCTGATCCTTTTCACAGTAGTCCATGATAACTGCAGTTGCTTTGCCACTAATTGCCTTTTTTATACTGGCACGACAGTAACTATAATACCCCAAACAGTAACTATAATTGTAAGTGGGAGAGCCACGCTGTTATCATCCATGACTTAGCATGATTGGGCAGGCTCGTCCGGGGTGGTACCATTGTCTTACAAGAGATCGACGTAAAGCGACTGATGTGCTATTGCGTTTCGTTCGGTGTGTGAGACTACCGGATGCCCAATACCTCTTCTCTGTTCCCATCCTTTTTCCTTCCCGCTCCCCTCCCAATGTGTTGTGATGTTCATGGGCGGCAGTGATAACTTACCATCAGGTGAACTGCTTGCTCGTTTGCCGGACCTATGCTATAAAAAATAAACCTTATGATTAATATGATGAAGTTCAGACACAGTGTCCAGGACATTCCGCTGTGTCTCCCTGTCGACACATTTACATTGGTCACTGAGATAGGTGCTGCGTGTAGTTTTTATTTTAGATAATCCATGAAAACTCCAAAATCTTCTGCCTCAGACGACAAGCTAGAACGAGCGTTCCGTGCAAAGCGGAGGGGTTCAAAATTTGAGCCACCAATTGCGAAATGATGGCGCCTTGTTACCGACAACGGGAGCCAATTGATCGGAACTTATTGATCGGCTAAGCGCGCTTGTAATCCGCGGACAAATGCTAGAATCGCTCGGGAAATTAGATGAATGTTTATGTCATTTTGCGATAGTGATCGTTGAAATCTTGAGGGTGGTTTATAGGTTCAATACTAAGACGAAACCTAATTTGAATGAAAATTTTAGACACGGAAATATCCATCTCAGTGAATTATGTATTGGTAACTTATTTATACCCAGCAGTGAACTTCTTACATCTTAAGATGACGGTGATTTCATAATATTCTGAATCTGCCTAGAATATTTAAGAATCCAGGATCTTCCTTCAAGCAAACCTAAACCCTACATACATCCCCCTTACCTGATCTATCATATATCAAACGCTTTAAAAATCAATAAAGTTACATATGTTACAAATAGCGTTTTAAGAGCGATGGGTTTATTTTTATTAAACGCGCGTCGTTTGTATTCGATCCCGGGTGAGGTACGTACGCGGCCGGAATAAAGATGCTTTCAATTTCAATGGACATTTTTATCTTGTCTTATTTTCTTCTATGTTGGTATCAGAAGGAGATGAGAAAGTAACAATTGTGTGGTAATCGGTTGTTGTAGTTAGGGTAAAGAAGTAGTTTGATCAGAGAAATCAGCAGGAAATTTTACTGGTGAAAAAACAAACTGTTGACTGTATGTGACTGTTGGGTGTATTTATATTTAATTATTTTGGTATAAACAAAAACATTTTTTAAATTATTGTGATTGAATAGATATCCAGGGTATTCTGACTACGACTGTAGTTTTGGCGACTTTACACACAATGCAACTAAAAGTTTCTTAAAAAAGCAATAATTTTTTGTTGTAAAAGAGTGAGAGAGATGAGTTAAAAGTTAAAAGAAATACATCGTTTCCCCAAAATAATAATAAGCACCTTTTTATTTTTAAAGACACAATGGTATGCAAGTGTTCAAATTATAATTTCAGCAAAAACTAGGGATTTACCATCCAAACACGATGATATTTAAGATATTGCAAAAAAATACCTTCTTTTGATTTTTTTTAGATGAATTGTGTTTGTAGTCCCTAAAACTACCACTTGGCTTCGTTTTCGGTCGCAGTCTTTATATACCTTATATACAATCATTATTTCTCAATGGAAAATAATATTGCCCCTCTTTGAAGTATACGAGGAAGAGAAGTATAAAAATCTAAGGGGTCTAAAAATAACACAACATTGTAATTCATTTTAGTCTTTTATATTTATTGAGTCTGTTTGGTACGCATTAAAAATGAACTTTGATTTTAAAGTTTTCGCCGTAAAAATGCCATCAAAATATTTTTATAAGGTCGTTTATAAAGTTTGAATGTTTTTACTTAAAGTATGTTTTTTTGTATATTACTCGTAAAAATGCAAACAATTACTAATGTTTTATGTAAATTCGAGCAAGAAGAAAACTCTTTAATAAGCAGCAATTAACATTTAAAAATACAACTAGTTTGATAGATTTTATTGCGGTTTTGCTTTATTTTTAACTTCTTTTCCTTTCGAATACTCCATGACACGATGGAATGAGAGGCTGATCGTTCACAAAGTTATTATAATTATGCACCCAACAGTCACATACATAGTCCGGACCCCACACTAAGATCGAGTCTTGTGTCGTGGGTATCAGGAACTACGTGCGACTTTTCCGTTTCACAAAGTCAACAAGTTAGTGTGACAGTTACTACTTTTTCTCCACTTTGTTTACCATCCATCCATCAGCCAAAGGAAGCCCACTGCTGAACGAAGGCATCTCCCAATGATTTCCACAGCGACCTGCTGGAGGCAGCCTGCATCCAGCGACGTCCCGCGACCTTTACCAGGTCGTCTGACCACCTAGTGAGTGGACGTCCTACGCTGCGCTTTCCGCTTTGTTTACCACTGCGGTCAAAAAAACTTTCGCATCATCAATAATTGACACCCACCTAAATACTAAATTACTAAATACTAATCTATAACGTGTGGCATATTATATGCACATTTAAAAGCTAAAGCTCTTAATAAACTTAATGAATTTCTTTAGCTTAGAAATTTAGTTTTTAAATATTTATATAATTACTAGCGGCCCGGCCCAGCTTCGCCTGGGTGCTAAGATGTTTAGACTCCACTCCACACCAGAAATATCTTATTCCCGTTCAAACTCTTGTACTCCTGAACTCAACCTAAGTACCTACTATCCCTTTTCCTATCGTATCCCATCCCATCTCATCTGGCTCCTTTTCTTTCTGTTACATCCCGTCCCATTATTTCCCATCGAATGCAATCCGGATCCGACCGGTTTCATCGCGTTCGTCCTACTTAATCCCATTTCATCCCTTAATGCCTAAATAGGCAAGTTGTAAATTTTTTGTAATTGCTTTTATTTTGTAGATAGGCCTTATATAAACACGAAAATACGACGAATATCATTTAAAAAATATGCAAACACAAATACTTTGCAAAATTCCTGCTAAAACTTTCCGCTCAGCCAAAATTCTGACTACGAAATTGATTTTTTAAAGTATAATGAACTACTTATTTTAAATTTAATTAATTTTATAGCGTCAACAACACGTGGTAATTATACTGTTAAAATGTAGCTTATATGACACGTTCGTAGATTTACCATAGCAGCGCCATCTATTGATTACTTACTCAACCCAGTCGAAAGGTATCGACATCTGTTAGAATCATTTGGAGTTAACAGATGATTGTGACTGTCAAATAATAACAGACAAATAATTAGCAATAAATTAAAATTGCGACTATAATTTGAGATTTAAACTATCCTATCTCTCAAGTTGGATCGAACTGCACATGGTGTGCAAATTTTATTATAATCGGTTAAGTAGTTTAGGAGTCCATTGAGGACAAACATTGTGACACGAGATTTATATATATTAAGATTGTAATTTAAAATCGAGAGCATAAAAAAAACCTTATTTTTATCTTTACAAAAATGTGAAAAATATTGAGTTGTTTTTAAAATTGCCTATCTGTAAACTGCTTCGGTGGCGTAGTTGTACTACGATACAAGTGCAAAGCTGAGGTCTCGGGTTTGCCCTTGTCTGGCAATGTGATAATTTTTCAATTCATTATCAGCCCGGAATCAGGAATTTGTGCCCGGTGAGGCAATAGGCTCGCCCCCTATCAAATCGTGGGACGGAACATACATACAAGGCGAAATGTGGTTGTCGTGGCTGTGCCTCTGCCTACCCCTTCGGCGAAAAAGGCCTTAGTTTATGTATGTTAAAAGCTAATTTAAGCTTTATTCCCAAAACCATAACTCCCTTAAAAACTGAGTAAGCACTCCCAAAACAGCTCGCAAACACATTCGAGTGTTAATATATTCAGGACAAGACACAGCGGTAAATGCTAACGAGGGTATTTAAATTAATACGGAGTTATCTTTACTAAGGGATTCCTCCCCCTCCCCCCGCCGCTCCGCATACATCTTCATATCTTGGAGCGTGCAAAAGAATTTATAAACGTAATTTTTGGCACTTTTCGGCTTAATTATGACGCTAATTAACATTTAGAGCTGTGCTGTGGTTGGCGCGGAAATGTATTTAGCAGGGTTTTGAAATGCTTGGTTCATACCAAGCATTCTCGTATGATTTCGTTTTCATATTTGTTGTGAGGGAACGAGGTGGTGGTTTATCCGATAGTATATGGTATCTTTGCGAGTTTTGGGTTTGAAAACACAAACCTATATCAATATTTGTTACACCGTCTCTTGTCTCTAAACAAGGATTGGCACCATGGTTTCTTTATCGATTTTTATGTTGTAGGACTTGATCAATGAGATAATTGGTATGTCAATACCACTTTTTCTTCTCTATCATCCTATATTCTATTCAACAGCCTCCGTGGCGCAGTTGGTTGGCCGTTGACTGTGAAACGAGAGGCCACGGGTTCGATCCGTGCAGAAACAAATGTTTGTGTGAACCACAAGTATTTGTATCGAGTCTGGCTGTTTGTGAGAGCGAAAAGTCTCTCGTAGCTCCTGATACCCAGGACACAAGACTCGATCTTAGCGTGGAGTCAGGACTATGTATGTGACTGTTGGGTGTATTTATTTATTATTATTATTATTCTATTCTAAAAGACCGCCCCTATAATCCTCCATATTTTCTAATAGCTCTCCTTCTGTCTGGTTACTTCGTCATTTGTGTCCCTAGGCGACCCGCTGAGCTCCTCTTTCTTTATCAGTTCTTCATATACCAATGTCGACTTTAGCTGACAGAAGTTGTGTTACTGAGCTAATCTTTATCCTCCAGGAGATTCGGTCCTTAAGTTCTATAAAAATAAACAAAGCACTCATTACGGCGTCCAAAACAATCCCTTCTCGGAACCGGCGATGGGCGAGTTTTATTTATCGCTTCCCCCGCACGCGACGCTGTCGTCGCTGGAATTAATGCGATACCTCCGCTTAACTCGACTCGTGTAGATCTAGTTATATCATCTATGTTACCTTTACCTTCTTAGATAAAATGAGATTCTTTCTTAGCGATTTTAAATCTTTCTATGTTACCTTATCAGCTGAAGCAAAAATGGAGCCTTTAAATTTTAAACCGGAAGTATGATTTTATCATTATTTTACAGCAGTCCATTCCTGGAAATATTGGATACTTCTATCTAGCAGCATGTTACTGAGCTCGACCCTTAGCTCCTAGCGACGATCTTTACCCATCGTCTTTGTTTAGTAGACTTTCCATGTTAGATTTATCATCGAGCCGCAAAAAGTCCACCAATGAACATGGATTTCCTCCAAGTACTTCCGTATCAACCTTTTGAAGCGAACCACATCCAGCTTCGCATAACCTATGTGAGAAGGCCTGTATACCTCCAACGACACCATAGGAATTTCGCAAATGTATAAGATGATCTAATATCTGTTACACGAACGTAGTAGCTGAGACTTAACTACTCAATCGTACCACAAGACATTAGATTTTCCCACCCGGTATTGTGGAGACTGTCCGGCCTTTACACCTGCTACTGCAACTCCCGTATCAACAGCCGCACACATTTTAATGACACCGAGCATTGCAGCTCGGCGAACCTCCGGTAATGTCTAACTTGTCTTTAACCCGCTACGGGATCAATACAAAACGATGACCTAAAGAGGTGTTACAAAGATTGTGTTATATAAATCAAGCATTCGATTTAATCATATCTCAGAATATATCACAAGTCGTCGTGCCGCCCAGGAAGTTGTAAATCTCGCTCGTCCGACGGATTGCGACCCGGTCCCTCCTGACATGCTCAGATTTCTGCGCGATTTGCAAGAAAAACAGCTGAATTATACACTCGCTCGTGTTTCTTGTATATATATTTGTTGAATGATTCAAGTGAGCGGTACGATAGATGACAGGCATCCGTATTAGGTAGTGAGACATGATTTTTATATTTATTGAATAAGCGGTATAGAAGCGCTTGGTGGCCTGTTGGTAAAAGGACCAGACGCGGCTGCCAACATGTTCACGGTGGTCGCGGGTTCAAATCCCAGGGCACACCTCTGAATTTCGGATTTATGTGTTTATTGATAGTCAATCACCACGTACTATAACGGTGAGGGAAAACATCGTGAGAATAACCTGTATACCGTTCGCAACTAAATAAATTATAACGACGCAGCTGTGTGCACGTGCAAAACGTCGATTGCGAAACGGATGTTGTTGTAATTTTATAATATTGTGCATTTTATTAGTTTTTTTTTTATTACTGTTATTTTCGTTTCTTTTTTTTATTTTGTATATAAATTTGAGTAATTGGTTTGACGTCCGTACGTCACTTAAGGTGGCCACTGAAAATCAGCGTTGTGATGTGGTTTGCACCACTTCATAACATAAAGCTGAGTGGCCACCTACCGGTCACAGACGCGATCAGCCATTTTTTATTATTAAGTTTGTAATACTGTGTGTTTTATGTACGTTGCGTTTTTGTATCAATAAATAGTTTTTCTTTCTTTCTTTCTTATGATTAAAAAAATTAATGGTATGTAAGTCCGCCAACCCGCACTAGGCCAGCGTGGTGGACTATATGACCTAACCACTCTCAATCGTGCTGTCAATTGTAGAGAAGGCTCGTGTCCTGCAGTGGGACGTATATGGGCTGATACAGTAAGCGGTATAGAAGATTTTTTAATGATTAGCAATGACTAAAAATGTTTGTCTTCATCTGTCCCTCTTTTCAGCTAGATGAAATTCCCTGCTTAAATTAAGTCTTCCGAAGATTTAGGTAACGGAAACAATTGAAACGAAATGGAAAATTCTCGAAATTAATTGGTGTGAATAGTATCTGCGGCCTTTTGACTCACAACCTGTACATATTGCTACGAGACTAATAAAACTATCGGAAGAATGCTGTGAAAACTTGGGTATGCAAAGGCATGACTAAGAATATATATTTCAACTGCCTCGGTGGCGTAGTGGTACTACGGTACGATTGCAAAGCTGAGGTGTCGGGTTCGAATACCGGGTCGGGCAAAGTGATATTGGATTTTTCTATTCATTATCACCCGGAGTCAGGAATTTGTGCCCGATATGGCGATAGGCTCGCCCCCTGTCATAACGTGGGACGGAATATACAAGGCGAAACGTGGGTGTTCTGGTAGCACCTCTGCCTACCCCTTCTGGGAAAAAGGCGTATGTTTATGTATGTATATATTTCAAAAGGTATTTCGGATCGCTAGTTCTATCTTCGTAAACATCAATCATGTTTATACTATTATTCTAAGTTTCATTACATTCTGGAATACATCTAAAACTAGAGCCCAGAACTACCAGGTGCTGAGTTACACAAATCGAGAATGAATATTTTTATGGACCAATATTTTTACACGCGAATGTATTATTCAAACAATTTTACAGTTTCGCGTTACTATTTCACGGGTTATATTTCAATTTGATTCGTGCCGTGATTTAGGTGGATGAAACGTGGAAATGTATGTATGAGTTTAACTTTTGCGCGGTTTATTTTGTAAGTTTCAAGTGGCTTACGAATCGTAGTTGTTTTAACGATTGGAGGATCATAGGACGGAAAATAATTATTTGACAGCCTCCGTGGCGCAGTTGGTTGGACGACGGCTGTGAAATGAGAGGTCGCAGGTTCGATTTGCGCATCGAAATAAATGTTTGTGTGGACCAAAAGTATTTATTGCGAGTGTGGGTGTTTGTGAGACCTGATACCCACGACATAAAACTCCATCTTAGTGTCGGGTCAGGACTCTATGTATGTGACTGTTGGATGTATTTATTTACTTATATCGGCAAAGTACCTTAACAGCTATTTTTCTTAGTTTGTCACTTACTCAAGCACACACTTTCTTTATAGACTTATATCTCAAAGAGTAGAGTACAAGATCTGTAATAAAAGAAAACATGGCATAAATCAACCACGCTCAGTGATGATTTCAAACTGGTGTATTCTAACTATTATCAATAACAATTATTCAAAACCCAAAAGGTTTAGAAAACCCTTGTAACATAATATTTTTAAAAAATCTATAGAATCCAAATAAACTTAAATTATATTCACACCACTTTGTCTCGTGAAATAGCACAGAATATAACATTGAATACCGTAAAAATGTATCATAATCGTAATTGATATGCAAAATGGCTGCGCAAAGGGAAGCGATCGGACGGATCGGGACGGATCATTAACTGATGTCAGGAAACAGTTCGTAATGACGTGTCGGCGTGTCAGTCCGTTTAATTTCGTCAAACTTGAATATACATATCTTTTGTTCATGAAATGAGGATTTTTTATACTGAGTCGGCAAAATGAGCTTACTGTACGGTCAACAATTAGTGCATGATATGCTGTTGATGACGGACCAAATGCGACTGCCAACATGTTCACGCTGGGTCGGGTTCAAATCCCAGGGCACACTCTGACTTTTCGGAGTTATTTTTATTGATATTCAATCATAACGCACTATCAGGGTGAAGGAAAATATCATGAGGAAACCTGCATATCGTAGCGATTTTTAAAAATTTCCACGGTATGTAAAATCCGTCAACCCACACTAGGCCAGCGTGGTGGACTATATGTCCTAACCCATCTCAATCGTACTCTCGATTGTAGAGGAGGCCCGTGCCCTGCAGTGGGACGTATACTGGCTGATACAGATACAAGTGCCAACATTTCAATAAACCCTTCAATTTTATAACCTTCTTTACAGAGTTCATAGCATCCAACACCAATATCAGCTTATTAACTATGATAATAAAAATTATGGGTGTAATTAAACGCGCGTCCTACGTGCGGCGTGTTGGCCACCCCTTAAATGTAAATTTGGTCATTAATTTAATTTTCCACTTTGGCTGGGATAAAATCTGACGTTTCAATCGCAACCACCGATACTATCACTTTTATCGCACGAATTTGCATAATTACTGCGTGCGTACTGAAGGTATTTTTGCGTTTTGTTTCCTGGTATATTTGGGAAGTTTGGAGTTTTCCATCTGATATTTTAAAGGAATGCTTGAAGAGTATCTGGGCCTTTGCATCGGGGCGGTATATTATTGAAGTCTTTTTTTACTTTATACAGGGTATATCAAGACTGCGACCGAACACGAAGCCAGGTGGTAGTTTTAGTGATTACAGACACAATGCAGCTAAAAATCTCTCAAAAAAAGTAACAGGTTATTTTTTTTCAAATTTTTAAATATGGGCGTGTTTGGATGGTAAATACCTAATTTTTGCGAAAATTATAATTTAAGCTCTTGCATACCATCATGTCTTTAAAAGTAAAAAGGTGTATATTATTATTTTAGCAAAACTATGTGTTTACTACCCAAATACGACGATAAGTAGAAAATTATAATAAAAAAAAAACGTTTTTCTTTGCGATAATTTTAGTTGCATTGTGCCTGAAGTCATTAATACTACCTACCACCTGGCTTCATTTTCGGTCGCAGTCTGGATATACCCAGTATAAAAAAAAACAAATGTCTAAATTCTGCGACTACATACACTTGAACTTACCTTAATACGATGTTAAGTCTTACTCTTTGTACAATACTAAAAAAAGTACTGACATATGGTGGGGGGCTTTTAAGAAAAAACAATATCCAGCTTTTTTAGAAGATTTAATTATAGGATTGCTAAGGAAGTTGCTAAAGTTAATCATTAGTAGATTAGGTAATTTTTTGCCCGGACGTAAGTCTTGCGTCTTCTACCCGGACAGCATTTTTGTCTTCATATTTTCCTCCTTAAGCTCACATTACTTAAACTTTAAATAATTTTGAAACTTTTCCGACAAAGAATTTTACTATAATAACGCATTAGGAGCATTTTAGAGTATTTTATTTCCAGCCAAACTAAGAAAATATGTCACAAAATATCTGATACAACAAGGAAACCTTATTACTTAATTTTCAATATATCCCCCAAATCAGAAACACATTATTACAAAACAATAGCCGTCTCGTTAAAACTTCAATTTTACGGCAATTGATCCGGCAGATCTGACATACGTGGGCTCCGTCCCTGTCGCTCTTGATGAGTTATGATATGTCTATCCCCCTCACTCGTTGGCCTGAAAGTTATGCGAACTTATAATTAGCTTTTCGGAATTTAATCCACGACCGCGTGTATCATCGCGCTAATCCTTTGTGATGTAGATAGAGTAATTAGCCATCGTCATTTCCAATGGGGCTTCAAAAAGTTTTATGCCTGATGTGAGCAAAAATGTTGTTATTACACCTTTACATAAAGATTTATGACACTGACGAGAAAACTACTCATTGTCATATTTTTTTCTTGTAGTTTATTTTTACAACATGGAATCAATATAATAAAAATACCTCCATATTATATTGATAAAATGATTTTTAAGTACTAGGATGTGTTCAACTATGTACATGTATAATATCGGTTTCATATTTTTGCGAAACAATTTAGTGGTGTAATTTTACTGATTTTTTTAACACATTCTGTTTAAGAGATATTGGCAATGGGCATGCTCCAGGGTATAGTAACATAATGCCAGTACCTCAAGAAAAATCGTAACAACATTCGGAGTGAGATGGAGGGCCAATAGTACCTCCCATTCTGCTAGTTAATTCATTCCTAAAATCCTCAAACTTCCTTAAACATAATTTCAGATATTAGTAAAGTTCTTACTGTGATCACTTGCCGTTTAACCCATTTATTTAACTATTTTTTATTGCGATTAATGGTGGGATGAGCATGCCATACGCCTGATGGTAGCTGACGCCAGCAACACCATGAATTACAAAGCACAGCTTGGCATTCCACTGCGCTCGACATCCTGAGGCATAAGATATTAAGTCTCATTACGTCCAGTACTTACTCTGGCTACTATATCCTTAAAACAGACACAACAGTGCATGTACCCTGTTGTTTGGCAGGAGAAATAGACATTGCGGTGATACCTACCCAGGCGGCCTCTCACATATCAGAAACTTACCACAAGTAACCAAAACCACCTATTAAAAAACACCAAAAACTACCCAAAACAGAAACACAGATTTAGAAATAATTCATAAAACGCGACACAGAGCAAACGAAATAAACACACGATTCGTACATTCATAAAATTGATTGAATAGCATCCACGGAACAATTGTTATGTGGATAACAAAACACCGAATCACATTACAATGATCGAGTTTGCGCCACATTTAGACCCCGCGGTTCGCATCCGATGAAAATTCGAATGATCGAATCAAACCGGCTTAATTACTATCGATTGTGTGGCGGTAAACAACTAACGGTATACATTGTACGGAATTGGAGTGTTTATTCATTTATTACGTTTTCTAGGAATATATTATATGAAATTATAGTTTATTTATTTATTTATTAAAGGATTTCCCACAAGGTATACATGATATTGATATAATACATCACAAATTAAACAATCAGCTATTTAACAATACTTGTTTAATTTCTAGCTCTTGTTGGTTTTGGGCATACTTAAACACACGCCTTTTACTTTGATGGGTAGGCAGAGGTTCTACCAGGACAGCTACATTTCGCCTTGTATGTTCCGTCCCACAATGTGATAGGGGGCGATGCTGTCGCCATATCCAGCATAATTCCTGACTCCGGGCTGATAATGAATAGAAAATTCCGATATCACGTTGTCCGACCCAGAATTCAAACCCAAGACCTCAATCGTACTCTAGTACAACTGCGCCACCGAGGCAGATGGTTTTGTTATTTCGATTAATTTAGTTGCATGGTAAGGAATTCTTAAATAACCAGAATATCCTACATATTCTGGTTATTAGGGACCGCGACTAAACGATTAAGGTCGGCATTTACTCTGAGACCTCTAGTTTAAAACACATACGATGAAATCAAAGCGATCCATACCAAACTTAGCGTTAATACCGTTCCTGAACAAGATTGTTCTCTGTCTAGCCTTATGTTGGAAGTTTTTATTTAAAATCGAAAAAGCATAATTGAGCAGTTACCGTTTCAATCAAAATCTTTCCAATGTCTTCCCGAAGATCGTCACTTATAATAGTCTTTATAAGATTGAAGTCTTACGTCATGTAAAGGTACATTTTCCTGACCTAATCTAATTTTTCGTCATCTTCCAAGTAAGCCACAATTTCGATAAGGTTCCAGATAAAACACAAACTTAACCCATTCCAATACTTGAGGAGTTCAATGACGTCATAATTCCCGAAGTGGCGTGACGTGAGAACATTTTTCAAACTTTTCGATTATGCAAAGAGCACCATGACGGGGCCGCCTAAAATTTACTCCACTTAAACAAACGCGCTTTGATGGATGAAATCGTGAGCCTTTCAGCAAAAGGGCTACCTGGGAAGGTAGAGGAATAAATGTGATTGATCGGAATTTTAGTAAACAAGAAAATATTCGTTTACAAAGAGACTGGAGAGGACTATCCGCTCAACTAGCCCTGAAACTCCTCTTAGCCAGAATCCAAGTTCGGTGAGGTTTTGGCGACCCTAACTTCTATTTAGGTTTCAACAAAATTAATCCAAAAGAAATTAAATAAATGGGGTACCATCATGACAGGAAATCACTCTTCGGTCACAGGGAGTCTGCTAGATACGGATTTCCAAAGACCTAGAACCGATAAGTCATTTTTCGTCCAACTTGTGGGTAGAAGTCAGACGCCGTGCATGTTATGCGTCCATTCGAAAACCATTCGCTCCCATCGAGTATCAGGTCTCTGCGCCTTTCCCACGGCCGTTACAATTTGCTAATCCACTGTATAACAACAATACAAAATATACACATCCAAAACAATTATATCGTAAGCAATTCCCACAACACAACCGTTATACAGGTTGTACCAAAAAATCGATTATAATTTATTATTCGCTAAATCCCCGAGCTCACTCATCAAATTAACGCTTATCCAAAATTCTAAATTCCGAGTCCAATTTTTTCTATAATGGTAGCTACGCCAGATATCGTTGGGACCGCGGGGCCCGACTCTGGCATTGAATAATGGAAGCTATTTGGGCAGGGGTGGGTTTGGGTGGCAATCGTGGGCACCCGACCCCCCGACTAAATTGAGATTTATTGTTACTTACAGTTTAATAGTTTGTGTACTTTCTACCCGGTAGTTCGGTATACAAAAATATTGGGGTTAAAACTGAGCTCAGTGGGGTAAAGTGAATTGCCAATATTCAGTTCGGAGGGTCTTCACGAAATAAGAGTTCACGAACACCTTTATAATTTCCGCAACGGGGTTAGTTTAAAACCGATCCTTAATGCCAGGACAATAAGTTTGTACCTAAAACTCAGTAGAAAAGTAACTTTGATGCAAAAACCAACGGTGGAATTAGGTTCTGGAAGAAAATGTCAACAAAAGTATGGTTTCAAAATTCGACATAAAACACCCATCTATACAATAAACATCCATAAAAACTGCCTATTTAAATTCACACAATAATTATGAAAACTATCCTGGCAATACAGTCTCATTAATCTCGCTTTTACTAATGGCCATCCTCAAATTAATCATAATAACCCCCCAAGCCGCTGCCTAATACGTCCGCCTACTCGATCGATCTTCACCATTCATAATTCAAATTCACGATAGCTGGCAACCGCAGGAGGGTTTTTTAATCATTTTAAGACACCATGTATAATCGATGTATCGATTCTTAGTTTAATTTGTCGATGAAATGATCGATTGTCATAGGTTAATTTTGAATTTGATACTACTCAAAGAGCACTGGGTATTACAGAGATTTTTTTGTTTCGTGAAACTGGCCGGTCGCATTATATTTAGGCTGCCTCCAACAGGTCACTGTGGAAATCATTGAGAAATCATTGTTCAGCAGTGGACTTCCGTTGACTGATGGATTGGATTGGATTGAATATATTTAGTCCTTTTTCGGTTCGAAAATTCTCATATGGGTTGACCGAAACTAAAATTTGCGACCGGCATTGCAATACCACTATCAAATCTCGCAATGGGTATAAATTGTTGAAATTTAGAATAGAAACGTGGTAGAATGTTTTTTATTTTGGGTACGAATTATTCAAGCATAAAAGAAAGAAGCTACATACTAGCAATGTTATTCACATTAAACACTTAAATATAAAACTTTTACTTCCCAAAACTATCGGATGTAGCTTTTTCAAATCAGTGCTTAAAGCTCTGAAGAGGAAGTGGGAAACTTGTATCAAAAGGTACCGGTTCTTTGTTCGATCTTGCAAATGACCCTTAGTATTATAAAAAGGTTATTTCCAAAGACCTTTGAAATAAAAACTCGGTGTAATTGGCTTTTTATGGAACCTGCTCAATAAAATGTCTCGGAATGGTTAAGAGTAGAAAGCAAAGTATTTTTATTTAAGTATGCCTTTATGAAACCTTTATGTAGAAATGGACTAACAGCTATTTAGATTTTCCGAGAATAACATTTTAGCTAAACTTATAAAATTGAGTTTTATTTGAGTAACAAAATATTTCGAATTATTAATTAATTGAAACGTTACGTAAGAAAATTCATTTAGCAATGTTTGTGTTTGAAAGAAATTAAATAAATTTCTAATTAAAATTTTCTTTGCACAGATAACTTTATTTTTATATTGAAATATTAGTGACACGACTTAATGGTAACTAAAGTCGACAATAACGAAGTAACAGTGAAATCTTCAGCAAATTTAGTCAATTAAATTAAGTCGACAATAGTATTAAATTATATCCGACGTGGAAGGCAATTGATTTTCTAAATTAGATAAAAGATTACAGAATCCCAACCATACTTCCTTTCTACACTTCTTTCTTAATTATTTTACTGGTGGTAGGTCTCCCATATGTGAGAGGCTGCCTAGGTAGGTACCACCGCAAGGTCTATTCCTCCCGCCAAACAGCAGTACAAATGCACTTTTGTCCGTTTTGTAATTGAACAAAATCGATTAACATCATCAGCTCTGTTCTAATTCTTAAAAGTTATTATTATTTGAACAACTTCTAATGGTCTGGTTGATTAAAAATTGATTTTATTTTTCCATGTATTTAATAAACTACATACATACATACATAAACACACGCCTTTTCCCAGAAGGGGTAGGCAGAGGTGTTAACAGAACACCCACGTTTCGCCTTGTATATTCCGTCCCACGATGTGATAGGGGGCGAGCTTATCGCCATATCGGGCACAAATTCCTGACTCCGGGCTGATAATGAATAGAAAAATCCAATATCACATTGCCCGACCCGGGATTAGAACCCGACACCTCAGCTTTGCAATCATACCGTAGTTCCACTACGCCACCGAGTATTTAATATACTGGCACTAAAAAGTAACCAAAATACAATTATTATAGTCGGTTGCGACAAATATGCCGGGCTGCTCGAAGGCTGAACCCGAACCACAGTTGAATGGCATACATATACGAGTAAGTCTTCCATTGTGTACACGTCATAAGATGTTTATAGGTGGCAGTCGCCATCAATAATCTTTCTCATTTACCATATTTTTGCTTGCTATAAAAAGAGCAATAAAAATACTTTTTACGTAATAGGATATCAAACGTTCCGCGCCTAATCTCGCGAAATATATTCATGTAACATATCGCCGGGTAAGCTTATTCAATTTGTCTCGCAGAGAATTTACCTCGATCCCTTAGGGCAGGCGCACTTGAGGGTACAGCTTTGGTGGAAAAGATTTTTTTATAAAAGGGAATCGAATTAATTGTCGGCTTGTTTGTGAATAATAGGTATAAGAAAGTTTATTTTTGGCCGAGCCTTAGTTTAGTTCCTAAGTTTGAAAATATGCTGGATGTAATTTGTTGTTCTTTTTTTTCTGAATGCACTGACACCGTTGAGCACCATGGTCATATCATGGTAAAGTGTTTTTGTTTATTCCGGTACGGCACATTGACTTCGTTACATTCTGGTGGTACTCGTAAGTTCTAATGCCGTCCAGACAGAGTATCGAATGGCATCAGATGGCGGTCTCATGCCATCATATACAATTATGCCGGCCCACGGAGATGCTCTTAATCATTTATCATAATCATATCATATTATGCAGTATCTTTTCGTCCTGAGGTATCCAGGGTCGCCCGAAATACGCGCGACAGCCAACGAGGGGTTTTATTTGGTATGCTGATGTAGCATTTATTGGGGACCCGGCTTGGCCGCATTATCCGCAGTGTGCCGTGCTGGAAGGCCAATAACACCAACATACCCCTTAAGGCCTCCTCCGGGGTACCGAAAGGGGAACCTGCATACCATAGCGATTCATAAGAATTTTGATGTTGTGCAAAGTACGCCAACCCATGGGCTATATGGCCTAACTCCTCTCAATCGTAATCACGATTGTAGAGGAGGCCCGTGGCCTGCAGTGGGACGTATATGAGTTGATACAGAGTCCCTAAACACTAAAAAAAGAATTTGAATGTTGAGTATGTTGTCGTAATTAATTATGTATTCTCAACATCTTCCAATGTAATCAAAATTGCGTAAAAATAATACATATGTACATAAACATCACGCCTTTATCCCAGAAGGGGTAGGCAGAGATGCAACCAGGACACCCACGTTTCGCCTTGTATGTTCTGTCCCACGATGTGATAGAGGGCGAGCCTACACTGGGCACAACTCCGGGCTGACTATTGAATAGAAAAATCCGATATAATTACTCCCGACCTGGGATTCGAACCCGAGACTTTAACTTTGTAATTGTACTATAGTACAACTACGCCACCAAGGCAGTCGTAAAATATAATCAAATTCATATTTCCCTCATGAATTACGTAGGAACAAAGACAAAACCAAATTCAAACTCAATCGTTCACAAATCGCGGGGAATTTATTTCGCCAAGTAAAAATCACCTACAAAGGTTCCAATCAGTCATCACGGGTCTACAGAGGGTATTTTTACATAGTAAATGGTTTTATTTTTATTCGTAACAAATTGTAGTGCTTCGGGACGTCTATACAGGTCGCGGTGATCGATTCGATTCGCGTTAATGTCCCTTAAGACTTGTGAATGTAAGCCTCTCTTCTGAGAATATTTATTTTTATACTGTGGTAAAGTCACTTTGTTCTGTTACTGGCTGTTGGCAAGTAGGGTTGAGTTAGAAAATCTTTTCTTTCTTTACACAGTACACATATATATAAATACACCCAACAGTGACATACATAGTCCTGACTCTACACTAAGATCGAGTCTTGTGTCGTGGGTATAAGAAACTACGAGAGACATTTCGGTGTCACAAACACCCACCGAAACAAATACGTGGGGATCACACAATTATTTGTTCCGCTGCCGGGATCGAACCCACGGCCTCGCGTTTCACAGTCGGCATCTTACCAACTGCGCTACGGAGGCTGAATAGGTAAGAAAACTCCACGACTAACAAAACTTGGAAGAGTTAAACAAGCGGTACCATCTGTTCTCGAATATACAACTCTATTGATTTTCCAAGTGATTGCACACGGAATATGGGATTTTATTTGTCTTATATTTCGCGTGCTATTGGATGAAAAATCTGTTTTGCTGTTGAAATATTCTTGGAATAGCAACGAGTTTCGTTCCGGGAATATAGGCAGCGATACTTTTAATAAGTAAATAAATATTGTACAGAAATTCCTCCGGGCTGGTTAGCGTTAAAATACAGCGGAGAATTCCATCAAGTTTCAACTCTCGTTGCAGATTATATTAAATTTATATCTGATTTCTTATTAATTCCTCTGATCTTTTTTCTTCTTTACTCTTTTTGGATACAGTATTTATATCTTTTTCTGCGGTATATAAAAGTGCACTTTGTTTTGTTATTATTAGTTAAAGATGATCAGTGTCGTTACCACTTACAAAAATCGACATAATCTGGAAGTGAACTGCATTTTATTTTTTAAACTTTGCACTATTTTACGTTTAACACGTGGCTTTGGATATGCAACAACCTTACACTAGCACTGTCTTCTACGGTATAAGAAAACATCGTGAGGAACCTGCATACCATAGCGATTTGTAAAAAGTTCTATGATATGTAAAATCAGCCAACCCGCACTAGGCCAGCGTGGTAGACTATATGGCCTTGCCATTCTCAATCGTACTCTCGATTGTAGAGGAGGCTGGTGTCCTGCAGCGGAACGTATTTGAGCTAATACAGCAGTAGGTACAGTTATCTTCTACATTTAACAAAAGAGATATTAACCAACGCTTAATACGCAATGACAACATATAATCGCATAACCAAACATTGAATAAGGTAAATATGTGCCGACAGTTATTACGCGTAATACAAAGTCACTTGTAAATTTCAAACAAATCATTCGCGTTACTTCCACAAACATCGCTATACAAACGTTTACTTAGTCTCAGCGCAAATTAACTTGTTAAACCCCCTTTCCTCTTTCTTCCCCCCTCCCCCTTCGTGGCATAGCTCGAGCCAAACTTGACAACTTGGCTAATTATTGTAGTTTTGGAGTTGACGTCTTGGCTTGTTATGACGGTTTTTGTCGCTGTATCGCCGGAATTGTTAAGGTTCCGAGTATAGGGTAATGAAGATTGGTAATGTAGCCCTTATTTTCATAAATAAATAAGTACAACATCTCATGGTTGTGTAAATTTTGCAATACGTAAAGGTTTTGATACAGTATCTGCCAGGACAGCGAGAGTAGCAAACTTTGTTGGACAAACCGTCATGCGTTCTGGGCTACTGTACTACTGTATCAGCTCATATATAGCTCCGAAAGGGCATGAGTGTTCTCTACCACCGAGAGTACGATTGAGAGGACTCAGACTGGGTAAATCCTGTTTCCACATCCCGACATAATTGTGTCTACAAATGAGAGAAGTTTGTTTATCTGTAAATATTCTATATTTTGGTTTTCATTGCGCCCTATCAGGAGCACCGTAGTATTTTTTTTGTTCTGTACCGTACTGTAACAGTTCATATACGAGTATGTCCCACTGTACGGCACGGAGCTCTTCTACAATCAAGTATACGATGAAAAGGTGTTAGGTCATATAGTCCACCACGCTGGCCTAGTGCGGGTTTGCGGACTTTATATACCATATAAATTATTACAAATCGCTGTGGCATGCAGGTTTCTTCACGATGTTTTCCTTCACCGTTATAGTGCGTGGAGATTGACAATCAGCAGAGGTGTGCTCTGGGATTTGAATCCGCGACCACCGTGAACATTTTGGCAATCGCGTCTGATCCGATTAACAACAGGCTAACGATTTTTTTTTTCAATATAAAAGATCCCTTACTGTATACCCCTAAACATTCCTCATATACGTTTTCATAGGCCAAAACCAGTCCAGCGATTATTTAATACGTACGAACAAATCCGCGCGTCCCCGCTATCGCAGACAAAAATCTCACGCCCGGAGAAATAAATCAAAACTTTTGACGCCAAATCCGTAACAAGTTACAAACGCGGTTATAAATGCTAAAATTAAAACGAGTGTGGGGTGACTGCGGCGTCGTTAAAAAACTTTCAGCTTGTGCACGAGATTTTTATAATATTATACAAGGTTATTTTTCAAAGAGTCACCAAATTTATTTATTGAACTCAAGATAATAAAACTACTTGACATAGTCATGGTGGAAGTTATTCAAATTTACACGTCATTTTGTGTGGTAAGCCACGCTGTTGTCAGTCATGACTCAGCATGAATGGGCAGGCTTGTCCGAGGTGGTGTTACTGTCTCACAGGAAATCGATGTGAAGCGACAGCTTCGCTGTCGCGTTTCGTTCGGTGAGTGAGATTGCCGGATGCTCAATACCACTTTCCTCTTCCCATCCTTTTTCCTTCCCGCTCCCCTCCTGATTTTAATGGCCCGCAAAACATCTATGAACCAAGCGTTGTGCACTGAGCAACCAAGTTGACTTTATTTCAACGTTCAAATTATACTCGACGTCTGCTACAAGCACAGTCGCCGGTCATTTTTATACACAGACGCGCACGCGTTTGTGTGTGTGAAGTTTATCAATGGGCTTATTTTGGCCGTGCGTATTGTCTCAGTGCGTGGTGGCCTGTTGGTAACGGACCAGACGCGGCTGCCTACATAATTACGGTGGTCGCGGGTTCAAATCCCAGTGCACACCTCTGACTTTTCGGAGTCATGTGTGTATTGATAGTCAATCACCACGCACTATAACGGTGAAGGAAAATATCGTGAGGAAACCTGCATACCATAGCGATTTGTATAAATTTCTATGGTATGTGAAAGTCCGCCAACCCGCACTAGGCCAGCGTGGTGGACTATATGGCCTAACCACTCTCAATCGTACTCTCGATTGTAGAGGAGGCCCGTGCCCTGCAGTGGGTCGTATATGGGCTGCACCACCACATTGTCTCAGTATTTTGCTTTGTGATGATAAAAAATACGGAATATTTTGAATAAAATATATTTTATTTTACTAATGGACTTTATTTATGATTCTGAACCTCCTGTTAAAATTTGCACACTCAAATCAAAATAACCCTATATATGGTGTCTTTATTAGCCAATGTGCACGAAAGGGTCGCGGTTTCGATAAGTGTGCTGGGACAAATTTATGTTGACGAAAACATTTGTTTTGGGTGTCGGTGATATGAGACTAAAAAGTCTTGTAGTTTCTCATATCTATGACACGATACATGTTTTTTTTCTGTGGGGTTAGGAGTGCGTTCGACTTTTGAGTGTACTGGTATTATTATATTTCATTCACACTACCAACTATAGTCATTGTATCCTAATTCCATTCTCCCGGGTTCTGTAAACAAACAACGCGTCAAGCGTCTTCAATCACCACGAAAGAGCCTTTGGTTCCTTCACATCCGAAAATATCAGCTCCAAAATCATACGCATAGACCTTAATTCACTGCTGAATTATTCCTCTATACAACCTACCAAAAAGTAAAACGTTAAGTTTCTGTAACAGTTAACAACATCATGAAATCGTTTTTAGGAAAACTGAATATTCCGGCATCACATTCATGTGTCCTATGCTTGAAAAAAAAAGGAATTTCGCTTGCGCTCCATATCCCTTACAATTTTTATTCCGGAATGTTAACATTTCAAGCATCCGCCAGCAGTTTGATGCATTGAATCATATATTTCATCAAAACCGCAGCACTAAATACACGTTCGCAATTATGCTGCGAGCCACTTCTATCCGTTTGACAACACATTTCTAATTTACACAGTTTTTTATGTAAAAATGAAAGGGCTTTTATAAAACGCCTGTTACACGCCACAATGAGTAACATAAAAAAGTGAAAAAAAAAACTAATAATTAAAGACCGCTCGACGTTCACGCGAAACGGAACGCGGCGCGTTCTAAATTCAAACGCGGATTGTTCCATTTTCGAAGTTTTCGTTTTGCGCATAACCCGCGCTTTAGTTTTTTCCGTGTTTGCGCGAGGTAAACATTATTAAAACGGAGCGCTGCCGAGCGGTTCACCCGATGTTCGCACTACGTTCCGTTTTACGCTGCAAAGTGAAGTTTTATTCTGTACGTTGTGACTTTATGATTTTGTTTTGTTGTCTTTATATCGTTCCGTTTTTAAAGGAGTGCCGGGTGATTTTATATAATGGTTTATTTTGTTAGAATTTATAATAAAGTTATTCATAATATAAATATAAGCATTTTAAAACCAACATGTGTCAATCGGAAATAGCTATCTCATATTATGTAAAATTCTGATATCACACAACAAATATCTCCAAAAAGATCGATGCGCGTAAAGTCAATAAGCCGTAATTTAATACGCGACTACCCTACAATTTGAAGGATACAAATATTCAAAGTAGCGAAAGATCCAATTGTGAATAAAAGGTAACCGTTCACACATGGCGTGACACGTCACGAATTTAAATAAGCCCTCAAGAAATCACACGTCCAAAACATCACAGGCCCGACCGATGGCTCTAATTCAATAGTTTGCACTTAGATACGGTCGGTTTGGTATCAAAGTCCCGCGTTGCCATGGCGACCGGTCCTTTCAGATCACCCCGAGCGTGAATAATGTCGCCTAAGGTGAGGTTGAACTATGTTTGAGCAAACTGCTTTGGAATAGTCCTTCGTGTTCCTGAGCCCCTGGTACAAGTATCCTACATGTGAGAAATGATTTTACAATATTTAGCTGTTGACAGTTATATATTTTGATATTCAATCATCTGTAGTAAACAAAAAGAATAGCAGGAATTTTGAGCCGCAGGTGTATCAGGGCTGAGCGAAAACCTTCCCTAAGAATTAATAGCTACACCTAAGTTTAATAATTAGTAATTTTTATTATGTAGTCGACGAATCTCGTACTGATAGAGACAGCGTACCGTATTAAATGTTTGTTTAATGAACAACGTCATTTAGGTCTTTGTTTTGAGGTAAAAAAATCTCGTAACTATAAGTTAGGAACAACAAAATGTATATAATATTATACATAGATATGTGACACTTTTTATACGACGTTAGTTATGTATGAAGGCGCCGTATCTCACCTACATACGAATTTAAAATAACGACATAGTTTGGGGACTCGCGCGTCGCAAAAGAGGTGTTTAAACAACCCCAAAATCCCCAGCATCAACTTAATTTTTTGGCGTCACTCCAAAAAATCCACAAAAAGCGGTCTAGTTTGTTGTATAATCATCCCCATCTTTTAAATTTAAGGGGTGGCGAGTACCACCGCTATGTAGGTCATGAAAAGTCCAATATTTCCCCGTTAAAATCTCAAACAATTTAATTTCGAAGCTTACGTTTTCATTTTTCCACTTTTTCCTGATTTTTAAACTAACCACGAGCGCTGCATATTTCAAGCGAAAATATCAAAATTTATGATCGTCCGTCCCGCTCCCACGTGCAGCCCCGCCGTAAGTCTGTCTCTTTCGCGCATAAATCTCATCTCGCCAAGTAATACGCATCATTTCTGTTGCGCCTCACGGAAAAGTATGAAATTTTTCATATTTTATTAAAATATTTATTCGCAAGTGGTACTTATGTGACGCGTGCACGGTTCATTAGCGGAGCGCACGCGATAGCGGAATTTTTGGGATTAAGACATAGGCGGAAGCGGAATGTAAAATATTCTCTTTCTGTCTCCTTCTTTAGCCACAGAAAGACAACTGAGCGTGGGCCTCCTCCGACAATTGTATTAATCGTTTCGAAATGGTCTATTCTCATTGCTACCAGTAACAGTGTAATCGATATACCCAAGGAATTATGAGAAACGGACTGAGCCCGAAATTGGGGATATAGGTATCTATGCCACTAAAGGTTGTTTTACATTAATTGAGACAATGTTGTACTGAGACTCTTTAAAACAATTTAAACTGAAGCTTTGTTTGACTCAATTTCTCCTGGATAAAAAATGCCAGATATTAAATGTCAATGCCAGATTGACGGCCTAAGTAATGAGGTACCTACAGTACTAAAATATTTTGTTTAAAAATCATCTCTGGATCACATATCTTATGTCTCAGGATGGCGAGAGCAGTGTAATGCCAGACATTGCTCTGTAACTCATGGTGTTGTTTGGTTTTGCCACCCTCTATGAGCGGTATCGCTTACCATCAGGCGAATTTTATTCTCGTCTTGCCATTGAGTGCAATACAGTTTGATCTTCTGGTTACGTTTCATGTTCAACTTATGTTTATGTGATTCGACATAATTATATCGACAGACGACAAATAATAATTTCTCTAGTAGTTACTCTATTTGAATTACACGAGACCTAGCATCAGGTGTAATTACTTCTCTCTCTCTTACTCTCTCTGTCTCTCTTCAGAAGTCAATTACTAAACATAGGTCTGCCCCATAGATCGCCACATATACCTGTTGGAAGCGGCCTGCATCCAGTTACTTGTTAAATCTCCTTCGCCCGCACCTTGGACCCCACGTGTAGACAGTGGAGGCGGCTGGATTGCTGCAGCGTCGTCAGCACGTGTAATGCGTCTACAACGCCACACCGACACCCGAACACCGTGTTCAAACAGCCCCTCTCTCCCCTATGATTTAATGTATGACACGAATCAGCAAAAGGCAAGTTCGGTTTAATCTTTTGGTATTCATTCGTGTTTGTCCATGGTTAAATAGTACTTGTTAATATAGTATGACGTAGTACATTTAATATGACGTAATTTCATGTTTATTATTTTATAAGATATAATGATCAATGAAATAATGAAAGTTCGTGGGGGCTTGTTGGTAACAGACCAGACGAGGCTGCCTACATGTTCATGGTGGTCGCGGGTTCAAATCCCAAGGCACATCTCTGACTTTTTGGAGACATATGTGTATTCATAGTCAATCACCACGCACTACCACACCACGAAACATCGTAAGGAAACCTGCATACCACAGAGATTTGTAGGAATTTCTATGATATGTAAAGTCCGTCAACCCGCACTAGGCCAGCGTGGTGGACTTTGAGGCCTAACCACTCTTTATCGTAGAGAGATCTCCTTTGTAGAGTGGGCCTGTGCCCTGAAGAGGGTCGTAAATGAGCTAATATACATGTACATGATCAATTTATGACTAACAAGAAGTATGTATATATTATACAAAGCACACATGTGTCCGAAAAGTTGCAGGGGCGTCAGAAAACATCGTCACGACAGTCGCAACTTCTTAACCCACCACGCATTTAAACTCATTAAACTAACTAAAAAAACTCCAGAAAATTCTACGCGTCATGCAAAAACTGTGACCCACATTAAAGGAGCATAACCGTGTTATTATTCAAGAGGGCGCCTGAGGGCTGCAAAAATCCCTCCTCGGAAGTGAACCTCGGCCTCCGACACACATCTCATCAACGCTGTACGCACCCGCACTCTCATTTACAACGATACACACGGGTGTCGTGATTAGACAACATGTAGATGATACAGTCAGTTAATGTTTAGGTAAAAATCAAGTATCAAATTCTAAGTTGATTTCTTTGATTTTTTGTAACAATGTGGACATTATTTTTTTGTTATTTATTTTATATACTTCATCTTTATAATTGTGGTTTACATATGAACAAAAATCGGTTATGATTTTTGCCTTATTTGGCTCTTTGGCGTATAAAAATTGTTTTTTCATTATTTTTTCAACCTATGTTAAAGTTTTTGAGGAAGTACGGATGTTTGTCGCTTTTTCACGCAAAAACTACGTAACGGATTTTGATGTAACTTCATACATATTATTGTAGATTACGCATTAGAATAACACATGCTAATTTCCCATGCAAAATCCATGTAAAGCTTGTCCTCGCCCTAGCAAACAACGAAAACAAACTACAATTCAAATGCAATTGCCATGATAAACCCATTAAAGTATGCACAAACTTTCGTCAATTTAAAGCCTCGCCAAGCCAAATTAAACATGCATAAGCCACACATGTCGGCCAACATGTTGTGTAATCCGCGGCCCGGTGCGTGCCGAGTCCGCGAAGGCGTTTTCTCATTAAAGCGTTGTATTTGAACTGGTAATGGCTTGATTATCATATTAAGTGGTGACCTCACGACGGTGAGGATTCCGTGCGAGGCAGTCTTGGTGAAATAATCTTGCATAACGGTTGGGGTGATTTAATTGGGTTGATTTTTTTGGGGCATGAAATTTCGTAGGTAATCATATAATAGACATGTCATTGAAAGTATGAGGAGATACTACAGTGAGAATAGGACTTGTTGTTGCCTACGCAAAATTTCAGGGTATTTTAACCCCAGCCATTACATGAGCTCTCTTTAGTAGATTTAAATGATTGACTAAACTATGAAGACTTGATAAGGTAGTATACTACTTTTGAATTCGTAAAATGTGTTTATGGACTAAAGAGCTATAAAGACTATTTTTCCTGAAAATTCCTTCAAAGTTAAAAAACAAAAACATAAATCTGACCCTTTTTTGGTTCTTTTCCAGCACAAAACAGCCGATGACGTACATTTTGTTTACCTACCCTAAAAAATAAAAAAAAAACTCCTTAAACTAATTAATAATTTACATAGCAAATGCGATTCTGACGCGGGAAATTTCCGCAATTAAACATTAGCAGCAACACGACGCGGTTGAAACTGCGCGGAACAATAATTGAGTGCGCTCTACAACTCTACAACTCTACGGGAACAATGGAGAGTTCGCGGCTTTAAAACTGTTAATCCTTAAGCCCAGGTATTTGAGGTGTGACTTACGTGGGGACGGAATACTTCGCGTTTCGAAACGTTTATGATGCATTTGTATTTCGACTCTATGTAGAGTTGGGAGAGTATGGCAAGATAATATTTGTTGTGAATGGTCCATTTTAGGGTGTTTGTAAGTACATTATGATTTTATTTTGCTATGTGGTCTTAATTTGATAACTGCTTAGTGGTACCTACCCAGCGGCCTCTCACATTTGATATGGGAGACCTACCACCAGCACCACTATGTCACAAACCTCTTCATAATTTCCGATACAACAAGTATCTTAATGAAGTCTGATTACAGAATTATTTATTCACGCATACCTATCCAACCAGAACCAATTAGTCGATTGTTTAACCCTAATTGTTCAATTATGATTGAATTCCCATAGTTACATAATCTATCAAATTAATTCGACGTACAATTACGGCTGTGTTTCGTCGAGGACGCCCTGGCACTTCACATGAGCGTTAATGTATGCTAATAATACATTAATTAGGTTACATATGGCTATGTGCGACGACGTATTGTTGTCCGCTGGCTCGGATGATTCCCTAAGGACTCACGACAGCGTGCCAAAAATGTTATGCATGTGTGCATTGATAATAGATTCCTTGGTTTAGGTTTGTGATGAACAGAAGGAAATTAGAGATAAATTGATTGCCTGATTTTAAAATTTAAGTATACGTATTTTATATTTTACCCCTGAATTTGTCTTAAAAAAAAGAGATCCTCTCTCAATCGTATTTTTGGTTGTAGAGGCTCGTGCCCTATAGGGACGTATCTGGGCTGATACAGTACCCCAGAGTTTCTCTTATTTTGGCTAAAACATGTATGGCTCAGCTTGACGTAAGCTATACAATAGTCACAATAAAAAAGTGTCTAAGTGTAATTAAGATTACCCATGTTGTTCATTTTATTTGTTTTCCTTTCTCTCCTTGACGTTTTTAACTATATAACTTACAAAATTAGATGGGTACGGTGACTATCGTGTCTCATTTTGATACCAAGTTAGAACACCCACTTCTCTTCAAATAGCCATTTTAGAAACACCACATCACCTAACAAACAAGATTTTCCTGAAAATATCACCCCGCAATAAATTACGTAAACAACCTGGCGAAGATTCCCGCCATTTCCGGTGAATCTAGCCACGTAAAGGAACGGCCGGAAATAACGTCATAACTTTTAAAAAAGTCGTCCGAAAGTATTTACATTTGGCATAAATTTGGACGCGGGACCTTATGTAGAGTTGGGGCGTGTGAAATATGTGCCGCGGGCGAGCCGCAAGTCAGAGGCGACCGCGATAATGGATGGCTATTTTTTCGTATATGTACTTGTGTTATATTACATGGTGGCAATACTTCTGCAAATTGAGTGAGGGAGTTTGGGTCAATGTGAAGTGTTCATTCATCATCATCATCAGCCCGTTGCAGTCCACTGCTGGACATAGGCCTCTCCCAAGGTACGCCACAGAGCCCGATCTGCTGCTTTATGCATCCAGTTGCCGCCGGCCATCTTGTGCAAGTCGGCCCGCCATCTAGCCAGAGGACGTCCGAGTTTGCCAAGACGCGGTCTTCACTCCAGGATACGCTTACTCCAGCGGTTATCTGTTCTGCGATATATGTGGCCAGCCCAATGCCACTTCAACCTAGTAACCCAATACATTGAATTTAATAAAGAAATTAGGTAGCTATAGTAGTGTTAAATTTTCACCGAAATAGGACATTAGGGCTTAACAGCTTATCGTGTTATGGAGTCACGAAGGCGCTGAATATTTAGCTTCTTAATATGATTAGTCTGTATGTTAGTGAGACCGAAAAGTCTCTCGCAGCTTCTGATACCCACAACATAAGACTAACTTGATGTTAATGTGGGGTCAGGACTATGTATGTGACTGTTGGGTGTATTTATTTATTTTATTTATTGCTTCCCTTTCAATATTGCTATTATTATCACGTGCATATCTTGTAAAGCGTCTAAAAACGATAACATAATTGAATGCAAAGCATATCTTACATAACATGTATACTGTATATAGTCGATGTCCATAAACTGTGCAGATTCATGTAAAACTATTAACATCCATTACAACAACAATAACTATTATTTTTAACGCTCTATTACTCTGACTATAACCACAAACATATATCTGAATATCCATAATCTCGTTACTTACACCACAGTAAACCGAGATTTTGTTATGCAAGAAAAATATGATGTCGAAAATTGTTTTGATGTTACACCGGTTCGGCGCGTCGTAAAGCAAATCTTTTGAAAATATCGCGTGACAAAACAGGGAAATGGCGATTCCGAACGAAATTTAAAATAAATCGTCCGTGGGAGAAATTTGTGTTTTAACATTTATATTTCCCATAGCAGCGTGTTGTGCGTCCTTTAATAAATCATACGTTCTGGTTATCACGCTGTAATGGGTTAACCGGTGTGCGCTTTGTTATACGCCGTGAAGTTTCATTTTAGATGTTATGTTTCTATTTTATGTTATCGCGGTTTAAAATAGGTATGGAAATATATTAAAATGTATTGAATTCGCGTAGTGGAATACGTTGAGCGTTTGAAAATAGCCTCATATGAACGTTATCCGGTACCATAAGAGATAATTTAATTGTTATTCTCACTGGTGATTAATTTAACCAGCGTCTATACTATAAAATATTTACGTGCTTCACGATTGTATTAATCGAAATTATACAATAACTGCAAGGCAAGTTGTTTTATATAAACTTGGAAATCATCTCGGTAAATGTAATAAATATCCCGCCCATAACTCAAAAACTCCGTAAAAAAATCCTGCCATCGTAAACTGCGTCTATCCCGGTCAATTGATCAACAGACAAAGACAAACAGACATGACCACATACACGGGCGTACGTCACAGTCCGATATTGCAGGGGCCAGCGCAGCGTGACAGCTATCGCGGCGTGTTTGCGCCCGTGTGCGTCCAGGCGAGTTTCACGCTACGGAACACGCCGTATCACCGCTCTGGGAACCGCGAGTTTGATGGGAGCGCTTTAGTTCACTCATAGTTTTCGATATTTTGCTGTGTCACTTGAATTTTTAAGCGTTTTGTTTCTTATCCTGTGTCCTTGAAAACACAGCACTCATATTTTTCGTGATTACCAGACGTGAGGTAAAACGTTTTAGTCCCGAAACGGCCAAACGTCCGCCTGTTGATTTTGGCTAACAGTGCTGTGAATAAAATAGTATCTTACACTAAGTATTATAATGTCCACTAATCGCCAGTAATATTAAAAAAATAGTCCTAATATTCAAAAATTGACCTATCTGTTGCATTAGCAACACAAACTATTGTATTTTTTTTTGTTTGGCAACTATGCCTCTTCCGCCGCACGCGTGATCGAGTAATTACACTTTTACGATCTCAAGCTTTTGAAATCGGTGTCAAATCTAGTCCTATAACTATCGAAAAGACTCCAACTCTTCAAGCCCATTAGATGTCGAACCTACAGATTCTATAATCAAGTAAATGCCCAGCATGTTGATGCAGTTTTCGTACCGATGAAAAATCGAAATACCAGGGCAGCAAAGCGTTTCCTGCCATACGGAACTGTACCATATTTACACGTCCACAAAGTTCATTTCTCGCCATCAGGGCGTGACGAAGAGGCAATTTATTCGCGCACACGTCACCGAGATGGCGTTGAAAGCACCATTAATGAGGTCCCAGTCAGTGACACTACCATCGGTGCCTGGTGACTGTGACAGTGATCGAATAGTTAACTATCACGTTGGCACGTTCGGCTCGTCTGCAAATAGTTTTGTCAGTGACTTTCCGTGTAACTACTGCCCAATTTACAAAGGTTTATTGATGTTACTTTAGTCGGAAAATTGGAGTTTGTAGCTCTTTTGTTAATTTTGCTGCAGTAAGATTAAAAGTTATATCCCAGTATAATACAAAAGTAATGCACGTTGACCGGAGCATGTGTACGGTCTGCAAAGCGTGAGATCATGAACATCCCATTTCGAATAATTAGTATATTATTTGTGTGCATTTTATAAATGATAATTCATTTCAAAATGCTTCATTCTATATTTCTAGAATTATAGAGAGATGGGTGTAATAAAAAGGTATTTAATCTAACCAATAATGTGTAAATAACGTGAATGTGATTTGTTTGCGGATGAATGGGCGTAGATATTAACCGGGTGCTTGAGGTTCTGTGAGCGAGATGCTTGACTCAGTACATTAATCTTAAGTTATTAATGTAAATGGTAACCGTATTAATAAATGTCAATAAATTAATAATATCGGCTGCTAAAATTATTTCCCATTGAAACAAATTAAACTTGTAGCCGAGAAAAACTACGTATATTTAACTACATGTCTTAATCACAGTTAACTATAGATACAATAGTAACGCCACAGTCCGTCGTGAAACGTGATTATCGATGCGTATTGTTTTCTTATTCACGCTGGCAGCCACTGCAAGCGCTGCGAAGCGATGACGCTTCGATTAACATCTGATGCGCTGTGGTGGCGGCCATCTTGTATGCTATAATTGTTACCGCTGTGATTTGGAATGACCCTCTGTTCATGGTGTTTATGGTGTTGAGAATGTTGAGTGTTTACGAACGGGCTGTACCATTCAACTAATCGCCAATTAAACGTGCCAAAAAATAATGAATCAGCTAGCCATTTAAACATTTCATGCAGTTACTTGTTACTATAGAATTTTACTTGAAGTATCCGCGTATGCTATTCTCAGATATTTTAACAATGGTAAGGCAGATTCTACATGTAGTTACAAATGTCATAGAAATGACTTATTAGCCTCAGGGATTTTTGGGTCGAAACTTAACTCCACCCACACATTGTAGCGATTTAGGAATCTGTAATGACATACATAAACACACGCCTTTTTCCCCTGAAGGGGTATTCAACGGTGCTACCAGGACACCCACGTTTCGCGTTATGTGTTCCATTCCACGATGTGATAGAGGGCGAGCCTATCGCCGTATCGGGCACAAATTCCTGACTCTGGTATGATAGTGACTAAAAAATCCAATCACTTTGCCTGACCCGGGATTCGAACCCGAGACCTCAGCTTTGCAATTCCGTAGTACAACTGCGCTACCGAGGCAATATTCTGTAATGACCACCATCATAATCACCCATTCATAAATCATCAACAAAAATACCTTACCCCAAAAATATTCGAGAAATACTTAAAATGTAATAAACCATCCCAGTGGAATTACGATTTTGTAACGCAAATTGGTTTTCCCGATTACCGCGGTATTGGTAAACATCGAAGGGGGAGAGGGGAGAAGCGGAAATACTCTTAACGCGACCTTAGAGATTTTTATTGTAGATTTTAACGATTCTGTTGATCTGGATTTTATTTGTTTCAATTATACTTATTGGAGAAAATACAATATCGAAATTTCCATTTGATACTTCGTTGTATTTTTACAAAAAAATGGAATACAATTTACAGCAAATATTTTCTTTCCAAATAAAAATAATAGAAACATTTTTGGTTCATACTTTAAATAAATAATAAACGAAGCACGGCTTAATTCTGTAGCCAGAAATACATTGATACTTTTCAGCTCGATGTTTTTCAAATATGAAATACATATGTTTATATTTTTTATCAACACCGCAATATTAAATACTACATACATACATACATAAACTCACGCCTTTTTCCCAGAAGGGGTAGGCAGAGGTGAACTAAGGGCACCCACGTTTCGCTTGCCACGATGTGATAGGGGGCGAGCCTATCGCCATATCGGGCACAAATTTTTGACTCCGGGCTGATAATGAATCACTTTGCCAGACCCGAGATTTGAACCCGAGACCTCAGCTTTGTAATCATACCGTGTTATAACTGTGCCACCAAAGCAGTCAATATTCAATACTAGGTATCGATAAAAACTCTTCTTATATAGTCTCTTGTCTCAAAATACTTTAATAAAAGAAATGTAAATCATCAACATTCAGCCACATGAAATCAACTGCTGAACCCTGCCTCCCCCAAGAATCTCCACAACGACCTGTGGAAGCATGAATCCAGCCACTTCCCGCCACTTTCACAAGTTTTCTAGTCTGTATTAAGTCCTTCTACGATATGATAATAATAACACAATGATTTCCTTGTCCACAGGCAACTGCTGGCACCAAACCTCAAACAAACGCAATACCTCGCAAATGGTGCTGAAAGTGACATTAGAACAGTAAGTAACTCATTAATTCTTTATTTATTTTTATTGCAACAACAGGAGCATGCCATTCGCCTGATGGTAAGCGATACGACCGCTCTTGGACAGTAGCAAAATCAAACACCATGAATAACATAGCAATGGTTGGCATTCCACTGCGCTCGCCATCCCGAAACATAAGGTGTTAAGTCTCATTATGTCCAGTAGTTACGCTGGCTAAAATATCCTTCAAATTAAATCAAATTCGCGATAAAATCCGTAAGAATTTATTTAAATCTGCCCATCTATTTCAACACTAAAAGCAATAGTATGACCTCGCCAATGCAAAAACTTAACAAGTACGGATAAAACTGAAACTTTTTCTACCAATTCGCAATCTGCATTCGTTGCTACAAAGTGCGCTACTGAACCATGGATTTCCAACGGCCGTAGTACTGCCAATTTCACTCTCCACCGCCCGATGCGGTTGTTTTTTCCCATCTTTTTTTATACCCCTGTCAGGCCCTCTTCTGAACACTTTCCACTGACGAATTCGCGTTTCGTTGATTGACTTATATGAGATGAGTTGGACGTCGGGGATTCGGTTTGGTTAGGTGGTCATTGATAGAGTTCTTTATGGATATTAATACTCCAAAAGATGACAGCAATATTTGGGTTTATAAAAATATTTTATTCTCATTAAACTACAATATATAAAAATTGCATATTGCATGTAACATATTATTGAAAGAAAAAAAATTAATTACCTCCAAAGATCGATCCCCGCTACTCACCAGCCAGGTCTGCAGCTCCGAGTTGGGGTATATTAGGAGAGGCATAGGACAAGTTTTCAGCTTGCCTCAAATACCCACTCAAAAATTGCTGCCATCTCTCGAACTATAATGTTATTAATCTAGGAAGCGGTAATCATAACTCACGACCTGGATAAACTACAAGAAAAATAATTAGTTACGTTTAGAATTAGGAAACCTTTAAAAATAAACGTACTGCCGATTACTGATTAGTATCAGATCATACAATTATAATTTCTTTCTAAGGTTTATGTTACAGACTTAAAACTTACTATAGTTTACTTTCATTAATTATAGGAATATATGACCTAACCCCTCTCAGTCGTATTCTCGATAGCAGAGGAGATCCATACCCTGCAGTGGGAAGTATACGAGCTGATACAAAATTCATAACTCAAACTCATTTTTTATTTCTTTCGCTGTCATTAATCTCTTCTTTAACTGCACATTAATTCAGCACGTCTACATTAAACCTATATACTTCTTTAAACTGTCCCAAAGAATTACATCCAAGAATTATTTTCCCGAAAGATCTAAAACTTGTGCTTGCAGTTAAGATAGCTTCGAACACAACATTAGCACATATATCTCCACTAACGCCATCTATCTATTTTATCTACAAGATTTGTACTACAGTGTCCCAAATAAGATTAACTTCTGGAAAAGTGGTGTAATGTTACCATTAAGTTAAGTACGGATAGGAACTTTAGAACGAACGTTACTAGACAACTGAATAAAGATGAAACGATAAAGCTTGCGATTTATATTTCGGTACATATTAATACCACTGCTAGTCATGTATCTCGATTGATTATAATTAATGAAGAATCTTAGACTGTTGCTCAACATGGTTAATTAGTCGTTAATTATAATCAGTAGGGTAATTCACGTAATTAAATAAGTTCAGTTGCAGTGCAGTTGCAGTTAAGTTTCGATCAAAACAGACCTTTTCGTATTCTCGTAATTTTGACAACCGCTGTCAGATACGCTCGCGTCAAGTCCGCGTCACGCGAGCGGTTTAGCGTATTCTACTGCTGCGTGTTTTATGTGCGTGATTCAGATCGCAACTTGATCGGTATTCACGTGTAAGCTTCTTGCATACGACTGACGTATAGTTGACGCGCAGCACCCGCGCAGTTTACGCATAGCTTATGTGCAGCGCACCGCGCAGCTAAACAAATACAAGAATACCATTTTGTACTAAGACGTAAACTTAATTGCAACTGCACCGCAACTTGATCGGCGCGTCAAAAAATTACGTGAATTACCCTACAGAACAACCACGCACTATATCGATGGAGGAAAACATCGTGAGGAAACCTGCACATCATAGCGATTTATGTAAATTTCTATGGTATGTAAAAGTCTGCCAACCCGGACTAGGCCAGCGTGGAGCACTATACGGCATAACCACTCTCAATCGTACTCTCGATTATAGAGGAGGCCCGTGCCCTTCATTGGGACATATATGTTGATACCGACAGACAAATGATCAGAATTTCTTTTTTGAATTTAAAACCTCACAGTTTGTATTCTCAGTAGAATTGTATTGCATCCCTTAGAGTTTAAATTAATGGCATTGTGCATTATTAATGGGATAACATTCTGATAATTCTAAAGAAATTGAGCTTCTAACATTGCTGTAGAGGATGGTGCAAGCGTGACGCATTTTTGGTTCAGCCTGTATATCCAGTACACTATAAATAGTTGCAGTCAAAGAAACTAAAAATATTTCAGATATAACACAAGACTCGATCCTAGTGTGGTGTCAGGACTTTGTATGTGGCTGTTAGGTGTATTTATTATTTTTATTATTATAATTAACCTATTTTTAAAGCAAATCGCAAAAGATTTACTAATGCAATTGCAATAAGAATACATCACTGGTAGATGAATTCCTGCTCGAACTCGAACGTCGACACATAGTCCTTGACAATACGTACAAATATCTGGTCGAGACCGCATCACTCCTTTCAATAAAAGCCAGGGAACACTATTTGTCAAGGTGAGAGATAAATGTAGGGTTAGCGGACGTGGGTGATGCAACTTGAACATTCAGAATGGTTCGTACGCTTTTATTTAGATGGATGGATAGATTGTTGTGAATAAAGAATGTTAGGGATTAATCAATATTTGTATCGGTTTTGAATGCTTGGAGACTGAGATTCTTCGTAGTTCCTGATACAGATGATTCAAGACAATTTAGTTTCCAATCTGAGAGAGGATTGCAACATTTTACGTGATTTTTAGATACTGCAATTTTCATATTTATTGCGACAACCGCACAGCTGCACAGAAAACATAATTACTATTTTTAAGAAATTTCCAATTTTTAAAAGTCGCAACGCTATTCTATGTCTGTATCTGTCTGTATCTGTTGCAGCCCAGATATGTCCCACTATAGCACATGAGCCTCCTCTACAATCGAAAGTACGATTGAGAGGGTTATTCTATATTACTTTGTAAATATTTATGGGTAGGTAGGAACCCCCAATATCCGATATCGTGAACACTGTACAACTGCTTTAAATTCAAAATCGTTTACAACTTTAAAATTGCTCTGCAATTGCAATATCCAATATTATATTACAGCACCTATATAAAGATTTGCGAAGAGTCCAATTTTACTGAACATTATCCATTCAATAATGTGAGATAGAAATTTTATATTTCAAATTTTAAATATTAGAACACTTCATGTGCTGAGTATAATTATTGACAATAAATATTAAACACTCACGGCCTTATTCATAGACAGTTTTAAGATCTATTTTAGTAATCGACTGTTTTGTCTTCTTCGCTCAAATTGAATTCAAAAGTCGTTTGAAAGGGACAAAACATTCGATAACTAAAACAGTTTTTAAAACTGTCTGAATAAAGCTCTTTTTAATATATTTCCTGTGCTTTATAGGACATATATTTATTGTAATTCCGGAATATACTGTCATAATCGTGTAAACCGGCGAGAGATAACCAAATCCCATATGCCTGGAATGCATTTTATTTACTATCAAATCTCTTTCGTCCCAATAAACAAATATACATTCCTACCAAAACCCCACAAGTAACTCGACAATCCCAAACGAAGCCGCCGTGCAATCCAAAGTTTCGCGGTATTTAATTCCAATTTATACCCGCTTTATAATCCGAGTTCAGTGATTTTTTAATTATACAATCTGTTGTACTGTTGTTCTGTTGTTTTACGACAGTTCTGTTAAGTCGCCCAGTATTCATTCCATTAAAACATCTGTAATTGATATTTAGGGAATTTGAATTCAAATAAGTTATTAATGATTTGGGTTTTGAAATAGAATTAATTATTACCGTTTCAATGCTTTGAAGAAGCGTAAATAAGTTGTGTGTTTTTTATGGAGAGGCCTATGTCCATCAGTGGACGCGAAAGGGCTGATGATGGTTATGCTGATGATGAAATAAGTTGTGCGTCACGCTATGGATTCAAATTTCAAATAATACAAACTTAGATTAAATTAGTCTGTACTAAACCTGATTAGTGCACATTCTTATTGGAGTAACACAAAAAATGCATCGAATCCAAATAAGTGCGGTCAAAATTCAAGTACCTTTTAAAACACATTAAACCTTAGTCATTAGAAAGAACTGAACTCCATACTAAGTTCGATCCTACATTCTTAAAGGCGCATACAAATTCATCAATTATAATCCATCCGCTAATGATCAAACACAAATATAAATTCTCTGAAAAGATAAATGAAACGGATCCCGAGCCTTCAAGATTCTCAGACTCCCGCGCTCCGTCAACAATTATTTATCAATGACAACACCTCACCAAATTAATTTTCACCTAAAATTTCGACGCGAACACTTCAAAAACTTAATTAAGTTTAAGATTGAGTGATTCGTTCGGATCTGATCCGTTTGTCTCGGTGGAGAACAATGAGATTCAAGGGTCCCCGACTGCGCGTGATGGTCGGTGTAAAACGTTTGCACAAGAGATGAAGGTTTTAAGTCAATTTAGAGACTTTATTTAGGTAATTGAAGTTATAATATAGAATATAGATATACTCAACAGTCACGTGAATTTCTCTCTCTCTTCAGCCACAGGAAGTCCACTGCTGAACATAGGCCACCCCCAAGGATCTCCACATCGACCTGTTAGAAGCGGCCTGCAATCTGACTCTACAATTAGATACGTGTGTAGTCAAATCAGAAATTACGAATGACTTTCAGTCTCACATCATCTAAACTATAAATATATGTGGGTCATTCAACTATTTGCCTCAGTTCGATCGGACAAAAGGCATGTCGTTTCACAGTCGGGTCTTTTCAAGTTGCGCCACGGGGGCTTTCATCTAATTATTACTCAACTTGCTAGATACCACTGTCTCATAGGAAACTAACGTAAAGAAACCGTAGTGTGAAGAACCATCTTAGCAGCCGGCATAATTATATCGAATGGCATGGAGTCGCTGTCTGATGCCATTCGATACTCTGCCTGGACGGCATTTGCGCTTACCATCAGGTGCAGTGCAGTTATTATGCCCATGTAAAAAAAAGCTGCTGATAACATCATAACCCACTACTACCGCTTATAGATGTTGACTATGCCAACGTTACCATATACACAACCCTCCGTAGAAATGAAAAAGATCGGCGTAATAAATAGTAGTGAAATCATTCAGAACCACTTAACACACGAGCTAAACAATTCAAAAACCCATTATCGAGTTGCTTTGAAAAGAGTAATCGCGAAATTCTATTAGCCGCAACGGGATCAGTGAGCCGACAAAGATTATCTGGCCGGGAGAGGTTGTGATTGAACGGAATATTATCATTAAAAAAAAGCGAACAATCACGGGATCGATCGGCCCCGGGACTCGGCTATTTACTCCGGACTCCCGGGATAGGGTTTAATTAAACCCGGCACTAAGTCCGGGCCGCCTACCGACGTTTAATTGCAGCCGTTTCGCCGTCTGTCCATTTTTCCCTTTTCGATTGTATAATGCGATATTGATGTTAAACATTTCAATTTTTTTGTTGTTGTGTGAATTTATTAAGGCTCTTTCAGTTTTTGGACTGTTGGAATAGGGTTTAATAATTTGGTGTTCATTGGTTGTTTATTGCGTGAGGATTCTAAATCTCTTTTTACCAATAGGAGAATGAATTACAATCCTAACTCAACCTAACCTAACCATCTCTTTGTCTAGACCTTCGTATTCGTTCGCGTAATTAAAAAGCTTTAGCAATTTTTCGATGCGAGAGAATGATCGTCACTTACTTATACGAGTAATTTATTTTAGTAATGTCTAAACTACACAGGTTTCTCTGCAATGTAAAGTGACAAAGTGAGATATAATTAAATACGCACGTACATACATATAACCAGAATTCAAACCCTCAGATCTCTAATTTGTCTACTCCTCCGACTCCAACCTCCGACTAATTTATCGGTTACTCTCAAAGAATGATACGTAAAACTCCTAAGAAATTAAAAACATCTTGAAAACCTTCAAACCAAAAACTCTACCTACCCACAAATCCGCACCAAAATAATTCCCCAAGTTAAAACATTTCTAACATTAACGCGTCCCTGACAGCGCAATCCTGGAACGGTTGAAACGGTCGGCAAACGGCCAGGAAACTCCTTTAAAACCAACTTAGTGTATGCAAACGGGATCGCGCCGGGATCCGGGACGCGCCGTAAAATTCACAGGAATAATATCGTGTATCGGTTGGTTGGAAAGTCTTTGGTGTTGGATATCGATTCACCTGATTTTGTGTATGAATTTGCACACTACGCCTATGCTATTGGTGTTTCTGCTTACTTATCATGGCTTACTCGTATTTCAAAATCATCTATTTTATATGGGACTGCTTCAGTGGTGTAGTTGTAGTACGATATGATTACAAAGCTGAGGTCTCGGGTTCGAATACCGGGTCGAGCAAAGTGATATTGGATTTATCTATTTTATCAGCCCGGAGTCAGGAATTTGTGCCTGATATGGCGATAGGCTCGCCCTATATCACATCGTGGGACAGAACATACAAGTCGAAAGTGGATATCCTGGTTGCACCTTTACCTACCCCTTCTGGGATAAAGGCGTGATGTTTATGTATGTATCTATTTTACTTGTATCCTCGTTAGCTTCGACATTTAAAATAGAATTATCATTATCAGCAGGATGTGTATTATCGAACATATTTTTTTTTTATTGAACCGTGTAGCAAATCCAAACAAAACCATGAATTACAAAGCAATGCCTGGTATTCCACTGTGCTTGCCATCCAGAGATATAAGATGTTAAGTCTCATTATATCCATTAGCTACTCTATTAACACAACAGTGCATTTGCCTTGCTGTTTAGCGGGAGAAATAGACATTGCGGTGGTACCTACCCAGCCGGCCTCATATGAGAGACCTATTTACACAGCAATAATTTTGAAGCTGTCTAAATGTAAAATCTAATACACCCACCCAACAGTCACATACATAGTTCTAAGCCCACATTAAGATCTATTAAATCTTGTATCAGAAACTACGGGAGACTTTTCGGTCTCACAAACACCCAGACCCGACACAAATATTTGTGGGCCACACAAACATTTGTGTTGGTGCGGGGAACCCGCAGCCTCTCATTTCACAATCGGCGTTTAACCAACTACGCCACGAAGGGTGTCAATCAATTTAATGCGGCCTTTGGTAGATCCCCTATCATGTTGCAGGTGGATGTCCAACACGAGATTTACAGATGCAAACGATTTCAGTTAGGCTGTCCATTTGTCGATGGACGACGTCAATATTCAAGAACTTTTCGGCTCGAACGGCTATGTACGCTTGTGCATAATTTCCAGCCGAATACACTGTCGATTCGGTACAAACGTAGATTTGACGCGAACGTGTCGATGGCACGCATTTCACATTCCATACACCATGCACGGCAATTAGTTTCCGGGAAATATTTGTCGCACACACAAAAGTTCGTTAGGTTTTCATAATACTTTTATGCCGGCATTGTCCGCCGGCTACAATAGAAATGTCATTTCTATCAAAGTGAATAATATTTTTTATTAAAAATACCGATTCGTTTCAAATGAATTCTATTCTGATGGTTTTTTTTCTAACTATGCAAAAATTTAATGAAGTAATGTGTTATGAATAACTAATACTTATATCACGTGATAGAAATGAAAACTTTCATTGAAATCGCAGAGGATGTTATCGTTTGTACACTAAAATCTATAAATCAATCCAGCGGTGTAAGCACTGGATTTTAGCAGATAATCATTTTAAACAAAATTTTAAAATGCAAAAGGAGAAATACGAAAATCTCCAAAACCCCAAAAGAAACGGCATTGTGAAACTCGAACAGCAATAATTTAAGTCTAAATTATTGTCCGCAGAAAAACTATTCCGACTCCTGACGATTCAAATAATAGGTGATGTACAGCCGAAGTTGGAGTCCGTTGCCACATTTCACGTAAAACGGGACGATAAGTGCCCCAAGCAGACGTGTGATTTATCTTCGCCCCACATTTATACTTTGCGGTATTTTGCGTCTGCAACCAACGTTTTAAGTCGTGATAATCTTGTGTACCCTCTGTCGCAGATTACCGAAAGAATATTAGCTAAAGGAGGTCAATTTCTCATAGTTTTATCTGTCATAGCCTAGATGTCTAGGTTTGCATCGACAAATAAAATTTTAGTACATAAAAAGACGAATATTTCCTTATCACTTGATATGAAATGAAACATAAAAAAATAAAAAGGTAATATCAAGGTACTTTTGGATTTTAATTCCTTATATAAACTAAGTTCAGATAGTTCACCTATTTCTCAGTCTTTCTGTTTTTTTTTTGCAAACAAGAAAGATTTTCTAGTTTTTAAACTAACTAAATATTTTTTAATTTGATTTCATCATACCGTGTTGTGCAGACTTGTGGCTCAAATTTTCTCACTTGTCGAAAATGCCAGCAACACCTAACCTCTTGAAATTCTAAACTACAAAATACGCGCCACAAATACGTAGTGTTGCGCTGATTATCGATAAGTGACGTCTGAATCGACAGGGTACATACGTCAGGCCCGGCCGCGGCAAACATATCGACATATTACCGGATTTAACCGGTTAGTGGAGTGATTTTTAACCCTGATTGGATGTTTAGTTTATTCAGAACGGTTTGCTCGGCAAATCATGTGCTGGGCGGAATTTGTTTTTCTCCGAAAGAAATTGCTCGCGTCTTCTCGTATTTGCTTTGTAAGTGGACTTTAGATTACTTGTAGAAGTGCAATTTATGAGTTCTGTGTAATGCTTGATGCTCCAATATTGGTTTATGTAAAACTCCTTTGGTAGTTGAGGAATTTTAAAGATTGTGGTTGCCTGTTCTCATAAGTAATAAGAATGTAACCAAATACGCTTTAGAAAATATTTTCGTGTAATATGTTTTTTTCGGGACGACACTGGATGCAGGCTGCCTCCAACAGGTCACTGTGGAAATCATTGGGAGAGGCCTATGTTCAGCAGTGGACTTCCTTTGGCTGATGGATGGATGGATGGAATATGCTATAGTTGTAGATTCCAGAAATAACAAAAAATATTTTTTTCATAAGTCATAATATGTTGTATCTAATTAACTTAAAAAATGATTTATTTGATTATAATATTTATCACTTAAGAAGAATTTTCTGTTTAAAAACATTTGAAACCTAACAAAAACACTAAAAAATCACTCCGATATAGCAGCACTTATCTAAACTACTCTTTAGCGCCATTTACACGGGGAGAGTTTCTCGCGATAAGATCGTATGCGATTATCGCATGACATAACCGCCATAGATCATCGTGTTCTGACAACCGTTTACACGATGCAACTTTTATATCGTTACGATAATCGTATCTTCGAGGCGAGAAACTGTCCCTAAATGGGGCATAAGACAACGTTGAGTTCCAAGACTCCAATTCTATCGCCCGGTACAAACTGAGGACAAGTTACATACATAACCACACGCCTTTTTCCCAGAAGGGGTAGGCAGAGGTGCTACTAGAACACCCACGTTTCGCCTTGTATATTCCGTCCCACGATGTGATAGGGGGCGAGCCTATCGCCATATCGGGCACAAATTCCTGACTCCGGGCTAATAATGAATAGAAAAATCCAATATCACTTTGCCCGACCCGGGATTCGAACCCGAGACCTCAGCTTTGCAATCATACCGTAGTACCACTACGCCACCGAGGCAGTCAAGGACAAGTTGTGTCACACAATATCGCTTGTACCTACCTCTTTGAAGCTGAAGGCGACGGATTGGCGCACCTAGACGCCGCGGGCTTGTCAGCTATGCTAGGAACACGAGAATTCACTGGGTTGAAGAAATAGTTTTAAATGTTTTGGAATATAGTTCGAAGTTAGATGTGGGTACTATCTATTCAAGTTGAAATTTGTAAAGAAAATTGAGTGGGGAATAACTTATTCTTAGCAATGTGAATGAATTTCAATGTACTGAGATGTGTGTATTAGGTTTAGGAATCATGGAATCTAGCTATTATTGTGATATTTTGAATTGAAGTAATATTAAGCGAAATTTGCAGTTGAGATTATAAAGTATAGCTACTGGACTGTATGGCCTAACCCTTCTCAATCGTGCTCTTAAATGTAGGCGAGGCCGTGCCCTGCAGTGGGGTATATATGGACTGATACAATTTAAATGTAATAAGAAATTAAACTGTATGGAACAGGAGTTTTTTAACTCCTTTTTTTCTCTGTATCTATGTTAAATTTATATTAAAGGACGACGAATAGCACATCAAAGCATCGGACCAAATACAGCCATAAAATAATCCGTATTAAAAATTACGCCAAAATATTACTTCACAGGGGCCTTGCAAAACAATCTATAATATGGCAATACAAAGCCGGAGCAAAATAAATTGCTCGGATAGGAACCATCGCTAGCGGGGCGGGGGGTGAGGGGCGTGGGTGGGGGGCGTCGCTCCAGGAGCGGGGGGCCAGGGGGCGAAAGGTGAGGAAATTCAAATTGGATTGAAGGAAGTTTAGATTAGATTGAATTTAGAGCCACCTTGTTTAATTTACTATGGGTGAACGGAGTCGTGCCGCATCTTTTTGTTTAAAAGAAAAACCGGGTCAAGATTTTCGGCAGTTCTTATTTTGGAGTGGATTTCCATATGAATTTGGGGGCTTTTTGTTTCAGTTTTTATTTACAATTAGAGACTTGCGGCTTTATTCAAAGACAGTTTTAAAACGTATTTTAGTTGTGGAATGTTTTGTCTCCTTCCAATCCAATCCAACAGCCAAAGGAAGTCCACTGCTGAACATAGGCCTCTCCTAATGATTTCCACACTGACCTGTTGGAGGCAGCCTGCATCTAGCGACGTCCCGCGATCTTTACCAGGTCGTCTGACCACCTAGTGGGTGGACGTCCCATGCAGCGCTTTCGCTTCGTGGCCTTCATTCGAGAACTTTTTGGCCCCATCAGCCATCAGAGGTTTCCAACGAGTTCGAATTGGAAATGAGGAGATCCGTGGAAGAACTAAAGTAACCGACATAGCCCAGCGGATTAGCAAGTTGAAGTGGCAATGGGCGGGGCACATTGCACGGAGAAATGTCTCCTTCGCTTAACCTGAATTCAAAAGTTGTTGGAAAGGGACAAAACATTCTATTACTAATACGAGTATGAGTCTTAAAACTGTTTATGAATAACGTCATTGGTGGATTGATTTAGTATCTAAAAAAACTTAGTACGACCTGGTGCGTAATATGCCGTTAGCATAATATTTGATTTCGAAAATATCAACGGAATATATTTATGTTCATGAAACAGGATGTCTAACTTCATTAAACCATTGAAGATAAATTTGTAATATCAAGACATAACATAATTTTAAAAGCAAAATATTGGCGTAACTGGTCAATGACGTAAACTAACAAAAATACTTAAGGCTATATCATTCCACTATTATTTTACTACTAATGAAATTGAAAAAAAGTTGACTGGATTTAATAAAAACAAGATTTTTAATACTTGCATATAGATTTACGGTATTAAGAAGATAAAATTACAAACAGATTAATGACATAAACGTAGATTTCATTTCAGCCTTCCAAGTCACAATACTCATCATACTAACTAACCATCCGCACTTTACTCCTATAATAATGGACTCAATAGTCAATAATCTCTAAAGCAATACATACATAAACACAAGCCTTTTTCCCAGAAGGGGTAGGTAAAGGTGCTACCAGAACACCCATGTTTCGCCTTGTATATTCCGTCCCACGATGTGATAGGGGGCGAGCCTATCGCCATATCGGGCACAAACTCCTGACTCCGGGCTGATAATGAATAGAAAAATCCAAATCCGACCCGGGATTCGATCCCGAGACCTCAGCTTTGCAATCATACCGTAGTATCACTACGCCACCGAGGCAGTCGAAGCAATACCTAGTACAAGTACAATTCCAATCCGTACGTGTATTGTCTAATGCCCTCGTTAGAACCTAACAAGTGCTTCAAAGCCCCGCAGCTACCGTCCCAATTTGTGACATAAAAGCTATTCTAACGTTCTAAGGGAGGTTGCTTTTTCTTTGAGTGTTCTCGTTCTTTCTATATCTCCATTTGCGGAGATTATCACGTTTAAGCTGGTAATATCTACAGAACATTGTGTTACATTTCAAATCCAATCCAATCTATCAGCCAAAGGAATTCCACTGCTGAACATAGGCCTCTCCTAATGATTTCCACAGTGACCTGTTGGAGGCAGCCTGCATCCAGCGACGTCCCGCGACCTTTACCAGGTCGTCAGACCACCTAGTGGTCAGCGGATTAGCAAGTTGAAGTAGCAATAGGCAGGGCACATAGCACGGAGAACTGATGGCCGATGGGGCCAATAAGTTTTCGAATGGAGGCCACGAAGCGGAAAGCGCAGCGTGTTATATTTAGATACACCTGATTTTATTCGAACGCTGATTACATTTAAAACATTTAGTAATATCGTGAGGTAGGTACATGGTGCGTAACATGCCGTTAGCTTAAAGCATTTAGAAAAATATGTCAACAGAAGATTTTTTGGTGGACGATCTGGTTAAGGTTGCAGGAAGTCGCTGGCCACTTCCAACAGGTCAATGTACAGATCCTTGGGGGAGGCCTATATTCAGCAGTGGACTTCTTGTGGTTGAAAAGAGAGAAAGAGAGAAATATAGTGGAGTCTGCTTTGGTGATTTGATACCAGTGTTGTGATAAAGTGACTTGAGTACATCTTAAGGTATGCAATACTGTTTGGATAATGTATCGTCTAGCAACATACGGTTTTCTCTCTTTCAATAGAACTATTTCAATTTACGAGCGACTGTTATAATGGCTCATCCTGAACACGGACAGACACAGCGAGTTTCACGTGTTGCATGTGGAGGTCCTAGCTAGGCGGATAGAAACAACGTACTGTATCAGCCCACTGCAGGGCACGAGCCTCCTCTACAATCGAGAGTACGATTGAGATCGGTTAGGCCATATAGTCCACCACGCTGGCCTAGAGCGGGTTGGCGGACTTTACCTACATACCATAGAAATTCTTTCAAATCGCTATAGTACGCAGGTTTGCTCACGATGCTTTCCTTCACCGTTATAGAGTTTCTTGCCCGTTCTTCTCTAGTGAAAACCGCTGTCCGAACCGGGTGGTAGAAAAAAAAAATGACTGAATCTAAATAATGTTGAACATTTTAATGGATTCAATAAATTATTTTCATTTCATTTCATATAATGCAAGATGATTGACTATCAATGCACACATGACTCCAAAAATTCAGAGGTGTGCCCTGGGATTCGAACCCGCGAACACCGTGAACATGTAGGCAGCCGCGGCTGGTCCGTTTACCAACAGGCCATCACTTCCACGCACGCACAAACATCGTACCACCAACATACTTAATGTACCATTTTATTGAAAATTCAAACCAAGAATAAATTTTCCGACTGCTTACCACAATATATCGACAAAAATCTAAACAAATACACGAAAATCCTCAAATGTCTCATAAAACACGGCACGGCTAGTAAGAAATAGACGAACATAATCCGTCCCCGCTGGATATCGGGTGTTGTCAGCAATCCCGATCCCTACTTATATTTTATGATATGTGGAAGTGTATGTGCGTTTTGGATTCCCTGAGGAGCGGCGGTTTCTCGAATGTTCCTGGTAATTCTAGCGTTCTCTTTGCGTGAGATAAGACGGGGTTTAAAATTCCGTACCTTTTGTGAGCTTGGATCGTTTAGATAAGCTTCATGCGTTTTGTATGTACTGGAGTTTTTGATAATGTCGGTAAAATCAGTTTATCATAATAAATAATCTTGGTACAGATTACACGTTATTTTGACATGTTTATTTAAATAATTCACCAACTAACCTTTCATATCAAATAGTCTAACTGGCCAATATTAACTTAACTAAGTGACATCAATTTAAATATTGAAAAATATATAAAAAATGAAAAAAATACATCCTATTTTTTCATTAGACAATTCTTCACGTGTTCAAAAATCACCTACCCAAAAATAAAGTAGCATTAACCAGCAAATGAAGTCTACACAATCAAATTACCGACCAGGTGATAGATCCAATAAACAATACACCCACGGGTTTCAATAAAACGGGCCGGCGCAATTCTCTGCTCTGCGGCAACTCCTAATTTGTCATTCACGATACACTCCGAATAGATGCCGAGGAAAAAGAAGTAGATACGTGTGGGGCCGCAGAACACGCGGGTTTCAGTTTAGAATTAAATTAGTGTAGAATAGTTGATTTACAAAAGCATAGAGTTTTTTTATATATACAGTGTTAAGACTGCTACAGAAAACGACGCCAGATGGTAGTATTAGTGACTCCAGATACAATGCAACTATGCCACAATATTTTTATTGTAATTTTTTACTTATCGTCGTATTTGGGTAGTAAAGACAACGTTTTCCCAAAATTATAATGTACACCTTTTTATTTTTAAAGACACAAAGGTACGCAAGGGTTTAAATTATAATTTTAGCAAAAACTAGGGTAGGATGGTAAATCCATCCAAATACTGTCGCTGTTTCGAGACATGTCTAGTTTCATTGTGTCTGTAATCACTAACACTACCACCTGGCTTCGTTTTCGGTTGCAGTCTTGATATACCCTGTATGAGAGGTATTCCCGCAAAAGCATTACCCTAATTTAGTTCTTCCCTCTTTTTATCAGCATATATTTTCTTCACGGCATTATCATGGCCATCGTATTTAAGTATAACCCGTAAATTTTGTGATATCGTTCGTTCATCTAGTTACTTGGTAACTTTGTATTGAGTCTTCGTCAAACTTCTAGTTAATTTGTCGTCGCTCTCAGTTAGACCAATAGTTTGTTCTTGATCATTTTCCAAGAGGTCAGAACAGCTTAACGTCAATTTAATGGGAATTGTTGTTATAATTGAAACCAGCAGTGAAACGAGAAGCCACGGGTTCGATCCCCGCTTCGAAACAAATGTTTGTGTGAGGTATTTGTTTCGAGCCTGGGTGTTTGTAAGACTGAAACGTCTCTCGTAGCCCCTGATACCCACGACACAAGACTCGATCTTAGTATGGGGTCAGGACTATGTATGTTACTGTTGGGTGTATTAATTATTTATTTATTTAATTGTAAATTACTTACATTTAATAGTTATATATCTGTTTCTTCAGAACATAGACTTGAATATTTAAATGCCGGTACTGAGGCAGGTTAAATAATCACATTTCTGGTGCCCTAAGAGCTACAAAGTGTACGGTTTTTGGGTAGAGAACGTTCTTGCAATCGCCTGGTCTTTAGCATCTTTAATTATAAGACCTTTACAAATCAACATCACATTCTCATTCATTCTCAATTGATTATATCCAAGACGCTCCCGCTACCTCTCATCATAACTCACCCCACAAACTTCGTGGCCGCATCCTAAAAGCCCCGCTCGCAATTAGGTCGCGTTGTGAGCGCTCTTTTTTGCGTTTTGTTGCGAATGGGAACGAATGGAAGATCGGACCGCAGTCCGCCCTCGCAAGAAATCGAAACCGGCGTGCCATTCACTCTCTGAATGAATGAATAGCGGTGTCACGTTGATGTCTCAGATATTGTGTCACATTTAATTAATTTGACTCTTTTGAACGGCCATTTGGGGTGGATGAAAAGAAATTGATATGAATATGTCGGTTATGCCATTATATCGTTTCTGCGCGCTTTTGAACGCCAAAGAGTGTTTTTCTTTGCAGAATATGTGGTATGAATTATATTGAGTACAACGTAATTAGCTAGCATGGTTTGCTCTTTCACTGATGCTTTCTATACATCAAGAAATGAGTTGATTAGGGGAGAAATATATTTTTATATTACAAGGCCCTTGAAAGACAACATTTTATATTTTATTGAAATGAATAGCGAGACGAGCATGCCATTCGCCTGATGGTAAGCGATACGACCGCTCATGGACAGTAGCAAAACCATACACCATTAATTACATAAGCAATGCTTGGAGAAATAAGGTGTTAAGTCTTATTATGTCCAGTAGTTTCATTGATCTTAATATGGGGTCAGGACTACGTATCTGACTGTTGGGTGTATTTATTTATTATTATGATTACTCTAGCCTAAAAGATCCTACTGCTGGGCCAAGGCCTCCCCTAAGTTCTTCAACGTATCTCTATTGATAGCAATTTTCGTTGTTGTTGAAAGTGGGTTGGCAGTGGTGACTGCCTACCCTTTCTGGGAAAAAGGCGTGACTTTTTTTTTCAATTACGAAACAAACTGTCTGTATTAGCCTTATTCGACCAATACTAAGCACTAAACTCTTCTTAGTTCCTACAAACGAGAGTTCGGTTGATCCAAAATGTCTATTACTTGTTACTTATGAAAATTATTTTTCTTTCTCAGGAAATCGAACACTGCTACTACCACGGGACGGTGAAGGACTACCCCGGGGCGTCGGCGGCGTTCCACACGTGCAACGGCGTGTCAGGGGTCATCCACATCGGCAACGAGACCTTCGTCATCCACCCCTTCTACGGGGGTGACTTGTCGGTCAGTGCATTGTGTTCGTAGATTTATTGGGTTGTTGATGTATTTATGTCTGGAAGTTGGGGCTGTATGATGTGCAATATTTAATAGGTATGTTTTTACCGTTTTCTAGCTTAATCGTTTAGATTCACAGTTTAAAATATTTAAAAAAAATATCTCGTGTATCGATACAGAGTAAGTACAAAACTATTATCTTATCATATTTTAGGAGACACCATCGAGAATATAGGCGAGATACGCGTATATAGTATATTGTAATTTCTACATATAATATAAATTAATAAGCGGTAGAACTACATCTACACTACCTACGTGTGATAAAACAAAATACAAAATTGCAAAGACAAAAATTTTGCTAAACGTAAAGACTTAACACGTTTGATTTCAAGACAATTTCTTTAATCATATTACAATTTATTTTCTTATTTTAACCATGTACTATTGCTACAGCTAAACGACCAGAATGTAAATCAACTGATTACTTACGGCTTCCTATCCAAATTTTGCGCCAACTAACAAACTTTCGAGCCAGCCCCATGCTTTACAGCGGCCATCGTTAAAACTATGGATTAGTACGTGGCGACGAAAACTTTACTTTAAAACTGAATTTGCAGAATTTATATTTCGTTTAGAAGCCAATAGTCTCTTTAACAAAATATTTGAGGTGGAATTTGGTTTTTCCAAGTATTTGTGTTTGTGGCCTTGCTATGAACGTATCAAGCAAAAAAAACTTTGAATTACTATTGAATGATTAGCTAGTGACGTTTCATAGTAACCCATACAAAGGCGATTTTTTGATATTTTCATATAATGATCATAGTATTTTGAAACTCCCAAGACCTATTCTATGACATAAAGTATGGAGCTGTTGTATATATTACAGTATAATTAGATAGAATTATTTTTCAGAACCCGCAAATGGCTAGAAAACGGCTACATTTTCACCAAAACATAACCCACAAAATAACAACCTCTACCGAATTATGCAAACATTTTCAACCCACAAAGGCATTTCCCCACGGAAAAAACGCGTACAAAAGCCACGTGTGAGCCTCAAATGAGGTCCCATCTGTAATCAATACTGCTGTCCCGAGACTCGAACTCGGCTAATTAACTATGTATTAACAATCAAACGTTTAATATTCCGCTCAACACGCAACACTGAACAACCGCAGCGTGTAATTAGCACATTGGTTTACACTTTACTGTGGTGTAGTGCAAGATCCGTCGTGAAGATCGTTCTATAAATTCACAGGAAATTGGCGAAATCTGTTTAATAGTTTTTATTTTAATTAAGGTCCGCTAAATGGAGAATTTACTCATCTGATAAATGATTACATTAACATTTAGAACATATTGTTGATAAATGTGTTGCTTCACAATACGCAATCTCAGATATTTAAGTACTATTCTTGTAATAATGAAATGGAAATCGACGTCTAGTGACAGCTTAGCTGTCGCCATTCGTTCGGTGAGTAAGATTGGCGGATTTCTCTCTTCTCATTCGTTTTCCTTCCTGCTCCCCTCCCAATTGGGCCGGCAACACATTCATGATCCAGCGTTGTGGATGTTCATAGGCGACAGTGATCACTTACCATCAAGTGACCTACTTGCTCGTTCGCCGGACCTACATATGTAATAAAAAAAATGACAATATTTAAAAATTATGAACTTTCATTCAACTGTCATAAAAAACACTGTTTTAAAAAATCCATACAATTTTATCCACAAAATTATACGACCAAAGCTTTACTGTTAACAAAACGCGACAAAATTTTCTTTATATTAACCCTTTATTTATAATAATTCAGATTTTAACGCGGCCTCTAAGACCCTTGTTACCCCGCCGAGTTAATTAACAACATCTCATAAAATATTTTATGTCCAATACAAGAAAACCTAATAATAGAAGTATATAAAAGAGGATTTGGTGGTAAAAAATGAATGGATTCATCAATATTAAATGGTAAAGGGTTTCGTAAATAAAACTCTTGGGAAAGTAGGTCTTAGCCCTAATGTATAAACCAGGAGGTTTAAGTGTCAAGCGTTAGCGGATTTGTGTTACTCTCCATCACCTAAACGATGTTTTAAGTTTTTTAAAGATTACATTATGTGTAAACTAGCCCTTTTCGTACATAACGAAAGTAACGTAAATTATATACACTCCTGGCTTAAGGTGATTATTTTTCATTCAAAGAATATAGAATTAGGGATCTTCAAATTTACTTTTACTTTTATATTATTCCACCTTACTGTATATATATCTGTATATCCATTAATGAAGGTTATACTCCACCAAAAAATCAAATATATCGTCAAAAAACTATAACCTCATTTTGGATTAAGTATTTTATTAAAAAAACAATCACTGCTATTTAATTTCAGATTCAATCAAACATAGAAACAAATTGTTCAAAATTGCCAGTTGTATAAGAGATGCAATACCACTCTTGTAAACACTGTGGCTAGATTAGAGAGATCCCGAGCGAATTCGTTCATTATGACATTTAACTTGAATTTTTCCTCTTAATTAAGGCCCGATCTCGGCCAGCGGAGGTATTAAAAACTGGCCGGCATAAGAATATTTTAATTTTTCAGCTAATTGGTTAGTAATTAGCGTAATTTGAGGATGATGGAATGGTTAATGTTTAGATAATTGTTTGAAGCACAGTGGGGATATATGAGAATATGCATGATGTATGTCGAAAGCCAAATTACAGCATGATGACGGACAGAAATGTCATTAATTCTAAAAGCTACAGAAAATGTATGTTCAGACATAGACTTCGTATTGCTAATGATAATGATACAAATATTTACTTACTTATTTTTAACTTTTTATAAATGTTGTATAAAGGCGGACTCTATGCCTGAGGCATTATCTACCAGTCAACCTTTTTGTGATGCAGAGATGGTATGTATCAGCCTATATACGTCCCATTGCAGGGCAAAGGGCTTCTGTACAATCGAGAGTACGATTGAGTGGTTAGGCTGTATACTCCACCACGCTGGCATAGTGCGGGTTGGCAGATTTTTCGTCTCGACTTTTCCGCCAACCCGCAAAATGCCAGCGTGGCGGACTATATGGCCTAACTTTCTCAATCGCTCTCGATTGCAAAGTAGGCCCGTGCCCAGCAGTGGGACGTATGACCTCAAAAACCTTAAATTTTTCACTGAAACGGCCCCAAGGTAATCTGTAACTAGGTATAAATAATAAAACTGCGTCACATTACGCAAGACGTATGCTTACCACCATTATTTGTACATTACCAGGCTATTTGCATTGAGCGGAGTTTTTCTCTGGCGCCCACTTTCGATAAAAAATGTTTGACATTTGTAAACTTATGGCGCGGTGGGTTAGGGCATGCGATGAAGCGGGAGCGGAAATTGTATGTAATGCTAATATAATAAGTAATTGATGATAAACAGGTTTAATAATTATGTGAACGTGCGTACATTTTAATAGTAGTATTACTTTTAACTACTTATAAAATTCTTATATTTCAAGCAATTTACTATGCTCTTTTTTTATTTTCTCTTTGTTTTTATTTATAACAGATTTTTTACTACTTTTAAAAGGGCGATAAGTGTTTGTCATCCTTTACTTCCCTCGGTCTATTGAATAGACTCCAGTAAATATATTTTTTCTTCTATTTTAAGCATTAACCTCTTATACAGTCCGGGTCTACACTTTCCAAATAGAGTAACCAGCGTATATTGCAAGTGGTAAATACGACATAATATTTTTTTTAAATCATACACGATCCCAATATTATGTAATAATCTAATTTATTTATTTAAATAAAATAAAAATAAATTCCGCTTTTCTCATGTGACTTGGGCTGGCACTAAATTTATTAGGGCAAAAGCAGATTTGGCGTTGACACATACAATGCTCGCCTCGTGCTGAATGAGTCGAATAAAATTATTACCAATACTTATCCCTATTTATATACGCAATAAAATATTTTATATACAACACTGCGTATTTACGAATGACTTGAACTGTTTAGAAATCGTGTCTAGCATCTTAAAAGGTCCTTTACAAATGACCGTGTGAACCCAGGAGTTCGTGTTTCATCCAACCTTTTACAATTTTCGGAATCTTTAAACTTGGTTGACGGGATTAGCAAGGCATATAGGCGCGGATTAACTTGACAAACCTGCCTGACAGGTATGCTTGACGGGCAAAACTAATGCATGGCGACAATAGGCACACATACGCCAGTCCATATTTAAATGTAATGGAGTATAATAAAATCAGGATCACAAATTAACGACACTATAGTGAAATCAAGTATTACAGCGCCATCAATTTTTAAGCATCGCTGCTTATTCATATACTAGACTTATTCCATGTTAATACTCTTAATAAAATCCATGTTAAAGCAGCAAGTAATTATAGCTCTTAAACATAATTATCGCAAATTTAATTACCAGACACTGAGGCACAATTAGCGTCTCCTGAAACACCTTTTTGAGTAATTAAATTTAATATCGAACGTCTTAATTAAACACGTAACAGGGAGCGCGGTGCGTGTGAAAGAAAATCGCTCTATTGCTTTATACGACGCTAAGATGTTAAAAGGTAAAGTTACATTTTAAACGATTAGGATATTAGAAACGACTGCCTCGGTGGCGTAGTGGTACTACGGTATGATTGCAAAGCTGAAGTCAAAGTGGTATTGGATTTTTCTATTCATTATTAGCCCGGAGTCAGGAATTTGTGCCCGATATGGCGATAGGCTCGCCCCCTATCACATCGTGGAACGGAATATACAAGGCGAAACGTGGGTGTTCTAGTAGCACCTCTGCCTACCCCTTCTGGGAAAAAGGCGTGTGGTTATGTATGTATGTATGTAGGATATTAGTTAACCTGCTAGCTTTCGCCTAGGTGTAATTTTTTTGAGATAAAAAATAGCCTATGTTATAATCTACGATATGGGCTATCCCTATTCAGAATTTCACTTGAATCTGTTAAGAGTTCAAAGCGTGATGACGAAACAAACATACACACTCACTCTCAAACATAATATTTTTAATTACTGTTACATACATACAAAAAGTCACGCCTTTTTCCCAGAACGGGTAGGCAGAGGTGCAACCAGGACACCCACGTTTCGCCATATATGTTCCGTCCCACGATGTGAGAGGGGCCAATCTACCGCCATATCGGGAACAAATTCTTGACTCCGGGCTGATAATGGATGGAAAAATCACTTTGCCCGGGATTCGAACCCAAGATTATTATTAATTACTGTTGAATCAGAATTGATTCATTATAACATCAGTGATTATAAATACCCACCTCATAGATAAACCATTTAACAGATCCGTGTTTCAGAAGGTAAATTAAAGAAAATCTCAACTTGTTAATAAGTTAATCGACTTCTCAAACAGCGGAGACACGTCGTTAACTACCGCGTGAACGGGTTGTCTCGAATGCAATTATCTCAAAGACGTCGACCAACTAGAAACGTTCGGACCGGCTACGTGTCTCAATATCTATATTGCATTCGTCTTAATTTGTCAAAGGCTAGTAGTAATGAACTACTTCGCAGTCTTATGAATGCAAATTGTTTTGAAATGATCTGCATGATAATTTAAAATAAAGTATTTATTTACGACCTTATTCTTAGACGGATTTACAGTTTATAATTCAAATTACTGTTTTGCTTATCGAATGTTTTGTCCCTTTCGAACGACTTTTGAATTCAGTTTGAGCGAAGAAGACAAAATATTTGGTAACTAAAATAGGTTTTAAAATTATATATGAATTGAGCCGCTAAGAAATAGGTTTATTTTTTAAATAATAATTATTGCGTGTATTACTTATAATTTCTTAGTCAATGATTGCTTACTGTAACGGTGATGGTGGACATTGTGAACCTGCAAAAACTCTACAAGAATTCCGAAAGTATTTGAATTTGAAGTGCACTAACTCGCACTAGGTCAATTTGGTGAAATAAGAATTAAATCGCTTAACATTTTACCGGAGCTCGATGCTCAACAGTAGTATTGTATCAGCCCATATACGTCCCACTGCAGGGTACGGGCCTCCTCTAAAATCAAAAGAACGATTGCGAGGGGTAAGGCCGTGTATTCCACCATACTGACCTAGTACGAATTGTTAGTCTTAAACATACTTCTATACTTGAAAAGATAAATCTATTTTGAAGCCTTCAATATCAACAAATATAAAATTTAAAAAAGAATTGCATCCATACTGTCATCATTTCAAAATCCGCAGAATTTTCATTAATTACTCCTACAGCATGTTTCCATACAAACAATTCTCATTTAAGCGAGCCCGAAGTCCGAGACGTTGCCAAATTTATGCCCCGGCGCGATAAGGGTGCCGGATTATCTGTCCCAGACAAACGTGTCACTGCGGACCCCGGGCCAGAGACTTAGGACTCCGCCTGTCTGCCTAATGGGATTTTAAACATCCTTCAATGGAGCTATTACGGGTGCGAAATAAGCGGTATTTAAGCATTTTTCGGAATATTTTGTAGCGATGTTTTTGCTTAGTTTTCTTCTAATTAATTGAGGGATTTGTTGGCTAGTTATTTTTACTAAATAAATATATAAACTATTACAAATAACTGATACATTACAGCAACATATGCTATGTAGTATGTCATGTCAGAGACTAACATAGACTTTTCGGTCCCGAACAACCTCGCGGGAAACTAATTTGCCGTGGTATTTGATTTAACGTAACATTATTATTTATTAATAAAATAATGTAATAGTTTTATGATTTACTCAGCGTTTTAGCTGTAGTTTAATTTACTTACTCATTATGTTTGTAGCATCTTTAAGTAATAAAAATAAATAAATAAACACACCCAACAGTCACATACATAGTCCTGACCCCACACTAAGATCGAGTCTTGGGTCGTAGGTATCAGGAATTACGAGAGACTTTTCGTTCTCACAAGCACCCTGACCCGAGACAAATACCTACAGATCACACAAATATTTGTCTCGGTGCGGGGATCGAGCCCGCGGCCTCTCGTCTCACAGCCGGCGTCTAACCAACTACGCCACGGAGGCTGATGTGTACATATTATTAAAATATACACACTTTCAACTTCTCCAACCTTCCCTCACTATTAAACATAAAGCCACATAATAAAAATAACACATAAAGCAGCATTCACACCATGTGCAGCCATTGTCATCTGGAAATGAAGTGTAAACAAAAATTAACATCCAATGGATATTCCCCTTTAATCCTGCCACAATGGACCCCTTATCTGTGACCCCATAACCTCGCGAACAATGCAGGGGCTAGAATAACCGACCCCTTTGTATCACCTGGTTACAGTAAATTTGTCATTATAATTGTTTATGGGTAAGGGGTAATAAATTCTATACATGAGTAAAAGAGGTGTGAAATTTCGTAACGATGTTATAGTTGATGGTCTTACTTCGCCATAATTTTTCGTACACCTTGTTTTTTAGTTTAAAAAAATGTTCATTCAAATATTCCTGTTCTGTTTGGTTATATTCAAAATATTTCATGATAATTTGTAATTTTCGGACATATATTTTTATTTAAACCAAACCAAAATAGGTTTAAAATAAACCTTAAAAATATTTTTCACGTCAAAACAATATATGAAATTAATCACCGACAACTATTACTAAAGTGAATGTAATTAAAGCTGCATTGAACGCTCAAAATAGATTTCATAAAATTGAAAACATAATTTGTTGCTGGTATTTTTATACAAAATAATTTGTCCTTTGTCCTTTTACCTCGACAGGATTAAGTGAAATATATATTTGGGTAACCTAAACACTATCTTCACTAACCACCAAACCATTCGAAAACAAATATCATTCTACAAGTCTTTTCCACGACACCAAGACCGTAGAAAATTATTCCTTACACATAAACACACGCCTTTTTCCCAGAAGGGGTAGGCAGTGGTGCTACCAGAACACCCACGTTTCGCCTGTATATTCCGTCCCACGATGTGATAGGGGCGAGCCTATCGCCATATCGGGCACAAATTCCTGACTCCGGGCTGATAATGAATAGAAAAATCCAATATCACTTTGGCCGACCCGGGATTCGAACCCGAGACCTCAGCTTTGCAATCGTAATTTAGTACTACTACGCCACCGAGTGAGTCAGAAAATTATTCCTTCACCGCGCAAATTACTTCAAAATTGCAATTCAGTTGCTCACTAATTAAATGTTAATACGACGACATAGGACGATAATTTATGAGTTTTAAACTGCTAAATAAATTCATAATAACGACGTAGGTGCGCCAGTAACGGCCGCCCCAAGATTATGCTTTCACGAGTGCTCTAATGGGTATATTGTTAAGATTTATCGTGTGTAATGTGGGGTTTTGTAATGTATGAAGCCGTAAGTAGGATGTGACATTTGAATAGATTTTTTTAATTGTGTTTTTTATTGCAATGAATGGCGAGACGAGCATGCCATTCGCCTGATGGTACGCGATACGACCGCGCAAAACCAAACACTATGAATTACAAAGCAATGCTTGGCATTCCACTGCGCTCGCCATCCTGAGACATAAGGTGTTAAGTCTCATTATGTCCAGTAGTTACGCTGGCTACAATGTCCTTCAAACTGAAACACAACAATGCGTATACATTGCTGTTTAGGGGAAGAAATAGACATTGCGGTGGTACCTACCTACCTATCGCCATATTGGGTACAAATACCTAACTCCGGTCTGATAATGAATAGAAAAATCGAATATGACTTTGCCCGACCCGGGATTCGAACCGGAGACCTCAGTTTTGTAATCATAGCTTAGTACAACTACGCCACCGAGGCAGTTTGGGATCAAGACTATGCATATGTCTGTTGAATGTATTTATTTATTATTTCTTCATCCTTTCAAAACCTGAGTTACATAATCTAACATCCAAAATCGTCAGGCATCAACTCAATATATACGATATACATGTACACATAAAGGCTAGATTAGCCTAACACTAAACGGAGCCTCATTCCGTCTGGTTTTTGTACCAAACGCATAATTATCACAATACTCCCGAGCCTCGCCGCAGCCATTAATCATTGGTGTTGGAAGACAAGTATAAGTGCGGGATGACTCGCACTTTGAGTCAAGTACTCGGCTATTTGTGACTCGAGCATTGGAGTCATGACTCGACGTTCCTCTTTGATAGATTTGAATCCTACAAAAAGCGCGAGCATCTTGTTTCTGAAAGTATTGGTAATATTGTTCATCAATTTCACTTTGCCGTGTTTCTTTCGATATTTTTTGATCCTAGAAGCTTTCTGAAAATATTCTAGCCATACTTGAATTCTTTCAAGTGTCCCATTGCTAGTTTTGATTTGTCGCTTAAATATAAAAGTCGAAGTATACCCCGTTCCACTTGAGACCCGATAGTAACCTAATTTATTAGACCGGATTCTTCAATTAACCGATAAAATGTCAAGTCACTGTTTTATTGGTCAACATCTATTCTTAGCTAATCATATTGAGCCCCTTCATATTACTATTACTAACGGGAAGGAAAACATCTTGAGGATCTGCATACCGTAGCGATTTGTAAAGAATTTATGCGGTATGTAAAGTCCACAACCCGCACTCGGGCAGCGTGATGGACTATGTCCTAACCCCACTAAATCGTTCTCTGGATTGTAAAGAAGGCCCGAATCCTGTATTGGGACGTATATTGGCTGATACAGATAAATAAAATAAATAAATAAATACACCCAACAGTCACATACATCGTCCTGACCCCTTATTAAGATCAATTAAGTCTTGTGTCGTGGGTATCAGAAGGTACAAAAGACTTTTCAGTCTCACAAAACCCAGACCGTAAACAAATACTTGTGGGCCTTACAAACATTTGTCTCTGGGCGGGGATCGAACCCGCGGCCTCTCGTTTCACAGCCGGTGTCTACTGATATTTAACTAATTTAGGTCACGCCCGCGTATTAATTCTCTATTCACATTCTTTATAATCTGATTAATAATGTCTAGCATCCACCGAAGCAAATCTCCGCTAAGCGTTTTAATTCTCCACATTAAAGCGCAGCGCTAACAAGTTCTACAATTTCATTAATTGCTTCACAGCTACAAGGACAAGGAGGTTTTGCTCCATTTTTATCTCGGGTACTGTCTGGTCGAGTTTGAATTAAAAGATTGGTTGGTTTATGTAAAGCGGTTGGATGGGAGATTGTATTAATTGTTATAACTCTAGGGCCTGATTTATAAACTCAGTAAGCGAAGGATTGATTAACTTTAGTCCAAGGCTTTAGAATTGAGTCGATTATTTTGACTATTATATTTAATAATGTAACTACAATACGATGGTTGTCTAGCCATCTATGCAATTCCATGATAATTAATAAAGTCGTAATTACCTTGCTATTCAAAATATTCTAGTGAATTCTAAAGCCTTGGAATAAAGTTAATCCTTCGCTCATCTGAGTTTATTAATAAGGCCCTTAGAGTATTTAGTGGGTAATTTGCATATATATTCATCGTTAAAAATATGCGCAGTATCTTCAAAACTCAACCTTATATTAATGTTGAATTGTGATAGGGGGCGAGCCTATCGCCGTATCGGGCACGAATTCCTGACTCCGGGCTGATATGTAATTAATGAATAGAAAAATCCAATTAACTTTGCCCGACCCGGGATTCGAAACCGAGACCTCAGCATTATAGTCGTACAACTGCGCCACCGAGGCAGTCTACTAATACTTACTAAAACAAATTATTGGTGAAAGAAATCATCGGACAAAAATCTGCTTACTTCAATTATGCTCTCGCTAGACCAGTGTCCCAGATTAAGGCCTAAGTTTACCTAACCAAGCTTTTCGAAATACTAATGCAGAATTAATTAAACGTTATCTACAGAAGACGTAATTATTACCAGGAATTATCCAGCTTGCGGTTGAAATTGCTTGCATCTGACGTATTACAAAGGTACATTTGCACTGGCTTTGTTATGTGTAATTATAATAGCTAATAATGTGTATTCAATAGTCATCTATATTGTTATAATTATAGGTGAATATTGACTGCCTCGGTGGCGCTTTACTACGGTATGATGGCAAAAACTGAGGTCTCTGGTTCGAATCCCGGGTCGGACACAGTGATGTTGGATTTTTTATTCACTTTCAGCCTGGAGTCAGGAATTTGAGCCCGATATGGTGATAGGTTCGCCCCCTCGTGGGACGGAATATACATGGCGAAACGTGGGTGTCCTTACACCTCTGCCTACCCTTTCTTTTCTCTACACAACATTTTCTTATAAACGGCAATCGTTGGAAATAATAGATAATTAAGCAGTAATTCCTTTCACAGTCTCTACATTGCGACTCTATCAGATTTTAACGCTCATTTTGCTCTCCTTGCATTTAACGACACTGGACATAATGACGGGCTAATTAACAACCCAAACTCAATCCTACGACCTGGAAAATAGATGTAGTTTTTCCGACCGAAACATATCCCATTAAGCGGAAAACACTGGCATAACGAATGAAAAATTGGCCGAAAAAATTATTCGCATTTGCCAAAGTGGACTTGAGTGGCGAACTTTTGAAACAGTCATTTTCATAGCCAACTAAATTTCGTTCGAGCTGGGAACAAGTGAATGAACGAAACAATAAACAATGCTATAGTGGTACTAATTTCGCAAATAATATTCCGGGAGGGAAGCTGGGAGGGCCTCATCCCGGCTGATCCTCTTATGCCGTAATCTCCTTGTGGACAAAACATTCCCCCACCATTATACGTTTCGTGTAGGATGGCCAAGTGTAGATTAATGCGCTTTATGGACACTCGACTGGTATGACGAATTTCAATCATTACCGGTGACGGGTTATGGTAATCAATTATTTCAAGAATGAAAATAGTGTTTTCAGATTTATTATATTTTTTATTTGTACGACAAAGTGGTTTTCATGTGCCGGATGGTAAATTTTGTGCAATCCAAACATAGTATCCACACGGTCGATAAAGTTAGACCGCCTTTTGAAAGGCTAGTATACAGAATTTCAGCCTGTTTTTAAACTTACTTTTGTTATTACAACTCAAGTAATAATAATATAACTTAAATTTAATAAATTTATTTAGACATAAGAGACATTGTCAAAGTAATACGTTCTATCGCCCGTCTCTGGTCACGTTATGGCGTCGGTCTATTACACCTAACTACTTATTAATAAACCTCTCTTCCTTTATATTTTCCGGACCTTACCCGACACAAAACAGATTTTTACAAAAAGCCAATCAAAAAAGTAAAAGACCCACTTCTCCTAGCATTTCTACCGGCATCATTACGACTCAACTTAAAGAAATAAAGTTGATAGTGGAAAAATCAGGAACATCCCACATTCCACCATATAATGGTCACTTTACACGTGTAGGAGTGCACGTATTAGTGCTCGCAGTCGTTACGAGGAGGATTTAAGACACTCAGTTTCGGGATAATGACTGCTATTTTTTATATAAACGTCTTGGGCGGGAATCTTGTAGAACCAGTGGCTTTGACCCCTGGTGCCTTTGTTTGGATGAAGGATTGGATGCCTTGTTAAATTGGATATTAGTTAAGAGTTCCGTAAATACGCCTGTTCGTATTTTTAGATACAAAGTCTTTTTCATCATTGTATTTGCCTCGCTTCGAATATTTGCAACATTAATTTTATACATATGCCTTCAGGTCAACACTTAGGCTTTCGTAAGTCTGTTACATTTTAAATATGCCTTATTTTTCGAATAAGTTTGCAATTTAAGATAGTAATTTTTACAGTCTTTGATGAAGCTGCTAAGATATAATAAAATATGGTTCTTCCGAAAAATATATACAAGTTGCTTAACAAAAAAAAAACAGTAAACTTAAATGGATGTATCATAACAATATAATTTTGCATATAATGCCAAAAGAACGTTGCTAAAAATCTCGTTCTTATTCCACAAAAAGATACATAACGCGTGACCATATAATTTTGATGCGGATACGCTGTGGCCGACAAAACAAACTAAACCCACGCCGTAGCGGACAGATTACCGCCGACGTGACAAATGTGTCCCGCCCGTCACGAGAACACGTGTTCCAAGCGTCACGCCGTAATATCGTCCGACTTGTTTAGTGTTATTATTTTCTTTGAAATACGACGCCGTTGAAAGTGATTGGCGGGTAAATTTATTCTTTACTGGGTAAGGTGTATTTTGGTCTTGCGTGGACGTGTCGGGGCGGTTATTCCATGGAATTTTTTAGGTTATATTATATAAATTCAATTATTATATAAATTTTTAAATAATTATTTCCTTGAGGACTTCCTGCCTAGGGTATTGTTATTTTGCATTGAGGAGTGGTTAACCTGCATCAGAGACGTACATATTTCAAAATTCTGACATTAAACTGGCAAACTGCCCCACGAAAGCAATATTCTCTCTCTATGGCTTAAATATCGTGTTCCTGGAAGCTTACCTGTCGCAGGATGCAGGCCGCTTCCAACAGGTCAATGTGGACATCCTTGGTGGAGGCCTATGTTCAGCAGTGGACTTCCTATGACTGAAAAGATAGTGAGAGAGAGATGCCTACCGCAACAATTATTACTTAATACTTATACTAAGAGGTCATAATGACCATACTTCGTAACCATCTCTCACCGCTCACTGCTACTCGTAAAACCTTAAATCCTATACAGACAGTTTGATCCTGAAACTAGATAGTTCGTAGGTCAAAGTGAGCTTTGCCAGTGCTATAGCCACACAGTTACAACAAAACCAAACAAGCTATACAAGATGAGAGGAAAAAATCACATAAATCCAGCACAAAGAGATTGCATATTTTACGCACTGTAAATAGGACGGAGGATAAACTAGATTATGAAGAACGTGACACCCGCCCGAACAGCGTGACAATGTGTCTCGTTTAATGCCAACGAAGGGTTATTTTTTGTTTGTTTTAACATAATATGACGTGATTAGGTTTATTCATCCCGACGTGTTTTGGTAATGCGAAAGAATTAAAGCTCTTTTACGGTGTAAAAAATAATTGAACAACTTTTTGTGTTTGAAAATTTTGAACACGATTTAAATTTGCTCCGTTTGTAACATATTTTAAAAAGTAATGAGGAGATTAAATACATCAAACCTAATTTAGAGGAGATATTTTATGTTAGACTGTTTAATTCCAAGCACGTTCCACTTTCGGGCCGTTTTAGGACATTTTATTGAGTAAATGATTTTACTTTTAGGTACATATTGTACGCTTATTGCGCTTGTAGACATTTATTGAACTTGATTATTTTTGTATAAGATTTAGCCTGCGATGTTATTATTAGTTATTTGCCTTATTTATACTTTATGTAGCTTCAACAGTACTCTAGCAATTGATTAAAACATGATTAAAACAATATAATATTATCACCTCATTGTTCTATTGGGAAAACGCATGGGCTGTCAACGAGGAGGTTGTCAGTTCGATTCTTAAGTCAGACAATACACTTTTGAGTTATTCTGTTAAAAAATTATTTTATCAGTTGCTCGGGACTAGAGTGGTTAAATGGTCGGCAGCTATATCATCTTGATATAGATATAATCCAGATGAACTATATGGCAGTGAAGCTAAAGCGTCAGTGAGCCGGGCATATAGCTCGTAGAACTGATGGCCACTGGGGCCGAAAGGTTCTGGAATGGAGGCCACGTACAAGCAAGCGAAGTGTCGAACACCCACCCACAAAGTGGACGGACGACCTGGTTAAGGTCGCAGGAAGACGCTGGATGCAGGCCGCTTCCAACAGGTCTATGTGGCGATCCATGGGGAGGCCTATCTTTAGCAATGAACTTCCTGTGGCTGAAGAGAGAGAGAGAACTATCTGTGGTCCTTGTGACTCTTCTGCCTATACGCCCAAAGATACAAGCTTGAGCTTATTTATGTATAATAGTAAAGATATTATTTCGTACCCAGTCTACAAACAACGCAAATACCTACTCAAATAAATTACAGTACTGTTTATTTATATTTACTCGGCGTATTGACACAATAACTCTCATAAACTCCAATAAACAAAAATAAACACATAATGTTGAACGAAAACTCAATAATATCCGACAAACATTGGGTCCAAACAAACAGCTCAATAGAATTTTGAAACGAAATAAAATGCTCACGGACCGGTAAGGGACTCTACACATTTATTCAGATCGATTCAGCTTTTTTCTTTTTACAGAAAATGCCAGTTTGTATGGAGAAGCGTTAGCAACCGTGCGGCTTTTTGTGGCTATTCGACTTCGTTGGGAACTGGCAAAATAAATAAATACACCCAACAGTCACATATAGTCCTGGCCCCACATTTTGATAGAGTCTTGTGTCGTGGGTATCAGGAGCTACGAGAGACTTTTCGGTCTCACAAACACCCAGATTCGAAACAAATACTTGTGGTTCACACAAACATGTGTTTCGATGCGGGGATCGAACCCGCGGCCTCTCGTTTCACAGCCGGCGTCCAACCAAGTGCACCACGGAGACTGTCAAAACTTAAGTCTATGCATGACTTTTGTGTGTATTTATTTATCACGTCAAACATGTCACGTCACCATCTTGACGTCAACAATCGTCGAAAGTGCAAATCACGGCACACGCTTTACTCCGCGTGGTTAATGTCAGCGCCTTTTAATTCTGGGCGTTATGTTTGGCCGTGCTGTTCATAATGCGGTGCTGGTGCTTCACGTGCCACAGTGACTCATAGATTTACGGGATGCGTGATTACTTCCGTGTTTTAATTGAAACAGAGGGTATTTTTTTGGTAATGGCTTTTGTTATTAGGTTTTTATTAATATAAGGTAGATGGGAAGGGGGGAGGAATGGTAGGAGCAATTGGGTAGCAAGCTAACGATTCAAAAGTAAGTTTTTTGACTGCAGATAGTACTACTTGGTCGGAATTAAACGTTCTCTATAAAAACGACTCTATTTGTACTCTAATTGATTGGTGAAGCAAAAAAAATGTATCACTTTTCGAAACTATACAACTCTTTGAAATGTAATTTTTCAGTGAATAATGAGTATCTTTAAAATATATTAACCATTAGAATTATCTTTATAGATAACTAAGCTCAAAGCTACCAATTCAAAACCTCAATCCCCATTCCGAGTAAGCACTATAACCATATTACCAAGCTAAAAGCTCACAAAAGCTGCTTTAGCTATAACATTAGACCCAGCTATCCAGAGTTAAGTTTGAGTAGCGTATATATACGAATTGAAGATGTTTGTTGAATACCGCGTGGTACACTGCGGACGGTCTTAATGCAGAGACGGAGTGGGCTGTGGCAATTTAGTGATCCACAACTCTAGAATAAGGGTCTCACGCCTCACAAGGTTTAGGAACAATCATTTATTTACTATATATTTCGCTAGGAAACTCTTCAAATAATAAGACTACCGGTTTTCATTAATTTCATTCATTTTAATCTGTTGCATCGTTACAGTATCAAATACGGATAAATCCAGAAACTATTTCTATAACACAAACACATTCGATAACATCTGTGTACCTCGCACCGGGACAAATGTTTGTGTGAACCACAAGTACTTGTCTCGGGTCTGGGTGTTTGTTAGACCGAAAAGTCTCTCGTAGTTCCTGATACCCACGACACGAGACTCGATCTTAGTGTGCGGTCAGGACTATGTATGTGACTGTTGGGTGTTAAAAAGTAGTTATTTTTCATACAAAAATGGTTTTTCGTTAAATTTAAATATTAATTCATACATCAAATAAACACGCGTCTTTTCCCCAGAAGGGATAGGCAAACCACGACACCCACGTTTCGCCTTTTATGTTCCGTCCCATGAAGTGATAGGGGGCGAGCCTATCGTCATATCAAGCACAATTTCCTGACTCCGGGCTGATAATGAATATAAAAATCCAATATCACTTTGCCCGACCCGGGATTCGAACCTAGACCTCAGCTTTGTAGTCGCACCATACAACTACGCCACCTAGGCAGTAAATTCATATCCTAGTGGCAACAAATATCTTTCTTCCAGCTCTTATGCCATAGACAATCTCACTCACGAAAACTGACGATTTTCTTAGTTTTTCGTCCACCTTATTACAAAACATGTAAGTCCAGCATTACTTTTTTTTTTAAGTTCTTGAAATACTAACTTTTGCACGCCACGTGGCAAAATGTACTTGAACAACTTATGTATTATTTAAGACCTTATGTACCTACATTTTGTGCAAATAAATGATTTTTGATTCTTACATCTCTATCGTGTGACCCAACTCGAATAACCTAAGTTTCAAAGCAGTAACATTATGCTAATACAAGCGTCGTCAAATTGCAGATGTTTGCACCGCGGTATCTGCTGCGGCCGCTCTTGAGTGCATCATTAAGCGTCCCTGCCACGTCACGTGTCCGTTATGTCGGCAAATGTTTGCCACGCGTCTCTAATTGGACATTATCCTTTGAGAGCTTCGGGATTTGTGCAGTTGTAGGTTAGGTCCTTGTGCTAGAATCTGCTGAATATCTGTTTAATTATGTCGGCCTGCCGCGTATATTCTGAATAATGCAATTGTTAATTATATGCTAGTCGTATAGGCCACTACAATTGTTAGTTATCTGCCTGAACCGCTCTGGTCTAAGCCATCGTATGCGCTTTACTTTGTTTCAATATAAGATTAATATTGTATTTTGGGCTGTTTTGATGATATCTACTAGAATTTATTTCGAGGAAGAATTATTTTGTGTATAAGTAATATAAGATGTGCTATAAATTATACAGGCTTTGTGGTATGAAATCCTGAAATACTTTTTCTTCTGTTGTAAGACAAATCTTTAACGTCTAAAAATACATCTCACTCAAAAGATTGATTAGTAAGCACTTAGCATTAATAGAACTACACTTGGTTATTAATGGTTGTAACAAAAAAATAAATAATATTCCATACAAACGTAACGTTAACAAAAATGATTAATTATTCCAAATCACGAGCACCAACCTTGTGAATCAATCAATTCGTAGACACATCTACGAAGCTACGCCACAACGGCGCTACATAGCTACAGCGCTACGAGATCCGTAGCGGCGTAGCACCGTAGCCTTCGGTAATGAATGGCGGCTCTCTCCCGGTGCCAATTGACTGGCACTCGAAAACGTTAGACGTGGTAATTCAATTTCTTTGGATGAGAACTCGTCATAGCGAGTGATGTGTGGTACAGCTTGGGAGAAATATCTCGCTTCTGATATATTGGAAATTGATTTTGAATATGCTAATATTCTGGTAATAGAATATTAATTAAATTTTAACTGCCTGTCATGTGGTAGAAAGTCGACTGTTAAATGAAAGGTCGTGGGGTTCAAATCCCGTAAAAAAAATCCATATACGTCCAACAAAAGATTGCGTCTGGATATCTTGGTGCCTAAAAATCTCTCGTGGTTTATGGCAACCGTAACTCAAATACCCCTCTCTTATCGTAAAATCATGTTTACATTTTCCATTGCCAATGTGTTATTATATCAATTAAACTACTCAATGACCAATTCACAAATCTACCGGGCATGTTACAATATTCACAATCATCTGCTAAATTACTTCTCAATCTGCGCGGATGAAGACGAACAACAATTAACCAGCATTCTACCTTCCAATTAGTTAAAATTTAAATTGTTCGCTCAACTGAACTTTCATTTGTGAAGTTGAGGAGTGAGGGCAACCCGTTCGACCGTAGTTTTTTATGTATCAATTAGATCTACGTTGAGATGCCCTGGGAAGACAATTGGTAGGGATGGGGCAGTGTCGATAGATTTCAAAAATTAGATTTGTTTTTGCTGGTGGAAGAATGAGAAGGAAGAAAAGGAAGCGACCACTATTTTTGCTGGTGAATATTTGAATTTGATAGAGGAGCGACGACTCCAGATGATGGTGGAAAACCCGTAATAGAGGCTCATGTAAATGTATCATGTTTCGCGTTCAATCTGTGCACTCGTATACTAAGTATTGCACAATTGGAGGAGATAGAACTGTTCCTGATCTCTGATGGATAATATATTTGTATTCCACTGCCTTTACATCAAATGCATTATACGGAATGAGTCATACAGGTACTTATGTATGTATATATATAAAAAAATGAATTACTGCAACCCATGAACATCCACAACGCTGGATCATGGATCTGTTTTCGGCCCGATTGGGAGGGAAGCGGGAAAGAAAAAGGATGGGAAGAGGCAAGTAGTATCCGGCAATCTCACTCACCGACCGAAACGCGACAGCGAATCTGTAACTTCACGTCGATTTCCTGTGAGACAGTGGTACCGCTCCAGATAAGCCTGCATCATGAATATGAGTAATGACTGACAAAAGTATGGCTCTAGCACTTCCAACTTTCTATAAATATCTGATATCCAATCGATGTCTTCGCCAACACTGCGATGCTAATGAAGCGCAGTTCGAAATATCTCGGCCGCGATCCTTTCCCGAGTAATAAGTGCTTTACTTTGCATGTAAACCATTGTTCGGCGGCCGCTCCATTGTCCCTTTGTAGTTGAATTGATAACTTCATCTTGGCTCGCTAGACAATTTATCCGTTGATTTATTTTATAAATTTAAAGATTTTTTTGAAGAAGTTTTTCTTGCGGCCACTTTAATTAATCCATACATAAACTCATGCCTCTTTCCCAGAATGGGTAGGCAGAGGTGCTAGCTGGACTCTCACGTTTTGCATTGTGTTTTCCGTCCAACATTGTGATAGGAGCGAGCGACTAATAATGAATAAGTCCAATATCACTGACCAACCCGGGATATGAACCTAAGTTCCTAGTTTTGTATTCGTATTGTAGTACAACTGCGCCACCGAGGCACCTCAACATAATATATTAGAATAACCAAGGGTTCATTAATCGATTTCTTTAAGCAATCTGTGGATAATCTTGGATTTTGGTAATCTTTCGTTATGCAACGTGGTCTTGCTTAATCGTCAGCTTTCTGCCCATTCTAGTCCTGTTCTTAGCTGTTTATTCATGGTAAGTTCAACATTACTCCCGCCTGTTTTTCACTCAATTATTTGTTGTATGCCATTCAGTGCCCAGTGTCAACTCCTTGCATGCTATAGATTCAGGCAGACACAACTTACGATGGTGGGAGGGGAACAGGCTAGTTAATTATATTCTTCGGTTTTGTCTTGACCTTGAAACAAGAGCAAAAGTCTGATATGCCAAGATTCTGACTCCCACGTAGTTGTCCAAGCCTCTACAGTGGTAAATCATTTGAATCAGTACGTTCTTTTAATTCCACAATAGCAAAGTTAAGAAACTAGTAAATATAATTACCAAATTGCAAATATGGCTCCACATAAACCACTCGTCCCACTCAGACGAATTGGACACAAAATACGATTTGTCTAATATAATTTCATTTTATCCGATATTAAGGACAGCTTTGAACGCTGACTGGGACGAAAATAAAAGGTTTCTTATGAACTTTGACATTTAGCTGCCGTACATGAGTTTGATTGTACTGCAATTTTTAGTCGATGTTATACAAGTTTTTTTAAGTTCCAGATTATATATCTAGGCCAACGTGGTGGACTGTATATGGCCTAACCACTCTCAGTCGTATTCTCGATTGTAGAGGAGGCTCGTGTACTGCAGTGGGACGTATCTGAGCTGATACAGTATAGTGCACATCCAGATTAGAAGGGCATTAGGTCCATGTTCCTGTAATATTGATTATAGTGGAAATTCACCCAAATATGGAACACATGATCAGCATATTATTGCATTTCTTTTACGTAAAGTTAATTACGTAATTGTAAATTTGGTGTTAAAATTTAGAATTTTTCATCTGTAGTTTGGTATTTTATTTGCAAATATTTCACCTTAATTTCTCATTCGAGCTATACCATAAACTCCCAATTTGCCCAGTGAGCAGAGCAATGTCAAAAGATAGGTCAGCCGTATAAATCTTTATGTATAGAGCCAAATAAATCTAAGGGCATCACTTTCAGAAGGTCACGGTTCACGCCGGCATTACGAGTATCGATCGCTCCAAATCCTCGGTATTATTGACGAAGCGCAAAAGACAGTGCTTGTGTTATAATACGATCACAACCCGTTTATGGGTTGCTGTATTGGAGTAATATTCGAATGTGAGCTTGGACTGTTTTGTTCGAAGTTGTTGCTGAATTTCGTGACTGGCTCTCGGAATTTCCACGCTATTTCGTATGTTTTATTAAGAACTACATTTTTGGTCTTGATTACGGAGAAGATATAATATGCGTTTGGAGTGGGAGGATTCTAGTTGACATTTAACTATCTATTTATCTCCATGACTGCCTCAGTGGTGCAGTTGTACTACGGTACGATCGCAAAGCTGAGATCTTGGGTTCGAATCCCGGGTCGAGCATTGATATTAGATTTTTCCATTCACTATTAGCTCGGAATCAGGAATTTGTGCCCGATATGGCGATAGGTTCACCCCCTATCGTACATCATGGCACGGAGTATAAAGGCAAAACGTGGGAGTCCTGGTAGCACATCTACCCACCCTTTCTGGGAAAAAGGCGTGTGTTTATGTATGTATCTCCAAAACTACTAGTCCGATGTTTATAACATATACTGGCAAAACACGATTATCTCACCGGTCAATATAATTATTATTCCAGCCTGCTCGATACTGGAGACACATCGGCAGATTGCGATATTAACATAGCGCACACTTGCGTCGTATCATGGTGCCTATTATGATATAATTTTATAATGTGACCGTTTTTAACATTACATACGGTAGTCGCTATTCGAATACGCATAACCCACCCCCAGAAATATCCCATAAACGACATCTGCACTTAAATAAAAGCCCTTATATTATGTCAATTCATTTGCTCCAAGTTAGCTAAATTCAGTACTGCTAACTCATTCATCTGACATTAATCCAATGCGATCGCCAGCCTCCACAGTGGCAGCAATTTACGAAATGCGATCGCATCGGGCCGCGCCGGCTTCCATCCCGCGGGGCCCACGACCCCCGACCCCCCGGTCTCCCGGTCCCGCGGCAATTTTTGCAAATTCATCCAGTTGACTTTTCATTTAAACATTTTTGTTTTATTTATTTATTTTAGAAAAATTAAAAAACATGGTGTGCTTGTGAAAAATATTATTTTAGAATTTAAATAATGTTTTACATAATTTTGAATGTGTTTTAACTAAATACAATCCATACATAAAAGTAATCGACACAGTTATGTCGGCATGATCATAAGAGGTTGATCCGAAACCGCGGCATACTTGCGTGTATCACTAAAACAGATTTTACACCATCGCGCACGGTTGCCGATATCCGGGCGGATTCGAATATCCCAGCACAATATTAACTCGCACAATTGCAAGTATTCCAAACCAGCAACCAAGATAATCTAAATTCCATTAAAAATCCAGTCCCAGTGTCAGAAAACCGACAATCTACACAGACGTTGCCTCCTCAAATATCAATAAACAAATAACTGAATACAACACGCGTTGATTTAAAACCACTCTTCGTATTCCACAAGGAATCTGACGAGTTTGAGTGCTTCGTGCATTTTTTATTCGCATCTCTGCGAATAATTTTTGGAGAAAACATTATATACACAGGTTGATGTTTTTTATCGAAAAAGTCTTTGCAATATAGATTGTAAGGTACCTATGGTTTGTCAGCTGATTGTAAAGATAGCTTTAAAATTCTTGAATGATATTTTGTTACGTCCTTAATTATAGAAAGTATTAAAACCTATTTTAGTTACAGGATGTTTTGTCTTCTTCGCTCAAACTGAATTCAATAGTCGTTTGAAAGGGACAAAACATTCGATAACTAGAATATATTTCAAATATGTCTATCTGTCGTAAGTCCTTGCGTTTGATTATAACCTTGAGGATATCCAAATACTTACTTTACTTAAGACTTTCCATTATGTATGTTACGTCTGCCAATTGAAAAAGGCGTCCTTAATAGATTACAATGCCTTCTGCTGAAAGGATTTATGTGAGGCAGACAAACGATGGTAAAATGAGAAGCTAGCTCATTCTGCAACATGGCTTAAAGTCACGTTCAGGTGATCTCATGTAACTGCGGAAAGAATCTGTTTATAGAGAGCAGCTGTTAAATTTTGTCAGCATTAAGTAAGCGATTTACTGACAAAATTGAATAAACTGAAAAACGTGTGATTAGTTCAAGGAACCATTGCTTTTACAATTGCCAAAAGCTTGGAAATGGAATTACTAACAAATTACTAACAGCAAAAACCGAAACGCACAGACCACCGCAAATTATTCGTATTTTCAAAACCACTTTCTAGATTCTCCTACGTCCTGTTTACCCATTATGCGACAAAGATTGATGATAAACAAACACGCCACAGCTTCATTAACCGGAGTGGCATTACGCGCCGAGTCCGGATCGATTTTTTTTCCAAAAGCAATTTATTTAATGCCCGAAACGAATGATAGCTCCCGCCAACGACATCGCGTTTGATTTCAATTATATTAAAAAATGAGGCGAGGTATTGTCGCCTCTTGTGCTTTTTTGTATTTATCATTTGTGTTGAAAGCCTGGTGAAAATTATATGGTTTTGAGGTAAACGCCGCGTGGTCAATCTCTGGTGAGATAATTTTTTGTAAGGTGTATATTTTGGGTGCAGATTTAATAACTAGTATTAACAGACAAAAACTTACTCGTGGTTACCAGTTTAGGAATGGCGTTTTTTAGTACTTATATGCTTATATATCAGGAACAAATTCCTGACTACGGGCCTATGATGAATAGAAAAATCCAATTTAACTTCGCACGATCCGGGATTCGAATCCGAGAGCTCAGCTCTACAATCATACCGTAGTACAACTACGTCACAGAGGCAGTCTAAATTAAATAATAAATTTAAAATAAACAATAATTAAACTATCTCTCGATGCATACTCTTTACACTGCACTCACAATCAGGTAGACCAAACCACTTTATCTCTGGGCCAGCGTGGAGGCTATATAGTATATGGCCTAACCAATATAAATAATAAATATAATTAATAAACCCAACAGTCACATACATAGTCCTGACCCCACATAAAGATCAATTAAGTCTTATGTCGTGGGTATCAGAAGCTACGAGAGACTTTTCGGTCTCACAAACACCCAGACCTGAGACAAATACTTGTGGGCCTCACAAACATTTGTCTCAGTGCGGGGATCGAACCCGCGGCCTCACGTTTCAGAGCCGGCGGCTAACCAACTGCGCCACGGTGGCTGTCAGAGGTTGATTGTAGCGGAGGCCCGTGCCTTGCAGTGGGACGTATATTAACTGATACGGCTACAGTACAAAAAGACACAAAGTACCAGCCATTAACAGTAATCTCGTCTGCGAATACCAAGGATTCTTTGTCAAGATGCTCTGTGTCAAATTGAATCGACGGGACGCGAGCGTGTAAGTTGTCTGACGAACCGTGCATGAACCACATTTAATCTAATCCCCGAACGACGTCGCCATTTAACACAAACGGGAAATTAGATCTCGATTTCAGATGCGGCGTGTTTGATTCCGATCTTTAAGTGGAATGCGTGAAATTGTTATTTGAAACGGATGTTGGAGTGGCGGAAAAACGGTTTTGGAGTGTGTGGTGTATCCGGTCTTATGTAATATCATATTTTTATTATGTAGAAGGGCGAGACGAGCATGCCTTTCGCCTGGTGGTAAGCGATACGACAACTCATGGACTGTAGCAAAACCAAACAACACCATGAATTACAAAACAATGCTTGGCATTCCACTAAGCTCGCTATTCTAAGATGTTGTGTTATTATGCCCAGTAGTTACTCTGGCTACAATGTCCTTCAATCCGGAACACACCAGTGCGTTTACACTTTTGTTTGGCGGGAGAAATAGACATTGTGGTGGTACATACCCAGGTGACCTACCACCAGTAAAGCCACCATCTTCCGTCCAAAGTATCGCCAGTCCTTATATTTTATGTAATTTTCATTGCATTCAAAAGAAGATAACAATAATGAATAGTATTCAAACTAATTCTCAATCACTAACCACTATCAATCGATTCTCTCGATTGTAGAGTAGGCCCGTGCCCAGCAGTGGGACGTATATAAGCTGATAAAAAAAACTAATTCTTAATGGTTTTTATTTTATGATGATTTTTTCCAAATTAAGAGCCCAAAAAGTGGCTTGAGAATTCTAAGACTGGACCATTCAATATTTACATCTAGCACACATTAAAATACTAGTGTATTATAATATATCTTTTGGCCTTAACAAAGGTAATAAAATGTGTACCTGCAAGTTTCCACAATAATTTTAAACATGTGAAGTCTACGAACCCGCATCGGGCCGTCAAAGGAACCCTAACTTTTCCTAATCATAAAGGAATCCAATGAACATTTTAACCTAACATTATTAAACTACATAATCATAGTAGCTATATGAATTGTACAAACCCGCATTAGAGCATTTACTTAGCTCCAACATCTCAATCGTAAAGAAGCCACCGAAGACTAATAACCTAATTATCCTATCCGTTATTGTCACGTCATATCCAACTTTCGGATATGATCCCCAAGCGTGCTGAGTGCGGGTATGACGCCAGTCACGGCGCGGCGCGTGATCGCGGTGATGGACATTAACTACTGTTAAATAATTTATTATTAGGTACGTGCTATTTTATATTGTACTGTACTGTATCAGCCCATATAAATCCCACTGCAGGGCACGGGCCTCCCCTACAATTAGGAGTACGATTGAGAGTGATTAGGCCACATAATCTACTACGCTGGCCTAGTGCTTGTTGTTTAATATATTATTTCAGAAGATGTATGCAATTTTATTTTATTCAACACGTTTTTTAACTGAGAAATATATATTTAAAATTGAGTTTAACTTCCAATAGAAAATCCCATTTCACACACTGTTACTCCATAAATAAAACTTCGCTTACAGCACTTGGAAAATTTCATAGAACTTTCTAGACTGTGTAAGGCGCAATAACTCAAAACCAGTGTTAAATCTTATCTACAGCTCACACTAAATAATTTTTAAATTGAAAACAAAGGAGATCCGTTTTATTTACGGCCTGATACTGAAGATGAAAGTGGCGAGATAAAGCCGCGTTACGATAGGGCTGCCCCTTCGCCGCGGGACCATTAAGCTTCGCCCCATACCCGATCGCGCTCAACACTCTGTAGGGTTGTCGCGAACGGCTTTAAAGTCGCGTAACTTTTTTATAGAAGGCTGTTTGTGATTAAAATTGCTGCCTATACACAATAGTATTCTAAATTCAAATTCTACTCTACACATAGTCTTGATCTTACAGAATGGTATTGCTTGAGACTTATACGTGACGTGAGACGCGGTTTTAAAAAAATACAAGTGACTTTTTATCTGATTAAATTCAGTGTTGATAAAAATATTTGTCGGTAGTACTAATCATTTGGTTCTGATTAATATCTTTGCGAGTTAATATAATATCTCCCAAAGAAACTGGCCGACCTTCAAAGCTCGGTGTCCATCCTTGTGTGCTACTCTTGACTAACAATAGTTACACCGTTGGGTGTGCGGATAAAATATCATTTCAGTTACGTCATTCTCATCACCAAATTCCCTCAAAGTAGCCTTAACAGTTAAAACTCAACTTCAAAAGTCTCAAACTTTAAAATGTCAGTCTTAAAGTTGGGCCAAAGTTACCCCGCTAGCCCTGTGTGGCAATAAGTTGCGGACGGCGAGTAATTGCGACGGGGTATCGGTTATGCCTTTCGGCTCCGCGTTAAGGATTTATGTGCGCAGATAGTGGGATAAACTGGGCGACAGGTCGCTGCGGACGGCAGAAAAAACGCCCAACACTTACGTCTTTGATTGAAAAAGTTTTGGGCTTCTTTCAAACTGGGTTTTTGGATGTAAACATTTTGAAGGTATAAGTTTAAAAATAAAACAGATGTTTTGTATAATTTCTACGGTGTTGGAAACGACAGTAATAAATCTGCTATTGAATTGAGAACACAGCTTCTTGTTCAATGTCCAGTTGTACGATAACTACGGCATAGAGGCTTTTAGTAGTAACAGATTTTGGATGCTTTTAGACAATTTAACCAACTTTTTTTACTATCACACTGTTTTATAGTTTACAAACTGACAAAAATGGACCTGATTAGCAATCCAAATAAAGTATCTGCCGATGAAAGATAGTTCCATCTCGATAGTCGACATACATTCTTGTACATAAATCTCTATTTCTTGTTTTATACCGGGTATATCAAGACTGCGGCCGAAAACGAAGCCTGATAGTAGACGAAGATAGTTTTAGTGACTACAGACACAATGCAGTTCTAAAAAATTCGCAAAAAAAAAATACAACGGAAATAATGTTCTTTTTCACCTATTACAGTGTTTGCGAGAGTAAACACATCGAGTGTTCCTAAAATAACAATTTAAGCCCTTGCGTACCATTGCTTCTATTAAAATAAAGAGTGTATATTAATATTTTCACAAAACTAGGTATTTAATTATTTATCACCCTAAAACGAAGAGGTAAAAAAAAAAACAAAAAGACTCGTCGCATTTTTTGCGAACTTTAAGTTGCATTGTATTTGAAGTCCCTAAACCTTTCATCTGGCTAGACTTTCGGTCGCAATCTGAATATATCCTATATGTAAATCACTTCAAATAAAAAACGTTGAGTCTCCTAACGCCAAAGCAATAACCACACAACTATTATGATTATAAAATTGCATCACACGCTCGGACTCAGTGGCGAACTAATCCGAGTTACAAAACTAGTTACAGCCCGCGGTGTCATAGTTATGACGTTCGTATAATCCGTTTCCGTCCCATTGCATATGTTGCAGTTCCTTCCGAGTTTAATTCTAAAGGTCCCGCGGGAAACCGTTTAAGGAACCGTCATTTTGGATCATGTTAGTGTCGCGGTTTTGGTTAATTCTGTGTTCTGGATGCAACCAGGTTGGCATAATTATGAACGAGAGATCGCCGTCACACGTGGGTAGCTTTTATCTGGACTTTTATTGTCATAAGTAAACAAATAAATACACCCAACAGTCACATACTACTCCTGACCCCACATTCAGACCAATAAAGTCTGGTGTCGTTGGTATCAGGGACTACAAAAGACTTTTCGGTCTCACAAACACCCAGATCTGAAACAAATATCTGTGAATCGCACAAAAATTTGTTTCGGTGCGGGGATGGAACCCGTGGCCTTTCGTTTCACAGTCGGCGTCTAACTAACTGCGGCACGGAGGCTGTCAAACTGTTTAGTTAAGTACATGCATTTTAAATATGAAAACATTGTGATAAAACTAGCACATCATAGAGATTTTTGCTAAAATTTCTATGATATGTGAAAACTCGCAAATGGCTAGCGCACTTAATCAAGATTTCGTTTATACAGGAGTCCCGTTCGATCCTCGCACCGAAAGAAATATTAGTGTGATCTACAGGTATTTGTTTCGGGTCTGGGTGTTAGTCAGACCGAAAAGTCTCTTGAAGTTTCTGACACCCACGTCACAAGCCTCTATCTTAGTGTGGGGTCAGGACTATGTATGTTAGTGTTGGTTGTACATATGTATGTATGTAAAACATGATCACCAAGTCAGAAGTGTGCAATGTGATTCTCTAAAACCGACTCATGATCAACATTTTGTCAGTCTGTTCGAAAACACAGGCTCAACCCAAAACCCAACGTAGATATAGCCTTCCACCTCACAATATCGAATAAACTACTGAATTGCAATAATGAATGCAAATTATTCCGCCATACAACGTGCTGTCAATGGAGCGAGCTCTTTGTTTAGATTTTAGAATTAGTCGGAGTTCCGCCGGTGATTTTATCTGGCCGAGTGTTTTGTTAGAGCTCTTTGTCAAGCGGTGTCGCTTCAACTTTATTAAGTTGGTACGATTTAATTTCCCATCTACCTTCAGTTTTGTGAGTCGAGCTAGATTAATCTGACATCTTGGAGTTGTAGTTTTGTTTTGTAGATAATTATTAACAGACTTGAAGTGAAATAGAGTCTTTGCGTTTAATGATAGAACAATGTTACAGAACGTAGTTTTATTATTTAAATCAGTTGGGATATGAATTCGCAAGATATTTTTACTGACCCCATTATGTTGCCTTGCTGTCTATTACAGACTGAATGGGAAATGTATTCACTCTCCAAGCTAATACAAATATTCTATTACAACTAATATGTGAATCAGCCCTTATACGTCTCACTGCGCGGTCTTACTCTACAATCGACAGTACGATTGAGAGTGGTTAGGCCATATAGTTAACACGCTGGCCTAGGGCGGGTAGGCGGACTTTACACACCATAGAAATTCTTACAAATCGCTATGGTATGCAGGTTTCTCACGATGTTTTCCTTCACCGTAATAGTGCGTATTTGCGTGCGTGCGTTATTGATTATCAATCAATAAACACGTGACTCCGAAAAGTCAGAGGTGTGCCCTGAGTTTGAACCCACGACCACCGTGAACATGTGGGCAGCGGCGTCTGGTCCGTTACCAACAGGCCACCGCGCACTAATATGTACGGATATTAAATCCAAATGACGCGAAAAACCAACACACTCACGACGTCAACTCGGTTGCACCTTTTAACCGGTTAACCTCCAACACCATACCATTAAAAAAAACCAGATAGCCCCACTCACCCACATTATCAGGCAGACATTAAAATCTTTCAAAACAGCCAAATAACGTTACTGAGACAAACAACTGAAACTTCAAGTGCCAGGCTATTAAAAAGAGGAAAGTTTGGCAGTAAAATTTTATCTCGCAAATTGGTTCACGATGGTGCCATAAATACTGGGGTTCGTAAATAACGTCTAATTTTGATATACGGAGAGGTCACAGTCGCTTGTGCGGTTAATACGACCAGCCGGGGTATTTTAGACCCCAAAACAGATGGGATGTGGTTATTTCGGATTTATTGTCGTTTTTTTTCGTGCGATTTAACAGTACAGATAGTTTAGAGGCTATTAGTGACCGCGTGGCGTAAAATTATTGGGTTTTATGAAAACAGCAGTGTAAATGCACTGTTGTTTTCCGGTTTGAAGGACACTGTAGCTAGACTAACTACTGGACATAATGAGACTTATAGTCTCATACTGAGACATGGCGAGCGCAGTGGAATGACAAGCATTGCTTTGTGTTTGGTGTAGTTTGGTCTTGCCACTGTCTATGAGTGCTCGCCATCAGACGCATGGCATGCTCGTCTCGTTCTTTAAAATAAAAAAATAGCGGCTTTTGTATGTTCTCTAAATTCTAAAGGGGTAACATCGTACAGACGTAAAATATGAGCTAAATATGAGCTAAATAAATAAATATATGAGCTAAATTGTAAGATACAGAATCGATGCTTCAAAACTTTTGGATATCTAAAATTCATGTCAAAGAACTGACAAGGCAAGTACAAGGCGAAACGCGGGTGTTCTGGTTGCTACCAGTTGCTTCGTCTGCCTACCCCTACTGAGAAAAGGCGTGAGTTCATGTATGTATGTACCTATAACATGACTATCCTGTATATTTACCGAAAGAAGTATTCTCGTTTCACAAAAAATATTACCACTTAATTTTTTTGTTTACCATACCATATTTTTAAATGGGGTATATTTTACCACGAAATTCCCTACATTCCCGGAGTGTTACATACCCGAAAACGGTTACCGCACGTCTCACCTTAACCCTGTCGCCGCGTCGCTGAATTATTGAGGAAATGAGTTCGGCTCGGGTCGATTGTACCATGTGCTATCGTCCTTCCAATACTGAATTATGTTTATTATGATTCTGAAATACTTTAGGGTTATGGGTGCTTTGGGACGTTTATTTAAATGCGTATTTATCTTTGTTATTTATGACATAACCCTTCATGGCCCGGATGGCCGTAATTAAAAAAAAACGCGTTTAGCATAAATATTTACCTTGGCTTGAAAAAAACCTATAGACGATTAGAATTTACTGTGTTGTAATAATTACATGTAATCTGTAATAATTACACAACGTTACTGTGTGATAATTACATATTACATGTGCCTGTTGGTAACGGACCAGACGTGGCTGCCAACAAAGGTAGAGACTATTTTGTCTATACGCACTGCTTTAATTCTATCGACGTAGTAACACGCACTATGATAACGAACACCGAAGCACGATGAAATCCTGAGGGACATTAGCTTTTCTTTAATCCACGACGAATTCAACTAAAAAAAATGGGGGCAAACATAATAAGTTTTCATTTCCATCCATATGAAAGGAGTCAAAACATTATCTTTATTTAAAATATTATTGACGTAAAACTTCTTGTGCACGCTTGACTTGAGGGGTAAACTGGTGAATGCATGACGAGAGCGTTACGGAAATACTGTGACGTACGCAAATACATGAGGACAACGGAAGTTGAAAATTGTCAATGGAAATCCATGTTTTATCATTGAAGGATATCAGTCGATTTGGCCCAAGTACGGACAAGAAATTCATGATGACTAAAAAATCAGGCTTTTTAGGTTTTTTTTTACATTTATATATATATATATATATATATATATATATATATAATATAAAATCAAAATACGTATAAGTATATAAAAAAGGTATCCAACAATGGCGATGCTCGAGACCCAAGCCACCGGTGGTTAGGACCCCAAACTGAGGAACCGTCTCACTATACGTGCCGTGTCAAGCAATACTGCCTTCTGTATCTGACTCTTGAACCAACAGCCAATTGAGAGCCTCTGTAGATGTTGGTCGGGGCTCTTTGGTATCAGCCCATGAGCAGAAACGACAATCGGGACAATAATCGTTGGGTCAACAACCCACATGTCGGTAACCTCGTGTACCAAATCTAGATATTTTGACATTTTGAGACAAAACATTATTATTGCATAGAGACCAACATGCCATTCGCCTGATGGTAAGCGATACGATCGCCCATAGACAGTAGGAAAACCAAACAACACCATGAATTACAAAACAATGCTTGGCATTCCACTGCGCTCGCCATCCTGAGGCATAAGATGTGAAGTCTCATTAGGTCCAGTAGTTACTCTGATTACACTATCGTTCAAACTGGAACACAACAGTGCATTTACACTGCTGTTTGGCGGGAGAAGTAGACATTGCAGTGGTACCTACCCAGGCGGTCTGTAGATTATACGTAGGTAATGAGTTTGTTCGATAATACTGACTTTATGATGACGTAACACCTAGTTTAATAAATTCATATGTTTTGGTCGACTCTTAGCAATCCTCACGGATAGCGGCCACCATGTCAATATGTGTGTGTGTGAGCCATGCAAGTGAGTCGCGTTTCAAGTTCAGCCTACACTAAAAACAATTGAGTTACCGATCCTCGAAGCATAACGGACATAAATAAGACATAATTCACTATCGTCAAAAATATTAACCCTAAACCGCAAAAAACATAATCGGAAGGCACCAGGTCCATTGGACCGAGCCGACCTAACAAATTATGACCGTGTTTTCTCTGCAGAGTGGGCTATAACTCGCCCTGCACGATAGAACTCTCATTCAACCCTCACATATATTTTTCCAATTGGTCGCTGATACCCCACGGTGGATATAATTTTATCTCGCATGTTTAATGTGTTTTGGATTTTATTGCAATACCATAAATTACCGGATTCCATTGAAAGGGGAAGTCTGAACAATGGGTTGTAGATATCTTGTTGGTGTTGTTAAAATATGATTTATTCGCTTACATTCCAGTATTTAGGACACAAGGAAATTGTTTGGTACAAAGATGAAAACCTAAATACTAGGCACCCTAGACTTTGATCCCTGGTTCTAAATTCTGTGGCAATTTTTCGGTCCATTGCAGATATTCCTTAATTAAAAATTCTCTCTCACTCTTCAGCCACAGGAAGTCAACTGCTGAACAAAGGCCTCCCCCAAGGATCTCCACATTGACCTGTTGGAAATGGAATTTTAATATTAGTAAGATATAATATTTTGCTGGTATCCCATTTTATAACAAAATCATAATATGTATAAAATACAACGACGAAAATTTAACCAATCAAAAAAATATTTCTATTATCAAAATCATCAAATTGACCTAACTATAATTGATTACATCGAACGATTCACTAAATCAATCAGTCGTACAGCAAAATTATCATAAAGGTAGCATACAGGAGTAGACAGAAGCCATAAAATAGAATTAATTCCAGCATCGCAGCACTGATCGAACGCACATAACACTAACACACCGGGCGAATAGAATGCACGATAAGCATTTTAATCTCGGACGCAAGTTACAAGAGAACTACTAATTGTACTTCTTATTAGAACACTGCAAACGTAATAGTTTCTAAAGGGTAGAATAGTTGAATCTGTTTGGATAGGGATCACCGTAAAAAATATGTCAAAATTTGCCAAAGTCTATCACCACACTACTGGTGGTAGGTCTCTTATATGTGTCAGGTCGCCTGGGCAGGTACCATAGGTCTATTTCTCCCGCCAAACAGCAGTGCAAATGCATTGTTGTGTTCTGATTTGAAGGATATTGTAGCCGGAGCAACTACTAGACATAATGAGACTTCACATCTTATGCCTTAGGACGGCGAGCGCAGTGGAATGCCAAGTAATTCCATGTAATTCACGTCGTTATTTGGTTTTGCTACTGTCCATGAGCGGTTATATCGCTTATTATCAGGAGTATAGCATTCTCATTTAGTTAATCGCCATTAATCACTATAAAAAAAACTGATGATTCGCGATTGGATTGAGTCTGTATTGTAGGCAAGCTATCAAATGTATTTTTTGCAGCATAAGAAAGCGCGCTTAGTTAGGCGCGGTAGATCTAGAGCCGATGGAAGCTGTGAACTTAAACCCAAGTTATTCACCTCTGATTAAAAATGTAAATATAATTTGAAACAACGTATTTTGAGTCATACGATCTGAAGTCTATTAAAAAATTTCCCGTCCCAACCAGACCCTTCCAATATTTGTCTTGCCACTCCCCCGACTCAATTGACTACCAAATTCTCTTTTACCACTCAACCTATCAATTTCACCACTGCACTGTTTAACAAACAGCCATCCAAAGGAAGATCAGCACTAAATCCTGTACCATCAATTAGGCCTAAGAGAGTATTCAGCGCTTGTAAATTGCGCCGCGTGCCCGCCATTCCCTATCGTTCCCGCGGGAATCTGTCGGGAATAATGTCACACGATTCCACGTATCGGAGCCTACAATGTGCTGATATTTGGGCAAATTTGGAAATTGGTGTTATTCTTATGTATTGACATTTGTTTTAACGCGGTTTCGTGGTGTGCATTTTGTTAAACAAGAAATGTTGTTTGCTTAAAAGCCATTGTTTTGGTTGTATGTAAGAAATCGCCTGGAGTGATAAGACCGCCTTCTGTACTTTTTTCTTAATTGCTATTATACATACAAACATAAACATCACGCCTTTATCCCAGGAGGGGTAGGCAGAGGTTCAACCAGGACACCCACAATTCGCCTTGTATGTTCCGTCCCACGATGTGATAGGTGGCGAGCCTATCGCCATATAGGGCACAAATTCCTGACTCCAGGCTGATAATGAACAAAAAAATCCAATATCACATTGCCGACCCGGGAGTCGAACCCGAGACCTCAGCTTTATAATCGTACCGTGGTACAACTACGCCACCGAGGCAGTACGAATTTGCCTTATCTTTGTTTGTTTTTCCTTTCTGTGTGCAGTTAAAAATGAATAAATAAGAAATGTGGATTCTAAGGGCGCAGTAGCATCATAACCTTAAATTGAACTGTGTTTACGACATACCTTTAAATTTCCAAACGTACGACGTCAACATCGTTAATGTTAACTTTGTAGTCAAAATTATTTGTTGCTAAAGAGTTGAAGAACCAAAATGCTGGACTATTGCCCGTATAGGTCTCAACCGTGGACCACTGACTATCTATGACTTTACATACAATTCAAAATTAATATATATATATATATATATATATATCAATACAATTCAAAACATGTCATGTTTACAGTAGTCACTTTCCAGGCGAATACAAATAACTAGCAACAAAATTGTTTTTCTAAACATTTGCAACAAGAAAAAACGTTGACCAAAACTAATTTACTCGTCGTACAATATTAATTCGATCCTTCGCGCCAGGGTCGTCAACAGGTCCATTTCCATTAGGGGAGTCATAATAAAACACGAACCTCCCAAGGCGTTAGACAAAATAAACAATTCAAGTGCGGGGCCCGCGCCGGGACCCTCGCGAGCTCATTTACTTGAAGTATAACCCAATAAATAGTGGACGTAGCGCGGGTGGGGCCCATTTTTCAGCTGCCTAACGCTGGCCCTGCCTTTGTGTGTGATAAATACCCGTCGAAGTGTTGCCTTTTAAAAATTATCCCTGACCTTTTTTTAGTTGAGTGGATGTTTTTCCCGTTGGAATTTTTCTTGAGAATTTTCATGTGTGAAAAGTAAAACTAGCCGCCTGGACTGGCTTCGCCCGTAAAATTCAGTAAATTTTTAGTATATCAAACTGAAGTAAATACCATTTACACATTGACAGCCTCCGTGGCGCTGTTGGTTAGGCGTCGGGTATGGAACGTGAGGTCGCGGGTCCGTTCCCCGCACCGAGATAAATGTTTGCGTAATTCACAGGTATTTTTTTCGGGTCTGAGTGTTGTGAGACCGAAAAGTCTCTCATAGTTTCTGATACCCACGACACAAGACTCCATCTTAGTGTGGGGTCAGGACTATGTGTGTGACTGTTGGGTGTATTTATTTATATAAATCTTATTGCCTATACCTATTACCGAAATAAAATATTATAGCTTATGTTAAACAGGAATTATATCCAAAAGATATTCAAAGATTTTCAAACGGTTGAAGCAATACCGCCTACCCGTGTAACTCTCCTACTGTGATCTACTATAATGCTGATATATACAGATCTCATAGTATTAGACTATCATCCATCCATCCATCAGCCAAAGAAAGTCCACTGCTGAACATCCTCTCCCAAGAGATGGAGGCAGGCTGACTCCAACAGGTCACTGTGGAAATCATTGGGAGGCCTATGTATAAGACTGTACTGTACGATCATTAAGTCTTTAAAAGCCCATAATTCACCTGCAAAGCATTGAGATATAGACAATTATTTCTGTAAAAACAATCAAAATTATGTTTCAAATATAATCGTTTCTTACTCAACCAAAAACCAATTCCAACCTGTTAATAACGATTCAAGTCTTACCACTTCACCCACAATTTCACTTAACTACCTAATAAAAATAACAGCGCTTAAAGTCTGCATTCCCGATGCCGTGGAGCTTCATAATATGCTAACTACAAGCAATTTCACATGGGCGGAAATTCCGCCGTGACAAAGCAGGCACGCTCTATCATTTCAACACGGGCTAAAATTAAACACGTCGTTGGCTTGCGAGACAAAGGCGAGCACGTCATGCGGCCGTCTTGCAACTGGAATGCAGCGTGACAGAGAAATATTGCATATAGCTAGTCCATTTATGGGTTTGGAATTGATTTGGTAGGGCATCCAAATATATATTTATTTATTAAAACTTCATTGTACACCTGTGACATAGACAAAGAACACAATAGGTAAAAAAAAGACGTTCAAAAGACGGTCTTTTCGAGGCAATCTCTTACAGACAACCAACTTATATTATCTACAACAGATATTTAGTACAATTAAGACGTAGTTATCCTTACAAGTGATTCCATAATTCGTATAAAATCTGGCCGGCATAGTTGTGTCGATTGGTAGGACAAAGCCGTCTGGCTTAGATGAATACTCTCTCTGGACTGCTCTACGGTTTTAAATCAAATTCTAATCATTTTATCTCACCAGTATAAAAAAGTGATATGTTTATTTGTGTGCTTAATTTTAATGATGTATTAAATTTGTCATTAACACTACTGACGAAAACAAATAAAATAATTGGATACAATCATATATATAGTACTCGGTCGTACCTCGTGTGCCGAAACAAATACTTGTCAACTACACAAATATTTGTCTCGGTATGGCGATCGAACCCGTTCCTTTTCAAAGCCGGTGTTGTCTACCACGCTGGCCTTAACACGCTGCCCTAGTGTGTATAGGCGGCCTTAACATTCCGTAGGTTTTTTTTGTTAAAATCTCTATGATACAGTCCACACGAAGCATTCAATTCGTTGAGTACATGCACACACACTATAAATACAGTCATGCCGTCGTGAAATGGTATAACTATATTTGGTCGCAGTCAGCGTGTTCGGCCATTACAGCGTGTCGAATGCGGACCCATTTTGGCGTGACGTTTCAATGTTGGAATCGGAATGGTTTCGTGTGGAATTCGGCTATCTGTTGGACAGTTTGCATTGCTGGATAAATCTTGCGGACGCGCGGTGATGTGTCATTGTAATGGCGATAAATAAAACGGTCACGTACGTTGATGGATTGTGCGTGCGTATGTTTTTTAAAGTGCACTCAAGTGAAATGGGTTTTTTGTGTTGTTGCTCGTATGAATATGAGTTAAAGCCGGTTTTGAAAGCGTAAAAGCTAGGAGAGGCAAAGCTATGTTTGTATGATTCTGATGTTTGCAAATCAATGACTGTCGAGTCTGTATATCCTTAATCATTGAAATCACATTACTCTAGCCATAGCTACGATAAATTGGCACATTTAAACATTTTGGATAATCAAACAATTGAAATAAGAATTCTCCAGATAAAAACACGATCTAAAAATGTGTTTAAAAATTCGAAACCGATTACATGCTCTACAAATAATGTCACGCTATTATAGCACACCACCACACACCGTGACTAATAAACACGCCGACATGGAACACAAACAACATGAATAATGCCGTGTAATACTTGTAAAGTGTAAAATAGTATCACAGCTTCAAGTTGCCCGAGTTATGACAAACGAGCCGAGCGCCTAATCCCGCCGAATCTTTGTGCAAACGTTGGCCCAACTTTCTTGGCTAATATAAATGTTTTTGCACGTCGCCGTACACTCTTAGAAGTTTTGATTAACACCTGCTTCGTGATTGCTTAAGATTTTAGTTTGTAAGTAGTATAGTGGGTACTAGCTAGCACTTATTGTAATCAAAACCATGGTAATATTGTAAATGCAAAAGTATCTGTCTGTCACCTTTTAATGTTGAAACTGCTGAGCCAATTTTGATGAATTTTATAATTCAGATAGATGGAACCAGATAGGATCAGATAGGTGGAAAATTACATACACTACTTTTTATTCCTAATTTCCATAAGCGAAGACGGGGTGCAAAATTTGTATGGGTAGTACATTCGGTCGATATCTTTTTAATATTGTCATTTAGCCGATACAACGTAGAACAAACAAAGAACACAATTATATTACACCGGACTTATTCATAGACAGATTTAAAACCTATTATAGTTATTGAATGTTTTGTCCCTTTCGAACGAAATTCAGTTTGAGCGAAGAAAACAAAACATTCTATAACTAAAATAGGTTTTAAAACTGTCTATGAATATGGCGATAATAGTTTAGACACGCAAAAGGATTTAACGTACCCAGAAACTTCTCTTGAAACTCAATTAACATAGAATTAAATCATACTCTACTGCAGCGTTCCATGGCACCAAAAAGCCTAGTTTTCCTTAACCCTAAATTTGAAATGAAATCGCGTGTCAAGTAGGCCAGCTGATCCTACAAACAGCAAATATTTGCAAAGCCGAGAACATTGTGATTTATTATCGTCAAAGATTTGGTACGGACGCGTGAATATGTCTTAATATGTCTTTTGTGCCCCGAGGGATTAACCCTTCGCCGCGGCGGGCGATTGACGTTTATAAAGTAAAGCGGGTCTGAAATACCCCATTTTCTAATAGAGTTTGTTTAGAGAAATAGTTTTTTAGGGTCGAAAGGGCCTATTATGCCGGGTGTGTACGCGTCAAGTTGATTCTTGTTATTTATCGGGGCGTGAAATATTTTTTCAAAAGGCTCTCGCTGGATTTAATTTTCACTTTGTCTTTGTTGGATAACATTTCTCAAGGGTTTTAGTTATTTCCTGAAGGGTAGGTCGAGGTGTAAAGATATTGCCTCTAGGCGAAAAGTACAATAGGAATAAAAGTCATATTTATAAGTCACCAACAACAAAAACATAATGACATAGAATTCCAACCAAAGACCTCACATTTACACAATCAAAATGCCAAAGGTTATTTAACCTGGACTGTAAGCTTGACTAAAAATACTCATAGTAGTCTCATAGTAAGTCCGCCTACTTCTCAATCAAACTTTAAATTATTTAGGGTCCCAATCTGAGCATCAAACGTAGATTATTGGCTGGTGAAGATAGGTCCCTATCTGAGCATCGGACGTTTAAAGGTTGATAAAGTGATTTACATACATACATAACCACACGCCTTTTTCCCAGAAGGGGTAGGCAGAGGTGCTACTAGAACACCCACGTTTCGCCTTGTATATTCCGTCCCACGATGTGATAGGGGGCGAGCCTATCGCCATATCGGGCACAAATTCCTGACTCCGGGCTAATAATTAATAGAAAATTCCAATATCACTTTGCCCGACCCGGGATTCGAACCCGAGACCTCAGCTTTGCAATCATACCGTAGTACCACTACGCCACCGAGGCAGTCATAAAGTGATTTGCCATCTGTTTATGGACCCGAACCTAAGCCTAGCAACAACACATATTCACTAACCAATAGACCTAAAATAAATAAACAGAATCACAGCATTAAATCTTTTTCGCAGACAACTAGCACTCCGCCGCGCTATCGGCGCATAAATTCTAATTTCCGAACCATCGCAGGTACAGTGGGCAATAAAATGGCTACATCCCGCACTGAGCGCCGGGCATCATTGTCGTAATAAATAACTTAACGCTCGGTTTAAACTGGAACTGTTAAGCCTATGGACCTCAGTCTGTTTTGGAAGTGCTAGAGCCACGCTGTCAGCCATGACTCAGCGTGAATCGCTTGGCTCATTCGGGGCGGTACCACTGTCTCACCAGAAATTCCGTGAGTGAATTGTCCAATACCCCTCTCCTCTTCCCATCCCTTTTCCTCCCCGCTTCCCTCCCAGGGCCGGCAACACATCCATGATCCAGCGTTGTGGATGTTCATGGGCAGCAGTGATCACTTACCATCAGGTGACCTGTTTGGTCGTTTGCCGGACCAATGCAATAAAAACGGTAACGGACCAAACGCGACTGTAACATGTTCACGTTGGTCGCGGGTTCAAATCCCAAGTCACACCTCCGACTTTTCTGAGTCAAGTGTGTATTAAAAGTCAGTCTCCACGCACTATAATGGTGTAGGAAAATATGGTTAGGAAACCTGCATATCATAGCGATTTGTAAAAAGAAATCTATGGTGTGTAAAGTCTGCCAACCCGTACTAGGCTGCATAGTGGACTATATGACCTAACTCAAGATTGTAGAGGAGGCCCGTGCCTAAGTGGGACGTATATGGGCTGATACAGTACATAACAGAACAGCGCAGTTTTGACCAGCTAATGTATCTACCTGCTAGAGATAGGCATTTCTCTGTCTAAATTGCATTGTTACGATCATGTGCGTAATTGCAACTTTGTCATGGCCAATTTAAAAAGGATGTCGACAAAGCATTTTAATCTGTAGGGTAATTCACGTAATTAAATAAGTTTAGTTGCAGTGCAGTTGCAGTTAAGTTTCGATCAAAACAGACCTTTTTGTATTCTCGTAATTCTCGATACGCTCGCGTCAAGTTCGCGTCACGCGAGCGGTTTAGTGTATTCTACTGCTGCGTGTTTTATGTGCGTGATTTAGATCGCAACTTGATCGGTATTCACGTATAAGCTTCTTGCATACGACTGACGTACAGTTGACGCGCAGCACACGCGCAGTTTACGCATAGCTTAGGTGCAGTTCACGCGCAGGTAAACAATTACAAGAATACCATTTTGCACTAAGACGTAAACTTCATTGCAACTGCACCGCAACTTGATCGGCGCGTCAAAAAATTACGTGATTTAGCCAGCTGAACTCTCTACAAATTCTATAACTTTTTTTATTGAGCATACTTTCCATAACAGTATTTTCACGAAATACTCATTACTTAAAACTACTAATATATTCCATATAATATTGTACACATTTGTGAATAGATCAGTGCTCAGCGGTTTCAATTGAAGTTATACCATACGCTCTAGTAAGCAGGTATGTGGGTTCGAATTCCACGAATATGTCCATCTGACACGGTTTAATATCGCGTTTGAATTTACTCGATTCAACTGATTTGAATAATGCTTATTGTGTATTGACGTGAATATTGCTGCAGTCGCGAAGCTGGCTTGGGTTTTTGGCTCAATCTTCGCACGAGTGATTTGTGATGAGCAATTTAAATAATAAAGCTTAGTTTTTGGGATAAAGTATTAAGTTTAAGGGTATTAAATATAGCGGCCATATTTTTACAGGATATCGAAAACTAATAGCTCCACAATATTTATTCGTTTTTTAGAAGAAACCGTTTCAACCAATCATTATCCAGATAAAATATAAAAAATAATTAATTACCACTTTGAAATAAATACACCCAACAGTCACATATATAGTCCTGACCCCACACTAAGATCAAGTCTTGTGTCGTGAGTATCAAGCACTACGAGAGACTTTTCGGCCGACAAACACCCAGACACGAGCAAATACCTGTCACAAAAATATTTGTCTCGGTGCAGGGGTCGAACTGCAGCCTCTTGTTTCACAGGCGGCGTCTAACCAACTGCGCCACAGAGGCTGTCAAATTTTAAGTTCTGCGTCTAGTATACAACACTTGTACAACCAAGAGAAACCAACCATAGTACACGCATATCATTTCGCGTTCGCCCACACCATTCGCATACTCGTCAACGGACAACAGGCGTATCAGATAGCTCGTACAGCACGAAAACTCATCAGCTCGTGCGAAATTAATGCGAATTCTATCAGCGGAACGGCTAAACGGTATTGCTTAGTTATTAATGCCGACACAAATCGCTCCATTGCCATATTGGGGAGTTAATTCTGCACTATCGGCTTTGGGGTTGCCAGTGGAAAATTATTTGTATATAATATAAATAATAGAACGAAATATGACTTTTAAATAAAAAAAGACAACATTGTCAAATTTTACCCTGGTTATCATTGATTTTAGTGTATACATACATACATAAATTCTCGCCTTTTTCCCAGAAGGGGTAGGCAGAGGTGCAACCAGGAACCCCAAGTTTCGCCTTGTATGTTCCCACAATGTGGTAGGGGGCGAACTTATCGCCAAGGCGAGAAACCACGCCCTGCGTTCTCGAGCCAGCATGCTAAAAATAAAAAGTATTGACAAAACTTCCTTAAAATGATCCTTGGTGAACATCATCAAACATCCTTAGGCTAAAGATGACAAACCCGTCATCTTTAGAGCAAAATTTCAAGTTAACTCTTCACACTAATTGGGGAATATTTTATCCTGGTAACACCAGATCTATCTGTCCTAAGTATAACATCCTAAATTCAAAACTACCTTCCAAAATCAATCATCATCATCGTCAGCCCGTTGCAGTCCACTGCTGGACATATGCCTTTCCCAAGACACGTCACAGAGCCCGGTCTGCTGCTTTATGCATCCAGTCGCAGCCGGCTCTCTTGTGCAAGTCGTCCCGCCATTGGCCAGAGGACGTCCCACGCTACGTTTGCCAAGACGTGGACCAGTCCAGAACACGCTTACTGCAGCGGTTATCTGTTCTTCGACATATGTGGCCAGCCCATTGCCACTTCAACCTACTAACTTTCCAAGATCAATACCTTGCTACACTCCAGAACACGCTTACTGCAGCGGTTATCTGTTCTTCGACATATGTGGCCAGCCCATTGCTACTTCAACCTACTAACTTTCCAAGATCAATTGGTATTGATCTTGGAAAGTATTCTGGAGTGTAGCATGGTTGCTACACTCCAGAACACGCTTACTGCAGCGGTTATCTGTTCTTCGACATATGTGGCCAGCCCATTGCCACTTCAACCTACTAACTTTCCAAGATCAATGCCATGCTACACTCCAGAACACGCTTACTCCAGCGGTTATCTGTTCTTCTACATATGTGGCCAGCCCATTGCCACTTCAGCCTACTAACTTTCCAAGATCAATACCTTGCTACACTCCAGAACACGCTTACTCCAGCGGTTATCTGTTCTTCTACATATGTGGCCAGCCCATTGCCACTTCAGCCTACTAAATTTCCAAGATCAATACCTTGCTACACTCCAGAACACGCTTACTGCAGCGGTTATCTGTTCTTCGACATATGTGGCCAGCCCATTGCTACTTCAACCTACTAACTTTCCAAGATCAATTGGTATTGATCTTGGAAAGTATTCTGGAGTGTAGCATGGTTGCTACACTCCAGAACACGCTTACTGCAGCGGTTATCTGTTCTTCGACATATGTGGCCAGCCCATTGCCACTTCAACCTACTAACTTTCCAAGATCAATGCCATGCTACACTCCAGAACACGCTTACTCCAGCGGTTATCTGTTCTTCTACATATGTGGCCAGCCCATTGCCACTTCAGCCTACTAACTTTCCAAGATCAATACCTTGCTACACTCCAGAACACGCTTACTCCAGCGGTTATCTGTTCTTCTACATATGTGGCCAGCCCATTGCCACTTCAGCCTACTAAATTTCCAAGATCAATACCTTGCTACACTCCAGAACACGCTTACTCTAGCGGTTATCTGTTCTCCGACATTGCCAGCTCATTGCCACTTCAGCCTACTAAATTTCCAAGATCAAAACCTTGCTACACTCCAGAACACGCTTACTCTAGCGGTTATCTGTTCTTCAATATTGCCAGCCCATTGCCACTTCAACCTACTAAATTTTCAAGATCAATACCTTGCTACACTCCAGAACACGCTTACTCCAGCGGTTATCTGTTCTCCGACATTGCCAGCCCATTGCCACTTCAACCTACTAAATTTCCAAGATCAATTGGTATTGATCTTGGAAAGTATTCTGGAGTGTAGCATGGTTGCTACACTCCAGAACACGCTTACTCCAGCGGTTATCTGTTCTTCTACATATGTGGCCAGCACATTGCCACTTCAACCTACTAACTTTTCAAGATCAATATGCTGAAATCTATTTTCAGCAGTCACGTACAGTAAAAGGAAATAACCTCCAGCACACCGCACATTTGCGGCATCCTCCTGGCAACCCCTTACTGTCATCGGCACATCGGTAATTGGATTCCGCCTGGCCATTTATCAGTTACACGAGTAATACGTTAAATATTATATTAACATCCGTTATTTAATTATGTTTGAATATTGATATAGTTAATTATTCAGTGTTTCATAACGTTAATTTAGAGTGATGTGGAATTTTGTTGATAACAAGAGGATTTGGGGTGTAATTGTTTTAGTCATGTATGTTTTTGGGTTGAACTGCGAAAATTGATCTTATAGAAAACATTTAAATCCCGCGGCATTCATCTGGCGTTTCGGAGTCATGTGTGTATAGTTAATCACCACGCAGTATAACGGTAAAGAAAAACATAGTGAGGAAACCTGCATACCACAGCATTTTGTAAGCATTTCTATGATGTGTAAAGTCCACCAACCCGCACAAGGTCAGCGTGGCGGACTATAGCCAAACACCTCTCAACCGCACTCTCGATTGTAGCGGAGGCTTGAGCCCTGCAGTGGGTCTTACATGTGTAGATAGAGTACAGTACATAAAAAAGTCGAAATTCATTAATTTCGAAACTCATCATTTATGTAACATGCCCATAAGTGTTTGTCTCGGGTGTATTTAAACTTCGACTCACAAACATGACACCGAAAATACCCATGACATTGATATCCATATTGATACCCAAAACCCAAGACTTAATTGATCTTTTAAGATATGAATTTTTTTGTTATTTTTTAATTAACATTTTATATTTATAAAATATTTATTTTAATCTAACCTAAATGCATTTCTAAAATTTTAAATATAATCTGTGTTTGTAAAATTGCTCACGATGGAAGATGCTGACGGCTGTGTCACAGTTTCTACTAGTACAGTCGTCAATGTAGACTTTTTCTAAAATATAACTGAGTTGTAATAATTTTGTAATGTGATATATAGATTAAGAGAATTTGTAATAATCAATTGGAATAAATAAAATTTATTATTATTATTATCTTAATCTTAACTGTTGGGCGTATTTACATATTTGTTTATGTATTTCATTCCCAGAGTCCATTTTGGTAAGTGAAGTGTATTCCAGTGTTTCAGACACATGCAGTGGATTCATCCATCCAATACAGAGGACTTGCATCTTAGTGTGGGGTTGGGATTATATGACAGTTGAGTCTATTTATACATACATACACACATAAAGATCACGCCTTTTTGGCAGAAGGGGTAGGCAGAGGTGCAACCAGGACACCCACGTTTCGCCTTGTGTGTTCCGTCTCACTATGTGGTACGGGCGAGCCTATCGCCATATCGGGCATGGCCTGACTCCGGGCTGATAATGAATAGAAAAATCTAATATCACTTCACCCGACCCGGGACTCAAACCCGAGCCCTTAGCTATGTAATACAACTACGCCACCCAGCCAGTCTATTCATAAGAGTACTCATCAAACCCCACACAGGTCACAACAGCCCGTCTCATTACACAGCGCGATTAATTGCGTCGGCAACTTGGAAACGCTCGATCCGCGCGATCAACTCGAAAGTTGTGCTAACTCGCAAATGTCGTTTGTGCGGTGAGCAAGCACTTCGCGGTAGTTCGGCTGGATTTATTGCTTTTCGATCGCTGTGCAAGTTCGAGAGGCGATATTTTATGTGCGTATTTCGCTTTGACGAAGTCGCCGATCGCTTTGCAAGTTGGGTACAAATTTTACGTAGTATGTCACCGGGTTTTGGTATAATGGACATTGAATAGCAGTGATATTACTATTCAGCGTAAGTTATAGGATTTTACTGAAGTATTATTGAACTGTAAGGGCGTTTAATCGCCAAATGCGTGTCATTTGAGCCGCGGGTCTGATTGAGAGTGGTTGGGGCGTGGATGCAGTAATGATATTTAAATAAAGCAAATATATTACGCTTTATATTAGAAAGCGGTGCTTGCTAATGATTATGGATAAGCATTTGTAATGAACTGGTTCAAAATAATACTGTTTATAATAATTGTAACGGGTGACTATTTAGCATGACGATGTTGCTGGCAGTTATATTAAGAAGAATAGAATAAGGATTTGAATACAGAACGGAGTTGTCAATGGCTGATAGGAAGGACGGCCGAGTCGGAAGATGTATTACGCTGTGACTATTCAAGAGTAAACGTTGTAGGCATTAAAATATGCCAGTTGTGTGTAGTGAGCCCTTGTAAGAATGTACACGATGTTGGCAAATAATAGACGAATTAGATTACACAATCGTCGTATTATTTTGAGTATTAATATAATTATTATAAATCCAGAAAAAATCTAGTGGTAAATTGTTTTCTTGACAATGCACATAAACATGTACATTGCCTTTTAGGTTTAATCCATGTACTATATGAGATTTCTACCAGACCGTATAATTGTGACGATCAAATAAAAATGCGAGAAAATATCTCACACAAACATCGAAATCTTACATTAAAATACGTCATAAAATTTAAATATCCGCGAAAAACGAGATCTTCCCACATCAGCCCAGTCAGCGACATTCGATCCGCAATCCTTACAATCAAATTTCAATCCTCCACCTTCCGCATAAAGCATACATTTCAGCCACAACAAGAATACCCTCACCAAAACGATAAATCCCAACTAATATCTGGAACTATTCAAAATCACTTCCCACCTATAAAATGGCGGCTATATATCTCCGACACGAATTACCGTGGATTTATTATGAGCTGTAACCGTGCGGTCGCACTGACAGCGCTGTGCGAGTGACGCGGATTATGGTGGCGGTCAGCGGGATTATGCTAGTGTAAATGTGACATGCGTTTTTGTAATAGGAAATTCACGCCCGTGTTTTTAATGGATGTGTTATTGAAATTATTATTACAAATATACAATCAGTCACATCTCACTTCAAATTTTAAAAGGTGCTACTAGTCCCACCCATAGACTGTAAAGCTCTATTCACCCCAAAATATGATATGAGGCGACCAATGCCCGTTTTTACCACAAATACTAGCCACGAGCAACTTCTATCAGTTATTTTAGACCAAAAAACACAAAATGGATTGCTCTTGCTATGAACAGAACTATGCTATTATTTTCAATAGCTTCTACTCGTATATGCTGCCATTAAATAATTTCGGCTCACTTTGATATCACTCCTGCCTACCATCGCTAATACAATCATCAATAAACATAAATTACGCACATACATAAACTCACGCCTTTTTCCCAGATGGGGTAGGCAGAGGTGCTACCAGGACACCCACATTTCACCTCGTATGTTCCGTCCCTCGATGTAACAGGGGGCGAGCCTATCGCCCTATCCGGTACAATTCTGACTCCGTGCTGATAATGAACAGAAAAATCAGCGTTGCAATCATACCGTAGTACAACTGCGCTACTGTGGCAGACATAAATTTAATATTTATCCTCTCTCGCAGTAGCACCGCCGCCCTTCACCTTAAAACCTAAGGTTCCGCATGTCTTGAATGGCCGTTATCCGTCATAGTGACAGTGAAAAAGCCGAGACCGGACCGGACCGGACCGGGAACTATACCGGAGCGTGCGTGCGTGCCGGCAAATTGCCTACGCGACGGAAAACCGTTTCACACATGGAAAAAATTTTGATAATTGGGAATAGCGTGAGATTTAGTGCGGATGACCTAGAATTCTAGGTAATTTTATGACGTAAGTGTGGTGTGAGTAGGCTGACGTCGTTTCGAATATACTACAGTAAAGGTTGCTTCAAAAAAGGATTGATACGGTTCTAATACGGTCGGCAACGCGAGAGGGACACCTCAAAGATTGGAGGGAGATTAATCGTGTGTTTAAAATAGTCACTTTGCTGTGCCAGTATACAGAGTATATCAAGACTGTTATCAAAAACGGAGCCAGGTGGTAGTTTTAGTGACTTTAGGCTCAATGCAACTAACATTTTTGCAAAAAAAGCGTCGACTGTATTTGGTATTTTTTTTTATCATCGTATTTGGATTGTAAATATATACATTATCCTAAAAAAAAGAATGTACTTATACCATTTTATTTTTAAAGACACTGTAGTACGCAAGGCTGTAAATTATAATTTTAGCAAAACTATGGATTTACCATCCAAACACAATGATATTTGAAACACTACAAAAAAAAATCGTCACGTTTTTTTGCTAAAATTTTAGTTGCATCGTGTCTGTTGTCACTAAAACTACCTCCTGGCTTCGTTTTCGGTAACAGTCTTGATATACCCTGTATATGCGTAAACCTTACTACTTCACAAAGTATAAAACAAAGTCACTCCCTGCTGTCTGTCTGTCCCTATGTATGCTTAGATCGTTAAAACTAAGCAACGAATTTTGATGCGGCTTTTTTATATATAGAGTGATTCAAAAGAAAGGTTTATATGTATAATACATATACAGGTCCCAGTTTGGACAAAAAATAACATGTCTGTGGAACACAGGCGAAGCTGGGACGAGCCGCTAGTTTACAATAAAGTACATTGTTCAAGATTTAACTCGCATCATTTTAGCGTCTCGCTGTTCCCGGAAGCGGTCCCAAATTGGCACCTTTGTGACAGTCTGCTTATCTGACGTTACGGCTTAGTTTGCATAATTGTATCTGATCTCGCCCTGATGCGGGTTCGATTTGTGTTACGGACATTTTGAGACTGAGGATTAACAAGATTTCTCCTTAAATAGACTACAAAAAAATATTTTTCATAAAAGTCATTTTTGCCAAATATTAAAATTATTAATTTTAGTGACAAGACTTTTTTCAAGTAATATTAAGCCAAGCTGATGTACCGTATTTTCACCATTAATATATAAGCGTAAACAAACTAAGTGAAAATACTATTATTGGTGATGTTTATTTTTCCTTATGTTTGCAAAAATATCGATAAAATAACAACAAAACGACCTCAATCATACATTAAGACTGGTAATATTTATCAGAAATATAAAACGTGCACTTGAATGCCACGCAGACCCAGAACAAATATCAGCTGCATTCACAAAATAGTACCATAGCTCACATAACCCTACATTTATTTCGTCAAACATATAAATAAAATAAATACACCCAACAGTCACATACATAGTCCTGACCCCACACTAAGATCGAGTCTTGTGTCGTGGGTATCAGACACTACGAGATTTTTCGGTCTCCCAAACACCCAGACCCGAGACAAACATTTGTGAGCCTCACAAACATGTGTCTCGGTATTTTTTTGTATTGTATCAGCCCATATACGACCCACTGCAGGGCACGGGCCTCTTCTACAATCGAGAGTACGATTGAGAGTGGTTAGGCCATATAGTCCACCACGCTGGCCTAGTGCGGGTTGGCGGACTTACACACCGTAGAATTTTGTGTCTCGGTACGGGGATCGAACCCGCGGCCTCTTGTTTCACAGCCGGCATCTAACCAACTGCGCCACGGAGGCTGTCATATCAATAAAAACAGTAAGAGATCCACCTGACAGCTTCAAAACGATGCACCGACATTTGTGTGTACATGCTTACCGCCAATATGTTAGCTCGGAAGACAATATCCACCCGAGATACACGGAGTGACACAGAAACGGATGCAGAGGTTGATCGGGGGCTATGGGCCCCGCTTTTTGAATTATCTAAAAATATAACTAGGTGTTTATCGTGTGATAATAAACTTAATGCCTATCTTCCTACTAAGGTTATGAAATCAGCTGTAATATGCCATCCCGTTTCCCATAAACCTTTTATAATCTAACCTATATATTTTTGTATACGATTCAGTTTCTTTACCTTTCCATAGAAATAAAACCCAGCCAACAAGGTCACTATATTTTATCTAACCACAAAAACCAGCATAACTATTGCCATACTCTTCACACAACAGGGCATCTCAATAGTCTGTCCGTCTCACTCTAATTGAGTAATCGAGCTATACCTCTTGTACATGAACTTATAGACGAATGTTCCCGAGATGCGTTGTATCGGTTAATTGGCGAACAACGGCCCTTGTAATTTGTTACCCAATTAATACATGATGACAGACCGACGGATTTTACGCGTGCTGTTTGATTCGTTTAAATTAATATGATTGGGTGGCGTAAATTATGTGAATTGGCAGTTTTAAGTATAAATGGTAGACTGAAAATGCTTGTATAAGTCGTGTTGCGTAAAGAAGGAATTGTGTTTGCGAGCATAATTGTATCCAATGAATAACTTTCTGTTCGCTGTAGATTATATCTAGACAGCATTGCGAGTTTTTAAACTTAAGAAGTCACACTGCGTGGATTGCTTGGGAGGCATACTTGGAACCCCGCCATTCACAGCCCTTCCATGCTGCTAATGAAGAAAAGATAATACATACATATATAAAATCACGCCTTTTTCCCAGAAGGGGTAAGCAAAAGTTCTCCTAGTAGCAACTAGGACACCCACGTTTCTCTTTATGTGTTCCGCCCCACGATGTGATATGGAGCGAGCCTATCGCGACATCTGGCACAGATTCCTGGCTCCGGGCTGAAAATTCCAATATCAATTTGTCCGACACAGGATTCGAACCCGAGACCTCTGTGTTGTAACCGTACCGTAGTATAACTACGTCAAAGATATATATATCTTTTCACATTAGGCTGCTGGCATAGAGACCCAAGTCACTAAGATCCTAAGCGTCACAAAATAGTAACATAGTTAAATTTAAGTGAAGAATTTCAGCTACATTAAATCGTTAGGTACTAAGCCTTTGTTCCGAGAATATCTACTAATTCACCCTTAATCCTAGCTATTGTTTCACATTCAACTTGATGGATAGAAATTTGTCTACAAAACATCAGTATTAATACTGGATTATTTAGATATTAATTAGTTTAGACCTAAAGATACAGTCTGGATTTGGTTTTTGAAAGAGATGTATCGTGTAGAAAATAAAAGTGAAATGTTTCTATGGTTGAACAGGTTGAAAATGGTATGAAGATTAAATAAATGTTCCCGAATTATAAATGAGAAAGTAGTTAGTAAATATAAGTGAATTACAAAAGATCATATGCAATTCCATCTAGGCGTCAGAATTTTTGGTTTTCCAAATACGTGTAATATTTTAATCTGGTCTTTTTTATTCTTGCAAATTAAAAAGTAATGTTAATACTTATAATTACATATATGCTTATTTTGTGCATCCAATTAACCCAAAAATATATAATGGCGATTCTTAAACTATGTAAAAAAACAGTCACCAATCCTTATGAAAAAATCTCATTAAAACTTAGTTATTGTAACTTTACAAATTCTTCATATACTTATTCATTTTGGGTCCTTTTTACAACTTCTGAATCCGTCCCTGTGCTCAGATATACTAAATCTAATTCAGAGAAGCAGATTTAAGAGATGCATCTGCTTTAAATCCACCTGCGGTTTATTTATTATCTACCCTCGCATATTTTCAGACGTAATGTGTTTTTAAAGACATTATCTTGGTTTCGTTTTGATAAATAGCGTAATGAACAAAAAAGTTCTTAGCTGGTGATGTTTATTTCCGCCCGGATAGCGACCGCCGTGTAAGGTGGTAGAAAACCAAAAGTGTATAGGGTTTCGGGTTCAGACTGTGTTTTGAATTTTTGATCTGCCCTTTCTGTACGCAAGATTAAGGATATAAATGTATTTTATGGTTTGGAATATAAACGATCGTTGATAATTACAAAAAAATGCAAACTCACGCCTTTTTTCCAGATGGGGTAGGCAGAGGTGCTACCAGGACACGTTTCGCCTAGTGTGTTCCGTCCCAAGATACGATAGGGGATGAGCCTATCGCCATATTGGCCACAAATTTCTAACTCCAGGCCAATAATTAATAGAAAAATCCAATATCGATTGCACGGCATCTACGGGTTAGAGTGAAATATAAAGCAAAATGATTCTATTTCATGACATCACTCATAATGTTTAAGCGACCTAAAACGGGACTGGATCTCCGAAATTTCAATGCAGTAAAAATATAGTTACATAGTTACAAAAAAATACTAAATTCCAGAGTGCGGGTTTTTTAGAAGTAAGAGCATAGAGATGGCTCTTTAAAGAGTGGCCTTGCATCACTAAACATAAATTACTGCAGCTACATGCTAAGCAAATCTAACATCAAAAAAACTTGCAAAGCAAACGACAAACACTACACAGAAAAAAGTAAAAAACAAAGGCACCACTCATGTCCCGTCCGCATAAATTATGTGCAGGCGTGTTTCGCAGATGTTTCGGATTTTCGTGAGGTCAGCGCCCCCCTCGTGCCCTGGCTACGTGCCTGTGTAATTAAAACAGCTCTAGTTTCGGCACTGGCCTCGTTCACTTAATGAATGCACTGATAGACCCTCATGCTTTAGGGACCATCCTAGGCTTATGCACCAAGATTTCACTAATTTTGTCAATGGTTTTTCTTGACTAATAATAGAAATGTGTTGATGTTTAAGTATGTAGGTTTTGCCTTGGCGGCAATAGATTTAAGAAGTACTAGAGCCTTATGTAGAGCGTTTCAAGTACACTATCAAAGAATCGACTCGATAAAGTTCGTTTTTAAACTGGTGGTGGAATTTGGTATACCACAATAGCGACCACCGTACCCAAAAGTGGAAAACCTATTGCTTCACAGAATTACGTCATTTTCCTGGTTCCTCCTGTGTACATCCCGCTTTGTATATATACCATTTTAACTATAAATGGTTAAAAAAAAAGAAAAAATGAAGAAAGAAAACAAAAGAAGACTATTGGTGTTGCTGAGGGAGTTCCCTCCGCCGTTTCTCCTTCACTACAACACATTCCGAAGCGGTGGTAGCAGTAACAAACGATTCAAAAGATCTTGCGAAAGACTATTTCAATAAAGAATCATTTAATTTTGATTTGATTTGATTTTTTATAGGCTGGCATAATTAACAACCATTGAGAGGTAACGAACGGTCACTCTCACATAATTCCATAGTTCCATCAGGCTCATTAAACTAATATGTTCCACCACTGTGAAATAAAACGCAAAAACTACATAAAAAATAAAACCAGAACTCATAACAGCGGAATGACGGCGTCGAGCTAATTTTTCAGGCCACGTATTCCCAACCGCAAATTGATACCGGCAAAAGTTTCAAAAACCACCTGAAGCGGCACCACTTAGATTTATGACGAAATATCGCCCCCACTAATACGTCGTAACGGCTGTACCTGGCTAGAAAACGCAATTTTAAAATGCACCTGCTTTCGACCCTATATCTTGCGGAATAGAGATTATTTTTGCATGCATAGTTTTTTCTTTAAATTTGCCATATGAAATTTGTTAACATTTCCACACCTTGCAATTGTTGTTTTGATTTATCTAAGACGGTATAACACTCGCCTGTGATTGATAAGGCAAAAGTGCAGTTTTCCGGACGATTTAAAGTTATTCTCGTGGATTTATTTCGTCTTACAATAGGGGCAGGAAAGGGGAAGATTTTAAAGTCTTCTATAAGGATTTTGATGTGGCTCAAAGTTTGCAACCATTGTCAAATAAATGAAGATGGAAAACTCAATTACATCCCTAGATTCGGAACCAAATTTAACTAGGTGGAATCACGGAATCTGACAAGTAAACTGTGACTCTTTTACTAATTTACCTAGATATCATACTGCTCTCTCAAAATCACTTAAAAAGCCTGCCCTCGCGACCGAACCTAGGACATAATTCATACTCTGAGTCCGCTTTAATTAAAGAAAGGTTAGCCTCCAAGACGCCATTTGGAAATTTAAATTACTTTGTGTTAAAACAGTACTGAGTTCCATCTCCAGGTTTCGCAGCACAGTTAGATTGAAGCATAATGGTGTCGGCTCTTAAACAGCTTCGATAAGCATAATCTGCAATTCTAAATTGAAGTTTAGCGTCGCGTTTGAGCGTTGAGCTCGTCAACTTTGCCTCATGAGACTAATTTTGTAAACTATAGTTGTATGCACGCTTCCAAATTTGAATTAGTATTACACTAACTTAATTGGAAAATAGTTCTAAATGGCCCTTGTTATTAGCTTTACATTACGTTATAAATAAAATATAATTTTTTTGGTGATAGTAAACGCGCAATGTAAAACATAATCATTTGGCGGCAGCGCACGTGTTGCTAACGGTAAGCGACGACTGTTTTAGCGATGTGTTTGGCAGTGTTGCAATGATTATTGAAGTGATGATAGAAGCAATTCGTTTTAATAAATAATGATTTAACGTAAATAACGTTTTACTCTGTCCGATATATTATGTAAGTAGATTAAACATTATAAAGTAGTTCATAAAACTTGTTACGTCTTATACGTAGTCAGTTTTTAAACTTATTTTAGTTATCTAATGTTTTGTCTTCTTCGTTCAAACTGGATTCAAAAGTCGTTCGAAAGGGACAAAACATTCGATAACTAAAATAGGTTTTAAAACTGACTATGAATAAAACGTGCTGTGTCAAAAACAAAAATATCAATATTTATTCAAACCGTCATTCAACAAATATTCTACCTGCAGAACTCAAAAATATACCATTACAGAACCGTCAAATACTCTCAAAAACGTTCTCAAACGCAACTTTATTAATTCCGTCGAAGTTTGCACCGGTTCATAGTGAGTCCAACTGCGGCTTGCTCGAGAACATTAACCAAGGAACAAGACCATGCGGAAACCGACTTCGCAACTAGTTTCGGCAACTCCGGCGCTAGTGTGCACAAGTTCCGCAAATCGCAACTAGTCGGCGCCACCAGCGCGTGCGTATTGTCACCCGTCCGTCCGTTTTTGGCAGTTAAAACGAAGTTTGACCGAGCGCATAGCTAGTTTGCATGATCCGGTGCTAATCCGCCATATCTGAGTTTTACACTCGCTGAGTTTCAGAGACAATGCTTTTAGTGACGTCATAATTCATAGGTTTACTAATGTCTGTTAGGAATTCCAGCTTTGCAAGGATACCATTCTTTTATTTACCCTGACGACTTGAATTTCGAATTGCTAATCATTTTTGATGGCGTAGGTATATAAAAAGCATCAGTGACTAAGCATCCGTAAAACTCGATTCCTATCAGCTTTCCTTTTATGTGTGGATCAAACATATTTTGTTTATGTCATATAATCGTATTTGTCTTCGGTCTAAGTATGTAAGATGTACCTAATTCAAAGTCCTACACAATATTGTATGTATTGTCAAGTGAAACTATCATTGTTTTTAAAAGTGCAAGGAGAAACAGCCCAAGAAACTGCTTCAGCAACACCATCTTCCATTTACAGTTTAATTACAAACCAAACGCTCATAATTCACAATAAAAAATATATACACGTCAGCCGTCGGAGCAACTTTTCTCATTAATAGAAACTTGTGACGGGACTCCGTTAATTGCACGGATACAACTCTTAGCAAAGCCAATCAAACAGCCTGTACTGAGAATGTTGAATAAATTAGATTTTCAAACGGGTAATATTGACGTGAATTGATGGCCGCTGCAAGTTTATCTGTACCTGCCTGTCACGCTGACAGATTGCTCGCTTTGTAATTGGATGCCTTTTTTGTAATTTGCACCTGGTTCAGTAGTGTGATCCAAATACAGTAGTAATTCGGTCGATGCAACTATAAAATATAAAATAAACAATTTATTACTTCAAATTAGTTACAAAGGACAAAATAATTAGGAATGGTCTGTAGTGCCATAGGAAATGACTCATCTTATACAGGTCGGCAACTTAGTGCCGAAAAGTGCTGATTTTCAGATTTTTGATTTTTGTTGGGATTGCACGATTTTTAGTAATTTAGTCAGAATTGTTGTTAAGAAAAGGTTAAACAGGTCTTAGAACAAGCACGTCTTGCTTTAGTGGAGATTTCTCAAGTTACCGTGAACAATTATAATCAATTAAAAAATAAAAAGCATTGAAAATAGATCATAATTTATGAAATTACTTTACTTTTATCAAAATCTGAAATAATATTACATTTAAAAAAAACTAATAAAACACCAGCTAAAACTTTTGTTTCCATGTTTGACAAAATTCTGAATGACTTTCATCGTCCAAAAATGAAATCAAAAACACAATGGGACAGTAAAAACATAGTACACGCGCGGGGAGGCTTACACAGTGAGAAATATCCAATTTGGACGCGTTTGCCCGCTAAATTGACGCCATTTTTCATTTACACCGCCGCCATATTGCACAGTGGCGCCGTAGCGGAAACAATTTACACTATTCGAATACAAATAACGCTATGATAATACTGGCCGCAATAGATAATGTATGACCGAGCTTGTATATTTGTGTTATGATTTTATTATTTGGAAAAGAGATTACTGTTTGTATGTAAGCAATGTATCTCGGGAGTACAAATCGTATTTTGTTGTGATTTTCATTATTTGTTAGAATAACCTTATAGGAAGGTTCTTTGAATAAAATTTTCTCATATATTATATCTTATTTCTAACCAGCCAATTGCTTTTTCATCCAGTGGGGTTTGAATAGCCACGTTTGTCTAGCTCTAAGTTGGATATATATTACTTTATTGTTATTATTAGTAAGAGGTGCCAAAAATAAACAATATTGTAAACTGGTTTTGAAAAGAGCAACACTAGAGTTTCTTGCCCGTTCTTCTCTAGTGAAAACCGCTGTCCGAAACGGGTCGTAGAAAAAATGACTAAATCTAAATAATGTTGAACATTTTAATGGATTCAATAAACTATTTTCATTTTCAAACTCCAATATTTGAAATAAATAACCGAATTCTACATGTTAATGTCAGCAATTACCCCACAAATTCCTTTAAACACCAAGTACCGTTCACAACGGACAAAACAGCGTCTTTCAAAGGAAAACTAATCAAATGGCCAGCAATAAGTTTTCAATGCAATTTGAATAGTAATTCAGGCGGCGATACACGAATGGAGTATTGATAGAGCCCGGGTAATGACGGATGAAATAGTACTGGGCGCGCCGTACGTGATCTGACTGCAGGGCCGAGTTTGTGCGAACCGTTCGCGAACGCCTCTAATAAACTATTTACGGTGTTTTGTTGTTTAGATGATGGGAAATATGAATGTAGTTTGATTGGGCTGCGGGGTATTTATGGGCAAATGTAGTATAGTATTTGCGGGAATAATTTAAGGATTATAAGGATTAGATTATAGCAGAAAAATGGTCGTAAAAAAGCATGTGTTTCGAGTTTTAGGTTCAGTTTTTAGATATACTGTTTCGTGTAGACCGCCTTATACTTGTATGTGTAAACAGGGCAAGCTAACCATATCGCAAAATATTATGAGACTCAAAAATACTTCATAATAATAATCATGATACAAAGTTTCGAAGTTATAAATATATGATCTATAACTTCGAAACTATATCCTCATTTCGTCTTTTTTACTTCATATTTATTCTAGTGCCGTTCAAAAAAAATACACATAAAGATTCAGCGAATGTTCTGCTTCAAACTCCTAAGCCGCACTTCACGGACAAAGCCACATCGAAGACGTCAAATCTTATTTAGCCACATTAATTTTAATTAAAAGTGGGTTTATTAAAGACGTCTCCGTGCGTCTTTGTAGCGATTACGAAACCGAAATGAGAACACCGCAATCCCCTCAAAATTGAAACGGCATGAGGGCGTCTGGAACGAATCAAGGTTATGCGCGGATTTGGACTTTATTGTGGGTTTGCCTTTTTGTAAAAGCCAATTGTTTTTCAGACAATTCAGGCTGCTCAAAATAAACTTTTAGACAATTTTGAGTATTTTTTAAAAGCTGCGTTTTTGGTGATTCAGTAACAGTATTTTCGGATGTTTGTAGCATAGAAGTCTGATATTGTCCGTATAAATTATGCTAAGCTATATCCTTGCCGAAAATACATCTACACAAAGAATTATATCGATTCGTTGGCTCATTGATATGTGAAAGAAGTAAGTACGGTTGTACTGTCACATTTTCTCATCAGAAGTTCACTGCTGTAATACGTCTTGTTAATGGATTTAAAAAAATATATTTAGATTTTCTTGGGAGCGGTGTACTGTACTGTACTGTATCAGCCCATAAACGACCCATAATAGCGGGAGCGGTGTATATCGCGTGAATTCTTATAAAGTGTATACGATAATTTTCACCAAACGATCATTACAAAACGTAATTTATCATACATCAAACATTTTCACTCCTACTTCCAACAAAACCAAAATCAATCCACCACAGAAACTAATAACCGCAATCCATACTCTAAAATCACCTAAAAACGAAGAGCTAAGTAAAATTTCCCTACGAAATCTCGCCAGCATTAGATGTAAGCGTTTTCCGATAAGCGTTAATGGTCGCCGCGCACCTAACTGCAATGGGCGAAATCTCAGATAATGCCACTGTCCATTACTGGATACGCTACCCCCACTCCTCTATTTTGGGGTGATTTAACCCCCAAGCATAGGGAAATGCTGCTTTAATTGATATCTCAAAATATCCTAAGGAAAACTATGGAGATCTTAACAGGTTTCTGTGGTGTGTGAAGTCCACCAACCTGCTCTTGGCTAGAGTGGTAGGTGTATGCCCTTTCAATCAAATGGTTGTATATACAAATCCCGTACTCAGCAGTGGCCTTTATAGGTTGATAAACTCAAGCCTTTTTCCCAGAAGGGGTAGGCAGAGGTGCTACAAGGACACCCACGTCTCGCCGTGTGTATTCCGTCTCGTGATGGCCGGATCTATTGCCATATCAGGCATCAATTTCTGACTCCGGGCCGATAATGAATAGAAAAATCCAATATCACTTTGCCCGACCCAGGATTCGAACCTGAGACCTCAGCTTTGTAATCGTACCGTACAGCTGAGCCACCGAGGCAGTCGACAATACAATGTCTCGATATACTAGCAAGTAGTTTAAAAAATAAAGGAGGATATGTTTGGACCATTTATTTGGCTTTTTGTTACTTAACCCCATGTGATAATGGAAATAAATAAATAAAATACAATTAAATAGGCTGGCGTAGGTACTTGCATCGAATGGCAATATGTAACTATATTTTACCTATCTGCGCTTGCATAAAAAAAATATTAATTGTTCAATTTGGTAGATTCAATGTCGTCCATATCACTTGGGATTTCTAAATGAATGATACTGCGCCCAATTGTGGGGTGTTATTTGACAGTCCTATTATTTTTTCAGGTTTTTATTTCTATTAATTTTCTTTACATTTTAGGTGACGCGTCACAACCGAACTTATCTGTGGAAAAAAATAACTATAAATATATTATAAGCTATCAGAAGTGGTTTTACTTAGAACAAAAACACGTGGAGATTAGTTTAAACTGAATTTTACATTACAAAAACATAATTTGTCAAGACATCCGCTTTGCACAAAGTCACGATGAATAATGAAACAAAAAGCATTCCAAAATCTTGTGCGGGTGCCAACGAGGTAACATCTATTGAGTTCGCATCAAACAATATAATGTTTATTAACAAAAAATATTTAACTTAGTAAAGCGTTTATACGATTTTGCGTATACTCTGTAGACGCGTCGTATTTATAAATACAAATGATAAAAACCTTAAATAAATTATAAATTGAAATAATTGTTGAATCCGTGCCTGTAAAGTCGATAAATTTAATGAAGAACCTTCAGTAAGAGACCTTACACAACTAAACTCTTGATTGGTCGAGACAAGAATCGCGAGGCCCTTAGACGTTCGACATTTTACAAGCCTTCACAAGTATTATTCCCCGTCGGGGGTAGGCAGAGGCTATGCTAATATATAAACTTGACTGTTGTTCTCATTATTACGTGATAGGAAGTGACTTCATAATGCGCTGCTCGTATTTCGTGTAGAATTCAGAGAGCATTATAATTGGTAATGTCTTAGACGAGATACGCAGAAGTAAGCGTATTATAAATATTAATGTAGTGATTATTTTGTCATATAATGTCATATGTATGTATGCATGTATGTATATAACTTACGTGTATTTATGTTTTTTTACTACTTGTATTTACTATACTTCTTCTTGTCTTCTATTCTTTACACTTTAGGCTGCCCTCTGTTTATGCTTTCCAATATCCATCCCATGGTTGTCTGTAAGACATTGACTTTGAGCGATAAGACCGCCAATAATTGTACTTTTTTTTAATGAATTCTGACTATTTGTTTCATTTTTTTTATGTGCAATAAAGTGTATAAATAATAATAAAAAAAAATGAGATGGTTACTCCCATTACCTTTGCGATGCATCCGTTTTCACATAATTTTTATTAATTAATGTGTTTATTATGAATGAATGAAGGTGATTCATGCCAATTTCGTGTTTCGTTCAAGTATTTAAGGCGCCTGATTCCGAAAAATAAAATATTGCTATAAAAACTCGCTAGGGTTTTTCTAATAAGATTTACGAAACAAATTCAATTTCAGAGTATTTATTTTCCAATCCAATTAATAAGCGGCCTGGCAAGAGCCACTAAGGTTACATTTTCAGATTTTTTATGATTCAAATAAATTTTAAACAATATTTCCCTGTCCTTTTTTTGTGAATACCTCCGTCTGTAAATACTTTTTTGTGAACAACGGATTATTTCTTAGATACGTCTTTTACAAAAGTTACTCCGTTTGCACAGAATCATATGCGGTAGATGAAAACGCAAGCATATTCTTTACTATTTTTCTATTCTTCATTCTATGAAATCCTTTGAATATTACATCCAGATTTTGTGGCTTTTAATTACAAGCCGAAGGTAGGGTGAAATGGCGCAATTTGGAGGAGGCCTATGTCCAGCAGTGGACAATAAAAGGCTGATGATGATTACGATGACGAATTACAAGCTAAAGTGGTAACTCTCCTTTATGGTTACGGCTAGTTTCTAAGAATGGATGTATGTATGTTTGTTAGTTTTATAAGCACAAACTATTGTAATATCTAATAAGTCGGAATAACATATTATAGGCCATAATTTACCTAGCAAAAAGCTGGGCAAGACCAGGCCATATAAGAACAAAATGTTTAACACCTCGACGCCAGCTCGGGCATACAATAAATATAACAGTAAAATTACAATTCCATTGACAATGTAAATGTACACGTTACTGTCGGTTTGTTTCAGCAGAAGCACCCTCATGTGATCTTCGAGGCGAGGACCAAGGCCAACAAGGGCTGCGCCAACAAGCTCGAGTTCAGACCCAAGAACCGGCGCACCAAGCACCTCAACTTCGTCGAAGAGCTCAGCGATGACCCTAACTTGTAAGTACCTTACTTGTTTTCTATGTACTGGTGAAGGTTGCAGGAAGACGCTGGATGCTGGCTACTTCCAACAGGTTGATTTGTATTGTGGAGATCCATGGAGGAGGCCTGTGGTCATCACTGGACTTTCTGTGGCTGACGAGAGAGAGAGTGAGATGAATTTTAATGATTTTGATTTTTTTTCGTTAAACATCATGATAAATAATATGATGTCACACATATAATGAGCCCACATATCGTCCAATGCTACGCACTGGTGTTTTCATAAAAGAGGATTCTGTATTTAGAACCTAGACGACTAAGCAGTTTATTAGGGCAAAATAGTGCGGACTTGTTAACATAAACATGATGTCCTTCACGAAAATTCAAGGGTGCGTGCCTTGGAGGCAAATCTCTAGGTATTTTTAACAGTCCTGTCGACTCCGCAGCAAAGCAGTAGACTAATTAAGCACTAACACATCATATCTAATACATATCGCCGCCAAATACTCTGTGGTTAAATCAAGAGTACCCACCACTCGGTAGCTATCAATGAGGGCACGTGGCGGTCCTCTATCGTTTTGTGAGCAGGCGCTTTATAATATATATTTTCTACAACGATTTAGAAAGCTTCTATAAGACTTATGAAAAGTCAAATAAATAATGAATACATACATACATATGTACATAAACACACGCCTTGTTCCCAGAAGGGGTAGGTAAAGGTGCAAACTAGACACCCTCGTTTCGCCTTGTATTTTCCGTCCCATGGTGTGATAGGGGGCGAGCCTATCGCCATATCGGGCACAAATTCCTGACCATTCCAAATGCCCGACCCGGGATTCGAACACGAGACCTCAGTTATGCAACCATACCTTAATACAACTACGCCACCGAGGCAGTCATGAATAATGAATAAAAATTGTGAAAGTAGCATTGTATAATGAGATTTAAAGAAAATGGTTGTACCATTAATGAAACTGGTTCTAACAAGTACAGTCTGATATTAATTTAGATGTGTGCTTCTGATATTACATATCACGTAACAATTAATAAACTCTACAAGCCAAAGTACCGAAGCGAGAACATTGAAAAACTTGCCTTAAAATAATATCACTAAGAGTGGAAGTTAATCAACTCATCACAATTAGAGTGGGCGGTAGTTCAGACTCTGACAACTATGTAAATTGAATTTTATTTGAGAACACGGTTAAATTGAATAAGAATATAACTGTTTAATTATTTGAGTTAACGCTTGGACTGGTCCAATTTCCTCAGGGAAAGAAGTTTATTTACAGAAGCCATTTTACATCTATTTTTGGAATAATCATCTAAATTTAGAGAATTTATATTTGTTTGTTGCTCAAATACAACATTAAGTTATAATAACAGCTTTCCCCTTCAAGTTCCAACAGAATATATACGAGTACATTGGGTAAGCAGAGGTGCAACCAGGACACTCACAATTTGCCTTGTGTGTTTCGTTCCACAATGTGATAGGGGGTGAGCCTATCGCCATCTCAGACGCAAATTCCTGACTCCGGGCTGATAAAAATCCATTAACACGTTGCCCGACCAGGGATTCAAACCCGAGACCTCAGCTTTGCAATCGTGCCGTAGTACAAATACGCCACCCAGGCAGTCTTAACTTACGCCCTTATTTAACTATTTTCAAAACAATAATAATAAGGTTAATACCGAGAACATCACCGTAAGCAGATTGGCCCACATGATAGAACACTAAACGCCTCAAGGAGCTTCCACGTAGTTATTAATCACAGGTCGGAGCTAACAATGGCGGAATCTCACAACTACGCCGAAAGAAGTGAATTATGCAGTGGAGTTTAAAGTTGTGCCCTCGTTTGTGATTTTTTTTCCATCTCCAGTTGCCCCGTTTCAAACTGCTAGAGTACACAATGTGAACTTTCATTATGAATTCCATTTGAATTTATGTGAGAAAATAATTTAAAGTTTGCCGACAATGGAACTTCGCGTTTGTGCCGTCCACGGTCTTTATTTTTGATCGAATGGAATAGATATTCGCTTTATTATGTCGTTGGGACCGTTACTGGCACCGTTTCGCCGTGAGCGGTGATAAAATGCGGTCTTGTTGGACGCTACGAGTGACAGTATTATAGATACGAAATGTAGATAATACGTATTAACGCTTAGGCAAGGACGCGCTACGCTCAGTATGCTGCGTAGCCCTACGCGTACGTGTTATCTGCTACGTGCTGCGTATCTATGTTGTGTATGAGTACTATTTTACTGTTTTCTCTGACAAGGTCATAGATTAAGGAATCGCTGACATTCGTAGAACGTAAGGTTTCTTTCACTAAAACATCGTCGTACAGAGCATAGATTAATTTGACCGAATCTGAAGCTACGGTTATCGCGTGTTCATACATTTTACAACCAATCCACGCCGCTCATATTGGCTGTGACCCAAAAATGTACACATATGACATTAAAGTATTTTTATTTAAACAGCGACACGTGCGAGCCGCCGCAGCAAATTGAATAGCCGATTCTCGGAGCGTGTTAATGTCGATTAATTATTGCACATCACGGAGCGTGTGACGTCACTGTACACTGCCGTATTTACTTGTCCCAGCAGCGGCGCGTTTTATTTGGCACTCACAAAAGGAATATATTAAACGCGGAATGGAAACCGCAGCGGAGTTATATTTGATTTAGGAAAGTAGGTCAATAATGACGCGGTTTGTACAAGTTCCTTTTGCAGCGAAGAAGTAGTTAAGCCGGCATAATTATACCAACTGATTTTTTTCTAAAGGTTTCTTGACAGTCGATTATCTAACAGGACCTCTATGAAATTCTTTGCTCCAGCAGTACGACAAAGTTTTAATTTACATTATTAGAGCTGTACTGTTCTGTATCAGCCAGTATACGTCCCACTGCAAGACACCGGCCTCCTCTACAACCAAGTGTACGATTGAGAGTGGTTAGTCCATATAGTCCACCACGCTGGCCTAGTGCAGGTTGGCGGACTTATACATACCATTGAAATTTATACAAATTGCTATAGTGTACAGGTTTCCTCACGATGTTTTCCTTCACCGTTATAGTGCGTGGTGATTGACTATCAATCCACATGATTCCGAAAAGTCAGAAGTATGACCTGGGATTTGAACCCGCGACCACAGACACTGCAATTACAACTGACAACGTCCTTTACTACACATAACATAGCAAAACAAACCTCCCACAAAGCCATGCTAAAAAACATCGTCAATCCATGCAAAACATCAATTTACATATGACGTATACAGGGTGGGTTCAAGACGTGGCATTGTGAAGGCCGCTTGTAACATAAATCATTCTGTGGAACTCAATTTGTCTGAGTGATGAAAGGAGCCGGTTAATATTCCCGCAGATCCCGGAGGAATGCGGGATCTAGACAGGATTTCGTACGGATTTGGAGGCTCGCTGATACTGAACGTGTTTCGAGTTAATAGATTGATTTTGAGGGTTCGGTGTGATTTTAATTAAGATTTTAACACGTCTTGAAGGCTGCGTGAGTTACGTAATTTATTATGATGATTTCCGAGGTGAATGGCAACCGGGTACAAAATGTGATGCGGGTTCGATTCATCCATCATCCATCAGCCAAAAGAAGTCCACTGCTGAACATAGGCCTCTCCCAATGATTTCCATAGTGACCTGTTGGAGGCAGCCTGCATCCAGCGACGTCCCGCGACCTTTACCAGGTCGTCTGACCACCTAGTGGGTGGACGTCCCACGCTGGGGCCAAAAAGTTCTCGAATGGAGGCCACGAAGCGGAAAGCGCAGCGCGGGTTCGATTACCGCAATGAAATAATTATTTGTGCGATCAACAAATATAACATGCATTTTTGGGGTCCTAAAGTCCTAGTATGTGATAACCACGACACAAGATTCAGTCTTACGTCAGTCAGCACTAAGTATGTGAACGTCGAATTTTTTATTGGATTTTGTTTAGTGCCTAGGTCTGACAAACTAACAGTAAATCTGATAGTAAGTGTTTATCGCTATTCATGAACATCTATAACTCTGTCAAAGTGGGTGGGCAAAAAGAAGGCAAAAAGATCAGAGGAAGGGAGAGACATTGCCTTCGGATATTCTACTCATTACAATGAACACGACAGCAATATTGTCGGTTCAAGACAGATTTTTGGGAGACAAGGACACCACCCAGTCCTGGCCTTTCCAAGGTGACTACCATACTAGATATTGTAGTGTATCAATATAAGTTCATATCGAGTAATGGCGGATGCTTTTGTATAATCAGTTGGCATTACACGTTAATAGCAAGAACTGTGTTTCATGTTGGTATCTGTATCAGCCTATGTACGTCCCAATGCAGGGCACGGTCCTCCTACAATCGAGCGTACAATTGAGAAGGGTTAGGTCATATAGCCCACCACGCTGGCCTACTGCGGGTAGGCGGACTGTTTCATTTCAATAATTAGTTATTGTAACGATACATACGCACTAGCCATAGTTCTAACATCATAAAGAACAATAATTAAACTCCCAAACACGTTCAAAAACATTGTTGAATCCAGCATCGTGCTCACAATAACCGATCGAGTCGATTCCAATGAGGCCTTAGACAAGCGCGGAATGTCAATGACGTCATTAAGTCTGTGACGTCATCAAACCGGGAGTGAAACAGCACGAGCTTATCTCGCGAGCTAACAACCCCGATAGCGCGCCCCTGAATATTCCGAATACCTCTTGATGTTCGGGCTATAACAGTTTTTCTGATTGGCTTCGGGTTTGTAGAGGCTTCGGGGTAAAATATTGGGAATTTTGTGTTTGATCAAATGCTCGTCTGTGCAGTGATTAAGATTATTTATGTAGTTGTATTTGAAATTTTGGGAAATGTGTAGGTAGGTTTACGAGTATTCGCAATGTGTTCTTTATTAAGAAAGCTATAAATAATAGGTTATTTAGAATTCGGGATTAAGACAAAATTCTAAATAATTTTTTCTCGATGATCTGTATAGGTCCTAAGATATCGCTTACTGAATGTTTGAAGCCACCAAATATTCGTCCGATAAACTTTATATTTCAAACTTCTAGTGCTTCCAAAATTTAATATAAATACGCTTTTAAACCGACTTCAAAAAAAAGGAGGTTCTCAATTCGTCTTCTTTTTTTTTCCTACTTTGTAATGGTCTTTTTTATTATTATCTTTTACTTTATAGTGGTTTTCTTGAAGTCGGTTTTCATTTTTTATTAATTATATTAGCAAGGTAAGGCAAGTAAATATAGCAAGGCAAATATAGCAAGGCAAGTAAATATATTGCACTATTATAAGTCGAATGCCGCGCAAATATGAAATGTACTATTGATAGCAATTGACACAATTATACTATCCAGGTACCATATACATCAAGTAAGGTATATACATTTGAAACGAGTACATACAGGGGAAGCTCCACAGATTTCCCTCAGTAACCCAACCCGCTCCAGGCCCTTTAATTGGGCACATCAATTCTTCCCTATTTCCACTATTTACACAGCATTAGCGTTATTCAAACAACATTATTTATCAAGACATTTCGCGGGAGGCTGGGGATTGTGACGGATATTTTCGACTACACCTCCCCCTGCCCCCTGTGCCCGATCTCCCCTAAACAAATAATTACACGGATCACCGTGACTTACGCGATTATGGGACTTGGAAAATCTAAAACGGATTTGGGTGTATTTGATAGGTTATCGTGGTATATGGTATTGATAGCTTTGTTCTAATATTTATGTTGTTAACTAACTCTGTGCAAGCTGTACTCTTCTGTAATTGAAGATGCACGCAGAAGGATAAGTATGTAGTTTTATATATATGTTATGTGTTATCTTCGTTGGAGATTCTAATAAATAAAATAAAAAATAAAATAGCTGTAATTTATAATGAAAATTCGCTTCATTAGGTTGGCGGCAGCATTCATAGCCCTTGAACAGTGAAGTCCTATGTTTGAATTCCCAGTAGATCAATTCACTTTGCGTGAGATTTTCAATTTTAAAATACTCCGAGCCTCTTGTGTTCTAGATAACCAATATACGAACCATATTGCTTTTCCACCTAATAAAATTACGATCAAACCTATACCACATGAAATATATTTAAAAGCTGCCGTCTCACCTTTGAAATGTCATAAACAAAAAACCGTACTCAGGGAGGTTAGTTCCCTCGAGATGTCAGAGAAGACATTCCAACGCAAACATGACAAGAAACTTGATAGCGTGTCTGTCATGTTCGCGTGTAGCGTTTAATATTTCAGTTAAAAAGAATTCTGCCTTGTATTCCGTAAGTTGAAAGTAGCAAGGTTGGATAGGCACACAGAACGACTGAAGTTAAGCCGTAACTCCACTACAAAATAAAAAAAATACGTATATTCTTATGTACTCATACTCACTAAAATGTTATGTCTATATTACTATGTAATGTCGTAGGTATCAAGCTAAGGGCTTTACAGTTAAATAACATCTAAACTATGACTGCATTGGTGGCGTAGTTGTACTACGATATGGTTACAAAGCTGAGGTCTTGGGTTCGAATCCCGAGCGAGTAAAATTATATTAAATTTTTCTATTCATTATCAGCCTGGAGTCAGGAATTTTTGCCCGATATGGCGATAAATCCGGCCACTATCACATCACGGGATGGAATACATAAAGCCAAACGTAGGTGTCGTGGTTGCACCTCTGCCTACCGCTTCTGGGAAATAGGCGTGTTGTTTATGTATGTATAACATCTAAATCTAATATTTATCTGAGTGCGGGGATCTCCCCGCACTCAGGGCAGGCACTCCGCAAGGCAGAGGATGCAACCAGTACACCCATATTTCGCCTTATGTATTCCGTCCCATGATGTGATAGGGGGCGAGCCCATCGCCATATCGGGCACATATTCCTGACTCCGGGCTGATAATGAATTGAAAAATCTAATATCACTTTGCCCAACCCGGGATTCGAACCCAAGACCTCAGCTTTGTAATCATACCGTAGTACAACTACGCCACCGAGGTAGTCTCAACGCTTAAAGACCAAACACAATAAACTCATTTCTCAGTTACACACAGAGCATACAAACTAAAATATTCACCACAACCAATACTTTACTAAAAGTTCGAAATCCCTATGATTCTATTACATTCCTACTCAAAGATCCCAATAATACCGCATTTATAAGTCTATTTCCGTATAATACGAGCAATTGAAAGTTTCTGAAACCTTTCAGGCCCTCTCACAAATAAACTTGATTAGAAATTCGAATTAAGAAAAAAGCCGTCATACCCGGCCGTTATCGTCATACTCACATTTCATCATTTCGAGGGCGGTGTAAAGCGATCGGTTTCTTTCGAATAAAGCCCGGTGTTACTTAATGGGCGGTTTTATTCGGATTTTTGAATAATAAGAGCTCAATAGGCTCGTAGCCGCGGCGGTAAATTAAAAAATGCGTCTGCGGTTAGGGTTTCGGCTGGAATTGAATTCGCGATACTTTTGCCCGACGCTATTAGGATTATGAAAATAATTTATTGCTTTTTATTAATCTTGTTTTTCAATTTATTTTGTTTTGCGGTTCATCTGTATTGGGATATTATTTATTTTCATTTACGTGTATGTTTATCTTTTATTTATATATTTGATCGATTTTTTTATATCAACAAAGAAAAAACGAATGTCAGCTAGTTTTTCACCCAGCAAGTTTGATACCTAAGCCTATATGAAAAAAGATGGAAATAAAAAGAATTAATTTCCAACGATAATAATATTATTATTACTTAAAAATGAAAATTCAATATACAGCATATATACAGCATCGGAAAAATGTTCAACCAGACCCTAAACAATTACCCGTGGTTCACACAAGCATTTTAAACAACCACCATTATTTTTCACTGTTCTGCATAGTCTCTCGTGGTTCCTAATACCCACGCCACACGACTTGATCTTAGTGTGGGTTCAGGACTATGTATGTGACTGTTGGGTGTATTTAATTATTTAAATGTTACATTCCTTCTAATACGTTCTTTTCCCCAGTGGCACCGGCAACCACTCCACGGAAGGTCGCTCATGGCGCTGGTGGCAGAATACCGGGCTGCGCGCGCTCAACCGACGGAGGCGGGACGTCCGCGAGACCACCAAGTACATAGAGACAGCCCTCATCATCGACAAGGCCATGTTCGACCGCAGGAACGGCAGTACGCGCTCTGAGGTCGTCCATGACGCCATACAAGTCGCTAATATAGCTGATCTGGTAAGAAACTGGTTTTTTTTTTTACCAGCCCATATACGTCCCACTGCAGGGCACGGGCCTACTCTACAATAGAGTATGATTGAGACTGGTTAGACCATATAGTCCACCACCCTGGTCTAGTTTTTACGTTGCATTAACTACCCCATCAGATCAAAAGTCGCCAATATTGCTGATCTGGTAAGACATAGCCCCTTATAGTAAACTAGTGTTCTGAATAGGTAAATCAATCAGCTTTGTATTTGTATTTCGGTTTCAAAATTATCAATTAATTGTTGAATTTCTTGGTCTGAGTAATGTCACATTTATTGCAATATTTTTCGGAGTGAAATTTGTATCCGACATTGGCATGAATTTCGTAAATCTTAATGTGTTAGCACAATGAACTAAAACCTACATTTTTAAAAAACGTTATATAAATCATGTATCTAACAGTATATACTTCCATATTTTTTAAATTTAGGAAAATAGAAAACTGAAAAAATATTAAAAAAGAACAATCTTGAACCAATACTATAAAATATTTTTATAAACACGGTTATTATGCTGATTATTGTTATTGTGCATTGTAAAAAGTAAAAGTAAAAAGTAACTATTTTGAAGTAATAACTACTGAGATATGTACACTCTTTTTAATATACTGAAGTTTCCTTTCCGTCAGGTGTTTCATAACTTTGCCGTTCTAGAAAAGAACAACTAGCTTTCTGAAAGTGAAGTACAACTTTAAAAAGACTGAAAATGCAACAATATGAAAATTCTTCTCATGATAAATCTTAGCTTTCTGCAATATTTTACTGAAATGAATATGAAGGAAATATATATGGCCCAACCCCTGTCGATCGAACTCTGGATTGTAAAGAAGATCCTTGCCCTGCTGTGGGATCTATATGGGCTGATATATTATACAGGCTGCTCCCAAAACGTAACACGCTGTCTTGTGTTAATTTAACAAGCTTTCCACCATAATACACAGTATCCTCCCAAACCTAAGACAATCATCATAACACACAGACAAAAAAACTATCCATGATCCGCACACGTTTAATAAAATCCAGCCCATTCAGCCCCAATATACCCCATACTCGCGCCACGGACAAAATGCACATGATTACACGGCGAAATTGCGTACGCCCTCCTCGTTCCTACTCGCCATTGTTGACCGTAACAATTTACTCTGGCCGCCTATTATGGCGGAGGCTTACCGGACCACAATTGCTAGTACACCGTATGGGCCGTAAAAAGCAAGGATTACACTGTAATAACATTAGGAGACATTCTGTACGATGCCCGGGGAAACTACTTGTATAGTTCGCTTTAAAACTGAAAGCAATAACAGGACTGTTCCAATTGTTCCTGGGAGCGTAAACATAGTGTCTGCAGTTTTGAAGACGTCTTGGAGCGAAGACAATTTTATATTTAATAGTCAAAGGCAGTTGGATTGCTTATTTTGTTTCCTTTGAGTCTGTTGTTTTAAATTAGAATTTGTTGGTACTGTTCAGATGCTAGTTCAGTTCTAGAATTGTGTTATTTTATATAGTTTTAATAGAGCAAAACATATACCATTAATTGGCAAGCTGAAGCGACAGTGGGCAGGGCACTACCGAAAACTTATGACTGATTGAGCCGAAATATTCTAGATTTAGACAACGTATGGGCAAGAATATTGTTCTTATCCACCCATACGGAGTATGGACGAGTTAAAGTTTCATGGAATCGTTAGATGACGAGGATCTCCTTGGGGGAAGCCTATGTTCAGCAGTAGATTTCCCTAGGCTGAAGAAGAATTACGAAGATATTCACTATTAATATTAACTTGCAATCATGGCAATTAAGTGCCTTCTTTACAATTATGTCAAGAGCTTTGGTCCTTAGTCTGTACCAGCTCAATTATACATGTCTAAAGCGCCATTTACACGAGGAGAGTTTCTCGCGGCGAAAATCGTATGCGATTATCGCATGACAAAACCGCCATAGATAATCGTGTTCTGACAAATGTACATGATTTAACTTTTTTATATCCTTACGATAGTCGTATCTTTGAGGCGAGAATCTCTCCCCGTGTAAATGGGGCTTTAATGTTTCCATAAACTTGTTTAGCATATTTAGCAATATTTACGTATTTTTTCCCACAATACCCACTTCACAATATACATATGTCTGACTGTTTATATTAGCCCATATACGTCCCACTGCAGGGCAAGGCTCCCCTTTACAATCGAGAGTACGATTGAGACGGCTTAGGCCATATAGTCCACCACACTGGCCTAGTGCGGGTTGGCGGGCTTTACATACAGTAGAAATTCTTTAAAATCCCAACGGTAAGCAGGTTTCCTCACGATGTCTTCTATATCTAAATTTCACCAACTTAATCCAAAGACCAGAATTAAGTTACGTCAATAATGTCCAAAGTGGATGCTAATACGCCCGAATTTCGTTTAGCCGAGGTTAGACAAACATGGCATAACAGATGCATGCCCCGCGGCGGCCCAAACCAAGGCTATCAACGAATGTAATCAATTGCACAGGTAGTTGGAACGAGGTGAAGCTAGGCACCCATATGTAGTGTAGTTTAGTTTATATAGCGTGCGTGTTTTAAGAGTGTTCTTGGAAATCAAAAAGATGTTAAGATTTGTTTACTTTGTTATACCTTTGTTTGTTTATGAAAATGAAATTAATTTATTGAATCCATTAAAATGTTCAACATTATTTAGATTCAGTCATTTTTTTTTTTCTACCACCCGGTTCGGAAAGCGGTTTTCACTAGAGAAGAACGGGCAAGAAACTCTAGTGTTGCTCTTTTCAAAACCAGTTTACAATATCGTGATTATTATAAAAATTACAAGTTGGTCCAAATCAGAGCAGTTCATTAATAATTTGTTATAATTTGCAAGTGAAATATATTTTTAATACAATATTGTTTATATTCTGTTGAATATGGCTGAGTGAAGTGAAGTAGCCCAGAACGAAGAATCAGTATGCCCTGTTTCACCAACGCAGTGAATACTCGTGAAAACCTTATGTAATCTATAAATCAGTTACAATGTAAGCAAATCGGACAGACCAGTCCACACAAGCAGCACCCGTTCACGAGTATCACGCATGTGCCAGCCATCGGCCTCCTCAACCATGCTACAGGGAAGTGACCGACCCGGCACACGACGCCGCCGCAAGCACAGACTTTTAAGCGAGCATGACATACCCAATCGCTTACAAAGTAAAATACAATGTGTAAAGTTACTTAATATAAATAACAATATACAGAGCACACCGATACCTCCGCTCCGAAATACTATCTATATGTTTAATTTTATTCTATTCCCAAGCCTTATTATCATCTAGATATTCAGAAATTTTATAATAAGCTTTATTGCATAATTGTTTCTTGATAGTAGCTTTGAATTTTTCAATAGTTAAGGCTTTCATATGAGTGGGAACTTTGTTATAAAAGTGTATACAGTAACCCTTAAAAGATTTGCTGATCCTGTGGAGTCTGGTCTTATGACTAGCTAGATTTTTCTTATTCCTAGTATTTTTGTCGTGAATATCGCTAATTTTTCGAAAATTTTATTTATTGTTATGGACATACATTAAATTTTCATGAATGTATTGTGACGCTACTGTCATTATATTTATTTCTTTAAATTTATCTCTAAGAGAACATCTGGACCCTAGCGAATAAATTGATCTTATAGCTCTCTTTTGGAGAACAAAGATAGTATTAATGTCAGCTGCGCCACCCCACAGTAAAATTCCATAACTCATCAGACTATGAAAGTAGGCAAAATAAACCAATCGAGCTGTATCTATATCAGTCAATTGGCGAATTCTACCCACCGCAAAGACTGCGGCGCTCAGCTTTTTAGCTAGAGCGACTAAATGAGGACCCCATTGAAGTTTGGGATCTAATGTAATTCCCAAGAACTTAGTTGAATCCACAAGGCTCAACTCATCCCCATTCAAAGAAATGTTAGCGTTAACTTTTTTTACATTGGGTGTCACAAATCTTATACATTTAGTTTTTTGGCTATTTAATAGCAAATTGTTAACGCTAAACCAATACACTATTTTTGAGAGGGTGTGGTTTACATCGTCAATATCTGGTTGGCGTCGATCTAATTTAAATACATCAGCAAACAACACTACCTCACAGTTGTCCCTTATAAAAAAAGGTAAGTCATTAATGTATATTAAAAAGAGAAAGGGTTCAAGAATTGAGCCCTGCGGCACTCCCATAGTAACAACAGACCCAGGAGATATTTTTCCGTTGATGTCAACGCTTTGGATTCTATTATTTAAATATGACATACATAATTCAAGAGCAACACCATTAATTCCATAGTGGCTCAATTTCCTGATAAGAATATCATGGTGAACACAATCAAATGTTTTGGATAGATCACAGAATACACCTAAGGCATCCTGAGACTTCTCCCAAGCATAAAATATGTTACTTATAAGCTCCACACCAGCATCAGTGGTAGGGCGACCCCGCGTGAAACCAAATTGTTTACCATGAAGTATTTTATTTTTTGAAAAATAAGTTTGTAGCTGTAAGAGCATTAATTTTTCAAAAATTTTGCTTAATGAAGGTAGTACTGAGATAGGTCTATAATTAGAGGGGTCATCTGTACTACCAGATTTAAAAAGAGGTATAATTTTACTTAACTTCATTTTATCAGGAAATATACCACGGTTTATACAAGCATTAAAAATTACTGCTAGTTGGGGAGCTAAGATTGGTATTACAGAATTTAATATTTTTGTCGAGATTCCCCAAAGGTCACATGTATTTTTAATATTAATTAATTTAAATGTTTTTATAATATCCATACTATCAACACAATGGAATGCAAATGAACTTCTGCCCCCAGTCACACTTTCTTTTAGCAACTTTTCTGCTATGTTAGGGGATGAATTTAAACTTTTTGTTACAGAAACTGGTACATCTGAGAAGAATTTCTCAAAGACCCTTATGTTTGTTATACCTAAGTATTCCAATATCAAATCTCTGGTTTTGATAAAGGAACCGTCCAACTACGAGTCTTGTCCAATATCAACTCTTCATATAAGTCAATGCAAACTCATGTCAATTCCTCGCTTCATTGCCGCTTCGAATTTTAAAAAACCACCAACTTATCAAATAGCGTGTGTTTTTTAATAGAAACTGTAATATGAAAAAAAACTAATTATTGCTTATTATGACAACTAATGAACTGCTCTGATTTAAAACAATTCGAAACATTTGTACATCACTGTATTGTAAACTAGTTTTGAAAAAAGCAACACTAGCGTTTCTTGCGCGTTCTTCTCTAGTGAAAACTGCTTTCCGAACCGGGTGGTAGAATAAAACACTAACTGAACCTAAATGATGTTGAACATTTTTACAAATTCAATTTAATTATTTTAAATTTCCTTTCTCTTTTATTAAGTGCTGCAAGTAAGTGTGAGACAGTCCAAAGTCTGACCAAAGTCTCTATCTCTCGTAATTATGCCAATCTTGCCACTTGGATTACTATGTCAAGTTTTCCACTACTATGTACGATATTCATTACCCAGGCGAAGACGAAAATGCTGCCATCATAAAAAAACAAATAACAAACAAATTGCTCGTTTCTCATGTAATAAAGTCAAATAAAAGCTAATTGCGAGATGAAATTGTTTTTATCCAAAAGATTACTGCAGTACAACTTGGAACTTTGTCCCGCTAACTTCTGACAACTTGCGAACTCCTGACAAGCTGAGCTTCAAATTTTGACAAATATTATTTTATTATTGTCGGGGTATTTTAATACTGGAATGGGGTACTTTGTTAAGTAAACCGGGGGAGTTGGGAACAAAAAGTGGATTAATGTTGGATGTGGATTATGACTGGGGGGATTTGAACTCTCGGTCTATTGACATAGATATCGAGTTGGGTTGCAAGATTTGCGGAGTCTACACTGCTGGATGAATTTGATATGAATAGTCCTATATTTGTAGTAAGATATGAGTTCTGCGTTTGCGTCTATATCTCTATACTAGGCTTCAACGTACGAGAAAAGTTTTAAGTCTTAATGAACACGTTAGACAATTACAGAGGTGAAAGAGTAAATGGTACGCCTTCACTATTATTGCTATAATTCAAAGACATAATGTCACATGAGTCTATATTCGTAAAATTTCCAAGATAGAAAGTAAAACCATATTATAAGACTTATCATTACTGTATTCACAGAACATAAACACAACATAATCATTTATTAACCAAAGAATGTTACAATGTAAATAATATCTCAATAAAAATATTTTTAAAGTGCGTAAATGTCGACATTTGACTTCAGCACCACCATAGTCAACTGTTCTGTGGCGGTATCGCACTAGATTCTTGGCCCATCGAAGGTTCCAGAACAGTGTCAGCTAACCTCCTCCTTGTTGCAGTACTTCCGCACGCTGAACACGCGGGTGTCGCTGGTCTACATCGAGTCCTGGCAGAGCGCCGACCAGGCCGACATCGACCGCAAGCAGGACATCACGCGCGCCATACACAAGTTCAGCGACTACACTGCACGGAAACTCTTCAAGATCGAGAAGGACACCACGCAGTTGTTGACGTGAGTTGATTAATATATTTGTTTTGAGTGATAACAATGAAGTTTTTGAGGATCTTTGAGGACAGCCTCCGTGGTACAGTTCAGTTTGTAAGGCCCAAAATATTTGTTTCGGTTCTGGGTGTTTGTGAGACCGAAAAGTCTCTGAGCTTCTGATATCCACGACACAAGACTTAATTAATCTAATTGTGGAGTCAGGACTATGTATGTGACTGTTGGGTGTATTTATTTATTTATTATCTTCTTGTAGTCCCTCTCCAACTAATGAAGGTTGAGAGTCAGCACAGCATACTCTCCCTACGTCGTGACAAGGTTTGTTCGGTTTGTTTGTTAGGTCTCGTTTGATCATCAGTTCAAAGAAATTTTTGTATACTGCTGGAAGATACATGATACTAACAAAATTGTGCTCTGATTTTTAAGAAACAGCGTATGATGGTTGTAATGACAAATTTTACACGTGTGTATGACAGACGCTATCCGTGTGGAAATTATTGCCCTTCAACCGTCGTTATTGTTAAGTAAAGTTTGACTTGTAGAACTCTCAGTATATTCTCCGTTGTTTTCTTTTCCCAGTTTCATTGGGTCGATTCATAATTAAGTATTCAACAATGTTTTGTCTAAGTTTTACCGTATGGATGTAAGTTAAATCAAATAAACGTCACGTTTTTTAATATTTCTTTTGAGAGGTATAAATTGTGCACGAATTATTTATCTCCCTATCTGTCTCTCACTTCAGCTACAGGACGTTCACTGCTGCACATAGGCCTTCCTTATAGAGCGCCACATAGATCTGTAGGAAACGACCTGCATCGAGTTAATTGATTAATTAACTCGATATTGATAAATTAAAACACAGGTGTATTCTTAAACTGCCCAAAAACAATATTCCATTTAAACTTACGTAACGCTCAATCAACTCCAATTGAGTTCTAAGCGCATTACACAAATAACGCGATGAAATTCTCAATCAACTCGAGGCGATCCAAAAACAAATAGACGCGCCGGCCCTCGGTACCATCGCAGATTTAATAAACGCTCGCAAATTAAATATTTCATTTAGTACATTTGCTACAAAAGAGCCTTTTGAAAGCGATCATAACGCGATAATCCAGCCGTTTTAAGCGAAGAATTTCTGCATTTTCAAAATACACAATTAATACTAGAATTTTCTGCTCGCAGTGGCGGGTGTAGAGCGAACTTTGCGAATCTGCTTACAAACCCTTTGAACGTAAACGCTGGATAGACAGTTCTGTCAGTTGAACATCTCGAAAATTAATCTGGCCGAATTGAGCAAGTCTCGAATTAATTTGAACGATTTAACATGGCCAGATGGCCACAAGGTGTTTTACCCGCGTCGGGCCATTCATCACGCTTTGTTCGGTATGGGTGCATCTGATGTTGCTTTGTGGGATAACGAGTCTAATTCACGTCGTTTATTGTGAAGATTTATGAGACATTCGCTTGGCTTTCTTGTTAATTATAAAGCTTTTTGATGTATGAACACTCACTTCTGTTATTTATTTAATTTGAATTATTGTTATCAGTAATTATTGCAAATCCATTTATTTAGGCGAGGTTGAGTTGCGTAACATTCAGTCCAAGGTGACGTTTTTTAGAAACCTCGTTTCGATTAAAAACACCAATTAAAATCCAACTCATCATGCCTACAAACATTGACAATGAATTCCCAGAAATACCACAATACATACATAACCATGACGCCTTTATCACAGAAGGGGTAGGCAGAGGTGCAACCAGGACACCCACGTTTCGCCTTTTATGTTCCATCCCACGATTGGATAGGGGGCGAGCCTATCGCCATATCGGGCACAAACTCCCGACTCCGGGCTGATAATAGAAAAATCCAACATCAATTTGCCCGACCTGGGATTCGAGCCCGAAACCTCAACTTAACGTACCCTAACACAACTACGCCGAGGCAGTCAGAAATACCACAAACCATCACAAAATAATCACTCGCAAATACTTGATCATCAATCATTCACGAACGAAGAAACGTAGCTTAAGCTCGGTATCGATATGTCGAAGGAAATCTAAATTATATCACGATATCCGAGATAGATCCGTCCATGATTTAATTTGGAATCGACGTGGGTACAGGTAAACGCGTTACGTTTAGTTATTACATGTAGGGTGGGTACTTTTAGATGATTTATGATGTATCTCGAGGGTGGTTTGTTAATTCCATGTGCGTAATACAATTCTTGAGGGTAGTTTGTTGTTAGGCAATGTTATCTAGGTCCTGATGATTGGATGGAGCTAAATTCGTAATCAACCTTTTAAACTTCTCAGTTCTTCTCAGTTCTGAAGGTGATGAGCACTAATGATGCCACGAATAGTGAATTGGCCGAATACCGAATACCGAATATTCGGCAACGCTGTTGGCCGAAGCGAAGAATATTCGGCCGCCGAATATTTGAAAGAATGCTCTGGCAAACGAGTTGGATTTCTATTTGCAAAACAGTTCGCCTAGATCGGAAGGCCGATCCTTACAAGTGGTGGTTAGCAAACGAAAAACAATACCCAGAACTTTCGAAATTTGCTAAAGTTTATCTTTCTTCTCCCGGAAGTAGCGTATATAGTGAGAGGTTATTTTCTGAGGCTGGTAACATTTACGATGAAAAGCGTAATCGTTTGCTACCAAAAAATGCTGAAAAGCTTGTTTTTATCCATCACAACTTACCAATGATCAATTTTAATTTCTAAAGTGTTGTAATTTGGAAATAAATATATAATTTTGAGTAATATAACGTTTCTTTTTTACATGATTTGGTATTCGGTATTCGGCCGAATAGTACGTATTATTCGGCCGAATACCGAATAGCAAAAAAAGTGGCCGAATAGGCCGAATATCGAATAGTTGCCGAATATTCGTGGCATCTCTAATGAGCACCACACATATCTAATTAGGTCGATCTTAACATGTTTTCGTTTGATGCAATTTAATTAATCTACTCATGCATTTTCTTTAGTTTGCGTTCATTACTTTGTCCCTTGTTATATGTATAATCCTGGATATAGACCTGATTTCATGTGTTGAAATAAAACGAATTCTTAAGGATTTTATCGCGAATTTGATTAAATTTTTACGTTTTTTAATTTCCCGTCATTTCGATCACTTTACAGCTTTCGTGGTCACAGGGCGGACTGAAAACTGTCAAATACAAATTCGCGATAAAATCCGTAAGATTTCGTTTTATTTCAATGTAAAACATTCGCGTAAACCCAAGACACCATTACTGATTTCATATAATTAAAAACTAATTATAATTCCCGAACATCGCTAAAAATCCGCTTTGTCGTACGAGTACATATTGCTTCGACAGCAATCAGCACTCATGCTGAGTCGGTGTACTTAGTATATTAATTGTTCCTTATTTTGTTATTTTGGTTAGTTTTTTTTTTGTTGTATTTACCTTATTTTGATACTTACTTTAGTATTACTTATTGTATGTGTTAATGCCAAATAAAATGATGTCTAATTTTGTACCATCGTCATAAGCAATCTTCCTGATCCAGCATTTATAATTTACGTCATTACACAACAAAAAACAAATGTTTGTTCCGGGCTAACGCAATCTTTAATACTGAACTTAGCCCAGTTATGAAGGCCAAACTAACCTTCCAATTTCAATATATCGGTAGCCTACAACAAAAGGTCGGTACACCTGCCGGCATCCATATTATTTTAGGACTCACCAATATTGTATTAGGTAATTGTTGTTACACATGTAAAGTAAAGACTTCATATTCATTAGTTTAACTTACATAAGAGATATATGGTTAGTTAAATATGAATGAGCACATCTGTAGTACTGTATCAGCCCATACGTCCCACTGCAGGGCACGAGCTTCCTCTACATTCGATACAGTTGGGAGTGCTTAGGCCATATAGGCCACCACGCTGGCCTGGTGCGGGTGCGCGGAATTTACACACAATAGTTTATACAAGTCTATGGTGTGCAGGTTTCCGCACGATGGATTTTTCGCCGTTATAGTGCGTGGTGATGGACTATCAATACACACATGACAATTATGTAGAAGATAATAAATAAATAAAAAATAAACACACTCAACATACCTAGCCCTTACCCACACTAAGACCGAATCTTGTGTCGTGGGTATCAGAAACTCCGAGGGACTTTTTGGTATCACAAACACCCAACCTCGAATCAAATACTTGTGGTTCACACAAATAGTTGTCTCGGTGTGGGGATCGGACCCGCGGCGTCCCGTTTCACAACGAAGGTTAACCAACTGCGCCACGGTAGCTGTCTGTCGCAGGGGATGGTTTTTAGCACGACCATATGGCCTAAATCGTGTTCTCGATTGTAAAGGAGGCCCGTGCTCGGCAATAGAACGTATATATGGTCTGATACAGATATAGAAGTGATTCCAACGCATTAAATTAAGTGGAACACTTAAATGGAGTATCCACTATGGGTTCAATATATATATATTTTTTATTTTCATTTTCACTAGCCAGAGATTTTTTCAGTGTTTTTTTCAATGTCAATACAATTATGACTCGCTACTCAAAGCCGGATATATAGACTGAAACGAAAACATTGGTATAAATTAATCCTCCAATGTTCACAGTGGTCGGTCTCTGATCACCAACATCTTCCTATACTCATGGTAGAAACGTATTAGCAAAACTATAACTTTACGCCGGTTATTGTTATAAAATGACTGCCTCGGTAGCGCAGTTGTACTACGGTATGATTTCAAAGCTGAGGTTTCGGATTCGAATCCCGGGTCAGGCCAAGTGATATTGGATTTTTTTATTAATTATCAGCCCGGTGTCAGGAATTTATGCCCGATATGGCGATAGGCTCGCTCCCTATCACATCATGGGACGGTGACACATAAGACGAAACGTGGGTGTCCTGGTTGCACCTCTGCCTAACCTTTCTGGAAAAAAAGTGTGATATTTATGTACATATGTATTTTTTTATAAATGTCTTTATGAGGCGAAGCGAATTATCATATTCTGATGACACGATAAAATACCCAATATTAGTAGTATAATATATCAGTGCAATACGAAATAACCACGGATAAAACCGATACACGACCGCCTCGCCGAAGTTCCAGCGCAAAATAAATGCACATTCAAATTTTCAATTTCAATATGAATTAGGAAATCAATTTGGATATTAATTCGCCGCGTTTATGGCCTCTGCCAATAGGCAACTTAAACAAACCGGGCCTAACGTAATAAACGATAGTAAAATTAAATACTATGTACGCAACCTTTTGGCTGGGCCGCCACCCTAGCGCCCTCTATCGCCCGGGGTGGGCAAACATGGTGATTTTATCTAATTTCCTAACTGTTTCCTACGGCAATTTCAACGGGCGTGCTTATATTTATTTTGCGAATTTGATTTTAAATTCGAAATGGAAAGGTTGCTTCTGTTCTGGGAATACGCATGTACAAATGCAATAAAAAGGGATTATTTTGTTAGTGATGTTTTGGTAATGGCTTTAGTGGACTTTTTGAAATGCGAACGTAATTCATATTGTAGTAATTGTTCGTATAATATTTGTATCAGTCTTATTTTTTACTTTGACAACCAAAGGTTGTTACAAAACTTACACAATAAAAATACAAAAAAATATTAAAATAAAAGTAGCGCCTTTTAAGGCGATCCCAACCAGCAACAATAACAATTGAATTAAAATAAAAAAAATAAAACATAACAGAAATACACAATAATCAGTGATTTAACAGCTAGTACCTATTATTATATTCTTAATGATGAACATTGCCCATGATGGAGCACAGGCTGGCATAATTTTATCGACCAATATCGGAAAACCCTCTCTTACTAGTATATTATCTATTTTCATTACACTCCATGTACCACAAAGTCCATTACGGTCAATTTTAATGAATTATAAAAGGGGAATATTTGAAAGTTGTAGAGCCACGCTGTTGACAGTCATGCCTCAGCATAAATGGGCAGGCTCATCCGGGGTGGTACCACTGTCTCACAGGAAATCGACGTGAAGCAATACAGCTCAGCTGTTGCGTTTCGTTCAGTGAGTGAGATTGCCGGATGCCCAATACCCCTTTCCTCTTCTCATCCTTTTTCCTTCCCGCTCCCCTCCCAATTGGGCCGGCAACACATCTATGACCCGGCGTTGTGGATGTTCATGGGCGGCAGTGATCACGTACGCAATCACGTACAGGTATTTGCTCGTTTGCCGGACCTATGCAATAAAAAAAGTCAAAAATTACAGTTTAAGTCTCCTCTTTTCTAAACACAATTATGCTAAAAACATTATCAACATCCTTGTTTACAAAAACCGTATCTCATATTAGAATGGCCCACAACATGTTGCCATACCCGCCACAACAGCCCAACAAAAACAATTATGAATGCCACGCAAAGGATCATCTGTTTCGGGAAAATTAATTTCCTCAAAGCTTTTTAAATAAAAGGAAAAATAAAACGCAGATTAGAAAAATTAAAAAAGCAATCAAGACCGCTGATACGGATTAATTTCTATTTATTCTAGCCGCTGGTGTTTGGCTCCGTTTTTTTTTTAATTTAATATTTTAATGGAGATTATAGACATAGTAAAACTGGATTGTATATTCTAAAAACAAAATCACACTTTTTAAGATACGTTTAAAAATACCACTTTTGTGAAAATGCTTTTTGAATCTTGTAGATTTCGGAAACGTATTCTAAGTAGATTTTGTAATTGTAATAATATAGTAGTTATGGAATCATCACATGGAAGACTGACAGCTAAATAAAATCGAATAGTTAAATAGTGAAGTAACAAAGAGCCAATAACAAGTCTTCACTTCTAGAAGATTCTATGTCATTTATGTAAAAATAAACAGTTGATGCCCTAATTGCAAAACTCGTCTTGCCATAAAAACAATTTTTATACGATCCGCTTAAAACTAAACGTGACTATTTTAAAGAAATGTAGTATAATAATTGAGATACATCAGTTACAACCCTTTGGTCTAAAAAATGACAAAAACTAAAATTCAAAAAGTATCCGTGACGTCATTGAGCTAGTTACTCTCTAATTTATTCTTTTATAAATAATTTTACTCGGTGCAAACTAATTTCTCTTTGCCAGCGGATAGCGGACCTATTTCCTTTGACACAAAGACAACGTTTTTTTATAAACAATAAAAAACTTCACTCGTTAGAAATTCGAACGCTTTTGTTCTGATTCGACTGAGTTTTTTTGTGTCGCATAGATTTTAATGGTCGGAAGGAAATGAGTTCTGAAATTATTTTTATACTTCTGTTGTTTGTTTTGCTGGCGTTTAATTCAATATTAGAGTGCTACTATTGAATAATTGAAGACCGTTTCACTGATTACTGAACTACAGGTTAAAACGGCTCTTTTGTGGACTCTTTTGTGGACTTTTGTGAATCAAGGACTTCTAAATTCACTTAAGCAAGGTATTATAAACGGCAACAATAGACAAAGGCGTGAAAGAAGACATAAAACTAGTTTTTCAAGCAATAGCACAGGTTACGAAATACTAACCCATGATCCTCTTTTGCAGTGGCCTGACATTCCCTGGAGGTGAATCGGGCATATCAGTGCCAGACACGCTCTGCACCACCAAGTCCGTGGGGATATCCGTGGACACCAACACTTACGAGCCTCACCTCTTGGCCGGGACGATGGCTCACATGATTGGACATAATATTGGTAAGTTGCACCTTATATCTGACTAGATACGCGTCCAATACAGCGAAGAATACCATAAAGTCATATGAACATAACGAGGGAAAATATGTATGAAAAGGACCGTTTCGTCACCGGCTGGTGATGTTCCATAGTAATTTATAAAGAATAATATTTTGACTGATTTATTCATAGTCCGAGCAAGGTGTGCTACGATGTAAAGAGCAGGGACCCATAATTTCTATTCTAATTTATGCTTACCAATGAGATATAAGCTTTTCAACAAGCTAATGCTATATTGTTTTAGCTAAAATATCAATATATCTCTAAAAAGCGATGTGAAGTTTGCGATGTCGATGATACGGAAAAAAATCATGCAAACAACTATTCTCCGAAACTTTTTCCGATAAATCCCGAACTTCCACGACCCAATTGCGTCAGTCGTTAATGTTGCGTCGAAAACGACAGTTAAGGGTGTGGTTTCCATTCAAGCTTTTAAGTTAAACAGGACACTAACAATGTACAACACTTTGAAATCTTACAAAGAGACTATGTAGGTTGCATTTATTCAAATTCCCAACTGAATGAATAAGAACGCGCTAAGTTCCAAGAAACCAAATATCTGCCGTGTATCATCATAATTGATGGTAACCAACAAAAGTTTATTGCTGGACTCATATGCATCTCTAATTATCCATGACATTTAATACTGCAGCTTATATTATGCTAAATCTCCTCAGACGCAACACTCGTATGATCTGACCATAAATCTACATTTGTACTACAAAAAAACCCTTTCTACCATCCAAATGCCAAGTCTATTGACCCATTAAAGAACAGGAATATAACATTACCTTCTGATATATTTACTGATAATGCAACTATCTACCAGGCATGGGCCACGACGACGGTCGCGAGCAGTGCTTCTGCCGCGACTGGCACGGGTGCATCATGGCGCAGTCGATCGTGGGCTCCGACAATGTGCAGCCCTACAAGTTTTCTGACTGCTCCAAGAACGACTATATCAACGAGCTTAGAATTGGACAGGGCTTGTGCCTCCTTAACAAGCCGAATCAGGTGGGTTTAGATATCTACTTTTGTTATCTTAGTATTGTATCCTAGTATTCCAGATGATGATTCGAATTAATAATCTCCTCAGGTTTTCTATTAAAACCGTAGTAGGTTTTTATTATGATGCAACTTCCGATATACATTATGCATTACAAAACCCTTTCCATTTTCTTGTTTCCAATTCCTTTAGTGGTAAGTGTTCACTTTTACAATTTTAATTGCACAGATTGAATTGAACGTTAGTTTACGTATCAAAAGAAAACAATTACATACCATAACTAAATATTTTGATTAAGTGCTTTTTGCGGAAAGTTTAGATGACATTTTTAGAATGATTTACGATATATTAATGATAAAAGTAACGCTAAAAATGCAATCCTTCCCGCCATGCACACACAACTCCATGCCGCTGTCATTCAACGATATACTTTACAAAATTTGAAATTCATTAAAAACCCAACAGACCGAACGAATATTTCCGTACAAATTCTCGCCCCCAATCCAGTACACTTTCAACGAAAATATAAACGCCAGTCATAAAGTTCGCGACGGCTCCGCGGCGCTGCGCCCCCGGTTATCGGCCGCTCGCAACCATCAAAACTCGGCCAGGTTTGCTGAATTTTGTTTATACCGCATTAAAATCCGTCGGGGGATCAAATTTTAAATCTCTGACGCTCCGGGTGGAACCGGTTATAGTGTATAACTTGGAGTTAATGACACAGCAATGTTGTGGGTGTTGAGTCAAGAAATCATATCGAAGGTTTAGAAGCTGTATTGGTACACTTTTTGAAATAATTACATTGATTGGCAAATGTTTTGTTATCTGAGAGGCATGTCGTCATAAAATCGATCTGTCGTGATCAGAAATTTCAAAATGCACAAAAAATATCGTGTTTGACTCCATGTGAATATAGGATAAATTTAGGTAAAAATCTTAATGATACAAATAGGTGAACTACTAACCTAGTAAACAGACATAAATCCAATTATAAAATATAAAAAAAGCAACAATAGACCCTGTCACAGGTATATTACGAGTATTGTAAATGGATCTAATATAAAATGCTTGAGACTAACAATGGTTTCCTCAGATATCCATCCATCCATCCATCAGCCAAAGGAAGTCCACTGCTGAACATAGGCCTCTCCCAATGATTTCCATAGTGACCTGTTGGAGGCAGCCTGCATCCAGCGACGTCCCGCGACCTTTACCAGGTCGTCTGACCACCTAGTGGGTGGACGTCCCACGCTGCGCTTTCCGCTTCGTGGCCTCCATTCGAGAACTTTTTGGCCCCATCGGCCATCAGTTCTCCGTGCTATGCGCCCCGCCCATTGCCACTTCAACTTGCTAATCCGCTAATTCCTCAGATAGTTCTCCCAAAATTATGTGCATTATCTGACGTATTTATAGCAGCGTCGAAACAACAAACATGCATCCGGTGTCGGCTCTCGCATAATTTTATTCTAAACATTTCTCAAACTTTGTTTTCACATTGCGAGTGTTAATTGAATGCTAATCCGAGGTCGAGGGGAGGTGGGGATTTACAGCCGCGGACAAGCCGGACAGAAGTTCGGCAAAGTCGGTGCATTTCAGATTAACCCGAGTTATTTAATTTCCAAAACTGTGAGCTGTAGGAGGTAGGCGATGCGGGCTCTCGACCGCCAAGTTTGCTGGATGTGGAGTTACGCTTTTGACGACATGCTAATTTTGTGGACATTGAGCTATCGTTGAAACGATACTTTGGATAGTGACAGAGTTAAAGAATATGTTTATTGTTGTATCTGTTGTTCGTAAAGAAGACTAAAAGGTTTTAAAAGTCATCATTCTATTCGGAATTTTAATAATGTTCTAAAATTGCGATACAATCATCAATTTTCCAAGCTTGTGGTATTTAATAACAAAAATACTCCAAAAAATAGATAGTAAAGGATACCCTTTAATTAGACCAGTTACCAACCTCTCCTGTAAGTGTTCAAATCGCACAACATTTCAAATTCTAGTAGCCAATTATCCTAAAGAAACCTACTTGAAAATTGTGTTGGAAAATCTACATTTGCCTAACCAAGGTTCCCTATTTAGGCCTCATTTCTACCAGTCTACGGTTCTTTAGGTATGTTGAGCCCACTGTTTCATTGACTTGCTAATGCTGGAAATATCTGACTTGAAGAACGTATATGAATCGATTTGAAAGACTCGGGAATCGGGAACTCTCATCGGCGATTTTTTCTCTCGATTGTATTTTACCATATCTTCAAAGAATCTTTTCTGAGCTGACCTAAAAAAATGGTAATTTGTAAAACTTGTTTTAATAGTAAAGCAACACCACAAATAAAATATTCTCTTTGATCAATCCATTCGTTTTCGGAATCGAAAAACATAATTTGTGCTGGGCTGGATACAATTTATCGGAAAGGTTGTCGTTACGCATACGCGAGTCGTAAAAACTTTAGGCAAATTCTTCATTGACATTCTTAAAACCCAAGGTATGTCAACCACATGTACGTAAGAGATAAAAATAACAATTTCAACTGATTAGCACCGATTTGCTAATACATCACTAAAATCATTAAGCATAATAATTCTATTATAATTATAGAATGTGCTATTCTTCTTTCTTTTGCCTGCCATTATACCACATTTATTCTAAATTGTCGATGCAACATCCTCAATGTATAAGCTGCAGAATACTCGATACTGCCCAATCTCAACCCTTTTCAAAAACCCTTTCCAAAGTCCTATTGCCCCATTATCTGTTCCATGAACACCAAAAAACCGTGTCACGGCATAAAAACTCACAATTCCGACTCAAAGCGAAACCCCAGTTCCATCTCAATGCAAAATGGATTCCCGACACGTTGAAAATTAATCAGCAGCGCGGGGCATTGTTAGTCGCAGTCCTCAGCCTCCACAGTACTCTTGGTACTCCTTTAATAAAAGTTATGTTAATGCCGGTCCGCCCGGTGAATTATCTCTTCGTTTGCGAATATATAATAACAGAGGCCAGTGGGAAGCTTTATTGGAATACATTTACATAGTGCTGGATTATAATGCCGGCATCGTCTGCGCTCCCTCATCGATTTCCAAGGTTTACATATTTATCGGGAGATGATTTCGTTCCGTGGGTCTCGTGTTTCAATTGCGATGTAGTGGATATCTCAAAGGATTTCAAATGGCTTTGCGCTGGATGGTCTTTTTCGAGGGAATTGGTGTGTGTGTGAATAATGTTCGAGGGTTTCTAGCTTACAAGATAGAACATTTTTTGCATTGACGTTGCTTTACCAATGTAGAGGAGCATTGATAAAATTTGAGACTCATGTTCGAGGTTTAGACCACTAGACAACATAATTTTTAGTGACAAGATAAATGCGAACTGATCATGGCACTAGCCACGCATCTACCTACATTTTCAAGGAAAGGCGTCCTTTATGTATAAAACTGTTCCCATTTTAACCATTAATTTTATAGCTACGGTTAACGTACACAAAATCAAACTTGAACCATCTCGAAAACAGCAACTCAAAACTGCACCAATAAAATCAAAGACAATAATCTATGAGAAATGAGCTCGTTATACTGCAAAACACTCCGTCGATCTTTATTGGCTGCAAGTGTACGAGCTGGCAACTTTACGATGTTATTTCCTGTTTCCCGTCGTCTACGAAATGTTTTCCAGTTCAAACGGCGAATGTTCAACTACTGTACCAAGTTTGATACTTTGTATTTTCTTAAACAACGTTCGCCCTGTTATGATGGCTTCTTTATTATACTTCGCCCTCTTTGAAGCGTGTGATTTTGTTTCAAAGTTTTATCAGGTGGATTATAGTTTGGATTTTGTTTTGTTTCGAATTCTAAACAAGGTTTTGTTGCCATTGATTGGTTAATTGGAGTTTGATCTATAATAGGTTTCACCTTTTTGTGTAACATTGTCCGCTAGGCCAAACTTCGACTTCTTCAATTAGGAGACCATTATCTATAATTTATTTATAGGCGTATAGTTTTCGATCTTATATGCCAACCTCCAATAGGCCAATGTGGTGGGATACACCTTAAGTGGGTCTCAATCAGGCTATCGGTTATAGAGGAGCCCGTCCATAGCAGTGCGTATGTATAGTCATGCAGGTTATTTAATTTTACCACATATTTTTCGTCATCCTATGGGTTATTGTAAAAATAAAAAAAAATGGAAATTATTTTTTGTCACAAAATCTTGATTTTAGTTTACAGGATTTTTGGCTATCCCGCATAGATACGAGTATTTTTACCACTTAGCCGAACTTCAGTTCAGTTCGAGAACCAGCCTGAGCCATAAAAAGACTCGGGTGCCCATACGGGTTGATGAAAGGCCTTGAAAACTAAAATCGCGATTTTTGACAGAACTACCAGGCAGAGTCTTTTTTTTAACTTGGTAAAATGTTACATGGGGTGGATAGGAACATATTGTTTAAATTAAATACCGTATGTCAATATCACTCTGTATATGCTATTGAATAAATATAGCCAAATACACGAGAATTTATTGGAAATCTGACCCAGATAAACATCGCCGAATTTTCTCCAAATAAATTCTCTCCGCTTTATTCGCACAAAATATTTGTCGGAACTGTTTTCAATTTACAAAATCGTACTCTCACTAATGTTTCATATGTGTTGCTCTATATTGCAGCTTTTATTTACCTGACTCTGCAACACTGTTATAGATTATCTGAATCCTGTTCGGGTACTGAATTATGGAGTTTGATAACTCTTATTCCTGATATTCTCACCGAAACAGGCCATACCCTGCTGATAATCTCCTGCAGCTGTGTGAAAAGTTTACCTTCATACATAAAACTGAAGAAGTAGGCTGAGATGACATTACCTTGCTTCTATGCTAAGATGTGACACGGGGCAAGCCGATCTTCATATAGAGCACAAAGTCCAAACTGTACCTCATCGGAGATTTTTCAAATCATAAACGCACATAGAGGGGTAATTTCAACCTGGGACAAGAGAGAGCTGAAGTTGTTCAGCCCATACAGGCTACTTGATCAATATGACGCCCACCACCTCATTTATCATGAATTGTAATTAAACTAAATGAATTCACCTACCTGCCACCTGCACAGCCCTAACCTCACCTAGTCTTTTCTCGTAGGTATCAGAAAATGTGACAGACACCTTAAACAACTATTCACATATCCTCTTAATAACAAATATCCTCTTCACGTATCGGAGGCCCGTACCCTGCTGTGGGTCATAGGTATATGGTCTGATACAGTACAGTGGAAGTGTCATTCCACAACTCCCAACCAACGGTGTCACGACCTTCTCAGGTTTTGTATTTATATTTTAATAAAAGCTGTATTTCTCTTCTAGCTGGTGAACCAGCAGTGCGGCAACGGCAAGCTGGACGAAGGCGAGGAGTGCGACTGCGGCACCATCGCGGAGTGCCAGCACAGTAACCCCTGCTGCGACCCCTTCACCTGCCGGCTCACCAAGGAGGCGCAGTGCGCGTACGGAGAGTGTTGTGAACGTTGCTTGGTATGTATACCTTGGAGGAGGTGATTTTGAGAATACATTCAGTGGAAGGGATTATAGGGAGGGTAGCTATGTTGGTAATGTAGGTATGATCTGGTTTGTTGAAACACAAAAACTTACAGAATATGCTTAGGACTATTAAAGTGAAAAAATAAAGTTAGATATAGACATAATTTACTTGAATAAATCCTTGTAATTGAACTAAAATTATTTAAGAAAATTGATTAAAAGCCAATAGAGATTATTAACGAATATATACCAGCCGTTATAAAACTTATGACAAATTTCTCTTAAAAATCCACAAATAGGCACAGCATCTTCGAAATAACTTGTTAAAAGCAATCAAAGATAATATGCACAGAACAAAGACATGGTCTTTGTACGCCGCAGAGATATTATTGGTAGCTAAAATACTATAGAACATTTACCGGCACAGGAAAAAGCAAATAAAATAACCAGCAAAACTAAGAGAGAAGTATAAAACGAACGGAAGAAATATTCATTTGTTTCACATTGTTTTTGTAGAAAAAACAGAAATTGGCTCCTCTCCCAGACACAGAAGTCGATTTAAATACTTTGCGAAATTGAAACGAACCGGTTTAACACTGTTTTTAGAAGCCGGATGAAGCCAAATTGATACGACAGATGTTACTAATTCTTAACTACTCCGCTTCTAACGCAATTAACTGTACCTTCTGATGTGGTTTTAGTAGAAACTAACGCTTCTGTCTTTTTGTCTGATGTTTTCATGAAAGTAATATACCAGTCCATGATTATTATTTTGACCGGGTTATTAATGTTGGCTATTTTAATATTATTTTAAAGGCGATTTTAATGATAATTTGAATTAGAAAAATCTTATACAATCGTCATTATCTTTAGACACTTGAAATTGAAGGCCACATTTAAACTTCCCTCAAAGATTTTTAGAACGATACGGTGACAGCGGTCCAGTAAGGACATAATTCTTATAAAACGTACGTGTGATCAACAAATATTATGTATTTCGAGTCTTAGTCTAAAAAATCCAGTAGCCACATACGATAACGAAACGTTACAAAATTAGTTCATTTCTGAACGAAAAAAAAACACTGATTTAGAAACTAATTTAGAAATCGCTAGTATTGACTCTGTTCACATTAAATTTTTCCCCATTCAGCTCAAACCACGAGGCACGGTGTGCCGCGACGCGACAAACGAATGCGACTTAGAAGAGACCTGCACGGGAGTCACTGGCGCTTGTCCTCCAGACTCCTACAGGAAAAACGGGGAGTCTTGCGAAGACGGGAAAGGGTACTGCTTTGCAGGCCAGTGCCCGACCCTTTCAGTCCAGTGCGAGAACATATGGGGCACCGGGTCTGTAGGGGCAGACAGAGAATGCTTCGAACAGTTCAACTCTAAAGGGGCTGTAACAGGCCACTGCGGGAAGGATGGGAACGGACACTACATCAAATGCGAGACTGAGTGAGTTGAAATTGATTTTGATGATAATAATGTTGGTGTGGAACTTGATAGTAGATCTAAAATTAAATGTAGTAAAGAATAAATGAGTTCTGGTAGTGAAAGAGGTAAGCTGTAGTAAATTTCGACTGCAGTATCCAGGACGGCTCTGTAGGTATTATATCAGAGTTTAGAAAGAAAAGTAATATGAAGGGAAGGGAAGGAGGAGGGAAACCTATATTCAGTAGTGAACTTCCTGTGGCTGAAGAGAGAGATCGAAAACGATTGCTCGATATTTTTTCCAATTGTAAGAGCAAAAAAGGGTTGTCCATACATTTAGTTCTAATGAAGTTCTTTGTTCCAGGAATGTAAGATGCGGATCGTTACAATGCCAAACAGGGAACAGGTATCCAGTTGTGACGGGGCTGGACGAATATTTTACAAAAACCGTGATCACTATCAAAGGAAGCGAGTATGAATGCAAGTAAGTACTTAATTTTGTTCGATGTATAATGTAAGAGAAAAAATATTATACATCTATGTCATGATTCGCACTGCCTCGGTGGCGTAGTGGTACTACGGTATGATTGCAAAAGCTGAGGTCTCGGGTTCGAATCCCGGGTCGGGCAAAGTGATATTGGATTTTTCTATTCATTATTAGCCCGGAGTCAGGAATTTGTGCCCGATATGGCGATAGGCTCGCCCCCTATCACATCGTGGGACGGAATATACAAGGCGAAACGTGGGTGTTCTAGTAGCACCTCTGCCTACCCCTTCTGGGAAAAAGGCGTGTGGTTATGTATGTATGTATGATTCGCATAAAGCTATTAATTATTTTTTTTATTTTTTAATACTTTCATACTCATGAGGGTTTAATGTAGCATTATATCCGGTGCATCCTTGGACACCTCCGCGGCACAATAAATTGCAAACGCAAGTATAAAAGATTAGACCGATGATTTGATCCCCGTATCAACCCAAATATATATAATATTTTTGGACGCTCTTATTTGTGGACAAGAGACTTGAGGGACAAGACTAAACGTGTCGTAACTGTTGGGTGTACTTATGTTTTACTACCAGCTTGTCAGCAATAACTTCACCATTTCTAGAGCAACGACAGGGCTGCCGAAGCACAACGACGTGGCGCCTCTAGGACTGGTGCGGGACGGGACGCCCTGCGGAGACAACCTGGTCTGCGTGAACCAGACCTGCACCTCCATCTTCCCCTACCTGGACCACACAAAGTGCCCCACAGACCATAACAACCACGAGTGCTCTGCTAGAGGGGTGAGTAGATCTTTTTTTTTAATCCTTTATTTTAGCCTTTTAAGCCGAAGATTTTAGTTTCAAAGCCAGAATAGACGTCATTTTGTAAATTATGACCTCAATCGTTGTTCGGTAAAACGGTAGGTAAAGAAACATATCTTGAGGGAATTTACCACTTACTTGTGACAAGACCCCTGGAATTACGTTGCCTATAGAGTTATAATATTTATTTGGTGAAGAAATCCACTACAAACGGATTACATGAAATCACTTAAGATTTATCGATAGGACGAGGTGGGACGGGAAGAAAAGAGAAGGGATATTTGTATAAAGTAAACGTATTTAGACATATTTAACTCGATATAATTTCTTGTGATTATTACATGTCATGTTGATACCAAATCGTCTTTTGTTGTTTCATATACTCATGACATAAAACTTGTTATGTCGCCGTACGGCCACCATATGACTGTTAGGTGTACTTTTTTAAGGATCTTAACTCTAGCAATCACGGATCAGACAGCTAATAGACAAAGGTATCTACAATCAAAATCCTAGTATTGCTAGATTTATAATACCAGCCTTTCTAAAACCCGAACAGACATGTAGATGAGGCAGGGCGGGGCAGCGGATGCCAGTTTGTAATAGTTTGAGTGGCGCCGCGTTGGGCGTTATTCAATTTTTTACTTTGCAACTTGTACCGTGCTGTTGTGGATACCTGTGGCTTTAATTTGCTGTTTATTGTAGTCGTTTTAGAAGCCTTTCGTAAGTTATTGAATATAGATTTTGTTTAAATAAAAAACTTGTCTTATTGGGTTAGGCAGAAAATATAGTGCGCGTCTGGTACGATCCAAGCATCGTCTTTGCTTCATTAATTCGATAATCCCTTCAAGCAGGCATGGTTGTGATTACTTCTTACTGAAAGATTTAAAGGAAAATTATGTTACATTTTTGTGTTTTTTGGTTTTACGTCCTAGACCGACACTACCACTCATTGTTTCCATAAAAATATGTAATTTATGAATACGATATTTGTAGCTACCATAATACAAAAAGCTAAATTAACCACATAGCCTATCCACTTTAATATTAACACATCTAAAAATACCCCGCTACCCGCAATTAATTCAAATAACCTCTAAATCCCTTTTACTATAACCACCACTATTTGCCAGCCGCCACATTTGATCCGAATTCATTCAATGATCTAATTCCGATCGTACAAAAGTTCCAACAAACATTACGATTCAATATAATGGCGCATTTAATTAAGTACATCTGTTTGCCCGTGCTGTTTGCGTGTTATCGGCACACGTCGGCAGCCCGGTTTCACGATGACGGATTAAAAGAGAATTACTGATTTAATGCTTGCTTTTAATGATTTAATATTTGTCATTCATTCCTTCTGTTGTTGGCTGTTCTTGATGCGGTTTTGGCGTTTGTTTTATTTGGTTTTCATTTAAATGTACGGAATATTGAAGATAAATTCAGATATTACAGATAAAATGTTGTGAAAGTTTGCTTTTGTGAAAATATTCTGTAACGCTAAGACTAATTGCATCACCAATCTTGGCGTACGTTCTTAACAAGTTTCAATTCATAAAATAAGTACTGAAGAGGAATTATTTACCTTAAGTTGAAGTCGGGAAGATTTCTGGTCGTTATATAATAACCCATTTAAACATAAAACAATAAAAATATGTCTTACGTAAGATCTTCGAAATCCATACGAGGCAACACAACGTACACAATTTATTGTTGCGGGTCATTATAATCACTAAACGATTTTCCGAAATCTTAAAATTATCTATTATATTATCTATAATAGGCAACTTTTCCTAATTATGGACTTTTAATAAAATATGTTCCTGTTTTTCGGTGGCCGATTTATGCAATTATGAAGTTAACAAGTAACATTTGATCACGCAAGTATAATGGCGCTAAGTAGGCGAAGAAAACCGCATATACACACATCCGATGTTATATTTGATCAGCGTTAAATTTACCATCAGCACAGTAGTGTTTTGACGTACCAGCATTAAAATCTTGAGACAAATTAATTCTAGTTTAGATTACATAAAAAATTGCATTTCACCTCAATCGTACTCTCGATTGTAAAGGAGGTCCGTGCTCTGCAGTGGGACGTATATAGACTGATACAGATACATATTTATATACGTAAACACTGTATTTTAAAACCCATAATTACATTTTTAACATGCATACATAATTCAAAATCACATGGTCCGTCTAAAATCAAACTATGTAACAAGCATCATAATTTCATTGGCTTTGATAAAGACTGTTCCTATAGAGCCCTACATCTATGCTACAATCATATAGTATGTGCCGTGCGCACAATTATTATTGTAGCCAAATATGGATGTCTCAAGTAACATAATTTGTTTTTGTATTACATACATCAATTAGTCACTCTGGAACTGTGCAAATATACACACATATTATTCGTGTTGGTTGTTGTCATTTGTGAATACCCGATCTAATAAAACTTGGACGCCCTAACACCCTAACTGGCACATTGGTGACCCCGATACAGAATAACGCAACCATTTCGTCGTCATGATGACTAGCAGAAGCTCACCAAGTTCCCAGGGAGAAGGACAGGCCCAGATTGACTCACACGGGTTAGCAAGCATAACAGTGTCTTCAAGGATACCAGAATTCTGGTGTGATAAGCCAAGATTATGGTTCGTCCAAGCCGACGCGATATTGGGGCCGCAAAAACTTAGTGACGAGGCGAAATATAATTTAGTCGTCGCTAAGTTAGGAAAAGATGTTGTACAACAAGTGAGCGACATTTTACTAAAGCCACCCGAAACAAAGAAATTTGACGCGTTGAAGGCTCGCCTGTTACAAGTTTACGAAGAATCGGAGATTCGGCAGTTTCAAAAACTGTTAAGCGAAATGGAGCTCGGTGACCAAAAGCCTTCACAGCTGTTGCGCCGCATGAGAGACCTAGCTCGCGAGAAGATTCCTGACGAGACTTTATGTATTATGTGGCAAGGTCACCTACCAACATCAGTGCGTGCTGTGTTAGCGGTCACTGACGTTAAAAGTTTAGATAATTTGGCCACTATTGCCGATAAAATAATGGAGACTTCAAGGCCGCAGCATATCACAGAAGTCCAAGCAAGTTCTTCCAGTGGCAACCATATAGAATTAATATTGGCCGAGATAGCCAAATTAAATCTAAGGATGAATGATATGGAACGACAGCGACCAAATTTTAGAAGCCGAAGACCCAGTTTTCGTCACTACCGCTCGCGATCTGCTTCTCGCGGCCGAAATCGGAGCCGGCGCACGCCGGATAGTGCTGACTGGCTTTGCGCTTATCATTATAGATACAGAAATAGAGCAAAGAAATGTGTGGAGCCGTGCGCATGGAATAAAAATAATCAGGGAAACTAATTGAGGTGCAATCGGAGGCGGCGATATGCACCATTTCACCGGTACCTCGCCTATGTGTAATGGACAGAAATAGTGGATTGAGATTTCTCGTGGACACAGGTGCGAACATTTCAGTGCTTCCAGTGCCAAAAAGACCTTTCAATGACTATAAGTGTAGTGAAAAATATACCCTGTATGCAGCCAATGGGACCGAAATAAAAACTTATGGTGTTAAGGACCTAGAACTAGACTTTAAGTTGCGGCGACCTTATAGTTGGTCATTTGTGTTAGCTGAAGTGAAACAACCCATTCTTGGTGCGGACTTTTTAAGCCACCATAAATTGCTCGTAGACGTTTATAATAAAAAACTAATTGACGAAGTGACTAATTTATCAGTTATTGCTACAGTGACGATAAACGAGCAGCCTGCCGTACGAACAATAGACTTAAACCATCAGTGTAGTGATTTATTGACATTATTTCCGGATATTACAAAACCTATGTGTTTCAAGGATACTCCACGTCATTCCGTTTTCCATCATATAGAGACGACCGGACCGCCTTTATTCGCACGCCCGCGTCCGCTACCGCCTGATAAATACAAGAAAGTTAAGGGTGAATTTCAGCGGATGCAAGAAATGGGAATATGTCGACCGAGTAAAAGCAATTGGGCTTCCCCGCTCCACGTAGTAGTAAAAAAGAATGGCGAACTTAGGCCGTGTGGCGATTATCGGCGTTTAAATACAGTTACAAAACCCGATAGATACCCAATTCCTCGCATCCAAGACTGTACCTATCTACTGGCGGGAAAGAAAATATTTACAAAGTTAGATCTGCAAAGAGCATACCACAACATAAGGATTGCAGAGCAAGATATTGAGAAAACGGCAATTACTACACCTTTTGGCCTTTACGAATTCACAAGAATGACATTTGGACTTAGAAACGCAGCACAAACGTTCCAAAGATTTCTTAATAACGAGGTTTTTTGCGATCTAAATTTCCTATTTAGTTATATCGATGACGTCATAATAGCGTCATCATCAGAGGCTGAGCATAGAGAACATTTAACCCTGGTATTCGAACGACTCAGCCAATATGGATTAACCATCAATTTAGCCAAATGTGAGTTTGAAAAATATGAATTGGACTTCTTGGGTTTTCATGTTTCTCACAAAGGACTAAGCCCATTAGAAGATCGAGTAAAGGCTATCATAAATTTTCCGAGGCCGCAGACTGTTGAGGAATTGAGACGCTTCATGGGAATGTTGAATTTCTATAGAAGCCATTTACCAGGAGCAGCAGGATTACACGCAAAATTAAACATTTATTTACATAACACCAAGAAAAAAGACAGAAGTTTGATACCGTGGACAGACGAAACAACAAAGGCTTTTGAACTGTGTAAGCAGAACCTACAAAGTGCTGTTACACTAGCTTTGCCAATCGAGGACGCTCCAATTGCGATCATGACTGACTGTTCCAACACCTGCGCCGGTGCAGTACTACAGCAGTGGGAAGAAAACTCATGGAGACCCTTAGGTTTCTTCTCTAGCAAGCTCAGTGATGCTCAGCAGCGATACAGTACTTTTGATCGAGAGCTATTGGCGATTTACATGGCAGTCAAACATTTCAGATATCTTATCGAAGGAAGATCTGTAACAATTTATACTGACCACAAACCCTTGGTACATGCGCTTAAGAAAAACACCGTTGGAAAAAATGATACCCCCAGGAGATTAAGGCATTTAGATTACGTCATGCAATTTTGTTCTACTATTGAGCATATAAGTGGTTCGGAAAATATAGTAGCCGATACACTGTCCAGAATAGCTACTATTAACATGCCATATTTGATTGATTACAATCAATTAGCAACGGCACAAAGAAATGATAAGGAGTTAGAATATCTTTTAAAATCAAAGAAATTAAACATCAACAAAATAAATATTCCTAACTGCAATAGATCGATTTATTGCGAAACATCGAATGGAAAGATCCGTCCATATTTGCCTATGGAATTCCGAGCATCAGCTTACAATGCGTTGCACGGAATTAGTCATCCCGGCATTCGATCGACGCGAAATATGATGCGAGACAGATACTTTTGGAAGAGTATGAATAAAGATGTTGCTATGTGGACGAAAGCTTGCTTAGAGTGCCAGAGGTCTAAGGTTCAACGCCATACTGTTGCACCCTTAGGAACATTTACACACGGGGGCCGATTCTTGCATATTCATATCGATATAGTGGGGCCATTGACTTATAACAACGGATATCGATACTTATTGACAATGTTGGACCGTAGTACTGGATGGCCGGAAGCTATTCCATTAAAAGATATCACTGCAGAATCTGTTGCAGAAGCCGTTTATTCTGGATGGATCTCAAGGTTCGGATGCCCTTTGAGAATTACTACAGATCAAGGACGTCAATTTGAGTCCAATCTATTTAGTCAACTCGCCAAAAGAATGGGTATAAACAAAATTAGAACTACGTCGTATCACCCACAAGCCAATGGCGCTGTGGAAAGGTGGCACCGAATACTTAAAACTTCGTTGATGAGCAGAGGCAACACAGATCAATGGGTTAATGAGCTACCGACCGTGTTGTTGGGATTACGAGCAAGTCTGAGGGATGATACCCAGACTAGTTCAGCGGAGATGGTTTATGGAGACCCAATCCGATTACCTGGAGATTTCTTTCAGCCGCCAAAGCCGGAAATCTCGGGAGACGAATCATTTTTACAAAATCTAAGGCGAAAAATAGTCAATATCTCATCAGTACCAAGACGAGGTATACGTCAAGGAAAGTTTTTTGTTCATCCAGAGTTAGAGCATTGCTCACACGTATTCGTCCGTTGCGATAAAGTGGTGAAACCTCTGACTCCACCTTACACTGGGCCTTATTTAGTTTTATCACGAACAGACAAATATTTTAAAATTAAACAAGGAGATACGGATAAAGTTATTAGTATAGACAGACTAAAGCCAGCGTTTATGCCAGAATATGATGACACAGCAAGCACGCCGAATACGGACAGTAAGAATATAAACAAGGGGCCCATAGTAACTAGATCGGGACGGATAGTCAAACCTGTCGTGCGCTTCACTGCATAAACACATTAATTGCACTGCGTAAACTCTGCATAGTATATTTTTTTTAAAAAAAATGGGAAAATCTGAGAGCAAACAAATGCAAGAAGAAATTATTATCGCACAAAATGGTCCTGGAAATAGTGCCGCTGCCTCAGAATCAATCCGGGATAGCACATACTACAGCCGAGTTGAAATATACATACTGACCGTACTGATCATAATATTGATAATGATTGGATATATGTTATGGAGACGCTGCAAAGTCCAGTATGGACGTTTCATAAGACGGGAGCTGCACGAGGTTCCTGCTGTCGTGATGAGAAATGGCGAGTCCGACCAGAAGGGATGTGTCAGCCAACAAATTATAGTGTAGTGAGAAGTGATTAGTATGATTAGTTCTAAAGATGTGAAGTGAAAACGAATTAAAGTGTACTCGTAAGTTAAACTATAGGTAAAGGAAAATTGTAATCTTAATTATTATGATTTGAATATTTAGATTTTTATACACTTTTTATTATATTCTTTAGCCTTATTTTTATATTCATATTTATATATTTATATTCATTGTGTTATTTTTTTTCAATAAAGGGGGGTATTATGTGCCGTGCGCACAATTATTATTGTAGCCAAATATGGATGTCTCAAGTAACATAATTTGTTTTTGTATTACATACATCAATTAGTCACTCTGGAACTGTGCAAATATACACACATATTATTCGTGTTGGTTGTTGTCATTTGTGAATACCCGATCTAATAAAACTTGGACGCCCTAACACCCTAACTGGCACAAGTACATCTAAAGTCCTTACTTTAGATTATCTATCTTATTGTATGTGAACTATGAGATTGTATTATGGAGTAACAAGCATCAAAACAATATCACTGCCCTTTAAAACTGTACTCCACGTTTTAATTCAATATCATTTAATTGGCCCGCTTCGAATACAGGTCGGACATCGTTAATTAGAAGTTTGGGCGGTGTGAGCCCGCTCTAATGAGGCGGCGTGTGTTACGAGCGGACCGCGATTATGTAGTATGGGTGGAAAATGGCAAAGTTAGTGTAGAGTTGTTTATCTGAGTTCTGGAATCAAGAAACATATGTACAGCTTTAGATTATGAATCTTCGTCGATTTTAAAATCATGTCCAATCCCCAATCCATCAACCAAAGGAAGTCCACTGCTGAATATAGGCCTCTCCCAATGATTTCCACAGTGAACTGTTGGAGGCAGCCTGCATCCAGCGACGTCCCCATGTCCAATCAAATCCTACTAAAATATGAAGTGCAGACTCTATGTAATTATAGAATAAGAACACATAAGCGTCATATATAATAGTATTTCTTAGTGTGAATGTTCCAATTCAAATGACATGACGCAACCCTTATAATAACAAATGCAATAGGAATTCTCCTCTATGAAGTCGAATCAGTAAATCGTAAAACAAACAAAGCTTTCTAGGTTCCAAGTTGATATTTCCATTTTATCAGTGTGATTTACAAATTTGATATTACTATGTGCTGAGTATTTGTGATTGAACTCAACCTTTCGTCCTCCGCTGCTGGACGTAGATCTCTCCAAGTAGGCTCCAGACATTCCGGTCACTTATTATCAGACAAATCAGACGACTATTCTACTTTCAGTCTTTATCAGTAAAGTCAGAATTTAGTAAAAGAATACATACCAATCGAAACGAACATCATCATCAGCCCGTTGCAGTCAACTGTTGAACATAGGCCTCTCCCAAGGCACGCCACAGAGCCCGGTCTGCTGCTTTATGCATCCAGTCGCTGCCGGTCCTCTTGTGCAAGTCGTTCCACCATTTGGCCAGAGGACGTTCCACGCTGCGTTTGTCAAGACGCGGTCTCCACTCCAGAACATGCTTACTCCAGCGTTTATCTGTTCTGCGACATATGTGGCCAGCCCATTGCCACTTCAACTTACTAATGATCAATCCTACTCAATCCCAATCTGAACGAACGACAATTATACCTCCAATCTTCAGACAGCAAATTTTGAAATACATATCTGAATTCACACGGCCAAAAAGAGGTATCTGCAGGAATTTAGTCTGCGTCCGACGACGCGGAACGTTCAGGAAGCCGAAACTTCAGGTGTGCGGTTTGGTAACTAGATTTGATGGAGCGAACTCAGGGCACCTAAACTGCGGGTCCGTACGCAAATCGGATTGGCCGGGGGTGCGGGGTGGGGGTGGAATTCGGTTACCCCGCCCGTGGAATTGTCGAGTAACCCCGATTTGTGAGTTAGCGAGGATGTGACGGATTTAACCTGTGGACGGTTACGCTCCTATCGGAGACATTTTGTAAATTTTTGAGGTTATGTTTGATGCAGGTTCAGTTTTTTTCTGTAGTTGTCTATGTGGTAACAAAGAGACCTTTGAAAATTGATACCCTAACAAATTTAACCTCTTCTGATCATACTAAAAACGTATAGAAAGGGTAGTAAAAACCAAGACATGAAAAAGGCTATTTATTAAATTTTGAATGCCAAGGAAATGTAACGTCTTGTGGCCATACTAAAAACGTGGTGATAGAGAACTGATTTTTGAAATCCACGACACATTTAACAAGAGTCACGCGAAATAAAAACTGTATCCAACAGTGAAAGATGCTTAATCGTCGCCGGTCCACTCATTTACCAACCTGATAAAAACTACTGCATTCAACATAAAACTCTAAAAAGCAGTAACATTTTCATCAAACTAATTACAAATGCCAGGCTGCCTGCTAATTAATTTTGTAAGTGAAAATCCTAACGTTTTGGACGTCAGCACGCCCGACGTGCAGCGTGCAAGAATTCCGGCATAGTTTAAATCAGGAGCTTCAACGTAGTTAGGGACCGCAGGAATTAGACACACAAGGCTCCCCGGTTCTGACCTAGCTTTGGCTTTTTTACACCCATTTGACAGACTGCATCACATAATATGATGGCGAGTGCAATGTCGTAATCTTAGTATTTTTGATACTCTAGCATCAATTGAGAATACCAAAATTATTTGTTGTCATTGAAAATAATTTTACCGATGTAGTTACTTAAGTGCTTAAACACGTTGCCAAAGAAGGACCTAGAATTATATCACTTACTGTTCCATAGATTGGTGGTGCAAGAAAAATATATATTGACGTACCTTTTGATTTGGCCGACAGCCTCCTTCACGCAGTTGGTTAGACGCCGCCTGTAAAACGAGAGGCTGCGGGTTCGATCCGCGCACCAAAATAAATGTTTGTGTGATCCACGGATATTAGTTTCGGGTCTGGGTGTTTGTGAGACCAAAAAGTCTCTCGTGTTGTCTGATACCCATGACACAAGACTCGATCTTAGTGTGGCGTCAGAACTATGTATGTATTGGGTGTATTTATTTATTTATTTAAGCCGTGTTAGACATATTTTTAACGAACTTGGAAACAAAACAAAAACAGACAGTATCTGCTTAAAATTAATTAACTCATACTTAGCGCATCGCCTAAACAGTTGTAGTTCTGTGTTCTAACCTAAACAGTACCGACACTCAGCGAATTAATTGCTTTCCTGTTTATCTGTTGGGTGTACTGAGTACTATATTTGGTTTCGCCTAATGGTTTTAACTACTTTATTAGTTGAGAACGTGCGCCCCAGAAGAGTAAATGTAATGTATTTCTTTTTTCAAAATAGATTTTTCACCTTATTTTACCTGGTGATAGGCGATGATTTTCGACAAATGTTGCCTTTTGACATTACGTTTGTAAAACTATTATCCAAAAGCTCATACTTTTAAAGTACGAATCTACGTTAATAATTCCTTTCTCCGTGTTTGCTAATCAGTCAAACAGTCATCCTTTAACTCACGCTTTTTAGACAAAGACAGCATTAATACAAGCCACAGTTCGTAGAGCTTATTTCGTAACATGTGGAAGGAGATGAGCAAATTCCCGTCCTGGTTAACTCATAAAGAATTTTCAAACCGAAAAACTAATAAAATAAATTTCTTGACCGAGTCGAAGACAAGACCTTCACAACTTTACGCATATCTAACGAACATCGATCAAAATCAAATACCGATTTTTGTACAATACCAAATAATATATTCACATGTCGACTAACTTTGTAATAGCGAACAAAAGCATGAGCATGCATGCTCGGATTTCAAACTTGCATATGCGGCTAGGAGCTGAAAAGGGGTGGGTAGGGGTGGAAGGGGTAAAGCGTGACGTGTGAACTTACAAATAGGGGTACGTGTCGGTTTTCACGTGAATTGAGGATTTAGTTTAGCTAAAGATATGAGTTTAAGTTAAAGTTGTAGTTCTTGTCTGTTCCACCGTTCGGGAATTATACTTGGTACGTAACTATTTCTATAGACTTATTTTGAGAATTATGAGGTATAAAAAATATTAAATGTATGGTTTCCTCACTATCACAATTTATGCAGATTATTTTGGGTCCTCAACATCGAGACCAAATTTTGAATTATAAAATCGATAATGTAAATAAATACACCCAACAGTCACATACATAGTATATCATTACCCCACACTAAGATAGTCTTGTGTCGTGGGTATCATGAACTAAGAGAGCCTTTTTCGATCACACCAACACCCAAACCCGAAACAAATGCTTGTGGTTCACACAAACATTTGTCTCGATGCGGGGATCGAATCCGCGGCTTCTCGTTCCACAGCTGGCGTTTAACCAACTGCGCACGGAGGCTGTCAATATAGCTGGAACTCTTCGAAAGACCCACTATTAACAGTAAACACATAATCTTACATCGGTTTATAATGCCACCTTCTGATCTACCATCAAGACTAAACGGGTCCAATTCAAACGTTTGACAATGCCCAATATTGGCCACACGCCCTGTAAAAAACATCCCCTTCAAAATACAATATGTCATCATTATTTTCTTTGTATCAAATTTCATGAAAACTGTGCGCGTACTCAGAATGATAACCTTGAGGGCCTTTGATGTTCCGTAACGAGCAGGAACTTTTTAATCAGCACATTATATTTTGCGTGGAAATTAGAACTGTTTGCTCGGGACGTGGCTGTCGACTCGTCAATTATAGCTAACTCAATCGATAACCATGGTACTATTGTAACTCGTTTGATGAAGTTAGCATCCGCCCGGACGTCGACCACCGGATTGGATGTATTAGAGTTTCATATAAATGTTAAGGTCCAGGATCAGCCGGCTTACGTATATTTTGGATTTGGACAGGGATAATTATATCGACAAAATCAATAGCACGTTAATTCCTTATCAATACTGTATTGGTCTTACGATCGAAGTACATAGATAAGTACCTATGTACCTGATGAAGTCATCAGGTACTGTTATAAAACATGAAATCATTCCGATATCCCTAAAGAGTTACGTAAAGATGGTAACAGTGTACGACAAATTACTAAAGCCACTATAAATACTTACGGCCTTGTTCATAAACAATTTTAAAACATGTTTTAGGTATCGAATATTTTATCTTCTTCGTTCAAACTGAATTCAAAAGTCGTTCGAAAGCGATAAAGCATTCGAAAATTAAAATAGGTTTTAAAATTGTCTATGAATTAAACCGTTGTCATTTACTTCCGGAACCGCCTATCCACAATAAGGAGTTTTAAACCCAAAGAATACAGTTCTCTTTTTCTAATTCTAAGTTGATTTTGGTAATATTTTTATTCTGCTCGTCTCTTTTAGTGGGCAATATTGAAATAAAAAATATGAGTTAGACGGATCGTGCTTGTATAAAATAGACCTCACAACAAAAGTTTTAATTGCTATTAGGAAATAGAAACACGTAGATACGAGTATGGTGCAAGATGTGCTGCCAGGTAGATAGTTTATCAATACATGAACCGGTCGTACCAGACCCTAGTAACTTTAAAACGAACCTTCGACCACAAACACAGCTCTAACCCAATCCAATAAAGCTCATTTTTCCCCAAACGAAACTAGGAGCAAACTCGAAAATCTCTCCCGCGTCTCATTAATTAAACTAGAAGCAACATCGCTTTAACGCAATCGAGTTCCCGTAGTTAGTCCACATCGCATCCAATTTGCAGAGGTTAGGTAATATGATTCTATTCTAGTAGGAAATTAATTCGTGTAATAACACTTCGCAACTTGTTCTAAATCCACAATGGATGGTGCTCGTGGATACGTTACATGTGTGTTTTAGAAACGTTATTAATCCACTTGAAACGTGGACTTAGGTTTCGCCAGTTGGTTAGTATTTGAGTGCAAAGTTTCCTGATTCAATTGTTTTGAGATGTTGAAGATTAATGGTTGGATCGTTGGGGTAAATTGTAGTTCAGCTTAACTTGATGAAAATAACCAGCTCATATATGTTCCACTGCAGGATACAGACCTCAATATTAAGAGGAGTTAGAATATTGTCTTATCCTGCTATAGTCGTAAATGTATGTGAGGAGGAATCTGTATGTGATGAATGAACATAATTAAATACGTTTGTGAAGCCCACAATTGTTTGTTTCGGGTTTGGGTGTTTGTGAGACCGAAAAGCCTCTCGTAGTTTCTTAAACCCACGATACAAGACGTATTGATCTTAATGTGGGATCAGGCCTATGTATGTGACTGTTGGGTTTATTTCATTGTTAATTTTAAATATTTTGAATGTTGTATGAACTTTGACAAAGAATTGAGATTATGACAACAGAGATATTTAATTCAATTCGATTAAAATCATTATAGATATCAAAATCGATCTAAGCTATGATTTGTTCATGAATGCCCTGTCATTGTTAATTAAATCGTTTTCAATAGATACTCTTAATCCATAGTTACTTTTTAGCCACATGAAGTCCACTGCTGAATATAGACTTAGGATTTCCGCAACGACACGTAGAAACCTAATTAAAAGAGTACCTAATCCTCGTAAAATATAAAATGAAACGGAAAATATTAATTTCATTGGAAATTAACTTGTGCCTTTCAACGAACTTTTTCTTTGAAACGTTTCGTCCCATTTCAATATGCTTTTACATAAGGATGCTTAATTAATTACTGTTTATTTTGTAAAAAATGTTTGTTTGGTTGGACGCTTGGATATTTACAGTCATATTTTATCTGATGTAGAGAAAAAGTACATTTTATAGTCTTTAATTAAAGTTTTTTTTTATTTGTCAGTGGTGTACGGTCAACATTTTTTGGACTTCTAATGTAAACTAATTGGATCTAAAAACTATGCAGAATTGAATTTGTTTGCTAGTCGGAAAATTCTTAAATGATCTTTAATGATTATTAAAAGAATCTAAAAGGAAGTCGAAAGACAAAACTTGCGAAATCTCTATCCAAACATCAGCCTGCCCCCAAAGACTTCCACGGCGAATTGCGATTTTTTGGAAGCGGCCTGTCTTCGGCGACTTCCTACAACCTTGATTTACCTGCCTTCATTGAGTCTCTGTCCATTTTAGATACCAGAATTCGATAAAAATCGGTGTTCTGAAAAAAATATGTCTGTTTTTCCAGGTGTGTTCGAACATGAACAAGTGCGTGTGCAACCGCGGGTGGACAGGGCCGGACTGCTCGCACCACGACGTGCTGCCCCCCTCGCCGACCCCCTACGTGCCGGAGAACGCCACCAAGGCGGCCTACAATATGACCAAGAAGGAAACACCGTATGGTGAGTCCACCCCAGTGGCAGAGGCCGCATTAGTAACACTCAATTGGATTTTAAAAATTATGAGTAATTGGAAAGTCAAATTTGATTCAATTTCCAAATTATTTTCTTAAAAATAAATAAATGAGAATAATTGGATTTTGTGAATTTTAACTTTTTTCAAAAATGTTATTGGAAAAATAAATTTAAATTTTTCTTAGTGAATTGCAATATCAATGACAAACTTTAATGTTCTTTATAATGTACTCTGTTTATATTTTCAGGTGTCTTTAACAATGATCTATCAATATTCCCCCTACATAACATTGCAATTGGCCATACGATTCCGAGCACTGCTTTTAAATTGAAATAGTAATTAGTTTATTGAGCGCGGTGTAGCGCTAGAGTAGTAACACAGTAACACAGTAATGAAGTAAGACAGTAACAGTAAGGCAGCCGGGCGGGCTCGTCCTGCCCGCCGGCGCGAGCAGAAGCATTGCTCGGAGCGAGCGTGATGCAGGGCGGCGCCGGCGCACTAACGCGCGGGGCCGGGGCCCCTCTGGTTGCAGGTGAACATGAGGGGGATAAGATGAGCACCATGAACATGGTGGTATTGTTGCTCGCGGTCGTGCTGTCCGTGTTCGTGGGGTTCGCGTGGATGGCGTACTGCTTCAGGTAACGGCCTGTAACTCGGTGTTGTCGCACTGCCTGTCGTGTCGTGTCGTATCGTGTCGTTGTGTCGAGCCGACCGCGAGCCGCCGCGCCGGCGTCGCCCCGCGCCGCGACCGCCGCGCCCCGCGCCCTTCGCCCGCCCCGGGCTCCGGCGCGGCGCGCAGCGGCTGACACCCTTCTGTTTGGGCGCAGAGAACTACCACGGCTCGAACACGGTGTTCCTCGTGGCGGTGCTCATGTCTGTGGTAGGGGGGGTATTCATAGTATTTGCCCTGAGCGCTCTCTGCTACAGGTCAGTCGTAGTACACAAAAACTTCTCCCTGTGCCTAAGGTTAGTGAGCAGAAAACAGACCAAAGGTAGTCTTTAAGAAGAAATTTAAATCGTCACCTTCGTATTACTTGTATGTTTACCTTAGACGTTAGCGTTGGTGTTTATGTTGGTTTTCATCACGTCGGCGATTGGGTTTTTGTTTGAACATTGCGTTTGGTTACGTTTGTGGTCGTAGAGCTAGAGTTGGCGGGTGGCGCGTCGGCCTCTGTCGGCGCGCCACAACTGCATTTGATCTGTGGTTCTGTGTCCGCGGCGGCGGCCGGGCCGCGCGGCGCTGCGTCGCCGCCGCCCGCGCCGCGTCCGCACACGCGCCACTCGCGCCGCCCCGCGCCACTCCCGCGCCACCCCGCCACCCCCGCGCCACGCCCGCGCCACGCGCCACCGCGCCACGCGCCACGCACCCCGCGGGGCCTCGCCGTCCGACCGCCTCGCTGCATGCCGACAAGGCTTTCCTCGTTGTACTCGACACACCTCGACTCAAACCCTTAAAATTCTGGGCTCTTGGATGTATGCATTGGCTTATGTGAACTGTGACTTGTTTTCGTTTCCTTTCTTGGTGGGAGACGCGTCGCCGGGGCACGCGGAGCCGCCGGCCCGGCGACGCGACAGCGTCTATATCTTCCATTAATTTAATTCATTAAGGCCTAGCTCGGCGTCGGATCGAGCGCGGCGCAGTAAGTAAGTGGCCCGGCCAGGTACGTACCGCTACATGACGGTAGACATGAAGATATAGACGACTCGACTCAGCACCTATCACTACCACTAAATTCTACTAATCTTTTGCACGAGAAGCGAATGTGCGATGCACGGATTCTTCTTTCAAGCAGCTGTCTATCTAGTTAGAAACGCCTAATGTTAATTTAAGACATCGGGGTCCTTTCAGTAAGCTCCCACACCTTTAATCTTGTTTGTTCGACCAACTGCAAACATCAGCTAAAAGGTAGCAGCAGCAGCCGGGCACTTCTAACTTTACTACTTTTGCGTTTTATATTATTATTCATATTGTAAATTGTCGCGTGAAGAAGTACTGCTGTCGCCTTGGTTGAGATGTTCAGTCTGATGATAAAGAAACAAAAGCCTCCACTCGTTTACATGAAAGCATTACTGAAGGGACTCCAGCTATCATTAAGCTAAGATCAATCAAATATCTTAACAGTAATTTCATATGAAATGAGGAATGAAACGAAAAATTAAATTGTCTTGTACCAAAATTGAGATTGAACAGTTAAATTAAATTTGACCCTAATATCCAAAAGCGCCAGTTTTGCAATCAATTCAATTTAAATTCAAAGCGAGGGATAAAAGGTGACCAACATATCGGTAATGAGATAGCGACTTCTCCGGAGGCCCAATACTTCAATGTGACACTTTTGGTACACACCAGGTAAACTTCGTCATATATACAAGAAGGCGGAAGAAAATATAGACGTGAAATTATGAACAAGTATCGAATGCTCATAGAACCATCTAAATTATCTGATATCCAACGACCAAGACATCCTTCGACAGATAGTAACGATCATGCAACTTTTTATCTGAATTGTCGTTTAGAACTTTGACATCCATCGGTAAAACATTGAACACAAATAATACATACATATTTGGTGTTTACGCAATAACGTAATGAAAATGATTATTCAAGTCCTTTTTTTGGAATATGCCTTCGGTCATATTTCCTGCTCACTTGTCTTTGCTATTGCCAATTATCAGTTTTCTCATAGCGACTCATATTTTAGCATTAAATTAACACTTGATAGCTTTAAAAGTCAGTATAGCATTAATAATATTTAATTTATCACTCATATACCAAATTAAATTTAACACATTCTAGTAAAAACTCTCATGATATATTTGTACTAGCATAACAAATTATCGATAGTTCTAAATGAGATCACATAAAATTCACCTTTTGTCCCTCAAGAGTTCAAGTCTTGTCAAATCTTAAAGCCATCGCTATCACCGCATTATCGGTGTTGTAAAAGTAATCTATTGATCTGAGTGTGCGTTCCCACGCCACGCCTGCATCAGGAAAAAGAGCACGTCACGGAAGTACGACCCACCGTACGTCAAGAAGCCGATTGCGAAGAGCTTCGCCGCTGGATCTACTGCGTCCAACAATTCTCAAGAAGACATCTCTTTGGACGGCGGGAAGATGCACTCCTTCAACAACACTTTTAGGTAAGTTAAAATGTATAACAACATTGCTAATTTCAAACTATTTAGCCCCGGATAATGTTCCTCTTGGTCTTCCATTTCTGAATCTAGGAAAATCACTATATTTTTATGTAACAACCTTGCTACCAAACTTGTCTTTTTACCTCTATCTTCAATTCTGAATTTGTCACTAACAATGTCTCTGGATTGTGAAACTTGTATTTTTCGTTTTAACACAAATATTTGAGTTATTTCAAGTTCAAGGCTCTTCTACCACGACTTTTAAGACTACTGCACGGAACGATTTAGTGTTGAAATTAAAGTTTTCTTTCCTTTCCCTGTATCGGATCTGGTCTCGCAAAAGAAATTTGTTAAGGTACGTCGCTGCTTGCGTTGAGCGCGCACTGCAATGGTTTCTTTCTGCCGTCACGTTATGCGCTTTACCACACATACTCAAGTCCCAAGGTGCTTCGGACTTGAGCGGCAGTATATGCTATGAATTTTCAGTTTTTCTTTCACTTATACCCCACGACACACGCTTATAAACACGTAAGTTGACAGGTGTAAATGTTCAATTCATTTGCACTTAGAACGATTTAGATTTGTAACAATCTATAGAACCGATTAAAGATGGAGAATATTTGCTGAATGTCAACATGTAAGTATCTACACCCATAGTAACTATAGATCCTACCACGCAGTTAGACTAAGAATATCTGCCTGTAGACATTGATGCTTTTAGTAACAGTCAGATTAATAAAATAAAATCCTGGTAAATATATTGTAAAAATAATGCATTCTCTATCATTATGCTAAAAGCATGGGGAAAGCGATAGAGTACTTCGAAATGCATTTTCAACCGTTACATTTACACCTGTCAATTGACAAAGCCATGATTTGAGAATTAGAAGAAACATAGAAGTTAGACAAACATGGGTTTCGATCACCGTGTTCCCATAGAACAGCACAGACCGCGTAGCCTTCACACTAAATAATGTAAATAGTTTGAGGAGTTCTAATGAATCTAAAAAATAAGTATCCATTCCTTGGTAATACTAGATCAAATACAATATTTACCATCCAACCCAAAACCCTATCAAATTCAATTTCATTATCAAGTTTATTTAATATCTTTAAGTATTTATTTTGATCTTTAATATATCAATCATCATTATGTATATTATCATTTACCAGTATATTTATGTAGCTTAGAATTTCTTTTGGTTTCATTTTAACGTCTTATTTCATAAAATCCTCTTCATCTGATATATGTTTATCATCATCCATTATCCTCTTCTCCAAAAAGTCAGCGGTATTTTCTTTATCCTTCAGGTTGTAAATGATCATATAGTTAGATAGAATATATAATAGTGAACGTGTATGTAATATTATTCCTTTGTATTTCTAGCCGAGGTGACTCTCAGCGCGTGATCTTTAGGCATGGCAACCACATGTCAAGTGCCGGGTCGACTAGTAGATACCCGTAAGTTTATTTATTAATTTGAAAGTGTAGCACGAAAGAACAACTGAATATTCCTAAACCTCACTACAGAAGTAGAGAAAATTTACATTTTATTAAAAAAAACCGCCGAATGGAGAACCTCCTCCTTTTTTGATTTCGGTTAAAAAGGAAAAAGAGCTTATTGAGATCAACAATAAATATTGTTAAGGAACCAGCTGATGATACTAGGTGCAAATATTCCAAAATCTCATGGGGTGAGATAGAAACCACAATAAAATTGTTTAATACAGTCTTAGACTTTAAAATGGTAGAGTTAACTGGAAGAAGTTACTTTCATTATTAATGAAAATTCAAATGATAATTTTTATTTATTTATTATTCCAGAGATCACAAGCAAATGAAACGAGTTCACTCGGGAAGTGAAGACGAACCAACACATTCAGGTAAACCTTGTACAATAATGTTCAGAAAAAATCAATTGAAATCATTGCATCTTCTTTATCCATCCAAAATAAAATGAAATATTTTAAGTCTTGTACCAGTTGGTTAACATAACATCAAGAAATTTAGGCTAGGGCATTCTAGGCTCAAATTCCAGTCCCGAACTATAAATTTAGATAAATAAAATCGAAGTGGTTGAAACTAACTCCCAACTCCATACATTCCAGGTGAAGAAGACATAGCATTCATAGACGTAGCTCCTAACTCAATGGCCAAGCTTCCCGAGAAGGGGATTCTTAAGAAGCACGGCTATGGGGCTGTGGACGGTAAAGACAAATGGGGAGACGACTCCCAGTCGGAGCAGTTGGAGGCAGGCTCGCAGTCCGATGGACAGGAACCCGCGGGAGCTGTCGCTGATATGGAATATAAGTTTAAGGTTGGCTATGTTACTCTTTTATATTTGCTCCGCACAGTTATTGCAGGATGTGCGATGTTGAGGACAGTGCGGTCCAAGTAGATTCATCGACTTGGGAAATAATTAACAGATTGAGGGTCTGGATGAGACTAAAGACCGGCTTTGAGTATATGTCACACAGGATGATAAGTATAATGGTCTGCCGATATTAATTTTGTGTCTCATAAATATGGTTATCAACAATGAAATTTTTTCAAAAATTACTGAAACAAGTTTTAAAACATTTCAGGATCTGAACGGCTACCACGAAAACATAATCGTGGCCTTGAAGACGGCGGCCGCACAGCGCGCGAGCGCCGGCGCTGCTGGGGGCTCCGGGGATCTGCGCGCCCTGCAGGAGTACGAGTACCAGCGCGAGCGCGCGCCCAGCGCCGACAAGATCCACGAGCCCGACCTGCGCCGCCCGCGCGCCGACGACGAGGAGGACGAGCCGCCGCAGTGCGGGCCCATCCGCATCCGCAACCTCGAGGACCTCATCCGCCAGCTCGAGCACCACTCCAGCCGACACATGAGCCCCTCCGGCTCCGAGGACATCCGCATGTCCGAGACTGAGGCCGACCGCCACTACAGGATCGAGCCGGGGGACATGCCCGCGTGAGTACACTTCCTTGTTTATGACTAGTATTAGGTTGTAATATACACATTATGTCCTTTATTGGTTATTGTTACGGAATCTCAAACAAGACTCGATATCACGTTGAAACGCAACGCCGCGCTGATTAAAATATGTTGTTTTATTCAGACGTTGCCGAGGTCGAGTCGGCGGCGGCGAGGAGGAATCTCGGTTCGCCTACCCGCGCTTCCGCGGCAGCGGGCGGCACCATTCGGCGCTATTCGGCGCTGCAGGCGGCAGCGGCGGCGCGGCGGCGGGCGCGGGCCCAGCGCACGTGCACGCGCCGCATGCCCCCCACGCCCCGCACGCCCCCCACCTGCAGCACGCGCCGCACGCGCGCCCCCCGCCTGACGACGACGCGCTCTATGAGACTGCCGACGCCGAGCGTCTGCGCGACGCGCCCGACAGCGAGAGGTGAGCTCGGACTACAAAATGATTTGCCGCCTCGAGCGACAATCTAGAAAATTGGCAGTAAAGATGCCTCAGTAGGCCCCCCTTTCGAAATTTGTTAGGACTTACACATCACACGAATCAATTATTAAGCTTGCATCTAGCGTGAAAGAGCCGCGAGTGCGGTCGGCACCGATGCGATACACAGGCGAGTAGTAACACGACACACGACACTGAACACTCTCGCGCGGGCTCCGGGGCGCAGGCGAGGCGCGCCGCCGCCGGCCTCGGAGCCCGCCGAGGAGCCGACACGCGCCTCGACTCTCCGTTCCTCTTCTCTATCATTTTCTAGTGATGAATTTATTCAAGCTCAACAACAGTTAGCCCGGTGGGCGAGTGAAGAAGCGGTGCCAGCGGCGGCGCAGCGCGAGTACTTCCCGTCGCCGGCGGGCAGCTCGAGCAGCGACGCGACGCTGCGCGCCAGCGCGGCGCACGCGGCCGCCGCCGCCTTCCCCGAGTACACGCACTGACCGCGCCCGCCGCGCGCCCCGCCGCCGCGCCGCGCCCCGCACCCCCGCACCACCCGCGCCTCCCGCGCCTCCCGCGACCGCCCCGAGAGCGCGCAATAGATTACTAGTATTCGATGTATCGAGATCCGTTTGCACTGTTAGGGTAATCACTTAAACGAATAGTTTAACCGTTAGTAAGGAACACGAAAAATATTCTCACGCGTAGTGAATACGATTAAGGTCTAGTGAAGTCGAGTCCGGGCGCACCGCGCAGTCGCCGCGCCGACGCCGCCCGGCCGCTTGTGAATACGTAGTTATCGTTAGCGAATCAGTGACATGTAAATATTATTGAACTATGGAATATTAATGCACATTATATAAACGATATGACTGACTGTAGTATTTCGAACACATAGAGTAACCGTCGATGTAAGTGTGGTCGCCGCCGCGCCGCTGCGCCGCCCCGCCCCGCGCGCCGCGCACCCGCGCCCCGCGCCCCGCGCCCCGCGCCCCGCGCGCCCCGCCGCCCTGTTTCCGTTGATGTTGGTTACGTTAGTTCCATTGAATCGATACGCTTTATGAGTCTTATGTAGGCGGGCGGCGCCGGCGGCGGCGAGGCGGCGACGCGGCGCATTGTATGTCTAAAGTAACTCTGTGTAAGACTTATCGTTTAATGACGTAGCGTAAGAGTGCCGTGCGGTGGCGAGGTCCTGTGAGACGTCGAGATCGCCGCCCGACTCCCGGCGGACGAGGCTCGAGTGGCTTGCAAATTAGATAGGCGAATAACAAATTGAGCTATACTAATCGTAAGGAGAAGCTTTAATGTGTTAGTGGGGGAGGCGGCCGTCGTCGCAGATGCCGGTGGCGCGTTGTAGCGCGGCAGCCGAGCGCGGGCGAACGTGGCCGAACATAGCCGAGCGCACCCGAGCGAGCGCGGGCGGCCCCTCCGCGCAGTCGCGGACACAGATCTCGCACCAGCGTGCACAATAACTCGTTATATCTAGCCCGTAACGTACACATATTCTAAAAACCTTTAATGTGAATAAAAGTTATTTCGATTTATCAGAATATCTATTATTATTGTATTGATTATTAAACGAATTTAAGCCGATTGTAACTGACGTGGTGGCGTATGTGTTGAAAGGTACGTTATAGTTTTCGTGTTTATTTTATTGTGACAATTTAGAAAGTTATCGTTTAATTCGCGTTTACGCTAGGCTAGGTTGTGGCGCGGCCACTGATGTAACGTGTAGGTATTTACAGTTAAATAATTGTATGTGGGCGCGGCCCCGCGGCCCGCGACCGCCGCCGTCGCCGCCGCCGCCCCGCCGTCGCCCCGCGCCCGCAACACTAATTACTCAAATAGATATTCGTTAATAACAATTTAATTAAGTCTTAAACATAGATACTACAAACACGTACAGGGTAGATGTGATTGCAATACTCTGTGGCTGGGTGCGACGACGCCGCGCGGCGCGTCCGCGCTGCGAGCGCCGAGTGCGCGGCACCACGTGACCACACCACGTGACCACACCACGTGACCACACCACGTGACCACACCACGTGACCACACCACGTGACCACACCGCCGGCGCGCCGCGACACACGCGCACAAGCTCATCTCAAACATCGTAGTGAGTCTACCCGACGATTACGGTCATGCTCAAGGGACACGGGAGACTCGTGTTCGTGTCTCAAGACAAACTACGAAGAATGTTCGAGTCTGTTGTACGATCGCGTCCTATTATCTGGTGCAGGCATAGTACACTGAACTCTGAAATACCCGCTCTGATAAACATCTCATTTTATATATTCGACTCATGCATGTTGCATCAACTCTCATCGTGTTCACAATAAATAAATACGTACATAAGAATCTTAGTCAATGGAAACGTATATTACGCGTAATGTTTAAGTAAATATACCAGCATTTAAGATCATCAAAGGGTATTGTGAAGGAGTTCACTGTAAACGCATAATTGGAATTGATAGCTTGCGCGCGGGCGTATCGTCCGTCACCCAGTGGGCGTCGCGTGCGCGCGTTCATAACCACAAATGCGACTGTACGCACACCGTAGGTGCTAAACTAACATATTGCTACCTTACGTAGCGTATTTCGAGGTAATGCTACAAGGCGTACTGACGAGTTGACGTAACGCTACTACGCGTGGTGCCACGTGGCGTAGCACTGCCCAGTGATTGACGGCGTAGTGCGACGCGGCGTAGTGCTACTCCGCGTATAGCTGCCCGGCGTGACGCGGTGCGTACAGGCGTAGTTTGCTCGGGTAGGCCTAAGACGTCAATTGCGAACGGCGCCGAACGCCAATGCTCACGGCAGTCACCCGCCCTACGTACGAACATTCGTAACTACGCCATATCGCTCCTGTCGGATGTTTGTTACGCGCTGTGCTCTACTCTTCACAAATACGAGAAATGTGTTTCAGACCACTAACTCGTCTATTAAACACTTAGAGTGCGTATAAAGCATTTAACTTTAAAGTGTGCTGAGACACATTTCGTTCCAAACGAAAATCTTCCCTAATTCTTTAGAATAAGGTATATTTACAATACATTTGTATTATCACTGCCATGATCAGATAAAGGGTAAATAATGTTCAGTCTTAGAAATAGTCCTGCGAGGAGCAAAGACAAGAAGTGAGATCCTATCAACAATCCAGTGATATCAGATCCGATCCATTGTAAAAGTTTACATAGAGGATCCCTAGCATTATTTGCGTATAATTAAGTTGTAGGGAGTTTGTCATGTTATCTCAATGGCGATATTGTATCCGCGTTTGGCAAGATACTAGATTACGACAATTTGGAGGTTCAGGACACTGGATTACTGAATCTGAACTAATACTTGTGTCAAATATAACTGGATGTTTTTTCGCAGATCAATTTGCATATTTTAGACATATTTTGTTCTGGGTAGTTAGAAAATTCATTAATATGCCTTTGAAGTGTACTGCACAAAGCAAGCACAAACTATTACTCGTATATAATGTGTACGCTTGTCTACTTTTTTGTTTTGTATAAATGTCCCTTGTTTATATTAGTATGTATAGGGGAAATATGTCCAAGAGGGGCTTTAAATTTACAACTGATATGTTTTTTACGCACATCTTAACGTCATTAGGTTTTTTCACTTGTAAATGTAAAGCATTATTGCGTTTTAATAATGTTTATCACTGGAATAACCATAGGTATTCCAAATTTAAATTACGTAATCTTCATCGACACAATCGCAATGATCAAAAAGGTTGTATACTCCCCAAGCCCAACAAAGCACAGACGCGAACAAACAATGTATTAGAACTGCCAGTAATTATATTTGCAACGTAATCAGTATGTTACGAAGGCTCGTGCCGTGCGGACTGCCGACTTGGTTTTTAAATATTAAGTGATATAATTATGTATATGATACGAATTTTAAAACGAAAAAGTTGACGTTCTTGTTTTGTTCACCGTATGATTTGTTTGTCCTTGTAAATAATATTTGCTATATGATTTACTAAATGAATGTAACATATTATTAATGAAAAAAATATAGATGAACACAAATTTTCGTTGTCGTTTTATTTTAAAAATCCTTCGCTTGGCGCCATCGTAACAGCTGATGTTACTCAAAAACATAATGAATATGTGCATTGTGCAGTTATTATTTACGGGAAAGAAAATTAAGACTACATTTAATTCATCAGCCTATTCAAATCTTTTCGTAGTGTTTTATAATAACAATTATCTTTCAAGTTCTTGGGGAAGGAGATTTCGGTAAACATATGTCATTAATTTGCGAAACATTTCTCTGAGCAAAAAAAGTACTAAAGCGACAGAGAATGGAAGGAGTCACACCTAACCCAACCTATGTCATCAATATGCGAAACATTTCTAAGGCACAAAAAGTACTAGGGCGACAGAAAAAGCAAGGAGTCAATCCTCACCATTGTCATCAATATGCGAAACATTCTCAAAGCACAAAAACTAGCGACAGAGAAAGAAAGGAGTTTTACTAAAAGTTGTCATCAATAAGCGGATATTGTCATAAGTGAAAAAGAACTAGGCTGAAAAAAAATTGACAAGGTTACTGTACTTATGTATATGAGGTCTACCCACAGTCCGATGTCTAGCCACAATTATATTACCCGTAGTTACATTTCCCGCACTGAGATTATTTTCCCATAAATTCAATGAGTTTATAGAGGTGATTCCGACCCACTAAGGAGCAAAAAGTGCATTTTATTTTGCATTAGAATATAAAATAATTTTCGAGCTTGGTTAAAAAATATTTACAATTTGTGAATTCACCAATAAATTAGTATATTTTAAGAGTTACATCACCAAAGGCACATCTGAATATTCATCAATTACCAAAACTCTACCACCAAGCCTTTATAGGTCCATTATCTTAACCAGAATTTGTTTAAAACTAATCACGAGAAAGGAAGATGTACATTTAGAAACAAATATTACTTGCACCATAGCAAGTCAAACTTATAAAAATGAAACACGAATATTAGCACATATTACGAGTATAATAAGATAAAATAATTAAATAATGACAATATTAATAACTAAAGGGGCAAATCGATGCTCTCGCTCTTTCTTCTAATAACAAACTTTGCATAATCATCTTTCTCTGGATCAAAAGCCTTTATTTTTTCACACTGAGCTGCAGTAGCCGCCTGTTGAATCTGTTCCCCAAATGCTTTTACATCATCACGTTTAAGCTCCACCATGTATTTCCTCGTCTCCATTATAACCACAGCATCATCACGAGCCATCGACCAAACACTTGGCTTGATCCTTGGTAACAAGTTGTGACCTACAAAAACTCCATGAAAAAGCCCTTGAAACTGCGGCTTATGGGGGTAATGGTCTAAAGCCGATACCGATAGAAAATGGACTTTACCATAGTCCACGTTGATGTACGTATCTCGATCCTCACGAAGAAGTAGGGGCGCCTCTGGACCGCTTTCAGAAATCTTAGCATCAAGCTCACTTAGCACAACCATACCGAGATTCCTTTCGGTGTCTAAATTCATTGCAGCCGCATCAAATGGCATTCGATTCTCCACTTCATATAGCATTCTCATAACATTTCTCTCAGATATGTCTGTTGCTCTCTTGTAGTTCACTCCATGCGAAGACTTAAGCATGTCTTTATCTTCGCAATCTAAGCCATGGGCTATGTACGGAGACGTTACCAAGTCTCCCAAGTATCCTCTATGTAGGTATCTATCTCCACATTTGTACACACCAGCTGCAAAGCTTACGTTTGGCCGACAAACCTCAGTTTCCAGCCAGGTAAACGCTACTCCGCTCTCTCGAAAATGTTTGTACTCTTGAAAACAGATCTGGCTGCCAATCTCCTTCATTCGCATGTGATAGTCCCAGTCAAAAACTCCAATTCTACTATCGTAGCGCACTCCGAGGCTGTGACGGAGCCTGTGCTCCCATAACTCACATGCGTTGAACTGATTGGTATTTCCAGTGGTCCAGAAATTTAGCAAATTCTCCATGTAGTCCCTTTCGCGGTATTTCATCTGTTCTACTGAGACGCAGGGCAGGAGACAGCTCATGTACTCAGTATTTGTGATCATGTCAACCAATTGACGCGCTTTGGCGACAACGTACCTTGATGTCGAAGGACGGAGGAGCATGTTGCCATACACTTCCAGGTAACGCCTGGTCTTCTCCAAGAGGCCGCATCGTGTGGTCCTTTCCAACGCCATCGACAATAGCAGTAATTGTCGCGCAACCAGCTCCGGGCAGCCATCGATAACAAACAGGTTCATATAGCGCCTGTCGTGTTTGTAAGCTTGCGCCAACGTCTTCAAAATATGTCTCGCGTCGCATCCTCCGATGATAAGAAAATTGAGTTCGTACGCGTGTTCATCGCCACGCCTCAGATATTCTTGCTGCAAATCCAATGCAGGACTGATTCCCCAGAACATTGCGGTTCCTTTGAATCTCAGAGCTCGAGTGACGTATTTGTCAATGTCACGGCGATAAACAATTTGCTGAAGCGTGGTATCCAAGGGGGTTGCTATGACAACGGTCTATTTACGCCAGAGATACCCGCACGAGCACTCAAGGCACTGAACAGTGTTAATTATACAGAGGTAAGTCCTAGATAATCGTTCGAGTGGCAATAATGTTATTGATCCGATCGAGACTCGAGAGTTGGCGGAGGCTTTGGCGTCGAGTGGAGATTCAATACTATTTATTACTCAAACGATATATTATTTATAGCGGGATTAATGCACTGGTTTAATAAAATATATTTGTTTCAAGTTACAGTTGGGTTTATATTTATATCGTTAATTCCAACAAGTCTAGCATAAATAGGAACATGCATAGTTTTGACTAGATTAGAAGGTTTTTCGTAAATAATTTTAAAGGCATTGAGGTATTAAAGGTGGACATTAGTTTAATTATGTAAATAAGTATTAAGTACCTAATGCATTATAAATTGTCTGTTATACATAAGATTCTATTATATTCTAAAAATATACAAAATATATCATCTTTTAACCTTTACAAAGTCTTACAAGCTGATATAAAATAACTAAAATAGATCTAGCTAGGTCAGACGAGACGAAATAAAAAATTACATTATAAGTTAATCAAGCTTTCAAGGTGCAATGGGTTAAGAAGGGTGCTGCAAAACGGACAACTATGGGGTTCGTTTCCACACAGAGAAAACGTTTGTGTAGTCCTGAAGTATTGGTTTTAAATCTAGAGATGAATATAAGATCGTAAATTCTTTTAGTTGGTGAAATCCAAAATGTTGTGTCGAAATGTGGAATCTATTGGATGTATTTATTTGTACATTTTGAGAATGGGTAAGATCTGCAGAAGCCAGTTCAAACGATATTAATTCAAACACGATAGTAATATTAAATCAAAGTAATTTTACCTATAAACGCACTTCTAATTTTTACGATATTTTGTTTTCTCAATACATAGATATAAGTACTAAAAATCCGATTTTTTTAGTTTAATCAATTGACTTTATGCCAAGTGCCTTTTCTTTCACTTTATGCCAAGTGCCTTTCAAGTGCCTTTTCCGTTACTAATGAAAACGCAGTGAACTAACCCTGGTTGACATGCAACCACGTGCTCCAAGATATTGCCCATGCGGATTATGGCAGGCGCTGTTTCACCTAATTCATCAAAAAAAATTTTTTTTTCGTTTATTTATCATACTTAAAAAGATACATATCATTTGCTACTAGATAACATCGAGAAACCACTAAGGATTGTATTTATGCTATCCGAGTTGACAATGAGTTTATAACTAGACAATACTGGAGTATTATTAGGAGTTTGAGTTTAATGCATTCAAATTTAAATTATTTAAGAAGTATGTTTTAAGTTTATATTTAATGTTCTTTGGTGTTAAACTGTCACGTAAATCTGAGTAATTGATAGCCTCTGTGTTGCAGTTGGTTAGACGCCAGCTGTGAAACGAGAGGCCGCAGGGCCAATTCCCGCACCGTAAGAGATATTTGTGTAAACCACAGGTATTTGTTTCGGGTCTGGGTGTTTGTGAAACCGAAATGTCTGTCGTAGTTCCATATACCCACGAGACAAGACTCGATCTTAGTGTGGGGTCAGGACTATGTATGTGACTGTTGGGTGTATTTATATTTATTTATTATTTATCTTTCGTCGTACGTGCCTTGGTCAGAATAGTATACGTACATTGCCACATTGTCCGATATTTTTGTGTGTATCGGTTTTACTTATACCAAGGTAAAAAAATACCTAAGTTTATTTTTTTTTTGACAAATATACCTGTGTTATTAGTTACTCCGTATTATAAACAAAATATACTCCACATTTGTATCACGACGAAATTAATGAGAGCATAACAAAAATGCTGATATATTTGTATGTTAAGTCTATTAAAGTGGGTATTTTTTTTAAATTTAATAATTGAATGTAAAAGGACCAGACGCGATTGCCAACATGTTGACGGTGTTCGCGAGTTCAAATCCCAAGACACACCTCTGACTTTTCGAAGTCATATATTTATTGATAGTCAGTCACCACGCACTATATCGGTGAAGGAAAACATCGTGAGAAAACCTGCATTCTATAACGGTTTTTAATAATTTCTATGATATGTAAAGTCCGCCAACCCGCACTAGGTCAGCGTGGTGGACTATATAGCCTAAGCCCTCTCAATCGTAGTCTCGATTGTAGAGGAGGCTCGTGCCCTGCAGTGGGACGTATATAGGCTGATTCAGTAATTTGATCGAATAGACACAATCATTTTCTGCAATCCGTATTAAACCACGGTAATGTTAAGCGACCTAATATGTGACTCTATTGCACATTCTGTGTAAAATTAATCATCAAAATATGTGTGACTACTCATCCCGAATACATCATAACCGAGTCATATTAAACGAATTATAATAAAATTAGTGTCTGACCGAAACTAGTTTTTGAGCCGAAACCGAAACTTATTTAAAATTACAATTATTTACTAAAATTCAGTTTTTTTTTTAAATTTATTAAATACATTTATTCAATTAATGTAAAAAAAACAGTGAATTTTAGTAAATAATTGTAATTTTAATAAGTTTCGGTTTCGGTTTCGGCTGAAAAACAAGTTTCGGTCGGACACTAAATAAAATATACAATTAATTTTTACTCTACCTTCATTTTTAAAATAAATTTACTTACCCAATATTCCGGATATTTACACTAATACAACTTTAAACACAAACAAAATACGGACACAAACCAACACTTTCACGCCCCGAAACAATTTACGAACCGGCAATTGAACTCCGAACTCGACAAACAAGAATTTATACGAGAAACGTACAATGCACGTCGGTATCAGGCGCGTACGCAGGTAAACTAAATTTGTTAACTGTCAAGTGTCAACATTTGTAAACCAGTTTTTTTTTAAATTCTAGTTCTCAAAGGAACTGCAGTACGCAAAGGCCATAACATGAACTGAACTGAATCGGGAATTCATTACACCAGAGAATAAGATAAAAAACAATTGGGATACTTTGTTTCAATTTAAAAAATAAAACAAGTTTAACTTAAAATATACTATTTATTTAATTAATACTAATTAACACAAAATAAATGCCTCTGTGCTTAATACTTAGAAAACTGGTCTTGATTTTTGTGCGATCTAAATTAAATAGCTTCGTTTTTGTGCGTAATTCGATGCAATTTACAGTCAAAATTGCGACGAAATTCTTTTGCCATTCCTTACAATTAAAATCGATGTAATATGATTTTAAGGCCAATGTTAGAATGATTTAGCACTTAATTCTACGCTGCCTCACTGACGTCTGACGTCAATCTTTTCGGGACTTAAATATTACCCTTAGTTTCAAATTGTTGGGTTCCAAGAACAAAATCGTAAGTATTATGAGATATTTTCCTATTAGTTATGTAAATATTTATTTTGACATTCATTTCGTTAAATTGCTTTACAATAAATAGTGTTATTGAAGTAGTTTTTGCATCCTAATAAGAAATGAATATTAAATTAAATTTCATCTTATAATTACATACTTTGTTCGTGGAACCTGGCCTTTTTTTTAAACCAGTCTATGAAATCGCTTGAATACAAAGTCTTCCCAAAATGATTTAGAAAAATACGATTTATTTTTCCTAATAACTCTTAAGTAATATAAATATTCTTAATACATGTATCGAAAATAATCATATATGCTTTACCTATTTAACACTAAGTTTATATATTATGTACAAGATTGACGTTCTACATTGAAATCCATACTAAAACACTTTCTATAGCCGATGTTCGGTGGGCCATGTATATTTCTAACTTTTTAATTCTAAGTTGTGATTTTATTTAGTACAGATTTCAATGTATCACTAATATTTGGTAACTCTCTTTGATAGTTTAAATTTAGCACTGGTAAGGCACATGCCTTAGAATAGGGCAGATTTCTGTTTGATTTTGTATATTTTATACACAAGAGCAAATATAAAATAGAATTAAAAATATATGTCAAAAAAACAGTAAAACAGGTTGTGAAATGACGAGACAAGATTATTTTAAGAATAAATAAAATAAGTTCGCCAACCTGCACTAGGCCAACGTGGTGAACTGTATAGCCTAACCCCTCTCAATCGTACTCTCAATTGTAGAGGAGTGCCCTGCAGTGGGACGTATGTATATGAGCTAACACAGATATAAATACAAGTAACATTATGACTATATATATACCCATAATTAATAAAAAATATTAATTTCCGTTTTATTTAACAGCCAATTTCGATGAGTTATTCAAATATTGTTTTTTCGATCAATTGACATTTACTATTGTGCATAAAATAAATAAAAATAAACGCATCTACGAACCTTATTCTAGATCTACTTAAAGACTAGATAAGCGTTTATTAAGACGAAAACTAGGCTTATTGTGAATCCTACATCTAGTTTCTATATATTTTATGCAGTACGTATTAACGAAGAATATAATATATTAACGTCGCGTATTTTCAAGTCTAATTGCATACAATATGCATTTTTTTAAATATCGATGGGTTCATAAAACAAAGTTGTATCTGAAATGTCGCATCTTTTTGTAAATTTGATAAAGAAAAGTTTAAAACATACACAACATATAGTAGTACCCTTTTCGATTAAATTAACGCAATTATGTTCTTTCATGACAATCAGCAGTAATAATTAACTTTTGTCTCTTCGATTCGCTTTGTCCGTAGAACCCTTCGACATATTATAACATTATTTTTTACAAACAAAGTTATAACATAAGACCATGTTGCAATTAGGTGACCTACTATCGTGATATATCATTTGTAGGACTGCTGGCAATAATATTTTGAATGATGTACCAAAATATTCTACACTTGGCTTTCAGAAGTATATTTAATTGATTAATTGGGATCTCGTTGACACTAATAAACAAGGCAAGATTGTCATACAATAATTTCATAATCCTGTAAAAATGTCTTAAAAGCCCTAAAAGGCTGTAACAATTACATCTTTGTTCTATGCCATTTTTTAAATTCTTAACACCCAATACTATTTTTCTGCGTAAATCACACAGAGTTACACATTCACATAGCCTTCCTTAGCCATAGGATTAGACATCCCAAAAATCAAGCAGCCTCATGACTGAATTATATTTATTTCTTAAACATAATACTTATATTATTTTTGGAACCGAATAAAATACAGTAGTGAACACATTTAGGAAAACAACACGAGTGGAAGAAAGACTAGATACCGCAGCCGGGACGCACGGGACTGCATGGGAAGAGGTATGTACTGGGATAAACACGTCATTTTAGGAATAGACAATTAACCATAACAATTGTAACAATAAAATGTAACTATTTTACATCGGAAACCATTGTGAAGTCTCAGAACAACTGCTAAATGTCTTAACGTAACTACAACATTTTTGGTTACCTAAGAAGGAAGTTTTCATAGGTGAATACTGTAAACGTAAAACTAAATCCATATAAAAATACGTATCAGGCCCAGATACACCAAAACTCCCTGGCAAGGACAACTACATATGGAAGGACTCGTAACTACCTATATACCAACCTTTTCGTGGTTTGTCTGCCTGTCAAGAGAACCTGGACTCGTCAGGCGAGGCCAAAGACCTGGGCTTTGAAGCTTTAGCCTCCATGGAAGTCGTACCACCACTTGCTCCTCTCCAGCCAGGGTTCCCAGTACTCCTGTTAGTGTAGGTAGAAGAAGTAACAGGCACCTTTCTAGTCTGCTTGATCTTCAACTTGTTCAGCCACAAATCTCTGGTCTTCTTGTTCCCAAGCACAAAGAACACGAAAAGAACAAACCCTTGGAATGTAGCGGTGATAGTGAACAGGTACACTGTCACGAGGTTCGACGCTAGGAAAAGACCGAATACCCACGGTAGACCAAACAAGAAGACCAGAAGACAGCTGACAGAAGCACAGCGCAACGCCTCATTGGAGTCGCCGTGCCTCTGGATCCTTCGAGAAGCAAACACGGAGCGAACTATCAGAACGAATAGCGTCCAGTTTGCGACCAGCATCACCGCGATAGGCGCGTATACAGCCAGCCAAAGACTAAGTCCTGAAGGATAGCAGAAAGCTCCTGAAGGTACCTCACCCTCAAATTGACCCGCGTAGGTTTGCGGGCTAATTGAAAGGAGAATACCCACTACAGCACAAGGAGCGCCCCATGAGAAAGCAGACGCCTTGAGGAGTTTGTGAGACGCATCCCTAGTAAACACCATGACAAGTCTTCTGTAGGACAGTACAGCTGCCACCAACATCCAGCAGAAAGACGCCAGGGTTGAGTAATGTAGAAGAACTCCGACAAGCATACAAAGAACGTTGTTTTCAGTGAAGTCTACAAAGGCTACTACCAGGAAGCAGGAAACCAGAATCAATATAGCCAGACACAACTGCAGCCAGATTTTATTGCTAAAATCTCTCCGCCAGGATCGGAACATTATCGCTGTTAGGCCGACCAGTAACAGACCTATAATGGACATGGCACAACCTATTATAGAGATGAGTTCTAAAGCAGTCTCGTGGGCCTCTGGGAAGGATGTCCTAGGTATAAGGATCTCGGCGAAGTGAGTGAGATGGTCGCAGCGACAAGTATCCAGAACTCCTTCTTCGGTGGACGGGATGAAGGTGCACCCCTCCTGGGACCAGAAACCAGTGCCATTTTCAAGGAAGTGCCAATAGGCGCACGCTCGACTCTGGTTTCGTTCAGACACGTCTCTCATTGGACTAAGATGTATGTCAATTACCTGTAACAAATATTTAATCATTTTAAAACATGTAGTTAAATCTTATATTTTCTATCATTAAATGTATTTATCCATCCGTAAATTGATTCAGCTTCAACATTACCATCAGAATATACCTATCCATCGAAATAACAACTACCGTAGACAAGATATATTAAACTAGCCATAAGAATCTATGAGAGTGTCGTCAACTCGGGGACTAGCTAATTCCCGTGCTATTTCAAGCAGGCTAGCAAAATTATGATCGGACTAACTATTCATATTATATTATTAATACTTCATAATATTATACAATACTATTTACTCCTCTCCAAATCCTCATACTCACCTCTCCATTTTCAAAGCCGTCGAAGTCCTCCACCTTGATGCTGAGCACTCTGCTGTTGACCATGTAGTGTGCGGCGTCGTTCTGAAAGGCGCGGTCGGTGCGGAACACCACGAAGCTGATGCGGCGCTGGGAGGTGGCCACAGATGTTGGTAGCTGTACCACCACCTCGCTCTCGCCTGATTGTAAGTGGCTGGAATTTACTGGCTCTATGGGCAAATGAAATTGGGATATTATGGAGGACTCTCTGATTTATCAGTTAGAAAAAAAATTATTGGAAAGGAATTTTTATTTTCGCCAATACCATAATTTTAAAATATGTAATACCTTGCTGCGTTTGAAATAGATTATCAAAACTAATGGTACCATCGCACAGACATCTATAATCTGGTCTTCCCTTCCTAATACTTTGTCGGTAACGCATCTACAATTTCGATGTATGATATTTCGACGCGGTAGTTGCTTACTCAAAGACGTATTACTTACCCCTCATAATTTCGAATGCACTATCAGTAAAGACGTCTGTATCTCTGGCTGATATCCTCAGACCTTTAACGGGTACTTCAGGATCAGCGTTTGCGGCCAGGAGGGCGATATTATCCCTAACAGCCACTGCAGGGTCCGTGCCGTTTAACTTGAGCCGTGAACCGATGCCATCTAGCAGGTGGAGCAGTTCGCTAGGTATTTCCAGGTCTTCGGCATCTGATAGAAGTTCGTCTACCTGAAAATATTTCATATTATTTTGCAGGTTTTCATTCCAAATTGTATTACTTAGAAAATTTACATATATTCCGAAATAAGTCCGTGGTTCTGGAGATAAAAAAATAGCTTTATGATCACTAAAAGAGGTATGGTACAGGCAATCTAGACAAAATATAGTGGCATATTCAGTATTAATAATCCGAATATGTAAATTCTTGGAGTCTGTGTCAAACAGTGGACTGCCATAGATTGAATATAAAGTAAGACTGGGCCTTTATTATGGATCCAATCGAAACAGAAAGGGACCTTTACCTGATCGAAAGCTCCTCCGATATTCTCCAGTAGAACCGGTGCTGTATTATTGAGCAGTGACTCCAAGTCTTCCAACACTTGCTGAAGTTGATCTTCTGGCTGCAATGATAATATTATTGACTCCTATTGCCCGTAATATTGTTTGCTTTATTTCATAAATTGCCTAGTTTTAATGGTTCGGCAAAATAACAGTTGGGCAACCTGAACCATTGGTTCAGGCTGGGGATCTACATTAACCTTCTATCTACACAAAGACATCTCGTTAACCACAAAATTTGGGTTCATAACCCAGCACGTTTGGTTTTTTAAGCAAAAAAGCAAAGAAGGAATAAAATAAATATTGAAGAGAAAAATTGCGATTTAAAACGACTTTCATCCTAATCGTTGATTGTCTTTTCGATAAACCTATTTTGTTTGTTTTGATTTATTTTGCCTTACATACATTTTAGCGTTATCGTGGTCTCCTTCCTACTACACATTTCTGGCTTCATAGATCTTCGACATTCGCTGGACGCTGGTTATAGTCAAATAAATTTCCGCATGAAAAGTATAGCCCTTGTAATGTCGGGTCAATAGCAATCTATACTAAAAAAAACTTTTACAAACTCCAATAATATCACAGAAATACCAAATTTCGTAAAATAATCTTTTAGCAAACTCTAGTATAGAAGTACCTATAACCTCACAGACTACTATATTCGAACCTATGCAAAAAAAATCACAGGCCGCTGAAGATTGCTGAATTCCTTAAAACCTATGTTCAGCAATGAACTTCCTATTACTGAAAATGATAAAACCTCCAATTCTTCAAGGAGTCCAATCCTGGAACTGTTATTACCGTTCCCATGGTTATGTGCGTCAGTGCAATTTAGTTAGTTAGAAGCTTGCCATAATATGTGGTCTCCTTACCATATATGTACATGTTAATAACTCCAACGGCCTTATTCATAGACAGTTTTAAAACCTATTTTAGTTATCGAATGTTTAGTCCCTTTAGAACGAATTTTGAATTTAGTTTGAGCGAAGAAGACAAAACATTCGTTAACTAAAATATATTTTGAAACTGTCTATGAATAAGGCCGTTTGTGTTTTCATTTCACCTATTTAGTGTGAGAATTTATTAAATATTATTTTGTTTCCATCATATTGCCTTTGTATAGTCCATTTCACGAAGTCCGTTGTTTATGGTTTTAGAAATGACAAGAAGGGATACGCATTTGACTGAGTAAATTGTCTATGTCATATACATACATTCATTAATTCACGCCTTTATCCAGAAGGGGTAAGGAGAGGTAATACCAGAACATTACATCACAACTACATTAAAAAAAATACATAAACGCTACTGACGTTACGCACACTAAAACACCTACATATACGAATATGTAGGTGTCCAGTATAAATTTCACAGACAAATACTTTCTATAAATATCCATAGACAAACGGAATTCATAAAATGGAAAATCTGAAGTCGATGTGACGTCATTGTCCTTCGAATGTTACTTACCGGTGGTCTCGTCGGTTCTACCGTGGTGGGTGGTTCAGTAGGAGTGGTTTCCGGCGGCACTGTGGTCGTCGTGGTACTGGGTCCAGGTGGTCTGGTAAAGCTAGTTGTAGGGGCCTCTGTGAGGACAGGGTCTGTCGTAGGGTCAGTAAGGATGGTAGTGGGGAAAGTAATTGTGGTATTTTCTAAAGGAGGTGGTTGTGAGGTGACGTTTTCTGGAGGTTTGTGGTACTCCGTGACCTCCTCGGAACTGTCTTCAGCGTCGCGTGGAACGAATTCTCGAGTCTAAAATATGTTAGTAATTAGCGTGCGTGCGAGGGATTCAACACCAAATTTTAACAAATGTGGAACATTTTTTCATTGGAAATGTAAGAGCCCCCTTTGCATAATACTTTTTAAAACTTTAACTTCAAATATAAAAGATCGGGAATAGCTCTGTTCCCGAATGGTATAGGCTCGTTCCTTTTTATGCATTAAGATAAACAATACTTAAGGAATCAGTTTTAATTTCCAAACTCATTGTATACCCATTTGGGAGTCGAACCCAAACTTAAACGAAAATGTTATGAAACCTACTACAAAACCAATGAACATTAATTTATGTTCTTTGGTTCAATTACGAAATATAAGCTTCTTTATATCTATTACAACACTGCAATGTTTTAATTAATTTGTTATCTTACTTTTAGTCTCACAATAATTAAAAGAGGTTTTAAACATCAACAAAAAATACAGTAATTACAGGAATTGCTCCAATTATTTTGCGGGTTGAATCGCTCTGACGTAATGCAGTTATATGTTAGTGAACAAGTATTGTTAATAATAATTAATGTTGCATCGATCGAGCTGTTACTTATTAATTGGAATTTTCGTTCATGCGTGACGAAAATAACACTTAAATTACATAAATTCAGTACACTTTAATTAGCTACTTCATTTGGCTAAACAACATTTAAAACCATTTTCGCTGTGTTCCTCAATGAGTTAGGGCTTCATGCACACACTGAATAAGAGACTCCTACAGAATTTTTATGAGCAATTAATCCCAACAATGCTAGAGTACATTAAATAAATAGATGCAATAATCACCCAGACTATATGGCCTATCATCAATCAATCGTACTCTCGATTGTAGAGGAAGTTCGTGCCCTACAATGGGACGTTCATGGACTCATACAGAATCACACCACCAGCTCCAGAATATCGTGCCTTGTATCATGGGTATCAGAAACTATTGCTTTTTTCGGATTTAACACCCAGACTCCGAACAATGTCATCCAGAAGTTGATTTTAATGTGTCAATAGCTAAGAAAGATATTGTATAAGACAATTGATCTCATACGTCATGACTTTAAATTTTAAAATTATTAAATAGCTATATCTGCTACAAAGGACCTTTCGAAGTAGATACAATTGCACAAAAAATATTAGATACGCGTTTTAACAAGATAAAAAGTTTAGTGTCTTCGGTTATTAAATTACAGAGCGAGCATTGAATCTGCGGCCCCTCGTTTAACAGCCGGCTTATTGCTATCCAGTAGCTGTCATAATACTGTGAAGCCCACACATCGTCTGTAGTAAAAATTGGAAGTGTCTCGAAAATAATGCGAGCGATCGTACAATACATTACGTCACAAAATCAAAAATATTTTGAAACAATCGCATAGTGACATGAAATGTGTTTACACTTCAAATCGAACTAATCTGTTTGGACTAGAGACTAAATAAACAAACATAAATATCTAGACAGATGTGGATCCAGTCTTATTGCCGAAATATTGTTAATGCTGAAGATACCGGGGTTTGTACATTTGTGTCGCTTTCATCTTCTTTAGGTGATGGTGGGATAACTGTATCTAGCTAATGACCACGGAAAAGTTCACCTTTATAATGTTAAAATATCTACCCGTTTAGTTCCTTTACTCTTTCCTCTTCCCATCCTTTTTCCTTCCCGCTCCCTTCCAGATTCTCTGGACTGCCAACATATCTATGATCCAAGGGTCGTGGGTGTTCATGTGCAGTGATCATTTACCATCAGGTGACCTGTTTGCTCGTTAAAACTTCATAATATGGCTACTTTCGTCCCTTCTACTATTAATTAATTTGCATCTACCATTTTTGTTATTGTAAATACATACGTTGTAAAATAAATATATTGATACCAAATTTTATACTAAGCTTCATTACTTTTTTCAAATCTACATTCAGAAAAACAGCAATCATTATTACCACTCTGGCCTCTTGTTAAATCGTCTACATCATCGAATCTAAGTTTACCAAACACTTGTCCAATCTAATATAGCAAAAAATATGTTTTGACGTGCTAAGATTTGTATTTACCTATTTATGATGGGGCAGTTATAGCATGCAGACATGCGTTGGCGTTGCATAGCAGATTATTCAAACGAAAAAGTGATTTTTCATACGAAACTCACTAAATTTGACTCAAGAAATATTACTGAAATTTTAATAGAAACCACTGACCTTCTACAAAAATATTGAATGATCGATCACCTTCAATTGTACTCCAGTGAACAATATAAAACGTTGCTACAATTGGTATAGAAGCTTAGCGACTTTACTGCCTATCCCAATCCCCTAAGATGGTAAAGTCCAGCCCATCTGCACAATTCTAATTCCAAATCTATGACCATTTTCACTAAAAATAACATGTTGATTATTGTTCTGATTGCTATCGCTTACCATACTTTCCTGTCTTTTTAAATTTTAGATTGCCTGCCTTAACCGACGTTGTAACCATGTCTTTAGTGTTAATGTATTTGTTTTTCTTTTTATGTTGGTGTACAATAAAGTAATTTATATAAATAAAATAATTTTATTACGTTAATTTAACTGTCATATTGTAAGAAACCCAATGAAGGTTGTAGTTACATGGAGGGCCTAATAACTGCAATGGTTGTAACTAATGCAGTTTATGGTAATATTGTTAATGTTCCATTCTTTACTAGTTGAGAATTTTTATTTTAATTATTATATCTGCCAGTGGGTAAATAAGCAATGGAGTAAGAGACCATGTGTGTTTGACCATCTCGATCCAATTGTATCTAGGTTATTATTTTTACCAAGTTACTACAGCAAGATACATATCGATAGTCATATATAGTTTTACATTCTATACAGTTTTATATTTAAACACACTCGAGATAATAATCGACGTTTTTATCCGCGGTTTTTGAACATCCGATAACCTATCTGTTTCATCAGCAGGTTCATAGATTTCCGAGAATTATCAAAGGATTTCAAAATCTATCTATTACCTGAGATTAGCAAGAAAGCTGTTAAGCTAGACCCTAACTAAATAATTACATCTAATTATAACAACTTCATTAATGCCGTCTACTTAACTAGAAGATCACACTGAAGCGTTATTGGCAGCCATCCTGATTCTACATACCAAGCTGACCAAACTACACGTAAATGCCAAAAGATTTTCCCATACATACATACGCAACAAACTCGTTTTCAAATATACATATTTCTATACATATATATTTAACTCCGTCGTCGTAAAACTCAACAATATCGTTGAAGTGAAAGTGGCCACCCGTGTAATCTTGATCGTCAGACAATGTTAAACGTTCTATTATTTTACGATACTTATCAGGTCCGAACCTCAATCTCACTGCAATCTGTTAATAGAATACCGTCATATATGAGCACATTATTAATATAATTACAAGAGATTATAACAAAAATATCCGTGGATGCAACCGCACGTTGTTCAATATAATTATGTTTACAAATATTGTACTAGAGAAGGCTGCGAATAAAATATGTGACAAAAAAGAGTGAGCCATGTACCGCTATCACTATTTCTGTCTCTCTCATTCTTCGGCAGCCTTTCTTTCTTCTTTCTTAATCCTTTGAGTTCCCGTGATCTTGGTACACAAAGCCCACACCATTGGATACCTCAATGGGCATAAAGCTATGGTCACAGCCACTACTTCAACTTAATTTTACTGCTTCAACCATTATTTTACCATCTATTTCTATTACTTCTTTATAAATTGATTCTCCTTTAACGTCTACAACATTTCTATTTAATAGTTTTGAAGGTATATCATGAAATACTCACAGGTATATCCGGCACCAGAGTCCCAACCGTGGGCATGATCATGGAAACATCGCTGTAAAGCCTGACAGTACTGGTAACACTCCTGGGGTATTCTGGAGGGGTGCAGTCCACGGCTTTGCTGATCAGCCACTGAACACCTTCGTTGAAGTCTCCGATGCAAGTGTAGTTGACACACCCGGTTGTGATCACTGACGAGCCTGAAGATTTTAAAGTATAGAGGTGTTCATAGTTTTGTCGATTTACCAGTGAAGGACGGCATAGGAAGTCTTAACACTATCAATAGATTTAACGGGTAAGGATAAAGGATGGCGTTTTAAGGAAATTTACATGAAATGAGTTCTCCCAAGGTATCTAAACATATGGGAAGGTAGACTTGCATACCCATGAATGAAAAAAACGATTTGCGAAAAAATCTGTGAAGTGTATTGATATCGACTTGCTTATCTCTAAAACTACATGTTGGATTTGAAGAATTATTTCTGAATTAAAAAAAAATAGGATGGTTTAAGCTTTATGGTATGGCAGGATCGAGTAAAATTCACCTGGACACTAATAGTACTTGGGCAAGGACGGTTCGAAGAGCTAGTCGGTTTTTAAAAATAGATTGATTGATGATTGTACTCAACATACACTATTTATATAAAGATTAATGCTTTTCTATTTCTCCCTTTCTGGCGCAGACTTATTGCATCACTAATCAAAATTACTGGCGGTAATATTTCACCAAAAATACATTGGTAAATGTAGTAACGCGATTTATCATAGACATTGGATTGACATCAAGCTTTATTGCCTCGATAACTTATCATATATCTATTTCGTTCTCCAAACATATTGGTAGAATATAACACGGAAAAATTACATAGATTGACAATTTGATAAACTATCCTTCCTTAATAGGCCATGAATTAGATATAATAATTTATTCGTTTCGTCACTGAGTTTTCCTAAAGATTAGGAAGTAGGTGGGTAACTATAAATAGTCAAAATTATGTTATTAAACACGAATAAACGAAAACTGAAGTAACAATTTTACAGTTTTGCTGTTTTGTGCGATGAGTAAGATTGTACGGTATTTTGAGCAGCGGTAATTCATTAATTTATACAGCCTATAACACCTATTTCTGGCCAGGAGAATACTCTTTAATCGAAATTTGTTTTAGACGTATGCTATATTCCACCATGCTTGCTGGCAAATTGTCAGACAATAATTACGACAGAAAATTGATAAGCACTACAGCATTAACTACAATTATTATAGTCTTGTTAAATCCTGTACTCTGACCAGGGTTCTAAGGAAGTACCCTAAACAAGCGCGGGTATATTAAGACCTACATTGTATCATTAACCCTTGACATGTCGGTGCAACTGAACCAATAACACTTAACGAATTACGTGGTGAATCATCGTGCCGTTCTCAAGTTTATCTTCCTGACTTGTCGTGTAATTAATACATTTTCAATTCACAACTATACTATATTGGGGCGACGTCTGAGGTGGAATGGGCAGGATCACCGCGCCGAATCATTCTTGGTGCAGCACATATCTCTTGCCATTCAACGTGGCAATGTTGCAAGCATAATGGGAACATTCTCACCGGGTATGGTTCGGGGCGGTCTTTTTGATTAATTTGAAATATGAATATTTTCTTTAATTTATTAATTTCTTTTTTAATTTGTGTTTATATTTTTATGTAATATGTACTGTTTGTTTTATGGATTTAAAATGTAATTGTAAAGCACTATACTTATTATGTTGATGTTCATGATTTTAATAGTGAATAAAGTCTGAAAATTCCTTACAGCTTCATTGAAAACTTTGCGGTAATATTGCGGTATAAATTTTGTATACTCGTAGGTTGAAGTAGTATGAATGGAACTATGTAAAATTTTATTTTTCAATTTTAACTTTGGAACTATTGCATTAGAAGATGCGTGCGGTGACGATAAGAGTAGCCACTAGCAGACTTTCAATCATTCATTCGGTAATTCTATACCGGTCTGGTTAATTGCTTGTTCTCGCTCCGTTCCAATGATTAAATTTAAAGGAATGAGATAATATATGGAGAAACGATTTGTCAACTAACATAGTAAGGATCTTAAAATTTTGTCTTACCTAGCGGTTTGGTAGGAATTGTGTCGGTCTCATTGCAGTAGTACACAGGTTTCATGAACGTTACTTTCAGGTCATCCCAACTCCCAGGAGGCACAGGCATCATCTCTTTATTAACAACCGCGTGGACCAGCATGGTCGTCCCATCCAAATACAATCTCCGGATCTTCGCACTCCTTATCACCTCCCGGTCTTTTATATTCACCTTCGGAATCGAAGACTTGAAGTTTTTCAACGTCCTTTCAATGTTTGTGGGGTCATGGAACTCCCCATACTGTTTGGTATACTCAGTTCTGTAGTATATGTACTCTGATAGTTTCTTCTTCCAAGACTTATATAACCTCTCCAGTTGGTCGAATTCGTACTCGTCACTTATGCGAAATTTCACCGAATAGACGTACATTAGAGACTGTTTCTCTCGTATGAAGAGAGCTTTGTTGGACTCGGAGATTCTGAAGTTCTGAGTGTCGCTGTAGAAACACCAATAGTAGCCGTCGTCTTTGGGACTCAGTATATAGACGTTCAGAATAGGATCATACGTAAATTTAATTGCTTCTGGAAAGTAACTCGCTGAATCTGTGAAACACTGGATCTTTGTATCATCGACCGGTTCACTTGTGGATAAAACTATTTTGTTTTCTCTGAAACAAGTAAACAGTCACTTTATTTACACATTAACAGAAATTACACACTTCTTGGCGCAATTGGTAAAGCCCGGCTGTGAGACAAATATTTGTGAGATCTGCGAACATTTTTACTTGTTATTATATTACTATCAGGAAGAAATGGTATGTATCAGTTAGTATCAGCAAGTCTTGTGTCGCCGGCATCAGAGACTACGAAATACTTTACGAACTCACCACCCAAACCCAAAACTAAATTTTGTGAATCATCAAATTATGTCTTGGAATCTTCAGGGCTTCTTGTTTCACAGCCAGCGAGCGTATAACCAAAAACGCTACGGAAATATAACTTACTCATCAACTTCAAGAGCCAAGGAGACGTTTTTCAAGGGTAGGGGTTTCTCGCAGAGCACGTCGAAGAATATGTACGAGCTGTTCACCAGGTACCAGAAGGGATTGTGTACAGCGCCCAGCGTCATGTCAGTCGTGAACTCCTTGTCGCTTGAGAAGTCGTTGGTCGCGAAGTTCCACTCAGATGTATTTATCTTCAAAGGAAAGACAGCATTAATGTATTGTTGGAAGAAACGCAAACATAATTATTGCTTCTAGAAAAAGTTTGAATATTTCGTGCATACTTTGTGCTATATGAGAATTTCATATTCTATTTTTCGTATTGACATTGTTACAAATAACGATTGTAATTAAATAAAATATTGTTGTTATTCATTACACTCAACATATAAGTATATTTGTAGATTGTTTAAGCAGATTTGAATCCAACTGGATGACGTATTTTTTTGTGCATTAACTGTAAAAAGCACAAGTTATGTACCTAGATAAGCAAAAAAGCAATGTGCCTCATTTTCCTAGCCTCATTCTAGCTTTGTGGTTTTAAGTAATTTGGGTAACATGCATATGTAAAATAAACGTGACTGCCTCGGTGGCGTAATGGTACTACGGTATGATTATAAAGCTGAGGTCTCGGGTTCGAATCCCGGGTCGGGCAAAGTGATATTGGATTTTTCTATTCATTATTAGCCCGGAGTCAGGAATTTGTGCCCGATATGGCGATAGGCTCGCCCCCTATCACATCGTGGGACGGAATATACAAGGCGAAACGTGGGTGTTCTAGTAGCACCTCTGCCTACCCCTTCCGGGAAAAAGGCGTGTGGTTATGTATGTATGTATGTAAAATAAACGTATGGATGTTTTTGCCCCAAATGACCTAATACTATACTACTTCCATAACAACGTAATTTGTTTTATCACTTTTGTATTTCTACTTTTGTATTGATTGTCAATCACCACGCACTTTAACGGTGAAGGATAACATCGTGAGGAAACCTGCATACCGTAGCGATTTCAAAGAATTTCTACGGTATGTAAGTCCGCCAACCCGCACTAGGCCAGCGTGGTGGACTATATGATCTAACCACTCTCAATCGATTCTCTCGATTGTAGAGTAGGCCCGTGCCCAGCAGTGGTATATGGGCTGATAAAAAAAAACAAAAAAATATATTTTTCTTTTGCTTGAATATGTGTATGATCTATTTCCAAAGGTATGCAATAATCTATTATCAGTCATCGCTTATCTGCAACCTAATTTATGTATATGAATTGTAATTTGTTATCGTTTTGCACTATACCACGGCCAGTGTAGAATATTCAAATACAAATATTGTAACTAAAAAAACAACCACGAGGTATTCATATAAGGAAACTAAAATCTAAAACTCACATAAAATGGAGTGCCTTGCTTGGGAATCGTACCCAGCCAGCCTTTGATTCACATCCTATACACGCTACCACTACACCAATAAAAAGACTTTAGAAAAAAAATGTACACATAACAAGCATTTTGTCGTTCGTATCTACTTTTAAAAACATTCCCACACAAAAAGAGAGAATTACCTCAGAAGTTCCGCCACCCGCTTGTAACCGCAGCATATTATCACCATGGTCGAACACTATGCTCAGAGGATACCAGGGGTAGGAGCCATTCATCCGAGCATCAAAGAACGGATGGTTGGCGTACCTCCAGCCCTTGTTCAACAGCGAGCCTCCAAGCTTCTCGCACAGCTCCTCGGCTTGCCGCCAGGTGGCTCTCACGTGCCCACCTCCCACTGGCTTCACAGTGACCAAACACGTGGACAGCGGGCTCGAAAACCTCGAGGAACCAACGAAACCCTCACAGCCATCAGCTACAACGTCACTGTACGGCTTAACAAAGCAATACCTATAGTACTGATCATCACAACTAAATGCTGTGAAGTTGGTAACTGGATCAATAGTAACGCATAGTATTTCGTCATCACTGGGTGTGTACCTCTTCGTATTAACTTCAGAAGTGGTCAATAATACGTTTCCAGATGTTTCTGTATATGACCAATCTACGAAAGGTCCGCCAGGGTACAAATTTTTGTACTCAGTCCATAATGTCTCTTCTACTGGGGGCATGTCATAGCTGTAGTACAATTTCGTTGTGTAGAGGTTCCCCGCGCAGTCTTTGAAAGTGTCGCCGAAAGTCTCTGGTCCTTTCAGCCGGTAGCATATTGGATCCTTGTCCTTTGAATAGGCTACTTCGAACCCTATAGGACATTGTACATCGGGCTTATGCGATTTCTTCGCGTGTGAATTGGTCTGAATAAACAGAAGGACTGCGACAGTATTCACGAGTATTCGATGCACTTCAACCATCTGTAACAAATAAACGTGGAATTTTAAATCAAAGTTAAGGGCCGCCTCAGTAGCGTTGTTGTACTACGGTATGATTGCAGTGGTCTCGGGTTCGAATCCCGGGCCGAGCAAATTGATATTAGATTTTTCTATTAATTATAATTAACCACTGATAATTATCAGCCCGGAGTCAAGAATTTGTGCCCGATATGGTGCTTGGCTCGCTCCCTATTTATGTATGCATGGTAAAGGGCCGGCATAGTCACAAGGTGACTAAGGCCCACACAAATAAAAATGTTACACGTAGTCCCTACATTCTGGCTGATTAGAAATCTTTTGGGAGGCCTGTGAGCAGTGGTGAACTTTCTGTGGCTTAGGATAATGATAATTCAATAAACAATAATAAATTACAATAACAATAAACTATCAAAATATTGATAACAAATATTGTTAACGAAACGTCGGACATTAATCAGTTGTTAATTTATTAACAACATTGTTTAAATTAATATAAAAACTGATTTAGTTGTGACCTATACTTAAATATTATTGATATATTGACACATTCACTCTCTTTTCAGTCACAGAAAGTCCGCTGCTGAACATAGGCCTCCCCCAAGGATCTCCACATTGACCTGTCGGCATTGGCCTGCATCCAGCGACTTCCTGCGACCTAACTTACCCCCACAATATTAATATTTATACTTGATTCTTTTATCGAAATTTGTTAAAAACCATATTGTTGAGGACTCAAGACTATGTGTGGTTTTTTAGGTGTATTTTTTTTTAATCTGCCCATTGGCTCAGCTATACCAGCCTGCTTGGAAAGCCAATGTCCGCGAGCCGTCACAAAGTAGGATGAAATTGTCTGAATGTTCCGCTGTTATCTTATCGCCACGTTAATATAACCATTGATAAAGGGCTTAATCGAACACTTAGGTCTATCACGAATATTCGGCTATTATCGCCACTGATTGTGCCAATTCTGGAAACAGACTGTTTGTTTTCCGCCACGCTAATTTATGGTTCCCGTAATGAATACTGTCGATTTATTTGTTATTTTGAAACTCGAGTATATTTTACCTTTATTTGGGTCTAATGAGGTGTAACTTGATTAAATATACTGTATCAGCCCAAGTACGTCCCACTGCAGGGCACGGGCCTCCTCTACAATCGAGGATACGATTAAGAGGGGTTCGGCCACATAGATTATAGTCCACGACGCTGGCCTAGTGCGGGTTGGCGGACTTTACATACCATAGAAATTCTTTAAAATTCTGTATACAGGTTTTCCCATGATGTTTTCCTTCACCGTTATAGTCTGTGGTGATTGACTATCAATACACACATAACTCCAAAAAAAAATGTGACACAACATTGTACAATTTTATTAATACAATTGTATTTTAATTAATGTTTTATTCTACGAGTGTTACACCAATACTTTTCTGCTCGAATATTAGACGGCCTCAGCGGCGTAGTTGTACTACGGTACAAATACAAAGCTGAGGTCGCGGGTTTCAATCTCGGGTCGGACAAAGTAATATTGGATTCTTCTATTCGTTATCAGCCGGGAGTTATGAATTTGTGCCCGATATGGCGATAGGCTCGCCTTCTATCACATCGTGGGACGGAACACATAAAGCGAAATGTGGGTGCCCTCATGTCCGCACCTCTGCCTGCCCTTTCTGGAATAAAGGCGTGATGTTTACGTATGTATGTATGTACGATTGTAAATTTAATTGATCAATGTTTTATTTTATCACACATTTTTTTTTCATTTGACGATTGAACAATCGTCGCTTTATCAAAATCAAATTATGTTTTACTTAAGTAGTCTACTGTGAGAGGAAAATCCAATTTCATAGTTGATGCCAAAATTTCATACGATTTGCCTGGGCTAAAATGTGTGCTTGCATTGCAATAGGACCCCTATAACACCTGGGGCGGGAATAAAATGTGCGAAATATAGCTAACAACACTATTATAAGAACGTCTCTCGTTTTATGGAATATTTTCTAAAACCATAACCGATATTTCTCCCAGATTCTTCGCATTCCCTCAACTAATGAAGCGAACGGACGTAAATAAAATATATGAGAGGAAATATCAAATTGACAAGTAAATATTTACATTGTACAGAACAGCGAAGTTCAAAGGCGACTGTCCCCAGACCACTCAAAATAATCATGCCATCTGCCTGCCAACGTCGTAAAATAAATCTATTAATTATATAAACGGAACGTAAAATTACATACGCAAAGCAAAATTATTTCAACCTGGTTTTGTGACATACTTTTCTATAATTACTGAATTTAATATAGAGGTTTTTTATTAACGTAAATGACGAGACGAGCATGATGGTAAGCGTCACGCCTAGTCACAAAAAATAGCAATAACACTTAGAACTTATATTATAGATTAAAAGCTTATAATAAAGTACTACATGGCACTAGGTGGCTCTGTATTTATCACCCTGACACGATATTTAGTACTTTATACAGGGTATATCAAGACTTTTTGGCCGATGGGGCCAAAAAGTTCTCGAATAGAGGCCACGAAGCGGAAAGCGCAGCGTAGGACGTCCACCCACTAGGTGGTCAGACGACCTGGTAAAGGTCGCGGGACGTCGCTGGATGCAGGCTGCCTCCAACAGGTCACTGTGGAAATCATTAGGAGAGGGGTATGTTCAGCAGTGGACTCCCTTTGGCTGATGGATGGATGGATGGATATCAAGACTGCTACCGAAAACGAGGCCAGATGGTAGATTTAGTGACTTTAGACACAATGCAACAAAATTTTAATCATAGTATTTGGGTGGTAAATACATACATTTTCCTAAAAAAATAATGTACATTCTTTTATTTTTAAAGACATTATTGTACGCAAGGCTTTAAATTATAAATTTAGCAAAAACTATGGATTTACCATAGTTATACCATAGTATATAAAAAATTTAAAAAAAAAATTGTCGCGTTTTTCTTCAAAATTTTTAGTTGCATCGAGTCTGTAGTCACTAAAATCTGGCTTCGTTTTCAGTAGCAATCTTGATATACCCTGTATAGTATAACCAGTTATTTTTTTAGTTAAGTCTTTCTCAGAGGCATAACAGTTACACTGCTAAGTGTTGGCCGAAATATACGAAGCAGTGATATGGATAATGGAAGTGCGTGGTGGCCTATTAGTAATGGACCAGACGCGGCTGCCTACATGTTCACAGTGTTCGCGGGTTCAAATCCCAGGGTACACCTCTGACTTTTCGGAGTCATGTGTGTATTGATAATTAATCACCACACACTAAAACGTTGAAGGAAATCATCGTGAGGACGCCTGCCTACCAAAGCGATTTGTATTTTCTATGGTATGCAAAAGTTCGCGAACTCGTACTAGGCCGGCGTGGTGGACTATATGGACTAACCACTGTCGATCGTACTCTCGATTGTAGAGGAGGCCCGTGCCCTGCAATAGGACGTACATGTATATGGACTGACACAGTACAGTACAATGGTATTTACACAATCGACCTCTTAGTTACAAGGTTCGTATTAAATGTAGTTGTTAAGTATGTTGCCGTGTATCTAAAAATAATCTCTTTCTTTATTGCGTGTATACCACATTAGTATTTTATTTGTCCTTTTTACTAGAATATAAAACTATGGAATAGACATACACCAATATTATTGTAACTAAGAGGATCGTTTTAATTTTTGAGAAACAAATCTAATGTGTAAGATACGCGGGTGCTCATTTAAATGCGATTTAATGTGTGAGCCTGGGAGGGCAAAAATCACAGGAGTATAGTTAATAAATAAACTTTACTCAAGTGAAATCCAGCCCGAGTTTCTAGTCGTGTAAAATGAGCCATCACTATGAATATCTATAGACATGTAGCGATATAAAAATCCTAATCACTCAAATGCGGACGTAGATTCACATCTATAAATTACACTAATACTTTAGGTATATGTATACGTATACATGTACATCATTTGATAGAATGTACTGTATTGTATTGTATCAGCCCATATACGTCCCACTGCAGGGCACGGGCCTCCTCTACAATCGAGAGTACGATTTAGAGTGATTAGACTATATAGTCCACCACGCTGGCCTCATGCGCGTTGGCGGACTTTTACATACCATAGAAATTTATACAAATCGCTATGGTATGCAGGTTTCCTCACGATGTTTTCCTTCACAGTTATAATGCGTGGTGATTGACTATCAATACACACATGACTCCGAAAAGTCAGAGGTGTGCCCTGGGATTTGAACCCGCGACCACTGTGAACATGTAGGCAGCCGCGTCTGGTCCGTTACCAACAGGCCACCACGCCCTTCTGTGCGTGAACACTACTTGTGTACACTTCTTCGAATGTATTATCATGATATTCGATTGTGTTTAGGGACATTAATTATTTGTATCTAGGATTTTCATCGCCAAGCGCTCGACGCAGAACCCGTTACTGACGTCTTCTAGTTTATCGACTCAGTCGTCCATCTCGGAGTCACTATCTGAGATGAGACCCAGGGACTCCAACAAATTCTTCAAGTTGTCTCTTACAAAGAGTAGGGGAAATATACTCTTACAAAGATACCGAGAGAAATTTCTACATCAATAACAAGAACAAAGTGTGACGTAACATATAAAACGGCCGGTTCCATAAGACTGATCGATGCGTCGCAGATTAGACACAATTATCCAGAGCCAATACAATAGTACGTTCATGGAATTCATATTGTGCTCCTGGACTGCACAGGGCCTAGTGGCCTAGTATCTTGAAAATATGAACTCGGACAAAAAGGGCTGGCTTTATGTAAAGAAGGAAAATATGAGAGCCACTGGTTTGTAGACCGCGAGGAATAATGTAAGTTGAGTAGGACGAACCTGGCTTCACCACAGTCCTTATCTGGCGTTACCAGAAAAAGCAAGTGTAACATAGTGATTTAGTTTGCACTAAATAGCCATGGTATTAGAAATGTGAAATCTATTCTGGCATCTTTTGGTAACGCATTATGAACTTTAATCCCACGCGTTAAAGTTTTGTTTTGTTATCTATGTCACAAGCATTCCAAGAGTACATAGTATTTTCAGTTACCATCCCTGGGCTCGTCCCGAACACACAGACAAAGCACTCGTAAATTGTAACAAGAAGGTCGTGGCTCCGCTGATTCAACGTGCAGTCATCAAAACAGCGGAACGATAAGCGCCAGCGATTAGATAACATTCCTTAAACATCTACTGTCTCATTTTTATTATTGTTAGTCACACTCACAAAGCAACTGTAAGTTTTATAAACATACATACATAATATATAAACATCACGCCTTTATCCCAGAAGGGGTAGGCAGAGGTGCAACCAAAACCCCACGTTTTGCCTTATGTATTCCATCCCATGATATGATAGAGGGCGAGCCTATCGCCATATCGGGCACAAATCCCTGACTCCGGGCTGATAATGAATAGAAAAATCCAATATCACTTTGTCCGACCCGGGATTCGAACCCGAGACCTCAGCTTTGCAATCATACCGTAGTACCACTATGCCACCGAGGCAGTCGACACCTAAAGACAACACGGTAGCAAATTAGAACATCTACTGACAACTTATCTATCGACGGTCGACGCAGCTATACTCGTATCATAAAAATGGTTTACATAAGATTACAGTGATAGTACCTATATTTTCCTTAAAGAAGTTACTTATCAGTCAAACGTTGGTGTAAATCATGAAGATAAAAGATGGATTTTAGTGGTAAATTATAGTTCAGATAACGATTTGCCAAACGTATGCCAAAATGATAAAACAGCGGACGATCTTTACGGCTTGATTTATATGTATTTAAACTTCTAAAAAAAATTCATTGTAACATAGGCCATATGTTGTAACGGATAATAATATATTACAGCTTTCTATTAGCGAAATAATTTTAAGAATGGAGTCAATGGTTGCAGAGATTACTCGTTACGTAAGAAGAAACAATCTTTCTGTCTTTCTCTCTTCGGACATAGAAATAGGAGTTCTGAACATGAGCAACCCCTAAAGATTTGCGGAGTTCCCTCCAGCCAGTGAGTTTCTACAACTTTAACTAAACCATCTGTCTAACCCTATGCTTATTATCTTGCAAACTGTTGGGTTTTCTTATTTACTCCTTAAAGCCCCATTTACACGAGGAGAGTTTCTTGTCTCGAAGATACGATTATCGGATATTTTTTTTTTTTTATTAGCCGTTATAGGCAGACGAGCTAGCGGCCCGCCTGATGGAAAGCGGCTACCGCTGCCCATAGACCTCCGCAATGCCAGGGGTCCAGCACAACAAAGTCGCTGCCTACCTTAAGGAAAGTACTCTCTTTAAGCCTCGTTTGAAGAAGGACAGGTCATAGCGCTCAGGAAACACCGATGCAGGGAGTTCATTCCAGAGCTTACACGTGCGTGGTAAGAAAGAACGCTGAAAACGTGCCGTTCGGGAACGGTACGCTTCCAGGTGGTATATAAAAAATATAAAAAAGTATAAGTATAAGTATAAGTATATATGGATATAAAAAAGTTGCATCGTAAAGATTATCAGAACGCGATAATCCTGTGGTAGTTATGTCATTCGATAATCGCATACTATTTTAGGCGCGAAAATCTCTCCCCTTTTATTCTTATTTATTTAGTTGTCTTTATGACGTATTGAAAAATTTTACAACTATTAGTGATCGTACATATTTGCGCTGTTAAATCAATTGTTCAACATTTTATGTGTAAAAAGACCTGCAATAGAACATCATGGCCTAAGCCGTCCAAATCAAACTCTCGATGGTAGAGGTACCCGTGCTCAGCAGAGAACCATTATAAGCCGATACGATATGAGACGATACGATTTTGATATTAAAAATATATTGTGGCAGTGTTCATGGCCCAACGTTGTAAGGTCAACAGCGGGACTGACCAACCGTAATAAATTGTTTAAATGTCGTAGTTGGTGCGTTTTTTATGACGGTACTTTTTCGCCTTCGACGCAATACCATCGATTTTGATAAAACCGTGCTTCTTTTGTTTCTTGAATGGGGATAGAATACAGATGCAAAGAACTATAAGGTTTTAGTTATGTTTTTTGGGGGGCTGTGCATCGCAAATTGAAAACGAAACTCCCTATATAGTCACTTCGATATCTTTGAAGGTTAATGCTTTCCTTTTGAGGTACAGAACCCAAAAAACGATGTTACGTTTATGAGGTTTATGTAAGCTTTCAACCTTGTCCATGAAAACCTCATTGATTCGATAGATTTGATTGGAGTACTAGGCGTGGACTGTAAATTACTAACCTTTGAAGGTAAAGGGGATTATCGTGTCTAGAATTAATAAAATTAAACAGGGTAGTTTATTTTATGCTAGCTAAACCAAATAAGTAGTTGAGATTATGTAATGATGATTATGAACATTCACAGAGCCTATATAAATTCACGCCGCGCCGATATCCTGAAGGGGTAAACAGAGGTGTTACAAATGCCATCCACGACTCGACACACTAACATTTTACATAATACAAAGTCTAGTCTCCGGTAAAGCATATTTTCAAACAGAAACGCTCAAGTTGACTGACCGATGCATTATTTTACTAGCACGACAAAGGTAACGGACCAGACGCGAGTGCCAAGTGTCAACATGTTCACGCTGCTCGCGGGTTTAAATCCCAGGCACACCTCTGGCTTTTTGGAGATATGTGTGTATTGATAGTCAATCACCATGCACTATAACGGTGAAGGAAAACATCGTGAGGAAACCTGCATGCAGTAGCGTTTTTAAAGAATTTCTACGGCATATAAAGTGACTGCCTCGGTGGCAGTGGTACTACGGTACGATTGCAAAGCTGAGATCTCGGGTTCGAATCCCGGGTCGGGCAAAGTGATATTGGATTTTTCTCTTCATTATCAGCCCGGAGACAGGAATTTGTGCCCGATATGGTGATAGGCTCGCCCCCTATCACATCGTGGGACGGAATATACAAGGCGAAACGTGGGTATTCTGGTAGCACCTCTGCCTACCCCTTCTGGGAAAAATGCGTGTGTATATGTATTATGGATAAAGTCCGCCTACCCCCCGATATATTTCTATGGGCAACTCGCACTACGCCAGCAAGGTGGACAATAAGGCCTATCTCCTCCCAATTGTTCTCTGGATTGTAGAGGAGGCCCTTGCTCTGCAGTGGGACGTGTATGTTCTGATACAGGTGCAGATACAACAACTTTACTACCAAAGTAAAGTTAAGACCAGGTACTATCGAAATGTCATCTCTCCGACCCCAATGAAGCGACAAGGTCCAATTCACAATACATTGACAAAAACTCTCACCTTCAAGCTTTAAGTGATCAGCGCGCAGAATCGCACTCTGTGACACAACATCTTACACCATCCGCGACCTTACGCCCTCCACTTAAAGTCGACTATTCCTTGCCGGACGGATACCTGGAAATAAATTATTCGTGAGAAAAACTTACTATGTTTTTCGTAATGACCTTAAATAGATCAAATTGAATCGAAATTAAAGAAATGGAGATATATTTCATTGTTGAATAAATTGCTTTATTTAGGCTAGCATGTAACAATTTTTTTTCGAAATTTAATGTGTTCTAATTAGTCCCTTGTTTAATATTTCATCTTCTACAACCTTAATAATGTGTACTAATATATATTTTATTATGTCCGTTATAAAATGTTGGAACCCAATACTGCTCAACAACATAGCATGACCGTTCTATGAACGTATCTGTCATAACCTTATTTTATGAATTACTATAAAGCAATACTGTTCTACTGGCCGGTTATGTTGCATACTAAATCATACAATCAATGTACCGATACGCTCATAAAACTGCTATTGGACATCATTATGCTACAGATCGTTATCGACCGATTGTCCCAGCAAAGCAAACAGATTTCTTTGATACATGTTCCTACAGACTAATATTTTTAACCTAAAAATATAACCTATTTTTGTTATATCAAAAAATCGCCAGCCAATAAATCCCTTTTTCCAAAGTGCGAACCTTTTTTTAACACGGTGAAAATCTTGGATCCCTGTTTACCTTGGGGGTGGTAGGTATGTCGGAATTGTACCGGCTAGAAACCCCCTGGCCATCTTCAGCACAGATAAGGGAGTCAGGGCTCTCACGAGGAACATACCAAAGCCCCTTTAACGCGTTGTTTGGACCGCAGTGACAGCACATAGTGACACAATTTGCGCCTTCGCTTTCAACTCGCGTGATTTGCAGCAATTAATTGGTCGAAATGATGGCCACGTCACTAGTCCACAGTTAGGTAACGCTTCCACGTACACGTTAATCATTGTAAACGTGGGTTTATATTATCACTGTTTTATGGGAGTGGGGTCTGAGTGGATGATTCATTTCCAACCATTTATCTACTCCATGAGTTATTTACTTTATTAAAAAAATAGGTTCTAAAGATAAACTTCCGACGGTAAGTTACATAATCTTTGGTGTCCGAATTCAGTATAAAGATGGGCCACATTTAGTAGTATCACATCGTAGATTAACCATTTAGGCCCTTATGGGGTATCGAAAACTGCAAACTTGTACGCCAAGTCATAATTAAAGAACATTCACCTGGTTATTTTATCTTCACCAATTTGGGCCAGCATGTTAGAATTGCTACACTTACATAAAATTTGTCGAGCCTTTACCCGGAAGCAGGGCAGATTGGAATGATATTAAGAACAGGTGTACCCAGTAGGCTAGAACATTGGGTGAAAGATTCATTATCCGAACCTTTGCTATGCTTAACACGAACAGACACATATACCTAAGCTGTCCAGTTTTGCGCGCCAGGCAAGACTATCAGACATCTCTATCGGGTTAATCCGTGTACAAAGTCACCTACTGCAACCTCGTGCAATGATTCACAGCTTTCTGAATACGTGTCATCCGTAGTTCGTACCTACGTAGATAATATTCCTGCACACGTCACGGCACAAACAAACATCATTGTTCAAGAACAAACATGAGATAAACATATCGTTCTGTTTTCATTGTGATAATAATACAACGTTCTGTGATTACTACTAATCGAATTTCGAATACTGTGTGAAAACCCACGGCATGATTAGGGCGAGCGTTATTTTTATGATGGTGATAGTATTGAGATTAGATATGTAAACAATGACCTTAATGTACTGTACAAGAGCGTCCGCAGATGATATGAATAATCATCGAAATGACATAGTCAAATGACGGTCTGATGATTGGCAGTAGAGACATCAGAGCGACAAAAAACGTCCAGCTAGGGAGCTGCCAAAGGTACCGAGTATTGTCTATAAGTCTCAGAACAGACGTATGCGTGCGATGCTATAACTCTTTCTACAGAATGAACAAATTTTACGAAATTATTAATTACATCAGCAGCAGTAGGTGCAGTACTTTACTTAGCCGGAATATAAAAAAACGTGCAAGTATGCGAGTTGGCTTATCATCGGCTACAAGTTGGACAGACGACCTAACAAAGAAACCTGGTCACAGCATATCAATCAATCAACGACAGCCCGTGTTCGGAAACTTATCGTTGTATTCTTTTTTATTTCTGTGAATGACGAAACGAATAGATTGCACGTCACATAGTAAACATCATCCTAGACAATAAACAGGAGCAATAGCAATGAGAAAGTTGTACTAAGCACTGTGTACGTGTGGTGGTCTCGTCATCATCAGCCCGTTGCAGTCCACTGCTGGATATAGGCGCAAGGTACGCCACAGAGCTCGGTCTTCAGCTTTATGCATCCAGTCGCTGCCAGCCCTCATGTGCAAATCGCCCCGCCATCTGGCCAGAGGAAGTACCACGCTACATTTGCCAAGACGCGGTCTCCATTTCAGAACACGCTTACTCCAGCGGTTACCTGTTCTGCGACATATGTGGCCAGCCCATAATCGTATTGGACAATAATCATTGGCTACAATGTCCTTTAAACCTGAACACATCCATATTTACCCAGACGGTCAATAAAATCATTCAGAACCTGTAAAACTCGTCGGTCTTTTGCCAGTCGCAACCGGGAGGGTAGTACCCCTCCCGGTACTCCATAGAGTACTAAGATGCGACACGACGACGAATGTTCGAAAGTCGTACGTAAAACTGTAAGAACGTGACTAGGTATTCTACTTTCTTCGAATCCAGTATCGTACGTCGTTACCAAAAAGTAACTTGACATAAATGATAAGTTTCATAGAGAATAGTATTGATTTTTTGAAGTGAAAACTTTTATCTTATATTTGGACGACCTTAATTGTGTCATCGACCCTTACTGGCTCTCACATACGAAGTACTTACCACATCAATCATTGGCACAAATGTATTCAGTAACTTACCTTAACTTACTCTCGAAACGAAGATGCAACCGGTTTGACAATATTTATTTTTCGAGAGAATCCGTCGCCGCGAGTCCTTTCTTCCATGATTAATCGAATGTTCCCAACTAAAGAACTTCCTCTTCCGACACTTTTATAAGTATATTTAGGCTGTGCAAGTGCAGGCTGTATACGATTATTATATTTTAAAAAGAATTTATTAATCTTATATTCTGGTCCGATTTTTCAGAATTTTGCCTTTTTCCAGAAGGGGTAGGCAGAGGTGCCACAATGACACCCACATTTCGCCTTCTATGTTCCGTCCCATAGTGTGATAGGGGCCGAGCCTATCGCCATATCGGGCACAAATTCCTAACTCCGGGCTGATAATGAATTGAAAAATCCATTATCACTATGCCCGACCCGGGATATGAACCTGAGACCTCAGCTTCGCAATTGTACCGTAGTACAACTACGCCACCGAGGCAGTCAAGGCAGTTTTTTTTATCATTATCGCCAATAACATTTTACGGTGCTTCAGTATTATTATTTTATGGACGCTTAAGTTGTTTATTTATTTCATAAAATTTCCAATATGTATGAACTGATATCTTGTCCTGGTCAACTATTATTTCACCAAATGACCACACAAAAATATGAAAAGATTAGCAATTTGACGTACGTCATTTGTTTCTCGATTAGCTAGTATAAATTGGCCTGTAGGGGTAATTGGATGGGCCGGCGGGGTGGGTCACCCCCGGTGGTCGGGAGCGGCCGGGTGCATTACCGCAGATAAACAGCTTTATGGGTAGCTTCCGTGCTGTGACGTCACTTATGACCATGCCTTATTAGGGTATTTGGGTGAAGTGCGCTCGTAAACAAAACGAGTGTGTTGTAATAAATGATCATACTAGTTATTATATGAAGGGTTTTATTTGGGCAAAACAGTAGGGATAAGATGTCTTGATGTAGATTCGATTCCTGTTATAAATATTTGCATAGCTTAAAGTCTTTTTGTTGTTCTTTTTTTGCCCAATTATTTGTCCGTTGTAAATTATCACAATAGTTATTATATTGTAATTTAGTTATTTTACTTGTATCAGTGTATGTGTAGTTTAATAAACGAAAATAAGTTTAATAAAGTTTTCCATTCTATTCTTTGTGCATAAGCAATACAGTAGCAATTCAATATTATGTTAGTCGATTTTATTAAAACCATATATAATAACAATATTTCCCATGGTTTTTAATGTTAATCCACGGGCCCCAATAGTTTGGGACATTTTATAAATTCTACTCGTTCATTCAGTCTAGGTCAACCGTCAAGTCTAAAATTGGTAAGGAAAACAGGGCCCAAATATTAAAATACACTGTCCTAGACCTATGACCTAAAAAAACATAAAAATGTAATCTGTTTCTGGAATTGAGCACAAAAGAGTAGGCACTAGGAATCGGAAGAAAAACATTATACCAAATAAAGCATAAACACACAAAGGCTTATAAAAATGTATATTATCTCTCATCTGTATGAATAATACATGAGTTGGCCTGTTCGTTGCATTTATAGTACTTGATAGATGAGTATCAAAGTCTACTTGTCCCTATTTTATCAACACTTTTGTGGTATCTCAAGAAACAGGCTTAGCCTTGTTTGGGTACCCTTAGAAAAGTGTTTTAGGTTAGTTTAAGAAATTTCCTCTTTTTATTTAATTATGTTTTATCTAATTGTAAACTGAATTCGAATGGAGGCGAAGCGGACGAAAAACGAAGCGGAAAGAGCAGCGTGGGACGTCCACCCACTAGATGGTCAGACGACCTGGTGAAGTTCGCGAGACGTCGCTGGATGCAGGCTGCCTCCAACTGGTCACTGTGGAAATCATCGGGAGAGGCCTATGTTCAACAGTGGACTTCCTTTGGCTGATGGATTGGATTGGATTGATTGAAACTGAATTCTGTTGCTACAGATTGTTAATAAAGATTAAAATACGATGATATTGTCCCGCTTTCTCACGACCTACCAATTTTGAATATCAATCGGTTTTATTTGTTGGCCCGGGTGAAATAAAACCTAAGGTCAATTCTCTGCATAATCCATATTTTTATTTATGGCCAAACTTCGGCCGTCTTTCGTCTCCAATGACCGATCATTTTAGTTTTTTGTTCAACGCACATCTTGAACATTATCAAAAAATGTAAAGCTTAGAATATCGCACCCCCGGTGCAACACTGTCACTTATGCAAAAATTGCAATAATTAGTTAAATATTATGTAATAACTATCCTAAAGCACCCCTTTACTTGGGGCGATAATGTTACTTTCCTAGTACACATAGTTTCCGTATGAGGGCGTGAATGTCATTGTCGTTTTTTGTTGTGTCATATTTTATACGATGTCAAAGTTTTAAATGCTTCTCCTGAAAGGTAACATTTTTTCATAAGTGACAGTGTTGCACCGGGGGTGCGATATATTGAAGTGCGTGGTGGCCTGTAGGTAACGGACCAGATGCGGCTGCCTACATGTTCACGGTGGTCGAGGGTTCAAATCCCAGGGTACACCTGTCTTTTCGGAGTCATGTGTGTATTGATAGTCAATCACCACGCACTATAACGGTGAAGGAAAACATCGTGAGGAAACCTGCATATCATCGTACTCTCGATTGTAGAGGAGACCCGTGCCCTACAGTGTGACGTATATGGTCTGATACAGTACAGTACAGTAAAATATAATATTACCTACCCGGCCGGATAAAAGCTTCCGTACATTTTGACAGAAATCTTGTGATGGCGACCACACATGGCGAATCAAATAGGCGGGCAAAATTATGTCGACTAACGATTAGATCAAGCATTGTAATCATTACTGTACCTACCTTTAAAATAAAAAATCTTTCAGCAATTCAAATCAGTTGCATTCAAGTAATTTTTTTGCACCGTTAAAAATTCTATCAAGCAAACCCACGGTGCTAGTCCAGTATCGATATAAATAAATTATATTACCCTCTGTGACAAACAAGCGACAGTTATGGTATGAGATCACTATTCTACATGTATGGACTGGAATAAGACATAAAATGTGTAATGCTAATCGAAACGCCAACCTTTTGTGGTAGTGGGGGATGGGTGACTATTGGTGGCACTTAGAAATATTGTTTTATTTATTAAATGAATGGGATTATCGTTTTTGCGCTCACCAGTTGGCACCACTGTTGACTAAGGTCCAGCTGTCAAAGGCGACTTTATAAGATCGGTGCCAAAACAAAGTTTTGATTCTTGAAACTCATTGATTTATTATAAATAATATCTCGTTTAATAATTATAAATAACTATAATCATATCAAGTAGCGATGCCGCAATGATGTGCAGTTCCGTTTTGTTCCGAAAAAAAAAAACTCCGCTTTCAAAGCGTTCACATTCATCCCCAAATAATTTTGTAAGTTGAAGAAATAATAATTTATGTCACGAAGCCCGCTAAAACCAATAAAAATTGATGTTTTTTGGACCTTACGCGACACAAGCGCCTCTACTGGCAAATTCACACGCGATAGCCCCCGTTGAAATTAGATTGTGTCTAATTATGGATTATAACAGACATGATTATGGTTGGACAGTGATGGTGAGTCATAAAGTATTCACAGCATGGTAAAAAGCAAAACAGTTGCTTTGAATGTTTGCCCGTATCAGTTGATGAATATAATGGCGACAGAAATTGAAAGTTGAAATTAAGTTAGGCTCGGTGGAATCTAGGCTAACCTCAAGCCAGATTATCCAAATATTTCAGGAAGTTGAGCGTACCAAGCAAGTGGATAAAGAGAGAAACAAATTGTCAAAAAAGTTGTTATCAAGAAAAGCATGTCCTTTAGTGAAAAGCACATGAAATAAAGTTGATAAATGAATGCAATCATTCATTCATCAACTTGTATTCTTGTAAAACATTTTAATTTAACATTACAATTGCAGTTATTAATTTTACTTGTTCTACACGACCTTCTTATTCAGATAAAAAATAAAAATTATCGCTTCCGAAAAAATATTGCAACTTTGTAACATAATGTCTGTAGGTTACAGCGACCATAAGAGAAATTAAAATAGTATCATAGTAAAAATGTGTTCTGAATCAAACGCCCTTTTCCGAATCACCATAAAAGATGTGAAGATCACAGTGCAAATAAAGTTTCAAAAATGAAAAAAACTTGATAAAATTGCAGAAAATAAATAAAAACAGGGTAACAGCCGTATTAGTACTGCCTACCCTACATCAATTAAAATAATTGCGATAATGATACGGTAACATTAACGTTGTCGAAGATTTTCAATGCATTAAAAGTTCATTGAGAGAGTAATTTAGGAGCCTTCGGATTCCGAGACCGACATAAGATTAACATACATATAAGGCACAGTGGTTCCGGCAAGGTGTAATGAGCTGGTCTTAAAAATCTTCGATAGGGTTGCCTCACAAATTCGTTATATTATCATCTGTCAAATGACTCGTGTCAGTGATAAAAAAAGATTCTAAAATTGCTTTTATTAATTTTATTTGATCTTCCGACATTAATTAAAAATATACTGCATCTGATATGACCAAGTTTCATATAAGAATTATATGTTAAAGGAAGCCCTAAGATTCCGCTAGTAAAGATTAGAAAAAATAATCAAAAACATACGTAACAAAACACCTCATCACCTACCTACCTCATACCCTCATACCTACTTGCTAATTGGATAATAATTAGTAGGGTATTAAAACTACTATTTATATACGGAACCATTAGTACCGGAGTTTCAGTTAAGTATATTTATGGGACAATGAATTTAGAAAAGTTCTATAATATATAGCATGTCTGAAGTAAATTACGATGAATTATTAAATTATAAAAGGGGGATAAATCCTTCTAAAACTCTCAAATTCTAAAGTTCGTAAATTCTTTATTCAGGTGTTATTTAGCAAAGCTTCAGATTAAATCTAACAATCAGATAAACCTATTACTCGTAGTTGATTGTCGGACTAAAATGCGATAAAAATAATGTACATATGCACATGTCTGTTCTTAAATGCAGCGCTCTAGCATTTCAATCTCCATACATACCCACATAAATTAATTTATAGTAGTTTCCATACCTTTTTGTAACAATATTCTTAGACAACAAGTGATGAGCGATAAAAATATTTTTATTATTTATTTTTCATTTTGTGAAACGTGTCAACCCTATTCTCAAGGTTTGTGTCAAATTATCGAATTTCGACTTCCCTGCAGTGGACGCCGTTATGTCGAATTTCGTATTTTCGTTTAAAACAGTAGATTATTGACTCAGACGAATTTTGATTGAAATCATGCGTCTAGGTGATTTATGTCTTGCTGTTTACAATATTGATAAACGATGAGTATTATTGATTGATACTTAACGCTTAATGGGAAACTTCAATCTTATATTTGTGAATACATCACAGTTAAATTGAACCAATGTGTGTCTTGTTATGTCAGCCCTTAATTCTATTTATCTGACGTCAACCCAGTTGGTGCCTAATTCTTGGTTTACCTACGTTCCGCCAATTTTGTGGATCTTCGGTATTCACAGTCTTTAGACGTTGGCTCATGATTCATTTTTTTAAATATTGCTATGAATGGCGAGACGAGCATGCCATTCGCCTTATGGTAAGCGATATGACCGCTCATGGACAGTAGCAAAACCAAACAACACCATGAATTACAGAGCAAGGCTTGGCAATCCACTGCGCTCGCCCTCCTGAGACATAAGGTATTAAGTCTCATTATGTCCAGTAGTTATTTTGGCTACAATGTCCTTCAAACCGGAACACAACAATGCGTTTACACTGCTGTTCGGCGGAAGAAATAGATATTGCGGTGGTACCTACCCAGGCAGCCCCTCACATATGTGATACCTACCACCAGTAAAAGTCCCTCGAGTCGTTTTTGCGGCCAAGCTAGGGCTTGTTAGACGGCATCGTTTTGCTCCAAATTTCCGGCATGTAAAGAATAATTCATCGCACATCCATAACATTACCATGATATCAAAGAGATTCGCGGTTTAATATAGCATGTTAGACAAGGTAAAATCTCATGATTTTTTACTTGCAACATGTGAAATATCTCGACTCTAATGAGTACCTATCGGCGGTAGATAAACAGACACTAGCATGCCCACCGTTTATCTTAAGTACAACGTTTATCTGACGAATGAAAGGCACGTTTTGAAATAATTCTCGCAATCGATACTGATCGAGATGTTTCAATGTAGGTTAGTGGAGACTAAAATGATGACAAGGTGAAATAAGCGATATATCATACTCATACATAAACTCACTCCTTTTTCTAGGAGAGGTAGGCAGAGATACAACCAGGTCACCCACGTTTCGCCTTGTATTTTCCGTCCCACGATGTGATAGAGTGCGAAACTATCGCCATACCGTACATAAATTAAGCGATAGATCAACTATTTTTTTGATTTATCCCGAACTGGAACTTGTCCTCGGGTTGCAATTGGCTAATACTCAAACCAATTTGCATCATATATAAGCCTATAAAAAATACATTATGGGTGTCGCATTGGCTTCCCTAACGTATTACTCTCAGCCACTGATAAGCATATCTAACGAGTACAAAACATAAATCAAAACTGCAAATTGAATTTCTATCGCCATTTATGAATGGATTTTCCCCTTCAAATGGTTTATAAAAACAATTTATCAGACCTTGGCGGTGATAGGTGCATTCACCTTAATTGTATACGTAATGAGTTCGGGATGCGTGGGAAGGACAGAAATGCCACCCGCTTGGGAAGTTTAAGGGACTCTTTTGTATTTGTGTTATGGCATGGAACTCTGGGAACTATAGTGAATTATACACCTGGCAAGAAGTGGGTAATGCTATATATGTAATATTAACATTGCTAATCTTTGGTAATAGCCCATAGAAATTAAAGGGTGCCAAGTAACTACTTCAACTGGCTAAGATTGCAGGAAGTCGCTAGGTACAGGCTACCTTCAACAGATAGCTATGGAAATTGGTACTCTTCCTCTCTCTTTGTCTTTCTTTCCAGGCACAGGAAGTTGCTTCAAACAGGTCGATGTGGAAATCCCTGGGAGGTCCATTTTCATCAGTGAAATAGGTACTATATTAAGCCAATTTACCGCAAACTGCTTATAGCAGAGGGAGAAACCAGGAACGAGGCAGAGAGATAATCCTCCACGCGTCGCAGTTCACTAAATACGCTTACAAAAAATCTTCGAAGTATGATGGACAATACCAACTAACAGGCGTGAACCGTTTCCCACGGCAGTGCGCCGCACTTCCCTGAGAAAGTGATGGAACCGTGCCTTATTGCATTCACTTCTTATACTTATTAGTGCGAGTTTAAGCTTAAGGAGCTGGAACTAAGCTTCCTGTGACGCCCGACAAGCGAATATGGACAAAACGTATAATAACGCAACAGTCATGAGAAAGACAGAACATTTCTAAACTATATTTAAAAAGTTTGTTCCTTGTGGTAATAAACTCTTAAAAAGCAAACTAAAGGACTAACTAAGAATAAAATAATAAATAAAAATGTAGCTAGTGCAATCGTTGTACGCCGTACATACAAACACTAAAATAAATTTCATTTATTTCCTTATGCAAAAAAATCTCGATGTCTATTCAACTGATTTTTTAACATGAAACAAACAACAATTTTTAACCGCCATTCTGACGGTTATTAAGCATAGTAATAAAATACATACTAATGTAAACATTTTATATAGAGAAAACAGAAACCCGCGACATTACCTATTATAATTAAATTAAATAGGCCAATCACGTGGAAAATATACACATTATTTTTAATATATTACAATTAAATCGTTATATGTATGTCCATTTACGTATCCTACTTAATGTAAATGATTATTAAAAAACAAACACTGATCATAAAAGGACAGGGGTCTGTATAACTGTACTACGTACTAATCGTACATACTTGACAGCCTCTGTACCGTAGTTGGTTAGACGCCGATTGTGAAACGAGAGGCCGCGGGTTCGATCCCCGCACTAACACAAATGTTTGTGTGGCCCACAAATATTTGTGTCGGGTCTGGGTGTTTGTGAGACCGAAAAGTCTCTCGTAGTTTCTGATTAATTATTAATTACAGTGCGCGCGTGTGAAAAAGACGGAAAGATGTGCGCACTAAGATCCCACTTTTTTAATACTAATATTTGCCTTATGGCACAAGCTACTTTTATACTGTTTACTTTCATCCCGCGTCGGTAAATATCCACTAATATTTGCATCGAGCCTGAATGTTGTGAGACAAAAGTCTCTCGTAGTATCTCATGCCTCGTCTTGTCCCCTGACAAGACTTCTATATTAATGTAGCGTCCGAACTTAACATTCTGTGTTATTGTTATATTTCTTTACGTAAATCCTAATTCCTGAGACCTAATTTTAGGATTTAAAGGGGATGATACTATGTTTTAACAAAGACATACAACATAAACTTATAATCCCGTATCTACCTTCAAATATACCGTACAGTACGAAATAGTTCAATGAGCCTAGATTTGAAAATTGCGGAAACCAATTGACGTCAGACTGTCGGCCGTAAAATCATTAGCCAAATGCCGCTGTAATGCGTCTTACGTTGGTCTGACATAATTATGAGATAAAAGAATGTGACAAATAATAAAGAATGCACTAAATCTTCAGCATTATTACGAGTATAATATTCGAAAGCCTCCGTGGCGCAATTGGTTAGACGCCGCCTGTGAAACGAGAGGCCGCGGGTTCGATCCCCGCACAAAGACAAATGTTTGTGAGTCCGAAAAGTCTTTCGTAGCTTCTGATACCCACGACACAAAATTTTTTTGATTGAATTGGTCTTAATGTGGGATCAGGACTATGTATGTGACTGTTGGGTGTATTTATTTATTTACTTATTTATTTATATTAGACATACATATCTTATAGTTTCCTATCTGTATCAGCCCATTTACGTCCCACTACATGGCACGGGCCTGCTCTACGATACGGTACGATACGATTGAGAGGGATTAGGCCATATAGTCCACCACGCTAGCATGTTGCGGGTTGGCGAACTTTACATACCGTAAAAATTCTTCTCACGATGTTTCCTTCACCGTGATAGTGCGTGGTTGACTATAACTATCTTTTGCCCGCAATAAAATAAAAACCTATGGCGGTCGTTATCCATTCAGATATAACCTACCATATTAGAAATTTCACAAAAAAACCTACACTTTCCCGCAACACAGAACAATAGCAATACTCAGTACATATAAAACCGACTTAATGTTTAACGCTGAACAAACACGCACCTGCTTTATTGTAAAAAGGCTGTTAAACGGTTAATGTACGTTAGATCGCGGAAACGACGCGACCGAAAGCCATTCCGATTTGATGGTGAATCACCTTGATTGACTTGCGGTGGTAAGACTATTGTATTGAGAGCTAGATTTTACCCGCGACTTCAAAGTGGTCTGTCTACATTTTTTTTCTGTCCCCAAGGAACAGTGGTTATTTTCCGGATGAAACGTATCCTATGTCATATTCTGTAATCTTGACTACAGCCATGCAAAGATTCACGATGATGGGTTTAGTTTTTACAGCGTGAAATCGTTACAAACATACTCTCATTTGCATTTGTATTAATAAGATGGTAGAGATAAATATGAGAATACTTAGGTAAATGTGGCTAGTACAAATGTTATGCGAATTGCGAACCATAAAGCAATCAAATATGTTTGTTTTTCTAAAATATAATGAAGATGTTTGTTGGTTTAAAGGAACCTTCTAAAAGTAACCAACAAGATGCCAATCGATCATCATAAGTATAAAAACCATCGAAATGCAATTTAAAATATATCGCTCGGTACTTTAATCCAACTTCTTGTAATCAATTGAAATTTTTTCCACACTTCATGGCAATTCAGAATCGTAGTCAGGAAGTGACCGAGCTTTTTAGACCGGAAACGCATCTCCATGCCCTATGGTGTTGCAGATGTTCACGGGCGGCGGTGACCACTTACCATCAGGTGAACCGTATGCACGTTTTCCCCCTATAATATAAAAATTGGTTAAAATTACGTCTTAGGGCAACGGCCTAATCTGAAAAACCATTGTAGTGTCTACTGTCCATACAAACCACTAAACATAGTAAGGTCGCTAGTCACTGCTAATGGCACATTCACATGTTTGTCTCCGTCGATTAGACTGTATCATATTGCATGGCGCCGAATTAATTCTAATCCGAGACATTAGCCTTTTGTATGGTACCTTCTTTATCATTTATGCATTTATTAAAAGAAATGTAAATTTAGAATGCAGCTAAAGTCAAATCGTGGCCCTGATCCAGCATCTAGATACGTGTCTTGTGTCACGAACACTGAAAAGGAATGCAGCAACAACAAGGAGTTTCCGTGCGTCTCAAAACCCAGACTTAAAAAAAATATTGATGAAGGCTTACAGTATCCGCACGATCGTTTGGGTGGAAATCAATCTTAGTGAAAGACGCAAGGATATCGCAAATCCGATTTAGGCTGTGACCTGTGTATCCGGCTTAAGAATTTTTTTTTTAAATAGCATTACATTAACGGTCAAAAACATTGTGCTCACTTCCCAGCTAGTAAAAACACACAAAAATTTGTCATGGTGCGTTTCAAATCTTTCGTTCTACAGATGGCTTTTGATCCATATGGGTTGAGGCTTTTAATCAGTGATGCCTTTGCTTGAACAGTAATTCTCTTTTTAAGAAAATATTTAGAAGATAAGGCGTGGGAATTCATTGCTCTTAAATGTTGCATTGTATTTTTATTACAGCAGTTAAGCGGTTAGTAATTGTTGTTTTTTGTTTGAACAGACTAATGACTGTTTATTAGTGTTTTTAAGAAGGATGGGAACTTCTGAAAAAATATATCTGCAGTATTTTTTATTAAATGGGTTCGGCAGACGAGCCAACAGGCCATCTGATGGTAAGTGATCACTGCACATGAACATCCACAATGCTGAGATGTGTAGCCGGCCCATGAAATCGGGACGGGAGCGGGAAGGAAAAACGATTGGAAGAGGAATGAGTAAAAGGCATCCGGAAATCTCAGCTGGCCTGATCTTGACATTTGTTTAAACAACATCACGATCAAGTAAAATAGATTAAAACCTACTGTGGCAACAGTGCCAAAATGAGAAAATTGTGATCCTGAATGAAACCCATTTTCAAGAGCAGACTATTTGGTTAAAAAAATATTATAATTAGTGGGATGTTTAATCACATATTTAAATACGAACTACTTGTAATAATACGCTAGGTAGGGAATATAGTTTTCGCATTTATTATGCAGCGATGAAAGTTACTGAGAAAATGCATGAGCTGAATGAAAGTGGAATTACTCAACGGCGAGGAAAACGGCCACGTTGACGCATGACTGGCTGCAAATTGTATCAGCCGGCAGGGTTGTTAGTTGCTATTGTTTTGTAGCTTCGGACGTATCAGATTCTCAGTGCTGAAGTAACCTAACGCTGCTAGGAATTTCGCAAGATTAGGCTTCTTTTGCATTCACGTCCTTATGCGCAATTTTGACATATTGAAGTTCAAGAGTCCTCATTATCAGGAAAACTAGTAAACTTTTTTTTTATCAGCCCATATACGTACCGCTGCTGGGCACGGGCCTACTCTACAGTCGAGAGAATCGATTGGGAGTGGTTAGGCCATATAGTCTAACTACAAAACTAGTCAACTACAAAACAGGAATTAACTGCGGCTGGATAAGGCCTCCCCCCAGTATTTTCATATTAATTCTGGATGCGGATTAAATCCAGGTACTCCCATACATAATGAATTAATACCGTTGAAAGAATACAAAGTAAAATAACCTGCTTACTTTAAGCTCTGTCTAAATACAACTTTGCTTGGAATCGACTTCAAGCTATCCGGAGCCATGGCAGTATCTATGTGACTACAATTATACGGACTTTAACCTACATTAAATACTATTAACAGTTATCTTACACAACGTACTTGTATAAAAACACTTGCCTAGCAACCCTGCGTTGGAAACAATGCAAGTTTTTTATATAGATGCGTCTGACAGTTGATCGTCACTCATGATCGGTTACATCTAAATATCATTATACAACATAATGGACGCTAGCTCGCGGATTTCCTTAAGCGCTGTATCTTAGGCCTTCATAAAGAATTTATGACAGCCACCGTGGTGCAGTTGGTAAAACGCCGGCTCTGAAACGAGAGACCGCGGGCTCGCTCCCCACAGCGAGACAAATGTTTGTGTGAACCACAAATATTTGGTTCGGGTCGGAGTGTTTGTGAGACCGAAAATTCCTTCGTAGTTCCTGATACCACGACACAAAACTCGATCTTAGTGTGGGGTCAGGACTATTTATGTGGCTCTTGGTGTATTTATTTATAATATAATTTCATTACGGCAAAACGAAAGGCATTATTAATCTGTCTGGATAGCGATCTTCGTAAGTACGTATAAATATAAAAACGGTTTCTAGGATGAACTCGATATCCTCTCTCAAATTGGCGCACAATGTCATGTCTAATACCGAAATAACTATGCACTTAGTACTTACAGGTTTATTCATAGACCGTTTTAAAACCTATTTTAGCTATCGAATGTTTTCTCCCTTTCGAACGACTTTTAAATTCAGTTTGAGCGAAGATAAAACATTTGATAACTAAAATAGGTTTTAAAACTGTTTATGAATAAGGCCGTTTTATTCTTCCTGGACTGCCGTGCATTTACATCATAAACAGCAAAACTCTATCCTAGAGCGAAAGCAGAATTATCGTTGATGGATTAAACTAAGTATAACAAAAAGTATGGATAATATTGAATGTATTTTGAATAGTAAAATATCAAAAATGGAAAAACATTCTGCACTAACTGAAATAAAATTTGGGCTAGTTATATGAGAATAGTAATAGTTTGAATCACAAACAAGATTTACAATTTACGAAAATAATCTTATATAACAAGTAATTTCAGCGACTCCAAAAAATAGAGTAATTTAAAAACAAAGCGACATGCAACCGTAATTATTATGCATATTAACATGACGTCTATACTCGTATAATTGTTAACTAGATTGTTGAGGTATAAATATTACTATAGAACAATTACCCATCCAAGATACTAAATTGTCAAGTAATTCTAGGTATCAGGATTAATACGGTCATTTCCTAGCTTTCATTGTGACTTTTTTATGCCGCATTGCAAATCTTGTTTATAAAAAAACATGATTTCGAAAACAGCATCAAAATCGGTTGTAAAATGATGGAAAAAATATTTTTGAAATGAGTACAAAAAGCGGGGGTGTAGTGGGGTAGGTGGTAGGCGCTAACGAATTCAGTTTATGGACATAATAAAATATATGTACTTGAGTAAGAATTCTTTTAATCTGTTTCTGCACACGTTACAATTTCAACAGTTTAACAAAAGCACAAGGTAACAAATCATACTGCCTAAAGTGAAATTTACATTCTAACAGGTGCTATCTCTCTCGCACGCATTTTAATGTTGTTGACGTCTGTATCTGAATCTGTATCAGCCCATATACATACGTCCCACTGCAGGGAATGGGCCTCCTCTACAATCGAGAATACGATTGGGAGTGGTTAGGCCATATAGTCCACCACGCTGGCCTAGTGCGGGTTGGCGGAATTTACATACCATAGAAATTCATACAAATTGCTATGGTATTGAAGATTTCCTCACGATGTTTTCCTTCACCGTTATAGTGCGTGGTGACTGACTGAATACACACATGACTCCGAAAAGTCAAAAGAATGCCCTGGGATTTGAACCCACGACTAACGTGAACATGTAGGCAGTCGCGTCTGGTCCGTTACCAACAGGCAACCACGCACCTGGTGATGTCACAACTGTATAATGCATATTTTTTTTGGTACTCTACAATTACCTTCACGAAACTCTTTCTTATACTGTTTAAATTATTACACAGATAGTATTCTTAACTTTAAAATTACTATTCTATGATATTTCGGTAATTACGTAAGGTACGCGAAAGACGAACAATTAATTTTATTAATAACAATGGTCAAGTAAATTATTATTGTAGCGCGACATTGAGATCGTAATCATGTAGGGTTGGCACCAACGAACATTAATTTATCACCTAATATTTTAATGATCTTATTTATTATGAGTTAATTATTTATTACATAAACTCACGGCTTTTTCCCAGAAGGGGCAGGCAGAGGTGCTACCAGATCACCCACGATAGGAGGCAAGTCTGTCGCCATACCAGCCACAAATTCCTGACTTATAATGAATATAAAAATCCAATATTTTTACCCGATCCAGGAATTCGAGCCCCAGACGTCGGTGTTTCAATCGTACTGTAATACAACTGCACTACCTAGGCAGTCAAATAAGAGTTATCGGAAGTATGTCGGCTTGTTAAAAACGTTATTTATAAATATATGTTTGTTTATTAAACGCGTTAAAACGGTAAAATGAAATGTTTTTACGGTATACGGGTAAAGTTACAGAAGCTAGGATATTAAACCAAACGATTTAAAAATAAATAATTTTACGGAATGTTTTAATGGCTGAAAAAAACGTGTTCAGAAAATAAAATTTATATTAAAAATTCGATAAACGTGCCTCATTATGATTAAGGGATAAGACTTTTACATTTATAATAATTCGGCCCCAACTCTTCAGTAATAAGGTTTGACGTCCGCGCTCAAGGCCTACAAAATAATTGCTTAGTAATTGACTACGTAATACAAAAGAACAGTTTTCCCATGTCCCTCGTGTTGTAACATACGCTACGTGTACACAAACCTTAATAAGGGCTGACACACGTTTCGTAACGTAGGGCTGCCAAGGTTTATTACTGTAGTAAAAATATTTTAATAAGATCATGTCTAGTGAATTTAAATAGTTATATTGGTATACCCAGTCTTAATGGTAATGTTATTATGTAATACTTTAGATGTCAAAAGGTCTGGGGATATTTTTTTAAGTACATTGATTGTAAATTATCTGATTTTGTATAGTGAAGGAAGATACAGCATAGATATGTCCACTGTCCTGGAAAGAGTACTGTATGTATAAAAAATTGATAAACCTGATAACAAGCACTCGTGAATTCAATTCCGGAATTATCCAGATACATTTAATTTCGATAAAGACTACAATTATGTCAACGAGCCACTGGTAATAGTTTGTGAAGTACACTATTTGGAACGCACTGCACTTAAGGTGCATTTTAATCCTGTGTTGTGCCAGTATAAGACAGCAAAGTTAGATAATCTAATAGAATATATTATAAAAAATGGCTGATAATATTATTCAATTTTAATTAGTTGACATTACCTCTGATAAATAATAATCAATAGAATGAGTATAATATAATTATAATTATTATATTATGTATTATTTAAACAATTCTTCATTATTATTAAATTATCCGCATAGTACGCAATAAATATAGGCCATGTTTGTTATATTTCGAAATAATCTGTATAATTATGTTTCTTTTGTGTAAAGGTAGATGTTTTACCATGCACGTGTATATGCTCACGCACTGTTATAGTTTCGTTATATATTTACAGTGTAGGTATACTATATTATGGTAAACATTTGTAGCTTTTAAATTTTGCTGCTAAATTATTATAAAATTACATTTATTTTCAGTGACAACCCTACAGCGCGCCGAGCTGGCCAAAGGTTGAAACAGAACCGTACAATGTCTGATCAATTCGTCCTCCAAAACGACTGTGCTCACACCAAATCGTTTTTAAATACTTGTTTCACTTGATATAGGTAAAATGATATATTTTATTGGTCTAGTGACAATCTAGTCAAGCTTGATGCCCCGTGTTCGACTTTGAACACCAGGACGGACCATCTCCGGGCTTGTTCTTACACAAATTTAAAATCTATATTAGTTATCGAATGTTTTGTCTCTTTTGAACGACTTTAGAATTCAATTTGAACGAAGAAGACAAAACATTATATGACTAAAATAGGTTTTAAATCTGTCTTTGACCACCACACAACACTCACATACATAGTCCTGATCCCTCACTAAGATCGAGTTTTGTGTATGTCGTGGGTATCAGAAACTGCGAGAGACTTTTGATCTCACAAACACCTTGACCCGAAACATATACCTGTGGTCACACAAACATTTGTCTCGGGGCGGAGATCAAATCCGCAGCCTCTCGTTTCGCAGCCGTCGACTAATCAACTGCGCGAATTTGAATCAGGTATGGAGGTAGGAATAAGATCGGCTAAACATGGTTGGCATCAGTTACCTCTGCGAATAGGTATCAAGGGTCGATAGGTCCAAGAGGTATCTTCAATTATACAGGCACGAGCTTATAATATTTATACCTACATAAACTCACGCCTTTGTGTGTTCGCTCCTACGATGTGATAGGCGCCTATCGCTATATCGGGCACAAATTCCTGTCTCCGGGCTGGTAATGAATAGAAAAATCCAAATTCACTTTTCCCTACCTGGAATTCGAACCCGAGACCTCAGCGTTACAGTCAACCGTAGTACAACTGCGCCACCGAGGCAGTCGAGACAGGTAAATTATATGTCTATGTAAAGTGAGCGATAGATTCTTCGCGAAAAAAATACGACTACAATAATGTCATATATTTTGTGTCGACTATTTACACCAATAAAGTCATATGTTTGCTATATATTAATATCCGTCGCCAACGTGATACGGTGAAATTAACAAAAACATCGGACGGAAATACCGACTTCTGTCTGTGTACATTACGTATGACATGAATCATTGTGCACACGTATTCAGTGTATTGTTACGTCTTATAAATGTGACGAAATGTATTGTTGAATGGTGTACCGAGGGGCCAAGGGTACGGAACACATGTACAACCTAATAATGATTACGAAACATTTTTCTGATCAATATTTATTTGGACATTAAAAGTTGTCGAATGTTTTGTCCTCTACGCCCAAATTCTAAAGTTGTTTGAAAGGGACAAAACTTCGATAACTAAAGTAGGTTTAAATGTGTCTATGAATAAAGCCGATTTAATCTCATAATAAGTTACCAAAGCTTGTGCCGTGGACATTAGAAATTACTAGAAACTTTTTGGTCTTACTCTGGCCTATAAGATATTTTAAGCTACGCAAACATTTATATGCGGCAAATGAACCCGCGGGCTTTGATTTCTCAGCCGGTATTTGAACAAATTACACTAAGGAGATCCCTTTGTTTCACCTATTTATATATCCATCCCATGATTGCCTGTAAGAAATTACCTAGTGTGATAAGGCCGCCATTTGTACTATTATTTTTATTGTGTAATTTCGTATATATTCCAGTATTGTGCAAAAAAGAATTAAATAAATAAATAAGGAGATCATCTATCGGGAACCACCATCGAAATTAATATTTACATACTAGTGTGGAGACTGTTAAGTTAGAAATACCCCCTAGTTATTTTATTTGCGACAATAACGAATTTCTAACACATTTTTTTTGTCAGCCCATATACTACGGGCCTATTCTACAATCGAGAGAATCGATTGAGAGTGGTTAGGCCATATAGTCCACCACGCTGGCCTAGTGCGGGTTGGCGGACTTACATACCGTAGAAATTCTTTCAAATCGCTACGGTATGCAGGTTTCCTCACGATGTTTTCCTTCACCGTTAAAGTGCGTGGTGATTGACTATCAATACACACATAACTCCGAAAAGTCAGAGGTGTGCCCTGGGATTTGAACCCTTGACCGCCGTGAACATGTAGGCAGCCGAGTCTGGTCCGTTACCAACAGGCCACCACGCACTTACACAATACAAGATACATATTTTACAGTAAATCTTTTCTGTAATGACTTATGTTTCAAACGACATATGGGCTATGGCGGTGCAATAAGCCGAGCTATGTCGGAGAAAATGACAACATTAGAAACCATTACAACGGCAGTTGAATTCCTAGCGTTGTTGCTCGATATCAAGTAGACACTACACATTTACAATCGCACATTACTATTGCGCTCAAATCATAGTTGCATGGGGTCGGCAGAACAAGGATTTTTTTTTAAATACATGATGCCGAATGATTTGTCTGTATCTGCATCAGCTAATGTACGTCCCACTGCAGGGCACGGGCCTTCTCTGCAATGACGGGTACGATTGAGAGGGCTTAGGCCATATAGTCCACCACGCTGGCCTAGTGCGAGTTGGCGTAATTTACATATCATAGAAATTCTTACAAATCGCTATAGTAACACGGTTAGTTAATCGCTGGACCGGTCTAAACTGATGGGTTTTATGTTAATAATGATTAGATAGTTTGTAAACACTAAACATCCAATGTTAACCATTCACAACGTTATACATATGTACTTAGTAACACATGTGTAGTCCGCCACTACCTTCTGTTCTTTATTTTTTCGTATTACATTGCATTATATTTATATATTGGTGACAATTTTACAATTTATATGGCGATTTTTTACTCCATACTTAACTAGATCGAATTCTACAAAGCATGGTTGAATGACTTAGTACTCATTAAACATTATCATCTTCAGGCAAAACAGGATTATCATAATATATTAGGCGTATTTCACAAAGACCTGTTGAACTCGGCCTGCGTCCAGCAACTTATGATACAAGTATAAGCACATCTAACCACCTTGTGGGCGACCTCTCTTCACTCTTGCAATTCGAATGCATTTGCAACAGAGATTCCTAATGTTCTGATCATAGTTATTCCTATTCTTAGTAAAGAAACAATAGTTAATTTCGTATAAACTACGTATGAATGAATGGTGGGAAGTCCCTGTGTTAAATACTTTGACGACCTTCACAAAGCTTGATGACGAAGATTTTTCTTAAACGCTATTCGAAAGGTCAATGACACATAATCTCTACTTACTCGTATTCTAAAAGAACTGGAAAACGAGATCGACTCACTTCGATATTATTGCAGACATAGCATTTCGTTTTAAGATTGTTATTTATAATTTAGTGTAATTTGTGTTCACCGTATTAATTTTAATAAATAAATAAACAAATTCGTAGTAACTAGGTCCCACTTAAGAATCGATTTCAAACCCCATCGATGGTACTAATGGTAAAAGTTTATACCTATAGTCCAATGAGGCAGTAACAAAAAAGCAACTATGAGATGTAACTACCTTTCTCAGTAAACACTCTGTCTGGACTTCACTGCATGTCCGTATAAGCGCATTGTAATCGTTCATTTAAAAAGCTTTTAAAATAATTTCTTATGCAAGAAAAATACCAGAATGTAAAGGAATTCAATACTTACGTCAACAATGCGTAATCCCATGTATCGTCAGCGGCTCATTCATAAAAAATATCTATTTTTATCGACTTTTTACAGCCTATAAAATTATGTTTTCACTTGGCGCCTTTGATATTATTTCAGTAATCTCTTTTACTGTCCGATGTTCGGTAAATTATGTATTTGAATTTATTGTTCGAAAACAACTTAATTTAAAATTAGATTCGATTTTCAAATAACATTCCGTAGACATCAGTGCAGAGTTTGCCATAAACCTCTTTTTAAAAAACCTACGCATGGACAATTTTTTTACTACTAAATACATTTTTTTACTTCCTTTTACGAATAAATGCAAACATATTTTAGAAGAAAAACCTTCATAGCTGCTTAAAAATTACAATGCAGTACATTTAAATTTAATTGACGTAACTGCTATATTTTAACTCCAATCCACCCCACTTCTCAAATTCATTCAAGTAAGGCCTAGTTACATTTTTGTTTTTTTTTAACTATTCATAATTTTCTATTACTAAATACTACCAAACAATACAGTTAGACTATCCACAAGAGTGAAGCGATGATTATTTCCCGCCAATCCACATACCATCTAGAAACGATTTAGTTCATTTGTGGTCAGCAGCTACGTGTCGTGAGAGTATGTCCAATATGTCTAGAAATTAGTATCATACACGCTTCTCAGCACATACACCTGTTGGAATCAACGAACTCTCTCGCGACACTCACCTTGGTACAAACACTCAGTTACTTAGCATACACGTCACACACATTACTAGGTTTAATGTACTTGGAGACACAATACAATAAACAAATTCAAATAGTAAACGTTTACATTTTACAGTGGAAATTAGAAAGATCTTATAGTGAATAATCTTCCAGAAAAATATCTCGATCATTCTTTGAGAATAAGTGAATTGGTAAGAGTTGCTGCTCTCTTGCAGATATATAATCAAAATTTACTGAATAGATTGAAAGACCAAAAAAATATTTTATTAGACCGATTAGAATAGGTTGGATTTGTATACCGTTGAAAATTTGAAGGTATAAAGATGTTCTTTGGAAAAACACAATTATAAACTGCTAGGTAAGATGACTCTCAGCATGGATTTTAACTGCATAATAATTGGTCTGATACGTCTCTCTCCTTTAAGTATAGAAATAAATTATCCACCCAAGAAATAGGCAACGCCTAATTTGAGAACTCTTGTATTATTCTCCTTTGCAAAATTTATTTTTTCAATAAAGATTTTCTTTTTTCATATTTTGATACTCGCAGATGGATGAAAAGGTTTAGTAATTTAGTTCATACCGGAAGAAAAATGTAATATAGAGTTGGAGATAAAAGGTGTAAAAATAATAAAAACACGTCCCGCGGGCATGTTACCGCCGCGGGGGCGGATGACGCAGAGAACTTATCAATGAAAAATACGGGCAAAGTCAGCCTGCGGCGTTAGTATGCAATCACTGACTTAATTACTTTTAATTTCCCCATTACCTTCATTTAACAGTGAAATTACATTCGTTAACTTAATGGATTGTGGAATATGTAAGTACGCTTCAAAATTAATGGATTCGCACCATTATCTCACTGAAAGTGGCTATAAAACTCGGCGCAAACTCAAAGTGACTTCAAGGTGGGATAGTAAAACTACTTAGAAAAATACTTAAGTGCATTAATAGTGAATATTAATTATATTTACTTTGAGTTCTAAGATCACTTGTGATTTTAATGTCATTCCGTAATTATGAAACACTTCGATCTCAAATAAGTAAATAATCTTTTAATTTCTAGCGTGCCTGGTAGATTAACAGCGATGAGCGAGATTTTGATGTGGCGTACCTTGGGATTGACCTATGTCCAGCAGTGGACTGCAACGGGCTGATGATGATGCGCGAGATTTTGGGTTCGATCCCACATCGGTGGATTCTTATTAGCTTGGAATTTGATATTTTCCGAAATATTTGATGCCGTTTAAATTGCTGGCTAGAAATTACAAATACAAATAATATTGCATCAATCAAACGTGTGACATAAAAGGTGGTTTCGGTTATTATTTTTTCTACTTTAATTAATTTTCTGTCTGTTTACTGACACAGGAAATTAACTGCTGATGGCACTAAAAATTTTCTAAGTGTGTTTAGGGTATAAAATGGCGATAGAAAATTATGTTTTGCCATTGGACACAATTATGCCGGCTGTTCGATTATTTTTTATTTTAGCAGGAAAACAACATCGTTTTTTTATTCATTTTCAATCTTAAATAAAAGTTTTATCATCTGAATTGGTAGGTTTTCCGCTTGGTGATTCCGAGATAACATAAAGATAAATATAAATTCTTGCTCAATTCTGATTAAAGTACGATATCTTTTATTTGGAGATAGAAACAATATTCTCCAGCAAATAAAATAATGTTCAGGTGTAAATACCAAAGCTGTTTTAAAACGATTATAAAAATTAAAAAGTTGTGAGCTGATAAATTAGGATTCTATTGTCAGAATGTTCCGTTTTATTAATGGAATTTAAAAATAAAATAAAAAAAGCACACTGAGATAAAAGTCTTTTGTTGGGGATATCCGAAATTGCGATAGACTTTACAATCTGAAATACTTATAAAACATCAAAACACATTTGTCGATGCGGTAACAAGAGCCGCGGCTTCTCGTTTAACAGCCGGCTTTTTAGCAACTGCGCTATGGAGGCTGACGCCAATTAACATCCATAAAAACAATAGTTGGAAAAACCACACACCTCAGATACAGAACAATTTGAGTAATTTTCAACTCAGGTTTTACACCGTAATAATAAAAAAATAATTCTGTCGTATATTTTCAATTCTAAAATTTTTATTCGCAGTTCTTATCGGTAAAATCTATTCCCTAGCACAAGCTCTTCTGAGAAACAGTAAAAATTATCAGCAACTCGTTAAATTACACGAAGCTACCGCAATTTCTACAAACTTAATAAACGTTTGTACCACAATCTCCATTGTTACACATTGCGCCATAAACAACATAGAAGTGTGGGTTGATGCACTTACGATTCTACTTTCAAAATACCACCGGCACACCTAAACCCACATTCTTTATACCCGGCTGAAAAAGCAACTAACCAGATCCTTAAATTTAAAAAAACACTCACCTGAAAAATATAAATCCGCCAAAATGCAAAACTTAATGAACACCCGTTAGAAAGTATACGAATAAGCAAACACTCGTCACAAACAGTTATGCACCGCTAATCAAATCTAAATAAATAATTAGATAGGTTATGTGAGATAAGTAATTTACGTTTCGTCAATTTTCGCGCCGCGCTCGCGAGCTGAGACGTAACGCGCACTCAAGAACGATGCCGGGCACAGACTAATGTTGAGTTTTTTTTTTCCCGCCGCTGAACATCGTCAACCGCTGAATGCTGATTATACCTCGTTACGCAAAAAACGTAAATAGAAAATATTCGGAAATAAAAACATGGTAGGTAGGTTATGTTATGTTATGTTGTTATGTTTATTCCGAAATATGTGAAAAATATTTATTTACGGCTACATTAAAAAAATCCTTCGAATATTCAAATAAATAAGAGTCATATATTTATTTATTTATTTGTTATGTGGGAAACAAATAAAGAAATTCACACATAAATAACAGAAGAATGTGTTACAGAATCCATAAAGTTTCCACTAATATATGTACATAGTCCTAACCCCACACAAAGAGGGAAAAAAATATATTATTTTTCTCCAGTACTTCATAATTATACATAAATTGCTTAGCTTTTTACTTTAGTAAGTACATTATTTTATGCTATTCCCACACATTTTTCTTAAAATAACAAAAAAGTTAAGAAAGAATATTAAAGCTTTGTAGAAAAGCTTTTTCATTAATTACAGCACATTTTTTAATTGCATAAGTCCGGCAAAGGAGCATACAGGTCACCTGATGGTAAGTGATCACTACTACCCATGATCGTCCACAACACTGGATCATGGATGTGTTGCCGGCTCATAAAATTGGGACGAGAGCGGGAAGGAAAAGGATGGGAAGAGGAAAGGGGGTATTGAGATATCGTAATAACAAATAATATCTAACAAAAAACAGCACCACTTCAACCAAGTTGTTGCAATGTTAAGTAGAGTTTTTTAAGTAGAAATGTATTTTTGTGTACAGACTGCAGAGCATTTTTTTTTTTTAGTTTTGCTACAATATTTTCTGAAGCGGTGCTATTACCTTTAACTTGATAATTCATGAGAGCTTGTAAAATATACATGAATGAAAAAAACAACTTATACTAATGTTCGGAAATACGTTAAGTGCGAGATGTATTCCCACATTACTGTACCGCGTTACAGACGCTGAAATAAACCAGCCGCGACAAATACCTGTTGTACACAACCAAATTGTACAAATATGTTTGCTCTTAGACGTGATTGCGTAATATGCGTGTCAATGCTTAATTTGTTACGAATTAGTTCGATAATAGGCCTCCCCCAATGATCCCCACATCGACCTGTTAGAAGCAGCCTGCATCCAGCGACGTCCGTCCACTTTCTACCATATGAAGGTAAATCTATTAATGTTATTGATCTACCGACTGTAAAGAATAGCTTTAAGAAATGAGATTAAAAATCGATCAGACTTTTTATATTCAAAAAAACCCTATGACAGTAAATTTTCTAGTCGATGGGTTTTCGCCAATACCATACTCTATCCCGATGGAATTGCTTCCAATCAGTGCAGTCACTTTGTCGAACCAAATAAAAATAGGACGTATGTACCTTATTCACACGGAAAGCTTTCGCAACTCACTCTTTATGGCGAAGTTTTTAAAAACGATGTTTATGAAAAGCACAGTTTCCTTTAATAAATATGAAAACAAAGATGTTATTTTGGCCTAATAATCTACACCCGACGACAGATAATGAAACGTTTTATTTAGCTGGCCCTGTTTGTTTGTTTGTTTTTTTTAACATTCGGCAGATATCTGAAGCTACCGGATATCCGAAATAAAAATCTTTCAGAATGCATAACTGAATATGATTGGAAAGTTTCGTAAAGTACTTTAAATTATCAACTGTGTATTCTGTGTAGTGTAAATATTTCTATTATCCCTTTACAAGTCCTAAATTATCTAAATAACTGAATTTATCCAATGATCCGTAATTTCATATCGCTAGTATACCTAATATAATTTTTATCCTTACTGCTCCTATACGGTGGATAATATATAAATAAGTATTAGTAGGCGACATACAATATAGCCATTTTGCAATAAATACCTCTAAATAAGTAACAACCAAAATAACACTAACATAACAATTTATTTTTTTCAATTTGTAATATTGCTATTTAATAATTTATACTTCTGTCACTATACACCGTCCATTCAAGGGTTGCCTGGAAGAGCCTCCTGGAAGCCTTGTGCAATAAGGCCGCCGGTTGTACTTATTTAAAATTCTGTTGTAATCGCTGTTTCTTTTTGGTATACAATAAAGAATTTAAATAAATAAAAATTATTTAGTTAAATATGTAATTATGAGAATTACGTTATTTATTTACTCTATCAGATACCCTATTTTTAGATAGTAGTCAATTCATCAACATTTAAAAGGTAATGATGATAGTCGTCAATTACGTCATTATTTATATGTAAGGCATAATGAAACTGAAAATGACTGGATTATATTTATGGTTTTGCACTGATATTTCTTCTGTTTCACTTTCTGGTGAACGAGCAAATGACAATAAATACCGCAGAATAATCGTTAGATCGTTAGATCGTCCTCTTAGAATGGAAGGGAAAAAAAATACAAAAAATTGTCGGGAGGGGAAAAAATATTTTAGGCCTCTTATTATATGAAGAAAGGTAATTTATTTGCTCGTTTCATAAATTTCCCAATTCCTAATAAAAACACAGAAGCAAACAATGATTTAATACATTTCTTTATTGTCCGACGAACAAAGCAGATGAATTTTATCACATGAGTCTGTTTATCTGATACATTATCTGAGACTCGCGAGATGTGATAACGGAGACGAAAACATTGTGACAAATGCGAACCGTCCACGATTGGCACATCGCAAGATCTTTCGAAATGTTTCGAGTCCTTTTACAGTTTATTTATGTTTTCAAAAACTATTTTGCCCACTTACTAACCACTGCAACTTGTAAAAGCTATCATTAATATATCGACAACATGCAAAAATATTGTAGGTATGTAGGTACTATGTGTTCTAGATTGTCACAAGTAAATTGTCAGGCTTAGGAATCGAAATCAAATCCGCAATATTTAGAAAACGCTCGAGCAGCTTCTAAACTAAATAAGTCCCGAAGTCTCACTGCCCATAAAATTTACAAAATACAACAAAGTAATTGCGCCATAGCTGTACAGCTGGTTCTTTACGACTCGATTAAAACAGACAACAACTTTTAGAGCCAGTATGATGGTCCCATCAGCCCGAATAACCAATGAGTAGAAGGTGTTATCTCCGGCGTAATAACTTACGTAAACGTATCGCGATTCAGCATTAGCCAGTGCACCCTCGGTTTCTAATGACGTCCCATGGCAGGAAGCAATCATTGTCAATATTCTAGAGAGCCGTGCATTTACTTGCCAATGGTGCAATAAGTGCTTTCTATGTCAGTAAAAAAATATATCATCGTAAATTATTATAATTCATTGGAATAGCGAAAATGCCGTAAAAGATTAGTACTGAATATTTATTCTAAAGTACTCTAAAGTACAAATGTAAATACAAGAATAAGTTTGGTCAGTTATTCGAAAATATTGAAACAGGAGTGTCCAAAACGGAGTTGTTTTTATTAAGAATATTCACAATTCACTTACGGTAGGCAGCTGTGCCCCTGGCATTACCGAAGTTCATGAATCATGCGTCATAAAGGCAAGCGTGTTGATATTTGTACTTGAAATGTATCAAGTTTCACCGCGGATTAAATCTAGTGAATGTTACAGGGAAACGATTGTTAATTTTATAAAGCCATTGTATCAGCTGGGCAACTGTTAGAGGCGGACGACACGCGCCTTCCGAGAAATTGCGTGCGTCAATCACAGCTAAATCCGCTAGGATCTGACGTACAAACAATTAACTCACTACGAGAAACCCAATTCTAATTAAGTTCTTACGCGATCAGAACAATTTTCAAAAAAATCTCGATAGACCATATATAGATAAGTCTTTATACCTGACAGCAGTATATTAATCAGCGGTCGTGATCGTTATTCTATCGGTCCCCAAAATTAATATGTGTCAAATGTGGGCGTGTCGAGGGGCGCGTTTAAGTCTTGAGGACTGCGGCCTCAAGACATCGTGAGCGCAGCCTAAAAAGTAATCAAGATCGCTCTTTAATTTTAACCGTTAATTATGATGATGTTATTAAAATCCGGATTTTGATAAGAGCCTGAGAGGAATTTTACTTTTACATTTCCTAAAAATAGCTACTTATACATATTAATTACATTACGCATAGTGATAAATGCAGTGATGTCCACATCTACAATCGAGAATTGGCTATATCCCGCGGGTCCATAAAACTGTTCTGGTGTACCCAACCCCGAATTTAAATATCTGGACTATTTTTTTTATTTTTTTTTAGGCCAGGGATGCTCCTATCTAGTAAGGCCAGGGATGCTCCTATCTAGTGGTCATGGCCTGTCCTAGAATAGGTGCTACGAGTACGCGACCTCGGCCCCCCGAGCTACGGCAGTCACTACCAACCTTACCTTCCGTGACTGCAGTATCCACTCCTACAGGCCATATTTTCCTTTCCCATAATATCCTTTACCCACAAACTATATTTCCTTTCCCCGGTTGATGACGGGCAGCAGCGTCATCAACTCGAGTCCCCTCCTGCGCTCGCCAACCCGCCTGCCAAGCGTGGCGAGTACCGGCAAAAACCTCTGATGAAAAATAAATCCAGGACCAGGCCCCCAGTCCCCGGCAGCCCCGCTATTCCTGGCTACGGTAGCGGCCATGGTTACGGCGGGGCAGGGGGTGCTAAGAATCCCCGGGTTGGCCCCGGCTACCACCCCCGACGACGACTGGCCCTGGTAACACACAACATACGCACGATGAGGACAGACGAGAAGATTGTCGAACTGGAAGAAGAATTGACTGGGTTACACTGGGACATTCTGGGGTTGTCGGAAGTCCGAAGAATCGGGGAGGACACGATAACCCTGAAGTCCGGTAACCTGCTTTTCTACCGGGGGGACGACCAACAGTCCCGAGGAGGTGTCGGATTTCTCGTCCACAGGTCTCTCATAAACAACATCGTATCCATCGAAAGTGTGTCGAGCAGGGTAGTGTACCTTATACTCAGAATATCAAAAAGATATTCGTTGAAGGTCATACAGGTATACGCGCCGACCTCGACACATCCAGATGAAGAAGTAGAGGAGATGTATGAGGACATAAGTCGGGCCATACATACTTCCAAAACCTACTTCAATGTTGTTATGGGGGACTTCAACGCAAAGTTGGGCATGAGAAGCGATGCAGAGCTGAAAGTGGGGCAATTTGGACATGGGCAACGGAACCTCAGGGGTCAGAGGCTGGCTGACTTTCTGGAGAAAGAGGGACTCTTTGCGATGAACTCTTTCTTCCAGAAGCCGCCTCACAGGAAATGGACCTGGCTGAGTCCTGACGGTTCTACGAGAAACGAGATAGATTTCATCTTGACGACGAATAGACGGATGTTCAGTGATGTCTCTGTGATCAACAGGGTGAAAACCGGCAGTGATCACCGAATGGTTAGAGGCACATTGAACATCAATGTCCAATTAGAAAGGCGTCGCTTGATGAAATCTACGCTCCGACCTACTCGCGCCCATATCCAAAACCCCGAGAGCTTTCAACTTGAGCTGGCAAATCGCTTTGATTGTCTCAAAGAAAACCTTGCAGTGGATGAGCTAAACAGCGGTTTGGTAGAAGCTGTCCATACGGTGGGATCTAAGTATTTTAGACCTCGCCGTAGAGATAGACCCCAAAAACTCTCGATCCACACTCTTGACCTCATGGCCGAACGTCGATCTATGGCGCTGCAGTCTTCCGATGACGCCGAAGCATATAGGCGGCTCAATAGACGGATCTGGAAGTCCTTGCGACACGATGTCCGTGCTCACAATACTGTGAGCATAAAAGAGACAATTGAGCGGAACGGAGGCTCCAAAGTGTTTGCAAGAGACTTGTCTATTGGGCAAAGCCAGTTGTCTAGGCTGAAGACGGACGGCGGCCGCGTAGTGTCGACGAGGGCAGAGGTATTAAGGGAGATCGAGAGGTTCTACGGACAGCTTTACACCTCGGTTGCCGAACCTGCTGTTAGCTCGGCCGAAGACCCGAGAGCCGAGTTGATCCGACACTTTAGCGATGATATCCCGGACATCAACCTGTGTGAGATTGAGATGGCCCTGAAACAGCTTAAAAACAACAAGGCGCCGGGTGAGGACGGAATCACTTCAGAGCTTCTGAAAGCGGGCGGTATGCCGATGCTGAAAGTCCTTCAGAAGCTCTTCAATTCCGTTCTCCTCGAGGGCTCAACGCCAGAGGCATGGAGCAGGAGCGTGGTGGTACTGTTCTTCAAAAAAGGTGATAACACTTTGCTGAAGAACTACAGGCCCATCTCGCTCCTGAGCCATGTCTATAAGCTGTTTTCGAGGGTCATCACAAATCGTCTCGAACGCAGGTTTGATGACTTCCAGCCTCCCGAACAAGCCGGTTTCCGAAAAGGCTTTAGTACCATAGACCACATTCATACGCTTCGGCAAGTTATACAAAAAACCGAGGAATATAACTTGCCGCTTTGTTTAGCGTTTGTGGACTATGAGAAAGCCTTTGATTCGATCGAGACCTGGGCTGTGCTACAGTCTCTTCAGCGGTGCCACATTGACTATCGGTACATCGAAGTGTTGAAGTGTATATACAACAACGCCACCATGTCGGTCCGAGTACAAGATCAGAGCACGAAGGCTATTCCACTACAGAGAGGCGTAAGACAGGGAGATGTCATATCTCCGAAACTGTTTACTGCCGCGCTGGAAAACGCCTTCAAGCTCTTGCAGTGGAAAGGATTCGGCATCAACATCAACGGCGAGTATATCACTCACCTTCGATTTGCCGACGATATTGTAGTCTTGGCAGAATCGCTGGAAGACCTTAGCACTATGCTCGAAGACCTCAATCGAGTCTCCCAACAGGTGGGTCTTAAAATGAACATGGACAAAACGAAGATCATGTCGAATGTCCATGTTGTGCCCACCCCCATCGGAGTTGGGGGCTCGACTCTCGAAGTTGTAGACGAATATGTCTATTTAGGACAAGTGGTCCGGTTAGGCAGGTCCAACTTCGAGAGAGAGGTCAATCGTCGAATCCAACTCGGTTGGGCAGCGTTCGGGAAACTACGCGACGTCTTCTCGTCCAAAATACCTCAGTGCCTCAAATCGAAAGTCTTCGATAGTTGTGTGTTACCAGTGATGACATACGGCACCGAGACGTGGCCTCTTACTATGGGCCTTATCAGGAGGCTCAAAGTCACTCAACGAGCTATGGAGAGGGCTATGCTCGGGGTTTCCCTACGAGATCGAATCAGAAACGAGGAGATCCGTAGGAGAACTAAAGTAACCGACATAGCCCAGCGGATTAGCAAGTTGAAGTGGCAATGGGCGGGGCACATAGCACGGAGAACTGATGGCCGATGGGGCCAAAAAGTTCTCGAATGGAGGCCACGAAGCGGGAAGCGCAGCGTGGGACGTCCACCCACTAGGTGGTCAGACGACCTGGTAAAGGTCGCGGGACGTCGCTGGATGCAGGCTGCCTCCAACAGGTCACTGTGGAAATCATTGGGAGAGGCCTATGTTCAGCAGTGGACTTCCTTTGGCTGGTGGATGATGGATGATGGATGGATTTTTAATTGTCCACGCAGGCAGACAAGCATGCAGTCGAATTGTGAAATGCCAGAGATCTAGCAGAACCTGTTCGCTGTCTATCGTGAGGAAAGATAAACCTTTAAGCCATGCATAAAGATGGACAGGTAATAGTAGTCGGGGTATATCGAAGTAAGGAGTCGATCTAGAGCTTACACGTACGTTGAAAAAAAGTTCGCTGCAAATGTACCGTAAGATAACGGATTGTCTCCAGGTAATCTGGGACAACTCCTAAGGCTAAAACTGAAGTACCAAGCACTTTAGTAAAAAATAGGAACTACTAATTGGGATTTGTATTAAAATAGCACCATTTCCGTTTATTCATTTATTTATTTATAGTTTATACAAATGATAAATGTATAGATGGATTTCATTCCTGATTTCATTCTCTACCAGTCGATGATGTCACAGGATTATGTATTAAATAGAAAAATTATCACAAAATTACTCCACTTAATAATAACAATTTAACATTAATAGCGGTAAATAGATAATCATAAAATCTGCTGCTTAAGGTGCCAGAGATAAAAAGTGCCAAATATTTAAAAAAAAATTTCTCGCCACACCAACATAGATAAAATAATGTAATATAATGAGAATGTCAACCAAACACTTGTTGTGCTTGTCTATGGCACGACAGGTACTGGTGCCTGGTGGTGTAGTGCTGTCATTGTCTGTCATGACATCTGTGTGAGTTTTGTTCGATTGGTCGTCATAGGATTTTACGACGAAAATCGTCCTTTTGTGATGAGCTAGAACATTCGCATATTAGTTGACTTTTTTTTATTTTCAAAAACCCTTACTCCAATAAAAATGTGTTAAAAGACTGTTACGCCACCAACACAGTAAACATTAGTTGTTATCTGTCGCCCCGAATCCCATGGAGATTAGCACACATCAATCACATCGAAGGACCAAGTGAGGGATACGGCCTCTGGAATCTGTGATGGAAACTTACTTCAACGCCACCACCAGGCGGAAAAAATCAGCTGTGGAGGGCTACAAATGAGATAGGAAGTACGTCGGTAGAGCAAGTCGCGAAGGGGTGCGGGAGATCGTCGATAGACGTATTTTATGCGCGCGTGACGGTGACATGAGCACGAACGTCAAGCGGCGTGGAGCTAGCGGTTCCAGTTGTTCAGTGCCGGGAGTGCCTGCCCTCGTGAACGCGCCCACAGCCATGTCTGCCGACTTAGCCTCGCTGTTCGAGTGTCCCGTGTGCTTTGACTATGTACTGCCCCCCATACTGCAGTGTCAGAGCGGGCACCTGGTGTGCTCCAGCTGCCGGCCCAAGCTGTCGTGCTGCCCGACGTGTCGCGGACCCCTCGGCAACATCCGCAACCTCGCCATGGAAAAAGTCGCCAGCAACGTGATGTTTCCGTGCAAACACTCCAACACCGGCTGTACTGTCACACTGGTGCACACAGAGAAGGCCGAGCATGAGGAAGCCTGCGAGTTCAGACCGTATTCGTGCCCGTGTCCCGGGGCATCTTGTAAATGGCAAGGAGGCCTCGACCAAGTCATGCCACACCTTATGATGTCACACAAAAGCATCACCACACTCCAAGGGGAGGATATAGTCTTCCTGGCGACTGACATTAACCTCCCTGGAGCCGTAGACTGGGTGATGATGCAGTCCTGTTTTAATCACCACTTTATGTTAGTTTTAGAAAAACAGGAGAAATTTGATGGACATCAACAGTTCTTTGCCATTGTACAACTCATAGGTTCACGCAAAGAAGCAGAGAATTTTGCATATAGATTAGAGTTGAATGGACACCGTCGCAGGTTGACGTGGGAGGCGATGCCAAGGTCCATTCATGAAGGAGTGTCCTCAGCCATCATGAACTCGGACTGCCTGGTGTTTGACACATCTCTTGCGCAACTGTTTGCAGATAATGGGAACCTGGGCATCAATGTCACAATATCCATTGCCTAATTGACATTACATTACCACTTGTTAAGTATTTATAATAACAAGAGTGACTTACATTGGTTGTCAAGATTAATCCAATACTTACATGTCAATGGCAATTAATACAATATGAATATAAACATACTAGACATGTTATTTGAATTGTCATATTTTTGTTACGGTGTGCGGTTGATGCTGAAATTTGTTGACATGTACCAAGTTGATGTGCTAATGCATCCAACATATAAATTAAGCCAAAAATTCTAATTCCTTCACAGTTGTTATTTTTAAACGTGTGTTCAATTTAAAGTTAAGTAGTGAAGTTTTAAAATTGCTGAGTGAATGTGTTTCACTCGTGCGTTGCCTTCGGATTATAGTATATACAAGAAGAATAATTATGACATGTCTCAAGAGAAAGTGATTATTTTATTCCAAAACTTGAACAAATAATTTTAATACTTACATTATAATCGTTTGTATATAGATGCATGGAAAAAATATTTTGATTGTAAGGATTTTAAGCAATTGTGTGATGTCGCTTTGTGGGGGTTTTTACTTAGTGTGCGGGCACAGTGTACCGATATCACAAGTGAGTACCAGATTTGTACCGGACTATTTTTGTATTAATGAACTAAATCATCATTATAAGTTATACACCTTAATATCTGAACACAAAACAATCAATTTATATATTGTGATTAGTGGCGCAGTGATAAATCTGTTAACGTCATGATTTCCTATGCAGATTTAGAGAATAAATCACTTTTAGACCAAACTACCCTCATGTCAATTATTGTTTTTAAAATAACTGGTTTTCAAAACAAGATACATCTCTGAAACAGCAATGAACCACAGAACAATGGATGGTTAACCATGAACTAAAGTGGTTTATGTACCAATAGAACTTATATTTTTATCACTTAATACTTACGGCCTTATTCATAGACAAATTTAGAACCGAATGTTTTGTCCCTTTCGAACGACTGTAGAAATCAGTTTGAGCGAAGAAGACAAAACATTCGATAGCTAAAATGGGTTTTAAATCTGTCTACGAATAAGTCCATTAATAATAAAATGCCGATATAAAGCATTGAAAAAAGAGCACTAACTTCCAATTAGTTTGATTTAATTTTTGAACATTCAATATTGTACATTACATCTTTATGCTATCGGAAAAAGTGTATTTTTACTTTTAAACAGTTCAATGTTGATACAATTCTCACCTATCTAAGACATTAACTCCCACAATCGTGAGTGTCAAATGTGTCAAGGTAGTATACCCAATGGCTTTACTTTGTGACTCAGACTACGTAAACTTAATCTCAAGAATTGTGATGTACCACATCTATATTATCAGTTCTACGAAAACGAGTTCCAAAAAAAGAAATTAAGATAAATTGGTATATTGTTATTGAATAGGAATTGTATTAGGTGAGGTAAACAAAAATCTCGATTCGGAAAGAAATCTGCTTCGGTGATTCTGAAACCAATCCCGTCATCATATCCCACTAAAGAAACTAGTATTTATTTCTGTGTTAGAACTATAAAGTTGAATCTATTGTAAAATTCGTTTATTTTAATTATGCCCAGAATCGTCTGGTTAATTAGCATAGGAAATTTCAACATTGTCGGAATTCTCACTTGCCGCTAACATGCAAATTATATTAACAAATACCACTTACAGTATATTTTGTCATTGCTTTGTAATCGCCCGAAGAGAGCATTAATTCTCCAACTTCATACAAGATTGTCGAGACTGGCAGGACTGATGGGCGATGTTAAACATATTTTAACAAATTTTATACTATAGGAGACAATATTAGGGATGAAGTTTTGGCTATCAATATACTTTGAAAAATATTCAATATGGCTTAAAAATATATAATTACACAACAAAAAATACATAATTATTTATCTCCTAATTTCATTTGATGTGTAAAGAATTCATTGTATTGGATTTATATTATTATTTATTGTATTTGGCCAGTAATGTCATATTTCAGCTATCATTAGGCCAGGCCTTAGTGTCTCTTCTACTCAACCCAAAACGCCGTTATTTATTCGTGAATATTGCAGCTAATTCGTTATAAAAGCCCCTTCACATTGACAACTTGATCGCGCGTTTAGGAAGTGGTTTCATTATCACATGCTAAATTGATAATATTCCTATCGAACTATATATTTAATAACTCTGCTAGCCTCCCAGAAAACCATTGAGAAATTAATTTAGGGACGCTATTATACATAGTAAACAAGGATGAAGATATCCTTGTTAAATGTAATAGTACCTAAAAAAATATATTTAATGGAATAATTGCAATTTTAATACTAATGATATGTGCATTGAACAAATACTTTCACAAGCATAAGAGACTAAAAAAGCGACATTTTTATTTAAACTTAGACATTCACAGTTACATTAATTCTGTTATACACAGTATCATAGTCTCAAACCCACAGTAAAATATTTTTGTCATGGGTTTCGGAAACTTAGATTTCTAACAAATATTTGTCTTAATTGTAAATACAACTTTACTGCCGATTGAAATATAAATCGTCTGCTGAGTTGACAATGTGAAAGGGTTTCAACAGCACTTGATGTGTTAACTCCCGACACTTGTAACTATCTCGAAATATTCTCTGAGCAATAGAAAAGGAATTCGTATAATTTTGTAACAGATTGTTATTTATATATCACGTTGAAACAGACTTATGAAGATTATTGTAAGTATGGATAAGTTGTGCATAGCCTAATAACCAGTGGCGTGCAAATTAATTGTAGTCTTCAATAATTACAAATTATTACCTTCATGAATTTAAACCTTGCCATATTTTGACATGCCTTTTCACAATCTAAAGATTAAACATCCAATGAATTATATTGATTATTTATGACATTAATTATATGCCAAATGATGACTAGAATGTTGAGAAAAAATACAGTTTTCAAACAAATATTAGTACATTTTTTCAATCAATTATTTAACACATAATTACTATTATATTGAATTATTAATAATGGAAGTCTGTTCTAAATTTTTTTGCACGTCACTGCAATCGTACAAATTAAGTTTTGTTTGAAACGAACAAAAAACCCAAGATTACCACTGTCCCATTGTTTTCTGTTCCATTACTGTTATTGCTACTTTAGTTGGACGTTTCTCTTTGAAGCAGAGATACTCGAACGACAATGCATCTATAATGTACCCAAATAACTTTTAAATTTAATGATGACCCGATTTTTCTTTATGAAATGTACTGTTGGCGTTATATAGATTGCCTCCATATCAAAGTGACACAAAAATACACCAAACATTCCCACACATAGCTCTAACCCCACATCAAACACGTGTTGTGTCGTGGGTTTCGGAAAATACTAGATATTTATCGCACTACTCAAACACTTGCCTTTTCGCGTACCATATTTTTTTAGAGTTGGCTATTAGCGTATTCTACCACACGATTATCGATGTTTAGTTTGAATATCTCTGCTTCAAATAATCAATTATGTGAATCCATGTTACTTAATTTGGTTAGTATTAATTGCCTGGTGCATTGCACCGCGGGGTGTGATTATGAGGGCAATGTTACCGCGTCGCGCGACCTTGTCTTAACTCGTAACTCTTATGTATCTAAGATAAAACTGGTAAAAATTATAAAAGATTCTAGTTGAAATAAATTTTTGTAATGTAACATTGTTTTTGTTTTATTCCCTTCGTTATATTTCGGCAATATAATTCTGCAATAAATAAATACACCCAACAGTCACATACATAGTCCTGACCCCACATTAAGATCAATTAAGTCTTGTGTAGTGGGTATCAGAAGCTACGAGAGACTTTTCGGTCTCACAAACACCCAGACCCGAGACATATATTTATGGGCCTCAAAAAGATTTGTCTCGGTGCGGAGATCGAACCCGCGGCCTCTCATTTCACAGCCGGCGTCTAAGCAACTACGCCACGAAGGTTGACAATATGCACAAAATGTTTGTTTAGTTACGTCGACATTCAGGACGGCTGCAGACCCAAACTTATACACTAGTAACTAGTAAGAGTAAAGTAGGTAGGCGACTGCCTAGGGCGCAGGACATGAAAGGCGCCGCCGGACTAGTGTTTTTGTGTTTTTTGATGGCAGATAGAACCGCCTTACCGTTCTCGCCGAGCTTGTCGTAGTGACAAAATCGACAACGGACAATATCCATCCCTCTACCTCGGGATATACGTGAAGAAATATTAAGCAACTTAGCATTATACCCCGGGTACCATACGTAACCGTCACGCCTACATTCCAAAGGGGAAGACAGACTATGGATGTCCACTTTGCTCGCTCCTCATATACAATTTTTGTTTCCGCCATTTTAATCGATCTCTTCAATCTATACGCATTCTAAAACTGTCATAAATAGACACTCGAAAAGATAATTTCCTCAAGGAAAATATCTTCATTTATAATATATGTAAGTGTAGGAAATTAGGTAATAAGAATGATAAAGTAATTTCATTGACCTGAACATCGTATTGATTTTAATGTCATGTAATAATGAATAGGCTATTTCAGTGCAACACTTGTGTATTTCACACGGGGCGTCGATGAATACTAAATGCATGCTGGTTGGACGACACTATATTTTACGTGTGTTGGTAGATATTTAGCTGTTACATAACCTAACAATGTCTACGGAACATATTATGGGAATAATATAGCACCACGCAAAACTACGTTCTTGATTTAAAAATTATTTATTATTCATCCTGGTTAAGAATGCAGGAAGTCGCTGGATGTAGGCCGCTTCCGACAAGTCAATGTGGAGATCCTCCTGTAATAAATATCGCAGTGACACGCATCGGTTAATTTAAAAACAAATGCTTACATCGAACTTAAAACTACTCCTATATAGGACGTGCGTTTAATCACAAATTCCACATATATGAGGAATTGAATTCGCTACCTGCAGTACAGAAACCTAAATGATGACCTTATCAGACGTCACGCAAAGATGATGTATTACCAGTTTTTTAAACATTTTTGGTAACAATACATCAATCGGTATCGATATTAAGACAGTATTGATCCTAAAATAAAATTCTGTGAAGCGTACAAACAAGGTGTGCCCATTTCCATATTCGTGACCTCTAAATGGTCGATGTTTGCGTTGCAAGAATATTTCGCAAGTGTCAATTTGCATGAAGACTGCATTCATACATTTATACAAGATTAACCTTATTTCCAGAAATGAATCCCAGATTTTTTAAGGTGCCCTCTATGATGCCAACTTAGGATGATTTTTAGCTCAAGGCCCGGTAGATGGCGTTTGTAGCACCCCTGCCTACCCATCAGTGATACAAGCGTATTTTACATGAAAATTGCCAATACAATAAAAACAAGAACTAAATTAGATAATTTGTTTATTACACTCTGTAATGTGACTTAACATCTAACCGTAATAAATAACAATTGAACAAATCAACATATCTGGGTAGCACCAACCAAAATTTTGGCATAATTTAACGAACTCTCACTAGGCAGGCTTCACGCTGCTCTGTGGCTGTAGTGGGGACGGCAGCAAGCATACCGCTGTGGGGGAGTCGTCCAATATCGAGGCATTTTCTATCCGTGACGGACTCCCCTGCTCCTTTCTATGAACAACCTCGAAAGGATCTAAAGATTCATTAGTCTTCGGATCGACCAGACTAAACTCATCGAAGGTTTCCAACATCTTGTAGTCTTTCGACGTCTGAGGGGCGAAGGGGTCGAACTCCTTCTTCAAAGCTTCTGGACTGAAAGGGTCTTTGGGCTCTGATTTCGGCGCGTCCTCCGCAATACTGTTGTCGCCGCTGAAGTCTGATAAATCTATGTCGTAGTTGATATTACTTAAACCAGGGGCTAGGTTGTCTGACCCAAACTCGTCTGGAGTGAGTAACTCATCGATAGACCGCGAGTCGAAGGGTGTGAAGCCTAACGGAGAGGGGGTGAGTAATTCCATGGAATTTGTCTGTTTCAAGTCCCAATTTTGATCTGGATTGGGGGGTGATTTTGAAGGTGATTGTTTCTCTATGACTTCGAAGCCTAGGATGTTTAGTTTCTCTGTATTTTCGTCTTCTACGACGACGCTGGGTTCGGTGTGTATGGTGGGCACTGGTGTGGGTTCAGGGCTCGGTGGGGGTAGTGTGAGGGCGCCGTTCTCGATGTCCACGAGGGGCGCGCGGAACTTGCCTATGCGCGGGAGCTCTCGCCGCGGTTTTATCTCTAGCGGAGTTTTCGCTAACACGTCTTGGACTTTTTTGGCGATCTGTTCCTGCAATATAAACAATACATTTTAGAGAACTATTTTCAAATTAACCCAATTATAAGGAAAAGTAGAAGGAGGATTAAATATTATTAACTTTGTAGATAGGTTTTATATAACCCGTTTTATTTATGCGCATCGGTAACACTTGACCATCAGGTAAATAACTTTTCTATTCACTTGAATGACTTGCCCGTTTGTAGATAATTCTAAAACATTTTTCTCTAAATAAAGTTAAATGCGCAACGTTCATACAACCCGATTCTCATCGGCTTCCCTTTTCGTTGTAGTTGGGACATATTGTTTTGTGACACAAAATTCTAAAATTCATGTCTGGAATGAAATATAATATATTGTATAGTCTTGCCTCGAACGTGACGGCGTTGTTAGCCAGTTGTTCCGCCCGCTTCTGTATGTCTTGCGTCTGTGCGAGCAGCTTATCTCCTTGAACACGTTGCTCCTCCGCCTCGCGAGTGGCGCCGCATAGGGATAACGCGGCCGCCTGCAACATTATACATTTTGAATTATGCAGGATTATCAATAGCAAGATCTGCATCGGTGGCCTAGTTGTACTACGCTATGATTGCGAAGCTGAGGTCTCGGGTTCGAATCCCGGGTCGTTCAAAAGTTATATTGGATTTTTCATTTCATTATCAGCCCGGAGTCAGGAATTTGTGCCCGATATGGCGATAGGCTCGCCCCCTATCACAACGTGGGACGGAACATACAAGGCGAAATGTGGGTGTCCTGGTAGCACCTCTGCCTACCCCTTCTGGAAAAAGGCGTGAGTTTATGTATGTATGTATCAATAGCAAGATGTAATTTTCGTTTACGAAATTTCGACATTATTTTTATGTCTGGCAATACATAGACTCCTATCTATGCTTAACCATCATAAAATATGTCAAAACTTTTCTAATAAAAAAATATTTTAAGGAATACGATGAGATTTATGAAATCTAACTTATGCATTTAGCTGATGTTTGCATCGCAGTTTAGGTCTTCAACTGTTTCTCAAAACCACTCACCCAAGAGCTACCGCCAATGGACGCAGGCATCGCCATGTAACAGTCGAACTCCTTCTTGTCCATGTTCAGTGATTCCGCCGACAAGTTCTCGATGAACGACACGGCGCAGCACTGAAAAAAAAAGTCAGCAATTCACCTATAATTCTTTGAATGTAGTAAATGTGTTTCTGAATCACATTATTATCATTACTGGATGGTCAAAATAAATAGATGATTGAAATAATTTTAGTTGTGGAGACTGTCCCGCCCTTACACCCACCACTGCAACTCCAGTAAGCCAGGATCAACAGTGGCACGCATTGTAATGACACTGAGCATTGAAGCCCAGCGAGTCTCCGGGAATGTCTAACTTGTCTTTAAATCGTAACAAAATCAATCATAATGTTAAATTAATAGGAGTTAGAAATAAATTATTGTCCACTTCCCTCCGTAACAAACGGGTGACAAAAACAATAAACTAAAGAGGTAAATAACCTCGCTTAAAAACTAACAGCCAGAGAAGCCAGCTGTAAAGCATCAAGGATCAAATCATTATATATCATTTTAGTTTTATACCAATAACCGCCTTTAACCTTACTAAGCCCGTGTAATCTACTATAGCATAAGCTCTTTCAATCAATTTCCCAGTTGTGATCCCGTACGAACAGTAGAGCACTATGGGCCGATACAGTGAAGTATAGTAAAACTGACCAAATTAGTGAAGTAGTATCCGCCCTCGCCGGTCATCAGTCGTTGCGCGTTGCAGAATCGCGTCACGAAGTTAATGTTGCTCACCAGCCGCGGCGGGTTCGCTTTCAATACCTGCGCCACAGAAAATGGTATTTAACAACTGTACCAACAAAGATGTATTGAATACCTACAAGTTTAGAACGTAGAAATTTAGAAAAATCTAGTTTCCAAAGTAAAAAATAAATATATTTTGCGTTTATATATGTTTATAAAAGCGCGTGTGTAAATCCGTGCGTTCGTGCGTATGAGTGCGTGTACGTATTCCAGTGCGTGCGTGCGTGTGTGTATGCTTGTGTGTATGCTTGTGTGCGTGCGTGTGTGCGTGAGTGCATGCGTGCGTGTAAGTGTGTATGCTTGTGTGCGTGCGTGTGTGTATGCATGTGTGCGTGCGTGTGTGCGTGAGTGCATGCGTGCGTGTAAGTGAGTATGCGTGTGTGTGTGGGTTGGTACTGACGGTGAATATGAGTGCGGGCAGCAGGTCGTCGGCGGAGGCGGGGCGGCGCGTGGCGGCCAGCGCCAGCACGTGGCGGCAGCAGCGCCGCACGCGCGCCAGCTTGCCGCCCGGGGACCACGCGCTGTCCATGCCCAGCAACTCTGCAACAACGCCCACACTACAACTACTGACTACTGCCAACATGTCAAGCGTCTCTATAAGCACATTACAAGTACGGCCAAGTTATCAAGGCCCAAGTGAAACCGCCCCATCTGGTCCTAAAAGTTAATTTCTTACCGAATACGTGAAATAATCGTCTCTGCTATAATATTTGAATTTGGAATATAAGATAGTGTACAATAAATTATGAATAAGAAATTATATTTACAACTAGATGCCACTTGATAGATCTACACTTAAAGACCAAATCAAAAATTAGATATTTTTAAAGAATTACACTATTCTTTTTGAACTTCATATTGGGGTATAAAACTACCGCATTAGTTGGCAGGTTTAAAAACGGGTATATGTGGACTGTATGTCCCATTATAGATGGTACAAAGATTTGTACATAAAAAATCGCTAGAATATTCCACCACATGAATCCAAGTTTTTAAACCTCGTTAAATAGTTGTGCATCAGCACGTATACACTACTGCTGGGCACACCCGCTGTACAATCGATGTGGGTTGGGCCATACAGTCCACCAGGCCGGGGCGGTGCGTGAGTACCCACCACTGATGGCCTTGTAGAGCAGGTGTCGGCAGGCGGCGCTGGTGCGGTCCAGCGAGCACTCCAGGTGCGCCTCGCCCACCCAGCTCAGCTGCTGGATGCGCTCCGACATGGCGCGGTCGGCGCGCTCGTCCTCCGTGCCCAGCGGAGAGAACACTACCGATGGCAGCCTGCATCATACATCAACACACATGTCAAATTTGCATTGATATTCTTAATGTCAATGCATGCAGTGGCAACTGAAGGTAATAAATACATTTCATTTATTGTTGGTGTTTCTGTGACTTTAATTTAATGTAATGCAGTTACCACTGATTGTCCTTAAACAATAAAATAAATAAACGCAAAAATAAATTAATCGCCAGTCAGTGTAGGAACAGAGGGGCAAAGGGGGGTTGTCATTTAAATTTCTTCATAACGCAATCCGTCAAAAGATCACTTTAAACATATAGTTTTGTCATGTAAATGTAGATGTGTCAACTTTTCATAGCTTAACTACTGGACCAATCGTGATAAAATTAGAATGAGTGTTAGTTTGGTATCTAGAAAAGGACATTGGCTTCTTTTCCAAGTAAATGCTTATTTGCTCTAGTATAAAACCACAAAATGTACAAAAAACATCATTTTTACTACTCACTCGTGCAAGTATGTCATGGCGTGTTTCTCGACGAAGTCCATGAGCAGCTCGCGCGTGTCGGCGTCCACGTTGGCGAAGTGCGGAGACACCTCCATGTGCTTCATGAACCGCTGGGACAAACAAATACATTGCTTTTACATTCACACATCTGCTATTGCCAGTATTTTAGGCCACTATCGACAGCGGCTTATTGTTTTCACCTAGTATTTGAGTTAAGCAAGTCTCTGAGATTCTCTGAGTTGTCTCTAACTATTAAAGAATTTAGTCAAATAATAAAGAGTTGGAAATAAAATGTCCACTTCCATCTGTAGCAAAGTGGGAGACAAAAATATGGACTGTAGGGATAAAAGATTTTATAAACATTATATTAAATAATTTACCATATAAGATTTAAGAAACGACGAAAAAAATTACAAAAATCTTTTTACAGTTTATACGGAATGAAATGGAGCCGAAAAATGGGCCACGTACTTTTCAGTTCCCATTTAATTCTCACCTGGTACTGCCTCTGCACCCTCTCGGACAGCTCGTCCACGGTCATGACGTTGGCGCACTTGATGACGTCCATGATGAAGGAGTGCACGAAGATCCTGGCGTCGCGGTCCACGGGCGCCGGCAGCCGCGGGAAGCGCACGCGGAAGTCGCTCTTCATGCCCTCGTTCACCATCGCCGGGATCTTGAACTCGGGCGGCTTGCGTTCTGAGTGGTCAGGCTCGTCTGCAAGTTTCGATTAGATTGTTTAATAAAATAATTCCTGATGCTTTAAAGCAATTGGAAGATTTGTAACACAAATTATTAAACCTTATTGAATACCTACTTAGAATAGTGGAGAAAAGCTTTCAGTAAACTGAATGACAGAAAATGCGTAACCTGAACTTGGGAGTTGAAGCATGACATTTTTCTAACGGGATAACAACTAATGGAAATGACGTCGTTGATGCATGCTGATGAATGTTGATGTATGCTGTCCGGGAACTCCCGGGTCCGGGAACTGCCACAACAGCTTAGTGGATAGAATATTTTCCGAGGACCGCATACAAGTCAAATTAACATAAAATAACATAAGCTGTGAACTGCATTTAGATTATTGCAAGCGTAAACGTTAATCTCCTGCATTGATAAATTTAATTCCATAATTAAATAGGTAACCATTATGCATATATCTTCAAAACTTCATCACTCAATGTTTAGTACGGAAGTAGGGTTTATGAGTGCAAAACTAGGAAACCTCTTCATAAAGAAACGAAAGAAGGGAACCGTAATAACCGCATCAATAAACCCAGTAGGTATACCACACCTGCGCTGCTCTTCTTGAAAACGCTGAACTTCAATAGGTTTGCCTTCTTGAGGGTTTCACTCTGCCGCAGCCGCTTCTCCTCGAACTTGGAGAATGACGAGTGTGACGTCAGCTTCAGACCTCGGTCTGGCTTCTTCTGCTCTGGCTTTGGTAGTGTGGCGGACGCTTTCTCTGCAAATGATACCTCTTATTATCATCATATTTAGGCACAAGTTCCAATCATGAACATAGGCCTTAACCAAATATACCACTTGACGGAAGCGTCCTGTAAATATTTAGTTTAATAAGGTTAAATAAAAAAAACGACGGTTGAGCAAGCAGATCATCTAGTAGTAGCCCATGGACTGGATATCATTGGGTTGCAGATATTTTAGTAATCTTTTATGAATAGTAAAGTCCAAATGAATGGTAACAAAGAGACTGATTGAACGAAAGTCCACGCATTTATTTGCTTCTGGTTTTTTATTGCAATGTATGGCGAGACGAGCATACCATTCGCCTGGTGGTAAGCGATACGACGGCTCATGGACAGCAAAACCATACAACACCATGAATTACAAAGCAACGATTGGCATTCCACTGCGCTCGCCATCCTGAGACATAAGATGTTAAGTCCCATTATGTCCAAATATATAATAAAGATAAATAAAGGTAAATAGTTTTATAAATATTACGAATACAACTGAATCAATACAAATAGATAAATACACCCAACAGTCACTATATAAGTTCAATTAAGTCTTGTGTCGTGGGTATCCGACACTTTTCGTCTCGAGACTCGAGAAAAATACTTGTGGGTCTCACAAACATGATTTCATTGTGAGATAAAAATAAGACAGTGTCCCTAAAACTCGCTGAGCTACGATGCTTGCTTTCATTTCTATCCAGGCAATACATGAGCTGCTGTGTTGGCTGAGAGCATGGGATGTTGTCAAACTAAACACGCGTTAGGACAATGGCACTGTCAGTTTAGTACAAGGTCTCAGTGAAGCCGTCCCATTCAGGCGCCACTCACAATAAACTATCATAGTTCTGAAGCGTTTAACCTTAACACGGTGACGTGACTATGTAACAGCTACTTTAGCGAAATCCCGCCAGGCCAGCACTCGAAAAAGATAGGAATATCAAAACAATGAAATGCTTTGATAATTGTGTAATCTTGCGTAAACGACTGAATTATTTTGATGACTCAATAGGAATGAATTCTCTGTGACGAAGCATAAGTACTAAGAATGTAGCATTTTTTAAATGAGAGGGATATTTAAGAGGGGTTTACGGATTTCATTTCTTCGGCAGTTGATCTCTAATGTTTTTTCTGGCATTTCATGGGAATTACCGATTAAGGACTACAATGCTGGTAAATTAAATACAGCCCAAATCTTCGATCATAGAGAAATTATTATCTCTCGCGCTTGATACAATTAAGTAGGATTTCTCGAAACCGGATATAATAAATAAATAAATACACCCAACAGTCACATACACAGTTTTGACCCCACACTAAGATCGAGTCTTGTGTCATGGGTATCAGGATCTACGAGACTTTTGGGTCTCACAAACACCCAGACCCGAAACAAATAATTGTGGTTCACACAAACATTTGTCTCGGTGTGGTAATCGAACCCGCGGCCTCTCGTTTCAGGTGTCTAGCGAACTGCACCACGGAGGCTCGCATATATACATAGATTGAACCCGAAACGCACTTGCTTGGGACGCCATATCGAGACTTGTACTCTTAAATCTTAGGGAATATGATACGGAACCTAAATTGAAATACCACAAATCTGTTCTTAATATCTTTCCTTTAGCTATTCACCTAGATATGGTGTATTACACCTGTTTTACTCACTCGACACGATTAGATGCATACAATGTAACGCTATCGACTTTATTGAAGGCTTACCGTAACACCTTTACAACGCGATTACAAGTTGTATTTATAATTTAATAATATCTAAGAACGGTCGCTATAAGAATCTTGATATTGTTGTTTTATAAATACTAACGGCCATATTCATAGACAGTTTAGTTATCAAAACTAAAACCTATTTTAGTTATCGCGTGTCTCGTCTCTTTCGAACGACTAGAATTCAGTTTCAGCGAAGAAGACATTCGTTAGCTAAAATAGAGTTTAAATCTGTCTATGAATATGGCCGTTAGTATTTAACAGTCTTTATGGCGCAGTTAGTTAGACGCCTACAGTGAAATGTTATCCCGCGGATCTGATCCCAGCGGTGAGACGATTGGTGATCCAAACATTTGTGTGATCTAGGGCTAAAATAGTTACCCAATGGGTATCTGATGGCCGACGACGTCGCGGAAGGCCAAAAAAACGCTGGCAAGACAACTTGGATGCTTTCGAGCCCATCTGGCCTGAAATTAATTAAAACCGCGACTCGTGCAGAGGAGGGAGACCTTTGCCCAGCAGTGGTTCGATAAAGGTTAATAAAAAAAGTATTTTTTCCGTGTTTATGAGATGGAAAAGTCTGTCGTAGTTTCTAATACCCATGACTACGGATTGGGAGTGATCTGTGCCCACGACACAAGACTCGTATCTAAGAGTGACGTCAGAACTATGTGTGCCACTGTTAAGTATATATTCTGAATAACTGTCACAGTAGAGTAAAAGCCGGATTTGAAATGAGAAGCCGCGGACATAGTCAACGAACTGTGACAGTTTGTGTGATCAAAACACTAGGATTACTTTTCCCAATGCCCTTTTTAGTTTGATTTTTTCGGATTCCTTAAACTTTCTTTCTAGCCTTGGAGGAGATAATAGAAAAATTACATTGGGATCTACAACCTTGCAGCCTGACTCGCGGCGAGTTCGTCCGCGCCGTACAAATGGTCGTGACGGGCTGGGTCCCTAATACTGATATAATATATACCGGCTTACAGTCTGAACCCCGTGAGGCTATTTCCCTTAGATCTTCCCCTAATAATAACGTGAGGCACTTGGCCAATCGCAAAACAATAAAACTTACGACTCTCCAGAGACAACTGGCTCAACTGTTTTAGCAGAAAACAGACGCGGAGCGTCGGCTTTGCTCACATGTTTTGTGCGGCAAGTGAAGTTACTGAAGACTCAATAATCTAGCTCTAGCTTTTATAGTGATAGCCTAAGGGATAGGGCTATCCTTTCGTATCATGAGAGGTTGGCAGCGCACTTACAATCAGTGTTATCACTAACCATCAAGTGAGCTATTTGCTTATTTGCCGGACCAAATAATTTTGCCCTCATCAGGTAGATTGGCGCAGACATGTCGCAGATGCATCTACGAACTGAAATAATAAGAACTAGGAAGGAAGTATGTTTCCGTTATCTTCTAAGTGCCATGAGTGGCTTTTCCATCGATACACTATTGACGTAAGCACTAACATAATATTCCGATGACGTAGAACTTCTAAAGATATAAAACATTGTAACAATAGGTACTATCTGAACAGCGTTCCTGGTGACTAACGAGTAGTAATACAACCAAAACGCTGGTTTTAAATCATGTAATTAGAGTGACGTAGGTATTTGCTAAGCAATTAAAGAAAAATATATCCGAAAAATAACGTATCTAATAACAATAAGCAATCGTATTTAACCGTGTAATTCATTCCAGGCTAAGTTATTTTAAAAGTAAGACTATAATATTCATATACAAGTTAACTCTATTAAGTCAACTATAAAAACGATATCTAACATTTACGCTTGTTTCCTAATAATATAATAAATAGGAAAATTGAGTTTTTCGACATAATAAACCTAAATATGTTTCCGACTTTGATTCTAGTTTTGACCCAAGGACTAAACAGATTCAATTAGTATCTGATACCCATAACAGAAGAAACGTGTTTAACTCTGTGATTAGAGCTATGTGTGTGTTTAGGCGACTTGTAGCCTCGAAAGGATTTGCCTATATTACTTCCGTTTCAAACTGGCACAGGAAACGAACGTATGCCGGCTACAAATGCAAATAAATATGATTGCAGTTTTACAATATGCTTCATGCACCTCGATATTAGTACATTCAAAAGATGACCTCATTTGTAATCGCCATGCCAACAAGGGAATATAGGGAAACGGGCTGGTCCCGAAACGTGACTCACTGATATCATTGTGGTTTTAAAATGCAGGCAAATGCAAACCGTTTATTATTAATTAAAAAATAAATAAATCATGATTCATCCTATACTTGGTTTAATAGGTTTTTCCTAGGTGGTACGTTCCTCGTATGCGAAAGACCATCTGGGTAGGTCCCACCGCCTTGTTTATTTCTGCCAAAGAATATTGTCTAACCACAGTTGTTTTTCGGTCTGTTTTCGACTTAGTAGCCAGCAAAATTACTGGGCATTAAGAGACATAACATCTATTGTCCAAAGTTTACAAGCAGTGTGGTACTGCACTGCTTAGGAATAAAAAGTTATCAGTGGTGATAGAGCCTTGGGGGAAGCCTATAATCAGCAGTGGATTTCCTGGGGCTAAAGATAAGATAGAGAGAGAGAGAGAGTGTTGAGTTTCTGTTTATGAGCAGGCGTGACGCTTACCATCAGATGAGAGACTTGTCCGTGTCAGCATTTCCGTAAATAAACTCGTTACTTCTCTTTCATGTTTAAAAAGATCGTTCCCATTTGCGTGGTTTGCGGCTGATAAAATTAAAATAATCGATAAAATAAACGGGTTTTTACGAAGCAAACAGATCGTAAATATACACCCACGATACCTTAAAACCTGATAGGGTTTAAGGACCGAAGGGAGAAGGGAGGTAGTGACCGCTGGACCAAAATACGACTCCAAATACCTCTTTTGACTCACCATTTTTTATGTGTTTTCGAAGTTATTTTTAATTTAACAGATGAAAAGATTGAAAACTTAACATTGTCTGTTTTTTTTTTAATCTGGTGCGGTAATGTAACTGCATTGCACGTAATATCGATTGGCATTAAACAGTTGAAAAGGATCTTTGCAGCAAACTAGTGTTGTCCATATCCCGCATAACACCCTAAGGAGACAGGGGTGGCTGAAAATCAGCGCTGCTTGGTAGGTACTAACTTGTCGATCAGTATCAGCTGAATTATTTCAAACTGCACTACAGGTCATTCCTAATTGTTTTGTCCTTTGTAACTAATTAGAATCAATAAATTGATATTTTAATATTTTTTTTATTTATTTCTCGCAGGGTTAGTGCACTTTTGCACTAACTTCCTCAATAATGTGGTGCCATTTCCTTTTAATTAAACTGCTTCGGCAGGTGGAAAAATGTTAACCGGCAAACTCTTGATAATTTTATTATTTTTGTTGAATAAATCTAAGTTTGTGTAAACGGCAAAGCAATGTTTTCTTTATCAAATGACTGATAAGCAGAATTTAAGGTGAAGTTCACGCTATCAATTACTCGTGGTTAAACTTAACTGATTTCACAATCGATCGATTTTGTAGATAAAATCTAATAATCGACATTACGCAATGATGCAATAACAGAAACGACACCTTGTTTATTTTATTTACACACCGAATATTTTTGACCGATATTCTCCCCCCATTTTAATAGAAGTTACAATATTTTCCGACACATTGTTTTTAACAGCTATTTCTGTAGGAATAAATAATACATTCTATAATCCCATACATGCCTTGTATCGTGGGGATCTGCAATAATGAGGCACTTTTCGATGTCCCAACAAAAAGACCCAAAATAAATCTTCGTAGATTTCAGCAACATTCATATCGGCACGGATATCGTACCCGCGGTCTCTTATTTCCCAACCGACATCTAACGTTACTGCGCCTCGGAGGCTGTCAAATAAACGAAAATTATTCTCCATCTAAATATATTATTATTGTAATACTTTGTTGTCCTAAATCCAATAAAGTATTTCACATACCCGCCTCTTATTGCGTCCCGTAGCCACTATCCAGGTATTATAACCTTGAGTTTCTGGGGTTCGTTCCAAGGTCGGGCAATCAACTTTGAATCAATTTATCGACACAAAAATAAAATTTCTTTACAAGTTTTCCGTGAGAAGTGGCGTCAGACAGGCGGCCGATCGTAAAATTGTAAGCTAAATTGCCCTGCTGCATAAAAATCGTATGTTGACCCCTCTTAAATGGGATAAGGTCAGATTCAACAAAAGGAAGACAATCATATTCCAAAGTGTATAACTTGATATTATTAAATTTAATACAATGTCAACGCAGTGTGAATGCAAAGGTTTAATTTTGTGATAAGAAGGCTTTTATGCTATCTGTCCTAGATAACGGTCGTTACTTTGCATGTTCCAATAAATAACTTTGATAGCATACAGTCTTACATCCGTTACAAGTCAATAATTATCAACAAAAAAATATATACACTGAATTAAATCAAATTCGCGATAAAATCCGTAAGAATTCGTTTTATTTCAATGTGTAACATTCGCGTAAATCTAAGAAACCTTCCTTTGATAAAAAAAAATATGTTCATTATTTTTATATTACAATATTATTGGGCCTTTATAATACTAACTGACTAGACAAGTTAAAACAAATTATTAAACTAAATAGGCCTTGATGATACAGAAAAAAATGTGTTTTTCAACTAATTTGCATTTTAAAATACCATAATTATCAGAATAAAAGGTTTTGATGACTAAGAGAAATGGGTCACTATTCTCACTAAACAAGTAAAATACGGGCCAATAATAGAATTCTTTAACCCAATCTCATGAACCAACTGAAATAATGGCGCATTATAATAATTATGATAGTGTTTTCCTCAATACAAAACATTGACAGCTTTGTTCATAGACATTTTTAAAACCTATTTTAGAGCCAATTGTACAAACTAACTTTGACGATAACTATAATTTTGACAATGTCATCGCCATACATTTGTGACATATTTGACATTGCCAATGTATGGGATTGACATTTTCAAAGTTAAAGTCATGGGCAAAATCAGTTTGTGTATTGGCCCTTAGTTAACTAATATTTTGTCTTCTTCACTCAAACTGAATTCAAAACTCGTTTGAAAGAGACAAAACATTCAATTACTAAAATGGGGCTTCACTACTCAAACATCCCGACCGCTATAGCGGTTTGTCAATGAGAGTCATCAGCTTTTTAAAATATACCCTATTTATACTTAAATTAAGACTGCCATTACATTGACAAACCATCATACTGGTCAGGACTTCGAGTAGCTAAATCTATGTATGAATAAGGCCGTAAATGATTAATTTAATTCACTTTATATTACACACAACCTTTCAATACTGCAATGTGTGGTAATACTTTTAAATCTCATTGTGTGTCATTGAAACAAGATTAACAATGCTTATTTATAGAATGTATTTTGCAAAATCTTTGTATAAGTACAAGTTTATTTCCCATATTTGCCACATATTGACTGGGTGTGAATTTTTTTTAATTATGTGGCCTACAATGATCCCTTAGGACATTCTACAATAAAGTTGGTAATTAAAGATTGAATACATTTAATATTATAATTTTAATTATGTAAATTATGGGGATGGAGGCATTTATTTTTATTATCTGTCAAAAAAATATTTCACAATCACAAAAAGTTAAAAATAAAAAATCAGCTCACACAATTTAATACTCATCAAAATCCTTCATAATATGGATTTTTTTTAATATTTTTTTAATTTTTTGTACTTAGTGTTTTTTCATATTAGATTTGCAGTGTAAAGTAAACAGAGTGTCTAACATCACCACATCCATTTGACATAGTTTTGCCAGCCCTTTTGAAACTAAAAAAAGACACTATAGATAAAATAAATATTAGTTAGTTATGTACAAAAAGTGACTCACCAGCCTTCCTTTGCCTCTGCATCTGCTCCCTATGGCATTTGGAACAGTAGCCCTGCCACTGGGGATTCCCGTAGTAGTCACACCCATTCTTGCACTTCAGGTCGCTCTGGTCAATCCTCAACGAAGGCATCTTGGACGCAAACATCATGTACTTGTAAGATCTTTGTAGATTCGGACCGTACCACATTTTTATGTAAAAGATATTTTTAATAATGAATTATTTTGTAGATTTATAAAAATTATAATCAATTAAGTTTTACTTTTTATTCCCAAATTATACAAATAATTTTAAATAGTATTATTTAAGTTTCGAAAAAAATACAGAACTCTATTAGAGTTCTTGAAATGAGAAAGGCATTAAATATGACCAGTTCCAACTGGTTATTTTATGTACATACGACAAAATAACTTCGAGTACACTCAATACAGGTGTATCTCGTGTGGCCGAGCTCTCTGAACTCTCTACAGCTTCCTATTTATCAAGAATCTTCCTAAAAACACTCGCGTTGAGCTGGCCATCAAATTCAACCCATTTTAGACAGAGTACGCGGCAAAATCGGTGTGAAACGCAAAATACGGCGCACATTGCAATACAAAGCGGTAACGATGACCGTCCGATGGTCACCCGCCGTTATATAGGCCGTCGTTATCGTAAAAGCGTACTTGAAAATCGACGATAATCAAATGTGATGTATAAATTACAAACATTCGTTGCACTCTGTGTACTCGGGTAAGGTAAAGTCTGGAAATATATTGGCGCACAATAAACACTCACCTTTGTGTTCAAAGCCCTTTATTTATTCTTTATCAACTTTATTATGAATTAATTACAACAAAACTGATTACATTCGCTCACACAACAAACCATTTTGATTTGACGTTTCAGTTGACGTACGTTTGTTTTCTACCAACTCGGAAATAATGGCAATGGAAAATAAACCGTTCAGCTTCAAATGTATAATTATTCTTTTAGAACATTAATAACATTTGACCACAAAAGTATTTCATTACACTTATCCGAGTTATTTTCTCTTCATTTTTCTGAATGTTAAATTGATTCTAGCCCCCAACACCTTTTTTCGCGTCGGCAATGAGTGGTACCAGAATTCATTTGTGGGGGGATTCATCAACAGGATACTGCCATTCTCGAGATTAAGTTTCACTGAAAAGAAAAATTATAAAATTATCATTATACAAACCAACATTTCATTTTTAAAAGGCTAGTGAATCCATAGATGCAGTATCTATGGATCTCGTTGCTATAACGACGCACGTAAAACAACAGCAGCGGCCTGTTTTCATAATCTAGTAAAACAATTTGGACGATAACAATGGATTATATGCAAATAAAAGATGGACAGTACACAAAAACTATTTATACTATGGTACGTAATATTTAACTGATTTAATAAAGCACTGTAGATAGGACTTTCTTAATTATTCGGCACTATTGGGTAAGTAATTCCGTCTTGCGTATACCATCTGTCGGGCCGGTAGGTCACCTGCCATGATACGCAGTTGAAAACTCAGCTTTGAGTCAATTTTAAACAATGACAAATTACAAACAATTAGGCACGTATCACGCAGCCTAATATAGGTACCTAGCAAAGTGGTTCAAGGCAACCTTTAAGGAGACGACGAATAGGTATACAACGACATAAAAACAACTTGGAAAGATATATCAAGGACGATCCTATCATACGTGGACTTTAACGATGATAATGTGAAGTTGTATAAAAAAACGGAAATACCCATGTTCAAAGAAAAAAAAACAATAAAATACAGTCAACACACGTCCTGTCCTGACCTCACCGTACAAAATATTTTTGGAATTTACAGCACCCAGACCCAAAATAAATATACATATAAAGACATCAAAAAAGTAATTATCTGTCGCTGATGGAATCGAACGCCCGGCCTCTCGTCTAGCAGCCAATAACATAAAACTAACTGCACCACGAATTGAAATTGGCTATATTGAGTCCTATTGAAATCGCAATCAAACCACATAGAGATCGCCCATAACTTTCGAAAAGCCTTAGACGTGGTACCCGTCCAGCTTGTAGCCAAACAAGCGCGGCAATGTAGGAATCGAAGAGGTCATAATGCCCTAAAAATCGTACATAAATTGTATAATTTATGAGTAACTGTCATTGAATAATAACTTCCTGTTAAAGCCAAAGGGTGTACAAAAAGATAATATTGTGACCAATTTTTTTGGCTCCGAGCGCACCCCTATGTAGGTACCCGATATTTCATATTTGATATGGAGCGGTCAGCGAATCTGATTGTGAAACTATCTTGCACAAAACATTAGGTGACCTGAGTGTACATCATATCATATATATCCAAGACACAACTATTGATCAAACCTAAAAAAAGATGACGTATGCAAAATAATTCGGCGGTTCATTTTGGATTACCTTTAGCTTTTATAATTCAATATTTTCTAGGTCTTTCGTGTCTTTAATGTGCACCAATCATCGGTGTTTTAAATACTAAGTAGTTAATGTTCACTTCATTAAATTTAGCAGCATAACATTGAAAATTAACGTATATCCGTCCACGTTTTAACCCCTGCCTAATATGCTCCATTTAACATTTTCAATAAGTACCAATTACTGCACGAGGAGTGACATACAACTATTTGAGTGCAATGCAAACAGATCGACTCTATTAGACTGCGTATAAAATACTCCGTTCTATTGCACACGGTTAGATATAAGCCGATGTCTAAGCACCCGGCTTAGTAGATTACTATGCACGCGCGCCGCGTTTTCAGCCGAGCTGCGCGTGTTACGACACACTTCAAATACAAAGGAATTGTGTGATAAACTGATATTTATCAATGCACCTATTTTCTATGAACTTATTTGTTACTGAATAGGTACCGAACGCATCTTAGGAAGTTGTGGCGTTGTTAGCACACAGTCTAGAGTATTTATAATATAGAGGGCTGAGGGTGCGCTGTCTCACATTTGCGTCTTAAAACACGGAGATAATTTCTTGTTCGTAATGTTAGTAGGACGGCTTTATTAGTGAAAGTTGGATTAACGATTTAAAAATAAATTGCCATAAATTCCGTTGGCAACAGAATGTATATTTAGTTAATATCCGTCTAAAACGAGTATGAGTAGAATTCAATAACCCTAAACTAGATTTTTTTATTTGTCTTTTTCAAATATGTTGTGCATGTTGGACAACCTTTCAAATGTCAGCCAATAGGAGGGCAGAAGACGGTGGGCCGGCATGTCACTACCATTTTTATCTCCGTTTTTGAAGTACCAGAGCTCCTTCTACATTATAAATACCCTAAGCACACAGTATAGCTAATAAAGTAGTATATCTTCGTGGTGCAATTAAAAAGACACCGGAGCAAGGAACCCAGTCCATGTTTTGCTAAACTGTATCAGTCTGTAATCCAATTTCATAATAATATGAAATAAACCACATGTACGACCTTCATGCTGCATAATCAAAGCGAAAATACATTTCCTCATTCCGAAGATAAGCTAAAGACATTACCTAAGCAAAGATAATGAAAACAAACAGCCCAACCCATGCTATAGATACTGAGTGGCTTAAAGTAAAATACGAAAATTATCAAAAAAATCCATCGTTATAAATAAATAACGGACCAGGAAAACGCCCGTATCGATTAACGGGGCTAGTGATAAGGTTAACGATTGTGGTAATATCGTTACGGATTTTGTTTGATATAAATTATGCTTTAAATAGATTAATTCTTTAGGTTATTGTGATAACGTTCGAATCTACCAATGGGTGGCTTCGAATCTAAGTGGAATGAGGGGGAAAGGATGAGGGGGGTATGCCACACCTAGCCTAGACCAGATGTCCTCGGCTATTAACTAAGATTACTTGGTGCCTCAATGTCGTTCAGCAACTACTAATTTAGATATGTGACACTAAACAATAATTCGTGGTTATCAGCGAGCCTTGAACCCCATAAATATTAATTAACTAGATTCTAAACAAATAACTATATTAAACTTGGAATTAGACCTTATGCATATAAGAAGACAACTAGGGTTTCATGGTCTATTGATAAAGAACTAAACACGATCTCCCAAAATGGTATTCACAGATTCGAATCGCAGAATACTTTTCTGAATTATCGAATTCATATGTATATAGATTACCAAATACTAATTTAACGAAAAATCACAAAATCAAAATCAAAAACACGTATTACCAAGGTTTCTTATTATAAAGAAGGGCCCAACTCCAAATGTTAGATGTATAATCATAGAATAGCGAATTAACGAAATAGAAGGCCTAACCACTCTCAATCGTACTCTCGATTGTAGAGGAGGCCCGTGCCCTGCAGTGAGTCGTATATGGACTGATACAATACAATACAATAATTATAGAATATTTGAAGCTTTCAACGCCCAAAATTATATCACCATAAATGTAACAACTAAACAAGCGAGGTCCTAAAAATACACTCGAAATCTGCTACAAAATAGCCATATACGAGTAAGTTCTAACAAAGGCGTTACACTTGCGTTCAGGAGTGCTGACGATAACCTATATTGGCTGGACAGACACGAGTATGCTATCGTACTGGAGTTATCAAACAGGACCACTTGGTGTCGGCATGTTCAACGCTATTCAACAGGCGTCCTTTCACGAACCACTTGAAATTTTGAATAATCTATTTAGATGGTCGTTAAAGAGAAGAACTATTGCTGTTTGAGAGGTGTTTTGATGTTATGAAATTCATATTTATTATGCTTATAGATACTAAACCTTGCAGTTTACATAGTTCGTTTTTATAAAGTTCCGCAATTTAAAAACACATATGATACACTTTTTCATTATTCCATTCGTCTCAGAAATGGCAATGAAAAATCAAGGTCTCTTGCATTGCCCAGTTAATCATCCATTAAAATAGTTCATAAATATAATTAAGTTACAGTTATTAACATGCCAATCAAAACTATCTTTTCCAGATAAAAGATGCGAGATACGACGACGCAATCAAAGCACTAAACGATGCTATGAACTTCAACCCGAACCGAGCCGGTCTCTCCTTGCTCGGCTACTGCTACTTCAGAGCTCAAGCTTTTGCTGAAGCAGCCAACTGCTACGAACAACTCACGGCCATGCACCCAGACATACCCGAGTACAAACTATACTTCGCACAGGCTTTGTACCAAGCGTCCATGTTCGATGAATCCTACAAAGTCACTATGCAGATCACAGCTCCGGAATTGGAGAGGAAAGTTGTCAAACTCCAGTCAGCTATCAAATACGGAGAGGATGATACGATAACTGCGAAGGGTTTGGTAGATTCGTACCCACAAGAAGACCCAGACAAGGATATAAACCTCGGTTGTTTATTATTCAAAGAGAACCAATACGAAGAGGCCCTTCAAAAGTTCTCTCGCAGTCTCAACGTGATCGGTTTCAACGCACATTTGCATTACAATATCGCGCTTTGCTATTTTCGAATGAAAGAATACCCACAAGCGCTAAAACATATAACTCTTGTTATTGAAAAAGGTATTCGAGATCATCCTGAACTAGCTGTAGGCATGCAAGCCGAGACTTCAGAGGTAAAGTCTGTGGGGAATACTTTGACTCTACATGAAACAGCTCTTACGGAAGTGTTTAACCTAAAAGCAGCTATTGAATATCAATTGAAGAATATCGAGGCGTCAAGAGAGGCTTTGAACGATATGCCACCAAGGCATGAGCATGAATTGGATGCTGTTACTCTTCACAATATTGCTTTAACATCCATTGATATCAAACCGACTGATGGTTTCGAAAAACTACATTTCTTGCTTCAACAAGATCCATTCCCGCCGGAAACATTTGCCAACTTACTCCTTCTGTATTGCAAATTCGAATATTACGACTTAGCAGCTGATGTATTAGCTGAGAATGCGCAATTTACATACAAATACCTAACACCATATTTATACGATTTCTTGGACGCCATAATAACAAGTCAGACATCTCCAGAGGAGGCGTTTCAGAAATACGAGGACATCGCGTCGAAACACGCAGAACAATTACGAAAGTTAACTAAAGTTGTGCAGGAAAGTCGCTCGCAAGGAGACAACGATCAAGTTAAGAAAGCAGTTGTGGAATACGAAGAGGCTTTGGAAAGATACATACCAGTCGTAATGGCACAGGCTAAAATATACTGGGATATGGAGAACTACGGACAAGTGGAGAAGATATTCCGCAAATCAGTAGAATTTTGCAACGAATCCGACGTCTGGCGATTAAATGTGGCACACGTACTCTTCATGCAGGAAAATAAGTATAAAGAATCAGCTAGTTTCTACGAACCTATCGTCAAGAAGCAGTACGATAACATATTAGACGTAAGTGCAGTAGTTTTAGCAAATCTGTGTGTGTCATACATAATGACATCACAGAACGAGGAGGCAGAGGACATCATGCGCAAAATAGAGAAGGAAGAAGAACAGCAAATATTCGAGGACCCGCAAAAGAAATTCTTTCATTTATGCATAGTCAACTTGGTTATTGGAACACTGTACTGCGCGAAAGGTAACTACGAGTTCGGAATATCACGGGTGATAAAATCATTGGAGCCATTTAACAAGCGTCTGGGGACAGACACGTGGTTTTACGCAAAGCGTTGCTTCATATCGTTCTTGGAGAACCTAGCAAAACACTTGATCGTAGTTAAAGATAACACGATAAAGGATTGTCTGGCTTTTCTCGAAGGCTGCGAGACTTACGGTCGTAGGGTAAGCACAGTTATTGAGAACCCGTTTCAAGAAGAAGACGCTAATAGTAAGGCAAAGCATACCGTCACATACGAGGCTCGTCTGTTACGCTACATGTTTTACAAATTGCGTAACATTGACGACTCTGTTACTATTAATAAGTACGAAGATTTGAAGTAGGATCGTGGTGGTAATTTGTCATTAAGGTAATGATAAGTAACAGGTGAAAATTAAAGCAAATCATTATTATATTCGTTCTTGTGTTATGAAGGTGAATTAAACGTATTTTCGCGATCCTATAACGTAAATTGTTTTTAAACACACATTAAATCTTAAAATGAGTTTACGTTGTTAAGTTTGAGCATTATTATTCTAGATAATGCTAGCTTACTACAAGCTACAAGCTTTACTAAATTAATCAAGTCAAGTTAGGAGATATATAATAAACATTGAAATATTTTATGGTGTTAATACAATTTAAAACAAATCGTAGTAATTGAAATGAAACGAATTCTTACGGATTTTCTCGCGAATTTGATTTAATTTTTACGGGAAATTAAAAATGTAAAAATTAAATCAAATTCGCGAGAAAATCCGTAAGAATTCGTTTCATTTCAATGTGTAACATTCGCGTAAACCCAAGACACTTGTATGTATAAATCATAGATAATAAGATTTTACCTGTAGGAACAGCTCTCTTTTCTTTGCCAGGTTTCCTAGCATCCCTGTGCTTGAGCACAAAAGTTCGCTCTTGGCCCAGAGATACAGATGTGATGGGGTATTCTGGATCTAAGTCTGGTTCGTTATCTCGATGCTCGCCCATGTGGTCGTTCCCATCTCTGTACCTATACGATGTAATATTTTAGAAACATGGGGTTTAAAAAGTATTAGTATTTATTTAATAGGTTTTTTAAGTGGCTACTGTTTTACGAACGACTGACACTCCATTGTGCATTTATCATTTACCACAGTTACTCAAGATCGGCGCCATATTATTTTTATGCATATTATGGAATTTACCGTCCGGCCACGGGCCAAACATTGGAAAGTTCGTCTTCTTACGGTAATAACATTTTATATTACCGTAGGAGTTGACCCATTGGTCAACTTAACGATTAAAAGAAATATCCGATCTTGGGGATATAGTTATCTTTTCGTATTCTTAATTTAAAAAGTTATTTGTTTGACTTTGCTATCGAATCTAAGACGTTATTTAGAGACGTTATTTATTAGACGTTTATTATATGCTGCAGAAAACCACAACAAGAAACTGCAACAATTAATCGTGTTTTTAAATAATTAAAACAAAAGAATAACGATTTGTGTTTCGACTCATAACTCAATAATAAACTTACTTATTAACCAATACAAAGTCGTATTTAATGCCTTTTAAAGTGAAAATTAATTCCCTAATCGCCAGGACAGGGTCAGGCCAGGGCAACGCGGGAACCGTCATCCCGGAATACTTGTAAGTGATCCCTAGATCTCCATAAGCCACTTGCTGTCTTGGCAACGGGTAGACCTTTCCGAAGACCCTGCAAATAATATTTCCGCCGTAAAGAAACGAAACAGGAAATCAGCAATCTACCTAGTTTGGTTACATTCTTTTATAGCATAGGTCCGGCAAACGAGCAAACAAATGACCTGATCATAAGTGATTGCTGCCGCCCATAACAATTCACAACGCTGGATAATTGATGTCTTGCCGATCCATCAAATTCGGAGGAGAGTGGGAAGGAAAAGGTAAGGAAAATGATGAGGAAAGGGGTATTGGTAATCCGGCAATCTCACTCACCGAACAAAACGCGACAGCTTCGCTGTCATATCGCTCCACTTGGATTTTTTGCGATTCAGTGGCATCGCCTCGGACAAGCCTGCCCAACCATGCTGATTCATGACAGAACAGCTTAAATGTAACGAATCTTAATATGTTCGAGTTTCCAATATTTTTCCTAACTATGTGCATCATTTAATTTTAATTTGATCTTTACAATCTAATCGCAATAATATCTTATTATGAGTGTAGTTATGTATTTAAAATAAAATAATTATTTATGAAAAAGTAGCTAAAATGTAGGTAAACCACTTTTCTACTACAAACTTTTAGTCGGTAGACTGTCTGTTCTTCACTGAAACTATCAAAAGCTGGACAGCTAAGGAAAGGTAATAATGAGAATAACAGATTTTGTGTGCTGTGCATTTTATACGTTATACAATGTAAATACAGTACGCATGGTAATAATAACAAAACAAAAAAGTGAGGCATATTTTATCACGAAATATAAAAAAAAAACTGCTGGAAAAACGTTAACTTTAAGATAATTGTAAGTAATCAACTGATAATATCTTGAAGCAATCGATTACGAAATGTTAACAACAGGCTAACCCTTACATCTATGATCCCTTCAAAACATAATAGTTCTTCATGCACCTTAATAATTTGTTTAATTTTTTTTTGTAACTAATTGCATATTTTTTTCTTTATACTTTAGTGAGATTTGCCTTGTTGTTAAGGCCAAGTTGCACCACCTAACTTTATAGACTAAACTATTAGTTGATGTTGATCAACTAATAGTTGGCCGACAGTCCATCGACTAAATTTCAATGATGCTGTGTCTATGATTGTTGAACCATAGACACAGCATCATTGAAATTTAGTCGATGGACTGTCGGTCAGCTGTCGGCCATCTGACAGCCTTATTATGTTGAACTTGTTGTCGATCTAACTGTCACACAACAGTCGGCCGTGAGTTGTGTCAAATTATTAATTGTTGTTTAGTCGTGCGCAAGTTGGTCAACAAAACACAATGACCTGTCTGACTTCGAAGATATCTTTGGATACTTTCTACATAGAAGATATAGATAAGTTTATTGAATTAGTAGAAGCGCGCCCTGCACTTTATAATAACAACGTAAAGGAATACGGAGAGTTGAATGTCAAGAAAAAGTTATGGGAGCAGGTGTGTAGGGGTATTTATTCGTTCTGGGACAGTCTTGATTCAGGATCTAAGTGCGAAGGCAGTGAGTATTTGTCTTTGGAATTGAGCTATTCTTAAGTATACTTTTTTTCATTGAACAAGAGTTGTTAATTTTACAAAATAGATATTGTATAACGATTGCTGAAAAGAAAAACTAAATATAACGACTACATATCTTCTCTTTTATTTGTTGCTTATCATTTTTATGAATAACGACGGTAAAATTTGGAACAAATATAAAACGCGCGCACTTAAACATTCTGGACAGTGTTGCCAGGTATCAGACATTACCAACATTGGGTTTAATTTTGATTTTATTTTCGTTGATACAAAAAAATAAGCTTAACTTTTTTTATTCATTTATTATGATTACTTCCAGTCATACGAATTCAAAAGAAATGGATGAACTTGAGGAGTTGTTTTCGTCGCGAGTTAAAATGGCAACAACGCGTCAAAACTGGGCAAACTTCGAGTAAACGACGAAAGTACATACATTTTGAAAAACTTATGTTTTTAAGTAATGTAGTAAACAACTTGGATACAAACGACACTAGAGATATTAATCTTGGGAACAACAACATAGAAGAACACGACGTGGATGGTAATTTTGTTGGAAGCATTGCAGAATCTGATGATGATGAATCAAGAAATGGAGATACAAGTATAAAAGACTTTCAGCCATTAACAAGCGCTCTTGCAAGTACGCCAAAAGTAACTGCTTGTGTTGAGGACATTAAACCACATTTTGAAGAAGTAGATTTAGATAGTTTGCAAACGGGTAATGATGAGGATACTTACTTCGTTTTATCTTTAGTGCCTCAATTAAAGTCTTTGACAAACGATGAAAAATTTGATGCTAAAATTGGGATGTTAAAAGTTATACAAGATATAAAAAGAAGACGCAGGAATTGAAAAAAATAAGATTTTTACGTTACCTTTTCTTAGAGTGTAAATAATATTACTGTTATACTTCTAATTATTATAAGATAACTAAATTATTACCTTCCTAAGAAAACGTAAGATTTATCGATACTACTATAATACATTCAATAATTAGCAAAATAATACGACGCCTAAATACAAAATGAGTTGAAAATATTTAAAAAAAGTTGATTGTACATATTTGAATTATGTTATTAATTGTATTATGTTCACGGTGGTCGCGGGTTCAAATCCCAGGGCACACCTCTGACTTTTCGGAGTTATGTGTGTATTGATAGTCAATCACCACGCACTTTAACGGTGAAGGAAAACATCGTGAGGAAACCTGCATACCGTAGCGATTTTAAAGAATTTCTACGGTATGTAAGTCCGCCAACCCGCACTAGGCCAGCGTGGTGGACTATAAGGCCTAACCACTCTCAATCGATTCTCTCGATTGTAGAGTAGGCCCGTGCCCAGCACTGAGACGTATATGGGCTGATAAAAAAAATCAATTATGATTGAGTAAGATTTGTCTTCTTTTGTTCTGTCTATGCTCGCACCTTTTTGAAGCATCTGGTATAGCTGGTATTATTGTTAAAATGAGCATAAGGTTGTTAAATTAGTCTTAGATTTTATTAAAGGAATAAAAAAATATTATATTCCAAATAACACCTAAGATAATATTTTGAAATTGCTACACGCATGATGCAATACTGTGATTACATAAAATAAACAAATGTATATTTCTAAAAGTAGTATCATTAAATCTGTAATTAATAAGAGTGAAACGACCCTCATATATAAAAAGCTATAGATGTAGCTATTTAAAAATATATAAAGATAGGTACTTACTTGATCTCATCCTTGTTTCATCACTAGAGCATGTCGCCAAGCACGGCCAATGCCTAGCTGATTGTTTTTCATATCACCATCTCATTTTCCTTTCTTATAAACTTCGGCCTCCTAAATTGAAACCCACGGTTATTCTGCAGCGCAATTTCAGTGGTATCAACGAAGAGGCTTTTTTAAAGGATGCGAAAGCTTTGGATTGGGAGCCTGTGATGACGGCTGACTCAATCGATGACCAAGTGGCATTATTTAATAGCACTGTCATACAGCTGTATGACATTCATGCTCCTTTGAGAGCCGTAAAAGTTAAGCACGTGCCTGCACCCTGGATTACCAATGCAATAAAAGATCTCCAAAAAGAAAAGTCAACAGCTAAAACTAAATATAAGTTGCGTCCAACTGAGGCTAATAGAGTTCGATACATAAGGATAAGAAATCGCTGCAATTTGGTGTGTAGGGACGCTCAACGACGCCATATTCATGACTCTGTTCAAGTTGAGGATCCAGCTAAAGTCTGGAAGTTCCTCAGGTCACTGGGAGTTGGAAAACCTCGTCAAGAGACTACCTCTAACAATCTGGACATCCATCAAATGAATCTCCACTTTTCTTCTACGCCCAATATTGATAACGCTGTTAAAGCCTCTACTATAAATTCTCTGTTCAATGTATCCACTCCTGACTGTTCTTTCTTTGTGTTTCGTCAATTTACTGCTTGTGATGTTCGGAGGAGCGTCCTTTCAATTGCATCAAACGCAGTTGGGATGGACAGCATAGGCCGTAAAATGCTTCTTCCCATCCTTGATCTTGTTCTTCCCGTCCTATGTCATATTCTAAATTTCTCCATTTCCAATGCTGTGTTTCCCTCTGTATGGAAGGAAGCACAGATTATTCCTTTACCTAAAAAACCTAATCCTAAAACCTTCTCCGAATACCGACCTATATCCATTCTCCCTTTCCTATCTAAAGTCCTCGAGCGTCTGGTCCATAATCAGTTAAACTCGTTCCTTACCCGCAATCATCTCCTTAATCCCCTCCAATCTGGCTTTCGCCCGGGACACAGCACAGTCACTGCACTTGTCAAAATCACTGATGACATTCGTCACGGGATGGAAGACGGGCAGCTGACTGTGCTTACGTTACTGGACTTTAGCAATGCGTTTAACTCGGTTGATCTTGACATCCTGCTTGCTGTACTTCGCTCCTTCAACATATCTCCAAGCGTGATTGATTGGTTTCAAAGTTACCTGCACGGTCGCCGTCAGTGTGTCCGCCTGGGGGAAATTACTTCCACGTGGTGTAGCACATCTGCCGGTGTACCTCAGGGTGGCGTCTTATCTCCACTTTTATTTTCAGTTTTTATAAACTCCATTTCTTGTAATCTCACTTCATCCTACCACCTTTATGCAGACGATCTTCAACTCTATCGTCAATCTCCCCTTACTCATCTGGATGACGCTATTCATCTCATGAATAGTGATCTTGAGAAAATTGCTAAGTGGAGTAAAGCATACGGCCTCAAATTAAATCCCAGCAAAACCCAAGTGATCATTGTGGGGAGTCCAAGAACCATCTGTAAGGTCGACTGGACACTTTTGCCTCACGTGTTGCTTGACGGGGTTATCATCCCGTTTAGTGACACCGTGAAAAATCTTGGCGTAATTGTCGACCGCAGTTTGTCTTGGGGGCCTCAGATGATGGCTGTCAGTCGCAAAATATTTGCGTCTGCGAGGTCTTTACGCAGGTTGCGTAATTTTCTTCCGACTGCCACTAAAATTGCGCTCGCACAATCTCTTTTGCTTCCTATCCTCGACTATGCCGACATCAGCTATCTTGACCTTACCGAGGCCCAGCTAAATAAACTTGAGCGCCTTCAAAATGTTTGCATTAGGTTTATATTTGGACTACGTAAATATGACCATGTTTCCGAATTCCGAAATAAGCTCAAGTGGCTTCCTATACGAGATCGCCGGAATGCTCACATCCTGTCTCTTCTCTACAATATTCTGTTCAATCCCTCGGCTCCGCGCTATCTTCAGGAACGTTTTAGTTTCCTCCATACTGCTAATTCACTTTCCCTTAGGTCGTCAGAGAATCTGATGCTGAAGTTTACTGCTCATAGGACTTCTTTCTACGATCGGTCCTTTACTGTAGAAGCGGTGCGATTGTGGAATGCATTGCCTCTTAGTATTAAACGGTCGCCCTCGCTGGAGACTTTCAAGACCAGGGTGAAAGCACACTTCCTCTCACAATAACGCCATATCCGTAGTACATTTTTGATATGTATTTGTGTATGTATACGTATATATATATATATATATATATATATATTTATTTATATATTTGAAACGTATTTTTTTTTTTTTTTATAAATATTACTGTTATTATATTGTATTTATGTATCGTATGTATACGTTTTTCTTATAAAAGCACCGTCCATATATTTTATAATTTTTTTCCTCTTTAGGCACGGTTGTCTGGAAGAGATCGCTCTTAGCGATAAGACCGCCGATTTTTAGCATTTTAAGTCTTAGTTTATGAATAACTTATGTTACTGTATCAGGTGCTAAATAAAGAGTTTTTATTATTATTATTATTATTACTTACTTAATTTTCGCCAAATCTCCAGAAAAGTATTCCAGCGTGTTTTCTAATTCTATAAACAATTTGTTAGCGATAGCCGTCGGTATTGGAACACAGTATTCCAAATCCAACCCCTCTTCTTTTATAGTTTTCCATGTGATTAAATCCAAATGTATATCTTTGAGTTTATCCATTGAAGAATAATAAGTTCGTGTAGTTTTCAAATGTTTTGTGGCAACATTAAGTTTGTTTTTGTCAACAACACTGTGCTCCCGGCGAGTCAAAATTATGTAAAATTAGAAACAGCGGTCAATATATAGCGTTGTTAAGCTAATAATTGCATTTTAAACCTATAAGTGATAATGATGAAACGGAAATCACATTTAAACTAAAACAATCTATAAAAAAGATTTGCATAATATTTTTCGTAACTCAATGACAGTCACCACTACAAGTGTTGCCACATTATTGTGTTAACTACCCCTCACTATGATTACGAGTTTTATCGAAATCAATGAGACCTCTACAATTAAATGTGTGTAGAATTGCTCGTTAGCAGAACAAAATTGCGACATGTTTGAAGTAAAACTTCTTTACGCACGCTTGACTTGGGGAGTAAGCTGGTGAAAGCCGAGAGCGCTACGAAAAGACGGGTGATCTGGCGAGGCGAACGGAAGTTGAGAGGGAGATATATGTAACTTAGTGAAGATAGAAAGAGAGAGTTACGTTTTGTATATTACTGTAGGGGCAAGAGAGAGATGTGTGAGCACACATTTTATTTCTCTCTTTCTCTCTTAGGCAGTTAAGTTTAGTGTAAATAAGAAACGGTGCAGGCCTATTGTCTGTATCACAATAAAAAAATCTATTCAAAAATAATATTTTATTAATGACATATACATTTAAATATTTATAGAAAATAATATATGCACATAGATGTATATATAAACAGGGTGATACTATACCACTCCAGGAAACATACCCAGTTTGAAAAGAAATTGCCTGGTAATTTTGTCAAAAAAATATTTTAGTTTTCAACGCTTTTGATCAACCATACGGGTTGATACAAGGTACGAGTCGTTTTAAAGCTGAGGTAAGTTCCCTAACCGAACTAAAGTTCAGCTAAGCGGTAAAAATACAAAAATCGTGATTTTTTTTAACTTTTTGTACCATATCACCTGGGGTTATGAAATATGTAGGCTACATTAAATACCAGATGTAAATATCACGGTGTATACATACATAGGTATAGATGGAGTTAAAGAAAATTTACTTCAGTCGCGTGGTCTATGTTGCTTAATTGGTATACAGTAGATTTAAGTAGAACAAACACCGTTTTAAGTAAAATAAATTTAATCATCTCTCAAACAATTAAAAATTTCTATAAAACCATCCACTTAGAAACCTGGAGGATTTATGTACCTTTTCCAATAAATTCATTGTATAATTCACCTGCACAGCAACGGACCCACGGACATTAATTTGCCCGAGGTGCCCATTTCGGTGTTGCCTTGCAAAAACTTCTGAAATGCTTCGGAGCCTGTTAAAAACCTTTCGCTCCTAAATGAATAACATTGACTGCTTATCCGTGATGTGTTTGCTTGGTCATCGTTCATATTCGTTCTAGAACTGAAGATAAGAGTACAGTTAGGAATAAAAAAAATCGTTTAAAAAAAGAATAACGAGATAGGACAGAATCAGGATTCAGGACTCTGGATAGAAAAAACATTTTTTGCCCATAAACATTCGGTAACTGTATTTGAAGTGGTTTATCTCTTTAAGGGATAGGTACCTATTGTCTAAGCAATACGAGTAAATATTAATTGTAAGAATGTACCTACTCACTTTGAAAAATCCAGTAAACAATCTTTATCGTAATAAACAGAATACTGTCTAATTCGTCTTAGCGTGTCACCGTTGTCAAAATCAGTTTCGTAATCGTATTCATACAACTTTTCTATAATGCCGTCTTTATCCTTTACCGTCCAGACTCGTTCTCCCGGAAGGCCTTTAAGTTTAGGTGCATCGGTCACTACAGGCACTAGACTATCGTCTCCGTGCAATATTTCCGTAATACGGGTGTCGTTGCACATGGGCCAACTTTTGGTACTATTCAGCAAAATCTCTGGCTGCTCAGAAAATTCCCAACGCGATCTAGAGTTTTTCGGTCGAGAGGTTTCCAAGAACTTCTGTATCTCACATGTTACATCTGAATTTAAAAGGTTGTCCCTCGAGCTGACTATAAAACGACTGCAATATGCCTTTAACTCGTTGTTTTTGGACTTGTATATTTCGTTCAACAATTCCATTAGATTCTTTTGGACCTCTTCCTTTTCTTTTGTAAGTTTTCTTACACGCGCTTTAAGGAACAAGTTTTCTTGATGTGTGACTAAATATAACTGTTGAAAACTAACATATCTGGACCTGTTTTCTTTCATTTGGCTCTGGGACAATTCAATATGCCGCATGAGCCTGCTTTTCGCCATAGTTTCTAGCTGATATTGCATCCTAATATTTTTATTTTCATGTATGGCAGAAATTAGGAGCTGCCCTATATTCTTTCTTTCTTCACCCAATTCTTTTAGTTTTTTTAATAATATAAAAGTTAAAGTGTTTGTTTCAATTCTTCTCGGTTTTATTATTTTAAATGTAGTATTCATCTTCACGAATAATCTTCGACTTATCCTCCACAATAGTTTGATATAATTTAACATGAAAACACATAAATTAGTGGTGCTTTTGTTTAAAAATTCCTTGCCCTTTACCCATAAAGCTTTGAAGTTTATTTTAGAAATTCTGCTCTTTGCGTAAGAGATGATTTCTCTTTTTCTGTTGAATATCGTGACGGCCAGTGCGCCGGCGACGAACATGAAACAATGGAGGACGGCAACGCTGTCGTGTTTGAATCTATTTCTATGTTCTCGTAACCTCTCTTTAGGAACTGTGTAATTCTTGTATACTACATCAAATGGTTTGGCAATGACACCTGTTGAGAGTTAATTTACTGTATTGCTTTACTACAAGTAAACGGATAAGCGGAAGACATGTAGGCTGTCCTAATGAATATTTTAAGTACTTATAAATGAATATATAACAAACCTTTCTCTGTATTTTTGTTTATTATTAAGAATAAGTCTCTACAGCACACAGCTACCCACATGGCTAAAGACAACCCCACTAGCCACTTAAAAGCAATATACATTTCTTAAGAATTATATTATATTGTGTACATATATTTAACATTTCCTGTCGTCCCAACGATGTTGTACCGTGAATTTATATTGATGAAACGAAAACATATTTTGACCTACGAATCCTGTGACTGAGTGACATTTGACGGCTTTGGAGTTTTGAGTTTTATTGCGATGACCAGTTTCAATAGCACTGACAACAAAGGTTTGAAATAATCCATGACCGATATTCATAGTTAAACCTTTGTTTTGTAACCTCTTCGTATAGTGCCGTGGTATAGTGCTACTGCTGTTGGCTCGATCTCGATTTATTTACAGGGTCGAACGAAGTCTATTCCGTAGATATCTTCTTTATATATTTTTTTAAAATCATAAACAGACAAATCGACTAATTCCCCATGACCCTCAGTGGTCGTCTCGCACATTATGGGCGTCACAGGATATCCCATTGTGAGAAGCGCCTAGATTTATCTTTGTGTGATCTGTTATTTCCTGGAAGTCTTAGAACCACGTTGTCAGTCATGATTCAGTACGAATGGGCAGGAAATCGACGTGAAGCGGCGACAACTTGGCTGTCGCGTTTCTTTCAGTGAGTGAGGTTTCAGAATGTCCAATACCCCTGTCCTCTTCCCACCCTTTTTCCTTCCCGCTCCCCTCCCGATTTGATGGCTGCAACACATCCATGATTCAAGCGTTGTGGATGTTCATGGGCGATAGTGATCACTTACCATCAGGTGACTTGTTTGCTTAATTGCAGGACCTGTGCAATAAAAAAAGTAAGAAGACTACCCGACGCCGCGTCATTTCTGGATCTTGTAATCCGGACACACAGATGTCTGCACTTATCCAGTTCCACACCCAGTATCCAGAATTTTACCATCAACAACACTCCGAGCGAGATTTCGACGCCAAACCCAAGCAAAAAACAGTAAACCCCGGCATGCGTAATGCGACCGCAACGTATTGTCGTCACTTGCGCTCGGACCTGAGGCCGAGGTCCAATCGCGCTCTTCCCTAACGCCGGCCCTGCACTTACCTACAGATTTGTTTGGACGCCTGTTTGAGATCTTACGATTTACTGATGTCGACGACGTATAAGACCATGCACTCTCTCGCCCGTTTCGGAGTTGTTATCATGAAAACGTATCCGAAGTGTGCCCTGCGTCCCGGATGACCAATATAAGTTGCCTTTTACCACGGGGATTAGATTATTATGAGGACGAGATTTCACTAAGTGATATAGCTCTGATTTATTATTTAAGCCTAACTGGGAACAGTACCGAAATATGTCCTTTTAAAAGTGATTTAATTTCTGAGATATATACCTATGTGACAAATCAATACAGAATTTAATTGTGGTTAAAAATGCAAGGCCGTTAAAAGTGGATATTTATTTCCTTCATTCCGTAATTTGAAGTGTTTGGTCGATCGACACTTGAGATTGTACTAATAGGCCGCGTGTCTAAATCTGATATTGATAAACTTTTATGTCTAGAACTAAAATAGACCATGATGATTCATAGCCCGTTGTTTGTTTTACTGTCTGCTTCCGCGATTTATTTTTAGTCTAGCTTGATAGTACATCCGTATTCCTGTAGTAGAATGGTCCACGTGCATTACAAGGTAATTCGACCATAGGATCATCATTTCACCACGTATTATGCAGATATTGCGGCGTAGCCGAGAAATTAATAAAAACCTATGCCAGCATGCCGACTAAAACGAGTGGACCGTCGCCCCCATTTCGGTCGGCACTGGATATCACATGGCGAGAAGCGCCCCAAACCCTTCCCTATGATCGCGCGGCGCACCGCGCAGAACCAGCACTGGTCTCTCTCAATTGGGGAATAAAGTTTCTCCCCACTTATGTCTAGATGTAATGTAATGCTGTATACACCTATAAAGGCTCGTCACCTTGCACAATTCTGATAATATAATATATGTATGTGTAATTTTATCGGTGGCGCACCGATGGTGTAATGATGTTATAAATAAATAAAATAAATAAATAGATCTGAATGCCCCTTTAAGGTGTTATGGGCGACCATGAAAGATGCGAGGGCACGTGGTCTGTAGTCTATCTCGGCATCGCAGTTACTGAGGGCGCACCGCCTTCACAGTACGCCCTGCGACTCCGATAACTCCTTTTGGTTGTCTTCTATGACGGGCGGATATTTTAGTGGTGGAATTCTTCCACCCCCTAACCACAAGCGCACAGTCTACCATTGCCATCCTACACATAAATCGCCAACATAGCTATACTATGTATATTGATAATACAATAAATAAATACACCCAACAGTCACATACACAGTCCTGACCCTACACTAAGATCGAGTCTTATGTTGTGGTTCACAGAAGGTACGGGAGACTTTTCGGTCTCACAAACATTCAGACCTGACACAAATATATATGAGCCACACAAACATTTGTGTTGGTGCGGAGATCGAATCCACGGCCTCTCATTTCGTAGTCGGCATCTAAACAACTACTCCATGGAGGCTGTTAAATACACAATACAGAATTAAAAATACAAAATCATTTTTCTAAAACAAAAATATTTATTTAAATTATTCACTACTAATCTTTAATTTTAAGTAATCTTCTTATTTTAACTTGTATAGCTAAGCGTAATAGTTTGAAGTTCTTCTTGTACCACTCTATATTGTAGGATATATGGCCCTTCCAGTTCTTGTCCAGGAATGCCTTGTAGAAAACACTCATCTCATCGGCAGTTAAGTTCTGTTTGCCTTCTGGAAGGTTTTTCTTTAGGTAATCTTCTCTTTCCTGTGAACAATAATGGGTTTTTAATCTGGTTAACCCAAAGTTCAAGTAGACTTTTTGAAATAGAGTGAAACACAAAAATATAATATTTGCAGATTACACTTGTAAATGAACTGATGTACTTAGGTCTTATACAAAAGTTAAAAAATGTATGGGTCTTTTAGTAGCTTTAATAGCACTTCTACCTGGAATAAGACGCAGATTATGAAACCATTTTCTTTAAACCATGTCAATAAAGTTAGCAATGTTATATTGGTGAAGGACCTAATGTAGCCATTATTAAGGACCAGAAGTCTAGTAACACTTTAACTTTTCGGTACCACATGACATTTAATTTGGTAAAATATTATCTATAAACTGATTTTATACGTATTATTATCAGAGAGGCAAATACAGTTCAATTAATAACATTCAAAGCCCATCGAGAGATTACATAAAAACAAACCTGAAAGAATCTGGAGTTATGCTGCGTCCAGAAGTTCTGGTTCCATTCCTGTACCTCACTCCTTAACGTCCTGTATTCCTTTTCTAGTTTCGTCTCACTCTCAGGCTGTTTGAACACTATTCTTCTTAAATTTGATACTGGGTCCGGTGGTCCTACCATGTCCGTCGTAATTTTTTTCGGATTGGGGGCCTGAATGGATTTTGAGTCAGGCGTTGTGCTAGTCGGCCTTGGTAGATAGAATAACCATGTTTTATGCCTATTCGCAGTTATAATTCTTTGGGACAGCATGGTTATTTATATTTGATTACATTTCAACGATAAGGGTGAAAATTGTTTTGTCAAAGTCAGCTGTTTGATTGCTAAATGTCAATAAGATGTCATATTACAATCGTCCTATAATAATTTCTTTAATTTGAAAATTCACAGAATTTCAACTGAAGAAGAACTAAGAAGATTAGAAAAAGAAAGAGATTAACTCATGCATGAAATGAACAAAATGTTAAAAGTTAATGAGTATCTAATAATTTAAGTTTTACATTTCATTCATTAATTCATTGGATTAGATTCGAATGTTGATGCACTGTGTATATGGTTACTGCCAAGCCTAACACTCCATAAAACCTTGCATTCTTCATTTAGTGCCGAAATAAGGTGCGCAAAAAGTAAACACGTATATATAGAAATTATTTCAATTTTAACAATACTGAACGCATCGACCATTGTTGTCATGTGTCAAGCGTCACCTTGTCATTTCGATTTTTCCATTGCCGAATTATGTAAAAGCGTGTAGAGATTTTATTTATTTATTTTAGCGAGAATTGTACAACTTTAGACGCGACAACAACGTTGTAGTGCCCCTTTTCGAATCCCGTACATAAAAATGGCGAAAGGAAAGAAAGACGACCCCGAAGATGACTATTCAACTAAATTGGACATGTGTCTTACCGATGGCATTGTAAAGACGGGTAAAAATTTACTTACCATATACTATAATAATTATGAACTACATTTTAAGGTATCAAGTGTGTCACTATCAATATTCTAGATCCTTACATAGGTACACCCTTTACTTGTTTCAATAAACATGATTTACCATCAAAAGCATTGAACCCAATAGCTTGTTGGATATAAAGGCAATAAAGAAAAAAATAGTCCCTGGGGTAAATTAAATTAACTCTTATAAAATCACGTTTTGCCTATCCATTTCAATGACGAACTCAAATAATATACTTTTGTCACAATTCCTGCATAATATTGAGCTAACAAATGCTTTTTAAACTAGTTTTCGGCAATATTTGCTTTCTTTGTAATATAAGAGAAGATAATTGTATTTTTTCTACTTTTATTCATACTTTAAGATCTACTATTCTTTCTATTTATCTTTTATTTTTAACGCAATGTAATAAATTAAGTTCTAAATCCTTGTTATTCATGGTATGTTTCATATGAACTAAATATTATAAACCACATCTTGTTAAAAATCTAATCATTGAATCACTCTCTTTTCCTCTTTAGCCGCAGAATGTCCAATGCTGAAAATAGGCCTCTAAAATTAATAATTTTCTTCTAGGGAGTGGAGTAGTACTCGGTGCCCTGACCTCAGTCCTGTTCTTCAGGCGGAGGAGATGGCCCATCATAGCCGGCATGGGTATGGGTATAGGTCTGGCCTATGCCAACTGTGAGTTTGAACTAAATTCAAAAAAGAAGCATGCAGCATAGATTTATTTGTTATGACATAGGGTCTACAGTAACCAGGTAACTATAATTATTGAAATTATTTGTATGCATTATAGTTGAAATAAGAAATAGCTTTTGACATAAACATAGGTTTTTAATTAGATAATTATTTAGATGTCCTACATTCATGTGTTGTTAAGCAATGACAAGTTCTTCTTGCTAAAGATTTTTTTATGGAATAGGTGGCAAACCACCAGACGACAAGTAGGCTGTAATGTCCATAAGCTCCACAATACCAGAGTATTTTTTTGGTATATTGCCAGATTCTATGGAGAATGTAGTCTATTTTCTTGAAGCTTCTTGGAAAACTCAGTTGTGGAATATATATGATTTTCTATTTCAATTAAATAAAGTATTATTGCTCTTTGTTGGTTGCATAATAATCAGTGACATCTTATCTCATTACAGATAAAGCTTGGATTATGAAAATCTCGCAACCGAACAACTGCCAGTGAAGCATACATCAAACCCAAGTAGACGCCATTTAGAATATTGTAATTTTGTTGTACAAATAATTATTTAATTATGTAATAAATGCTGTTTATTTATCCATAAAGAATTTATTCCTTACCACATTTAATAGTTGACTGCTGTGTCAAAATAACAAACCCATTGTCCACAGTTTTACAGCTGCTGTATTCAACAATTGCCCCACTGGAACTATCATACTTCATAATTATCAGCACACAACTGCACTAAGTTTTCCTCAACACAATGTAACGCTAGGATGTCAAATAAAACACACAAATAAAGAACAATAATTAATAATTTATTGTACAAGTCGATACTGGAATTAAGATAAAGGATAGTTTAGTTCTTAACAGTAAAAATAATACATGTTTAGTTAACAGATAAAAAGCTCAACAACCCATATACAGACACCTGGTGCAGATAACACATGCAACAGGGAAATTGTTTTTGTAACTGTTTCATTGAGAGACTTGCTTTACCTACATATGTTATAACTTGATACATTGTAAATCATGTGCTACCATATTGTCTGTTAACATTATTTCTATGTAATATTCATAAACAACCATTTATTTTTTTGAAAATTCCAGTTGTCTCATAATTTTCTTTAAAGCTAAGGCAAGGTGACATGTGGGAACTGGATTTGACCCCTCGATTTCCGCCGCGGCAGTCACTAGTCAGTTTCGCTATCAACTAAGCCAACACTTTTTCATCAAATTTCATTCACAATGCTATCAAGCTATACCTAATTAAAAAGTCTCTCAACAAAAATCACCGACTATCTTGACACCCACATAATACATGTCTTTTAATTGTGGTCTACATACACTCAGCAACACTCATGCACAGAGGCCGGTGCAGTTTATTAAAAGGTAAAAGTTAATATTATAAATACAGCATACTGACATTATGACCAGTCTGAAGATAGGTACAGAACATAGTTGTACAGACACAGACTACAGACTAATGGAAGTAGTAACTTGTTATCATTCAGCCCTGTTGCCGAGTACGGGACTCAGCAGTCGAAAACTGGAAGTTAAATAATCCTAAGTTCGTAAAATTGTCGAGCACTAGTCCTAAAACAGTTATCTTGTCACAATGGTCACTTTTACATAGGTACATTGTACTCTGTGCCAACTTCACTCTGGTCGCGACTCATTGACCGTATTTAATATCCTGAACATTATAGACATTAGACAGTTATCACATAAATACAAGATATTTATAAACGAAAATCACATTTACATAACATGTAATAATTACATTTACTTCTTGATTTATAATCGGCTACTCACGATTGAACATGGATTTAATAATAACATTTTACATAACTTTCATAAACTCTTTGTTTACATTGCGACCATACTACAAATATTTGTCAAGAACTGTAATTTTAGAATATTTCCCACTACATAACTTCATAATTATTGTGTAATAGAGATATAATAAATTAGACACTTATACACTGTTATTATATGGCAATTGTCTAGAGTAAATGAAGACACACGGCAAGAATTACAGTAACTTTATGACGTCATAAAATCATTTATTTTGAATATACTTTAATTACATTTGTACAAAAGAGAATACTACAATTTAACACTAAAATACACTAAACAATATGTAACATTTGGTAGAAAGTTTGACTAGCGTGTAGGTTAGTGAGACTCGGATGTAGAGATGAGATTAGCCATTGCATCACACATTTAAGATATTACTATTTATCAAGTATCATAACTTGAAAAATAATACCAAGATATTCCTTAATATCTTCATGAAAATATAAGGTGGCATTTCGTAGACACAAAAACGACAAAACAGTAAGTTTCTTTTTAACGTGTCATGCAACAACTTTAAGAGCACAACCTGATACTTGATACTTCGAATACTATACAAAATCTGCATGGAGATTACACAGATGAAAAAACATTTCAGTACGAACATTAATCATAGCTAAATCTACCAATGTAAGACGCGTATGAAACTAAGCAGATACATTCTGAAGGGATCTTAAATATTCAAAATGCAATTTTAGGGAGATTATTTAGTTTGAATATCAAAGTTGTCCTAATTACCTTTTGTAGCCATTAATTTATATATTGAATAATTTTAATAAACAGGCAGAGATAGCGTTTAATTGCGCAACACAAAAATACTCTTATATTTTACAATTAATATTTTCATAGAAATATAATAAAGTGAGAAATCTTAATTTAGTTTTGTGATGGGTATTATTCAAATTTATTATCTGTGTCATATGTTTTAGTAGACATAAAATTTTATAAACAAAATATGTGTATAGTCTACAAAAAAGATTTGTGAAAAAAGCTTTGTCTAAAAACAACAGTGAATTATATAATAAATAAACCATGCATATAAGCAGCTGCTTTTTTCTATGAATTTCTTTATTAGCGTATTTTTAGTACAGTGTGCCACTGTAGAATCATATAGAAACGAAATCTTCATTTCATTATTAGGTTTTTAATGGAAGAAAACCCATCACAACGCTATGATAGAAAATTGTACAATCTATGAGGTGCAGTGTCGTAATACTGTTCTATTTTGTTAACTATGTGACGACTGACATTTGCAATTTTCGTGACAAAACATCTAATACATTCTAACTTTATATGAATAATTGTATAAGTTCATAATACAACTTGGTACAGAGACCGGTTTAGACATTATCATAATTTAAATAATTTATGAATAACACAACATGAACATTATTCATAAGCGAGTTTTTGGCCATCAACTTCCTAAATTACTGACAATTTAAACAATGTTATTAAAATTAATTTGCCAGAACAATAGGTGATGCTTGGCTGATTATATAACGCCTTTTTATGGTTATGTAACGGGTTATATGGCAGCAAAGTTATGTATAATTATTTTTTACTGTCATATATTTTGAATTTTGTCGCTAAAACTACAAGAAACTCGCTTATAATTGCTGTAACAAGAACCATACAATTAAATCTAATGAAATTTAATATACTAACATAAGTTTATAATACATTTGTATTTATACGAAAGATTATGAAAACAAAATACTCCGTTCCATATTTTCCACTGACTCCATTCATAATTACCTCAGAATTATATATTTTTTTTCTATTTGTACCGGTCCAAAAAGCTACAATTATATAATGATTCAACACTATTAATTTAACTAGAATATTCATTATTTCCATTTCTAAAGCCAAGACCAGCTTTGAAAGTCTCTCATCTTTCTCAACTAAGCTAGTTTTGCCTCAAACATTTGTTCTTGGGTCCCAACATCACAACTCTCCATGAAATTGTTAAACGAGACTTTTTTGCTGACCTTATTGAGAAGTCGATAAATTCTCTTAAACATACAGGCACTAGATATTGAAATGAAAGAATACATGTTTTGAGCCCACAAACAAAACATGGATTTGGGAATAATTAAAAATTTTATATTACAATGGTACCAACATTTTAAATGGTACATTGTTGAATAATTGGTATTATTAAATATTTGCGTAGAATTCCATAATGTAATGCGAAATTTATGCTCAACAGCAAAACATACAGGCAGATTGAGACAAAATTCTATTGTAAAGTTTGGCATATTGAGCTGGAAATTTTGTACGCCTAAAAACATCCTTGTGAAACTTTAAAAATATTCCCAATTTATAATTAAAATAAATAAATCGAGCAATACGAGCTGTGACGTCAGAAAGTCGAATTATTGGTGATTCTTCCAAACTGGTTTTATCAATATGAAGGTATGTGTTTATATTAATGAATACAATATCTTTTGGCACAATGACATTGTCATTAATAATGACATAGACGATGAGAAGCGACATCATAGCCATAAATGAGAGAGGGACAGTGGATACACAAGAAGACCGTATTCGAGAAAGTCTAGTGGTAATGCAGAATGAACTTTATTTTTGGAGATTAAAGTCCATTTTTGAAAACTTCGACAAACACTGTAAGCGTTTAATTTAATCATCAGAAACCAATAATTCCACGAATATTCAGACGTTCCAATACACGCAGCTCGTATCGCCGTCATTACAAAGCCGTATCAAAGAGGTCAATACAAACGAGGATATCACACTTAATAAATAAACTATAAAAAGTTACTATATTCGAAAAGTCTAACGGCAATAACCGGGCAGTATGTTTCCTTAAACGACGACAAAAACAGAAATTCAAAAATAAACACAGCGATAAAATGTTTTTAGTCACGTCATGGATTTGAAAACGGCTGGAGCGGGGCGTGTGCGCTGGCTCAGTACTAACGACATTAAGAATTTATAAAAAAATAAATTAAAGAAAGGACTACATTCATAAATACTGTTATGATATGGCAAGGTTAAGAAATCGTAAAGTAACATTATTGATTTTTCGGTGGGATATTTTATGCATTTTAAGTAAAATTTACATTGAAGAGTATGGAGGACCATACTCTGTTTCGCTCACAGATCCACTATCTTTAAACTTTTACAACACGACCAAGTTAGTGTAAATGCGAAAATCCTTATCATTCAACTCATCAGATTTTGCTAACTCAAAAGAATATAATTTTAATGGATAAATGCATTATCCCAAAAAATCCACGACATACCTCAAAAATCATAAATTTCATATTTTTTTCTCAAATAATGCGTTACTGCCCTGCGCCAGCGCACTCGCCCGCTCCAGTGCGTGGAGCGCGTCAAGTCGCAGGCCGCGGATCACTTGCTCGTCATGTCGGGCCAGTAGTTGATGTAGTAGCGGTGAGTGCTGCCCTCGAACAGGCGGTCCAGCCAGTTCTCCAGACCGTCTAGCAGGTTTTCTACAACAATTTCAATATAATGTAGATTTTTTTCCTGTTTCTTGGCGTTGTTTGAGTTTGTCACGGAAGAGTATATGTATTATGGTTTATAAGTGTAAGTCATCAAGGAGACGAGATTACGCTATTTGATTCGACAGTCCGAGATATTAATTTGATGCTGCCTTACTCATTCTTCCACATTTTTATTTTACTTGAAATTGCTGGCAATGTGACTAAAAACGCGTATGCATGCGTGCACGTGTGCGTGCCTATGCATGCGTTTGTGTGCGTGCGTATGCGTGTTCGAGTGTACATGCGTATACGTGTACGTGCGAGCGTGTGCGTGCGTGTACGTACCCTGCAGGAGCACGGGCGGGTCGGGCGAGTCGTCGGAGGAGTCAGGCTCGGTGTGGAAGCCGATGAAGGCGCCCGCCTCGGGGTCGCCGCAGCGCCCGCCCAGCGACCGCGTCATGCGCGTCATGCGCTGCGAGAAAACAAAATCATTATAACACACCAATTTAAGCTTTAATTCACAATACTATTGACTCTATAAATAAAAAATAAAATAGCTCTATAAAATAGACATAATTATTAAGTGTATTCTTTAAGATTGAAATTGTGCTACACATTTTATCGTTTTTTAACATTAATATATAGATTAAAATTGTCTTGAATTGACACACAGTTATAGGCGTTGGAGTTGAATGGAGGATTGAGAATGATTATCGCTCTGTAGAATGGATAGCCTCTACAATCGAGAGGGGTTAGGCCGTATAGTCCTCCACGCTGGCCTAGTGCGGGCTGTCGGTGCAGATGCCGTTACCTTGTGCGGCTTGGTGCACTCCGGGTGCTTGGCATGGTAGATGCAGAAGTACTTGCGGTGCGGGTTGAGCGCCAGCACGGTGCCCACGCAGTTGCGCGCGTTGAGCCGGAGCTCGCCGCCGCCCAGGGACAGCTCCAGCACGCGCCGGAACCACGCGATGTTGCGCTCCACTACCAGGTACGCGAACACTAATGTCTTGTTCCTAGAACAATTTAATTAAATAAATAATATATATATTATGCACCCAATAGCCACTCACACATCCTGACTCTAATGGCCGCCACACACGTAACGTCATAACTGCAAGTCTGAGTTTGCCCCAGTCTCGAATCGAAAATTTGTATGAAATTTGCGCAGTTATGGTGCAAACTGAGACTTACACAGTTATACCGTTACGTGTGTGGCCATAATATAAGTTTTGCATCAGTTTTCGGTCCGTCGAACCCACCCTCTCGTGTCACAGCTGGATCTCAACCAATAACGCAATGAAGATATTACAACCTAACAAAGACCTTGTTGCAGATAAAATATTCGTAATCCCAATATAGCGACCGAACACAAAGGTCTCGTAGCATCCGGCTCGAAGGACCATTTATTAATATACAATTTCTTGCTAATCAGCAATTTCCTACACTATACAGACACGGCGTAGCAGTCGCCCAAATGGTACCATTTTCTGGGCGCCTTCATTTTGGACCGTAGCACCAGTAACACTAACATCGTAACTCCGCTCTTCCTCCCAGTTTGGGTAGTAGCAATAAACCGTTTTACTGCGCCAGTAAAAGCCAGTATTAAAAAATATAATATATATATATTCATATCAATTATCGCATAGGTTCAATAACTTACTGACAACTAACTGACTGCCTCGGTGGCGTAGTGGTACTACGGTATGATTGCAAAGCTGAGGTGTCGGGTTCGAATCCCGGGTCGGGCAAAATGATATTGGATTTTTCTATTAATTATTAGCCCGGAGTCAGGAATTGGTGCCCGATATGGCGATAGGCTCGCCCCCTATCACATCGTAGGACGGAAAATACAAGGCGAAACGTGGGTGTTCTAGTAGCACCTCTGCCTACCCCTTCTGGGAAAAAGACGTGTGGTTATGTATATATGTATGTTCAATAACTTACTTGCGGTATGGCCACACGATCCTGTGAAATTTGGACAACAACTGCACACGGCTCTGCATGTCCACAAGCAGAACTATGGTTCGACATCCGGGCTTCATTAACCTAAAAAATAAAAACGACATATTTTGATATTACACTTCTGAATACAGGGCACCGTCACCATCTTTTAACCTCGTTTAAAATAAATTATATTTGTATGGCCAAAGGATATGCATTGCTGAGCCTCACACGTCATCAAAACTATTGTCATATCGACTAATTAGGGGCAGCATGCAGCTACCTGATCCTTTTTTATTTTTATTTTTCAAATAATTTGTAGTAATAATAGTTTGGACCACCCGTCAAATGTCAGCCAATAGGAGGGCAGAAAAAGGTGGCCCGGCACCACCATTTTTATCGACGTTTTTGAAGTACCAGCGCTCCCTCAATATTAAAAACACTCTAAGCCTATTGTATAGACGGTACCTGACAAGTCCGTTGTACTTCTCTGCCCGCAGCTCGTGCAATCGTAGTTCGGATTGCAGATCGTTGTTGTTGCGTTTACCCAACGCGTTCTGTCTCTTCCGCTCTTCTTTTTCACGCTGCACTGACTCTTCTTCTATGCGTCTGTCAGAAATAATTTTGCAATGATGAATACAAAGTAGTTGATGAATACAAAGGTGAATTATTCAATCGATAAGTTTTAATCGAGTCATGGATATTTCATCTATTTTTTGTGATTCAGTAATTAAGTTAATTGGAGGATTTTAAAGTTCTTAGATCAAATATATCGTAGTTTTTAAACATACTGTAGATCTGTATACCAATTAGACACTATTTATGTCTAGAAAATTTTAACTTAGAGATACCGAAAATATGTAAACAAATTTAAATTATAATCGAGTGTTTTTGTTTTCCTACTGCAGTCAAGTCACCGTGTGTGCGTGTATACGCGTCTGTGCGTGCGTGCGTGCATGTGTACGTGTGCGTGTACGTACATGAGGTAGGCCATGAGGTAGCCGACGGCGAGCACGAGCGCCACGGTGGCGAGCACGGAGAGTGCGGAGAGCGCGTGGTGCGAGCGCAGCGACGCGGCGGCGCGCTCGGCCCACGACGCCGCGCCCGACAGCGCCGCCCACACCACGCCGCGCGCCGCCTCGTCGCACAGCTCCTGCATCAACACGCCGCAACTGTCAGGACCATATACTGTGCTGCGCTACAGCCTAAACTTCAGTATCTAATGGGTCAAATAAGTTAAACAAAACTTCGAAAACTTTGAAACGAGATTGACTACGATACCTTGGAAACTTGCCCATGACCTGAGCGGCTTATAGACCTTTGTGTTTCTCATAATATAATATCGATTCTGTATTTACAATGTGACAAAAAGAGAGTTTTTTTAGAAAAAAATAGACTGAAGGCAAAACCACGGCTACAAACCAATAGTTTCATTTTTGTAATATGTATATACCACACCAACCTTAACATGCGTCTCATACGCCAGCACTTCGTTAGGCTTCAGCAGCCTCTTGATCATCTGCTCCAGGGCTCGCTTGGTCTCGTTGAGTCTCTCCTGGAACTTGATCATCTCGTCTCTCCGCGAGGGGTCGTCGCAGCCGTGCGTGCAGACAGGCCACGTCTCGTTGAGCCACTCGTACTGGATGCGCGTCGGCTCCTTCCGCCAGATTATCACTATGCGGTGCTCCAGCTCGGAGATGTCGATGCCTGTGGGTTTATTGAATTTATTCAATAAGTTTGATTTTTAAAGTTTTGACTGGCTGAGATTTAACACATGTTTTAGCGAGTTTTGTCCAAGGAATTTAATTCGGAAGTGTTAAAGAGTAAAGTTATATAATGTGTCGATATCGATATATTGAATTTAAAGAAGTGTGTATCGATAAATCGTTTTGATTTGAAATAAATTATTGACGACCAAAAATACAATATTTTTAAAAATATCGACTATGAATACAATGATATATCAATAAATGTTATTAAATCTGTTTCGTTTGATTGTAGACTACGTAGTTTGAAGACAAGCAGTGACCAGATCCGTTGGCGAGCGCGTGCACGAAGTCGGTCTGCTTGTGCTTGTAGAGGTAGGCGTAGTGCGCGCGCTCGGGCGCGGCGCGGGCCAGCGCGCGCAGGTGCGTGCGCGCCGCCGCCCCGCCCTCGCCGGCCCCGCCCAGCAGCAGCACGCAGCACAGCCGCCGCCGCGCCGCGCGCCACTCCACCGGGCACACGCGCTCCAGCACGCTCTGCCGACATTATTTATTTACACTGGTCGACACAATTATGCCGGCCTGCTGAGATGCTTCTTCACACTACGGCGGAAGGACCCAGGATTATAGGAAGGAACACGTGTGACGGCAAACAATTCCACAGCTTCACAGTGCGGCACAAAAAAGAATTTGCGAACTTTTTAGTTCGCGCCGAGACATGCATTTCTATCAAACTGTACTGTCAACCTAGTGGGGATACTATGTTTTTATGGGCTTTGGCTCCAAGATTTCTACCAGAAGTATAAGATATTTACATGTCTTGATACATTTTAAATGACCATCGATTTTTTGTACTTGATATTTAGACTAAAATAGATTAATTGATATTAAGATTAACTCAATAACAATTAAGTTAATTGAATTTTCAAAAACATGATGTCGTCGATTCTGGATGAAAATGTTCAATATAAGCTTTAAATTATGTGTGTCCTCTAAACCAAAAATTCAAAACCTGAAATACGATTTAGCTCCAATGGTCATCAGCAATTATATTCAAGAACAGAAATCCACAGGCAAAACGTTTTTTTCACACAACGACAAATTACATGACCATATTTTAGTGTATATAATTTCAAAGACCACATTTTCTACTATACTATAAATAACAAGCTTTACTACATATCGACCTGTGAGGAGAGTCGTGGCAGCGTGAGCAGCTGCTCTGCGTCGATGAGCTGGTGCAGCGTCTGCGTGGGGATCTCCGCCGTGCTGACGGTGGCCGCGGGCGCCGCGCTGTCCTCCTTCAGCAGCACCATGGAGTCCATGCGCCGCGCCGCCTTGTAGCGCGCCGACACGTTCTGCGTGTCCCGGGACGTCATGTCCACGAACCTGATACACAACTCATATCCTATACCTTGCTACACCAAGTTTCATGCTAATTGTTTTAATACGTTTTCAAAAAAAATTTATTACGTAAATTTTAATGGCTAATGGTTAAAACACTATTATGGTAGGTCTCTGATATGTGAGAGGCTGCCTGGGTGGGTACCACCGCAAAGTCTATTTCAGCAGTATAAATGCACTGTGGTATTCCGGTTTGAAGGACAATGTAGCCAGAGTAACGAGTAACTACTGGACTTAAGGAGACTTTCCATCTTATATCTCAGGAGGGCGAGCGCAGTAGAATGCCAAGCATTGCTTTGTGAGTCATTGTGTTATTTGGTTTTGGTACTGTCCATGATCACTTCAGGCGAATGGCAGGCTCGTCTCGCCATTCATCCATCCATCCATCAGCCAAAGGAAGTCCACTGCTGAACATAGGCCTCTCCCAATGATTTCCACAGTGACCTGTTGGAGGCAGCCTGCATCAAGCGACGTCCCATTAATTGCAATAAAAAAAAAACACAAATAATTTAGGAATATAATTATACACTCACCCAAAAGCGACCCTGTCTCTGTAGTGGAATGCTATGATGAGGTACCGCAGGCGTATGGTGTGGCGCTCCTCGAATATGAGCGCCTTCACCTTGTTGTCCTCGAAGTCGGACACGAACGGGTCCACGTTGCCGTCCGTGATGCTGGTCACCAGCTTGTACGGGAAGCGCCAGCGGATGAAGTCTGAGGGAAGGTGTTTGTAGATGTTGGAATGTAGGGGGAAGATTATGGTGAATTATCAGTAAAGACTCTGGACATTCGAGTAGTGAGTCTTTCGTCAGTAAGTAAAGATCTTGGATGACAAATGAAACTTTAATGGAAAGAAAATGAAGGAAAGTGTACAAATATTGGTTTATCAGCAATATCGTTGATAGAACGCAACTGCACTGGAAGCTGTATAATGTCGATTTTTTTTAAACTGTCAAATTGCATTTCTACGACTACATATGAAATTGAATGCCATGACCAACTGTCAAATTGAACGCTAAGACTAAAGCCTCATTTAAACGGGAAGAGTAAAAAAATTGCATCGTGTAAACATTGTCAGACCACGATAATCTGATGGCGGTTATGTCATGCGATAATCGCATACTCACGCCGCGAGAAACTCTCCCCGTACAATGGCGCTTAACAGTAAAATTGACCAGTAAAAGTTATAACTGTGAACACATACCCAAAATCTTCGGCAGCGACGACAAGCTCTCCTTGTAAATGTAGACATGCTTGTCCAGCACGAAGGTGAGGCAGGGCACTCCATGTACCCCCACTCTTCGCGCCAGGTTGGCCTCGTGTCCCGCGTGGACGGTTGCCATGGTAACGCCTAGAGGCTGGAGAGCCTCCACCAGGCGACGCCAGGCGGCAGCGTTGCGCACACAGTCGAAGCACCAGTCGGTGTAGAAAAGTACCACGGCTGGGGTGTGGATGCTTTTCTCTACTATGTTATTTTCGAAGTGTCTGGGAGGGGGTTAAGCTTCAGATAATTTCAATTTTTCATATAAATTATTACTTGTTAGATGTTGGTCTTTTTAGAGGGCGAAGTACTAGCTGTAAATAGTTAGATTATGACTATTATTTATATGCGATTTCCCTTTTATCATGGGTCGTACTTGGAGATTTTTCGTATTTTATTTGAATTAACTCGAAGAGAAAAAAAAATTTACATTTATATTTTCAAAATAAATGGCTGATTTGCTGCGAAATATAACGACAATTCAACAAAAACACTGACTATTATAACATTAGTATAAAATGAACAATTGATATCTGAGTAAATAATAATCAACAAAATAGAGTTGAATACCAACCGGGCGGTGACAGACAGTTTATGGAACAGTGTGATGTCCTGGTCTTGCGTGCGGAAATGCGTGCCGAAGAACTCTTCAAACGGATCGTTGCTGAAACAAACAACATTACGTCACAATTTGTCAGTAAAATTACAATATCCATCCCTTCAATAAGTTAATCCTTTAATTGTTTATCCCGTAGTGCTTAACCCTAGCTCTAGTTGCATATCTCAATATCGGAGGATAAAATCTCTCAGCTCAATATTTTGTGACCCGCTTTGCTGTGTAGGGAAGTAGACAATTATTTGTTTTCAACTCGTTAGTTTTTGGCCGTTATAGGCAGACGAGCTGGCGGCCCGCCTGATGGAAAGCGGATACCGCTGCCCATAGACCTTCGCAGTGCCAGCGGTCCAGCACAACAAAGTCGCTGCCTACCTTAAGGAGAGTACACTCTTAGTTTTTGTTGTCAATTTGGTTTTTTTTTCTGATTAAAATCGATGCGGGTTAAAGACAAGCTAGTTTCCTTAAGAGACTCATCGAGCTCCGGAGCTCGCTGCAGATTCTTTGCGTGCCATCCTATATTTATCTACGCGTGCCACTGATGATCCTGGCGAACATGAGTTGCAGTGGTGGGTGTGTGGGCGGGAAAGTCTCTATACATCTTTTCACATAAAATATCAACTGTCTGTTTGAACATCACAGAAATAATGATTATGATAAACTCACAAACCATTGAAGGGATTCTAATTAATCATAATTGCATTTATATGGCATTTAGAAATAGTTGACGCTTTGCCAGGCCAGATGTTTTTAACATTGATCCTTTTCAAGGAATTGCTAAATCCATGAAAGTTTCAACAATCTTATTTACTATTCATTTCAGCAATCGAAGCTTTATGGCTTAACGTGTTAATTTTCCAATTTACGGTATCACATTGTCGGTATACAGCACACGGAGAGCCAATAACACAGTCCTTGAAATGTTTGGGGAGCACGTTGCGTGACTCACGTAATGCACAGGAATTGCAATGAATCATTTGTGAATTCCAGAGTTAAATTTATTTATATGATATTCTGTTTCTGCAGGTGAGAAGTTGTTGAAGCGTATATTTTATTTCCGGATTTCAAAATATTGGGGTAAATACTCTTCGGTGCAAAACTCTCGAAATCTAAAACTGTATACTCGTAATTCTTAATTTGTTTCTGTTACTTTTCTGTTAGTTCTCAATAATTTGAATTGTTTCAAAAGTAGACTGTTCATAATAAAAACTGTTAAATTCGTATTTGCAACTTTACACACACAAGCACACAAACATTACGCCTTTTCCCCAGAAGGCGTAATGACACCCGCGTTTGGCTTTATGTATGTCCCATGATGTGATAGGGGGCGAGCCTATCGCCATACTGAGCACAAATTCCTGACGCCGGGCTGATAATGAATAGAAAAATCCAATATCACTTTTGCCCGACCCGGGATTCGAACCCGAGACCTCAGTTTTGTAATCAAACCGTAGTACAACTGCGCCACCCAAGCAGTCCAGTCGAGGTATGTGCCACTTAAGAGTTAGTTTAATCTCTATATCTTAATTAGGGACTTATTTTAAACATTGTTTCCGGTATTTTCATACCGTTGCAATGCATCCTAGGACGAATGAAATGCAAATACACAATCCCACAGTGATAGATGGTTATCTACTTGAAACAATTATGCCGGCATGATCGAAACCGGATGTACACAGAACGCCAAGTAGTTCTTACATCAAACCTCATCTGTATCATAAAATAATTGAAAATAATCAAATATTTTCTTAGTAAAATTGATACCTGGTACAATTTTACCGAATTATAGGCAAACGTAAAGAATTATGTTAAGTCTTGACCTACATTTCCATCTAAGACATGTATTTAGGCCTCGCCTTTGTGCCGATCACAATCTGAATACGCATACTTAATGATCCTGATGGTGGAACACATTATTTGTATATTCAAAGCAAAGGAATTAAGGTCTGCTGTTATTATTTTCAGACATATTGGGGAACGTAAACTGAATGTCTAAGCGCGATGAGTCTCTTACAGAGAGCGAAATTCTCTTGTCTTTAACTCGCACCGAATTTAATAACAAAGAAAATACACACATACATAAACATCACGCCTTTTGCCCAGAAGGGGTAAGCAGAGGTGCAACCAGGACACCCACGTTTCGCCGTATGTATTTTGTGTCCCATGATGTGATGGGGGAGAGCCTATCGCCATATCGGGCACAAATTCCTGACTCCAGGCTAATAATGAATAGAAAAATCCAATATCACTTTGCCCGACCCGGGATTCGAACCCAAGACCTCAGCTTTGTAATCATACCGTAGTACAACTACGCCACCGAGGCAGTCAACAAAGAAAATAATTAATGTAATTAAAAAGCAACATTAAGCGACATCTTAACTACAACAAGCTATGAAACACACACACAAACACACAAGATGCTACTGTAGAACACATATTAAAGTTTGTTTGAGTCCATTTCCGATAAGGCAAATAATTTATATAGCATAGCACATCGAAAAGAGGTCCTCTACCCTAGAAGGATATTATGGTTTACCACTTATCAGCTTGTAAGGTTATTCCATACTACACCATTTACAACAAAATTGCGATAATACTATAAGTGGAGTGTATTAACAACCAAATTATGGAGAACCATGGAGAATTATTGGTGGTGGGTCTCTCGTATGTGAGAGGCCGCCTAGGTACCATCGTAATGTCTATTTCTCGCGCCCACCAGTGTAAACGCATTGTTGTGTCCCGGTTTGAAGGACATTCTAGCCAGATTAACTACAGGACAAAATAAGAGCCAACATCTTATGTCTCAGAATGGCGAGCGCAGTGGAATGCCAAGCACTGTCCACGAGCGGTCTTATCGCTTACAATCAGGCGAAAGGCACGGTCGTCTCGCCATTCATTGCAATAAAAAAAAACATCAAGACCTATGTTTAAAGGTAATCCACTTATGGTTTTACTTAGTAAAATCTTACAACAGATAGCACCAAATTAAAATTTTCATAGTATGGCGATATTATTTTGGGATGGGAATACACTCGTTAAGATGTACGTATATACACTTTCGAGCATACACCCTTTTTGTAAATTGTATAGCCTTACAACAATTCCACACAAACTACATCCCTAATTCCTACAAGCATCTAACACACAACACTCATCCATCAGTCTTTAGCACCTGAACCGCGCGTACTGGCTGTAGTCGTGGCGCGGTTTGTACATGTGCTCGTCCTCGTTGGTGATGCCGTACAAGTCGTACGCCTGCCGCCGCTCCGTGTCCGAGAGCAGCTCGTACGCCTGCTTGATCTCCACGAAGCGAGACTCCGCTGTGGGGTCCTCGTTCTTGTCGGGGTGCCTGATGGAGGGAGCATTGTTATTGTCTTAATCAATAATGGATAAGCTCTGTGGTGCACTTGAAAAGCGAATCTGAGACAAGAGGCCTCATGGTCAGTCCTACTGAGACAAATATTTGTAGAGGTTACAAATATTTGTTTCAGGTCTGGATGTTCTGAAATATTTGTATAATTTCTAATTTACATGACACAAGGATGGCCACAAGCTAGATTCCTGCAAATGCCCAGAGAGGACACAGAAGACTGAGTATATAGTGGAAAGCTGAGTTGGATTGAGCCGCAGTGGCAAGGGCTCCCTGAGGTCAGGATCAAGCCGAGGAATAAAGGGGAGGCCTTTTCCCAGCAGTGGGACATAATATAAGCAACAAAAAATGAGAATGTTTTTAGTGATCGTGGGTATTAAATAAATATAATTATCTCAAGCCATAGTAGATACCATAGAGAATAGAGAAGCCATAGAGAAGTGCGTGGTGGCCTCGTGGTATCGGACCAGACTCGGCTGCCTACATGTTCACGGTGGTCGCGGGTTCAAACCCCAGGGCACACCTCTGACTTTTCGGAGTTATGTGTGTATTGATAGTCAATCACCACGCACTTTAACGGTGAAGGAAAACATCGTGAGGAAACCTGCATACCGTAGCGATTTTAAAAAAAATTCTACGGTGTGTAAGTCCGCCAACCCGCACTCGGCCAGCGTGGTGGACTATATGGCCTAACCACTCTCAATCGTACTCTGGATTGTAGAGGAGGCCCGTGCCCTGCAGTGGGTCGTATATGGGCTGATACAATACAATACAATAGTAGATACACAATTGGTAATAAGCATCCTGTAAAGATGAACACAGCAAAGTTCAACTGGCACAAGAACCATTGTTTGATTCTATAAGTGGTTCCTAAACTGTAATGGGCTGTTTCAACCAAACTTCCACTATCTGATTCTGGAACACACTTGCTTGGGCGTCATAGTATATACAATCATGCTTCAATAATTAGCATTGCTTTATACCTGCTACATAGTATGGGGATATCTTGAGGCTTGACTAATTATAATTAGTAATAAAGCATTGGGCAGTGTTCGGGAAACTACGCGACGTCTTCTCGTCCAAAATACCTCAGTGCCTCAAATCGAAAGTCTTCGATAGTTGTGTGTTACCAGTGATGACATACGGCACCGAGACGTGGCCTCTTACTATGGGCCTTATCAGGAGGCTCAAAGTCACTCAACGAGCTATGGAGAGGGCTATGCTCGGGGTTTCCCTACGAGATCGAATCAGAAATGAGGAGATCCGTAGGAGAACTAAAGTAACCGACATAGCCCAGCGGATTAGCAAGTTGAAGTGGCAATGGGCGGGGCACATAGCACGGAGAACTGATGGCCGATGGGGCCAAAAAGTTCTCGAATGGAGGCCACGAAGCGGAAAGCGCAGCGTGGGACGTCCACCCACTAGGTGGTCAGACGACCTGGTAAAGGTCGCGGGACATCGCTGGATGCAGGCTGCCTCCAACAGGTCACTGTGGAAATCATTGGGAGAGGCCTATGTTCAGCAGTGGACTTCCTTTGGCTGATGGATGGAATAAAGCATTATCATAAACAAGTCTGGCAACTTGTATAAAGGTGTATATAAAAATTCAAGCAACACTACTGTTAATCCTTATTTCTTTATACTTTAATATAGTAAATAAATATTGGAACACCCAATACCATCTATGCACAAAAAAATGTAATTTAACATTCAAAAAAGTTAATACAAATAAAATATATATTACTAAAGTTAAAAGTACAAACAGCATTGACATAATAATTGTTATTTTGACATACATTCATTTATTTGTATAAACACAAATATGTGAATAGATAACACATTACTAATTAACTGTGACAAAGGACAAACTAAAGTGATTTGAAATCCATTAGTGAAGCTGCCTAAACACATTAACATATTTATTGTGAATGTTTTTTTTTTAAATCAGTTTTGTTTTTTTCCAAATAAAATGTTATTGTCGTCTACAAATGACTGTTTTTATATAACTAATATAATATTGCTGAACAAATAATATTCATACCCAAAATAACACAGATAAATAAAATGCAAAAAAGAAATCTGCTTACTATATCATAATAATAATATTAGAGCAAATTACTTGCGATACATTATATAGGAAACTGTGAATAGGTATTTTTACTATGCCTTATACAGAAAATAAAATAAAAGCGTTAGAATTTTAGAATTAATCTCTTTTTTTTTTAAATAACTTGAAATACAAGCCTACACTTTGTATTCAATTAACACAACCAAAATTGTTGGACATATTTACAAACTTCTACTAAATATTGAGCCTACACATAAATATATAAAAACATTTATTTTGGCTACAATAAATAGAAAACATTCATAAAAAACAGTGTGTGTACAAACCACAATTCACTCACGGCAAAAGTTTGCTTCAAAAAAGTAGCCTACGAGAATGAAATAAATAAAAATTGGACAATAGTGGACGGACGAAATAAAACTCACCATTCTTTAGCCAGTTGCCTATATGCTTTTCTTATTTCTGGCAGGCTCGCCTTTCGATGAATGCCCAGGATCTTATACGGGTCGCCAATCTTCTGCGCGGCACTCAACCAGCATAGCACCACCACAAACAGTGCGCACAGCCACAGGCCCTTCCAACCCTTGTATTTCCATTGCATATTACCAGAAATAATATATCTTCGACCCCGCACAGAAAAATCCTTCAGTTCATACCACATTCATATCGAGAACTTGTAGTCAACGACGGCACGCATGACTGATGTGTGAGAAAATTACTACGTATTTTAGAAAATGCTGTTATCAGTCATTTGTCCTAAAATAGAACGGCTGAAAATTCGTGAAATTGAAAATGTATCTTCATGAAAATCGCGAAATGTCAATTGGCACTAACCATAGACAAATTGTAAGACAATTTTTAGACAATTTCAACAAATAAGTAGACTTATTCGTTCAGAAAATATAGTAATCTATATTTTACGGAATTATTGGGGTATATTATTGGGGTATGAGCCGCTACAATCAAATAACTACAAAGGCAAAATTACAAAATACATTTTTATAAAGTATTTCTTGTTTTCCCAAAGTTTAATATTTTTGTATAGATCGTCTGTGATCTTTTGGCGTCAAAATGCGTTGTTGTCAAAATATTATAACAGTTTTTTGCTCTTTACATTTAATTATAATTATTGGATTGATTAATATTATTAGAATAGGAGTAGAAATTATTGTTGTTTATTTTAAAAACCATGTCTTAAATAATTCTAAATAACATAGAATTGTTTTAAATTTTATTTGTAGTTCGGTATTTCGCCACCCACCAACAGAACAAGATGAATTTTTCAACGTCCCAGACAGCTTGCTGTCAGTTGTCACTTGTCAATTTTGTCAGGCAGGCACGTTGATACTTGACAATGTCACGTCGACGGTCATTCAAGAATACGTCCACGGTCCAGTTTGAAAAAAGAGTTCAATCTATGAACTTGTGTATAAAGTAGCTAGTAATATATTTGTTAAGTGTTTTAAAGTTTAATTTCACTTGAATTTAAATTATTTATTGGGTGAGTCCTTGTATAAATTAACTTGGTTTTAACATTTCATATTTTAATTTAATGTAAATCTATCATTGTCTGTAAATTGCATCATAATATTCAGATAAACTAAGAAAAAAAGTTGAAAGTCCATTTGGGTATATCTCTATTGTGGGTATAGCCAGATGTAGTTAATTTTAATTTATTAGTACAAAACTTTGATAAAGTTAATTTATTTGTAAGGGAGACTACAATTCACTAAAATTCGAACTTTGCGCTAAAGTCAGGCTTATCGAAGTTCGTATACTTGCTCACAGAGGAGTAAACTTTCATTGACGGTACCAAAATTTCAAGTATCTTTGCTATTCAATTGAAGTGGAACATGGTTGCAAAACTTATATATGTATATATCACTTATTCATTCATTACAACCCACATAAAGGCCAGCAAGTTGGTTTGGTACCTGAAACCCGTTCCTAATCTCAGGTAGAATAAAACCTTTGTAATGGAATTTTAAAAAAATCAAATGGCAATGCATAATCTTTAAATTAGTAATTAAAATTATTTAAAGTTTTTCCATATGTTTTAACCATATTTTTATTTATTTAAAAAAAACATATTTTTTTTATAATGTTCATAATTAATTAAGTCTTTGTGTGACCTAAGAGCATAAATGCAATTTACCCATATTATATAATGCTACATAATGTAGACTTTAATAGACATAATTTTCTGATCTTTATTTTTGTATATTAAAATATATTTTTTAATACTATCATCAGACTCTTGGAGTACAATACAGGACATAGGCCTCTCAAATTCCACACAAATGAACATAATCATCAGCCTAAAGCCCCATTTACATGAGAAAGTTTCTTGAGACATATTAAACAGTTGCATTGTGTAAATATTATTAGAACACTATAATGTATAGTGGTCATATAATGTGATAATTGTATACAATTCTCACCGCATGAAACTTTCTCCTTGTAAATAGGGCTTTAGGTACTAAAAAATCAATTCTAAATAGTGTGAAAGTAACAAGTGAGTGAGTAATATAATTTTATTTCCTAACTTAGCAGCTCCATGTCAACCTTGTAATAGAATGTGCTGCTAAATGACATTGAATTACTTTTCAACTTTAACAATTGACAATTCATTCAGCTTACGGTATTGAGATGGTGGTTTGTTTGCTTCGTAATATTTAATTAATTATTTGAGGGTTAGAGTGTAGTGGATATATGAAATAACCAAGGAGTGACATACACAGAAGTACTTGTTTATGTATATAAAAAACAATTGATATGCTAGATCATTATTGTTTCTAAGCAAAGTTGTAATAAGTAAAACAGGCATTAGAATCTAGGTCACATTTCTTTACATTATGAAGTAATGCCTATCTGTTTGTGTTCTTTTTTTTTATTAATTACTGTTTCAATTGCCTTTATACTAAAAGCTGATGGAATTTATACAAATGTTACAAACATTTTCAGGAATTTGATATAACATTATTCCATCTTAGTAGTTCCATCTGTTACGCGTTGAAGTTAGTAATGATATTCACATTTTATACATATTATCAAAATTGTTAAAAAAATTTCACTTGTTTTATGAAGCAACTAGCTGCTCGATATTCCTTTCTTCAACCCACAGGAAAACTACATTGTCGGGATAAAAATTACTCTATGCCTTAACCGAGGGTATCAGCTACCTCCATACTACATTCCATTAAAATTGGTTCAGCCGTTTGCCGGGGAAGACTCCTTGATCGTCGCACCAGACCACGACATTTTTTAGGGATAAAAAGTAGCTTATGTGTTAATCCAGATTGTCAGCTACTTCCATATCAAATTTTATCAAAATTCGTCCAGCCATTAGTAAGGAGTAACAAACACACAAAATTTCGTCTTTATAATATTAGTAGGATAGGATTTGTTCATTCAATTGAATCATTCATCCATCAGCCAAAGGAAGTCCACTGCCGAACATAGGCCTCTCCTAATGATTTCCACAGTGACCTGTTGGAGGCAGCCTGCATCCAGCGACGTCCCGCGACCTTTACCAGGTCGTCTGACCACCTAGTGGGTGGACGTCCCATTCTGCGCTTTCCGCTTCGTGGCCTCCATTCGAGAACTTTTTGGCCCCATCGGCCATCAGTTCTCCGTGCTATGTGCCCCAATTGAATACATACAGTTAATACCATATTTTAATAATTTAATGTATTTGCATATTCTTGTTCATACATATTTAATCTACGATAATATATTCATTTCCTAAGTGAATCAAAAGAATTACCACCTGTGTACAGGTATTTTATTAACACATGGGCGTAAGAATAAATGGGTAATAAATATTCATTCCATTTATTCTGAATAGACCAGTAACAGCTACTACTTCAATAAGTAGCTGAAACAGACTGTTACTCGAATTTAAAAATTCTTAAGCTTAATCATCTTATTTGTAAAGATATTGATTGGCAAACATACAAACAGTGCCTTGTCAAAGAAAGAAAGACAAAAATATTAAAAATTTATTATGCTCACAAAAATCATCTTATTTGTAAAGATATTGTCTGGAAAACATACAAACAGTGCTTTGGCAAACAGAGAAAGAAACAAAAATCACATTATATGATTATTTATCAGGAAAACGTTCTACCATTAAAAATAAAGAGTAAACAGGAGTATTTAGGGGACGGTTTCAAAAATGTATGCTTGGTTGAATGTTGAGTTGAATTATTCGTGAAAAATTCTTATAAAATTGTCTACAGTACGCAACTGTTACCGCTATATTTAAATTGGTCTTGTTTTTTAAAGTTTAAAATCGTTATGTTATTTATTTTCAACAGTCTTTAATTTGGATACAAATGCATGTACGAGTTTTTACGCAGATATTTAGCCATGTTGAAGGTCTATGATGAATCGTCGATGAATGATGAATCTATGTTAGTCTTTGTAATAAATAATAATTGGTTCGCCTGCTATGCGAATTTTGAATTTGGCCTGGGATGACGTAGCGGTTTTTTTCCATAGTCGCCTACTAAATACAGGGCTATTTAGTTTCTTTTACATACATTCAAAATAACACATAAATAACAAAGAGTAAATAATAGAGACAAGAATAAAGTTTCCACAATTACTACAATTAGACCAATAAGAGAAACACTACGAATACAAAATAGGTAACATTGCATTATGTTACGAAATACGAATAAATCATATAATTTTATTATCTAATTTCACATAATTAATTTAGGCCATAATCTACCATATGGTGCAATAAGTAGCAAAGATGACGAAACAATATAAAAATATAGTCAGTTTACAGCGACAATCAAGATTCTATGATAAAGATAATCAAAACATTAGTGTCTGACACGATCGATTTCCCCTAATCATATATTGCTACGAAAACAATACAAAATAAACTCGGTAAACCGTGTGTGGCACTAGTAAACGTGCATACATCTTTGACGATACACGCGTAAGTTAAAATAAAATAAATATTATTTTATTTTTAATATCGTAATTTCTCAATTAACCGTCATTTTGCTTCTGCTATGCTACGGCAAGAATTGCTACAAATTTATTTTAAACTCCTATTCAATTTAGTGTTTAATTAATTTATATATTCAATAATTTGTGACTTGACACAATGCAACTGAAATGTTTACAAAAAAGGCGACGATTTTTTTAGTAATTTTTTTCGTATCATCGTATTTGGGTGGTAAATAAATACATTTTCCTCAAAAAAAATATTGTACAACCTTTTATTTTTAAAGATGCTATGGTGCTGCGCTAGGCTATAAAATATAATTTTAGAAAAAAAAGTCGACGCGTTTTTTACATACATACATAAACACACGCCTTTTTCCCAGAAGGGGTAGGCAGAGGTGCTACCAGAACACCCACGTTTCGCCTTGTATATTCCGTCCCACGATGTGATAGGGGGCGAGCCTATCGCCATATCGGGCACAAATTCCTGACTCCGGAATGATAATGAATAGAAAAATCCAATATCACTTTGCCCGACCCGGGATTCGAACCCGAGACCTCAGTTTTGCAATCATACCGTAGTACCACTACGCCACCGAGGCAGTCGCAGGCACGCGTTTTTTTTTTATTACTTTTAGTTGCATCGTTTCTGTAGCCACTAAAACTTACCACCTTCGTTCTCGGTAGCAGTCTTGATAGACCTTGTATAATATTTCAAGTTAGTCTGACAATCAAAAGGATGGAAGTCGCTGGATGTAATCCGATTCCATCTCCATCAATTTATAATAGCAGATTTTTTGGTGCTAAAGACGATGATTCATTAATTGACGCTCAACCTAAAAAAATAAATATCTTGATTTTTGAGGAAAATATCGATTAAATTACAAGAAATAAAACTTCTGCAGATACGACGCAAATACGTGAGGCGGGCAAGCTTCGATCAGCCGTGACACAGCAAACACACTTTTTGCCTTTACAACCAGTGTAATACGAGTTGATTGCGAGTAGTATACACTATGTACTCGATTAAGGAAAAATATATTATACAAAGCATTCACGCTTTTCTATGGATACATGTTTATTCATAACAATGTTGCATATTACGACAATGTTGATTTGGAAAGAGAACCTCAAACAGCCTTGTCAAATAGTAGGAAAATTTAAGTATTTAGTACTATTGTTCTACTATTACGCGCCATTTACACGGGGAGAGTTTCTCGCGGCGAGAATCGTATGCGATTATCGCATCACATAACCACCATAAGATTATCGCCTTCTGATAATGTCTACAAAATGCAACTTTTTTATATCCTTACGATAATCGTATATTCGAAGCGAGAAACTAGAATTAGTCTGTCATGATGATAGTAACAGGTGACGCTAAATTTTACGCAAATTTAATGAAGTATGATTAAAATACATTAATTTATCTTGATGATTGTTCAAGTGTTATGTGCTTTATTACAAGTACCTATGTATGTAGATATAACGTAATTACCAACAAGTTGAAAATCGCTGTTGTATTGTATGTCTCCTCCATTCAGTAAAGAGTTTAATTTTGTTCTTCAGTCGAGAGAAGTTCAAATGTGAACATTCTTCTATTTGGTCGTAAATTCCAACCGACGAAGTCCTTATCATATTCTGATAGGCTTTTGTTCCAGTTTTTAGGAGGCTTCTTCGTCTCATAATATGCCTGATCTAATATTTAAGATTCGTTTATAATCTTTAAAACCAGGATTAATTTTACTACATAATTAATTAGCTTATGTGGCATATTATACTGAATCCTTGGAATAAAGTAATTTTCATTCTGCGACGCTAAATTTTCTCTCAGTCTCAGAATGCAATCAAAGTTATTGTGATTATTAGAATTATCATCAGCTATACCAGTTTCTCATACTGAGGAGAAAACGTGATAACCGTGTAATTGAAAGTGAAAATACGTTCAGCGTTAAACTACTATCGGCTGATAAAAATATACCAAAAAATATTATACTGTTATACTCGTAGACCAAGTGTCTGATTGACCCCTGATCGCGAGTGACGTCAGCTCTACAGTGGGTGTGCGCGTGACGCAAACACGAGCCAATTTAAATCCAATTCAACAATCAGCCGAGGATGTGGAGTCCGTTACCACTTGAATCAAGGAGCCGTGATTTTGTAATAGAGATTGACGGTTGTTATTGTTTTAATCAAGCGTACTGCGCATAAGTATGGCCCTAGGAGAATATAGCGTAATTGTTCATAGTAACTATTCTCTGGGGTATAAGTTGCGTTTGTTTAGAAATACGAGCATGATATATTGATAACTAGCGGCTAGACCCAGCTTCGCCCGAGTGCAGACACTTTTTGACCCCAGTCTACATCAGATACATATTATTTCCCGTCCCTCAAGTCATGTAATCCTATCCTCTTATATCTCATTTCATCCGCCCTATATTCTATCCCAAACCATCCCTTTGAGTTTGAAAGAGTAGCAAATATATGCACATATTTGAATTCCTTTCTCATCAGACGGGCAAGCTACATGTTTAGGATATAATTTCCTATGCGTTAATCCAAAGTATCAGATACCTAAATTTCATTAAAATTGGTCCAGCCGTTTGAGGGGGAAGACTTCTTGATCATCCCACGGGGACACTACATTTTTGCGGGATAAAAAGTAGCCTAGATATGTTAATCCAGAGTATCAGGAGGTTACTCTATGATCCGCAACGAAACCCCCCAGCTACCTCCATACCAAATTTCATCAAAATTGGCCTAGTCATTTGAGCGTGAAGAAGTAACAAAGAGTTATTTTCGCCTTTATAATATTCGTAAGATTTCTATCGTATGTGAAGTCCGCCAACCCGCACTATGACAGCCTTGTTGACCGTAACCTAATTCCTTTTAATTGAACTCTAAAATCCTACAAATACATAACAGGCGCGTAGAAGTCAATATTGGTAGATGAAAGGTTGTTAGTTTATACTTACGAGTAGTTACTGAATTGAGGATTCAAATCATTTCCAATAGTTTGTTGTGGAAATATTTGCAGGAGTACTCCGTTTGATGATGCATTTTCTATGGTGGATAATAATCGTAAAATTAGGATCCGTCTATTGTGATTTTTCTTACTATTATTTCTGTATTTTAATGCTTTGTTTTCAATTTTAAGTCGTCTTGCCAGGCTCATGTTATCAAACTGTCTAATGACAGAGTAAACAATGGCGTATAGTTTGATATTACATACACAAGCATTGCTAAGTACTCGTAGTAAGTACTAACTGTGGCGTGCTAACTAGTTTTGATCGATTTTATGTCGTTTGTTGCAGTAAACTAAGATCAATGACCGCAGTGACTATTATGTCACAATGTATATTAACTACTTTGTTCTTAGAATAATGCACAATTATATTATATCTTACAGTGCGTGGTGGCCTCGTGGTATCGGACCAGACTCGGCTGCCTACATGTTCACGGTGGTCGCGGGTTCAAATCCCAGGGCACACCTCTGACTTTTCGGAGTTATGTGTGTATTGATAGTCAATCACCACGCACTTTAACGGTGAAGGAAAACATCGTGAGGAAACCTGCATACCGTAGCGATTTAAAAAAAAAAAAAAAAAAAATCTACGGTGTGTAAGTCCGCCAACCCGCACTAGGCCAGCGTGGTGGACTATATGGCCTAACCACTCTCAATCGTATACTCGATTGTAGAGGAGGCCCGTGCCCTGCAGTGGGTCGTATATGGGCTGATACAATACAATATTATCTCTAGTTTTATTTCTGTATTACTGTGTACGGGCGCATTAACATTAGGTATGCACTTTTTCGACTTTTTTTACTATTCTTTATTGTTCATTAACCTCAGGATGCCTCATGTTGCCATAGCAATTTATTGGAAGCGACATAAATCGATCGACCTCATGAAATCTTTTCAGTTAACGACGTAGCGGTTATTAATAAATTTATTGACAATTCATACGGCCCAAATTATATTAGGTATCTGAAATTGGATTAGCTGTGCCCAATGAAAGACCCTAAAAATAGATATAGTTTTAAATCAACAAGTTTAGGTGGCATACATAGCCAACACCATAAGAATCAATTCCAAATTATCTTTTATGGGAAGGACATTGGCTGTTAAGTTACTGGGGGGTTACTCGATGATCCGAAACAAAACTCGAATGTTCGGACGTTCAACGTGTGCGGTACGTTTTTAGTTTTCCATTTCTAAAAATCAACACTATTCTCTATGATACTTATCCTTCACTTCGAACTAAGTCTATAGTTAGGAAGTACGATAGAGGATACGAACATTATGTGGTGTACGTAGGCTGTGCGACGTCCGAAGTTTTCTGATTCCTGGTCAATACGTCGCGTCGATTCCAACAAAATTTGGCATAAATGTATCTCTCCCAGATTGTAAATCTGTGGAACTGTTTGCTGGCCATGTATTCCATTGATTTTATAACCTTAAGTCTATGAACCGAAGCGTGGAGAAGCAATTGAGAACACCATAATTATGGCCAATAGCGAGAGATCATTTGACATATGAATAAATGAAACATTTGCGTCCAATCCATAAGAAATATCGCCAAGTCAAAATCGGGTGATATATGGAACATCTGTATAGTGTAATTCATAAATAGCGTCGTCATTTTGAAGTACCAGTTTTAAAACTTAATAAATCTTGTGGTTTTATTTCAGCGGCGTGCGTGTCCAAGTCTTGTAACATAGATAAGATCATTTACAATGTACTTTAGATTATTGCCGTCACGACTTGTTCCGTTACGCTGTGGTGAACTTGCGATTTTTGAACATACAGTTACATTCAAATTAGTTGTATTGATGGGGTACAAAGTTCAAACTCTTGCAAGTCGTTCCATCTCTCCACTCTTGAAAAAAGACGTGTTTAATAAATAAATACATCCAAAAGTCACAGACTTAGTCCTGACTCCTGACTAATGATGCAATATAACTCATATTAAACATAAACACACGCCTTTTTCCTAGAAGGGGTAGGCAGAGGTGCTACCAGAACACCCACGTTTCGCCTTGTATATTCCGTCCCACGATGTGATAGGGGGCGAGCCTATCGCCATATTGGGCATATAACTCATACATACATACATAACCACACGCCTTTTTCCCAGAAGGGGTAGGCAGAGGTGCTACTAGAACACCCACGTTTCGCCTTGTATACGTATATTCCGTCCCACGATGTGATAGGGGGCGAGCCTATCGCCATATCGGGCACAAATTCCTGACTCCGGGCTAATAATGAATAGAAAAATCCAATATCACTTTGCCCGACCCGGGATTCGAACCCGAGACCTCAGCTTTGCAATCATACCGTAGTACCACTACGCCACCGAGGCAGTCCTCAGGCATATAACTCATTTTATTAAAATTTCATACAAATCGGTTTTATTATATCTTTATGAAGTACCATCCACTTCAATCCATAGCCAATCGGGTGACATAATAATGTAGAGATAAAAGATAACTCGTGACCGATACGAACTACTTTTTTCATGAATAGCCATGGCCATAAAGACATACACAGCAGGTTGTATGAAATATGAGTCCTCATTGCGGATACCTGATTCCGAACTCTCCTTGATTTGACCTTCAGTGTAGTCATTGTAATTGAAGCGTATGATTGCCCTATATGACATTCAAACGAGCAGTGCGTTTTGCAATAAGAAGTAAATGTAATAAATTGACAAATACCTTTTTTTGGTAGGACGTATTATAATTATATTTGATCAGAAACCCCAGAGCGAGGTATGCCTTAGATGACCTGCGTGCTCGCTAGTAAGACCTGCAGAAACTGGTTACAGTGTTAAAACTTTTAACTTTTAAATAATTATTTATACGCCCACTTCAGCTCATCTCTGCATCACCTAAAGGTCGGCTGGTAGATAATGCCTCTGGCATTAAGTCCACCTTATATACAATGTATATGAAGTATAAATAAATTAATTAATTAAAACAGAATAAAATGCCTCAAGAAGGTTGTTGTATTACCACATTATTTTACAATTTGTAGATATATCGTTGTATCATCCTGACTATGTGTTAATTTATCGCGTAAAGCTTGTGAGCAAACACGCTAATTGTTGTTATCTAATGGAGCCTCCTGTAATCTGACCTCCAAATGCATCGCTATTTCGGTACAATTCTTGTTTAACTTTGCGGAACTGTGATTAGTTTGGTTTTCTACTGTTTTTTATTTTTTTTTATCAACCCATATACATCCCACTGCTGGGCACGGGCCTACTCTACAATGGAGAGAATCGATTGAGAGTGGTTAGGTCATATAGTCCACCACGCTGGCCTAGTGCGGGTTGGCGGACTTACATACCGTAGAAATTCTTTAAAATCGCTACGGTATGCAGGTTTCCTCACGATGTTTTCCTTCACCGTTAAAGTGCGTGGTGATTGACTATCAATACACAAAAAAATCATACAACTAAACTTTAAACACACCGCACCAACCCAAAAGTTTATGCGATCTTCAATAATTTACTACAAGTTTAAATGCTGTGTCTTTTTTAGTTCTGATACTATTTCATAAGTCTTATATTTTAGTGTCGTATCGGGACTACGTGTGTGACTGTTTGGTGTTGTCTGTTACTATACAAGTACACACTTTCGTCTTTTCGTTCTGTTTTTCTACAAGTACTAACCGTTCTATAGTTGTCCATTAGAAATTGCCTAGATAGAACAAAAAATCTCTTCTAATCAAACCTCCAGGCTCATAAATCCTTTTTTCTATCACAGACACAATGGAAGCTATAGCAGATGTTCTTCAACCGTACAAGGAGCTGGTGGGCTCCGTGGCGGCCATCGTTACCATCGGGCAGATGTTCTCCGGCAGCTTCCTGTGCTGGGACATCTACAAGCAGGGTCACACCAAGGGCGTGCCCATCATGCCCTTCCTCGGTGGTATTGTTATGTATGTATTGAAGTTTAATTATTATCAGGATAATGTTATTTTAATTTTGAGTTTAGATTCAGAAATCATAATTGGAACTTATATCGTCAGTATCGTCTTTCAAGGAACAAATAAAGTGCGAAATAATTTTGGTTATAGGTTATTTCTATTAAAATTTAGAGGACAGGAAAGTTGAGAATTCGTTAAAAATACTTACTTATAAATTATGTTATTTGGCTACTTAGATCCAAAACTTCGATACGGCTAAGATTTTTTAACTAAAAGCTTTGAAATATTGTATCACAGTAGCCTTAATGATTTTTGGCAATTTAGTTCTTTCGGGTTTTAGAGTCATGTTTGTTTCGAATAGTATGTACCACAGGACAGGTGAAGTATGTACTATGTACTATTATTTAAGGCGCGCCCAATGTTCTTTCCAATGTCCTCTAGAGATGAGCAAACGGTAATTGTTCTAGATAACTTTGTATCTACCAAATTAGTTGCGACCATTAATTGCCTTCATCAAAGCGAACCATTACGATCATGGCTCTGTTGCACGCAAGACTTCTAATCTAATTGTTCTTGTTTCTTCTGTAATAAAAAGAAGAGGTTCTCAATTCGACAGCATTTTTTTGATATTCTGTAATTAAGCAACGGAAAGTTTTGAGCTCAAAAGTGTGACGTCCGAGATCTCTCTATATTCTCTTCGACCAATTGATCTAAAATACCAATACAACGCTATTGCTACTGCTATTTTTATCTCCGCTTAACAAGATAATGTCAACTGTACCGTGACACGGTCTTTTTTTAAAGTGCTCTATTTCAATATTCACGCTATTTTATGAATCATTAGTGAATACTCCAAACGCTTCAGAATGTGTTCAGTTAAATATTGTAAGGGTTGCTAAAATAATAGGAATTACTCGTCTAATTGACGAAACTAATGACAAAATTATGAATGTAATTTGCGTTGATAACTTCAACAATGTAAAATAAACAATGTTAATAGGCCTAATTATGTAACTTATCAGTTGACCTTCGCGTGACCAGAATTAGCGGCCAAAACAAAATATTATAAACAACTTCTCAGACTGTAAGACTCTGAGGGATTATCGTCATTCTTATTCCTCTAGTTATTGGAAAATTTCGAATCAACTAAAGATTTTTCATAGCAATGAGATCTATATAGTGTTATACCCGTTATACTACTAACAGGATGGCCTAGTTATGTCATGTTATTGAAAGTGGTAGAGCCACGCTGTTGTCAGATATGACAACATGAATGGGCTGGTTCGTTCGGGTTGGTACTACTGTCTCATAGGAGATAGACGTGAAACGACAGCAAAGTTGTCGCGTTTCGTTCGGTAAGTGAGACTGCCGGATGCCCAATACCCCTTTTCTCTTCCCATCCTTTTTCCTTCCCGCTCCCAATCTGAAAGGCCTGCAACACATCCATGATCCAAGCGTTGTGTATGTTCATGGGCTGTGATCACTTACCATCACGTGACCTGCTTGCCCGCTATAATAAAAAAAAACTTATTTTTCTATTATCTTCAGGAGCGTACTCAACTTGAAATACGGCTACATCCTCCGCGATGACACCATGATCCAAGTGAACCTCTTCGGCTTAGCCCTTAACATCATCTACGTGATGATATTCTTCAACTACGCGCAGGAGAAGATGAAGGTCTGGGGCCAGATCGGCCTGTCCGGCGCTATCTCTGCGGCTATCATCGGGTATGCCCAGATGGAAGACCCGAAACTCGTGGAGAACAGATTAGGAACCATCATCACTGCTTTCATGTTCTATTTGATCGCTTCACCGCTGTTTGGATTGGTAAGTTCTTTTCAAAAACTTTTATTACTCTAATAGTAACCAGCTTGGATCTACAACTATTTAATTTCACTATAATCGACTTAATGCTCCCGCTCCGCCAAACATTGAGACACGTGGAGACGTATCGTGAAAACGGCTGCTCAGCAATCGGCTAAAACGACCACGACCACTCTGTCAAGAGTGCACAACTTCGAAGAAGAATCTGCTTCATGGCTGGATACCCAATACCTATTCTCTCTTGTTATATTTCTGTCCCTTCCCCTTTCGATTTTTATGTTGTAACGCATCTATGATTCAAGTGTTAAGTTCATCAAGTTAATCGTTTGCTTAGTTGTTGTATAGTAATTCCAACGGCTCTCCATTAGCCATACTAAAGTATTACGCATGAGTATAATGTAGGCGCTAATGTCGTTTTATAATTGATCAGTGTGCGCTTGATATCAAAACCTGAAGTAAACAAAACCGGTTTCTATATGTTTTCAATTTTACGATCGTGTGGCACTTTTATACGACGTGTATTTAAGGGTTTTGTTTTTATAGTAGCCACATTAAAATTCTTACAAGGATCGTCACAGTCCGGTGACGGAAGGGTCTATTGGGCAGCGTTCTGTAGTAATTAATACAAAAAATATTGTTCCTTCTTGTAATCATAGCGCGGTCATGGTATGTTAAGTTGTAGTGGACAAGGTTACTTAAACTCTAACGGCCTCATTCATAGACAGATTAAAAAACTATTTTAGTTAACTAATGTTTTGTCTTCCTCGCTCAAACTGAATTCTAAAATCGTTCGAAAGGGACAGAACATTCGATAACTAAAAAGGTTTTAAATCTATCTGTGAATAAGGCCGTAATACTTCAGCCTTATAAAGTTACGGAGATATGTACGAGGTGTGTTCAAAAAGTATCGCGAATTTCGAATTTTCGAGGGTTACGTATATTCGAATTTCGATTTTTTTGTGGCGTTATGTTGGTACTCATGTCTCTCACTTATGGCGCCAAGTTCGGCCAATTTGAATGTTCAGTTAATTGTTGACAGCTGCTTTGCTTGCATGTGTTTAGGCTCATCTTCGATTTTTACCTATTCAAAAAAATGGATCAAAGAACCTGTATCAAATTTTGTGTGAAAAACGAAATGAAGTGTACGGATGCATTTCGAATGTTGACTGTGGCATACGGAGAAGCTACCTTGGACCGAAGCAACGTTTATCGGTGGTACAAAATGTTCTCAGAAGGCCGAGAAGATGTGAACGACGAAGAGCGTGCCGGACGCCCGAGCACTTCAACAACAGACGAAAAAATTGATGAAGTGAAGAAAATGGTATTGGCCAATCGCCGAATCACCGTTAGAGAAGTTGCTGAGGACCTAGGCATATCGATTGGCTCGTGCTATTCGATTTTTATGAATGATTTGAGCATGAGACGGGTTGCCGCGAAATTCGTACCAAAATTGCTCAATTTCGACCAAAAACAGCATCGCATGAACGTTGCTAATGAGCTGTTGGAGGCTGTCCGCGAGGACCCAAATTTGCTCCAGAGGGTCATAACTGGTGACGAATCGTGGGTTTATGGTTATGACGTGGAAACCAAAGCTCAATCATCTCAATGGAAGCCGCCGCACGAACCAAGACCGAAAAAAGCGCGCCAAGTTCGGTCGAATGTGAAAGTTTTGCTTACCGGTTTCTTCAATTGCAGGAGCGTGGTGCATCATGAGTTCTTGCCACAGGGTAGAACGGTCAATAAAGAATATTACCTGCAAGTTATGCGCAATTTGCGCGAAGCAATCCTTCAGAAACGCCCGGATTTGTGGAAGAACGAAAATTGGCTCTTGCACCACGATAACGCCCCTGCTCACACATCGTTGCTTGTGCGCGACTTTTTGGCCAAAAACAACACAATAATGATGCCGCAGCCATCGTATTCCCCAGATCTGTCCCCCTGTGACTTTTTATTGTTCCCAAAACGGAAGAGGCCCATGAAAGGACGACGCTACGCTACGATTGACGAGATAAAGACGGCATCGAAGGAGGAGCTGAACAAGATAAAAAAAAAATGAATTTTTGAAGTGCTTAGAAGATTGGAAAAAACGTTGGCACAAGTGTATAATATCTCATGGGAATTACTTTGAAGGGTACAAAATAGATATTCATGAATAAATAAATAATTTTTTAAAAAACACATAATTCGCGATACTTTTTGAACACACCTCGTATATCTGGCATCTGGCAGCCTCTGGATTTTTTCTTTAACGACAATCGTTTGACATTGACCTACACGTCACTCCTTATCACTAACAGTATTTTAGTAAACTTTGATAAGAGCAATCATGATGATTTTGCTTAGTTGATAAATTATGTGATTTGTTTGTGCAAACACTAGCAATACAATAGTGGCGTAATTGACCTAATTTATTTGTCATCCAAAGGCAGAGATTTTGATACACTGATGCAATTTTTTGGCCTAAGTGTAGAAAGACTTAAAACTGATACGATTGTATCTTAAAGACGATAAAAATAAAAACTATATTTGTTTATTTTTTGATAAAGATACTTAAAAAAATAATTTCCTTGCATATACGATAATATTCAGATTCCAGACAGATGTTATGATTAAAAACAATAATAATACTGTCGTTTCAAATACGATAGGGTATTTGATTCCAATTTTTATAGTATTTATCAAAAGGTATCCATATCCAAAATCTAGCAAACTAATTATTTTGTACGTCCATTCAGAATTAAACTAGACACGTTTTACATTTTGAAGTGGGAGTAAAGAAAAGGGATGCAAAACAAAACTAGTGACGTAATTAGTCTTAATATGCATTAGAGCGTGCGCGTGTAAAAGAGACAGGATGATGCCCCCACTACTCTCACACTAATAAATAAATAAATAAATAAATAAATACACCCAACAGTCACATACATAGCCCTGATCCCACATTAACATCGAGTCCTGTGTCGTGGGAATCAGAAGCTACAAGAGACTTTTCGGCCTCACAAACACCCAGACCCAGCACAAATATTTGTGGGCAACAAACATTTGTGTTGATGCGGGGATCGAACCCGCGGCCTCTCGTTTCACAGTCGGCGTCTAACCAACTACGCCACGAAGGCTGTCAAACACTCTTTATAACACTAATATTTGCGTCATGTTACAAGTTACTTTAATACTGTTTTGACAGAAATGTTTTATTTAAATGGTGTTTGTGTTTGTACGTTCGCGAAATATTAAAAAAATCCGATCATAGCTAAAAACCCTGTTTTACAAAATTCCATAAAGTTACATTTAAATTGCAGAAGGACATAATAAAGAACAAGAGCACGGAGGGCATGCCGTTCCCGATCATCTTCTCCGGAACGATAGTCACGTTCATGTGGCTCCTCTACGGAATCATATTGAAGAACAAGTTCCTCGTTGTAAGTATTAACGTTTTACTAAATTCGGTTGAGATATTCACACAAAAACTAGAAATTAGAACAAAAAAATCATCACTCAAAAAGTCTAGATAACTTTTTGACATTCATTTCAGGCATTCACACAACAAATGAAAATTACCTAAATTACTTTTTTTATTGCAATGGGGTGCAAGTAGAAAGTCTGGTGAGGATCATATAGGAACTTATCAATAAACTCGGATGAGCGATGGATTAACTTTAGCCCAATGCCTTAGATTTGACTCGATTATGTTGACTATTAATTTTACTGTAATATTGAATAATGTAACTATAATACGATGGTTAGCTCTCTATGGAATTCCGTGTTTATTGATAAAGTCGTGAATACCTCGCTATTTAAAACAATAGAGTGAATTCTAAAGCCTAGGACTAAAGTCAAACATTCGCTCATCCATTTTTACTAATAAGGCCCTTATAGTCAGTTTGACGATGTTTTCGATTAAATTACCATTTTTTTTTTTATTTATGCAACTTTTTGTACAAAATCAAACACAGGAAATATTGGTAAATCATGTTAGTAGTAAGGTACAGTTATCTGATATAAAGTAAAATCGTCACGCTACAACTGTACTGTATCAATGAATATGCGGAAAAGATTAATGATTGATAATAAATAGCGCGAGCGGCATTTCGCAAGTTTCAACGATAAGTTAATTGAACAGTCATTTTTTTACCGAAATACAAGCTATTATTTCGACAATGAAGTTTTTTCGTAGTACCAATGTCAGCGTGAAATTGCATTAGTATCACTATAATATACAGTTTTAAAAACTTCTATGTTAAAATCTATCTTCTATGTATACCTACTTGTTGTAAAAAATGTATTACGAAATTCTTTTTTTATGTTAACACGACTGACGACAATGTCAATGCTGTTGTTTATTTCTGTGCAATCGAAATAAAGTATCTCCTTTAAAATTAAAAGGCCACCCAGCTGGTGTAATATGGGTCGACCCACTCAAACACAAAAAAAAGAACATAATTATCTTATTCCTTTCCAGCTTCAAAATGTAGTGGCGTTCGTCCTGTGTGCAATCCAGTTGTCGCTGTTCGTCATATACCCATCCAAGCCCAAAGGCAAAGAAAAGGCCAAAGCTAAGGCCAAAAAGGCCGACTAGGTTAAGCAATAGTTCTCATAAAATCATTCCAACATACGATGATTAGTGACAGATGCAAAATTGATCGTTTATTTTAGTTAAATACAATTGTAATAAAACAAAATGCCAATTATATTTTGTATATTGACCAGCAATATAACTTTTCATGTGGAACGAAAATTTCGAAAACGTAGTTAATCATCGTATGGAGGACATAGTATAAGAACAAAGTGTCTGACACATTCTGCCCACCCACTATATGGGCTAGTTTTATATTTCACAGTAAACAATATTATATAACATACATAGTATACTGTTTATTTACAAAACCTCAAATGTAATTTGTAAGAAATGAATGGACTGATAAAAATATAAATATGGACATATTTAATCGTTTTGTCATTCATTAATACTTGCGAAATATTTTATATTTAAATACAGTTGAATACAGAAATTAAATTTGTCAATATGAAATACAGTATGTATACAAAAATAAAATATGAATTGTAATTATGTAATGTAAAGTATAATGTTTTTGACAAAAATGTGAGTAGCTTTTATCATTTGCATTTGTAATTAAATAATCAAGGATTTTTTTATTTTTTTATAAGGCTAGTGATAGTCTCGGTATATGTACTCCGCAATATTTACAATGATATTTATATTGCACCCTTGGTGTAATGGGTTGTGAATCGATGTCCTGGGTTCGAATCCCAACCGACACTACGCTAGTGTTGTGGACTATACGGCCTTGCCCCTCTCAATCGTACTCTCGATTGTAGAGGAGGCCCGTGCCCTGCAGTGGGACGTATATGGGCTGATACAGTACAGTACAGTTCGAATCCCATGTTAGGTGCACAACATTGTGCGAGTTTTTTAATATGAAATCTCAAAGTTGTCTTAGACTGGACTTTATGCCCAACCATGGGATAGTCTCACCCATTATAAAATTTTCAAATAAGTATCAGCGTATTGTGACACTGGCGGCATCTTTGCTTAAAAGTGCGACTGTACGTAATTGTATGTATCTATTATGAATGTTACATATTTTAAATAGAGAATTAAAATAAGATACCTCATGCATTTGCTCAGTTTAGTGCCTTTTAAAAACATTTAACTTTATGGACAAAATAAACTGCTTACTATCACGACAAAAACATGCGCATTTGTAGCCTCGACGTATGAACCACTGGTTGGATGAGAAATGATTCAATATTTTTTTATTATTTTTATTTGATTTCGTAATCTAAAGTAAAAGTATTTTATATAAATCCGTTTAGTGATAACCATAGTAGAACAATATAATAAGGTGGCTGGCAGCGTTGCCTCGCCGTCCCGCCCCGTCCGCTGTTTGACTAGACTATAAATGATGCATACAATGAGTTAATATACGTACGTAATGTTAGCTCAATGGATGCATACAGTTTCACATTTTTCTGAACAGTATTTATTTATTTTTGTTTATAAAGTACAAAACATACATGCATTCATCCTGACGCTGTATTACACACTTTAGGATAAGTAAGTGAATAAAATTCAGTTTTGAAATATTCTCATTGTTTTCTGATTATTTTTGATTATAATTTCTGCCAGGTGGGAAGAAAAAGTTTATTTACTAAAAAAAAAATAAGAAATACAAGTTAAAAGAATACAACAAAAAATCTTTAATACTAGCTGTCTGTAACGACTAATTTCAGTAATGCTTGAATTTATCAATTAAATCGGAGTAACACTCAACCCCCTGATCCCTCGATATGACGATGAAAAACGTATTGGCCAACGTGCCAATGGACTAGTTGACAGGCTTTAACCAATGTTCCTCACACTCACCCGGCGTGCCCTGCTTCATCAGTTGCTGCGAGACAGACAACTAAACAAGCTGCTGCTGCTGGGAGACTTCGTCGTCGACAGATAATAAATAATCGGCAGTCCGAATATTATCCATCCATCCATCCATCCATCAGCCAAAGGAAGTCCACTGCTGAACATAGGCCTCTCCCAATGATTTCCACAGTGACCTGTTAGAGGCAGCCCGCATCCAGCGACGTCCCGCGACCTTTACCAGGTCGTCTGACCACCTAGTGGGTGGACGTCCCACGCTGCGCTTTCCGCTTCGTGGCCTCCATTCGAGAACTTTTTGGCCCCATCGGCCATCAGTTCTCCGTGCTATGTGCCCCGCCCATTGCCACTTCAACTTGCTAATCCGCTGGGCTATGTCGGTTACTTTAGTTCTCCTACGGATCTCCTCATTTCTGATTCGATCTCGTAGGGAAACCGAATATTATGCTTTTGCAAAATGCATTAGGCTGTATAGTCTAATACCTCTACTTTGTTTAGATTAAAACCTTATTAAACACTTTTTTTATTTTTGGCGGGACTTGTAAATTTTGCCAGTTATTTTTTAATTGTGGTGGGATTTGATTTTTTCCGAGTGCTTGTGATTTCAATTGTTTTTTAGAGTATAGTTTGATTAAAATTAATTAGTATGGGTTTATGCAATAGTCGTCCACACTGATTAACACTGCACAGAACATTTTATCTGAATCGTTAACATGTGTTCTGTCATGTCGGGCTGCGCTAACTGTACAATAAGAGTTAAGACTGACAGAAATTAACTCGTAACTCTGTGTCGAGTTTCATATGCTGAGTGTAGTGATATTAGGAAAGGCAGAGCAATAGTAAATCTTGTGAGCTGCAACCCTCAAGTATTGTCGGTGTTTACCACTTTGCATTCGGCGATCAACAGGTGAGTGCCATGCTTATTTTTTAAAACATTTTTAAGTGTATCTCATCGCATGATATATACTGGCGCGGACACCCCGAACAAAGTCTGTGCATTGTAGCAGTCAGAACCATGGGTACCCGCAGACCGAGAGGAAACTTCCGGGAAGTATAGATTATAGAATACAAGCTTCCCTCACGAAAGCTTGTATGATTACACTAGAGTCAAAGAGCAGAAATAGGTTCTCGGACTGCTCTTTTTAATCACCTATTGTTTTGAAAACAAGCAAGCTTCCTTCGTAAAATATATTTGTATTAAGTATTGGTTAGGTACTGAATATTGTGAGGATAATGATCGATGATTGTTTCGGACCAAATTGCACTCGAAGTTTTTTTTTTATTCAAACTTTATCTTGTTAAAGATGTCCAAAAGTGAAATGTGTTGTTACATGCGACTTTATTTGTCCACAAATATAAGTTTATAACTTATTTCAAAGTCGTGTAATGTGTCATGACTTAAAAAGTGTAAAAAGCACATTTGCAAATTCTATTTCGATTTAATTTTATATTAATAGGTAATGTTAAATATTGGACGTGGTGGACTAACGATTCACCAATCTTAACTTTTCCTGTTTTGCTTCAGACTGAAGTAAATTTGTATATTACCCACTTCCTCTCTCGTCTTTGTTATGTCACCGGATATGTTGAGAAGGCCTTTATCAAAATGAATGTTGTATGGGAAATTATCCATAATCAAGGTCATATTGCTCAATACCACCAGACCCTGAAACACAAATTAATACATTATATAAAATTATCTGATAATGCTCAATCTTGGGAACAACTATTGATGGAGAGTGGAGTCTATTTATAACTACTATTGTAAGATATCATTAAGCATACATATAATAATATTGGCATGAGACCCAGTGGCGTGCCATAGGAGAGGCCTAGCAGTGGTCGCGGAAGGGCTGATGATGATGATGATAATAATAATACATTATATACTATGACTGCCTCGGTGGCGCAGTTGTACTACGGTATGATTGCAAACCTGAGGTCTCGGGTTCGAAACCCGCGTCCGGCAAAGTGATAATGGGTTTTTCTATTCATTATCAGCCCGGCGTCAGGAATTTGTGCCCGATAGGATGATAGGCTCGCCCCCTATCACATCGTTAGACGAAAAATACAAGACCTACTGTCCTACCCCTTCTAGGAAAAAGGCGTGAGTTTATGTATGTATGTATGTATACTGTAACTTATGGCTGTTACCAACTTCATGTTGAATTGGAAGAAACTAATACTAGAACAACTAAAACTAGTATCAGCCCATGTACGTCCCACTGCAGGGCACGGAGATATAAGATACTAGGATATAATAATACCAAATAGAGTTACGAGCACTGGCTGTTTGAATAGTAAGGCAGTACGCAATATAGCGGTGAAGAAAAAAAATAGCGAAGAAACCTGCATGGTATAGCGATTTGTAAAAAAAAACTAGGGGATGTTAAGTCCGCCAACCCGCACTAGGCCAGCGTGTTGAACTCTATGACCTAACCCCTCCCAATCGTACCCTCGATTGTAGAGGAGACTCGTGCCCTGCAGTGGGACGTATTTGGGCTGTACAGTACAGTTCGCGGAACATACCGATGGTATTGGGCAAACAACGCCTGAACTTCGGGCAACGGTCTGCACTATCACGTTCTGTTTGATCATGTTGCACAGCGGACCACGTATCTCTATGTACGAGCGTCTGTACTCACTCTGCACGTACTCGAAGATTTCAACATGGATCTGTAAAATTAGTACAGATTGAATATTTATTACCTACATTTTATATTGTCCTGTACATGGCGTATTTTCGCTCCTCCGATGAATTTTAACTTATGATGGATGGCTAAACAGAATATTGAAATAATGTGAAACATACAATATCCGAAGAAGAGCAAGCAAAAAAAGTAAAAAGAAACGGTAGGTATGCGTTTTATTGCATTAGTATTGCCTTAATTGAGATTTATGTAAATAATTTATAATCGGCCTTATTCATTGACAGTTTTAAAACCTATTTTAGTTATTAAATGTTATTATTAAATGGTACTAATTCTACATAGTTACTAACATAATAATAGACTTCATAAAGACACCTAAATAAACGTGAAATCGTACCGTCATACTTACAGAAACATTGTTATTCCAACTGTGTTTTATGGTGCCTTGAATATTCACGTAGTAGAGGCTGTTTCTGTTGTATCGTCTCACCCGTATAGTGGCATTTTCAAGATATTTCGGATTGATGTATCGTATGTAACCTCTTTCTGGAATTACTTGCAAGCACTGGAATATACATGGTATCATCGTAAAAATACATAACTATTGACTAGCAATGTACGCTTATCTTTACAATCGATAGGTAAATCATTAAAAATCTTAATATTCAACTTTACTACAATACGTTTCATAAAAAAACGTCATATTTTGGAATGCAACAAGTCGGCAATTTTGTATTGCATTTTTTATTGCAAAGGTCCGGCAAACATGCAAACAGGTCACCTGATTGTAAGTAATCCTTGCCGCCCATGAACATCCACAACGCTGGATCATGGATGTGTTGCCGGCCTATTAAATTAGGAGAGCGGGAAGGAAAAAGGATGGAAAAAGGAAAGGAGTATTGGGCATCCGGTAATCTCACTCACCGAACGAAACGCGACAGCGAAGCTGCCACTTCACGTCGGTCTCCTGAGTGACAGTGGTACGTCCCGGACGGGCCTGCCCAGTCACGACTTATAACAACGTGGCTTTACCATTTCCAGAAATTTAAAATTCAGATACCTTCAGAGATTAATGGTGTGAGACTATTATAATTGTTTTGTTAGAGCATTAATTATTTGTACAGGATATGAAGGGTATTACTACTTCGATTTTGTGATCAAATGCGTAAGAAGTGCTCACAAGTAAATACTTACAAAGATCACTCCAACGCACGAAATGGACAATACACATATTCTTGTTATGAATAAATTCATTTTGCGGCTCTTAAAACAACACCATGACAAATATACCTCAAATCATTAGTCAACTGTATCTGTCCGCGTTATATGTACATTAGGTACATGTATATAAACACACTGTTGGATCTAGCCACTAAGCATTTTAAAATTATTATATCCAAATAAAATGACCGTTTCCGTTACTTAATGTAGCATCTGTGTACGCCATTAATTCGCAATCATCAACCTGAAAGGCATTTTTACTTTTGTTTGTCAGTTTTAAAAAGTGCGTGCTGGCCTGTTGGTAACGGACCAGACGTGGCTGCCTATATGTTCACGGTGGTCGCGGGTTCAAATCCCAGGGCACACCTCTGACTTTTCGGAGTCATGTGTGTATTGAGAGTCAATCACCACGCACTGTAGCGGTGAAGGAAAACATCGTGAGGAAACCTACATACCATAGCGATTTGTATAAATTTCTATGGTATGTAAAAGTCCACTAACGCGCAATAGGCCAGCGTGGTGGACTATATGGCCTAACCACACTCAATCGTACTGTCGATTGTAGAGGAGGTCCGTGCCCTGCAGTGGGACGTATATGGGCTGATACAGTACAATACCTACCTTTTCTATGAGGGGAAAACTAGTTATGGTTTCCTTCCCGCAATCCCTGGGGGAGAAGGCAAGCTGGGTGGGCACGTGGGGGTGACCGGCGTTTCAGTTCGGCGCGTGGATGATAATGTCGCGCTGGGTGCCTAACATTAAAACCTTTAAAGTGCATACCTACCAAAATTCTTCGATGGCTCTCTTCGCGCAAGGGGACTGCGGTCCCTTCTAACGACACTCGACCAGTATTACGCCGCAGTTGCACGGCCTTATTCATAAACAATTGTAAAACCTGTTTTATACATCGACTGTTTTGTCTTCTTTGCTGAAACTGCATTCAACAGGCGTTCAATAGGGACAAAACATCGATAGCTAAAAAACGTTTTAAAACTGTCTATGAATAAGTCCGGTATTGTTTACCTAAGTAGGCATATAGCTACACCGATTATTTTATTTTTGAAGAAAATATATAAAAGATGTATTTACTGGTAGGTCTCCCATATGTGAGTGACCTAAATAGGCACATACACCAAATACCAATTACTTATATTATTTATGAAGTCGGTGTCAGTGTATATTTAAAGAAAGTATAAAAAATATGTATGGTTACTGCTAGGTCTCTCATATTTAAAAAATATAATCTGCAGTGCCTATTTCTCCCGCGAAACAACAGTGTAAATGTACTGTTGTGCTCCGGTTTCAGGAAGATTGTAGCCAAAGGAACTACTTGACATAATGAAAGCCAACATCTTATGTCTCAGGATGGCAAGCGCAGTGGAATGCCAAGCATTGTTTTGTAATTCATGTTATTGTTTGGTTGTTTGGTTTCGCTACTGTCCATGAGCGGACATGTCGCTAATCATCAGGTGAATGGCATGCTTGTCTCGCCATTCATTGCAATAAAAAAATGTATTTAGTACAAAAAAAAAATCTACCAGTTATAAATTATATTTACTTCCCGTAGGCACCGGCCTCAGATTAAAATGCTTATTTTAAATAAATATGATAGATAAATAACACCTTAAACGGCGGAAACAGGCATTTAATTTTGTCAACAATGATATGTTCCAATGGCCAGTTCTAAATGTATGGTTATCTAAACGTTAATATCCACATACAATTAACCAGACAACATATATATCTCGTTTAGATGCAGATTATTTGTGATTAAACGGTTACAGGTCTCTAGTGTTTCATTATTTAAACATGAATTCATTTGTGACTGGAGTATGTGGTCCGTTGTTATTTTTCCATATTGCATTAATATACGTAAGTATTTTTTATGTATACATATATAATTAATATGCGGTTTATTAAATTAAAGCCGATGTTTGACCTTCGGTTAAATCGTTAAATCGCAACCTATTATTTAATGTCTAGAATCTATATGGAATCTCGGAAGTACAAAAATCGAAAAAAAAAATGCGTTGTCTATGCGTATTCTACGTCGTCACAACACGTATAATCGTCAGGGAAAAAAGGAGGTCCCGGCAAAACAAATATTTTTTCTCCGTCTGGACTTTCGGGACTCTATCTGAACATTATTCAGTCGTCACTTTTTAGTGCGAATTTTAGTTGCATTGTGTCTGTAGTCACTAAAACTACCACCTGGCTTCGTTATCGGTCCCAGTCTGATCATACCCTGCAGGAACGGTTCCGGTAGAAGCTGAGGCGCCCTTGCTTTGGATCCCCGGGGCCGTTCCAATTGTGCCGAAGAGTGCCAGGCGGAGGTTTGGATGGTATGCCGTAGACCGGTGAACCCAACATAGTCGCTCCACTTGCCTCCAAGTGGGACGTTAGTGGTAACTCCGATTCCCCGCGTCAATAAAAAAAAAGTCTGAACATACCCGGTGTACAAAATTTGTACATCGTTGTTATCTACCTTAACAAGTAACATTAAGTTCTCTTGCTATTTGAAAAGCATGAGTGTGTTTGTTGATGTCGTGTATTTTTCAGGGCATGCTGTTAATTCCAGAAAGAGCATACGTACAATACTCCAATCCAAAGTATGTTGAAAATGCCACCATTCAAGTAAGACGAAACAGCAGGAATAGCCCCTACTACGTCAAATTTAAAGCAAACTTTAAACTCACTTGGGCTAATAATGTTTCTGTGAGTGTGATAAGTTGACTCTTATGTATAATTTATTCTCAGATTTCTGGAGTCAAAGAGGCGAGAGCACGTTAGAGCCAAAATTATCTTTCATTATGAAATGAATAATGCCCCAGTAGGGTCCAGAGCTGACCAACTAAACGAAGCTCGCATGTTCGAACCCGAGCCCTGTAAGATTGCAAAGTCGTTTGAATATTCGTTGCTAATTACTAGGATCATTAGCAATCACTGTATAAGTGAAGGAATAAATTACGAGGAATGTATGTGGAGTTCACCAACTCAATGGATCAGATTATAAACCCTTGATTAATTACGTTCTCTCATTATGTCGGCACTCTCGTTCTGATTTGCCTGGTTTGTTATTCTTTGTAAGGGCTAACTAATTACACCATTATTATCATTAGCTATTCACAATTAACATTAAAGAAATTAAGTGCTTCAACTAACTTCACCAAATATTAATAAGGATACACCAGTTCACGGCTAGTTTGTTTCCGTCCCAAGGAATATGAGAAGGCAGCCTCGTCGCCATGCCAAACACATATTAATGACTTGTTTTACTTATTATTGTATTGTATCAGCCCATATACGACCCACTGCAGAGTACGGACCTCTTCTACTATCGAGAGTACGATTGAGAGTGATTAGGCCATATAGTTCACCACGCTGGCCTAATGCGGATTGGCGGACTTTTACATACCATATAAATTTATACAAATCACTATGGTATGCAGGTTTCCTCACGATGTTTTCCTTCACTGTTATAGTGCGTGGTGATTGACCATCAATACACACATGACTCCGAAAAGTCAGAGGTATGCCCTGGGATTTGAACCCGCGACCACCGTAAACATGTAGGCAGCCGCGTCTGGTCCGTTTACCAACAGGTCACCACGCACTTGTTTTACTTATACTTAATTTATTATAGATAAAAACCTATTAATTAATTTTCAGATCCATATTGAAACCTACGAGCACCTTCACAACGAGTACAGACGCTCGTTTGTAGAGATGCATGGTCCACTCTGCGACATGCTCGAACACAATTTGATACTACACAATGTTGCCCTTAATTCCGACATCGCTTGTCCGGTACTTGCAGTACGTACTATCTTAAGATCATAGCACATTCAATAACTTTAAAATAACTGCCACCTCTAAATCCACATTACGTATTAGTTACATCAGCAGCAAACTATTACTCTAGGCTCAGCTGAGTGTCAGCAGTAACTCCCCACCCACAAACACTCCACACTCTATGGCAGTGATTTTCAACCTGTAGATCGCGACCCCCTGTGGGGTCGCGAAGTCTTACTCAAGGAGTCGTTACGGAGTTCTTACATAGTATAATTGAAATAAATTTGCTGACGTGGACTGGACTCAAAAATTATCTACCCGGGCGAAGCCGGGCAGGGCCGTTAGTTTCTTTAATATATCTTCTATACATTTAATAAATTTTTAGCCGTAATGAAATGCCCGTGGGGGAAATTAACGTAATAAAACACAAAACAATCATTTTTGGAATTTTTGTTTGCCTATGCGGTTGTGCGCGATGAACTCAGGAACGGGTTAACGGATTTCGATGAAATTTTGTATGGAGGCGACTGAAACCCTCGATTAACACTTAGGCTACATATTATCCTGAAAAAAATTGTGTTTCCCTGGGATAATGGAGGAATTCCGATATGTTACTTTTTAATACTCAAATAGATGGGATGGGACTGAATTACATGCCTTGAGTGAGAATGAGACGGAACAGGGGGTTTATAAGGGGACAGGACGGGATGGGAAATTTCAAATAAAGTTAATCACGCATACGAAATTTGGGGGCAGAAACTAGTACTAAATATGTTTTTACTTGATTAACTAGATTTTAAATCTTAAAATGAACAATTTTGACAACTATGTTTATTAATGAAACGTACTTGACTGTGCCTTCCGTTACACACACACCTACAGTATATACAATATACAGTACTGTATATTTAAAAGAAGCTAGTCGCCGACATGCCAAGGCACGCCAACACGACTTAAAGTAGGTATCTGTAACATTATGTTTTCTACATACGTGTCGTTTACATTTCAGGGGCTGGCAGAATTTAACAATTTCACATTAAATATAGTACGTTTCCCTTACGTACTGCCTTTTACTAAATGTCTAGTCAACCTAACTTTCAACGTGCCCAAGATTAAAGAAGATTTACTTGTTGTACATCTTTACGTCATTTTGAAGCAAATCTCAAAATAAGCCAAGATAATCATCAATAGTGTGTCAATAGTAGCTTATTTATTCCAGTATTAATAATTTGAACTATGCACCCCTTTATTAATTTTGTTTTTTATTGCAATGAATGAGACGAGCATGCCATTCGCCTGATGGTAAGCGATACGACCGCTAATGAGAAGTAACAAAACCAAACAACACCATGAATTACAAAGCAATGGTTGGCATTCTACTGCGCTCACCATCCTGAGACGTAAGTCTCATTACGTCCAGTAGTTACTCTGGCTACAATGTCCTTCAAACCGGAACACAACAATGCGTTTACACTGCTGTTTGACGAAAGAAATAGACATTGCGGTGGTACCTACCCAGGCGGCCTCTCACATATGAAAGACATACCACCAGCTCAATTTAGGCTGACCGCACATTATGCGTGGGCGATGTGTGAAACAGGGCAGGGACTGCCTTATTTATATCGTAAATAATATCATAAGTGGTTCAGGGGTTATATCATTTGATATTTAATGAAGGGAAGGAAAAGCAGGGGGTGAAACTTAGTGTTTTAAATATGGGAGTTTTTGTGATATTAATTTTAAAAATTGGAATTGTATCTACTTATCATAAATAAATAATTACACGATACATTTTTTATTTCATTTCCACATTTTAAGCGGGTAACGGGGAGTTTAAAGTATCGCTTGTATTCAACGAATAAGGCGTATTACATAAAAACATCCAATTGCTATCCACAAATATAGCACAGATTTCGAATCGGTGGTCAATGGAAAGCGTCGAAAAAATAAAAGAGTACAATTGATAAAGAATATTTTAGTATCACTTTATTAAGCAGTAGTTAATAAAATTGATAAAAATAGAGAAGTGAACAGTTATGGTTTTTTTTGTCTGGTGTCTTTGAACGTGACGTAGACATGCACAATAACAATGACCTCCTTTGTCTTCGTTATGTCAAAGGATATGTTAAGGAGACATTTATTGAACGGAAGCACGTAGGGAAAGTTGTCTATGATTAACGAAAAATTGCGAAGCACCACCAGACCCTGAAATATAAATAATACATATTTAAAATAACTCTATATTCCCTACTTTAATATAAACCCTAAAGTTTGTCGTCCTAACTACTCAACCGATGACTACTTTTGCAAACGTTTTGTAAGAGATATGTAAATAGCGTACTTTCCCCTCAAAAAATATAGTTATATGTGGCATCTTGAACAAAAATTGTATATCTACAAAAAAAATGCTCGCTCGAGGTAGAACCAATGTCGTACAGTAAACGAACGTGACGTTCCTGTGTTGCTATCACGTTTGGTTCGATGAGTGAGATTCTCGAAAGTTCCATATCATGCCCTCGTCCTTCCTCCTTTACTTATTCGAAGGACAACGCACCTTCGATCACCAAGGTTATGAACACAGCTTTCCTGGTCAAGGGGCTGACACAATCCACCATATCCGCGATGAAATCCGTAAAAAATAAAAAACCATTATCGAGTGTATTTTATAAGATGTACGTACTGCGGGCACTGGACAAATGATGCCGGCACTACGAACAACGGTATCGACCAGCATATTGTTCTGATTCATGGTGCTGCACAGAGGACCGTGGACCTCGACGAACGAGCGCCGGTACTCGTTGTGGAGGTACTCGTAGGTCACAGTATGGGACTGCAAATTAATTGAATCTTTATCGTGTGCATAGTTATTGTTCTATTGATATTTTAGAATAATGTTATGATAGAAATAAGGACCAAATATGCATTACACGTCAAGTATAAAACACGCGGCTCGTTAGATAGATGAATAATAAATAAGGGCACCTAACATGGCGTGGGTATCAGAAATTACTAGACATTTTTCGGTCTCGCAAATATTTAGACACGAAAGTAATTATTGATTGTGCTTGATCCCGGGGCTTCTCGCTTCACCGCTGGCGTCTAATCAACAGCACCACGGAGGCTGTGTATATACAAGTACCTAAGTATATTATATTAAGAATACATAATATACAAGTTATTGGTTATTTGCTCAAGAACACAGTTTGTTGTATATTAGTTACTTCCAAAATTCATAGACGCGTTGGGCTCGAAAATGCGACTTCTAAGTCAGTTGTCCGGTCCATTCCCAACTAGGGTCCGCTTATATTACAGGTGGCAAACGATATTTTTGTGCAGACGACTTGATTTCAGGAATCTCTGACTCATTGGTTGAGTGTAAATTGTCATACTTGCCGAAACATTGTTACCCCAAGTGTGTTTGATGACTGCTTGAGCATTGACGTAGTAGATGCTCCTTCTGTTGTATCGCCTCACTTGTATAGATACGTTGTGTATATATTTCGGGTTGGCGTAAACTACGTAGGCTCTTTCTGGAAATGCTTCTAAACACTAAAACAGAAATATTGAAACTCATAATCAAAATTAAACGTGAATACAAAACACTTCATGTATACAACAATTTTAATAAATCAGTAATTTATTAATATACATCCCACGGCAGGACACGAGCCTTTCTAGGTTTGCCAGTCTAGCGTTTGGTTGCAAATTTATAAGAACATAATGTATTATTTTGTGAAGTGCAAAAATGCATAAAGAAAGGGCAGAATATGCAAAAATCTAAATGTAAACTCACACAAATCATTCCAAAATATGTAATGGACACCAGTGCACATATTGTTGGCATATAAAAATTCATAATGTCTGTATAAAACGCACCTCGACTAAGAGATCTGCAATCGTGATGAGTAAATTAGTTGCATATCTGGCGATATATATAATGTGTAGCAAATTATATGTGAATTAACATTATGGTCAATTAAACATGCATTATTGACGTTATCCATGAAATAAAGCACATTGGAAGTGATTTTAATGGTCTATTACTATTTTAGAAATGTATGGCCGATAAGAATTAATTTCATTGTTATAGTCAAAGAGCGCGTGTTAATCAATGTATTTAAACAGACTCCGTGGCGCACATTAGACGCTGGCTGTGAACCGAGAAGTCGCTCGCGGGTTCGATCCCCGCACCGACACAAATGTGAGGCCCACAAGTACCTTTTTGTCTCGGGTCTGGGTGTTTGTGAGACCGAAAAGTATCTCGTAGCTTCTGATCCTACGACAGAAAACTTAATTGATATTTAATAGAACTAAATTGTATGAGACTGTTGGGTGTATTTATTTATTAGTACCCAAGAATATTATGAAGAAATAGCCAATGCCGGAATCCAATTGGTAGGTACCTCACATTGCGAGGAGCCATCTGGGTCTGAATAGACAACTGATACTCTATGGAGTAACGATTGATGTATTTCAGTCTGAATGAAGATACCTAGTTAGTGAAATAACCACCCATTAAGAGATTAAACATCTAATGTCCCAAGGGTGACGAGCGTAGTTCTTTGTTATAAGTTCCGAAAGGTGTTGTTACTGTTTAAGGGCACGGGGGAGGATTATTATTAGGCGAACGATCATAGGCGATGCTTCTGTATCATACCAAGACTGGCTGCAGTTGTTAGGCAGATTTTATGTCGAGAATTATGGATGAAGTCAGTTTTCATGTTTTATTAAAAAAAATAGTTACTTGTGTCTCTTTTTAGTGTAGATAGGCATTTAAATGACGGAGAGGTCACATAAGGAAAACAATGAATTCTTTCCGATGAATAAGTTATCAATAGAACCAGTTCACATCTGTCGAAGATATTGAATATTTACATGTATATTAATTTTCTCACCCCCTCCTACCTCATCCCTTCTTCTCCCTTCTACTGTAGTTTTACTCTTATAATAAATCGAATTCAAAAAGAACCATTGGAATCCTACTCAATTTTGAGGAGTTTTACTGTCCAGGTTCAAAGATCTTCGTCAGATCTCAACCAATTTTATATAGGACCAATTGTGACGTATACGCTTTGAAACAAAAAAGAATTTTACAAATCGGCTCAGGCGTCTTCGAGTAATCGGTGAACATACATAAAAAACAATGATTCCGACGAATTGAGAACCTCCTCCTTTTTTAAAGTCGGTTAACCTAGTAGTACCTAATAAACCCCCGAAGCGCAATTAGACCTCTCGCCCGGTAAGTTTGCGCGCGGACAAAATTGGTAACAATGTTAACGTAATAGACTGTTGCCGACTTATTCATTAAATTTTTTTTCAATCTTCAATTTACTGTTGGGAAAATAACTTTGATTTAATGACAGCCTATATAATTCCACGGGCGTACAAATGTGATTGAAATTGAATTAAAAGTGGGTAAATACCTTATAATTCTAACATATTTTATCAATCCTATAATCTATATATCTGTACATATAATAAATTTGTAACCGATCGATGTCTGTACATGGAAGACAAATGAGATGACTGGGGGACTATATTAACGTAATACGAGTAGAACCCAAAACAACGATTTTTAGAATTTTTGCCTGTTTGTCTGTCCGGTTGTGCGCGATGAACTCAAAAACGGCTTAACAGATTTCGATGGAATTTGGTATGGAGGTAACTGACACCCTGGATTAACACTTAGGCTACGTTTTATCCCGAAAAAATGTAGTGTTCTCATGGTATGAGGCAGGAATTGCGATATACTTGTTACTTTTTTGTACTCAAATGGATGGGATGGGACTGGATTTCATATCTTGAGTAAGAATGAGACGGGACAAGGCGGGATAGGCCGAGGTGGGATTTTTTTATAAAGATAACAGTTGCGGGCAGAAGTTAGAAACACAATATAATTCCAAGCATTAAAATTACATCACAGACTGCCGACTGCGTGATAAAAGAGTTACTCCAATTGTTATAGGTACCACAATTCCCATTTCTGTGGAGTTTACAATTTTCATATAGCTTGCAACATTAGAAGTGCCCTCCGTCGCGCGGTCGCCCAAGCTTCCTTTGGACACGCAAAGCGAGTCCACTAGCGACATCTATTACTCATCGCTGGGACTATATTATGTACATATATGCTCGGAGTGGTACTTCCACTTGTTTTAGCTATTCAGTGGGAATATCAACTTCAATACTATCATTATTTTTAAAGGTAATTGTTGTATCCGCTTTTAAGTTGGATTTTATCATTTTATGACGCTCTTAATGATTACAATGACTTTAAAGGCAACATTTTATACAAACTGAATGAACTTGCGACGTGAGGATATATATATGTTTGGATTTTTGGTGTTTGGAGCCGGCTATGAAACGAGAAGCCGCGTTACCCCCCATTGTACAATCATTTATTTGTATTCGCTTTATTGTACTTGCGGTACATTAACGGCCTTATTCATAGACAGTTTTAAAACCTATTTTAGTTATCGAACGATAATGATAATTTCGTTTTTACTATCTTCTTTAACTATACATACATATAATTTTGTAACCGACCGATTTCTACATGGAAGATAAATGAGAAAAACTAATATGGGGGGACTATATTCATATAATAGAACCCAAAACAATATATTAAGACGAATAGTAATACGACGATTGTGTAATCATAATTCCTGTATTCTTTTCCAACATCATGTACATTTATACCAGGGCTCTACAAATACAACTCGCATATTAAAACTGTCTAAAACGTTACATCTTGAATAATCGTGGCGTGATAATATTCCGACTCGGGCATCTTTCAAATCAGCCGTTGACAACTCCGTTCTGTATTCAAATCCTTATTCTATTCTTAATATAACTGCCAGCAACATCGTCATGCTAAAATAGGTTCCTTTACTCGTCGCTTATAAAAATCACCCGTTACAATAACTACTCGTCGCGGTATTTTCAGCATCAAGATAGCAGGATCAATCTTGATGTTCCACAACAAGAGTCTGACGGCACAAAACCATCAAAAATACCTCACTGTGTTTTATACTCTTGCAGTTACTATTAAATAAAAAAATGCCTAGACAAAAATGGAAAAATAATACAATTCATTTTACTATAAAGAAAACAATTTATTTCACATCACTCTCACGTAACACTGTATGAAACCACTCGCAGAATTTGAAACAATCTTCGATGTAGTAGGTGTGGGTTCAGAGAGCGACGATCTTTTCCTTCAGCTCCTTCAGCTCCTTGGCGTGCATCCACTTGATGCCGGTGGCGGACGCTGGACTCGGCGGCCGTGAGATGCACCTGCCACCAAACATTTGTACTTGTTATGTTACTTTTTTATGTACTATAGGCAAGGGATTCACAATTTTTTCAGTACGCAGCGCACAAACATGTTTTATAAATGTCTCGGCCCCTGAATCTATCGACCACCTTTATAAACATACAAAGAGATATAAAGAGCCATGATTTCATTTAGCTTGTGTGTCAAAGGCTTTACCACATTTCTGGCACTTCTTTTTGGAGAGAAATGACAAGGAAACTAAATAAGTGGAAGGCCGGAAGGGTCAATAGTGATATTAAAAGAATTTGCACCGAGCACTGAAGTTTAGCGAATGTTTTTAGAGATACGAACTTGTCTTCACCCGCAACGAAAATAATCAGAAAAAAGGAAAAGTATGAGAAGTTCGAAACAAATATTAGAAACTGTAGTCGTGAATGGTAGCAATTGTCAAGCCGGGACAGAAAATTAGAAAATCATTGAGGGATGAAGACCTGCCATCCATCATAACAATTTTAATAAAATCATTGTCAGTTTACATAGCTTTTGATAATGTTTATAAAATCAGGCAATAGACTAAGACGTTTGCATGTGCTATTTTGACCTATTTTGGTCAAAATAATGCATCATCGTTAAGTTTTACTAAAATTTTCACTATCACCAAGTAATGGAAAGCAAGCGCTACAGATAAATATAACAACTTACTCAATCTTCTTGCCGATGAGGTTCTCGAGGCGCACCTTGGCGAAGAGCCAGGGGCCCTGGTTCTTGTGCTCCTCCTGGCAGAAGCACACTTTGGCAGACTCGTAGCGGCAGAACTCCTGCAGGATGATGTCGTACGGGAACGGGAACAACTGTTCAATGCGGCACATCGCGATCTTGTCTTCCAACTTCTGCTCTTTCCTCAACTCATCAATAGTGATAGCGACTTTACCCGAGCAGATGAGGAGCTTCTTGACGCCTTCTGGTTTTTGAGAAGCCGGCCCGGATTCGGGGATGGCTCTGATAACAAATTATTTAAGTTACATTATTTTTCCATATTTCTTGGTATTGTTCGAGTGACACGAGATTTCTCTAGGTGCTACAATAGTCTGCTCCTTGCTGATGTGCAGGATAAAAAAAAATGGTACTGTGTAAGTCAAATTACTCAAGGTCAGCTGAAATCACGAGAAAGCACCCACCTCTGGAAGCTAGTGCCGGGCAGGAAGTCGGTGAGGGGCGAGCGGTAGTAGGGGTGCTTGAGGCCCACCTTGGGCGTCATGAGGATAAGCGGCTTGCGGAAGGGCATGGCGATCTGGCGCCGGATCATGTGGAAGTAGTTGGCTGGTGACGTCACGTTGCACACTAGCCAGTTGGCGGCGCGCAGCTGCTTCACTGTGCGCACGTTTTAATAATCCACTTATAGATATCGATAGACCAGCGCGGTGGACAATGGAACACAATGGACAAAGGACAACCTCAATCGATTATGAGCTGATGCGTTGTATTACTCGTACATATACCACGTGTATCCAGACTGCGACCGAAATTTAATCCATGTTATAGTGACGACAGAGTTCAGATACTTTTTTTTGCGTTGTGTCTTAACTCTGAAGTCTCTAAAACTACCACCTGGCTTCGTTTGCGATCGCTGTCGGGGTATATTCAGTGGTGTGGAGATCATATACTAATTTTCAAGAATGTTAAGTCTTCTTCTGCACTGATGCCTTTTCAAATATTTCTACGGAGACGAGAAACTAATATCGAATATTTGTATATAACCTACCACTGCAGAACATAGGCCCCGGTATATTTATTTCTATGTGGTTTGTGTGTGAAGACCGAAAAGCCTCTCGTATTTTTTGATTCCCACGACAAGACGCTAGAATTGTATATTGAATAAATCGCTTGATATTTTATTCGGCTTCAGGAATAGAATGTGTGTGATTGTTCGGTGTATTTATTATTATATTTATGATATTAAAAATCGTTCAATTTCAATACTGTGAATGTTTTTTTTTTTTCATATCAAAATGTACAAGGTGACTTCAGGATGTCAACAAATGGAATATTATTGCTATACTCGTATCTTCATTCGTAATTTAGACATGCAATCGTTGTACTAAAGTTATTTGAATACATGTATGATAGGTATAATATATTGGTAACTACAGCCGTATTATAAATTATTTAATTGACATTTTTAATTTTTACGTCAGGAAGATACGATTATACGTCCGACTTGATGGCCTAGCCTGACTGCTATGTTAGATGGTGTGTATCCGAGCGGAAGCGGGTGTCCTGCAGGAAGTGGTGTGTACTCACGCGCCATGTCCTTGTCGTCGAGGTCGGGGATGTTGTCCTCGTCGTCGTCGCAGCACTGCAGGTAGCGCTCCACGCGCGCCGAAGAGTGCTCCGGACCCTGCGCACACTCATGCCTCATGTCTCATCCCGCATCATTATCATCTAACCATCGCTCATTAAACTCCATAACAAGAATATAATTTATATAATCCTTTACTTTTACATTTAAATTCAAACTAAATAACCCACCGGCTTCGTTCCTTCCCTCCCTTCCCCCTATCCCACAATCATAGAAGTAAGTGAATTAGCTCTCGAAGTATTATATAAAAACCGTTCCATAAAAACTACTTTCTTCCGCTTCACACATATAAATCAGGATTAAGCATCTAAGAAGCAATCCAGCGAAACTAGGTAGTGCTAGGTTGGACGGCCGGAGACTTCGAAATACCCGGGGAGCGGGATTGCTCTCCCCGGAGAACCGGAAAGGATGCTTAAGGTTTCCTCTCGCTATAAAAGGAGTTAGGCAGTAAAATGCCATACTCACCGCGCCATCGATCCCGTGCGGCAGCTGCACCACCAGGCCCGACTGGCACACCCACTTGCTCTCGCCGTTGCAGATGAAGGTGTCGAACACGGGCTGCGCCGTGTCCGCGAAGTCGCCGTACTGCGCCTCCCACACCGTCAGCAAGTACGGGCTGGAGCACGAGTAGCCCACCTCGAAGCCCAGCACGCCTACACACACATCAGTCAAGAATACAGAGTCATACAATATAACTCATTTGTAAAAAAAAGGGCGGTTTTGATTTTAATTCTTCTTTAAAAAAATACGGTACCAAAATGATTTCAATCATTTGTACATGTTACTGGCCGGTTTTAAAAATGCCGTGGTGTTTAAAACAGTACGTTCTAAATTCAAATTTTCGTTTGATGCTCGTTTTTACAGAAAACCACTTTTTATCCTACATTTTTGGTGCGAAGTTCCAAAAGATAATATCGGTTTTCATAACTTTTAGTCAATTTTTATGAATTTATTTCATATTCTTAATTGTCAAAGCTTCATTTATTGCTGTTTAGCTGTCTCAATAATGTTAGAGAAAGTGGTAAAAGCTACCAAAATTATTGCGCTGCTCCAAGAGGGTTGCAGCCAATGCTTCGTGGCTCAGAGGCTAAGTGTGAGTCGCTCGACGGTTCAAAGGACCTGGCAACGGTATCAAGACACCGGTTCCGTCGAGAGAAGGCCTGGTTTTGGAAGAAAACCATGTACCCAACCACGGGATGATCGTTTTCTTGTGAGTCGCGCATTGAGAAATCGCAAGTCTTCGTATGTGGACCTTAAGAACAACCTCGAAGAAGTAAGAAATGTGCATATTAGTCTACGGACGGTCAGGAGGAGGCTTCTCGCGGCCTATATACGCAGTCATCGCCCGGCCCGCGGCCCTAAGTTACTCCGTGAGCACAGAGTTGCCAGGCTTAGGTTTGCTCGAAATTGTGAGTCATGGACTCAAGAAGACTGGAATAGGGTATTGTTCTCCGATGAAGCCAGGATATCTCTGTTCGGTGAAGATCGACGTCGGCGAGTGCTACGGAGACGAGGAGAACGCTTTGCAGAGGCTTGTTTTGAAGAAATCACACCTTATGGTGGGGGCTCTGTTATGTTTTGGGCAGGAATAAATTCAATGGATCGTACAGAGTTAGTCTTCATTGAAAACGGCTCACTGACTGGACATCGATACATAACGGAAGTTCTAATTCCTCATGCACAACCCGCATTGGCCGCTTTAGGCGAAGACTCAATTTTTATGGACGACAACGCTCGCCCCCACCGGTCTGGCGATGTGGAAGCGTATGTGCAAGAGGTCGGCATTCGTCGTTTGGATTGGCCAGCTCGAAGTCCCGACCTTAATCCTATAGAGCATGTCTGGGACCTTCTGAAACGATGCGTGAGATCAGTACAACCGGCTCCGCAGACCATCAGAGAGCTGAAGAAAGTGATTACCGCGGAGTGGGAACGTATTCCGCAAGCAAGTATCCGGGATATCCTCGCTAGCATACCCATACGAATTCAAGCTGTGATTTCAGCTAGAGGGGGTCACACTCGATACTAAACATTTATCTGCTTTTACTTTATTAAAGAAAAAACAAACAAAAATTTTTGTTAACTTTTACTTCACGAGCATATGCACTACTAGCGAGCATACACTACTAGTGAACTTTAGCATTAAAACCCATAAATTTTATCAAAATTTTATGATAATACTGACGAAAACGATTATTTGCTTATTAATTTACAAAATTGTGAAAGTAAAACTACCTATAATTATGAAACAAACCAATAGTAACATTTGAAATGGTTCATTGCTTAGGTGCCCGTTTTTTTTGCAAATGAGTTTATATCAAACATCCTCTTCGTCATCCTACGCTCTGTTTCCTACACTCGAACTCCAATATGCGCTGTTACCGTGTTTGGTCGTATCCAGCATCTTCCATAACCTAGTTGCCGTCCTACACTACGCTTGCCAAAATGCCTCCTCCAGTATGCTGTATTGATTATTTCATACATTGAGCCAAGGCCATATGTCGTTCTAGCCAGTATATATCGCATGTACATCAAAGACAATTTGTACCACAACAATAAAAAAGGGTATCGTAACTATTCGTAGTGAACAGAATAAAATCTCACCGAACTCAGACAGCGAGCTGTTGTGCAGCGAGTACTTAGACTGGTCGGGGTACAGCACGTCCAGCACGCGGTACGTGGCGCCGTCCACGCCCTGGTGGTGGTACACGTGGTGCCTGCGACCAACAGGGGGCTTAGTACCCTACTTTACAAACAATCTTCATGAGTTTACCAATGCTACTGAGGGCTGAAAAAATTACTGCATTCTAAATCTGATGGTTTACTTCTCAAACATAGTGTCCTTCTTTTTGAATCTGTCTAGTATGTTTCTACCGTCGTAGTGTGAATAAGCAGTTTAAATTCCCATGCATTGCATGCCATTTGCCTGATGGTAAGCGATATGACGACGGCTCATGGACATTGGACAGTAGCAAAACCAAACACCATGAATTACAAAGCTTAACATTCTACTGCGCTCGCCATCCTGAGACATAAGATGTTAACTCTCAGTATGTCTAGTGTGTGTGCACAACAGTGCATTTACACTGCTGTTTTACATTGTATCGAAAGGTTGTCTGTTTCCTATGAGCAAATTCCATCAGGTGCTGTGTAAGAAGGTAGTGTATACCTGTGCGCCATGGTGCCTCGCTCCACGTCCTCGCCGGTGAAGCGGATGTGGATGCGGTCGCGCAGCAGCGAGCCCATCGTCAGCGCCTCGCCCACGGCCCAGTCCGCGAACCCTTCCTGTATCTGCATCGCAACATGTCGCCATAACTTCAATTCACATTTACGATTACATCAAAATATAATATGTCAATCTTGAACATTTTTACGAGGGCATGGTTGGATCCAAAATACGCAATGGCAGCATCTTAGATGAGCTGACTGGGACTGGAATTTACGCCAGTCATATCGACAGGGTGGTTTGATTACCATTTACATCTCAAATCGGAAAAAGCTGTGTGACCTGCGGATAGAGAAGTAGGCTCATGTATGTGTATATACCATCTTCTCCCTGTTCTGCAGCACCCTGTGCAGGCCCTTGTGCAGCTCGAAGGCCCACTCCTCGGGCGGCTTGCAGAAGTGCGTCGTGATAGTGTTGATCGTCGTCTGCGAGATGCCCGTGTCCTTGATCTGAAAACATATGGGCAACTCACACACTAACAAACTCTTCGTTTATACCATGTGTGAATTTTTCTGTCCAAATACTACAACTCCTGTAAGCCAGAATCACCAGTGGAGAGCATTTTAATAACATGAAGCATAGAAGCTCCTCGAGTTTCTGGTAAGGTCTGATTTGTCTTACTCGGGACAAAATTAATCGAATACAAAAATTGTGAAGCCGTCAATGTACAATCGAGCTGGCATAATTTTGTCGAACAGCGAGAGATAGCCATAGAGTAGCTGGTTACCAACCTTGTTAGGGTCAGTGGCTTCGAAGAACCCAGTCCAGGGGGTATCAATCCAGTCCATAATACTCAGCTTGGTGACCTTCTTGGCGAGCTCGAAGTGCTTGTTCAGTGTGTCCATGTACTCCTTCTCCCAGCCCTTGATGTCCGAGTCGGAGACCGAACCCTCGGCCTTCAGTCTCGCGCCGTATATCTGATCCACTATAATTTATGCCGCATGTAGATTTTACAGTGGGATTTAGGTTAGATTAGGTACTGTGATAGAGTTGATCTCTGAATTACCTTTACCATGTAAATATTAATGCCATGAAACTACTACTACATACTCGCAAAGAAATATTTATAGCATAGTTATAGTTTTCGTATTTCATAGTTACTATATTGTTGGCAACATATGTATGTTACGGAGTAGAGTGTCGCAAACGTCAAAAAATCGATGGTTTGATAATCGGACGATCATGTAAGAGCCAATGATATGGGCGCACCTTAATAGATTTTATAAAAAGCCAGGCAAAATGGTAAAGATTTTGAGCGGAAAAGCGGACCTGACACCAGCCCGGATAAACCAAGCAGATCAAAGATATTCAAATACCAAAATTTAAATTAGAAGGCTAATGGGCCTAACCCCTGAATCGTATTTCCGATTGTAGAGTAGGCACGAGCCCTGCAGTGGGACGTATATGGGACAGATACAGATTCGTATGGCGCGTGTACCAGTCGGCATGGTCTTGATCTTCTTGTACATGAAGGGCTGCGTGAACATGGGCTCGTCCTCCTCGCTGTGGCCGAAGCGTCGGTAGCACACCAGGTCCAGCACCACGTCCTTCTTGAACTTGCAGCGGTACTCGATGGCGATGCGCGCCACGTGCGCCACCGCCTCCGCGTCGTCGCCGTTCACGTGCAGCACCGGCGCGTCTATGCACTTCGCCACGTCTGACAACAAATATAAATAAATACACCCAACAGTCACATACATAGTCCTGACGACACACTAACATTCAATTTTATGACGTGCATCGGCATGGCGGTTTATACTAAGCACCTCTCATCCGTCGCCCATAATGTGCATGAGAGCCACCGAAAGGTTTTACTTGTTATATCGGCGTAGGACCGTGTTTAGGTGTAAGGGTATACCTATGTGTAATCTTTATATGTACCTAGATATAATACATATGTACTCCATGCTATATAATGTCTTGTTATTCTATTAAAGTCTAGTTCTAACACAGCACTCGATGGTTTCATTTCGCTCCTAATGATTCCAACCTCACATGGCGACCCGGCCACGATTGAAATCACGGGCATCATATAGCGTTCCATAAATGGGCAAGTTATTTTAAACAAAAGTCGCGATGTGTTCTCCAAATGATTTTTGCCAGAGACTGTATTACAACTCGACGTATAATTCGTCTCGCATATTGTGTTTGCGCCGTTATTTTTCAAAGTCATGGGAGGCCAACAAGCTAAACAAGAAGAAATTATAATTGCCCAGACGGCGGCTGGGAATGGTGAAAACCATGCCCCAATTGAGGAAATTAAGGGTCATTTGAGTGTGACCAATATTTTATTGATGGTACTCGTCATTGCTGTCCTGTTCGTCCTGCTGGCGTTTCTGTACAAGGTGTATAAACGATGTCACGTGCAATGGATACAAGAGGAGGTCAATCAGAATGGTTTACGGAGATCCTTTTTCCGAAACAACGCTGCTCCAATTACTGAAAAAGGCGTAGTGTAAGACTAACCAGTGAGAATTCAGCGAAAAGTGAGTGAGCCGTGTATTATGGTAATTTTGAAAAGTTTTATCAGTGACGCACGTATAATGGTATGAGAACATTATTTTATTGTAATTATAAGTGGATAGTATCTTTTAATATAAGCAAATGTACTAATTAAAATAATAAATATGTACCCAGGTAATGGCAGATATATTAACTGAATTGTATAATGAACTAAAAGCTATTAGGACATATTTAATTAAAATCGGTCCTAAAAGAAGACAAATAAATATATGTAAAGAAAAATTACAGGAGGCAGATAGGATACACGAACAATATCTGCCTGTTGTAGATTATTTAAATTCAGAAATAAAAAGTGGGAATATTAAAAGTAATGACGTTTTAAAAATTAACAAAATATGTTCTGATTTTTGTATTTTGTATAAGGAAATTAGTGAATTGTGTAATATCACTCTAGGTTCATTTACTGAAAGCGAGACCCAAATATCTTTAAAAATGAATACTTTTGATTTAAAGGTTGCCTTGAATCTGATACCTACTATGACCAGTGATGAGTCGAATATTAAACAAATTATAGATAATGTGGAATACTATGGATCATTACTGACTAGTAAACAATGTCAAGATAATCTTATCCAATTTATACTAAAAAGTAGATTGTCTCAATCGGCTAAATTGCAATTAAATTCATCGTATTCGAGCGTCAGTGATTTAGTGTGTGACATGCGAATGCATCTTTTACCTAGAAAATCCGCTTCAGCTATTCAAAGTCAGCTTCAATATAGTAAACAAAATGAAAAGTCTCTGAAAGAGTTCGGTGATGATATCTCAAAATTAATGGTGGATCTTACGATTACGCAGGCAAACGGGAACTCTTCTAATTTTGATGTTTTAAAACCGTTAAACGAAAAATTTGCAATTAAAAGATTTGCCGATGGTCTGCGAAATCGTAGGCTTAGCACAATAATAGCGGCGAGAGATTTTGATTATTTAAAGGATGCCATACAAGCCGCTCAAGACGAGGAAAGGTCGACGTCATCCACATCAGGGGAAATCATGAATTTTCAAAGGTATTCTAATTATAATTCCAGGTCGGGGACAAATCATTATAGAGGTCCCCGAGGCAGAGGTAGAGTGTTTACGCAGCAAGGCAATTTTCGAGGTCACGGTCGAGGCTATTACCAGGCGCCACCAGGAAGAGGTCGTGGTGCATGGCGAGGTCAACATCGAGGTAAGTACAATAATCATCAATTTCCGAGAAACCGAAGGATACGTAACGAACATTTACACATTTTAACGGAATCTGAAAAAGTAACCGAAAATAATGAATCAAAATTTTTTCGTGAATCATAATGATATCATTTTGACCAGTGACAGTAGTTGCATCATACGTTTATCTTTACATGACCAAACATGTTCGTGGCTCGTAGATACCGGAGCATCAATTTCTGCCATTAAATATAAACATGTATTGGATCACAACATTCCAATGTTCGAACAGAGTGTTACCATAAAAGGAATTGGAGGCAAAGTACAAGCTATAGGATATGTTTGTTTAAAATTATACACGTGTAACATGTACTTTGAACATAAATTTTATGTATTCGAAAATTTACCCTGCGAGTCATTAGGCATATTAGGTAAAGACTTTTTGATAGCTTATAAGGCGAAGTTAGATTTTGAAAACAGGAAGATATCTTTAACTGATTTAAATAACCGGAAATCGACCTTATCACTATTAACTCGAGATATGTTTTTAAAAATCGGATCACGTTGCGAATCAATCCATTACATACGAACTGACATGACTGAAGAATGTGTAGTTTGTTCGGCTGAAATTCAAGAAGGTGTGTTCTTAGCAAGTTCCATAGCTCTACCAGTTAACGGGGTCATACCAATTAAAATCTTAAACACCACGGATAAAGAAATTACTTTGACTAATTTTGAATTTAATTTACACAAATTAAATGAATATAATTTATGTTTATTTCAAAATACGGATAAATATGCAGACCGGGTTAAGCAATTGTTTAATGAATTAAAATTAAATTATCTTTCCGGGGAAGAGCGAGATTCTATAGAGCAGTTATGTGCGAAATATAGCGATATATTTTATCTACCGGGCGACAAATTGACTACTACGAATGTATACACACATTCAATTTCCTTAAAACCGAATACTTGTTCTATTTTTACAAAACCGTATCGTTTACCAAATTCACAAAAAAGTGAAATAAAAAGTCAAATTAATAAAATGCTGAGTGATGGTATAATAGAACCATGCAATAGCGAGTGGTCCAGCCCTATATTATTGGTACCAAAGAAAGTCGACTCTAGTAACAATAAAAAATGGCGGTTAGTTGTTGACTACCGGAAATTGAACAATTGTATCGAAAATGATAATTTTCCTTTGCCGGATATATCAGAAATTTTGGACTCTTTATCGGGATCAGTTTATTTCACACACCTCGATTTATACCAAGGATACTACAATGTAAATTTAGATGAAAATAGTAGAAAATATACTGCGTTTAGCTCTGGCCAGTATCAGATGACACGAATGCCAATGGGGCTAAAAACAAGTCCCGCATCATTCTCTCGTATGATGACTATGGCTATGTCTGGGTTAACATACGAGAAGTGTTTCATTTATTTGGACGATTTGATTATTTTTGGACGAAATTTAGAAAACCATAATAAAAATTTACAAGAAGTATTTAATAGATTACGACAAGTAAATTTGAAACTCAACCCTTTAAAGTGTGAATTTTTAAGAAAACAAATATTGTATTTAGGACACGTTGTATCGGGAGACGGTATAATGCCAGATCCAGAAAAAGCCAACGTCATTAGAAACTACCCCCGTCCGTCTAATGTACATGAATTGAAACGTTTCATTGCATTTATAAATTACTATCGTAAATTCGTACCCCATTTTGCTAAAATGGCCTACAGTCTAAATTATTTAACAAAAAAAAATGTTCCATTTATTTGGACAGATGAGTGTCAACAGAGTTTTGAGTCATTAAGGGAAAGCTTAATTAAACCCCCAGTGTTACAATATCCGGATTTTACAGAGAAAAATCAGTTTATATTACAGACAGATGCGTCTAACTTTGCATTAGGAGCAGTTCTATCAAACAAAGACGGTCGACCAGTAGCTTATACAAGCCGCAGCTTAAATAAAGCTGAGAAAAATTATCCAACAATCGAAAAAGAATTACTCGCTATTGTATGGGCCATTAAATATTTTAGGCCATATTTGTATGGTCGATCATTTATAGTAAGAACAGATCACAGACCTCTGCTCTATTTATTTAATATGAAAGACCCGTCCAGTCGTCTTACTAAATATCGACTTCAATTAGAGGAATATAATTTTATAGTAGAATACGTGAAGGGTTCCGACAACACGGCTGCAGACGTCTTGTCGCGAATTTCTAGTCAAGATTTAAAAGATATGCAAGAAAATATTAATGTAATGACTCGGGCACAAAAGAAGCGTTTGAATGTGAAAACCGTCCAATCATCGGATGATATGGTCTCTACGGACAATCGGCCTGATCAACCGAAAGTTGTGGAGACACATATTAAGCCGAGAGATTTGGTTGAATTAACATTTATAAAAAAGGATAAATGGTTGGAGTATAAGAAAAACGGGATGATTAGTTATGAAGTAAAAATATTTTGTTTTGTACCTAGTATAAATACGATTTTTATAAAATATTCAGGCTCTTCATCACAAATATCGCGAAGCGAATTTGTGAAAGAATTGAATACATTTTGTAAAATAATCAATGTTAATGAACTATGCATAATTAAAAATAAAAGTAATGAAGATTTCATAGAAATTATTTTACAAGAAATAAAGAGTATCAAATATTGGTCCGGACCTCGTATATGCATAGTTAAGAATGTAAAAAGGATTATTGACAAAGATGATGTACGCGTAATATTAAATGATTTCCATCTCCTGCCCACTAGTGGCCACGCGGGCATGAGAAGGATGTTTAACAACATCAAGAAATATTACTATTGGACAGGCATGGAAAAAGATATAAAATCTTTTGTCCAACGTTGCCATAAATGTCAAACTCAAAAACATACTGTGCCGGTTAAAGAACCGATGACGATAACGACAACAGCTACTTGGGCATTTGAAAAAATATTTCTTGATTTAGTAGGGCCCTTAGATAGAGATCAAAATAACTACTCCTATATATTAACACTCCAATGTGAATTGAGTAAATATATCGAAGCGTATCCTTTAGTTTCAAAGAAATCAGAAGAGGTAGCAAAGGCCCTCGTTAATAATTTCATTTTAAGGTACGGAGTTCCAAAGGAGATCGCTACGGATAAAGGTATGGAGTTCATGTCAACAGTGTTCAGGGAAGTATGCACTCTTTTAAATATTAAACAATTAAATTCGACAGCGTATCACCATCAGAGCATCGGGGCGTTGGAAAACAACCACAAACATCTTGGTAACTATCTAAGAATACAAACTGATAATCATCCTGAAATCTGGAGCTCTTGGTTACCCTACTGGTGTTTCTGTTATAATACTTCAGTTCATTCAGAAAATAAATTTACACCGTTTGAATTAGTATTTGGTAGGAAATGCATTCTTCCAAGTAATCTGTCAGGAGGTACTGTTGAACCACTCTACAATCATGACGATTACTCTCTAGAATTAAAATATCGTATACAGACCTCTCAAAAAGAGGCACGAGACAATCTCCTTACTAGTAAATTGAAAAGAAAATGTAACTATGATAAATCTATTAAAAGTGTTTCATATAAGCCCAATGATTTGATTGTTATTAAAAATGAAAACAGTAATAAATTCAACTCTATTTATTCTGGACCTTACACCGTATTACGTGAATTGTCTCCAAATGTAGAAATTATAAAAAACGGTAAACCGTATTTAATACACAAAAATAGAACTAAGATGTATTATCCATAAGCAATTTTATTATAATCATTTTTTTTATTATTATTAGAAAAAAAAAAAATTGTTAATATGAAACAATTTTTTTTTCTCCGGGAGGGGAGATGTAAGGGTATACCTATGTGTAATCTTTATATGTACCTAGATATAATACATATGTACTCCATGCTATATAATGTCTTGTTATTCTATTAAAGTCTAGTTCTAACACAGCACTCGATGGTTTCATTTCGCTCCTAATGATTCCAACCTCACAAGGGACCCAGCCTGCCGTTATATCCAAGCGGTGAAGGCAGATCTCCTCTGAGGCACTGGAAGTTAAACTTAAGGCGGTAATTACTCGAAAAACAGACGAAGGACAAGGATACAGGATAAAAGCGTCGCAAATCTATTTGTTTCTATTTATCACTCCTACAGGTCTAACTTGGTATACCTGAGCAGTACGGCGAGCTCCTGGAGAACCGGGGCTCGGTGGTGTAGCCGATCTGGTTGTTGCACACGATGTGGATGGAGCCGTGAGTCGTGAAGGCGGGCAGCTTACCCAGGTGCATGGTCTCGTACACCACGCCCTGCCCCGCGAACGCCGCGTCGCCGTGCATTATTATAGCCATCACCTGGACAAACAACCATGCAACTGAAATTTTAAAAATATAGGAAATTGGTACACTGTGGATAGGGAACAAGGAGTCTATGAAATATACAACAATGACAATTAAACTAAGTCGAAAATTAAATAAAATTTTACCAAGGTATGATTCGGTTGTGATCGCTAACATCTATTAGCTTACACGTAAGCCTCTCAATAGCTTACCTCATCAGTCTTCAAGTATCCGCTCTCCGAAGATCGGTCAACCTTTTTACTTGTTGCTAGAAAATCCTGATCAAACATTGTCAACTAATTAATCTTCTACAAGATATTTAGTCTTTATTCCCATCCTCATTTCACATGATACGTCAAATGTCAGTACAAACGCTCTCAACAACACTAATTTATATCCCACTGACCTTGTCCCCCACATTGTCTCCCTTCCAGTGCTGCTCGGCGCGCGTCTTGCCCACCACCACGGGCGACACCACCTCCAAGTGGGAGGGGTTGGCGCTCATCGACACCTTGATGTACTTGTTCGTGCGCCGGATGAACCGGTGGATGTATGTGCCTAGATGGTACTTGATGTCTCCGGAACCCTGACAACAAGACCATGGCCTATTTCAAATACCAAAGATCTGACTCTACATTACAGAAACAAGTCTTGTGTCGTGGGTATTAAAAACTACGACAATTTTGAATTTACGGTTTTACCTAGACCTGGAATTAATGGTTAGGGATACAAATATATTACGGATCAGGAATTGAAACCCCGAACACTCGTGTAACGTCAAACTACACTACATTAAAAAGGGAGATACTAACAGGCTCCTTGGGTTCCATGGGTTTGAACTGTGCAAAGATATCCACCAGTTGCTTGCGACACACGTTCACAAGCATGTTCAGACGACCTGAATATTTTAATAGAATCGCTATTAACGTAAGGGAACTAATTTATTTCTATAATTATATTCCTTTCATCTAAAAGATGTGAACATAAGAGCAACAGATAACGGAATAAGTCACAAAACTCACAAAAATCGATCTACCCACAATTTCATGGCCATATTCTAAGAACAAGTTCTGTAAGAGTTCACCTCGATGTTGCATGGCCATGACGATAGACTCGACGCCGAGCCTGGTGGCGGAGTCAACGATCTCCTCCAGCATCACGATCATGCTCTCCCCGCCTTCCAACCCGAATCGCTTCTCCGCAGGCCACTTAGTCGCGAAGTATTTCTCCAGGCTGTTGCAAGTAGAAACATCAGATATTCAGTTTTATGTTTTTTATTGCTATGAATGGCGAGACGAGGGTTGGAAGGCAAAAAATCCTACATTTCCTCTCGCTACTTATACTTGAAAGTCAGTAAGTCCTGTCCGTTAGAACACAGGCTCTACTTACAACACAGCCTTGGTCAGGCGGCGCATGATGAGCCTCTTCTCATCGATGGTCTTGTCGAACACGCCGGGCTTCTCCATGCGCTCCCGCATGAACTGGATGCAGTCCAGGTCGTACAGGTGCATGTACTCCGCGCCGATGGAGCCGCAGTACACTGTCTCCAGCCGCGAGATTATCTCCCTACACAAACGTTCAACAGACACGATGTTTCAAAATATTAGATTTTGACATCCTTCGTTGGTTAGACGCCAGCTGTAAAATGAGAGGCCGCGGGTTCGATTCCCGCACTGAAACATGTAGGTATTTGTGTGCTCAACAGGTATTTGTTTCGGGTCTGGGTGTTTGTGAGACCGATAAGTCTCTTGTCGTTTCTGATACCCACGAAACAGGACTCGATCTTGGTGTGGGGTCAGGATTATGTATGTGACTGTGAGGTTTATTTATATATTTATTAATAAACAAGTACGAATATTGCTCACATCCTCGCCCGCCAGAAAACAGTTTGTCCGATAAGAGTACGATTCGGAGGTCCATAGACTGGCGGACTATACATACCTACCACAGAAATTCTTACTAATCGCTATGATATACAGGTCCCCTCACGATATATTCCTTTACCGTCACAGTGCATGGTGATTGACTGTCAATACACATGACTCTAGAAAAGTTAGAAGTGTACCCTGGGATTCGAACCCGCGACCAGGGTGAGTATGTTGGCAGCCGCATCCGGTCCGTTACCATCAGGCCACCATGCATTGAATTACCTTGGGAGCGACAAATATCATCGACAGAAGCACCGTTGAATCCTTGTCCCTACATACAAATACACGAAACCGGGGTGATTCATAAAATTTCATCTTACTATACGAGTTACCTTAGAGGCAGTTCCGTTTCCGTCCCGCCAATGAATGTCCTATCGGGCAATTTAAAAACCATGTCCATATGCTTCTCGCCTGAAAGTAACATTGCAAACTTTACTATTGTGTTCTTTACTGACTGCACTTATAAAGACACACTTGACTTTTACTTCATGGCTGAAAACGAGTATTTGCTGTGCTCCCTTCAGTTTGCCTAATAGATACATGTGTATATGGTAAATCATGTTGCGAAGATAATAAAGCATTTACAAGTCTGCTGGTTATAGGATGTCCCCCGTTAGCCTCAATCGTAATTACCTACGTAATATAGTCAAATTCGGCATAATGAGCCACGCAAAGTCCATGTGCGTTTTCGGCCTATTCATATTCTGTTTAAAGCAGGCTGGCACAATAGTGTCAACCGAACTCCGTAGAGAAAAAACCCATTTAATGGATTAAATAATTTGTTATACAATTGCTGGCAAACGGGCAGACCGACCACCTGGTGGTAAGTAGTCCCCTTCGACGCCAGACATCGTCGGCGCGTTGCCGTTTTAGAGCGTAGAGTCTTTACTTGAAGTTTCGTGGTCTCTCAAGCAGGAAATACCGCTGAAAAGGGCTCATTTCACAATGAGCTAAACAGGGACGAAACGTTTTTAAGGGCAAGCATAAGCTAAGACCCAGAAGAATAAATATAACAAAAAACGTTAAAAATTGTTTTCTCCATTTCTAATGCGTCTCTTAGAAGCGTTCCTAAACTGTTCTCCAAAGATTTAGTCCAAGGATGCTCACAGAGTGTGGTGCCGAGTTCCCTGGCGACCACGACGCACTCCAGGCCCTTGGTCTCGTATGTAACGGTCTTGCCCTTCACAATCGTCTTAGCGGCCACCGTCAAACCGAGCGGGTCAATCTTCGCTAGGAGGTGACCACGAGCCTATAATACAATTGAGAAGGCTGGGCTTAGACGTCAAGGTAATACCGTCATTCGGCCATATTGGCAAGTGGCGAAATTAGGTACTAGAAATTTAAGTAAAATATATGTTTATCGCATTGTTTGACATAATCTTCATAATTCAAACGAAAATTTGATTTTCATAATCTCATAGTTATAGCATGTCTAATGTAATAAAATGTGATGGGGAAAACTTTTTTTTATTTTTCTTCAGCCACAGGATCTGTACAGCTGAGCATAGGCCCAATCTAAGATCTCAACGCTCTGTATTAGCTCAATCGAAACTAAAGGAGTGGGTATCTTTATTCATATATAAACGCTCGCATCATTTAATAAATTATTAACGCCTTTAATAAAATCAACCAATCGTCATTAAATTTTGCACTAAGTACACGTTGTCAAGAGCACAGAAAAGAACAGAGCAATATTAATCCAAAAAAGCAACAACTGTTTCCCAGTTTGTTTAGTTTACCACGACTTGACATTGGCAAAATCGGTTCATTTGCAATAGAACCGTCACAATAAATTGGTTAGTAACTAAAATAATAAATAAGTTGGCAGGTAACTTACCTGATAACTCCGTATTAAGTTCTGCACAGCCAGATGCAACTTAATTTTCTCCTTCAATGCATCTTGGTCTAGCTTCGACGATTCGTTACCCTTTGATTCTGAGTACAATAATACCGCTCAGATAAATATTATTTAGAAAGATATCGTGCTGAGATTTTATGATTTTACTTAAATGCTTAATCACAATAATATTATATAGCAATTGCATTGTCCAAACGAGCACGGAAGGTTCGTAGAGTGTGTAGCTACTAGCTATTCCGATGCTGTGATAAACGCAATCTCTCTTCGGTGGACACTCTCCCGCGCTCGTACTGCACTTACCATCGCATTTCCTCGTGCCAGTAATAAAAAAATTGTCCGATATTTTTCCTCATCGCGCAAATAGTTAATAGAATGATAGTGAAAATAAAGACAACACTCACTGACAGTTGCGGGAGTCATTTCGTTATTGAATTCATCAATGTGTAGAGGCGAGGCCGTGCCGAGACTCTCATAGAGTCCGTCCCAAGACTGAAACAGCAATAACTTGTCATTAAGAAACTTAAATACAATACAAACTACTCAGCGTACTGCAAAACATGAAAGAAAAAAAAATATTTATAACAAAACATATTGGGCAATAAATGTATACTTACGCCATCGATGGAGCCCTTGGCCTTCGCCCACTCTAAATACTGCGCTTCTAGAAAATTAGCATTGTTGCCACTCAGAAAAGCCTCCGAGCTCGATGAATAATCTAGTCTCAGTTTCAATGCACTCTGAAAGTAAATTTATGAGATTCTCATTGTCACTGTACCAAAAGGGACTTCATAAAATGGTTTTTCTTAATTCACAAGGAGATTGGTCTTTCGTTAACAAAAGGCCATATCGGTAAAAGACCTGATGTATCGGTGTGACGAACACAATAATATACTTAGAGATAATTGTTGTTTCTGCACATGGACTGATACCAAAGACCCTCAACCAACATCTACAGAGACTCTTTATTGAGTTAAACTACAGTGCGAGGGGAGTTTAGATTTTTCCTTTAGTTTCGTATTCATTAAAACATTCATTTTCATCTTATGATCTACGCGTGTGAATATTGATTTTATCTAAATTTGAAAAACTTGTTTATAAAATAAACATCATAATAATAAAAAAAACACTACAAAGTAAGAAATAAAATCTATTTCAATGTACACGTTGATTAGCAAGTAAAGCCAGGCAAGATTAGTTATATAACCTCTGTAATAAATGTTAAGGCGAAGTCTATGAAAGTTTTGTTGTTGTTCAAAATGATTTTCACTATTTATTTCGTTAACTATTTAATAAACGACGAAACGAAAAAATCGTATATGTTAAAATCTTGTGCTTTACCCATCCCAACCGGTTTTATTCGAAAAGGTGGTTGTAATTCTTAAAACTTTATAAGGTCATAATATATCTCCATCCAACGGTCTCCAAAACGGATAGGTATTTTCCAAATATTATTTATTTATTATCATATTAATGTTATGCCCTTGTATCTAACTGAGCAAGTGCGCCATATGATATACATACAAAATACATAAAATAATATTGACCCTTGGCGAGGCTCGATATCCAAGCCACCGGTGGTTAGGACCTGAAAGTGAGGAACCTCCTCACTATACGTGCCGTGTCAAGCAATACTGCCTTACGTATCTGGATCTTGACCCAATGGCCATTATGAGATAATATTATTAACAAATACTTACCGCCAACTGGCTTGCGTGTACTGATTTTTGTGTCGCTCTCAAAACTTGTAACGTGCGGCACAGAGACATTATTACCTGCGGAGTAAACATCATTTCAGACCACATTTATCTACTGATGGATATAGGCCTGCTCAACTATCTTGCACCTATCTCACAAGCTTTACCCTAAAACATCTTTGTAAACTAACCATCCTATGTGTCATGTGGCAACCTTTCCCTTGGCCTCCGTTCTAGTGCAACGTTACTCCATTTACATACTAATGTGTCGTTTCGCGATTATATCTGTATTATCATACATAATAATAATACATAAACACACGCCTTTTTCCCAGGAGGGGTAGGCAAAGGTGCTACCAGAACACCCACGTTTCGCCTTGTATATTCCGTCCCACGATGTGATAGGGGGCGAGCCTATCGCCATATCGGGCACAAATTCCTGACTCCGGGCTGATAATGAATAGAAAAATCCAATATCACTTTGCCCGACCTGGGATTCGAACCCCAGACCTCAGCTTTGCCATCATACCGTAGTACCACTACGCCACCGAGGCAGTCTGTATTATCAAGTATATTTTTTTATTACAATTTTCTGTTTATGGGAGCTTCAATGTTTGAAACTTTTTATCGAATACGAGACAAACGACTGCCAGGTATGTTGTAATTGCCACCAATGAACACGGACAACACGAGAGTCCAGGGGACCCTATGTCTAATATTATGAGTAAAAATTTGAGCATAATTGTACATACCTGTCTTGTAATGTTATATATAAGATTTAAATCATAATTTTGGAAAGTGTACTTGGTATATTTATTATTTATTAATATGTATAAAATATAAAAAGAAATAAAATAAATGTTAAAAGTCTGACTGAAGAATATCGTATGATGACAATTTGTGAAAGAAGATTCTGGATTCAAAATTAACAAACTGTAGTGGCCAGTACCTACGGGAATCTCATCCATTTCAATTTTCAAATATTTTTGTCCTGCTTTTGTAACCTTTTTGGACATTAAAAATGATTGTTCTTTTTAAAATTGGCTTCAATAATCTTAAGCCGCTTATCGCTATCGATATTGCGAGGCTGCTCGTGAGTTTGCTCGTTTGAGCAGTGTGCCGAGAGGCAGCCTCGCGGTGCATCGTTTAGTGTCTACACAGATGACGTACGCTGAGTGTGTAGACACACAGTCAGGCCGAGCCACGCCGAACCTGCGAGGCGTCAGTATACGTTTTCCATAGAACCAAAGACTTTAGTTGCATTTCAGCATTTTTCTTTGAGTTTAAAACTTTGAGAAAAAACAAGAAACCAATAAAAAAAGAGAAGAAAACCACGTTGGTAAATGAAACATAAGATAACAAGCATGTCTTTGTCTTCTATGTTGCGAGCACACGAGGTTTTACAAATGCGTCCCATGCATTATCCAACTGAGCGGCTCACTCTGAGCGCCCTTTGAGCACCGCCAGTTACCGACAGCGAGGCAGCTCGCACAAGCGTTGCTCGCGCGCGGCAACGCTTAGATTGGCTCGCGAGGCAAACGCGTCTTCACACCGCAAGGCAGACTCGCGAGCCAGCCTAGCAATGTCAATACCCGGCTTTATAGTTTCATGTCAGGCTGTGACCCGCGAGGTCTTGGATTCGATTCCTAAGTCAGACAATCCCCTTTGTATGAGTTTTTCATTTTTACTCTGCTCCATAAACAGTAAACTGTTGGTGATACTAGTGAAACCTTTGCCTATTTTCCTGGGAAACAAGTTGTTGAATTTTTTAATACATAGGTATTACCTATACACTTGTATTACCTACCTAGTAGTTACCTAGGTAACTCTAGATTGTGCTGTATTGTAAATGTAAAGTGATACATTGAAAGCCACTATGTAGTTCCACTATGAAGTGGTACATGTATTAGATACCTTTTTTTAAAATTCGTATAATAATTTTAATAAGTATTTTTTTTTCCATACTCATATTAAATTAACATTAAGTCTGATGTTGTGGCTGTTAGGTCTTGAGGTCTTTCTATCTGTCAAACGTCAAACATCGGCTGTCAAATGAGCCCCAAGCTAATTTTGTTTTGATCAAATTTTGGTTTTATGAAATTAATTTTTATAAAAGATGTCGTCATATTTTGATAATTATTGCACGCGACTCGAAAATGGAGATTGTTCCGATACCGAGTTTATAAAAGGCACTTGTTACTCAATGTGTCCGCAGGAGGAAGCAAAACTGTAAGTATTAGTGAAAGTTTACAGGATAACTTGTAATTATATGTGAATATTTCCCTAATGACCCACGTCACCGTTATTAAACCCATCATTAACACATATAACGATATTCTCTTTAATTGAATTATAAATTCTGTATTTTCTAGTCTGCGAACAATTATGTATAATTAACCTAATATCTGTGTTTGATTTCCTTTCATTGTAATATTCAATTTTGTTCGTACTTACAATGCGATATTACTATTTTTTTCAACATTTATGAAACAACTTGTACATACGAGTTTTATCTTTTTAATTTTTGAGAAATCAAGTTTTTATTTATTTACACCATTTATTAACCAACTTCAATAAAGAAGAGGTTCTTACTTCATCAGAACCTATTTTTTTATTTATGTTCACTGATTAGTCAAAGACACCTCAACAAATTTAGAAATTTCTTTTTTTGCTATAAAGGGCTTCACATTCCTCAGATTAAATACTTTGCCAGTAAAGTTTTACTTCAAATCCTCAATCCCAGTTTATTACTAATCTTAGTCTGTCATACATCTGAGTTCATCACTAATCCAAGTCTGTTGATCAATATGAGTATCGGATGAGATTGAACTGAGTATCTGGTGAGATCAGAATGAGTATCAGGTGAGATCAGGTGTGATCAGAATGAGTATCAGATGAGATCAAAGTGAGTATCAGGTGTGATCAGAGTGAGAACTTCGTGAAATCAGAGCGAGTATTTGGTGAAATCAGACTAAGTTCAATTAAGCTTGCTGAATATATTCATTATAGGATTTTTTAAAATGATTGGTAATGTATCTATGGTAAAAATATGTTTTAAAATTAAACAAAAAACGTGAGTTTTATCTAATATGTATGTATTGTTAGAGTTCATCAACAAATAAGTTTCTCCAAAAATGTAATTTCAATTTCAGAAGAGAGAAAGAGCATTTGGTGCATGTGTTGGAGGTGTTGGGGCCAACGAGAAAGCTGGTGAAGAGCTACAGCAGGTCTGCTGCAGACACCAATATAGCGGTGCCCAAGCTGCTGCGACCTTACACCGTGTTGCAAGAAACTGTGCAATATCTGTTACTTGAGTAAGATATTATTATATATACAAATAATGCAAAACATACTATAAAGGGCCTTGCAACTTGATGTTTTTCAAAAATTACTTATCTGGAACACAACCACAATGATAGGTGTTTCTATTTGTAAATGACAAAATCTAATCCAATCCAATCCATGAGCCAAAGGAACTCCACTGCCGACCTTAAGCCTCTTCCAATGATTTCCACAGTGACTTGTTGAAGGCAACCTGCATCCAACAATGTCCCGCAACCTTTACAAAGTCGTCTGACCTAGTGGGTGGACGACCCACACTGTGCTTTCCGCTTTGTGGCCTCCATTAGAGAACTTTTTGACCCCATCGGCTTCTTTTCTCGTCCAAAATACCTCAGTGCCTCAAATTGAAAGTCTTCAATAGTTGTGTGTTGCCAGTGATGACATACGGCACCGAGACGTAGCCTCTTACTTTGGGCCCTATTAGGAGACTCAAAGTTACTCAACGAGCTATGGAGAGGGCTATGCTGGTGGTTTCCCTACGAGATCGAATCAGAAGTGAGGAGATCCGTACTTTCACACTCAACACCCAGACCCAGAACAAATATTTGAGGTTCACACAAACATTTATCTCGGTCCAGGGATCGAACCCGCAGCATCTCGTTTCACAGCCAGCGTCTAGCCACTGCGCCACAAAGGCGGTCGAAATTAGTATTTACGTACTATATTTTGTTTCCTCTCAGTCGTTCTCTTGATTTTAGAGGAGGCTCGTGCCCTGCAGTGGGACATATTGGGGCTGATACAATAAAAAACAATACAATACTTTATTTCCCAGAGTAACAAAAAGGCAAGACATTCCTAGCTGCATAGTGTACGACTTCGTGACGGACAGACTGAGGGCCGTGAGACAGGACATGACGGTGCAGAGGATGCCGCCCGAGCAGTGCGTCAACCTGCTGGAGCCCATGGTCAGGTTCCACGTATACTACGGGCTTAAGTGAGTTTTGTACTTCATTATAACGTACTTCTAATAATTTTGAACTGATGCGGATAGCTTTATAGTATTGACACAAAAAAGGATTATATTGTGTGTGGTGTAATACAAGAGTGGTTAGGCCATATAGTCCGCCACGCTGGCCCAGTGCGGGTTGGCAGACTTTTACATACCATAGAAATTTATACAAATCGCTATGGTATGCAGGTTTCCTCACGATGTTTTCCTTCACCGTTATAGTGCGTGGTGATTGACTATCAATACACACATGACTCCGAAAAGTCAGAGGTGTGCCCTGGGATTTGAACCCGCGACCACCGTGAACATATTAACTATATGGCCTAACCACTCAATCGTACTCTCGATTGTAAAGGAGGCTCGTGCCCTGCAGTGGGTCGTGTATGGGCTGATACAGTACAGTAATACAAGACCATAGACATAGACCATAGACATTATGAGCCGTATTGAAACCAGATGTACACAGGATGTACCCCAAACGCGACTCACTTGCGTAGCTCACTATGAAGCCCCATGAACACGGGGAGAGTTTCTCGCCTGGAAGATACGATTATCGTACGGCTATAATAAAGTTGCATCGTGTAAAAATTGTCAGGACACGATAATCTTATGGCGGTTATGTCATGCGATAATGGCAAACGATTCTCACCGCGAGAAACTCTTCCCGTGTAAATGGTGCTTTGCGACTTTCCGCCTTCATGTGCATTAAACGCAAACTACTATCCGACCAAATACGATTAATTAACTCTTTTTTTTCAGACTTCAAGAACTCCCTCTGAAGGACTATGATCCGGTGCTAAACAAAAAGTATTTATTGGAATGCTTAAAGTGGTTTCTAAGTTGTTGCAACATTATGGACCAGAGACAAAACGGTACCATAGACAAATTAGCCAATTGTCTATCAAATTTAAATTTCAAAGAGAGCGTGAGCTGCGACAGAGTGCTCATGGAGAGTTTATATATTTTATGCAATTTGGAGGATTTACATCCATTATTTCGGTACTTAAACTTACCTACGGAGTTGAAAAGGTAAATACTCGTATTTATTTATTAATCATACTACACATTTTAATATAAGCACTTTCATGAGTTATCACAACCTGACACCCAAAAACATCCACTACTCCTGAGAAAAAGGGACTGTTCTCATAAAATATTTGTAAAATGTTCTGTCCAACTTTTATATTTTTTTTTTTATATTTTATGTATTGTATATTTTCAGACAAAAAATTCTGAGTGTCTCGTACAAAATAGCGGTGGCGAATTTAAAAGGGAACTACTTGAGAGTGTGTCGACTCATGGATGAGCTGTGCCCGCTGACCCACTGCGCGTTTTGTACCTACCTGCCCACCATACAGAGGTAATTTCATAGTACTTCATATTAGAGAGTGTATATTGAACAGAGAGGTTCAAGATTCGCTTCTTACGCCAACAAATTACTTTGTGAGTTTTTCTATTCGAAATGTTTTAGTCGCACAGGTCTGAAATTTGTGTAATAACTCGATAATAACCTTTTCCCTTATCGCATATTATTTAAAATAATAATATAACTATGCGAAATGTTAGTAGCATTTCTGTGTAGTCTTTTGTGGATACCAGGTACACCATTACCTGGCGTACTAAATACAATTTATTTAAAATCAGAATATTGTTTATTCTAATACTCTTTCAATATCTTTTGAATTATCATTTAATAGTTATTATTAGCCCTTATACGTCCCACTGCTGGGCACGGGCCTACTCTACAATCGAGAGAATCGATTGAGAGTGGTTAGGCCATATAGTCCCCCAAACTGGCCTAGTGCGGGTTGGCGGAGTTTACATATCACAGAAAATACAAATCGCTATGTATGCAGGTACGCAGGTTTCCTCACGATGTTTTCCTTTACCGTTATAATAAGTGGTGATTGACTATCAATACACACATGTCTCGGAAAAGTCAGAGGTGTGCCCTGGGATTTGAACCCACGACCACCGTGAACATGTAGGCAGCCGAGTGTGGTCCGTTACCAACAGGCCACCACGCACTTTTATAGTATCTTATCACTTTTATCATTTAATAGTAGCACTTATTTTAGATCTGCTTTAAACTCAGAAGAAAATTTCTGCTCAATACAGTTTTTTTTTTTGGTTGTTGTATTTCAAGTAATAGCCATACCATATTTTATATTACACATCATTTAATTTTCATACTGCGTGTCTATACAGAAACGCCCTGCTCGTAATGAGTCACGCGTACAGCAACAAGCTCCTAACCGTTCCACTGAGTTTACTGAAGCAGTGGCTGCGCTTCTCTTCCGAGCACGACGCGAGTCTCGCCGCCCGACACTACGGACTCGCGCTCCACGGAGACGCCGTGCGGTTCGACAAGGGAGACTTCAAGACCGACGTGCATTTGGTGAGTCGCATTTTGCACGCAATGTATAGTACGCACGTATACGCAACACGTGTACGTCGTTTTGTACGCATGCATGCGTGTTTATCATTTAGTTGTGCGTTTATTGGTTCTTTTTGGCTGCCGGTTTTTAAACAACTGGACTTGCTTTTATTATTTGTAAAATTAAGGCTTAATAGCGTGCAATGTCTTCATAATTTATAATAATTCTCCTAAAATATACTCGTCACTGGATTTGAGAATTTTAAACATGTATGCATATGCATGCATTATTGGTTCCTGTCCTTTTCATGTGACTGGTAATGGTAAAATTAATAAAAGATTTTGTTTCAGCACAAAGGAAGCGCGTTAGTAAGAAACGAAAAATTCGATTTAACCATAGACAACATATTTACATACAAACCAAGTTGATGTATTTTTCTTCTTAACGACTGATCTCACTAGAGTCCGCTATTTACACTGTTGCCAAAGGTAAATAAAAGATATTTATAAAGGAAACCTTTATTTATTTACATAAGAAATTCACCTCATTACGCGTTACTACCCATAAAACTAATAGCACGGCTCGACACAACATCGACTGCTAAGTGTCCACTAAAGCACAGTTCAGACGAAACTGTTCACTTCTGACTTATTGATATCACTAAATAATTAACTGTATTGGCATTGCTTTAAGGTGTAAATGCAAATGCTTAATTACTCTCCAGAGGTTTGATGGCTGCATCCAATTTTATACTTAATTAGTATTGTCACACAGTTCCTTTTTCAGTGTTAACAAAAGACAAGAAGGATTTACTAAGTCCGAACTGACCTTGAAATAAGAGGGCCGGGCCACATTGTGAATATCTGCGTAAATGAAACTTAACTGTGGCAAAAAACTTTAGTTTATGCCGCAAATACCTGATAGGACTGCCAAAAATGTTTTGTAACATGTGGCCCGATTGTCTTAAGTGGACGCTTAGCTTTACATTACTTCATAATAAATTCATTGTATTTTGGACTGAGTTTCATGTTCTTGACATTGTATTTGCCTATACTCGCGTTGCCTATCAACACTAATTCGCTGTAACAGACCTACGGCCATATTCACAGACAATTTTAAACCTATTTTAGTTATCGAATGTTTTGTCTTTTTCGCTCAAACTGAATTCAAAATTCGTTCGAAAGTGACAAAACATTCCATTACTTAAATAGGTTTTAAACTGTCTATGAATAAGGCCCCTAATAATTATCATGTAAGTCACAGGGTATCCACTGTTACATAACTTCCTTAAAGACAAGAAAAATATCGGCAAAAAGAAAAAGTTTGCGGAGAGGCCTAATTCATATTGAAAATAAAATATCTGTCATCAACTATTTATTAATAGTTACATTATATCGATACCAACTGTTCGCATTGACATCTCGCAGGTTCTTTATATATAGGGATCAATGTATGCTTAATGCTTCGGTATTTAAATAAAGTTATGTTAAAGTTTACACAAGTGTTTTATTGCAACCCTCATAATTTCTTTTAATAATTGGAAATTTTACTCCACAGATGTCTATTCAAAAACCGTTGACTTTATACAACAGAAATTATTGAACAAAAAATTGTCCGAGTTATAAACAATGTGGCAACTCTCAAGGCCAAAAATACTATAAAATCTCTCAGCCCTTTAAAATAACTAGTTGGGACTTGCACATGAAGTATTTCTTTAAGAAAATATAACAATCAGATAAATTAATATTCACAATATTAATTACCCAACCTTGATCAAGCCGTACTTATAATACAGTCATCTACAAGCTTTCATTCAAAAACATTCGACAGCCGACACGACACTGGCAACTAATTCGTGGAAAAAGTGCAATCTCTTTTAGACCAAAAGCCCGTGCCCGCCAGACTTTCGTCATTTTATAAATTATTAAATATATAATATCTTCAAACTTTGAAAAAAAAAAACATTTTGGCAACGTTATAGTTTAAATTTATAGTTATAGTATTAAAAGCTGAATTTATTTGTATTGTTAAGGCAATTATCAAAAGCTGTTTCCTTGGTAGTAAGACACTTGATAGTTGTTTCATCTTGCCTCACACATTGAAGCTGATAACTTCCAAAGCCCCCACGATATGAAGTCCCCATAATAGCCGATCGTGTGATTTCACGTCAGAGCCATGCGCAGACTTTCAGCTTTTATAAAATAACGAGTCTAGCGGCCGCGGGGTCTTGCTCAATTTATATCAGTCATTACAGCGTAAATAAGGGAAATGTTCAGTGTAAATTAAAGATTCAGGTAAGTAACATGCTGCAGCAGGCTTATAAACAGGGAAAAATATACTCTGATATAAAAACGTTAACACGACTTCGCACTGTACAAAAGGCTACACTATTTATCAAATATATTTGAAAATTTTATAATACCTACTTTGATAGTTGAATTTTCTATAGTAGTCAAGAATTTTATCGAGTTTTTAGATTGAATATAGCTGCTTCTGAAATCTTGTTTCTCTAATCGTAATTAACTACATCCAAACAATGCCAACTTTACGCGTGAATTTCGATAATTTTGTAACTACAATTATAATTAAGGTCCTCTGTCAAACAGGGTAAAAAGGAAACACGCTTTAAAATCTGCATTGTTTAATCACAACTATAATACATAAGTTAAATAATATACAGAATTTTGTGTACAAATCGTATGACGCAGCTCTACATGCGGTACGTTAGTCGACATTTCCGACATTTTCAACGACATTCATGACGTGATTTCACGTCCACACACACACACAACCAAACGGGGCATATCCTTTGGTATATACCTGTTTTATCAAACATCTCAACAGCTCAAAGGTAATATCAAGTCAATAATATTGAACAATTTAAAGCTACATTCGCAGTACGTTGCACGTAAGGTACTGATACGACGTGAAATCACGTCACCGCACAGAAAGGCCGCGATGGTACTTACTGGCCACACCTACACAAGATAGCACCGAGGCGTGGCGAGAGGCCAACAGTAACAAACCGAAAACAAGCGAACGCCGTGTCACAGACAAATATATCGATACACAATCGCGTGATTCCATTACATTACAACACGTAAAAATTGATAAATAATTTCTTTAAACAACAACAAAAAAGAGAATTACTAATTTACAAATAGAGGTATATCATTTCAACTATTCACAATTGAGTCCGGTTCGATAGTGTTGCGGACACGCCAATCACTCCCATCGATTTTAGATTATCGACACTTAACAATCGATTATAATCGATATTTAATTTAATCGCGTAAACCGAGTAGACAGGACTCTATTGTAATCATTGTTATAAGAAATTAATACCACATTTAGTCAGTTCTATAGCGAATGTGTCGGATATCCGCAACACCACTAACCGTCCTCGTCTGGGTCGTCGTTCCCGGACTCGGGGCGTGCTCGTCATGCCGAGTTCCAAGCGGCTTCAGTAATAACCACGTGTTACACCGTTGCGTTAATCTCCTAATAATTTCTTAGCAATAAGGTAACAAATAATAAATACATTCAACAGTCATACAAACGGATCCCACGGAGATCAGAACTGCGAGGGATTCGAACCCCACTACATCCAGGCCCGGGACACCTGTGGGTTTCAATATGCTACCACAAGCTTCAACCCTTATTTAGTTTCGCAGCTCCCCATACCACAGTGGAAAATTCTGAATATTTAGAACACGAGGCTGTATTTAACTAATATTAAACTATATTTATCACTCTTTAATTAAGTTCTATCCTTAAGATGTTTGCCATTAACAAATACTCTATTGGTATTTCAATATACACCATTGTATTCATAAGTTAAATCGTTTGAGTTTAATAAGCATTTAACTGTCCATCAAATTGTCTACCTAACTGTAAATTCATCTTTATGCATATTAACTATTACTATAGCCATAATTAATTTTTCACAAATAATGTTAGAGTTGTGAGTAAAAACCAAAGAAGCTAAGCTGCCAAATTTATATTTTTGCCAATTATTACTATGCGTTTATTAACAACAGTATGAAAAAAATATTGTAACCAAATGAAATGTAGGAACCTTCATCATATCGATAATCGATATCGACTATCGAGCTTTTCAGTATCAAGTTCGTACCTATGATGCAGCAAATGTCAAATTTCCACTCATTCTACACGATCCATACCATGTAACCATTCATTATTCTGACTATAGCAACAGAACATTGAGTAGAGTATCCTGCCCACCCCGCCACTGCGACTCCTGTAACAGGACGGACAGCGTACATTGTGACAGTGGGTGGTGATGTTCTGCGGTATGAGGGTGCGACACGGTGGCATCACTCGAGCCCGGGGGCGCAGTCCCGCGGCCGGCGACTGCAGCGAGCTGCCAGGGTCCAGCTCACTTGCGCGTTGTACCTTGGACTGGAGAGAAAAGACATATATTAGATCTAAGACTTAAAATATAAAAAAATTGAATTACTATAGATAAAGTAATGTTAAAGAGGGCGTCATTTTTTCACAATTATTTTAAATAAAAAAAATCTAAAATATTGAGTGCACACGTAGTTAAATACCTGTTTCGTCTGTGAAAACCTTTTCTGCCTTTTGTAAACCGCTCCCTTTTCCTTTGCATTGCATTACCGACTGTCGACTACGCGACGCGCAGAAGTGTACGCAAACGGAAAGTCAAACTCTTAATAGATTACATCACGTGATAATTACTTATCTTAGCACGACTGCACGAACGATCAAGCGCAATACGGACACTACTATGCCTTTGCAAAATAGAAACTTGATGGTACAGTCCAATAATCTTTGCATATAAATCTACAAGTGGCTCAAACGAGTGGATAGACATAATGATTTATTGCTAGTCAATATTCTACCTAGCCCGCACTGTACTAACACCAGGCGCAACAACATGCCTTGAAAAAACCATAAGGCCCAAATTAAAAAAAAAAAACAATACCAACCAATAAGAGTAATTAACTAATTGTTGTGCTTGAGGAAGGCGTCGTCGAAGAGGTCGAGTTCGTGCGACAGATAGTTGGCCTTGTTGCGCAGCTTCTTGGCGGACGTGGAGGCCGAGTCCAGCATGGAGATGGCCTCGCGCACCTCCGACAACTCGCCGTCCATCTCCGTCGTGGCCTCGTCCACCAGCCGGCACAGCCGCGCGAACATCGTCGACAACTCCCTGCGAATGTCGTGCTTTATTATGGTTTGACACGTTGAGTGCGGCCACGGGTGCGTTGTTTAACGGACGCGACGCGTGCGCGGCTGTCACACGCAAAGTTTGTAATTTATACCAGAGTCGCACTAGTCAATAGTTTGTAGTTTTGGCACTGCATTCAAAATTTCAATTTATAAAATTCTACCACTTAGCAAGCTTCTACCCCTCATATTGGACAATAAATACTTCAAAGCAATTTGAGGTTACTGAGACTCGAACGCAACCAGACGTCTTGCTTATTTTCTCAGTCAGTCGCGGCATTTTTAACGCTCAAGGTTTGTATAATTTAAGCTACACAGGGTACCCAATTTAACATACTGTGTCTCCTACCAAATTGTACTAACTCTATTTTGGAAGTATCACACAGGTATATGTACGTATGTATACAAGTGGGAGTACTCACTGCTGCACCTGGTGGCTGCAGTTGGCGGAGGTGAGGTCGACGATGAGGCGCAGCTTCTTGCCGGCGTGCGCCACGTACTGCTTCTTGAACACGCGCTCCTGCGCCTTGGCCGTCCACGTGAGGCGCTCGTACGCGTACAGCGCGCCGTACAGCACGCCCGTCACCGCCACGATGCGCCAGCCCACCGTCTTCAGCAACTAAACACACAGCAACTCATTTACTACAATTATCTACAATTATCTTTAGACAGCTTGATTATGCCCTGACATTGCCCAAATTCAACGTCTAGCTATGGTTTCATACTACATTACGGGCTCTCAGTTCGTCTGTCTACGCAGGCGATAAGCAACAATATGTGGTGACCGTTATCCCGGCTCTGTTTATCGACCACTATTAGTCCAGAGCAAATTGTGTTATGCATGCCAACTCTATTAGTTGTATCGATTATTGAATGTGGCCAGTAGACATCTTTAACACGTTGACTTTGAAGCACACACGTATCTTTTCGTGCACATAGCGTGCGCGACTATCCATGCGCCATGTCCGAATCGAACGGGTAATGAATGGTTTTAGCAACGCAGTTACCTCGCTTAAATATTGGCACGTACCAGTCCAGAGAGCAACAGTCCTCCCATAGTGCCCTGTGATGTGAGCGCGCCCAGTGCAAACTTGGACACGACCCCCCACTCCTCGGCGCTGAAGGGGCCCACGCGCCCCGTCACAGGCACGGCTACTGCGCTGTCCCCCATGGGACCCCCCAGACTTCGCACCGCGGGCGGGATCTGGAACGAAACCACATTTTATTAAATTAAGTATGAAAAAAATGTGCAGTGTAAATTAACTAATCACATATTCGTTTATAATTTATATCTTAATACATTACGTAGATATTTTAAATAATAGGTGTCTGCGAGAAATTATACGGATAGATGCAACAGTTTTGTTTATGTTTGCGACGAATCAGCACGGTTATCTTATATGAAGGACTTAACAGATAACAACTTTCGTGGGCGCTGTGTGTATTCCTTAATAATAATTTCTGAATAGTATTGTTATCTTAATTATTTTGAAAATATTTTTCTAGTAATAGTATAGATAGCGACCGGCGTGTACTGCGGCGGGTTGTTGAGCGCGATGCGGCTGGTGTTCTTCCCCTGGAAGCGCTGTATGAGCGCGGTGAGTCCGTAGGAGAAGCGGAAGGAGAGGTCCTCGTGGAAGTCAGCGCAGAGGTTGTCGCAGTTGAGGCGGTACAGCACCTCGAAGGGTTGCTGGTGAGGGATGATGTAGCTGGCGGCCGCGGCGCGCTTGTGCACCGGCAGGATGTTGTACATGCGGTCTGCAAACACATATTCAAATATTATTCTACTGTTATACTCTATTGTTGGAAACTTAGTTTTTAGATGACAGTCGTTGAGCCACGCGTAATAAAATAAATAAATAATAAATACACCCCACGGTCACATACATAGTCCTGACCCCACATTAAAATTGAGTCCTGTGTCGTGGGAATCAGAAGCTACGAGAGACTTTTCGGTCTCACAAACACCCAACCCAACACAAATATTTTTGGGCCACACCCGGGGCCGAAACGGGGGATCGAACCCGCGGCCTCTCGTTTCACAGTCGGCGTCTAACCAACTACGCCCAGAAAGCTGTTGATATTACTTTAACAGCGTTGCTTTCATATTTTGTTTGGTGAGTTACACTATCGGAGACCCAATAACCTTTTCCTTTCCTCCCTAATTGTTGTAGACTTTTATGAATTATGGTCTAGTGACAATGGGACTAGTGTCCCACAGGTGAACTATTTGCTCGTTTACCAGATTTATATACACTACGAAAAGACCCTACAAATGACCATTAAAAATCCAGCGTATTTACCGGCCATCTCCTTCTGCACCTGGTCCATCTCGTGGCCGATGTCCGCGGAGAGTCTCTTCTTGAGCCGCGAGCCGAGCCCCGCCTCCACGTGTCGGTGCAGCGCGCGCTTGTACTGCTCCAGCGCGGCGCGCTCCGGACGGAACAACGCGTCGTACTCGTCCACTAGCGCGGACAGGCGCCGGATCTCCTGGCTCAGGGTTAGGGACACCTGGAACAAAAACATTGTCCAGCAGTGACGACCAGCGCCTAACATCTTGGACTATCTTTAAAGGACGGATAGTCATGCCGCCTTATTCGGAATTAGATATACATAAGTTGATGGTTAAAACCATCAAGCAGCCAAGTCTCGTATCAAGGTCATATCTTAAGACATGATAGATATGCTCTGCTGAGAACATCATGATGGGAAAATAGCCGAGAAGACAAGTGTAGGAAGGAGAAGGAAGTCCTGGCTACGCAACATTCGTGAGTGGACTGGAATAAATCAGTCGAAGGGTTGTTTCGGCTAGTCATGGAGAGGTTTAAGGAAATGTCTGCCAACTTTCAGTAATGAAGGTGCCTGCAGAAGAAGAAGTTGATGGTGAAATGCGACACCATTGCGTGGGCTACTATGATGGGTTTTCCGCTTGTGTATGGTCTTTACCACCAGAGAGTAGTTTATATACCCGCGTACCTTGTGCTCGACGCTCTCGACCATGCGGCTGATCTTGTCCTTCATCTGGCGCGTGATGGTGGTGAGCTGCTCCTCGATGGCGGACAGTTGCTCGTGCAGGACGCGCTGCTTCTCCACCTTGGCCGTCTTCTGGTCTGTCGCTGTGTTGTACACCTGTAGGAACACATAGTTTGTACTAACTTAAGTGAAGGTATGATTGACAAAATGTATGCTTAATTTTTAATTTATTCGCTAATGACGAAAATGTTGTCTATCCACTCATTACACATATACGCATACATGTACGTACAACAAATTTAAGCACGCAGACACGCACAGATTACAATAAGCTCGCACGCACTCATGTCCGCACGTACGCACACGTGCATTCTCAAACGCAAATACGCATATGCACGTTATTGAAGTCTGAGAAACAAGACTGCCTCGATGACGCAGTTGTACTACGGTATGATTGAAGCGTTGAGGTCTCGGGTTCGAATCCCGGGTCGGGCAAAGTGATATTGGATTTTTCTATTCATTATCACATCCCTATCACATTGTGGGACGGAACATATAAGGCGAAATCTGAGTTGCATCTCTGCCCCTTCTGGGACAAAGGCTTGATGTTGATGTGTGTGTGCATGTGTGTGTGTGTACGCACGTGGTCGAGCGCGGCCATGACGTCGGCGGCGATGTTCTTGCCGCGGCGCGAGTGCTGCGCGAACTTGGTGCGCACGGCAGACTGGCTGATGCACTCCTCGAACTTGCGCTCGAAGTCCACGAACTCGAAGTAGCGCACCTGCAACACAAACGCCTTATTGTACTACGCTAATTCAACAGCATTTTGGCTGTAGCCACTAACCGCTTACACTCTCATTGCAAGGACCTTAAAACTTTTTCTTTCTGTTAGTGAATTGAATTACCACGCAGACAGTCCAACTAGGTGGACGAAACACTGCAAATGCGGAATCCTACACTTTCCGCTAAGCAAAAGACTGCAGCAGATGGACAAGCCTGCTGCAGCACTTCACTCAAACACACAATTATCAGTCAGGAAACAATTAGCGGGGCAAGATAAACTAAGGCTTATAAGAAAATATGTTTATATGACCTGGTGTCCGTCGGCGAGCGTGGGCGAGGAGACGGGCTGGTGTCGGTCGCGCAGGCGGGTGAGCAGCGCCTCCTTGGCCGAGATGAAGAAGATGCGCTCCTCGGCCTCCTTGGGCGAGCACACGCGCAGCTCCCGCGACAGGAAGTCCACGCAGCGGTTCGCGTGCTGCGTGCGGACCTGCAGCACAGTGGTACATGCAGGAATGGGGATAATAGTTCTCAAAGTGTAGGGTCTACAATATCACAAACCAATATTAATCAGGGTGAATAGGGATGTGTTTTAAAAAGTAAGATCTGTCAATATAATGTCAACGAAGTTAATGACATCCTAAACAAAGGTTGGTTACCAAATGCAGTAACTGTCAAACTAGAGCAAAATATAAAAAAATATATAAATTGCAACATTGACTAATCTGTAGGTGTCAGTAGTAAATGCAAATTGCAGAAGTTAGCTAGCACTTGACTCTACTGGTTTATGGGATTTGGGATAGTACACTCACTTGATCTAAATACTCTGGTTCGGAAGCAGACGCGTCCCATCGATTGTTCAGTATGAATATGTTCGGTTGTGAGATTTTCGTTGACACTTTGTGGAAGAAGTTCTTTTCCTGGAATCGATAAAAAACAATTAGTAAGCATTAAAACGAAGCGTTTTTAATAATCAAAAGCAGATTCAAAAGTTCGTATGTACGAACTTCGTGCGTGTACGGATACACGCGTGGTGATTCTGTATCAGCCCATATACGTCCCACTGCAAGGTACGGGGCTCCTCTATAATCGAGAGTACGATTGAAAGGGGTTAGGCCATGTACAACCACGCTGGGCTAGTGCGGGTTGCCGATCTTTACATACTGCAGAAATTCTATAAAATCTCTAGGTATGGAGGTTTCGTCACGATGTTTTCCATCACCGTTAGCGTGGTGACTGACTAAAGCATATTTCGTAAAAAAAAACGTCATTTGCGCTGGCACAGCATTTTAATCTATATTAATATTCTAGTCTCACGTCATTTTTTGGCCTACTTTTCTACTTTTCTTTTTTGAGCGTATTCCCACTTTAAAGGCAGGCAACGCATCTCCATGACCTATGGTGTTGCACATGTTCACGGGCGGCGGTGATCACTTACCATCAGGTGTACCGTATGCTCGTTTGTCCCTATAATATACAGAGTATATCAAGACTGCTTAGCAAAAACTATGGATTTACCACTCGAATTATGATATTTAAAACATTACAAAAAAAACGTCGAATTTTTTTGCAAAATTTCCAGTTGCATGGTGTCGGTAGTCACTAAAACTACTAGCTGGCTTCGTTTTAGGTAGCAGTTTTGCTATACTCTGTATATATATATATATATATATATATCTAATATATATAAATCTCGTGTCACAATGTTTGTCCTCAATGGACTCCTAAACTACTTAACCGATTATAATAAAATTTGCACACCATGTGCAGTTCGATCCAACTTGAGAGATAGGATAGTTTAAATCTCAAATTATAGTCGCAATTTTAATTTATTGCTAATTATTTGTCTGTTATTATTTGATAGTCACAATCATCTGTTAACTCCAAATGATTCTAACAGATGTCGATACCTTTCGACTGGGTTGAGTAAGTAATCAATAGATGGCGCTGCTATGGTAAATCTACGAACGTGTCATATAAGCTACATTTTAACAGTATAATTACCACGTGTTGTTGACGCTATAAAATTAATTAAATTTAAAATAAGTAGTGCATTATACTTTAAAAAATCAATTTCGTAGTCAGAATTTTGGCTGAGCGGAAAGTTTTAGCAGGAATTTTGCAAAGTATTTGTGTTTGCGTATTTTTTAAATGATATTCGTCGTATTTTCGTGTTTATATAAGGCCTATCTACAAAATAAAAGCAATTACAAAAAAATTACAACTTGCCTATTTAGGCATTAAGGGATGAAATGGGATAAAGTGGGACGAACGCGATGAAACCGGTCGGATCCGGATTGCATTCGATGGGAAATAATGGGACGGGATGTAACAGAAAGAAAAGGAGCCAGATGAGATGGGATGGGATACGATAGGAAAAGGGATAGTAGGTACTTAGGTTGAGTTCAGGAGTACAAAAGTTTGAAAGAGAATAAGATATTTCTGGTGTGGAGTGGAGTCTAAACATCTTAGCACCCAGGCGAAGCTGGGCCGGGCCGCTAGTATATAATACATCATAGAAGCAGTTGTAGTGTAATTACTCACAGTGACCATGAGCGTGGACTCTGCGTTGGCCACGAGCACGAACACGTCGGCGTCGAGGCAGTACTTGTCGATCCACTCGTCCAGGTTGGGCGTGACGTCGACGCCGGGCGAGTCCACCAGCACCACGTCATCTCGCAGCAGCGCGCACAGCTCGCGCGGCCAGTACACGTGCACCAGCGAGCACTCCTGCAGGCGCGACGCACACAGCGCGTGGCCCAGCTGCGACACCGACTGCACACACACCAACATTCATACATTCCCCATTGAAATTACTTGAGAGGACACCGCGAACAAAACTGCGATACTAAACCTATTCCCATCTCTGTCACTCCTAGGAGTGCCCTAGGACAATCACATCTTCCCTCTCGCTTCACTGTTTTCCCGCGTGTCTGGTAAGTACCTATGTATGTACCTGCGCCCATGTTTTGTTGTCTTCGCATTACCAGCACCAATAGAATAAAACAAAGTCGCTTCCCGCTGTCTGTCTGTCCCTATGTATGCTTAGATCTGTAAAACCACGCAATAGATTTTAATGCGATTTTTTTTAATAAATAGACTGATTCATGAGGAAGGTTTATAAGTATAACAAATATACAGATGTCCCAGTTTGTACGAACAATAACATGTATCTGGGGTGGAGTGGAATCAACAAACATCTGCACCTAGGCGAAGCTGCACGGGCCGCTAGTAAGTCATAACCTTGCCATAAACATTAAATATATTTTTGCATAAATTCCTGAAGTCTTAAGTACTAAAGCTATGCTGTAATCCAATCTAGAGAATAAAATACGCCAGCTCAACCCAAGTGCTACCACTGTTGCCAAGAAAACCGAATTCTCATTACAGCTTTGCTATTGCGTTACGTTCGGTGACTAAAAAAGCCTCTCGGTCTTATCCATAGACAGTTTTAAAACCTATTTTAACTATCGAATATTTTGTCCCTTTCGAACGACTTTGAATTCGATTTGAGCGAAGGAAACAAAACATTCGACAACTAAAATAGATTTTAAAATTGAATAATACCAAAAGACTTCAAAGCTTATAATAGAAAATTATTATAACGCCCGGATAAAGAATACCGCACACGAAGGCGGAAAATATACGTTTTTCACGACGTTTTAAACATTTTGACGTCACAGCAACCTGTCAAATCGCTTACATCAACAATTACGAGACAGTAAAATTGACCGGGCGCCGTTTACCGTACATGCGGCCTTGACCCACTAAGGTCAATAAATTGATCCACCATATTGGCGATGGTTCAACTTTTCCATACAAAACAATGTATTTTATTCCTTGTAACGTTAGACTTTGATGTTAAAGTTTGCACCAATGACATTGATTTAAGAAGCTATTTGTAGTAGGGGAGCCCACGATGCTAAATGGGGATTTACTCGAGCGTCGTAGAGACCTATTGGAATGCAAAGCTTAGATGATAAGAAGAAAAAAATGTTATATGATATATACCTTTACATCGGTGGGGGAAGCGGCTATAGATTTTTAAATATGTAAAAAAAAACTGTTGCATGGACATCCTCGAGCGCGTCAGATATTGATAGCATCAATGCCCTACGTATTTTTAATAATGTACGTATGTTAATCTGATCGTTTGCATGATGCGGGTGGTTGTATTTAAGGGTAGAAAATGAAAAAAAAAAAATTATCGAGCGCGTCAGATTTTCTAAGGGAGTGTTAAGTGCACTAAAAAAAAGCTCTCATTCACTAATCTGACGATTTCGATGGAACGCAAACTCGCGGCCATTTTCATAATGTGCAAAAAAAATTCGCCATTTTGAAATACTCAAGCGCGTCAGATTAAGATATATATGGTTCATCTTTATGTTCTAAACGTACTGTCTCATAATCTGACGATTATCTAGAGGGATTCGCCTGATCTGACAAAAAAAATATTTGAAAAACGGTTCACCTTAAAGGCCATCCCTGCAACTTCCCGCTAAAATTGTAATTATGACATTTTTGAGCTCAAAATATAATTTATGTGATATTTTGAGCTCGCTGAGTACAAAGAAATAATATTTCTATGCATTTGAGCTCTCCCAGCTCGAAAGTCTGATAGAAGTTTCATAGAACACTATTTTTGGAATTTTCAAACCGCAATAACTTTTGAATGGATCAACCAATTTTCACGCGGTTGGCGGCATTCGACGCAGTTTTATCATCCTCATAAGTAATTTTGCAATTTTAATTCATCGAACCACAAATTTCGGAGTAATCCCGAAAAAACACTTTTTCGGGTTTCTTTCGTTCACGATGTCTCTCGAACGAATCAACCGCTTTTGACCAGCTTGGTGGCGATCGACGTGGTTTTTCAAGCTCAAAGGCGAATTAGTTTTTGAAGTTGATCGATAAAGCCGCATAAAAGTTATTCCAAGAAAAACACTTTAAAAAAAAAATTTTTCTTATTTTTTTTGAGATGGCAACAGAAACCAGAGTGGGGACGGAGTGAGAGAGTAATAGATAGAGAAAGAGTGAGAGAGGAATAGAAACGCGGAGAAGGAAATGTAGGCATCACGCAGCTGCACGCATTTAACTTTATCGACGAATTTTTGTTATATCGGCTTGCGGAAATCGTCAGATTATATATTTTTCATTATTCTTGAATTATTTCCTTCAAAATAAAAAAAAACTTAGCTACGCTCGAGAATGTCGAGATGACGTTTTTTTTTACAACTTTGTTGCCCTCCCCTTTTTTTACGTCACTCTCAAATTGTCAGATTAGTGGAATATACACTTTTTAGGATGTAATTAACTCACCCTACTTTAATCTGACGCGCTCGAGAATTTCTGATGGTCAATTTTTTTTTACTAATCTGATCCTGTATCCTTCACGGGCGGCCTTATATATGGGCCTCATGTTTTGTGGAGGTACTTAACCGGGTACAAGGTATCCCCCTGTATATTAATCTGCCGCGCTGTAGTAAATCCCGAAATCCCCGCTTGGGCTCCCCTACTATTGCGAAACAGCTAAGAAGTTTGTTTCTGAAATAAAAGTTTGCGGTTTCACTGGATCAAGCCGAGTCGTTTCTAAATATAGCAGCCAATATTATAGCCCACGCGTTGTAGTCACTTTAGACTATAAACTGTTAACTCTGAACTCTATTTAGCCTTCTCTTTTCTCATATTTTCTTTAGTATGACTTCTTTAGAATTGTTGGTATGATAATATGCAGACCAAAAAAAAGCTACGACCAACTGCAAGTATGGTATCAAACATAAACTCACGCCTTTTTTCCCAGAAGGGGTACGCAGAGACGCCACCATGACACTCACATTTCGCCAAGTATAGTATCAATCTTTTCACAAACTGCTACATCCAGTGCAACTGATGTACATTGACCAGTACTTGGGAATTGAAACACCTAGGACTCATATTTCACAACCAACGTACACGCATCAATACCGATGACACAACCAAGTCTGCACCAGCGTTCTGACCTGCACGTTGAGTTTCTCCTCGCAGCCCTCCGTCCGGAGAAAGGCCTCATCGGTGTCGGAGCCCTCCACCTGCAGGAAGCAGTTGGTGGTGTGTCCGATGCCGCTGGGCAGGATCTTGTCGTGCAGCATCGCGTTTATCACCGTGCTCTTGCCGTTGCTCGTCCTGGAACAAGCATATTTTAAGTGGTACGGCAATCACCTGATGTTAAGTGCATCGCAATCTAAATAGACTATGATTTACCAAAAAAAAATGTTATATTTCGTCCAATTCAAACCGACAAAGATTAGCTAGTTGAAGTGGCAGTGGGCCGGGCACATAGCGCGAAGAATTGATGGCCGTTGGGGCCGAAAGGTTCTGGAGTGGAGGCCACGAATAGGTAAGCGCAGTGTCGCCTACAATGGACGACCTGGTTAAGGTTGCAGGAAGCCGCTGGCTGCAGGCCGCTTCCAACAGCTCAATGTGCAGATCCTTGGGGGAGGCCAAGTCTGTAATTCAGCGATGAGATATGAAAATAGCGCTGAAAATCAGCGTTGTTTTATGGTTAGCACCACATCATAACCTTTAACTGAGTGGACACCTACCGGTCACAGCCGCGACCATTTCTGTTTTTTTAAATTTGATATTGTTAAATATATATAAATAAATGGTTTTTCTTTCTTTTCTTTCTTTCTAATTGGCGAGAGGTGGTGCGGAATATAGACAGCTGGAGAACTCTCGTTTCGAAGGCCAAGACCGACTTTGGGTCACTGAGCCAGCGGAGTTAGTTTAAGCATCACGGTGCACTAAGTACTAACCTGCCGAAGAATGCGACCTTCATGTGATCCCGCTTGAGCACCTCGCGGATGGCCTGGACCTTGCACACGTACGACTCCACGTTGGCCACATCCTGCGGCGTCGCGATGCCGTTCTCTCCCGACACCGCTGCAACAGAACAACAACATGTCTTTATATAAACAGAAGACAAAACTGTTTACACATTTTTCTTCCCTGTTTCTCAACCTTTTTTGTCTTTATGTTGTAACTAGTGATGAGCTTCAGTGTCGTCAGTAAAAAAATTATAGTCGCCATTTTCATTAGTTTAGTTATTAATATTTCAGTTTCCCCGTGTATTGATAAAGCAATTTCATAGTCAGATTAGTTTGTAGTAGTCACGGTTAATGATTCCAATTGTTCATAATAAAAATTAATGACATTAGAATTTTGACTGATTGACGACCATTAATCAGTAAATCCAGCGATTGAAGCGCACTGACTCTCAAACATTATTTTTTTGATCTACTTAAAATTATACTGCCTCGGTGGCGCAGTGGTACTACGGTATGATTGCAAAGCTGAGGTCTTGGGTTCAAAGTCTCGGAGTCAGGAATTTGTACCCGATATGGCGATAGGCTCGCCCCCTATCAATCGTGGGACGGAACACACAAAGCGAAACGTGGGTATCCTGGTTGCACCTCTGCCTACCCTTTCTGGGAAAAAGGCGTGGGTTTATGTATGTATGTATGTACCTATAATTACAGTAACCTCGAATTCAAATTACATGTTTGACCTCAAATCTGACAGACAATACTAGACATAAAACATAGACACGTAATCAGTCAATGGACGTGACATATCAATTAGATAAACGATATCACGTACGGTATTGCATAACATTGTTACAGGCGTACCGGCTTAATTGTTATTGTTTACTTCCTGCCCTCATGGCTTAGGCTGCGTTTCCACTGTAGCGCAGACGACCGAGCGATTTTTAGGCATCTCTGCTCGTTTTCGCTTTAGTGAAAAGGCAGCTTTAGCTTTTATGTAATGTTGACGAACTTGACTTTGCGGAATAATTCGGCTAGTAACCTTACGACCGTCGGCCTGACCTAAATATTTAATATAAGAAATTTATTAATTATTATTATTTGCAAATGGAAATTGCCAAGGACACCGTGAGCACGAACACAAGATCTCTTAAGTGTTTGTGTATTCAATAATTTTAGACGAATTAAAAAATATTCCCGACAGCATTGTTGTATAGAAGATGGTTAACTGTTCGCTGATGATAAAACAATTGTACTTGTTCCAACAGTTACCACCGTACACGATGGTGGAAACCTTGTAATTTCGATCAATGCAATTGCACCGCCTTTTGGATTCAACCTTTAGATATACTTCATAATTTACCGGATACGTACTTTATAGTCATTCTACCATGCTAGTATCAAAAAAGCACCAACCATAAGTAAATATCGAGTGTGGGCAGACGTGATACCACGTAAGACATGGCATAAAACATTACCGGACGCGAGGGACGGCATAATTGTTTTTGTTGTTATGTAAAGGTCAAGACGCGCATTAATCTCTTTATATTGATCCGCTGGGTGGCTTAGTCACTAACTCTTGCTGTTCGTACGATTTCATGCTCTTGACTGACGACTTTGGCGCTGCGCGTAAACGGCTAGTCAAGAGTTCGATCCCAGTACAGATACAGAAATCTTTTTTTGTAATACTCAACGAAATCTTGGCCTTTAAACCTTTTTTAGTTATCAAATGTTTTGTCCCTTTCGAAAGATTTTTGAATTCAGTTTGAGTGAAGGAGACAAAACATTCGATACATAAGTCTATTATAAAATTGTCTATGAATAAGGCCGTATATTTTTTTTCTTTTTTATGCATGGCTTTATCGATTTAATCTACACATACTTCTGACACGATGGCCTCAATAGACAATACAACATTAAACTTGAACCGACAGCTAACAGAAACACGAGGGTCGCCTTATTGGACGACGCCAACGTTGTTTTGGGTTCGATTCTCAAGTAGAGCTATCCACAACATGTATTTTACCTTAGACCACGCTCAAAATAGACTAGAAAAAACACATTCGATCCGATTTCGACTTATTCCTTCATTTCATATTTTCATATGAAAATCCTTTCACATATACAAGTGTAGTGTACATAACAATGTATACAAGACTATTCCACTTGAAATAGACATGAACAGGCGTCGTGCGAACTGTGCCAAGTTCCGAATCGATAGTACACTAGTGATTAGTACAACAGCTGTGAGTTGCAGATTAAGGAAGGCGTAATTTGCTTTTATGGTATCCTCATCAATCAATGTGGCTAGTCAAGATTCTTCTCTATGGTTTCGTCGGGTTGGGCTTTAGACCCAACCCTACGCAACACTTGGGTTGCGACTACATGGAATACCGGATTAACCCAGCACGGAGTTCTTAAATAATTCTATAGATATGGATTTCCCTTGATTGCCGTGTTTAAAACAGCTAAACTTAATCCATAAACATGATGATCAACATGATGCTCAGCCTGACTACATAATTAGTGTTTTAAATAATAGATGAAAACAACATGAATTCTAAACTGATCATTTTGAGGTTTCCATCCAGGGACATTGTGAGATCCTAGTCAGGCCAACAATCTATATTGTGTGAACATAATATATTGCAAAAATTCAGTCCACAAATGTATAACAAATCATTGTACTACAATCTACATCATACAAGACTAGTCTTGTAGTTTTCGTGAAAATCGGGCTCTTAACTCCTTTGACGATTTTTCGATATACCTCATAGTTTTGGATTGGGCCATCTACACCCAATGTGGATATTACGCCAACGCCAAAAATGTCAATATTAATATATCATATTACTAAATGCCTAACCCCACAATTCCTGCAAGCAATTACTTTCACATAGAAAACTATAAAATGTTTTTCAGCAATTGTATGTGGCAAATACAAAGGGTTTTCAAGAAGTACTTGTGTGAAGTAAGTGACAAATAAATTTACCAAACAAGTTTCCACTATTTTGCTTCTTTAGTGCATTGAATTGGACCTTGTCAAAAACTTTTTAGATGTGCAATTAACAAGTTAATAAAATGTAAAAGCTAGTAGAGTTAATCATTGATATCAAATAGAGGATGAGTGTGTCGCATAATATAATATTACCCTTTCAAACAGAAAAAATCACAATGAATGACTTGCCTAACATAAAGATGATACCCAAAGCCTGGCATTTCACAGCCCATATAGCACAACTATATACCAATTAGGCAATTTAAATTATTATAAATTTAAAAATAATTAAATATGTAAACGGGGCAAGGTCGAAACAACTGAACAAATATATTATGTATAGATTCATGTTCTTGAACCTGACATGTATGATATGAATTTATGTACCTCATTATAAACATTCAATCAATAATTTATTCATAACTGAGTGACCAATAGTTGTCTGCCGTCTAGTATATAATTTAATAAGTTACTTTGGCCCTCACAAAATAGGTGCTGACTTAATAACCTCATGGAAAATAGGTAGTTGTTACTGAGGATATTAAAGATCAGACATAATGATGGAAACAGTGCAGGCAAGAGTACCATAATACTGGGCAAGATAATGCCAAGCAGAATATTAAGAAAACACCCTCTTTTATTCCAATTAGGGTAAAATGGTAAAGCAGGATATTGTGGTATCCAGGTTATAATACCCCATGAAGAGAGGGTTCTTTAAGTCTCTCAAGTAATAATTAAGTAATATTTGTGATAAAGTCAAAGCTTATATCATGAAATAAAAAATTAACATTTAAATCAGCACACTATGTATGCCAGATGGAACAGAGCGATTATACAATAAAAAAATGTGGGTCAAGCTTTAATACAGCCATGTGTAGTATTGTAAAACTGTTGGTGATTCATTGTTATGAGTTAAGTGCTTAACAACTATTTCTATTCATGTTTGAGTTAGCATAGTTATACCAGCAGTGGTATTGTTAGAAATAAGTATAACAATACCAATACTTCCTTGAATTATGCTGAGCTCCCTTTAAAGATTAAATTTTATTCTAAGATTTAATAGTTAATGTTATAAAGTGTAACTTAAAATACTCACCATGCATAAATGTGACAGCATCTTTGACATAATCATCGATCTCCACAAATATATCATTGATCTTCTTCTTGGCACGCACAAATATCTGCAACGGTGAGTCCACATTGGACATGTTGACGCGGACGCCGCCATTGTTCAGCATCGCAACGTTGTGCGGCCCGTCGCCAGCCATCATAGACAACGTACGGTTAACATACGCAGCCATACGGGAAGGAAAGCACGCTTGTCTTTAGGTGAACCTTATGCCGGACAATGCCAACAATATAGTCACTGTATCACTTCTACAGTAAAACAACATGCACGGTAATACTGCAACAAAAACATAAACAAGCATGTGTCAGGCTAACTTTAGTGCTATACAGAAATTAGGAAAACAATGAATGATACATAACAGAACCCCACAAAACTAATAAATACACAGGACTGTGATATTCTACCTGACTTATCACAATGCTGAACTAAACACATAGTAAGTAACAAATCAACAATGTATTGCAACTAAAATCACTGTATTTTTGAGACAAACTAGTGACAACTACTATTATGAATAATGTAACGTTTCTATAGCAGAAGTTAGAATGTTGGTTTTATTACTATGTAGTTCAAACTACAGCCCACACTTGCACATAACTTGAATTTGAAATTTTGCAATAATATGAATGAAAGTATGTTAATTAGACATTGCTAGGTGAACCAAACATTGCACAGCCAATTTGAGGTTACTTGCAACATTAAACTAAGCGTTTTATACGAAATTTTGACTAAAATTAACATAACATGCAAAATTGCTTGCTAAGTTACGTTTAAGTTGAGGTTATGTTTGTTATGTAGAGAAGCCAATCTGACGCCTCCGCGGGTGGAACACGGAAAGTACAGATGTTGGAAGTGCACAGAAAGCTATTACACCAACAATTAAGCATAAACACTATCTAAAGAATTAGCACCTTGTCATCTCGTTGCATCATCACAACTGATACGCATCCCTGCAGGTCAGGCCGCATGAAATTTTGTTTACCCTTTTACTATATTTATCGATGAAAAACACCCAGAGAAAATACAATGAGACGTAAAACAACTGACAGCCGCTAAATATAAAGTCGAAATTGATTTGTGATAAAATGCGACAACTACTACACAGTATACGTAACGGGAAGGTGAATCTGTACAAAAAAAAACGTTAAGTGCGCCTCACCTGTGTTCTATAGTGTAATTACAGACATTTTAAATATAATTTACATTTATTTTCGGCAGATATTACCAATTAATTTTTTCATAGATTTTTTCTTTGTTTTCAATTTTCAATTTTTCACTGAGATCCAAAAAAAATGTTTTCCATTTCTTACGAGACTTCTGCTATTGGCTTACTACAAAACTGATTTAATTTCAACCAATCACGTGAAAGTGGACAGCTTATTATATATTTTAGTTTTGTTTTTGCATTATATAAAATTTATTACAACAAAAACATTCGAATTCGAAATGTAGATTAACATTAATTTTAAAGTAACTAATTAATATTAAAGAAATATTGTTATATCAAAAGATAAAATGTAGATACCACGAGTTTATGAAAATATAAAAACAATGATAGGTTTTGAAGTTTGTCTATTTTAACATGAAAATGTACATATTAAGTTATAACAACTTAGCAAAAATGAACGATCATTATGTGATACTTAGTATTGAAGTATAATTTCATAATATAATATATACTTTAAGTAAATTAGCATTGAGTTTGTTTAAAAGCTGCAGATATTAAATATTTGAAGAGACAGTCAAGGCTCAAGGATATAATTTATTATTTTGTGAAGAAACAAAACGCATTGGAAGCTAATGTCATTTCATTTTAATGTCAAGCTCAAAATTTGTCAAAATTTATAAAAATCCAATGGCGGATGATTGAATAGAAACGCCGCTTCTGTGCAATTACAGTTTTAATTAATATTATTGTTTCTAACTTAATTGAGTGAGCCCGTTTAATAAACTAAATAACTTCTTAGTCATAACAAAATGTCTCGGTCAGTGCGCGCTGAAACCCGGAATCGCGTAAAAGATGACATCAAAAGAGTAATGCAAGCTGTCGAAAAAGTTCGCCATTGGTATGGAGTTCTTTTATTGGAATAATTATTTTTTTTATGTTTATACAAACATTTTAAGTTATTATAACAATGTTTTATAGGGAGAAAAAATGGGTGACAATCGGCGAGACGACCATGAAAATTTACAAATGGGTGCCAATATCAACTAACGAGCAAAAGAAGAAACACGCGGCGAAGAGAGAAAATAAGGAAAACACTCTGACTCCGAAAAAAACCCACGACTCTTCAAACTCTAACTTCGGGATGGCGGAAGACTCCAATACATGTGAGTGGCATTTTTGTACACTAGGAAAAAAAAGTTTCATTCAACATGGCCTTTTTGGTGAAAATGGTGGCCAGAGAAACGCAACTAGGTCAGGGATAGCTAAGCATCGAAGATTTGTACTCTATGGAGCCTCTAGGATTTTCCAAAATATCAATTTTCTGATGTACTGATGATGCAATATTCAGCATGATCATTTTCAATTTGAAAATGTTTGTTATGAAATAGAAATATGATTCATATGACTTAGGCTTGTAGCAGCTGTAAAATGGTTGACTATTGAGTAAAACATTATTATATAGGGGTGATATTTGAGTTTAATTATAATCATTACTCTCATTTTAATTGATTGATTCATTGTTATATGTACAGCTGTGATAGATTACTCTTGTATAGTAATATAAAGCCACATCAATGTGCAGTTAATTTTTTCAATGGACATTTTTATGTCATTAAATGCTAGATAAACAATCTGTTTTACATAATCAAGTTTATAATTTTAGGGATATTGTTGGTAATCATCTGGTAATGATTTTTAAAATTTATTCCAGGTTTCTCAACAGTAAGTGACTCACAAGGCCCCACGGAGTTCACATCAACATCAATGAACTTCTCCGAAGACTCCAACTCGCAGAGCAGCGGTACCACAACACCAGCAAAACGGTTAAAAACCGATTGAGAGAGGTAGATTTAGTCAAAGTAGACAGTAAAACTAAGGACAGTGGTTGTACCGTTACACAAGAAGCTTATGACGGTCTCAGAGTACAATTTTGTATGTGTAGATGTAGGTATTTGATACAATAAATAGGTGCACTATAGTACAAAATATTTAAAATTTTGTATGTGATGGTGTGGTGTGACTTTTACAACGTATATTATAGTGTTTTGTGCAAAGATCCGTATCCACAGAATTGGCCTAAAGCTTAGTCTTTTTAAATGGCCTTAGAATTGATAAATAAAAACTGGAATATTTCTCAAAAAAGAATAAAGAATTGGCGCAATAAATAATAGCATGTTACTTAAATAATTTTTGAAAAAATAATATATTTTGCGATACCCTTACAACGAGCAGGAATTAATAGTTTAAAATAATCTTCACATACAAAATTTTATCTGGACTCAATTTTACATTGACAATTGTGTTACAGCTTGCGAATAGGCATACCGGAGAACAGGAGGCGGTGCCTTTTTTCATTGAATATTTTTGCCTGTATCTATGTGGTGTGTTTGTATTGTAAATAATTTGACATTATGTGATTAGATTAATACTGAAAGTATGAGTTCTAATTTTATTAGGTTTATTCCAGTATGGACCATTGCAATGTTAGTGATTGCATTGAACAAAGTGATGCTTTTTATAACCTGACCAGGAACTGTAGTTTAATGAAATTGTGACATGATTGAGAAGTAAGAATGCAATATGTATTTATTTATGTAATACAGCATCCAGCCTCTGTGGCGCAGTTGGTTAGACGTCGGCTGTGAAACGAGAGGCCGTGGGGTCGAACCTCGCTCCGAGACAAATGTTTGTGTGAACCACAAGTGTTTGTTTAGGGCTGGGTGTTTGTGAGACGGAAAAGTCTGTCATAGTTACTGATACCCACAACACAAGACTCGATCTTAGTGTGGGGTCAGGACTATGTATGTGACTGTTGGGTGTATTTATTTTTCTTTATTATACATGCGACTTAATTACGTATATGCATTTTAGTATCACTTCTTAGATTACTCATAAATTGACTGGTCACAAGAACAAAATTTTATTAATTTTTGCATGCGATTAATAATGCATTTGACATGCATAAATCTACATAATTTAAGGTTCCGTAATATAATTTTACGGAATAATATCGATTGTTGGAATGTATGTTAATATGAATTAGGAAAATATCTGCCAATGTTTAAATACGATGTTGTTCATAATTCGAAATTAAGCTTATGGAAATGAGTTGCGATTGTCAATGAAATTTGTTATAATTGTTATTAATAAGAAAAAAAATAAGGATTATTTTTTTAACTTGATTAATATTATTATAAAATTTTGTGAAATGTACTTATTGCGTAAATATTTAATTTTAATTACAAATAAGGTACTGGTCGGGATTTTTATTGAATAATTTTAATTTTACAAAATGATATTTTAATGAATTTGTTTTATTAGTGAAATAAAATACTAGTGTATGCGACTCAATGCAACTTAGTTAAAGTCTAGAGCCTGACCCTTTATGTCGTTTTGTATATCTTTATGGTGTATTACAGATCGAAAAATGTGCTGATGTATGTTATGAGCAAGTTTAAAGGACCAACCAAAATGACGGCATTTATTGCCTTATTGGATTAGGAATGAAGCAAACTTATTATCAAGCTTTTGATAGGAAAGAAATATCAATATTCTTAAAAAATCCTAGGACCCAGCCTAGATCTATGCATTTCCCACCTCTCACAAATTGACACATGAACTTCAAAGTCTTTTCTGGATTTGAAGTACCCAATGGTATACAGAACGGCATAAACCAACCAGAGCTTTAGCATTATTTATAAATAAATTAATTGTACAATAATTTTATTAATTGTAATATATTGGTAATAAGATAATAAATAAATGCAAGCAATTAGTATTTTTCTTCGGAGTCCCCTGATGAGGGCGTCTCTTGTGACTGCGTGCTTGATGACTCTTCCATCCCTGAGCACTGATCCGATAGATTGTCTACATCTTGGATGCCTATGATGTTGGTCACCAACTCGCTGAAGGTTATCTCCTGGAAAATGAGTATGGTCTTAAGTTACGCGAATATTGCACATTGAATTAAAACTACTTTTTTTACGGCCGCCCGCGACCACGAAAGTTTTTCGAAACGTTAAAAAACTAAAATTAAATCAAATCGCGATTAAATTCGTAAAACAGTAGGTTTATTTTAACGAGTCTTGCGGAACAGAACCTTATTGCATTGTAAAAGAAAGCGTTCAGAGTCGGGTGTTAAAGAGACCGCGGGCTCGATCCCTGCATCGCAACGAATGATAGTTGTTTAGCCTTCAAATATGTTTTGTGGATCTCGGTGCTATGAGATTCAAAAGTCGCGTAGATTCTGATACCCGCTGCACTTGACTTGAATCTTAGTGTGAATTCGAGACTATGTGACTATGGGGTGGATTATGTCCGAAGGATAAGTCATATGCGTAGCTTGCTTTATCCAAAGACGTTCACTCGTTCTACACACTTTATCCCGGTTGGTTGACGCGCTTTTGTGCTACCAAACAGCGGATGTAAGTGCGGTTACCACAAGCAATTACGCACGGGGTGACAGCTCATTGCTTCGGCGCCACAGCCAATATTTATTTCTGAATCTTCAAATGAAAGTGAAAGCGGATACCTCTGGTAAGAAAGAGAAATCTCCTTCAGTCATGGCCGCTCTGTCTTCAGCGCTGTACCCACTTAGTATGGATAGCAAATACCACGACAACTCGCGGGGAAACCGTTCGCCTGGGTCATTAGAAATTACCAAAGTTAACATCATAATATGTGACTGAGGAAAGACTTACTTAATTTATTAATGACGGTTAGATACTGGTACCATCTTTGTCACAATAAGGTCTGTGATCTAGATTCAATAAATGCCGTAGCAGCATTTATTCGCCTAATTTTGTGCACAGGACTACTCTACGAAAAAGAAGTGAACTGAGGGAGTCTTCGGCCATATTCCACCATGTTAGCCTATGGTTGGTGGTCTTCACATACCGTATATATGTTAAGAGAACCCCATGTTTTGCACTGTGTATGTCCAATCAATCCAATCCATCAGCCAAAGGAAGTCCACTGCTGAACATAGGCCTCTCCCAATGATTTCCACAGTGACCTGTTGGAGGCAGCCTGCATTCAGCGACGTCCCGCGACCTATACCAGGTCGTCTGACCACCTAGTGGGTGGACGTCCCACGCTGCCCTTTCCGCTTCGTGGCCTCTATTCAAGAACTTTTTGGCCCCATCGGCCATTACTTCTCCGTGCTATGTGCCCCGCCCATTGCCACTTCAACTTGCTAATCAGATAACATACTGTGCATATAATAAAACTTATTACCGTAATTCTGCAGCGTATTGATAAATTCGTCTCTCGGTATTTTGTACTCGTCTTGCTGCAAGTAAGCGAAGTTTCGGAACGCGTTCTTGAGTTTCTTGAAGTTGCTGCCGAAGGCTGGCCGGTGGTTCAGGTACAGTTTGACGAACTCCTCAAAGTCTATTTCTGAGACCGGGTCGAGACCGTAAACCTTGTACTTCGCTTCTTCTAACAAGTTTTCTACCTGAAGAATTTGAAACAAGCATATTGTGTAGAAAACTTTGGTTTCAAAATGTAGGCATCTAGCAGATATTACGTAATATGTGGTCTAATCAATTTATTATTTCTTAAGTACACAACTATTACCTTTATAGATACACACAACATAAAAATACAGTATATAAACTAACAGTTTCTTAGAAAAGATACAATAAAGAAGATAACATATCGAAAAGAAATTATTTTCAAGTCTTTTTGTTGTTGTGTCCTATAAGTGTTGACGTCAGATCCTGTTTGTACCATGGTAAGTACATAAAAGTATTGGATGAAATACATGCTGATTTGAGGTAGCTGTAATAAAGCTCAAATGTCGACAGTACACGTCGATACCTACATATTATAATATGAATGTACTGTCGTTACTAGCAAAGGCTTACAAAATAAGACTCACCTCATATTCCGACGGGAAGAACCCAAGTGCTCTCATAAGATCGGGTAAGGAGCCAATAGGGATGTAGTCCTTCACCCGCCTCATAGCCGGGGAAAAGGTGCCTTGGCACAGTATCTGCACGTAGTAGAACAGATCCCGGATCTCTTGGAACAGCCAGCCGGGACGACCGTTCTCGATGAGGCAGTAGTAGGGGTCCAAGTCCGGCCCGCCTTGGTTTGTCGTTGTCTCTACTGATCTGTTAAAATCATACAAAACTATCATCAGATCATAGCATTGCTGGATATTGTCCTCTACTATTGCACGCCATTGTGATGGACAAGAGATGCAAAGTTCGAGTTCAAAACATTATACAATGATCTGAAGGCAATTAAAATAGAGCCAATGGCACGTCATGTACCAATGAATCGTGTGAATTAAATATAAAAAGAACTGATTTGTTGTCGCTTAGGTAGATATAGTTTGTTTAGTAAAATATCTGGAGAGTTAAACACCTGTTTCTTCTTCTTTTTTACCCTCTACGGCTCTCTGGTTTGACCCTTTAGTATTATAAGGATATTTACCTATAGTTAGCAGCCCACTGGAACACGCAACAATCTTTGGCACCAATAGTGAACATAGCGCCGGTGTCACCTCGGAAAGACATGTCGGTCACCTGAAATCATAACGAAAATGTGCTTTATAACTATTTTCGTTTTAAAAACCCCTCTAAAATAAATCAGATTATATTGCTTTAACATTAAAGATGTAATTTGTAATATAATATTTTATTTAAATGCAAATATTAACGTGTTACTTCGTATAGGTTTTCTGGAAGAAAATGTTGCCACCCCAGACCATTAAATGCGCTATAACAATGCTCAATTAATCCTAAATTATAAATAGCAATAATACCTCCTTACCTGCACAGGATGAGCCAACAGTCCCACATGTTTCCACGGGTTACCATCGAGTGGTAACTTCTGAATACCAATAACATTCTTGGTGGCGAACACGAGATACTGCAGCTCCACCCCGTCCTCTTCCCTCGTGACCAGCTGCATTTTGCGCACGGGGTGCTCGAATCGAGGCCCCAGGACTGTCGCCAGCGTCATCGTGGTGGAGTAGTTCACTATTTTGTACTTGTGCTGGCGAACAAGGAGGATTATAGCTTGTTAAAATAAGAAGTTAAGTACAATTAGTCAAACCGTAACCTCTATCAAAACTAAATCAAATGGAAATGTATTGTATTGGTAGTTATATATAAATTGAATCAACATAATTATAAATATGATTGCTTATGTCTATTCTACATATATTTAATTTCAGGTACCAAACCTACAAATAAAAATGACAAAACTTAAGTACCTACAATGAATTCGCTACTTCTGGTGGTCTTTATAGCAATAAACTTATAAACACTAAGTTCATTGTTATAGAAAATAAATTGCATAAATTAAACATTGTTCTCACTTCATCATTAGCAACCAAAATCGTGGGCAAATCGGTTCTATACTCAGCAGGGTCTAAATCTTTTGGGGTGGGCCACACGATACCACACAGCGGTATCGACGTCTGATCAACCCTGTCTAAACTGAAGATCTCCAGATACTCCTCAGAGCTCTGTCCTATATCATATTCAACCATTATTCTGTCAGCTCCCAGAGAGACTAATTTGTATTCGCCGTCATCATTCTTCTTTGGCAGGAAGAAGACGCTAGTTATTTCTTTGAAGTGCGACCTGTGCTTTCCAATGAAATTCCATACAAATTTTTCGCAATCGTATTTGTATACACACACCGTGTGCCCGGTGTCCTAGAAAAAGAAGATAATATTGTAAGATTTGCAAAAAATAATATTACATTATTTATAAACCGTACAAGACTTTATCAATTTTATCTAAACTATGTGTTTCCATGCAAAATTCAGTAGGTAGTATGAGACATTATAAGCTACCTACGAGAGTTTTATTGGTTTTATCTACCTATGTAAAACATAAATAGGTATATGGGCAGTTTCCGTGGCGCAGCTGGTTAGTGCCGGCTGTGAACCGACAGGCTTCAGAAAGAACCGAAACAGAACAACCGAAACAGTTGTTTGTGAGAACCACGTTTAAATGTTTCGGGTCTAGGTTTTTGTGAGACCGAAAAGTCTCGTAGTTCCTGGTACCCACGATACAAGGCTCGATCTTAGTGTGGGGTTAGGACTATGTATGTTATTGTTGAGTGTATATTTATATAATATGTTTAATATTAAATACATACAGCAAGAGCGAGCGTAAGAGAGTCACAGCTATAGTTAATCTCTTTAATAGCATATTTGGTGTCGAGGAACGGTTTTTCCGTGAGGATCTTCATGGTGGTCGGGTCCAGGAATATAAGCTCTCCCGTGTTCAGACCACAAGCTAAATGTAGACCTAAGTATGCAAACAATGTTTACTTGATTAATATACGCTATGTAATAGAAATTGATTCTATGTTGAATATTCGGAGCATTGAATTATGTACATAACATATTAACAAATAACACATAATTACAAAAAATTTGGGGAATTCCGATTTAATTTGAGAGTAGCTGATGACGGACGGAAAATTTATCACAACCGTATCAAGCATGATGATCTGAACTTCAGAAATAAGAAAGGCGACGTAATGGTAGAAGTCTGCACCTATATTACCTAACATTTCAAAATACCTGAGGGAGAATACTTGAGGCACGTCACAGACAGCTGAGGGACGGTGACTTCGTAGCTACATTTGATAGATTCGCTCTTCGGAGGGATGATCACCGTGTAATGCTTCCTCAAGTCCAGCCGCACAAACAACTTGTGCTGAATATATTTGTACATCTCCAGAACTCCATCTGAATAACCCACGCAGACTACCGGCCTGAAGAGTAATGGAGAAGACTTTTTTATGTAAAAACATATTGAGGTATTGATTCAGATGTAAAGATTTCCTGTGTTTCGATCCCTGCATGAATAAGTGCGTTAATGCGAACCTGGCCATCATCGTTGTTAAGGAATAGGAAAAAACAATGAGTGCGATTGCACGGCCGCCGGCCAACCAAGGTGCCAGAAAAGGACACTACAGACCTCTTTGCAGAAGATTTTTGCTGATTTTCTAAGAGCGTTAGCAATGTTGAAACCGGTACGGCTAAAATATGCAAAGCAAAAGTTTTTTTAGTTGCAAAAGCAACAAATGAAGCCAACACATTACTTTTCAGGATGTACGCTGACAGTCAACGCAGTCGATATAAGGTTGTCCAATATGCTGACGTAATTTTCAGTGGCAAAATCAACGTAGCCCACACCCTGGTTCTGTGTACCTGCAAGTGTAAAACTTATTTTCATGATCATCATTACCTTTACACAAATTCCATTGCTGAACATAGGCGTCAGGTATAGGTCTATTAGGTATAGGTATAGGTATAACTTCAAAATAATAGTAAAAGTCAAAGTATTGACTAACAAACGATAAAATCTCGAACTAAAAACGGTTTGCTGCCGACAGTCGCGTCGCTGGGGAGTTGTTTCTTGATCAACTTCTGCTTGACGACTCCAGTCATCGTGTCTATCTGGGGAACCACTTGCTCCCAACACAGACAAAGTTTGTTACCTGAAAAAAGTATTTTAAAAAAAAGATTCAAATTATCTTAAATTCATTAAACTAAACTAAATACACTAGACCATTGTACTACTACTAGATGGTAAGTGTTCTTGAGTCTTAAATAATTTTGGAGAACTAGGATTATTGCGGTGGTCTCTATTATGTATTTTCTCACTGGTCTTGTATTATATACCTAATCGCAAGATCGGCGGTAAAAAACAGATTTATAAATATTTAGGTACTTCGCATCAACGCTTCAAAATATTTATAATTTTATCAACTTTGACACATGCAATTACGTTTCTCGCATTATTATTTGGTTTTCATTAGATTTATCGGTAACGACGCTTTTTGTTGAACAGTTGACTTTTTTTTTATTACCGTTATAGGCAGACGAGCTAGCGGCCCGCCTGATGGAAAGCGGATACCGCTGCCCATAGACCTTCGAAGTGCCAGGGGTCCAGTACAACAAAGTCGCTGCCTACCTTAAGGAAAGTACTCTCTTTAAGCCTCGTTTGAAGAAGGACAGTTCATCGCGCTCAGGAAACACCGATGCAGGGAGTTAATTCCAGAGCCTGTCTTTCTGTGGCAGATGAAGACGACAAAATGTCCCCCCCCTAAATGACTTACACTTGGGATCAAAGACCTGGTAGCTCCTCGGCGCTATATTGAATGATACGTCTCTAACGCTGTCGACAGTAAAGCCGTGCGCCCAGTACAACAGCTTCATCTGGTTGTCGTAAAAACGAATCTCGCCGCCATTGTTTCCAGTCACGATAACACTGAGAAAGATTACAATAAATGCATTAAAAATAACTACTAGTCATACTGTGCTATGTGTCAGACACACTGTGGGATTAAATAATTAATATAAGGCTTTTAATACATCGGGATAATTGTGAAGAGTGATGAAAAATCTCTATTGCCTGTCGTTGTTTGGATTGCACTGAACAGCAACTGTAATAGGCGCAGTTGTATCTGTATAGAAATAGGGAAATTAATGCAGACATACCCATCAATACTCTTAATAACATTAATCCCATACTTCTCCACTTTCAAAACCTTCACATATCGCAAGTTCTTATAGTTGGTCGGACCCAAATCCTCCTGGTACTCAATTGTGTAGCCGTATATGAGCACAGATCCCCTGCTGGTGGCCACCAGCACCTGTGACGTCACGCCGACGAACGCGAAGCAAGTCAGCTTGCCGTGCTCAGGAGATATCACCTTGTCCACCTTCCTTATTTTCAACTCGATCTCATCGGTCTCTTTTGGCAAGCCTCTTTCGATGATAACTATTTTCTGCGGGGAAATATTTAGTTTTTACATCTTTTTTTAAATTATATTTATAAATAAAAACACCCAACAACCACATACATACATAGTCCTGACCTCACACTTAGATCGAGTCTTGTGTCGTGGGTATCAGGAACTACTAGAGACTTTTCGGTGTCACAAACACCCAGACCCGAAAAAAATACTTGTGGTTCACACAAATATTTGTTTCAGTGCGGAGATCGAACCCGCAGCCTTTCATTTCACAGCCGGCGGGCGGCGTCTAACCACTTGCGCCACGGAGGCTGTCAATTTGAGACAATTAATCTATCCCTGGTGTTGTCGGAGAGTGTTTCCATTACGCTTGGTAACGGACAAAAACATTGTCACTTTCTCATTGTCTAGTTACCTTAAGACTTTAAATACTTATAACGACTAGGTAACACTAGACATACTTACTTGCGTCACACCTAACCAAATGTCGTATTTCGTCATCAACAAAAATTGTGTGGTATCGTTTGCATTGAAACCCATGTCCACGACTGCATCTTTGGGTATATCTACCTCCAATACAGCTGGAACGGAAATAATATTAGCCAGCGCAGTATTATCATGAAAACCATAATTATAACTAAGAAATTACCATGAGGCTCCGCGAGTCCAGAAGACCATATCCACCAATACAACATGGTCTTTTCCGGGTACGCTAAAGTGAGTAGGTACTTGGCATCAGCACTCAGAGCAACCTTAGACAGTTTGACTTCGCCGTGAGGTGAGAAAATGGTCTTTTGCGGGAAGTAATCGGTGCTGTCCCATATGATGAGCACGTTTTCAGGACCAGAGTCAGCCGTAATGAGCCATTTACCCGTGGAATCGGCTGTTATACATGTTATTGCGTGTCTCTGGAATTATACATTTTAAAATCATCGTTATAAGATAATATGTCGCACTGGAAATCTTTGGGGCAGTATGTGTGCGACAGTGAACCTGTATATCTAGTTCTGCGTTTAGTCATTTATGAAAATAAGTAATGACCATATTAAAGACCAAGCAGAATTGTAATGTTTAATTGCAAGCGAGAAGACCTTTTACGCGTAGTTGTAAATCTTATATGAGGCATATGTCTAACAGATAAGCATATTTGAACAAATAAAAGCAATGTAATGCTGGGAATGGTGGGTTATAAGTACGAGTAAAAGGCGCAGGGAATATAACTCGCGATCGATGAATGATTCTCACTGAATGACTGGCTGGATATAATTGAGCGAAGCGAATGATCATTGTTTTTGTATGTTACTCACATGTCCCTGAAGTATCCTCATCTGGTTGGTGGTCCAGTTGTATAGTACGCCACAGTTCGCAGCAGCATAGAAGGCTATGGTGGTACCGCGATCGTTTAAGTTGATAACGCCGACTTTGGGGTTGTAACCGTAGATCCATCTTATATACTGCAGAAATTATTGTTTATTAGTTATTACACAACTTATGATTATAATACTTTTGAAGGAGTTAGTATTTTTAGAGATTCCACAGGTCTGTGGGCAAAATATTTGATATGAAGTAAAAATGGCCACGGATTCTAACTCTGTACAGGGATAATTTCGTCTCACTGCTGAGTACATGCACGTATCTAATAAATAAAATAAAATAAAATAAAATAAAATAAAATAAAATAAAAAAAGTCTAACTAGATACATAGATAAATTAAATTCCGCTATAGATATTACTATTCTACAGAAACAAGCAGCAATTCACACTTCAATAATTTTAAGTAAAGTTCTAGGGGACACAGTTTTTGTAAATCGCCAGAATGGGGAGACTGACCCACTTCTTCCCTGAGGGTTTCAGGGCGGGTGGTCAGTAAGTCCGAGCAAAAGCTCGAGTCAGAGAAAACTCTGAAAGTGTAAATAAAATAAAATAAAATAAGCCCCTCACAAGTCTAACTCCACGTCCGGCTAAAACACCTAGGCCACGTGAGGGGCGGAACATCATAGCCTTAGGCGAAAACTTATGATGGCCAACGGAGCACTAGCAACACCTTCAATATGGAGAGACAATCAAGTAATGAACGTATAGGGTCGCTACCCGGGGGTGATCGTCGGGGCACGTCTGGAGCTGACGCTGGACGTGACAGCATGCGAACCGTCAGCGGCTCTCAGCTGAACAGGCGGGCGAGAGTCGGGGGTCCCGAAGATATTACAGCCGACCTGCGGGAAGGGGAGAGGACGGATGATGTTTTGCAGGGTAGGGCAACGCCCACAAACTCTGCCGGCTCATCTGTCGGTGCACCACAATTAAGTAGAACAGAAGATGCTAGAAGAAAGTGGTCACAACAGGAAATGGAAGAACTTCTATTCTGTTTCTTTAAAGCTAGGACGATGGGAGCGGGGTACATGAAGCGATTAAAGGATTTATTCCGCAATAGAAACCCAGATAACCCAAAAATAGAATTTACCGGTAATGTTTTATCCACCCAAGCAAGAAGCATAATAGCGCGTAGTGTTATACCACCCGATAAAATAAATTTGATTAAACAAAGAGTAGAAGAATTGCCAGAACCAAACAGTACCAATAACCCAGAGACATTTTGTACAACTGAGGGAAACTCCAATAACTTGCCATATAGTAACAGTTATGAATCTGAACGCACAATCACAGAAGCAGTAAATAGGGGTATACACACACAAGATGGTAATCCTCCCAATGGGATTGCAGAAGAACCATCATCATCTGCTCCGAGCGAAAATGCAATCAGTGACGATAGGAGGCGAAAATGGAGTAAAGCCGAGATGGAGGAGCTCATGTACTGCTATTTTAAAGCAAGGAGTGAAGGGCCTGGCTATATTAACCGCCTACATAGAATATTTATACAGAGAAACTCAGATAACCCAAAAGCAAATAGATTTAACGGTTACGGCCTCTCGACACAAGCTCGATCTATTATAAATAACAATATACTATCTCAGGAACTATTAAATAGAATCAAACAGAAAGCAGAAGGGGTGCAAAACGAACCTAGTGAAGTAAATATAATTAATATACCTGATGAGCTTAACACAAATATTATACAAAGCGATACCCAAAATTTAATGATTGCTGAAAGTGAAACAATAGATATAGCAACTATAAATCTATTAACTGGTAATCAGGACCCGTTAATTACACAATTTCTTAATATCTTATCGGAAACAAAAGAAACACCTATTACTGAAAGGAAACTATTACCGAAAGCTAAAATAAACAAAAAATTCATAGATAATTGCCATAAAATAAATAAATACTTACCTTACTTACTAGAAATACACACTTCTCTTAACGATATGAACGAAATTTTATATGCAGCAGCTAAAACCTTAGTAATCAATAATAAACAAATTCCTTACACACCTACACCAACAGTTAAAACCAAAAAAGTGGCAGCTTGGAAAAAAAGAATACAAACCAAAATTAATAAATTTAGAAAAGAATTAGGACAATTAATAGAAATAGAAAGAGGAATTAATTCACGTAGAATGGTAAGAATTAAAGATAAAATATACAGGAAATATAGAATACAAAACGAAAACGAGCACGCTAATACGGCCGAAATTCTGAAACAAAAAATTAAAGCACTCGCAGGTAGAATTAAAAGATATGAAGACTTAAACGCTAAAAAAGACCAAAATAAAATATTTAATGAAAACCAACACAAATTTTATAAAAGCTTAGGAAATATTAGTAGTAGGGAAGTTAAAATACCAAGTAAAGATAGGATAGAGCAGTTTTGGTCAGAGATATTGTCTAACCCAAAACAGTATAACAAAGAAGCTGGATGGATAAAAGATGTAAGTGAATCATCACAGGAAATAAACACAGCCCAGGTAGAGGAGATCACAGTGGACGAAATCAAAGTTGCTATAAAGAAATTACATAACTGGAAAACACCGGGTATAGATAAATTACAAAATTACTATTTAAAATATTTCACTAGCGCACATAGATATCTTGCCGCATTATTCACTAAAATACTCAACGGTAAACAGAACCTAGACGATTGGTTTACAACAGGTCAGGTTATATTAATCCCTAAAAATAATAACACAGAAAACCCTAAAAATTGGAGACCTATTGCATGCTTACCTAGTATGTATAAATTACTAACTTCCGTCTTATCTAACTTATTATATGAACATTGCAGCATTAATAACATTATGTCAATAGAACAACGAGGATGTCGCCGTAGAGCCCGGGGCTGCAAAGATCATCTTATGGTCAATAAGGCCATATTGGAGGATGCACATCATTCGCAGAAAAACCTTAGCATGGCATGGATTGACTATCAGAAAGCCTTTGATAGTGTCTCTCACGAATGGCTACTCAAGATCCTTGATATCTATCGATGCCCGGCCGTTCTCGGGAACTTTTTGCGAATGACTATACCCTCATGGAAAATTATTATGACTGCTCGAGGGACTCATGAGTCGGTTACTACTGCACCGATACACATTAGACGCGGAATTTTTCAGGGTGACTCGTTGTCACCGTTACTGTTTTGTTTGGCAGTTAACCCTCTGTCTTATATATTAAATAAATACGAACTAAAAGGATATAAGCTTAAAGATAGTTGCTGGATTAACCACCTACTGTACATGGACGATCTGAAGATATATGCCAACAATAGACATAATTTAAAAGTTATGCTTGATAGTGTAGAGGTGTTTACAAATGACATAGGAATGAGTTTCGGATTGGACAAATGTAGCATTATTCATATTACTTCGGGCCGTGTTAGTAGTGCAGTGGGGGAAGGTCACGTTCTTTTAAGTGGTGAAACTTTTAAACAACTTGCAATAGGTAATACATACAAATATTTGGGAATACATGAATCCGGTAAGATAAATCATAATGCAATCAAAGAGCAAACCACTAAAGAATACTTTAAAAGAGTAAAAAAACTATTGAACACACACCTCAATTCGCGCAATTTAATTAAGGGCATAAATACTTACGCTGTTCCGGTTCTACTTTACACATTCGGTATTATTAATTATAAAAACAGCGACCTGAAAAAAATTGACACAAAAACTAGAAAACTACTTGCAATTAAAAAAGCACATCAACAAAAAGCAGAAATAGAAAGGTTATACTTACCTGTTATACACGCAGGAAGAGGATTAATAAATATAGAAAATTTGTATAAAGCTCAGATGGTTAAATATAGGAAATATTTACAAGAAGAACAGGATGATTTAATAAAAGTAATAGTGCAACATGATATTAATAAGGAAAAATATTCAATAATTAAAGAAGCAGAGACAATAGAAACGGAGTTACAGTTAGCGAATAATAATACACATACCGACAAAGAAATTAAAGCAGCAATTATCAAGAAGCAGAACATACACTGGCGTAACAAACCATTACACGGAAAGTTTCCCAAAGAAGTACTAGACCAAGCTAATATAGATAAAGAGCAATCGTTTAAATGGATCAAAAAACAACAGATATCGCCTACTGTAGAATCCTCTGTATTTGTCATACAAGACCAGGCAGTTATGACGCGACAACATCAGCGTGATATCCTCAAGCTACCGATAGATGGGAAATGTCGTCTATGTGCAGCTAAAGACGAAACAACGCAGCATATCATCTCAGGTTGCGAAAAGCTGGCGGGCAAATATTATGTCAACAGACATAATAACCTAGTCCAGTACGTCTATTGGTGTCTAGCTCGAAAACATAACATAGAGGTGAACAAGCTATGGTGGAAGGAAATACTAACACAACCAAAAGTAATAGAAAATGAAACAACTAAAATAATGTGGGAAATTCCAATTCAGACAGATGTCACAGTAACACACAATAGACCCGATTTAATTTATGTAGATAAAGTAAATAATGTCACCTACCTAATAGATGTTACAGTTCCTTCAGATTATAATATAGGGGCAAAAGAAATAGAAAAGCTTAGTAAATATCATCTGCTCAAAACTGAAATTAGGCGCTTATGGAACACTCAAACGCAAGTCATCCCAATAGTAATAGGTTCAACTGGTATAGTAGCAAAAAGTCTAACTACATACATAGATAAATTAAATTCCGCTATAGATATTACTATTCTACAGAAACAAGCAGCAATTCACACTTCAATAATTTTAAGTAAAGTTCTAGGGGACACAGTTTTTGTAAATCGCCAGAATGGGGAGACTGACCCACTTCTTCCCTGAGGGTTTCAGGGCGGGTGGTCAGTAAGTCCGAGCAAAAGCTCGAGTCAGAGAAAACTCTGAAAGTAAAAATAAAATAAAATAAAATAAAATCTGTACTGCGACTGATGATAAGTGCACTGCAGTCGTGAATAGAGGTTTGTTGCCTATATACTGTTGTTTTTCGCCACTCCACAGAACCACCGAGATAAATTGCTTCTTTACGCTATAGCGGAACAATTATGAAGTTTTGGTGGAATATGAATTAATTCTTACAAAAGGCGTGGGTTTATGATGGTACTCCGCCAATGCAGAATGCCTTCGGATCTGTGATAAAGACATGCTGTACAATGGCTTCACGTCCACGTCGCTTGGGCTAGTGGCGCGGACGTTCGGAAGTGAGTGGAAAGTCGAAAGTCTCTCCAACGGGTTGGTCTGCATTTTGTAAAATGTTCAGATAATACACAAACAAATGTAACACAAATAAAATGTGATCAACACAGACGATAAAGTTGACAATTACTGACAATTGACATAAATATTTTTTTGCTCAACATTATGTTAAGGATGTAAGTATATTACGACACGACAAATGCATCCTTTTTTGTGGATTATACGGTTGGATACAGAATCTTCCGTAGGAATCTGTATTTTCATAAGTAATTAGTACCTAGATAATTATAAGTTTTTAGTATCTAGACCGAAGATGATGTAACTAATACCTAGTAGGAGATTTGTATCCGCCCCGAACGCGACGGAAAATCGAAAACTCGCCAAAATCGTTCACACAAATGTGTCGCGTTGCGGGTTCCGTCTGTGTACAACAGCAGGATAACGTAACTGGGTTATATCTACTCTGATCTTGAATTGCACTGCATGATCACGCTAATTGCCACTTTAACTTTCCTGAAAAAACACTAAATAGGAGCACCAGCTAATTTTGCTGTTAACTCTCCTGAATGTGATGACTCGTATTTTGCATTGCTGTGTGAATAAGCCTGCGAAGGGCGTAAACACAATGCATTGCCTTCCGCAGTAGGTCGATAACCATCCTGTGCGAGACATCAGCATCACTGAATCACTATCTCATGTCAAAGGTCGTGCGCGGCCCGTATCTTCATTCAGCCCGCTCAGTCAACAGTCGCCTCCGCAAGCATGTTGTGTGAAACCTTCTTTGTGATCATTCTGTTCTGTGCTGTGACGTGCAAGACTATTTATTTGGAGAATAGTCCCATTACTATTGAAGAGGTCAGTGCTTGATTCAGATATTATATGACACTCAAGTAAGTCAAAGTTAAACGTGAAGGCGACATGGTTGTAACAACGAAATAGATTCCGGAATCAATTGATAAATTAATCGAATTAATTAAAGTTTCTAAAACAGATGGAATTCCTAGAAATAACAACGTTTATAAATAGCCTTTATTACAATTAATATAGGTCTAATCAGTTGTGTCATTATATTTTTTAATGATATCAAATATCTATATTGAATGTTTATTCATCACTAGAAGTGCATCCTAGCTTCGTCTGGATATAATTAACTTACTTTATATCAGTACACATTAAAACTATTATTTTAGCCTGATATCAAATTAATTAATTAAATTTGTTACTGAACTAAAATACTTATAGCTTGTTTTAATCGTAATTACTGTACCTTTCAAATAAGTGCAGTAGCTTCGAATGTCCCCCTATTGCCTACATACAGTAGCCAAGCATGCCACCTCGTAAAAATATTAAAACTAATCTAATCCCCAAGATAATTTTCGAATTAGTTTATGTCAACTACTTTCTCAGTTAAGGAGATAAACTTATCTAATTATTATGGAAATAAACAATATTTAGTTATATTGTGTTACTTAAAATAACAATAGACTCCTTTGTATTAAATTGATTTAGTTAGAAAACTATTCTAAAATTGGTAATGATTATAAGTAGGTATTGTATTAGCCCATATACGTCCCACTACACGCACGAGCCTCCGCCAAAATCGAGAGTACGATTGAGAGGGGACAGGCCTTAGCCTCACAGTTCTTGGTGGCCTATTGGTAACAGACCAGACTCGGCTGCCAACATTTTCACGGTGGTGGTGGGTTCAAATGCCAGGGCACAGGTCTCTGACTTTTCGAGTTCATGTGTTTGCTGATAGTCAATCACCTCACGCGCCCTCTCGTTTCACAACCAGGGTGCTAACCAAAGGATGTTGTTGTTTGAATAAATCTGATACTTATGATACTTATGTCTTAAAATGCTGAATGGACATGTTCCGCACATTATTTGTTTCGTCGAACCGCAGCTGTGCAAGTTCACGAGATCATATTATGAAGCACTTTCTAGGAAACATGTGGCTTGCTTGCTGCCTGAGTAAAGCAGCTATAGGTACTAATACAGTGCACTAAAACAGTATTTCACTAACTAGGTATACGAGTATTATATATAATACGACTTAAAATACCTATAATATAACTTAGGGTAAATAAAACATCGTATAATAACCGGTCTTTCTATGTAGAAAGGTGCATGGTTTTTTTTTTAAAATCCAACCAATTGAGAACATCCTCCTTTGCTTGAAGTCGGTTATAAATAGGTGTAAAATTAGTATCGTATTTTATTGTGCGAAAAATAATGAGTTTGTTATCTTTTATGGAGTGCAATGCCTGAGTCAACACGAGTGGAACAACTGATTGAAAAAATATTTACTGTAGATAAATAAATACACCTAACAGTTACATACATAGTTCAGAGCCCACACTAACATCGAGTCTTGTTTCGTGGGTATCAGAAACTACGAGAGACTTTTTCGGTCTCACAAACACCCAGATCCGAAACAAATACTTGGTTCACACAAACATTTTTCTCAATGCGGGGATCGAACCCGCGGCCTCTCGTTTCACAGCCGACGTCTAACCAACTGCATCATAGTGGTTGTCGCTTAAATATTAATTTAAAGTACGTATAATCATTGGGTACTAAAACTGAAGCTTAATGGGTCGTTGTAGCAATTTGTGGCAAAACAACATAAAGATATTTGTCGTTATTTGAATTTATTATTGTCCATTATTATTCATTCTATATGGCCTAACCACTCTTAATCGTACCCTCGATTGTAGAGGAGGCCCGTGCCCTGCAGTGGGACGTATATCGGCTGATACAGATTGTCCATGACTATCTTAGACTATTCTCCCAAAAGTCAGTAAAGTGTTCGTAAGCTAATTATTGAATAATATATCAACGTTTAATACAAAATATGGTATTTGTTATTGTTGCGAACTGCTAGCGACTTTATCGATACCGAAAACCTTGACCAATTAATATGTTAAACTATACATATAAAAAATAATTATCGATTGTAATATAAATAAAATAATTGAATATAAGTCCAGGCTCTAATTAACAAATGATTGAATAAAATGTATATGTATAAGTATACCTAGTGGGATATTTTTAATTTCCTATCCATCAAATGGATTGCACGGCACTTGTGTTCCATCTAGTTTTATATAAATAAATAAAATAAAACTCATTTATTTCACGTAAACAGACCAACAAAGTTACTGAAACAGCATATATCAAGATAAATCAATAATACAATTATTAAAAAAAGAAAATAATTAATTAATAAACAAAATAAAGAGAGAACATTAATAAATCCTAGAAGACGGTGTGAATGCAATGTGCTATTACAGCAATGCCGTATGTAGGAACAGTCCAACCTACTGGCAATCATAGCCAGGACTGAATTAGAACACTAAAAATGCGCATCGTTTACGCACCGTTGCGTGGAAGCATGTGCGGGCACTAAGCACTTTGGTGTGCCCGCTGCCATGAAGAAAAAAGATTAACCAACCTTTCAAACAATGGATCGTTCCAGGTACAATTTCTGAAGAGGTATGGGTACATGTCGGAAGGCGATGGCGGCACTGACATCTCAGGGGAAGTGGACTCCACATACACCGTCCAGTCGGTCTCCGAATCCTTGAAGAAGATGCAAGCATTTGCTGGTTTGTCGCAAACTGGCACTTTGGATACAGAAACTAGGAAGGTTGGTTTAAGCATAATATAAATATCTAAATTCATTTTGAGTTTTAACAATTTGTTACACTATGTTGTACACGCCCCTGTGGCGCTGTTTTACCTACTTCGGTACGATTACATCGCTGAGATCTCGGGTTCGAATCCCGAGTGGAATTTTCTATTAATTATCAGCCCGTAGCCAGGAATTTGTGTCCGGTATGGCAATTTGTGTCCTGATAACACCTCTGTCTATCCTTTCTGGGAAGGAGGCGTGATTTTATACTATGCTATAAAAATAGATAAATAATTATTATGATAGTATTCGTTAAAATATGTAATTTTCAGTTGTTTAAGAAGAAGCGTTGTGGAGTACGGGATATAGAGATTACATCAAACATATCTAGGAATAGAAGGTACATTCTGCAACAGGGATGGAACAAGCACACCATCACCTACAGGTAATAAAGCTATTGTACATAATCGATAAGTAGTGGGCAGATCAATGAGGATAAATTATATCTCTACGTGCGTCAGTCCGGCCACAACAGTGGGCAGGGACCGGGTAAAGGTTGCGGGAAGTCGCTGCGTGCAGGCCGCTTCTAACAAATCGCCAATATTGATGTTGATCCGCAAGAGTAGTACGCGTTGGCGAAATTTTGCGACATTAAAATTGCTAAGCTACGAGTAGTTACTTATTTAGTTTTAAGTAACATAATACAATAGGCATATATTATGTGAGTGGGTGTGTGTGTATTTTTTTCTTGTACGTCTTTGTTTTGGACAACAAACAGTCACATTTTCTTTATTACTACATTTGCTAAATACATTTTGCAGGGTATTAAACGGTTCGAGCACACTGGACAAGTCTCGCGTCGAGGCCCTTGTAGAGGAGGCGCTAGCGGTGTGGGCTCCATACGGACACCTGCAGTTTCAGAAAATAGAAAATGGCCGAGCGGATATACAAGTATCATTCGCCGCTGGAAAACACGGAGACGGGTAAGACCAGTATCACAATTTACGATAAGTTCGCGTGCAGAGCATGTTCTCTCGTCATTTTCGACCTTGAATAAAAAATAATGGATATTCAAAATAACTTTAACATTGAAATGTCTTAATAAGTCCAAATTTTAATGGTAAAATGAGGACATTATATTGGAAAAGTCTCAGGCGAGAATTTAATTAATTAAAATTGTTTTATTCCAAGAATTTAGCTCATACATATGTGTTGTCCAGGTTCCCGTTCGACGGTCCGAGTCGCGTGGTAGCACACGCGTTCCCGCCGCCCCACGGCGCCGTGCACTTCGACGACGACGAAGTATGGGGCGGCGGCTCTGACGAGGAAAACGAAGAGAATGAGGACATCACAGACTTCTTCGCCGTGGCCGTGCATGAGATCGGACACGCGCTGGGCCTAGCGCATTCTAACGTGAAGGCGTCAGTGATGTACCCGTACTACCAAGTGCCGATAGAGAAGCTCCATCCTGACGATATTCTGGGGCTGCAGGAGTTGTACTGTAAGAGATTTTCGTTAAAAAGTTAACTGATGTTTTTTTCCAATATTGCTGTGATATAACATAAAATTAGAAAACATAGCGGCCTATGAAAATGTGTCGCATTCCCTTTCCTGTCTGTGGCCGTCTTTAGCACTAGCCTGCTCGGCTACAATTAACTGCCTTCGCAACCAATGCACAAATCAATAGAACTAGACCTGTGGCTTTATGGGTCGCCTTACCGTGTTATAGCCCAACACCAGGTCTATATACATATTATATGCAGCTTAGAAGAAGCCAGTGTAATGTACTTGCGGTGTCTCAGCTCACATACATTATTTCACACATGACGCATCAGGAATACAAGCCACTGATTCCTGAGGAATGTGTGGGAACGTAATCATGCAGCCTTATATTAAGTACTCGTATATGGGTGAGGTAATCACGTAAACACGCACCCCAAATGTATAAATTCACAACACTCGTTTCATTCAGTCGTTGTTCCTCTGTCCCTACATACTATTCTTAATGTGAATTAAGAATACAGCCCTTAACATCAAGTAATGGTCATTTTATGGCACTAGCAGGTACCCAAATACTTACATAATGTTTCAGTAAAAGACCAGATGTTCCACGAGGCCGGATCGAGCACGGACAACCCGGCGCACTCGCACTCCTCGCTGGTGCCCTTCACGAGGCCCGACAGCGACGAAAACGAGAACTACATCCCCGACCTGTGCATGACCAATTATGACACCGTGCAGGTCATCAAGGACAAGATCTTTGTCTTTGAGGAAGAGGTAAGGTCCTGTTTTATATCTTCATAGAAAGATCCAACGACAAAGATACATTCAATTTCATTTTGGTACTTAATTCTAATTCTACGCGATGTTGTTCTTTTATTTGAAGCAGGCTGAATTCTTTATGAGATTGTTGGATATATTAATTATAAAACGTACCTGTATCAGCCCATATACGTCTCACTGCAGGGCACGGGCCTCCTCTACAAGCAAGAGTACGATTGACAGTGGTTAGGCCATATAGTCCACCACGCTGGCCTAGTGCCGGTTGGCGAACTTTGACATACCATAGAAATTTATACAAATCGCTATGGTATGCAGGTGTTTCCTCACGCTGTTTTTCTTCACCTCTATAGTGCGTGGTGATTGATTTTCAATACACACATGATTCCGAACAGTCAGAGAGGTGCGCTGGGATTTGAACCCGCGACCACCGTAAACATATAGGCAGCAGCGTCAGGTCCGTTACCAACAGGTCACCACGCACTTAAAAACATAATGTTTACCCATTAATTTTGAAACGCATTAAAAAACACATTTACCATGTATATTGAATTGCAGTGGGTGTGGGTGCTTCGCGATAGAAACCAGTTGGAAGACGGCTATCCGAGGAAATTCCACGAGGTGTTCAGCGGTCTGCCCGCGCACGTGAACGTCATCAAAACCATTTATCAGAAACAAAACAGGGACATTGTTATATTTTCTGGTAAGTTACATTTATCGTCGTTATCGAATGTGCATTGTACCTTTGACTTAACATGTACTACGTAGATAGCGTACAAATCATGACACTAAAATAACGTAGGTCGTTTTTTAAGCAAAACCAGAACAACGGTTGAGAGGACGAAAGAAGAAACTGATTTGATAAAATCCGTTAATAACAACATTTTTAATAAATAAGTTTAGTTTATGCTTCGCTACAATCTAAATGTATCTAATAAAATCACAAATATAGTTAAATATCTCAAAACTTTAAAGCTTATCTCTTGTGCGCAGATTTACATAATTCGTTTTTATCGACACCAAATAAAAACACTACTAAATACACGGAAGAGAGAAAGCTAATATTCCCTGACTAAATATGACATATTCCATAAAATCTAGAAAAAATGATTTTCGACATTTTCAGGTAGAAAATACTGGCAGTTCAGTCCGTCCTTCCGGCTGGTGACGAGAGGGAACATATCGGACTACTCCATACCTCCCGAGGTGACAGAGCTAACCACAGTGTTCATCTCCAACTACAACAACAAGACCTACCTCATCGAAGAGGAGAGGTTTTGGCGGTACGATGAGAGCACCAACACGATGGACGAGGGGTACCCCAAGGATATGTCGGCGTGGAGACAAGTCCCTTACCCCGTCGACGCTGCTGTTATTTGGAAAGGAGGTAAAATTATTTTCTTTGATACTAGATAAAAAGTAGCCTAAGTGTTAATCTAGGTTGTCAGCTACCTCCATAACAAACATCGAAATCCATTAAGCCGTTTCTGAGTTCATCGCGCACAACCGCACAGACAAACAGACACACAGACAAAAATTCTAAAAATCATTGTTTTTGGTTCTATTACGTTAATATAGATATGGGGGTACCATATCAGTTTTTCTCATTAATCTTCCATGTACAGACATCTATCGGTTACTTTACTATATGTATAGTTGTGTCGCAGTTGAGTAAGACGCTGAACTAACATTTAGTTAACCAGGTATTAAACTAACGGCAGAAAAAAAAGCATTTTGCAAAAAAATAACACCTCCATTTAGCTTGGTGTATATAATTACTTCCCATAATTTGGTCTTTATAAACAAAATTATCGAATGGTGTAAAATTACAGCATGATTTTTTAATCGAAAGCTTTGGTACGATTCCTCGCTATGAATATTATTTTTTTAAATTCAAATACGAGGTTTTAGTTTTCATCAAAACCGGGCTCGTGAGTCGTGACTCCTTAAAGTGCTTACTTATATTTTGCTATTTCTCAAATTTCCGATTTGACCATCCACGATCACTTGAAAAACCACCCTGTATAGTCTTCGCCGTACCCATTGAAGATCCTCTTTGTATGTGCCGTAGATGTGTTAAGGCATGCTCTATCACCCAGAAGCGGCACCTCTACCTTTCACATAAGATACAAGATTACCCTTCCTTATGTTACAGACACGTACTTCTTCCAAGGCCCTCGGTTCTGGCGGTTCGACAACACTCTGATCCAGGCGCACGAGTACTACCCGCTGCCCACCGCGCAGATCTGGTTCAACTGTGAGGACACGCCCGACATGAACAAATTCATCACCAATGACGGACCTTGATGATACTGCTCCATTTATTGCTGCTTCGTTTACTTAAATAAAGTTATTAATATTTTTAAAAAGGTATGCTTTTAATATAATGTTAAATAAAGAGTTTTAAAATTCACCATCTATATCGGTGATACCCTCAAGAAGGGTCAGGTCAAAATTACCCTGAACCGACGCGCATGCATGAAGAGATTGATGAAAGTGGATGAACCGAAAGTAGTATGTCAGGATCGAGCAAAATGGCGATCCATAGTCTCTGCCTACCCCTATGGGATACAGGTGTGACGATTATGTATGTACGTAAGAATTTCACAGTTATTCACCAGAATGATTTTGCTTGCAATTCTACTATGGACAGACATCGTAATGTCTCTATAGCCGGTCTAGTGAGGACATTTGTATCCACCGCATGGATCTAACAAGTTATTTTATTATATCTATGATCCACCGATTCGTATCGATAATCGTTAAAAGTCACGACAAGTAGCTATTGATCGAAGCCGTACTTCTGTTTAAAAATCGCCTCGCCTCCTTCTGAGTCATCCTCAACTATAATAAGTAATATGAAAAGGTCTATAATGAAAAAACCACAACTGAAAAATATATCACTTTATTCAAGAGTTCAAAATCACATTAATAAAATTAAATTACGGTCAACTGATTGTCATTGTGGCGGAATGTGCATCCATTCACAATAATACTGAGCGAGTGATCTCACGACTTACAGTCCACGGCATTTGTACTTTGGAACGATTCAAGTCAATTTTACAAGCACCGAACGAAGAAGGGAGCCAGGGAAGGAGTGGACACTTTCAATGTATTTTGCGCAAAATATTATAATCAAATGTACACCTACATAACATGTACAGGCGGTATTAAAATACCCTAAAAATATTGCAAGAAATGCAAAGCTATTCATTATATTTACGGAATAAATTCGTTTTGGATGTTATTGGAAATTAGGTAATAATTATTTCTAATCTTAATGATTAGCTTTGATTTTATAAGGATGGTTAAATCTACTGTATACACCACACAAAAAACAATATAATATTATTGCTGCTGTATAACATAAGTGTGCATTTTTGGCCTTTCCGTATTAAGGGTGTTTATACTGATGTTCAATATTTCGCTTGTGGGGGAGTCAATTGAGTTCTATTCAAAGTTTCCACCCCAACCATAGCTCTGTATACGAACAAATCAACGTATAATTAAGTATAGAAAAAAAACGCAACACTATGTGTAATATCTGCTTGGTTATCCATCACTTAAGTGAATCGTCTGTTGTCGATGGTCAGCCGTGACGTTTGTGCACCATAGACAAATTTTAATAATTATAAGTACAATAATCGACAGATTGACAATAAGGTACACGAAATTAATTCTTAATATTTTATAAGATGGGACGCAGCAAGCCACATACAATCAAGAGCATTATTTTTACACTTTTGAGAAACCGGCTTTACTTGTATGCGAATTAGCTCAAACATGAAAAAGCTTTAATAGAAAAAGGGTGACTTCAAAACAACTGTAAGACGACGTAATACTGAAAACATACCTTTATTACAGTACTAGTTCAGTTCTATAATTCAATCGATTACATTATATACAGATCGTGCATATTGCACACAAACTATATGATCAGTGTTAATAGGCATCCGCAAGCATGCTGGACAGACACCGGAATAACTTTTAACTCTTAACGTGTCAAAAAAGCTTAACAAAATGTTTCCTACTAAAAAGTGTATGTGCATAGACAAGACGAGTGACCATCGACAAGAGCCTGCAGTAGTGTTGGTAATTTAGCTGCAGCAGGAGGCGGGGTTGGGGTCCTTGCCGGAGCGCTTGGTGATGTTGAGTCTCGTGAACTCCTCGGCCACTGTGGGGTGGATGCCCACCGTGTTCATCAGCTGTTCCATTGTGATGCCGCATCTGGAAATTATTATAAATAATATAATACTTTATAAAAACGTTGTTGACAAAATAAAGGCTACTCGTGCATCGTGGTTGCGTTTACAAATACACATTTCAACATGCATTTGAATATTTATCCATACATGGATCGAACCTGCAGCGGGTAGAAAGCAATGTTTTTTAGCCACAGCGCCGTGCGGTCGTCAATTAATTGAGTCTTTATTATTTTAGTACGATATTTTATCACTAGACCTATAATAATCTGTTGTAAAAAAATTGCAAAAATATTTTTTAGGCTTTCTCTTTCTTTAATGAGAGTTTTATAAATAAACATGGATAATCTTTTTTTTCTCTTTATAATATCACTTGATATAAGGATCTTCAAATATATTATTTATGTAATTCAAATATTTTTACACTGCCTTCTCTGTGTCATTCTTTTAAATCCATCCCATAAGACATCTGTAAAGCGATAAGACCGCCAATTGTACTTTATTATTGTTATCATTTCTGTATAAGGTTTTTTGTTAATATTCGTGTACGATAAAGATTTAAATAAATAAATAAATAAGTAATAATGGTGCATACTTGATAGCAGCAGCGAATCCCTGTATGACCTCGCCGGCGACGGGCCCCACGAAGTGCAGTCCGTGGATCTTCTGCGGCGCCTCGCGCGCGGCCACGGCCTTCAGGTAGCAGTTGCGGATGTTGCGCTGCGGGATGAAGAACTCCGTCGGCTTGTAGAACGCGTGGTACACCTCGATGTTCTCAGCACCGAACCTGCGAGCGGAGAACAACGTTATTGTATGTCGCGTAAGGTCTAATACTCCCTGGCAGTTAAACCGAACTTGGGAAAATAAAAAATAAAGATTCCGACGAATTAAGTACCTCCTCCATTTCTTTGAAGTCGGTTAATAAATCATTTAGAGGCAGATACAGAAGGCAGTATTACTGGGTACGGCGCTCATTGAGAAGTGGTTCCTCACTTTGTCTCCCTAATCGCCGCTGGCTTGGGTCTTGAGCTAAGCTAGCACCGGAGGGTAAATATTTTTTTATGTATATATTTTTTTATAAATTAAAGGATGAAATTAAAATAAAGTGAATATAAAATAAATATTAGTGGAGGTCTAATACTCCTTGGCTGTTTACGTCCTGTTCCCTTTGCTTTGTGAGACATTATTGCGGAGTTGCTCATTTTAGTTTTAACATCAACATTTTTTTTAAATTCCTGTTTTATGGAAATCGAAATGTCATTGTGAGGTTAGAACTATTCATGCAGTTATAGAGCCACCAAGTTATCTGTTCAGTCGGAAGTTCGGAATCGTCGCTAGTGAGGAATTGAGTTTTGTCACTTTAAAAAAATCTTGAATTAGATTAGAGTAAATTAGATAATTATATACACAGTTATGTATCTTTTAAAATACGGTAGAAACTACACGGTAATATAACATTACCGTTGGCAGTGTTTTGGTAAAAAAAATAATGTGCATCTGCAGTAATTTCCGTATATCTGATAACATTGGTTTAGTTCCAATTATGGCCACCTGAACAGATAAGTTGGTGGCTCTGTACATTGATATTTCGTTAAAGGCCATTAAATTAAATTCCTTAATCGATAAATTATAAAATAACTTTTTTAAAGTGCTATACATTGTTATAACAATAATTCATAGTATTTTTATAGCCGCTATCAATTGTATAGCGTCTGTTACTGATAATATTTTTATCGCAACATTAGATAACTATTCCAGTCGGCATTTTAATTGTAGCGTGATTGCTATTGTAAACATTACATTCGAGTGATTATTAATACGATAGTGTCACAACTCCGTCAAAAGATAACATAAACAGTAAAGTTAGTAAAAGTAAAAATATTATTTTTACACTTGAAATAAAATGCGATCAATTCCCTACGTATAAAATTGCACTCATTCCAAGTTTATTTTAATTTCGACAGCCTCCATGGCGCAGTTGGTCAAATGCCGGCTGTGAAACGAGAAGCCGCGGCTTCGATCCCCGCACCGAAACAAATATTCTTCTCAGTCTCTTGAAACAAGTAGGTATTTATTACAGGAGACTGCGCCCCCCAAACACAGCAGTCTCTTCACTGAGCTGAACACAGCCATACCCATTTCCAGCGACGTGAAGACAATAGTGGCGAAGATAACCCTCAAGGAAATCCCCTACCGCATGGGTATGCGGGACGTCTGTCTGTTCCGAAGCTACTATTATGAGCCAAGCTATTTGGAGTGCGTGTTGGTGTTCGTAACAGACCAGACGCGGCTGCCTACATGTTCACGGTCGTCCCTGGTTCAAATACCAGGGTAGACCTCTGACTTTTCGGAGTCATGTGTGTATTGATAGTCAATCACCACGCACTATAACGGTGAAGGAAAACATCGTGAGGAAACCTGCATATATGCAGCGTGGTGGACTATATGGCCACTCTCAATCGTACTCTCGATTGTAGAGGAGGCCCGTGCCCTGCAGTAGGTATATATGGGCTGGTACAATCCAAAACAATTGTAAAATACAAATACCTGTGCACTGCAGTCTCTTCGCTAAGCCCCACGCATCCATACTCCAACGGAGTGAAGATAGTAGTGGCGACGTTCTCGTAGTCCATCTGCTGCGTGGCCGCGGCGAACATGCGGCGCGCGAGCAGGCGGCCCGCGTGGATGGCCACGGGGGTCAGCTCCGGACGACCCTCCAAGACATCTCCCACCGCGTATATGTGAGGGACGTTCGTCTGTTCCGTGGCTGCTACTATCTTGCCGGATTCTGATAGGCACTGGAATTATGTCCATTATTTCATTAATTACTGGCAGGATACGAAAACTATGACGCAAATAAAGCGTCCACATCATTGGGTGTAGGTTTCTTAATGAAATAAATGAGTTGAGCCAATTTTTCGAATGTAAGTTTTCAATAAGGAATTTTGTATGTACCTAGAACGTACGATATACAAAACAATAGCGATGACAAATTACTTATAGAGTATTTCCCCTCATTGTTAAAGCTGTTCAGCAGCCACAACAAAGAGTTGAGCAGCTCTCATTGTTGTTTTTACGTTAAAATGTTTTTATAGTGACTTACACTGACTCCAGCGGCGTCCAAGTTGAGTTGCTTAGTGAGAGCATAACGGCCGGTCGCGATCAGTACAGTGTCAAACACGTCTTCACCCCTGCAAATAAATATATTATTATTACCTTTAGGACATTGTTATGAACACCTGTCATGTCCTTACCACCCTTAAAACATGAAAGGGTACAAATGACATCACACAAATTTAACAGAAACAAAATATCCATATTTTTTAAAAGTGTAGCTGCCATTTCCCATCAGGTGGGAAACCTGTTCGTCTGTCTTATAGGGCACAGGCATTAAAAAATGCATCATAATATGTCTATCCCGAGAATGTCACGGCATAAAGCCCAATTAAGTGTTTTTAATCACAGAAATCAATATCTTCAGCCACAAGAAGCCAATGTTGAACATAATTCTGAACCAAAGATTTCCACAAAGTACTGCGTCCAGCGACTACCCGCGAATTTTACTTAGCCATAGATATACGGTTTTCCTACGAGATCGAATCAGAAATGAGGTGATCCGTAGGAGAATTAAAGTAACCGACATAGCCCAGCGGATTAGCAAGTTGAAGTGGCAATGGGCGGGGCACATAGCACAGAGAACTGATGGCCGATGGGGCCAAAAAGTTCTCGAATGGAGGCCACGAAGCGGAAAGCGCAGCGTGGGACGTCCACCCACTAGGTGGTCAGACGACCTGGTAAAGGTCGCGGGATGTCGCTGGATGCAGGCTGCCGCCATCAGGTCACTGTGGAAATCATTAGGAGAGGCCTATGTTCAGCAGTGGGCTTCCTTTGGCTGATGGTGGGTGATGGATGGATAGATATACACCTTATGCACAGACTCGTTAAAGGAATGATCACAAATATACAATACACTCACTGCGCCTGCGTCTCCGTGTTCAGCCAGCGCGCCTTCAGCTGCCCAGACTCCAGCTTCTCCACGGACAGCGGCACCGTCCTGTGATGGAACACCACGCCCTTCTGCTCCATCTCGTTGGTCACCATCTGCGCCATCTGCTGGTCGAAGCCGCGCAGGGGCACCGACCTTACGAGCACGGTCGCAGGGTAGCCTAGCGAGTTGAGGAATCCAGCGCACTCTAGACCGATGTCTGTGTGTTGGTTAGGGAAATATTGATAGAAAACCAAGTCTACATTAATTTGAATGCTACAGAGCAATATTTTATTAAAAAACGTGAAAGCCACCGAATAGTAATTACATATTTTGTCGGATGCCCAATACCCCTTTCCTCTCCCTATCCGTTTTCCTTCCCGTTCCCCTCCCAATTCTGCCGACAACACATATGGATGTGGATAATGGGATCCAGCTTTCTGAATGCTCATGGGCGGCAGTGATCACTTACCATCAGGTGTTTGCTCGTTTGTCGGACCTATGCAATAAAAAAAACATGAAGAAAGATCATTGATTCATTGAAGAAAGATTAGAAAATTTGTAATCATGATGCTCCCCCAGATAATTTTTAAAGGGTAATAATGTGTTATTACCCTTTCCATCGCATCGGAAATCGCACAGTGGGGTACTCATGTGTGCAATAGAACCTTACCATTCGATTTCCGGGATATGTAAAAAACTGTTTAGGGCCATCATGATATCACACGATAATGAAATCTTTATCGATTCGTACCGGCGAAACTTATTAATTGAAATATGCCACGATAGCTGTTATCTACGTCACGAGACTCGAGACCTTGACCTGCTATCAACATTGCAAATTAATGTAAGCCGAACGAGCGAGTACTACAAAGGATCTCTAGTTTTGATAAAGTAACCGTAATATTTGTTAGACATTAACTGTTATTCATGCACAGTTTTAAAACCTATTTTAGTTATCAAATGTTTTGTCTCCCTCGCTCAAACTGAATTCCACGGTCGTTCGAAAGGGACAAAACATTGAACATTTTTCTAATCCAATAAAGATTTATAGGCACATAGCAATGAAATCTCAGACGTCATCAAATATTATATTTATAAAGCCGGTTATATCATAAGTTATTAACGTTTAAAACCTGAACTCGCTCATCACTGGTGTATGCAATTACCGATGGGAAAATATAAGGCTTAAGGTCATTGACCTCCTATCTGTTGAATTGCCATTGTTTGCTAATTGCCACGAGTGTCCGAGAATCAATTCGTAATTACAACTGGATAGGCACCATCAATTTATCTCTGCACCTTTTTTAAGTACATATGTACATAATACATAAACATCACGCCCTTTTCCCAGAAGGCTTAGGCAGAGTTGCAACCAGGACACCCACGTTTCGCATTATGTGCGGCGTCCATAATCCTCTGGCCTGATAATGAATAGACTAATCCAATATCACTTTGCCCGACCTGGGATTCGAACCCGAAACTTCAGGCTATGGAATCATACCGTAGTACAACTACGCCACCGAGGCAGTTTTAAGTAACTGTAAATTATGTAGTATATTATTTAGTTACATTTAATTTTTACATTATATTATTCTACGTTTAACGGCAAATGACGTGTCTGCATTTCCAATATTAATAATAATCAATTTCTAACGGCCTTAATCATAGACAGTTTTAAACCTATTTTAATTATCAAATGTTTTATCCCTTTCCGACGACTTTTGAATTTAGTTTGAGCGAAGAAGACAAAATATTGTATATATACATTTAGTTTAAACACTGTCTATAAATAAGGTCGTAAGTCAAAAACTTAATTTTAGTTATAATCATATTCGTATTATTCGATGTAGTCAATACAATCACGTATGCGAATACAAAGACTAAAAAATAACATTTACTTTATCAAACAACTACCAATAATAACAGCTAAATATTGCCTACCTCGTTTCAATTATTCTTACTTCTAGTTCAAAATTATTATCAAAAAGGATACATCCAGCGCCAACGACCAAGGTCTTCCCAGGAGGATGCCCTAAACTGAAGATATCGTCACTGCTGATGCAGTATTCCACCGCACCGGGAATGTCAGGGTAATGAGGCCTCCCCCCAACAGCGATCACCACATTCTTCGCAGTTATCTCCTTCTTGGACCCATTTTTGAGAGTCCCCACCAACGTGTGTGGATCTTTAAACTCGCCTAAAGCATTGATGTAGTCGATCTTCTTATCCCTAAGGTCTACTCTTGTGACCCAGTTGACTGATTTGATGTGATTCTGAACTGCCTCTGTGAGGGCCGGCCAGCTGATCTTCACAGATTCTATTGAGGGCACTTGCCAGCCATATGATACTGCTTCCTGTAATGATTTGAGTGGAATTTGCTGTAGTTCAACTCTGCTTTCTGCTATGTTTAGATTATTGCGTAAAATATTGGCATGTCGCAGTGCCTTTAGTTACATACTGTATAAAACTACATACGAAGTTCAATAGCAACACATACATAAATACTGGAAATAACTTGAAATTCATACACCTTATGCTCACATTGGATTTAAAAAATATATAAAAATAAAATACTTTGTTTTTCTTTATTGCTACACAAACTTTAATTGCTTATACACATTCAAGGTTTGGCTTATATTAACATATACACAATAATTTCTTGTTTGTGGAAGAACCGCCAGAGAACCGTGGTGACCGACATAGCTCTGAAAGTTAGTAAGTTGAAGTGGCAATGGGCTGGTCACATGTGTCGCAGAACAGATAACCGCTGGAGTAAGCGTGTTCTGGAGTGGAGACCGCGTGTTGGCAAACGCAGCGTGGGACTTCCTCTGGCCAGATGGCGGGACGACTTGCACAAGAGGAAAGATATTATATGATATATCCAAGCTCCGTAACTGTTATCAACTTATCACTAACTCTCTAGTGAAATACTGAATATTTTTTTCGCATAAAATGTGTAGCCACATTATGAATATTTTGTGCTTGTTCTACTTCAATGTTTCAAACTGTGATATTTATTACGAAAAGATAACTAAATATTAAATTGTAAAACACTGATTAGATAGAGTTTATCGTATTTCTACCAAATGCAATGAAAGTATACATTTTTGTGTCTATTATACAAAGTCGAAAAATCGATGTAGAATTAGAAAACATATAAAACTAAGCGTAGTTTTAACTAGGTAAGTCTTAAATAACAAAGACAATTTTGGGTTTCATGGTGGTAATATATATGAAATTAATTTAACTAACGCATGTTCATAGGTTCCGAACACAATGATACAAAATGCTAATAGAAAAAACAATTTGTACATTTTTTGATATCTTACGAGTGAGTTGTACAAGGAAAATCTAGAGATTCTAAAGATCCATAATGTCAATTCATACTTATAATAACTAACAGCATACACCTACACGGACTTCGAAAGGTTTTTGCACAAATATCAAAGTAGGTTTTGAGCTAAGTCGCAGGTCGAAATCTCAAACACTCTTTAAAATTTTGAAAAAACAATTCAGTTTTAATAATTATCCATCTTAATTGTAACAACTATACCGTCACGATAAAACCCATCCAATAATGCAAATTAAGTGTTCTGTCAATACGATATTCAATATCACGCGCAATGACTTGCAAATTGCAACCAGTTCCTACTCGTCGGTGACGTCTACGATGTTCCCATTCATGTCGTGTGACTCACTAATTAACTATTTGTTTCCTTATTCACATACAATTTTAATATAAACACTCGAAAGGTGTAAATGAAATGAGAACACACATAATGTGTGTAGGAAAATACGTTAAAACAATGAGAAATATTATGATAGCATTATATACCAACCGCAAAAATATAATAAGCGTAAATTCCGCCACATTTCAATCATTCTAAACACCTAGGGCCTTAATAATAAACTCGGATGAGCGAAGGATTAACTTAAGTCCAAGGCTTTAGAATTGACTCGATTATTTTGAACAGCGAGGTATTCGAGTCTTTATTAATAAACACGGAATTGCATAGAGGGCTAGGCAACCATCGTATTGTAGTTACATTATTCAATATTGCAATCAAATTAATAGTCAAAATAATCTATTCAATTTTAAAGCCTTGGACTAAAGTTATTCCTTCGCTCATCTGAGTTTATTAATAAGACCCCTATAATGCTTGGTGGCCTGTTGGTAACGGACCAGACGCGGCTGCCTACATATTCACGGTGGTCGCGGTTTCAAATCCCAGGGCACACCTCTGACTTTTCCGAGTCATGTGTGTATTGATAGTCAATCACCACGCTCTATAACGGTGAAGGAAAACATCGTGAGGAAACCTGCATACCATAGCGATTTGTATAAATTTCTATGGTATGTAAAAGTCCGCCAACTCGCACTAGGCCAGCGTGGTGGACTACATGGTCTAACCACTCTCAATCGTGCTCTCGATTGTAGAGGAGGCCCGTGTATTATATGGGCTGATACAATACAACACAATAACCACCTATAAGACTTAAACATTCCCCTTAATCAAACCTGACTGCCCAGGTAGTCGTGATCTCAATTTAGCATTCTAGACTTAAATATTGACACTAGATTGTCTCAATTTCGCAATTCTTTATGCTTCAGAGAGCACGTTAGGTCATCGGTTCTGGTTGGCGGCATTTGATGAATACCACCGATCTCTTTACACGTTAAACTCATGGATATAGCATGAATATTTTGAAATAAGACATTAGCCTCATAGAAGTCCTTTTTACAACAACCCATTAGGGCTCCGCCAGCGCATGTGATTATAGTCTAACTATGAAACATCGCATGGCTTTGATAATAACCCTTTACCCATATAGACCATACTATATTATATGCAGTACCCACAAATTAATGTATCAGCCCATATACGTCCCACTGCTGGGCACGGGACTACTCTACAATCAAGAGAATCGATTGGGAGTGGTTAGGCAATATAGTCCACAACGCTGACCTAGTGCGGGTTGGCGGACTTACATACCGTAGAAATTCTTTAAAATCGCTACGGTGTGCAGGTTTCCGCACGATGTTTTCCTTCACCGTTAAAGAATAAACCCATAAATAGACTTACTATAATAAGCTAACGCCGACATCGGTACGATGTATTTCAAACCAATACACACCCAAACTAAATTTCCTGACTGGGGGTTCGAACCCACAACTTAGAAAATGAAGCGACTTGACAACATTCGAATTTCGATATTTGTATGGGTCAAATATGTTTCGTTAATAAAAAGTAATAAATACACCCAACAGTCACATACATAGTCCTGACCCCACGCTAAGATCGAGTCCTGTGTCGTGGGAATCAGAAGCTACGAGAGACTTTCCGGTCTCACAAACACCCAACCCAACACAAATATTTGGGGGCCACACAAACATTTGCGTTGGTGCGGGGATCGAACCCGCGGCCTCTCGTTTCACAGTCGGCGTCTAACCAACTACGCCACGGAGGCTGTCAAAGTAATATTATACATCAGCATGTATTTCTCTTGACAATAGAATAAAGTGAAAACAAAATAAAACATTGTTGTTTTGCATTCCGCGTGAAGAATAATTATTTAAACAATGATATGTAAAGTAATACTATACAATACAATATCAAAACAGCTATTTACAATGTAACGGTGGATTACGATAAGAACATTAGTTTTCAATATTCTATTTAGTATTTAGTTACAAACTATTGTTATAAAACTATGATGCAAGTATACAACCCTTATAACCTTTTGTGAAAATTAATAACGATTTAAACAAGTGTGTTACTCTTTTACTAAATTACTGCTGAAAGGAATGTAAAAAAATACGGTATACATAGTTTATGTTTTAAAATAAACAAAGCTAATGTTTTTTTTTTAATTTACGCAATTGTTATACATTGAAATAAAACGAATTCTTACGGATTTTATCGCGAATTTGATTTACTTTTACATTTTTTTAATTTCCCGACGTTTCGATCACTTTACAGTTTTCGTGGTCACGGGCGGCATGACCGTGACGCGATAAAATGCGTAAGAATTCCTTTAATTTTAAATAAACAAGACTATAAACATGATCAGTGAGGACATTCTAATCATGCAAGCAAAGTTGCGCGCAACCTTGTAGCGTTAAAGAAATGAAACAAAAAACGCTCAAAGTAGATCGGTAGAGGTAATGCAGTAGCCCAATTTTTTTATCTTGCCAGGCAGGTTGCATCCGCAAGCGATTCCCAATCGTGATGATAAGTCTTATAATTTTGAAATAAGTCTTTAATATCAAAATAATCTATATTCTATACTGTTATCAAAAATTATCTTAGCCATACTGCACTAGACGGACACAAATTTTAATGGATAAAATATCATTATCAATAATCTTTTGATATCATGACTAATACCTTCTTCATATAATAGGTGATAATGGATTAACACCAATTATGCAATAACGTTAAATACTGATAAATAAAAGTAGTGATATTCAGATACATTTGTACGTAGATCAAGGCTACGGATCCTAAAACAAACTACACGAATATTTCAAACTTAGTCGTTGGTAATGACAAAAAACCAGCTATTGTATCAATTGAGTTTCCAAACTAGTATTGTAAGGACATAAAATTATAAAACAATGATTATTCTCGTAAACATTACCATTGAAAACGTTATTTCTATTCCGCATACTGATGAGAATACATACATTAAACGACATAATTACACTGAAATACGAAAAGTAATGACTTTCTAAATCTCAATATCATATACAATCATACATAAAAATCACGCCTTTATCCCAGAAGGGGTAGGCAGAGGTGCTACCAGAACACCCACGTTTCGCCTTGTAAATTCCGTCCCACGATGTGATAGGGGGCGAGCCTATCGCCATATCGGGCACAAATTCCTGACTCTGGGTTGATGGACTACATGGAGTTTTAAAATAATCCTAAGGTATAATTGTGACTAGACTAATCGAAACTAACCTATCTAATATCTAGCGATTATCTATCTATCTATCTATGATAATTCTCAGTAAAGATGCGAAGATTTTATCACAACACGTTAGCCTAGAACTTCTTGAAAAATTTATGAAGAAATTGTAGCGACAATTACGGAAAAAAAACACTGTAAAATGATATAAAAATCAACTGAAAAAGAATTAAAAACTGAATTAATTTATCAAAAATAATTTAATTAACCTACACATTTTACGTTATGGCTTTTTGTATGGCCATATTACGTCACCATCAAACACCGTTATATTGCAAGTCATCCGTAGCGACTGGTGACCTTGACGGCGACTTCACTGCGGGTAATCCAAAACTATGTAGTATACTACAAACTACTCCTGTCTTGACCTTCGGCGAAGCTAGCCGTGGGGCTTCTGTGTTCTGAGTTCTGACTAATAAACATTAACTTTGGGTTTTTATGTACAAACAACTAGGTAACAGTAAGTAATTCATTAATTATGCGATGCGTTCCATAACCTTAGGCTTTGTTTACGCGGTGAAACATCACATATGCTTTTTCAAAAAAACTGGCCAAGAATATGAAAACTAACCAAGTCAGACCTTAGGCTACAATATATTATCCTAGGTTATAAGATGAAATCACATTTTGAGTTGTTATAAAATATTTTTTGTTATAAATAAATTGAACTTGGCACCCAAGTCAACAATCATGGCATATGTATATCATAATAATGAACTTGGCTCTCATTTCACATTTATGTTTTTGATGGGATCATAATAAGCCTACCAACAGCACATTGATGGAGGCATCCAATATATGCCCGTCATCATCTTCAGCTTGTTCCATCTTTTTCCGACAATCTTTCACAAATTCTCACTTCATCTATGTGCCGGGCGTTCTATACTACGCTTGCGGTAGTAATTCCATACGCATAGCGAATGTAAAACAACACTGTATTTTCCATTTCGCTAATGACCAATTAAAAACATATGAATTCAGAATAATTACCGTTTCGCCACTCCTTGGTGTCATCAAGATCCCCAAGGATACCTAATAGCGTACTGTACATAAGGGAGTCATTTACGAGTACTTCTTGCAAGAGATTAAAATCAACTTACAAAATTATACAAATGACATCTTGATTACAGACCACACTAATGTAACATGTTAGTATACTGTTTTTATTTATTCATTCTTCCCACGGCAATATGTATTTAGATACAACAGTTAGAAATTAATTAAAAATATTTCAACGCAAACAAAATAAACGCTAACAAAGAATCAGATGATTGTCGGTCATCGACACTGCTGCCACCGTGATGTTTCGTGAGTTAAGTTCAAAATGACCTCCATTGTTTTAAATACACTACATGCGGTGCATTCAAAGTCATAGAGGTTTTCAAACTTCAAAATATATCTTCTGGTAGATAAAGCACGTTACATCGTGACAAAAACCCATAAAACATCTGAACAACTCAACTTAAACAATCAATATTTATTGCAGTCTCCGTGACTAAGGTGTTCTTTCGTTCCGGCTTTTTTTTCTATTTACTTTTTTGTGTGCCGCTGGAAACCAATCTAGTTTATTTCACGAATTATTGGTTCGCACGTACATTATGATAGAAAATATAAGGCTTTGTATTGATAATAATTTATCAGTAATTCTACTAATTGATACAGACAGTTAAAAGTTACTTTTAATTTTATATCAGACATTACGACCTTATTCATAGACAGTTTTAAACATATTTTATAATAGTTTTCGAATGTTTTGTCCCTTCCGAACGACTTAACGAAACATAGCCAAACAAAATGTAATCAAGCAGGTAACTAAAATAGTTTTTAAAACTGTCTATGAATAAGGCTGTAAGAGTCTACAAGAATTCTACCCTCGAATAATGAGTAAAGTATGACCCATTAACCCTTGTGTCAATAACCGCAATTATCCGCCTAGTTCAATAACCAGAGAAGCCACAGAATGTGGTGTGGTCAATTGTCACCGTTCTCGTGTTACTTATTCGATTAATTTCAAGTGTTTTATCGAAATAATTATCTTTACCTATGTAAATACTGCAGGCAAAGAATAAAAATATAATAATGAAGATCTGTATAAGCATACAAAAATGAGTATTTCAAGAACAATTATCTGTCTAATAATATAAAACATGGAACAAACCACCAATATCTCGTGTTTTGATATTTTGATATGTATGTCCTTAGGGCCTTATTCATAGACAGTATTAAAATCTATTTTAGTTATCGAATATTTGTCTTCTTCACTCCAACTGAAATCAAAAGTCGTTCGAAAGAGACAAAACATTTGATAACTAAAATAATTTTTAAACTAAATACTCTGACGGCTTTATGAATAAGGCCTATTATTTAATTATTTTATTAAATAGTTCATGATAATATTATTATCTATCTAATCTAAGTTATAAAAAATATAATTGTTTAAAATGAAACAGAAACCTTGTAATATACCGAGGAGTAATAAAACGTAAGTCCTATTAAAAAATAAAAAAGTTACATGAACGGTTCTTTATCCAATTGGCGGGAACAGGAGAGGAGTGGGTGATGGGTCTGGGAGCAGGACACTTACCAACGCCTATAAACAAAAAGTTACGATGTACCATTGTGTAAGAACTATGAATATGTACTATCATTGTTTTAAAAATAAAAATTACGGAAATTTTACTTAAATCTACTATTAAAATATACTAACTCGTTTGCCTAAGTTTGTTGACAGGGCCAACAAATGTTTAAATATGATTAACAAATATCCATAACACAATTTACACATTCGCGTCAATTTGTATTAGATCTTATAGGGTAAACACAAAACACCCAATAAGAACTAACACTAGAATCTCACGAAAATTATGTTTCTGACAATGTAATGTTCACATAACCTAACAACCCGCTCTGGGTATCAAATCGAAGAAATCACGATTAGCAACTTATATAACCACAAGAACTACCCATTCGTGTTATTGTTGAAATATTTACAACATCACCTATATTGTATGTATACAAGCAAAACGCATGTTCAGTATTTCAAAACCATGGACTAATTGATAATGTATACACATATGCAGAAATATTAAAATCGCTACAAATACAATCGTTGTTGAATATATTTTCTATTTTTATGTTAATGTACTACAAATTACTCGTATTTAAACAGAAATGTTTCAATTCTGCATAAAAGTCTTGTTAACTCTTACAAAAAAAAAACACCTATTGTTGGCAATTTTGAAATGGTGTATTAACTTGCGTTAAGTCAATATAATTAAAATAAAATCTTTTACATGTCCAGTATTATGATTGCTATTGAACTTCGAGAATGGAACAAATACAAACTGAAAATTACTATGGAAACTTCCGCGCCGTCAAAGTAAAATGGGCACGAAATATGATTATACACAGGTATATGGTTAAACGAGAGACTTATAGGAAAAAGGTACTGAGTATTTAATCCACCTGGCAAATATCGATTTGTAGTGTGTACTGTACTATTCTGTATCAGCCCATAAACGTACGTCCCACTGAAGGGCACGAGCCTCCTCTACAATCGAGAGTACGATTCTCTCAATATAGTAAGAATCTATTTTTAAAAAATCGCAGACAGTGCGTAAGTCGCTTCCATACGTTAAGGTAATTGACACGCGCAATGAGATAAGATTGGTCAAGCAAGTCGCTTGCAGGATATCCACACGTTATGATATTTCTTCCGAATATTTTTTAGAAAACATTAACTTCGTGTATATTTTACGCATATTAATAACAAGTCCCTCGGTTAATCTCACACCTTGTACAAAAAAATATTAAAACTCACGTGTATGCTCTCTCCCAATATCGCGGCCTGGTGCATCAACTTCTTGGGTATACAGCCGACATTGACACAGGTGCCCCCGAGGCCCCACTTGGTGCCCTGCGGCGAGGGTGTGACGTAGTCGAACACCGCCACTCGCGCGCCGAGGTTGACCGCCTCCTTCGCGCACGCGAGACCCCCCGACCCTCCGCCGATCACGGCCAGGTCATAGTCGAACGTTCCATCTATAATAAGGTCATTTACATAAGCCTTAAAGCCCCGCCAACACTCCCGATTATGACATTTGCTAGCCCATAACATGGCAAGCTTGTAATTAAAAATCCCAGAGTTAAATTGACATTTGCTAGTCAAAAATATAGCAAGCTTGTTTGTATCCAGCAGGTATAAGCTGCCTTTGAAAAGCTTGCCCTTAGCTGTAGCATCCCTCAGCATTATGGATATGCAAGATGAAAACAACAAAACTAATAATCCTTCGTCACAGAAGAATAATTTACCAACCACTTCGCAAAAATATTGTCAAGAATGGGAACTTGCTGAAAGCAATTCTCAGGAATACCAGTGCAAAATAATAAGCAAGATTTTTCATTATCCATTTTTTCAATAATATAATCTACTAGGAGGGCAAAAATAGGATCATTAATATACTAAAATGTACTGCAATGTGACAGTATGATTACCGTATGCAATGCGCTACCAGTGTTAGGCATTGTGTGACAATGTTGATGATGTTAGATATTGCTTATTAATATTCATTTCTTTTGAACATATTTAGATTTTTAAACAGTGCAAGTTGACATTGTAGTGTCATTATTTATGTATTAAATTGATGAACAGTGACTTATTATAATAGACAAAGCAGCTTAATTTTTTTTGTGGATTGTGACTTGGAAAACAAGAATACCCAGCATTAACAGTACAAAAACTTGGACACTATTAATTGGACATCCCCTATCATAAAGTAATCTCAGCTATTTTGTAAAATCTTATCAAAAAGAATTTATTATATCTCTGAAGGTGTAAGCAGAAGTTTGTTATACTAAAAAAATATTCAATGTTTTAAATACATTTTTCAAGTCTATTAATATAACACAAGTAATATTGACACATATGACATTAAAAGTGCGTGGTGGCCTCGTGGTATCGGACCAGACTCGGCTGCCTACATGTTCACGGTGGTCGCGGGTTCAAATCCCAGGGCACACCTCTGACTTTTCGGAGTTATGTGTGTATTGATAGTCAATCACCACGCACTTTAACGGTGAAGGAAAACATCGTGAGGAAACCTGCATACCGTAGCGATTTTAAAAAAATTCTACAGTGTGTAAGTCCGCCAACCCGCACTAGGCCAGCGTGGTGGTCTATATGGCCTAACCACTCTCAATCGTACTCTCGATTGTAGAGGAGGCCCGTGCCCTGCAGTGGGTCGTATATGGGCTGATACAATACAATACAAAAATATTGACACATGACAAAAACGTGTATATATCCAACACTAAAATATAACATAATAATTTCCAAAAAGCTTCTTAATGTCCAAGTCACAAACACATTACATAATAAATCAACCAACCCATGACTATGAACCGACAGACACATCGCAACATCCACGCTGTGCATAATATTGAATCATATACCTTCCACATTCTCTATGGGGGCTACAACCTTGGATCTACGGCTACAACACAGCAATCCACCTGATCAACAAATTGCGAAAACCGTCAGAAAGTGAAGCAATCAATCAATTACTTATAGAAAATAATGTACCATACATTATTTTCTCTTTGTATTTACTATTACTGATATTTTTCAATATCCTATTTATTCATGAATGGTTTACTTAATGCGTGTAATGAGGATTTGTAATTATGGTGTATAATGACATCCTCAGGGCTCAGATAAATATTAAAGAAAATAAAGGATTCAAATACTTGTGTGATTTTCTAGTAATTGGATTTTAATTAAATAATGGGGAAGTAATGTAACAATAAATTATAACTTCCTAGTAAAGAGCAGGACATAATAAATAGTATTAGAATGGTTTCCAATTTGTTTCACAACTGGAAACAGCCTACCCTCTCATTATCCAATCAAGATTTAATACATTCAATAGCCATTTCTATTGAGTATCACATTATTGTGGCTTACAGTATTTATCAGACAACAGTCACAGAATGACTAAGCATTTTCTATATAATTGAACTTCATTATGAAATATTTGACACAATGACTTGACAGAATTCATAACTGTGTATATGAACTGAATATATTTTTCTCCCCTACTGTAGAATTCATTAACTGCAATAACTGATGATAAGTTTGTAGCATTTGTTTCATATAAAAATAAATAAAATAAAATGCCATTTAGTGGATATCATACTTTTTTTTACTGGTGTGAATGTCAAGACAAGCATGCCATTCACCTGATCGCATCATGAATTACAAAGCAATGCTTGGCATTCTACTGTGCTCGTATGTCTCATATTCCTGAGATGTAAGCTGTAAGTCTCAACAAGTCCAGTAGTTACTCTGAATACAACATCCTTCAAACCTGGAACACAACAGTGCATCTACACTGCTGTTTGGCAGGAGAAATAGACATAGCGGTGGTATCTACTTAGGCGGCCCCTCACAGATGAGAGACCTACCACCAGTAAACACATATTACAGCCGGTACAAACATGTACATGCAGTTTTATACAGCCTGGCTTAACAGTATAGCTGGGCAGATACTATATTTAGCTAGTTACTCTTAGCATTAGGAGCTTTTACCAACTTTGCTCTACCAGCATAAGTAACTTTGAATTATTTATATTTGTCCCTGCTGGTCGAAGCCACATGTTTTATAATCCAATAAGAATATGACTTGGGGAACGTATTGTTTTTTTACATTACCTGCTAGTTCATTGTCAGATAATGATCATAATTTTTCCAACAGGATTCTAATCAGTCAACAAAAGTATTGGTTGGCTAATGTTTTGCTTTTAGGAAAAAGAAGCTAATAAATAAGCAGTTTGGTCCTTGAACTTTTTCCATTACTAAGGAGTTCTTAATTAATTCAGGTCCAAAATACAATACTGGATTGTTATAAATACTTGGTGAGTTAATTACATTTGGTTATCAAGGTAGCCAATCTAATACAACACACAACTAACATAAATCATATTGACACTGCAAGAACAATAGATAATTTTAAGATTAACATAAACAATTATTACATAGGTATTTGTATGTTGGATTGTTTCAACTATGGTTGATTTCTGATCATAATATGTAATCTACAGTCATGTTTCAATCACAGCCAACGTTTTTTTCACTCTTCTTGTTGATAATGACTTTTACATACAAGCTAACTGGCACTGTTTAATCATCTTGCAAACAAAAAAACAATGTTGGTTCGTACCATATTGTATTCAATGAGAATCACTTTGCAGTTGCCCTAATCTTCGCTCAGAGCAATTAAGAAAGAACAGATAATCGTTATATACGATATAGGATTGTCGAATAATGATAATGTAGCCTCGAGAAACAGGCTTATGTGTTGCTCAATACGAAGTGAGGTTATGAGAATTATCTACGGTACAAGGCTGCGAGCTGCGGCGATGTAATTATGTCGAGTACTCACTGGCAAGCGTGCGCCTCCCCAGTACCAGCACGGTTTCGCCCAGCCTGAGCGGCCTCAGCAAATTATTTACCCTTGTAAAATTGCTCAAGATTGTCATTTTTGACGTTAACCCTATGACAGAGACAACCACCCAGTAAACGAGTTGCGATATCAACCACCGTCACTTTATAATACAACAACTTCGACACGCGAACGATGAGGACCGTTCTGATCACCGGCACCAACCGCGGCCTCGGCCTGGGTATGGTCAAATATCTCACTGAACACAACAAGCCGAGCAAAATTATCGCGACGTGCCGGAAAACCTCCGAGGTATGTGACTGATATAACACTATTCGTGACTTACCTATTGGCGCCATGTTTTATTCTATGATTTTCTTTAATATCACAATTTATTTCAAACACTTCACAACGTTCTAAACTCAAAATATCACTGAAAATGCACGGAGTCTCACGGTCAAATACTGGCGCGACAACGTCGTACGGTGGGTTATACCAGTGTGCGAGCAGGACGAAGTGTTGCATTGACAGCCGACGTCATGCTCGACGGCAAGAACGTGCGCATGACGTATCAGAAATTGAGATGACCTCATAAATCGAGATAGTTCGATTTCATTTCATTGATAACATTAATTGAGCTTTTTAAAATATTGTTATAGTATAAGGGGTTTACAAAACAACTGAAAACAAAAAAAAAAAAGGTAGCTTGAAAATAACCGCAAAACAACTGCACAGTTGGGCGGCATATTTAAACTTTTACGGCCTTATTCATAGACAATTTTAAAACGTATTTTAATTATCGAATGTTTTGTCCCTTTCGAATGACTTTTGAATTCAGTTTGAGCAAAGAAGACAAAACATTCGATATCTAAAATAGGTTTTAAAACTGTCTATGAATGAGGCCGTTAATGTGTGACTGATCACTTCTTTTGCAGGAACTCAACCATATCTCCAAAATTAATACAAACCTCACTATATTACACTTGGGTGCGTCGTTTTTGTATATTAATTAATCTTTTATTTTATATTAGACCTCACAAACAAGTTTTTTATTAAATAATATTTCAGACGTAACCAACATTAGCAGCTATGGCGAGTTTGCGTCCCAAATAGCCAAAATAGTGGGCGAGCAAGGTCTCAACTTGCTGATCAACAATGCTGGAGTCACTACAAAATTCACCAAGCTTAGTTTGGTGAAGAGTGAGCAACTGATGGACAATCTCACAGTTAACACAGTTGCGCCGATAATGCTTACTAAGGTTTGTTGAAAACCTTTAACTAGTACTTTTATAAAGGAAAAACTTAAAAGTCACAGTAATAATTAAATTAGTAAATTGTTATTAATTTATTTCGTAAATAATTCAAAGACCATTAATATTTACTTTAAACATAAAAATGTATTACGTCGTAGAAAATCAAAAGTATACCTAGACTTTCCATTTTATTTTTGCCTTCACTTCATAAAAAAGAAATTGTTTTTTTTTTTCAGAGTCTACTACCGCTGCTGAAGAAGGCATCAGATGCAAACAGCAGCCTCCCGATGGGTGCCAATCGAGCAGCGGTTATTAACATGAGCTCTGTGCTTGGCTCCATCGCACAAAACAAAGAGGGAGGCTTCTACCCTTACAGGTGTTCCAAGGTATTTACTTATTAAAAAAATATCGAAGTAATTATAACTATTTAGGGTAAATTAGGAAATATTAAGTAATAAATAATGGTAAATTAGGGTAAATTACATATTTGATAAATTAGGAGTTCATTCATTCTATTTGGAAAACAAACTATATTTTTTAATATTTGCGATCGGGTTATAAATCGGATCGATTTACTGTTCTGTTCACATCTGACCCAATATACACTTGTTAAAACAGAAACAAGTAAAGTCCCTATTATTGTTAGCCTCTGTGGTGTTATGGACGCAATGTGAAAAGAAACCTCGCGTCGCGGGTTCAATTCCCCTCTCGAAACGATTTGAAGTGCCTTATATTTTCCATACTGAATGTTGTAATCCTAAAGACACTCGCAACTTCTCATACCCAGAATAAATTTCTCATATCTTATTATGGGGACAAAATTATCAATATTTTAAATTTCTGTTGGGTGTATTTAAACACATTGAAATATATTTTCACTATAACGACGACGACTGAATAAACGCCTATGCTGCTGATAAATAATCACCCTCACTCATGGTCATCTACACCAAGCGAACCTTAGTATTACTTACACCCAAGCCAAGAACTCCATCCTACATTTATACCATTTGAAAATTCCCAGGCTGCACTCAACGCGGCGACAAAATCAATGAGCCTAGATCTGAAGAAGGACATGATTCTAGCCGCGTCGATGCACCCGGGCTGGGTGAACACGGACATGGGAGGGAGGAACGCCCCCCTGGACGTCCAGACGAGCGTTACCGGGATATTCCATACTATTGAAAAGCTAGGAGAAGAGGACACGGGCAAGTTCCTGCAATATGACGGCACTGAGTTGCCGTGGTAGACGTTTTTAGATTTCATAAGTAAAGTCTTATTGTCTGGGCTCAAATTATATGTAAACATATTTAAACTAAAACTGTTACGCATTAAAAAATATATATTATATGGATGGTGGAGGCATCATACATTAATTGAAACCAAATGCAAGATAACAGCTCAGGAATTCGACCAACAAAAATGGTTAATTATTCAAGAGTATGCTGCCTTTATCAATACGTAGATTATTATAGAAAAAAAATATTTTTTCATTTCACTACCGCACTGTTTGGCTTTCCCTTGGACTATCATGAGTGGGGAAGATATAAGTAGAGCACAAAATATATTGTACCTACTTTAAAAAAATTGCTCTAAATGAATGAGGCGAACAAATTAATTATTCAATATTAAGTCAGGACTCAAGAAGTATCGATGATTAGTTTAATATGATAAGAACCGAATATGTGCTTGATCTTGCCTTTTAAAATTCTCATTAATAGAAATATGGCTCGTAAAATATCTAGATTAAGTTGCGCCGCTATTGTTAGTAACTAGATTTTATACTTAGTGTTTCTAGCAAATAAAAATGCATTAATAAATATTTAGTTTTATTTTACAATTAGATTAATACAAATTCTAATTTCAAGTTATTAATATCGTCGGCTTTATGCACCAATTGGTCTTGACTCATATCTCAAGAATCTAGATAAAATAGTCCTTTTAAACAACATACGTTGTCTTAATATGTAAATTCCCTTTTTGTTATACGTATTAATCTAATATGGAACATATTAAAATACTTCACACAAATCGACAAACAAATAACATTGTAAAACAGTAACGTTAGACTATGATATTTTCATCAGGCGCTTTAGAATTATCGGCACGATACGGGTGTACAAGAATGCAGAGGTGAATAGAAACCAACTGATCGAGTGTAAATTAATAACTATGAAATATGACCTATATAATATTGGAGATTATATACCTATAAGTATTAAGCACTGACTGTCTCGGTGGCGTAGTGGTACTACGGTACGATTGCAAAGCTGAGGTCTCGGGTTCGAATCCCGGGTCGCGCAAAGTGATATTGGATTTTTCTATTCATTATCAGCTCCGAGTCAGGAATTTGTGCCCGATATGGCGATAGGCTCGCCCCCTATCACATCGTGGGACGGAATATACAAGGCGACAATAGCACCTCTGCCTACCCCTTCTGGGAAAAAGGCGTGTGTTTATGTAAGTATTAAGTACACATATATTTTCCTAATTCCCAACAAAACATTCAATCAAAACCACAAGTCGACCAGTTTGGTTTTTATTTAGCCCTGTGTTAATGTAGTACCTTTGTGCTATTATTAATAATTTAAAACGTCAGTATAAAAACAATAATATAATCTTAGAGTATGTATAATATAGAGGGATCACTGTCATACATTTGCGTCTTGAAAAACGTAGATATTTTTGATCGTAATGTTGGTAGTACTGCTATATTAGTGAAAATATAACTAATTATTTAAAAATAAATTGCTATAAATTCCATTGGTAACCGAAAGTATATTGAGTTGATAAACCCTATCAATATTTTTTAATTTTTCTTTTTCAAATAATTAAGTGCGTGGTGGCCTGTTGGTAAACGGATCAGACGCGGCTGCCAACATGTTCACGGTGGTCGCGGGTTCAAATCCCAGGGCAAACCTCTGACTTTTCGGAGTCATGTGTGTATTGATAGTCAATCACCACGCACTATAACGGTGAAGGAAAACATCGTGAGGAAACCTGCATACCATAGCGATTTGTATAAATTGCTATGGTATGTAAAAGTCCATCAACCCGCAACTAGGCCAGCGTGGTGGACTATATGGCCTAACCACTCACAATCTCTCGATTGTAGAGGAGGCTCGTGCTCTGCAGTGGCACTTATATGGGTTGATAAAGTAAATAATTCGCGCATGTTGGACAACCAGTCAAATGTCAGCCAATAGGAGAGCAGAAAAAGGTGGCCCGGCATCACCATTTTTGTCTACGTTTTTGAAGTACCAGTGCTCACTCTATATTATAAATACTCTAAGAATATAATCTAATAAAAACCAACCAACTGGGTATTCTGTTTGTTGGTCTACATACGTACCTTCCCAAGGTTGTCGAGTTGTATCTTTTTCTTTTGTCGGGATCTCTATCTTAGATTTGATAGGTTGACCTGAAGAACAAAAAAACACTAATCGATCAAGTTATAAGAAATAGCTTTACTTAAGCCATCGTGGATAAACTAGCGTTTTGACAGCCTCCGTCGCGCAGTTGATCAGACGCCGGCTGTGAAACCTGAGGCTGCAGGTTCGATCCCCGCACCGTGGCAAATATTTGAGTGATCCACATGTATTTGTTTCGGGTCTGGGTGTTTGTGGGAGCGAAAAGTCTCTCGTAGTTCCTAATATGCACGACGCAAGAATCAATCTTAGTGTGGGGTCAGGACTATATATGTGACTATTGGGTGTATTTATTATTATTATCCTCACACCGAGACAAATATTTGTGTAAAACACAGGTATTTGTTTCAGATCTGGGTGTTTGTGGAACCGAAATGTAGTTCCTGGTAACCACGACGCAAGACTCGATCTTAGTGTGGGACTATAAATGGGACCGTTGGGCATATTTATTTATAATAGAATTATTTGTCTAATAACAGCAAGGAGATAATTAAAACTCCAAGTTATCGGTTAATTCCCCAGGCCAGACGTCTGTAACTTAACTGTTAGGTGTTATTGGCTGAAGATTACGAATAAACAGCTTTGCGTGTTTACTATTTTGATAGAATATCTTCAAAGTTCAAATAGAAGTGTGCTAAAAGTTTGTAGTATCCACTACCCAGTTACAAAATAAAATATAAAGTACTCCAAGTCAAATAAGCTTGCAATGAATCGACCTGTATTCTTATATCTACCAAAACATACATGTTTATTGTTTAACAATCTTTACCTACATAATAATATACTCGTACATGTTAGTCGTTGCTATAAAACCTTGAACTCATAGCAATCAATAAGTCCCTGTAGATACTAGCAAGTATGAACTATAGCATGCAATATGCTGTGTGCACCACTTAACTCGATTACCGGATGCTCGAATCTGGCAGAGAGAGGGACCTTATTTATTGTCAGAGCTGTGCACGATTTGAATACTACTGACTACTGGGGAACTCGAGATAACATTATGTTTATTTGCGGCTATATTTAGTCAACGTGCTAGTTATGTAGGTACTATGTAAATGTTTACAATAAAGGTCAGTTTAATAAAGGTACATGATAATACGAAAACAATAAAACTCGCTTTAGTTACTACTAGCATGGCTTTAGGTTACTCGTATACGCTCGTATGGCCACCGGTCCCACCATCACGAAAGTATGGTACGCGATGATTGAAAACACTTCATGTTGCCAACAACAACATTGCAGCAGCTTGAAGATGTTATCGATAATATGGCATATTATTGAGATAATTTGGCATAAGTAAATACGTATTTTCCAGAAAATGATGATTGCCAACTGCTGCTACAAAACAATTAAGATACTACGGAGAAACATCCACAATACAATTTTAAAACGCATTACGCAATGCCGCAGTCTGTACGCAGTCACTGATAGCACCTTATAGAACACCTCAGCAATCTTGTAGTTGGTCTTTATCTAGAATTCTAAAATACAATACCTTTGAACATTAACGGCATTATTCATAGACAGTTTATACCTAAACTTATTTTAGTTATCGACTATTATAGACTGCCTCGGTGGCGTAGTAGTACTATAGTACGATTGCAAAGCTGAGGTCTCGGGTTCGAATCCCGGGTCGGGCAAAGTGATATTGGATTTTTCTATTCATTATCAGCCCGGAGTCAGAAATTTGTGCCCGATATGGCGATAGGCTCGCCCCCTATCACATCGTGGGGCGGAATTTACAGGCGACACGTGGGTGTTCTGGTAGCACCTCTGCCTACCCCTTCTGGGAAAAAGGCGTGTGTTTATGTATGTATGTATTTTAGTTATCGAATGTTGTCCCTTTCGAACGACTTTTGAATTCAGTTTGAGCGAAGAAGAAAAAACAATCCATTACTGAAAGAGGTTGGTTTATGCATCCTATCCTATCTTACTATTATAAAGACGAAAGTTTGTGTGTTTGTTTCTTCTTCACGCTTAAACGGCTGGACTATTTTTTATGAAATTTGATATGGAGCTAGCCGATACCTTGGATTAACACATAGGCTACTTTTTATCCAGGAAAATTTTGTATCCTCGGGGGATGAGCAAGGAGTCTTTCCGCTCAAATGGGTGAACCAATTTTAATAAAATTTGATATGGAGGTGCCTGTGTTGAATGCCCAAAGCAATATTTGAAACGAATGGTGCGGCTATCTTTCACCAGTGCAATCGGCGTTAAATGTTGATTGTTTATACATTCGTGCAAGAGCGCATTATGATTCCCCTCTGCTACAGGATAAACAAAATGCAATGTCCTGTGGATCTGGGTCACGATTATATATTCATATGACGCGTTAAACAGCGACAATAAATAAAACATTTTGTGACTGGAGATTATCAAGTTGACGAGTGTGTCTTTTGTAGCAAGGGAATAAAAATGTATTTGGTCCACAAAACTGGACATACACAAAAAACAACATAAATGAAATATTGTTTCTAAAAATAACAAATGCGTGTACATCCTACTCGATGTGAACACGACTTGCATTAAATTGCTACGTAATTATTATAAAAATAAGAAATTATAAAAGTAGACAAGTGAGGTGAAACACATCCGTAATTAGAACAAAATTAATAAATCACAATCAAAACCGTAGACCGCTCTCATAGAACCCCGCGTGTAAAGATAAGGTACAATCTTACAGCACATGTTGGTCAATTTTATTATGTTGCTTGAAGAAATGTATACATATATGTAATAGGTGAATTGTGAAAATAATATGTGTGTCAGAATCATAGATGCAGTATACAGTTTCTATACTACATCTATGGTCAGAATCGTTGATTGTGAAATGTCACAAGCAATGGCTTGTGTTATCATACAGAAAGAGGTATAAGTACACAAAGCCATGAGATATTTAGACATGTGGATTTTACATATTTTTATAGCATGTTTACACAATGGTTAGGATGGCCACCAGGCGGTAGGAGAAAGGATAATAATCCAATTAAAATACAACAGATGGCTGCGTACAGTACCATGTGAGAAATGTAGATGGCGCTAAAACGCAGTTGCTTGCAATATAACGCTTCGTTAATCTTCCCTAATGATGATTTTTGGATATTTTATTGTTTATTGTATCAGCCCATAGACGTCCCACTGCAGGGCACGGGCCTCCTCTACAATCGAGAGTACGATTAAGAGTGATTTGGCTATATAGTTCACCACACTGGCCTAGTACGTGTTGGCGGACTTTTACGAGTACATACCATAGAAATTTATACAAATCGCTGTGGTATGCAGGTATCCTCACGATGTTTTCCTTCACCCTTATAGTGCGCGGCGATTGACTATCAATACACACATGACTCCGAAAAGTCAGAGGTGTGCCCTGGGATTTGTGTAAGGGAGTAGGTATATAAGCATAATTCTATTATAATAAAAGCAGTATAGATTGAGCATCGGTCTTGTCATTACCTACGAAACCTTACATTTGAAACCGCGACCACCGTGAACTTGTAGGCAGCCGCGTCTGGTCCGTGACCAACAGTCCACCACGCACTTTGTATATTTAATGATCATTAAATTGAATTGGGACTTCCTTGGATCAGAATTTAGCTCTTTCTGACATATGGCGGATCATATCACTAATTAATAATACCATTATGGGACAAGGTGTGCTCACAACGCCTTTCTGCTTGCTATTTGCAACTTCAGAGGACAATGCGCGAAAATATTTTAAACCGCATATTTTGGGTACAAATTGCGGAGGCTGTTATATCAGTAATCAACTTTGCAAAACTGGCTGGTAAGTTAGGCTAAAATACTAATTGGGTAGAGATTTTCTCCGATACTTTTAATTCTAACATTAATAGTTATTTATCTTAGATTTCATCTTCATTAACATCTTCAAATATATAAACCCGTTACACCTCTCCAAAAGCAAGACCTGCCCAATGATTACCAATGATTATAGCAAGCGGCCTACATCCAGCATCTCACCAGGTTATCAAAACGAGTGCTAGCCTTGATATGGTATTGGCAAAATCTGTTTGTTCTAAAATGTAAAATGTAAACGAACTCAAAACCATCTGACTGTAAGAGGCGCGGGTCAACGACACATAATTACATGAATTAATCCGAAGTGGTGTTCCAAGGGCTTGCAAATTGTTCGGCGGTGACTTACTTTATACTATTACACTAGTTGCCGCCGCAACGGGCGTGTCATCAAACCAATGTGTTAATAATTCAGCCACAGGTCACCAATCAATATGTAATTCAATGCTTGCTATATTTGAACCGGTGCTGGTCATTTAATGCATCTTTTTTGCATTAACTTAGTAGGTACACTACATTAGAACTGTGTCTGAAGAACGGACATTTCATACCTAAATAAATAGATATTATGCCGGTTACTTAGATAACGAATTGTGTTAATTAACGTGGCAGATAAGCTACAAAATCGATATTTATTTCTTGCCCAAATAATTATCTCGGTGCGAGAATCGAACCCGCTGTCTTATTAACAGCTGGCATTCCCTACCCAGCAGATGTTGTTAAATCAGATCACAATGCACGAAACAAACAGGTATTTTGTGTAGGTACCTATCACATTAAACCTTTCCACAACGAGAATCGAATACACGCTATGTTGTTTACCGGCATTCTGCTCTACTCGTCAATACTTCCAAGGTCAATACGAAGGCTATCGAATGAATGAAATGAATTTATATGTATATCTACGATCACTTACAATTCCAAATAAGTCGTCTACATTCAGGAAATATCGACATATTGGGTTTATTTTAACAGCCTCCGTAGCGCAGTTGGTTAGACGCTTCACGCCGTCTGAGAAACGAGAGGCCGCGGGGTCCATACCCGCACAGCGACGATGTTTGTGTGAATCGCAAATATTTGTATCGGATCTGTGTGTTTGTGACACCGAAAAGACTTTCGTAGTACCTGTGTAATATTTAATAGCTAGATACAAGCATTTTATAGGTATATTTCTTTGTGTTACAGTAAATGTAACGTTAAATCTAAAAATAGCATTGTAAATATAGGCCTAATGCGAACGAATTCGCAAATAGGTGCCTCTAATACAGCAAATGGTTGAAATTGCCGTGACATGAGTGTATTCTGTACATTTTATAGTCGATGACTGTGCGGTGACGTATGCGTCGAGCAAAGTATTGCGACATACTTTATCATCCACTTATCTACATAAATCGTATTTAACACTGTTCATGTCCGTATTGCACTCATATTATCCGGACATGCGAATATTATACATATTTATACTTAGACTGAGTAAGTATGTAATTCTATCAAAAATCATTTTTGTTTGGATACCTACTTCTAAATAAGAACCTTATCTTGGCTACTAAGGTTTTGTCAATGAAAATACATAAAACTAATGATTTCAAAATTTTCATTTTCCTTTGTAAAAAAATAGTATTATGATAGTCCACCATAATATTATAATATGATCCCTTAACGTGTTTACAATGTGCTGAGGCCAAAACAACATGTCCTTGTAATTTTTTATCACGTCCATCATTCCGACAATCTCACCTTTATATTCATTTTAATAAAACATAAGAGCGTTCTGTACGTTGCATTAACATATCGAATTTTAAAAATGTCTTTTTAGTAACTGTGAACATATAACACTTACCAAGATATTTTCATCCACTTACGAAATTTTAGAAAATATGCCTAATATATTTGCTATTATTATTTGAATAAATAAATTTAGATATGAGAATGAAAACATTTGTTTTACTTGGACAACAACGACTTTACATGGTTTCTGTTGCAAACACAATTTTTTTTGTTGCAAAATCATTGATATTTACGGACAGCCATCTGCCTGCCATCAACCCTCTCGGGAACAAACAGAAGATTAAATATTATTCGGAACGAATCTATTTCGAGATCTTCGCTACTGAAAATAGGACTCGAATGTTTTCCACAGCGACCTTTTGGAAGCAATTAACATCGAATATATTATATTTAGAGTGCGCGGTGGCCTATTGGTCATGTACTAGACGCGGTTGCCAACCTACCCGCGACCAGCCGGTACCGCGCTGGTCGCGGGTTCAAATCCCAGGGCGCACCTGGCATATCCATTTCGGCGTCCCCAGGGGTACCGAAAGGGGAGCTAATAGCTTTTCCTCTCATACACAAAAAGGAACACCTCTGACTTTTCGGAGTCATGTGTGATGGTCAATGATGGTCAATCACCACGCATTATAATGGTGTAAGAAATCATCCCAAGGAAACCTGCATACCGTAGCACTTTGAAAGATTTTCTACAGTATGTAAAGTCCATCATCCCGCACTAGGCCAGCGTGGTAGCCAGCTCTCAATCGTACTCCCGAGAGTCCACAATCGATTGTAGAAGAGGCTCGTGCTCTGCAGTGAGACGCATGTGCGCTGACACCAACAGAAACAGATAGGTTTACTTTGAAAGAAAATCAGGAAAGCATGTTAAAGATGTGACACGGGCTGGTGTCTAATGCATGAATATAGAAGGGGTAACTTCAAAAAAATAATTTAACCTATTGAGCGTATTTATTTTTACATCAGTCATAGAATATGTACAATACAAATCAACATCTTAACGTCCTAATTGCTTCTTAGGTTTACGCGAATGTTACACATTGAAATAACATTATTTTTTACAGAATTTGTCGCGGTTTGGCTAAAATTTTGCTTTTATTTAAATCCTTACGTCCTATACTAATAACGGGTAGGTAATTTAATGATTCAAAAGTAAACAGCTCATGCGTCGCAACGATTGACTTGAAAGTCAGCGGTTCTTTGAATAAATTCTCAACAACAGAACACAATGAAGAAAAAATAAACTTTATACTTTCAGGACGCCTTTGAAAAATAACATAAAGTTCTGACGAAACAATAGTATTGCTTGACCAACTTTACGAGCAAAGTTTGAAGGTTTTTGTAGCTATATGCTACTGCCTACATTTTGTCAGCTTCACTGCGAGTACAATTGCAAAATATTTTATTATTTATTGGACAATGTGAACTTTGTAACGGTCAGTTCAAAATTTGATTAACTTCATGAAATTCTTCGTTTTGTTTCATTCGAGAATCAACCGAATCATTCGCGTCTTTCAGAAATTATTACATCTAATGGGTTTTTGACGATACTCTCTATTTTGTAAACCATACGACCAAAATACCGCCATGGAGGTGTTGGAATTTTTCAGCCACAGGAAGTCTAATGCGGGAACCCAGACCTATCCAATGATTGCCGCTTCGTACCTGCCAGAAGTGGTCTATATCTGCGTATGTAGTGATGATGGTAAGCGTAATGTAATCATTATAGTATCCACTGGACAGATAACTATCTCTCGACAGCCGACGTAATTATGCTGGTCAGGTGGAAACCGGATACAGGTACCTGTGTAGGTACACAGGCTGAACAAAAAACACGATATCTATCTACCTATTCTGAAATGCCACTATCGATTTTATATATTTTATTCACGAGGGATCAGTCGATGCATTGTAATGGGTATCGCAAAAACGGTATCGACAATCGAGAGACGAGTGCATCTCGACATTCGCCACCGTTATATCAAGCGCAATTGCTTGTCTACGCTTCATTTAAATCAACCGATATACGCGGAAGCGAATATAACAGACATCTGCACTGATATCTATATGAATACCAAGAACTTTGATGGACTAAGTCACCACTTTTGTATTATACTATCACGCTTCTATCACATGAAGGTAGCCGGCAGGAGAACCTATAGATTCCCACTTTACAAAATCATGTGATAGTCCTATCACTGAGACGACAGTGCATCTGATGGAGAGTGTAAAGGAATCTAAATAATATCCACTGGCGAGAGACTGCGATCTCACGCCATCGACAGTTATCCTGACCTGTTTGAAACTGGATCTACACTGGCTCAATCCCAAAAGCGCCAAACTTGCATGGGCAGTTAACGAATTTTGAGCCATCGTGTACGATGGTCGCCATCCGGGCGGATACAAATATCTCATCAAAAACTGAATAAGTTACTTTAAAAATTAATCCTACTTACCTCCAAACCTGTTGCACTGACTCCTCATGGAACACAGGAACATTGGGTCCATACTGATAAAGTCCACAAAAACTGATCACAAATAAGATTTTGAAAAAAAAAATCACTTCGTCCCCGATACGACACTCACTAAAGTAAGTGACGCAGTCAAGATTCTTGTGATTTACTAAAAAGTTTGAGGTCAGATACGCATTAATATTGAATAATTATTTTTATGAACTCTATTGCAATAGGGATATCCAGATCACATTTCAAATTCAGCATACAGTGAAAATTCGCGGAAGGCATCGCTCTCCAATCGCAATAGGCAATCTAAAGGGGTCATCCGAGTTCATTGATCAGAGCAGTGGCGTGCCTAGGGTTTTGGGGTAGGGCAAGCCCAATATTTTGTTTTATGTTTAATGCATATTGATTTAGAAGGAAAATATACTAAGAACAAAGAAAACGAATGTACGTCAGCAGACTTAGCACATAATCTATACAATATTAGGATTAATACAAATATAGATTACTTGTGGAAATGCAACCGTAATTGTTTATTGCAATAACTGCTGAGCACTTCATTTTTAAATACTTACACTGATATAATACAATACTTCATTTTTAATACCCGATATTCCGCTAGCACAACGATAGCTACTATGGTGCCGTGTTTGACTTCGCAGTTATCCGAAAATGCGGCATAAATTATTATTATTATTAATTCATTAACGTTAAATTTTTAAGAATTACAAGTAATAACATACTTTTTGAAAGAGCCACCTAATTTATTGCAATGTTTATATTTTATCAAACTATTCTAATACACAAGTGTCGTTTGAAAAACATAATATGAAACATCATTATGTAATATCCTATACAAAGGGAAGCATGTAGAAATCAAATTACGTAGTTTATTTAACTGAACTGATAAAATACCTCTCGTGATTTACCACGAATATAAGAAATACACAAACCCGGCGTTGTTTTCGCTCTAGTTTCTAATTCAATATAATTGAATTAAATTACCTTTATACCGGCAACGAACACTTTCATCATCACACTAAAACCATCACAGGAAACAATACAACTCATTTTAGTATCAAAAAGCTTCAATAACATAAAACAACTAGTAATTAACCTATATTAGAACTATTTACAATAATTACACAATGTCAAAATACTTATGAAGTTAGTACGAATTCGTTCAGAATTGCGAAACGAAACGTAAATATAAACATTACTATAAATTACAAACTGCAATTATAATTTATTAAAAAGTACCGACATTACAGGCACATTTTTAATCATTTAATTAAAAATATTTTTAAATGCGAAACAAGTTAATTTAATAACAATAAATATATTTACTAAACAACAATAACAAATAATAACGTGACAACCGTGAAATGTTCACCACGAAGCCGGGCATTTCGTCTCGTACTGAGAGCTATACAAAAATAGCCATACCTATACATTCGTAGCGTCTTGTACACCATTTCACCCATACGTGGGCCGCGTTGCCAAAAGCCTCGTAAAAGCACACGAGAGAGAAAAAGATAGATATATGTGCGTTGTGCCGCTTTTTTAAGGGAGCGCGTGGAGCCACCGTTTTTTGAGTTTTAATATCATTGCCTATGGAATGAATTTCGCGCGGCGCTTTGGCGCTCCGTCTCAAGCGCTGTATTTAGACGCGCCGCGACAGGACGCGGTAAATTCAAAAATTGTAGATGTTTTCTAATAAATGAATGTATTGTATTTATTGTAATGGTTTATGTTCAGTATCGAGTATGTACGTATTAAGTAGGGCAAGCCGGGCTTTTGGGCTTGTATGGAAGTACCGCCACTGGATCAGAGCAGTGATTTCGCGGTCCTGCAGAATTCAAGATAAACTTTATCTGACTACTTCTACCGTCTACAAATACCCTAATTAGACTGCTGGCTAAGTGTTCCATTTGTGACGGTAACAATTTATTCCCCTTCCCCGCTTTATTACCAATAGGAGAGTACCTATATTAGTGTAGATTGTTTCATTTAAACAAGGACATTCGGCTGACAATATGGTAGGGGTTATATTTAGCGTAATGCAATATGCTGCTCGTGTAAAATACTACGTTAGTTTTTTGTACAAATTCGAGATATAAATGCTTTTTAGTAAAAATGTAAACAAAGAACAATACAAAAGATATGAAAATTGTACCTCACAATATTCATAATTAAAAGGAGCAGCATGTAAACAAGTGCATGCACGTGACGCAAGTGCCGTCAAGTAATATATTAAATCAATGTGTTTGTTCGTAGGAAAAGAAACTACTATGTTGGTATCAAAAATCGGATTTATATTTCCGCCTCGCTGCAGTAGGTATGTCATTAACAATTTGCCAGGTTACAGAGTTGGCCGCACAGCCGGTATCAAGCATAACATGTACTTTTATAACAATGATACATTTCTTTCAGACCTAATAACCTAAATCTTACACAAACTACCTACAAAGATATACAGGTAAAGCCTAAATTATCTACAATCAATAAGTTATATACAAATAACAATACAGCAAAAATTATATACAAGACATTTCGATTATAATTATCTGTAACCTGAGAAACTTTGATTTTTCCTACACTCCGGACAGTACCATTTGCCTTTAGGCGGTACCATGATCCCGACGCACTCGAAATGAAACCACTCGATGGGGCAGCCCTCCGCGTCGCACGCTATCATCTCTGACACCTCGTCGTAGGGACAGCGGCAATAGCAGTACACGCTCTCCCCCTCGCGCGCCTCCCGCACCGCCGGCCGCTGGAACGGGTACGGGAGACTAGACGTGCCCGAGTTCAGATACGTGGGCGGCGTGTGAACCGCGGCACCGCTATTGCTGTTCGGCTGATATATCTCCAGGTTGCCTTCCTCACTCGAGTCCGAGTCGCTGGACTCCATAGACTCGGTATTCATTAAGATACGCGGCGGCTCTGGGTCAGGTATCGGGGCGGTCAATCTAATGGTGTCTGTATAATTATATAGCCTGTTTGTCATTATAGTCGAAGGTACTTCCTTCTTAGTCTTTTGTGTCACTGGGGATGGTAGGTCTTCCTTTCTCCATTCCAATTTAGGCGGCAATTGAGGTTTGAGTGCACTCAGGGGTGTCGCGGGCGTCGTGGTCGACTGTGGAATTTCATCATCACTCGAGTAACCATAAAACTTGTTTGGAACTCTTCTCCGTTTGGATGCTCGTTTCTTTTCGTTCGAGGTGGCCGGAATACTGAAGTTTGTCGCGACCGCAGCAATCTGTTTCGGAGTCTCTGGTATTTGTACTGTGTTGGATTGTAAAGATATCGTAATCTTATTCGGAGGTAGAGGCGGCGGCGAAGCCTCTACTTCAGATTTTGTGATGATATCTTTAGGAATGTTAATTTTAATGGGCGCGTGTTTCCTAGAGCTCTTAGATTTCTTTTTCTTTTTGCTCTTTTTCTTAGCGCTCGCCGGCTTAATTTTTGTTTCAACGTCTTCTTCTTTCTTTATTTCTTCCTTCACCTCCTCCTTGACTACGTCCACTTCTTTAGTTTCCTCAGGTTCTTTTTCTTCCTTAATAGGCGTGGAGGGGCGGCTTGTCTCGCCTGATATTGAGCCGCCATCAGATGGCGCAACCGACATTACCAACTGATTTCGTTTTTCCTCATAAAGCTTGTTGGCTATCCGTTGCGGATGTTCATCATAAAATTCTTCATCTGTATCACTCTCATCAGTTTCAAGATCTGTTTCCGCTATCGGCGGCTCTACTTTCTCTGGTACTAATATTGGGGTTTCAGCATTCCCCATAACATCCACATTGGAACCAGTGCTAAGTCTTCTGTTGGGAAGCGTCTTTTTGATGCGTTTTGTCTTCTTTTTCTCATTACCGGATTCGTCTGAGGAATCGGAGTCAGAAGAGCTGGATGATGACGATCCACTGCTTGAGGAACAGCTGCAGTTAGAACCACAAGAACAACTGGAATCACTGTCACTACTGCTACTGCTCGTGGACGACAGGTCTCCACGTTGCTTTTTAGGGGACTTCTTACTTTTCTTTTTATCTAAACTGAATATATCTTCATCACCATTCATATCAGTCGGTATCAAGCAGTAGTCATGGTCAGATTCACAAACGTGTTTTCTTATGGGGACTAAAGGTGGGGTTTTTTCTTTCTGCTTCTCAACCTTAGCCTGATATTTTTTGAAATTGTCCCATATTTCAAGAACTTGTTTTTCATCAGGTTTTTCGTCTTCGGGTGGATCATCAACCTTATCCTCTGCTTTTGTTTCCAAGTTTTCATCGTCAATCTTTTTGATACCATCGACTTCACACGCATCACTTTTGACCTCGTCTAGTTGCTCTTTAGGTTGTTCATCTAACTTTTCTTCTTTTGCGGTTGGCATGCCGCTGTCAGACTCGTCACTGCTGTCACTCTCTGATAGATTCAGTGCAGGGAGATTTACGTCTATTAGCAAAGCATCTTTGTCTTTTAATTTCTTTTTCTTTGCCTTTTTGGATGACTGCTCAGTTCCTGACTCAGCTTTAACTTCGGAAGGTCCAGCTTCCTCTTGAGGCTTATCATCTACCAGATTTATAACCGGTATGGGATCGTCCACCGCTTTTATACTTTCACTTGGATTTGTGAATTTTAAATCACTAAAATCCTCTGTGAATAGTTTCTTCTTGTGTTCTAGCATGTGTTTATCGAGAAGTTTTTTAGAAACAAACTTTTCTGGACACTCTTCTTCGGTGCACACGTGGGGAAAATCGCCCGAGTGAAATCTTTTATGAACTTTCAAACACACAGCCCTCGTAAACTGTAAATTACACTCTTCACACGCAAAAATCGCTGGTGGCGTGCAAAAATGATATACATGGGGCCATTTCTTCTGGAGACACCTCTTACATAAAACACTCTCTGTACCATGTTTCCAAAACAAATGGTTTGTAATGTCTGGTTTATTTCTATAAGCAATGCCACAGCGATAACATAAATGGTGCAACTTGTGTTTCCAGACATGGTTCGACAAACGGGCTTGATTTTGACAAAATTCTAGACATACATCACAAGTATGGTGTATTTTACGAAGATGTACCATTAGCCTGAATTGTGATGGTATAGCGTCTACATTGCACAAACAACATCTAAATTTAATTTCATACTCTGAATCATATGTCCCAGGGCACAAATGACATAGTAATTCACTATAACTATAAAAATTAGATTTACACATAACACATAACAATATTGTTTTTTGATGCATTTTACGATTATGTAAATAGAGATCTTTGTGGATAGCAGTTTTAAAATAACACTGAAAACATTCAAACATATGATCATACTGAACAGTCTCACACTTGTCAACACTATCATAAGAGTCTAGGTTTATGTAAACTGAACTTAATTCTTCCGCTCCAGATTTTAACTTTGCTATAATAGTCTCTGGCAGGAGTTCCTCCGCAGTGATACTGTCCACAGTCGCAGCAAATCGATGCTGTGCAACCATATGTAATGAGAGCTGCTCACAATTCACTGCAATCTTGCGCACATGATTACAGTATATGCAACTGTACATAGTTGATGACAAGAATACTTTCAATAATTCTTTCAGAGGATATTTGTCTAAAGGCCTATCTAAGGATAATTGAGTTACAGGTATAGTAGGTTCTTCTACAATTGGTTCTTTCGGTGTCTCTATTTCTGATACTTCAGTCTTAGGTTCTATTTTGTGATCTGTATCATCTTCTTCTAATATGTAGGGCTTCTCTTCAATTTCAGGAGCTTCTTCTTTAATTTCATCCAATGCAGGTGGTATCGGCATTTCTAATGTTTGTTCTTCTGAGACAGTTTCCTGTTTAAGCTTCTCTTGTTCATCAATTGCAGGATTATTTTCATCTACAGTCAACTTATCACTGATGTCACTGTCAGATGAATAGTCACTTGACGAATCCTTGTCTAGCAACTCTTTAGGAACCCGCACAGTCAGCTTTGGTACTCTATTCAATGTATTTATTTCCTCCACTTTATTATCATATATTGTTGTTTTAACAGTGTTATCTTGTTTAGGTTCTGGTAGTTTGGAAACTGATTCAAGATTGTTGTTCAGTATAGTTTTCAATGTTGTTTCTTTGTTATTTTCATATATTGTGGTCTTAACAAATGGACTGTCGGCTCTGTCACAGATTGTCATTTTTATTGAAGGGGTTTTGGGCTGCGCGGGTGGTTCTGTTGGCACTTCTTTTTCATACCTCTTTGGTGGTCTTCTTACCCTAGTTGGAGGTTTATACTGACTCTGTTGACCTATAGTAGGATCAACTGTTGAGTTTATTATTACTGGAGAGTTTGCATTATTTAGACTCAGTGTTAACTTTATGCCACACTCCTTTTCCTTTTCTATAGGTGCTGAGATGGTTTCATCAGGTTTCATCTCAGGTTCCATGTCTTTAAATGATTGATTGTCCTCGGGAGTTGGAGAATCACTATCATCTGAATGTTCTATGCTGTCATCACCGTTGGGAATCATGTGCTTTGTTCTATCAGGACTAAGTGTATTAAGGTGCACAGGACTTGACGCAAGCCTGTTGTCTGAACATTCTAGCTCCATGCCAGAATCTACAGTGTTACTTGTGTTTTTACTAGTGGTTGCTGAACTTTCTGAACTTATACTATTATCACTATTAACCATATCATTTGTGGCAATATCTACTGGGACTTTATGTGATTGAGATGTCATTGTTTCAAGTTTTGTGTCAATTATTTCACGTTTTTCTGTGAATGATTTATTTGTTTCCCTTGTTAATGAAATGGGGCCATTTGTGGGGTACTCTGTTGTATTTTTAGTGCTTTTTATACTGTTAGGTTTCACTGCATTTTTACTAATAAGAACAGGCACGGGTTTTGGTTTCACATTATTACAATCATGATTGAAAAGATCATCCTGTTCACTACATATTTCTTCACATTCACAACACATTAAATATAGTGTCCCATTATAAACATTGAAAAACTCCTCTTTGCTGTTATAACTGAATTCTTTAACATTGTGTTTATTTGTTAGATGTGATGAAAGTTTCTCTGCTTTTGAAAACATTCCTAGGCAAAAAAGGCAAATATGTCTATTGTGAACTTCTCTCATGTGCAGAAAGAGATTCCAGTTCTCATAATATGTTCCGCAAGCAGAACACAGGTACACTTTTCTTGTGACTCTCGATGGTCCACCGGCATTGGGTTCCGGACATGGGGCTGCCTCCGGACTGAGTGCAGGTTCTTTAGCCTGAGCTCGGCACACCAACTGATGCTCTTTCAACATGGCTAATGTTTTAAATGACATCGAACAACACTTCCGACACTTAAATTTGACCATTGGCTGCAAGCCTAGGCTCTGTGCATACTCTTTCAACTGGGGTCCTTTTTCAACCTTACCCTTTTTGAACTGTAACAGTTGGCTTTTAGGCACGAGTCGCGGTACAGGTTTATCTTGCTCATCATCAACACTGCTGTCCACTTGAGCTGCGATATTACGAAACTGATTGATGTCCGGTCGTTTGGGGATAAGTTTGGGCACTCTGGGAACATTGGTCGCATTTGTATCACTGTGTTTGATCACTAAAGGTTTCTTTTTTTTGGTCGCACTGTAGTACTGCAGTGAATTATCCACAAACGGGCGCTTGCCGAGGTGTATCCTCAGTGGATTGATGCGTTTTCTGAATTTGTCTTCGGCCGCGGTGTCGACGTGCGGCCTGCACGGTTCGTAGGGCTCGTCGGGCGGACTTGAGGGCTCGCCGAGGTGCTCGTGGCCGTTGGCGGTCAATTTGGCGGGTCTATCACTGTACAAGCTCGCCAGTGCTCCAGAATTAATTTTGTCGTCTTTCGTATTGACAACATTACCATCTTCCATAGTTTTCTGAAAAATCGTAAACACGTGTTTGTGACTGTTCCGAAACAAAAGACGCTCAAACAAGAGGAAATCGAAACATGATTTGAATTACAATCTCAATAACAACAATAAATATGTTGTCATGTATACCTCTAAAATCGTACGTCCAGTACGAGTGTAAGAATAAAGATTCGTTTCCATGCATCCGTTTGAGTAGAACGATCCTTACATCAGGCTTATTATGAGGCAGCCGCGGGCTGATCATTCCCGTAAAATGGCGTCACTTCACACAGCGAGGAATGGTAATATCAAAAGCGTTGCTCTCTACTTGTACCACTCAAATCACAATTCACAAACATTTTTTAGACTTTATACTACACAATTTGACGCAAACATATCGAAATTATAGTCATATTATGTTTATTTCCAAACACATTGCTGAAAATTGTAACGCATAACGAGAAGCTAATCATGAACCATAGACTAGGCCAATATTTTTTTAATTTTTACTTTTTTTCTAGTGCTAGAGTGCTACTGAACCGTGGACACGTGGTTTTAGAGCATAGACAATAGTAAAAATAGCTCGCAAAAACATATTATTTCAACTAATTACCTTAAATTGTTATTGTGTATTGGATAACGCGTGCAGAATATTGCAAAAAAAAATTTGATCATAATTACACAATTTTTTTTTGTTAAGAACATAAAGGTACATCCACACAAACTCCCAACCTCCAATAGTACTTCGTCAATTGTTTTTGAACTTACGTAATGAAAGAACTGCGCGTGCAAGTATGTTAGCAAAATTCCGCACAATGATGAACACAAATTAACAGCAATAGGCAATAACCTAGGATACATGAATTTTGGGATGTATTTAGTCGTTCGGGTGGCATCCAGGCAAATTGTTTTATCAGGCATGCTATTATAATTTTTGACAGTGGTATTTTATTTAGTTCAAATGTACAATTGTTGGCCCATCATTGATAAGCGATGACTCATTAGTATCAGCAGTATCTAGTATCAGTAGTATCTAACCTAACCTAAGCATTGGAGTAAAAGCTGAAATCAACACAATATTAGTTTTTGCACACATTTCTTTATGACGATAAAAAATGGAACAGGGGTAGCCTGTGGCCCCAGGCCCAGCGTAATGATTACTGATGAATCAGAAAGTTTTAAGATTGTGTGGATTCACCGTTAAATTTTTTGTGTGACGTTTTATTTTATTGTATTGTGAAATGCAATTTCAATAAAATATGAATGGATACTCACTTTAATATAAATTTGTAGCAATTTAACTTTAAAAGTAGTTTCTGTTAACTAACAACTATATAAGATTTAAGAATAATCAATTCATGAATTCTTGAACTATGATGTAATTTGATTTTTAGTCGATGTCATTTAATCTAGGACACGATAATCGATATGTATATAATCTGTTGCACAATCGAGTAACATAAAATTTTTATTTTGCAGATTTGTCAAAAAGCTCGTAAAGGCAGGAGATCGTTTTAAGTTTTTATCGTTTTGTTTTGTATCATTTATTATTTATGTTACTTACGTAGACAATGCTGATTAAAGATGATGTCTGATCAGTTTAGAAAAGTAGAACCTTATTCTCCAAAGTCGTCACCTCGGGGAGCGAGGTCGCCAGTAGTTTCACGACAGGATTCTTCTGGCACTCTCAAGACTACTATCTCGCTCGGAAAAAACCCTTCTATAGTGAATAGTGGGCCATTCTATTTGATGAAAGAACCTCCAGGTACGTTGTGGGACCTATTTACTAGCAGAATTTCCTTACAGAATTTATTTACGTTATAAATATTTTTAGGAGAATGTGAACTGACGGGGGCTACGAATTTGATGGCATACTACTGCCTCGAGCACTCCTACAGTAAATTTAATGGCAAGAAGTTGAAAGAATCTCTGTCGTCGTTTCTACCGAACCTTCCGGGCATCGTTGATGGCCCGGGGCAGGAAGACAACAGTACTTTAGGCTCAGTAATAGCTAAGCGACCGATCGGTGGGAAGGAGTTGTTGCCGTTGACTAGTGCGCAGCTAGCAGGCTTCCGACTGCACCCTGGACCGTTGCCTGAACAGTATCGGTATGTGAGTGCAACACCACCAAAGAGACATAAGAGTAAACATAAGAAACACAAGCACAAAGATGGAGCACCTCCCGGACAGGAGGCCCCTTTGCAAGGTAATGAATTCTTGTTTATCATTATTAAAGTCATTTATACATTCACATAAGGTGAAAGTGCCATATGAATACTTTATTTTGTCAATTATAATACAACTTTGTTAGTATAAACATTAACTTGAACAATTGCCAGATTTGAATTGTATAAGTAAATCTTTTAAATTTGTCTTAATATGCTCTTAATAATGTTAAACATATTGTTTGAAGGTAAATTTCACATATTTTTGAAAAATATTGTAATATTAAATATTATGCTTGGTAATAGTGTATTAAACTAATTTGATCATAACTGTGTAGTAATAACAGAGGTACAGTTAATCTATTCTGGTACATAGTAAAAACATAATGTGCTGTGTTAAGATATTTGTTTCTCTTCCCAGTTGTTAATATAACTGGAGTGCCTTTACCATCATATATACATTAACTCACACTTTTTCACAGAAAAGGTAGGCAGAGGCCCCTCCAAGACACCCACATTTCATCTTTTATGTTTCATCTTGTGATGTAATAGAGTCACAAATTCCTGACTCTGGGCTGATAATGAATTTAAAAATCCATTATCACTTTGCCTGACCTGGGATTCGAACCCAAGACCTCAGCATTGTAATCATGCCCTAGTACAACTATGCCACCGAGGCAGTGATTGGCTTACCATCAGATGCAGTATAATGTGCCATGACGACATAAAAAGATCTATGTACTATCTAGTAATTAAAAAAACTTGTGGTGCCTATACCATGTGCAACATGCAATGTTAAATTACATTGCATATAACTTATTTATTTTTGGTGTCCACATTCTGATGCTATTGTTTATATGTGGCTTTAATAATCTTGTCATATGTCCAATGCCCAGCATAACATACCATTTGTCTTTAAGCTAATTTATATTCAGATATCAACGGATTCATAAACAATTTTAAAACCTATTTTAGTTATCAAATATTTTGTATTCCTCCCTCAAATTGAATTCAAATGTCATTTGATAGGCACAAAATTGATAACTAAAATATGTTTTAAAACTGTCTATGAATAGGCCCGTAATAGTTTAGATATAGTCATTTCATGATATATGGAGATATTTTATTTCCAACAAACATAAAAAAATTATATAGATATCCTGTGATGTTTCCACTGTCGATAATTTAAAGAAAATGTATATTTTAATCAACATTAAGCAACTTCTATAACAACAAAATTAGTTAGCAGTTACTTTGTTGACCAAACAAATATATTAATGCTAACAGTATATACATAATAACATGTCCAGAATAGATAAACAAATGTTCAAATAGTAACTTCCCCAACTTCCACCTCTTGCCCTCTATTTAAATGAGTGTAGTAAAGTTGGATTACTTTAAAGGGGTATTGTGGTTTTCATATCTAATAATATTCTATTTCTACCATAATACATACACATACATAAACACACGCCTTTTTTCCCAGAAGGGGTAGGCAGAGGTGCTACCAGAACACCCACGTTTCGCCTTGTATATTCCGTCCCACGATGTGATAGGGGGCGAGCCTATCGCCATATCGGGTACAAATTCCTGACTCCGGGCTGATAATGGATAGAAAAATCCAATATCACTTTGCCCGACCTGGGATTCGAACCCGAGATCTCAGCTTTGCAATCATACCGTAGTACCACTACGCCACCGAGGCAGTCCACCATAATATCCATAAAAAAAGTATTCACAAATATGTTTCAGGCGTATTACTAAATAACAATTGAGAAACTTCATATGTGATAGCTTGGTATGTGTACGCCGTTGTCACCATGTGGCTTCGTCAAGGCATTATCGAGCTTTCTAAAGAATCGACTAGATGCAAAGATTAATATTATTTTCCTCTTTTATCGATTTAATAATGGTAAGGGATGAAAAGCTACTTGTTCAATGAGAGATCGCGGGTTAGACCTATAACGCGAGATAGATATTTATGCAATCAACAAACATTAATTCTTCATGTTTAGGAGTTGTCTAACGAGATGCCACGGGTTAGATCTCCGTGCCTAAACAAATGTATGCATGATCCACAAATATTGACATTTGTGTAAATTTATCATTTTACTTGCAGACTCATCGAACCCCGACACATACGAGAAGAAACACAAAAAGCAGAAACGCCACGACGACGACAAGGAGCGTAAGAAACGGAAAAAGGAGAAAAAGAGGAAAAAACAGAAACACAGTCCGGAGCACGGCGGACTCACTCCCAACCAGCACCCGCTGCCGTAGCCTTCAATAATCTAGTTGTAACTTGTAAGTGTATACTTTGAGCCCAAAGAGAATGTGCAAGGTCGTTCATTATGCAGGACGCTTTATATATAGGTCGTTTTACAGCTTTATTTATAGGCTGCTATTAAAATTGATGTCATGACCAATATTAAGTAGGAATTAGCAGCAACTTTGCAAACTAAATGATTTGCCCTGAAATATATTTTAATGAAATTGTGCTCAATTCCTATGGCAATTGCAATTTGTCAAAACATTATTACGAATACGCCTGATCTTGGGGATGATATAATATGTATGTACAGGAAAGTAACTGTAATAATTTATGTGATATCTTAAAAGACAGCTTGGTAAACTTTAAAACTCATTCATAATCTTTGCTGGAACATATTTTACTTAACCAAAAGCTTAATCGTGTTATAGTGAAGTTTCTAGATGTGCTGCGAATGGCGCCTGAAATGAATTATCTTTAACTTGGTGTTAAAATGACTCGGGATCTTTTCCATATTCTTCGAATTATAAACTCGTGAAGCAAAGCATCGGTATATAAATAATACTCGTACTGTACTGAACATTATATTTATTTATTTATGAAATTCATGTTATTTAATGCAGAGTTAGAGAGTGCCTCGGTGGCGTAGTTGTACTACGGCACAATTACAAACTGAGGTCTCAGATTCGAATCCCCGGTCGGCCAAAGTGATATTGGATGTTTCCATTATCAGACAGGAGTCAGGAATTTGTGCCCAATCCATATTGGGCAAAAGACTCGCCCCTATCACATCGTGGGACGGAACATACAGAGCTAAACGTGGGTGTCCTGATAGCACCTCTGCATACTCCTTCTGGGAAAAAAGGCGTGAGTTTATGTATATATGTATGAGAGTAAATGCATAAGTTTTAAATTGAAGGAGCATTCTGTTATCATGAAATTTTGTTATACATAAAACAGTTTGTATGCAACAGGATTGTTAACATAAAAATATAAAGTACTATGAAATAAGATAAAAAACATTTATGACTGTACATATACAAGTTATTAACAGATTCTTGTAACCAATTTGCCTTTACGAAAATGTTGTTTTTATCTGAGATATGCGGAAGTAATTTTATTTTATAATTCATAATTTGTTAATCTCATCAAGTAATTGAGTACTTTTTAGTCATTTGAAACATTTATTCAGCTCCAGGGACGGAGTGAGAAATTTCATAATGCGCATAATAAATAAATTTGCTACTATAAATCGGTTTGAACTTTGAAGTATTTTACCATCCATTGGCAAGATATTTTTTAGTTGGACCCGAATATTCAGTTCCTGGGATCGGACAGTGCAAAACATATAATGTATTAATGATAGCATTGCATCTACTACGAAATGCAATGTCTCACTTTGCTATACCATTATAGAAAATATAATACCTTTATCTTATCTTTATAATATTCATAATGTAGAGGGAGCGTTGCCATTCAAAACAGTAGTTTTTTTTGTTCGTAATGTTGGTAGTACTGCTATATTAGTGAAAATTAAACCAATTGATATAAATTCCGTTCGGTAATACGATAACCGAAAGTATGATTAGTTATTTTCCATCTAGAACGAGTTTGAGTGGAATTAAACAGATCTAAAAAAAAATAATCTCTTTTTCAAATATTTCGTGCATGTTGGAAAACTTGTCAAATGTCAGCCAATAGGAGGGCAGAAAAAGGCGGCCCGCACTACCATTTTTGTCTACGTTTTTGTAGTACAAGTGCTCCCTCTATACTATAATTACTCTAAGATCTAATCTAATCATGCTGATTGCCGAAGTATAGTTTGTAATCAATTATTGTATTGAAGTTGCGGTGTTTGCAACTAATTGCATTGTCTCCCCTCGTATTAATTAACGGCCTTTTAAATAGATGTAATACGTAATTCACTCCATAAACTAGCTAGTTTAATTCTAAAGTGGTCAATACCAATACCAATTTTAATTCATTTTAATGCTAATTAAACTAAGTGCAGATAGTTGTGTATTTATTTACAATATAGAGAATTATGATTAACTTAGGTAAATTCGTAAGGACGATAGCTCCGTGTTGTTTCTGCGTTTCATTATAGTAGACCACTTTAGTTAAAGCTAGCTGTATTGTAATATCATCTCTTTGGGCTTGACTCTCTCAAATTAAGTATTAGGTAATGATAATGAAATTATTTTGTTTAATCTGAAGTCGCTCGGCTGTTTGATATTGTACAGATTGTCAAAGCGTCTGCAGTCGTATCGTTTGTTTTACCTTTAATAGCTAGATAGTGTCTCAGTTCTCAAATTAAGATTCACTGTAAATATGCATTTTGTTTTTTTTTACCTACCATTCAAATAGAATAAATTTGATAGAACGTTCCTGTGTTTGTATTTTGATATCCTTTGTGTGATTGTATTTATTACATCGATAAGGGTTGGTAAAATTAATGCATGTTTTATTTATATAATACGTTACATTTTTTATAAAACAAAAGTTTAATTACCAAATGTAATTATACAAAATAACACTTTTAGAAGGCCTTTCAATTTGGCCACAAAATTCACATATTTTGTTAAGAGGCTGATTTTCTATGATCCTGTGTAGAAAAATTGTTACGGAATAAACAAGACATTTACCCCAAAATAAAACAACACTTTTCAGAGCGAAATTTATTCAAATTATCCAAATGTACACAATATTAAGAAGTGTTTTCGCTTCATATAAAAAAAATCGTGTTGGTCATCGCTATATATGAAACAAAACAAAATAAATTAGTAATGCAGCACCAAAATACATACATCATACTTACAACATTATAGAATCTACTTACAATTTTAGGGTGAGTTAAGATATTACGCCGACGTAAAGACCAGTGTTTTTGACACTCTATCCCTTAGCGGTGGTATGGAAAGGTAAGACGGGCGCATACTGGCCGATACCTCAGTATATTTTTGTATGTTAAACATACTCGTACATTTTCAACTCGTTTAGCATACATACTTGATATCGCAGATGATATTTTACATTACAGGGTCCTTTTGAGAACTAAATAACTGGCTTATGAACAAGATTTGCATTAACTGATAATTTATTGGTCATCGTCACGTAGATACGGGATACCTCATTCTATTGTTATATAATGAAAATGTACTGATCGTATACCAATGATAGTATTATAGATTTCGGCAAGTATGCGCGCCGCCATAAACATAGTCCAGAAGAGGCGAATTACACGCGAAGTGTAGCGCGTAAGGCTGTCTACAAATTAGGCGAATTACGCGCGATTTTAAATTCACGCAACGTATCAGCGCCCTGTATCTTGCCAAGCGCGTATTTGCGAGTATTTCGCTCCCTTTGGACAAGATCTTGCGGTAACAGGAAGCGTTCCTAACCATTGCAGTAACATTGTCTAACTACGAACATTTCTACATATGTATAAAATTGTCTATTTGCACTGTTACAAGTGGTTACAGTATCAAAGGCAAATAAATGCGGAAGATCAACATCAAACGATTAGGATACATGTATAAACTCTCGAATTCACTAACTTTTATTGTAATATCATTCACTAAGCTTTGTAAGCAGAGGCGGATTTAGGGGTAAATAAAGGGGGCATAATTGGGTGTTTTAATTTCCGATTTTTTCTGTTCCATATTTTCGTGTTGGAATTTAAGCAATTTAGTAAGATTGACTGCGGTGTGTGTTTCATAAAAAAATAACTTCTAAATAATTTAAGAAGAACAAAATATTTCATAACAATTGAATGCACGGATTGAGCAAGAATTTATATCTATAAAAACAATTTTTACAATGAACAACCCCTAAACTCGCCTCTATTTACCTGTAAGAATACATGGACACAGTCGATTTGCATTCGTACTTATAATACACATTTACACACGCGGCCGACTGCGCAGTCTCAACGTCTAGTATGCTAATTTTGGTGCGCCATGGCACTGCGGACTTGACTAAATGACGATTTCAAAGTTAGCTACACCCTTTTCTAATCCACCTAAAACATTCCTGAAGCCTCTTCAACTCAGAACCAAAGCCCCATTATCTGGTATCAGTCCTTTATTTTCTGACGTACTAAGGATGTCAGTAGTATATCGGTATCCTTGTTTAGAGACGAGTAAAATGTCCACCGCTATTATCCCAATGTTTATATTGGACCTATTTACTCAAGTTTGAAGGGGGTCATTGCCCCAACAGTTTTCTTAAGTACGCCCCTGCATCCAATGACTTAGATTTGGGTCTGGTTTTCCGATGATTTCAAGAACATTCATTGCTGCATTTTCCAACTACATTCCATTTTAAGTACCCTTTCAATCCTATCTAACTTTGAAACCTCGTAAATTGTCTTTTATACATAAGCTAAATACATTGCGATCTACACCATACACAGACGTCCACCAGGAGATCCATACAATTCACTACCAGAAAATTGAGGTTCACTTTTAAATCGTGTTCACTGAAAAATATCGAAACAAAAACATACTCTTTAAATAAAATTTTAAAAGCATTTTGTATTAAAATTCGTGCACTTAGATTAATCAGGCATGGTAACTATCGAATTACGAACGAAAAATCACGAAACGTTAGAAAAAAAAATACAAGATTTCACAAAAAACCGTGTCCTTACCCTACTGGACGTTTATTAGCGATAAACTATCACATAACTCGCGGGTTATACACAATTTTTGAGCAATCATTTAATATAATTTCGCAAATACTCCAATGTCACTAAACTAAACAATTTGTGATACCGATGGCAAGTAATCATCACACACGAACTATTAGTAACGAAGCGAAACGGCAAGCTAAACTATACACAAAATTACGAACATAATACAAATAAATAAGTTTTATTTATCATTAATTAATCCATAGAATTTAAACGAAAATAATTATACACAGTTTATACAATAATAAAAAACAAATCATTATTAAGCGATTTACATACTTACTATAAATGTTAATTTACGAAGCAACGTCGAGTTGCTTTCGAAGCTCGCGCATACTTCAATAACAAAGACAACAATTACTACATTTTACAAACACAATTCCAGAGATTGAAACATCTATAACTGGGAGTTTTCTTAATCGATCATTTTCTTATATCATCAACATTCAACATTTTATTTATTGATATCATTCAAACTACAAATATTCTCCTAATTGATCTTTGTAAATCATTCTTGTTATTCCTTGACACACGCATGCACGAGCTTCGATTCAAGATGTAAGCAACGTGGGTTTATTTACTCTAATATCCCACGGAACAAAGCATACGTCTATGACTGCTACAGTAAAATATATTACAAAATGGCCGCCGCAGGCCGCCAAAATAACTTACAACAGTTCCCTTACACTGAAGTTGGCATATGCTACAAAAAGCAATGTGAAGCTAACTTCATGTTACTTTTATCATACAGAACAATGTCTATGTAAAATGCCGTATTTTTATTGATTTTTTAACATTAACAAGTCTGCTAAAAGGGAACTTGGAAATCAAAAATTGCTCTTCAACTCTGTAGTGACATAGAAAGAAAACCTCATACTCGATAACGGCCACGAATTCTTCATTTTCACTAGATTATTTCGTTCTTATCTAATTATAAAACATCCTAACAAAATATATAAAGAAACATCCAGTACAGAGACTGTCAACACATCGACAAATGGTTTAATGCAACAACTTCAGACACTACCAATTATGCCATTATCATGTTCAGCATTAGTCTACACGCTAGGTTACATTTTTTTTTTATTAAAAATCCAATACAAAATCATTCGTAGACAATACTCGATAATTTCAGTACTTTTCGTTTTACCTATCAAGACTTGTGGGAATAGCGAGCTTTGACTTGAGGTTTATTTTAAATGCATTTTTTTATTTGATTCGCCCTTTCTTTGCTTAATACGGTAGTAGATTAAAATGCATTAGAATACAATTTTATTTATTTTCACAACTGGCAATACAGAAATGTCAGGCATTAAAATACAGTTTAAAAATGCATTCGGATACGCAACCAAACAAAACCATCTTTATGATAAATGAGACGAATACTCAAGTTTTTAAAAAATCAATTTAACAAGGAATAATTATGTAAAATGCACTATCTCAAGTCAAAACCCACGAGCCACACGCCCACCTCAACATCCCGCCCCTACATCGCCACAGTCCCGGTGAGTTGCTGGGAGGAGTGTCACAGGTCCTTGAGCAGCGCGGACTTGGCGTTCTTTAGCTTGTCCAGCCTCTTCGTCAGGTGACTGTTCTCCGTCTCCAACTCCTCCACTCTGTTCAGCGCCTCCCTGGCCTGAGCAAGTAATGGGGTTTAGTTTGTGATATGTGTACCAAAAAACAGGGGTTCAAAAAATTCAAGGGTTAAATACAGTTTGGACTACTTAAGTAATTTTGTAATTAAATATAGAGACTATCTAGCCTTCATACATATTAGTGGAACTATTATAAAACAATGTAAACAGTGACATGGCCAACAATGATGGTGACCATAAAATCTTTGTCTAACAGCAAAAAAATAGTAGTAGGTTAATAAGCTGTATATTTTCGGATAAGTAGCGATCACGATTACTGGTAACTGGTATAGATCAAAATACTAAAGTAGTCCAAAGTAGGCTTTATAAACACGTGGTAAAGTTTAGGATATAACACTAAATATCTTAAAAATATTATTAACTGTTTAAAATTTTATTGACACTAATGATGCAAAGACATTTACAAAGGATTTAAACGAGTATGTACACTTCTCAAAGTTCCATGCGACATGGGACCAGCCTAGGACATGATATTGTGCAACAGTTAAGAAATTTTAGCTTTTGAAACATTTATAAAATGGTTATATACAAAATTTTGGAGTTTCATCTAAAATGTAATTTCTATAACCTAGGATCCCACCAAAATCGGAATAAACTGGCAGAAGGTGAATTAAAAATAGGTAAGTTAATATAATATTCTTATTTTATACATAATCCCAAAATGTTCTACTATATTAATATATCATTAAATAAAAAAATATAAAAAATATTACTATTTATTTACAGCATTAGAATGATTAAAAAGGATTAAAACTGCATAATTCCATACCCCCCCTCTCCCCCCGCCCCCTTCGGCTCCCTTCAATTATCCCCGCATATTATTTTCTACACCTACATTAGTGGGATATTTGTACAGTGGGTAGCGCATATCACACATTATTTAAAGGGGGAGCACAGAGAACACGTTGCATCCTGATTGGTGGACTGTACCGTTAACTGTCACCGTTATTGATTACCGCCCAGAAGTCTACGACTTCCTGCAACGTCACAAACAACATTCAGCAACAAATACACCAGACTTCTTAAATTACATAATCAATGGTCAATATATATTTTTTCTATTTGCTCCCATTCCACATTTTCGCAAGTTTATAGCGATTTTTCTATACGACTCATAGATAGAAGTATTTGGCATTTACTTTATGATTAGAATTCTGACTGATGTCAATCGTTTGGCAAATTATTTCAAACTAGGCTAAATTGTACCCAACTGCATTGAAAATACCAACAGGTTAGCGGCTAATACAAACAGATCATAAAAAAATGATGTATTTAATTCAATTTACTCGTGCAGCCTTATTCATATACAGTTTTGAAATATATTTTATCTATCGAAAGTTTTGTCCCTTTCGAACTATATTTAAATTGAGTTTGAGCGAAGAAGATAAAACATACGATAACTAAAATGGGTTTTAAAACTATCTGTGAATAAGGTATAGTTTGGGCTTTATCGCAGATGCGACAATACCGCCTATTTCAAGTAATGGAAAATTTTAAAAATGGAATATAAATTATTGTAACCTTGATGTTGGAGCAATAAGGTAAGACAAGCCAACAAATTGATTCCATTACAAAACTAAGTTTCAATGGTTCGTTGATTACTCAAGTGTTTTGTGAAATTATCAAATGCATTTACAAATGATAAGTGGTATATCAACGCCCTTAACACAATATGTGCAATTGTCATTCACAAGTGATGATATGCAATCACGGGCCATTTATCGTATTTTGCATGACAAACAATATCGAAGTGATTAGCGACCGAAATCCGTGGAAAGGAATACTAACATTATCGTAATATCAAAAACCAAATATTATTATCCATGCGACTGTCGCATGTGAAACTGGCGATGGTACAAAACTTCAATAGCTCATATTTAACAAAAATAACTATTTGACATTACGATATAATGACCACTGTATTCTGAATATAATCATTGTGATAAAGGATTACCACAATGATTATATTCAGAATAAGTGCGTGGTGGCCTCGTGGTATCGGACCAGACTCGGCTGCCTACATGTTCACGGTGGTCGCGGGTTCAAATCCCAGGGCACACCTCTGACTTTTCGGAGTTATGTGTGTATTGATAGCCAATCACCACGCACTTTAACGGTGAAGGAAAACATCGTGAGGAAACCTGCATACCGTAGCGATTTTAAAAAAATTCTACGGTGTGTAAGTCCGCCAACCCGCACTAGGCCAGCGTGGTGGACTATATGGCCTAACCACTCTCAATCGTACTCTCGATTGTAGAGGAGGCCCGTGCCCTGCAGTGGGTCGTATAAGGGCTGATACAATACAAAAAAAAAAAAAGAAGGATTACCACAGGATAATCTTCTAGAAATCTTCCAGGAGGAAGATTATCTTCAACTACATTTATGAATCCCTCATTGAACCCACCCCCTATTCAAAATTGTAAAGCCATTTGGCTGTTATCATGATGTATGTACGTGTAGGTGTGCGTGTGCGTGCGTGTGATACCTCTCTCTGCAGTCGGCGTCGCTCCTGCTTGAGCAGCTCCTCGTGTTCGTCCTGGTGGTCCTGGCGCGCGCGCAGGCGCTGCAGCTGCGCCTCCAGGCGCGCCGTGGCCGCCGCCTGCAGCGCCGCCTCCGCCTCCGCACGAGCAGCCCGCCCTTTGGCCTCTGACACGCACTTGCGGAGGGTTTCCACTGAGACATAACATTACACATTACAGCACTAGCTAATGGAGAGTTAATCATGCCAGATCTATAGATTCCTATCATCTTATGAATTTCAAATGAAGTGGTAAGTGCAGACTCACGCTCGGTCTCGTAGTGGTGGTCGTGGTGGTTGGCGACGCCGTTGTGTCGGGCGGCGCGCTCCTCGTTGAGCGTGAGCTTCAGCTTGCGCACCTCCGACTCCAGCGCCTGCTTCGAGCTCACCAGCTTCTGCAATCGCACGTCTGGGGACGAACACAGGCAGTTAATGTATGAGCTATTCAACAATTAGTAGATAACAAACAATAAACTTGAAAATATACTCTTTTAAATCAAGTCTTCCCTAATGTGGCAAAATAATTGCGCAAATATTGATGGGACTTTGGTCACCAATGAATTAATAGAAATTGATGAATGACAATTTAAAAGCCTTCGCCAGCAAAAAGTGATGGTAAAACATAATTGGCCGATCGAAAGTTTGCTATTCGTCTTACAATTTATCTGCATTTTTTTAAAATCTTAAATCACCAGTATATCAGAATCCAATTTCAATTACATTATACGTTTTAAACTGATCCCCCCACCCTTACATTTTATAAAATTTCCTATCCAATAAAATAGAGTTCCACATACCGAGCGTGCCCTCCCCGGCATCATTGAGCAGCTGCTCGGCGCGGTGGCTGACGAGCGCGAGCGGCGGCGCGGCGTCGTTGTCGGGCTGCGTGTCGCTGGTGGCGGCGTCCACGAACGCGAAGCCGGCCGCGTGCGCCGCCGCGTCGCGCGCCCGCACGGCCCCGCGCGCCGCGCACACCTCGCGCTCCAGCGACGCGTGCTCGCGCTTCAGCCGCTCGTGTGCCGAGCACTTCTCTCGGTGCTCGCGCTGCACGTGGAAAAAAGCCTTGTTAAAAAGGATTAGCTATGAAGCGGAGTAGTATTACTAGGACCCTCACACATCATCCCACCCTTGACTGCACATAATTTCAAAAATGAAATCTAGACACATTCGTTTTTGTATTTAAACTTGAGCACCTATTATTGCTAACCAAGAATCCCTTGATAATATCCAACACTTATCCTTATTGTAGGTATTACTACGGAGCAATAAACTCTCTGAATTACTTAACATTTTGTGTCGGTTCAAAAATCAACCGCAGTATCGCGTTACTGCACAAACTAAGTTATGATACATTAAATACATTTTTAGGAACCAATTTCCTTCTCTGATAACTAGTTTCAATTAAGTAAGTTTCTGGAAGTGGGAGAGCCACGCTGTTGTCAGTCATGACTCGCATGAATAGGCAGGCTCATCCGGGGCGGGGCGGGGCTCAAATTGATGTAAAGCGACAGCTTTGCTGTCACGTTTCGTTCGGTGCATATAAAAATATATACTTCATATCAGTACTACATTGTACAATAATAAAGCTAGATGGTGACCTGCAGCTGCGCGTACTCCTCGTGCAGCTCCTCTATCCGGTCCTTGAGCAGCTCGAGCTGGTAGCCCAGCGCCGCCTTGTCGTTGTCCAGCTGCGCGTTCAGGATCATCGCCTTGCGGAACTTCTCCTCCACCTCCTTCAGCTCGTGCTGCGAACACGACAAACAAAATCGTACAATAAGCACCTTTATGTAATACTGTTTAATAATAATTAACTATTAATTCATCTTGAGAACAACTTTGAAATTTATTTACAACAAAGCCAAATGGATTACATTTTTTTTAGTAAATACAAAATTTGCAACTAAACCATTATCTATTCAACTTCCATTATCTTTTTATAATAATACCGAAAAAAATATGGATGATATTTCTGGCATAATTAATTGCTATACAAATTAAAACGGTATTGTAATTTTTAGTTAAATAACTATATACTTTTTGCACACATTATCACTCCCTGTACGGACAGTACGGTAAATCTTCCGTTCTGTTTCTATCTGTCACTCGGGCGCACTTGCCTCTCGCTCATTGGGTCTCCGCAGTTTTGATTGGCACATGCGCCTTGCGTATTAAAATTGTCAATTTTCACCCTGATATAATATCTTAATAACTACTATAGGCTGCTTACCCTAAGATCCTTGACGTTGAAGCTGTCGTCGACGGAGTCCTCGGAGCTGCGGCGCGGCGAGTGCACGCCGCCGGGGCTGAGCGCCGCCAGCCGCCCGCCGCCGCGCCGCCCCACCGTCTCTGCACACACAAACACACAGGTTATCTAACTAGACCATCACTAGAAGACTGTTGTTCACGTGGGAAGTTAGCTTATAATTGCAATTTCTGTTGAAATTAATTTTAGGAGTCCGTACCAAACATGGAAAAACGAAACCCTTACAAACTTATTTCATTGCCCGTCTGTCTGTCATGTAACCTCGTAGGATGACTTAGAGTCATGAGCTGTTATCGATAGACAAATACGGGAGGCTCCCAGAATTTGATATAGATTTTAGAATACATTTCAACAAAAACCTTTTGTCGTCCTAAACAATTGATTAACAATGAAAAAAATAAAACATAAACAATAACAAAAGTAGGTCTTCTCGTGTTAGGTATTACGTTTTTATATTAATTGAATAGATTATCATACTCATTATTTACAACAAATAGACAATTATCAAATAACATTTAATTAAAACAATGATTCATTATTTTTATATTATCTTGACGATAACAAACAATAACAAAACCTATTTGTACACAAATAATCAAGATATACCTAAGTATGAACTTTCTTAAACAATAAAATGAAAATATGATAAGCTAAATAAACCAGATTGACGTAAGGCCCCAAACAAAGACCAATAATATGCATTATCTAGTACAAATAACAAAAGCAACTACGGATATACAGCCACCGACGCAGCAGCATAAGCATTATTGTTTATGATGAAACATTTTGTAATCTCTTTTCTTACTCCAATCCAATCAAAAACTTCTCATCTAGATCCTACCTTCTATCAATATATATAAACAAAACTCCTGATCGCCTTTGTAATTGAAAGGGAATAGATCATAGAATTTCTGACCTCCTCTGTGGTTGAGAGCGCCTACTATAAAGATGTAGTGCAGTTTCGTGAACTTTAAACACCATTGAAATTCCTACGGTGAACTGTCAAGTATGCAGGTCAATAGGTTTCCTCACGAGTCACGATGTTTCCGATCCGCTCCCAAATGTGCATTCATTTGTAAATCAACATTTCTAAAGCACGATTTGTATGATTGAACAAACTCAGATGACGTCCTGTAAGGGATAGCTTCAAAGAAAGGAAATGGCTTTTTCCCAAGAGTACATGATTCCGAAATAATTTAAACAAACGGGTATATATGAAACAATGTAAGAGTGAACGGTGGAAGAGGCGAATGACCAGTATCGTTGCTTGTTGCATACGAAAGACTCTGCCTACCCCTATAGCACACAGGCGTGGTAATATACGTATATGAATGTGCCAGTATTCGCTCACCTGCATACATATCGTATGCCTTGTCTGCATGGTCCTCTTGTTCGCGCTGCTGCCTCTCCAGCTCGCGCATGCGTATTTCGCGCGCCTCCGCACGCGCGGCTCGACGCGCCGCCAGACGCTGTTCCGCCTGCAAACAAAACATCACTTTAGTCACTTACATCTTCACTATTAACATTGTGCTCTGGACAGCAGACAATTTAATGATGGTCTAGTAAAAGATATATCTACACATAAATTACAAATTAAATCATTCTGTAGCATGGATTATTATAATATGTAATGTTGCGCAAGTTCATGTTATCGTGAGATAATATCAAATATATTAAAAACAAGCAGTGTTATTTAAAAAAAAGAAAGATTTACGCGATTTAAGAATCCCCTCCTTTTTTTGAAATCAGTTAAATATAGTTTCATTAACGTTCTGAAACCGAGGAGGCTCATAATATTATGATCTTTCATTACGCTATCTGAAGCGAAAGTTAGACACAAAAGTATACGAACTATTTGGACGGCAACAATGATGTTAGTGGCATTCAAGAAACAACTTAAGCTTAAAGAACTCCCAACATAAGTAATATTATAATTCCCAGTAGTCACATCCAATACACAAACAACAAAATTGCAACAAGCTCGTTTAACAAAACAACGTTCAAAATGAAATAAACGCAGTAATTGGATGGCAATAGCCTGTAACAATGGCGCCAGACGCAGCATAAAGGAGCGAGTCGTGGGCGATGTGACATCAGCAGCGTGATCACTCCAATGAACTTGGGGAACCCCTTGGTACCTCGGACGATACTCAGTAGTCGAGAATGAAATAGCAACATTATTTGCGAAAAAAAACATTGAGGAAAACCGAGAACAGGAAAAGTCTGCGATGGATCCAAATGTACATTTTAGAATGACTGTATTTAGGAGTTAACGTCTATGATGAGGAATAATATCTTCACGCTTAAGAACGCGCAAGTCTTTTACACGCCACAATAATTTAACTTATTCCGAAAGTATAATAAATCTGAAAATACAATAACGATAAAGATGGAAGCAATATGTTAACTGATATTTTATAATAATTTGATGATAGTCGGAGCATTCTTTAACATCATTCGTTGACAATGCAGACGTGGTCAGAAAATTGTTTGGTTAATCCAAGGAATATGATAACTAATTTATCAAATATCTAACTAGTCAAAAAAGTTTCTTAGGGAGTGGAACCGTGAGCAAAATAACACAAAACGGAAATAAAATATAAATTAACTGGCATATAAGGTATTTTAGTGGGTGCAATATCTTAAATATCTTAAACCGACAAAACCATTTGAATAAAGTTTCCACTGTAGACCAAAGACTGCCTCGGTGGCGTAGTGGTACTGCGGTATGAATGCAAAGCTGAGGTCTCGGGTTCGAATCCCGGGTCGGGCAAAGTGATATTGGATTTTTCTATTCATTATTAGCCCGGAGTCAGGAATTTGTGCCCGATATGGCGATAGGCTCGCCCCCTATCACATCGTGGGACGGAATATACAAGGCGAAACGTGGATGTTCTGGTAGCACCTCTGCCTACCCCTTCTGGGAAAAAGGCGTGTGGTTATGTATGTAAAGTTTCCATATTTACGAATGTTTATGATTGGCTGGACCTTTCAACATCTATTAGATATAAATGCAATGAGACAACGAGTCACGTTGGGTATTACTAATTGACATTAGCTCAGCATTCTATTGCCAATTTCCGGTCGGTAATTGCTTACAAAACGGATTGCAAAATTCACTTTGGTAAACACATTAAAATGTTTATAGTAAAAATAATTCCATAATATATTGAGTGTAAGCATATTTGGATATTGATTGGTATGATTTGAAAAAGTTGCTGTCACCTGTTTAAGCCGGTAAAACCGCAATCGAAAGTTATACAGCAACTTATAAAATTCTGGATATTTATATCTAGAAACTCCAAAAGTGTAAGGCATATTTTTTTTTTTTACTGGCATCGCAAAATTCAATTCTCTATTTGTCTCTTCAGCTAAAAAAAAGAACACTGCTGAAGTTCTACCTCCCCAGAATTTCCATGGATACCTGTAGGATGCGGCCTGCATCCAGTGACTTCCCACAACCTTAGCAAGGTCGTCTTGTAAGCTGACATCCGAAACTTCAATTTAAAACTTAATTCGAAATTGACGAAAAAATATCTAAAAATAAAACACAATTTCCAACCTTCACAGTATTAGTCTCAGTTCCAACAATTTATTAAAATCCTCGTCAACCGAAACTCATCGGTTTCACGACAAACTCCATTGTGAATTTCCTAGCAGAAGCGAGATATTCGACCTCAAAACCGATGGCGGCGAAGTGTGAAATGCGTTGACATGCGGGCGGGTGTCGACGACCTTTAGTTCACTATCATACTGCTATTGTGCACATGCCCTTATCTTAACTGCCGACGCGATCTTTAACAATGTTAATACGCCGGGAAAATGTTGCATAGTGTTTAGCTTTATGGCTGAAAAGTTGCTCGGCAAAGTGGCGAACAAATTGTATGATGATGTTTTTGAGATTATACATACATACATAACCACACGCCTTTTTCCCAGAAGGGGTAGGCAGAGGTGCTACTAGAACACCCACGTTTCGCCTTATATATTCCGTCCCATGATGTGATAGGGGGCGAGCCTATCGTCATATCGGGCACAAATTCCTGACTCCGGACTGATAATGAATAGAAAAATCCAATATCACTTTGCCCGACCCGGGATTCGAACCCGAGACCTCAGCTTTGCAATCATACCGTAGTACCACTACGCCACCGAGGCAGTTTGAGATTATTATACACCAAAACTAAGATGGTTATCGCAATCCACATAAATCGGAGTCAATTAAGCAATGCTCTTAAAACCGATTCATATCCTCATTACATAAGGTCATCCCTTATCGACCTTATGTGCTAACATACTAAATTAAGTTCTAAGCTATGATGCACATTTCAGTGCAATTGACAGAACTACCACAATACTACGTTCGATTTTAGACATTGATCACTCTGACCTAATGCAAGTTTTTCTTTATTATCTTTTATTTATAAATATTACAGATACCGGTAATTAATAAAAATAAGTTAGTATATTGACATATGAATTCAAAAGGAGATTTCCAAAGACCGATGTCCCATAAACTATAAATACGAATGAATTAATTAGAATCGAGCAGCATTTACTTAAACTAATTTAAATAAAAAATGGAGTCACCATGTCAGTGTCCACACAACGTCTGATATTGAAGTGGCATCTGGAAACACGTTTTATTCATTAGTTGACGTTATCTGCGGGCAGACGTTAATAGTGATGTACCACGACATTTTCCTCTTGTATCCTGTTCAATTAATTGTCGATAAGCCGCCTGTTAAACAGTGGAACTAAATAAACACTCATTAGAACTGTCTGCATCACTTAATCCAATAAGTTATATTTATTGATACAACTTGCCTTCACTATCCTTTCGTGTATCAATAAGTGATAATTACTGCACTGTGAACTGCAAGTGCTTGGTGGGCTGTTGGTAAGGGATCAGACGCGGCTGCCTACATTCTTACGGTGGTCAAAAGTTAAATGCCAGGACACACCTCTGACTTTTCGGAGTCATGTGTGTATTGATAGTCAATCACCACGCACTATAACGGTGAAGGAAAACATCGTGAGGAAATCTACATACGATAGCGATTTGTAAAAAAATCTATGGTATGTAAAAGTCCGCCAATCTGCGCTAGGCCAGCGTGGAGGACTATATGGCCTGACTCTGAATCGTAGAGGAGGCCCGTGCCCTGCAGTGGGACGTATATGGGCTTATACAGTATCAACATATTATCACTTACTGAATTTAGTGATATGGCTGATGCCCATGACCGCTTATTTTGCATGGGATTTCTCTATTGGGGCGCGGACATATCAATTTATAGCGTGGCCCGAAGGCTAATGGATTTTACGATCAACTTCAACCCAACTAAACATCTGAGTGAAATGTATGTTAGTAAACAGTAATTTTTTTTAATGAAAATCAAATGATACAGCAGAATGGCGTTTACCTAAATCTAAAAATCTAAAATCAAAACATTCAGTATACAGTAAGACATAATAAAATAAAATATTTTGATGAAAGTATACCGTCCCTCATGACAATAAGAAAGATACGACAAATAATGCGCAAACATTTAAAATTCCACGCGCGAAGATTCCAGTGGAACAATGGACACAATGACAGATACAATATCGGCTAATGCGAGAGGCGATAATCCAATGAAGTCATCGCCAGATAACACTCCATAAACATTGCGACTTCACCGCACGACCAAACATGCACAAACAAAGAGACAAAGGCTCGGTTGCCAAAAATTGGAAGATGATAAAGCATACCTTAATGTTATGGCACAGTGTGTCACCGTGTTAGAGTAAAGATGATACGCACTCGTATTGTTGCAGGGATCTGAATAAACACCGTATTTTTGATATCGATATTTTTACATACTTGACGACAATGCACTGTAACGGACAACAGACTTCGACAGCCTCCGTGGCGCAGTTGGTTCGACGCCGGCTGTGAAACGGTAGGCCGCGGGTTCCATCCCCGCACCAATACAAATGTTTGTGAGACCGAAAAGTCTCATAGTTCCTGATACCCACAACACAAGACTCTTAGTGTGGGGTCAGGACTATGGATGTGACTGTTGGGTCTAATTATTATTATTTATTAGTTACCAATCGCAGTAGAGCCCAGATAGAATATCCACCAAAATAATATTTTATCTCAACGGTCGTCAAAACTATACCGACCCGATTGTCAAGGGAACATCGTACCAGGAAAAAGAGCAAAGCAGTGCACTGTAAGGGCAATTTTACCCGCAACAAACAAAATTATTGACTTGTAATTGTTAAGCTAATTAATGACAATAATTACGAACACATGAAAAACCGATGTATATCGTATTGACTCAGCAAAGGAGTAGAATTTTTATCGATAATAATATGAACAATATTCGCATAGCAACACGTTACAATTTGGGTGCGATGCACATGTGGCCTACACGCCGCACGGCGGACCGTTGGCTGCTGTGAGCGATGACATCACTAACCACGATGGACCCAACACGCTCAGGATGCGTAGGAAGTCTACTCGTAAGTATATGCACGAGGATTAGTCTTCTTTATTTCGATAGTTATCAATGCAAAAGTAAGCGATAGGCATTATTTTCGGACGATGACACACAATCTGCGATTAGATTTGGTTACATGTAAAAACAATCTTTTTTTGGTATTGATATCGCTTAATATATACATTTTACATAGAAAAAATAACTTAAATATTATCTGCAAAATCAGCCTTATCAGACATATTTTCTCCGTAAAACCAAGTTGTATATCTGTTGCCATAATTAGAATTTATGCAGTAAACAGTTCACGCACGACACTATGACTTCGTGACTGTCTATGCCTATATCCTACAGTCTATGGGGTCCGATTGAGGCTGGAATGTGTGCTGTCACGTATTCGCAACATGCCCGGTCCGATCCACGTCACACCGCAAGTCGAGTGTACACAAAATTCCACGACCATTGCTGACCAAACATCCAATACATTTGCCGCATCGCTGGATATGTCGCAATTTCCGGCATTCCGTTGTGTTGCACAACATTGTCCGGTGCCACAACTGGCAACAGGGTTCGTAGAATTGTGTCCCGTAATGTTGACGGAATAGTACAAACTAATTGCGTCCATTTAATGTATTAAAAGAAAGATTAATTGATTGAAGAGGCATTTTCACGCAGTCATAACTCTGTCTGCTTTTCATGTGTACGCACAATAATCAAGTAATTATTAAAATTAACTAAAGGAGCCCGAGTACTGGAATCAGCCGAAAACCTTCTCAAATCGCGTCATCAATTAATCAGTTCACACGAACACATAATGTTCCAATTGGATTATGAATTCAGAATCAGTCGATAGCCATGCAAATATGTCTTGCATGTATATATTTAGATGTCGTTCAATTATGCACAATTTCATCATAACATATTTAAGTAGATCTTTTGAATGGCACACGTCTTGGACGTCCCATTCCAAATCTTCGAAAGATCATAATTTTTGAATAAATAAATGTTATGTGGACAACATTGCTGTTCACCCTTGAGGCAATGCGTATTAACATTTAAAACAAAAGGTGTTAATAACTATAAAATATTTTTCGTTTAATTCACACAATTCTAATTCAAAAGGGTGACGACACTGTTTTGTTTATTGTTTAACACATCTGTCGCATGTGTAGGCGACGCTCTAAACGGTGAGTGAAATACAAATATATTTCTCTCTCTTTTGCTCACACTGTTATTAACGTAAAAACGATAGGTATATAATAATATGACCATGTTCTAACCGCTGAGCAAGTTGTTCCTTTTCTAATACGTCTTTAATTACAATGTTAGGGCGCAAAACCTGTCTGTTAAATGTCATTGCAATGAGAAAAGTGGCATAATGTTACCCCGACCATGTTCTCAAAAGAGCTTACTATGCTTTTACAGAAAACTTCTAGAAAGGAATATGCCATGAAAAGAGCTATCGGCAAATAAAGATGGAAACAGCCTACAAAATTGCCAAAAAGCGCAACAAATACTGCCATTTGATCTTCAAACCTTATAGAAGATCCCATCTCACGAAGAAGAAAACATAAACAACACAAAGTATCTAGACAGCCTTTGTGGCGTAGTTGGTTAGACGCTGGCTGTGAAACGTGAGGCTGCGGATTTGACCCCTGCACTGAGACAAAAGTTTGTGCGATCCACATGTATTTCTTTCGGGTCTGGGTGTTTGTGAGACCGAAAAGTCTCTCGTAGTTGCTGATACCCACGACACTAGACTTGATCTTAGTGTGAGGTCAGGACTATATGTGTGACTTATGGGTGTATTTATTTATTATTTTTTATGTATATCTACGAGAGAAGAGCTATTATTATGTATTTATTTAAACTCAGCAATATAAAGTGCCGATACAAATTGCAACACTTGTATGAATAAATAAAATAAAATATACGTATTCCATATCCGCGGGTGCGCGAAGGTTTCTTACTTCCAGCGCCTTATAAGTGGATATTTTCCTTATGTATTGTCCATGTTTATTCACAATATGGCTACTTAATGTGGTTAAGGCATTGGTATTTTTTGTATAACATCGATAAGCGAGCAACTTGCTCATAGACAAAGGACCATACAATGCTAAGCACGGACCTCCTCTGCTATTGAGAAGGGTTTGCCTTAGACAGTCAGCCTGGTATGTATTAGTATCATACCTTTAAAATTCTCGTGGTTATGTCTCAGGTATGCTAACTCCTGTTTATCTTCAACGTCTTGCTGAGCGATAATTAAATATGAATTTACACGCAACGTTAAAAAATCAAGTAGTAGTGAGTAGTGGCCTGTTGGTAAATGAACCAGACGCGGCTGCCAACATGTTCATGGTGGTGATGGGTTCAAATACCAGAGTACCTCTGACTTTTCGGAGTCATATTTGTATTGATAGTCAATCATCACGCACTATAACGGTGAAGGAAAACATCGTGAGGAAACTTGCATACAATAACGATTTGCAAGAATTTCTATGGTATGTAAAGTCCGCCAACCCACACTAGGCCAGCGTGGTGGACTATTTGGGCCTAACCACTCTCAATCGTATCCTCGATTGTAGAGAAGACTCGTGCCCTGCAGTGGGACGTATATGGGCTGATACAGTACAGTACAGTTAAAAATTCAAAAGGTCAGTGCCTATGACTTGAACCACTTACAAATAATTAGGGTATCGTTCGTTACTTGCCACAAACTGCTTACCTGGTGGTAAATGAACGCTGCCGCCCACAAACATCCACAATACTTGCGCATCGTCGGCTCTGTGATAGGCTTTGAAAATGCACTATGAAAACGAGAGGCAGGATTTTAGATCATTAATTTGTTCCCTCATTCCACTTTCACCAAGGATATCACTAATACAAGATACCCTGGCGGTTCTGGCACGTCTTAAATACTGTGTATAAATTGATTATAACTAGGCTCTTCATTAACACCAAAAATAAGATGTATATTTGATTTTAACGACATATTTTTTAATGTATTTTTAACAATTTGTTAATGGTACAATTAATTACAATCTACCTTACTTTAAATAATTTAAGACGTCAATTTTACCTAAGGCTTCTCCATTTTGTCCTGAGAGATACTAAAGATTGATGACGTGCAAGTTACCATGAGCTGATATATTTATATAAATGCATGACTATAAGAAGCATACGCATTCAACCGACATGTTGGAGAGTTGAAAATTTTTAGAATCACTCATACAAGGAGAGAATAATTCTATGCTGAGTGGAGAGATACATATAGCTAATATCCTAAGAATGAAAATGGACGCTAAGTAGACAATGTTGTGATAGACACATCCTTACCTAACAATCTCTAAGACGCCTTCTCACTTCTCTCCTTCAAAAGAAAATGCTCCTAACCCTTACTTGCATTATCAGAAGCAAAGACTGTGATAATGCATAAACCAAAAGTAAATCTATGAGCTAATTGGCGAGACGAAGTGATCTCACGAGTCATAAAACAAAACAGTTACGACACTTTAGCACGTTAATATGCATAAACTTAATGTACCGGAATAAATTGTTACACATTTGTATTCTTAGGTATCGTAAAATTGAACCACGCATGACATCACTGAATGTTAGTGATTTAGATTTGTAGTAACACTTTGTGAAATTAACAAAACTTTCATTGGTTTTTTTTTTATGGTACAGAAGTCAAACAAGCTGGAGCATAGCTGATGATAAGAGGTCACTGCCGCCCATGTACTCCCACGAGGACAGAGGAATGGTGAATGGTATGTGATCATTGATCTTTACGGATTTAAAACGCTCGTTTTTTAAGGTTCGTATATCATTTAGGTTTGGAAATATCGTAGATGAAACAAGATTTTACAAGGTCGTGTAAGGGAAAAATGCCGTATAAATTGTAATATAGATATTTGATGAGATTACCACTGTCATTACAACTATGAGAGAAACTAAAGCCAACATGAAGTGTTTTCGCAGTGTCTTGAAATTGCAGTTTTAGAATTTGTCGGAAATAACGATTCTTATCCTTTGCCCTCTCCCACACCCAATTACTGAAACATTAAACATCCATGATTTCCTAGGTGCTGTAGGTGTTTATAGTAGTAATCGTTAAATTCAAGTAGGCCGCTCATAAGATTTCCCCTTTAGATATAAAAATCGATAAGAAATACTAAGCTACTATTACGACATTAACATTGCCATCCAGTCCTTCGATAACTCTGCTCTTAATAAACCAAATCTTGGTTCTAATCAATTCTACGCCCCCAGGGTCTGTGTCTTGTGTTTAGGCACCGCTCGCACCGACGTAATTTCGGCACTGTTGCCATCAATCGAAGGCGGAAATATACCAATCATATAATGCAAGAAACACGACTACTTTATAAAAATAAATAGTGATGTCATTAACATTACAATATTTCGTGGCTGTTGAAATAATACAAATGAAACCTGCGGTTTTATGTAACGCGTACATTCCCTTCACCGATACCGCAGAAAGATACCAGATTGGGAAACTGGCATATCAATGAGAAGGGTTTCTAGTGACTCTTGTCAGAATCGTAGCAATAACGTTTCATGTTTAATAAACGAATCTGAAGTCCGGATTTTGGAGATTGTCGCAAGACATCGATTCAATAATTTTGGGAGACGATGGATGGTGTGAAATAGCAATAATTAGGCCAGCTTGATGGAGCGATACTATTGTCACATGCAACCGACATGAAATAATAGTTTTGTAGTGATATTGCGTTCTCTCAAAGTGTTTGCTGAACATGAAAGGGGTATTGGGCCTCCAGCAATCTCATTCAGCAAACAAAACCCGACACCACCAGCCGTCGCTTTTCTGTTAGATAGTTGCATCACCCGCTCAAGCCGGAAATATTTATTGTGTGAAGGGTCTCTATATTAACGAAGAAACAAAATAGGGGAAGACACGTTTCCTTACTTATAAACAATTTCGCAAACACATAGGGGAGATTTGGCATCGATAACGAACATGCGTCACGCATATACATGGTGTTGCGAGATGCGCTCACTTACATACAGTATGATTATGCGACAAATAATTTGCAGCACGAAATTAGGCGCCGAGTCGCAGAGCGAGCCCGGTGACGTCATCAGACACGACACACGACACGACGACGCGACGACACGACCACACAATACACAAAAATAACACAAGTGCTCTTTACTGATGTCACTGTAACACTAACTAGTAATTCGCTGCGATTTCATACAGCTAGATACCTATCTAGGTATGATTGTTGTGTTAATGTTCCTGAGTTTAGTTGAAAACGCGGTCATTTACTTTACATATTATTAACTTTTGCCAACAGCTCCGCTCACGTAAATTATGCTCGTAAGTTTTGCTTGTACATTTAAACTGGATGGTCGAGTTCGAAAAAATAATTTCACTGAAAGTTAACGTTTACATCAGTAAGACGTATCAATCATAAAACATAAAATCATTGTTTAGATTTGGCTCATGACATGTATTTATAGTAAACGATTACAGCTATCCTGACACTGGCCGGGATAACGCCTAAGCAGAATGAATGAAAAGCAGATTACAGCTCCCAACTGGTCACCGGGAAAATCCTTGGGGGAGGCCTACATTCATTAGTTGACTTTCAGAGGAAGAAAAAGTAGAACAAACGGTTAACTGCACTTATAAATGTCCGCACCTTCTTTGCGTTGAGGACAATTAAGCTTGAGAAACTCTCATTCATCTAATCCATGGAATCAATTTAAGAATAATGCGCATTGCGTAAACAAAACTGTTAATTATGATATTGTATAGGATTTATCGTAACAATGCGGTCAGTGCGGTGTGGTTCTTACAGGCGACACACTACACTTCCATGCATCCGTATGTCCAAATGTATTATTAGATTGATAATTCTTTTTAGTTACCAGAACGACTAAATATGTCATTTATAAATCATGTCACTATAAATTCCTTAATGGTTATTTTATTACAATTGGTTCCGGCTAATAAAAAACTTGTAGTGTCATCATAGGCTATTTTAACGTGATAGAACAACTTTCAAACTAAAAGTTTATATGATCACTTACGCGATAAAATACAAAGTAGAGAGATCAAGAAAATATTATTTGCAACTCATTAGAACTCAAGTTCCATCCAAATCAATTCACACATAACAACATGACTGAGCGATCTCTATTAGGAGTACCGAACATTCACAACAGTAATAACATAAATGTTTTCTCAACGCACTAACACTAATTAACAATTCCAATATATTTTTAAGACAACTTGAAAACTTACATAAAGTACAACAACCTTTCCAAACAGTGCCAATAAACTCTCGGGGAACAAAACCATTGCTTCACACAACACACATGACACTCGAAATGGCGGCGCGACAAAATATCACACTGAAATTGCTCAACGCAAATACTAGTCACGATACAGATGCGTTCAACTTCATGGGAAAATTTACTACAGTCAATACACCTGTGATACCGAACGACGGAGCATCGCTAACAGCTGAGCGTCGTGAACACGACCTCCAAATCTCGTACGTGGACACTTTTCGATAAGATAGCTCGAGTATCGACCTTCAAACGGGTAGGGCTCGATGGAATTTAATAAGTTTTATGGTCGTACATTTAAATGCAAATTATACGAAAACAAATATGGAACGCATTTGTTATGCTCTTGAATTAGTCACGATGATAAAAATTTGTTAAACTTGGCTGTGTTTTTCCATAATTTTGTTGACTTAAAATTATGTTTCAAGATTTTTAAAACAAATTTTTAGAGCATGTCTTAATTGAATAAATAAATCCGTCAGCGGTTAATGCAACCAATTTAAATTAACAAGTTAATCTAGCATTAAGATTGCTATCAGCATTATCAAGACACTTGTGTCTTAAAGGCGAGATTATACCGCAGTTAAACGAATGTGCTTATGAATACAGTAGCAAAGGGAAAGGGATTTCGCTCGCAGGTGCAATTTATTACCTGCCTGCATGACTCATCCGTGATTCAATAAAGCCTAACAATTTCGGCCATAAATTAGTACATTCTAAAGGAAATCAATGAATCATACATACGTGATTCTGCTGGTTTCCAAGTATCCCAACGATGGAAGGTATTTGTTCGTGTGAATCCCTTCTCACGTCCGTAATGCCCTCATCCTCTGTATGATTCTCACTTATTCTCCGTCCATTAATTTTAGATTTATCGGGACTTGGATCGTCCAGACCGACATTGCCATTAACTGTGGTTACGGCTTGATTAACAGTCTCATTGACGGGTATGTGGGAGTTTGTATCATTACGTTCGACGACGTCCTCATCGGAATCTCCGAAGTCTCCATCGGTGAAGGCGTCCCCGCTCTCCTCGTCGCTGTTATCAGGCGTGGCCACTTCCGATCGCTGCCCCATTGTTGATATATTTTTAGTTATTGCACTCACAATTGTAATTTTAAAAACGGCTCAATGATCACGGAACGCTTCATCTGCACAAACGACACGCACAATATGAAGGATTGCACTGTTGAATAGAAAGGAAGGTCGGGTGATTTTTGCACTGCGTCGCGTTCTTCTTGCACTGCACTCGACACCGCGATAATATTTATTGTCACACTACAAAATTTATCTTATCGATATTTTCCACTTGATGGAACGTCGTTCCTTGACCAACATTCTTTTGTTTTAGTTCATAATGAAATTAGCGTTTGTTGATTATTGACAGTTTTGGATTCTGTGTAGAGTTTATTTACAAACAGGTGGAAGACAATAGGATAATTGTTTGAATGTCGCGCGTGAGGTGCGCGATGTGTTGGCGCGAGTGTGCCGGCGCGTGTGGTTGGCTCGACTGCCGAGTGCCGCCTGCGGACTATCAGCGGTGCCGGCACGTCACACTGTCGCTATCGCAAACGGATCGCACCGCTGCTGAATGGGGAATTAACCAACGGTATAGACGATGCACTTACTTTCGCACACAGGAAACACTCCACCTTATACGGCTGCAGTATATCCACGAGGTATTTTTAATAATTCTAATCTGACATCATCGCATAATATTGATTCGATTATAATTCTCGAATAAAGTTGTCTTGTTTATATCAAACTTACTAAAGTTTCGCAAACGTGACATTGAATGCCATGTGAAGGACATAAATCATACAAATTCGAAGAAATCGGTCTAGCCAATAAGACTGGAAAATCCAATGGCCATACAGACGATTTATACTTCCGTACTGAATATTCTATTAATCCATTAACATTCTATTAGTATCATAATTTAATGGCTCTATAGAAGTAGGGAGCGGTAAATACAAATAGTAAAATTAATTTTAATTATAATATAGACGACACTCCGGTGTAAAATAAGGTCCAAATGATAATAAACTACAGTTACTTAATTTCCAGCATCACGATCATACGTTTAGCTCTAATTTTAAACTCCATACTAAAGTTTTCCCAAAATCTTTCGAAAACTACACATGTATTCCAAGACTAAAACCCAATTTTTCACTTAATTTACTCTTTACCAATCTCAAAATAAACAGCAAACTCCTAATTCAGTCTCAACATCATTTGATTACATAACATCACGAGCCAAACGCATATGACCTCTGTCAAAACACTATCAAACCAGCTTCAACTGACATTTGAACCTTCAAACTGGCCTGACAGTTGCGACCTCCACCTTTGCGAGTGACTCACCGAGCAATGCATTTACAGCCCCCCCCCCCCCCTCCTTTCCCCCTGGTCGAGGCAGCTAACTGTTCACGCGTGATGTTAATCTCAGCCTAAAACGCGAGGACAGGCGAGGTTGCGCTGTCGCCTCTACAAGGCGTGCAAATGCGATATTTGTTGGTTAAATGTTTTGAAGGAAATTGTGGACAATTTTACGTTCTCGTTATAATAAATAAACTGCTCGAAGTACAGTTGATAGAACGGCTTCATAATTAGCTACGTCAAACATTCTTATTTTTACGAGCGGTTTCAAAATATTACTACAATTTTAATAAAATCCATCCGTTTGCTGTCCATCAAAACTTGGCCCCCACATTAATTTAATTTGTCCACGGATTGCGCCTAATTATGCTCATAATTCAAGTCTATTATCAAAATACAAGCCCAAGCTCCACGCACGAGTACGTCACTATACAAACAGTGGAACATGGCGAGTGGCGACATTGAAATTATCAGAGGAACACATTGCAAACAACCGCACGTGATAACGTACGACGGGAATCATTGTTATTTCTGGCGTTATGTTTCGGTTATAATTATCGTTTAATATTACTCGTATAAGGAAAATACTATAAGAATTGTTAATAGAAACTTTAACAACGACCTTAGTGGTAGGTAATTGTTACACACAATATTAATAAAACAAAATACGACTTTCTTGGCTACCTCGGTGGCGTAGTTGTACTTTAGTACGGTTACAATGCTGAGGTCTCGGGTTCGAGTCTCGGATTGGGCAACGTGATATTGGATTTTTCTATTAATTATCAGTCCGAAGTCAGGAATTTGTGCCCGATATGGCGATAGGCTCGCCCCCTGTCACATCATGGGACGGAACAAACAAAGCGAAATACGAGTGACCTGGTTTTACCTACCTCTGCCTACCCCTTCTAGGGAAAAGGCGTGAGTTTATGTACACACATAAACTGTGTACATGTATGTACGACTTTCTTGAGTAATAGAAAGTCATAAGGACTTATGCAACATAATATGGCGCACCCGGGACCGTAATTTCCGAACTCTGTAATGTGCGAAGATCGAATGCCCTATCTAGTTTCGCAAATGGCTTTCCATCCAATATGCCTCTAGGATTTAGACTACTTCGTGATATTGCGACAACAATCTTAAAAGTTGTTACAATCTATTGATTAATAATTAATGACAACCTCCGTGGCGCCGGCTGTGAAACGAGAGGCCGCGGGTTCGATCCCCGCACCGAGACAAATATTTATGAGGCCCACAAGTATTTATCTCGGGTCTGGGTGTTTGTGAGACCACAAAGTCTCTCGTAGTTTCTGATACCCACGACACAAGAATTAATTGATCTTAATGTGGGGTTAGGACTATGTATGTGACTGTTGGGTGTAATTATTTATTTATTGAAACACCAGTATTCCTAGCAAAATAGTCTTTCAATCTAAAACTAATCATCGTAAACACATTTCGCGTAACTATTAATTACTCCAGCACAACTAACGCAATATAATTATCGGCTCTTACAGGGGACATCGGAGTAACATCCGCTGATTACGCAAGCGCGAACTCCAAAGAAACCTCGCGGATAATTGCCTCGTCCGGGAAGCGAACGGCAATAATGCGCTGCCGGCAGGGAGCAGTGAACACAGGTAGTACCATACAGGTATGTTGCATCGCTTCCTATTTCATTGAGGGGTGAGTAGAGGACAAGTAAACGTGAAATAATATATCATGTTGTATGTATGAAAGTTTTTATGCTGGCTCTAGAAAATAACCAGTTGGCGGAGGCTCCGTGGCGCAGTTGGTTAGACGCCGGCTGTGAAACGAGAGGCCGCGGGTTCGATACCCGCACCGACACAAATGATTGTGTGGAGACAAATATTTGTCTCGGGTCTGGGTGTTTCTGAGATCGAAAAGTCTCTCGTAGTTCCTGATACCCACGATACAAAATTTGATCTTAATGTGGGGTCAGGACTATGTATGTGACTGTTGGGTGTATTTATTTATTTAGTTACACCTGCTAATATTTGGTAAGTGCAATGTAATGTAAATAGCATATCCGTTACTTCACGTTCATCCTAATAGTATAATCGCGGACTATTGGAAACGCGAAACAAGTACCTGACTCAGTGGCTCACTATGACAGTGTTGTCACCCTAAGATGACATGCTTGCTATTCGAGTGGAATCGAATATCACCAACCTCAACCAAATGTTGGTTTATTGGTCTGTACTACAACATCGATTAATAGATAGGTGACGAATGAAGAGTGACTATTAAAACTTTGGTAATAATAAAAGCCAAAAGAATAAATTATTGTTAGTGTAAACATTTTGTGTTAAATCTGCTCAATGCATCGCATACTTTCAGAAACTGCAAAATAATGACAACCCTTTATTGGACTTCATATTTATTGACAATACCAGTGTTTCATACTTAAAGTACACAACTGGACGGCTCGACAGACGACTGTCTTAAGAATCCACTTGTTTTGTCATACTAATGATGGTTATACAGTTTCAAACAAATAAACAACTCGACTAATTTAAGAAATTTTATTTGTATATGTGGTATTTATTTTGTACACAGCAGTCTTAAAACCGGTGGCTTAAAGTCGTAAATAAATATACCAGTCGATCAAAAATACATCATTTCAAGAATGATGCCAAATTCTAGCTCCTTGACTTATGAATATCAGAAGCTATAAAACCAATAACTATTGGGTACATACTACATTATACATAAGCCAAATCGATTACATGTACAATATTTACGTAAATGGAATCCGGTATTCATAAACGAGTAAAGCCAACTGCTGTACTCTTGTAAAATGTTGATCGATTGCAATAACATTTAACGGAACTATAAAATTGCGAGTGTGCTGCCCTGCTCCGACTACTAGACTGAGTACGGAGGTTGCAGGTTCGAACCCAAAGCACATCGCTGACCTTTTGAAGACAGACGTGTATTCGTAGTAATGATAACTCACGGTAAAGAAAAACATCGTGAGAAAATCTACATACTTGAGTTCTTCGTAATAATTTGAAAGGTACGTGAGATCTTCGGAACCGCACTAACGCTTATATCTTATATCAATGGTAGAGGCACATCATTTTCGCTGGACGAAGGCCTCTTCCAACAGGTCAATGTGGAGATCCTTGGGGGAGGCCTACGTTCAGCAGTGGACTTTCTGAGGCTGAAGAAAGAGAGAGGCACATGAGACATAGAAGGATGAAAATGATTACCGATCACACACAAGTCAAATCGAGTCTGCGAAGCCATTAAAATCCGTTCTCACAAGAACCACCTTAATTGAATTAGTTGACATTTGATACGCGGCAGATATAGCTTTGTAGGTTTAGCCTAAAAATAGACTAACCTTAGCTCATTACTATATGCCGTAAATATATTTCTGATTGGGGATACATACATACATACATAAACACACGCCTTTTTCCCAGAAGGGGTAGGCAGAGGTGCTATCAGAACACCCGCGTTTCGCCTCGTAAATTCCGTCCCACGATGTGATAGGGGGCGAGCCTATCGCCATATCGGGCACAAATTCCTGACTCCGGGCTGATAATGAATAGAAAAATCCAATATCACTTTGCCCGACCCAGGATTCGAACTCGAGACTTCAGTTTTGCAATCGTACCGTAGTACCACTACGCCACCGAGGCACTGATTGGGGATGGAAACAGAATATGAGAAATGAAATCTACCCGCGGCATTGTGGACGAAAAGCCAGCTACAGAACAAAAGGTCAAGAGTTCAATCGCCATACCGAATAAAAACCTTATCACTATGAACAATTAAATAGAACTAAGCTTAGTATTGATCGACGGACTATATCTCTGAAATTCCCATTTAAAACATACAATTTGCCTTTGATTGCCTCGGTGGCGTAGTTGTACTTCGATAGGATTACTAAGCTGAGGTCTCGGGTTCGAATCCCGGGTCGGGCAAAGTGATATTGGATTTTTCTGTTCATAATCAGCCGAGAGTCAGGTATATGTGCCCGATATGGCGGTAGGCTCGCCCACTATCACATTGTGGGACAAAACATACAAGGCGAAATGTGGGTGTCCTTATAGCACCTCTGCTTATCCCTTCTGGGAAAAAGTCGTGAGTTTATGTATGTACGTATGTAAAACATACAATTACGCAAGTTTTCAGGGATCATTCTTTTGCTTGAAAACCCACCTCTGGCGATTAAACTTACCATAAACAACTAGAGAAAACCATATTCCGTCGGTGGACACGCTATTTGGATTACGTTTCAATTAACACCGGAGATATTGCAGCCGCTTTGTCGACCAAGCAGAACAAACACTACATGATTAACTATAAATCCGTAATTATATACATATATAGCGTATGTATGTACATACATAAACTCACGCCTTTTCCCAGAAAGCGTAGGCAGAGGTGCTACCAGGTAACCCAGTTTTCCCCTTGTGTGTTCCGTCTCACGATGTGATTGCGGGCTAGTAATTAATAGCAAAAACCAATATCACTTTGCCCAACGCGGGACTCGAACTCGAGACCCCAGCATCGTAATCGCACCGTACAATTGCGCCACCGAAGCAGTCGTAATTAATAATAACATAATTAATTTATCTGCGTACAAGTGTCGTATAACCTGTTTATTGTCTGTGGAGCGTAGTGCGGCAGTTTGAGTTTCCGATCTTAAAATAGCGCAACTTGTTGGTCGAGAGTGATAGCTGGTCGAACGGCGGACCTGCCGGTACACGGGAGGTGTCACTTGCTAGGCAGGAAGGGATATTTCATAGCCAAGTGACAGAAGTTAACTTCTTAGCCAATACAAGGTTTTGACAGCCTCCGCGGCGCAGTTGGTTAGACGCCGGCTGTGATACTGTGGGTTTGATTCCCGCACCGAAAAAAAGGTACGAACCACAGGTATTTGTTTCGGGTTTAGTGTTTGTGAGACCGAAAAGTCTCTCGTAGTTTTTGCTACCCACGACACAAGAATTAATTGATCTTAGCGTGGGGTCAGGACTGTGTATGTGACTGTTGGGTGTATTTATTTATTTGTATCTATTTAGATCATTTTATTTGATTTATGGCTTTTATTTCTATTAAGTGATTTCGACAAGTGCCGTAATGCATCAATCTTAAGGTTAACAAATGGTTTGAAAATATCACTGTGAAATGAAAGACCGCACGTTCGATCATCGTACTGAGACGAATCGTTCTGTAATCCCGAAATATTTATAACGCTTGATGTTGTAAGACCCAAAGTCACCACTTCAGAATCACGCGTCTCAATACTTGCATCCTAATCAGGACTGCGTGTTCAACAGTTGAGTATATTCAATACTGCTCTACAGTCTACACAGTACAGTATGTATATGTGGCATTCCACCGGTGTTTCAAGTACAGGTTCAGGTCTCGGTCACGAAACTGAACCTGAACAAAGGTGCAAGGACGTCACGGACTGCGTCTTCTTCACAATACTATATACCATTAGTATATTTACTTCAATTTTCAACTTTAATGCCTTGGAATAGAGTGTATTTTGCAAAGGGCGGTGCCGGAAGTCATAGACTATGAAGTATGAACATATGGCTGTGGTCGGAAGGTGGTTAGGGCGAGTTATTTATTCATATGTACGAGTAATGAGCATTTAGAACCTTGTAGATTAGTAATTGTATTGTTGTAGGTTCTAATTCTCACGATATTTTAGTAGTGGATGTGCTGAACATGCAAAGCTTTATCATGCCTTGAAAAGGACCTCTACTATTTTTGTTTAGAAATAATGCGACTAGACTGGGTATGACTAGACTGCGTAGTCATGTAATATCGCATTAAAGAATATGAATTAATTACTACACATGTATTATACCTGTTAAATTGTGGCTAAACTTGAATAATGAATTCAATCAAAATTCGATTTGCAATTTGTTATTGCGTAATGTAAATGGCTAAACAAATATAAAACAAGCATCCAATTTCATTACGAAACGAGACTTGGACGAATTGCAAAAAAGTCAACAAAATTACTGATTAGGCGCACCACAGACGATCAATCACCACGACATCGCAATCACGCGTAATCAAAAACAACCACTACCACTTTTGTATTATACGAGTACAGTTTTATATTTTAATACCACATTTTTTATACTTCCAATTTTTAATACAATTTTTTATTATTTTAATCTGGCAATATTAAACACGATTTATTTTAATTAAAGATTACGAAACGCGCGTATGACGTAACAAGCGGTCCGGGCTGGCCCGCGCACCGACGGACACTGATTGATAGTGGACGTAAACTCGTAAACTCGTGCAAAAACGCGCGCACACGCAACGGAAAAATAATTGGGATAGGCACGCGACACGCGACAGGCGCGGGCGACAAGCCGGCGACACGGGGCGACGCACGCGCCTCAAAAAACCAAACGCGGCCGATTAACTGTTCGCAAATCGAACGGGATCGATGGACGAGATGCGCACGCGACTTGTGTAGGGACGGACCACGATAATAATATATCGATATGTAGATGTCGACACGTATGTTTAATATTGCCCCACCCGATGACTGTATGTATCGTAGTTGGTGAGAACCTTGTGCAAATACGAATTGACCTAGACACGGACGAATATCTGTAGGTCATGTAAATATTTCTTGGAGTACGAAGTTGAACTAGCAACTGTTTAGTAAGGAAAGATGATTTGTTTTCTATGCCGGTCTATGGTCTAAAAGACACAATAGGATAGTTGAGAATATAAATTATCAACTGGCTGAATATGATCTGTGTTGGTATCCTGCATCCTAAGAGATGCACATTTATCCAGAGCCCTTTATAATCACGAATACCTATCTCTTGTTCTGTAAAAAAATATATTCATTGGAATGTTAACGAATGGAATTTGTAAATGGAACGAATGGAAATGGAACAACTCTTATAATCGTCTTTATTCAATTAATGAAAAATTAATAATAGAGGTTTCGAGCGAAAATTGTCCCCATGGGAAACAAAAAGCTTTTAAGTCTTTTAGTGATACTTAATGCAACTAAATGAAATCATATGTCTATAGAAGGCTAACAAATCAGAAGTTCATCCGACGGGTAATCTCGTTATTAACTAACGTTGTTTTATTACAGGCATTATTATCGAACAGGTCACTGAGGAAATAATTAGGAGAGGCCTATGTTTAGCAGTGGACTTCCTTTGGCTGATGGATAGATGGATGGATGATTATTATCGATGCGTTAGTGCGCATCCCTGGCAGCCGTAAATATCGCGACATTTGCCTGGCTCCAGGTCGGCCGGCGGAGCGCGCGCGACTCGCGACGGGCGAGCGACGCCAGCGTGCCGGCACAGCGCGCGCGACCCATGACGTCACATGTCACTAATACCGGAGGTGAATGATCGATCACTGAACGACTTATTGATCGTAATGTGACCTATTGGAGACAATTGCCGAAATTTGCGCGTGCTGTGGGTAGAATCGTAAATGACCCACAAATTGTCAGCATTTGTAGTGCAATGACTAAAAAGCAGGCTGTAAAATCGGAAACTGACTTGATACACCATGAAAGAAAATTGTGGGTTGCGTAAAAAAAAATACTCTGCGAATTTTTTATTTACTTTCGATCTTAATTGACAACTACAACGAATACGAGTATTTCTGTATCAGCCCATACACGTCCCACTGCAGGGCACGAGCCTCCTCTACAATCGAGAGTACGAGTATATCTATGATAAATTTGGTATAGTTCATCTTTTTTTATTTAATTGCTATATAGTGAAATAAAAATGGAAAACATTGTTGCAACATAAAACCACAGTGCATGAATAGCATATATGACAAGTTTAGTTGCTCAATTCAATTTCTTAACTTCAACTCAATGAATATAGAATACAGATACAAAAACAGAATCTTCATACATTTTTCGGAATTTAAAAATAGCAGCCAACTAATCCGTCTCTCTGGAGACAATGAGACAGGATGCGAGGTACAGTGGCACAGAGCTGTTTAAACAGCTCATTAGTAAAATATTTCGAAACCAATACTGTTTTCTTCTAAATATGCTTTTATTAATGGATGTCCTGATGCTAAGAATACTATTACTCGTAGAATTAATTAATAGAAGAATAGTATTAGTCACTAATCGGATGTTACCTCAGTCCGCCCCGTGACCACGAAAACTGTAAACTGATCGTAACGTCGGGAAATTAAAAAAATTACAAATTAAATCAAATTCGCGATAAAATCCGTAAGAATTCGTTTTATTTCAATACTATTAGAATTATTTTATAAACCTTTACGTTCTTACTATATTATTGAACACGTTTAGTCCCACTCTTCTTTTTTGCAACATCGCTAGTCGCTACGACATGTAAGGTAATGCATTCGATTCATATTCGGAATATCTACACAGCGTGAGTCTTTCAATCGGAATATAACAGAGTTCATTAGTCAAAAGGCAAAGGAATACTTTTAGTAACATGAATATTATAAAAAAGAATACAACTAGATCTGTGGTCATGGATATCAGAAACTTCAAACAACCCGTCGGTGTCACAAGATGAGCATTTGTCGTGGGATCGAACCCAACGCCTCTTGTTTCACAGCAGTCCTTTCACCCTCAGTCACACATTCATAGACAGTTTTAAAACCTATTTTAGTTATCGAATGTTTTGTCCCTTTCAACAACTTTTGAATTCAGTATCAACGAAGAAGACAAAACATTCCATAGCTAAAATACGTTTTAAAACTGTCTATGAATAAAACCGACAGTATAGTACGGGACGAAATCTCCACGAATTATGAATGATTTCTATCTCTCTGCAACTACTTTGACCACACGAGCGTGAAGGTATGTTACGTTAAATACTTTAATCTAGTTCCGTTTCAAGTGTTACCGGAAATGCACATAATTAAAACCAACGTACAATTCCTAGGAAGCGTACACAGAGTCACGATCTTGAATATTTCCACCGTGCAAGCGGTTGAAAATTGATTATTTGACACGTATGATTTTAGTATCAATATAATATTAAGACAAATAATACGACAATTGTGTAATAGTAATTCCTCTATTCTTTTCCAACATCATGTACATTTATACCAGGGCTCTACACATACAACTCGCTTATTAAAACTGTATAAAACGTTACAACTTGAATAATCGTGGCGTGATAATATTCCGACTCGGCCATGTTTCAAATCAGCCGTTGACAACTCCGTTCTGTATTCAAATCTTTATTCTATTCTTCTTAATATAACTGCCAGGAATATCATCATGCCAAAATAGGTTGCTTTACTCATCGCTCATAAAAATCATCCGTTACAATAACATTTGACAGCCTATGTGGCGCAGTTGGTTAGACACCGGCCGTGAAACGAGAAGCCGCGGGTTTGATCCACGCTCTGCGACAAATGTGTGTGCGATCATGAACTAATGTTTTCATGTCCCTACTTAGACCCGTAGTTTCTGATGGCCACGACACGAGACTTACCACAATTTATGTTGGTATCCTAATACAAATTCCTCTTCACTACATGCAAAACAAAGTCGCTTCCCGCTCTCTGACTGTCCCTATGTATGCTTAGATCGTCAAAACTACGCAACGGATTATGATGCGGTTTTTTTAATAAATAGAGTGATTCAAGAGGAAGGTTTACATATATAATACACATACAAGCCCCAATTTGTACGAATAAATAACATGTATATTGTGTAGAGTGGAATCAAAAAACATCTGCACCCAGGCGAAGCTGGGACGGGCCGCTAGCAGTTATTATAAATTCCAGTTCACAGAAAATTATGATTATCAAAACTACACAACTTTTATTACGAAGTTTCCAACCTTCGTAAATATTATACGTGAATTACGATTTGCGATTCGTCAGTACTTACTGTAGAAGATACTGAAAGTGGTCTACGTACATAAAAATGTACTCGTACTCAAACGAAGCACGTATCATAAAACCGAACGATACAAAACCGATTACGAAGCACTAAATCACCGCGTACAGGGGAGTCCTGCGCTTTATTTACGACACTCGCGTATTTTTAGAACTTATTAAAATAAAATGGTTGAATCACGGACAGCTCGACGTGCGGCGCGTCTGTCGTAGTGTCGACCACACGCGGTCGAGTACGCCAGTGTGGCGGACAAGTTTAGCAATTAATCTTACTTTTGTTTCTTTGAAACGAAGAATAATACAATGCGTAAAAACAATTAATTTTAATGTAACAATTTTCAAGTTCCATCCCTTAATTATTTTCATCAAAATACACACACACATAAACAACACACCTTTTCCCCAGTACTATTAGGCAGAGGTGCTACCAAGACACCCACATTTCACCACGATGTGATAGGGTGACGAGCCTATCCCCATGTCGGGAACAAATGCCTGACTCGGGGATGATAATGAATAGAAAAATCCAATATCTCTTTTTCCGACCGGGAATTCGAACCCGAGACCTTAGCGTTGTAATCGTACCGTAGTACAACTGGGCCACAAAGGCTGTCATCAAATCACTCGAACAAAAAATAAGGCTGATAGTATCTGGACAAGCTTTAAGCAATGATTAAACTCTATAAATGTTACAAATTCCCTTGCAGTGTCAATTATATCTATCCTACTTAAAAAATAAGAAGCTATTGTTTACTTAATAAATGTAAAGGCCAACTTAACGCTAGACACTGCCAAGTTGCCTTGAAGCTATCACTTATTAACAGAAAACAAGGAGACTGGTAGTCAAAAATCCTAATTAGCAACGAATACAAAAATATCATTAGAAACTTAATTACCTTACGCAAGGATTTTCTTCAGCCGTAGCAATGTATATCTTAAAATAGTTTCAAAACAGTTCCTAATCGAAATAAGAATTAAATGTAAGCAGTAAGCACAATGCATTGAGATTGCGAGCAGTTAATGTACATTGGTGTAATGATTTCACGGTCTGATTGCCACAGATAACAAAACAACAACATCCGCTGCCTACATACAAATGATTGTACTGTACTGTATCAGATACGTCCCATGGCAGAGCACGAGCCTCCTCTACAATCGAGAGTACGATTGAGAGTGGTCAGGCCATACAGTCCACCACGCTAGCCTAGTGCGGGTTGGTGGAATTTACATGCAATAGAAATTCTTGCAAATCGCTATGGTATACAGGTTTGCTCACGATGTTTTCCTTTACCGTTATAGTGCGTGGTGATTGACTATCAATACACACATGACTCCGAAAGACAGAGGTGTGCCCTGGGATTTGAACCCGCGACCACCGTGAACATATTGGCGGCCGCGTCTAGTCCGTTTACCAACATGTCACCACGCACTTACAAATGATTGCATTAAAGTTTGACAAACAGTCCAATCCTGTACTAAACTAGACTTATTGCAAAACCCAGATCCAAAAGAAACATATTAAGTAGATCGTTCAAACATTTGTCTTAAATGTGATTGGGAGTTATTATTATTAATTGAACAGCGACACCTACAACATAACCTTTAAGTACTGTGTGCTTGTTATTATAGGACAAAGGAATTTTAGGTCCTGCAAAACCCAGACACGAGACAAAATTATTTGTGGATCACACATACACTTGGGTTCAACAAGGGATTGAACCCGCAGTACCTACAATATTTATATCATTAGTATTAATGTCGTGAGGAATATTTATCGTCATCGATATGACAATGTACATACGTTTCGCGCAATCATCATATTATGCAAAGTGAGCGGCTTTCTCCACAAACCGGTTCCAGTTCGGCACTCACAACTGAGCTTACGAACAGTGCAACCGATTAAGGACCTTCTACTAAAGGTTTAAAACACTTTATGCCTCGAACATTTGGACTTGCTAGAGTATCCTGACCCAGTGTTTTTATATGAGAATTTATAGCGATGGCCGGCTTATTTTGACGAGCAAGCAGCAAGATCAAAGAAACTTTTATTATTTTCTAAATAAAGTGACGTAATTATGTAAACATTTAATAACAGGCCTTAAAAGGTGCATGTAGAGAGCGTCGGTAGTGTTTCAAGTTTACTCACTAGTTTTGGTCGGACCAGACACACAATCGATCGCGCCGAGTCCTCGTCGCTGCTGCTTTCCAGACAGTCGGAGAGGGAGGGCGAGCGCCGCGTCGGCCACGATTTGCGGGGTTTTTCCTTGCAGGCGGCGGTGGTGACCAGCGGCGCCGGCAGCGCAGGTCCCTGCCCGCGCCACCACGACACCAGCGCCGGTGCTACGCCCACCACCATCGCCAGACCAAGCCGCACCATCATGCCAAGTGCAGCACGCGATACCAACACGATAGTTTAAATCAACACGATTTGACACTCTTGACCAGAATACCACGTTGTCTTTCAGTACTTGTGTAAATGAGAGGTATATTTCAGCCGCGTTGCACACATTCACTGAATATGTCACCTATACCGGCGAGTGGCAGGGATTATCAATCAACGTGACGCCGCCACTCGGCAGGGCAGACCGACACACGCGCACGTGTCCCGCGGCTTTACAACGCCGGCATCGTAGATCCTCGGGGAGCGTTCACGTGCCGAAAGCTTGCAGGCGCCGGCGTGAGCAGAGAACGACAAGCAGCGAATGCATAGCCGCAGGTACGTGCCTCACGTCACGGCGCAGCGCGGAGTGCACGCCACTCGCGCAATTTCACAGGTGACCGGCTCGCGCACGAAACATCCGCTCCGTCGCGAACGCTGCACAAATCGCACGTTTCACTGAAAACGGCCAAGTTGAAAGTTGACAGCGGAGTGCAGCGCGCCGGTGGGGCGGTGTTCCCTCGCGCCCGCAGACAGACGAGTGCCGGTCGTTGACGCTGGAGCCCCCTTCTCCCGGCCGCCCCGAGCGCCCCTCCAGCCGCCCGCCCAGCCGAACTACCCCCCTGGTCCTGCGTGCGAGAGCGCCGCGCGAAATGACCGAGCGATCAAACAGCCTCTCACTAATAACCATTAAGAATAATGCATACGGCGCGGTTTTATTTTTAAATTCATAACGAATCAACGAAATGTTACAGTTTCAATAGCTAACGCAATCCATGTAACTGGGTCAGACGCGTGCAAGTGTGGCACGGAGGCAGTAAATGATCCGTGGACAATACGCGTTACTACGTTGTACATCATAAAATTGGACGTAAAGGGAATCATTGCATCAACAGTGTGTAAATATTAGTTTGTCGCGGGGACTGATGAACGGGTGGTAAAAATGTTGATTTCGTAACGGTCGCTTCCGTAATAATCGGCGTGGAGTTTCACTTTGATAATCAGTTCTGCAAGAGCGCGCGCATGCCGCATCTTGTCTCTGAACGTCGCTTTGAAAGTGCAATTACTGCGGATGGGGGCGGGATATTTTTAACGAGATATGTTTTGCTGCTCTCGGGGCACGAGGGTGAGAGCACGCCATTGGCGGAGGGGCGGAGACTGCCATCTCTTCACAAAACGCATTCCATGTACTTTGAACTCTTCTGCAAAAAGCTCAAACATTTTTAATATTCTACTATACACACTACGATGTAGTACTAGGGTTACGCTCCCCTTACCTTCGCTTTACAATCTTTTGAATTAAATATAGACCCATGGATTTTGTTTTAAAAAACTTCAATAAAGACTTCGTAATACGATGCTTGTACAGACAACATTTTATCATGTTTCATTTTCTTCAGAGTGGACATTATTAAATGGATTCAAGATCCAGCCAAATATTATATTGATAGAAGCATCCATCACAGGAACATAATATAATTATAAATATAATAATTCTCGAGTTTAAGGAAATTAGTAATTATTCATTGTTACATGTGAGTAATCACTTGGGGACTGTTCGATCACTGCGCCGAGATCAATATTTTTGTAATTGTTGTTAAAAATAAATAATTGTTTCTAGTCTATCTGGCATGGTTTCTAATTTCTAATAGAGTTTCTATTTATCCTATGGGTATTATTTTGTCTTGTGTATTCACAAGACATATATTTTTCTCTGAAACCAGGATAATAATTTGTGATTGCCAGATGCATGTCATCAAAGTTACAAAGATCAATATTGATTGGATCATAAATAAATTCCACCATTTTTTCGCCTACACAAAGGTTGCCATCAAATTTTACATGACAGAAATTAGTCAAAACGACAATACCATTTACACAAAATTTCTGCTGTGTATCATCTCCATTAAGAAAATATATGATTTCTATTAAAAGCTGGTTCCGTGCAATATCTGTTGAAGTTGCATAAGCCGGTGGGTGGAGACGGGAGCCGCAGGGGAAGGGGTTCGCAGACGGATCGATGCTGCGTGTGACGTCACACTACCCAGGTCTCGCGCTGCCTCGCTTTATGTACCAGATCTAGTGCTTTCCAATGAGCACTAGGTTTTAAATATTTAGAGAGCGTGGCGTTTTAAATAAGTTCCCTAATTATGAATTAAGAGAGGATTATGGCGTTGTGTTGATCTTATTGTAAATATCCTGGTATTCTCAGGACTTTCAATAATAAGAAAAAAAAATGTACCTAATTTAATCACCAATCCAATAGCTACAAACATGATTTCAGTAAAGAGAATCCTCAGAAAACACAATATAGTAAAAGAAAGAGCGATCTCTAAATATTGAGTATTGAATATTTAAGATACACGCGCCTGAATTTTCAGACAAATTACATTTTCCTACATAATAATACTCTTCGTATTTCCATCCCATAATCCCCGTTTAAGTACTATTTATTGAAGATAATGTAAAGATTATCCTCTGAGATATCAATCTTTACGTGGTTTTAAAGATGCTGGAAGTTAACCCCTGTACGGTGCAACGAATATGTGCGCGTAAAAAGATATCCACATACATCGACAAAACTACAAAGGACGAATCATCTCTCTCTTGTCTCTTCAGCTACAGGAAGTCCACTGCTGAACATACACCTCCCCCAATGATCTCCACATCGACGTGTTTGAAGCATCCAGCGACTCCCTGCAACCTTAACCAGGTCATCCGTCCATAAAAGAAAAAGGAAAAATTATTTACACTAATCTTTTACAAATGCAAAATTTTGTTTATAAACCAATGGGATGATGTCAAATAAAACTAGCATGAATAAGTTATAGTTAGAATTAAGGAGACGACCAGAGCTAAAACACTATACCACAGCCACCAAACATGAACAGCTCCGCAATTCACATTAAATGAGATTAGAGATTCAGTAAGATATTCCCAAATACATCCATGAGGAGACCAAATATAACAATTCTCTCCATCCCATTTGAAGAACAAAAGGACGAAGATAGAAAAAACCAACAATGTTATAAATTCTAAAACTTCTGAGATTCTTTGCTCAGTAATATTTTATTCATTGAGGTCAAAAGCATACTTCCATTTGTAGAAGTTCTTAAAAAGCCTTCGCGGGCCTAGGGGGCGGCTCTTGAAGGTCGTAACTCTTGTCTAACTACGTCAACGGCAGACAAACGATAGTAAAATGTATATCATGCTACTTTCTTGCATAATTTTCAAATACTCTGTTGAGATATTATTGTCAAAATTAGTCTGCACTGAACAATAGTCTACAGTTAATACATACCAACACTAAAATTAATTAAGGCATGTGAAACTAGAAGAGATTTTTCAGTCTCACAAACACCCAGATCGGAGATAAATACTTGTGGGCCTCACAAACGTTTGTCTTGGTGCGGGGATCGACACCGCGGCGTCTCTTTTCACAGCTGGCGTTAAACCAACTGCGCCACAGAGGCTGTTATGTCACTAATCATCATTAATTCAACCAATTTGATAAACTTCTTCTCCTTACATTCTTCCTTCTTGGTTAATTAAATTCTTATCAACGTACATAAGGTCAGCTTTATTATTGTCTGCGTACACACGACCTGGCAGTCTCCGGGAATGCCAGAGGCACATAAAAATCGATGCCTACCGTAAACCTTTGGCGCCTTACCGTTCTTCGAAAGTCCCATAAAAATGTACTTAACCGCCTGATTACTAAGCCCTAATACGTCAGAAACGCATATTATTTCGTTTATTACTAGGTTAATGAGGCAATTACAGTAATCACCTAGAAAGCTCTAACACATGCTGACAGCCGGTTAGCTACTGACAACACTCATCCCAATGCAGTAGATTTAGGAGTGTGAAACTTTGCATATAAATTCTTTAAGCAATGTAGAGTAGCACTAAAGATTTTGAAATTTACTTTTAAGTTCTAACAAATAGGTGTAAAAACCCTTAGTAGGGGAGGGGAAGTTATTCAGTAGACTTCAAGTAGTAGAAGATGATGTTTTTTTTATTGCAATTTATGGCAAGACGAGCATGTCATTCGCCTGATGGTAAGCGACACGACCACCCTTGGACAGTAGCAAAACCAAACAAACCCATGAGTTACAATCTAACGCTTGGCATTCTACTGCGCTCGCCGCCCTGAGTTATATACATACAGTAGATATAGGACGAAAAACTATGGATAAGGGAGTATCTTTTTTTTTAATTATGTTAATACGTGACTACGTTTTCGAGATGTAATCGATACGAATTCCATTGGGTACACAGCCTTCCACCTAAAAATATCGAAAATTCTAGGCAATTAAGTATACCTTAATACCCATACTTTAAACACGTCATGTGGCACTTAATTTACTTAGCGTGATAGAAAAAGTGTTGTGCTGCGTGCACCGCCTAGGCTTTGGAGATCATATCAGGACGGGGTGCATGCCCGCAGGTTTAACTGGGACGTCGGATCGATAGGGCGACGAACCCCGCCACAACTGACCCATATCCGATATTCCTTTTCCCGGGAGTACGCAGCGGTTATGCAAGCTCGTAGTGACATCATACGAATATATATATAAATGCGGATGTTGATGGTTCTATATTATTTACCTTTGATCGGCTCGTTAGTTGATTGGAGTCAAATATCAACGGAACTTTTGACGTTGGTTTATTTTTACGACAACGGCAAATCGCTTTGCTAAGCTAACTGCTATCTATAGAGTATAGACGATTCTTTATGGTTCTATCTACAGCACTAGGTTAATAAATTTAAATGATCCCGTATATTTTAAAAAAGATTTTTCTCATTAAGGGCACAGATTTTTTAATAGCAAATCTCCAACGGAATGTGTTTTAAGTAAGCACGTATACCTCGCCTGGCATAAACAAAATATTTATCGGGCAATGCTATGCTATAAAAAATACCAATTAAAGAAATACGAAGCGAAATCAAGATCGAGCAAAAGGGAAGATCCATAGTCTCTGCCTACCCCTGTGAGATATGGGCGTGACGTTTATGTATGTATGTACGAATCCATCCCAACAGTTGGTCCGTGTGGACAGTCCTGTTGGTTGTCGGAAACGGTTGACCTACTGCAGTCAACATTTCCTATAATATAACTCTCCGTTGCGATAACCAGCGCGAGCTCGGTGCCCGCCCATTGGAACAGTAGGAAGTGCCCAATGCTTTGATACGCAACAATTAAAACGTATTTATTGGTCTCTTCCTGGTTTTTATGGAGGTTGCGCTCAATTTTTAGTTATTGCTGCACAAAAAAATTACACTTATTTTTTTCAGCCTGCCTGAGACGTTGCAACCGATTTTATGTCAAGTATGTTTAGAACCGCGCGTGGTTTTTTTTAAACTGGCACGGCATAGTGACTGCGCTGCACCTAATGGTAAGCGTAAATGTGGCCCAGACAGAGCATTGAATGGCATCAGACGGCGGTCCCATTCGTCCCATACAAACATGCCGGTCTGCGAATACGCTTCTTCATACTACGGCGGTAAAGCACTTAATAAACAACAGCTTCTTGGTCCCACATCTCGAACTGAACCAAAAGGTTTACCAATTAATAAGCTGTGGATAACTTTCCAGCTTCCGCCCCTGGTATTTCCTTCGCCCTAGAATCCCAATTCCTTCTGCTGTAGCGTGAAGAAATACTTAAATGCATCCAATGGCAGAAGATAACAGCATGATATGTTTAAATTCCACATTCTACCATCACGCACTTACCATGAAGTCATCATGAGTCAGAAAAATATATTTACTATTACACTGAATAATTAATGAATACAACTAACTATTTATTTAGCAACGTAGAGTTTGGCGCCAGGAATGTTTGGCGCTAAATATCAATTTGGCTGTCATTAGTATTACAACATATTCAGACTGATATCAGCTATCGCGGAGTCACTGACACCAGACACAGCGCTGTACCTGTGCCAAGTGGGTTCCAAACGTGCGAATACTATTAATTATCATATTAGTATGATAGACCAAGCGATCCTGCTGTTGGGTAAGGATGGGACTAGCAAACTAGTGGTCGCTGGTTTAAACCCAGGGAATACATTGACTTTTTGAAGGGTTTGTATTCTCAGTTAATGAAAACGTCGACTTTTTGAAGGGTGCTGGGTGTGTATTCCTAGTTAACTGTCACTTACTGCAACATTGAATAAAAACATCACGACCCAAAACATCTGACAACTCTCCTAGTTTAGCACAGCGTATAACGAGTTGACTTTGAAGATTTTGGTTTCGATCACTGTGGCAAAAAAAAAAATGTTCTATAGATTGTTCTACTTTCGTACGTTTGTATTTGTGAAAGCGGTATTTAACACACTCACAATACAAGGGAAATACTATTGTGTGAAAATGCTTTTAGGAATAAATTAAAAATGTAATTGTTTCGATTCAAACTTTGCCTTCGTGAATACCGCGCTTGATGTTATACGCTTAAAACAGAAGTTTCTGCTGGGCTTCCCTACCCTCGTTTCTGCACAGTAGTTGTTTTGAATACTTTAATGAGTCAAGTGTAAAGCACAGCAATGCAACAGAATAAAAAACTGCGTGTCGCGGGTCGCGGTGCACGTAAATAGCTGCGCGCAGGTCGCCACTCCGCCACTCCGCTGCGTCTATTTCGACAATGTCGTTCCGTTTCGCGCGATGCAGCGTGCACCGGCTGCGTGGGATTATTAATAAACTGCGGTTAAGGTTGACTGCGTTTTGTGATTAGGGAAAAGAAAATTAATTTGGCTTTTGTTTTATTACGTTGTGTATTAGATATAAGTCTTTTTTATTGACTTCGCAGGCAGACTAGCATGCAGCCCGCCCGATGGTAAGCGGTCATCGCCGCTCCTAGAACTTCGCAGTACCAAGGGTCCAGTACAACCACGTCACTACCAACCACAAGGAGACTACTCTGTTTAAGCCTCGCTTAAAGAAGGACAAATCATAGCGCTCAGGGAACACCGAAGCAGGGAGTTTATTTCAGAGCTTGCACGTGGACATACCTTGAGAAATCTACGGGTCCTGTGAATATAGCGGATCTGAAATACTAGATTTTTTCGTGATTAACTAACTGTTTCTAATTTTACAACTTCTTATAAGAATTATCAATTTAGAACTTAAATTTTCTACTTGATCTCTGACAGTTCCATTTTATATAATGAAAATACCACCAGGGTTAAAAGACAGACAGAAAATATATCCCCAATAAAATTAAGTCACCCGTTTTCCTCTACCTTACAGCCCTGAATATATAAAATGGTCTATAAAACAATAATCACAGGATGGAATGAATCCGCGAGATTCCGCCGCCGTGACACACACATTCGCGGCCGATGAATGGACGAGGAGAAACGATTTACAAAACTGTTTATTATTATGAATAACCCTTTTGATTAACTGTTATATGTCTTTTTAACCGACTTTGAAAAAAAAAGGAGGTTCTCAATTCGTCGGAATCTTCTTTTTTATGTATGTTTACCGATTACTCAAAGACGCCTGAACCGATTTGGAAAATTATTTATTAGTTTCAAATCGTATACTTCACAGATGGTCCCATAAACAAAATGCTTAAGATCTGACGAATATCTTCGGACCTTGAGAATAAATAAGACAGGCCCTACGTATTTATTTGTTACGCATATATTTTGATTTGTTAGCTAGTTAAGTCAATAAGCAAACTAATCAACGTGTACAAGTGCAATGAAATAGATATTATTTGTTATTATGAGGAGTAACGGCGAATAAAGCAGATAAATCTTTTGGTGGAAAGAGTTATGTGACCACTGCTACCCATGAACATCTACAAACATCGGAAACCTAGGAAAATGCGCTACCTTAGACCTCACAACCTACAACACGTGGAATAAAGTAGGCTATCAGTCTTTTAAGGATATTTGACGTAGAATTCAATCATAGCACTGAGAAGAAGTAGAGAGTAATAATAGTCTTGTTGCAATCTGACTGACAAAATAAAAATGTCAGTTTCATGCAAAATTGACCCATTGGCGCCCACTTGCAAAACCAGAAATATGGTGGGTCATTTGTCCTTCTTTTAGGATGATATAGATTAAACAGTTTTAAGGGAAACTGTAAAAGACACTTTTCAAATCATTACTTCACGTCGGCTTTAAAATTTTTTATTCCAACATCTAAACGCCCTACATTAGCAGTTAATGTGTTTCTTAGTCATCTCAGTGCGTTTATAGTGTAGATTGAAGCGCCGCAGTGACATTTTCCACGGCGCTGCGACGGAGCCGCATAAAGGTGCACCCGGAAGTCTATTTGTATCGCGGCCTATAATACACTCGCCATTAGCCAGGTGGGAAAGTGCACAGTGCGCACAATATGAGGCTATTATCGACAAAAAAAATCAATTATTATACGAAACTCGACTAAATACCATTTCTTTTGTTGCTGTCTCTATAAACTACGTTTTACCTGATGCTAAATGCGGTGCCGTTGAGATAAAGTATTGATTAGTATGTAACAGATGGTCATATTTTTTTTATTGCAATGGTCCGGCAAACGAGCTAACAGGTCAACTGATACTACGTGATCAATGCCGCCCATGGACATCCAGAACGCTGGATCATGGATGTGTTGCCGGCCCATCAAATGGGAACATTTGGTAATCTTGCGTCAGAATTTTAGAAGCTATAAAATTTTTACCTAACTTTTTTAACAAACGGTTACTCGAATTTATTGTTCAGTACTTAAAATCGAAACCGTAGCATATAAAGGTTTATAATAAACATAACAATATAATAACAAAGACATAGATACAGATAACAGCTTCTGTTTAATCAGTACCTGATTAAACAGCAAACACAATAAAATACTGAAAATAAACATACTCCCATTATCATAAAATAGAAGCGGTATAATAATGACGACCAACAAGACCATATTACGACTATTGTTGGACAAGATTTACTTTCAAGTGCAATACAATTACTTATTATGGTAGGCAATTATTTTTTATGGAAGTGCGCACTAAGTATATTTTAATATTAAGTTTTCCCTATATTTGCCCTTAATGTTTTGAGCTGTGCCTCTACTGATAATATTGGTGTTAAAAGGGTTCCAGCAAGAGTACTATATTTTAATTTTTAGCCAGGATGGTTGGTTAAGATCCTGATACTGAGTTTAGGAACATTATAAGGGGAGAGGTTTGCGCAATATACACAGGCAAACCGCAATATCATCGCTTTTCACTTGTCACCATTATGTTGTTATGCTGATGAGATAAAATCGGACTTATTGAATTTCTCTTCCCCGTCACGTGCGCTGTCGTTTCCGGCTTTTGTGCTTGTTGCGTAATATGCATCTCCGATATGATTATTGCATAATTATAAACATACGCCGTTGACAATATTTGGAGACAGATGACTAGCAGAATCTTCTAATAAATCTAGCGATGAGATCAGCATTAAGCTGATCAAATTATGAGATCATTGGTATCAAAGCAATGTAACGCTGTGTCCATCCCAGGTCGGGCAAAGTGATATTGGATTTTTCTATTCATTATCAGCCCGGTGTCAGAAATTTGTGCCCGATATGGCGATAGGCTCGCCCCCTATCACATCGTGGGACGGAATATACAAGGCGAAATGCGGGTGTTCTGGTAGCACCTCTGCCTGCTCCTTCTGGGAAAAGGGCGTGTGTTTATGTATGTATGTAACGCTGTATAATAAAAAAATGAAAATTAATGTATACTTTTCGTTGCAGGATCTATATCATCGCGGTCAGGACGAATCTCATCCTACATTATGTCTAAGGTATATACATAGAGTCAACGGAATTCTTTACAATATGACGACTAGCGGCAATTGCAGTACCTTTTCATATAAACCATATTTCACGTGAAATAGTGAATTCTATTGAAATAAAACGAATTCTTACGGGTTTTATCGGGAATTTGATTTAATTTTTACATTTTTTCATTTCGCGACGTTTCGATTACTTTACAGTTTTCGTGGTCACGGGACTCATCCGATAAAATCCGTAAGAATTCGTTTTATTTCAATGTGCAACATTCGCGTAAATCTAAGAAACTGTAGTAAATTCTATTAAAAATGCATCAATCACTAATCTCTTTCGAATTTGAAGCAATATTTTGCCACTAATGGAACTAAGACCAAGGCATTCAGAACCCATAGTAACGTTAAACTTTTGTCCACGTAACGTTAGTATCAACACAAGCGAGCAGTGTGCGTGTTTGGGCGAGAAAGATCATCGCGTGCGCTCGGCGCCAGTCGGCGACACAGCATCTCGCACTTCAGGTGAGACAATGGCTTTATTCCCAAACCGTAAAAACCTCTCTAATTAACGGCATCCTATCAAATAATAGGTCTGGTAGCTCTGGTATATTTTGAAATGAAACGAATTCTTACGGATTTTATCGCGAATTTGATTTAATTTTTACATTTTTAATTTCCCGACGTTTCGATCACTTTACAGTTTTCGTGGTCACGGGGCGGACCTTTGTATCTTTTGCACAGTAAGTGTGTGGTGGGCTGTTGCCTGTTGGTAAGGTACCCGATGCGGCTGCCTACATGTTCACGGTGGTCGCGGGTTCAAATCCCAGGGCACACCTCTGACTTTTCCGAGTCATGTGTGTATTGATAGTTAATTACCACGCGTTATAACGGTAAAGGAAAACATCGTGAGGAAACCTGCGTACCTGCATACATAGCGATTTGTATTTCCTATGATATGTAAACTCCGCAAACCCGCACTAGGCCAGCGTAGTGGCCTATTTGGCCTAACCTCTCTAAATCGTACGCTCGATTGTAGAGGTGTCCCGTGCCCTGCAGTGGGACGTGTATGGGCTGATAAACTATCTTTTGTTAACTGCCTAAACTATATTTGTCTTGTATCAGTCCATATACGTCCTACTGCATGACACTGACTTCCTCTACAATGGAGAGGACGATCGACAAAGATTAGGCCATACAGTCCACGTTGTTGGCGGACTTTACATAACGCAGAAATTCGTACAAAATGCTATAGCATGCAGGTTTCCTCACGATGTTTTCCGTCACTGTTATAGTGCGTGGTGACTGACTATCAATGTATCTGCATTACCAAAAACTTTCGGCCTTATTCATAGACAGATTTAAAACCTATTTTAGTTATCGAATGTTTTGTCTTCTTCGCTCAAACTGAACTATCTATTCTCAGTAATGCGAGCACAAGGTTACCTTTATAAGTAATACTGGTAAATATTTCAATCAACTGCCATGTACGGATGGTGTCAGTTCGTAGTTTTTGCGTGTAACACGAGACCACACACATGTTATTGATTTATGTTCGACCAGCTAGCCGCATTTGACCATATACAGCGCAATGATACAGATCCATGTGTTATGCGACCTATTTCATGATCTTTGCATCCTTTCCGTACTGTTTTAGATTAATAAATAAAATAATAAATACACCCAACAGTCACATACATAGTCCTGACCGCATATCGAGTCTTGTGTCGTGGGTATAAGAAACTACGAGAGACTTTACGGTCTCACAAACACCCAGATCCGACACAAATACTTGTGGTTGACACAAACATTTGTCTCAGTGCAGGGATCGAATCCGCGGCCTCTCGTTTGACAGCCGGCGTCTAACCAACTGCGCCACGGAGGCTGTCACAGATTGACACAAGCTTTACCCTATTTTTGCTAGAGGTAGGTAAGGTGTTCATATCCGCCTGCATACCGACCACTGAATGCAATGGTAGAAAACCCGTTTTAGAAACATATGCCAATCAACCTGTGAATATTATCGACAAGATAGGTAGGACCATCTCTCTATGTTTGATACTATGAAATCTGAATCTATACTTGTCATTGCGTGTATTGTAGTTACTTTGCCGGCCAATATACATATCAAAAACCAACAATTAAAAAGCATATTGTCACTATATTATTGACCTTTGCATGAAATATTGACTCCAACTTTTTAAATGTCTTTTTTAAATCAATAAAAGAATGTCGTAATGAAACCTGATCGAATGAAGTATTTTCCTTATTTATTATTGGAACGAGGCGATAAATATCGCTTATTTATGCAACTCAATTCACCTTTTTGCGTCAACTGTTGTAATCGTTGCGAAAACCTCCAATTAAAATTTTAATTGCGTCTCGTTGCAATTACATCGGGAACTAACCAATTTGTATCACCTCGATGGCGTAGTGACAGCGTGAGAGAACAACGAGATCCCGGGTTCGAATCTCAAGTTAGAAAATCGATTTTGTATGAGTTTTTAGGTTAAAATTTTTATATGAATAGCCCAAGGCTAGTATTGGTGTCTAGTTTGACAATAACTCGTTTTTAACACATCTTGCTATAATCTTAATGAATTGAAGTATCACACCTGCCTACCCTTTGGAGAAGCAGGCGTAAATGTAAGCAGAACAAACCAATCTTCAAGCCAATACAAGTTTCCGAATAATCAGTTGTAGTGTTTGAATCATTATCTTTAGGATATCACATGATAGCGTCGCTTGATAAAATAATTTTACTGTTTCGTCGAAGTGCACCATGCTTATGTAGTGAATAGTGTTACTTGCATAAAAGTGTTGATTAATGTGTGGGATTTATAACACGCTTTACATTAAACGTGGATTAGGATGCATATAACTGTATGGTTTGATAAAACTTAACCGGCGTTATGTAGGATTTCCGTTTTGTATGTGATACATTGTATTAAACATTTATAATTCGTGATTTGAATAAAAGATTGACGTAACAGAATCAACTTCAAGCAGGTAAGGTTATGAACATCCAAGGAAAACCTATTTTAAGGGAAAATAAATTTCTCAGTTTAGCATAAATCTATAATACGTAACTTTAGTATCAACGTTCTTTTTTTTCATGTGAATCTCATATCCTGGCAGATATTGTTAAACTTTGTATTACCATGTTACAGTATGGTTTAATTAATTCTTAAATATCGATACAATCAGTAAGAGAAGTATACAAACTGTGTTTGCTTGGCTTATTCTTTAAAATATCCAGATATAACCATATTCGTCGTAAGACGTAATCTATACATATAGTAGCCAAGGTTAGTGATCGTTACCTCTCTGGCGATCTGGTCGAGGGCCTGCTCCTCAGCAGTCGCCTTGGTGTGTGTGCGCTGCCGGCGCGACGGATCCATCTCCGAACTGTCACTTCACTACCTGTTGGCAACATAGACTTGATTAATTACTCATTGACCCGAGTATGAGTGTTCTCAGACTAAAAAGTCGAGTAGTTTGTGATGGTCGTTATTCAAGACAGAAGTCTATCTATATAGTCTATGGCCTGCGCACGCCGGGGCGGGAAGGCAAGGCATTTTTTTTTAAAGCAGATCAATTATTATTCAAACTTATCTGGTAAGAATACGATATAAAATCCAATGTTTTAAATTGATGCCGTGGCATCGGAAGTGATTTCTTGATATGACATTGGAGAGCACGCCAAGGGATCCCCCGTCGGGATGCCGCGGCGCACTGCGGTATGCCACGGCTTGCCGAAGAACGCCGTAACAGGCCGCGGGACCAGACAGTCTAAGCAGTGGTACATGCGGGTGCAGCCGATGCATACCTTGGTAGGCTGCAGGAATACCATAATATGTAAGCGTCTGGCCCGTGGCAACATCCCTTGCCATTCCGTCCCGGTGTGCGTAGGCCTTTATAGCGGAGATAAGATCATGGGTTACGCTTTACAAATGTCAGTAGTCTGCATTGGCAACTTCTATTTATTACTCTTCCAAACTCGGTTATGTTTTTTATTAGTTTCAATATTGTATCTCAGTATTCTTTCAGAATTCCATGTAACATTATGAGTGATAATGAAGGAAACGTTTCCATTGGCTAAATGATAATTAAAGTATTTTAAATAGTCGCGAAATTAATAAATCCGAAACATCGACAGTGTTACAAAGCGAAATCCCGCAATGAGCCTATTAGCGCCATCTGTTAGTAGCACACGAAACTAATATTTTCTAAGACAATTATTAAATCACTTCAAAATCGTATATCAACAGTATAAACTAGTTCTTTCTCTTTTTCCAGACAGATTAATACATACGTTTTACACAACAATAACTATAAATTTAAGTATCTATGATCAATATTCATAAAAACAACAGTTAACTATCGTAGTTCTATTAAAGTTAACTGTATTAGGTTTAACAATTAACTACTCAAGATATTGTACGAGCCGGCATAAATATTAAAAAGCTGGACACGTGAGAAAGTGAGGCGAGCGCAGAGAGATTTTATGATAATTGCAAAGTTTTCCACTGGGCCGAATGTAGCGCGCATTTTAAACATTCAGCTCGCATGGTGCCCGCTAATACTTAACCTAGCTCACACCTTGAGACGTAAGCTTACAAGTATCACTGTGTATCTTAGTTTCTATGTTTGTTAATTGCTACTTATTCTATATCACATTGATATTATCTTTATCTTGTCACTCGTGTACATAATAATTGAGCGGACTTTGTTATAACTACGAGTCTTATGCGGTGTTTTTGATTCCTTTAACTGCGAATATAGGGCAAAGGAAACTCAATATTTTGGCCATTTAAATAGTCAAATGTCTAGGCATTTGTTTAGTACCAGTGTTCATAGTCTGAGACATCTTGAGAGACATAAATTATGGTTATTTCCCAAAAGTTCCCTTAAGTTTAGTGAATATTGATGCAGTCTGTCACTGGAGTTGGTTAATGTCCTGGGTCCTTCCGCCGTAGTGTGAAGAAGCATCTCAGCAGGCCGACATAATTGTGTCGAATGGCATGGGACCGCCGTCTGATTGCATTCGATACTCTGTCTGGACGGCATTTGCGCTTACCATCAGGTGCAGTGCAGTCATTATGCCGTGCCAGTGTAAAAAATAAAAAAAGTTTTTCTATTTCTAGCCCATTTGCCCACTTGTATCCACATTCATACAGTAACAATATTGCACAAATAACACAAATGGCCTTCACCCAAATCCTATAATTAAAATTAGCATTAATTACAAAAGCCTGAGACCACAGCCCAGTGTTGTCACCTTGTGTCAATTAACACTTAGGTTTGATAAAAGTGAGAACACATCTTGTTATGAAGTTGTGTCAAATTGCACATGTATTATCTCTATATTATAGCTTTATAGCCAACTGGCATAATAGAGGCTATTTAACGAATGTCAAAAATGCTCATAAAAGAGGTAATGTAGTCATAAATGTGCAATATATGTACATACCTTAACCGATTATGAAACATGAATGTAATATGTCTCTGTGTAACACAAAGTTACAAACATCACATTTGTAATACAAATCTTGCTCCATTAGATGTGATTAAAGAAAACAATATATTAACTCTAATTTAGCAGCAAATTCTGGTCATATGTTGATAAATGAAACTGAAGAACAAGTATTTGTTCCTGACATTTTCGCACATTATAATTGGACTCAGTACTCACATCATAAAACACCAAAATTCAATAAAGCTATTAACAAACACTAGATAAACATTCCAACATTTAAAAACAAAATTGTCCCCGCTAGAACAACAATTAGGATCCTCGCATATTATCAGTACGAGTTAGCTAGGTTATCAACCGTGAGCTGTTTAAACACATTAAACCTGTTTTAATTGCATGTTAAGTATTACATTAACAAACACATGCATGCCAGTATCCAACTCAGCTGACTCATGTCCATTCTGTTCCCTTGTTTACATTTAAAATTATGTTTAATATCAATGACTGTATGCATTTTAAAGACCCCACAGTGACTCAATAACCTATATGTGTCTATATACAAGTTTCTACTGTTTTTATACCAGTTCTTTTATGTTTCACAAAGTAGAGATAACTATTACATAATTATATTCTGACAAATATTTTGCCTATACTTTAAAAGGATTTACTAGTTTGGCAAACACCCAAACTAATCTTATGTTAAAATGATGCGTTGAAAAAAATTGTACGGGTTCACCGTATAATGCCCATATTATTTTGCCTTACAATGGCAAACTATATTTTAGATAGGAGACATTGAGTTTCCATTTTAATGGCATATTTGCATGAACATTATTCAAAGAACCAATAAAAGGGGACATACATTGTGCAAAATTGGATTTATTTTTGTTTATAAAAATTATGGATACAATAAATTACTTCATAATGAGATCACAATTAATTATGCCTTATTATGTTTGTAGTAACAACATTAAGAACACAAGCTCAGGCAAACTTTCACCTGTTGATTCCTTGCATTGGATCTTTGCCAACTACAAATACAACTTTTACCTGAATAAAGGTGTACTATTAAAAATAAACCAACGTTGAGTAGAATAGTATTATGTAATAAAATTTTCTCTAGGTTTTAGAAATAGGTCAAAGATGAATACAAGTATGAAAAACTCAATTTTTGTCTAAAATACTCCTTCTACTCTTCTGACATCATTGCAATTTACCTACGATTTTATTAAGTAAATTGAATTAACTTGTGACAATTTATGGAAATTCGCAATCAAATTGTCTCAAGAACCAAGATCACTAGCAATCACTGCCCACTCCCTATTAGTAATTTGATAGCGTGATTTGACCTAGAAATTTCCAATTAAATAGTGTCATCAGATAGGCATTACATTATAATCATCTTTCTATTATCATTAATCATTTATCAATTGAACTGTGACTTCACTTATCTTCTACAGCTAGAGAACTGTAAAATACATAATTCATGACATGCTGCAGGAGACTTAAATAATGCAATCAATTATATATTACATTTTATTTTACTATTGTTGTCAACAAACAAACATAGACTAATATAAACTTAACACAAACTCCACAAAACTAATTTCATGTATATTAACTATGTAAATACAACATTGCTTTAAACGCACCTACTTAACACAATATCCACAAAAAAGATATATATACTAATGATGCAAATTGCATTACTTCCAATGTACCTGTTGCACATTTGTCGGTTCACTTGTTTTTATGAATGCAGCCAGCAGTTGCAACACAATGACAATACAAGAATAGTTTAATGTGCAACATGTGTTGCTACATACCTCGTAATAAAGTTCATTTTAAACGTACTCATCTAATAATGTTAGATAGTATGTAATTCAGGCCATGTATTTCGCTCTATAGGACACAGGCAGAGGCCTAAAGATATAACACTTACTTAAAAGGGTTGGGGCATTTTCTACCATGCTGGTCCATATTGAGATTAACAAACTTCACATTGTGGGGGTCTCTATCCCAGGGGGTATAACTCAAATGTTTTCATAAAGATATCTATTATATGTAGGTTTTGTTTTTCAAAGCACTATGGTTTTAGTTAATTTAATTACTTTGAAAGTATATTTAACTTATATACAATTGATATGTCCAATTTAATTTATTTCACAGTATATTGATGAATATTCATTAATTCACATCCAAATAGTTAATAGATTACACCACTGTAATACATGAAAACATTTCCATAGATCTATTACCTCCAAAGAAAGTTAGCTAGTTTATTTAGAAATAGAAATGCACATAGATATTATTTTGTGTAAATAAACTGAGAAATTGCATAAACTAAGACTGGTTTTATTACATAGTAAGATGCTTTAATACTATAAATGTATTTGTAGGGCATAGTATCTTAGAATAATGATAAAAATATTGTGTAATTATTTGAGCCAAGGTATCTTATTTCTAATGATCTAAAAAGCTTACTATATTCACTTGTTATGTATATTAAGCTGACCACATTTATTAATAGACTGCAGCTTATTTCATATTGAAGGATATGATTTATTTAGTAGCAAAATAACAAATTATTTTCAACTATACTCTGATGTACGGACTTCCTTGTGGTTTTCCTTTTATGTCTCTATTAATCAAATGTTTAATACTTCCCTATATTAGCTGTGTAATATAAAACAGTATTAGTTATTTCATAGTTCATTTGGATATATGAGAGGTCTGTTTGTAAAGAAGGACAATTGGATATCATCTCACAGATTGATTTGAATAAAAATATTATTAATTATTAAATCTGACATTTAAATTGCACTCATACAGAATATTGCTAATAAAAATTAATTGAATATGAAACTCAAAGTCATAACTGCAATCAAACTGAAATCAAATACAATAATATGATAAGATAATAAATAAAGCTTATTTGAGTTGCTCTCAAACTACATTGCTATAAATATAAACAAACATAGTCATCGAATAAATTACTCGAGACTGGATTAACGTGGAATTTCGGCATATCAAAACTGGTTCAAGTCCACAATCAAATTTATGTGACACTTTAATCACCCTCATCAGAAACCAGTACATCATAACCTAAAGGGTTCGTTGCGCTTTTCCCGCGTGTTTGTACACCCAAATTGGTCCAACTTGCAGGAATACGGATGGGCACAAAGCCAAGTTAGTTTTTTCTTTACAATGACATCATAATACTTACTGGGACAGTCAAAAATGTAAACACATCACTATAACACGCGACACGGACGTTTTTATACAAACAGTCAATATAGGATCGCGCGGTCTCAATAACGGGAGCAAATACAACACGAGAAACTCAATAAATTCACACTTTTATAACAAATAACGCGACACCAATTCACTGCCTACACAAACCACGTTGATTGTCACGTAAAACTACACTGTTAACCGATTATGAGCGTTTATTTGGCACTACTGTAAATTAATACGGATATTTAAAGAAATTTATTTGCACTAATATCGTGTGTTATTCCATTTTTATTGGAATTATTTTTTACAAAAGCTATGTATGACATGCATGCCATTGCGATTTCAAAACCGTTGCGTTCAAGATCTCGTCGGAATGTCACATCTCATTTGCGGATGCGTTCAATAATTGGTTCCACTTTCAAAGTGTTTTTTCTTTAAATATCTCGTCGGAAATACAATGATAATATTTGTAGTAAAAAATATAATTTGTTTTATATCTTATCTAGGCATTTCAATAATTATTTAGCAACTCTGTGCCCGTTATTTAAAAATGGGCCCCGCCCATTGTTGCTACCTGTAGTATTAAGTACATTTTACACACAGAAGTGTTAACAGAAGATAAAATGCCGTAACTTTGAAACATTTGCTTGGGTTTATTAATTACTTATCAGCGATTGTGGCCTTACAATCATTATGAGAGGCCTATGTTTAACTGTTGACTTCCTTTGGCTGATGGATTGATTGAATTGGATTGTGGCTTTTATATTTTAAACCGTTTACTTAAAAATTCAATCAAACAAGACATTTTATTTTTATAATTATTTTTATTTATCATTTCCACACATAAAAACAAAGTACACAGAAGCTCATACACAAACATAACTTTCTGCTACTACAATATAAAATATATATTTAAATAGTATTAGCGATTATTCGCTCTTGGTCTTGGGTGTTTCTTCCTTGTAGTAGAGGAAGACGAAGGAGAAGAGGAACACGCCGATCATCATGGAGAACGCGCTCACGTAGTACGGGTACGCGCTGGGAATGAACCGCTCGTACTGTGTATGCTGGAGTGGACGAACTGACACCTGGAAAAATAAAGGTTTTAATGATCAAATTATAATTAATATCTTTGATCAATTAATTCATCCAAGTTTATTTGTATAGATTGGTCGATTAGATTCAAACATTGCCTAATGAATTACAATATCTTATTAAGTGTCTTATTTTATTTCAACCGGAAATTTTTCAGTCATTATTTAAAGAAAAATCTTAATCTGGATCATTTGAAGCTTAATTAAAAATCTATTAAAATACAGTTTTTTTTTACTTAAAAAATTACCTGTGTGGTATGGTAAAGCCTGGTGTATCCAATCCTGTCATAGTCGACCTTGAACTGGTAGACTCCCCACACATCAGGCACCTTGAAGATCGCCTCGTACACTCCGTTGGGTTTCTTCTGCAGTGTGGTGCGGATGAAGGGATCAATGCGGACGAACTCCAGCTGGACATCATTGGCTTCAAACGGCTGCCATTTACCATTCTTCAGCTCTTCAATCTCGATCCTGTACACCTAGATATTGACAGATACGTTATATTTGATGAAATTAAAAAGTGACAAAAATTATTGCAAATTTTCGTGACAGCAGAGGACCAAGATGAATAAAGGATCTGTAAACTATTTTTTTCTAATGGAAAATCAAAATGATTCCTGTAATTAATGGTGTGTACAGAGTAATACAAATAAAGTATTAAGTGGCAACAGTTTCACATCTTTAACTGTTGTATCTGTTATTCATATCATTGTGAACCTATGTTTTGGCTTCAATAAAATGGTGGGTGAGTTCAAACTATGACTATTTTTTGTTTTCCACCCCTGTAATAATCATAATTTTAGCTTATCATCTCGGACACCATTGCTTTAATATCCTGCATCAGTGATAATGTTTTCTAATAAACAAAATATGTATATTTGTATGGCATTGTGCTATAAAAGTTTGAATAAAACGAATTCTTGTGGATTTTATCACGAATTTGATTTCATATTTACATTTTTTAACTTCCCGACGTTTCAATCATTTTACAGCTTTCGTGGTCACGGGGCGGACCGTGAAACTAACCGGAAGATAAAAAATGTAAAATTTAATTCAAATTCGCGACAAAATCCGTAAGAATTCGTTATATTAGAATGTGTAACATTCGCGTAAGTCTAACAAACCATTATAAAAGTTTATGCTACTCACCACAGTGTCCATGATGGTATAAGTGTTGGAGGAGGCCTTCTCTCCTTGCCTGTTGTGGTGCACCTTGCGCACGCGCAGTTGTCCGCGCTCGCCGAACGCCCACTGGCTCAGGTGAACTGCCAGGGCTTTGTTGCCGGATAAGTCAGCCTTAAGTTTGTCGCCCTGTTAACACATAGTAAAATAATGTGTGTTTAAGGCTTTACAGGCATATTGCAGATTAACTTAGAATTCCAGAAAATAGACTACACTCTTCTTTCCCTAAGGTTTCAGGATGTAGTTTCGTTTTTATTAATTAAGTATAGTAAACAAATAATAGCACTCAATAGAAAGTGAATATATTACCACTATAAGTCACTATAAGTACAAAACCTACGAAAATAAGTGTTGCTGATCATTGAAGGTAAAGAATGGTAAGAAAAGGCCTTCTGGGCCTTCCTTTACCTCACTGATAGTACAAATCGCGCATGCAATATTATTTTCATTAAACTTAAATTTTTTAAGATGTTGGCTACTTACATGGACTTTAGATACAGGGGAGTTGAAAGCCTCATCAGAGAAGAAGTAAAGAGAACCACTGAACACAATACGGGCATTGTTGCGAGCTTGCAGGGCTGCAATCAGGACAGTCTTGCGGCCAACAGCGTGGGGGTACTCTTTAACCTGTGAACAAATGTTGAGTGATTACTACAATTTCAACCCTACTTTTTTCTGTACCAGACAGTTGCAAGACTCATTGATAGTATTCAAAGACTTACAATCTCTTAAGTCTTATTACTTACGGACAATCAACAAGCATTTGTATTAACTGATAGGTAATTGATGCTACCCTACAACGCTATTTATTAGTCAGGTAGGACATTTCTCTAAATGTCTTTAATATTTCTAAATATCAACACAAATGAAGAATGTGTTGTACATAAGAAAATAAATGGTCCTTTTGCAAACATGAACAGATAAGTAGATGAAGTCATAAGATGTTAATAGACAACATAAATTGTTCACAATACTTTAATAATTCCTGACTCTACGCTGATAATTAATAGAAGAATCAAATATCACTTTCCCAGCCTGGGATTGGAACCCAAAACCTCAGCTTTGTAATCTTACCATAGTACAACTACGCCACCAAGGCAGTTTATAAAATAAGTTTCTTTTATTGTTCTTTTTTTATATTATAGAGGGCAAACAAGTATTCTTACCTGGCTCTTAGGATTGTAGCTGTAAGCAGTAGAATCAGCAGTCAAGACTGGCAGTACCAAGCTGTTATCTTTGTCTACAATAAGTCCAGTGCCTTCAAACAGAATTGGCTGGGTGTTGAACTCTCCCACTATCATTGGGGACTTGATGAGATTCTTGGGTGACACCACAATCTTTGTATGGTCACCATCATCTGACACATCATAGTTGAAGTGGTCAATCACCGCTGCCGACTCTTCATCCATCTAAAAGGAAATGAAATAATTTTATAGTAAATTTTGTGAAAGTTAATGTATCATAGATACAATAGTTGCTAATATAATAAAATATCAAATGAGATGTGTGAGGGAGGAGAGGCCTATGTTCAACGTTGAACCTCCTGTTTCTGAAGAGAGAGAGAATATGCATCAAGGGACTAAAAGAGTCCCATAGACTTACCTCAAATCCACACTCAGAAGCGATTTCCCTGTACACGTCCCCGGCGGCCGCGTTGCCCGCCATGAGCAGGTTGCCGCCATCGTCGATGAACCGAGTGATGGCCTCGCTGTCGACCTGCCCACCGAACTCTAGTACCGACGGCGCGAACACGATCAGGTTCTTGTATAGATACTCGCCGTACTTAGATAACACTAGGTTCGCATCGTCGGCGAGCTTGAATGTAAGTGTGTAACCACGGTCTGAAAAAATTATCAATAGAAGGATGAGTGCCAGTAAAATACAATATTGTCAATGTTGATCCTGTATGTGATCTTCACTGCAGTATTACATAGATATTAGGAGAAAATACTTTCAAATTAGATCGGTATTGGCTGTTGAAGCAGTACCGGCATTTTATGGACGAAGATTACGACCTTACCTTGCAAAGATTTGAAGAACTGGGAATGGGTCTCTCTGATGCTTAGATTGTCTAAAAGCACTAGGGTTTCTTGTTCAGCTAATGCTGAAACAAAGTATGTTATAAATCCTAATATTACGAGGAATCTCATTTTCTATTTTTTTTACAACCTACAACACAAAATGCAATGACGTGTACGTCAACGTATCATAGACAATATTTTTTTGTTTATTCAGTTGTGAAATAAAAAACGCGCGGTCTAGCTGACTGCATGAGCTGACTTTTAGTTTAGAAACTGACACTATGTTTCATTCAACGAATCACTCTTTCTAGTGTCAATGTATGAAATATTTTCTATGTTCTATGATTTCATTGTATTTTATTTATAATCTGTGGATTAATTATTTTGATTGACGTTTCGTAAAATGGTTTTATTTTTGTATCACATTCAGGTCGTAGGATTAGTTAAATTAATCTAGCGGTAGATAATTAGGCTCAGTTATAAAAGTTAGTCTTCCTTAATTGGTGGTAAGATGATAATATCGCGTTCAAAACTGCGCTCTTCGATAGAAGTTTGTGCCGATTGCGGGGCATCAGGTTGTAAAGTGGTTTAGTTTATTATGTTTAATTGGTGTTGTGGTGAGTGCCGGGTGTTTATTGTGTTGTTGTGTGGGTGCAGATCCGTCATGGGCCTCCATCAACCGCGGGCTGTTGCTATGTGCTGAATGCTGCAGCGTTCACAGGAGTATGGGTCGGCACATATCACACGTAAAGTCTTTGAGGCAGGGCTCTTGGCCACCCTCGCTTCTGGCCGTGAGTATTTGTCTAATATTATTAGAAACATCCCTTTTCAAAGTTGTAGTAAATATTCGTAAAATCTAATTTAATCTGAACCAGAAAATTTAGAAACCCTATGATATGACCGAAAAATCCTCACTGTTTTAGATATATTTAATGAGTCTTAATAACCGAACAACTTGCAATATTTACAGTGTGTTTCTTATCTTATGTACATTAATGCAGTTATCAGATAACTTATCAATTGGTGGCAGCCACCTAATTAAATACATATTAGCACAAATAGCATTGAATGTTATATTTTTTTCTAGCTCACAATATAAATATTAGATATAATTTGCAAAGTAAACAACTTGAGTCCTAAAGCTATATCAACAGTCCCAACATAAACTATCGAAACTGTAAATAGCTATTTTATACTAATAATATTGAAAGTGGCAAATTTGTTTGTTTATAATGTTCATTTTATGCACTTTCAAGTTTATTTGATTGAAAAATGCTTGGAGTTATAAATTGTATATAAATTTTATTATAAATTATTATAAATCTATATAAATACTTGCAATTAGTCTATTAAAACTAAAATCAATTTTTTTGCTTATAATAGTTTACATAGGGACCGTCAATATGTTTTGACAAAATGAAAGTATTGTTTATATAGATATATGAACTACTATGTCAGTTATCAAATTAATATGCTTTGGCCATCATCTGACCTAGCAATGTGATGATATACGCAGATGAAAACCTCATATGAGACGATAATACCTCTGACTAATAGGTGGACATGGCTGGCCTAAAAGTTATGAAGTTGCTGTTTATAAGTACAATATTTTAATTATTTATTTATTTATTATCATAAGACACACCAACAGCAAATAGACAAAACATGCAAATTAAACTTATACAATTTTAGACCTGATCTACTTGACAATTATAGGCGTGAAACAACATTCATAATAGAAATTAATTATACAATATTTATTGGAGACAACATTTTAAAATGAAACTCCTACTGTTATAAAACATTTTTAAAGATTTACTAATGAAGTTGTACTATTTGTGCAGTAAATACAAATAATATTATAAATTTAAATTTATTCAATTTATAAATGATTTTTTCCTAAAGTTTTAATTAGCTTCTACTATCTTTCTGTGCATAGATGGTACAGGCTCTGACGGCTCAGAATGTGAACTGCATCTGGGAACATTCACTGATGGACACATCGGCACCCAAACATTTGAGGAAGAAACCACAACCAAAAGATCCTTTACAGTAAGACCATTTTTTATTTTTTTCATGAAAATAAACTCTTTTAATAACTATTTATCAAAAAATTTAAAATACTATGTTGCTACTTTTTGTTACCTACCAAGTTAATGTTTATTTTAATGCTGTTTCTGATAGCCTAATATAAAAAAGAACATTAATCATAGATTTGGACACAATGCTTTGAATCAAGTCAGCCTCCGTGGCGCAGTTGGTTAGACAATTCCCACAGACAAAGATCATTATTTGTACAGTGTTATCACTTAGTTTCTGTTTACCTTCTTGACAAACTACAGCGGCAAGAGGATAATCCTGTAGATCCTAAATTGACTCACATTTTGTTGATGTCATCCAAGACATAACAATTACTAATGTATAAATTATTCGCAGGATAACTTATATGTGACTTTCCTTATTGTGTTTTAAATAAAGAGGCATTGTTATGTCTAGAATTCTAGATGATTAAATTATTGATTTTAGACAAAGCTTTTGTCATTAAGCACAAACATACATAAACACACGCCTTTTTCCCAGAAGGGGTAGGCAGAGGTGCTACCAGAACACCCACGTTTCGCCTTGTATATTCCGTCCCACGATGTGATAGGGGGCGAGCCTATCGCCATGTCGGGCATAAATTCCTGACTCCAGGCTGATAATGAATAGAAAAATCCAATATCACTTTGCCCGACCCAGGATTCGAACCCGAAACCTCAGCTTTGCAATCATACCGTAGTACCACTACGCCACCGAGGCAGTCATATATCTCCGTAAATGTTATAATATATGTAGGTTCTATGAATGATGCCTTGATTGTTAAATGAAAAGTACATTAAACACTAATACAAAAAGATTTACATGGTGGATTATAGCTCAATTTATAGAAATAACAATATTATCGTAAAAAAATATGCATTACCCATCATCCAGGTCATTGCCTTTAAGGAAAAAAAAATGACTGGCACTAGGATTCCACATAATTATACAAACATCCATAGATAGATAGATATTATTTTGTAGAGCATACAATTATTATTGGTCTGTGCCAAATTCTCATAAACAAAAAGGGGTGAATTACGTACGTGGAATATAAATCCCCGCGACGATTCTGCATGAATTCATAATTTGGAATAGATCCTCTCGGCCAGTAGCGGTGTGGCACCAACGACGCCCTGGTAAAGATTTCTTTGACAGTCCCCGTCTACTATCCAAATCCATGCAAAAAGCTGTCAAACCTAGTCTATTTAAACTTTATTTTGCCATAAGCAGTTGCTGAAGAAAGGGAAATCAAACAACAACAAAGACAAAAATTAAGCAGCGCATTTAATAGTTTTTTGTTATATTTTGTTTGTTAAGTCCACTGTAGAATAGTTGATCAGTGGAATCCAGCATATCGTTTATACACGTATGAACGAATCAGTTCCCTAATTCGCATCTACTTGATTTCTATCCCAATCTCTTTAATCCATCTAAGTTGTCAGGAATACCTCAGGAGTCAGGAGTATTGTAATGAGTCCGATAGTCTCCGATAGCCCACGTGACATTATCTTGGCACATAATGCCCCATTTACACGGGGAGAGTTTCTCATCTCAAAGATACGATTATCGCAATTATATAAAAAAGTTGCGTCGTGTAAACATTGTCAGAACACGATCATCTGATGGGGGATATGTCACGCGATAATAACTGTCCGTATATAACACTCCCCGTGTAAAATGGCGCTTTAGTGTCAATAAGCCAAAGCATCCTTGCAGCCCGGTGAAGTCGGAGTTCATCCTGGCGAAGCACCTCCGGCTGGCGTACGTACTACGCGCGCGGCGAGACGAGCCGCCCAGCGAGCTGGGGAGGCAACTGCACTCCGCTGTCAGGAGCGGGTCCCTGGACACTGCTATGAGATTACTCGCGCAGGGAGCTGACCCCAACTATTATAACCAGGTAGGATATTTAAACAAGTTTATAGTGTAGGCATGACAAACCATATGACAACGTCGAGATTGCCGAAGATTTTACAGCTAGTTGAATACTCGTCAAAGTGGAGATCCTTGGGGGAGGGGTATGTTCAGCGATGGACTTCCTGTGGCTGAAGATACAGAGAGAGAGAGAGAGAATACTCGTATGAGTCTGTATAGCCACGACTGTATACGATGGTGAAGAAACCCTCATTGTGTTGTGGCGTGTTTCGGGTTTAAGTTATGTTTTTAATAATATGCGGCCTGGGCACAAACTACTGTTTGTTGCGTGTTTTTCTACCAATCACATTAGCGGGACAGCATGAGAGACTAAAATACCTATTTCCACAAGAATTCACGTGGGACTGACTGCCGGTCGTAAAAAATATATAAGCCAAACAATTCCATTACATAATTGAAGTCATATTAAGCCGATCTGTAAGTACTTGTATGAGATAAAGGCAGAACTTTTTGTAATTTTTTATCCAATCCAATCCAATCCATCAGCCAAAGGAAGTCCACTGCTGAACATAGGCCTCTCCCAATGATTTCCACAGTGACCTGTTGGAGGCAACCTGCATCCAGCGACGTCCCGCGACCTTTACCAGGTCGTCTGACCACCTAGTGGGTGGACGTCCTATGCTGCAGTTTCCGCTTCGTGGCCGCCATTCGAGAACTTTTTGGCCCCATCGGCGATCAGTTCTCCGTGCTATGTGCCCCGCCCATGCAATTTTTTATGCAACAAATAATATCTAATGAAGGTTTTTATCAATTAAAGTATGTTGTCGTCCCAGGAGAAAGGATCGACGTGCCTCCACGTGGCGTGCCGCGCGGGGCAACCTGCACAGGCCGAGCTGCTGGTGGCGTGGGGCGCAGACCCCACCGCCAGGGACCACGCGGGGTGCACGCCTGCGGAGTGCGCCAGGTACGTCACACTATAATTATGCAGAATGCGGGGTATTATCTTTTAAGCGGGTATCTGTGTAGTGGAGACATGAATTAATTGCTGTTTTTATATGAAATAGCCTAATACTATAGTCTTATTGTTGGGTTTAGCAAAAAGAAATTCCACTAACACAAAGTAATGGAATTTGAAATAATATCTATAGCCCAGGCACATCATTATTCGTTAGGAATTCATGATCTTTAGCACAGAAAGCTGAATTCTTTGGCACGGTTTATGGCCATCAGGACTTATAAGCCATAATAGGTCTACTATTATACGTAGGTATTCTTCGAAAATTTCCACAGCGACCTGTTCGAACCGACCTAATACATAAATAATTAAAATAAATACCCCCAACAGTCACATACAAGTCCTGACCCCACACTAACATCGAGTCTTGTGTCGTGGGTGTCAGTTACTACGACAGACTTTTCCGCATCACAGCACCCAGACTCGAAACAAATACTTGTGGTTCACACAAACGTTTGTTTCGATGCGGGGATCGAACCCGCGGCCTCTCGTTTCACAGCCGGCGTCCAACCAACTGCGCCACGGACGCTGACAATATATATGAAGTCATCATTTTTTAAATTCCTTGCATGTCTTTTTAAGCGGCTCCATGAGTGACCTTATAATAATAGTCAACAGCTGTTATATTAGTGTATGATATTAACATATGGTTAGTGACCTCGGTTTAAAACAATGCTCTAGCTGTATATGGATTCAAATTTGACGACCTTCGCAGCTAATAAAATATAATCTAGTGGGCGGGTTAATGAGAAGTATCCTGTATTTTTCCAACTGGAAAACGTATTAGAAATATTGTACAGGGTATAGTGAGACTGCTGCCGAAAAAGAAGCCAGGTGTTAGAAACTCAAGGTGTCTTAGTTAGTTCAGACAAAATGCAACAAAAATTTCGCAAAAAACGCGACGATTTTTTTTTGTATTTTCTTAAGTATCGTCGTGTTTGGGTGGTCAATACATACATTTTGCTAAAATAATAATTTAAATCCTTACGTGCGATTGGATGCTAAAAATTAAAGGGTGTACATTATTATTTTGAGAAAAACTATGTATTTACCACCCAAACATGACGATAGGTAAAAAATTACAAAAAAAATCGTCGCTTTGTTTTGCGAATTTTTTAACTGTATTGTGTCTGAAGCCACTAAAACTACCACGTGGCTTCGTTTTCGGTCGCAGTCTGGATATACTCTGTATTAGATTTTTTTAAATTCCGTTTATATGAGGGTGAATAATTTGCAGGGGCCTTTAGCTTATTATTTCTTAAGGATCAGGCATTTTTGTAAGAATTACTGTGAAACATTTAATATTAGACCATAGTGGTTATAGCAGTTATTTATTTATACAATACCTCGATGCTTTATCATGAAATGAAGTTTCATAATAATAAGATATTACCTCCTGACATAAAGAGAAGTTATAAAGCAAGTTTCTGCCACATAGCAGCTGTTATAATGTCCCAAATGAGTCAGCGAGGCGATTACAAGAGAACACGTAATGCTCTTCATTACCGGCGTTGGCGAGCCGCCAGCATTATATGTAATGCACAGCTGATTCCTGCTTTAATATGTAATATGTATCACAATAATAATGTTGCATTGAGGTATTAAAAGACCGGATATTTCAAACAAATCTTTGTGCACTGCGTACGTAGCAACCTACTGCAAACGACGAGTGTTTCGTTCGGTGCGATTGCAGGATGCCCAATACCCTTTTCCTCTTCTCGTCCTTTTGACCTCCCTTTCTCCTCCCAGTTTAATGGGCCAGCAACAAATACATGATCCAGCGTCGTGGATGAAAGTGATATTGGATTTCTCTATTCATTATCAGTCAGGAATTCGTGCCTGATATGGCGATAGGCTCTCGCCCCTTTCACACTGTGAGGCGGAACACACAAGGCGAAACGCGTGTGTCCTGGTTGCACCTCTGCCTACCGCTTCTGAACTCGTCTTCTACTACCTTTCAAAGTAAAAAAGTGTACATTATTATTTTAGAAAAAACCACCCAAATACGAAGATAGGTTAAAAATTACGCAAAAAATATCACTTTTTTTTTGCGATATTTTTAGTTCAATTGCATCTGAAGACACTAATACTACCACCTGACTTCGTTTTCGGTCGCAGTCTGGATACACCTGGTACATTTAACAAGTTATCATAAACAAGAAAAATTTTCGCGTAGTCTAATTGGACTGCACTTGACTTATCACCAGTTTCACTGCATTTTACCGTGCCAGCATAAAAATTCACTATTAGAATAGATATTTATGTAGAATGCAACGACTAGTATATTCGACCATACGATAGAGATATGGTATACGCGGTACATCAAACTTCAAAGGCGGAGCAAGTTCATCATACAGTGCAAGGAGCTAAGGTCAACCCGTCATATCAATCAGTTGTCTATCACATTGCCTATCGATTATTGCAATTCACGAGAACTATCAATGAATGAAACAACACGGATTTGTTTAGTATCTAATAGGCTACTGATATTTGTGCGTCACACGTGTGTGGTTGCGGAGTACATTTAGTTGTGTTGATCTTGCGACTCATTGATGAAATTTATTAGATTTGCCGTCATCTTTTTGATATAAACATGTAGAGCTCTCATATAAACTGTTTAATAATAAAATAATTTGTAATAGTACCCGCGACGCCGTTAATTGATGGAAACCTAGACAAATGTTTGTGAGATCCAGAATTGTTTTGAATTAGGTGTTTTTTTTTATCAGCCCCTATACGTCCCACTGCTGGGCACGGGCCTACTCTACAATCGAGAGAATCGATTTAGAGTGGTTAGGCCACCACGCTGGCCTAGTGCGGGTTGGCGGACTTGCATACCGTAGAAATTGGGTGTTGTGAGACAAAAAATGTCTGTCATAGTTTGTAATACCAACAACACCAAGACTTATCTTACAGGGTCCAGTGTTTATAGAAAGATTTTATAACATTCACGTATTGAAATATACCATAGAATTAGTCAGAGCTAGTGAGTAATGCCTGTTAAAAGGGGAGAACGTCGCCGCGCTAAATTATATCGTTATCTGATGCAAGGGGACTCGCTGGCGGGACGCTAATGACTGCAGACTCGATTTGATACTGAAGTTGGATATAAAAAATTGTTTTGTAGATAAAAAAATGTATGAAAGACTATACAATGTCGACTAAATTTTCTTATTGTTTGTACTTATAGAATTTGGCTGGACATTTTAAATCCGTCTAAAAGAAATTACTAAAGTCAATACTGATGCGATATTTAATTGTATAGAAATCTTGTATTTATAATTTGCTCCGTCCCACATGCACGTCCATTCGCCATAGTACAATTTTTGTTTTTTTTTCTCTAGCTTTGACCGCGTATTTTATCAGAAACAATGTGATAACTGCTTAAAAGTCGCCTTCCAGAAGCACATGACACGTCAATTAGAAAAAGTATAGACAATATAACAAACAAAGGAGAGTGCTCATTTTATTACGAAACTTGGTAACGCTGCGAAGATTTTTGTGCCCCGATGAAACCTACTTTTTCGTGTTGGGAGAAATATATTATATTTTCAATAAAAATAAACATCATTGCGACCCAGGCCCGGAGTTTTTGGAGAAATGAACTTACTTAACTGAAGTCCAATAACAATTATTTTTTTGTCTTCCCATTCGTAGTAATGGCTGACGTATCGTAAAATGTGATGCTAATTACTTAATTTTATAAAACTCTTTCTCCCGGGATAAAACAGGAAAACGTTTAAGAACAAACCATAAAGAATGCTATAATGAATTTTAAGCAGTATCGATATCGGGATCAACGATATTTTTTACCGACACTATAAATAAGCATTCTTAATTAAATAGCATTAATAAAACGCAGGAACTATATTATGCTATGCGATATAAGAAAAGAGAAATATTAAAACAATACCAAGTAAGTAACACGCACAAACACCCTCCCTACGACGTTCCTCATACATCTTAATCTAGATTGTAGACTGATTGTCGCCACCCTCTAGGCTTTACGAGCAGCCAAATGTCTTGGTTGCATGTTGTATAATAATGCTGTGTCGACCCCCACATAAATAATAAGCTTATAATGAAAGATTATATCTATCTATTCAGCCACAGGAAATCCAGTATCTTGGTATGGCCTATGTCCAGTTGAACATAGGCCATACCAAGATAGTAATAAAATAATAGTTACTAATATTGGATGTAGGCATCTTTATTGCAAATTCTGACAAAAAATATAATATTTTCAATGGATTATGAAGAAAGACAATAATATACACAAGGAAGTTTCGTTCTGTATCTTCCAAATAATTACGGACTTATATTGACGGCACAAGAGCAAGGAAACACCATTTTATTTGGAAAAATAGCTAGCGCTTTATTAAGTATTGTTGAACAATTTATTACGTAAAATATATATACCTAACAAACAATACACGAAATAAGGAAATAACAAAACATTTTAGGTACTCAAACATAACATTGCGAAACTAACACAATACGTAAGTTTAGAGGAAAGTCAAATCAAAAACACACATTATATAATATTTATGACATTTTATAACTCAATAAGGAGAGATAACAACCATTTATTATCAGTATTTCGACAGCTCCAGATAGCGTATAAGGTGTGACGAGGTTCATAAAAGTTGGCGCCCACGACAAAGCGTGACGCGTGGTCGCTCTATTGTACCAATAGTTTTGTAAACATTCATGTTAGTCACTCTGTTTTGCTTTACGAGAATGCTGCTTTGTTTAATTTTACATTAAAATTAGCAATAAAGATATTTCTTTTGTTTGAAGTATGTTTGAGTCAAGTATTTTCAGATTATTGTGTCTTATAGGGAATTTATACATGCATCCAATGATCGCATAGTACTGTGAGGTTATTCTATTCTCCGACACGACGTCGAATATTCGAAATTCGAACGTCGTTCGTAAAACTGTACGAATGTGCCCAAATATTACATAATGTTCGAATCCTCTATCGTACGTCGTAACCATAGACTAATTTCGGAGTGAATTATAAGTTTAATATAAAATAGTATTGATTTTTAGAAGTGGAAAACTTTTAGCTTATACGTGGACGTCGAACGTTCGAACATTCGAACGTTGTGTCGGAAAATTGAGTTATTCCCCTGCGTACTGACCCCACGTAAAAATACAAGTCGCATGTCGTGGGTTTCGGAAATTACGAAACTTTTCGGTCTCACAATACTCGAACTAGAATAAAACCTTGTAGATCAGACCTAAGTTTTTGGTTGTCAGTTTTTTTTTACATCGAATCTGACGAATTTGGATAGACCACTTCGTCACATAACGTAATATTTTTTTAAATTTTGAATATTTATTATTGATAAACTAAAATGAAACTTATAATCGCCTAAATTAGATTCGTTCATGCCCTTATATACTTTCGTTAACATGTTATGTATGTCATTTTAAAGTATCTATCGACTCTTGGGGTTCATAATAATAAATAATAATAAAAAACACTTTATAATGACACCACACAACATACAATATAAAAACGAAACAAATTTACATTTGGTGAAACAATTGGCGGCGTTATCCCTAAAAGCGATCACTCCTAGACAACCATTCGAACAGGATTTAATCAGGAGACATTGGCGGTGCTTATCATTTAAAATAAACTTACATAAACAATACATAGAACATTATACAGACGGTTCATACAGATCCTTTAACTATCATATGCCATATGCGATGCCTGTGAATCGTATAGTTTTTGCCATCAAAGCCTTGGTGCCTAGGACCCACCTGTCCTAAATCCCGCAGACAAGGTGGCCACACCGAGCTGTCAGACCGCATCACCGAGCTGGTGTACGAGGCGACGGACCGCATGATCTACTTTCTGACGGGGGAGAAGCCGGACCACGCGTCAGGACGACACTACATCGTGCCCCGCGCTCACGATACTCACGAGATGACTGATGTCGCTAAGGCTGCTAGAGGGAAGCTGCAGTTGGTATGAACTGGTTTATTTTGTGCTATTTTTAATATATTTAATATCGACTTTAAGGGGGGGAGGGGAGGCAAGGTAAGGAATAACCGAAGACGCCACTGAAAACAAATTGAGATGAAATTTCTCAGTAAGTAGGCTGTCAGTTGTCACACCCCCTATCACATCGTGGGACGGAACATACAAGGCGAAATGTGGGTGTCATAGTAGCGCCTTTGCCTACCCCTTCTGGAAAAAAGGCGTCAGTTTATGTATGTAAATAGGCTGTATGGGAACGCGGAAATATATTTTCAAAGAGCGGTTCTTGATAAACTTGGCACGGCAAAATGACCACACTGCACCTTATGGTATTTGCGATGGCTGATACGGTCCAGAAAGACTGCCGATGGCAACACATCATCTCTTAGCTCACATGCCGTATATTTCAGACGCAATTTTATTCAATCAAATTCTTCAGTAGTGTGATAGGTATAAAGTCCTCGAATGGAGGCCACGAAGCGAAAAGCGCAGCGTGGGGCGTCCACCCACTAGGTGGTCAGACGACCTGGTAAAGGTCGCGGGACGTCGCTGGAAGCAGGCTGCCTCCAACAGGTTACTGTGGAAATCATTGGAAGAGGCCTATGTTCAGCAGTGGACTTCCTTTGGCTAATGGATGGATGAATGATGATAGGCATAGTCATTGATCTCTATCATGTTCTACTAAACCACTACCGCCGCCGTGTCAATTAAGGACTATTTACACACCACGAAACAATAAAAAAACACAGTTAGTGTTTCAATAACGTGTGTCTCGTCTCGGACATGCTCAATATGAGAATAGTACGCAATTAGACGCACTTCCTCGACCGGAAGTGACGCCCGACCTCATTAGCACATCCTCAACACTTCGCTACTACTGGATGTCTTATTTATACCTCGAATATATTTATAGGTGAAACGCAAAGTGTTATGATGAAGGATGCTTATAAATATTGTTCTGTATGAAAATAAATCAGCGCTTGTTTGGTTTGAAACCGGCCGCGGGTTCGATTCCCGCGTCGATAAATGTTTGTGTTATAAAGAAATGTTACGGGAATGTGTGTTGTGAAACATTAAATTTCGTCAGATCACATAATACTTTTTTTTGTAAAGTTACAATTCACCTGTGGTGCATTTCACGTAAAGCGGACAGCAAAAAAGGGAGGTTCTGTAATTCGTTCATATTCTGCATATTTGTACTGCTTCATGTGAAATGTCCCCTGTGTAAAAATGGTAACGTTTCGTCAGTTGACACAATTTTTCCGGTCTGTTCGAAACTGTATAAAGACTGAACCCGAAACGCAATATACTGAGAGAACCACTCTGACGAGTATTCCGCAAATTTTATTTTTATTTATTTTTTGGCATGGAGCTAGTGTTGTAGAAGTGTATTATATAATGATGTATTTATAAATTTAATAGGTCGGAATATTGTCACCCAATTTGCGAAGGATGGTATGGACTATAAGTCATTACTAGATTACGCCATAATTATAATTGGTTTTGAAATATAGAAGAAGACTGAAACTGTGTAAACGTGAAAATAGAACTATAACAAATTTGTAAATGATTTTATTTCCAGCTACCAAATCACCTATTCGAAGAACTAGTGATGGACATATACGATGAAATCGACCGACGAGAAACAGAAGCAAGTGAGTGTTATTTTCAGAGAATATGTAATTTATATTCTTAGAGTCGTAATGTTCCCGAATGGAGACATGTACCAACAAATAGAGTGTCTGACGTATTATAAATGATAAGGTGGACGGACGACCAAGTGAGCGTTCCACGAAGGTCATTGTGAAAATTCTCGGTGGAGGCACATGTGGGGCTGTGGACATTTTTAAGAGAAGATGATGATGACGATTATATTCATTTGTGAAAAAAACTACATATTTGTCAACCGCAACGCATCGTGAATTGCCGAAACATTCTTTTTATCATATGTGTTGCCCGCCAACCCGCATTAGGGGGGTCACTCTATGATCCGAAATTAAACTCGAATGTTCGGACGTCGCACGTAGGACTAGGTGTTTCACAAAGTGTTCGAATCTTCTATCGTACGTCCTAATCATAGACTAAGTTCGGAGTGAATGATAAGTATCACAGAGAATAGTGTCGATTTTCAGAAGTGGAAAACTTATAACTTTCTTCAGACATCGAATGTCCGAATATTCGACTTTCGTTTCGGATCATACGGAAACCCCGCAGGTCTGCGTGGTGGAATAATGCCGCAACCCACATAATGAAATAGTCAATCGTGGAAGGAGACCCAGACTCTGCTGTGTGGCGTATATTGCAAGATCAAGTGGCGAATATTAAAAATAATGTTGTCTATGCCACAGTTTGGCAAACGAGTGCGACAGGGCTGGAGCGCAGCGGCGTGGTGTTCCTGCCCGTCAACCCCGCGCTGTCCGCGCCACGCAACCAGGGCCGGCAGAAACTCGCGCGCCTCTCCACCGCCGAGATGGCCACCTTACTACGAGACGTGCTGCTCGACGCCACCAGGAGGCAGCACATCGCCACTCTACAACCCAGAGGTATGTCGCTCCAGCACCAGCACAAGCTGGCGCGCCTCTCCACCGCCGAGATGGCCACCTTACTACGAGACGTGCTGCTCGACGCCACCAGGAGGCAGCACATCGCCACTCTACAACCCAGAGGTATGTCGCTCCAGCACCAGCACAAGCTGGCGCGCCTCTCCACCGCCGAGATGGCCACCTTACTACGAGACGTGCTGCTCGACGCCACCAGGAGGCAGCACATCGCCACTCTACAACCCAGAGGTATGTCGCTCCAGCACCAGCACAAGCTGGCGCGCCTCTCCACCGCCGAGATGGCCACCTTACTACGAGACGTGCTGCTCGACGCCACCAGGAGGCAGCACATCGCCACTCTACAACCCAGAGGTATGTCGCTCCAGCACCAGCACAAGCTGGCGCGCCTCTCCACCGCCGAGATGGCCACCTTACTACGAGACGTGCTGCTCGACGCCACCAGGAGGCAGCACATCGCCACTCTACAACCCAGAGGTATGTCGCTCCAGCACCAGCACAAGCTGGCGCGCCTCTCCACCGCCGAGATGGCCACCTTACTACGAGACGTGCTGCTCGACGCCACCAGGAGGCAGCACATCGCCACTCTACAACCCAGAGGTATGTCGCTCCAGCACCAGCACAAGCTGGCGCGCCTCTCCACCGCCGAGATGGCCATCTTACTACGAGACGTGCTGCTCGACGCCACCAGGAGGCAGCACATCGCCACTCTACAACCCAGAGGTATGTCGCTCCAGCACCAGCACAAGCTGGCGCGCCTCTCCACCGCCGAGATGGCCACCTTACTACGAGACGTGCTGCTCGACGCCACCAGGAGGCAGCACATCGCCACTCTACAACCCAGAGGTATGTCGCTCCAGCACCAGCACAAGCTGGCGCGCCTCTCCACCGCCGAGATGGCCACCTTACTACGAGACGTGCTGCTCGACGCCACCAGGAGGCAGCACATCGCCACTCTACAACCCAGAGGTATGTCGCTCCAGCACCAGCACAAGCTGGCGCGCCTCTCCACCGCCGAGATGGCCACCTTACTACGAGACGTGCTGCTTGACGCCACCAGGAGGCAGCACATCGCCACTCTACAACCCAGAGGCATGTCGCTCCAGCACCAGTATGATGGCCACGCTGTATGTGCATACAGTTACAGTTACTGATGGTGCCATCAGTAAGATTTTTGAAACTCTAACTATCCACCATAGCCTCTACCACCTTTCCAGTCTACCCTGTCCAATTTCCATGGCTGGTAACCCACTACGTTCCCCAAGTGGCATCGCCTGTAAACTCAAAAATACTCCTCTATGTACACTCTCTATACTACAAAAAAATCTCTTTAATTTCAGCATTAACAGGTCCACTAAATCCCCTACTATCAGCGAGCCACCTGAAGCACATCTCTCAAATGTCGGACGACGAGCCACTGTACGACTCGGTAGCCTCAGACGAAGACTACGCAGCCCTGGCACCGGTCGACCTCGATGTGAGTACCGGCATACTATTATAATAACTATATACACTCCTCAGACACGCAGGAAATTTCAAATTAGCGAACACCTGCAAAAAATCATATGTAACCTTTATTATGCAAACACACAATCTAAGAATTTAAAATAACCTTGTTCACACTACCAGCTGTTTCATTGTATCAATTATTAAGCTTTATTTTTCTTGCTTTAAAAATATATCATAATTCTTGGTCCTTCGAGCCAGGATAAACTCATATTTTCCTATTAATTACCCCTTAACTAAGACGCGCATAATAAATAACAGCAAATAATTGCAGATGCACGGACTAATCCCGCGACCTGGTGAGACAGTGTCTTCCACCTACAACCCGTCCTTACCCATGGAGCTCACCCTCGCCTCGGAACTACGACGCACGCACTCACCGAGCACGCTAGCGCTGCCCGAGAAAAAAGACGAAATTGAAACGCTCAAACGAGAACTACACGATAAGGACTCCACCATAACTGAGCTGAAAAACCAGTTACGAAGCCTCCAGACCATAGTAGAACAACTGACTAAAGAAAATAGTGTGTTGAAAACTAGCAGTATTGATGACGACCAGAGTGTGGCGTCACAATTATCGACCAATGACGGGTCGATAGTAGAGTCATCGAAGGGTCAGGAGCGAGGCAAGAGTCTCGAGACAGAGCAATTGAGTCGCGCGGAGGAGAACGATGTGAGACTGGCGAAGGGCGCGCCGCGACCGGTCAGTATGTATGAGACTAGGGAGGGACCAAAGAATAACTGGCAGGTTACTAAACACCAGGTACTTACTAATCAATATTAATTGCACTAACTTTTGTTGCGCTTGATACACGATCTACTATATTGATATTGTATGTTTAAATTCTAGGTAGATACTTTAGATACTCGTTTGTTGAGTCTCCTTTATCAAATAATAAGAAAGCAAGACAAATCTAGTAAATATAAAAAGTTAAAAAGTTTTATTTTTCTTTCAGTTGGCGTTTAATGGCAAAAAAATATAAAGCCGTTTGTAATGTTTTTTTTTATTTATCATGTCACGAAAAACTACATCGATTCCGCAAAATAAAATCTATGATATCGGTGTTGCCAATTTATTAATAAGTACTAAGTTTCTTATGTTTATCAAGCGCAACATTTTAAATTTTAATTATTGGTAGAACGATTAAAATATTAGTGTTGCCAATTGAATAGTAGAGATATACAATTAAGTGGTATTTTGAATGCTAAACTGATTTCACATAAGTTGTGAAGAATATTTTATTTATAACACATTATTTCTACTAACATTGGTATTGTACTTTGAAGTAGTCAACTAAATTGTAAGGACCCCTAACATGATTTGGAATACTTGGTTTGGTAAAAATAAAAAATAAAATTAATTATTTTTTACATTAGTTATACTTTAAATTGGTGAATTGAAAGGTAGTAATATGAAAAATGGAAACTATGTTACATGTATCGTTTAAGATATATTGGATCAGTCGTAAATCTTCAAAAAGTACTTAATACTTACATTAAAGTTCACGACAACTCAAGTCGGTAATTTATGGGGTTAGGTAATCATTTTAGCATTACATCGCGTTGTTACCAAAGAAGACAAAATAATACCGGAACTTTTCTCAACTATAGAAGAAACCCGTGCGTTGCGGTGGGACATAATTAGGCTGAAATAATGTATTACTAAACATGTACATAAAATATTATTTCAATTATTAGTTATTGTGATTATATATCACACCCTGATGTTTCATAAAAAAACACAATAAAAATAAACTTCTAATTTAATTATCTATTTTTTGCTATAATTTAATGTATTCATCATTTTTATCATCTTAGGTTTTTTTTTGTTTTACATTGCTTTCGAAACAAAAGAAAACAATAATTTAAAATAGCATGTCACAGCTTCAATCATACAATAACGACACCCATCACCCATTGCTTATTCCAGCTGACTACTCTATCCAGCCTGGACCGATCTCTGACCCAGAGCGTGCTAGAGGGTGGGTCGGGGGGTACTGACGCCCTACCCTCAGCGGAGATGGTGAACAGGCGGGCCGAGGGAGTGACGCGGGCGATACAGGAGCTGTGGGTGGCGGCGCGCGAGCAGCACCCCCGCCTGCCCGAGCGGGGGGAGGCCATACGACACGCCGTCAGGTCGCTGCTGGCTTTGTTCCCACAGGTACGTAGGAATAGGAATTGATGTTAATTGTGATTATCTGAAAGTTATTAGTTATATATACTCATTCACATTTCTTATTTAATTTTATTCCATTTTTTTAATAGTTCCATCTCCTATCATTATTATAAATGGGAAAGTTTGCGAGCAGAGATATGTGTGTTATAAAATGAAATAAAAAGTCTACTAAATGGATGTTGATAAAATTTATAATGTCCCCCTTATTTGAGTGTAGAATGAGCGCAGATGCGGATAAAAAATCAAATAGATAATAAAAAAACATATTTATACAATACATGTTACATATTATAAGAAAATGATGAAAAAACTAGTTAATATAATAGAATTGAAGGTTGTGTATGTGTGTGCAGACATGTTCCGAGCCGTCTCTATCGCAAGTGGTGTGCGACCTGCGCACGGCGTGCGCGGGCGTGTGCGCGGCGTGCGCGGCGCCCCGCCCCCTGCACGACGTGCGCGCCGCCGCATACGACCTCGCCAAGGCCACCAAGCTGCTCGTCACGCACTTCCACCACTCCTAGCGACCGCCCCCCCACCACTCCACCACCAGCACCCTGTAGATGCACATCAACACCATCCCCAACACCCTGTAGATAAAATCGCTTGGAGAATGAAAACCGTCCTGTGTACATGCAGTGCGTGAATCGGACTCTCATAAATTATGGGATATCAACAAAATAATCCGATTTAAATACATGAATATTTATCTAGAATAATCAAATCAATCATCGAAAATGACAAAGCCACTGCCACACAACAGGGACTCCAAGAAATCTACCTCCCCATCCCCGATCCTTAAACCAGTGTTGTGTTCGAAACAGACGCGGTGACGTGAAACAATTGTGATGCTTTAGCAGTGCCTGGGCTTTTTCAGCCGCTATTAAGTGTATATATCAGTTTGTGAATTGTTTTGCGAGTGACTCGACGCGGGTCAGTTGCGACTCGGCAAGGATATGACGCTAACAAATTGGTAAATAAGATTTTTGTATAGTTATAAATGTAATGAAAATATTTTGTTATTTGATGAACTGTGGCGTTTGTGGCCATTTAGTTATTTAATGAAAATATAATTACGTATTATGAAGGGTTTAGACTCTTCCCAGTTAAGTATTTCTGTTTACGTAAACTAGTTAATTTTAGCTGCGTCTATGGCGCATCCACATAAACGTCCAACATGCCAACTGTTGGTCAATTGGTTGCCAGTGAATATTTTGGTGCTGAATTAAGTTTTTTACTGATGTTTATCGAACATCATACTCGAGATTGGAAATGAATGCTTTATCTATGACTTGGCTTCGTATTCGCAAGGTTTCTTACCTAAGTTCGTAGATTGGACGTGTGTGTGGATGCAATATAAGTATTATTGGAAATTATTTTCATACGCTCACATGTTTTCAAGTCTTCCTTTTCATCGGTTGTATTTATGTCGCAGCTGGCGTGTTTTGCATTAGTAACGGCAAGTATTATTTATGTCATTTATTTATAAGTCATAAATGATTTTACAAGTAGGGTGTACGTTTTGGATAATGCTTTAATGATAAATGTGAACAGTTATGAACTTGTGTGAAAATATACGAAATGCTAGATAGAAAATAGCCTAACATAAAAATATATTTTAGATTTTTATAAATCTTGTATTTAATGAATTGCCTGGTGTAACAACGGCTACATTCAGTTATCTTAAGTGAGCATTTATGAGTGAATCATTTTCAATTATATTCAGATTTGCTTAATGCAGTAATTTAATAATTTTGATCTCTTGATTTCATTTCTATTCAATATTATAGATTGAATGGGGGCAGTAAATTTTATTATATCTATATTATATGCAATTCAAATATAATGTATTTATATTATCTTACAATTTAAATATTTAATACAATTATATTGAAATAAAATTATTTGTACAATGTAGATTGCAGAATATTTCTGTACCGTTAATTTGACATTAGTTCTGTCAGAATCTGCTTAGTTTTGACACTATAAAGTGTGTCTTAATAGTAAGGGTACATTGGAAGGTCAATCTGAATATACTTCATTTTTTAATACTGAATGTAAGGGGTACGCTTACGAAATTGAAGTGGTTTAATATGGTATATAAAAGGAAAGCATAATTCATTTGATTTGTGTTTAAAGCTTTAATAAATCGATATTCCGTAATACAATGTAAAGCGTTGATAACTGTGTGTTTTAAGCGCGTGAGTCGTTCACACATAGGGGCAGCCGATTCTTTGAGTTACATTGCGTTATTTAAAAAGATAACAAATTTTTTTCTATGATCGTGTTTAAATATAATTCTAAAAGGCGTACATGTATAGAGATCTCTATGTACTAATTAATACTGCAAACTGCATTCATTTCGGGAGTGGTCCCCTTATATTATACTATTTAATATTTTATATACTTTATGCGTTACTCTGTCAGTATCTAATTAATTATGTATCAAGGTGAGCCTACAATGTCAGTGAATAGTTTGAGCTTGTATCGCATTCGTTCCCCGATCTAGCAGTTTTTCTTAAAAAGAGGAAATATCTTGTTATGCTTTATTAAAATGCGCCATTTTTATAAAAGTAATAATATACTGCCTCGGTGGCGTAGTGGTATTACAGTACAATTGCAAAGCTGAGGTCTGGGGTTCGAATCCCGGGTCGGGCAAAGTGATATTGGATTTTTCTTTTAATTATCAGCCCGGAGTCAGGAATTTGTGCCCGATATGGCGGTAGGCTCGACCCCTATCACATCGTGGGACGGAATATACAAGGCGAAACGTGGGTGTTCTGGTAGCATCTCTGCGTACCCGTTCTGGGAAAAAGGCGTGTGTTTATGTATGTATGTAGTAATAATATACAGAAGCAGTTTGTTTAATATGTAACGCCGCCATGATACTCAATTAATTATATGCTGGTATTTTTATATAATTGAATTTGAATCAGTTATTTACTTGTAATAATGATGTGTTGTATGCTGTAAGAATGTCGCTGTATGTTTGTGCGCCGCACGGCAAGAGCCGGGTATATCGTCAATATTTGCCACTTCCTACAACTAAGATGTATTGAGTGTATTATTTTATTACGAAAGTGGATCTGTTAATATATTTTTTCGACATTTATTTAATATCATTATCGAAAATGTTCATAAACAATACGTTTTTTCCGCAAGAATTAAGGTTAAGAAAAGCATTTAATACATTTACTTACTGAGTGAAGAAGCCATTATGCAGGCCGGCAAAATTGTGCCAATTTGGCACTTAACTCCACTGCATTATATTTATCACCAGCAGTGCTGTCTATTTGTAGTGCTGGATTATAAAAATAACTGCGCCATGAACTCATGCAATGATTCTATGGACGTAACGTGTGTGGGGCTAACACACCAGGCGTGTTTTACTTACAAAGCGTGTGGCGAGTCGCACCTGTCGATAGTTTACGGGTTCAGCCCAAATCTGTCTAGTTAATGTGTTAAATTCTATCAACCAACATAGGCTGTAATAAAGGTACTGTACTGTACTGTATCAGCCGATACACGACCCACTGCAGGGCACGAGCCTCCTCTACAATCGAGAGTACGATTGAGAGTGGTTAGGCCATATAGTCCACCACGCTGGCCCAGTGCGGGTTGGCGGACTTTTACATACCATAGAAATTTATACAAATCGCTATGGTATGCAGGTTTCCTCACGGTGTTTTCCTTCATCGTTATAGTGCGTGTTGATTGACTATCAATACACACATGACTCCGAAAAGTCAGAGGTGTGCCCTGGGATTTGAACCCGCGACCACCGTGAACATCTAGGCAGCCGCGTCTGGTCTGTTACCAACAGGCTACCACGCACTTATATGTAATAAAGGTATACTCTTTCAATTATGGAGAAGGCCCATACTTCTCATTCTATTCCACAATAACATGATCCGCTCTCGTATAAGTTGTCTTAAAGACATAAGTATTAAACTAGGTTAGTGTACACTGGACATGCTGTATTGTTCATGTAGTGCCATGAAGCCAGACCTCACGGGCGACGCAACATTACCCTCACATTCAAATTGGTCTAACCAAAGCCTTTGTTTTAAGTCATTTTTAATAGTCAGTTGCGCGGTTTGGGCTTACAAAATAAAAAATCATCTCTATTTATATATATTTGCAAAAGGTTTCGATTGTATTTCATTTTTTCCAAAATGATTAAAATATTAAGGGCTGTCTTAGATACTTGTTAATTTTGCGAGGTACATCTTTCATTCTAAAATTGTGTTATGTCCACAAAAGATATATTATGAAGTTTCAAAATATGCAACATTAATTAATATTCTTGAGAAATAGAGAAGCTTGCTTAATTATTGAATACAATTAGTATTGTATTATATCTTTGTATATCTTCCGCATTGAGGTCCAGCCACATTCTGAGACTGAAGATTATAGTCATGACGTCATATTGAAGTTTCATTCCTTTCAAAAATTCACATTATTACTGCCTCTTTTATCTCCTTTTTTACATAATATTTACATAATTATCCATACTTGTAACATCACAATAAACATCGATTAGTAATCGATAAACTTTGTGCTCCCGACCGCGTAACGTCACAAACAGTGTCACAAATCTGCATTTTATTCTCTAGCTATTACTGTGTCATTCCATTGAATGTGTTCTTCTTGTATATCTCATAGACGAGTAATGTTTAGGTTTTGTTTAGTATTATATTTCTACTTCACAATTAAACTGACCACACACCAAGGGATCGAATTTTCCACGGACTAAAGCAAGTTACTGACCATCTTTTTTTTACAGAATAAGCAGAGGTTTTTGTTTATGGTCCCTGTGACTGATATATAGGTAATCAATATTATTCTAAATATTACAGAATTTAAACTATATTGAAAAGTGTCGTTATCATTGAAAATATAATGCATATAAAGCCGGGTACTTACTAGCAACTGTAACCGTAACTGTTGCCATGCATGTGATCCAAAAAACATAACGTGTACACTGTACGTTCACAAACCTGCTGCGAGTAGTACACGTGAGACTCACAGCGAGCTGACGACTTCAAAGTCTAATTCTGTCACCGAAAACTGTTACGCGCTTACACATTAGAACCTCGTTACTGTTACAGCTCGTGAGTACCCAGCTTTATTTGTTGTAAAATTGCAATAATCCGCTTGTGTGTGGCCAGTTTCTAAGCACTTAGTTATTAAAAATAACTATAAGAATAACTTTTAAGTTTGTTAAATTAACTGAAACACTAGAATGGAAAGTAACGTTGGCATAGCGGCCCGATGTTCATACACACTGAATTTTATATAAAAGAAATTGTGCCTAATTATGTACATTTGTTAGACGGTACATAGATAAGTTAGCGCCGCGGTTGTTACACGTGTCGGATATCCGCGGACTGATGCGGATACGAAGGGACTCGTGCGGATATTTTGTATACAATTTTAAAACAACTTAGTATAAATTGCATTGGTAGTTAGTAAGGGAATATATAAAATTTCCAATTTATATGAATTGCATCCGCATTGCCTCCACATCCCGTCGGGTCCGGTGCGGATTGCGTGCGGATATTTACATCCGGCTCGGCTCGTGTAGCACCCGCGGCACAGTATCAGTTGTGTAGATTTTATATGAATGTTTCATAATAATATTATATATTACGTTGTTAGTTAGGCTATGGTTAGTTGATACGATGTGAATTTTATTATAATGTGGTTATTGCGGGCGGATCCAAAGTCTGGTAACATGCACTTACAAAAAAAGATTTTAAATATTTAGCTTTTCATATAATCTTATACATTTTTACGCATGATAGCTTACCCGTCACGTAATTAATATGCATGAAGAAATCTTTGTGAACCAAAAACTTTTATTTCAGCCCCTGGATTTGGGAGGCCAAAAACCTCTCATAGTTTCTGTTACCCACGTCACAAGAGTTTTCAACATGTATTCAGAACTATGTCTGTGACGGTTGTTCGTTGGACGTATTTATTTAATTCAACGTCTTATGCATTTTTTACACGATAAATTTTTCTCACATTAAAATTCCTTCATATTTTTTATATTATTTTGAGTTAATTGGATCCGCCAGCGTTGTATTTCAACTGTATGTGTTGCTTGCGTAGAGTGATCGCAAAACAACTGGTCTGCTCTGAACATACTCGTATCCAAAGTTCGTAGTCCTGGAATTATTTTATCAACCAACTGTAATGCTGTCTTGTTTCGAAAAATTAGCTTGACAAAATATTGGTAATGGCGGTGTCCTTGTCTTCCACTAATGAAAGAATAGGACAAAAAGAAGTTAAATTTGGCACGAGCGAGAGTGACACCGCTGCAAATTTGTAGTTTAACTTATAGACCAATTTTTGCTTGTTAAAGTGACAATTCGAAGTGCACTTTATTACTGACGCTTTAAGTCCAGTTTTTAATTGCCAGCATTCCGGTTGTTCGAAATTAATAATTCCACGTTCATTGCGTAGTCATACGCGACAACTTCACACCGTACAAGTTGTTTTGCGTCACTGTACAGTATATACTGTGTCGGTGATGCATACGGACTGCGGAGTATATATTGTGATCATTTCATGTGCCAATGTTTATGTAAAAGACGTAGGGTAGGCGCGCGGTGGAAACGCTCCTGTTTCATTACTTTGTAGCTTGTACACGCTCCTCACACTGTGGAATTGTCGTGATAACGCATTTAATGGGCCTACTGGAAGTAAAAGAGTATATATTATAGGAGATTCTAAAAACATTAAAGGACTTTTTGGAATTTGTAAGAGGTATTACTGCATTTTTACTGTGGCTAATATAGACGTTATTTAAAAATAAGATTTTTAAAATGTGTAATTTAGAAGTATTTCTGTCAGTTAAAAAAGGAATAAGTATGTAATATTTATGTGTTTAGACCTTATGAGAGTGAGTGTGAGAGAGAGAGAAAGAGAGAGCACGGTTATAGTGACGGTACATAAAATGTGTTGCCACGACAAAAATCCCAAAAATAGTAATGGTTTGAGACCCGTGGGAGATCGACCTTCACCCATCTAAAAACCAGATGAGACATAGTTTTCGTCAAATATTATTGATAAACAAACATGCCTTTGATAACTTGCCTATCGAAAAGTGTTCGTGGCTATTTTATTTTTATTTTTTCAGCCAAAATGACTGGTTTTGTAATTAAATTATCTTTCATAAAATACCAATTTGGTTATCAGATCGGTGTAGTTACCTATATTGATTTACCTGTTCATCTGCTTGCCAGGTAGCCATGAACAGGAACAACTCGGCAAGCCTACTTAGGCATAGTCTCTGTGTTAAAAACTATCAGTTGAGATGAAATTTATTCGGCTATCAAAAGAGTAAAGGTGATGAAAGAAAATAGATTAAAATTAATTCAATTATAAATAGCCATGAACACTTTTCGATAGGCACGTTATCATAGGCATGTTTGTTAATCAATAATATTTGATAAAAATATCTTCTATCTAGTTATCAGATGGGTGATACTATAATGAAAAATATATTTGTACAATAGAATATTTTATGAATGTAATAGTTATAAAGATTGTATGTATTATACGGTGTTTGTACATAAGCCATCGCTTTTCGAAGTACCTACACACGAGGATGGAAACAGGATGTGACGGAATCGTACGAGATTTATTAAAGTTTATAACGTTTAACATGATTAATAAAATTTATTAATTTTGAAAACATTGCTTAGTTTTATTGCGTGTTGAACGTAGCTTGCATATTGCATAAAGATATTGCTTGTACGTCATCAATTTATTTAATCTAATCACCGTGAGACTGAAAACAGTCTCAAAACAAAATTTGTTTGACATGGCCATTGATAATACACTGTGAGGGCAGACATAGCGTCATTACAAAATCCTTTTCTCCTTAATAAATAAATAAATACACCCCAAAAGTCACATACATAGTCCTGACTTTCTACATATATTATTTGACTCTTTGGTCCCGACCCCACACTAACATCGAGTCTTGTAGTGGGTATCAGGTACTACGAGAGACATTTCGGTCTCACAAACACCCAGACATTTGTCTCGATGTGGGGATCGAACCCGCCACCTCTCGTTTCACAGCCGGCGTCTAACCAACGGCGCCACGAAAGCTGTCATGTATGTACCTACTAGAATCAGGAAAGTAGAATTCTGCAAAATTAACTAAAAGGCACGTGCTTACATAATGAGTGTTGGCGACGCTCATTGGCCAGTGCAATGGGTGTGTGACCCGCGCCGCGGTGGCTACTGCGACGCACCTACATTATTTGCATTGCATGTAAATTGTAATGCATTGTGACCTTATCCAACCGCCTCATGCATATGCAACACGGATATTATTGCGCGTATAACTTAGTTTACGTCTGTAACAGCTCATTAAAGTTAGCTAGAATAGAATATTTGAAACAATTTTTTCTATTGTATTTAAAAGGTACAATATGTACAATATCTATCAAACAAAGAATTTTGTAAATCCTTTCAGAATTAAACAAGTTAGAAATGTTTTAAATCCTGCAGTGGGCGTAAAAGAAACGAGATGCAAAATAATCTAGTGACGTCACTCGTTCTAAATATGCGTTACAGTGTGCGCGTGTGAAAGCGACGGTAAGATGTCCCAACTACGCTCTCACTCTTTTTTTTTAATCCTAGTATTTGCCTCATTTTACAACGCAGTTTAATACTATTTTGACATAAATGTTTTATTTTATTCATATTAGTGTTTGTACGAAAAATATTACAAAAAATCTATCATAGTCAATATTAATAATACCCTATTGCAGTAACTTATTTTTACATGATTCGACAGGACCATGTACACCACTATCTAGAGGTTCGATCATTGTTTCGAAGGTCTAGAGTCTTCTTCCTCAACTACAAGAACATTATTGTTGAGCTTAGGTGTCCCCCTTTTTTTTTTTTGTTCAAGAGGAAAAGCTATTAAGCTCCCCTTTCGTTGCCCCGGGGGAGGTGGAAAGGGGTATGTCAGTGTCTCTGGCCTTCCAGTCTGGCACAAAAGATTTTCACTACGACTTGTTAAAAGCAGCACATCCTACGTCATCAGCAGTGGACTTCCAAGATGAAATATTAAAACAATAATTGCGTATGAAAAATACTTCATTAAAATGCCTCATATGACAGTGCATATTACACACATCACAAAAGTAATTACAATAGACAATCATACGAAACAGGTACAGCCTTGGCTCCGTTTCATGTGTAAATTACACGAAAACTGTGCAATTGTGTAAAATATATCTTTAAATATAGCTAATTATACTTAACTCGGACTAAATACAGACAAATCGTTAGCAATTAGGGGAAAAAAACACGGCCTCCACCAGTCGCCATGATTGAGACAAGGTCAGTTGTCTGCTGTCAGCTGTCAATCGTTTTCATGGTGTACCTACTCTCAGTTTTTGCTTAATAGTAAAGAATATTTTATCATAGTAGATAGGTCCCTTCCCATGTCCTATTAACGCATAATGGCTGGTAGTGCACCACTTTTTTTATATTCTCCAGGCTCAGCAGACAGGTACATTATTCACCGATGTTGCTTGGCGGATGGACAACATTTTTTGGAAAAATGGAGGTATCTGGTATATGTATAAGTATTACCTATAGTGCTTTAAGTAGGTACTTAACTTCTATTGAGCAGCAGCATCAGCGCAGAACATAGTATGGGATTGGGTCTCTGAAGTGATTTACATAAATACCTCACAGTGTTACTATTTCATGCATGGGTTTGTTGTTTGTACCTATAAAGTAGAACAGATAAAGGAAGCCTACAGAGTAATCTCATCGCAAGGTGCCGGCAGGAAAACCAAGCTTGCTTCCAAGACATAAACAATTTATCCACAAATATGTAAGTACGTTTCATTTTTCATTTCTTTTACATCACAGTATTTAATTAGGCTGCGAAATACGAAACTATGAAATGAAAATAATTATAATATCACCAACTGCAAAACTCCCTTCTTTATCATACTAGGACACAATTTACCAACAAATCAGCTACCTATGTAAAATAAAGTAACATATTATGATATCATACCTACTTACATAAATTACAATTAAGATAATTATGACACAATACAATTTCCATATAGATAATAATAGCAATTTGGAAACCCGTTTAACCTTTTGCGGTTAGATGAAAAAGCCGAAACTTATGGGGCTGAGTCACAAACTCAAGGTAAACCTATTTATAATTAACAGAAAAAATGCTAGTACCTACTTAATATCACTGTTTTACTTAAGAGACCCGTAGAAAATGAAATCATCATCAGTCCTTTGCAGTCCACTGCTTGACATAGGCCTCTCCCTAGGTACGCCACAAAGCCCGGTCTTCGTGAGACGTCCTCTGGCCAGATGGCGGGACGACTTGCACAAGAGGACCGGCAGCGACTGGATGCATAAACAGAAGTACCTAAATTCATCGAATATGTTCATTATAGAGATATTTAAGGCGGTAGAGTCAATGCGTACAGATTGACATCAATAATGAAATCATAAAAATATTAAAACATATTTTCCGCATTCCTAATAAAGTTAACTGAGGTCGGATCGATATATACACTCGTTTTACCCAATCTACAAAACCCATTACGGACTAAAAGCCTATTTGTACAATCCCTCGGAAAAAGTATAAAACCATGGATCACGGAACCACTCATCATGTTCGCAGCTAGCTTTTATGTACTCGAAACCCCTATTACTTCGCATTACATATTATAGGTATTAAGTAATTCAATCCTTTTATACAATGTGATCCGTAAAACCTTTGCGATTTGATATTAGTTCACGGCTCACGAATAAATGTATTTTACTGTAGTGAGGACATGACATCAATGAATACTATTACAGACGGTTTGTACACCTAAAATTATTAAATTATATGCAAATATACAGCCACAAGATATTTTATTGAAGATATTTTACTACATATCTAGATAGACAAGAAATTCTTATTTAATTGAATGTTTAGGTGAAACGTAAGTAAATAATTTTAAATTACTAACTACATCCACCATTATTGCACCTACACATGATTCATTTATATTCTGTAGGGTCTCATCCCGATATACCCATAAACATTACAGATAGATTTCATCTGTCGGGCCTGATCCCCTCGAAATGCGCACAAATTACCGTCCGCCCCCACACACGACCCTTCAAGCAAACCCTATCTGTGGGGAGTGCGGCAATATGTGGAAACATTAATGCAGCTTCCACACATCAAGTTCCATAATTACAATTTTAACAAAATCTGCCTGCTACACGGAAGATTGCGGTACAATTTTAATACCAAGATAATTTAATTTATTTTAAAAACTTATTGTACACGCGTAAAAACAAGTAAATTAAAAAATGGAAAATATGTATAAAAAAGTACAATGGCGGCCTTTTCGCTCGAAGCGATCTCTTCCAGATAACCAACCATAGGATGGATAAGACAGAACGTCAATTTGGGAGTACCATGATGTGTACGAGAAAAAAGAAAATAATATAAAAAAAATAGTTAAGATAGTTAAAGTAAACCAATATTTATTAAAAAAAAGTAGCACATACCTGTTGTACTTAAATTATTATTTCCATCTTCAACTTCGGGTACGGGTTCGGGTCTTTAAATTTAAAATTTAAAAATTTAGTAATTACTATTTACTTGTTATTTGTGGAAAAAAATTGCAATCCACGGAAGTAGATTTACTCCTAAACAATTTATGAACAATACATTATTCATATCCACGACAATTCATATAACATCAAAACTATTCTGACTTAATAAAATTAATAGACCTGCCGAATTGGTTTAAACTAAAATGAAAAGGAAAGATAAACAAATATTTAAAGGTGGCGGCGATGGTGTGGCTGCACCGCACTTCCCGTCAATTAGTGCCGCAAAGAGCACGAGATGTATGCCTGAATTTCGAATTAAAGCATTTAGATAGAGGTATATTTTGACTAGACGGCTACATTTTTAAAAACATTATTACAGTATATATTTACACCAGCTCGTATACCTATAGGCTATATGTAAGTAGTTATGTACTACTAATGGACGCGTATTTTGCGAACATCACGTGATAAAACTTGGACCAATGGTAGATGAAGACATGTTCTATTATACCTACCCGAATTTTCGAGACATTCGTGAAACGGATTAACAACTGCCAAATCCAAAAGCAACAACTGGATCCGATAATATAATTTGTGTAAAATAAAAAGTCACTGTGGAAATCATTAGGAGAGGCCTATGTTCAGCTGTGGACTTCCTTTGGCTGATGGATTGATTTATTGATTGTTCTCTATTCTCTATATTTATAATAAATTAACGTTGCATGTTTTCAAGTTTTGGTCCTACGCAAATTGCAATATGAGGCCATATATTAATCGACTGCCAGTGTCTTTTCTAAAATCACAAGTGCCGGACTCTACAACTTCGAATATTATGCTCAATGCTGTTTAACAAAAATAACAAAAGAAAAACATGCTTAAGTAGTGATTACTTGTTGTATTTTTTTCCAGTATGATAATTTGTTGTACAAGGAATAATATAAAGGTACCTAAAACCTACACAAGTTAGCTATACGACAAATAAATAATAAGTTTCTATAGTTTAGCACCATCAAGTAAAGTTGAACATTGTCAAGGCATAAACTGAAAATTTCACAAAATCAACAGATACCTATTGGGTTTTAACCAATATTGAATACCTACCGCCCAAAAATATTATACATTCAACGATAGCCAAACAATTGTACTTAATAATTCAATACACGTATTTGAATTTCGTATTTGAAAATTCTAGTAGCCAAGTTGCCGTACCTAGTTCTTTTCCACGATTATGCAAATCGTATTGTAGCAGCAAGTTAAAAACGTCGGCCTCATGCTAGCTTTGCATATGAAAACACGGCAGCACGTTAACGACATTGTTAACTTTGAAAGTGCCATGTACGAAAAGAGAAAAACTTATGTAGTGACCGGTGAACCTATATGCAATAGTTGAAATATAACAATGGCTAGTCTATACAAAAATTAATGCAAAACAAGAATTACCTACAAAAACATACCTAATTCATTTACACGTTGACCAACAAAATGGTTTAAAGGTTTATGACAGTAAAACTAACATTTAAAGAATATTCTAGATATGTAAAATCTAGAATATTCTTTAAATGTTATTGTTAAATTTCTCGTTTCGGTAAACCAACATATAAAAAATACGCAAATATTGGATTAAGAGGCAATTTATTAGCCAATAACACAGCACATCTTTAGACATATCAGTTAATAAGATTCATCGTGCAAAACACATTAAAGATACCACTCCCGTATCAGTTCTTAAAACTATCACTAAATCACAAGTCCTCACATTTATATCACAATTGTTTGTGTGCGCCTCTTCAAGAACACTTCCATATGCAGACGGCCTGGTTGCCGCCGAAATACATGTAGCATATAGTGGTGCACTCGTACGTGATCTCGAAGCCGTAGCTCTCGCCCACCACCACGTGGAAGGCTGGGCCAAACTTCTTGTCCATGGACTCCTTGACCATGCGCGCTGCCAGCTCGTTGTTCTGAGCAAACTTCTCGCATGCGGTGACAGACAACTCCAGGGCCTCCGTCCGCATTTCTTCTGACATGTCTGAGTGCTGTGAAAGAAAATGAAGATAAGTAATCTTGGCTAAATTCCGCTAATCTTCATTGTTTCTTTTTTCTGAACATTCCATCTTAACTCTTAAAAAGTCAGCATAGCACTAACTCAATTTAAGATTACAGTGTTGTAAATATTTTTTGACAATAGTGGTCAATTTATTAAAGTAAGTGATTATTTTGCCGGCCTCGCAGTACGAAAATAATTATAATCAAAATTTAGATCTATATTTTTCTAACAAGCGACTTGTAAAGGATCGTTCCTCTTGCAGATAAGTGAACGGCGCCCATAAAGACTCGCTTCAAATAGGAAAAACAAAACCTATCTATTGTTTTATTATTAGTTGGGACTGACAACCTCTATTAGTTCCTACTTTCAATCAGTAGGCATTGTACGAAATAGTGCAAAATTAACAGACCCATCGGCCATCGCGAGTCTCTATCTTGTAAACTGACAGCAGTAGCCCTACTATTTCCCATTTGTTTCATATCCCGACAAAATACGTTACAAGACATGTACTGAAATTCATCTGCTATCGATTTCACAAACTCCATGAATATGCAGTCTCAACGACCAGACAGTATCTGACGTAGTATTCAGACGTAGTAACTATCTAGACGTGATTCGTGCGCTTAGTTTGTAGTCTCCAGCCACATCGGCTATTTGACAGAAAATGGTCTACGTGTGTGACATTTTAATAGTTCATTCGATTTGTGAGCAAAATTCTTTAAGAAACGCAGACGAAATCTCTAATTCTAAAACCTATCCTACACTAACCATCATTTGGTTTTAGGCATGACAATTGTCATGCCAGTAAAAAAACAATTATAAATTCACACAGCACAACATTCCGTCCTACTTTCAATAAAGCACAACTCCTAAAATCCATTGTTCCGATGAAACGCCATGTGTGTCCGATCATTGTTGAGCATTGCATTAAGCTCTATGCATAGGTGATGATATATTTGCGCGAGTCGTGAGTGGCGGGTGTTGCGTGTTAGGACGCGGTGGTGATGACGAGCCGCGCTCACACTGCACGCGACCACCTGCCAAAATAAACATTGCGGGGAACGCCATGCATTGAGTGGCTCATGCCTTAGACACGGGACGGATTGTACAAGTTTTTCGGGGCCAACTTCCACAAGCATAATTTTCTATTTCCCTTTCTTTTTCTATATGATACAATTTATTTAAATGGTTGTAAAAGTCCGCCAACCCGTACTAGGCCAGCGTGAAGGCCTAACCACTCTCAATCGTACTCTCGATTGTATAGGAGGCCCGTGCCCTGCAGTAAGTCGTATATGGGCTGATACAATACAATGCAATACAAATATAAATGGTTTACTTATTTATACTCGTATTTATAACTATACATAAACAGTTGGATATTAAAGTACTTATTGTAATTAAATAAACTAATAATTAGTTCTTTTCATTGATGTTAGTCCTTTTCATTGATTTCATTCTTTTAAGTATTTTGTTATTAAACAAATAGGATATTTACACAAAAATATTCAATATTCAGACGATGTCTACTGGCTAGTGTCTAGACGGATCGATTACATTAAATAATCAGTAGGTAGGTAGTCTGTTTATACTATAGATAGTATAGGACAGAGTTAGTGAGAGTGAGTTAGTTAAGTGTAGATGATGTGTATAGACTCTTTGGTCATCCGCACTCTATGACACTTTCCCGCCAATTTGTAAAATTAAAAAGTTAACGTAAAACAGTAATAAATCAGCTTCTAAAGTGAACGGTTGTTTCATTACGTGTAATAAACATATCAGTAGGCCTACCTTTTTTATTGTAATACCTATATGAAATGTGAATGATAAAAACAATGCATGATCAAAATAGTAAAATCTTTTTACGACATTTCTCCTAATCCAGTTAGATTATTTGCAGTTTGCCAATCAACAAGCAATGCTGTCCTTGCTTATTACTTTGTCAACTTTCCCCCTTGTTAATCCTCAATACGTGCCCGTAGATGAAGTAATTCCGCGGCATCTGTTGACGTACCAAATCCAATAATTGATGATGTCCAAACTATCCAATATTTGGCTTCGTCTATTTGGAGAGAGCTCAGCGTTGTAAACAAACATTTATGTTAATGGCGGCCGGTGTTTACGTCGACATGCGTTATTGATTTTGTCGTAATTCAATTGTTATGTAGGTAAACCACGAAGCCACTAGGAGAAGTATGGTAATTTGTAAGTAGGTGGTAATATGGATATGTTTTTCCACTTAGGTGGTTAAATGTGAAAACAAATTAATAATTCACATGGTAATTTACAACCGTTACATTTTCTTATTAAAATATATTGATTATTTAGTATTTAAGTTTTACTCTAAAATAATGAAGTGCAATATACTCGTACTACATTTTTGGTATTGTTTTCATCTATGAGTACCTAGGTTTTATTTTATATAAATGTTGTTGAAATTATAACCATTTTGAATAATAACCAAAGCCAAATAATTTAAAAATGTACCGTAGACCCTTTTACGAGTATAGTACTTAGGTACATCAAAATAATTTCCGTCAATAAAAGTAGGCCACTGTGGTGCACGTAATTACGGCTAAGCCATTAAAAGGCCAATTGCATAGAACTGTGATTCAATTCGCCTGACTCACGCGATATAAAATAATTTTTAAAATGTTTTTAGTAATATCTGGCAAACTACGGGTTCCAAACTTTAGGTTCGACTTCCATTTGAATAAAGATCTTAGGCTGACTGTATCCTGCCAACATAATATGACAATTAATGCTGTAGTCATTGATTTAACAACTAAGCATAGGCCCTTCATTACTATTGGAGTTTCAAAAAGATGACCTTGGAAATCGTGCTAAAATATTTTTTTAATTAACTAACTAATCGATTTCGTCTTATCGGTAATAAGTAATCATCTTTATTTTATTTAACTTTCTGTCATAATACAAGCAAGCATTTTCAAAATCGTTGCGAGCGACGCCTAATTTCAGTAACGCTCCACTGGATATGCACTGGAACGCCGCACCACTTACATCGGAACACTATGCGCTTTCCCCCCTATCCATATATTTATGTCAATGGTGGTGGGGAGTATTTTAACGTCCATTTGTTAATAGTTGTTAAACTGTTTTACGATTGGTTGTGTTAGATACCTGTGCGAATTATAATCGTCGAAAAAAAAACTACTATCGCCGTCACCTCAGCTGTTGTTTCGAATTGATAATAAAAAATAATCACCTTTTATTAAGGGATCGATATACGAAAATATGTATAAACAAACCGTAATATAAACAGACGGGCAGCCTGAACTAAAATGTATCTTTTTATATCTTAGAATATTTAAAGAAAAAATTATAGTTCCCACCTATATTTATCTAAGTTTTAACTAAAGCGCCCACACTACCGAACTAAAATTGCGCATTCGTGGAAACAGTCGCGAATATTTGTCGACTTAATGGTGTTTACGACTTCCCTCATTGCCGCCGTTTCCTTTATTTATTTTGTTTATATCGCAATAACAATAATTTGGAGGCAATAAAATAATTTTCTTGACAACCAGTAGCAGCCCGTAGCAACGAAAGGTGCATTTGTATTAATATCTGTAGGGGCAATTATTGGGCTTTCGGTTATCTTCCAAACCAAACATAACCCAACGGGAAAGAGGCCATTTTACCCCTATTTTATGTATGACAACAATATTACCAGTCAAACTCGCCTATTACTCTGCACCACTTCCAAATTTAAAGACTAAATCAAATCAACGTCGCTGTCCTCAAATTTTAACAGTTATCCATTTAAGTTGCTTAAAAACAATACATAAAAAGTAGACAATTAATATCCCGCTCACATTTCTAATTAATCAATCAACGATAGACAGTGTAACGTGATCCTTCGAGCCGTCAATCCGACGCGCAACACTGCACACAGCGCCCGCTTTCGGACCTTGACGGCGAAACACTATCTGCTATTCTCATTCAAATTAACAACACCGATTGTTATTGATATGTTTAAAATTCGAACTTCCGCGTTCTGTGCGAAAGTTTAGAGAATGAAATGCGTGGAATATGACGTCGTTTTTAAAAAGGTTTGTTATGATTTTGAGGCTTGAAAGTTGAACTTACGTGAATGTTTGGACAGAAGCAAATAAGTAATATTTAAATTAAATATTTAGTTAGGACACACCTAGGCTGGAGATTAATTAAATGCTATTTAATCTTTTTAAAATACAGTGCACATTTTTTATGCTAACATTTATTAAATATAAATTTTCAACAATATAAAACACAATTTTATTAAAATATGGATCCTGTGTAGTTAAATAAATAATAGGATCATTTAATTTTCTTATTGACTATTTGCTTTATTTATTGTTTTAATCAAAATATTTAGACTTACGCGAACAAGAGGGTATGTGTGTACAACTTTCTCAGCCCCTGTACCAGCGGCAGCAGCGGCAGCTCCTTCTTCAGCCATAATACACAAATATTACCAAATCCAAAACAATATTTTCACTAAAACTCTTCCGAGATAAATATTCGAAAAGCGTGTACCGTGCGCCGCGACGTCTCCCCACTGTTTACGCGTTGCTATAACAACCGACAGAGGCGGGAAGATCGCGATTGATTTTTCTCAAACGGTTGCACTGCCTGCGGCGAGTGTGCCAGCCAGTGACACTGACCACTGAACTACCATTTGGTATTTTTGCCAAATGTCCTTCAAGGTTATGCGTGGGAGCGAATGGTTCACCTTGATCCGTTGACAAAAAAGGCTTTAGATATTATTGTACTTAATTGCTAATTACATCCGTAATCAAATGGATTACAAATTACGAAAAATTCCATGTATAGTAGATGTAGTACGTGTGTAGTAGTAGTAGAAGTTTTGCAATTAATTAATATCCTTCCATGCATCGGAATAATATTTATTATCGTTAACAAATATCCCATACTTCATAGCACCCCGCTATTATTTTACAGTGCTTATAAATAACCCTCTTTCATTTTAACAGTTTTATCAAGGCTGACATAATTATTAACTTTCATATATTTGCCCGAGACCCTTGTAAAATTAGTATAAAAATAAATAAATAAAAGTACTTTTAAAAGCTTGTTATTCATGTTATGATAATTATTGATTGGTATTTTTTAAATTAGTTACGTCGCAACATCGTTAACAATATGTCAAAACATGTGACGTCACAATCAGCTGTGTTGTTGACTGTTGTGTTTTGCAAGTTGCAACACGTATTTTACAAAAGAGTTCAGTTAACTAAATTGGTTTTAAAAATCTTAAACCATGGCTTCTCGTTTCAGTGGAGCACTGCAATTGACAGATCTTGACGATTTCATCACCCCGTCACAGGTAAATAACATAACCTAGAAATATTTAGAAATGCGCAAAATATTATTGTTTTGGATAGATGCATTAATAATTTGTAATTATAACGATTAATTTGAACGATTTCTATTGCTTAGAAGTATTCGTAAGCTAATAAAACGCATTTATCTCCTTAAACACTAGTATTTCTTTACATACTAATCTAGGTCAGGCCATGTACCATTACTGGTTATGCTGTTCTTGATTTTGTAAAGCAGCTTACGTCGTATTCCACTACGTCGGTCCAATGCGACTCCGCAAACAAATGGATCCATAAGATAGTGGCCGTTAAGACCAAATATATTTTTTTTCTGCAAGAAACAGGGACTAGGTATTTTTGCCGCCAAATGTAAATAATTCTTAACCTGCATAATATCCCATATTATATTGGGTATTACTATGTAAAAGCATCAAACACCAAACACCCCCAATCTCTATTTTTTTTGTTTACAAACGTTTTTATTCACAGGAATGCATTAAACCAGTGAAAATCGAAAAATCAAAGACACGAACGGGTGCTAAGATAAAAATAGGTGAAGATGGATACTTTGACATGTCAAATGGGAGGGAACAGAAGTTGCAGAAGGTTGAGATCACATTGGCCGACTGCCTCGCTTGCAGTGGCTGTATCACATCTGCTGAAAGTGTGCTGGTCACTAAACAGAGCCAGGATGAACTATTAAAGTTAGTATGATGGACGTTTTTATTTCTACTCTTTTATACTTTCATATAATACATCTGAACAGTATAACATTATTCAATTTATGACAATGTATTTTAAATAGACATAAAATAGATATTATGTTGATTTGATAAAGTGCAATATATACTGTTACTGTAGGTTGCTATATATCTTCATTTGTGTTATTGCTTAAAAGTGTCCAAATATTTGTGTGGAATTAATTAGTAATTGAAAAACATTATATTGTAGAGTGTTTTCGGAACGAAAGTACACAACAAACAAAGGAATGGAGCTCGATGCAAGACTCATTGTGATATCTCTGTCGCCCCCTCCGGTGCTGTCACTGGCAGCTAGATATAGTCTTACACCTGAAGAGGCTACTAATAAATTAACTGGTATGTGTTGATTTTTTTTTTAATTTGCAAAGTATTGATTATGTGTCTCATTTAAAACATAAGTATTAATTTAGATTTGAAACCAAAGTATTTATAATCTACATTGCAATAAGTATAATAGTGTTTTTTCTTAATAGAACATAAAATTATTTGTATGGCAATTTCTGAACATCAAAACCTTTAATTCAATTATTACTTGGTTATTGTACATTTTTGGAATGCTTGTCAGGTTACTTCAAGAGTTTAGGTGCTGACTTAGTCTTGGATATGACAATAGCTGAAGATCTGTCGTTGTTGGAGGCACAACAAGAGTTCCTACAGAGATATCAAGACCAACAGAATGACCCTTCATGTAAAAAATTGCCGATGCTTGCCAGTTCTTGTCCAGGTATGACGATTATATAACTAATATGTTAAAAAATTAACAAGGGATTTATTTAAATACACGATATTTCATGATATTAAAACATACGCATAAAAACATTGATTTATTACAGAATTGACTTTAAAAATATTTTCGTTAAACGTCTATTAAACCTATTAGTAGAATAAGTTTACGTTAAGACGCATGTCAATATCCTTTACGCGCGGACACACTTTCGCGCACGCCGCAGTCAAAGACCGGTGTACGCCGGTTAAGGAAAACAGGTCAATAGTTTTACCGGTATGCGCTCGATGTCCTTAAAAACGTGTTCAATTATATAATATTATCAAACACTTAATTATAGGGAGTATTACTACATTTAAGTAGAAAAGCGAATATTCAACACCTCTCCAGTAAGTTCCCTGTTGAACACCCTGTATATGATGTAGTTTTTTCATTATCTACTTTTTTCTATTTTTGGAATACCGTTAATATAAATATCTATAGTTAGTCTTGATAACAATGCATCATTCGTATGTTCATCCTAGGCTGGGTATGCTACGCCGAGAAGACCCATGGTAACTTCATCCTGCCCTACATCTCGACTACCAAGTCTCCGCAGCAGATCATGGGCACCCTGGTGAAACAGTACCTCTCTAGCATCAGGCAGCTGCCGCCAGGGGAGATATACCACGTCACCGTCATGCCGTGCTATGACAAGAAACTAGAAGCTTCGAGGGAAGACTTTTATGATGACATCATGAACTGCCATGATGTGGACTGTGTTATTACTGCAAGTGAGTAGGTTTATCATTTCTACGGGTTAATGTTGAGAGAAGACTGTATTTTATTTTGGGATCCAAAATGTGTAAATATTTTAAAAATTTGTTAATTTTTTACTATTATTAAAATCAAAATAATTTTATTTAAGTGCTTTTTACGCGTCATTATTGCGAATTTGGATTTTCAAAACGTCGCTGGCAGATGCTGGATGCGACAAGCCGAAGACAGGGTGAAATGGTGCAATTTGTAGGAGGCCTATGTCCAGCAGTGGAAAATAAAATTGATGATGATGATGAAGTACTTTTTAACATAAATTCAAATCTTCAACTTTTATGTTGTGTTCAAAGCTACAAAACATCTAAAATATAGAAATGTCTGATTAAAATGCCAATTTAAAAAGTTTTATCTCTTTGTTGTTAGATATGTATTTACGAGCGAGCGTCTCTCGATCACCACTCTTTAAATACAAAAATCTGTATACCGGACCCAACTCAATATACTTTAAACTTAATGACTACTATATTCTCGAGTCTAGTTGAGCTGGAACAGATGCTGTCCTCCTCGAACAAGTCTCTGTGCGAGGTGGAGAGCAGGCCGCTGGACTGGCCCTGGACGGAGGCGCCCGGCCCGCCCGCGCTCAAGAGACACGTCGGCTCGGGCTCCGGGGGCTACGCCGACCATATCTTCCTGTACGCAGCTGAACAACTGTTCGGGGAGGCTAATGCGTCGCTCGTTTATAAGAATTTGAGGTATGTACTCTTCCATACATATACGTACATAAACTCACGCCTTTTTCCCAGAAGGGGTACGCAGAGGTGCTACCAGGATACCCACATTTCGCCTTGTATGTTCCGTCCCACGACGTTATAGTATGTGATATAGTACTTCTAGTGTGTCTTATTACTTTCAATGAAACGTATAAATTACATTTGGATGTTGAAATTCAATGAAAAAGATTAATATTAATGGTGCTTGTCAGACAATGTATTGATTTAATAATAACTTGACTATGGCGCTTTTTTGTTGCGTAAATCGGATGGTCTTTGATTACCACAGCCCTTGACCATTTAGCATTTGCAACAGTTGGGTCGTAAATATGCAAAATATCCTATAATTAGGCTTTATAAAATTATATGTCAGTTCTAGAAACGTTGTATTCTGTGCAGGAATCCAGATTTCAAAGAAGTAACCTTAGAAAAAGATGGTAAGGAAGTATTAAAGTTCGCCATCGCGAATGGATTCAGGAACATTCAGAATCTGGTACAGAAACTGAAGAGGGGCAAGTCTCCCTACCACTACGTAGAAGTGATGGCGTGTCCGTCGGGTGAGTGGCACTACAGTAATACAAACTTTAATTTTAATGTCATTTTTCGTAATACATTTTAAACTTAAAGGGAAGTTAGGTTAGCGAGGTTAATTTTCCAGAATTGAATAGTGCAGTCTTTCAGTGCCAAAAATTAATATCAGTTATTTTATCAATCAGTTGCGTTTTTGTACAGAGATCTTCTCTAAGAAAGAAAGGAGTTAGATTTAATTACACTAACTTGGTGGCTAGTGGTATTTTAAAGACTTCACATACCTACTTTATATTCGTAATTGGAAAGTGTTATCGTACAATATATACGTTCACCTTTAAAGCAACTAATAAACTGTAAATACATGTGACTGAACACGTCTACATGCAATGTATTGCTCGTACACGTGTTCGTGCTCACGTTCGCTGCGTATACATATGCTCGATTATTGCTTAAGCATTCAATTACCTGCCAACTATTCCACTAGGGTGCGTGGTGGCCTGTTGGTAGCAGATCAGACGCGACTGCCTTACATGTTCACGGTGGCCGCGGGTTCAAATCCCAGGGCACACCTCTAACTTTTCGGAGTCACGTGTGTATTGATAGTCAATCACCACGCACTATAACGGTGAAAGAGGAGGCGAGGAAACTTGCATATCGTAGCGATTTGTATAAATTTCTATGGTATGTAAAAGTCCGCCAACCCGCACTGGGCCAGCGTGGTGGACTATAATGTCTGACCACTCTCAATCATACTCTCGATTGTAGAGGAGGCTTGTGCCCTGCAGTGGGTCGTGTACGAGCTGATACAGTAATCCACTTATCCACTAGTATGACTGTCCCCATCAGGTTGCCTCAACGGCGGCGCCCAGGTAAGGCCTCCAGCAGGTGAGAACACTCGCGAACTAGTCGCCCAGCTCGACAGCATGTACTCGGCGCTGGCCACAGCGCAACCTAGCGACAGCAGGCTCGCGGCCAGGCTGTACGCCGAGTGGCTGCACGGACGAGACTCCGACAAGGCGCGGGCGCTGCTGCATACTGTCTACCATGCTGTCGAGAAGTCGGATATAGCGCTTAATATTAAGTGGTAGTACTGTGTATTAGTAGGTAATAATTATGCTGGTGAATGTCTCTGGTGCTGCATATGTCCATGTGTTAGAATACTAATCAAAGAGCAGAGATCTGTTGAATCGTTAAAATTACAACTTTTTCAGAACAGGTTACAATCGGGAACAACAAACCAAGTTACATGATTCTGCTAGGTAAATATAGGGCTAGAACAGTGCGGTTTTTATGAATATGTAATTATTTTTGTTATTTAATTATAAGTAATAATATAGACAAATTTATTATGTATAAAATATTTGTAAGAATTCCAGATGCTTAAAGACATAAGTAAGGAAACACAAGTGATAAAGGTTCTGTTCGTTTATTTTCGGCGTATTGTTACCAATTTATTTTTTTTAGATTCAATAATTACACGTTTATTCTTATAATTTTCATGGAAATTGGAGAAGCCTGTATAATTTTTATTATAAGGTGTAATTTTATGTTTGTATTTTACATTATTAACACATCCAACACTTCGCAACACTGGCAACTTCTTAAATGAGACAGATGATTAGCAATAGACTTGCTGAAGTTGGGAGTATTGATGGTAGGATTATATTGTCAACAGATAGTGCTTTGATCAAATGATGCATCCTAGCAGTGATATTTATACAGGGTGTATCCAGAGTGTGACCGGAAACAAAGCCGGCTGCTTAGTGTTAATGATACAATGATACATTTTACACAAATCTGGATACTCTCTGCATAATTATGATGTAATATGTATATAGAGAAACAGTTTGTCAGATTTGTAAATACGCAGTATTTGTGCACAAATGTATGTATTAATAATTTTGTTGGTCCAGTGGCACGTGCATTGACCACAAACTGGGTTTGGGTTAGAATTATGCACTGGAAAAATTCACACAAAACCCGTATATTAAATCACAACAAATTGCACCCTAATCGAAAAAATAAAGCAATAAATCTTGGCACCGTGTGATGGTCGCACACGAAGCAGTAAGTAGTTGATAACTATAGTTAAATTTTGACTAGTTTAACTAACTTATACAATGAAAACTACTTATAAATTCTTTGATACTTAAGTACTATACTTTTCTCCATAGTTCTTTATTTGTGGATTTTAGTTGTTTAAAAAACTGCGGTGATATATTGGTTGGTGCGAACTGCAAGCTTATCAAAACATTTGCACGTGAGAAATGTGGTTTTGTTCAATTTGTTATTCACATGATGAACATTAAATCATATTCAAGAACTACATCGAATTTTATTTATATTTTTATTATAAGACTGCCTCGGTGGCGTAGTTTTACTACGGTTATACCGGTGAGGTCTCGGGTTCGAATCCCGGGTCGGACAAAGTGATATTGGATTTTTCTATTCATTATCAGCCCGGAGACGGGAATTTGTGCCCGATATGGCGATAGGCTCGCCCCCTATCACATCGTACAGGATCCCGACGGAACAGACAAGGCGAATCGTGGATGCTCCTAATATTATTTAATTGTGAATCATACTTAAAACTAGCAGTTAGACTTCTGGCTGGCACAGTAGCAATACAATTACCATATATATTAGTGTTTTTATAAATATTTAATTATTTACTTCATATAGTGACCCCGCGAGCCGCGACAAAAGAATGCTGTGACTTGCACTGTCACATAATGAATCGTATGTTTTTAAAGTTTAAATAATTTTATGTAGATTTTGAACGCGTGTTTAAGTCCACGTTAGACGAGACGACACGTAAACGACACGAGAACTACATTGCTGTATTTTGCAATGGATTTTCAAGCTTTTGAACCTCCAAGAACTAGATCTTTATTATTATTTTCTATCAGGTAAAATGTAGTTACAAAGTTTAATTTTGAATCGATTAAAACTTTATATTTGAATCAGGGTGGACGCACGACCAAATAAAGGTTGCTGGATGTGTTTGGATGCAGCCTCCTTCCAACAAAACACTGGAAATCTTTGGGGTAAGGCAGAAGGCTATGTTCAACAATGGACCTGACGCTTATGATAATTATTATAAATCTAGAGCCGCTAAAATAATTTTTTCCCTTCGTCCATGTACTGGTGAATTTATATCTGATGGCTAAATGTATTCAGCACTATTTTCTGCATTATGATTATTTGATATTTCCCGTCTAGTACCATTATATCCCGCCGTGTCCCGTCTCATTCTCACTTAAGGCACCCAGCCCCATCCCATCCTATTGAGTACAAAAACGTAACAATATCGGAATTCCTTCTTCATCCCACGGGAACACTAGATTTTTCGGGTTAAAAAGTAGCCTAAGTGTTAATCCAGGGTGTCAGCTACCTCCACACTAAATTTTATAGAAATCCGTTGAGCAGTTTCAGGGTACATCGCGCACAACCGAACAGACAAAAATTCTAAAAAAAAAATATCTGGGTGTTTATGATACCGAAAAATCTCTCGCAATCATAATCAGAACTATGTATGCGACTGTTTGGTGTATTTATTTCTTTATCGTAATTTTTGTTTACATTTGTTAATTCGTTCGTGATTTTTTTACGCAGATTGGTATCGAAGAAACCTTACTATTAATTAACCGTAGGTACACGTTCCGTGAACGTCACTTACCATACAAACCAACTGAAAATTAATGAATAAATCGTTTAAGGCGTGTTTTACTTCAGTGTTAGCGCGAGCTCGGCAGCAGAGCGTACCCTGTTGTTCAAATAATGTGTGTGTTTACAAAATATCCGTCGAGGAGCTGAGTCACGTGACAGGACACGCGAGGACATGGGCCAGCACGCGGCGATCACAAGGACTTGTGTTGTTTTCCTACTTGTAAAGAATGTTATCAGCACAGGACTTGGAAGATGCCCCCTATACCCCCCGTTGCCAAACTTTGACATTCAAAAGGTGTGTAGTGGTTGAAATTAGATTCTACAAATTAATTTATGAATGTGAGCAAACTTGTCGCCATATCATGTTTCAATACCAAACTTCCTTTTTCATATCAAAAAGTGAAGTCGCAAGCGAATCCAACCCTGAAAATCGTGGTTTACTGGCCTAACACCCTTTACTAAACAAAAAAACATGACCCTCCTTCTTCGCAGTCGGGTAATAAAGCGACTTGGATTCGGCAATAAGGTTTCATTGCGTGGAACATAGGACTCCTCCATGGATCGCCACATAGACCCGATGGAAGCGTTAACTATCTCTATTAACTAAGAATTAATAATAAATAAATAATAATAACTTGAACATCACACCACTCACAATCGTACTCTCGATTGTAGAGGAGGCCCATGCCCTGCAGTGGGACGTATATGGGCTGATACAACTTGAACATATACAACTCTCTATTTACTACGAAAACCAAGGGTAAAAGAGTTATAAGGTTAAAACTGTTTTAATTATTTACTTAACATTCAACAAGTACCTAATTGTCTAGTTATCACTTCAATTCAACAAACAATTTAAAAACGACAGGAAGTAATTTGAATATTAGGCAGAACATAATGTTTACTTCGGTACCTGGACTTTACCACTTTATTAATCATACTTTCTTGAAACACGTATATAATCGATACTTAATTTAATCAAAATGGAAAATGTGTTTTTGATACAACTATAGTAGTAGTAGCCAACATAGAAAAGATATCTAATAGTAAAGATTCAATATCGTTTTTCAAAAATAGAGATGGTTTTATTACTGTCCGGTGCTGTCCGGTAATCAACTCCCCATTATCGGAACCTATAGATAATTAAAATCAATAAGAAAGCACCACAGGCCACTTCATATATGGCGCCTTGTGTCGTCCCTCAATTCCGCTTCACATACTCTAAGCTACGTGACGACCTACCAAAAACATTCTGATACCTTCCCTGGTTACTATACCTATGTACCTACCATGCTCCTGATACTCAGAATTGGGTATCTTTTGCTAATCGACAAAGTTATTCACGGTCGAAAACGAAGATACACAGCTTAAACCCTAAAAGTGCCACATTGAAGTGATACCATGAAGAGTTTGCACCATGAAATAATAGTCTTTACCCTTTGGATATCTACGAATATCTTGTGAACAGCTTTTGTTCTTTTCCTGAACGCAACGCAACAACAAGGGAATTAGGTACTTCACGTAAGTTTTACTGTAAAACAATAGTTTTACACCGAACTGCTACATTTTTACTGTAGTGTTGTCTACCTTTATCAAGGCTCTACCTTATAAGACTAACGGCCCTATTCATAGACAGTGCTAAAACTTATTTTATTTATTATAGTTACAGAATGTTTTGTCTTCTCTCTCTTTTTCTTCAGCCACAGAAAGTCCACTGCTGAACATAGACCTCCGTCTTCCTCCTTAGATTGTATTATTTATTTATTATTATTTGTCTTCTTCACTCAAACTGAATTCAAAAGTCGTTCGAAAGGGACAAAACATTCTATAACTAAAATAGGTTTTAAAACTGTCTATGTATAAGGCCGTAAGACGATAACTAACAAACTAGTGTTTTCTATTACAGATGACAGGCACTTGGTATGAAGTGGAAAGATCTTTCTACTTGGTCGAGATAGCTGCGAGCTGTACACAGTTGGACATTTCATTAAATGACAAAGGATATTTCCTTATAACTATCAATGCTGTTAACAGATGGTAATCCTATTTTATTGCTCTTCAACTTCAGTATTATTAGCGTGATCATCTATAAAAAAACTAGAGAGAACATCAATAAAATAATTTGATTGAATAAAAATATCCGGAAAAGGGAGTTCAAAAACAATCCAATATAAGATAGCTGTAAAGAGAATTAAATAAACAATAAAAACAACTTAAAATTGCTCAAGTATCTAAAACTGCATCCATCGGTTAATTTCTTAAACGTTCTTTCTACCCGCCTTATAGTTGCAACTCAAATTTAACAGCCTCCGTGGCGCAGTTGGTAAGACGCCGGCTGTGAAACGAGAGGCCGCGGGTTCGATTTCCGCACCGAGACAAATGTTTGTGTGAACCACAAGTATTTGTATCGGGTCTGAGTGTTTGTGAGACCGAAAAGTCTCTCGTAGTTCCCGATACCCACGACACAAGACTCGATCTTAATGTGGGATCAAGACTATGTATGTGACTGTTGGGTGTATTTATTTATTTATTATTTTTACCCATCTAATAGTTGCAACGCCACGATTAACCTAAATGAAAATCCAAATCAAATCACTCTCCCTAATTATACTTTCGATTTACTTATCAAAATATTACTTCCCAGGACAGGAAGTCCGTCAACGACCTACGGCCTCGGCATACCGAGTCACAACGGCTCGTCGATATTCCGGTACAAGCTAAACAACCGGATGCCCTACGTTATAGGGCGGCTACTGCCCGGCGCGGGGCAGTACAACATCCTGTTCACTGACTACACGCAGTACGCTCTCGTGTGGTCATGTACCAGCCTTAGCGTTGCTCATACTGGTATGTGAACAGTAGGTAAACTACATTACTAGGTTTGGGACTGGTGAAACAGCATGCTCAAAATTGGCCTCCTCCTTGCTTTGTTCTCCTTAATTCTGAGGGTCATGCCCTCCTCTCACCAGCTTCCGTCGTGTGTCACGCCATTGATCTCGGCTGTTGGAAACCTGTATAGGTTCGTATATGGCGTGTCAAGTGAGGTGCGCATCTGATCGGACCACCGCATTGGGTTGCGTCCACGTGACATGTAATGGCATTACTAGTTGACATTTTAATACTGATAAAGTGTTTTTCAACTCTACAATAAACTGTTTTAGTAGATTGAGATTTAATTTATACCGTGGAATCGGCCAAGATAACACAATGTTATAAGTTTTAATTAAAGTTTATTCTCAGATCGCATCTGGGTGCTGGGTCGACAGCGCGAGATCGAGGCGTCGGTGCGCGCGCAGATCTACGCCATCATGCAAGAACTGCACCTGGACCCTGACCGACTCATCATCTCCAAGAACTACAACTGCACCGACACGCAAATAATAAACTAGCATTTATATTTATTTGGGTTTTATTTCAGTGCATATGCCGATGACGCAATTATCGTTAAAAATGTACATCTACCCGCAAAAAACTATTAAAACTGTTCATTAGGTTTAAAACTGCAAGCGTGTTGGAGTAGCCAAGAGTTTGTATTTTAAAATTTTGCAAGTGGCTCGGGCGATTAAGACATTTTCTCAGTGTTTAAAATCCTCACATATCCTTACATACAAGGCGAAATGTGGGTGTCCTGGTAGCACCTCTGCCTACCCCTTCTGGTAAAAGGCGTGAGTTTATGTATGTATGTAAAATCCTCAGCAGAGTGCTCGGTCATGGTGTTTGAAAGCCAAGTACCTAATATTGTGTCACGGGGTTAACAGAGAAGCAACGTAGGTACCTGAATGCCAGTGTTAACACAAGACCATGGAAATCACAGGTAAGTCTTATACATATTTGTATCTTAATAGGTGTGTAAATAATAAAACGCAAGTTGTCATCACACTTTCTATTTTTTTGGAAAAATATTTTAATATTTACAGAGATACATTAAAGTTCAACATAGTAAAAAATTCGAGTCTTTGCGAGATGTCTCTAAGATAATAATTGAATTCTAGCCGATTGACTACAGTTGTAAAATTGTTCACATTACTGTTGCTATATATTGCATGAGTTCGTATGATCGCAATTTCATATCGAAATTATAGACCAGCAACTTGGTGCGCGTCCATCCAAGGGTATTGTGAATATTGAGAAATGGAGAAAGTAATACGGAATGTTAAAACACGACAATATGTAACGCGATTGCATTTACCATTTCCCGCCATGTCATTGATCTTGCTCTATTGTCTATAGTATTTTTCTCCTTCCTCAATATTATTCGATCAACGAAACGGCCTTCTTCTTTCACTTCTTCTAAAGAAAGACGCATATTGGCGAAATTGCGGATGACGAAAGCTCAGAAACATACAAGCAATTCGAAGGCTAGCATTCAATACTCCACGCTTGTAAATATTGCACTTGCGAGAAGGCTCTTTTTGTGCATGCGCATGGCGACAACTGGTCTACTGATCTACAGCTCTTTTATGCAATTTGTTCATAGGTTCTCATATCAGAATTCGGATTCAAGCGTTAATCAATTTACAACTGAAAATGGAAAATCAAGAATACTACAATTCTTCTTTATACCATATTTAGACCATATTCAAAAGAGTCGATTTTACTGAATATCGACTCGCACAAATTCATACGCACCTTGTCACCACAAGATACACATTTAAGCAACGAATATTTCCATATTCAACGCTAATACATGGGGCCCAGAGGCATCACGCGAAAGTACTCGCACGTTAAACTTCTTTTGTACGCAACAAGATCATATGGATGGACTCAACTGCATTTTTATGCATATTCCAATTTAGTTTAAATATAATTTAAAATTTAATTCACTGCATACTGCGTATAGCAACAGTAATGTGAACTAATGTGATGTTAATTTCTATGCTAAACAATTCAAAAACCCAAAGAAACACATAGAATGACAGACGTGTGATTATATTGTATATTGTGCTGGAACGAACATTTATAGTAACTTATTTATTGCTTTCGTTACGCCCGAGTGCGTGGAATGCATTGCACAGCGTTAAAACTAGCACCTAAAAATGTATTTTTCTACATTAAATTCACACCTTATTTATAAAAGAATGAAATGTATTTAAATGCCACGGGTAAGATTTTCTCGTATGATTATTTCTAAAATACCATCTCACCAAAATAAAATATATGCTTCCCTAACTGATAAATTAGTACCTACACCCCAAAAACTAAGAAATCAATAACAATGAGCAATCAATAAGAATAAAAGTAAAACCAGCTTTTAACCTACGATATTCTGTGTATCCGTATTGTACTTTGATTAACATAATATGTATAAACACAGCGATATAATAGCCTATACTCAGGCTCCAGTTGCGTCTTGTTCACTCAAACTGAATTCAAAAGTCGTTCGAAAGGGACAAAAACTTCGATAAATAAAATAGGTTTTAAACTGTCTATGAATAAGGTCGTTACAGTTTAACATGCCCACGATTCAAGTCACCGTTTATTAAAAAGGATTGCTCAACAACACATAAAAACAGTGATTAGTAATAGTATCTTATTTAAAAAGTTAGTAATATTGCTCTTCGGCGCTGCAAAATGCATTCCACGTACCAAAGCTGCGCTGCGCCCCATCATCTTTAATGAGCCAACTTCTAGAAAGTTCCACTCATTCCAAGACATCGGACCCGGCGGGTCTACACATTACGTCATAGATAGAAAAGTTTAAACTTGCCCACATTGTCACTATTGCTTAAAATGTACTACGGAGGCACATTTCAGGCGAATCTAAACTTTAATACCTAAGCATTAGACGCTATTTTTGGTTGAACTCTTAGTTTATAGAACAGTCTGGATATATTTGGCGTAAGATTTTAAAGTTACCTAGCAAATCATCTATTTAACATCTAAATTGCTTTATCGAAAAAACTTTTGTATGTGATATTATTGATTTATTATTGCTAAATATATTTTTTTAATTACCGCTAACCGTTTGCACTCAGTGGAAAATGATATTCAATTGTTTGTCAGAAGAGAACGTGTTAAGTTTGTATGACATACATATAAAGCTTGATTTGAAAAGTTACAATTTGAAAACTATGAAATTTTACAATAAGTTACTGACATGTACCTTATACTCAACACGATACGAATTTCGTCTAATTACTCCTTGTAGATGGCGCAAATCTTTCTTCTGAAAAGTTTTCTTTTATTACGCCTATTACACATGTCACAATTCTGTTAGTTATGGCAAATTAGCCAGCGTACAATTTGCCTCGCAATTAACTTGTTTGCCGAACCAATCGTGTCGTGGGAAATAAACATTTTTTTAGATTTTTTTATATGAACTTTTTTGCGAATGTTACCTAGCTATGAATATCAGCTTTTGGCGCCAAATGTAACGTCAGTAACTTATCTATTGAAAAGTCAACTTTATACAAAATAAATTCGCCACTGTACATATAAATATTGGCAGTATAGCAAACTTGTGTAAACATATTTTATGACAAGAACTACAGAATTCTCTAATAAGAGATATTTTATTATTTATTATAGAGAATTGCTATTTTATACATTCATAAATAATTAATTTATAACCAACACGAGTTGGCGAAAGATATAAGACCCAGTATTGGACATTAAAATATATTGCAGTGTATACGAAATCTTATTAGAATCACAAGTTAATTTAACTGGCAATAAATAGTTTTCTTAACATAGAACAAAAATGGCACGCTGATGGTAAAGGATCGACTACACTTGTCCGTACTGATCCCCAAAACAATGAGTGCAAAGTCTTGAAACAATAAAATCATATTAGGCCGGTATAAATATAGTTTAAAATATATTAAAAAATCAACAGTGATCGGAAAAACTATAACAAACTTTGTGCAAAACAAAAAACATAGTACACAAACATAAACAATAATAAATTAATTGCGTGTTAACAATTAAGTACTTGAGCTGAGTCCTAGTGGACCATAGACATCAAGCATAGACTGAGGATCCAGAATAATCTTATCCATCTGTCAAATAAAGGCGGGAAAGTGTGCATGACAAGATTGTACAACCAGTGTTACAAGGTAATGGCCTGGTTTCTTTCTGATTTTTATTTATTTTTTATTTTACGAGGCTAATACTCAGTGCATACTTTATGTCTACGCATTAGGCCCCGTTTTACAGAAGTGACACAACTACTAATGTTGGTAAATAGGATTTTTTAGTATGGCAACATTTTTACTGAATATGAGCCACTTTTTCTAGAGTACTATTATTCTGAGCCAGTTATTTTTTCTAATAATAAAGATTGTACATTTCAAACGCGTTGAAATGTTACTACTAAAATTAAAACATAGGTTTTTAGGTCTTTATGGTGCAAATGTTTGCTATTCATGAATGTGGCCAGTTTTCATAATGTATACATTTTTTATGGAAAATAAAAAATAAACTTCCTGTTGACAATGGAATAATCAAAGGATTAGCATCAATAATCAATTAGATGGAATTAAATAAATCATTGAATCCATCTGTAATACCAGACATTATCCACCTAAAATTCAAACACACCAACGGTAACACAAAAACTTAATTGAAAATGGCTTCGTTCACCGTCACCGAATAAAATACAACATACACACACGAAATTAAACAGCACACCGCACAATCAGTCACGTTAGAAGTTATTATCCCGAGAGACGATACAGTTCCGCACTTCGGTGAGTTTCAGGCACTCGGCATCCCTACTCCTGTAGTCGTAGGGGATGGTGGTGGAGGCTATGCTGTCGGGGCTGTCGCACGCCTGCGTGGAGCCCTGGCACGAGTTCTGCCGCGAGTTGAGCGCGTACTGGTGCATCCACAGTTGCTTCTCCTCCACCTCTTTGCTGACCACTACGAACAGCTCCTTCTCTTTGCTGTCGAGCTGCTCTTTCAGGTACGCTATGAGGTCGCTGCACTGAAATTATAAAAGGATACGTTGATATTAACACCTGAAAACTACGGGTAAAGGGTGATGTGTAGACGTTGAGTCTCGTAATTTGAATAGAGAATATAATTTAAATTGCCTTCTTCTGTAACCACTCATATATGTCCCACTACAAGGCACGAGCCTTCTCTACAATCGAGAGTACGATTGAGACGGGTTAGGCCATATAGTCCACCACGCTGGCCTAGTGCGGGTTAGCGGACTTTACATAGCATAGAAATTCTTGCAAATCGCTTTGGCATGCAGGTTTCTCACGATGTTTTCCTTAACCGTTATAGTGCGTGGTGATTGACTTTCAATACACACATGACTCCGAAAAGTCAGAGGTGTGCCCTGGGATTTGAACCTGCGACCACCGTGAACATGTACGCGGTCGCGTCCGTTTACCAACAGGTCACCACGCATGCTACTTTTAGTTTTTATGTTTACTATTTGCCTACTATGTTGGTTCCAATGTTTATGGAGAAAAGTAAACTGTACGAAATCAGGGTCGTTTATAGCTGCGCTACTCTTTCATCCTTGAAGATTACGTGCATGAAATAAATGGGTTTAAAGTCAAGCCGAAACGTTCTTTTGTCCGTAATGTCAACTTGCCTTTTTGTAATAGTTAATGTACGGAATTTGCAGTTGCAATAAGCGACTGTGGGCTCTCCTCTTTTTTTCTGAAGCTAAAATCCCGGCAGAGTAAATCCAAGTACACTAACTTTAACCAAGGCATATAGCATAGGTTACTAACCCGTCCGATCAGCTGAGGCGCCTCTAGCTTAGAGTCCAGGTTGTAGAAATTGCCCTGGATCTGGCGGATGGTGATCCAGTGTCGGCGCCGCAGCGGCAACATCACGAAGCCCAACTTGTAGTCGGAAGGCACGTTGAGAATAAACCCGCATATGTTCGACAAGTCTAGGCATCCCGGGTCTCTGCAATCATTGAACGAACACTGTACAGTATTGTAATACGAAATTGGCCTGTGTAATTAATAACCTAAATGGTAAATGTTGCATGTCAGAGGTCTTTACAAATTATTGTAATCATGTGAAAATAGCCATCTCGTAATACGAAAACATAATGCCTAAGCACTTTCTATCGAAACTTAGATTGTTAAGGGGTCCTGTGGTCAGCAGGGGGTAATTAATAACTGTTACAGTGCAGAACGAAAGCTATTTTTAAAACTTCATTATGCATTATATTCAATTATATTTAGAAACAAAATTTAAAAAAAGGTCAAGTATGAGTTGAATTCCCACACTAACGCTAAATAAAATTAAAATTAAAACAGTTATCACTTTTCATATTTTCATTGTGAGACACCTGATTATTATGTGAAGGTTAAAAATAAGTATTATGTAATACTAACTTCCGCTTATCAAACCACACCGCCTCGCAGCCCTTCTTCTGCAGAGCGGCCATGATGACATTGATGTCATAGTTGCCCAGTCCTAGCATGGAGCGATGAGGGTTGATCCACACGTTGGGCGACAATCTACTACATATCGCATCTAACTCAGACTTTGAAAATGTTCCCCTTGTCTGAAACAAAATAACATTAACAGTAGACATGTTAAACAATGTGTCATTCCATTGAGGTATTTTAAAGGAATGGTCATTGTGAATAAGAATCTCTATGAGTGTAACTGGCACATTGGGAATATAGTCTGACTGTAAAGCTATTTCCTGTTAAAGAAAATTACCGGCATTGTTCACTTTAGTATAACATGTTTGTGTCTCAACTATAAAATGAATTATTTATGTATAATTCAGTATTGATGATTATTCATTTAAAAAATGATCTTTATTCAGTAATTGTACTACCATTAATGATAAATATATGATATTTCCTTTTGTTCTTTAATGATACATATGGAAATAAAATGGTTGTCATTTGTGTGATTGAAATGTGGTTCTAAGTGTTACGCATTTTTATTTTAATGATTTAGCAGTTCAGTTTTTTAAAAAAGAATGTTCACAAAATCGTTGTTTATGATAATCTCACTTAAATATGGGTTGATATGGGCATGTAGAAATTTCAAAAACATGTCTTTATTACTTACTTACTATGTATCATTTTAAATAATATTCTCAAATATGTACATGTTAGTAGTATAACATAGAGAAAATGTAATATTCCGACATTATTGATACATGATAATCTACAAATATAGTACTTAACAATTCTAGACATTTTAATAATCAAAATCTAGTCCAAGTTACAGATTTGGTCATTTACACTCAATATACATATTATCACAATGTTTCTTTGAAGTATTTGATTTTATTCATTTCTACTTGTCTATATTTACCTGTTCATAATTTACATATATATGTATTTATTTTATATTTCTTACTGAAAATTTAACTTTCAACTTTCCATCTGCCTAATTGCAGTCATCTTATCCATACAACTTTTATTCATTACACCCCTTTAAAAACCAACTTAATCAACATCTACAACTCATTCATTAACAAATGGGTATTAGCCACAATAGAAATCAAAACAAAACTTATTTTATTTACACTAAATACTGCAACAGGTAAATAAACGAGAAATTAAATAACATTGAAAACTAACAACCTTCAAATTAGGAAAAAACAACTCACTAGTAATTGTAAATAGCTCACATTAAAATATCACAGCTTACATCAAGGCTACCAGGTAGATGCTGTACATATTAATAGGATTTTCTGATAAAAAAAATTACTACATAAAAGTAATGAATGAAAACCTTGCAGATATAAATATAATAGTCTTGAATGACTAATACGTCTTAATTTATATTTGATTCCGGATGTTTATTTAGCTAATTACCGGAAAGTGTATTTAATTTACCAGAAATCTGTAATCCTCATCGAAAATTACTAAAAGTTCGTGTGAAACCACTACACTCAATTCTTTATGAAATAAGTAATAGCAATCCATCCACATCTTAAAAAGGAAATAATCAGCATAACAAACAAAGTTGGACGGCGGGCGCGCTAACAATGCTAAATAACCTTCACGGCTTTTAACAATTTACTTGCTGTACCACTGCCGACATTGTAACAGACATTACATTTACCTGGAATAAATTATTAAGTGCGTGTAAAGCGCATAGCTCTTTTACTTGTTTTTCATGATAAATCGACGGCTTCGAATTCATTTCGTTCGCGTTTCATGTATACTTCTCACCAAACAAATACACATTTCACGCTATTAAATTATTCACAGCTGTTACATTGAAATAGAAACAAAAATTTCCATGCTTATTTATCACAAGATATTAATTTTTAATTAATAATTTTAATGGTATAAACCTAAAAACAACTTGACAATTTTGTGTCACTTTTGACAATATTTTTTAGACACATTCAGTTTTATGCAATCGATACAGGAAATGAAACAAACAGCCTTAGATTTTTCTTACGAATAATAAACTGATGACATGGTTGCCGGTTGACCGATTATTGAGCATATTTCCCAGTTTTTATGTTTAATTAAATACGTTTTAAATTAACTCATATCACTTTAAGACATTCCATAAATTGAAGAAATTAAGCAAGTAATTTATTAATAACATAATAGATACATGTATTAAACACACATATCTGTTTTGTAGATCTATGTACTGTATATATATTGTTAATTATATATGCGTGATTAAATCTTTCTTAAATTAGTTAAAATATTGAAATAAGATTTGTCATTTACTTTATCAACGTACATAATACATAATGTTGCGGAAGTCTGAATAACATAATTTCTTTTGTTCATTTTAAAAAACAATCGCAAATTGTCAATTGTCATTTTACAAGTGTTTAACAGTTGTAGGCGCGGGAAATAAACTTTTGATTTGTTCATGTTGAAGTTATTAGTTAGGTATTATATTCATCCTCTCAAAGTACATTGTTAAATTATTGTTATTATAATTGTTTTGCTTTTTTAAAATAGTTATACTCGTCGATCAAATGGTATACTTATTTAAAAGTAGAACATGACAGATAGTGATTTAGATGGTTTACTACCTGAGCTTACCTACGATAAGCATTTAAATATTACTGATAGAACAGCTTTTCATCAATACAAGCTTTCTCTCCAAAGGTATATTTGGTTCAGATTGTTTTTTCATTAATGTTACATATTGTTTACGCAGTATAATTTATTTCAGTCAGTCCAACATATCATCACAAATTCTACTTAAGGATGTATGGAATAAAAATAAAGAACTACTTACTGGAAATTCAATAAATCACATACTTGATTCAGCAAAATCTTTGGCACAAAATGCTGATAGAAGCCAAATGGGAATGTGGCAGAGCTCCTTAAGGTATGTAACATTTACCTTTAAGTTTTACAACCAATAATATTCTATGGCAATTAACATCTTAAATTAGCAACTCCTTGGTTTGTGTTTAAATTAGTCCTATCTCATGATGTTATATGATGCGGCTCAGTTAATTATTTCTGTAATATGGAGAACCCAAAATAGAAAAATAAATTAATAAAATAAATAAACCCCCTTTAACCACATATTAGAGGGAAAAATAAAATAGCAACCATTACATACTGAATAGCTTCACATTTATTCAATAATTAAGATCTTAGTTTTATCTTATCTTTATTCTTCATACCATTTTTTATCTAAATCACAAATTTAAGATTCAAATATGTGAATAAATTTTTATTTTTACAGCGAATATGATGCAGAATCAGTTTTCGAGCGAAGCCTACCATCCTGCAATCAATGTGCTAGAGAAACTCAATATATTGGCCTCAAGGAATTTCTGAAGAATGAATGCCATTGTAATATAGCTAGAAGTACAACTAATTCAAATCCTCACACATCTGATAATTTCTCTCAACAAAACTATGAAAAATCAGAGGAAAGTCAGAAACTATTCAAACCGAGATTTGGCCGTCCAAGAAGTGCTACAAAACCAAACCAACCGTCCACTTCTGGAAGTCTTCCAATTACGAGTACACCCACAGAAGATGATTTTATCAAAGAAGAAGAAGAGAACAAAGCACACAAGGCCAGTGTTGCCAAAATAATGTTCAAGACTGCGAAGGAAACATTACTTGCTTCTAATCCATCTGCTAGGAGAACTCTTGGGGCTTCAAGGAAAGCTCAAGCCAAGTTTGTGTCTCCCATGCTTGGTGCACAGTACGTTCACTTTGACAATTTTAAGAAGTAAATGATAATTATGTACAATTATATATCATATATCAGTGTGCGGTGGCCTGTTGGTAATGATCCAGATGCGGCTGCCTACATGTTCACGATGGTCGCGGGCTCAAATCCCATGACACACCTCTGACTCTTCGGAGCCATGTGTGTATTGATAGTAGATCACCACGTACTATAACGGTGAAGGAAAACATTGTGAGGAAATCTGCATACCATAGCTATTTGAATAAATTTCTGTGGTGTGTAAAAATCCGCCAACCCGCATTAGGCCAGCGTGGTGGACTATATGGCCTAACCACTCTCAATCATACTCTCGATTGTAAAGGAGGCCTGTGCCCTGCAGTGGTACGTATATGGGCTGATACATTATATATCATATATGGTAAAAAAGAACAGGTCACCTCCACTGAGGGGCCTATACAATATTGTTGTATACTATGTTAAACAAGTGGTAGGGTATTATTCATTTTAAAACAATTCAATTACAATTTACAGAGAGAAACAGGAGCAAGCTGACAATGGGATAACAGATGAGAGACTCAAACACATTGATCCAAAAATGATTGAGCTGATTGAAAGTGAAATCATTGATAAAGGAAATCCCATAGGTATGTATATTTTTACTAACATATTTATTTATTTATTTTATTTCTTTAATACTTTTTTGCACAATACAGATATATGTACATATACGAAATTACACAATAAAAATAATACTACAAGTGGCAGCCGTATCACACTAGGTACATAATGTTTCTGTTATTCTTTATAAAGGTGTAGAGATTTATAACAAAAGTTTATGTGTTATACAAACCTCCATGCTAGGTATAATGTTTTAGCATATGAAATTAAAATAGGACATGGAACCAATGACTGCCTCAATGGCGTAGTTGTACTATGGTATGATTACAAAGTTGAAGTCTTGGGTTCGGACCCTGGGTTGGGCAAAGTGGTATTGGAATTTTAGATATGGATGTTCTGGTAATACCTCTGCCTACCCCTTCTGAAAAAAGGCGTGAGTTTATGCATCTATCGATCCAATTTAACACATAAAAACATTTTGTATTAGATAAAACCAGGAACATCTTATAGAAACCGAATATTTTACTGTTCCCTCCATTCACTCTAACATTACTAGCAAGTTGTTTATGGTATTACCTGCAATAATTTAACCACCAGGATGGGAAGACATAGCAGGTCTTCAGCTAGCCAAATCAGTGATACAAGAGGCGGTGGTGTGGCCTCTACTCCGCCCAGACATATTCACTGGGCTTAGACGACCACCCAAAGGCATCCTGCTGTTTGGACCTCCCGGCACTGGCAAGACTTTGATTGGTAATTTTTTTTATAAACCAAAATGCTTCATGTATGATCTAGACTGTGTGTTGTGTTTATCACTTTGATAGTAAAATAAAATAAATACACCCAACAGTCACATCCATAGTCCTATACCAACACTAAGATCTAGTCTTGTGTCGTGGGTATCAGAAACGACGAGACTTTTCGGTCTCACAAACACCCAGACCCGAAACAAATGCCTATGGACCACACAAATATTTGTTTCGGTGCGGGGTTCGACCCCGCGGCCTCTTGTTTCACAGCGTTTAACCAACGATTTTACAGAAAGCCCGTGCCCTGCAGTGGGACGTATATACATCCCACCACGTTCTATATTTATACATTTCTATATCCACGTTCAGTATCATAGAGCAAATAACGCTATGGAGGCTGGCGATCTTTGGATAAAGTATACATTTGTGGTGTGCAGGTAAATGTGTGGCGGCGCAGTGCAACGCGACGTTCTTCAGTATTTCAGCATCGTCGCTGACGTCCAAGTGGATCGGCGACGGAGAGAAGATGGTGCGCGCCTTGTTCGCCGTCGCCAGGTGTCACCAACCAGCGGTCAGTATTACCTGCTGACATTTTGTTTTATTTTTTGCTTTTGTTTTTGCTCGGTTTGCAGGCAACTACTTACTAGCAGCACTACTAGGGTTTTTATAACTGCGCCCGTAATTAACCAAACCCTGGTCTGGTCTAATCAAATCTGCGCATTCAGGGTTTGCGCCTCTGCCTGGACCTTTTTCGTACCACCCTAGATTCGGCACTGCTAGCTAGGTTTACGATAAGTTCATCATGGTATATAATCACTGCCACATGTGAGCATCCATGTCAAGCTAGGTACTTCCGTTTTGACTGACTGCATGCTGCACGGCATAATGACTGTACTGCACCTGATGGTAAGCGCAAATGCCGTCCAGACAGAGTATCAAATGGCATCAGACGGCGGTTCCATGCCATTCGACAAAATTATGCCAGCCTGCTGAGATGCTTCTTCACACTACGGCGGAAGAACTCAGGATTATAGGAAGGAGGGAACACGTGTGACGGCAAAAAATTTCACAGCCTAAAATTGCGGCACAAAAAGAATTAACATGGAAAAGCTATTATGTAGGTTTACATATATAATTGTGTCAGATGTTAAGAGATAATCATAGAAACCTATCACATCCTGGGACGAAACATACTAGGCGACACGTGGGTCCCTGGTTACTACCAGGAGAAGCTCTGCCTACCCCTTCTAGGTAAAAGGCGTGAGTTTATGTAAACGTATGGTAAGAGATAACAGTACACATTTTACCAGTTAATGCTACACCTGGACGGTACTTATCGCTAGTTGAATAAAATTAAGGTACCATTTGGTCCTGTAAATAAAGTAAAAGACGCATAGAGATAATTGATTGAATCTTGCAGGTAATATTCATAGATGAGATAGACTCGCTGCTCACTCAGAGAAGCGACACGGAGCACGAGGCCACCAGGCGCATCAAGACTGAGTTCCTCGTGCAGTTCGACGGAGCTTCCACTGGTAAATATATTATATACAACATGGTGCATTGCGCCACGATCAAACTTAATCGCAGTCGCCATAAAGATCTATTCGACAAATAAGTTTTATTGCCCCAACTTACAAATATTGCACTTGAAAATAGTAAATAAATAAACTTAAAAAATGTTTTGAAGTTTCTCCTAACTTCCCTTTCCAATCCATCAGCCAAAGGAAGTCCACTGCTAAACATACATAGGCCGCTCCTAATCATTTCCAGTTACCTGTTGAAGGCAACCTGCATCCAGCGACGTAACTCCTAACTAACTTCTCCTAACTCCCCCTTTACATTTACGTCATTTGGTAAATAATTTTGTCTGGTGCTAAATATGCCGGGGAAATAAATGTGTATGTACAAATCTTAAAGTGTAATATTGTTTTAGCTGAAGAAGACCGCTTACTCATAGTGGGGGCTACAAATCGGCCGCAGGAGCTGGACGAAGCCGCGAGAAGGCGACTAGTCAAACGGCTGTACATCCCTCTACCGGATGCTGATGTAAATACAATCTACTGTTGCTGAAACCGTAAAAAAAATAATCTATTTTGTGAAACTCAATGAGTATCTGCTTTGTTTTGATTTGAATGTGTTATTTTCTATAAAAGGAAAATGATTATTTCTCACTTTCGAAGTCGATTTAATTTTTATTCCTTTTTTATGTAAGGCGGAAACGTCTCGTAATTTTTAATACCCTCGACCCAAGTTTAGCATCTTAATATAGAGCCAGCTAGACTATGTTTATAACTATTGGATAAGCATATGAACTTGTTTTTATAACAGGCTCGCAAACAAATTATAACAAATCTCCTAAGGAATGAGAACAACGAGCTGAATTCGCAAGATATCGTCGAGATAGCAAGTCTCACGGACGGGTACTCGGGCGCTGACATGAAGTCGCTGTGTTCCGAGGCAGCTATGGGACCTATACGCTCGGTCCCGCTCTCGCAGATCGTCAGCATTGACCCACAGAAGGTAACATTGATATTTTTTTGTGTTATAGTTCTCTAAAAGAACAACACTTTAAGTGGGTGTTACCATTCCCAATTTTCCCCCTCCTACTTTTATCTCTAAACTTAACTTTCTATGTCCATTGTGCCCAACCGCCTGCACGAGGAAAGACATAGATAATAGAAGCCATAGTTGTTGCTTTAGATGTGTGATATTAGTTTGGGCCTATTACAATGTTTTAATATTTTCAGGTTCGTCCAGTGTGCATACAAGATTTCCTCAATGCTCTCCAACGAGTAAGGCCTAGCGTGTCGCAAGACGATTTAGGTCAGTACGTCAAATGGAATAAAACTTATGGTCAAGGTTTTTAATAAAGAAATAATTTTGCATTGTGTATTTATTTTACTTTTTTTTGACTAAGCATGTTATTCACTCTTCGAGCCTTTGCAACTAAGTACCCCCAAGAGTTAGACATCCCATTACAGCCATGTATGTCGTGATTCGTCACTTATAAGTATCTAAAACTACGACTAGACTACAGTCTCATCCTTTGAATGCTAAACGTATATTAGCAGTGAATCTAACAAACGTTTGCCGTCGTGTGTACTTTGTGTGGGATTGAACTCGAGATCACTCGTTTCACAGTTCGCTTCTCAACTAACTGAACCAAGGAGTCACAGAAATGTGTATAAAAGAGGAATTCATTTAAATATAATCCAGCATCCTAGTTGCTCTACTAGGTAAGAAGAAAGACTTTGTTTGGTGGGAATCACTTCCGATGCGAAGCGATAACATTCAGCCTTATAGTTATTGTTTGGAAATAGATAAGATAACGTAGAAGTTAAATTAAGTTACGGCTGTAAGAAATCATTAACTTCGCTTTGAGAAAAAAAACTAACAGTGGTACGTCACTGTCAAGTGTCATCAGCTGTTTTGACAGTTGACATTAGTTGTCATTTTTATTATTTTGTTTTGGCGCGCAAAATTGCTACACAATTTATTTTGAATGTATTACATTTTTCAATCATGATGTAGTTACAATATTTAATTTTTATACTAGTAATTTTGTATAAATTTAACTAACTTTCCCGCGAAAATGGATTCCGAAAACAGAGTAGTCGTGTTGATTGATATGGATTGCTTCTATTGCCAAGTGGAGGAGAAATTAAACCCTGAATTAAAAGGACAACCTATTGCGGTTGTGCAATACAACCCTTGGAAGGGAGGAGGGTGAGTACTTGACTAAGTTTTATTATTTTCTCAAATACAAACTTTCTGTAAACTGTAAGGATACCCTCATACTTTTTAGTCTGTTTTTTTTTTAAGATCAAAAGCTTGCTTTACCTAACACTGTTAGTTAATAGAAAGTTTATTTGTCTATATCATTACACATTTTATACAAGGTATGTCCATAATGTACTTAATTCAATAAATTAAAAAACAAATGATATACCTATAACATCTTACAGGATCATAGCAGTAAACTATGTGGCTAGAGCAATGGGAGTAACGAGGCACATGAGAGGTGACGAGGCCAAAGAAAAGTGTCCAGAAATACAGCTGCCCTCTGTACCGTGTCAAAGAGGGAAGGCAGACATCACAAAGTAAGTGATATTATTTACAACTTGATTATATAATGTTACGATTACTTCTGGAAAAAATTACTCATGGGAAACTTAATACTTACATACCACTTATGTAACATTTGTAAGATTTTTTTTTTAATGTAGCTTGTTTTAAAACTTCTGTTAGAAATTATTTTAAGTACATGACTGTATAATTTTAAATTAAACAAATGATTTATTCCAGGTATAGAGATGCTGGTAAGGACGTAGCCAAAGTTCTTCAGAAGTTCACATCACTGTTGGAGAGGGCATCTATTGATGAAGCATATTTAGACATCACTGCTCCAGTAATTATACCTACAGAACTTATATAAAATAAATAATTACTTTGTGCATTCTCATAGGATAACTTAATTTAGGACATTCCACAAATTATGAAAAAATGTTAATCTATTTGAATTATATAAATATTTGAAATATAATGTACAATATTCACAGTATTTGCAAAGGGTTCTAATTATCCTATTAATATAATTAGTTATCTTAAATTACACTTTAAAAAAAGACAAAATATTCGAAATTTTAATTGAGCTAACCCTTTTTTTATCTTTTTTAAATTACAGGTTCAAGAAAGATTAAAAAGCCTTAATGTTAATTTGGTAAACACTAATATGTTGCCGAACACATATGCACTAGGCTATGACTGTGTAGAAGAGTTCCTTGCAGATGTGCATAGTTGTGGAGCGGACTCCATTGACTTTGATTATGAACATGCTAAGCGGTTGTTGGTTGGTGCAGTTATTGTCAGTGAAATAAGAGCTGCGGTGTATGATGAGACAGGTAGCTCCATTATAACTTTTACCTTACACACATTCATTGATCCACAAAGAGTATTCTTGTATGTATCAGGGTGGAATGTGATATTGGTCATCAGACACCAGTTGTGTTACTTAGTATATAACACCTTATACAGGGTGTGCAAATAAACGGCGCACTTGCTAATATACATTTTAGTAAATTGTGATTGCGTCTAGATTAAAATGTATTTTCATAATGTAGTCTGATAATAACAAAGATGCCGAAAAATTTACAATTACCAACACACGTGCTTCCCCTTAACGTATTACGCCAAATAGATACCCATGTACCTTTGTAACAAATGTTAAGGCGAAGTCTATAAAGGTTTCGTTCATGTTCAAAAAGATTTTCACTGTTTATTTCGTTAACTATTTAATAAACAAAGAAAGGAAAAATTACGTATATGTTGAAATCTTGTGCTTTACCCATCCCAACTAGTTTTATTCGAAAAGGTGGTGGTAATTCTTTAAACTTTATAAGGTCATAACTTCAAAATGGATAGGTATTTTCCAAATATTATTTCTTTATTATCATATTAATATTATGCCCTTGTATCCAACTGAGTAAGTGCACCATTTTCCTGCGCTCCCTGTATAATAGTTTATTAGTATGCTATTTTTATTACAATGTGCCCTTAAATTCTTGGTTAAAGTTCCAGTAAGCACTAACAATTTGCTTTAGTTATGTGTTATATGAATACTTAACATGCAAACTTTCAAATCAGTAATAACACATAAGCTACTAGCATTAATAAAATTTAATTGCATCTTCAATTAATTACCACCTATTTCCAGGTTACAGGTGTTCAGCAGGCATAGCACATAACAAAATCCTGGCGAAACTTGTGTGTGGAATGAACAAGCCAAACAAACAAACTATACTGCCAAAACACTCCATTGACATACTTTACAGGTAATTTATAAGTATTTTTATATGTTATAATAATCAATACGCCAAAATGATATAAGCCCCTAAAAACCTTATGCTTGGCACTCCTCTACAATTTAAATACCATTGAAAAGGCGTACATCAAGGAAAAACCAAAAGAATTGTCATTTACTTGTTACGATTTTTACCTACAGGACCCTGTCTGTAAAAAAGGTGAAACATCTTGGAGGAAAATTTGGAGACATTGTTTGTGACAAACTAAGAATCAAAACAATGGCAGAGCTTCAAAGGTTTACAGAGAAAGAACTTCAAGCTAAATTTGATGAAAAAAATGGGTATGACACTTCATAATTTAATTCTATTGGTTATTGACCATATTATTATCCTATTCAGATTAAAGGAAGTTAAGTGGATAGTTATCTATGTATATTATGAATGTAGTACCAAGGGACTATGCTAATAATAAACTATGAACATCTTTTTTCCAGTTCTTGGTTGTACAACATAGCGCGAGGTACTGACTTAGAGCCAGTGCAAGCAAGATTCAACCCAAAAAGCATAGGATGCTGTAAGCAATTGCGAGGGAAGTCTGCTCTGACTACCTTGGACAGTTTGAAGAAATGGCTCAAAGACCTGGGCGACGAAATAGACGATCGATTGGAGAAGGACGCGTTAGAAAACAACAGGACGCCAAAACAAATGGTGGTTAGTTTCTCCACACTAGTTGCAGATGGAAGGGACACCAGCAGTTCCAGGTCATTCAATTTTGCAAGCGAGGAAGAGGTGTGCGCCGATTTCGTGTCAAATAAGGCCTTAGAGTTGTTGCTGGAGAGCACTGAGGGTTGCAGACCGAAAGGTGAGTCCTTGTGTATTCAATACAAATGTAGTATAAAAAAAGATTGAATATCAGTTTTCTGTCATGGCTTCAACTGGAATTACACAATCAGAAATATTATGTAAATACCAATTTCACTTTAGTGTCTCATTTCATATTGATTTCTTATTCATTCCAGTAGTGAGAGATCTTATTATATTCATAAAATATATATTATATTTACATGTTCTATAAAACATTACAGATGACGAAGCAAACAGAAAATTAAAAGCACCAATAACATTCTTGGGCATAAGTGTTGGTAAATTTGAAGACAATTCTGATACAAAGAAAACTAAAAAGATAAAAGATTACTTTGGTGCTGGATCATCAAAGGAGAAAATTGTAAACAAAGAGAATGTCACAGAAGACGTATCAGAAACAACCGAAAGAAGTACGAAAACTAATGAAGTTCAGAAAAAATCCAATAAAAACGTTGGTAAAGATTACATTCTACAGAAATTCTTTCAACCATCAGAAAAATCTGAAGAATCCACAAAATCTGAAGAACAACCAGAAAAACCAATCAAGAGTGACGTAATACTGGAATCAAGCCTGGACAAACAGGAATCGTTTTTTGCTAAAATGCTACATGGGAAATTAAAAGGCAATGATGAACAATCAACAACCAATGAAGTTCAAGCAAAACCTACCACACCTGTTTGTGACGTGGTTCAGTGTGGAGAGGACAGCAATGATACTGACTATTCAAGTTCAACAATTAACAATGAAATAAATAAAAGTATAGCCCTCTTTGAAGATGATCCACAAGACGGTGAAAGAGTAAACAATATAAATAGTATAAGACAATTACTTAAAACTAATGTAGAAGTTGAAGTTAATGGAGTATCTGAAAAGGATGATTCGGATTTAGACGCTAATACGAATCAGGCCGAAAAATTAGAAACATTTGACTGCCCAGAATGTGGCAAAACTTTTACCATTGATCAGTTTGAAACACATTCAGATTACCACATGGCACTAAAACTGAGGGACGAAGACAGACAACAAATCCGTAAAGAAAAGCTTAAAGTTGTAGCAACTCATGTAGAAGATAAGCAGGAAAAGAAGTCCCCAGATGAATCTCAAATTAAAACTGACACAAAGTTGCTGGACAACTTCTTTGTAAAATTAAATAACAACATTGTAACAGAATTGTGCTCTGAATGTGGTAAGAAAATACCTGTCGACAAGTTTTCGGAGCATTTAGACTTCCACGAAGCACAAAAATTGAGCCGAGAGTTAAATAAAAAGGGAACACCACTGTTCATAACTAGTAGTGTCAAACGGAAAAAGAAATCAGAATCTCCAGTGAAAAAGACTAAAGTACCTTGTAAATCAATTGATTCTTTTTTTAGGTAACAAAGGTGAGGTGTTGTGTATATATTGTAGTATTTGTGAATGGGTCAGCAGGTCAAAGAATATTAAAATAAGAACAAGTCATCTACCATTGCCTTAGGCTAAACTTCGAGACATTTTCTCGCAGTTAATCATGACGAAGTACAGTTTGTAATCTATGAGCAAGCACAAAACCGTGACACATGTGACGTAGACCTTTTCGTGTAACTCTGACGTCATAGATTACTTCTTGTTATAAGTGGATTTTTATATATATATATTTTTATCTATGGATTACTGCGTGAAGATTACACGATGACGCTTGTTACGGGACTTTTGTCGTAATGATTTCACAATGATCGATTAATTTGTGAAAAGGGATATTTTTGTAGCAAATCATGTTCTGTGGACTGTGACGTAGTTGATTAGACGCCGACTGACACGAGATGCCGCTGGTACAATTCCCGTGGAGATAAATATTTTTGCAATGCACAAGTGCTTATTTTGGATCGCGGTCTTCGAAATTGAAGTCTTTTGTAGTGTGATACCTATGGGGATAAGCTATGTACGTGAATGTTGGGTGTATTTATTTACCTAGACTTGTTTAATTTTAAAGTCATATTCTACAATGTTGTGTAATGTGTATCAATAATTTATTTGTATCACACTATATGCATAGCACGTATGTCCACATAAATAAATTAGTTTTCAAACTAATCGACGATCCCCACGTTAACTATCGAAATTTTAATTCCCTACTACACTAATGTGCCCTGCAGTGGGTCGTTTATGGGCTGATACAATACAATACTACACTAATACTCACTAATAATATTGAAAGTGGCAATTTCGATATGTTATTGTTCTTTTTATGCACTTTCCATTTTATTCGATTGAAAAATATTTGGAAGTTACAAAGTTTATATACATTTTATTAAAAATAATTATAAATTGTTCTCTACTTGCAAAAAGCGTTTAAAACAAGTTAAAACAAGTCTTTTTTTTCACTTTCGATAGTTTACGTTGGGACTGTAGAAATGCATCATATGAGTCTCTATGAACTCTGGCCCTATACTGTTGGCAATGGCATAGTAAAAAAAAATCTTAAATTTTATCCCAAAAACAATGTATTTGTATATAGCAATAAAATCCAGTTTTGATGTTATGGAGTGTATTTATTGTTAACTACAAGTTCAGACATTGTGGATCTCAGTCTGGAGCTTCCTCCAGGAGTCGAGGGGTCCGTGCTCGGGCCTGTACTTGACGTTGCAGCCGTCATTGGTAAGCCTGCCGTCGTCACGGAGCTTCTCAAACTCCTCGCGCTCGTACTTGGTGAAGCCCCATTTCTTGGAGACGTAGATCTACAAACAAGCAAATGTATTAACACATATATTTCAATAAGTTGAAGTCTACAATATCTTGGAAGACAATCATCATTTAAAAATAATTGTAATACTTTGCTTTGAATCTTTTTATTTTTTTATCTTAAATTATTGACACGAATTCTGCGGCGCCAGAATAACGAACTATCCACTCATGCGTACTACGGTATGCAATAACACGCCACGCGTGATTGGCAGCAATATACGGTTCACACAAAAATTGTGTCGACCACACTTCCTGATGCAAGTTAAAACTTATTAAAAGTTCTATATTGTTACATAAGTATTATTTAAATCGATTAACTAGGTAGTACCAGTGGATCAATAAGGATATATTACCTTCTGGCGACCAGGGAACTTGAACTTGGCACGACGCAGAGCCTCGATGACCTGCGCCTTCCAGCGGTCGCTGGAGCGCACCGACATGATGGGCTGTCCGATGCGCACGCGGGCTACGGTACCTTGCGGCTTTCCGAAAGCACCACGCATCCCGGTCTGGAGCCTGAAAGTCGCAAAAAAAGGATGGTATAGACCAAAGATGCGGTGGAAAGACGAGTTGAATGCATTCGAGCCAAAATGACAAGAGCTCACAGAGGACAGAGACAAGTGGAGGAACAAAGGGGAGGCTGTTGCCCAGGAATGGGACACAATATGGGCCATAAAAACTGTTTAGTTTTCAATTTTGTTAAATATTTTCTCCCCGTTTATCTCATTGTTGTGACAAACCAGCACAATATCCTTTTTGGGAATTCCTAAAAATCAAATAATTTCCAATAATCTTTTTAATGCTATGTTTCTTTTCACTATAAATATTGTGAAAACAAATGTATAATTTACTACTACTGTTAAATTGCTTTAAATGAATAAGACATTTCCATAAAACAAAAAGATATAACTACTCTGAAATTGAGTATTTTCATTCAATTATTAATTGATTTGGACACAATTTAATGAAGGTATCTATTTATCTTTCTATGGTAAAACAAGCATAGGAAAAGTTGCAAATGTAATCTAACAAAGATGTGATAGGAATAGTTATTTCAAGATATTGACTGTGTTCCTAAGTTGTACTATCATACAGTTTACACATATTTTGTATGGATATTCCAATTCACATATACAGTTACCCATAACTACATTATACCACAAAAATAACAAACATGAAATAAACTATTGGGACATAAAAGTGAATAAATGCATGAAAACAATAGTTTAGTTTAGCGTACTATATTTTGATTACAAAATATTGTGCAATAATAATAACCTAAGACTTGTTTACTTTGTGTTACAATACAAGCAGAAAATGCTAGTAATGCTAGCACAATCACTTTTACATTGATAATAATAACTAAAGGCCTTATTTGTAGACAGTTTTAAAACCTATTTTCGTTATTGTATATTTTGTCTTCTTCATTCAAACTGAATTCAATAGTCGTTCAAAAGGAGCAAAACATTTGATAACTAAAATAGGTTTTAAATTTGCCTATGAATAAGGCCATAAATGTATTATGTACTAAGAAATAATAAATGTTATCTTCAATTTTTACTGAGTATTCTAGTTTATACATCTTATCATTATTTTTTGAAAAAGAAAGGATACAACAATCTCAAAGTTCCTTGATTCAAAGAATCTACAGTGCATTCTAGAAATTTATAGCAAAGTTGGAATTACTAGAAAAAAATAAACAAAGCGTGGACTCACCTATCGGCTCCAGCGCACGATAACATTTTGTTGATGCGGATCACATGGAAGGGGTGAAGCCTCATGCGGATGTGGAACTGATCTTTACCGCAGTTCTTCACCAAGTATTTGTTGCAGCAAATACGACCTGCCTCCAGCGCCTCCGAGCTAAGCTGCTCATACTCGTCCGACACCAAGTGCACGCATAGCGGGAAGTCGTCCACAGTAGCCTTCTTCTTACCCAAGTCGAAGATACGGATCTTCGGGTCGGGCACACCACGGCAGAACCGGGATTTGGGGTACGGTTTGTTCTTACAGTACCGGTAACTGAAAGAACACGTAACTTGTAAGTATGGCACCAAAACACAATACAACACAGGCAAGGTTGCAATTTATTTACCATCTCGCTGGCCGGCGCCCCATTGTGATCTGAAATAAACCAAATAATAAACTTAGTGTATGTCACTTAATGTATTCATTAAATATCACTCGATAAAGTAAAGCACTTTTCACGATTACAAGCGATTTTTATAGAAATCCGGATAAGCACCTCCACAAAGTGACACCTTAACCACGAAAAGACAGCAATGAAGAATATTGATTTTGACGGGGCCTGTCAGTGTTGCCACCAATAAAAATATTTCTATTAATTTCAATTTTCAAGTTTAACATTATTTATACTTTATCTAATATTATTTTTTATTTTATTTATAGCTACAATTGAAAAGTACACTTTGAATAAAGTATTTATAAAACTTTATGATTTCGGCTAAGCAGCTAAATAAATAGGTTCTCATAAATTATTGAACAAAATTTATATTACGTATTTCCGGTCACTTCTGCTTCGATTTCTGAACGATTTGCGAAATGTCAATCTGTCAGTGAAACAAAACATTTGTGGTGATTTGTCGTATTATGATCATTTAAAGTGTTTTCGCTACATAAAATAGGACAATTCGTCGCCATACTACACGAAAATGGGTGCTTTGACGAGCAGGCAGCACGCCGGCGTGGAGGAGGCTGACGTAACGTCCAACCACGCGTATAAATACCCACCCAGATCGGGTATGTGCGACCTTTCATTACCCACTTGTCGCTATTTTGTCGACTTCCACTCGATACAGTTAAACATCTCGAGACGATTAACTATTTGAACGTCCATTAAGTATACTCATTGATACTTCTTTGTATTTAACTTGTTGAACTAATAACACAAATAACTGCATCTGTCAAGATATAAATGTATACTTATTAATTGGAATGCAAATTTAATTGCTTGTTTAATATACATTATTTATTTTCGCACTTTTGTTCACTGTAGTCTCTATTTCTTAGTTTTCTGGCATAAGCATAAACATAATTTGCATTTGTATTGGTAATTTTATAAACAAAAATTTAGTAACTTTAATGTTATACTATAACTTGCTTTTTAATAAAAGGAAATCATAAAACGGTATTTTTTTTTTATTATTATTAATTATATTGTGTTGAAGTTAGTTTGAGTTTATTTTGTTATTTTTTTTTGTTTTGTTTAAATGTTTCACTTTTGATAGTTTTATTAAAATTGTTTACACTGGCAGTACTTGTATCAGGATGGGTGCCCAAGACACGGGCTTGCCTACTTTGGGACCCACATATTTGATAAACAAATGACTGTAAAACGTGATTGTGTACATTGTATTTTGGAGATTTTTCACAATAAACATTTATTTATTTATTTAAATTTAATCAATAAGATGCTTTACCTAATAAATTTATATTATAATCTTATAATTTGTTCTTAATTTATATTATAATCTTATGTTTTGTATACTATAAAATCTGTGTTTCTTCAATTTCTCATGGTTGAATGTTAATAGTAGAATTGTCATTAGGACATAACATTCCACTATTGCATCCTCCAAACGCACACTATTTGTCCCAATTTACCTATAATTATTTGACTTTACTGATTATAATGTCTGGTTTAAGTAGATATTATCAGGTTAATATAACTTCTATTGATCTATCTCATACATATTGAATAGAAGTCCCTAAATAAAAAAGGTAAAAAAAATGTTACATACTAATATGATAGGATATTGTGTCGTACATGTATATGCTTGAAAGGGTACAAATTAATCTTTCTTATTTTCTGTAATTGTGAAATTATAGGTGGTATTTGTAAAAGTATTTAATGTCGCAGGCAAGGCTCAAAAACTCACAGCTTGTTTCATGTTTGACATAAATATCAGATAGTAAATTTTTAATATTAGAAAAATTTCATAGCTGTGATGTCTTCTATAAATTGTAAAAAATGTACAGCTTTGAAATTAATATTGAGCTATTTCATCAAGTTGTTGTAAATGCAGTACTGTAGTGTACTTGAAGTATGAAATTGATTTATAATTTTCATTGCAGGTAATTATTTTGGAAGTCACTTCATAATGGGTGGTGAGAGGTTTGATACACCACAACCAGAGGCCTATCTGTTTGGTGAGAATGCTGACTTAAACTTTCTGGGGAGCAGACCGACACCTGTATGTAACTTTTTATTTTGTTAATTCTTTAGATTTTTTAAAAGTAAATCCTGTGAATATATGGGTATGAGATAGATGGTCAGTGTTAGAAAAGCATGCATTTAAAATCAGGTAGGTGGTGCTGCAAGTTTTTGCAGATAGGTGTGACATTTACCATCATACCTATGACTTGTTTTGTCATACTAGCAAAAAATGTACAACAAATGAAGTTTCTTCAATATACATAAGCTATAGAGATTGTCTATTGACCAAAGGTAAATGTACATGCATACATACATATGTACATACATAAACTCTCGCCTATTTCCTAGAAGGGGTAGGCAGAGGTGACACAATAATGCCCCCACATTTCTCCTTGTATGCTTAGACCCACAAATGTGATAGGGGCGAGCCTATAGCCATATCGGGCACAAAGTCCTGACTCCGGGCTGATAATGAATTGAAAACTCCTTTATCACTTTGCCTGACCTAGGATTCGGACCCAAGACCTCAACTTTGCAATCATACCATAGTACAACTATGCCACGGAGGTAGTCCTAGACCTAAAGTAAATGTGGTATAAAGAATAAGATTTATTAAAAAACTCTGCATATGTTTTTTACATGTATGACTGTGTACTTATAATTATGGGATTATTTGGTTGTCTATAAATCTGGCTCAAAGGACCAAAACGATAATGGTACAGTTTGCTCTGATAGATGTATGTTCACCTTTTTTGATTGTTTGGAATTTGTTTACTGTATTGTACTGTACTGTCTCAGCCCACATACGTCCCACTGCAGGACACGCGCCTCTTCTACAATCGAGAGTACGATTGAGAGTGGTTAGGCCATATAGTCCACCATGCTGGCCTAGTGCGGGTTGGCAAATCTATTTAAGGATACAAATATCATTATATGATGGTTTGTTATAATTGGCCTTTACAAAGTGTGTTATTTCGAATCATACACCGGAAATGCGCTGGTGGACAGTTCGCTGTTTTGGTGGTATGGTCAAAGTATTAAATCAAAGTAGCAAATACATTTTCAATATTTTTCTATTCATTATCAGCCCGGAGTCAGGAATTTGTGCCCGATATGGCGATAGGCTCGCCCCCTATCACATCGTGGGACGGAATATACAAGGCGAAACGTGGGTGTTCTAGTAGCACCTCTGCCTACCCCTTCTGGGAAAAAGGCGTGTGGTTATGAATGTATGTAAATACATTTTCATAATGATTTTGTTACTTGCAGTTCCCTTACCCTCCACCACAATCTAATGAACCAACAAAGACACTCAAGAGTCTGGTAAACATTCGCAAGGAGTCGTTACGTTTCGTCCGGTGCCCTGAACCAGTTGGCAAGCTAGCTGACAACAAGATCAGTGACGGAGGGATCATCAAGACGTTGGATGGGAATGGAAAGGGGACGTATTATAACATAGAGTTTACTTTTGACTGTGATGCGAGATGCGCCATCACTATATTTTATTTCTGCACTGAAGAGGTTACGCCTACTGGAGTTGTGTGAGTCTGGATTCTTTGTTATCTTGTTCTTATTTTGAATCTTGAGTAATCCCGTGTTGCCAGAGGTCGTAATTAAGTTCCCAGGGTTGACATTTTGTGTTCATATTTTCCAGCAAACTGATTGGCACAGATAGAATACGTGTTGGCGACAAGTCTAGTTTAAAAATAGTCTGTTCTCTTATTGTATGAAATTGGAATTTCGATTAAATTGGATTACTTCATATATTGACACACACAACGCTAAACGGTAGCCATATAAAATATTCATGCCAGAAGACATAAATCTACAATAACAAACCACAGAAATTTTAGTCTTGTCCTAAATATTTCTTTACATTATAATATTAAGGAAGTATCGTGCAATATAGTTTTATATTTCCCTATTGCGACGGTTAGATGAATCAGCATTACTTGTACATAAAAATTACTATACTAACTGGTACAGTAGGTATCATGCAATAATTAAGTCCAAACTGATATTGCCAAGTCACTTGACAAAGTGACAGGATATACAGTGGTTGATTCTGAAAGGGGTTATTCACTTCGCATAATAATTAAATTTATAGTACCTATGTATTGTATGTATGATGGTATAATAGGCACGTAAAAATCACTTAAGTACGAGTCAGACTATGAAGTGAACATATACGGGAACATATCCATTTTTCCTTTTAAGATATGCAACTTTAAGAAATATAATAACATAGACGCAGTATCTCGTGAGTTTTTGATAGACAACATGTTAGATGATTAAACACCAATTTTTCTATTTCAAAAATATGCGTTGGCACTCTTTATGATAGTATCCTGTAAAATTTCGTTTGAGTCAATGTATTCATACTCAAAACCGTCTACAGCAACTCTTTATCATACATGCCAGAAAGAAAAAAATGCGTTTTCAAATGTAACATAACGACATTCTGGTCTATAACAGTTACTACCCCCGTGAAGCGGCGATGACGTCACAGACGTACCACTACAAGAAGGGTGCCAACCAGCAGTTCTGTCAGATTGCGCATGTATTCGATCCCTCCAAGTACCCAGAAGAAGACCTCATTTATAACGCGGATAGGGAGATCATACCCATCGCTATATACTGCGTGGTCGACGAGGGGCAGGAAGGTTGGTTCACATTTATATTTTAAAACTACACTATTGCTAGTTACAGATTAGATTCATCAATGATTTCGGCTGTGACATAACGGAAGTGTCTTGCATCTAGTGAATTGCAATAATATGTTCTCTCTCACTCTCTTTCTTTCTTTCTCTCACTTCAGCTATAAGACGTCCACTGCTGAAAATATGCTCCCCCCCCCCCCCCCAAGGATCTCCACATTGACCTGTTGGAAGCGGTCTGCATCCAGCGACTTCCTGCAACCTAATATGTTAATCAAGTTAAATAAAAATTATCTCTTTTTTTCTAAATAAACAGAATGAAGCCTAAAACTTTTACACCAAAAGTGACCAAATTTTTATAATAAATTGCTATCGACAACTGGACAAAAAGAAGTTTAAAAATCAAGAGTTGGTACTTGGTAGTCCCAAAATATATTTAATGTCACAGCAGAGATAAGGCAGTCCCACACGACGATAGCGGTGGTGGAGAAGCACTCGGACGGCACGTACGTCTTGAAGGCGCTCAAACAGAAGCTGTTCGTAGACGGACTGTGCTACCTGCTGCAGGAGATCTACGGCATCGAGAACAAGAACCTGGACACTAAGGTACTAGTAATATTGTAATGTATTTTGATTTATAGGTCCTACACCATTCACATTATTTATGTTAAACATGAAGTTTGAGGATTATCTTTTGGAGCTTCGTCATAAAACTTACTCATCGATAAAGGTTTAAGTTCAAGTGTATATCGCCTGACATGTAGGTGGAGGTCGCACTAGTATTAATCACAATTCGTTGACCTTGATTCCGTCCTAGGAGACGTGCCTATGTAAGATTTTGTGATATTTCTCTTTGAAATTTCAAAGTTTAGGTAATTCGATAACGCGACCCTCGTTAGTGATAGTTATTTGAATCCTGAACCATTATTTTTTCCCTCCAGCCCAGCTCAGACGAAGAGACAGAAGACGGCGGCTCGGAGTGCGTGATATGCATGTGCGACATGCGGGACACCCTCATCCTCCCCTGCCGGCACCTCTGCCTGTGCAACTCGTGCGCGGACTCGCTGCGCTACCAGGCCAACAACTGCCCCATCTGCCGCGCCCCCTTCCGCGCGCTGCTGCAGATCAGGGCGCTGCAGCGGCTGCCCGGGGCCGAGCCCGCTGTCTCAGAGACGGGCGTGGATGGAGTGCCTCCAGGGTATGAGCCGGTATCGCTGATTGAAGCGCTGAATGGTCCCCACGGGCCCAGGGCGTTGGCGCCACCAGCAAGGCCTGCGCCGACTATTGCTAGTCCGGATACTGATACTGCTTCACAGGTATGGATTTGGTACTGGTAGATTATGAAGAATACTCATTTTATTTCTAAAGTTGCTAAAAATCCAGAGATCTAATTTTAGTCGGTTGGTTCACTAGTCATCACGTGTTATTTTTTTAGTAGGAAGAAATTGAAGTAGAGTCCAAAAAGCGGAACCCGTTTGTTGGTTTCATTACGTTTGTTGATTCAAAAAAAGAACAGAAAAGCCTTAACCTTAATATCTAAACAAAATTACTCAACTTACAATTCTAGCAATATTTCTTATAACTTGACCTAGCTTAGTTGTTCTCCACCCAGGCAGCGGAGATCCTGAACCGCTGTAACCTGGAGCGCAGTTCCTCAACCAGCCTGGGCAGCAGCAGCAGTCGCAAGCACAAGAGCGGCTCCAAGGACGACGTCAAGAGCATTAGAGACCGCTCCGCCACGCAGACCATCACGCCGGAGGTGAGGCTGTTGACTACCTGGACCCTGGATAATGTCCATTACTAGCAGTAGGAGTTGAAAAGTTTAAGATTTAAATTCTGCCTAATGCAGATGATAAATAAGCATATAGGTTCTGTGGATACGAAATCAACTCATATATAAAGGACTACAAACAGTTAGGCATTGTAGGTGCGCCGCAATAAGATAGGGAATGGAAGGGACGTGAATAGAAGGTTAGGTATTACAGATTCCAGCGATAATAATGCTATTACTTTGCGCTGAATTTTTCTCAAACATTGGTAATGCTCTTCTTAAACTGAACAATCCATGTCTTTTTATCACTTATTTAAAGGAACTCGTGATCCTCCGTGAACACAATTGGTCACCGCTGTACAAGAACTTTGACGATTATAATGAAATTACTTTTAAGATTAATTTCAATCTGACCAATAATATTTAGCTATTTTATATGGTTATATTGTTTATCCAGTTCCGCATGTCAGTATTGCTCGCTCGTGAGGAAGAAGCTAACAAGCGAGCTGAGGAGAAGACGGCAGCTAACAGCCCATTGTTATACAACCACAAGCCGCTCAACTGCACTGACAAAATATCTAAGGTAAGGGTCCTATTGTTTTATTGAAGATATATGGAATATTTTTGTGTATTTCTTTGCAACGCAATGAAATAAAAGTAAAAATAATTAAGTCAAGTTTTTTAAGCAATTTGACAAAATATTTTATTTACAATTTATGACTTATCGATGTTTGCACAGCTTCCCTGTGATGAGGAGAAAATTTATTATAAGGGGACTGTATGGCCGTAATAAAACCCTAAGAATGAGAATCAATTATTATTTTTTCTTTAGCTTTAAAAGCTACAGCAGTCAATTCAATACACAACAATATAATAGACAAAGAATAATGTGAGTAGGATCGAAATCGATAACCGCGGTCGACGCGGCCTGGTGCAGCACTAGGAGTAGGTGGGCGTGTCGCGCAGTATAGTTGACGTGCGCAGTGCGTGCAGTCGTCGCTGAGCCTGGAGTACGGCGCGTGCTCGGAGGAGGAGTGCGCGCGCGCGGACAGCGACGCGGAGCGCCTGTCGCCGCTGCTGGCCGCGCCCGCGCTGCCCACGCTGCCGCCCACGCCGCTCGGAGTACGTCTAGTGCGTTACTCACTTGCTTCTTATTTTACTTATTTACTTTTTTTTAAGACAGTACAATTGCTAAATATTTAAGGGAAGTTTTTTTCTCAATTAACTTTTTTGGCGTTTTTGAATTGTTTAGCATGTCAATGTTGTTTTGTTTCTGCATTTATCTATTCCATTTGCTTTTGTTATCCTTACTAGGATTACTCGGGTATAGTTAACGTTTAAAATTTTAAAAAAGTATCAAAATGCTGATCAATTAGCAATATTATTATTTGAAAATAAGTAATACACATTAAATTATTTTTATGTAGAAATTGCAATTTTTTATTTCGCTCATATTCATTTGTATAAAGATAGATCAGTGGAGATAGACAGTTCCTGTTATTTTTTTGGCAATGCGTTAAAATTTTTAATCCCTTGTTATTATTTGTTTAAAATGACCAGCAGTCAGTATGAAATATATATATCCCCACAGGTGCTGACCCGCGGCTCGTCCGTGTCCTCGCTGTCGGCGTGCGGCGCGGGGGGTGCGGGGGGCGCGGGGCCGGGCGCGGGGGGCGCGGCGCTGCGCCTGTCCGCGCCCGCGCTCGCACACATCGACGACGCCGCCGACCTCGCCGCCGATATCTGTTAGTATGCACTATATTATATTCGTTGTATAGTCGTTTATGGAAAAATCATTACGGCATCCCAGTGCCTACTGCCTGTAGAGATGTACCAGTATCATCGACTCTATAGCGACTAGAATCTAGCACAATTCTTAGTACATACGACTAATAATAACATATTAAATTTTCTGTTAGTCTAAAAATTTAAGGAGAAAATTCTTCGAAGCAGATTAATCAAATTCTTAATATCCTCAAGTATTTAATTAACCCTTGTTAATATTCAGGTCTATAATCCCACAGAATGTTACAAAAATCAATGGTATACTCGTACAAATAAAAAATTATGAATACTGAAATCAAACTAATTGTTACAAAATCTAGTGGAGAAAGTCATTTTTTTTTTACTCATCTCAATCTTTTGAATTTGACCTGCTACACATCAAGTAGATTGGCAGACAGCTTGCCCAATATGAGTTATATGAACCGGGAGACTTAGTACAGTGGCTGACTCATACAGACATAGAGGTATCATGAACATCGCTTGTTAGTCCTCTATTGGCTTCAAGATCATCTGTCGTGTAGATTTGGAATATTTTTAAATAATTAAAAACGTGACGTAAGTATGTAATATTGAACAAATCAATTAGTATTAGGTAGGTAAGATTAGTATATTTTATTGATAAAATGTATAATCGGTGATTAATTATGCAGCACCATGTATATGTGGTAACCTGTAGAACTAGGGCTAATTGTTATATTTCAGTGTCGTTAGAAAGTTACCTTTTATTAACATTAACTTAGTTACTGTAAAGCACTGCATTACGAACAAGCAAAGATATACCCTAGGCCAGGAGACAATAAGTCGAAAATCCCTTGGCAATCGACAATTCCCTGATATCAAATGCTAAGTGTGCAAGCTTTTTCGGATTTCAAATATCCGTACGCTGATATAAGCCCTGCGTGAATGGGCACAAAGTGGCAATTCCCCTGCGGTACAAGTGGCTGACACAAGGTATGCGTGCAGCGTATGACGCTCGCGGCAGTGAGTCGCGCGTGTCGGGAGTGTCGGCAGTGTCGGGCGTGTCGGGAGTGTCGCGGGTGTCGCGCGTGTCGCGGGCGGGAGCGGAGTCTCCCGCGCCGGCCGACGACTCCGACTACTTCACGCCCGAGGACACGCACACCACTATACTGACGGTACCCAAAACCAAACACGCTGTAAGTGCATCGCTCATTAACATCGCGGGCGGCGCAGACCGACACTCGGAGGAACACTGCAGTATAACCATAGACTACCATAGACAATATATGTAGAGTACAGAGATATAGACTATCGCTAAGAATTTAATAAAAATATCAATTCGAATACGAAAAACCTATTTGACTAGGGATGATTATGGAAAATAGTAATATAATGCTTTTAATTACGATACTAAAATAATAAATTGTACTGACATTGCAACGGATATGTTTTAAATAAAATTAAATAAACCATACAAAGACCATTTGAAATTGTCAATCGCAAGTTATTTTAGTATTTGAATCAATTACAAAGTTAATGCATTTAGTTAATTATATTCGATAGTTTAATTAATTTCGTTCCGATAATTTATTTGTATGTCAATGCATTCATCCGTTTAACACACATAGATATTTTGAATGTGTTTTTAAATTAGGTCAAATAATGTAATTCACTTTCGTTTTGGGAAAAAATAATGTATAATGTAAATTTATTATATATAAGTAATAAAAAGTCGGCATAAGTTATAGCAAAAAAAACATTGTGTTTAATAATTTTATCTGATTTTCATCATGACCATATTCCAATCATCTGTGCTATACAGCCTTTTTGTTAGTCTCTGGCACAATGTTATACTGTTCGTCCAACCACCGGTCTGCGCCGTCGATGTCGTGTAGACGTGCCGTCCAACCATCGCTGCTTGACTGTGTTTTCAGTACATTTTGTGTTGGTTTTGGTTTTGATTACGCGTCGTACTTATTATTTGCACAACCATTTCATGTATTTGTAGTTTACACTTTATGTTCCATTTGTAATCGGCACTTGTGGATTTAGAACGAATGTGAAGCTCAACTGGTAACAATATTTTTTTACTAAACTGTTAAAAATATACAATTTGGTGATGCCATTGTACGGCACATACCGACCAGAGGGCTGCTATTGGCGCCACAATCACTTGTTCAAGTTATCCTCCGCATCTATCGGTTGTCTCTGTCACACATACGACTTCGTTCGTTCACTGTCTCGCTCATTCTCGATATATTTGTCTAACTCCACTTTCATGCAAATTTTTCATGACAGCCAAATGGAGATAGCAGGTAACGCTCTCATTCTGTAATGGTGAGAGCAAGCGTTAGGTTCTTTCATTGCCATAATGTTTTTAACTAAAACTCTTAATATGATTCGCAATAATGCATACATAAATTTATGCATTCGTTCTATTTCCGCCACTAAATTTGCACAATGTCTAATATTTATGTAGCTTGGTGTGTTAGGTGGATCTTGCAATGCAAGGCTTATGTGCACCTTTGTGTAGATGTACATTGAGCGTTTGCTGCACACTATCGGTTCTGTTGCAGGAGCCAACCGGCAATGGAGAATGCGCACCACAGCGCTGGGCGCTGCCGCATCACGTCACTTCACTGCCAGGTATACAGGATTGAGATTTGGATTGAATTGACCATGTTCTTATATTTGATGGTTAGAATTATTTATTTAAAAGGTATCGGACCAAGTTCTGTTAAAAATCACTTATTTATGCCATGTCCAGTCGAGTCGGTCGGTTCATTGTGTCTACAAAATCTCAGCTATTTCGATTTTGACATATAATTTCATTGTATTTTCTGACATAAGGCTTGATCAAACAGCAAATATGAGGTGACAGATGTTTTGAAAAGGTTGCAGAAGTATGTCCTATATATTCCTATTTGTTCACCGGTGGACTTCCTATAGCTGATAAGTGTAAATGATGTTATAATTAATGGTACTACACACAGGCACCCCACTAAGCCAATCCAGCGTGCGTTCATCCGGCGACTCGTACAGCTCGACGTCATCCACGCGTCAGCTGCTCACCGCTGCGGTGGGCGGCGCGGGGGGCGCGGGCGGCGTGGCGGCCGCGGGGGCGGAGCCGGCCGGCTAGCCCCGCCCGCCGCACACGCCCCGCCCCCGCGCGCGCCTGTCGCTCGCGTGCGCGCTGCACGCCGGGGCGTACGTGCTCGATGCGGACTAGCGTACAACTACTAACACTGGACTATATGTAGTGACTAACAAAGGTAATTGGTTTCGTGGTTTTGTTGTTAATTATTATTAATGTGTAGATACTAGAGGGGACACCGGGAACAAAATGTTGTTCGTATATCGCTATTTCGCCTTCTATGTCATTTACACTTATGCAGTTATACTTCGGTCTACTGGGTTTTAATAGTCTCTGTGATATGTTCGCGACGTCTCCTCTAGTTTAGTATCAGTCTAAACTATAATAATATGTTATTGATGTATGATTCTTTTGGTGTATAACAAATCAAAGTAGTGAAATTACTGTATATGAGATGTTGACCGAAATATTCTCACACATTGTCGACTTCTGGATTAACAATAACTCTTGGCGTGCTCATGATATTAACTCGAAATCGAATATCGACATTTAATATGATCACAAAAACATATGGCACAGTTTTGCTTTAATTTTACCACTACAATTTTTCATGAAAAATAATAAAAGTGTAATAATATTTTTTGTACTAGTGTGATTGACTGGATGAAACCCTTGACTGTTTATCCAACTATAATGGATTTTTTTAAGCACAGTAAAGATAGACTCAAAATTTAAAATAATAGTGTGTAAAATATACATCACACACTTTGATTTTACTCCTTAGGTGACCAAAACACAATGACTGTAAATTGTAATAAATCATATTATGACTTATGTAATTTATCTATAGGTCAATAATAATTTATAATAAATTTATCTATAGGCCAATAGGTCACTGTGGAAATCATTAGGAGAGGCCTATGTTCAGCAGTGGACTTCCTTTGGCTGATGGATGGATGGTAATGGCAGCATGTTAATCTATATGATTATTTTAATTATGGTCTCAATTCGGCTCAAAAACATAATAAAAACCTTAGGTAATTTAATTATCAAGTTTACTGGGCAGCTTTTTGGGGAAAAATAAATTCGTCATTAAATTAGTATGTTTATTTAAAAAAATGTATTCTTTATTTGTAATTGTTGCATTTTATTATTTATAATATCTATTAGCATTCAGTGTAACATAAAGAAGAATATAGCTACTAAAGAAATATTGCTAATATTGTTCATAGTATTATGCAGGTCTTAGATTAAGTATTATAGTTTTGTCAACTTGTCTAAAAATAAGAATCACAATTTTATATTATTTCTTTATCCGTCCCTTTTGCATTCTGTATCATGTTTGTTTTAATTTCTCAATTTAGTAGTTTAGTTTAGTAATCAAATAATTCTATAAAAATATGTTTCCAACCCGCACTAGGCCAGCGTGGCGGACTATATGGTCCAACCTCTCTCGTACGTACTCTAGTAGGCCCGTGCCCTGCAGTAGGACGTATATGGGCTGATACAGATGTCTTCAAGAATAACGAAATATAAATTAATTTGTAAAAAATATTATGTAGGAATTTGTTAACTGGAAATGTCTAAAACATATAAATGTATATTCTATTAGTGATACAATATATAACTCTACATATACTTATTTGTATATTATATAAACTTGATAATTATGTACAGACCATTGAGGTATCATACTAGAGCGGACATCGGGAACAAAATCTCAGCGCATTGTGCTGGTACAGGATTCCCGTGTGAGAACGCACGGGAACCCAATGAAGCGAGAGCGAAGATTATGTAATTGCGTGAGCGTAACAGAGACAGAAACATAAGGAACGGTACAGTACCGTTCGTTTTAGTTTGAAACATTTTGTTTACAGTGTCCCCTCTAGTAGAATATCTCAATGCTACAAACTGTTTCGGAAAGGGTATGTCATACAATATGTTATAATTATGCAAAATGTCATGTACAATAAAATAACCAGCAAAGATTTAAATTACAAAAATATTATTTCTTCATCTATCTATTTACCATTTGGCAATGTAAAATATAATCTTCCGGAAACAAAATATTATGCTACGAGTATAACGATTGCTTATAACAAGGATTGACGAGATCTGATAGCAAAAATAATTAAGGTCCATTTGTCTCCCTTATGTCTTTTGTAAATATTTTTACGTAAAACTTGTGCTTCTAAATTAAAGTACCCTTTCTCCCGTTGTCCATAACCTTAGAAACCAAATTACCAGGACTGCAATTCACAAGCTGGTGTGGAATTAATTTTTTGTTGGTTTTTAATGTGGATATTAAAGTTAATGATTTTTTTTAGAATGCTGGTTCGTATAGATACAAAAATATAAGATGTAAGCAAAGAATACCTACATTGTAGATTAATCTTTTGTTAAGCCTACCACACACGTTTAAGTGCGTTTGCGCAAACGCGAGTTTGCAGTCTCGAATCGAAAATTTGAACGAAGTTCGCGCAGTTACTTGCCCAAACACGTTTCAGTATGCTGTTGCAAACTCAGACTCGCACAGTGATATCGTAACGTGTGTGGCGGCCATTACAATCTGACATTTACAGTGTGCAGATAGTTATTTAAATTTTATTCATAATAATATTTAGATATTTAGAACATGGTGTAATTGTATGATATTATTTTTCGAATAGGATAGTTGCTTAAAGTATTTATAATATAGAGGGAACACTAGTACTTCAAAAACGTAAATAAAAATAGCAATTTATTGTAAATAATTCGTTTTCACTAATAGGTATAGCAGTGCTACCAACATTACGAACATAAAAATATGTACTTTTTGAAGACGCAAATGTATGACAGCACTCCCTCTATAAAATAAATACTCTAAGCATAGATGTGTGTAAAAATGTAATCACATTAGGTGTAGGGTTTATAGACTGATTTAAGAACATTCCTTGTATTAAAATGAGTCTCATATTGTATTACGTTATTATGTAGAGTTGGACCTATCAAAACCTTGTAAGAATGAAAAAAAATGTTTCTATATAAATATATTTATGGTGGCGTAACAATTGTGTTATTGACATGTACAATAGATTCTAAAATAGACCCTTTATGCCTGTTACTATACTCTAAAAATTACAATGATATAAAGATTGCTGTCATTGAAGAAAATTTGAATGGAAATTAAAATTATATTATTGAAGACGGATATGAGAAATTATTTTTTTGCTTATGAAATAAGACTTAATTTTAATCTCATTTTCAGTTTACCTTTAAGATATCAATAACCACTAATATGTCACTTTGTTTTTTAAATTATCTTTGATTTCTATTGTTGGTACTTGAAATACCTTCAATGCTTTATTATAAATTAGTTTGCTTGTACTTTACAGCTGATCGCAATTTGATTTTTCCTTGTGTAGGTTTTGGTGGATCCCCATCAAGATAGCTTTTATATTGATGTAGGAGCAGTCCAATTATTATTTTCAAATTGCATAAGAATTACACACTGTCAAGTGAGGTATAAAAGAATGCAAGGATAATATAAACTAAACATTGAATTGTCACTAATTTCATAAATATAATCTTAAATGGCCTTATAGACAGTCTTAAAACCCATTTTAGCTATCATGTTTTGTCTCTTTCTAAAGACTGTTGTATACAGTGTGAGCAAAGAATACAAAACATTTGATAACTAAAATAGGTTTTAAAACGGTCTACGAATAAGACTGAAAGAATTTAGAGAAAACATGACACTGACATGGTTTAAAACTACATTTTTTTTGCCTTTTCAGTCCCATATATATAAAAAAAATAAATAAAAAAAATATATCTATATCTACTCTGTCTTTATATTTTTTTGTTATTAAATTGGTGTAGATATCAAGTTATTGGATTTTTATAGATATCAAATCAATAGACTACCCTAGAATATATGGTTCCAGGCTCATTTGTATAATCAAATTTTTGTATAAGCAAATAAAGATTCTTATTCTTATTCTTATCATAACTGCACCTTAAATTGTAGCTATTATTATAGATGCATACAAATTTGATCCAATTAAAATTGTATTTTAATAAACCTGATTAAAGCAATTTTAATGTGTTTGATATTCTTTACCTGGCAAAATAAAGACAATATACAATAATACAAAATTAGTTTAATTGTGACAGTTATAATTATTACTGTAAATGCTAATTTCTTCACCTTAAATATAGCAAAAATAAAAAATAAATGATTTAATTCTATGAAGAAAATAAATATTTACAGTTTGTAAATGTTGTATAAAAAGAAAATATGAAATCATAGAGCTACACTACATAAATATTTAAGTAAATTTAAATAATGACTCATATACACTTTCAACTTTGGTTAGGCATAATGTTCACACTCAAATTGGTTTGTGAGCTGTCTCAGAACTTGTGTCTTTTTTCCTGGCCTGCCTCCTCGCTGCATACGCGGACATTCGCGACAGACGCGCTTGTCGCTGCTCTGGTGTCTCATTGGCGAGTCTTCTTGCTGCATACGCGGACATACGTGCCAGGCGAATGGCCCTTTGCTCGGCGGTCTCTTGTGCTAGCCTTTTCGCCGCGTATTCTGACATGCGTCGCAGCCGAGCTTGGCGCTGTTCTGGCAGCTCGTTAGCCAATCTCCGCGCAGCATATGCTGACATCTTAGCCAGCCTTGCCTCCCTATGCCTCAACGTTTCATTTTTTAAACCAGCATATTTATAAGGCCTGCCATTTAGCTTCGCCTTATATTCGAGCGGATCTAATTCTTGCATCATAGAAACCGGCTCGCCGGACAACTGAAAGCTCTCCTGGGACTCGTCTTGTTGAGCCCCATGCTGCTCCGTCTTTACGGCTCCGTACGGTGACAGCTGCTCGTCTAAACAAAATACTGTAGTATTTGGAGTTTCTTGCTCAGGTTTTTCTTCTTTGACTGTAGTAATCCATCTGTTGTTGCTTCTTGCAATCACTATTTTTTTCCAGGAACAATCACCCATATTGATTGTTCAAGGATTCATGTATCCACAGGACCATATTATAAGAATAACAAGCAATTTACTTCCGAATATCGCGATGACGAGCTTAATTTTGTATACTAATCACAATAATAATAGAAAAATATACACAATCTGAGACGAAAAATCTACCGCAACTTACAAGGCCGCAGCGTATAAATTAGTGTTGCAACTCGTAAAATATATTTTTTAATTGTATAACAAATTAAATATTGGATTGCTATACAGTGTGCCACTAGTTACACCATTGTTATGTTTAATTAAAAATACATTCACACACAAGATCCGTGATGTGTCGCTTTCCACGTCTGTGTTCCACCCCAGTCCGGCCTATTGGACCAATTAGGGAAGAAACTTTGTTCTTAAATAAAATATCAAATATCATTAAACAATTTTTGTCTAAAACTGGACAAAATGCATTTCCAACTCACCTTTTTGCCTGGCAGATATTGAGACAAAAAATTGTTCAAACTTCATATACATCCAAGTTGACAGTGCAACTTTCCACTTGATAGTGAGTATATGTAACCACTATAAGGCACTAGTCAACCATTGTCGGATATCGACGCGGATATTCTAGTTCACCGCTGGCGCCAATTAGCTAATCTCTATGATCTTTCTAGCTTCCACAAAAAGTTATAAGTTACCTAAATAATATATACCTATAGATAGCCATTTTCACTTTTTGTTAAAGATAGACAGGTTATAGAGTTCGCACCATGTAGGTTGAGATTGGGTTTGGACATGGGTTTACGAACTGTACGTCAAATATTCATGCACTGAAAAATCTTGATAGTGGAGTAAATTACCTATGTAGAGGATTCGAAACAGATGCATATTATTCTGAAAACAATATTATATGACACAATCACAATTCCTAAAAAATAAAAGCTAAAGCAACATAATATATGATACCAATGCGCAAACTCAATAACAACTTTCATTTCATCACGAATTATAATACTGTAATTTAGTTTTTCCTACATACTTATATTAATTCTTGAATCTGTTATAGGGTTTCTTTAGAAATGTGTATTATAGTCATCAAAGAATGCGTATGTTATGATAAGTTTTTAATTAATAAAACTGCTGAAACCAAGTACCACACGATATGAGTTGGCGATTGTAATATTTTTTGTCATAAACCTGCAATACTATCGGTGTGAGTTGTCAAAAAGTTGGCATATATACCTATTACTTACCATCTGTTTTATTTAGCAAATCTATTTTAATATCAAGACATTAGTGATTATTGGGACTTTTGTTGAGTATATTTACAGCGGATCGTGATAATAAACAATTTCTTTACCGTTGCGTATATGAAGTATGTTTAAGTGACATAAATAATCTATAAGTCACTCAAAGATATAAAGGTTTTTGTAATTCAGAATTTGTGCTTCTCGCCTTTGCCAGTAGCCTATTAAAAGTTGTTTTTGTTTTAATTCTTGACGACTGTTCGCGCTAGTGGGTAAAAAAAAGAACCTGGCGGTTCTGTGATATCAATCCCGTGAAAGATGGTGCAATAGATGCACTCTCATTTGATTTGTACGTGAAGGTTGAATGAAAGATGGACAGTACACCGGAGTCGCCGGCTAAGATGTGCCCGCTGATCGAGGGCGAGGGGTTTGCGGAGAGCGAAACCGACTATTCCAGTATTAGAGGAAAGGTAATAATCCAGTTGCAAATTTTGTTTACTATTTACTAACAACGTGTTCCCGCGTAAATGCTGCGCCTGCACGCAGGAATTATACAGATTGCATCGAGAAAACGGTGTATTGCATTATGCTCATTGTGTTTTGTATTTCTACATATTTTCAAAATATACTTTAATTGCCTATTGTGTAGCAGTGTTATCCAATAAGATTCATGGTACAAAAATGTTCTAGTTGCTTGTATTACTTAGTAGTTAGCAGATTTAACAATGAATATTGATAAGCCAGTGACAATTTATATCATATAGATAGCAATGAAGAGAAATACATTTGAATGCAATTTTGAAGAAGAGCATTGTCAATAAGCTAGTTAATTTAGACAATTACATGATGACTAATAAGATTTCATCACTTAGTATATTTTGTGGTAATTACCGACTGTTACATCATCAAATGTGAATACCTATTAGTTTTATTTTCAAATTAATGTTTATATACTTTTTATCTTCCTATTGGTTTAAAAAAATAATTTACAGGAACACACAATATGTACTTAGTTCAGGTTACAAATAAATAATAGTTTAAAAAAACTACAAACTATATGCCTTACTAAAAACCCAATATTTTTTTTTGTGAGTGTAAGACAAGAAAATGGAGTGAAATGTATTCATTTTATTGTTAAACAATATCTTATTACACAAACTTATTTTATTAATTCACAACAAAACTTATCAGAATTAAAACAAGATACATTAGATAAAAATAATTTTCCAGTTTCCCACCAAATAAAAGCAAGAGACAGTATATTGCGTACAGACTTCACAATTTTAAATGCCCCAATTTATTTGCATATTTGTCTCCAGTCTGACTGTATGTAAGTCCGAACAGAATCTTTGTAGTTTCTGCTATAAACACCAGAGGACCTGTATCTTAGTGTGGAGTGAGGACTATGTATGTGACTGTTGGGTGTATTTGTTGTTATGCGGGTACTGTGCTGTTGATAGAAATTATGAAACTTAGTTGCATTTCATTAAAAAAATTAAATTAACAAGCATTTTTTCTATACAGCACAGTCTATTTATTTTTTAAACTATTACTTTGTGTTAAACCACAAATTTTGGTTTAGTGACATTGGCATAATGCAAGAAAAGAAATGTTAATTTCCAACTCCTTGGCAAAAGCTCAAAAATTTTGTAGCTAAAAACTAACAAATAACTCTTCATTTCTATAAACAAAATCCATATTGACTTTTCATCATAGGGACAGATCAATAAAACCACATAGTTTCTTTGATATTTTGGTGCCAGATTGTATATCTAAATACTTATACCAACATGTCTTTAAATTGAGTTATGATGCAGTAGGTGAGAGTATTACTTTGGAACACAAGCTGCGCATTAAATCTACGGAATTTAACAAGACGATAAGAGAGAATGCAATTTGGCTGATGGTAAGAGATACAACGACTCATGGATAGTGAACAAAAACACCATTAATTACATACAATAAAACAATAGTGGATTAACACTGCTGTTTGGCGCGAGAATTAGATATTGCAGTGGTACCTACCCAGGCGGCCTTTGACATATGAGAGATCTACCACTAGGAAAAATTATAGGTATAGTAGTTTATGAAGTGTCTATGAATAAGGCCATATGTGTCTTTCTGCTGAACATACACTGACCCTACAGACTTGCCTGATTAAGTGTCTGCCTCTGAGAAGCCCATCAATCTTGTCTTGTCATCTATGTATAGATTCCGTGGCGCCTTTTTGATTCTTCTTGATTCTTGTCCACTGTTGTGGTTGCATGCTGAAGTGGTCGACCCATTCCTATTTTTAATTTAGCTGTAGCTTAAAATATTATAGTAATCATATTATACCCAACATTGTCAATCAGGGGTTACAGGAGTATCGCTGGTGGATTGTGGAATACTCTCCGCTAAATGTAATGTAATTCTGATCTCTATATACAATTATAATTAATTAATGGGATATCATGTTCCAAATGACGTCTCTACAGTCCTTCATGGTCAATGGCAATGAAGCGATCACATAGTCATCTGAGAAAATGGAAATATTGGATTTGCTCCCTGATGTGAGATATTTAAGTAACTTAAGTCTTAATGGTAGACAGCCTTCATGGCGCAGTTGGTTAGATTCTGGCTGCGAAACGATAGGTCGCGGGTTCGGTTCCCGCACCGACACAAATGTTTTAAATGTGAACCACCGGTATTGTTTTTGTTTCGGGTCTGGGTGTTTGTGATACCGAAAAGTCTCTCATAGTTCTCACACAAGACTCGATCTTAGTGTGGTTAGCTGTAAAGTGATCGAATCGTCGGGGGTAAATTAAGAAATATAAAAATTAAATCAAATGCGCGATAAAATCCGTAAGAATTCGTTTTATTTCAATGTGTAACATTCGCATACATGTAAGAAGAAATTTGAAATTAATGAAAGTGCAATGTAGTGAGCGCGGTGATTATGTGCGGAATATGCGTGTGCCGTTGAGAGTGTTTATGTAACAATTATATCAACGCACTTGTATATACAAAGTTATACTTCGTGACGTAACACAATACTCTCGCCCACGCCAAACATATTGGTTCAAATGCTTGCATTTTATAGTATTACTTATAAGTTATAACATATATGCTTTGTTTAAATATTTTTTTATATTCTGATGTCAAGTATGAACCGCATATACGCATGCTCAATTCATTATGATGTAGGTTCAAACCCCAGGCTGAGTAATACACGATATGTAATTTGCACGTGGTAGTCTCTGTATATCGTACTTCTTAATTAGCTTTGACTGTATCAGCCTATATACATACATACGTACGTCCTACTGCAGGGCTCGGGCTTCCTCTATAATCTTAAGTACGATTGAGAGGGGTTAGGCCATATAATCCACCAAGCTCTCCCAGTGCGGGTTGGCGGACTTTACACACCAAAGAGATTCATTCAAATCGCTATGGGATGCAGGTTCCCTCACGATGTTTGCCTTCACCGCCATAGTGCGTGGTGATTGACTATCAATACACACATGACTCCGAATAGTCAGAGGTGTGCCCTGGGACTTGAACCCGCAACCACCGTGAACATGTAGACAGCCGCGTCTGGTCCGTTACCAACAGGCCACCACGCACTTTAAATTAAATTAAATAACATCTTCATATTTCACCAGAATGAAATCTTTCAATTTATGCGACGAAATTTTAATCAATATAGAAAAGATAGAAGAGCATATTATTTATTTTATTCATAAATAATTATCCAATAAATATAACTGCGCTATTAATGAACGGATGACCTGGTACAGGTCGCGAATATCTGACAATTACAAACCCAATGCTATAAGTAGTATAGTTATGCTTAGTACAGTATGCTTGAAAATGAAAATGAATATAATTTATTGAATCCATTAAAATGTTCAACATTATTTAGATTCAGTCATTTTTTTTTCTTCCACCCGGTTTGGAAAGCGGTTTTCACTAGAGAAGAACGGGCAAGAAACTCTAGTGTTGTTCTTTTCAAAACCAGTTTACAATAGTGATTATTACAAAAGTTACAAGTTGGTCTAAATCAGAGCAGTTCATTGATAATTTGTTATAATTTGCAAACAAAACTTGAAGCTGTTGTAACGTTGTGAAATACCCACGACACAAGATCTGAGTGTGATGTCAAGACTATGTATGTGAATGTTGGGTGTATTTGTTATTGTTAATTGTACACAGATGGTGCTGGTAAGTCCAACAGCTGACGAGTACGAGCTGCTCCGCAAGCAGATGTTGGAAAGGCTAGAAGCTGGCAACGGAGAGATCATCTACGACATCGGACTTGGCGAGGGTGAGTGTTTCTCCATGATACGACTAACCTTCTGTACCCCCAGGGCAAGGTTCTATTACTATTTGTAATTCTTAGTTGTATTTTTTATAGCATAGGTCCTGCGAACGAGCAAGCAGGTCACCTGATGGTAAGTGATCACTGCAGCTCATGAACATCCACAACGCTTGCATCATGCATGTGCTGCCGAGCCATTAGATAGAGAGGGAAGCGGGAAGGAAAAAGGATAGGAAGAGGAAAGGGGTATTGGGCATCCGGCAGTCTCACTCACCGCATTCTACTCTGGTCTAGTCATTTTTGCCCTACACTATTTTTATTTTATAATGATAATTCAGTTTATGCTCCTATTTTAATTTCTCTGCACCGTCCAAAGGTTGAGTGGAAGATAATGCCTCAGGCATTAAGTCCGCCTTTATACTTTGTTTAGAAAGGTTAAATATAAATAAAAATTACCTAAAAATTAAATATAAATAAAAATTGCCGCTACACCGCTTTATTAACATTACTGCTCTTTTTTCCCTGTCTATACTCTATAGTCTTTCACCTTTGTAATGACTCATAATTTTAATGTCACACTGACCTTATTGCAACAAAGACACTACAGAGTAATGAGGCACACAAAGCCCTCTGTTTTGTTAAAGATGCGTGTAGATGCTACATGTTAATAATGGGATTGTATTTATGTTAACATCACCTTTGCATTGGTGTTTTAAAGATAAAGAAAGATCAAACGGATCTCTCGGAAGTAAGTGGTCACTCCTACACATGAAGACTCGAGAAATCGATGCATTCGTACACAGTCGCCTTTAGAAGATAGATGGAGCAAAGGGCGAAAGAAAAAAATATGTTTTTGGGATTTTATTGCATAAGATAAACATATGAATAACTCTACATGAATATGCACGTACAAGTCTTCGAAATATATGGATTTCGCTTAATCACATTATTCACGGAAATAAATTTGTATTTTTTATAAAAACAAAATTAGGCATTGAATAGATTTTTGTATTTTTAACAGAAAATTCATTTATGTGAATAAAAATACTTACAGCGTACGGATTTTTAAAGCTTAATTTCATTCAATTTATACGTTTGCATCCGCTATTTTCTCGTATGGACAAAACAAACAATGTCAATCAGGCTAGAGATGTCACATGTCATTGCACAATGATTGCAAATAATAATCACAAATGGGATTAAATTCTCCTATAAAAATACAGACTAATCAAACGTTGGTATTATTTGTATTCAGCATGTTTTGTTGTTTACGAATACTTAGTATAATTATGTAGTTTCACATAATACGACTATTGTTATTATATTCTGTATACATCAGTTGTTATCTTTTGTTAATAGTAGCTCTTCACTGAGGATTCATAATGTCTTGTTGTAACTTTGTAACCACGTTGTACAATACATTCCTACTATTGCATATTAATAGAGAAGTACAGAAAATGTGCATTCATTAATACTAATCGGTAATCACATTGTCGATATGATAATATTATGTTCAAAATATTTGCATGTGTCGAATGCAACATTGCAAACTTAGTTTACATTCTTAAGCCCCATTTACACGGGGGGAATTTCTCGCCTTGTAGATACGATTATCTTAAGGATATGAAAAAGTTGCATCGTGTAACCATTGTCAGAGCTCGATAATCTTATGTCATGCGATAATCGCATATTATTCTCGCCGCGAGAAACTCACCCCGTGTAAATGGGGCTTTATTCGCGAAAAAACATCGCTTGTTTCAACTTCTCCATATAAGAAAGTAATTGACGGACTACTGGTAGCTTTGTAGGTATGAATGAAACGACTAAGTAACGAAACGCAAGGTTTTCGATTCCCACAAGATTAATGTATTAGTAATTAACCAATATTTCGGATCTGTTGTGGTAGTAAAGTCCCTTTAATTTCCCAGTTCAGAAAATCATGAAAACAAAGCATTAATTATAATTTCTTTACAGTAATTATATTTAAAAATTACATAAAAATTTTCTCCTGGTACTAGAATCGAAACCGTGACACCTAGTTTCTGGACCATGACAGTGGCAGTCAAACACGTTTCGGCAAAGTTGGATGGCGAGGCGGGGCGATGACTTAAGATAACTTCCGTTTCATTCAAAATTAACATAAATAACCTACACTCGTGAAACGAGATTGGGCCACGAGTAGTAACAAAAGTTTGGGAGTCCCTTTGAAGCTGTAATGACGCCGACAGTTAAAAATTTTACTTACTCCCCTGCACCAAGTTTCAATGGATTGTTTTTGATTTCCGATACATATGAGAATACATATTTTCAAGCTCTTTGTATTACTTATATCTGTACGGAAACATTCCTTTTTTTAGTGATTTTCATTAACTGACCTATAAGAACTTAATTTTCTTTTTTTATATTGAGCATCGCATTTTTTTTTTAATGCGATGAATGGCGAGACGAGCATGACATTCGCCTGATGATAAGCGATACGTCATCCGACCGCTCATGGACAGTAGCAAAACCAAACAACATAATGAATGCAATAAAAAGCAATGCTTGGTGTTCCACTGCTCTCGCCATCTTGAGACATAAGATGTTAAGTCTCATTATGTCCAGTTGTTACTCTGGCTACAACGTCCTTCAGACCGGAACATAAGAGTGCATTTACACTGCTGTTTGAAGGGAGAAATAGGCAATGTATCAGTTCATATAAATATGCTGTAAAACTTTTATAATAAAGCCCGGTAAGCATTAATTTTTTAACTCAATGCAAGCCATTTGAATGAAGAATAGATAATTTGAATAAAGTGGTGATAAGCGTGTAGCTGTACGACCGATAAGGCAATATTAATTGCATAGATAGAGCACTGTTCTGTTGTAAGCAATTGCAATCACGACTCGGTTGTATTTGTTGTGACTTTGCCAGAGACTTTCGTAAACTATTAACATAATCACTCCTACCCATATTAGGAACGAAATTCACGACATATTTTTATGAGTATGAATATGGACCCTTAGTTCACCGTGTTGTTTATCATCAGTTGACGTAATAGAAAATGATTTAAATTCCCTAAATATTTGTTTCGGGTCTGGGTGTCTCTCGTAGTATCTGATACCCATTGTTGCTTTTTGGTTTTATAAAGAGCGACCTGGTGATTGGTAGTAGAACGCATGGTCTCTGTCGTGGACGCTCACTATACTTGGAGAATGTCCCGCCCTCACACCCACTACTGCAACTCCTTTAACCGGGATCAACAGTGGCACGCATTGTAATGACACCGAGCATTGAAGCTCAGCGAGTCTCCGGGAATGTCTAACTAGTCTTTAATCCACAACAAAATCAATCATAAAGTTAAATTAATAGGAGTTGGAAATAAATAGTTTGGTCGCTCACTATGCTGCGAGCGGTCAAATTAGTGTGAGTTAGGGGCATCTGCGCTCTACCAATTGCGTGGAGCTTTCTAATTGCAGTGTGCCGTGAGCGCAAGCGATTCTGGGCGTTTCTCGCCTTTCCACTTCGACTGCCAACCATAATATGATTGAGGGCCATCGAGAGGTTTTAGGTACTTCCTGTGTTGTAGATTTTGTAGAAGTGGGTGTTTTGCATCTTTACTAGTTCGTCCTATTTCATAAAAAAGTGTATTAAATATTACGTCCCTTGTGCCAGACGGTCGAGGTCTAACAGAGGATGAGTTCAACGCGTCGGTGGCGACACTGCAGTCGCTGGCGTCGAGCGAGCGCGTATCGTACGTGGAGCTGCGGCGCTGGGACTGCGGCACCGGCCTCACCGGCCAGTACCTGCTGCGTACCGAGCTGGACAACAACGACTTCATGGAGATCAGGTACCCGCACCTACCCGCATGTACAGTGGCAGTCAAGTTGGACGCGGCACTCGCGGCGAGAGAGCGCGTGTCGTAAGTGGAGCTGCGGCGCTGGAACTGCTGCATCTGACCTTTATCTAAGATCGGTAATATCTAGACATTCCTCCTGGACTATTAGGTTACATATCCACCAGAGATTTAGGATCCACTTACAGGATTAAATAACATTTTCGTTGCCTCAGCTCACTTCTGTTCAAAATTGGGAATGTTATATTGCGAAACGTGGAGCAGAAATATGCAAGGTAAATGAGTAAAGGTTTTGCTGATAGGGAGGCCGTAAGAGGAAAAATCATGAACTTTCAACATATAATTGACAAAAAGCATTGAAATTGTAATTTCACATAATTTTTTTCGACACAATTGTACCATCCCAGTTAAACCCTGAACCCTAAACTGATCTGTTGTGAATATTGTCATATTATGGCTCCTCCACTGGAAGTTAAGCAAGTTGGTCGCCCCGCAGAGTGGCGGTAGTGGGCAACGTGGACGCGGGCAAGTCGACTCTGCTGGGCGTGCTGACGCACGGCGAGCTGGACAACGGGCGAGGCTACGCGCGCCAGCGCCTGTTCCGACACAAGCACGAGATGGAGAGCGGCCGCACCAGCTCCGTGGGCAACGACATACTCGGCTTCGACAACATGGGTGAGTTGCCTACACTGTAATTACAGGTCTTGAGGAGTTGTAGCACATTGCCGTCGTGATAAATTTATTTTTTAATGGTATATTAGAGAAGAATTTATAGCAGAATTGTTAGTTTTATTTTGGCATAAACAGTACATTTTTGGGTGATATCTGAGTATTTTCCTAGTCTTCAGTAAACGGCACGTCTTCAACGGTCTTCGTTCTTGACACTATTCGATATTAACAGACTTTTGTCCATTGTTAATTTTGTTGATTAATTGACTTACAGAAAAAAGGTTCCATAAGTCATAAACTATCAAGTAGCTTCACCATCTACATCATCTATGCACTTATCTACCTATACTGGACATAGACCCCCTCCACATTTGTCGACTTAAACTAGTAACTTAGAATAAAGTAACTAAACCTATCATACCATCTGTCCCCACCCAGGCAACGTGGTGAACAAGCCGGACCACGGCACGCTGGACTGGGTGAAGATCTGCGAGAAGTCGTCCAAGGTGATCACCTTCATCGACCTGGCGGGCCACGAGCGCTACCTCAAGACCACCGTGTTCGGCATGACGGGACACGCGCCTGACTTCGGCATGCTCATGGTCAGTCTTTTTTATTTTTTTAATTCATAGGTCCGGCAAACGAGCATACATGTCACCTGATGGTAATCACTGCGTATATTTATAAATATTTGTGTGATCCACAAGTACTTGTTCCGGGTCTGGGTTTTTGTAAGACCGAAAAGTCTCTTGTAGTTTCTGATACCCACCAGACTCGATCTTAGTGTCAGGACTATGTATGTGACTGTTGGGTGTAATTATTTCAAATTTTTAGTTATTAACTCGTCGGTATACTCGTAGTAAATAAATGTTCTTTAAAATTAGATCATAAAAAGAACAGAAGCCCAGATAAATGTTTTTTAATGCTTATGCAATTCCTGCAAGTTATATTTAAGTATTGAGATATTGCTATCTGTCGATAGGCTTGTCATTTACCAAATTATGTGACGGAAATAGTCGGCGAACTGTGGCTGGTACTTGTGTCACTACTGGTCACACTCAAGTATATGGGGGTCAACTTACATATGTATGAGAGTATTTTTAGAACGTGCTCTGAATAATGCAATATTTGCAATTTAAAAACGGGGCATCTGCATCGTGAACAAACAACAGATCGGGTAAGTTTCCACGAATGACTCATCTTATCCTGTTTGTGATATGTTTTAAAATGTGCGATGTAATATTGTGCAATCATAACGCCGACTCTACATACTATTAATCTGTGAAATCAGGACAGGTAAAAGATATTTTTAGCGTGTATTGACAAATAAGAATTAATTAATCTAAACAGGGAGGTTACTCTATGATCCGAAACGAAACTCGAATGTTCGGACGTCGCACGTAACACTATACGAATGTGCCTAGGTACTCCACAAAATGTTCGAATCCTCTATCGTACGTCATAACCATAGACTTAGTTAGCAGTTTATGATAAGTATTAAGTATCATAAATAGTAGTGTTGATTTTTAGAAGTGGAAAACTTATAACTTACTCCGGACTTGGAACGTCCGAAGTCCGAACATTCTAACTTTGTTTCGGATCATAGAGTAACCCCCTGATTCATATCTACCATCGTTACAAATGCAATGCATAGGCATACCGCCTTGGTAGTAGATCAAATATGTTGTTATAAGTAGTTATGCAAATACCTCGGACTGGTGCACTATGCCCTTAGGCCTTAACTCTCTCAATGAAACTGAAAAAAGTGGAAGTGGCCCCATGTATTACAATGGGACTCGCCGTCTCAACTGTAATTGTTTCCTTTACCTTTCAATTTTGTTCAGGTGGGAGCCAACGCAGGTATAGTAGGCATGACGAAAGAGCATCTAGGTCTTGCGCTGGCGCTGTCAGTTCCCGTGTTCGTGGTGGTGACCAAGATCGACATGTGCCCGCCCAACGTGCTGCAAGACAACCTCAAGCTGCTCATCAGGATCCTCAAGTCCTCAGGCTGCAGGAAGGTGCCGGTCATGGTGAAGACCAAGGACGATGTTATCGTCAGCGCCACTAACTTCGTTTCACAGAGGTGAGGGGAAAAAACTAAACCTTTTTTGGGTTTTTTATTTTGTTTTGCAAAAAACGGAAAAAAGTGTTTGGAATGTGTATTTTTATATTTTTTATTAGTTAATTGGCCTAAATTTAAAGTTGTTGTAAAGATTCTTTTGTATTTGGTTTACATCGTTTTACATAAATTGGGGTGTTTGATTGAGTCCAGTATTTGAAATGTATCAAGTCAGATAAATTTTTAATAATTTTACGCGTAATAGCAAATATCACATAGAATTGTAAAACTATTGCAGCTTTTTCTTTTCAATGTTTATCCACAAGGTGTATAGATGACCAGGTAGGTAAAGGAGACGTGAAATCGCTATTACAGAATTTTGAAGACAGCTTGGATCCAATAGTAGAGCCATAGATGATGATGATTAAGTTAAATAATATTTTGTAACTATTTGGCGGTCATTGTTCAAGACAGTTTTTCGATGTCCGTCAACCTAGCTTAGCTTTTTTTTTCATTAACACCTCTAAAAGACTAAATAAAGCGTATTTCTCCGCAGGCTATGTCCAATATTCCAAGTGTCGAACGTGACGGGCGAGAACCTGGAGCTTCTGACCATGTTCCTGAACCTGCTGAAGACCAGGATGCCCTCGCACGACGACAAGCCCGCAGAGTTCCAGATCGACGACACTTACTCCGTGCCCGTATGTACACTGACGCTTTTTAGAATTTAGGTTTAGTTTGGAGAAAGGAATTTAACTTTATTGTAAGTTTGGTTTAAAAATAAAATAGAAAAGAATTAATATTAGTGATTTTTTTTATTTCATGATTTTTTTTTCGTATGTGTTTTAGTTTGCTATTTTGGATTGGCGCGAAAATAAAGATGATAATGAATTTTAACATGATGATTACTATTTTTTTATTTCATTGAGACAGTGCGTATGTCTGTTAGTGTATGTGTATGTGAGTGCGTGCGTACTGCGCGTGTTAGCGTCCATGAGTATATGTGTGTATGTGTATGTGTATGTGTGCAGGGCGTGGGCACGGTGGTGTCGGGCACGATGCTGGCGGGCGTGGTGCGCGTGTTAGCGTGCATGAGTATATGTGTGTATGTGTATGTGTATGTGTGCAGGGCGTGGGCACGGTGGTGTCGGGCACGATGCTGGCGGGCGTGGTGCGCGTGTTAGCGTGCATGAGTATATGTGTGTATGTGTATGTGTATGTGTGCAGGGCGTGGGCACGGTGGTGTCGGGCACGATGCTGGCGGGCGTGGTGCGCGTGTTAGCGTCCATGAGTATATGTGTGTATGTGTATGTGTATGTGTGCAGGGCGTGGGCACGGTGGTGTCGGGCACGATGCTGGCGGGCGTGGTGCGCGTGTTAGCGTGCATGAGTATATGTGTGTATGTGTATGTGTATGTGTGCAGGGCGTGGGCACGGTGGTGTCGGGCACGATGCTGGCGGGCGTGGTGCGCGTGTTAGCGTCCATGAGTATATGTGTGTATGTGTATGTGTATGTGTGCAGGGCGTGGGCACGGTGGTGTCGGGCACGATGCTGGCGGGCGTGGTGCGCGTGTTAGCGTGCATGAGTATATGTGTGTATGTGTATGTGTATGTGTGCAGGGCGTGGGCACGGTGGTGTCGGGCACGATGCTGGCGGGCGTGGTGCGCGTGTTAGCGTGCATGAGTATATGTGTGTATGTGTATGTGTATGTGTGCAGGGCGTGGGCACGGTGGTGTCGGGCACGATGCTGGCGGGCGTGGTGCGCGTGTTAGCGTCCATGAGTATATGTGTGTATGTGTATGTGTATGTGTGCAGGGCGTGGGCACGGTGGTGTCGGGCACGATGCTGGCGGGCGTGGTGCGCGTGTTAGCGTGCATGAGTATATGTGTGTATGTGTATGTGTATGTGTGCAGGGCGTGGGCACGGTGGTGTCGGGCACGATGCTGGCGGGCGTGGTGCGCGTGTTAGCGTCCATGAGTATATGTGTGTATGTGTATGTGTATGTGTGCAGGGCGTGGGCACGGTGGTGTCGGGCACGATGCTGGCGGGCGTGGTGCGCGTGTTAGCGTGCATGAGTATATGTGTGTATGTGTATGTGTATGTGTGCAGGGCGTGGGCACGATGCTGGCGGGCGTGGTGCGCGTGTTAGCGTCCATGAGTATATGTGTGTATGTGTATGTGTATGTGTGCAGGGCGTGGGCACGGTGGTGTCGGGCACGATGCTGGCGGGCGTGGTGCGCGTGTTAGCGTCCATGAGTATATGTGTGTATGTGTATGTGTATGTGTGCAGGGCGTGGGCACGGTGGTGTCGGGCACGATGCTGGCGGGCGTGGTGCGCGTGTTAGCGTGCATGAGTATATGTGTGTATGTGTATGTGTATGTGTGCAGGGCGTGGGCACGGTGGTGTCGGGCACGATGCTGGCGGGCGTGGTGCGCGTGTTAGCGTCCATGAGTATATGTGTGTATGTGTATGTGTATGTGTGCAGGGCGTGGGCACGGTGGTGTCGGGCACGATGCTGGCGGGCGTGGTGCGCGTGTTAGCGTCCATGAGTATATGTGTGTATGTGTATGTGTATGTGTGCAGGGCGTGGGCACGGTGGTGTCGGGCACGATGCTGGCGGGCGTGGTGCGCGTGTTAGCGTCCATGAGTATATGTGTGTATGTGTATGTGTGCAGGGCGTGGGCACGGTGGTGTCGGGCACGATGCTGGCGGGCGTGGTGCGCGTGTTAGCGTGCATGAGTATATGTGTGTATGTGTATGTGTATGTGTGCAGGGCGTGGGCACGGTGGTGTCGGGCACGATGCTGGCGGGCGTGGTGCGCGTGTTAGCGTCCATGAGTATATGTGTGTATGTGTATGTGTGCAGGGCGTGGGCACGGTGGTGTCGGGCACGATGCTGGCGGGCGTGGTGCGCGTGTTAGCGTGCATGAGTATATGTGTGTATGTGTATGTGTATGTGTGCAGGGCGTGGGCACGGTGGTGTCGGGCACGATGCTGGCGGGCGTGGTGCGCGTGTTAGCGTGCATGAGTATATGTGTGTATGTGTATGTGTATGTGTGCAGGGCGTGGGCACGGTGGTGTCGGGCACGATGCTGGCGGGCGTGGTGCGCGTGTTAGCGTCCATGAGTATATGTGTGTATGTGTATGTGTATGTGTGCAGGGCGTGGGCACGGTGGTGTCGGGCACGATGCTGGCGGGCGTGGTGCGCGTGTTAGCGTGCATGAGTATATGTGTGTATGTGTATGTGTATGTGTGCAGGGCGTGGGCACGATGCTGGCGGGCGTGGTGCGCGTGTTAGCGTCCATGAGTATATGTGTGTATGTGTATGTGTATGTGTGCAGGGCGTGGGCACGGTGGTGTCGGGCACGATGCTGGCGGGCGTGGTGCGCGTGTTAGCGTCCATGAGTATATGTGTGTATGTGTATGTGTATGTGTGCAGGGCGTGGGCACGGTGGTGTCGGGCACGATGCTGGCGGGCGTGGTGCGCGTGTTAGCGTGCATGAGTATATGTGTGTATGTGTATGTGTATGTGTGCAGGGCGTGGGCACGGTGGTGTCGGGCACGATGCTGGCGGGCGTGGTGCGCGTGTTAGCGTCCATGAGTATATGTGTGTATGTGTATGTGTATGTGTGCAGGGCGTGGGCACGGTGGTGTCGGGCACGATGCTGGCGGGCGTGGTGCGCGTGTTAGCGTCCATGAGTATATGTGTGTATGTGTATGTGTATGTGTGCAGGGCGTGGGCACGGTGGTGTCGGGCACGATGCTGGCGGGCGTGGTGCGCGTGTTAGCGTCCATGAGTATATGTGTGTATGTGTATGTGTGCAGGGCGTGGGCACGGTGGTGTCGGGCACGATGCTGGCGGGCGTGGTGCGCGTGTTAGCGTGCATGAGTATATGTGTGTATGTGTATGTGTATGTGTGCAGGGCGTGGGCACGGTGGTGTCGGGCACGATGCTGGCGGGCGTGGTGCGCGTGTTAGCGTGCATGAGTATATGTGTGTATGTGTATGTGTATGTGTGCAGGGCGTGGGCACGGTGGTGTCGGGCACGATGCTGGCGGGCGTGGTGCGCGTGTTAGCGTGCATGAGTATATGTGTGTATGTGTATGTGTATGTGTGCAGGGCGTGGGCACGGTGGTGTCGGGCACGATGCTGGCGGGCGTGGTGCGCGTGTTAGCGTGCATGAGTATATGTGTGTATGTGTATGTGTATGTGTGCAGGGCGTGGGCACGGTGGTGTCGGGCACGATGCTGGCGGGCGTGGTGCGCGTGAACGACACGCTGGTGCTGGGCCCCGACCCGCTGGGTCGCTTCACGCCCGTGGCCGTGCGCGGCATCCACCGCAAGCGCATGCCCGTGGCCGAGGTGCGCGGCGGACACACGGCCAGCTTCGCGCTCAAGAAGGTAACGGCAACATATTCTATCAGCAAACTTAACTCAACATGGTAACAATATTGTGTTCTATCACTATCTACACTGCTGTATATGCCATTTTATTAGAATTTCTAATTGTACACGCTTCAACAATAATACTAATATGCAAATCGTTTTGAATGTAAGATATTAAAAAATGATAATGTAATATAACCGCGTGCGGTTTTATTGCGGTTATTCAGTCGTATACTAGTGCAAAGATATAACAACTACTAAACAGGATTCATTGGTGTAATAACAGAATTTAAACATAATTGTAACTTTAAAAATATGTTGGAATCCCAAGGAAATTTCAATTTTGACTTATCACTATGTTCGAGTTATTCGTTTGAAGAAACATGATTTGCTCAACAATCTCTAAAAATACACATAAAAAGGTGAACCCACGAGCATGCATGAAGAAATTTATTAAAATGTACGAAGCGAATGTAGTATGTCAGGATCGAACAAAGTGGCGATCCATAGTCCTGCCTACCTAGGTAGATACAGATCCCTCGCTCGTTTCATTATAAAGCAATATTACAATTTACCTAATAAAATGCTATATTGAAGCGAGGGGAAGGGGAAGTAGAAAATTATGGGGGGTTTTGTAATTTGTAAAGAATAGGTTTGCATACAAAATTAAGTAATGGTACAATGACAACATCGGTGATAAAGCTGTTATCCAATTTGTAGATAACTTGCGCGTTATCTGATAACACGTTTAAGTAATAATTAAGTTTGTATAACATGTGCTGAGTGAGTTACGAACTTTTTTCGCATGAGTCATGGTATTTTTATGACTAGCCTCTGCCTAAGGATTAGCCCGAGATTTTCGATATAAAGTGCTTAGGAGAGTGTCGTTAAAATATTTTGATTCCATTTATTTGATTGGATTTATGGCTCATATATCATGACTTTTTTATCAGTTGAGGATACTAAAAAATCCTGGAATTTTTACTATAGCCCATTTTTTTTATCGTATGCTGCCTCTGCGTATAACGGTCTTACAATTAATTTAGAAAGCAAGGATTTTGCTCCGCCGTGAGACACATTAGGTTAGGAAAAAGATGTAGTAATTTACAATACCTTTTAATTAAATGTTGACATGTATTTACGTGTTTTCAAAGATTTGGTTTGTTATCTATTATTGTGGGGACAATATCCCACTGCTGGGCAAGGGTCCTCGACTTCTTCCATTATTATTTTAATGAATGATTGTTGTGCTCAGATAAAGCGCTCCCAGATACGCAAGGGCATGGTGATGGTGTCTCCGGCGCTCAACCCGCAGGCGTGCTGGCAGTTCGAGGGCGAGATCCTCGTGCTGCACCACCCCACCACCATATCCTCCAGATACCAGGCTATGGGTATGTACTCTTAATTTCATGTACTGTGCTAGAAGGGACAATTGACAACATTTCATAATTTCAAAGTCCATAAAATAAAAATACCGTTTCTTTATTAACCTGCCCCTCAGGGCAGGCACGTTCTTGATTTTATATAATTTTTTAATTACTTAATTACGGAGAAAAAAATAAAAACTAAAAAAGGTGTGATGACGTCATTTATACGACTTTATAAGTTATGTTCTTTGCCTATAATTTCTAAGATGTAAAGAACTACTTGATATGTTTTGACATTTGATAATGACAAATGTCATTGTATAGAAAAGAGAAACATCAATAGTTATAAAATTGTATTCGAGAATACTCGTTTAATTTATTATTAATTGCGTTTAATATCATAAAATAAAATAAAATTGGTAACGTTAACAACGGCAGACTTGATTTTTTAACTTTGAAGTGACAACTGACAACAGACACATGACAACTTCAAATTTTTTTTTATATTTCAAGAATAAATTAAAGGCACACATGCCAAAAAGCCATATAAATGACGTCATTTGGCGTTTACGTCTATTTAGAATTAACCAACGTTTAAACATAAATTCATGAATGAAAACCATTGAATTTCAAAAAACCAAAAAATATGGGTCCCTTAATTTTTTATCTAATTTGATTTTGGTTAAAAAATGTGTGTGTTAGAAAAATGAAATGTTGTCAATTCGGATATATCTGGATGTAACGTCTGAATGTTAGACTCTAATTGAGGCATCCGTAAGAGTGCAAGAATTGGCACGTCCATGTTCTATTGAATTGCGCAAGTAATTTAATGATGAATTTTGCCCACAACGACGAAAAAAATTCTTTCAGGGCATTGATAATGCTAAAAACTGACGCTGTACTCTAAGATCAGAGGTGACATTATTTCTTTGTTTTGCTTTAAAGTTTATTCTAAATCGCCAATATAAAATATTAACATTTAAGAAGACCCCTTAACAAATTACTTTACATTTGGTAGTAAATAAAAAAATCGTTGTAACACTTTTCAACCATAGATTCGACCCATGCCTATTAAGGTTTCACATATTGACGATTTCTAAAGAGAAACTATTGTGCACAGTCCACTGCGGCAGCATCAGGCAGACGGCGTCCATCCTGTCCATGTCGCGCGACTGCCTGCGTACTGGAGACAAGGCACTCGTCAAGTTCCGCTTCATCAAGCACCCCGAGTACCTCAAACGTGGACAGAGGATGGTCAGTTAAAGTCATATTGTTTATTTGTGAAGTAACAAGATGTGTATTTTTATCAGGGAGAATATTTAAAGCTTTGAATTTACTTATGGAATGCAATGGTTATGGTCAATTTCACCGAATAACGGATAAGGTATTTAATAAAAGCGATGAATACAAAAAGGTCAATGACCTGTGACATCACTCAGCTGTTTATCACACTCTAAATTGAATAATAAAATTAAAGGGAATTCTATATTAGAAAAAAATAATGGGGTTAGTTTTAAACACTATTGTAATATAACGTTATTGTTATAATGGTGAGTTGAGATGTGTTGATGCGTGTGTTATAGTGTGTACATGTGTGCAGGTGTTCCGCGAGGGCCGCACCAAGGCGGTGGGCAACGTGCTGCGACCTGACCCCATCGCGCTCAAGCCGCCGCCCGCCGCGCGCCACGAGCGACACGAGCGCCGCGCCGCGCCCGCGCCCGCCACGCACGCGCCTCCCGCCGACCCTGCGCTCGTGCGTACCGCACGCATACATACCACCCGCCACCTGCCCGTCACTCGGGACAGTCGGCGAAGCCTCTCTTTCCAATGACAATTTTTAATCTCACACGAATTAATTTTATATGTCTCCCGGTGTGGCTGATATATTTCTAGAAACTATTCCATGAGGATCCAAGCAAAAAAAACCTTTGTTATAGTCCACAAAGTATACTACGATTTTTATACTAATCTTTCAACTTTTAATAGTAATTTTTTTATTATTATTTTTTTGCAGCAAGAGACAGACGTGACAGCAGTGGACTCTCCGTTTGAAGTTCAGGCGGACAAGCGTAGCGCCGCTGCGGGCGGCGGAGGAGGCGGGGGCGGCGGCGGCGGGGGGCGAAGGCCCCGCAAAAGGCACGACAAGCCGCCAGACCACGCTGCAGTCGCCGCCAACTGAGCCCACACACGCACTCACTTTCTATCTCACTCACCGCTCATGGAAGCATTATTTCTGACCATTTGGGTCTTTGTTCACTAAACTGTAACATACCATTACTATGCTATAAACATATCAGGCCAAAAATATTATAGATCGTTCTGGCATCGACCAGTAACGTTTTACAATATTTTTTCCTTTATTTTCTTAAACATGGTCATGGTATGCTCCTTTACAGTGAGCAAAGACCCTTATTCTTAATATCGACGCAGACATAAATCACATTGTGGGCTATTGAACGAGTATGTGAATAGTGATCACCGTTAGCCATTAGATTCCTGATAAATTGAATTAGTTTGACGTGAACTCGCTGCGTCGTCCTGGTGTTGCCAAGAACAAGGTTTCACTGTAATAACATTGTCTTCACGTTTTTTTTATGAGAACGAGTTAAACCGTGCTACCTAGCCTTACTCGCGGCTAGTTCGGTCCATAAGCACTACAACAAAAGTACAACGTTTCGTAGTTCGATTACATTTAGGTGTAGATGTTGCGGCTCTGTGCGATCAACTATTTTAAACTGCCACAGATTATACAGACTTTTTGTTTAAATTACTGGAAGAAGTATTACAATTTACTAAAGAGATAAAATTACACGGAATCCTAAGTAAATTGGGATAATATCTGTGGCTTATTGAAATCGGTGATAACACATGTCTGCAACAAAAAAATATTTATACAAACTTCTGTGACTTAGTAATTATTCGAAATGCTATTTTGGAACTCACACTGAATCTAATGTTCTTTGATATTTGGCGATAGGTAATGTAATGTTTTAAGTGGTCATCGAGGCCCACTCCTTCACAATTTTCGACCATTTGATCTGCAATGGACCACATCTGCATGTTTGCCTCGCAACTGGGTCAAATAAACCCTTAGGAATCAATCCGCCTCCAGCAACCATCATTTCGAAAAGCACCACGTTAACCAAGTCTCTTTACAAGAAACGTGATTCTACATTAAGATATTTTCATAGAGTATCATTGGAATATAGAATTTTCTAGATAATAATTTCGATATTAGAAAATTTTACTAATTGCACCTGGTTGGAAAATAATTCGTTTATTTTTGTGATTTTATTGATATTTTTGAATTTTAAAATTATATATTGATTTCTCATGTGATTTTTTGTTTTGCCACTATTAGATAGTATTTCTAATCATTGTTTCGGAGCCAAATTGGTGTGATTAAAAATGTGGAATAAATTTTGAGCAGAGTTCATTATTTTGTCGTAAATTATCTTTTATTATTGATCAAAATTCTTTAATACAGTAATTTCTATAAATAGTATAAAGCAATATTATAGTGTTAGTGAGGCTAGCTGCTTGCTCCATATCAGAATTCAGTATTTCAATATTTACTATACCATAACAATATTGTGATTTTTTATAGAAAATAAGTGAAAGGTATATTTTTAATGATTTATTCAGAGTGAAATTAAACTAGCTCAAATATTTTTTTGTTTTATTTAACTAATAAAGATTTGACTAGGAATATACAAGGGACTTCTACCTTTTTTTACAGTTGAACATGATCAGAAAATAAAAAAATGTGTCAGCAAGTATCAAAAACTCCAACAGGGAGATATTTGTCTTTGACAATGAACAGTTGTTATAAGACCAATGTACATCCTGTTGTATATGCAATATCCATATATTTCTATAAGTCTTCTACCAGGCAATGAACACTTTATTATATCAAAAAAATATTTAGCTAAATTACATAACTAAACAACAGCTAAAATAACATACAAAATCTACAAATCTCTATGGACTTGCCATTCAATATTTGTCATTTGATCTAAAATGTTCTCAGAACAATGTTCTGTGGCTATTTTTTCAACTGTTTCTTTGCATCCTGTATTCCCTCCTTCATATTGTCACTGAATTTTCTCAAAAATATCATAAATCTACTCAGTTTTTCCGGATCCACCTCTGATAGTTTCTCCTTTCCTCTGTAAAATACTGCTATAGCCAGTTGTGCTGCTCGCCTCACCGGATATGAGTCAGCAAGTCGTTGCACAAGGCGTTCATTATTAGCTAAGTATTTGAGCAGGGCACGTAAAGGCATCTTTATCACTTGAATGATGTTTCAAATGAGCACATGTTACGGTACTTCTGCAAGAGTTCACGTTTTAGCCGTAGCTGAGTTCTCAGTATCTCAAATTGTTTCAGTTGATCCTGCTTGTTGTAGTCAATGCCTGGTAGTCTTTTGATCTGAAAATATAATACAAAACTGAATATAAATTCTAACACAGTAAGCAAAAATAACAGAACTAATACAGTATAATGTCATATACATTATTATGAAGAATGTATATGTTATCGGAGAATTCTACAAACAAAGGCTTATTAATACAATCAATGTTCAAATATTACTACATTTTGTGTAAGTTGCAGTACACAAACATTTATAAGTAGAACCATATTATATGTATTCTATGTTATTTATATAATATAAACATAGACACATATTTACAGTCATGTACATTAGTGATAGCATGGTCACAAAATGATATAAAGTGATCAATCATTGAATTTATGCTGATAAAACTTTTAAAACACTATTGGCACAGATAACTAGAAATACAAAATTGGCAGTCCTACAAATTCAAACTTTGGCTGAGAGCGATTAGTCACAAAACATTCGATGTTTACCTGGGCTCGGGCGATCTCAAGCTTCTTCTGTAGTTCCAAAACTCGTTGACTGCATTCCTGCGACTCCCTAGCTTTGGCTGAATTATCGTGGAAGTCCCGTTCAACACTAAAGAGAACAAAGTCCCATTATATATAACAGAGAGATAAAAGTATGTTACTCAATCGAAAATAAATACTACGAAATACCTTCGTATTATTTCGTAAACAATCGGCAAAAAATCTACGTCTACATCTTGTACTGATAAGGGGCTGAAATTGTTTTGTTCAGAATGATCTGTGTTATTATCCATCATATGGGAATGGTTTATGAAGGCAACACAAATTACAAAAATCCACTTGCCTAAGAGATAAACGCTAAGTTTATTTAAATTGGAGAGTAACAGCAGGATAAGACTCAGAGACTAGGTTATGCAAACAAAATGTCAAATTGCATCGAAAATAAAATAGACGACGAAGCTATTCGGATACACATTTGGAAGCATGACATCTGAATAGATATTGACCTCATCTAAAGAATATACTACTAGACCTCATCGCTTTAGTATCCACGGAAGAATATCATCATCATCATCATCATGAGTCCGTTGCAGTCCACTGCAACTGGACATAGGTCTCTTCCAAGGTACGCCACAGACTTAAAGTATTCATATTATAGAGGGACCGCTGTGATGCATTTGCGTCTTCAAAAACATAGATATTTTTTGTTCGTAATATTAGTAGTTATATTAGTGAAAATTGAACTAATTGTCTAACAATAAATTGCAATTTCCGTTGTTAACCGAAAGTATATTTAATTATTATCCATCAAAAACGAATTTGAGTGGAATTCGATAGCCTTAGGGCTATTACTAGACTTACTATTTAAAAAAAAAACAATTTTAAATAATTCATCCATGTTGGACAACCTGTCAAACATCAGCTAATAAGAGCGCAGAAAACGGTGGCCTGGACGACCTTTTTTTACAATTTTGAAGTACCAGCGCTCCCACTATATTATAAATACTCTAACGCCTGCTGTTTTATGCATCCAGTCGCTGTCGGCCCTCTTGTGCAAGTCGTCCCGCCATCTGTTCAGAGGTGTCCCCACTGCCACACTACGCTTTCCAAGACGCAGTCTCCACTCCAGAACACGGTTACTCCAGCGAATATCCGTTCTGCGACATATGTGGCCAGCCCATTGCCACTTCAACCTACAAAATTTTCTTTTGTATTAAAACAAAAGAATATGTTAATACAAAATAAACCATTTTATTCTCCTAATATTATGCAGTCAGCGCTCAGTATTCTAAAAATGTATAAACACCAAGGAAAAGATCCATTAACACTTCTATTTGGTAACATTAGCAAGCAACAGGGGTAATTATATGACTGAAGAATCTCATTTGGTTTCTTTGGCAATAGCCAAATTAAAATCGTAAATAGGCAATAGACACGTATTTGAGAGTATCCGATTGTACTCTTTATTTTGTAGTCTGTACTTGTTAATACGTCACTTTCTTTCTCTTTTGACGTCTGTCAATAAATAAAATGAGTGTGTTTGTGTTTAATGTATTTATTATTTTTGAATAAATATCCATAAGAAAATGGATGAAGTTGCGAAATTAGAGCACTTATCACTTGTGTCTAAAGTGTGCACGGAGTTGGACAACCATTTAGGGTTAAATGACAAAGATTTGGGTAAGATCATTGTTTGTTAGATTTGGAGCCTTTCATTATTGATTTCTTGCATAATTTATAGAAATAATGTTAAATTGAGAAAAGTTTTATTAATATATAGTTTCTGACTTCATATTTTACTTTTATTTCAGCTGAATTTATCATAGATCTTGCCGACAAGAATCCAACCTTCGAAGCATTCAAAAAGGCCCTTCTCGAAAATGGCGCAGAATTCTCCGACTCCTTCATGACGAACTTGCTCCGCATCATACAGCACATGAAACCAGTCGGGAATGCATCAGAAAGTGCCCCCGAAAAAGAAAATAAGAATCCATTAGCGAACAAATTCCCTGGGTTAGCACTGCCAAATGAGAGACCCCGGAAACTGTCGATAAACGAGAGTAGTGATGAAGAGAAAGAGACAAAGAAAAGAGTCACATCCAAAGATATATTTAAAGAGGAGTTGAACATCAAGCCTGTCACTGGCGACAATGTTGTGGACCAAGCAATGGCAGAGCTTGAGGCTTTAGCACCCTCAAACTCAGGAGTAAAAAAGGACTCACCGAAAGAGGTGAAAAAACGTGAGAGGAGTAAGAGTAGGGACCGTAAAGATACCAAACATAGAAAGAGAGATGACTCCAGGGACAGAAAAAGAAGAAGTAGAAGTAGGGACAGGCGTAGCAGAAGTAGAGATAAGCAGAGTCCTAGCAGAGACCGTAAAAGTAGTAGAGATAGAGATAGGGATAGGGACAGGGACAGGGATAAAGATAGGGATAAGGATAAAGAAAGAGAAAGGGATAAAGACCGCCGGAGAAGGTCCAGAAGCCGACATCGCCATAGATCAAGGTCACGCGATAGGCACAGAAGGTCACGGTCGAGAGGTAGGAGGTCCCGCTCCAGGAGGAGGTCTCGCTCTCATGACAAGAGGGACAGAGATGATAAATATAGTGATTATAACAAGAAGGCAAGAAAGAAGAGTCCAGAAGTAGAGATGAGTGATGACCCAGAACCTGGTAAAGTAAGTGCTATTTTAAACCATATATTATATTCCAAATATAAATAAATAAATAAATACACCCAACACTCACATAAATAGTTTTGACCCCACATTAAGATCAATTAAGTCTTGTGTCATGGGTATCAGAAACTACGAGAGCCTTTTTGGTATCGCAAACACCCAGACCCGACACAAATATTTGTGGACCACACAAACATTTGTGTTGGTGCGGAAATCGAACCTGCAGAGTCTTGTTTCACAGTTGGGTATAACTACGCCATGGAGGCTGTCAAAACATCCCTCTTATTTAAGTGTACTGTTTTGTGTTTTTCTAGTTGTTTAAATTGGATCCATCAACATTTAATGCCAATACTTACAGCTACTATTGTCTCTGATGGATTATTGTGTTGAATCCATAAATATATTTATTTACAATGCATAAAGTGGGCAGTAAATATATCAATCTCTATTGTATCAGCCCATATACGACCCACTGCAGGGCACGGGCCTCCTCTACAACCGAGAGTACGATTGAGAGTGGTTAGGCCATATAGTCCACCACGCTGGCCTAATGTGGGTTGGCGGACTTTTACATACCATAGAAATTTATACAAATCGCTATGGTATGCAGGTTTCCTCACGATGTTTTCCTTCACTGTTATAGTGCGTGGTGATTGACTATCAATACACACATGACTCCGAAAAGTCAGAGGTGTGCCCTGGGATTAGAACGCGCGACCACCGTGAACATGTAGGCAGCCGCGTCTGGTCCGTTTACCAACAGGCCACCACGCACTTTATATCAATCTGATTATTTTTTTTTTATTACCATGTTTCATAATTTACATACCATGACGACATTATGGTTAGTTGGTAGTTCAGCACCAGTATTCAAAATATTGCAGTTTAAAGTCAGTAACTCTTTCTAACTACCACAGGAAACGAAAATAACTGACTCAATGTTTTTACAGATCTACAATGGACGCGTGGCAAACATAGTTCCGTTTGGGTGCTTTGTCCAAATTGAGGGTGTGAAGAAGCGATGGGAGGGGCTGGTTCACATATCCCAACTCAGGTCTGAAGGCAGGGTCACTAATGTCTCGGATGTGGTCAATAGAGGAGACAAAATAAAGGTAAGACAATTAAAATCACATATTTGAAATTTTCATTTGCAAATTGTATTATATTGCTGTATAAACTACTTGTTTCTAATTGAATTCAATATAAATAATTTGATTTTTATTTTAGGTTAAAGTTCTATCAGTGACGGGGCAAAAAGTATCCCTCACTATGAAGGATGTCTGTCAAGAGACTGGAAAAGATCTGAATCCTACATCACATGCACATTTGGAGGTAATATACTACATACATACAAACATACATAATCGTCACGCCTGTATCCCATAGGGGTAGGCCGAGACTATGGATCGCCACTTTACTCGATCCTGACATACTACTTTCGCTTCATCCACATTCATCATTCAATTAATATACTACACTCACCTACTATGTTTCAGTTAGTCACGGCCCTGCTAAGAAACACCCTTGCTCATAATATTTGGCCTGAGTTATCAAGTATCCCCATAACACCTCGTTATAAATTTTCCATAAGAGCTGCAATTATGTGTATTTACTTTTGATGCGAATAACGTTATTTCTTGTCATTTTTATTTAACTTCTAGAATAAACCTCTGTCATACTTTATCGTACCAGATTTATAAATGTTATAAGACTTTTGGTGTACTTTAATTGCAAGATATTTTTGTGTCTGCCTTTCTATATTATAATAATTGGTTTTCCTCACAGGCTGAACGTGAGGGTCGTAATCCAGATAGGCCGCCACCAGCCGCCACTGTGTTGGCTGGTCTTCAGGGTGGCTTAGATCCTGATGAAGACTCCAGCAGGAAAAGAGTCACAAGGATCTCCAGCCCTGAGAGATGGGAGATTAAACAGGTATGCTGTTTTGTGACCAACAATGTACATATTACAAACTAGAGAACATTAAAAAATTCAAATTGTCACATTATTTTCAGATATTTATTTTAGTGATAAATTATGAATTCTAGTCTATGGAGAATACAAACTACTAAACGTGTCCTAACAATTTTCCGTCCAAATTTTTTATAAAACAGTAAAACAAATCCTCCAGATTCTGGCCACTTTACTGACTTTCTTTCAATTTCCCTCAGATGATATCATCAGGAGTAATAGACAAGAGCGAACTGCCAGACTTTGATGACGAGACCGGTCTTCTGCCGAAAGACGAAGACGGCGAGGCGGACATCGAGATCGAGCTGGTGGAGGAAGAGCCTCCGTTCCTGCAAGGCCACGGGCGGGCGCTCCACGACCTGTCTCCCGTGAGGATCGTTAAAAACCCAGACGGGTCCCTCGCGCAGGCGGCCATGATGCAGTCAGCGTTGGCTAAAGAGAGAAGAGAACAGAAGATGATACAGAGGGAACAAGAGATGGAGAGTTTGCCGACAGGTATTTTTTGTTTTAGTTATTTTTGGACAGATGATAGTATAGCGTGGTTTGCCCATTTCTTTTGAAAAAACTTTAGGAGTTTGTCAGCATTGTAACGGTCTTATTCATAGATAACTAAAATAGGTTTTAAAATTGTCTATAGATAATGCTGCTTATCTTTATACCCGTGCTAACACATGCTTCAAAAGCGCTGGCTTTGATGCCCTCAAATATAAAAGTGTATTGTCTTTGATATAAATGTGGAAGCACAATAAAACATCCGATTCAAGAGATGCTAGTTTATTACTTGACTTGACAGAAGACAATGTTCAAAAGCGCTCGCATCGGTTTCCCGCCTTTTTGCAAAGCATAGACAATGTAAAATACATATGTACCAGTCTTACAATTTCATTGATAACATGTTTTGGAGTCATTGGAAGCAATATTCTTAACATCTGTATTAATTGGAGTCAAACTATATCTTAAGGCCATCTAGAACTTATGTAATCCTTCTTTTCTTTCCCCAGGTCTCAACAAGAACTGGATAGACCCATTACCAGAGAGCGACGGGCGCACGCTAGCAGCCAACATGAGAGGCACCGGCATCACTCCTCAAGACCTGCCGGAGTGGAAGAAGCATGTTATCGGAGGCAAGAAATCTTCCTTCGGCAAGAAGACTAACCTGTCGCTGTTGGAGCAGAGGCAGTCGCTGCCTATTTATAAACTGAGGGATGAGTTGACTAAGGTAAAGAATTGTACATGCTTTCTAATGTAGATTTATAAGTTTACTTGTTTGAGGATGGTGAAATTGACTGAAGGTGTCTTTGAACACATTGAAAGATACTACTTTTTTTTAAATTTAGGTTGTTTATTTTAAATATTTTTGTTTCATTTTTTTTAATTAATATTACAATTTGAATTGAATTATATTGCGATGACCATTTAAGATAGTTAAGGTAATAATAATCATAGCATAAATGTTATTTTTCAAAGACTACATTTACCAAAATAGTTTATGATTTTTTTTTTTTAAATAACACTTTTCAGGCCTTTATACACTGATATGCTGATTATAAACTAAGGAAAAGTCTTTAATGTATATTTGTTATACTCCAGGCCGTAGCCGACAACCAAATCCTGATAGTAATCGGAGAGACAGGGTCCGGCAAGACGACCCAGATAACCCAGTACCTGGCCGCGTGCGGGCTCACCGCGCGAGGCAAGATCGCGTGCACGCAGCCGCGCCGCGTGGCCGCCATGTCCGTCGCCAAGAGAGTGGCCGAGGAGTTCGGCTGCAGGCTGGGACAGGAGGTGGGGTACACCATCCGGTTCGAGGATTGTACCAGCACTGACACTGTTATCAAGTATGTATGATGTGTTTAGTGGTTGTGGTTAGGTAGTAAATAGGGCCAAAGACCGTTTTGAGTGTAAATATGACCTTAGATTAACTTTTTTTTATTGCAATGAATGGTGTGGCGAGCATGCCATTCGCCTGATGGTAAACGATACGGCCGCTCATGGACAGTAGCTAAACCAAACACCATGAATTACAAAGCAATGCTTGGCATTCCACTGCGCTCGCCATCTTAAAACATAAGGTCTTAAGTCTTATTATAATAACTCATTGAGCAGTGAGCAGCATTTGATAGCTATTTACACAGAATTATTTATATTTCAATTTTGCACTACCTACTGTCTCCTTCATTAATGAGTTATTTTAATTTAATTTATTGAAAGAACATTGGTTTAACAAACATATTGCTGTAGACCAGCGGCGTGCACAGGATTATGACACTGGGTATGCGGCGGAGTACTTGGTCACACAAACTTTTTCTTTTATATGTTTAGCGTAGCCACAGCCACGCGACAGATCTCTTAAGTCGGAAACCATGACAACAGAACAGTCTTAGATGTACTACTATTCATGTACATTTTCTACGGCAACGCAGACAAAACAGCGATCGATCGTCGCGGCAGAAGAAATTGTAATAAGTAAAATTACTAGAAATTACTCTGTACTAGAATTACTAAACAATATGCAAGGAAAACAATATATAATATAATCGTGTGTACACAACCACACAGCCAGTTATACGTTTCATAACTTTTAACATGAAACTTTCGAGTTACATTCCCTTTTTGCTAGTTTAAGTAATTGTTGTAACTCGGGTACACACCAACCTTTAGACACAATTTGAATCTTTTCACTGAATGACAATTGTGAGAACTTGTTAATTTAAATTTTTAATAAACACACATTTTCAACACAAACCTCACAATCAAATAACATTTAAAAAAAATCAACAAACGCACTAGTATAAGCAAATCACTACAATTATTATAAAAACTCAGTAATAAACTGTTAAATGTACACACTTTCAAATGTTAAAATGAAAAATCTTTTAAGAAAACTATAAATATACTGGCGCAAACAAAATAGTAAACAATGCTTATCACATGAAAAAAGGCAAAATGGCCCCCGCGAAACACAAAACATTTCTGCTATTTAAACAAATAAAACCTTACTAAACAAAAATGCATAATGCGCATACGTGATTCATTAGATTTCCGTCTATTATTTTTACTCGGATTATAGGATCCGAACATTTCCGATTACTCCCGAGTCCCGACAACTGCCGAACACCCTTAGCCTGCCGCTGGAGTCGCGGCTTTCGGATTCATGGGTGTGTGCGTTTACGCACTGTGCACGGACACTAAAATTACTACGCACACGCGAACAAATCTCCTGCGGGACGCGACGGCAGGAGTTGGTTGATTAGGCACATTATTTTTTGTTTGCGCTTGCAAATAATTGCTATTAATAAAATATTAGGCGTTTTTAAGTTATTATATTTTGTTTATTCATTTATTTAGTATTAATTATAGTCATCTAAAACATACGAAAGTTTTATTAAAATATCTGTGAATGGCAAGTAAAGCACTGCATTTCTGCCTATAAGGAGCGCACGCCCCTGCTGTAGACACGAACATAAGAGTGAATTCTAACATTTCAATGTCTCTTCTTTTCTATCAATAAAGTAAGATTTTGATCGATAAATACTCCTTTACTTTACATATAAATAATCCATTGGAATTATTCCAGGTACATGACAGACGGTATGTTGCTCCGTGAGTGCCTCATGGACCTCGACCTCAACAGCTACTCCGTGATCATGTTGGACGAAGCCCACGAGCGCACCATCCACACCGACGTTCTCTTCGGCCTGCTCAAACAAGCCGTCCAGAAACGCCCCGAACTCAAGCTTATCGTCACCTCCGCCACCCTGGACGCCGTCAAGTTCTCACAATATTTTTTCGAAGCCCCCATCTTCACCATACCAGGCAGAACCTTCCCCGTTGAAGTGCTGTACACCAAGGAACCGGAAACTGATTATCTGGACGCGTCGTTGATCACAGTGATGCAGATACACCTCCGGGAGCCTCCAGGAGATATCCTGCTGTTTCTGACTGGTCAAGAGGAGATTGACACCGCCTGCGAGATTCTGTACGAGAGGATGAAGTCCCTGGGCCCTGATGTGCCCGAGCTGATCATCCTGCCGGTGTACTCCGCGCTGCCGTCGGAGATGCAGACGAGGATCTTCGAGCCGGCGCCCCCTGGGTCCAGGAAGGTGGTCATCGCGACCAATATAGCAGAGACTTCGTTGACCATTGATGGGATTTATTATGTGGTGGACCCTGGGTTTGTGAAGCAGAAGGTTTACAACTCCAAGACTGGGATGGATTCGTTGGTTGTCACGCCTATTTCACAGGTATGTCTGGTTTAAAATACAATTTGCCTTATTGGTATATGATTAGTTTAATAGGATCATGATGAATAAATATTTGAGCTTTGTCATAATTGTATCCAAAATCCGTTTAACCCACAAAAAACAGTATTATATGTTTACCGTGTGGATTTATCTGTGGCACTACAGGTCTTAAACGAGTAAACTATTATTAACTTGTTTTTTTTAACTACAATCTTAATGCCGTGGCATTCTTTTTGATACAGAGTGAAATCTGCTCATATTTGATTATCGCGAAGTCTAATGCAAGATGGACATCGTCATCAAATTAAAATCTATCATAAATTATAATATTGTTCCGGCCATACAATTTTTTTAGAAAGGATTTAACATGAAAGAAAGAAGAAAGAAAGAAAAACGATTTATTTGTCACAGTCGCAACATACACAAACATGGTACAAATAAACAATATTAAATTTAAAATAAATAACAAAATAAAACTAAAAATAAAAATAAAAAAACTGGTTGGTTGCGGCTGTGATCGGTAGGTGTCCACTCAGCATAAATTGTGTAATGATCATTAGGCGGCGGCGAAGCAGCGCGCGGGGCGGGCCGGGCGCACGGGCCCGGGCAAGTGTTACCGGCTCTACACCGAGCGCGCCTACCGCGACGAGATGCTGCCCACGCCCGTGCCCGAGATACAGCGCACCAACCTCGCCACCACCGTACGTACACACACGTCATACACATTCATTATAATCATTATTACGGTATGTATTGTGAGACACGGCACATAATGTGAGGCGGTTCCTCGGTTTGAGGTCCTAACCACCGGTGGCTTGGGTCCCGAGCCTCACCATTGAGCCCCTTACCCTTGGATACCTTTTATATATTTTTATATGTATTTTGTTTTAATATTATATACATGTATAAAAATGAAAAAAAAAATTATAATAAAGAGAAATAATAATAAATAAAAAACAACATCTCAACATCTCGGCCAACATCTCCAGAGGCTCTCAATGAGTTGTTGGGTCAAGAGCCAAATTCAGAAGGCAGTATTGCTTCACACGTCACGTATAGTGAGGAGGTTCCTCACTTTGGGGTACTATCCACCGGTGCCTTAAGTCCCGAGCCTCGTCAATTTTTTTTTTCGTTTTTATATATATTTTTATACTTTTGTATGTGTATTGTATATATAAAAGTGTAAAAAAGACTTAAGAAATAATAATAAATAAATACACCCAACAGTCACATAAATAGTCCTGACCCCACATTTACATCAATTAAATCTATTGTGGGTACCAGAAATTACGAGTGACATTTCGATCTCACAAACCCCAAGACCCGAGACTAATATTTTTGGGCCTCACAAACATTTGTCTTAGTGCGAGGATCGAACCTGCGACCTCTCCTTTACAGCCGCTTCAAACACACTATGTTATGGGAGCTGTCAAATGCCTGTGGCACCTTAGATGATGCTTTTAAATGTTGTAAAAAGTAACCTGAGGTGTTGAGAAATAGGTGGCCTACATTAGAAACCATAATGTATCAATATTACTCGGTATATTTCTTCTAATTTAAACATGACCTTATAGTAAGTATTCCCTACCTTGCAGGTGCTGCAGTTGAAGACGATGGGAATCAACGACCTCCTGCACTTCGACTTCATGGACGCGCCACCAGTGGAGTCGCTCATCATGGCGCTGGAGCAGCTCCACTCGCTGTCCGCGCTCGACGCCGAGGGACTGCTCACCAGGCTCGGCCGCAGGGTCAGTACTCTCTCTCTGTCTCATTTTCCGAATGTTAGAAATTCACCGTCGAAAGCCTCCCCTAAGTATTTCCATACAGGCCTGTGGACTGCGACCTGCATCTCGTAATTTCGTGCAATCAACAATACATTCCTTTCGAATACACTGAGTAAATTCCATCACTAAACCTGATGATTAATCTATTGAGTAAATGTTTTTACTATACAGGGTGGAATCGCTTAGCGTTTTGAAAATTGCATAGTGTATTGTGTGTGAGAAATTAACGTTATATACAAGATTAAACATTGAATACTACTTAGTTTACAATGGTTCAAGATATCCCCAAAATACATATTAAACTTAATCACCCTACTCGTAAAAGTGCAACGTACCGATACCCGATACGATACACGGCGGCGCGCATTTATGAGTCATGCCGCGCCACAGCTGACTAGCGAGGAGTGACCTTGAACCTACTTCGCGTCTATTTATCGGTATTATTACTCTTAATGTTACCATACATCATTTGGATTCATGTAAGCACATGTAATTATTGGTAGGTTGTTAAGATTTGCATTTTAACATATTATTTTCATAACGTACCTATCTTAAAAAAGCTGGATTTGTTTTTATTTAAACCTTTGAATACATTAACCTAGACGTATTTATTAAATCTACTAAGTTACAAATTACAATGATCAATGTTTATAAAAAAAGGAAGTAAATACCAAACATTGACACTAAATCTTACTTGGTGGGAGTTTTCCTTTATTTCATAAGGATTTTGGGAACTCCACCAGTGTTCATTGCGTGCGTTATTAACTCCAACACGCGTAAAAATCGATTCGTCACTCCACAAGATATTAGTTTCAATGTGCTCCTGTAGCCAACGACAAAACTCCATGCGACGCGGAGGGTCCGGCCCGTGCAGGGCTTGAACGCGTATGTGGTGATATGGATGCTTGTTCCTGGACCGAAGTACCTTCCATATCAAATAGTGGCTGACACCAAATCGACGAGCCGCTTGTCATGTACTCCTCCTTGGATCTCTTTCAAAAAACTACAGTATATCGTCTTCCAAACGAACGTTTCGTAGTGGAAGGCCACGGATTCTTGCATGACTAGGAAGTCTGAACTGTCCATGGTCGAGCAACCTCTGATAAGTATTTAAAATAAGTCTTGTGCTGGGAACTCGTGGATTCAAGATCCCATTCCTGCGCAAAGACTGCAGATGTTCTGGATCTGCATACATACTTCTTGCACGATCCAAGTTTTCATTGGATCGGACATAGCATTTCATCATTGCCACATACTCAATGTTCGTGTAATTACTCATTTTTACCGCAAAAACTAACCAAAAAACTATCGTACGTCGTCACTTAGTGTCGAATTTCGCGCGACTGGGGAAGTGGCGACATGCCTGGAAGGCGTCAGCGGCGCGGGAGCGGGCGGCGGGACGCGTTGTACTTGCGCGCGCGGCGCGGCGGCTTCATCAAAGGACAGTTTTATTACCTAGATTTAGAAATTTCTACTCGAATTCAAATTGTATAAAGTAGGGTAACAATGATGTGTATTTGTAGAGATATTTTTATTTATTTTCATCTCTCTCTGAAAAACGTTTCTTTATGAATAACTAATTATAAATTAATAACTAGTGGCGGTAAATTAATTTTACACTACATAAAAAAAAAACAAAAAAAAATTAAAATAAGTATGCCAAAGGTTTCTAAGCCATGTACTTGCCATACACATTTTTTTTCCGTGACGTTAAGCGATTGCACCCAGTATACTCGGCCTGTATTACATCTTGGAATATAATATATAAGTTCGATAAAGTGTGTATGGGGAATAGGGCTATCTCTGCTTACCCCCTTCGGGATACAAAGGCGTAAGCGTGTGTATAGTTATGTTTTACTTTAACAATTTTTCATAACATAAAAAAATATATTCACAAGTAAAAATACAATTTGCCTTTACAGATGGCGGAATTCCCCCTAGAGCCGAACCTGTCAAAGATCTTAATAATGTCAGTAGCACTCCAGTGCTCCGACGAGATCCTGACTATAGTCTCCATGCTGAGCGTTCAGAACGTCTTCTATCGTCCCAAAGACAAGCAGGCCCTCGCAGACCAGAAGAAGGCCAAGTTCAACCAACCAGAGGGAGACCATCTGACCCTGCTGGCGGTTTATAACAGCTGGAAAAACAACAAGTTCTCCAATGCTTGGTGTTATGAGAACTTCGTGCAGATCAGGACATTGAAGAGAGCTCAGGATGTCAGGAAGCAACTGCTCGGAATTATGGACAGGTTTGTTTGTTGTCTATGATTTGGAAGTATTAATAACTAGGAATTCTATAAAAAAAAATATATACAGGAGTACTAATACATTGAAAAGTTAAATGCATGTTATTGAGTTCATATTAGGTCAGTGGGTCTAGTTGTATAACACCTAGACCTAAAAGTATATTATTTAATTATGGACATCATGTTTCAGTTCTTATAACTTCTCAAAAAGAATAGATTACACTCTTTTTACGATTTTCCGTTGAACTTGCAAATATGTTGTATTTGAAATATTTTTTTTTATTTTACAGACATAAATTGGATGTGGTATCAGCCGGGAAGAACACAGTAAGAATCCAGAAAACAATTTGCTCAGGTTTCTTCAGAAATGCTGCGAAGAAAGATCCTCAAGAAGGCTACAGGACTCTCGTGGACAGCCAAGTTGTGTACATCCATCCATCAAGCGCCTTGTTCAACAGACAACCAGAGTGGTAAGACACTAGTTTACAAATTTATAGTCTACACAGTCTCAAATTGATTTTAAAAATAAATAGTGGGACCAAAATATCCAAAAATAGTTGTTGTATTATACATATATTTGGGACTTATCAAAAAAATTGATAGAGCATCTCTACTGTATTTAAATTATTAAACATTGTAATAAAAAAAAATGACAGATCTTATCGGGAATTTTGTTTATTTAATTATAATGATATGTCGCGTTGGAAAGTTATAAAATATGTAAAAGTTAAACAAAATTCGCGATAAATCCGTAAAAAAAACATTATTTAACATTTAGAGAATTAGATAACATTGCCTCTCACGAATATCATGAACCAGGCGGAAAAAGTCCCGACCCCTGGGCATCATATAATAATTTAGAAACCATATACAAGTAAAACCAAGCTCATAAATAATATTATGTTTCAGGGTGATCTACCACGAGCTTGTTCAAACTACAAAGGAGTACATGCGTGAAGTGACAACCATAGACCCCAAATGGCTGGTGGAGTTCGCCCCCGCGTTCTTCAAGTTCTCCGACCCGACCAAACTGTCGAAGTTCAAGAAGAACCAACGCTTGGAGCCGTTGTACAATAAGTACGAAGAGCCCAACGCTTGGAGAATATCTAGAGTTCGCAGGAGGAGAAATTAATCAGAGATATTTGTGTTGCAATTAAGTTCAGAGATAAATAAAATAGTCGAATAATAAAACGTTTTATTGTTCCTTTTTTGTATTATGAATAAACCTTTAGTTGGATACTCCGTAGTCCTCAATACATCAGATACCAGTAAGCTATTGCGCCCACAGAGTACATGAGAATGACATGAGACTTTTGCCAGACCTCATGCATTAGTGCTGCTGTGATTAGGACACAGATCACTGCGATTAGCATAGAGTAAGTAATCACTAGCGATTAGGGTATAAACTTCTTGATTAGAACAGTAGCAGATTTTGATGGGATAACACGTATATATAGTTTCGTGCATTATTTTGTAGCACAATGTATTATTATTGTGTCTTGTAATTAAATTTGTTATCAAGTGGTCGATAAGACAATAACGCAGATACCTTTGGCTTTGGCGTGCCTAGCGGACATCGGTATGATCGTTATTACCTTTGGTTATTACCATGTGGTCGATGTTAGCGTGCCCGGTAATACCTTCTGTCGACGGCCTTATGATTTTATTTATTTAAATTCAATATTGTAGTCTTGTAATAAAATATTGTGAGGATAATTGTTATTGTAACTGCAGAAATAATAAATATAATAATTCTTAATTGAAAAAAATATTGCATGAAGTCGCTCAAAATTTTGCATAAATAAAACGCAACTGTCAAGACCAGATTATACCAAAAATTGCTAAAATGAATGTATAGTTGCAAAAAGCATAAAATGAGCTGAAAACTGAGATAAATACGTACTCGTATTAGTAAAAATTGATTGTGATACACTAATTAATTTGATGCAATGGATTTTCTGCCGGAAATAATCGGAGAGACCATTATATTAGGGTTGGACTCCCTGATACTGGGCATCTGCGTGAAACAGCTGAGCAAATGTAAACACATACTGGACGCGCTACAGGTAAATATTACTTGAAAAGCTTTTTGAATATATATTTTCAAAAAGATTTGTTGTTTTTATGAGTTTTTGAGGTTATACTTTGGTTTTCTCAATGTTAATATGTATTTTTTAATTTATCTAATTCTATGACATCATATATCTGTAACCAGTATCTAAGAAGATTTTACAAGACCTTAAAGTCTCATTATTGTCCTATAATTATATGAAGACAATATAGTTCATATTTACAACAACAAACAAAATAGCAAGGCCTGTGTTATACAATTGAGTTCAGTTCACATACAGGGTATATCAAGACTACTACCGAAAATGAAGCCATGTGGAGGTAAAAAAAATCGCGTTTTTTGCACAATTTTTAGTTGATTTGTGTCTACTTACTAAAACTACCACCTGGCTTCGTTTTCGGTAGCAGTCTTGATATACCCTGTATAATAAAGTATTCTGTTACCGTTATATTAGCTTAATGCTGATTTTTCATTAGGTGGTTAGAAAATATTTTTTGGGCTCAATACATGAAATGAATAAAAAACAATAGTGCATTAATAAAATTATGCAATTGCACCACATTTATATTAATTCTATCAGGTTATAATTTAATTGATGGATAGTTCCTATCTCATGATTGAGCCCCTTGTGTTTCCAGATTTCCTTTGTATTGCCATTTCAAATATGAAATATCTTTTAATAAACCTTCTATGGACAATTGAAATTTTAGTAATCTCTAAATAAAATTGCTTTTTACAGACAGCTCCAGTATTGGACATAGACACGACTATAAACAAGGAGATAAACAAGTACCCCAACAATGTAATCCCATATGTGGTGATACGGGGCCTGGTGAAGCCGCTCGGCACCCCCATCACCAGCAACTACAACAACACCGTCACCGGTGTGGTGCAAAGGTGAGGACTCTACTTCATTATTCAAGTACCACAGTAAGTATATTATTTGTATTTAAAGTCATGTAAGGCTGAATTCTGGTAGGGTCTACAAGGTGGACGGACAACATGGTTAAGGTTGCAGGAAGCCGCTGGATGCCGGCCGCTTCTAACAGGTCAATGTGTAGATCCTTGGGAGAGGCTTATGTCCAGCAGTGGACTTTCTGTGGCTGAAGAGAGAAGAGTTAAATTTTATTTTCATTCCTGTTGTTACCATTTCGCAATGGCAGCTGTTGTTGCATCACATGCTTTATTTGCTACTTATAATTTTGTAATATAATATAATAATACAGCCAACAGTCAGATTCATAGTCCTGACTCCACACTAAGATAGAGTTTTGTGTTGTGGGTATCGGAAACTAGGAGAGACTGTTCGGTCTCACAAACACCCAGACCCAATGGTTGGATCGAACTCGCGGCCTCTCGGTTCACAGTCGGTGTCTAACTAACGTCATATTGAATAAACTTTGTCAATGAAGGCCAAAATATTTTATAAATCTTGTGTGCTAGTGCAATATTCGAGGAGGTATGTACATACATATTAAATATTTAAAAACTGTCATTTGAGATTGCTGCAGGTTCACTAATAGGTAAAAAAACAGCAAAGAAAGATTGTCCTTTCCTTCTTTGCTGTTTTTTTACCAACTTCAAATGGAAGCAGTTTTTCAATTGTGCTGCTTTTTTACCCTTATGGATTCCTTTCAGTTTTAAATACCCACGACATATTACGAACAACAGATGTTGTGGTTTTTCCGGTGATCATACTCACATACCATCAGATGACGCTTTTTTATCATATCATACCTGTAGAATAAAAATAACTACAGCATGTAATTGCAGGTTGACGATAAAAGAGCACGTGATCGCGCGCACGTCGGCGGGCTTCTGGTCGGACCAGACGCGCACCATCCACGAGGTGTGCAACTGCACGCCCTTCGTGCTCAACAACGGCCGGCACAGCATCGAGGTCGTCGATGCTTTGGCCGCTGAGTTACTTGGTGAGGGTGTTGAGATTTTTTATGTTGGACTGGTGGCCAGTGCAATAATCCATCACAAACTGTGCTCACAAAACACAGGTTTTGAGCACGAACATGAGCATGCACATAGGTACAGACGGGGGTGGTATGGACAGCGCGAGGTTCTGCTTTATGTATTTGTACATGTTTAAAATCAAATGTAACCTTTTCGTTTCCTATTGAATTCGTCTTGCAAATATATTTTATATTGTCAAGCAATACGATCTCGTTAGAAAGTTTTAGGATTTTCGAAGTGTATGAAATAGAAAAGTTAACAGCATATAAACACAAAGAAAGTGTACTTCTTACTTCCATTTTTGTGCGTGGTGGCCTGTTGGTAAACTGACCAGACGCGGCTGCCAACATGTTCACAGTGGTCGCGGGTTCAAATCCCAGGGCACATCTGACTTTTCGGAGTCAAATGTGTATTGATAGTCAATCACCACGCACTTTTACGGTGAGGGCAAACATCGTGAGGAAACCTGCATACCGTAGCGATTTAAAAAAAATATTATGTTATGTAAGTTCGCCAACCTGCACTGGGCCAGCGTAGTGGACTGTATGGTGTAATCACTCTCAATCGTGCTGTCGATTATAGAAGGAGCTCGTGCCCTGCAGTGAGACATATATGGGCTGATAAAATTAAATGTACTTCTTCCTCGAAAAAAAAAAAATTGTCCACCAAATCCTGTGTCACCGATCCTTAAACTCTGTAGTACTTAAATCCAAATAAATGACACTAAAACCTCCACCAGACATGGACGTGATATCGGACAAGTTCGAGCCGATGTCCCCGGGGGTGATCGACCACGTGTGGGGCTTCTTCTCGGGCGTGCGGCAGCGCGGCCTGCAGACCATGGAGGAGATGCTGCGCGACGGCTCCTACATCACCGCCATCGGGGAGCTCAGCAGGACCCACTCGGGATCGCTGAAGATCCAGCCGCCGAAGGACGGACTGCCGCTGTATCTCACCACGGCTACTAAGTCTACATTGGTGAAGCGGTTGACCAGCTCTAAGGATTTTTTGAGGTTAGTGTTTTTGTTCTATATTCAAAAGGTCAGGTGATCTCTCGGGATAGTTCAAGATCCAGTCGTCAATGAATGGACTGCCGCTGTATCTCACTACTGCCGCTAAATTCACGCTGGTGAAGGGGCTGACCAGTTTGAAGGATTTTTTTGAGGTCAGCTTTTTTTCTTTGTTTTATAGGAAATAATTCTTTATTTATTTCCGTCATACATAAAATAGCTTATAAATGGTAACATATTTTAAAGTATAGAATGGATTTGGGATAGTCTCTGGTGTAGGCAGGGTCTGAATACTTCTATAATGTCACTGTGTTAAACATAAGACAACATGCATAAACACCCAAATAATTCTTTCTAGTGCGTTACCCGGTTAGATCTAGGGTTCGCCCTAAGAGTATTTATAATATAGAGGGAACACCGGTACTCCAAAAACGTAGATAAAATAGTGGTGCCGGGCCACTTTCTTTTACGCTCCTATTGGCTGACAGTTGACAGGTTGTCCAACATACACGAATTATAAGAAAAAGAAAAAAAAAGTTTAGAGCTATTGAATTTCACCAAAACTCGTTTTTGGGCTTTTGGGTTTTATTCATCCATCAGTTAAAGGAAGTCCACTTCTGAACATATCCATCTATCCATCCATCAGCCCAAGGACGTCTACTGCTGAACATAGGCCTCTCCTAATTATTTCCACAGTGACCTGTTGGAGGCAGCCTGCATCCAGCGACGTCCCGCGACCTTTACCAGGTCGTCTGACCACCTAGTGGGTGGACGTCCCACGCTGCGCTTTTCGCTATAATAAAATAAAATAAATAGTGAATAAAAAATTAATAAAATAAAAGTAAATTTACTTTCGTTTACCAGCGGAATTTGTAGCAATTGACTGTTAAATAATTAGTTTAATTGTGAGTAATATGGCAGTGCTACCAACACTACGAACAAAAAATATCTACGTTATTTAAGACGCAGTGGTATGACAGCGCTGCCTCTATAACTAAATTATAATTACTCTTCTTCAATCTTTGCCATTTTGTATGTTATGTTATTTCTTTAGAATTTAACAGATTTTCAGTTAGTTTTATAAATAAAATTATTATGTAGTAATTATATAATGTTAGTGCATGTCGAAAAACTAGTTTGTAACACCAGTCGCTTATCAGATGTAAATTACAAAAAATCGATGTCAAATATATAATGTATTCAAGTTTATCAAAGAAACAGGTGCTCATGCATATTTATGGAGTTGGATCTGTTCAGGCAAAGTGACATACAACACATTGTAGTTTAAGTGACTCACTTAATAACAATCATATTTTGGCAGTAATTATATGAATAGATAAATAATAGTAGGTCTCATATATATGTATGTGAGTGGCCGGCTGGGTAGGTACCACCGCAATGTCTATTTCTCCCGCCAAACTGTGTAAATGCACTGTTGTGTTCCAGTATGAAGGACAATGACGCCAGAGTAACTACTGGACATAATGAGATTTAACATCTTAGGATCACGAGCACAATGGCAATTGGCATGCCAAGGAATTTTTGAATTCATGGTGTTTTTTGGTTTTGCTACTGTCCATGAGTGGTCGTAACACTTACAATCAGGCGAATGATATGTTCGTATCGACATTCCTTGCAATAAAAAAATTGCCTAAAATTATTGTAAACTGTAGACAGATCATCATCTCATTTGCTCGTTTATACGGACGCTGTTCTGTCGACAGTATTCTTAATTTGCCACAAATTACAAGTTACCTTGTCGTGTCAATGTAAAAATATATTTCATTAAAAATATCTCGAGGCTAATTGATACGGAAAGTTAAAAATACACTCGTCAATATATTCGAGAAGTTTTGTAATATGTATATTTTTAGCCTCGTTAAATCAAAATATCATTGACTAACGTATATTTATTAATATAATTATATAAATGATGCACGGTTTCGATTTTCAAATAATTTAAGAAGTAATTACTAACTATTAAGTGCCATAGAATTATTTGAAATAACTAAGTACAGTGTTTATAAGTAAAACATAGATCTGGCCCTACATTAAAATATAAGGCTTTGGCCGTATCAGAAACTACGAGTCTTAATGGCCTCACAGCTATCAAATCCGAAATTAATATTTTTGGATCAAAGCATACATAATTTGTTTTGGCCCGGGGATTGAAACTAAGCTGCGGCCCCTAACCCCTTGCTACGGTCGTAACCAACAGTGCTATGGAAACAACCAAACGTTTCTTTATACATATAACTTTAACCGGCTGTCTCGGTGGCGTAGTGGTACTACGGTATGATTGCAAAACTGAGGTCACGGATTCAAATCCCGGGTCGGGCAAAGTGATATTGGATTTTTCTATTCATTATCAGCCCGGAGTCAGGAATTTGTGCCCGATATGGCGATAGGCTCGCCCCCTATCATATCGTGGGACTGAATATACAAGGCGAAACGTGGGAGTTCTGGTAGCACCTCTGCCTACCCCTTCTGGGAAAAAGGCGTGTGTTTATGTGTGTATGTATGTATAACTTTAAACTGAATTTAAGACAAACATGACGTGAGAGATAAGATTATTAAACACAAATAAAACGCAGTATCAGATTCAATTAGGTACCTACTTGTTTTATACGAAAAACTTGAAAGCCATAAAAACTAGTTTTTCTACTTTATCAATTCAACATTTATTTCTATTAGACATAAGTGGTTTGCCGATATTAATATGTTTAATAAGGAATTAAAAATAAACAAAAAAAAGCCAACGCCAGATAAGCGTTATTGCCAAAGATATGAACGGTATATTAAAAATTAGGTAAAAATTTGCAATCATCGTAGTTCTAGGTCGGCTAGGCTTAGTGATGGGTTCACATACATACATACATAAACACACGCCTTTTTCCCAGAAGGGGTAGGCAGAGGTGCTACTAGAACACCCACGTTTCGCCTTGTATATTCCGTCCCACGATGTGATAGGGGGCGAGCCTATCGCCATATCGGGCACAAATTCTTGACTCCGGGCTAATAATGAATAGAAAAATCCAATATCAATTTGCCCGACCCGGGATTCGAATCCGAGACCTCAGCTTTGCAATCATACCGTAGTACCACTACGCCACCGAGGCAGTCACGGGTTCACATAATACAGGGTTTATCAAGACTGCTACCGAAAACGAAGCCAGGTGGTAGTTTTTGTGTCTTTAGACACAATGCAACTACGAAAAAACTAAAAAAGCGAGGATTTTTTTTTGTTTTTTGTATTTGGATGGTTAAAACAAACATTTTCCTAAAAAATAATCTACACCCTTTTATTTTTAAGGACGCTATAGTATACAAGGCTTTAATTTATAATTTTAGCAAATACTATAGATTTATTACCTAAACACAATGATATTAAAAGCATTACAAAAAAAATCGTCGCGTTTTGTTTTGCTCAATTTTCAGTTGCATCGTGTCTGTAGTCACTAAAACTCCCACTTGGCTTCGTTTTCGGTAGTAGTCTTGATATCACCTGTATATCATTTAATGTACTTTTCCCATTAAATTAAATAACGTTTTGCTAATCTTAATTAAGTTAAATAAAGAGTACAATACCTGCCAGTGACACGGAAATGGGCCTCATATTGGGATTAGCCTGTATATCTGGAGTTTGCGGGCCGATATACTTGTCGATAGAGATAACAATCATTTCCAACGGAGGGTATATTACACCTAACGTCAATTGCATTTCAAGTCATTCTCGTGTCAACACGAAAATAATCAAGATTACCTACGTGCCAATTGATTAGAAAGTAGCATTTAGGCATGCAACAGTAGCGTTGCATCGAAACCGGCACCAACTGGCCACAGCGGAGTATATGATCTTGTCAAAATATTAATTGGATATTTCTTTTTAAAACGTGATAATGCAACGGGCAGTGACCGCGTGTTTTAAACGAGCTTACGTTTCGTACTGTGTCGGAGCTGTGATGTTGATACTTAGGGTTGCGCTGCATTTCATGTTGGAAGATATCATGTTTACGAGAATAACTATGTGAGTAATAATTATGTAAACACACACAAGCATTATATTGTGAGTTTAATGAACTAGCGTTTTCCCGCAGCTCGGTTTGTGAGATCAGGTTTATTCTGTCGGCTAAATTATATGACATATGACAAAAATATATATATATTTTAATTTTTACCTTACTCATTACATCATGCGTATACGATATGCGATTCTTAAAAACTAATAGACAATTACAGCAAACAATTATGAAATTGACATATTTAGATAAATTGTACTTACATGATACAAGTGGAAGTTGTGTTCCAAATGCACTAACATAAAGTAATTTATCACAAAATGTTTTAAGGTAAACAAAACTCATAGAACAACAATACCACTACTAAGTAAAAACAACTTTTGGAACACACAATTATTAAGTGTCGATGTTTTTTTCTGTAGCCCTTTCTTTTTCTTTCGGTCTGTTGTTAACTCGATTCTTTTGCTTTTCACCCCACTAAAACCACTTCGATTTATTTTCAAATTATCGTCTTCTTATTCCGTTTATCAGAGTGCTAGTAGTGGTATTCGGGGTGGTAGCAGCTGCAGCCTCGTGTCGCATCGCCTACAAATACCTGAAGAGGCGGCGGCGCCGGGTGCTGGAAGATTCCATGCGTAAACAACTAGCGGCGGGGCGGCGCGAGAGACGAGCCCATGCCAGGGAGAAGAACCTCACCGATGTGCAGCTGTGTGTCGTGTGCACTGAGAATCCTAAGGAGGTATGTTGGTTAAATACTTTATCTTTTTTTTATTTTCATAGTTGACTATCATATCGATAATGAGTAATGACTGTCATTGGTAATGACGAATTGGTAATGACTGTATTCAACATGCAGTACAGTTCAGATGGAGCATCAGTACGTTGAATATGCTCTAACTGGTTCCCAAACGCATACTTGTAGTTTCTACCTCTTGTGGACTATCGTTGGTGCAGGATTCGAATGTCCATCCATGAACATGCATGAGTACAGTTTATGTTCTTATAAATTTCAACACCCTTCTTAACCGGATTATGAAGCAGGCTTAATCAAACTTCGTTCAACCAGTCTGTAGCTTTTTTGAAGGAAGAATTGTACCCCTTTCCGTACCATGAAGCATATTGGCGATATTTGATGTCACTGGGTGTCCAGCCTGTCGCGTTATCTTATCAATCTATCGATGATCACTTCTGAGTTTTGAATCTATTATCTTTGCTCCATCTGCTATCATTGCTTGCTCTTAAAACCGGATTTTGAAGTGATGTATTTAAACCGGAGCCGGAATAATTAATATTGTGCAACTTCGTTGTTTTTGTCGATACAAGTTCACTGTTCCGTGTTTGTGTTGTGACTGAGCGGTGCGATCGGATGCAGATAAATACACAACAACATATTTATATATGTATAGATTATTTTAGTGTTATTGATTGAATAAAATTAATTAAAGTTTTAAGAGTATTATTGTCACGGTCGAGATTCGTCCGGATATAATTATGTATTTACCTTGTTGCTTTTTTTTTAAGTAAAACTTCTTTAGGCACACTTGACTTGGGTGGTAAACTGGTGAATGCATGAAAAGAGCGTTACGGAAGTTGTGCGACACGACGGGGCCAACGTAAATTGAAATTTGTCAATGGAGATCCATGAATAATCATTGAAGGAGATTAACCGATTTGGTCCAAGTACGGACAAGAAATTCATAATGACTAAAACATCAGGCTCATTTTTTTAGGTTTATTTCTTGTGTGATCGAGGTAGCCGGTTCGATCGTTCTGAATTCTGAGGCCAAATATTTAGCTATATTTTGTTGATTGTACGCGTAAAAAATACTGTCTGCGAAGAAGTAATATAAGAAATGTTTTTGAAATGATAAATCATTATGTTTCAAAGACTTTTTTGTTAACTCCGAAATTACTCAGTAAAGTCATTGACTAAAATTGTAACAGTACATTCATTATGTTATTTTTATCATGCCGCCAATTAGGCAATGCGGAACGCTTGCTTCTTTTTACTGTATTATTATTTCGACAACCCTCGTAGCTCAGTTGAATTTGAAACCGAATGTGAAGAGAAGTCGCGGGTTCGATTAACTGTTAGGTGTATTTATTTGTGATTTATTTGTTTATTACTTGCAGATAATCCTCCTCCCCTGCGGCCACGTGTGCCTGTGCGAAGACTGCTCGGACAACATCACGGACAACTGCCCCATCTGCCGCGAGCGGATAGAGTCGCGCGCGCCCGCCTTCATCACGTGAATACTGAATAGTAAACACACTTGGTACATGCTACATCGACTCTTCACTGTACGCACGTATGACCAGCTAACTTAGCAAGCCAGCATTGTAATTCCATTGAAGACGATTGTCGATAGACGGAGTAATTGTTTTCGATAACGGTTGATCATAATTACCTAGTTGTTAAATATTGTGGGCGCTTGCGATACGTATTATTTTTACCCTTATTGACACGTAAACGTCGCAATAAAGAATAATTTAGTGAAATAAAATATTAATCGATATCCAAGCGAATATTTGTCTCAGTGCATGTTTGTCGAAATTGAGATTTACATCAAACATTCGAGTCCCTTAAAATCTGCAAATATAAAACAATACATACAATTAATTATAATTAAATATAGAAGAAATAGTTTGTTGTGTTGTATGTATTAAAAATAATATAAAGATTTTAAGGATGTTCTGTTGCCAGAAAACAAATTCTAATCGTGTGTATTTTTTAGTTTTACTTTGATTGTAAATATAGTCGATTCAGTTTATTTTGTTGTTTTCGATCCCATACTCTATAAAATAGATTTTTGTAAAACATTTTTACGGTTCACTTTTAAAAATCTGGATGAATATTTTGATCAGTTCTTTCTTAACTTTATTTATTAATATTTCTTCCCTGTATTTCTGTTATTTTTTAATCTGTGTAGAAAATATGCATAGACGAATCTTGAATGAGATAACGCCGTATGGCATTCGTCTTCAATGTTATGAACTTGCAAGAGTTGCGATAAATTAAAAATAAAACATTATTACAAATGAGGAGATCAAATAGCTTTGCGTCTTTCGAACAGAATCTTTTTTTTCTAATTTTTTTTCTGAGTCTATTTTTTATACGCTTAATGTTTATTTTTTATCGACTTTACAAAAAGGAGATTATTAAATTTGTGGTGGTATTCCTTTCTCATTTGTAGAGGTCACTGGTCAAATGTTAAAATTAAAATAAGAGTCCTATTCAGATTTCAGACTAGGTAAATATTTGTGTATCGCAAGTCGATGTAATATGTACCAGTATAACTCGCCTTAACAATAGTCTAGTGACATTGTGGTGCTTTAAATAATATTTTTGTAAATAGTTTTAATAGCACATGACGTCACTACTTCGTAACAAATGTTAGAGTGCAAACTAATAAACGAAATTTTTCTTTGACTAGTTGAATCACGGTAATTGTTTACTATAAGGGTGCGTATTTAGTTTCTATAATTTGTAGAACTGTATATTTGTTAAAATTGACAAGATTTTATTAAGTTTTTAAATTTTATATTTGTGTGCTAATGGTTATGGAATGAATAGAAGTGTGATTCCAGGATGTATTATGTTTATAAAATTTATAATTATCATTATACGATGAATCAAAAATTAAAAGCTACATTTTGTAGCTGGCTCAGTATGAAGTGTCGATCTCAGTTCGCCATAACATAAAAAAGTACATTAAGACACTAGCCAAATGGTTAATGCGGGGGGCATTAAAGTACAATATATTATGTGAACTCTTGTTTTGCCCATCGTAAGACTAAAACGTAAAAACCATGTTACGTTATTTTTTTAGTATTATGACGTCATGTGCGCTCAGCGCGAGCTGTAGTCAATAACGTAGTTAAGTCTAGTGTTGTTGCATGGAAATAAAAAGTTTATGACTAAAATATATTTTATTTTTAAAAACCTATACTCAATGACCCTAGTTTCCCACAGCCACCGGAGCAGCCATCATCTTCATCATCACCATTTACAACTTCATCGTAAGATAAGTCACTTTCTTGTGATTTTTCATTTGTTTCATCTAAACCATACTCATTGAGCAAATTATTTAATTTGGTATTGTCTTGTTCCCCATTTTGTGTTGAATTACAGCTACCGGAACAGCAAGTTTTGCCATTTTTACCACAGCCATCTTTCAATGTCACACCATTTAGTTTTTTCTTACTCTTGACCGAACATTTTCCAACTGAAGGTCTGGTGTCGTTTAAATCCTCTATAACTTTGTTTAAATTGTTCCTCTCTTGCTCTTGCTTTGCATTGTACTCTTCTAGCATTCTCTTAGCCTTGGAACTCTTCCCAATGCCCAGTTTAGGGAGACCTTTGTTAAGTCCTTCCAAAAGGACACAAGCTTTACACACTTCCTGTGATGAAACAAATTTACATCTGGAACATACCCTTTTGGTGGGCATGGACACTTCCTCTTTTACTGACATGGTTTCACCTGTAATATGGTTGTTCAATATTAAAGAAAATTAATAATAACCGTAACATTCAACAGGCTGTGGAACAAGAGACTTTGATTTTATGTTACTTTGGTGAAATATCAAGTATTATTGCACTAAAAAATTCTGTACAAATACAAATATAAATTCAAATAAAAATATGAATAATACTCATGGATTCATGGATACTTCATTTTGGCAAAGTTGATTTTTAACAGAATAAGAAATGTCTCATTTAATGACTACACTTGCATTATTCTGCTTGTCATCAATTTCGTTAATTGATGTGTATTATAAATATTAATAAAATAAATGTAAAACAGTTTATTTACCTGAATAAATAATATCCATGATACAAGAGGGCCTGATTTTCTCCAAGTCCTTCAACAGTTCCCTGGCATGCCCTCTGTATGCATTTGGTGCAAAAACACATTCTGTTGAAAAGTATACAAGTTTCTTGTAGTGAGCATACATCACTATTTCCTTCTCATATGCATATTTCAATGGCTTTACTCTTGGTATTGCCCCTTCGCTGCCCTGAAATGTATATTAAAGACTTGTTAAATGAAACATAGCCATAAATGAGTCTTAAATAAATGAAATAGAAGTATGTTTATTATTGTTTCTTAGTATTCATTTTCTTTTGATGATGTTTTAATAATTCTTTCACATAATTTATTTACACCAGAAACTATTATGATTGGTAGGCCCAAAAACTGTTAGTATGAATTGTTTTAACAGTCTACAAAGAAAGGTAATACATGTTCATAAATTATTTCACATACTTGTGAAAAATACCATGCTTAAATGAAAGGAAGAAACAAAAAGCCTTTTACTTACAGTTGATATTGCTGTACACCTCTTTAATCTTGCAATATCACCTCTCAGGACATTCATCAACACTGTCTCAGCTATATCATCTGCATTGTGCCCTGTCGCTATACACTTCACCCCCAACAATGCTGCTCCTCTGTCTAATGCCTGCCTCCGAAAAACACCACAAAATGTACAATTGTTCTTCCTCCCAATCTGTGCCACTATTTCGTCCATGGTCCAACCATATAGGTCCTTATAAGATAGAATTTTCAAAGGCATTCCATAATCATCCCGATTCTGTTTGACCGTCTCCAAACTGTCATCTCTGTAACCAGTGATACCTTCATCAATAGATAGCAGCATGAGGTTTAATCCATAGTCATACCGCTCATTTAGGGTTTTGAGCGTGTGTGCGAGTACTGTGGAGTCTTTCCCGCCAGACGCAGCGACAGCCACGGAATCACCTCTTTTGAACAACTCTCCTTTTGTTATTGTAAAGTGGATTTCTGTTTCGAATGCCCAAAAAAAGCATTCTTTGCACAAAGCATCGCTTGTTTTCGGACGCTGTGAATAAATACGATAATTGTAACATTATTATCTCAGTAATAATATTTCATCATGTAGAAACTAGAAAGTAGCCTAAAATTCTAACCTTTAAAACAGCATTTTTTCCGCATCCGGTCGTGCAAGGAACAGGCATTTTTTAAGACTTGTTTTTTTTTTCTAAATCAATAGATTTCGTAGAAAATATTATATTTATGTTACAATATAAAATATAAATAACAATTTATGATACACAATGCCAGCATGTTTGACAGCTGACGAATTGATAACAATATGTCAAAATTAAAATTGACAATTTTGTTTTTTTATTAAAGCTTTTTAACGAACAAAGGAAATTCATATTTATATTTCTGAACGTAGTGTGGAAGTATTTTGCAAAATAATTTTGTTTAATTATTTTGTTTTGTAAAAATGATATCGGTCTAAAACTGAAAACATACACAAATATTTTTTAACATTGTCATAAGGAACAGAAAGTCTTGCAAATAAAAATTTATTTGCACATGTCACAAAGTTCAATGACTGATTGATATACTCACATTATTTCATTTCAGAACGAACTGCTATACTGCCTGCATCGCAACATTTTATTTGGTATTTTGCTCAAGTAACTTTGTTTTTATTTAAATTATTAAGCTCAATATATGCAGTGTGCCAAAGAGATGATTACTTTCACTTGATGAATGAGTTGGACGTCGGTAACGGTCTACGACTAGTGATTGTTGGGTGTAACCACTGTGTTGTTTGGGTAAATGGGCCGTAGTGTGTGGTGAATGTGGTGGTGAGTGGAGGGCCGTGGGTGCGAGGAAAGCACGGCGGCACCATGCACGAGCTACTGAAGCACGTCCTCACTGAGCGGGACCTGACCCGCGCCGGCGATCTATTTGCAATTCCCGACTCGGAAATCGTCGACGATCTCAACGAAGTAGTGAGTGTACTAACTGTAGCACATCTAAAAATTTACATTTACGATAAAAGTTACTAGTTCAGCTCCCTTATGTAGCATATTAAGCTGGCATGAGACTTATTCATGTTATAAATCCAAATACCTGCTTCCATTGATTGCTATAAGATAAAATTGTGTAATGAGTCAGAATTGCTTCATCTTTTGGTATTTATTTAAATTTGCACCTGTATTTGTTACAAGTTGAATATAATTAGCTATTCTGCACCATACAGTGCAAAGATGTCAGTATATTCTGTTTACAAATTAGGAGAAAGGAATACATTACTCAAAAACTATGTGACAAGTTTTACATTTATGATTATAGCATTCTGTGACATAAGTTATACCAATTTATTTAAATTATTCTTGATAACTGGGTTGTTATGGTTTATCATGTATGTTATATATAGTAATGTTAAGTTAATGCAGTTGTAGCACATGAGCTGTTGGATAATTATTTGTTTGTCATCTAATTATTTTGCTGATCAAAACCTTTCTATTATCTTCTTTATTGTTTCGTATATCATTACTTAGCCATTCATTGGTTATGTATGAGATTCAATATCCTGACTTCATAATGTGTAGGTTATATTATTCAAAAAACATCATTTATTTGGTATTCTTGACACATTTTACAATAATGATTGAATTCATTTATACCCATTATGCAAAGGTGGACATAAGGCTGGGTAAAAAACAGATTAATATTGAATGCTGGATGTTTATTTTGAATGTGCCAAACAATAAGTTCTAAAACAGGATATACTGTAGTAACACTAATAGCTTTTAATATATTTGACTCTATTTTTTAAATTGTATTTATAAGGTATCCATATCTGAAAACTTTTTTTTTTATTTTTTCTGAAGCGGGGAAACCGAGTTACCCCATACCACAGGGCTAGTCCATATCCAAAACCTAGCAAATAAAGAATTTTATAAATTCATTCCAAATTAAACAAGCTAGAAATGTTTTAATGACATCACTAGCTTTTATTATCTGTTACAGTGTGCACTTGTGAGAGACGGTGATGTGTCCACTATGTTCCCACTTTTTTTAATACTAATATTGCCATATGTTACAAGCTACTTTAATACTGTTTTCACAGAAATATTTTATTTTAATGTTATTTGTGTTTTATGCAAATAATAATCAAAATAAATCAACCATAGATGAATACTCTATTGTCTTAGTTTATTTATTAATACGTAGCAACAGTATGTATGTATGTTATGTTTAGTTTTGCATTACAGGTAAAGTAATTGCTTTACACATACATTTAAGTTGGTTTATTTACTTTATATCCATTTGGTAATTTGGGCTTATACATAATATGTTAAAATTTTGCTCATTGCAACATGCTTTTAAGTATAGCCTTGTTTGTTACAATGCACTGTAAATAATATTATATTGCACATCTTTATAATTTGTATGAAATTACCATATTACAATAGTTGACTGAAACAAATAGATTATTACAGTTTAACCAGCATTGTTTCTTTCACTGTTGTAAATAAAGTAGAACAAGTTATTTATGAATATTTTTTTCACTTTGTATGTGGTATTAAATTATCCTTGAGCAATATATATTTGTACAGTTCTGCACGAAACACATAGTTTAAGCAGGTTCTAGCTAAATTTGTAACCAGTCAAAGTATTATATTTAAGATTATTATTTCCCCAATCCCCAATGATATACCGTTGCTGTAACATTAATCATATATGTTTCGTCATAACTTGAGAAACTCACTATTTTCTTACAAATATACAAACTGGTGTGAATTGGTATGAAACAATGACATAATTGGCTACGAATACCACCGTATGATACAAAAAATGAATATTTCATTGATAAAAATCAAATCTCAGGTAAATCCTCCAGAGATAAGTTACAAATGGTGAATTTGGTATGTGGTAGCATTTGATAAGGCATTCACACACTAATCATCAATGATTGTCATAGATAATTAACATGGAATTGCTTTCATATCTTTAAATATCTAATTATTAATTTTAATAAGATTTTATCTGATTATAAATTATGCCAAAAATCAATGAGATTTTGATAAACTTATTTGGTGTATGACTCATCTGATGGATGTTGATCAGAAACATTCTTGAAGAAACATTTTTGGCTTATATATCTATTCTATATAGTATACTAAATCAACAAGATGAAAAAAAATCTACCCACCTTTTTTTATCTCTATAGTACTTTTTGGTATTATTAGATCAGAACAAAAGATTTATTTGAAGGTGATCTTAGTTTATCTGTTATTTTATTGTATCTTAGATATTGAGATTGGTGATATTCCAGTAATTTTAAAGGATGAAATAGTAAAGAAATAAAGCAACTTGGATCAGATTTATTTAATACAGTGATGCCACTATCATACAACACTAACTGATTTGATAAATCTTATATTTGTGGGATTATGGATTACATCTTTTCCCACAGCATATACTTTTAAGATGTAATTAATGTTAAGATTCTTTACTGTATGACTGGCGAGTCATTGCCGCCGTAAACATAGCCACGGAACAATGTTTGCGCACGTACACTCAGGAAGAAAATACTTCATTACAAAAATTGACAAATAAAAATAGACTTGTTTAAAAGACCCAAATATGGTAAATATTTTCATAAAATACTAAATTATAATCTAAAACAAAAAGTAAAGAAACCTATTTACCGAATTTCAGGCCGGCCGTAAGTCGTCGGCTGTATTGTATATCTCTGTATACATTTTTTATTTCCAGTTGTAACACTACCGGAGACGTCGAGTCGCATTGGTAGAATCATCTGAGTCGAATTACTAAAACTCTTGAGAAAATATTTCATAAAGAAAAAACAATAAAATAAAAAAGGAGACTCGAGATGCCTTGTCATTTGTGACCTTGCGCGGTCTTTAAAATATTAGACCCCTTTACTAACTTGGCCGCATTAAACCCCTGTTATATTATTTCAGCTCAAACAAATAACGGACATATCATCAAGAGCCGACTACTGCCGGAACGACAGAGACCAGGCCCTGATCGAGATCTGCGTGACGCGCGTGACGTCATGCATCAAGGAGACAGGCACGCTGGACAAGTACTGCGGCGCGCTGGTGGCGCTGCTCGAGTCCTGCCTGCACCACAACCTGATGCCGCTGGGCCACCTGCGGGACGACGACCCACCACATGCAAAGATTGCCTCCGATATAATCGCTTGTATTGTTTTGGTAAGTAAATTATCGTGTTTTGTTATTATGCTGATTTTATATGTGATGTTTACAGCTTCAAGGTAGTTGTTATTGATTTAATTTTAACTTGGTATGTCTGCATGATCCTAAAAAGGACGGACATGGTGGCCTAATAGATGGATGATCATAAGCACAGCATGACAATATTGTAGCAGAATTGTGATTAAGGTTTTTATTATCTTAGACATTAGTTTAGTGTCCACATGTATAAGTACTTAACTTAAAGGTTCGGTTAGGTTAGGTTGTCTAGTTAGGTAATTTTGTATAAGTTTTTCGGTTTGAAAAACCCTATTTGAGTTGCCCGAAATTGAAATTTATTCACTTCGTATTCACGTTATGAATGAAGTAAGATCGAACTGCTGGCATTTGAACCATCTCTATATACTAAACTCTTTATAAATAAAAACACGAGCTTATGTTGTATGTATACGAACATAACAGCTGGTAGAAAATACCGAGAATTGTATCTGCAACCGGAACAGATACTAAACGATATCATCAAGATACGAAAGATTTATCAAATTGATTGTCGAAGACCACTGTGTGAAACTCTAATTGAATACTTGTATAGTCATTCGACTTTATTGCAGAAAGATTGGACATAATGGCTCATTATGTTCTTTGGATAATTGCATAATGAAACTTATGTGCTTTGTTATGTAAGAGAGGAGATTAAAAGGAGAGATTTATTAAATATAGTAGACTAGGTCTAGAACTATACATCAATGGCAAAATGTTGAAGTTTTTAGTGCCACACGAAAGTAAATTTATTGTAGCTGAGTACCATACAGTACTCACAAAATTCAACAGGTTTATAAAATTATTATCTTACAAAATGCTAACAGCCACTGAGGCGCAATTGGTTAGGAAGCTATTGGCTGTATTTGCTTATTATTGTTATTTAATGCTTGCATCTGAGAGTGAAAGAAAGGCAATATTTCTTATATAATTTTACCCTTGATATTCCGACAGTTGACCGCATCAAACGTATTATTTTACGTCTACTTTCTGTGTTACCTCCTATTAATCTCAATCATAAATAAATACACCCAACAGTCACATATGTACTTAGTCCTGACCCCACACTAAGATCGAGCCTTGTGTCGTGGGTATCAGGAGCTACGAGAGGCTTTTCGGTCTCACAAACACCCAAACTCGAAACAAATACTTGTGGTTCACACAACCATTTGTTTCGATGCGGGGATTCAAACCGCCGGCTCTCGTTTCACAGCCGGCGGCCAACCAACTGCGCCACTGAAACTGTCAAATTCTATTTATCCTATTGATAGATACTTACCCCTAATGCTAATATACCTCTCGTATGTCCGCAGGTGTCGTTCCCCCTGCAGCCGGAAGCGGAGAGCCACGGCAACAAGAACGTGATGGAGTTGTTCCTGCCGGTCGCCGTGCAGTTCCTACACAAGGGCAACCGCGAGATCTCCCGGCACATGGCGCGGTACCTCTCCCTCGCCGCTATACACCACGCTGTGCTGTTGAAGCCGCATGTGCAGACCATCATGGACTCTATTATGTCGGGTAAGAAGCAGTAAATACGAAACGACAGCTTCCGTGGCGTAGTTGGTTAGAGGGCGGCTGTGAAACAGACAAATATTTATGAGGCCCACAGGTATTTGTCTCGCGTCTGGGTGTTTGTGAGACCGAAAATAAATACTTGTGCTTCACAGAAACATTTGTCACGGTGCGTTCCTAGTTGACTTCTTGGTTCTTTATGAACTGTGTCATAAGTGGCATATCAGAAACTGTAGGAGTTAGTTACAGGCACAATAAATGGTTACTTGGCTTGGGTTATAACACCGCTAATTATGAATATTTTTATGTAATTACAACTTGGTTTTGATAAGGGCAGCTCAAACGAGTTTAATATATGTTTTCCCCATAACAAATGCAATTGTTTCTATAAATATTATTTAGCAGAAGTGGTGAACCAATTTTAGTATTGTATTTCCCCGAAGTCATTAGTGAATGGAGTCTAATGTAACTTGGGTGATAAGGCTGAATTGTATTTATTTAATTGCATGGCGACCTAAATACTAATATAAATTAATAAGTAATATAAATGCTAGAAGTGGTAGAGCCACGCTGTTGTCAGTCATGACTCAGCATGAATGGGCAGGCTCGTCCGGGGCGGTACCACTGTCTCACAGGAGATCGACGTGAAGCGTCAGCTTTGCTGTCGCGTTTCGTTCGGTGAATGAGACTGCCGGGTGCCCAATAGCTTTTCCCCTTCCTATCCTTTTTCAAGTTCAAATCCATGATCCAAGCGTTGTGGATGTTCATGGGCGGCAGTGATCACTTACCATCAGGTGACCTGCTTGCTCGTTAATTCAAATGGCTTAAAAGTTTTATTTTACCTTAGTTGATCACACTATTCCAGTGTGGGTGGGTGATCTTTAAAAAACTTAAAATTTGTTATAGAGAAATCACAATCAAAATGTTTTCTCCCATAGATAAAAAAATATATAGGTACGAATCATTTAGAAGTCACATAATTACATAGTATAAAACATAGTCGCTTCCCGCTGTCTGTCCCTATGTATGCTTAGATCTTTAAAACTACGCAACGGATTTTGATGCGGGTTTTTTAAATAGATAGAGTGATTCAAGAGGAAGGTTTATAAGTATAATATACATATATACAGGGTGTTCCAGTTTGTACGAAAAATAGCATTTATCTAGTGAGGAGTGGAATCAAAAAACATCTGCACCCAGGCGAAGCTCGGACGGGCTGCTAGTTGTGATTTAATTAGTTATAACTTTGAATGATTTGATAAAGGTCGCGGGACGTCGCTAGATGCAGGCTGCCTCCAACAGGTCACTGTGGAAATCATTGGGAGAGGCCTATGTGCAGCAGTGGACTTCCTTTGGCTGATGGATTGACTGATTAGAGTTATCTTTAAACGCGATATTTGTTGCAGGTAACTACCCTCTGTGCCGCATCCTGAGCAACTTGTACGAGGTGTCTCCGGAGCCGATAGAGGCGCACGCCGCAGCCCTCGTCTCACTTATACCCCACGCGGAACAGGTATACTATAATATTTATTGCTATATGCTGGTCGATTGTTTGTTAATCTTAAATGTCGATTATTTTGTTAATACATGTGAAATTAATTTACGCTGAACACCAATGTTATAATAACTTTCTGTCACTGTCGTCTTTCAAAATATGTTACTTATTATATTACATCAAAGTGTGTGGGATTTTGAGGAAATCCCGGTATCGTCTTATTGATTTTTTTTATTTATTTGGGAAAATAAACAATTGTGCGTTATAAAATTAAAACATAATATAAATTAACATAAAAGTAAAGGAAAATATACAATTCACAACATTTTCCATGAATTAAATACGTACGTTAATATCACACCTTTTTCCCAGAAGGGGTAGGCAGAGGTTCAACCAGGACACCCACGTTTCTTCTTTTGTGTTCTGTCCCATGATGTGATAGCGGGCGAGCCTATCACCATATTGCGCACAAATTCTTGGCTCTGAGCTGATAATGAATGGAAAAAACCAATATCACTTTGCTCAACCCGGGATTCGAACCCAAGATTTCAGCTGTGTAATTGTACCGTAGTACAACTATGCCACCAAGGCTGTCGGTGGCGTAGAATGCAATTAGATACTATAAAAAGGGTTTTAACAGTTTAACAACATAAGACTGCCTCGGTGGCGTAGTGGTACTACGGTATGATTGCAAAGCTGAGGTCTCGGGTTCGAGTCCCGGGTCGGGCAAACTGATATTAGATTTTTCTATTCATTATTAGCCCGGAGTCAGGAATTTGTGCCCGATATGGCGATAGGCTCGCCCCCTATCACATCGTGGGACGGAATGTACAAGGCGAAACGTGGGTGTTCTAGTAGCACCTCTGCCTACCCCTTCTGGGAAAAAGGCGTGTGGTTATGTATGTTATGTATGTAACAACATAAAAGATTTCCTTAATTTAGTGAAGCGAATAAAATGAAATATACACACAATACAAACAACTGTTAAACTATGATCATTGTTCACAAGAATACTATAAATCATTTTTTTGTTCTGCAATACTAACATCAATACATTGAGGTATGTTCGATCAAATCAACATAATCCTGCATTGGTTTATTTTCATTTTACCATGTTTCTGACTTTTTTGTGACAATATAAGTTGTGTTCATTTATGGTAGCTTTCAGATTTTTTTTAAATACCTATCGTCTATCAAATATGTACGTCGTATAATGGTTTCTTAGGTCAGTCCGCCGGTGAACACGAAACCTGTGATCGAAACGTCGGGAAGTTAAAAAAAATATGTAAAAATTAAATCGAATTCCGGATAAAATCCGTAAGAATTATTTTTATTTTATCGTATTTTATGACTAATAAACAAGATATTTTTTATATACAAATCTATAAAATCTGTCAGATACGGTGTTCACATTGTTCTTTAATATATATATATATATATATATATATATTAGAATAAGTTAGGAAGACAACTCTTGCTGTGCGTCAGGTGGAGCGCAAGGCGGTGCTGTCGCTGCTGGAGCGCATGGTGGCGGGCAGCCAGGCCGAGCCCGTGCGCGGCGCCGTGGCGGCGCTGGGCTCGCTGCTGTGCACGGCCGCCGCGCCCGACACCGCCTGCTGCTGCGCCGACGTGCTGCAGGTCTGCCACACATACCCGTTACTGTACAAACATACTTATAGTGCGCGACAGGTCGGGATGCCAATCAAGGTATGAGGTGACGCGTGGGGGAGGGGACGGCCCGCATACCCGTACATCTCCCGCGCCGTCCTAGTTCAGTGCTGCAGGAGTTCGCATCGGTCGCGGTTATCGACTTCGATCCCGGTTACATTGTTCTTTGTGTATTATATTGTTGTGTATTAAATTGATTGTGGTAGCTTTTAAAGTTAAAGAAAAAAACAATAATTAATTCTCATTCTTACAGTTTTGTTACGTTCATGTAGCCCCCCATAATAGTTTTTCTCATGTATCTTCTCTGTAGAGCAGTGGCGGTACTTCCATACAAGCCCAAAAGCCCGGCTTGCCCTACTTAATACGTATATACTCGATACTGAACATAAACCATTACAATAAATACAATACATTCATTTATTAGAAAACAGTTACAATTTTTGAATTTACCGCGTCCTGTCGCGGCGCGTCTAAATACAGCGCTTGAGACGGAGCGCCAAAGCGCCGCGCGAAATTCATTCCATAGGCAATGATATTAAAACTCAAAAAACGGTGGCTCCACGCGCTCCCTTAAAAAGGCGGCACAACGCACATATATCTATCTTTTTCTCTCTCGTGTGCTTTTACGAGGCTTTTGGCAACGCGGCCCACGTATGGGTGAAATGGTGTACAAGACGCTACGAATGTATAGGTATGGCTATTTTTGTATAGCTCTCAGTATGAGACGAAATGCCCGGCTTCGTGGTGAACATTTCACGGTTGTCACGTTATTATTTGTTATTGTTGTTTAGTATATATATTTATTGTTATTAAATTAACTTGTTTCACATTTAAAAATATTTTTAATTTAATGATTAAAAATGTGCCTGTAATGTCGGTACTTTTTAATAAATTATAATTGCAGTTTGTAATTTATAGTAATGTTTATATTTACGTTTCGTTTCGCAATTCTGAACGAATTCGTAGTTCGTACTAACTTCATAAGTATTTTGACATTGTGTAATTATTGTAAATAGTTCTAATATAGGTTAATTATTAGTTGTTTTATGTTATTGAAGCTTTTTGATACTAAAATGAGTTGTATTGTTTCCTGTGATGGTTTTAGTGTGATGATGAAAGTGTTCGTTGCCGGTATAAAGGTAATTTAATTCAATTATATTGAATTAGAAACTAGAGCGAAAACAACGCCGGGTTTGTGTATTTCTTATATTCGTGGTAAATCACGAGAGGTATTTTATCAGTTCAGTTAAATAAACTACGTAATTTGATTTCTACATGCTTCCCTTTGTATAGGATATTAAATAATGATGTTTCATATTATGTTTTTCAAACGACACTTGTGTATTAGAATAGTTTGATAAAATATAAACATTGCAATAAATTAGGTGGCTCTTTCAAAAAATATGTTATTACTTGTAATTCTTAAAAATTTAACGTTAATGAATTAATAATAATAATAATTTATGCCGCATTTTCGGATAACTGCGAACTCAAACACGGCACCATAGTAGCTATCGTTGTGCTAGCGGAATGTCGGGTATTAAAAATGAAGTGCTCAGCAGTTATTGCAATAAACAATTACGGTTGCATTTCCACAAGTAATCTATATTTGTATTAATCCTAATATTGTATAGATTATGTGTTAAGTCTGCTGACGTACATTCGTTTTCTTTGTTCTTAGTATATTTTCCTTCTAAATCAATATGCATTAAACATAAAACAAAATATTGGGCTTGCCCTACCCCAAAACCCTAGGCACGCCACTGCTGTAGAGATATCGATTAGCTACAAATTATAGATAAAATATTTTTTCATATTGCATATAAAAAAACTTAACTTATTTTCACTCTTATGTCATTGCGTTGCAAAAAATAACATCGATATAAACTATTCGGAACATGATACTACAACACTCGAAAATTGTAATGCCGACCTGTCGCGTGCAGTATATTAAAGTAAGTACAATAGGCGGCTTTATTGCATTAGGCAATCTCTTCCAGGCAACCTTTGTATGAAGATACTCGTAAAAGAGAGAAAAGGGCAGTCTTTGTGCATATTTATTTATTACTCACTATTTTAACCAAATACGTGTATATAAAAAATGTTTGCACGTCACGTGAGAGGGAGTTACCGTAGTCCATCATGCGGGTCTATTGCGGTGTGGTGGAAGTTGAATATTAGGACCTGTATGGTATGCAGGTTCCCTTAGGATAGTTTCCTTCGCCGTTTAAGTGCGTGTCAATGGACTATCAATACATATACCGGATGATATTGACATATTATACATAGTATTTAAATTCACCCTCATCATGCCGGGTGACGTACAAAATTTGAAGAAAATGCGAGATGATTTTTTTATCAAAATTATGATTGTAATTTTCATGATTTCTGGCCACGCCATACGGATATGTGTATTTTTCCCGTGTATCGTAATTTGGTTCGGTTCGAGAAACTACCTGAGCGGTAAAAAGAGTCGTACATATACGGGTAGATCTAAATTCTTGAAAACTTAAATCTTGGTTTTTAACAAAACTACCAGGCAGGTGTTTTTTCTAACTTGTTACAATGGTGCCTGGGGCGGTTAGGAATATGTGGTTTAAATTAAATACCATATGTTAATATAACCCGGTATAACTCTGAAAAGTCCGAGGTGTGTCCTGGGATTATAACTCGTGACAACCGTGATGTGTGCGGCAGGTGCTGCGCGGCGCGGCGCGCGCGCGCGCGGGCGTGGTGTGCGGCGTGCGCGGCGACGTGGCGCGGGTGGCGCGCGTGGCGCACCGCACGCCGCGACACGTGGCGCTCGCCGCTGACATACTCACGCATCTGGGCTACACCGGACGGGTAATGTATTATAATTATTTCTTTAACACCAACCATAAGTGATAGTATAAGATAGATCATGTTAACCATAAGTGGCTAACAAAATGTATCAAAGCACTATTAATTAAAAATTCTCAATTATTGGTAGTATTATTTAACTTATTAGTTATCAATATTTAATCAATCCAAACCATCAGCCAAAGAAAGTTCACTGCCGAACATAAGCGTCTCCCAATGATTTCCACAGTGATTTGTTGGAGGCAACCTGCATCCAGCGACGTCACGTGACCCAACAACAGTACTAAATATTAATATAATATAATACAAATAAAATACTAACTCATATGCACATAATTATCTAGAATGCCTACACAAAACATTAACACTCTGGCTGCAACGTACACACACCCGTAATTTCTGTGCACAACGCACGTTTGCGTTCACACACTAAGCGTTTAACTTATCTACACAATACACTCTAACACACACACCTAACCCCTTATTATATTGATGTTGTAATGTGACCCCAGGAGCGTGCACAAGAGGCGCTGAACTTCATAGTGGAGCAGCTGTCGGTGTCGGAGCGCGCGGTGCAGGCGGCGCTGGTGCGCGACGCCACGTCGCTGTGCAGCGCCTTCCCGCCGCTCTTCACAGACAAACTGCTCGCCGCCGTGAGGACGCACCACAGGTACCGCCGACTACCTACTACCACCTACACCACCGACTACCACCCTTCTAACAACTTCGATAACCCATCTTTAGTTACATCGTATTTTACCATCTGGTGCCTGTATGTTTTCCAAAACAATCTTTCACTTTGCCTAGTCTTAAATTTTCTACTGTGCCAGCTATCGAGCTGTGTGATAATTATCATAATCTCGTTCCGTCATAAACACGACTTATGCGCTTCATTAATTTGATCATTTAAAGCCATCGGAGCCATAACGTAGCACTCTTATGTTAAATCTCCAATTTATCCCAACTTTTTTATCGCAGCAACCGTCCGAAGTCGACAGTGTCGCCGAGCGAAGTGAACCGCACATCAGGTGGAGTCACTATAGTGAAGCTAGGCGGCACCGCCCCCGCCCCGCCGGCCCCCGCGCCTGTCCCGCCGCCCCCAGCGCCCGCGCCCCCCGCCACCACCGCCGCAGGAGGCTACACGCGGAGAGCCAAGCTCGGAGACTCACGGAGTACTGGTAGACTGCACCCGGGGCCTAACCCGCATAGGAGCATGACAAGGCTTAATGTTGCAGGTTAATACATTTATTCTAAACTGCTATGTCTAACAATACACACATGAGTTAGAAAAGTCAGAGGTGTGCTCTGGAATTTGAACCCGCGACCCCCGACCGACAGACAATCACCACGCACTATAACGGTGAAGGAAAACATCGTGAGGAAACCTGCATACCATAGCGATTTGCAAGAATGTCTATGGGCTGTAAAGTCTGCAAATCCGCACTAGGCCAGCGAGGTGGATTATATGGCCTAACAACTCTCAATCGTAGTCGCGATTGTAGGGAAGGCTCGTGCCCTGTAGCGGGACGTATATGGGCTGATATCTTAAGTGGTCAATGCAGTACAATCCAAAAACGAAATTCGTTGGTGATAAATGGATGTTTTTTATACCTTATGGTGTTTCCTTACAGGTGGTTCAGTGGGGGGTCTTCATAAGAGTATGACGCGGTTATCTTCGTCGCAACAAATCAACTCGCAGCAAAACAGCAGTAATACAGGTAACATTCAACATTACAATTTAATTAAAACAATATTATATGGTTGTCTGTAAGACATTGCCGTAGAGCGATAAGACCGCCATTGTTGTCGTTTCTGTTTAGTGTTTTTATTTAAATTAGTGTAAAATAAAGATTTAAATAAAATAAATAATAAATATTACCTAAACTAATAGGTTTTTATCGAGCTTTGTTGATATTGATAAATACACATGCGCACGTGCAAAAATACTTACAATCAATGTGCCGATAATATCTATACTATAATATGATGTATTGTTACTGCTTCAGTGACAAACGGCAAGCCGTCGTCATCAAGCGGAGTGTCAAGCGGCGTGTCAAGCGGCGCGTCAAGCAGTACGGCGAGCGCCGCGCCCCCCGCGCCCCCCGCGCACCCCGCCCGCGCCGAGCCCCGCGCACGCACACACGCGCGCGCGCACCACCACCACAACATACTCATCGGACCCGCGCTCAACAACGTACGCATATTAATACATACAACACTCAAATACATAGTCCTGAGCAACGTCGAGGATTGAGTCGTGGTTATCACAAACTATGAGAGACTTCGATCCCACAAACACCCAGACCTGAAACAAACATTTGTGTCGGTGCGGGGATCGAACCCGCGGCCTCTCGTTTCACAGCCGGCGTCTAAACAACTGTGCCACGGTGGCTGTCAAAAAGCATACTTCAATGTGTTAGTACGTGCGTACATGTATGTGTGTGAGCGAATGCGTGCGTGCGTATTTGTGTGTGTAGCACTACAGTATAGCTTTATTTTTTTATACAAGACTCAGTCATTAAACAACAATAAGAAAATCACCTATTTATCAACAAAATTATATCACTGATATGACTCAAAATACATTAGTATACAGGGTTATTTTTAAAAGTCTGACCGATTTTTTTATTAAACTCAAGAGTATAATACTGATTCACACATGGTGGGAAATATTCAAATTTACAAGTAATAAGTCATTTATTTCAGTTTCATAATGTCCTACTTAATGTTCAAATTGTACTCATCTGCTACAAGAACTGTCGCCGGTCATTTTATGCTCAGACGCGCGCGTACGTGTGTTTGTAGTTTATCAATGGGCTTACGAGTATTATATTCGTGAGTATTGTCTAAGTAATTTCTTTGTGGGGATAAAAAATATGGAATATTTTGAAAAGAAAAATACTAATGCTTATCAATTAATGATTAAGAACCTCCTGTTAAGATTTGAATACTTAGATCATAATAACCCTGTATATTTGTTGCAGAACTCCGGCCCAACAATAATCTCAGGTCCATCGCCACTTCAAACACAGTCGATATCAGTCAACCCGCTCACGTCAGGCAAATCAGCGGACGCCATTACTCCTATCACGTCATCAGTCTCCATCCAGCACTCGAACACGGCGCTGGGCCACGTGTCAGTGATAACCTCAACAGCGAGCACTGGCCCAGCGGTCCTCACGCAGACCTGCGGCTCGGGGCCAATCTCAGTGGGGCCAAACGGCAACCCAGTGTCCATATCTGGCCCCGTCACAGTCACATCCCGCCGGGCCAACAACACCAGTGTGACCATGATCAACAGCTCCAACAATAACTCCAACTCGAACTCGAACCATAGGATAAGCGTGTTCGAGCCGTACCCGATGCGGGACACGGTGCAGCACTTCTGCGAGAAGCATTTGGATAAGATCAAGGCGTATATGGATAATGTTTCTTTGAGGTTGCCGCCGCCTGCTAAGTGCACTATTGAAGGTGAGTGGCATATGTTCAGTGTTTTCGGCTTTTAAAAATTTTCTCTGTAAGCCTTTCTAAGTATGTATACATTTGTTATTTTTACCGACATAGCCCAGTGGATTAGTATGTTGAAGTGGCAATGTGCGGAGCATATAGCGCGGAGAACTGATGGCCGATGGGGCCAAAAAATTCTCGAAAGGAGGCCACATTACAAACGCTGTTTAATCTTATCAGGCTTGAAGGATCAAAACAGTCATTCCGCCACGTGATGAATTTAATTCTAGTTATAAACCCGCCAAATATACTTAGGGCCTCATTCATCATCTTTGAGTAAAATGTTGATTAGTTACTTTTTGATTAACGTTAATTTCCAAGTAAAAGTGCCGAGCAACTTCCGTCGATTTCACAAGTGAAAACAAAGCATCGAGTAACAACGTGCTGGTAAAGTGATTGACATAAGAAATTTAACGAGTCATTCGTCTAATGTCATCCGTTCTGCCTCCCGCCGAAGTGTTAACGAATTTTATTCTTAAAAAATAAGAAAGGTGGTTGAGATTTTAACCTTATTTTAACCATCAGAATACGCTAATTGGCAGACGATGTCGCCAGCAAAGTACTGATTAGTGTAATGATAGGATTAGTGTTACTTTGTACGTACTTACGTACTTAGGGCGTCGTGAAATCGACACGTGATGTTACGGATTGCTTGAACTTGGAGCTTTACTTGAGTTGAGGATGGTGAATGAGGCCCTCAGAGTGATAAAGTATATAGGAGTATGTCGGTGGTGTGGTCCCAGAGCGTCGTTCGAAGAAGGTGGCGCGGCTGCAGTTCGGGTGCGGGCGGCGCGGGCCGCACTGCCTGTACGCGCGCGCGCCGTTCTCTCTGCGCACGCGGGCGCCGCGCGTGTGGATCCACCTCATGTTCCTGGCGCTGCAGGCGCGCCACGCCGCCGCGCTGTCCTCGCGAGACCCCACCGTGGCCAGCCTCAAGCACTGCTGGGACATCCTCAAGTGCGAGAACAAGACCTTCCTCACGCTCGTCACCGGCGCCTTCCCCGGCATCAAGGTACCTCTCTATACCTATACCACTCTCACACATCACGTCTTTATTCCCAGAAGGGGTAAGCAGAGATTACTGAGGTGTTACTAAGACGCCCACACTTCGCCATTTGTGTTTCGTCCCATGGTGTGATAGGTGCGAGTCTATCGCAGTATCGGGCACAAATTCCTGACGAATATTAATGAATAGAAAAAAAATATTACTTTGCTGAACTAGAGATTCAACCCGTCTTAGTATTTTAATCATGTCATAGTGCCACTGCACCACCGAGGCAGTAACAGATGGTTATTATAACGCGTTGGCTACAACCAACTATGAATATGGATACGCATTGCGCCCGTAAAAAATACGTGTATATGTTGCAGGTATGTGCAAAGTAACGTACGTGTTGAATCGTGATCGTACGCGACTGATCCGTAATGACGTACAAAACTTTTATTTCCTTACAACTACCTCAAACTGGTGAATTTAAATAAATAAATACACCCAGCAATCACATACATAGTCCTGCTCCCACATTAAGATCAATTAAGTATTGTGTCGTGGGTATCAGATACTACGAGAGATTTTGCAGTCTCACAAACACCCAAACCCGAGACAAATACTTGTAGGCCTCACAAATATTCTTCCCAGTGTGGGGGTCGAACCCGCGGTCCCTCGTTTCACAGCCGGCGTCTAACCAACTGCGCCACGGAGGCTGTCACGAATTTAAAGTTAAGGAAGCCGATACTCTGTGTCAGGAGCAGGAGATGTTGCTGAACGAGCTGCGCGCGGCGGGGTTCTTCGACGTGTTCGAGCTGACGGCGGGCGCGGCGGGCGCGGCGCCCACGCACGCCACGTGGGGCTGCTTCCTGTGCACGCACCCCGAGCGCGCCGTGGGCTTCCTGGCCGCCGACGGACAGCCCGTCATCGAGGGCCAGCTCAAGGAGAAGAAGGGCCGCTGGAGACTCTTCCGGCGCTGGCGGACCAGATACTTCACGCTCTCCGGCGCGCACCTCTCCTGCAAGGGATCGGTGAGCAGTTTATTCATGTTTAAAAATTACTGCTGGACAAGGTATTTGTTCCAGAGTTGCTGGTGTCCTGATTGTCGTATATTTATTTATATAAATGCCCATTAGTGCTAATAGTCGCACATCATGCTGATTTCATCATCAACAACAAGCTTAGGTGTTTCTGTTGTGTAATTTAAACCTCAAACGATTTTTTGTAGTGAACTAGTGTGTTACAGCATTTAATTGAAGCCCGTAAATTGTTAAAATTGCACTTAAAATTCAGGTTCAAAAGACAAGTATCAAAGCTGTAAAGCACACAGACTATAAAAACAAATACTATTTTCAGAGTGGTGGCGAAAGCATCGACATAAATCAAATACGTTCAGTAAAAGTGTCTCGAGGCGCGCGCAACATTCCAAAAGCTTTTGAGATCTTCACGGGAGACCAGACGCTGATCCTCAAGCCTAAGGACGGCAAGAATGCTGAGGAGTGGGTGCAGTGCCTCAGCATAGCCCTGGCTCATTCACAAGCCAGGGATGCCCCTGCCAAAGCAAACAGTCTACCTGCTAGGGGCGTCACGCTCAAGAGCTTTTAGAGGTAAGGTACATAAAAACGGGGTGAGTGGAAACTCAAGGGGAAATAGAAATAAACGGGTTGTTTTGTTTTATGAATGAAGGTGATAATATTTTACTAATCCTATACATATTTTTTTAAATATGGAGGAATAGTGTATGATTTTAAATCTACAAACGCATAATATTTCACAGATATACTTGACCAGTTTAGTTTCTCCTCACTCGCTAGTTTCTATCCACCCCGTTTAAAGGTATGTAAATATATAATATGGCGTCAAACATACCTGGCTCATACAACCATATCATATAGCTGAAGAAAGTGCAAGTTAATGTTTTATACAAAATGTGTACACAATTTAATAGGTAATTTTGAGCTTTTTGATGTTGTTTATGAATTTTATGAGAAATCTTATTGTATTAATTATAATTTAATAATGAATTTTCCTATGTAATACATCCTTTTTACAGTCATGTACATTTAATAATAAATCTGTTTATTGTATAATTGTTACGCACATATTTATAGACAGATTTAAATCCTATTTTAGATATTGAATGTTTTGTCTTCTTCGCTCAAACTGTATTCTCAAGTCATTTGAAAGGGACAAAACATTTGATGACTGAAATAGGTTTTAAAACTGTCTGTGAATAAGGTTTGTAGACTGTTTAAAATTAATTCGAATTGAAATTAAATATATTTTAAAATATGTGATGGGATTCAAACTTGTAGCAGTATTGCTCTGTACTTAATTTTTGTTTAGATTCCTAATATTTAACAGCTTTTTGCTGCCTAACAATTGCTTTTTCTATATGTGAATTTAAACTTTTTCTGTTCATGAAATGTTGTGTTAAGTGGTCGTGTACATTATAATTATTGAGCGAAAAGTACAATGAAATCATTTAAGGCTCATGTTTAAGCTTTACAATCAATAGTGGTGTTTCCGTCCGAATGCCCGTTGCCAGTGATTACGAATTACCCATCCATCAAATGTTTAACGATATTTTAGTAATAAGACGACAAAAATATGGATAAAGCAGAAAACATATGGCGGCGCGCGACGATCTAATTATAAAGTATTCATCCATCCATCAGCTAAAGGAAGTCCACTGCTGAAGATAGACCTCCCTCAATGATTTCTAGAGTGACCTATAGTAATGATAAAGTATGATATGCTATAAATGTATTCAACAGCTGTTTATTTTTATAGGAAGTGCAAAGAATAATATTGTGTTGATTATTCAATGAGGACAGTCGAATCAGTATTTAAGAAATCGTAAATTTCATTAAGCTCAAAGTGGCACAGTCCCGTATTGGGTTAAAGAAAGAGTAATGTATAGTATACTTAATAAAATTGTAAGCAATATAAAGCCTAGAAGCCGTAGAAGTTTATTGTGCCCAGGAATTCCTTGTCTAACGTGCGTGAACGCTAAGAAAGGATTTTTATAAATTAATCCCCTAAATCGGTGTTGATGTTGAATCGAGTTGGATGCATCGAGCTAAAATGGCAGGAGCTTGCTGAGGACAAGGTCAAGTGGAGCAATAAACAGCAGCAGTGGGACACAATATAGGCTAAAAAAAATCGGTGAATTATGGGACAAAAATTTTGACAGACATGAAAAATTGGATATCGATATTTTGACTTCTGAGATACTAAAAGAAATCCATGCAAGCACAGGTCTATAATAATGAGATATGTGGTCGCCACACGCCGTCATATGTCGAATACCCTAGAGTAAGTTGTATAGCACCCCGCGACATATTGTTAATTGTTTTTTTTAATGTTATAATAAGATTTTACAAGTTATTGTACAGTGATGATTTATCATGCCGTTACGTGTATGTGCGTACTTAATTATGTTAAACATTGACAATTTGAGATTTTATATGAACGGCTACAAGACTGAATACTGGTCAGAGCTAATTGTTTTGTGTTTGAGGGAGATCAGACGAGTCATTGTGCATTTTATTTGAGGAGGTTTCGAGTGTTTTTAAACTAATACAAGATGCAGTTTTGATTGAAAGTATGTGTGAAAAATCACGAATTTAAATCTGGCACCGAATTTTTTTCGGTGGGTTTCTAATCTAATCCATTAGCCAAAGGAAGTCCACTGCTGAACATAGGCCTCTCCTAATGATTTCCACAGTGACCTGTTGGACGCAGCCTGCATCCAGCGACGTTTGTGAGTTTAATCAATAATATTTCTTGTTTAGGTATTCTAAAAGCAAAAAGTTTCTTGTGATTATCGATTCAATATGATGTATGTATATCGCTTGTTTTTTTATTCACTCGAAATCGTCTCGTATAATAATACGATTGCATAATTTTAAAAGTGTTGTGATTCAAAATTAACATTCCGGTATTGCGTTTACGTGCGACTGTTTTAAAACGTTTTGGTCTCAAATTATACAAAAGGTTGTTTAAATGAATGACATTAGAGTTACTCGATTGTGTACATAAATATAATAATGCTTCTGTTAGGATTAATTGTATTTTTGTATATGTTTGTAGTTTAATTTAGGCAGTTGATTATCGTGGCAACACTAATGTTTATTAATGGATTGTGAAAAATTCGGATAATATTACAATTGGCCGACTAATTTGCAATGTTTTTGAGTGTTATTTAATGATGCAATTGTTAAGATTTCATTGGACGTATGACGTTATTACTGTTCCATAAATTACAGCCAGCAACAAATTAAAAACAATAAAAAATGAATTGATGGATTAATTTATTTAATGACTCGAATTGCAGTGCCATTCCTTGATCTTAAGCCTTTCAGCACATATACGGGAATGGACTAATAACGCGACTTCGATATCTAAACGCGGCACCATACATAGTGTTGCCATGACAATCGTCCGCAATATCGATAAACGTCATTTTTATCGATAACCTTCCAACGTTTTATTTTTAAGAATCGCTACTTAATAACTATCAGTACTTAACTTGCCATTTGCATTTCCCAGAAGCACAATATTAATTACTAGTTATACATTTTTACCTGCTTTTTATAGAACTAGCGATTTTTTGTCTTCGCCAAAAAGTGTGTGTTCATTTAATCGATTTTGCGTTTTTTTCTTCAAACACAATGTTTGAATATTATATATGTATATAGATGCCATTTGTTGTGTGAATATTGTGAAATTTATTTGTATAGACTGTTTTATTGGTGTAAAATATAGTGTCGTTAATAAGTCGTATGAAATATGAAACAATGGATTTGTTAATAAAATCATATCTATTGAAAGAGTAATTTACAAAATTGATATGTTAAATATTACCACATCTTTTAAAAAAGCAATTTTATTACTTAAAATATACATATGTGCAACTTTTCGTTTCAAAGAAAGCTTCAACTATGTTAATACCAATCAAAATGTCGATAAAATAATGATCCAGTTTTTTAAATTGATGATGGAAAAAAAAGATAACACTATAGTTTATTAAAAATGAATAGTTTTTTCACATATGTATGACAAATTACTCATAAAAACTCGAGAAAGCTTTCAAAACTAAATCCTTGCCCATTGGTAAAAGGACTTTTAAAGTTCCTTTTGAGTCCGTTTGGATTTGATGACTAAGATATTTTTTTATAACATGCGTTATTACAATTGCAAAAAAAAAAGTCTTAATCTTTCATATGCTTGTTGTTTTATTGATTCCAAATAAACAATAAATTCACCACCGATTTGATCGTTATAGTCATTTTAAGCTAAATTTTATTCATATTCTATTATTTAATCCAGTGTTACAAAATTGTTCTGTAATATTTATTATAAAGCTTTTTGATTTTAGTTCTGTATCGTAAGCTTCAGTACAATCACGTTTTTGGAACGTATATTCTAGAAATTCATTCGTATGTGCTACGTTTTATGCTTTAAACGACCATAAAATATCCGTAGAATCAAAATTACTAAGCTTTTTATGATATATATTTCAAAACACCAGAATTTTAGCGATATAATTTAAGTAATATTACAAATAATGTTTGATAAAACAATATGTATCGATATATTTATTGTCTGTGTATTCCCGTTCCGAGTGTAAGAATCGTAACCGCCCACAATGTACTTAAAGTATTGCCAAATTAATAATAATTTCGACGATGTATTGTACAGATAGATTTATACAGAATATACAAATCTAGCGTTTAAGTTATAGCTTTGGACAATTTGTGAACTTGGTGCTAAAATTATAATAATATCTTTTTAGATATTCACGAGAGCTTCCATTTTTATTTGGTAGAGGATAAATTGTGTTTTGAATGAAAATATATGTTTTTGTTTCGTCTCGATTTTTTTGGCTAATTAAATTATTTTGGAATGAAAATGTGTGATCCTTTACATAGCGAATTTGGCTCTTGTACTTAAAACTGCCTTATTTATTAGTTAATAAATAGTTTTGTTTGTACAAATTGTGGTTTTATTACAAAATTTATTTTAAAAATTAAGTTAATTAATGTGATGTAGTATTTTACTTTTAAATGTTATTGAAAGGAAATGGAATGAAAGTCTCTCACTTTTGAACTACTGTATTATTTTTCCTTAAAACTAAATAAAAAATGCACAACATTATCCACACATAAATCTATACTGGTTTGATCACTAAAATTGTGTTTGTAAATACATTTTTTTTAACAACACGTTATAAGTATTTTAGATGTCAACAAAATGTTTTTACGTGATTATATTGCATACAATTTAAGCAATGAACAAACAAATTATTCTATCTATGTATACTTAATTATTTTACACATATTTTATGTTAAAAGTTCATCAATTTGGCATCAAATTATTTAATATTCAAATTAAAATTCTAAATAACTTCACCTGGTTTTAGTAACTTTAATTGTTTTTTAAATCCATCATTAGGCTGTATGGCAGGCCTTTTTGCCTTAACCAAATTATAAGAATCATCATAAACCATATTTTTATAATGCATCAAATACGCAATGGCCACCATAGAAGTTCGAGAAACACCTGCATTGCAATGAATTAGAATACTTTCCTTCTGTTCAATAGCATTGTGAATATACGGCAAACAGTCGGAAAGTACATCTTTTATATTCGTTTCAGGCAAATCTAGGCATTCTACATATTTCTGGTCAGTAGGAACTGGCACAAAGATACCCAAACTCAACACATGTTTTATATTATATGTTTTTAGTACATTTTCCGCGGCGCAGTCTTGCGAACCTATAAAGAGGTTATCTACAATTTCTATAGGTGTGTTGTCGGGTTTAGTATCGACGATAAAGCCGTAAGCGTTCGGAGATATGGCTTTTACGTCATTTTTGCTTTGAATAAACCGTTTCCCATCGACATTGGTCACTACAGTTTCCGTTTGTTTTAACTTGTTCTTTTGCTTTTGTAGTTCTTTTAGGAAACTCATTTTGAAGCAATTCCTATACTGGGGATAAATCAAATTATTTTTATTTTTTAAGGAATCTCTAACAAGTAAATCCAAAAAGCTCTTTGATTTTGTTTTTTTTTCTTTAAGTGTCTACACTACACCTATTGCTACATAGAGCGACGTATCCGTATTTGCTCCGAGTGTGCAACAGTCGATTCAATTATGTCTTCCTACTGTCTATCACATTCGCTGATTCCGAACCACTACAAAATCAGGTGAGTCACTATTTCATACAAGAACAGCCGTTATTCACAAATAGTTTTGTTAACTCATTCACAGTCATCTTCTACTTGTGTAGATGTCTCTTCTTTCTTCTCAGGGTCATATATCAAGTCCTCAGGGTTGTACTCTACATTGCAAAGGTACAGTCCATCTGGCGGACCCACTTGTATGAATGTATGCCAGGAGTGCTTCGACGGTATTTGCAGCATCTCCTTTATGTCCTCTGGTTGAAGTCTTCCTACACCGACTGACAGGAGAGCGCCAACCATACGTCTTATCTGAAATGATAAATAAATATGTACTAATGAAATAGTACATACATAAACTCACGCCTTTTTCCGAGAAGGGGTAGGCAGAGGTGTTACTAGGACACCCACATTTCGGCTTGTATGTTCCGTCATACGATGTGATAGCGGGCGAGCCTATCGCCATATCGAGCACAAACCCGACTCCGGGCTGATAATGAATAGAAAAAATCCAATATCACTGCCCGACCTGGGATTCGAACCCGAGACCTCAGCTTTGCAATCATACCGTAGTACAACTACGCCACCGAGGCAGTCCACTGAAATAATAAGTAAAGGTACTTTCTGTCATACTTGTCTGTGTAAAGACATCCCGCCCTGGGAACTGCCATTGCAATTCCTGCAACTCAGTATCAACAATGGCATTTTATTGGCACATCAGTGAGTGTTTTGAAACGTATTATCTCTTTAAAGAAAAATGCAATAAATTAAATAGTAAAGTCAAAAGGAGGATATGGCCAATTGATTGTAAATGATTTCCTGTTTCGAAAGATTCTAATTTAAAGGCGTCTGGAAAGTTAATAAAGTGGTTCAACGACATTACCAAGAATAATCTACCCTCAATCAAAGGTAAAATTACGTTTATTTAATTTATATATTGATTGTGGTGGCCTGTTGGTAACGGACCAGACGCGGCTGCCTACATGTTCACGGTGGTCGCGGGTTCAAATCCCAGGGCACACCTCTGACTTTTCGCAAGTTAGGTGTGTATTGTATTGTATTGTATCAGCCCATATACGACCCACTGCAGGGCACGGGCCTCCTCTACAATCGAGAGTACGATTGAGAGTGGTTAGGCCATATAGTCCACCACGCTGGCCTAATGCGGGTTGGCGAGTTAGGTGTGTATTGATAGTCAATCACCACGCACTTTAACGGTAAAGGAAAACATCGTGAGGAAACCTGCATCCCACTCTCAATCGATTCTCTCGATTGTAGAGTAGGCTCGTGCCCAGCAGTGGGACGTATATGGGCTGATACGGTATACGGATATATTGATTTATAATAAATACCTGATTATGAACATACGCTCGCCCGTGAAACTCAATATCCCAGTAGTCAAAGTAGTTGTTCTGTAAACTACTAGCCACAACTGGCCGCCCGGGCGTTATCTTAATAGATTTAAGTTCCCTGCGATTGTGCTTGTGTGGGTTCAACTTATCATGCTTCCTAAACGTTGTGAAGTCGTGATAACCTTCGAGGTATTTCGCGCCTGCTTTGAACCTTTCGATATCGAAGTTTGGTAACCTGTAATCAAATTATTCTTATTCATGGATAATTTTAAAACATATTTTAGTTAACGAATGTTTTGTCTTCTTCGCTCAAACTGAATTCAAAAGTCGTTCGAAAGGGACAAAACATTCCAGAACTAAATAGGTTTTAAAACTGTCTATGATTAAGATCGTATGTATTTTGGTAATAGTTTGACGCGTGATATTGTTGTCTCCTAGCGACTGTGACGGTGAATTATGAGCCGCGGATCGTCGCTGAATTGCGGTCAAGCCTGGATTTAAGTTTTATTTTTAATTTTACAGACTCCCTGCAACAGTTAGATAAGAAAGTGGGTATGAAAGGAGAGATAGCAGGTTCGATTACTGCATCAAGACAATGGTTTATGTGACTCGCAAATATTTGCTTTGGGTTGGAGTGGAGTACAAAAAATCTTTCATTATTCCTGATACCCACAACATAAAAATTGATTTTATTGTGGGGTTAGAACTAGTTGGTGTATCTTATATTGTTGAAGCGACTTGAATTTCATGACTGCCATATGTATTTTCTGTATTTGAGCATAATATTTATAGACTGAAGTATTCATTAATTAAATTGGATTCTGCAGAGTGTAAAACAATTACCTGATAAAATGGCATCTCCTCAATTCTTCAATTGGTATGTAAGGACCAATGCTAGATTTTTCTGGTAATTCTACGCTGTTTTTGAATACAGCTAATCTGTAAATTCAAACAATAAATAGGAATTAATTAGTGATATTAATTTTTTTTTGTATTGTATCAGCCCATATACGACCCACTGCAGGGCACGGTCCTCCTCTACAATCGAGAGTACGATTGAGAGTGGTTAGGCCATATAGTCCACCATGCTGGCCTAATGCGGCTTGGCATGATATTAATTAATGCTAATAAATTCCATCTGTAGTAAAATAGTGAGACAAATTTTTAGCTTGGTGTCTCAAAGTGAACAGCAGTTTGAAGGTTTATCAAAACAATACAGGTAAACATATTCAGCTGTCACTGTAGACTAGTTTAAAACCTATTTTAGTTATAAAATATGTGCCTCCTTCAAACAACTTTATAATTTAATTTGAGCGAAGAAGACAAAATATTTAATGACTAAAATAGGTTTTAAATCTGTTTTAAATAAGGCAAGACTATGGAATGGTAAGTGTTCAGGTTGGCAGTGACCAAAAGTGATATGTACCATTTGGTCAACTGCCTGTTTTTGCATACATTGACCAAAAAAAATGTTACCTGTACAAATATGTCCTCGAGATGGCCTTGAACCTAGCATGGAAGTCATCAGACACACGCAAACACTTCTTGACAAGTATATTAGTGTTGGCTTTATAGAAGTATTTGTTCAATGTGTATGTTACATGGTCTGTATCATATATCTGCGAACCATATCGCTCCAAATCAAAATGAGCACAAGAATTAAGCGCATGCACTCCACCATCTGTTCTGTAACAAATTATTTGTGTAGGATTTGTTGAAGAAGCATTATTATAATATTTCTTACATTATTAAAAATCATATATTAACCACAGGACAACCATCTCAAAGATTAAAATCTGGCACCCTACATCTAGTAATTTCTTTGAATCATTCATAAGTTTTCTTTTCACCTTGTGGTTTTCCTAAGCTTTGCTTTCCAGCATATTATTTCAACATCAAAAAGAAATAAGTTAATAAATGCAAACTATCTTTAGCATGGGTAACTTGAGTATTTTGTTTATATGTACATTTTGGTAATTAATATTAGAGATAATATTTGGTTTGCCAGCATTATATTTCTTGTTTACCTGCTTGATAAAACTAGGTTAGGATAATTGAGAGATCTCAATCTTAACAGAGCTATTTCCATCTGTCCTTGCACGCTTTCCGGATCCGGGTAGTTGCGACCTTCCTTAAGCCATATTTTCTCTGATGACCTTAAACAATACCACTACTTTCATTCAATTTTTCGACATAATGCCGGCTACTTCTGTGTAAAAGTTAATACCTGAATGCTGTTCCTATGTATGAGAAGAAAGTTAAATATCTAGCTTTCATTATTTATGTTAAATACGTAAGATATTTCAACATTAACTTGGTATATACGGAGGAAAATATAATGTATTGTTTTTTTGTAAACATAACCTTATTTTTTTCAGCTGACAGAGTTGACAGTTCACATAGTGTCTTAATGACAATTATATGGATTGATTGGATTTTTATTGTTGACGGAGAATCCGTTGTATTTATGTTGTTCTACGTAGATTGCGTTTATTTGTTTATAATAACAATTGCAACGCACTGTACTAATTAATATACGTATAACGTATATCGCAAAATCAATCGAAACTTTGCGGTGGCGGTGCACTCTCATTCCTTTGCCTATTTTATACAGGGTCCGATTCAGGAGATGATAATACTGTTGCTGGGTGCTTAATAAAAACAATTATTATTTTACGTGCCTACCATACAATTAGGTCCACCCATAAAAATCTACAATACTGGAGGTAAGACTTTATGAGCGATCGCACGTGTCTTGCCAAATCAATAGTCTGAAAAGGAAGATTGTAGACGGGTTGATAAAGCGTTTAAATTATGACATGCCACTTCAGCCAGGATGCAACGTGGATGTAGTGGTCTTTAAGCAGGCCAGCAATAATCAGTTGCACTGTAAATAATTAGTTTGAAAGCAAAAGTGTCCTTCACTTGTAGTGATGCAAAAATTATTCGGATGAGGAAAAATAGAATTTCTTAGAGAAATACTTTTGGACATATGAAAATGAAAATGAAAATGAAAATGAAAAAATAAAATAAAATTGATGTTTAATATTTTTTAATTAACTTGTTATAATTAGACCAAGTATTCACGTAGCGGAAAGCGCAGCTTATGACATCCACCCATAAGGTGGTAAGACGATCTGGTAAAGGTCGCGCGACGTCGCTGGATACAGACTGCCGCCAATAGGTCACTGTGGAAATCATTGGGAGGTCTATATTCAGCAGTGGACTTCCTTTGGCTGATGAATGGATGGATGGATTCCGACTTATCATTTATGATGTTATGTTTATTTTTTATTGTGGTGTTTGTTATTATTTATTAATTCGGTATTTGTAAATATTAAAATCACTGCTTAGTTATATTTATTACTTAAAACCACATATAACATAATCCCAAGTCCTAAGCGAGAACGGAACGCATCTAAAACTTTCACCTTTGACATTTTTTGTTGTCCTACTCGCACACGTCATTTATAAAACGAAAACATGGCTAGACGGACGTGGCATATGTTTACTTTGTTAACCATAATATTTACCATTTTATCACTTGTCGGCGACGCGCTAACGTCGACAGCGGCACCATGGTACGAGAACTTACCGGCTGTGACCATGGACTACAAGGTCCACATCGATCCGGGCAAAGAAGACTGTTACTTTCAGTATGTGCAACCGGGTGCCACTTTCTACGCAAGTTATCAGGTAACTAACAATAATATCTTCTTTAAATATCATTACAAATAATTGAATACGATTTATTTCGCCATAGCAACCACCAAACAGCCCTATTAACGTTAGAAAATGTCTTAAATAATATTTTTTGTAGGTGCTGAAAGGCGGTGATGGCAACTGTGGTTTTGCTGTCCGGCATCCCAACGGACAGATAGTGCACCCTTATGAATGGCGACAGAGCGCTGAGTACGCCGACCAGTCTTCCTCGGGCGGGTATTATGCCGTGTGCATAGACAACCAGTTTTCGCGGTTTGCAGGCAAGCTGGTAAATTTGTACCTCTCCGTGATCAGATACGACATGTGGGAGAAATACGCCAAGGAGGTTGAAGAACTCGATATGAACATCAAGAACTTTACTGTGAGTTTTCATACAATATTTATTAAATAATATTCTGTGACAGCTGAGATGTTATAAATATTGAAATGAAATGAAATTCGTTTATTGGTCACTTAGAAAATTAAATAGCTGTTATGACAAGTCTTAATCACTATTTACAAAATATTCTATATAATATATTTAAATTTATTTGGTTAGCTTTCTGCGTCTATGATGTAAAATTATATTGTGTCCAGTGATAAGTGAAATGAAACATCTACTTATGAGAAATGATTATCTCAAAAGAGTAAGTTTCAAAAGAGTATGCAAAACACTTGAGGTGACTAGATATATCAGAGTGGTTTTGATAGAGCATTTTCAATATAAACACATTTACTTCCTAATTAAAATATCCTTAAAAATCCACAAATAATTTCGTAATATGGAATATGTGAGTCATTTACAATTTCTTTACAAGTATATTTATTCAGAATTATGAAAGTTATTATGATAATTTTTCATTTGAGACAATATGTTTGAGAAACAAATATTTGTACAACTGTATAACAATATGTAATTTAGATCTCTTCATATTTTTGTTTGAACATATTGTGTTTAAATAAGGGGCATAATCATGTTTTTAAAGGTGATGGTTTAATTACACACTATTGTTGAAGCAGATATGTGTGCTATTCTGATCTGTTGCTGTTTCGTGCCTCTGTTTGGCCTGTGTAACATGATCATCATGCATGAAAAAGAATGATTTGGCTTATGAGTCTTAGGATAATTGTATTGTATTGTATTGTATCAGCCCATATACGACCCACTGCAGGGCACGTGCCTCCTCTACAATCGAGAGTACGATTGAGAGTGGTTAGGCCATATAGTCCACCACGCTGGCCTAGTGCGGGTTGGCGGACTTACATACCGTAGAAATTCTTTAAAATCTCTACGGTATGCAGGTTTCCTCACGATGTTTTCCTTCACCGTTAAAGTGCGTGGTGATTGACTATCAATACACACATAACTCCGAAAAGTCAGAGGTGTGCCCTGGGATTTGAACCCGCGACCACCGTGAACATGTAGGCAGCCGAGTCTGGTCCGATACCACGAGGCCACCACGCACTTTTAGGATAAATTATGTCTTAATTCAACTCTTTTCTTCAAAATCAGATAATGGTAATTTTTTTTATTAAATAACCTACCAAATTAAGTTGTTTGACCTAGGTATAGAAACTAGAATGTCACAATTCACATGGCGTAAAAACAATGAGGCAACATTACAAGCATTTCTTTAATTTCAGAATTCCATTCAATTTGTGGAGAGGAACATCAATGACATATTGCAGTATCAGTACCATTCCAGGGCGAGGGAGTCCAGAGATTACAATTTGTTGCAGGATAACAACGCCTATGTATTGAGGTAAGATTTTTGTTCAGTATCTCTATCCAGTTGCAGGAAGTCACTGCTCAATATAGACTTCCATGAAAGATTTTTTGGCATGAATATGAGTAAATCGCTAGAAAATCACTAGAAAAGTGTATGGGCAGCGGTAACTGCTTTCCATCAGGCAGGCCGCTAGCGCATCTGCCTATAACAGCAATAAAAAAAATTACCTATTATAAGAGGACAATATATTAATGAGTACCTATTATAGGCAATAAGTCTAGCAACATGCTTTTTGGGCTTAGTAAAACCACTAATAGTAAAACTAATTCCTCATCATGGAGGCCTTTGTGCCATAATGGGACAATGTCTTTTATTTATTGCAATGAATGCAAGACATGAGATTTTAAATCTCATTATGTCCAGTAGTTACTCTGGCTACAATGTCCTTCATATGGGAGCACAACAATGCATTTACACTGCTATTTGGTGGGAGAAATAGTCTCCGTCTAGAAATAATCTAACATAACATGAGAGAACAGTATAACATATTTTCCGTAAATCTTATTCTATTGGATTTCTATAGGTTTTTAAAACTACTAATGTCATTGTACTAGTCACTAATGCCTTGTATAGTTTACTAATCTATCATTTGCAATAATTGTACGACTAGATAAGTAGATATAATCACTGGCTTTCATGTATTACATTAAACTTTTAAATAATACAATGTGTAGTTATGTTATCTGTAGTGCAAATCTGATTTATATTGATAAAAAAACATGTATTGGGCATCAAGTAATATATTTTATAAGTTACATAAAACATCCTTATAAATTCACTGATATGAGTTAGTAACATAATATTATGAGTTTGGTATAAAATTCATTGTATACTTATTGGAGGAGGCTGTTGTTTGTTTGGGCTAACCACTGTAAATCGTACACTCGATTGTAGAGGAGGCCCGTGCCCTGCAGTGGGGTGTATATGGGCTGATAAAGTACAGTACAGTTGTTTGTATGTTCAGCAGTGGATTTTCTGTGCCTACAGGCTGAGGATGATGATTATGAATAAATATGTGATTTACTTACATGATCATTAAAAATCATTCCAGTGAAACACTTTACACACTAAGTATAAAATTTTATGAGTAAGATTTTTAGAGTATTACATAAAAAGAAATAGCACAAATACCTTTATTGACAATGATCATTAATCTAAATTTCAGTTCTTATTAATAAAAATATTATTAAATCCACTTTTGTTCGTACAAAATAATTATTTATTTTTTCATGTTTTTATACACTTTAATAATAGTATCTTCGTAGCGAGAAACTCCCCATGTAAATGGGGTTTATAATAAAATTTCGACATCTAAAATATTTGCGTGTGTTGTTAACAATAATGACTGCCTCGGTGGCGTAGTGGTACTACGGTACGATCGCAAAGCTGAGGTCTCGGGTTCGAATCCCGAGTCGGGCAAAGTGATATTGGATTTTTCTATTCATTATCAGCCCGGAGTCAGGAATTTGTGCCCGATATGGCGATAGGCTCGCCCCCTATCACATCGTGGGACGGAATATACAAGGCGAAACGTGGGTGTCCTGGTAGCACCTCTGCCTACCCCTTCTGGGAAAAAGGCGTGTGTTTATGTATGTATGTTGTTAACAATAATGTTCTTTTCAGGTGGTCTATGGTACAAATAATAGCAATAGCAGCCACTGGTACCTTGCAAGTATATTTCTTGCGGAAGCTTTTTGAGGTGAAGAGTAACTCATCCAAAACAAGAATTTGATTTTATTGTAATTATTTTAAGAACTATCAAATGTTACTAACACACTTGACTGAAAGTTTCATTCCATTTCTAGATTATCTACTAGACATCGTCAAATTGAAGTTAAATATTGTAGTGTTTAAATAAGTTACAATGGTTATGTGCAAATGTTGATTTTTTTGGTAAGCGAAAATGTATTTTATAATAACTAGGCCGTCTTTTATGTGCAAAGTTTTTCTTATTTCTTTATGTAAGAAGATTGCCGGGGTAACTTATTTAAATAGAACACCTATGTAATATCAAGGTATGTCAATTTGTGAATGTACAGTGCAACTGGTGGGTAGTCAAACTTTATTCATTTTCGATCTCTTCTATCATTAAAATTCTTTTTTCTTATACTTTATTTGTGCAATTATACAAGCAAGCATTTATATTTTCTTTTTTTGCATTTAATATTGGAGAATTTGTAATGGTTTTACTGCAAAATATTATGTGGCCTATGTGTCATTGAATTAGTACAATAATGTTAGCCAAATGTTTTGAATGGCGAAAATAAATCAGCAATTTTTTAAATAAAAGTAGCGATATATGTATATTATTTTTTTTATAAATTGTCGAATATATATTCTTTTATTAGATTTTTTTGTTATATTTATATTTTTTTTTTACTTTTACGCTTTGACATCACGTTCACAAATATTGATGTGTTCATTATCCGTTACGGATTGTTCTGAGATTATCTACTGTAAGATCTGATGTGAAAGACATATTTTTGATACATTTTGCGTGATATCATTGTTTATTTCGACGGCACGCTTTTTACATTTAATTTAAGAGTAAGATGTCGGAATAAGAATGTTAAGCACAAGGTATACTTAATTCTATGACCAACATGTAACAAACTATAATATAGTTATTTTGTCAAAGTTTCTAGATTGTTTTATTTCTACTCAGTAATGAAGTAAATAGTTGCCTATTGGTGAACGGACTAGAGGCGGCTGCCAACATGTTCACGGTGGTAGCGGGATCAAATCCCAGGGCATACCTCTGACTTTTCGGAGTCATGTGTATATTGATTATAATAAATCACCAACCACTATAACGGTGAAAGACAACATCCCGTATACCATTGCGATTTGTAACAAATTCTATGGTATGTAAAGTCCTCCAACGGCCTAATCCCTCTCAATCGTACTCTCGATTGTAGAGGAGGCTCGAGCCCTCAGCCCTGTAGTGGGAAGTATCTGGGCTGATACAGTACAGTACAGTACACTGCATGAAATGTTTTCGATTTCTTGTGAATAGTATAATTACATTTGAATATTTTGATCTGTAAAATATCTTTGATTTCGTCGGAAGGCATATTCAGTCACATACATTGAGTAGTATCTCGTAATATTTCTCGAGAATTCCACGCGTACAAACAAATAGCTGAGTATACCAGGAAAAATGGTTTTGAAAATATAACATATTTTAATTGCACAATTTTTTTTTTGAGGAAAATCGTTATAAATATCTTCAAAGTGACATGGCAGATAGTATCGAGGATAGATACTGAATGAAAGTTATTCTAGACTTGTTTAAGTTCGTAACCTATTTACTGACCCTGCACAATCGGCAAAGATAAGACTATTGCTTGCGGAACAGGGGAGTTCCATTATTTTGTAACATCTATGCGCGGCATTGAGAGGAAAATGTTGAGACATATTAATGAGTTTATTTATTTATTTGCACTAGATAATAAAGGGTTTTATGAATGTCGAATATTTGCTTAGAATTTGTGACTAAACGCCCGCTTAACATCCGCTTCCGGAAATAAAACAATACAATTTAATGAAACCAATCATATTTTTTGGATCTCTCACTGCAAACAATTTTTAAGATTGTATACGCAGCTTTTCGTATCTCATGTTACTTTTCTGTATTTTAACTTATTTCACGATAATTAAATTAATTCCATAAGGGTACATTGTATTTCGCTAGCGTCCGCTAGATGTCGCAATTTCTATCTGCTTAAGCTACCTTCTTTATTAAAAAATAAAAATTAAAACTAATAAAACCTAGTAACCGACTGGAATTTCGTCATTCTCGTGCGATTTTTCAAACAGTTCGCATCTTCGGTAAGTTTACTTGTGAAATTAATTTTAAATAGTTTTAATTTATTAATTAAATATGTCCGGTGCGTACGTTCGAAATAGTAATAAAATTGTCGTGTCTTCGGAATTAAGTACTTTCGTAACAACGCGGCTGAAAACGTCAATATGTTCGTGGACTTCCGTATGTTTGTGAAAAACTGCTATAGTAAAAGTGACGACGAGGCGCGCGCCGATGTTCATCCGATACTTCACGGCACGTTTGACCTACTTGTTCAACAACCGGTAAGTCATTTTAATAACATTACTTATGCAGATTACAGTGTTAGGCAATGGAATGCTTTTGCTAACACCGTGTTAAATCTTGAGATTAATATTTGTGCTCAAATCCTACAGCCTCTAAAGGAAATTATTGATTCAGTTTTTCAAGTATCTACCCACACCTGAAAAATAAAGCTTATATTAAGGAATTAGACTGCCTCGGTGGCGCAGTTGTCCAAGGTATGATTGCAAAGCTAAGGTCACGGGTTCGAATCCCTGGTCAGGCAAAGTGATATTGAATTTTTCTATCCATTATCAGCCCGGAGTAAGTAATTTGTGCTCTATATGGCGATGGGCACGTGTGATAGGGGACACGTGGGACGGAGAATACAAGGCGAAACGTGGGTGTTCTGGCATACCTCTTCTGGGAAGAAGGCGTGAGTTTATGTATGTATTAAGGAATCAAATGTGACCTCAATCTCGCCCCGACAGGATTTTTTTTAATTTACTTCAATGCAAATAAATCTAAATCTAATTTAACCTACCCTTTGCGATGATATTATGACGTTCGAAACAAAATGGTTTGATTAGGCGAGACTGTAGGTTGTTTTATGTAGGGACGATCGTCTTAGAATGTGTAGTGTTTCTTCGTAGTCGTGCAATCTTGAGTGGTCGTGGTGTTGTTTAGACAGTTGTTGTTTGTCGAGTGTCTATGTTCGGAGTGGGAGCATTCGTTGATGAGGTCTAGTTGATAGTGGTGTAGTAATCTCTTGCAACAAAAATTAAGCATAAGTATCAGATTTAGAAACGGAATCTGCTTTCCTTTATTTGCTCAAAGTGTAGGTACAACTTGTACCGTACAAGTTTGTTAGAAATATTGATTTCTTATACCAGCCATTTCCATCGTTATGGCCGCCACACGCATAACGATATAACTGTGCAATAACTGCAAGTCTGAGTTTGCACCAGTCTCGAATCGAAAATGTGTATGAAGTTTGCGCAGTTATTTGCCCACACACGTTCCAGTATACTGGATTAAACTGACTTGCACAGTTATATCGTCACCTGTGTGGCGGCCATTACAAATCTTAGGAATTGTACTACCCGCCGGAAATATGTGCATCTAGCTGGAATGCGCTTCCCCCCGCGCTTCCCGCACCTCGTCCCGTGTTTGCCTACGTAGTACTGATAGAAGGGCAAGCGCAAGTGTAGTATTTTAGTTCTCGAAATTATTTTTATTGTGTTAGATGATCTGTTTGACAAAATATTGGTGAATAGTTTAGTGTTGTAGGATAGGAAATATTATATGTAGTGCGGAACAAAATGTAGTGATCAAAGTAATACAATTATTTAATAATGAAAATATAAACACGGTCCTTTCTGTGTCCGTTTAATAATAATTAATCCATCAAATAACGATCAAATTTTTATTTCAATTTATTTTTCTATTTTAATTCAATTTTTTTAACCTATATTTTGAATTTGCTGAGCGTCATGTTCCTATGACGTCAATTAGTCAGGTGCACATATATTCCTGACGGATAATAAGTTCATACTAATGTCTGTGTACATACATACATAATCGTCACGCCTGTATCCCATAGGGGTAGGCAGAGACTATGGATCGCCACTTTGCTCGATCCTGACATACTACTTTCGCTTCATCCACATTCATCAATCTCTTCATGCATGCCCGTCGGTTCAGGGTACTTTTGACCTGGCCCTTGTTGAAGATATCACCGATTTGGATGGTGTAGGTTCGGTGAGGTCGACCCCTACCGACTCTTCCATTCACACTCGCCTGTCTGTGTATGTAGTTCGTTTTTGAGTATTAAAGGAGTGTTAATTCCATAGTGTAGGTAGACCATTCGCTAATTTTCCACAAATCATTTATAAAAGGATGTGCTAAGCTAATCAGTAGGTATTTTGGCACATTGATCAACTGAATGCTTACTATGACGATCCCCGGGGCGCAGTTGGTTGTAAGCCGCCTGTAAAACGAAGGTCCGGGAGTTCAATTCTCGCATCGACGCAGATGATTGGGGGACATGGATATTCCTCTCGCGTTTGGGTGTTATGAAATCAGTCTTTCGTAAACATTTTTTATCCTATTTTGTGGTCCACTAAGTGGATTATCGCAATGTATTTATATATAGCGCCATATAGGTACGATGGGCAGGCATACCTGCTTACTTATTGTCAATATTTAAGCTCCTCGTATAAGCTCGTTTGTTCTAATTAATTAGTGTCGGTCTTTACCAATTTTGATTTTATTTTGATTATTTGGTCGGGGCGACCACAATTTTTTTTTCATAATTAGGGCAGTTAACTAACTTGCTTTTGGCAGTTGAGTGCATCGGTCGGCCTCGTATCCCAAAATAGCATACATACATATTTACATAAACATCACGCCTTTTTCTCAGAAGGGGTAGGCAGAGGTGCAAGCAGGATACCCACCTGACTCCGCGCTGATAAAAAAATCCAATATCACTTTGCCCGTTCCGGGTTCGAACCCGAGACCGCAGCTTTGTAAGTTAAGTTATACCGTAGTATTGCAACTACGCCACGAGGCGGTCAGGCAGTCAGGCACCACAAATGAGTATCGTGAAAATTTTATTTAGAAAATTTGACGGGTCTTATGGCTTTTGGGCGCATAGGATTGGAGTACCCTTAGAAATAGTTGCAGCTTTATTTATTCTGGCGGGAAACGGTTGATGACAAAATTGCTTAACTTTCAAACAATAGTTGAATAGTTTCTAAATCTTGTAAACGAGTTTTAGTACATTTGAAATTAATATTTCTAGAAATTGGTATTAAAGTTGATTTGACTTGTTGTGATTTGTGAGTGATTTGACAGCCAGCGTGGCGTAGTTGGTTAGACGCCGACTGTGAAACAAGCGACCGCGGGTTCGATCCCCGCACCAACACAAATGTTTGTGTGGCCCACAGATATTTGTGTTTGTGAGACCGAAGGTCTCTCCTAGCTTCTGATACCACCGACACAAGACTCGATCTTAGTGTGGGGTCAGGACTATGTATGTGACTGTTGGGTGTATTTTATTGTTTTAGTACAAACCTGTAAACCTGACTTTTCGGAGTCATGTGTGTATTGATAGTCAATCACCACGCACTATAACGGTGAAGGAAAACATCGTGAGGAAACCTGCATACCATAGCGATTTGTAGAAATTTCTATGGTATGTGAAAGTCCGCCAACCCGCACTAGGCCAGCGTGGTGGACTATATGGCCTAACCACTCTCAATCGTACTCTCGATTGTAGAGGAGGCCCGTGCCCTGCAGTGGGTCGTATATGGGCTGCACCACGCACAAACCTGTAAATATACACAAAAGTGCTTTTATATAGTGAACACTTCCGACGTTATATTAAGTTGCATGGGTGAAAAGGAATGTCAGATTTGAAATAAAATCCAGTCTTTTAATACATAATGTTTATTGCATAACTATAAATAAATTCATACAATATGTTACATGTGCATGTACTTAGCTATATACAAACAATAATTTACTTAAGTACAATGCAGTTAATTTCTCATTTGTTTAACAATACATATGCGACTAACACTACGTGTACACGACGGAATGTCTTCACCAATATCAAATAATCAATAACTAACGTGCATTTACGGACCGGACGGTTGAATTCCTGTCTCTTTACCTTTTTAACCGACTTCAAAAAAAAGGTTCTCAATTCGTCGGAATCTTCTTATTTTTCTTTTATTTCTCACAAATCTTTAAATTTATAGAAAATCAATGTTTATTTTGTAGTGTTAAAAGCCTCTAATTGTATGTCTTCTATTCATGATCCGCATTTTTATCGGTAAGTATTCTTAATTATTGCTATTTTATTAACAAAATATACAAACGTTTGACCCTTTAAAATTAATAATGTACAATTTAATCGGTATTTTTATCTGGTTCTTGTGTTTTTATAATATTAAACCCCTTTTCAAAAGACAGGAAATCACCGTAGCCCGTACATACATCTTGTCCGCTTTATGACTAGGCGATTTAAAACAGCGGCCAAGTACGCGTTAAATCTATTATCATAGTTATTCTAAGTTAATGAATACATGTGCCCTAATATACTGTACACACAATGCTGCGAATCTCATACGTAACTGTACATTTCACAACTGGCGGGAAATATGAAGGCGGGAGATTTTTGCCACAGATAAAGAATATTTTTGACATTTGCAACTTCATTTGAAAAGGAAGTATAGATTCAGTATAGATTCTTGATTGTACTGAAGAGGTTTTGCCAAAAGAAATAAAGATAGTATTTGATAAAAGTATTTAAAATTGGAATTAATCTTCCGCCTTAACATTTGCCTATATCCTATATTTAATAACACTTAAATTAGTATTAATCGTAATCTGCGCAAAATCAATAACAAGTTGTAATTAAAAATGATTTAATTATTGAACATTATTACAGAATCCATAGTGATTATTAACATTACATTAATAATTGCGGTAATTGATTATACTTTATTTCTATTCGGAATATTTATTGTCCTAATCGAATGTTACAAGCTTGCACGCAAACTACTGCCATCTAGCGAAGACAATCGAAAACTACGCATCGTAAAACACTCGAAAAATACATTTAGTTCTATCCCCTACCGTCTTAAGGCAGTGTGTGGACGGAAAACATCTTGCAGTATACACTATTCACACAAAATCGTGAGATTCACACGGCGTGACTATCAGGTAACGTCTACAATTGTTCGTACTAGCACCACTCTAACTTCTAATGTGATGTTAATATAGCGGGAAATTATTTTCAGTTGCGGAAACTAGTTGCATCTCGCTCACTTCTACGCTTAATTGTAAGTCTATTTCACTTATCATACAGCTTTTATGCACACAGTTGAAATAACAGTATTCATGGACTGCTATTCGATTTGACTGTCGAGCAACAATTGTTTTTGAAGTGTGAAAGAAACAAAGCGAACATGCGATCTTTATATGAGCAGGATTGTTTTAGCTTCGACCGATCTTATCGATTCGATTAGACCGTTTAAAATTTAGTTTTGTCTCTTTCACACTTGTCCCTTTTTGACAGTTCCACAATTTGCAGTCCACTCTTGTCTAAAGTAATTTCTTTCACACGTAAAATACGGTACCGTGCACAGGGCCGGGCTCAGCGCGTGTGGTGGGGGGTCAGGTGCGTTTCTTCTGTCCGAGGTACGTGCTGGAGAGCGCGAGCAGGCGGTACCGTTGTCGCAGGTTGCGAGCTCGCACGTGCGGCGAGGCTATCTCCGCTGTGTACGAGCCTGGGAACCAACCGGCCTCGCCATCACGAGTCCTTTCGCCGTAGTACCAACCTGTGCAGAGTAAGGGTAAGTTATTTTTTTGTGTAGCAATCGGATTATTTTATTTTGCTTGAATTTAGACCAATTAACATTCTTATATAGTCAGTTAAGGGAGCCAATAGTTGACTGGTAATTAAAATTGACAATTAAATTGCTTTTTCTAAAATCTAGTTGCATCGTATCAGTATTGTGGTTTTTTTTTTTTATTCAGTGGGGAATCCATTATCACACGTAAAATCGGGATTTAGTGTACAAGTAACTTCTCACCCTCTGTAGTCTTCCTAGTGACGTTAACGACGTCCCCCTCGGCGAGCGGCAGTTCGTCGGGCTGCGCGGGCGCGTACGCGTAGAGCGCGACGACCTGCGGGCAGTCCCAGCCCGCGTACACGCACTCGCCCGCCTCGGCGCGCGGGCCCGCCAGCGCCTCCGCCCAGCGAGACGCGTCCGTCTCCGAGGGACACGACACCACCTGCACACACCACACACACATACAGGTAAATCATAATAGACAGATATTCTTTGAGACAGCAATTGGATAGTAGGGGGTTAATAGTTTGCAATTGGTTGCAGTGAGTAATTTTTATGTAGGGTGTTTCAGGTCGCAGGTGCTTATCCTTAAAAGCCTAATTTAAGCTGTTGCCTTGTTGTTAGTTACATAAAGTTTCGGTTGTTTTAAAAGCTCACTTAATTCTAAGTAAATATAATAAAATTACTAAAAGGCTGTCTAAAATCAACAGAAGTTGTGACCACTGACCATCTCGAGCGTCTTGCCGTCCCTGTTCTCCAGCAGTGTGAGCAGCAGCGCGTGCCTGGCGGCGCCCGCGGCCTCGCTGCTGCACACCTCCAGAAGCGAGCGCGCGCAGTAGTCCAGCGCCACGTAGTACTCCTCGCTGCAACAACGTCTCGATTGAACTCCGGGTAAAGTTAGCTTAGATCTCCAGAGTTCTTGCTCTAGCAATGTGATACCTCTTGCCTGCTTGTCTATAGAACCCTTATACTAAGTTAACAGTTACTGGTTTCGGCAGACAGCGGGCGGGACAGCGAAGCGACGTGACGCCGTAGTGAGGTTTTGGAGTTGTCATGTATCAGTTGGTATGGAACACCTCACACGGAGCCTTTGCTCCACCGTCACACTCGGCGTGGCACTCTGTGTGATGTGTTGCATATTATTCCATACATAACTTCAAACGACTCGTCAATGCCACGCCTGCGTCACGTCGCCATCCCGCCCGCTGTGTGGCGAAATCATCACTCGCGCCCTAGTCACTCTGGTGCAGAGCGGTGCTAGTTATGGAATAGGAACTAACCTTTTCTTCTTGGTGATAACGAGCAGGTCATTGAAGAGGAACACGTGCAGCGGGATCTTGTGGAACTTCTTGCCGAACGTAAGCTTGGACTCGTCAGTCTTCCACACCAGCTGCGTCATCTCGCCGGAGCGCACCAGCCACCGCACCGGCCTACGAGAAAACAGTCGTGCAGCGTCCCAAATTCAAAAGGTAAGGAAGGATACCTGTGTCTTGATTTTTAAACTTCCAAGCAATTCTGGGTTTCATAAATCTTAAAAATTGCCCAAATGGACCCTACTCTAAGCAACAGAATATTTGAATATTTCTAAACATAGTTTTTTTATTGGCTTTGTGCTTGTTTGCTTTGTATGTATTGTATGTATTTTCTTTGACGGCTCCTTACCTCCTATCTCTTCGTCCGCAGGCGGGTCCGAGCGAGGGCGGATCCCTCATAGACTGCGGGAACTCGATGATCTGCGAGAGGCGGAACATCTCCTCCACGCGCTCCGTGTTGCGCGCGCCCTCGTTGCACTGCGACACGAACTGCCAACACACATCCGCATGTACAGGTAAGTGACAAAGTATTCCCTATTCACTACGTTGTATGGACGCGATCGCCCATCTCTGAGTGAGGTCGCGCACCCCGATGGCCATTTTAGGTCCTCTCTTATGATGAGCAGGGTATACCTTGGCCGGATTCTGTACTGTCGAACCTCTAGGTCGGTGCACATGCGTGTCACATACATAAATGTATGCCGCCCACTGGTCCAAAGGGCGTCAGAATTCCACCATGGTATCCCCTGCCTGTCGTAAGAGGCGTCTTAAAGGAGTTATCGGTGTTGATGGGCACACAGCGGGGGCTGTGCGCTTGCGACAGTAGCGATTTCGAGATGGGCGGCGAAACCGCGAGGCCTCGTGACCGTCGCGGACGCTCATCTTACCATGAGCGTCCGAAATAGGAAAAGTGAGGGCATCTGCGCCCTCTCAATTTGTAACGAGCCATATTCTGCAGTGCGCCGGGTGGCACGGCGAGTATACTGGATGATACTCGCCCGTCCACATCGCCTGCCACCCGTAATGCGCGTGAGGGCCTGAGGTTATAGTCGGTAGGTCGGTATGCTGTCGAAAGATCCTGGATCTTTATAGGGACCTAGCCTGGCCGTAACATCTGCGCGTCCAGTCGCTTTGTCTCCGCGCGCAAGGCTTGAACGCCGGAGAACCCGATATTCCTCAGAGTATCTGAAGGATAGCTAATGCTCACGTAGGGTACCAGGGCCCTGGAAACAAAGCTGCCTTTCCGATACCCCAGGGTCGCCCTTAAATAGGTATGTCGGGGTCTCCGGGATTCCAGCCTGGCGCGCGAAGACAACCGTCAGCGCCGCGCAGTTACGGCCAGGCTAGGGTCCCTACAAAGATCCAAAATTTTTCGACGGCATACCGACCTACCGACTATAACCTCAGGCCCTCACGCGCATTACGGGTGGCAGGCGCTGTGGACGGGCGAGTGTCATCCAGTATACTCGCCGTGCCACCCGGCGCACTGCAAAAATATGGCTCGTTACAAATTGGGAGGGCGCAGATGCCCCTACTTCCTTCTAGTTCGGACGCCCATGGCGAGACGAGCGTCCGCAACAGTTAAGAGACCACGCGTTTTGCCGCCCATCTCGGAGTCGCTATGGAAGCGCACCGCTTCTATATTGTGCCTAGCGACCCCGATGACAGCTTTTAGTCGCCTCTTACGAAGGCAGGGGATACCGTGGTGGCATTCTAGCCCACTCCACTGAGCGGGGCTACGGTATCTCCTAATCGGAAGAGGCAACCAAAATGGTTCATCGGGATCTCTGTGCACCTCTGCACAATGCGATAGCGTGCGACCTCACCTATAGCGCCTCTATGATGGACGACGTAGCGCGTGGTCGGTATACCCCTTTCGGTCTACTTCGCGATAACGAAAGGGGTGGTTAGACTTTCCCCACCAAAAAAAAGTATTAACTCACGTTGTTAAGAGTGGCGAGTGCGTGCATGCAGGCGTCGTACTCGTGCTCGTCGGAGGAGAGGTTCTTGAGCACGGCGTCCATGAGCAGCGGCAGGCGCGTCACGCGCTGCATGGGCAGCATCAGGAACGAGTGCAGCGACAGGCTCTGGCATGCCGGGTGGCTCTCCAGTCTGGAACAATTACAATCATGAGTTATTTTTGGTCTACAGACCGGTAAAGATCAGTTTCATATCCACATATCCCTAACCACCCTAGGTAACACAGTAGTACCTTCCAAGTTTTTATCGCTAAATTCCCGAACCAAAGTCCAGCTAAGCAGTAAAACGCGGTTAAAACTAATCGAAATACCATCGGTATACAAACGGACTTGGCTACAGAATAACAATGTGTTCTTACTTCTTCAGCGCGTTAGCGAAGCTGGGCTTGTCCCGAAGCCGCTGCAGCGCCTTGACCATGAGGGCCTGGTTCTCGCAGTACTTGACGTACACGTGGAAGTGCTGCTCGGCGTGGCGCCGCACCAGCTCGCAGATGCCCGTCAGCAGGATGTTCTCCTGCCAGCACTTCTCCAGCTCGTTCATCAGCAGCTGCGAGCATTTGCGCACTGAGGACAAAAAATCGATGAAATAGATTTCTCTTAGTATATGGATGGCTGTAGTAATCTAATGTAAGAAAATAAATGAATTGTATAATTTATTTGGTTGTTTTTATTAATATATTCCTTCGAAACTCCTTAAAGGTGCAAAACGCGAGGACACGAATTTAGATGCAGCTTTAATACAAATTTATATTCAACAAATATTTGTGTCTGTTCTGGGTGTGATATGGGGCCACGAAAACTATTATGATGGACTGGCAAAATTTGACCTAATTGGGTAGAGAGAATTGTCTTGTTAATATCTGGACGACTTTGCACAATGCGACATCCATGACAAGACTTGTATATCTTGGAGTCAGTCGAACTAGGTTTTCGAGTATTGGTTGTAGTTTATCTTACCGGGTATGATAGTGGAGAAGAGTATCTCCCAGTCGTCGCGGGGCAACGTGGCGGGGTCGCGGAAAGCGGGGTGCGCGATGAAGTGCGTCTGCAGCACGTTCAGCGAGTTGAGGTACGACGCCTCCGATGTGAGTAGCTCGAACTTCGCCTCTTGAAGCCGCTTTTGCGCTGGGGCTAGGGAACCTGGTTGAACAACATATTAATTGTAGAAGTGTAGACGTGTGTGCGATACAGAATAATAAATAAAAAAATCTAAGTAACTAAGTGACTGCCTCGGTGGCGTAGTGGTACTACGATATGATTGCAAAGCTGAGGTCTCGGGTTCGAATCCCAGGTCGGGCAAAGTAATATTGGATTTTTCTATTCATTATCAGCCCGGAGTCAGGAATTTGTGCCCGATATGGCGATAGGCTCGCCCCCTATCACATCGTGGGACGGAATATACAAGGCGAAACGTGGGTGTTCTGGTAGCACCTCTGCCTACCCCTTCTGGGAAAAAGGTGTGTGTTTATGTATGTATGTATGTAAGTAACAATTCCTATAGAACAGTGTAAAATTATGGCATTTTGAACATTAGTAACAATTTTAATTATTATTTCGTTTCTTTAAATTATGTTAAGAATTAACATGACAATCTTCCTACCGTTAAGAAAGCATCGCATTTTACAGAACTACTTGCAAAGTTGGCAAGTAAACTTGAGTCAGTATTATAGAAATTCTATAATATGATGATATAGTTATGTTTGCAATTTGGTTTTAAACAAATGTATGTACTTACTAAGCACAGCAGAGTTTAGCACCTCCGGTACCTCGCACCACAGCGTGCGGGCGGGTCCGCGCGGCGCCACCAGCGCCATGGCGGAGGGCCGCGGCGCGTGAGTGGCCGGGGTGGGGGGCACGCTCTCTCGCGGGGGGTCCGAGCCCCCGCCGCTGCTTCCTGATTGCGCGCCTGCTTCGTACGCGTCCGATTCGGAGTCGGTTGTCTCGCGGTATACAGACTGCAAAGAAAATTAATTATTATCATAAAATTGCACATGAAAATTGTTTGGTAAATATTAAACCATTTTTGGGTATGTTTAGTTTTATTAATCATCCATCATCCATCCATCCATCAGCCAAAGGAAGTCCACTGTTGAACATAGGCCTCTCCCAATGATTTCCACAGTGACCTGTTGGAGGCAGCCTGCATCCAGCGACGTCCCGCGACCTTTACCAGGTCGTCTGACCACCTAGTGGGTGGTTAATTTAATTAATTTAATCAATTTAATTAATAATAATTAATTAATTAGTTAATTTCTGACCACGTTTTATTAATACTTGTCTCAAAAGAAATCAATACAGGTTTATGAGATAATCATACACGTACCTAACTAATAACCTCCTGGTAACAATTTATTTGGAACACTTTTCAAATCAGATTAATCATAAATTACTTTGATTTCAAAATATTATAATACAAACATTATAACAAAAAGCAGTCGTTACACAGTACATACACGCGGCCCACATGACAAGTGCGACTGGCGATCGACCGAGGTCAATACAATTACAGTTCATTATCGCTGGACGGTAACTTTGTTAACGCCACAATTAAACGCTATGTAGGGTTGTCAACCGAGCTTTGTTTGCAGACATTTTAGTATCCCAAGAAAGATTTTGTTTAATTAGAGTTTTAACAAAACTATTTCCGCTGACAGTCCTTTAAATTTCGAACCCGCGCGGTTAATGACCTTAAACAACATGGCTACGACTGTTTTCTATATCCGTTATGAGAAAACAGTAACATTTAATTAGATACCGATTATTCATAATGCAAAACTATCCTATTTTTCACTTATCGATGATTTTTAAAATTACAACCCTGAATAAACACGCAGTGAGGGATTAGCACAATAATTTTGTTTACCAAATGTACGTATGTTGAAAACTTCATTGTATCATATTAGTATTTTCGCGGATGTTTTTACAGTTTCATATACATATTATATTGAGGTATTTTCCACGCGGTCATTATCACTGGCAATTAATTTTGTTTGAGTAAACAAGAGCTTTAGGTATAATGACTTCATATCTTTTGTGTCTGTTTTCGTGTATCTACATTTCATATTTGTTTAGGGCTTACGTACCTACGATCAGTGGAGTTATTTTGAATACGTTATGAAAATTCCTATTTACCTAATATGCATTGAATAATTGTAAGCAAGCAAGCACTCAACCGTACTCTCGATTGTAGAGGAGGCCCCTGCCCTTCAGTAGGATGTATATGGACTGATACAGAAGACAGAAGAATAATTGTAAGCTTAATGTTAATGTTCCATAATAAATAAATAAAAATTATGAAATAGTCGATTAAACCATATACTGTATTATTTACAATAAATTCTAAAAAGAATCCAAAGCCAAAAGGCTCCATTATTGGATACATATAAATAATGAAAGTTACTTTATTTTCATTAAATTAGACAACAACGAACAGAGCAGTCAAACATTCAGATATACTTTGGTCAACTGTACTGTACTGCCAATCCGCACTACGCCAGCGTGGTGGACTACATGGCCTAACCCCTCACTTGTACTCCCTTTTATAGCGGAGGCTTGTGCTCTGCAGTGGGATGTATATGGACTGGTATAGCACAGTCCAGTACAGTTGATATAATGGTGGTACTCTTTCCTCCGCAGCGTGTCGGGCTGGAAGGCCAGCAACACTAACATACCCTTTTGGCCTCCTCCGAGGTACCGAAAGGGGAGCTTGACAGCTTTCCTCTCGACACAAAGACTTACCTCAACCTTGGCCGCGTTGTAGAACTGGTACAATGGTTCGTGGGTGAACAGCGAGTGCGGGAGGGGCGAGGCGGGGTGCGATCCGGACGATGCTCCCGACGACGAAGAGATGTTGCCCGCCTGGTACAGACCTGCCTCCGCGTACCTGCGACAACAAACAATTAAGACAAGTTGGACATAGATTTGTAAGAATTTCTACGGTATGTAAAGTCCGCCAACCCGCACTAGGCCACTGCTGTGGACTGTATGGTCTAAGACGCTAAACTATGGTCTAACTCCTCAGTGGTAATCCTGATTGCAGAGGCTCGTGCTCTGCAGTGGGACGTATATGAGCTAATACAGATACAGATGCAAAAGTTAGACATTCCCGAAGTATCACAGAGTTTAATAAAACACGTTGAACATTCCTAGAGACTAGCAGAGGTTCAAATTGGAGTCTTTAAAACGTCTAGGTACTGTTGACTGCGACACAAGAATTGTAAAGGTGGGTGTGAGGGCGGGATAACTTTAAAAATATAAGCATAGGTTTCTGTCTAAGGTTTTTGTATACTCGTATAGTGAACTGATGGAGACATACTGTCTAGATACGAGATAGAAAACGGTGATTACTAAACGCGGGTTGAAACAATTATGCCGGTATACGAAGTAGTGTACAGTGTACTGGTCAATCCCAGAATGGGACCGACAAGACATATGTAACCAGTAGGCAGCTATGGCGAATTTTAAGCCTTGTAAAATGTAAACGGTAAACCAGTATCCAGCCACTTAGCAAACAGTTTTATTTTAAAATTATGACGGTTTATTAGAAATAAGTTGCTGCTCAGTGAGTCAACGTAAATAATACACAGCAAAAACACATTCAATGATTTAGTACCATAAATACGCGTTTCACGTCCGAATACTCATCCATCCATCCATCAGCCAAAGGAAGTCCACTGCTGAACATAGGCCTCTCCCAATGATTTCCACAGTGAGCTGTTGGAGGCAGCCTGCATCCAGCGTCGTCCCGCGACCTTTACCAGGTCGTCTGACCACCTAGTGGGAATACTCAAACACTACTAAAATATTATGTTAAACTTAACTACGCAAGTCCCACTTAAATGTACTGGCTAGCAGAACGCGGGTAGTTAAGTGGAATTAATATTTAAATGGCGTTTGAGTAATCGGGCGTAAGAGTTATGTTTATTGTCGTTGCTTGTAAATGGTGAGAATTCATGCAATAACCACCAAGTCAACGATCAGTGTAAACAAACCTTGATGTAATTGGATTAAGGAGATGATCCTTGGCATTACGGGTATTTGTTGCCGGCATGTTAACGAAACGTAAATCGGTAAATCCATGAAGACCTTGAAATTAGTAACACTAGCTGTGAAATACTCGTAGACGGATATAATGTAATACTAAAAGATTGAATATGTTTGAATAAATAAATAAGTTTTTAAAAATCACTAGTCTTCTCAATAGTTTACTTTTAGCAAGTTTTTAGACGGTAATGAAAACTATTGTAAAAATATTTTTACGAAGGAAATTTACGAAATCAAATTCATGAAACACTTTCACACATCCTATCTACAATTATTTCTTACTAAAACACCTGCGGAATATTATAATTGTGGAATTAAAGTTGGCACAATAAAATCCGGCGACATTTACCATATGTTCAAGTAACAAATAACATAACAAATCAATATAAAACTCAATTTACTTACGTAAAAGCACTAATACAGGAGGTAGAATATTGCTTGAGGATTGTTTGATTGTTAACTATCGAACGCTTAATTGAAAATCCTTTTTCTGTCGCTCTGCCACCTGCTTTTATACATTTCGTTCACTCCCCTCTTATTAAAATCAGACACGACTACCCCCTTTTTTACAATAATAATCACTAAATTAATTGTCAGGTATAAAATTATTAATATAAAAAAAAATATGTTGGAAATTGGAAATATTTGCGGATTAGAATGCGGCCTAGTAGTTTCTTGTTGATGTTAACTTGCTATATAATTACAATGGCTTATAGCAAAGACCTAATATTATGTCTTATGGATCATAGTTCGGATTTTCGACGCCATAACTCGACGTTGTATAAAGATTTAGCATCGTGACCAAAACTCGTCGTTATTAAATTTCAATTAGCAATTGCGTAGTAGAATAAGAAGAAATACGAGAAAAAAAATACTATTAATTCTCATTTTATTTATTTTATTCTTTTTTGTACACAAAGTGTATCTTAACAACTAAATGAACATTTAACATAAAAGTACAAATGGCGGTCGTATTGCTCGAGGCATCTCTTACCGACTACCATGGGATGGACATAACAGAGGGAAAAAAGAGAGGGCAGTCTAAACTGTACTTTTAGGATAAAACTTGACTGACAAAAATAGATTTTATATACCTAATAATTATTATAATACTGTACTGTACTGTATCAGCCCATACACGACCCACTGCAGGGCACGAGCCTCCTCTACAATCGAGAGTACGATTGAGAGTGGTTAGGCCATATAGTCCACCACGCTGGCCCAGTGCGGGTTGGCAGACTTTTACATACCATAGTAATTTATACAAATCGCTATGGTATGCAGGTTTCCTCACTATGTTTTCCTTCACCGTTATAGCGTGTGGTGATTGACTATCAGTACACACATGACTCCGAAAAGTCAGAGGTGTGCCCTGGGATTTGTACCCGCGACCACCGTGAACATCTAGGCAGCCGCGTCTAGTCCGTTACCAACAGGCCACCACGCACTTATATGATAATACATATTGTAGAATTCGTGTCATCTACAAGTTGTCACTGTAGGATGATAACATGCGCTATGATGAAGGTCGTCGCATGCTCGCGTAGGCAATCAACTGATCCTGCATCCTTTACATTGTTATAGCTTGTTGCGAAACCTATACTTAATATTGCCATTTAACTACACTGTGTATTCCAAGAAAAAACGTGTCGGCAATTAGCGAAGCAATTATAAAGAAAATTGTCTTTGTAGTATCTTTTGAACAGTAAAGTGAATCTACAATCGATACGAAACGTGAAATGTAGGTATCAGAACTACGATACAGTTTTCGACACAATTAAACATACGTCGCTGGATGTAGGGGGGTTATTCTATTCTCCGACACGATGTCGAATCTTCGAACTGTAAGAATTTGCCTAGGTACTCCATAAAATGTTCGAATCTTCTTTCGTACGTCGTAACCATAGACTAAGTTCGTTGTGAATTATTTTTATAGAGAATAGTATTGATTTTAAAAGTGGAAAGCAATTATTTTATACGTGACGCCGAATGTCCGAACATTCGAACGTCGTGTCGGAGTACAAAGTAATCCCCGAGGTCGCTTCCAGCAGGTCGATATGGAGGTCATTGGGGAGAGCTATGTTCAGCAGTGAACTTCCTGTGGCTGAAACGAACGAACGAAACATACTTCTGAAACAATTACCTATGTATAACATACATTTGTCTCGGTGCGGGAATCGAACCCAACTAGTTCATCATTTGGCATCTTGAACGATATTTGAGGAAGTAGTACTTAAACATAGTACCAGAACAAACATTTGGCCCAACAGTCCAACGCATTTGACCAACATGTGGTCCTAACACACATACGCATTATCAAGTACCTACATAATTATTGATAAGAAAGCATAACATTCAATTGAGGTCCGCGGGTCGGTAAATAAGGATAGACGCGAGTACATACCTACACACCTACTGCGTAAAACGAGTTTCCCGGAGAAAGTTAATATATAGGTATTTCCTGTGACTCGCCAATTCATGGTATTACTATAAAACTAGTTGGAATCAACAAGGTTGACTGTGTGTGCAATATATCCTTGACACACATAGTTTTGTATGAGAATAAAGAAATATGTTTGTTTTGTTGAACATTTGTACAATGTTGCACTATAGCTTCGCCCTGTGATAATGGTTGTATTAAAATTTAAAAAGAATTAATCGTATTTTGACTACTATCTTTCTGTCTTACTCTTTAAGATTGCAGCGTGAAGCCACAAAGGCCATTAATTTCCTTAATAAACGGGCTATGTAGCGCAATAAATGGAATTTGATTGATAATATTGTCGAGATTAGCTTTATATATCCAAATTCCAAACCCCTACAGTTTAATATCTAGTAGCAATTTAATTAAAGGAAACTAATAAAGTAAACCTATGTGCTACACAAGGAAATCTCTTAAAATTGTATAGAAATTTTAAGTAACACAATATTTTTATGAACATTTGTGTTCAATTGATCTAATCAACATAAATATCTTCCCAAAAACTAAAGAACAAAAACTTTTTCTGCCAGCCTTCTCTGAACATAGCTAATATATGCATCATACAAGCAATCTAATCACTCATGACTCAAAGATTACACTATTTAGTCATACACATACTTAAATATAATCGGCGTTAAATTAAAACGACCAAGGTGAACTCACTTCGGCACAATCACATTTTCTTGCAACACTCTCAATAACGAACTTTCACAATCCGGTACACTTTATTGGGTCAATAACACAAATCACTTTTATCAAAGATTGTTAAGTACACGTGCACTTAATAGTACGTTAAAATATTTTTGAATTTCGAACGTGCGGGTACGTTGCGCGTTTGAATCGAAACGTCCAACGTCCTTCTCGACTTGAACATAATAGTTGAATCGAGTTGTGTGGTGGCGCGAACTATACGACATGGCGGCAAAAATCCGCGCGTTAGCGGGAGCGATTACGCAATGCTTTGTGGCTGTAGTCGCAATGCTTGTAAATCTTGTAATGTTGGTGTTAGTAAATAGTTAAATGTTTTGTAAAGTAAGAGGTGTTATTGCTAATTGAGTGATCAAATCTGTAATTGTTCTGTTGTTGTAAACACTCGACGTGTTGTAATTGTGACTTGTGGGTGTAATAGGTTTTTGTTTTAAGAATCGTAATTGGACGGATTTATTATTGTACCGGGTCAGAACTATTCCACTATTTGTCGCATGTCTAGATATTTTGTCCGATAGGTATTAAAGTTTAAAAAAATATTATTTAATATGTAGGGTAACATTATTACTGAAGTACTAGCTATTATTGTTAGCGATACCAGCCATCATATTTTCCAATAAAACAAGAAAATATTGTAAATACCCGCATGACAACAAATTATTATAAAGCGATTTAATGTTACCGAATACATGAAACAAGACGTATTAGGTACCACCGAGGAATATGAAACAAAATAAACAAGTTTTAATCATAACCCAAATAAAACATCGCACCAACTTCAATTTAACCTACTGCATAAATCAATTTAATTATTAATTAATACAAAGTCGTGACTTCTCATGACACGCGGCAAGCACTAACGGTGGTACAGAAACTGGCTTGTGAGTCACCTCGCGGATAATGGCGGACCGCAGCCGCTGACTAACCTCTGCAGACTCTCAGGGAACCACACTGTGTCATCCCTTCAGACGGGGACAGTATTTGTGTCAAACATGTGTGTTGGAACGGTGGATTGAGATGTAATCACGACGCTGTTTATAAAATATGGGAGTTAGGAAGTGAAAAAACAATTTGAATTCATTGAGAAGTATATTTGGTGTTTGATGGATAGTCATAGGATATTTTACACGTGCCTGTGTATCTTACTTCTTCCACGTAAAGCTTAAGTATGAAAAAATCCTTTACTATTAAATATTAAGATTGGCTGAGAGATAATGCTTTTAGTATTAAATGTACTTTTATGAAACTTGTTTTAGTCCTGAGGTTTTAACATTTATGTACTTCGAGTAGGTTTAATACAACAGTAAGAATACTTGACACGCAAAGAAACAAAACAATTTGCTGTAGTCACTGCGCTATTTAAAACTAGATTTATGAATTAAACGAAGGAATTAACTTAGCGCTTCCGTCCTTGTTAATCGCCTAAATCCGTTAAACGGTTTCATTTAAAGTAACATTTCAACGACTTATCTGTGTTGCGAGGAAACATTTTGTCCAAATCGGCAATATTTAATTAACCGCAAAATATAATTTAAGTTCATTCCTATGCTCTAAACATCGTGACCTTCGTTTTAAACCAAATAATAATTTCACACACCCCAGTCAAGTCTGGTTCAAAAGATCAATTGATGTTCATGGAGATGCACAGTTGCAGCGGGAGGTAATCGCAGTTGTTGACCTCGTGATGGTTAAGGTCTCGCCAAACAGCGGCGCGACGAGACGGCGACGCGACGCTGACGAGATGTAATGTACTGCTTAGTATGGGAGATGCCACAGCAACGTCGCGATCGGCGGGATGGCTTTGCGTGCCATGTTAACCAATAATTACATTAGAAATATCTAGAAGCTACGAGCTTTTGTCGTCAAAAACGCTGTAGTGCAAAGTTGTAATACTTTTGACATTGAATATGTTAATAGCGTTAGATAATGAGTATAAACGTTTGTTATTTATATGTAAACATATGTCCAACAATGCGTTAAACAAATGTTTTATAAATTTTATTTGTAGTTCCAAATATTGGCATACGACAATTTAAGGTAGATGACATATACATAGAATTTCTCACGACCCGTAAAAATACAGTCAGCGTCGCGTTGCCGTCCCGTCACGCGAGTGGTTTGACAAGACCTTTAACTGTACCTGCGACAGTGCGAGCCAATTGGACCGGAATGCCGCGCCGTGCGTAAATGTCATTCCAACGGCTGCACTAAACTACGTAAAATTAAACAGAAAAGTGCGTTTTGCGGGATTTTAGTTAGGTCGTCGAGTTAGACAATCAAATTATCTGCTGCAATTGCGCAGTGGCTTTTAGACAGTTACAACGTATCAAACTAATAAATATATCACTGTATGACTGTATGTAGGTTGAGTCGTGAAATAAGTATAGCTTGTTTAATTAATTTAGATTTTTAATAACAAAATAGAACTCCGTTAAAATTCGGTTAATCGTATTTATTGATATCTATGACCTGATTTTTCTCACAACAACATGAAAAGCCAATTCAGTCACGAAAAGGTTAAAGGCAAAAGCAGGTCACGTAATTGTTTTTAATCTTTCTGTTCTCGGAAAGAAAGTTATTTTGTATTAAACATATATGTAAGTACACAAAATCAGCAGGGAGAAATGAGCAAGGCTGTGTGATACTGTTGACATTAGTCCCACCTTGTACATGTCCTTGAAAAACCAATTGAAAGTTAATAGATGACATTTAAATCGTTTTAGCAACCGTCTGCATGGGCATGTGTGGTCATGCGATCGCGGAATTGATTGGATCTCAACTCGTATTTTGTAATTGATCGTAACAATGTCGTTTGAAGGTTGTTTTAAAAGCAAAAAGGAGTGTGGGTGTTTCACTAATCATTGTCAGTTTACTTATGTTTGTTGATAGATAATTTAAATTTATTTAGTGCAGTTTGGTAACATAATATGTTATGGGCGGTGTAGGCAAACAGATTGAGATAACCAAAGATTTATCGATGTTGGCAAGACTACCGTTTCTAAACAACTTCAGAAAATACGTAAAACACATTTTTTTCGTAATTGTGTTGCTAATATCCGTTTTTCACGCAAATATAAAGAAACCATTCTGTTTACTTAAATTTCATTCTCCTAATTTTTATAAAACCATACACATAGATTTCGGTAACAAAAATATTAACATTAATTGAAGGAAAACATTGTGAGGAAACATGCATGCCATAGCGATTTGCGAGAATTTCTATTGTATGTAAAGTCCGCCAGCCCGCACTAGGCTAGTGTGGTGGACTATACGGCCTAACCCCTCGCAATCGTATGCTCTATTGTGGAGGAGGTCCGTGTCCTGCTGTGGGACTTATATATATGGGCTGATACAGATTGGCTATACGTAAGTAAATTGAAAGAAATAATGTCCTCATGGCTTCCACAAAATGTTTGTTATTCAAATAATAATACTAAGTACCAACATACATGTACTAGGTAATACACAATGGTGAGTTATTGTGGTCCCTGCATCAATGCAACTCAGGTCATTGGCGGTGCATTGTTGACTTGTCATTCGAGAATCGGGGACATTACATGCCGTCAATTTAATATAGGTACCAACTAGGATCTACAGAAGGACCAAGGATCTAGGGATATTGACAACGTAAAAATTTAAATAAACCTTTGATATCAATGTCGGTAGAATATACGTACGTCCATTCAATAAACATTCAAATTAAAATCTGAAAATAATATTTATTACCAACTCTTAAATAAATAAAATAATTATGATACTGAATAAAATAAATATAAAATGTATCAGCCTACATTCGTCCCACTATGTGTTCCGAGATTTCTCTACAATTAAAATAAATAAATACACCCAACAGTCACATACATGGTCCTGACTCCACATTAAGATCAATTAAATCTTGTGTCGTGGGTATCCGAAGCTACGAGAGACTTTTCGGTCTCACAAACACCCAGACCCGAGACAAATACTTGTGGGTCTCACAAACATTTGTCTCGGTGCGGGGATCGTACCCGCGGCCTCTCGTTTCACAGGCGGCGTCTAACCAACTACGCCACGGAGGCTGTCAGATTGAAAGCAATTCAGACCTTAGTACACCAAGCTGGCCTAACAGGCTTTGTTGGACTTATAATAAACATCCTTTAATTTAAACGTGTCTTTGTGGTAATTTAAAATAAGAACTAATAGAGCGCCAGCTACTGCTTTGTATGCGCATTGTCTCGACCTACGTAAGCGCAAATGGTAGGTAATTACATAGGAAAACATAAGGAAAAACAAGGACACCTGAGTGTTGTCTGTGACGCATTGTCAATGATTATATCACTTGGGTTTTACTTATACACCATGAAATTGTATTTTTAAAGATTTTCTCTATACATAATCCTAAGGGGGTAGGCAAAGGTGGACGACCTGGTTAAGGTTGCAGGAAGCCGCTGGATGCAGGTCGCTTCCAACAGGTCAATGTGGAGGTCCTTGGGGGAGGCCTATGTTCAGCAGTGTACTTTCTGTGACTAAAGAGAGAGAGAGAGAGGCAGAGGTGATTAGAACCAGCAACATTTCGCTGAACTTATACAGCCCCAAAGCGATATAGCAGGACGCAAGCCTATCGCTATGCCAGGTATTTTGTTTTTAGAATTAATAAGATGTAGAGTGTAAAAAAACGCTAATTCTTATGAATAGCGGCGTAAATTGATATTGCTAGCTCTAAAATTAGTCATTTTTATCTTTAAACTTAGTATGATTATAAAGAACTATTTGAAATCGCGACAACATTTTATTACTGAGTCACTACATTACAAGAAACGATTAATTTTTTCTCGCGTAAGTATAAAAAATACTGTCATACCCACAAAATATGTTATATTCATACTATGTTTCATGTAAATTCAAATTGAATCAAGTTTTGCAAAAAGTTGTTTTAAATGTAACTACTACAAAAATTAATGACAACAATACACGCGAAAATAATTTTTTGTACTGTATTGTATCAGCCCATATAAGTCCCACTGCAGGGCACGAGCCTCCTCTACAATCGACTATCGAGAGCACGATTGAGAGTGGTTAGGCCATATAGTCCACCACGCTGGCCTAGTGCGGGTTGCGGGTGCGTGGTGATTGCCTCTCAATACACACATGACTCTAAAAAGACAGAGGTGTGGCCTGAGATTTGAAAATAAAATGCCACTAGAAAAATATTTTTAGGATTATAAACCACGAAAATAAGAACAATGTCATAAGAATGACAAGGAGTTGCTATTAAAAATATACTTCTTATTTTTCTTCTACTTCTTATTTAAATATACTTCTTATATTTAACTAATTTTAAGAATTAGTGAATATTAGCGTCGATATGTAAAGTTATTGTGAATTGAATCATGGAACTACAAAAACGGAAGATAGTCGTTGTTTTGTTAGCTTACATCATCCTAGCTCATTACCATCTATTCTGGTTTAATCTACAAACTCCTACACTGCACGCTAATGCAGGATAAATTCATACAATGAAGGTAAATGACAGTCAATTCTGTTGCCCAGACGTCGACTGTGAAACAAGAAGCTGAGTGCTCAACCCTCGCAACGAGACAAAAGTATATTTTACCTGAAAATATAACAGCAAAATGTAATACCACGCATACTTAAATCTATGTACATACGAGTATAAATAGACGAAGACGAAACAGTTCAGCATATTTTTTTTCTCAATTTCCAAATATTGGCATACGACAATTTAAGGTAGATGACATATACATAGAATTTCTCACGACCCGTAAAAATACAGTCAGCGTCGCGTTGCCGTCCCGTCACGCGAGTGGTTTGACAAGACCTTTAACTGTACCTGCGACAGTGCGAGCCAATTGGACCGGAATGCCGCGCCGTGCGTAAATGTCATTCCAACGGCTGCACTAAACTACGTAAAATTAAACAGAAAAGTGCGTTTTGCGGGATTTTAGTTAGGTCGTCGAGTTAGACAATCAAATTATCTGCTGCAATTGCGCAGTGGCTTTTAGACAGTTACAACGTATCAAACTAATAAATATATCACTGTATGACTGTATGTAGGTTGAGTCGTGAAATAAGTATAGCTTGTTTAATTAATTTAGATTTTTAATAACAAAATAGAACTCCGTTAAAATTCGGTTAATCGTATTTATTGATATCTATGACCTGATTTTTCTCACAACAACATGAAAAGCCAATTCAGTCACGAAAAGGTTAAAGGCAAAAGCAGGTCACGTAATTGTTTTTAATCTTTCTGTTCTCGGAAAGAAAGTTATTTTTGTATTAAACATATATGTAAGTACACAAAATCAGCAGGGTGAAATGAGCAAGGCGGTATGATACTGTTGACATTAGTCCCACCTTCAACCTTGTACATGTCCTTGAAAAACCAATTGAAAGTTAATAGATGACATTTAAATCGTTTTAGCAACCGTCTGCATGGGCATGTGTGGTCATGCGATCGCGGAATTGATTGGATCTCAACTCGTATTTTGTAATTGATCGTAACAATGTCGTTTGAAGGTTGTTTTAAAAGCAAAAAGGAGTGTGGGTGTTTCACTAATCATTGTCAGTTTATTTATGTTTGTTGATAGATAATTTAAATTTATTTAGTGCAGTTTGGTAACATAATATGTAATGGGCGGTGTAGGCAAACAGATTGAGATAACCAAAGATATATCGATGTTGGCAAGACTACTGTTTTTAAACAACTTTAGAAAATACGTAAAACTATTTTTTTTCGTAATTGTTTCGCTAATATCTGTTTTCACGTAAATAAAATTAAAAAAGGAAATACAAAACCATTCTGTTTACTTAAATTTCATTCTCCTAATTTTCATAAAACCATACACATAGATTTCGGTAACAAAAATATTAACATAAATTGAAGGAAAACATCGTGAGGAAACATGCATACCATAGCGATTTGCGAGAATTTCTATTGTATGTAAAGTCCGCCAGCCCGCACTAGGCCAGGGTGGTGGACTATACGGCCTAACTCCTCGCAATCGTATGCTCTATTGTGGAGGAGGTCCGTGTCCTGCTGTGGGACTTATATATATGGGCTCAGGGCTGATACAGATTGGCTATACGTAAATAAATTGTAAGAAATAATGTCCTCATGGTTTCCACAAAATGTTTGTTATTCAAATAAGTACTAACATACATGTACTAGGTAATACACAATGGTGAGTGATTGTGGTCCCTGCATCAACGCAACTCAGGTCATTGGCGGTGCATTGTCGGCTTATGTCATTCGAGAATCGGGGACATTACATGCCGTCAATTTAATATAGGTAACAACTAGGATCTACAGAAGGACCAAGGGTCTAGGGATATTGACAACGTAACAATTATAATAAACCATCCATATGAATGTCGGTAGAATATACGTACGTCCATTCAGTAAACATTCAAATTAAAATCTGAAAATAATATGTATTACCAACTCTTAAATAAATAAAATAATAATGATATTAAATAAAATAAATATAAAATGTATCAGCCTACATTCGTCCCACTATGTGTTTCGACATTTCTCTAAAATTAAAATAAATAAATACACCCAACAGTCACATACATAGTCCTGACTCCACATTAAGATCAATTAAATCTTGTGTCGTGGGTATCCGAAGCTACAAGAGACTTTTCGGTCTCACAAACACCCAGACCCGAGACAAATACTTGTGGGTCTCACAAACATTTGTCTCGGTGCGGGGATCGTACCCACGGCCTCTCGTTTCACAGGCGGCGTCTAACCAACTGCGCCACGGAGGCTGTCAGATTGAAAGCAATTCAGACCTTAGTACACCAAGCTGGCCTAATAGGTTTTCTTGGACATCACAACGTGCATTTTTCGATAAACATCCTTTAATTTAAACGTGTCTTTGTGGTATTATAAAATAAGAATTTATAGAGCGCCAGCTACTGCTTTGTATGCGCATTGTCTCGACCTACGTAAGCGCAAATGGTAGGTAATTACATAGGAAAACATAAGGAAAAACAAGGACACCTGAGTGTTGTCTGTGACGCATTGTCAATGATTATCGCTTGGGTTTTACTTATACACCATGAAATTGTATTTTTAAAGACTTTCTCTATACATAATCCTAAGGGGGTAGGCAGAGGTGGACGACCTGGTTAAGGTTGCAGGAATTTGCTGGATGCAGGCCGCTTCCAACAGGTCAATGTGGAGATCCTTGGAGGAGGCACATGTTCAGCTGTGGACTTCCTGTGGCTGGAGAGAGAGAAAGAGAACGAGAGAGCGAGAGAGAGAGCGAGAGAGAGAGAGAGGCAGAGGTGATTAGAACCAGCAACACCTACTTCGCTAAACTTATTACAGACCCGACGCAATGTTGGAGGAGGCGAGCCTATCGCTATGTCAGGCATTTTGTTTTTAGAATTAATAAGATTTAGAAGAAGAGTGTAAAAAAACGCTAATTCTTATGAATGGCGGCATAAGGTGATACATCTAACACTGAAATTAGTCATTTTTATCTTTAAACTTATGGCCGCCACACACGTGACGATATAATTGTGCAAGTCTGAGTTTGCACCAGTATAGTGGAACGTGTGTGGGCAAATAACTGCGCAAACTTCATACAAATATTCGATTTGAGACTGGTGCAAACTCAGACTTGCACAGTTATTGCACAGTTATATCGTTACGTGTGTGGCTGGCATTAGTATGATTATAAAGAATTATTTGAATTCGCGACAACATTTTATTACTGAGTCACTACATTACTAGAAACGATTTATTTTTTCTCACGTAAGTATTAAAAATACTAGCATACCTACTAAACATGTTATATTCATACTAAGTATGTTTCATGTAAATTCAAATTGAGTTTTGCAAAAAGTGGTTTTAAATGTAATGTGTACAAAAGTCAATAAAAACAATACAAGCGAAAATATTTTTTTGTATTGTATTGTATCAGCCAATATACGTCCCACTGCAGAGCATGAGCCTCCTCTACAATCGACTATCGAGAGCACGATTGAGAGTGGTTAGGCCATATAGTCCACCACGCTGGCCTAGTGCGGGTTGCGGGTGCGTGGTGATTGCCTCTCAATACACACATGACTCCAAAAAGACAGAGGTGTGTCCTGCGATTTGAAAATAAAATGCCACTAGAAAAATATTATTAGGATTATAAACCATGAAAATCAGAACAATGTCATAAGAATGACAAGGAGTTGCTATTAAAGATATACTTCTTATTGAAAATGCAACTAATTTTAAGAATTAGTGAATATTAGCGTCGATATATAAAGTTATTGCCTCTCGACTGCCTCGGTGGCGTAGTGGTACTACGGTATGATTGCAAAGCTGAGGTCTCGGGTTCGAATCCCGGGTCGGGCAAAGTGATATTGGATTTTTCTATTCATTATTAGCCCGGAGTCAGGAATTTGTGCCCGCTATGGCGATAGGCTCGCCCCCTATCACATCGTGGGACGGAATATTCAAGGCGAAACGCGGGTGTTCTAGTAGCACCTCTGCCTACCCCTTTTGGGAAAATGCGTGTGGTTATGTATGTATGTATGTATAAAGTTATTGTGAATTGAATCATGGAACTACAAAAACGGACGATAGTCGTTGTTTTGTTAGCTTACATCATCCTAGCTCATTACCATCTATTCTGGTTTAATCTACAAACTCCTACACTGCACGCTAATGCAGGATAAATTCATACAATGAAGGTAAATGACAGTCAATTCTGTTGCCCAGACGTCGACTGTGAAACAAGAAGCTGAGTGCTCAACCCTCGCAACGAGACAAAAGTATATTTTACCTTAAAATATAACAGCAAAATGTAATACCACGCATACTTAAATCTATGTTCATACGAGTATAAATAGACGAAGACGAAGCATTTCAGTATATTTTTTTCTCAATTTCATATGAAAATGAAGTAATAAGAACTATATTTCAAAAATATTTTTAGCGCGATTTGCAAGTAAAAGTGTCTACTGCTCTACGTGGTATATCGAAGAGAATTGTTTTTAATTTTCTACATTTTAAGGGGACTTTCGCGTCCTCCCACTTACCTCTGCATCTCCTGTAAAGCAGGATCAATGATTTGCTCATGATGATCAACTGTGTTTTATGCTGCACTCGCCAGGAAGGCAAGGCTTGGTATTTTTAAGGCAATAATAGCTACAAAAAGAACTAAAGTATGCTGTCACAATGTTTACAGTTCTAGATGGTGTTATTGATAGTTATTACTCACCAGGAAGGCGATGCTGTAGGTGGCGAGGTGGTGAGGTCTGCGCCGCACTCCGCGTACCACGAGGTCCTGGCGCGGGGACTCTTGTCCTTCCTCGATAGAGTGGGCAGCAGACGTTTCAGTTCTGCCAGGATATATTAACGATTACAACCGGTCACCATTATGTTTCATATAATTAAACACAGTCATAATATGTTTGGATTCGGTTGTGCTCCGGGTGTCATGGAATGGTTTTATGGGTGTGGTGAAGTGCTGTATTCTAAAAAGCAAAAACCTACATTCAACAAATCAAACTTAGCCAAGAATCGAACCTGACTATTATAGTCTCATTGTGTTCTTGAAAATATGATTATAGAAATGGTCACTAAGTGATTTAATTTTTTTTCTCTTTATAAAGCAAGTCTGAGCTCTATTTCACCCATACTAGACTTACCACCAATACAATAATATTTTTTTACCATTCCAAAAAGTGCTAATTACAAATATAAATCCAATGTACCACAACACCCAGACACATCACAAAAACACACAATCACAAACACAAAACGACGTAAGCGACAAACATGCAATCATGCAAACATGCGAGAACTCACGACCCATCATGTATGGACCTTGTTCGCGCGCGCGATCCGCGGGCTCCGAGACCTGACTGACTATGATCTTACGTAAGCGTCATACACATGATTTCCGTGTTATTGTCGTGGGCTATTAGTAAGCAAATGTTACGGAATTGTTATATATTCTACAAACTACTTGATTTAGATATGTAACAAAAGAAAATTAAGCTATTGAACAGATCTAAAGTTGAATAGCGAATTATTTTAGTCTATTACCAGTTGATACTGTTTTACCGTCAGATGCAATTTTTTTGTTCAGACAGTATTAGAAAACTAAGTTTGAATCTAAATACTATGAAGGAAGCTAAATATTGATGAGCCACCACTCTAGCTCAATATATGGTGGTATATTATGAAAGTTGATAATATCTGAAGGACATATTTCTATATAACTAAAATACTGTATCTAAACACTACGAAGCTGTTTTATGTTGTAATGTAACAACATCCAGTATTCTACATTACTGAATTAAACTATTGTTTATGAAAATTAATGTCCCTTATTCCTTAACCGTGTTAAAAACAAAACATAAAAAGTAAATTACAAGTTTGTCAACAGTAGAATGGCGATTAATGGAAACGATTTCAATGTCATCCATGAACAAAGCAAACGTAAAGAAAGGTAAAGTCGGAAGAGTTAATTTAATTAAAAAAAGTAATGTTTAATGTCAGTAAATTATAAAATTGAATGAAAAACATAAAAGAACGCTGAGAAGAAAGTGTCAGGTTTTATAAGAAGGAACAAAAAGTTAAGCGTTATTTTAGCACACATTAATGACGAAAGAAAAAACATAAACATATCTGCAAGAATTAAGAGTTTTTTTCACATTTGAGTATAAAGAAATGTATGTGAAAAAACTATGGCTGATATTGTGGCTAATATGATGGACTATCCCGTATCGTGGATTTGCCATGCCCAGAATTATGTAAGTTTAATTATAGAAGGTGTTTGTTTTGTCATGGATAACTTGATGTTATTTTACAATAATGAAACATTAAAAGAACAAAGACAGTGCAAACAAATAACATATAGGATGCTTTTGTTACCACAACCACGTACCCTTCGCTTGCTGCCAATAACTATGATCATTGTAGTTCAAATATTCCATCAATTAATAGCTGAACAAACCTAGCGAAAGGTAGCTTATTTGTATTAAGGTTTTAAGTCTCGTATCTATGCGAATCAAATAATTATTTTTAAATTAATTTATAGGTAAATAATAATAAAAAAACGCGATGCATTAACAAATCATTATACGATATGTCGTATCGAATAAAATCTCATTGAGACTTGAGACTTGGGTTGACGACAGGCAAATAGCCATTAAAATCACAAAATTTTGACACGCTGAACACACGCTCGAAAATGACGTCACATGTATTACCATTCGTTTATAATTATAACATATTTAATTGGCTTAATACTCGGTACATGTAGAAGCAATTTATTAACCTGCATATTGTGTGTATGTATTGTAATTATTTTAAACAAAATTCCCCTAAAATTAATTTTAAAATATTTCCTATTAATAATGCTGGATTAAGTATTATCTTTTCCGTTAATATTATTGGTATTGTTTGAGAATGATGAGTAATGTCGAATGCGTATGTACCGGACATCAGCTGCCTACATTGCGGTAACGGATGATTCAATTTCTGAAAATTGACATCCATCATTACGTACGCTATTGTAAATTAATTTTATATGCATTTATTTAGAGATTCGGGACTAATTTTAAATCTTGTTTGCGGGTTTTGCAATCTAAAATTGATAACAAATCTTACAAATGGCAAAAAAATTAAATACAACTCTAACAAAGTTTTTCTATATAACTTATTTTCACTAAAATTGCATTAGAACTCTAACAAAATTCGCTTGCAACATCCATGAACAGCTTATCGACACCAATTGTAATTATAGAAAATGGAATGTGCCTATGTTCATATGTATATATATACCCTACTTCATTAACAACTTTGTTTTGAAATAATTTCTCAGAAGATATAAAGTTATTGGCGGGCAAGCGAAGGCACTGACCTCCGTTAGCGCTGTCTTCGTTTATCTGCTTTGACTTGTGTTATATCACCAGTCATGGACAGACGTCAACTGAAATTACTATTGTCGCATTTTGCGTCATAGACAATCTATATTTTATTTATATATTTATTGAGACTTAGTTGAAGTAATTCAACGATTCAATTTCGTAATTTATAAAGACTGAAAAATAATATTGTGGTTATTTGAAAACCCTTTAGTTTGAGGTTAGTTTTTTGTTACACCAAATCTTGGTTCATCCAAAATTCAAATAGGTTATAAAAATCCGATGCCAAACATTATTTTATTAGTTAGAGTTTTTCGTTTTCTTGCGTTTTTAAACCCGGTCTAGTATTTGTACCATAACACGTTATTATAATTCTGTACAGTATTAATTTAAATTTAATTCCGATAGCAACTGTCGGGAACATTCTCAGTACCGTAGATTATTGTTTTATTGATATAATTGTAATAGAGACTATACTCGGAAAAACAACAGGAATCCACGTAGGTAGTAAATTGATTATGACCAGCTGTGAATTTCCTGTGGCTGAGACAGATAGAGTAAATTATCTGATGATTATTATCATAAAATGAACAACTTTGTTCAAAGCGTTAACACTTACTTTTTAACCGTAGCTCGGCAACGGCATAAAAAAAGCACTCAAAGTTTTTTTATCAAACTCTTTAATCACTTCAATCGATAACATTTGTGACACCACCAAAATTCTTGAAAAATACAATTGTCAATTATTGGTCGCTTGACCGCGTTTGACACTTTCTTTTCAATGTTGTGCATTTCAATCCATTCTTGAAAAATTTGATACCATAATGTAAACAGTCTTGTGGCAATTGGACAAAGGCTGGTCATAAGTTAATCGGAAAATTAACAACAGCCTTCAAGTGCCCTTGGAAAAAGGATGCTAATTTGAAGACTTGATAAAATCACGTAAGAATAATCTATAATTTATCTTAGCATGAAATTATTTATTTCTACAATCGAAATAACATTTTATACAAGTTAAACTGTTACAAGATATCAAGGATCGTAGAATAGACATTTTTTTGCTTTGCCGTCCATTTTAATTTTTTTTAGACAAGATTAACAAAGGTACACCTTATTGTATCTTTTGTTTTTTAAGATGGAGAAAGGTAACAATTGATTTTCCAGCTTACACGAACAAAGTTATAACTAGCAGTACTATCTAACTAGCGGTACTGAGAATGCTCCTTCATTTATCCAATGCAAGACGCGAGCCCAAATCCAGTTGACGCCTGTTACCTTCGTTGACAGCGCTAAGGTCGGAGGGGGTGTCGGCGGGGGGCGGGGGCGGCGGGACGGAGGGGCGCTCGATGGCGAGGCAGGGCGAGGACTCCGCCCAGCTCGGCCGCGCTCGCGTACCGTCGCGTCTCCGGGAGATGGTCTCCGCACTGCTCGTGGTCTGGCCTTGGTCGCTGCTGTGGAGGAAAGTCCTTGTTAATCATGATAGTCAGCCGGCCTAAGACGCGCGACGAGATCTTGGCTGTAGACTTCGATTTATGTTTTCAATCGACTGCCTCGGTTGCGTAGTTGTATTACGGTATAATTGCAAAGCTAAGGTCTCGGGTTCGAATCGCGGGTCGGGAAAAGTGATATTGGATTTTTCTATTCATTATCAGCCCGGAGTCAGGAATTTGTGCCCGACATGGCGATAGGCTCGCCCCCTATCACATCGTGGGACGGAACATACAAGGCAAAATGTGGGTGTCCTGGTAGCACCTCTGCCTACCCCTTCTAGGAAAAAGGCGTGTGTTTATGTATATGTAAAAAACAAAACCAAATTGTAATCTCACCAATTGCTGAACCCGGAGTCGCCATCCATAGAGTCAGTCAAATAGAAAGTCGAATTGGTGATCTTGAGCGCGCTGGGCACTTCGTTGATGTCCACCGCCATCGACGTGGCCCGTCTGAACCGGGACTTGAAGGAAAAGTACGCCTTCCTAGATAAAGTCCCTCCGTCCTTCTTACTCTCGCTTGTCGGAGTCACCGGCTTCTCCGGAGGCGGTTTCTCCGGTAAAGGCGGCGGTATATCTCCATTACTCAACCTCTTTTCACCTATAGCAGTCTTGAGTTCTTCCTGAAAGCCGTTCTTCATGGGATTCTCAGTCTTGTTAAGTACAGTTTTGGTGTCGTTAAAGGTGATGTTGCTGTACACGTGCGTGTCAGGCTTCTCATAGTTGGCGTATATTGGGGCTTTTTTGTTCTTCGTCACCGGCACGTCGTATGTGCCGTTTTGTGATGATTTCGATGATGGCTTGCCGTCCATTGCAACTGGGAAAAATATATATTAGTAAGTTAAAATCCGGCCTCGAAATGAAAGTCAGTTTTCATTAATGATTTTTGAATGGATAGACAGTAAACTGTAATAACACTAAATATAAAAAGGAAATCATTAATAATCATATTCATGCTAAAGATATTGGGGGCAGTCATGTGTGAAAATATAAATTATTTTAATATCAATTACAAGTTAAGAGGTTTTAAAAAATATTTGTACACTTGCTGTTTAATAAATTACACATTAAATTGGGCCAAAACAAATGATTTCAAATAAAATATTATACATACATATATTTTGCATTATACACTAAAAACACTTTCTATCACCTTATTTATGATCTGCGCGAGTGAATATGGATTTTATCTCAACTTGAACTATTTAAAATATCTTATCAAAGATAAACAATATATCATTGAAACATATTCATAATTCCGACTCAACATTCAACATCCGATATGGTCTAGTGGCTAGGATACCTGGCTCTCACCCAGGAGGCTCGGGTTCGATTCCCGGTATCGGAAACAGAAACTTTATGACTGGTAAATTTTTTTATGATTTTTGAGGTAGAATATTGCAATCATTCATCATAACGTATGGCATTAATCCTGCGTGAATCAAACTTCTATGTCTAGGTTTTTTAGCCAGCTTAATGCAGAGATGTAATAGTTATTTATATTATTTGTTAAGCAAATAGTTGTGGTTAAAATCACAATACAATTGTGTCACTTTTATTATGGGTCTAATCGTCAAATATAGGAGTCGTTAATAAAAATAAAAAATAAATTGGGCAAGTACGTCACATAAAAATTAAAATATACATAATAATTATTTGATGAAACATTCATCTGTCGATTGAAAAGTTACAAGTATAATCTTTGATAAATAATATCTGAATATTGAAGAATCGTGGCTAATATGAAACATCTTACCAGAATATCTCTTGGTGAGATTTCGTTTGATCTGTCGCATTTTGCGCTGCGCGGCGCTCGCGATCTTGGTTAGTGTGTACTGGCCGCCACTAGGTGGCGACGGCAGTCTTGACGCTGGTAAAGGTGGCGCTTGTGCGTACGTCGTCGACTAGAATAAAAAGAAAGAGTTTTGTAGTGTCATTTTTGAAAGTTTCTAATATTTATAATATCATGACACTCATACCGGGGCCAATATTTATTTATTTATTGATCTCCAACTAAGATTATACATTTAGTACCATACATAATATTAAAAACATTGTGCAACTTAAAATACAGGAGGACACAACTTACATAAATTATAGGAAATAGAATCGAACAAAACCAAAACATTGAAATAAAATATGAAATTACAAACAACAAAAAGAAAATTCAAAAAATGATAATGGTATACTAATGGACCTATATTATCTCAGGTTGGATTAAAATGAAAAGTTGTCAGAATAACACAAAATGTATATATAAATAAGATACCTTGTTGTGTTCATCGTCGTCTGTGTCGCTGTCAAACGAGTCAGAGTCGACGGTATGTATGGGCGGGTGCGCGGCGGCGTGCGGCGTCGGTGATGGTGGCTCCAGCGACTCGTACACGTGCCCCGAGTCGCTGCTGTCGCACTCTGGACAACGAGGAATTATACATTAACATTCATTATTGTAATTATGGTAAATTTATAAAATCATATTAAAAGTATCATACAGCGCCATCTATTGGGCCTATAGGTAATTAATATACGCAATCAATAAGTGTCATGGCCTCCCTTGCAAATTCCTCGTGAATAGTGAAGCATGTGTAAAACAATAATGTAAGTGTCTGTATATCAAGTGTATTAAAGGTGCTAAATATATTATTGGACGTCTTTAATTTCGACCCGTCGCTCCAACAGTCATCTTCGAGCCAATTAACAGTGCGTACGTAAAAGTGGCGTGTCATAGAAGTCAATATCCTGCAGTGGACGCTGAAGGACTGATGATGATGAAAAATATGAACTCCTATTGGACTAAACCAAAGAACGACTCCGCTTTCACGGGTCGCTTGGATTGGCCACTCCCGGAGGGCTTAAGGCCAGCTATTGTTTGCACAACATGGGGCCTCTGCCATCACGGAGGACCTGTATTTGTGAACGCAATAGGCTTCGACGTGAGTGCTGGTCTGTCAAGATTGTTATCGCGTGTTATCATTCCAGAGTCCACGTATTTGGAATAATTGATTGTTACCACGCGCTGTAAATGTGAAGTAAACTATCACGAGGAAACTAGCATATCATAAAGATATTTGCAAATGGCTATGGGATGTGAAGCCCGCCAGTCCGCACTAGGCCTATGTTTCCAGAAGTGATAAGACATTCAAACTTATTTAAGTGTTTATGACTAAGTTATAAAAAGATTTGGTGTTTTTTTTCAGCAGTGCTTATGTTTATTTGCAAAGTTTCAGTTACACCAGTAAAGCGATATGAACGCGTTCTTCTTTTAAACAGGCAGCGTATAAATAAGAAAAGCAAGCGTGTTTGTTGTAAAAATAAGATAAGTTGATGTTATCTTTTACACAATAACTCAAGACTGCCTAAATGTTCTCCAACACAAAAAAAAAAATTGCTTCTCTCTTGCCATATTGCTTCTTCCAGCAACTTGAACTCTAACCATAACCTACCAGCCGAATACACATTAATCTCTAAACTCACCCTTACAATTCCCACCCCCTTTTAACGTAAAATAAAAACGGTCTAGTCCACAGACATTGCCGGCGAGTCAAGGCCCGCGCGTCCGACCGATTGCGTCACGTCACACCTGCGACCATGCCAGCAGTTACCACATACGCAGACTTGTGTTTCGCCACATTCCGCTCCATCGGCCGAACTAGCGGTGTGGCCATCAGGATTGCGGGATACTTCGATACGAAGTTCGTAATCTACAATACTGCAGATTGTTTCGTATTATACAGGGTAACAAGACGGCTACCGAAAACCAAGCCAGGTAGTTTAAGTGACTTAAGACACAATGCAACTAAAAATTTGGAAAAAAAGCGACGATTCTTTTTTGTATTTTCTTTCCTATAATCGTATTTGGGTAGTATATACATTGTTTTCTAAAATAATAATGTACACCCTTTTATTTTTAAATACAAAATGGTACGCAAGAGCTTAAATTATAATTTCAGCAAAAACTACGGATTTACACCCAAACACAATGATATTTAAAACATTACAGAAAAAAATCGTCGCGTTTTTGTGCAAAAATTTTTAGTTGCATTGTGTCTGTAATCACTAACACTACCTGGCTACGTTTTCGGTAGCAGTCTTGTCATACCCTATACTGCGCTAATTTTGACGCAGAATGTAATTAAAGACTTGCGGGAAGGCAGCAGGAATTCTTCGGTTTCGTGAAAAAGGATATTTGTCAGTTCATAAACAGGAGCAGCACCACTTAAAAATTATTAAGCTCTTCATGGACCTGCTCTGAGTTCATAAGCCCAGGACAGTAGACTACATGTCTTCACAATAATCAGTGATCAGTGGCTACAATATCTTCTTCAGAATACAACAGTGCTTATACACTGTTGCTTAGGGCCAGAAGTAGACAAAACGGCAGCACCTAAGTTTAACAAAACGGCAAAATATTTAAATTTTTCGCTTAGAGTAACCTATTTTATTGTAAGAGTGTTTCCGAAATTATCATGTTTAAAAATCTGTTTAAAGTTTAGTTCCCTACGTACTACAATAGGAAAAACATCTACGAAATCGTTCGACAATGTTATTGCTATAAGGTCATAAAACCCAAACGCGCAAATCATTCGGAATGATTGCTGTATTGGTTGAATCGTTCATGTCATACAAAACATTGATGAAGCGAGTGTCAGTCAGACGAGCCGGTACAGAGCGCAGTCACAACGCAACAGTGTGATTCAATACTTATTCATTTGATCAGCTTTTTGATAGCCCTTGTTGTATCTGTTATTATAATTGTGTTTAAGGTGTATTGGTGACTATATTACCTCTAAATGTATTAATACTGTGTAAATTAGGCGACTAAATCGCCTTTAATGCTAAGAACGACACTGTTCAAAAATCTCGATTCGCAACATAGTATTATATCATAACAATCGGCACAATTACATCTAATTAAATATTTTTTCTTCAATTTGTGGAATTTTTGGGTCACCACTGAAGAGGTGGTTTGCTACGTTATACGTACAATGTAAATATATAATAACAATTACATAACTGGCCAGTGGCATCTCTAGAAGGAAGAAATAAAGCACTAGGGTTTCTAAGAAGGCTTCCGGACTGCTAAACTCAAAAAGCGGGGAATCTAATGGCTTTATGTTGTAAGATTATGCCGCGATTAGTTAAAATCTTATTAATAACTTTTCTGCAATCATTTCCGTTTTTCCAGTGCTAAAAAAGCTAATTTTTTAAATGTGTAATCGCGCATAAAAATGTACAAAGAATAACATTTTTATCCTTCTTTCATCGAAAATAACAACATACAAGGAAAAACGTTTTTAAGCTTCTCTTCTTACAATATCTCGCCTCGACTTGGTAAGTTTTTAAACGACAAGGAAATTTATTTTTAGCGTCTTACAAAACTGTACGCCTGCCAGCTGACATAATACGAAGCTTGTGGTTTTATACAGGTTATAAAGTTATTATTATTTTTTTATTTATATCAGCCCACATACGTCACACTGCTGGGCACGGGCCTACTCTACAATCAAGAGAATCGATTGAGAGTGGTTAGGCCATATAGTTCACCACGCTGGCCTAGTGCGGGTTGGCGGACTTACATACCGTAGAAATTCTTTAAAATCGCTACGGTATGCAGGTTTCCTCACGATGTTTTCCTTCACCGTTAAAGTGCGTGGTGATTGACTCTCAATACACACATAACTCCGAAAAGTCAGAGGTGTGCCCTGGGATTTGAACCCTCGACCACCGTGAACATGTAGGCAGCCGAGTCTCGTCCGTTACCAACAGGCCACCACGCACTTATACATGTAGTCATAAAGTTACATTTATACTTGTAGTACAGCGGCCTTCTTGAACCAGTAATGAAGCTGTCATTTAAACCGCAGGCGTGTTCAATATCAGCGCTTTGAATACAAAAATCAACAGTTCATTTGTTAGTAGAATCATCGACAAACCTCAAATGGTTATTTAAGGATGATTTTTTAATCGTTAAATATATGTAGGGTGAAATTCATCTGCAAATAAGATATGACCTTCGTACCGAAATAAAAGTTTTGGGTCTTGATATTGTAGTATTAAGTATCGCTCGATTTTTTTATACTTAAGTCAGTATTGTGTGTATAGTTATTTAATTACAAATTAACTTTTATACAGGGTATATCAAGATTGCTACCGAAAACGAAGCCAGGTGGTAGTTTTAGTGATTTCAGACACAAAAACTACCATCTATGCGGATTCAACTATTTTTTTTGTAATGTTTTAAATATCACTGTGTTTGGGTGGTAAATCAATAGTTTTGGCTAAAATTATAATCTACAGCCTTGCGTACTATAGCATAATTAAAAATAAAATGGTGTACATTTTTTTTTTTAGGTAAATGTATGTATTTACCACCCAAATAAGATAATGGGAAAAAAAATCGCTTTTTCTGCAAACATTTTAGTTGCATTGTATCTAAAGTCACTAGAATTACCATCTGGCTTCGTTTTCGGTAGCAGTCTTGATATACCCTGTATAAAAATATGAATACAAACACTATGTATTGTTTACATTAGAATGCACATATTCAAAAGCACATGCTTACATTATTTACCGGACATCCAAGTAACAACGTTCATATAACTCTACCAATTTCGACAGAGCCCTTCAGTAAACCTCAATAAGCAGCACAATAACAATTGCAACACTTACGACACGGGAACAGCTGCGAGCTTTCCAAAATGGCCGCGCAAGCTTTAGGCAACAAAGCGGGCAGGACAAACAGGTTCCCGCACCGGGAAGTGAACCACTATTTATTGCAGCGGCATTCCGACTTAGGAACTCATTGCGTTTGCAAGAGCTACAGTTTGTGAAGTTATTGTTTAGTATTACAAATGTCATATAGATTTAATGTGATTGGGTTCGCTGGTCATAATCCAGTGGTTAGGAAGTCGATACAAGTAACTACGAAAGATTTTCGATCTTACAAACACCCAGAAACAAATATTGGTGGGCCACATTTAACATTTGTCTCTGTACGTGGATCGCACTTGCGGCCCCTCCGGTGTTTTTATGTCCTTTGCAGGCAGACGAGAATGCGGCCTACTTGACAGTAAGCAGTCACGGTCGCTCATGAACCTTAGCAGTACCAGGGGTGCAGCACAACCAGGTTGCTGTATAGAGCCAATTGTGCCCAAAGAGTCTGTCCACGATATTCACAACACAAAACTCGATATAATGCTTTATTCAGGACTATGACGTCCATGGACGAGGGTAACCACTTACCACGTGACAGGATACGGTCGTCTGCCTTCACGTGCAAGAAAAAATAAACGAGTTATAGACTTTGTAGATGGAGATTATTTGACGATTGAAAGGGTGTATGCAACAAAATATTTTGCTTTGAGGAGAATTATTATTTATCTTGTTAACCTGTAGAAGACTGGACGGCAAAGTTAAAACAAAATCTTACGCGTTTACCATTGTGAATGTAGGACTGTAAGGGCCAGCACTGACCGGGACAGAATTGCAAGGGATTTCATTTTTTACCAAAGGTTATTCAAACTGATTTAGTAGGAATGCCGTGGAATCAATTTAAAACATTAGAATTTATGTCATATTCCCACCAGATAAGTTTGCCATTCCGTCCAGGCCTGCGGGGGCCCAAAAGCCTACTTTTCCTGACATTTACTTGGGCAGAAACTCGTGCCCAACAGTGAGATGTATAATGCATATAAGTAGGTAGGTAGGTACTTCTTTTATTCGTATGAGTGTGTAAAGCATTTCTCTATACGTAGGTAAGTATTAGAAAGTTAAAAGATGTTAAAAGGTGTGGAATATAACACTGCATTGAGTGCGAGTTATTTTAAATGCTTTTCACTTTGTAAAACATTCTTAATATGTAATTTAATTTGCATGGATAGCTATTCAATTGAAATTAAAAACATAGTCTTGACTTTTGACTTTATATTTTAGATATACGGATATTGGATTAGTACTGTAGTGTGTGGTGGCCTGTTGGTAACGGACCAAACGCGGCTGCCAACATGTTCACAGTAGTCGCGGATTCAAATCCCAGGGCACAGCTCTGACTTTTCGGAGTCATGTGTGTATTGATAGTCAATCACCACGCACTAAAACGGTAAAAGAAAATATCGTGAGGAAACCTGCATATCGTAGCGGAATTACGAATTTCTACGGTATGTAAAGTTCGCCAACCGGCACAATGGTGGTCGACTGTATGGCCTAACTCCTCTCAATCGTACTCTCAATTGTAGAGGAGGCCCGTGCCTTGCAGTGGGACGTATATGGGCTGATACAGATATTGCATTATGCGTATAAGGGATTATGGGAGTCTTTTCTGTTTCACTTCTGCCTGCCTCGGTGGCGTAGTGGTACTACGGTATGATTGCAAAGCTGAGGTCTCGGGTTCGAATCCCGGGTCGGGCAAAGTGATATTGGATTTTTCTATTCATTATTAGCCCGGAGTCAGGAATTTGTGCCCGATATGGCGATAGGCTCGCCCCCTATCACATCGTGGGACGGAACATACAAGGCGAAACGTGGGTGTTCTAGTAGCACCTCTGCCTACCCCTTCTGGGAAAAAGGCGTGTGGTTATGTATGTAAAAACTACACTGTGACTAAAATAAAACTTCTTAATTACAAAAATGTTTGTCTAAATGCGGTGACTAAATGCCTACACTTTCCCATCTCAGTCTGCTTTGTGCTAATTAACTAGAATTACGACATATATAAAAAAAAAACATAAAACGCGGCACATTTTGATATAAGCTATAATTCTAAAACTTGTTTTATAAAATGGCCTCATATGAAAACCACTATATTCAAACCGGCCTATAAAATTGAGCCTGATTTTTTTGTCATAAAATAATATTGTAACACAAAGTAACAGCCATGTCGTCTCTTCTATATAATATTAAATATTCATAATATACTTGTGTATAGTGTAGTGCTAATCAGAACATATTTATGTATATCGTTTATGGTAATTTTTTGCTCTACAACAATCAGACCCGATACAAATATTTGTCTATTTTAATTTTGAGGAATTACACGGCTCGAAAAAGTCGGTAGAAATCGTTTTAATAATTAAATGATTTGTGTGTAAACATCCAGAAAGTGGTTTTAGACATATTTTACAAAGAAGAATCTTGTGTACAATGATTCAAGTTAATGTAATGCGCTCTACACACCAAACTCGCCGGCCCGGCGACACAACCCGGCGGCCTATAAGAAAAGCATCATGTCGTCGGCAAGCGCCCGCACGTGTTGCTCGCCAACATGACATTTCTACAACGCAAGCCCACTGCTCGTCAACGTCATAAAATGTTCCTTATTATGTCGAGCCGCTGCCATGTCGCCGTCAAAGTTTTCCTACTTGCAACGACTGAAGCCGCCGGCTAGCCCACCGACAATATATCGCCGACATATGCCGGTAGGCCGGTTTTGGTGTTAAGATCGCTTAAAGGATGTAGTAGTAGCGATGACATCAATTAAATAGCTATTTGTGTATAAAGTTTCAAATATTATTGTGAAAGACGGACAGACATTTAATTCTATACGGAGTCGGTTCTTCTGTCCCAAATACGGAATTAATAAAGGGAATAAATAACAAAGACACGGATCGATATTAAAACAAGTTATTTTACATAAACCATGTGATTTCACTTTTGGATTTGAAGACGTCGGTAATTTATGGTGATCGTTGACAGAGGCCTCATCTATAAATACTAATTCATCAGCTAATCAACTACTTAGCAAAACATTGAAATGAATTCTTATGTCATTTTATTTAATTTTATGTTTATTTTGTAACCTCATAGCAGATGTAAATGGGCTCTTGGTTTCTAGATATTCAACCTACTTGTTCAAGTTGCAATTTAGGTTAAATTTTCAATTAAATTATATGTTTTTCTATTCGATGAATATGAAAGAGTTGACAGCAGTAAGGCGGCTCCTAAAATGACAGGGTAAATCTTTCAGCAATTTCATATTTAAGATTAACGTAGCGTCAAAACCTTTCGAGTTAGTGCAATGAACAGCTAGCGCAACGAAGAAAAAAAAACACGAAAATTGTGTCTTCCCCTTAATAGAGATAGTAAGAAAAATCTTATTGGACATATTTTTAATCATAATCTCTTTAGAAGTTTATGTATTACATCTTTGCACATCATAAAAAATATAGCATCAACTTCACGGATGTATAATAAGGATAGAAAATAGATAGAAGCAGACGAATGTGATCCTTGAGAAATCTTATATCACATTCGTAAAATCGACAATTGCAAAGCATAGTAGCTATTCCTATAGCGCAATAACAATATTTTTCATTAGTTATGCGGAATTATGTGTCATTGCACATAATTTACACATATTATAATCATGTGTTATTACACATAATTGCGCAAGTATATAATATTACTACTGTTCTACAAGATACTTATTGTCGCAACTTGTTACTGAAGGCAAAATAAATAAAAAACAACACAAATAACTAAAATGACATCAAAGGACATTGAAGACGAAACAATTGGTAATATTCAAAATACCGCAACTCTTAAACATCGACAAAGAATGAAAAAATAAATAATACAATGGGAATATTTCGTACGCCGTGTATTGTGTTTAAAAATTTGAATTCGACTTTGAGTTTTTAGGATACTGCATTTTAATACAATAATAAAAATATAATATAATGATATCTTCCGTGCATCAGTGGACGAGGCGCCTGAGAGACGAGAAGTCGGCATAATTTTATAAACTATAAAGCCATATACAGGTGATAAGTGATATTGACATATAGTATTTAATTTAAACCACATGTTCCTAATCACCCCAGGTAACCAAGCTTGAAAAAAACTACCTGGTACTTTTGTAAAAAATCCCGATTATTTTTTCGAGGCTTTTGATCAGCCCGTCTTTGAGTCTTTTTACGGTTCAGGGAAGTTCCCGAACCGAATAGATGTTTAGCAAGGCATTAAAAATACTCGTATCTATACGAGGCGGGCAAAAATCGTGATAACAAAAACCACGATTATTGAAAAAAAAAACATCTCGATTTTTTTTTTATTTTGTACCATATCACCTGGGGTGATGAGAACCATGTGGGTTATATTAAATACTACTTAAACTCAGTATAAGTTCGTGTGATTGAAAATTACAAAAACATATATAAAAAATGTGTATTCCTTTAATCATCTATGTAATAAATATGCAGACTATCCGTTCAGATACTTATCTGGGATCCAAAACTTTTACAACTATTTTCTTAATATATTCTTTTTTTCTTGACTTATTTATCTGACCAGTGACCAGGTATAATTGTTAACGAGACCTGATAATATTGAATTAAAATATAGCAGCTGGTTGCATGTTTGTACTTGATGTCTCATCAAAATGCAAATGCAAGAGGAAAGAGGTAAATTCCCCGCTGCGATTAAGATTCCAAGGGCTGATAGTTTGATATTTTTTAAACGACATGTGGCAAAGTTTTGCAGCTGGCATATTATTTAATATTTGTCTTTAAAAAGAACGACGCGATAATATCTAAATATGTAATTGGTTAATTGATTTATACTTCGGAAATGCTTATTTATTTATTTAACTTAACATACAAACATATTGTACATAGGCGGACTTAATGCCAGAAGCATTCTCTTCGAGTCTACCTTGAGATGGTGCAGAGATGACAGAAGTAGGGGTACATATGCTTATTTGATTAGGTACCTATGAATATACATTAATTATATAAATATAAATAAGTATATATGTACTTACTATATTAGCTATATATTAATACATACGCTATATAAATATTTACTTGTATAAATAAATACAAGAACCCCTGGGCCCTGCCCCTGACTTATAAAAGCGTATCCAAAGCATTATTAGTGAATATCATACTCATAACCTAGAGCAATTTGAATCCGTCTTTATTTCAGTCAACTTCAACGGATCGATTTATAAAGACCTCTTATTCTGGTTTGTAATGTGACAAAATACATCCGCTTTAAAAATAAAATCGAAATTTAACTGAAAAACTAATTTCTCGCAACTACTTTCTATCTTCTACATTCTTGTTTAATAACTTAAACATCTCTGAAACCTGCAACTAAGTTAATCGAGCGGCAATTTAGATAATTATTAGATACTTTTCTAATTTCGACCTACATATACAGCTGTCCCAGTTCAGCTTTGACCAAAAATTATTATTGTAACACTTTCTCAGGCATCACAGCTATTATCTTCTTATTTTAAGTCTTTTATATTCTAGGATTTGCAAAAGAAATTTCATTTATATTTACCAACAAAAGCAACGATGTCCTGAATTTCGATTTCTCCATCTCTCAAAACAGTTCTGATGCTGAGCCAGCACTTGTGCTCTAGCACGTCAATCAGTCTCACTTTGTCTTCTGCTTCTCGCTTCTTCGGAAGTCTTCTCACTGTCTCATCGTTCAGACTGTAGTAATGAGACTTGGCAGTCGTTTCGAGATAAACCTTCGTCGGCGATGATACTGACACTACAACAATATGTACGGCGATCAAGGTGCATCGAAATAATTGCTTGCCACGTCTGGTAAAGTTCAGTATTGAAGGTTGAATAAGTCAGGTTTTGCGAATCGATTGCAGGTATGAATTGCAATTAGGTTGAAAGTAAAAATATTTTATGTTTCATTACTTAAATCAAAATGTATTTTAAAACCAAAATTAACAGTTAAAATCATAATTTGTTACCGAGTGATTGATGGGACATAATTTTAAACTCAGTCGTTACATTTCTATTAACACATTGCCAATTTAATAATAGAAGAATAAAATACAAAACAATAATGAGTTACATTTCTATTAACACATCGCCAATTTAATAATAGGCGAATAAAAAACAAAACAATAATGAATCACGCGTGAAAACCAGTCTCGTTATGAGGCTACGTGTCACCAATGAGCAAGTGGACGTGTCAGTATAGGAATGCACCTTGATCACCGCAGTTCCTTCGGAAAGTGCGCGGCCTCGGCGGCGGCGGGCCCACACCTCCGTTCACTGCTGCTCTCTCCGATACCATTTTTCATCATCACGTGTTTCACATCACTTCACAAATCCTCAGGACAATCCTCCACCCGTGCCACTCGCACTCTCTACACTACACTGTTAAAAACTAAATGATAATTTCGTTCACATTGCCGTGATTCGAATGACGTATATTATACTGATTTCCTTAGTTCAGCGCGGTCAGGTTATGGATAAAAAACGAGTTGCCGGCTACGTCGCCGGCCGTTCAGGGTCGACTGGTACCGCGGCGGTACCATTCGAGGTTTTCATCGAGTCTACACTTGTGAATTTACTTTTTTACAGTTTCAATGCTACATTTGCGATTGCAACGTTACCAACAATATTTGCAACGGTCACGTTGACGCTGATCGTTAATGCACCTAAAATTGGTTTAGTCGCGGCGCGATAGCAATTCAAATATTTATTGGCTTTGTCCGTGATCGTGTCCAAAGATTAAATCCACACGCATTTGAACCGTGTAGCCCTTGTTACTGATTCTTATTGTTGTCACGGTCCAACGGCGTGTTTTATTCCCGAGCGGTGAATATGATACAATTACTGATCAACTAGTATGGGCGCGTGTTTATATGGTTTGCAATCAGAGCATTGCGAGTTGCGAAACAAAGAAGGCCTAACGCACAATCTGTTGAGCGGAAAGACTATAAACAACTGTAACACAACAGTGCTGCGTTTATGGTTAAAACTGCAGATTGTTTATGTGCATACATGGAGGCAGTGTCGACTAATTACACAGCAACACACGCAACACAAAGAACTGATCGTGATGAGCGCTCGCGTTTCTAGATAACGTAAAGTACAGAAAACTGCTATTTACAGCGATTTAATCTAAACAAAAAACATATTTCTCAACAGCCGCGAAAATGCTCCAGATTAGTTGACGCTTTCTATAGATAAATCTGGTAAACGTTTACAACGATCGTTAGGTTTATTATCTACTGGATTTAGTTGATTTATAAAATGGATTGATCCCATTTGTATTCACAATTTATCGCCACTTTCATTCACTTCGAATTCATCTATGTAGATTCATTCTAATGATCTAAGGGGAATTGAAAAAACGGTTTCATTTATGTTCCATAAATGCAATATCAAAAATTATGTTGTATTTTAATAAACTCACAATATAGCTGTCGACGCAACTGTCATCAATAATTAGATATTTTGGCATCATCAATATACTGCAACCGATTATTAACATATAACCATCAATAAACGACCAAAACTATTAGCGAAACGATCGAGGTAATAAACAAAATGGGCAGAAAATGATGCCGTCGAAACAATATAAAATCAAATGAATGGTGACTGGTTAAATACTACGGCTTCTAATGTGAATTCTGCACAATGCATGTCAAAGTTCCGGCTGGCTGCAGACAGAGAAGGGTCTCCAAAGCTAACTGGCTAACCGTTTAATGTAAACACAAGATCTCTTTGAAGCAAAATAGAAAATCTTCATATTAGATATAATGCAGATTGAAATTGAAAGTCCTGGCATAAAATTAATGCATAATTCAAAGTAAACGTCGAAAATAGAAGTGCTTAGAGTTGAAATGTGGACGTAATTGGAATATATTACAATGCTACGATTGCGATGCAAATTACAGTAATCAATTAGTGTACGGTCATACAAATATGATTGATTTGGCATTGATGTATTAAACTATAATTCATTTGTGAAACGAAAGGATATTAAAATCGGTTCTAATTCAGACAGCGAGATCGTTGCAAATGAAATATTTACGTTTGCATATCGTTAAGTTTGATGGAGGCGAACAGACCGTGGCCGCAGATAACGTGTGAATTAATACCAAAACACTAGAAAGCAATTGAAGCCCGTTCTAACATGTTTTTGAAAACAAAAATGCTGTACGGATTTCGTAACATAACAGGGCTTATTCGACCGGCGACCGCTGAACCAGGACATGTTATCATGCATCGACACAACAATATCAACGAAAACGGTGATTTCATAACAGAAATTGACACTGAACATGTTATCACTCAATTCACTGACGTCATCAATAATGAGATCAATTAGCACTGTATTGTTGTAGACAGCATGCACGGAGTACTTTCACTGCGGGCGGGCGACGCGACGCGTGCGCTCGGCTGCGCGGTCGCAGGGCTAACTCGCGAGAGGCTCGTGCGGACCTCACGCGTCCCTCTCCCGCGAGCCTTCTCAACGCCAACCGGAGCAACCGTGTAGGTGTACCCGAATCACCATTTACGCGACACCCCTCAATAACGCAAGGTGAACACCGGGCATGACACACGTCATTTGCAAATATGCGAACTGACCGTTAACATTTAGCATGTACAAATACGATGTTTTGTTATGAATCATTAGATTTCTTTTTCTGAATAGGACACAATAACTTTCAGATATCGATTTTCGAAGGAGGCAAGTGAACAACCGTATCGGCGTTTGTCGAAACTGGTCCAGCCAGCTCAGCAGGAATGTAGGTCGATACGCCATCAATGAACTAATAAGTAACTATTGTCGGAGCGTTCGTTGCCCGAGCCAGAACAATGAAGCCATTTAGCATACACATACATACATAACCACACGCCTTTTTCCCAGAAGGGGTAGGCAGAGGTGTGCTACTAGAACACCCACGTTTCGCCTTGTATATTCCGTCCCACGATGTGATAGGGGGCGAGCCTATCGCCATATCGGGCACAAATTCCTGACTCCGGGCTGATAATGAATAGAAAAATCCAATATCACTTTGCCCGACACGGGATTAGACAAGCCATTTAGCTAGACCAAAAAGTTCACCATGCGTAGTAAACACTCATTAAATCCACGTGAAATCTAGAGCGGCGCTCTCGTTTGCGCCTACAGTGACATAACGCAGGCAAGTCGCCACAAGCAAACAGGTAAATAATTGATCCCACGTTCGACTTCATCGGATACTTTGGCATCATGTTGCGCAATGTACTTGCAAAACTCGAGATTTTGTGCACTAAGTCTGCTCGCCTTCAACTTGCATTCTACACAGCTCCGCGCCGGGCAACAGTGAGTGGCTTTCCGTGAAGTTGCTCAACGAAGGTTACCAGCTAAATCGGTGATAGTATCGACTTCCCGCTCCTTTATGCTTAGATCGGTTCGATTTAATTGTATTAACGTATCTGTTGATCATTTATCTTGTGGACTACGAGCATTGAGATCATCAGTTTAAATAGACTATGTCGAAGCTAAAATGAGAGGTTCTGAACGTAATTATACACTAGGTAAAATTCTTTACTCAGGTATTCATATCTTAGACTCTGGTTAATGGCTCTTATCAATGTAACAATTTTAATCCTATAGTTGAGATGTAATTATTATTTGCTATAGAATTTATAGTTTCGATATACCTGTGGTCCTAATTCCAGTAACCCAGACAAGTATTACGTATACCATTGGCATGTTTAGTCACCGCGTCTAAATGTTTCATCAAGCACCAATAACAATTCCACGTAATGTTAGTATTGTTTGCATCAATCTCATCGGTTCACACAGTTACTACTTCACTATTATCTCTGTCTTGAATAGCTTGAGCGAAAGTGTTATTTTTTGTTTGCATCATTTTGATACCCATTTTATTATTAATTAGTTATCTCGCTGTCAGCGTTATTTAGACGAATCAAATAGAATGAAGGATGTCTTTCCTTAATAACACTATTACCTAAACAAGACATTTTACTGTTTGCTAATAAAATTCCATCTATCTCTCAATTTCGATCTATAACTACTAATACATTTGTAATTACTTTATTGTAAATATTAGCATTTTTCTTGTCTATTACTCTGGAATTCTTCCTAGTAGTACCTGATTTTACTTCATATTCCGGTCCATTTAGTTTAGTTGCATTATCTGCATTCTTCTAAGTAATCCGCTGAACATTATGGCGTGTTAAGACAATTCGCATGTCGACAGAGCCTTTTCTCCTCTCAGCGGTTTCTGTGCACAGTTTCCCGCGTGCATGCATTACTTTTTATTGCATTATGCATTGTTTTGACAAATCATTCATGTGCATTATGTCTTGGGATACCAAAGAGTTTACTTAGAAACTAATGACAATATGTTGTGGCTGTATCTAAATATTTGTACTATGCATGGTTAATGACTTTTTGTGGTGTTGAGATTATTTAATACGACCTTCGTTGATTTAATGATAGTAGACTTAATACGCTAATTTTTTGTAATGCTTAATTTTTTTGACGGCTTAAGTAGGATATAAGTTTAATAAAATCTATACATTTCATAACCTGTATTTGAGGAGGCTGGCGAACTAAAGTTAATATCTTTAAGTAAGGTTTGATAAGACAATATTATCTATGATGAAATATGAAGTTCGTGGTCTGAGGAAAGATTACAATCTAACCGAGGAATAAGACAATATAGATTTATTATTCTTTGCAGACCTGTGTGACTATTGACATCTTTATTGAACTGAACATGACTCTAATAACACCGATAATGTAACATCTGTTAATAAACACAAAACATGCCCATCATTCTGACTATGCAAGTCACCGACAAATCAACTAGACCTCTGCTTTCCATACCAGCGGGTACTATTACTTCCTGAACCGAGGATCTCGATGACTGGCTCTGTTCACATGAGCAGTATTTACGGTCAAGGATCATCACGCGGCCGTGAGAAGGTATGCCTGTCGCGCTATAATGCAAGGAATTCTTTTGTCGCGTTCTATGCGTTTACGCGTTTTTATATTATATTTAGAGGTCGTGTGTTTATTGTGTAATTATGAATTATAAACGACCGTCGCTTCACTGATTTTGTCGTAATCTGCACATTGGGAACTGGGTGCTAAATTTGTTTTATGGTCGAGTAAGCTTTTGTATTAGATTATCTGTTTAGTGTTTGTTTATTTCGATTCACAATTTATTCGTACCTACATGATTTAAAGCTATGTATTCTATTTTTAAACATAATCTTCTAAGAACATTTGACATCCAATCGATGAATCTATTTGATTTGAGCGGTAGCTGCTTTAATATCCAAACTGAAGCTAATGTTTGTGTAATCAACAAATATTTGAAGTTCCTGATGTTAATGAGATGGGACCGAAATGTTCTTTGTAGAAGGTGATACCCACGATATAAGACATGGTATGGTTTCCGTAATATGACGTCAGTATGGGTAATTTTCCAATAATGTTCAAATTATATTTTTATATCGTTCCACCTGTCAAAACAAACGCACAACTATGACATTTGATTTTATGAAGCAGTATTGGTCATTTTTATGTTTTTATAGCTTTCCATTTAAAGGTTATTTTATTGAAATTAGCATATGGTTTTTTGTTTTGATGTCGCCCACTGGGTTTCACATTAATTCTTGCAAAACCACAGGTAGTTAATAATTTAACCAAACATTCAAAATGTAAGCTGATGTCTTATTCTTCCTTTGCTCAGATATCTGATTTGCTAGCGACGAGTTTGTTACCCAATGTATGTTAGTTTTGATTTATAATTCGCTTAAAAACATTCACTGGGTTCTTCACAAGCCTGTGAACTTTGTTCTTGATTTTAGAAGTGTTGTAAGATATATTTTTCTAAATTACCATTTCATAGAATAGGATCAGTCCGGTGCAGTCACAACCACTCGCGATAATAATCGCTATGGACTCTAATGTAAAATTTTTAGTCATACGACAGTCCGGTTAACGAGCTTACCCTTGAAAGGATACAATTTGCACATTGTTGATGTAAGGCTGATAATATTTTTTAATCAAAATCCAAATTGTTTGACTAAATACTATCCATCAAAAGGACAAATAGAAGAATACAAGAAACCTCAATCCCATCCTGCAAAAGATGAACTAAGACAATGAACAAATACTTAATGACGTAAAGTCCAACATTAAAAGCGATATTGCAACTTTAGGAAACAATTACAAAGGAAACGGCAAAAACGAAGCACGTGCGTTCGACCGGTGGTTCCGCAGAGAAATGCACGAAGTATTGTTACGATGCAAATGTCTTCCTGCTGCTCCACAGTATGAGCTATGATGAGGATGTGCGATGAGCCGTGCGAACTGATACATCAACAATGACGCTATTTGGAAATCGTGTTAATGGATGTGATGTAATAGATATGTTTTTTAATTGCTACAGTTTTATGTCTCTATGACAGCTTATGGCTGCGAATCGTGAGGATTTGGGACAGATTCCGTGATCGGAAACTTTTTAGAAGTCTAGTGGCAGCCTTTGCTGGTAAGCATGAGGTTTTGAGACAGATCTGTGATCAAGAATTTTGTTAGATATTTTGAGATGGAAAAATCTTTTTATGGGTCTGCAAGTTATGGATTTCAAGGTTACCTGTAGGTTTGCCTCCTATCACAAATGTCACTAGTTCAAATGGCACTTGTCATTTCCGCCTACTCTTTTGGAGTGTGCAGACGTCAGCGAAACAGTGCCTAGTGGTAAGTAGTATACCTAGTTCAGTATTGAATAATATTTTTGTTGCATTTTAATGTATTTAATAAAAGAAACGTTTGATATTGTTTCAAGCACCGGTTTTAAGTTCACAAAGGTGTAATTAATTTAATATTCTTGTTTTATGAAACAATGAGTAGTGCCAAGGCCATGTTGTGTATTTTAATGTAATTGAATTTATATTTTAAATCCCACCTACCTTATTTACATTCATCATTATACATAACTGCTATAGTTTCAAAAAATGGTCCTTCGAGCCGGATAAATGATAAATTCAGTAAAATATCCAACGGCTTTATTATTAAAAAACATTTCTATGAAAATAGAGCGTGTCGATCGGAAATACAATTTCGTGATGGGAACTGACAGTGTAAACAGAATTCTCTGAACCGTCGGGTGTTGTTACAGTTTGAAACGAACGAAATTCTCGGTTCATTAAACACATCCATCGCAGCACGTAGCTGTTTAAAAAATATTGTTCAAGGCATTTTCAAATGCACGTAAACAGTAATATTTGAAGGGTGAGATTCTTCTATTTCAGCGTGGTGATTTGTACGGACTATCTCCTCTCAATCGTACTGTTGATTTTAGAGGCCCGTGCCCTGCAGTGGGACACATACGGGCTGATACATATTCTTTTATTGGTGAGAATGCCGAGATTAGCATATTGTTCGCTCGACGTTATATATCTACTCAAAATAGAAGCAACACCACTCAGAACTAGTTAACTTGTCACTGTTAAGCACCAGTAGATACTGTACTGTGCTCCTAACCCTGAGATATAAGGCGTTAAATCTCTAATGCACAGTCCAATGACCACACTGTCCTTCAAAGAAACATAAGTGTGAATGGAGAATTGAATGATTTAAATGCAAATTGTGATAATCGGTTTGTAAAAGTAGGAGTTTTATAAGCTGTAGGATGTATGACAGTAGGAGCCCTAATTAACTTCATAGAGACCTGTTGGATGCTGTCGTCAGCCTGTGAATTTTGCTACCTTTATTGTCGCGTGACCTTGTGGACCTTGAGGACGTCCAATGCCAGTAGGTTTAAAGGTCATCACGGGAGGACGTTTAGGAATTAGTCCGTGACGAACTAGAATAATGTACTGTATCTGCATCAGAACATATACGTCCCACTTCAGGGCACGGGCCTTCTCTACAATCGAGAGTATCATTGAGAGGGGTTAGGCTATATGATCCAGCATGCTGGCCTAGTGCAGGTTCCTCACTAGAATAATGATATAAATTACCGACCTTATTTATAGACAGTTTTAGAACCTATTTAGTTAAAGAATGTTTTGTTCCTTTCAAACGACTTTGGATTCAGTTTGAGCGAAGAAGACAAAACATTCGATCGCTAAAATAGGTTTTAAAAAAGTTTGAGAATAAAGCCGCAAGGGTTTCGTTAAGAATGTATTTTAAAATACAGCAGTTTTACATCACAGTTCACTACCACCAGTACTTGTTAGAAAGTCGGGGCTTTCAATTGTGGAAATACTGCTTTATCCAGTTTTTTCATTAACATGCGTTAATCTTCTTTCCTAATATGGAGGAGTGAAGTTTGCTTACATTTATTACGTGGTTTATCCATCTTAATATTGCTCTAAATTGCGGAAATTATTAAGCTAACGATTTTACTCTGAATCTAAAACGTTTCAAAAGGTTTTTCACAAGCAAATTACAGAAATAACTACCAATTTGTTATTTAAACATCTTAAGCAGGCTTTAATGTATGACTGATAATTTTATGTAATTTATTTAGAGTAAATAATATAGACGCAGATAGCTGATAGAGGTAGATAGGCGTTTTTGTTCTAGCAAAGACACACTCAGTACTCATAACTACTTACATCTTAATTTAAGAGCATTACAGTACCACTGTTATCCACTAAATCGACGTGCAAAGCGTTTAACCTTTTGTGTATCGGGTGTATTTATGACTGTTTATAATTTGTCGCACCTTTGGTAAAGGACTATCCAGGGAGATACATGGTTACTAAATATTTTGATAAAGTAACAACTTGAACCAGCAATGACAGACAGTCTGGCCTTGATCGATGCTAGTTAAGTTACCTTTATCACGACTTCTCTGACTATATTTCTTCACCAAGGAAATTGCGGTGTAAGGGCAAAGGATAATGTAAGATCGTGTGATTCGAATAATAATGATTAATGCCCTTTGTAATCTGTGTCAATCACGTTATCATTGCACTGCAATGTTGAAAGAAAAAGTGATTAATTATCTGAAGGAATTATTTTTCAACAGATTTGCTTCCTAAATAGAAAAAAAATAATTTAGAACAAGCTTTGCCATGTTTTCATCTAATAGGCTTATTAGGCCTATTATAAGTTACATCTCCAATATGATAAAATAGACAAATGCGTTCCGTTTCACGCAGAATATTATCTCACAAAGTCCTTGTGAACTAACATTTAATACTTCACGGTGCATGGCCACGTCTGGTGGAGCGCTGCGCATATTTTATAAGGAAGTCCACCAGCCGCCACAATGTGTCCGTATTATGTTAATGCTATTGTTTAGATATAACCACTGGCCATTATGTAATGAGCTGAAATCGGCGGTGACGCCATTGTTATAAGTGGCTATGTTTTTACTGTCCGACGAGCGAGCAAATAGACCAGCTGATGGTAATAATAACGTGAGGATTGTAGGTGAGTTTTCGACCTTAAAATTGGATGGGAAGGGTGAAGAGAGGGACTGGCGTGGGTTACTAAGTCTGCAGCGAACGTATGAGTATCAATTATGAGGAAATAATTATTACATCAGCCATTGCAACAGACGACAAATTCAAACCAGGTTATCAATATCCTAACAAGGATATCGATTACAAAAATTAAATCATTTTTTTGAACATGGAACAGCGCTTTGCCGTTGAGTAACATCATTAAAAAATAAAAAAAAATCAGACTAAGATAACAAAAACATACAGCCACTTAAGTAACGAATAAAATAATTTAATGTTACAAATGACATTTTCTCCCAAGACACAGACAATATTGCAACCACAACCAAGGCTGGATTTTAAGAGTGCATTAAATTCTTAATCTGGTTGCAATGTGTCGAAACGTGATGGAAACTATGCGACATTCGACTATTACGCTAACTTGCGTCGTAAACGTTAAGCTAGAGGTTCCCAAAGTGTGTACCGCGGCGCCCTGGTTCGCCGTAGGAAGCGAAGGAAGGTCCCGTCAAGCAATTCTCTCTCTAAGTTTTAATTTTTGTGTAATAACTAGATAGTTATTAATCGGAATAGATATTTCGACTATCTAGATAGAGTAGGGTGCCGATACTAAGTAGTAAACATACATGTGTAACAAGACACTGATGAAAGTTGATAAACTAAAGGTAATATGTCAGGATCGAGCAAAATAAATAAATACACCCAACAGTCACATACATATTTCTGACCCGATACTAAGATCAAGTCTTGTATCGCGGGTATCAGGAACTACTAGAGACTTCTCGGTCTCACAAACACCCAGACAGGACACAAATACTTGTGGTTTACACAAACATTTGTCTAGGTGCGGGGATCGAACCCGCAGCCTCTCGTTTCACAGCCGGCGTCTAACCAATTGCGCCGCGGAGGCTGTCAAATGGCGATCCAAAGTCACTGCCGACTTCTATGATATACAGGGGTGACGATTATGTAGGTAATAAATACATACTATGTAAGTATGTGCGCCGCGGATTGAAAAAGATTGGGAACCCCTGCGCTAAGCTATTGTTAGTGGAAACTAAACTTTTTGTAGAAAACTGACATCCGCTATTACTGTAATTTGAATAAAAGTGAACGCGACGTGTGTGTTTAGTTTTGTTGGCGTTTTCTATACAAACAGACCCATTTATTTCGTTTTAATGCGCTGCAGTTTTGTTGATTTTGTTTGTTCGACAGTAGATTGTAATTTATGTCATAGATATGTACAAAAAATACCCAAAGATAAAACACACGTAATTTTGATGTTGGGCCGCAATTATTTAGGTGCTGAGTTCATTTGATGAAATATTTTGAACAAGTAATTTTTTTTATTATATTATACTAGCCTTAAAGATCCCACTGCTGGGCAAAGGCCTCCCCTAAAACAAGTAAATAAGGCAGTTTAATTTATTTGTAGGTCTATGACTATGTTAATACCAAGTTTATTGATTATATCACAACATTGTATTATACGAAATCTTTCGTTAAATTTCTAATGGTTACAATCACATGAATATGGTTACAATACCAAATATAATTCTCACTGGAAACATTACTACCTAATTTGAAAACAATTTATTCATGAATTACTTACCTAACGGCTAACACCAAAGATTTCAACTCCCACGAACTTAATACACAACTGTTTATATACTAGCTCTTCTTATTTACCATTAAATTTAATGTTACCTTTAAAAACAGACAGCCACTAGCGTTGCGTATTCCAATATATTGTGATAACAGATATTATTTATTGAGTATATCAATGTAGGTCGTTCAGTATCGGATCGATGGCGGCACTACGCGGTTCTGTGTCTACATGATCAATACTTTTGTACTCGCTTATCAAAAGCGATCTAGGTTCAGTTATTTCTTGTAATCAATTAATTTTAGAGTCGGAAAGCCATAGTGTAGTTACTTTGGACTACAGTTCAACTCGTTTATCAAAAACGATCTAGAGTCAGTTAATGTCCTAAATCAATTAATTTTAGAGTCGGAAAGTGTATTTACTTTGGACTACAGTCCAAATATACTATAATCTATAGTCTTGCGGTCTTATTCATAGACAGCTAAAACCTATTTATCAAATGTTTTGTACCTTACGAACGACTTTTGAATTCAGCTTGAGCTAAAAACACGAAATAATCGATAACTAAAAAAGGTTTTAAAACTGTCTACGAATAGAGCCTTTATAATATATTAGAAGTCGGCTCCACTGGTTGGTACCATGGTCTGACAGAAAAAAACGAGATGTAACAACATCTGCTGTAATATTTCCTCTGGCCAGTAAGATTAAGCTTTCCTAATATACAATGTAGTCTGTGATTAAGACTTAATCCCTTTTCACCTCGCGTTCCTTTTCCTCCCATTTTCAGAGCACAACAACAGATCTAAATGTTGCAGATATACACGGGCTGCGGTAATTTATCAGGTAAAACTAAACCCTATGCTCGGTTGCCGGACCTACGGAATTTAAACTATAGGAAATGAAACTACAGTAGGCGGGCTCATGTCGGCCATTACGTTCGTTGTGATTACGTCATTGATGCAGGAACTGTATCGGGATATGAAACATATGTTCAACGGAGCGGTAAACGCTGACGTATTTCAGAGCAATAATAAGCCCTTTTTAAAGTAAGAAATATGAGACTTAGTTGAACAGTAAGTAAGTGGCGAGTTTCTTCCTCATATTGATATCAAGGTAAGTATTTTTGTGAGATTAATAAATATTTGTTGCGAATATTATGTAGATTGTTATTGTAGGACCGGAAAATCGTATCTCATACTTAATTTTATGTGCTGTACATAGTGAATTATACTCATTAATTTTCACCTTTATATACTCTATGAAGAATGATATAAAAGTGGATTATAATAATATATGTAACACATATTAATTGTTTTAGTAATTCAGAAGAAACATCTTGTATTAAAAATATGCCATAAAAAAGTTAAGGGGATTTTACTTTCCGAAACTATTGAAGAATTTTAATTCGAAAACAGGTATATTTATAAATATTAATTTGCATGATTGCATCAATGCAAATAACGCAACAATATGTATTAATAAATAATAAACTGACGAGGTCATTGGCAGTGAAATCGCATGCGGCAAACAGGCGAAACTCGCTTTTGTGTTTTAGGATATTCCGATAACAACCTTCCATACTCATTTAGAGAAATGTCACGACCTTTTACTTTTTCATCTATTTCTAATATTTGTATTTCTACATCTTTAATAGCTTTGAACACCACTAATAGGAGAGCTTCGGAACTGCCTTCACCAACCTACCTTAATTTGTTTTGCAACGGTCCATTTCCATCCATCATCCATCCATCAGCCAAAGGAAGTCCACTGCTGAACATAGGCCTCTCCCAATGATTTCCACAGTGACCTGTTAGAGGCAGCCCGCATCCAGCGACGTCCCGCGACCTTTACCAGGTCGTCTGACCACCTAGTGGGTGGACGTCCCACGCTGCGCTTTCCGCTTCGTGGCCTCCATTCGAGAACTTTTTGGCCCCATCGGCCATCAGTTCTCCGTGCTATGTGCCCCGCCCATTGCCACTTCAACTTGCTAATCCGCTGGGCTATGTCGGTTACTTTAGTTCTCCTACGGATCTCCTCATTTCTGATTCGATCTCGTAGGGAAACCCCGAGCATAGCCCTCTCCATAGCTCGTTGAGTGACTTTGAGCCTCCTAATAAGGCCCATAGTAAGAGGCCACGTCTCGGTGCCGTATGTCATCACTGGTAACACACAACTATCGAAGACTTTCGATTTGAGGCATTGAGGTATTTTGGACGAGAAGACGTCGCGTAGTTTCCCGAACGCTGCCCAACCGAGTTGGATTCGACGATTGACCTCTCTCTCGAAGTTGGACCTGCCTAACCGGACCACTTGCCCTAAATAGACATATTCGTCTACAACTTCGAGAGTCGAGCCCCCAACTCCGATCGGGGTGGGCACAACATGGACATTCGACATTATCTTCGTTTTGTCCATGTTCATTTTAAGACCCACCTGTTGGGAGACTCGATTTAGGTCTTCGAGCATAGTGCTAAGGTCTTCCAGCGATTCTGCCAAGACTACAATATCGTCGGCAAATCGAAGGTGAGTGATATACTCGCCGTTGATGTTGATGCCGAATCCTTTCCACTGCAAGAGCTTGAAGGCGTTTTCCAGCGCGGCAGTAAACAGTTTCGGAGATATGACATCTCCCTGTCTTACGCCTCTCTGTAGTGGAATAGCCTTCGTGCTCTGATCTTGTACTCGGACCGACATGGTGGCGTTGTTGTATATACACTTCAACACTTCGATGTACCGATAGTCAATGTGGCACCGCTGAAGAGACTGTAGCACCGCCCAGGTCTCGATCGAATCAAAGGCTTTCTCATAGTCCACAAACGCTAAACAAAGTGGCAAGTTATATTCCTCGGTTTTTTGTATAACTTGCCGAAGCGTATGAATGTGGTCTATGGTACTAAAGCCTTTTCGGAAACCGGCTTGTTCGGGAGGCTGGAAGTCATCAAACCTGCGTTCGAGACGATTTGTGATGACCCTCGAAAACAGCTTATAGACATGGCTCAGGAGCGAGATGGGCCTGTAGTTCTTCAGCAAAGTGTTATCACCTTTTTTGAAGAACAGTACCACCACGCTCCTGCTCCATGCCTCTGGCGTTGTGCCCTCGAGGAGAACGGAATTGAAGAGCTTCTGAAGGACTTTCAGTATCGGCATACCGCCCGCTTTCAGAAGCTCTGAAGTGATTCCGTCCTCACCCGGCGCCTTGTTGTTCTTAAGCTGTTTCAGGGCCATCTCAATCTCACACAGGTTGATGTCCGGGATATCATCGCTAAAGTGTCGGATCAACTCGGCTCTCGGGTCTTCAGCCGAGCTAACAGCAGGTTCGGCAACCGAGGTGTAAAGCTGTCCGTAGAACCTCTCGATCTCCCTTAATACCTCTGCCCTCGTCGACACTACGTTGCCGCCGTCCGTCTTCAGCCTAGACAACTGGCTTTGCCCAATAGACAAGTCTCTTGCAAACACTTTGGAGCCTCCGTTCCGCTCAATTGTCTCTTTTATGCTCACAGTATTGTGAGCACGGACATCGTGTCGCAAGGACTTCCAGATCCGTCTATTGAGCCGCCTATATGCTTCGGCGTCATCGGAAGACTGCAGCGCCATAGATCGACGTTCGGCCATGAGGTCAAGAGTGTGGATCGAGAGTTTTTGGGGTCTATCTCTACGGCGAGGTCTAAAATACTTAGATCCCACCGTATGGACAGCTTCTACCAAACCGCTGTTTAGCTCGTCCACTGCAAGGTTTTCTTTGAGACAATCAAAGCGATTTGCCAGCTCAAGTTGAAAGCTCTCGGGGTTTTGGATATGGGCGCGAGTAGGTCGGAGCGTAGATTTCATCAAGCGACGCCTTTCTAATTGGACATTGATGTTCAATGTGCCTCTAACCATTCGGTGATCACTGCCGGTTTTCACCCTGTTGATCACAGAGACATCACTGAACATCCGTCTATTCGTCGTCAAGATGAAATCTATCTCGTTTCTCGTAGAACCGTCAGGACTCAGCCAGGTCCATTTCCTGTGAGGCGGCTTCTGGAAGAAAGAGTTCATCGCAAAGAGTCCCTCTTTCTCCAGAAAGTCGGCCAGCCTCTGACCCCTGAGGTTCCGTTGCCCATGTCCAAATTGCCCCACTTTCAGCTCTGCATCGCTTCTCATGCCCAACTTTGCGTTGAAGTCCCCCATAACAACATTGAAGTAGGTTTTGGAAGTATGTATGGCCCGACTTATGTCCTCATACATCTCCTCTACTTCTTCATCTGGGTGTGTCGAGGTCGGCGCATATACCTGTATGACCTTCAGCGAATATCTTTTTGATATTCTGAGTATAAGGTACACTACCCTGCTCGACACACTTTCGATGGATACGATGTTGTTTATGAGAGACCTGTGGACGAGAAATCCGACACCTCCTCGGGACTGTTGGTCGTCCCCCCGGTAGAAAAGCAGGTTACCGGACTTCAGGGTTATCGTGTCCTCCCCGATTCTTCGGACTTCCGACAACCCCAGAATGTCCCAGTGTAGCCCACTCAATTCTTCTTCCAGTTCGACAATCTTCTCGTCTGTCCTCATCGTGCGTATGTTATGTGTTACCAGGGCCAGTCGTCGTCGGGGGTGGTAGCCGGGGCCAACCCGGGGATTCTTAGCACCCCCTGCCCCGCCGTAACCATGGCCGCTACCGTAGCCAGGAATAGCGGGGCTGCCGGGGACTGGGGGCCTGGTCCTGGATTTATTTACCATTGTGAGGTTTTTGCCGATACTCGCCACGCTTGGCAGGCGGGTTGGCGAGCGCAGGAGGGGACTCAAGTTGATGACGCTGCTGCCCGTCATCAACCGGGGAAAGGAAATATAGTTTGTGGTTAAAGGATATTATGGGAAAGGAAAAAATATGGCCTGTAGGAGTGGATACTGCAGTCACGGAAGGTAAGGTTGGTAGTGACTGCCGTAGCTCGGGGGGGCCGAGGTCGCGTACTCGTAGCACCTATTCTAGGACAGGCCATGACCACTAGATAGGAGCATCCCTGACCACGGTCCATTTAATGTTTCATATTTATTCCAATGAACTTCATTCTTTTCAGCATGATAGATTTAAGACCTTTATCCGAATAGTTTGATGACTACCTCAGAGTCTACTAGACTTTACATACACATTACAGACACTTAGCGCTTGTCGGCTGTCTACATTGACAATGCCAGAGACTACAAAATATCAAAGACTAAGAAATAAGCAGAACAATTTATCACCGTTAGGTATGTATTTAGGGTACTGTATCAGCTCTTATATACGTCCCACTGCTGGACACGAGCCTCCTCTACAATATCTCGAGTGCGATTGAGGGGTTAGGCCATATAGCCCACCGCGCTGACCTAAATCAATCAATCAAAATATTATTTATTCAAATAGTCTTTCACAAGATCTTTTGAATCGTTACTTACTGCTACCACCGCTTCGGAACGTGTTGTAGCTGTGAAGAACAAACGTCGCAAGAAATTCCCTTAGGAACACAAACTTTCTTCTTAATTTCTTTTTTTTTTAAACCTTTTATAGTTACAAGTTGTTCGCGTCATAAATGTCACAATATAATGCCTAATGCTGGGTAATTAGGGTAGGTAGGGATAATAAAGCGCCAAGTTCTACGCTACAGAACCAGATCCTAGTGAAAACCGCTTTCCGAACCGGGTGGTAGATCAAAAAATGACTGAATCTAAATAATGTTAGATGATAGGCTCGCCCCCTATCACATCGTGGGACGGAATATACAAGGCGAAAGTTGGTTGTTCTGGTGGCACCTTTGCCTACCCTTTCTGGGAAAAAGGCGTGTGTTTATGTATGTAAATAATATTGAACCTTTTGATGGATCCAATAAATTATTCTCATTTTCATTTTCAAAACAATTCAAATGCCAACTGACAGGCATGTATGTATGACTGTACACTTACAGTGTTGTTTGTCTGTATGTATGATTGTACATTGTCGAGTTATTTGTCTGTTCGCGTGAGAGGCGGCGCCTGCGCTGGAATCCGGTAATCATTAGCAAACGCCCACCGGACACCGAGACAGGCGCGGGCAAAGGTCTACGAACTTACATTATTGCGAAATTAAGGACAGTTATTAATGCATTTGTTGCTTGTTTTGGATTAATTTCAAGGGATTTTGTGCAATTAAATGTAAGCTGAAACTGGATAATATAATAGATATAAGGACATGGGTGACACCCACTAGGTGGTCAGACGACCTGGTAAAGGTCGCGGGACGTCGCTGGATGCAGGCTGCCTCCAACAGGTCACTGTGGGAATCATTAGGCGAGGCCTATGTACAGCAGTGGACTTCCTTGGGCTGATGGATGGATGATGGATGGAACACATGGGAGAGAGAATGGAAAGATCTTATGTCTAGTAATGGACTGCTATACAAAATATTGCACATTTTTATAAGTTCCAGGACCTTTTGGAATAGTTTTCGGCTTAGAAACTGGGTATGCGACGATTGCAGATTTGAATCTGTTCTGTATATGACGTAATTGGATCATTGATGCATTCCTTAGTTTATAGATTTTCATAAAAATTGAACAGTAAGATAGAGTCGGGATAATGCCAGCTTATATAAATGGATATTTAACCGTCAAGCATTGAATAGTTTTTTTAAAGATAAATGAATTAGACAACAAAGATTCCCTGTATCACGATTCAGTTACCAAATACATACATACATAAACTCACGTCTGTTTCCCAGAAAGGGTAGGCAGAGGTGTAAGGACACCCACGTTTCGCCATGTATTTTTTGCTCCCGCGATGTGTTACCAACACATGCATATAAAACAAATACACTGTTTAAAATATTACGAACGAAAATATACATCCATAAACAAATAATAAAACTGTAGAGGTCATTACGAGAACACGAAAACTCCATAAAAACAATCTAGTATCTCCATTGTGCCGCGCATCGGAATGTTTGTGTAGGCGACACGTCGCGTCGTGTATTTGCGAAACTGTGTACTCACTGCTAGTACAACTTACTTTCATTGAATTCATTCACTTATTTATCATTAAGAAACTTTAATTTACTTTATAAACTGCCGCAAATGATCTAGAAAGGCTTGAGAAAAGTTGGGGTGTAATTTTTTTCTAATAATTCTGTGTAATAATTTCGAAGTACAACATAATTTACACGACCGTGACGGTGATCGCGTAATGAAAATAGACGGAAAATGTAACATAAAACAAAGAATTAAAATGAATTAAGTATTCTAAAGGTCTGAAATGCCACCTATGGTCACAGTTATGAACTAATATTGATTTACATGGCAGTTGTGAGCTATGACAAATAGATGGCGCTGTATTACAACGTGCACGGAAGAGAAAAAACATATTTTGCCGAATTGCAAAAATACGAAGTATAATTAATTTTCGTAAATCTTTTATTCCTTTATATCTATAGATTTTTATATGGTTTAATAACGGCTGTTTTATTAAACAGCCTATAATTAAACCATATAAAAACTGTACCGTTAAAATGAATTCATTTTTTTAATTAAGTCAATCATTTTTAGTATGATGCGACCTAAATAAGCATACGAATAAATAAAAGCACTCACCTTTATCATCACTCTTTTTGGGCGACTTCTGCCACTGATGTCGGACCTTCTGCGACCAGCTGATTGGGCTCTTTCTGCCTCGACTCCGCTCCCGGACGCTGTAATCCAAAATATCCATCACAGATCCACTCATACCACACGTACACCCGATCCCGTATCTAATTCACAAATGAAAGTTTGTAAATACGCGTTTTATATCTACGATAAGGCTGTTTGCATTTCTCTGTGGGCGCCAATATAGCGCGTTCAGGATTATTAGGTCATTGATAACACTGGGTTTAGACTTTGGCTAACGATTAATCTTATTTAAATGAGGATTTGATTTTGTAATAACATTTATGAAACTGTTACGTAAGGGAAGGTAAGTTTTATAGAGCGTTAAACAATAAGTTTTATAATAATTACATTTTGACTACCTTATCAAACTTGCTTCATAGTAAAATCAGTATTAACTTGAATACATCCATGAATACACAAAGAAGTCCATTGCCCAATTTCACAATAATTTTAATTCATAAATAAATAACCTTTAGTTAAGCTTTTACTTATTTCACAAATATAGTGTTAACATTTCAAATCAGTTATTACGTACTGTTATATCGCTAGGCAATTCGATTTCGCCTTGAAAATAATCACAACCTGTTTTCATTATTCAGGCTGTGCATTATGTTTATTTCAAACGCAATATTATAAATACAATATGTGGGGCGTGGGGGTAACTAGTCAGTAGTCGGCACTCCCTTGTCATTTCCAATTTAAGAGCTTATTTATGAAAATGATTTACGTAATTACATAAATCAACCACATAAACATTTACCTACAGCAGATTATACAAAGTTAAACAGCTCTGCAGATTAGGGAGGTCAACAATAAAATAAAATCAGCGCAGCCCAATCATGGCGTCAACTCTCATTTCAAGATTTATTTGTTCTGCTGTCTAGATGTAAATTAGCATTTTCCAGCATACTGTAAACTTTGATTGTAAGATAAGGATAATTTATTTTTCATTTAAAAAATCTTGTATGTAGAAAACCAGGTATGTTCCCAATAGGGTTATAAGTAGCAGAGGCTGATTTTGTTTACCCAAATTTTGATTTTGCTTTAAGATTTAGATTATACGAAAGCACTATGTCTTTTAACTACACGTCATAATATAAAATTTTATAGACGCAGAATTTTAAAATTTCTATAATTTTAACGTATAATTTAAATAATATAAGTTATAAAATGTTACAGAATTGAAAGAGAAATACATCCTTTAAAAACTAGGTAACATCAATCTCTCAAACATAAACAATTTTGAGTTAATAAAACTTGCTAAAAATATGAACTTACATAATAATCTTCTGTTCATCAGTCTTCTCCTCATCAGAAACATCGACCCAGTCATCGCTCCTATCACTCCGGTCACTGACGCTGGTTTCACTGCTCGGCACCTGGAAAGCGATCTCCTGCCCATTGTAGCTGATCACAGATCGCTGCCCGTACAAGCTGTTCGTCTTCTGCTCGCTCGACATCGTCGACTGACTAATATTCGACACGGTGTCGAACGACAGCCGCTTCTGAACAGCCGACGCCAGCTGCTTCTTCAAACTGTTCCGTAACTTCACCATGCTTGGACTGTTTGGTATGCTTTCATAGCAATGCGATAGTGACGTACCATCTGCGTGTTTGATTGTATCGTAGATATTCTCCCCGTCGTTGTAACCACCATAATCGGACATTGAAGAATGTCTACTGCTGTAGGTAGGGCTGCCTTTTGATTTCGGCGGTCGTGGAGGAATTTTCTCGTATATCCTATCGAAGCCGATCTTCTCGTAGCTGACGGTGGAAGTGCCACTCACAGATTTTGATATCGCGTAGTTTTTATCGTTGTGCTTGGAGAAAGGCTGGTAGTCCTCAGCAATTTGTATTCCAGAGCTTGATGTTAAGCAATAAGGTTTGATGGGTGATTTGCAATATTCATACCCGTCATCACTATCACCGTCTCCGCGAGTTCTCTCTTCTAACTGGTTGTCGCACAGTTCGTAGTTGTGAAGACTACTCTCGTCTCCTTCAGGATGCGACCTCATTTCTAGTAGACATTGATAAATATTGTCCTTTTCGTCAGACTCCGAAGAATCGGTAGTGGCGGGTTTTGGTATTTCCGGTAAAGGGCAATTTATTTTTGGAGGCCTTTCTAACGTTTTGACTGGGATGATCACAACATTTTCTACTTCTCTTGGCTCTAAGACTTCGTAATCGTCTTCAACTGTCGGTTCTTCTTTAGGTTTCGATGTTAATCCTACAAGAATTTCCTTGTTGTAAGCCTCAACCAAAGCACTCTCGAAGTCATTACACTCACTATCGTCTTTTTTATCTTGAGATTCACTCGCTTCCACGGCTTGAGATTGTTCTTTTAATGGGATTTCATTTTGAGTATCGGAACAAGTGACAATATTATCGTTTACTGTTACCGTGACAAAGCTGTACATATTGACAGCCTCGACTACTTTATCGACGTCGGCATATATCTGAGTGCTACTTTTTCGTCGCCAAAGAAATGATTCATTCGGAGTTATCTGTGAACTGATATCTTGATATGCCTTTTCTTCTTCTTCTGTTCTATTTACTTCTATACTAGTAACATTTGACGCCACCCCTTGCGTTTCTTTAGAAGTTACCGTTGGTGGACTTTCAATATCTTCAGGAATAATTTCAACCACTTTTAGTGGCATTTTTTCCGTATGTATGTAATTTGTTTTATATTTCTTTCTGTCATAAATGGGTTCTTTCTTTTTTGGAACTTCTAAAATTTCATTTTTCCTAATATCACTTTTTGTAACCGATTCACTTATGACAGGTTTAATTGTTTTGATTTTAGGGACACCATCTTTTACAACAATATTTTTAGTGAGAACTAGGGTTGATTTCTTTTCAGGTACTTTTGGTTTTTCTCTAACGGGTGTTGTACTTTTTGTTCGATCAGGCTGTTTTTTGATCGTCTTAGTGTTGGTCGACATAGATTGTGCGATGATTTCACATTCAAATTTCCTTATAACATCTTTTACTACGTTCGTTTCTACTTTTTTCTCCGGAACTTTTTCACAGCTCTTCGTTTCAACAGGTCCATCTACTGAATCAGACCCGCTTTGTTGTTCACTCGAGTCTTGGTACTTTAAACGCTTTTTCGGTGATTTAATTGCTTTTGTACCGTCAGATTTGGATCGTATTACTCTGATTTTCGCTGATGAATTGTCCGAAAGCAATAACTTATCTATAGAATCCACGCTCGAACATCTTTTTTTATTGTTGCGTTTTTTGGAGCCTCGCCTTTGTCTTACCACAATTTTGATGTTTGGACTAGAGCTAAGCGTAGAAGAAGGAGTTGAACTATTGCTAGCTGAGCGTCGCGTAGTCTGTATTTCCTCTATCGTCTTGCCAAGTTTCGACTGCCTCGGTGATCCAGGAGATTCATTGAGTAGATTAAACTTTTGTGTCAACTCTGATACTTTACTGCTTGGTATGGTGACCGTTTTCGCCGCTATTGGGGGCCGTCTATACGATGTCGAAGCAGTTTTAATTTTGAAGCTTACTTTTCTCTGATTTTGATCAACTTTCTTCTTTATATTCGGGGCTATATACACAGGCTGTCTTTCTTGAGTTTTGATATTACCGCTCGGTTTTATCAGCCCTCCGCCAGTACTTCTGGTGTCCTCACTTCTCGTAGTAATATCTAATTGTGCATAATGAATAGTCGGTTCTTTTCTTTTAACATCACTTTTAGGTAGAGCAGTAGCCGAGTTCACCGTAGCGTTAAGGAATGCTTGTTTCGCCTCATTTATTGATTTCATTCTGTCAGTCATTGGTACGGGAGGTTTAATCGGTATTGAGTACACACATTTGTTGCAATCGCTTTGGTTTTCTTTAATAGCCATTTCTGTTTCTGGTAGTATGAAGTTCTTGAGGAGCGTTTTGATGGTGCCGTGTTGTCTGCCTTCGTTGCTGAGGTTTTTTATCGACGTGATGAGATTGTTCGTGGTGATTGTGTCGCCTTCCATCAGGTTTCGCATTGGTAATGGATCGGTCACAGCTTGTCCGCCATCTGAAACAGATATACGCGCGTGTTAGAACTAGGAAGTCGTGAGTGATGTAACATGAGTAATCCGAAACTCGTGGGCAATTAATTTATGGTTATGTCATTGAATGAATTGATTGATTGTAAAGTTTGGACGTTGATCGCGTTTGTGGAGTGTCGATAGGCGAAAGTGTTTGTTTCCTATTGTCATTACGTCGGTGCAATTTCCCTTGTCGTTGTGAACGGAATGTGTTATTGCGTTGTTCGCACGATTGTCTTTATGTGACGCGGTGATGGCAAAACGTGTGAATGCTTGCAGTTTTCAAATCATTACTGTTCTATTGTGTTTTTATGAGGTATATTGATTGCGAGCTGTACAGGAAACGTGTATGTTTTATAGTGAGTATGTCAGTAAGTGATACTTTATCATTTTATAGTTAATAGACCTCTCAATTTTCAAAAAGAGTATATTTTACTGTTTATTGCTTTTCATATTTAACTTATGTAAAAGAACATTTAACATTTACTGCAAATAAAACTTTAAATGATACAGGTTCGTTTGAGGAAAGCGGATCGTGAAGTCGTCAATTCGATGTACAGCTGGGGTGATTCATTTCATTCATGGAATGATTTCCTATGTGTTGAAAGTAGGTGTGCGACAAGTAGTTATTAAATCATATATCTACATATCTCCAACTAATACACCCAACTCATAAATAATACACCCAACTCACACTAAGATCGAGTCGATCATGGGTATCAGGAACTACGAGAGACTTTTCCGTCTCACAAACACCCAGACCCGAGATAAATACTTGTGGATCACACAAATATTTGTCTCGGTGCGGGGATCAAACCCGCAGCGTCACGTTTCACAGCCGGCGTCTAACCAACTGCGCTACGGAGGCTGTCAAAATTATAAACATAATAGGCTAAAAGAATCGAAAACGAACAAAATCACAGTCATTAGGGATTTGAGCAATCTCCATAAAAAGTTGGTTAAAATATAAAATTTTAAGATACATATTAACACAACTGCCGAAAGAAAAAATAATGTTTTTTAACGAGAGGAAATCAGCATCCCTTTTGCTGCTTCGAGAATGGTCGGAAGGAGTATGTCGGTGTCACTAGTCTTCCTGTCTGCATGCTTCAAAATATTTCGATTGGCTCGAGATTGATTAAAAGGGACGATGCGAAAGTTACAATTTATCGAGCAAAGTAGAAATTTATAGTCTCTGCCTACCCCTATTTGATGCAGACGTGACGTATATGTATTCATGTTAAACTCCTGGCCAGAGAATATTGGCCAGTCGTCTATAAACGTATCAGCTGCAGCAAGCGGCAAAACCGCCTTAATTTCTTTCAACATTACAATAATCATAATTATTAATAGGCAATAAATTTAATAGTTAGTTTACTTCAACAATAACTTTAGTAAATGTTGTTTACTACAAAAGTTATCTATTGTGTGGGTTTGTGTAGGTTAGGGGTTTTGTGACAACAGACGAGGAAAACAATATGTTAATGGTTCTTATTTATTTGCTAGTTTATTGGATACAACTTGACGTATTATTGACACATTCTTGAATCAACTCGAGTGCCTGCTTTTAATTTCGACGTATTTAAAAGCTACTCAAGTTCTTGATTTAGCAACTAATATATCCACTGGGACAGCAGCGCAGCGTGGGACGTCCACCCACTAGGTAGTCAGACGACCTGGTAAAGGTCGCAGGACGTCGCTGGATGCAGGCTGCCTCCAACAGGTCGCTGTGGAAATCATTAGGAGAGGCCTATGTTCAGCAGTGGACTTCCTTTGGCTGATGGATGATGATGACGATGATGATATCCACTAAAAACTTCGACTATTTTACCCGTTATAAACCTAGATCTTAGCCAATTCGTATTTTATGTATTTTTACAACAATGCATCTGATTGTGAGTGCAATGTTCAAATAGTAAAACAATTATACTGGATTGCTCAACACTTCCTTTTATTCTTTCATTTTGCAGTCTTTAAGTTAGTTAATATCGTTTTATTTATCTATTGCTTTTTCTAGTTTTTGGAGATAATCCGCAATAGTATCTATTAATTATTGACATAAGTAAGAATTCTACTTGAATGCACGTCCACTTTAGATGCAATCTTCATCAATACCAATTAAGGATTTATTCTTAAAATTGTGACACCTCTGGAAGTAAGAATAATGAATGAATTACAGGTAGGGCGACTGAGGTCAAAACGTGTTTAGAACTTTCACTCGCTCCCTGAGAATAGTACGTTTATTACTGTAGTTGATACCGTGAAGAGACGATTCATTTTACAACCGGTGTGATGATATTATACGCAGCTGATTCAAATGTTTGGTCTATTCTGCGGCCCTTTAAATCACTGTATTTAAAAGCAATGAATTTAGGAATAGTCGTATGATAATATTCGTAAGATGCCTGTAAGCGGTTGGAGACGATGGGCTGAAGATCAAGCCCAGTGGCGTACCATAGGAGAGGTCTATATCCAGCAGTGGACGTGGAAAGGGTTAATGATGGTGATGATAATGTATGACGATTTAGGATTCTTGAGGTATCTACAAGCGAGTTGTAATTCTTATAAGATGATAATATTGCAGACACCTCCAAAATAAAAACAAACCGTCCCAATAAGCACATAAAGGAAGCGATGCAAGTGTAATACAATCAATAAATATTGCACAACGGAACGTGAGAGAACTCCTAACAAGGCTTTTATATTTGACTCGCGCAAAACTCCTTAGAAAGTCTGCTAAATACGTGATGGAAATCAAGCTGCTGGGGTTTGCGACAGCCGGCTTATCTAACTAGCAACTAGTGAACATAAGTGAGCCAGGAAAGTTATTGTGTGTAGAAACTTGTGTCTTTAGAGCAGATTTAGCAGATTGGTGTGCAGATGAGATGCGTAGTAGGAAGTAAATCTGCATATTCAACAATTCCAATAATTTCGCTGTAGGCTAATGTTGAAATCACAATTCTAGTGATCTCCTTCCTTCTTATTATGGCTTCCTCACGATATTTTCCTTCATCATTAAAGTGAGCGATAATAATTAATAACTAATAATATACATAGCTTCAAAGAATGTCTACGGTATGTAAGTCCGCCAACCTGCACTAGGCCAGCGTGGTGGACTATATGGCCTAACCACTCTCAATCGATTCTCTCGATTGTAGAGTAGGCCCGTGCCCTGCAGTGGCACGTATATAAGCTGATTAAAAAAAAAAAACTTCGTTAAGAGTTGCAATAATTGCGCACTAGGCTGACGAGAAAACCACAATAATTCTTGTGATCTATTTCTCAGGTACGCGTGTTTCCCTCACGATCTTTTTCTTATCATTACAAGGTGCGAAAATAATTAGGCTGAGCTATGTTATGTCTCTTCTATCAGTCTATTATACTCTGTATATGTCAGTTGAATCCGCAACTAGACTTCGATATATTGCTATCCATCCAATATTTGCATATACATTAGTTTTATTTCCATGTCTTGTAGAACTAGGTTATAAAAGTCCGCGAACAATGTATCTAGGGCGATGCTCCATGAGGCACGGTATGTTTGCCAAGCATTAAGCTGGTTATCTAATTGTGGTTAGCCAAGTAATGTTAAGAAGGCCGAGCGTTGGATCTGGGTTGAGTATGGGGCCGAAATTACGTTTTGAATGTAAAATATGAGACGAAGGTCGTTGGCTTGAGGTAATGTTTTGTTACTTTGTAAGTAATGGTTTTTAATCGCTTTGCCGATCAGTGGCACTGGTTACTGACATGATTTGACTCGTGATGTTGCGGGTATGTTACGAGGAAATTCTTTAGAGTTTTTACTGGAAAGGTTTTTTGTGTGTATAATGTGAAAGCCTCCGTGGCGTAGTTGCTAAGACGCAGTTGTGAAACAGGAGGCCACGGGTTCGATCCCCGCATCGCGACAAGTGTTTGTAAGGCCCAAAAGTATCTGTCTTAGATCTGGGTGTTTGTGAGACCGAAAAGTCTCTAGTGTTGATACCCACGAGACAATACTTAATTGATCTTAATGTGGCGTCAGGACTAAGTATGTGACTGTTGGGTGTATTTATTAAAGTTTTATTACGTTTCGAAATTATGATGTGGGTAATATTTTATTAGACAGTATCGTTTTTGACATCGTTTATAATTTAAGAAACATAAACATGGCCAATTGCAGCACTTTCAAAATTCCACCGTGGTAACGATTGCTTAGACTTTCGGGTAAGGGCTCAATCGAACTCTCAATTACAGAGGAACCTCTCTCACTAACGGACGTGAATACAGACATTTTATATTTATAAACGCAAGGGCAGTCGATTGCATGCGGCTGATCGAATCTCTAATACAGGATGTAACATGCGCTCGACTAGTGTACTAGTTATAAACATTACGAAAACCGCATGTGCCGGCGACTCCAATAATTTCGAAATTATGAACTAGTACAGTCGTTTTCTTTGTGTTTTGTTGGAACAGCTGTCTGCTGTGTAGTGAAAGTTTCAGTCTAGTTATTTTTTTGTTAAAAAATAAATAGTGTGAGACATAATAAAATGTAAAGCATGCGTGTATGTGTTTCTTTCTTTCTATGTATATGTCACCGTAAAATTGTAAATACCGTAAGATCATAATCTATCTCGCGAGATTGTGAACTGTCGAAAGATTGTGAACCATAACATACTGCTTACAATTTAACGCATTATTTTTCGGAAGATTACAATCCATTATATAGGTATTATAATCTAACCTAACCTAACCTAACTCTACGGCTGTGAAACGAGAGGCCGTGGGTTCGATCCCCGCACCGAGACAAAATAATGCGTTAATTTGTAAGCAGTATGTTACGGTTCACAATCTTTCGATAGTTCACAATCTCGCGAGATAGATTGTAATCTAACGGTATTTACAATTTTACGGCGACATATATAAAACGACAACGACTGTATTAATTTTGTAACTAGAGTGTGTGTTTTTATATTATGTATTAGAATGTTGATATATTACAATCTGGTGTTCTAATACCAGCGCATATAGTGTTGAACCTTTACTTCGTGAGTTCTATTTCCGATAGGACAACTGTTTTGGTGTAATAATTATATTTTGAAGTAATTTTATCGTGAATGAGTTTAATGTAACTAATATCAGTACTATGCCCTTAGTGCAGCAAGCGGTAGACTGGTAATCGCAAATTGATAAATCAAATACGTTTGAAATCTAGGAACGAATACCAATTAAAGGACAAGAATAAAGGCAAATAAAAAAATAACTGCATTACAATATTAATTTATATACCTTAAATAAATAAACTAATAAGCGTCCAAGCGATGCCTAATACAATGGCCCAGTCATACTTTCCTGGATTGTGTAATACCGGATGAAACCAACGACAATCTAGATATAAAAGTCAGCGCGCATTGTCACTGGGAGCGCATCCTGTAATCCCACAGGAATAGCCACACCCTCGCCGGACAGGCGTCCGCGATGCAATATTATATGCCGACTATTACGAACTAAATATATATTTGTTAAAGTTGTTTTGTAATAGTATAATACTTATCTGAGGGATTTTATGTGCTTTATAAAATTGAAAGATGGAGAATGAGATGTTAAAGGGACGTGGAAATTGTTAGTTAATAAGTGTAATAAAAATCGATTTAATGTGTGTAGTAGAAATCTGACTGCCTCGGTGGCGTAGTGGTACTACGGTATGATTGCAAAGCTGAGGGCTCGGGTTCGAATCCCGGGTCGGGCAAAGTGAAATTGGATTTTTCTATTCATTATCAGCCCAGAATCAGGAATTTGTGCCCGATACGGCGATAGGCTCGCCCCCTATCACATCGTGGGACGGAATATACGAGGTGAAACGTGGGTGTTCTAGTAGCACCTCTGCCTATCCCTTCTGGGAAAAAAGGCGTGTGTTTATGTATGTATGTAATAAAAATTGGTACTGATTCTGTTTTAATTGATACAGTGAGGATGTTTCAGATCTGCCGGTATTATCATGCCGCTATAGTTAACATTGAATACAGAGAAAGTTTACTTTTTTAATTACTAAAATTCTTGCAAATAAACGTGTAAATGTTTGAAACAGGAAACTTAAATAAAATTGGACTGCTGAAAACGCATGATGTGCTAAGCAGCTGAACGAAAGAACTATACTGATGACAAAGTATATAGTTTTTATTATAAGCCGTAGTCTGACAACTCTTCAAGAATAATTGCACAAACGTCAACATACCATTACAAATAACATACAATTATCCAGTCACGTCTTCCCACGCTACACTACCTGCTTTCTTACAACAAAACCAATCGATACACAATTAAAACAACAAACCTTTTGTTTCCATCGAATTCCAGAACAAAACACCCAAAATGACACGGAAACCTAAATGGTTAAAGGTAGTTAGTATTCACACGGTCGTATCAGAAGGCCAAATGTTTGTTCCAAAACTGGGGGAACTGTGAATGACCAATAGATTGGGCCAATTTGAGGGATTGTGTATGGTAATTTTTTACTGCCTTCGTGGAGCAGTTGGTTAGACGCCGGCTGTGAAACGAGAGGCCGCGAGTTCGATCCTCGCAGGAAAACAAATGTTTGCGTGAACCACAAGTATTTGTTCGGGTCTGGGTGTTTGTGAGACCGAGGGGCTCTCGTAGTTCCTAATACCTACGACACAAGACTTGATCTTAGTGTGGGGTCAGTACTATGTATGTGATTGTTTAAAAAAAATCGTTTAGGCTAAAACTGGGGAAGATGTGAATGGCCAAACGTTTGGGCCAACCTGTTAAAGCTGTGTTACGCCGGTCGGTAAGACAACCGTTGATCGTAACGGAGTCTCGTGCTCAATGGATCGCGAACGCGAGAGCAGTGTGATGCTCCGTGTTTTAGATAATTTTATGGACATTATGCCGTACTATTGAAACAAATTTTATTCTGTAATACTCAAACATTAAATTACTGGAGACTGTCCCGCCCTCACACCCACCACTGCAACTCCTGTAAGCCAGGATCAACAGTGGCACGCATTGTAATGACACTGAGCATTGAAGCTCGGCGAGTCTCCGGGAATGTCTTACTTGTCTTTAACCCGCAACGATATCAATCATAAAGTTAAATTAATAGGAGGAGTTGGAAATAAATCAGTCTACTTCCCTCCGTAACAAAGCGGGTGACAAAAACAATGAACTAAAGAGGTAAATAACCTCGCATAGACTTTTATAGCCAGAGAAGCCAGCTGTAAAGCACCACGGACCAAATCATAATCAAAACAGTAAATTAAGATGTATTTTCATGTAAATAGAAGTGACAATTCAAGTGATATCAAAGTTAAATAAGGAGAGCATGAATTCTAAGATACCCGGGAGTCGGGATTTTAACAATGTTTAATTAGTTTTCAGAATTAGATTAAGCTAATTGGCTCACTTATTTAAAAGTACCGAGTTGTTGCTAGTAGAGATTCAAAATAAGGTACTTCGTTCTTCTCGATTTGTATTGTACTAAACATTGTTTAATTTAAATAAAACATATTCTAGTATTCAAAAACTTTACGTGTTATTACTCAGATGTTTAATAATATTTTCAGTAAAACTTAAAGTTGCCAATAATTCGATCTTCCGACCAATAAAGACTGAATGCAATAAGGAAAAATAATGCATAACTCACTGCAACGATACGTGGGCTAGTCAAATAATAAGGAAACTATGTTGAATTTTATACGCTTACAACTTGACGGCTATGGAAATAAACCTCAGTTATCACGTATTTGACCTTTGTAGACTATGTTAACGCGTTGGTGAGAGACATCGGTAACCGTTATTACTGGGTCCGTCGCGAAAACCTCGTCTGGTCTAATTTTGCGTATTTGTATTGTACCTGCCCATATAGGACCCACTGCAGGGCACGGGTCTCCTCTACAATCGAGAGTACGATTGAGAGTGGTTAGGCCATATAGTCCACCACGCTGGCCTAGTACGGGTTGGCGGACTTTTACATACCATAAGAATTTATACAAATCGCTATGGTATGCAGGTTTCCTCACGAAGTTTTGCTTCACCGTTTTAGTGCGTGGTGATTGACTATCAATACACACATGACTCCGAAAAGTCAGAGGTGTGCCCTGGGATTTGAACCCGCGACCACCGTGAACATGTAGGCAGCCGCGTCTGGTCCGTTACCAACAGGCCACCACGCACTTACTAATTTTGCGTACTTTTGGCTATCTAAATAAATAAATAAATACACCCAACAGTCACATACATAGTTTCAAAACTAAAATCTGGTCTTGTGTAGTGGGTGTCAGAAACTACTAGAGACTTTTCGGTCTCACAAACACCCAGACTTAAAGCAAATGCCTGTGGATCACAAAAATACATATATACAGTTATAGGTATGGCAAAAGCGCCATACCTATTCTTTTTATAGAGAATACATACTATCCGCAAGTCCCCTTGACAATACTTTGGTGACGCAGTCAACACGTTAAAGTGATAAGAAGAACAAATCAAGTTCCGGATCATTTCGTTGAGTGTTGGACCACGTGTTTTCTCTATAACATTGTTTTTTATGAGTATCCTGTTGGATTCCCAGCACAAGCGGGTTATACCGGATTTTACTGATTAAAAACCACACGTTGGACTCCGTATGTGGTCGTTTTTGGTCTAATCACAATCATACATTTACATAGTGTCGCAGGGGCAATAAACTTTTATATAGGTACCAATTTTTTTATTTGTCTGTTAATGTGTTCCACTGGTGGATGAACGCCTTCCCTTTTTTCCACTGGTTTCTTAGCCCTAATTTCCCTCCAATTCGGATCATTAGTAACTAATTTAAGAATAGGATTTACTTAAGTAGGTACAAAAGTGCGTAGTGGCCTCGTGGTATCGGACCAGACTTGGCTGCCTACATGTTCACGGTGGTCGCGGGTTCAAATCCCAGGGCACACCTCTGACTTTTCGGAGTTATGTGTGTATTGATAATCAATCACCACGCACTTTAATGGTGAAGGAAAACATCTTGAGGAAACCTGCATACCGTAGCGATTTTAAAGAATTTCTACGGTATGTAAGTCCGCCAACCCGCACTAGGCCAGCGTGGTGGACTATATGGCCTAACCACTCTCAATCGTACTCTTGATTGTAGAGGAGGCCCGTGCCCTGCAGTGGGTCGTATATGGGCTGATACAATACAATACAATAAGTAGGTAAGTCTTATTGCTTGCCTCACACAACTGTTATATAAAACTGACGAAGGAAGACCCATCGTATCAAATAGCGAGGCGTGTCCCCTTTGTCAGTTAAACCCCACACACGCATACACAACACTCAGCAGAGACATAAATAAATAAATTAATACACCCAACAGTCACATACATAGTTCTGACCTCACATTAAGATCAATTAAGTCTTGTGTCGTGGGTATCAGAAACTACGAGAGACTTCTCGGTCTCACAAACACCCAGACCCGACACGAATATTTGTGGGCCACGCAAACATTTGTGTTGGTGCGGGGATCGAACTCGCGGCCTCTCGTTTCGCAGTCGGCGTCTAACCAACTACGCCACGGAGGCTGTCTTAATCAATATCCTTACATAATAAAACTCAGGCGGAAAAAAATAACTCCAACTCTTTCAGGAATAACCATGGTAGCCGCAGTCATTGCAGTAAAAAAACATACCACTAACACCACACTGCCTCGGTGGCGTAGTGGTACTACGGTATAATTGCAAAGCTGAGGTCTCGGGTTCGAATCCCGGGTCGGGCAAAGTGATATTGGATTTTTCTACTCATTATCAGCCCGGAGTCAGGAATTTGTGCCCGATATGGCGATAGGCTCGCCCCCTATCACATCGTGGGACGGAATATACAAGGCGAAACGTGAGTGTTCTGGTAGCACCTTTGCCTACCCCTTCTGGGAAAAAGGCGTGTGTTTATGTATGTATGTACTAACACCACACCCATGTATTTTCCTAGAACTCAATTCATGTTACTGCATCCATTAGCGGGTTTTCCCATATAATAACTACTCAAATCATTTTACTTTCTATACGTGTTCGCATTGTTTGAACAAGGAGCGGCTTCGCAGCTGATGTTTTGAATTCGTCGATGGAAAACAATGGGAGGAAGCTTTGTTTAATATTTTAATTGTAATGGTCGTCTTCGTTGTCATTTCGGTACCTTATTGGTTACATTAAAACACATTTTTTATATGTGCTTTGTTGTACTGTATTACTGTTTTACCAGTTATGGGCAAGGGGATAGACATTCGATCTCCGCACCGAAACAAATATGTGTGTGATTCTCAGGTATTTGTGTCGGGTCTGGGTGTTTGTGAGACAGAAAAGTCTATCGTAGTTTCCGATACCTACGACACAAGACTCGATCTTAGTGTAGGGAATATGTATGTGACTGCTGGGTGTATTTATTTTTCATTAATTTCGATATTGGATAAGTCTCTAACACTGGTTATGCTGTTCTAATTCCAGAATAAGACATTACTTAATTTGCCTACCAAATAATTCGACATAATATTGTATTATAATATGATAAGGATGATTAATATTTAGCAGACTTCCACACATATAGCTTTGCGTGTTACGCAGTACATCATTAAGCAATATTAACAATTACATCAGTAATTAAAATAGTTCAGTATTTTAGCGATGACGAAATTCATATAATCGATAGCATAATAACAAAGGAATTATCAACTGACTGACACAGTTGACGGCTATTTTAACCAGACCGGTATAAAGATATTTATATACATCGTAGTTATCCATGCAACATCTGACCCATTTATTCTTCTAGGGGGTCCCGCGTGTATATGCGGAGATCGTCAATTTAGCTACTGGATTGTTTCGTACAGGTTTCATATACGTAGTTAATATTTTAATGAATTTTTGATTAATGTTAATGTTTAAAATAATGACTTAAATAACCTAGTCGTATTGTTAACGTAAACCAATTTAATAGTGTTTACTAGACGACGTACTCATACACGCCTTTGAGATAGTAAACACGAAATCTTACACTCGATAATCATGTTGGACATTTCATAAGTATTTTTCATTGACATACAAGTAAATAAGATCGCTATGAATGTCCTTGGGATAGGCCTATGCTCAGTTGTGGCCTTTCTACAGCTGACGACAGATGGTATAAAAATATATTTGCGGCGATTAAAATGCAGCTTTAAAATAAACTTCCAGTTGATTAACTTAACAGTGTCAGCAGGTAATTGATAAGACAACATTCCCATAATCTCTATTCCCTAATGACCCACTCCCTTAATTAAAGGTCAGCACTAACAATATTAGAAAGGGCGGCGAAGGTCACAGACTCGTGCCGGATAAGCGGACAATACCCATTGTCGATTGAAACAATACGTAGATACGCAAGAGTACGAGATACGACGTTCTCCTTCGTATAACAAGTACTCAGGGCTGATTTTACAATCATAAATATTTAAATCAGCCCATATACGTCCCACTGCTGGGCACGGGCCTACTCTACAATCGAGAGAATCGATTGAGAGTGGTTAGGCCATATAGTCCACCACGCTAGCCTAGTGCGGGTTGGCGGACTTACATACCGTAGAAATTCTTTAAAATCGCTACGGTATGCAGGTTTCCTCACGATGTTTTCCTTCACCGTTAAAGTGCGTGGTGATTGACTCTCAATACACACATAACTCCGAAAAGTCAGAGGTGTGCCCTGGGATTTGAACCCTCGACCACCGTGAAGATGTAGGCAGCCGAGTCTCGTCCGTTACCAACAGGCCACCACGCACTTATCATATATATCATCATCATAATCATAAATATACGTACACTAAATCAACACTCAACAGTCACACATATTTCTGCCCCACAGTATGATCGAGCCTTGTGTCGTGTGTATCAGACTTCGCAAAACTTTTCGGCCTCACAAACACCCAGACCAGAAACAAATATTTGTAATACACACAAATACTTGTCTCGGTGTGGAGATCCAAGCCGCGGCCTCTCGTTTCACAGCCGGCATCTAACCGACTGCACCACGGAGGCTGTTAATATAAACATGTTTTTATTGCACAGGTCCGGCAAACGAGCAAGCAGTTCAACTGATGGTAAGTAATCACTGCCGCCCATGAACATCTACAACGCTTGGATCATGGATGTGTTGCCGGCCCATCAGATCGGAAGGGGAGCGGGAAGGAAAAAGGATGGGAAGAGGAAAGGGGTATTGGGCAATTGAAAAATTACAACTAATATTTGGTGTTACTATAACTTTAGCCACAGGAAGTCCACTGCTAAACATGGCCTCTCCCAAGGATTACTACAACGACCTGTCGAAAGGGGCCTGGATCGTGTTCATCAGCGGGCTTCTTGTGATTGAGGATATTTATAATTAGGTGTAGGCATGTATAGAAAATTATACCGATGTTAAACGGATGGTGTTTTAATTAGTTTGTCGGTTGTCCCTCTCACACAAATGTCATTATGTGTTCGCAGAAAAAGGGAAAACCATACTTAATTATACGCGAAAGTGTTTACTGGTATTCCTCTCTTATTTCCCAATGATAAAAAAAACGTTGGCCGATTATATACCACTAGGTTCATTATCAAGTAATGGTTATAGATATATTTTGCATAGCAATAGTTTATGTGCGTGGTGGCCTGTTGGTAACGGACCAAACTCGGCTGCCTACATGTTCACAGTGGTCACGGGTTCAAATCCCAGGACTTTTCGAAGTTATGTGTGTATTGATAGTCAATCACTACGCACTTTAACGGTGAAGGAAAACATCGTGAGGAAACCTGCATACCGTAGCGATTTTAAAGAATTTCTACGGTACGTAACTCCGTCAACCCGCACTAGGCCGGCGTGGTGGACTATATGGCCTAACAACTCTAAAATCGATTCTCTCGATTGTAGAGTAGGCCCGTGCCCAGCAGTGGGACGTATAGGGGCTGATAAAAAATAGTATATTTGACACGGTTTCTTTAGAATATCTAGATTAGTTCATAGTAGATGGCATTCCCATGTCACTAGGAAGTTTGTAAGTGTTAGAGAAGACGGATTTGTTTGTTATTTTAGTTATCTATGTGTGGTGGAGCCATGTTGTTGTCACTCATGACTCAGCATGAATGGACAGGCTCGTCCGGGGTGGTAACACTGTCTCACAGGAAATAGACGTAAAGCGACAGTTTTTCTGTCGCGTTTCGTTCGGTGAGTGGGATTGTCGGATGCCCAATACCTCTTTTCTCTTCCCATACTTTTTCCTTCCCGCTCCCCTCCCAATTGGGCCGGCAACACACCCATGATCCAGGCTTGTGGATGTTCATGCGCGGCAGTGATCACTTACCATCAAGTGACCTATTTGCTCGTTTGTCAGACTTATGCAATAAAAAAATATGTCTATAATACAGTTACAATAAATGTATATATTTAGTCCCATCTAGACACGCAGTCCATTATACAATCGCAATGCTGGTAATTTACATAACATCTATCATATTTCATTACAATATGATATTGTGGTGAGTACCTAATAGTTAATACCTATACTTAAACATGTTCTATTATCTATGGTATTAAATGACAGTAGTCGATACCATAGACAGAACATGGACTGCGTAACATGAGGTACCCAAGCGTGAGATTCATACATTAGTAGGTTTCTCGTTTTTTTTTTATTTGACTAGTATGGCTAAATTTAGTCAATATCAATCTTTTTGTATTTACCAAATAGTTTTTAATTCTGTAAAGCATGTTTTTTTTCATCTAAGATTAAAATTAAGGTTACCAATTAATGATTTTCGTTCGCCTCGTTCACCGCCCTCAAGTAAAGCGTCAAGTAGGCTAGTCATCAGTTAGCATCACGTTTCGATTTCACAACGCTCCAGTAACACTAATCCTAGGATTACACTAATCAGGACCTTACTGGCCACATCGCCTGCCAATTATGTGTATTTACTTGATGGTTAAAATAAGGTTAAATCTCAACCTTTTTCTTATTTTTAAAGAAAAAAATACATTGCCGGCGGCAGGACGGGGGACATTTGATGTCATATTGAACGAATTATTCGTTCAATTTCGCATTTCATTCACTCAATTCAGCACGTAGTTACTCGATACTTTGTTTTCACTTGTGAAATCGACGGAAGATACTCCGCACTTTTACTTGAAAAATAACTTTAATCAAAAAGTAACTATACAACAGTTTACTTGAAGATAGTGAATGAGGCCCTAAGAGTTATTTATGTTTTAGGAGGCAAACGACCGAACGGCCCACCTAAGTATTCTGCATATGTTCATATTGGTGTTCACCCACAACTCCAGAAGAATTGACGGCTGGACTTCAAGTTATGATGAAGATGAAGTACCTACCTCAATTGCCCTACAGTCTCGCAATGTGTCACTGACGTCACACCAGCTGTTAGGTAATGACAGACAGCGATGATAATTGACGGCATTGCGTCTGTTACAATCGATATTACTTCACTAGCGATCGAGTAACCCGCGTCGCGTGACTACACTCGGACAACCTAATGACTTCGGTTGCGAGTTCACTGCTTTTCGACATGTTCAATTTGATATATTTAATTAGGAGAATTGAGTTTTTTAGTGCCTTGCAAAGTGTTTATTTAGGGCAATAAGCCCGGGCTATACTTACGTAAGTATATGCCCAAATTTTATTTTTCAGTAGTTTCAATCGTGTGAACTCGGCCTGACGTAAATACCCATTTGGGATTTGGTATTTTTTATACTAATTAATGAGCTTGTACGGAAATAACTCCCCTGGGAAATAACGTTAGGCGACGTAAGCTTATTTAAATAATACCTACTTGTATAACGGAATATAAATCAAAGTCAAACCTAGCAATGTTAAATCTGCAATATTTATTTTAATTTTCTTTTGTGGCATCTTTTTCATTTAATTGGTATATACCTGCTTTCGTCTCTCTGCACCACCTTAAGGTCGACTGGGAGACAATGCCAGTAGGTTTATTTTCGGCTGGGCTATTCAAATTTAAAAAAATGTAAATAAAATCTCGTAGATGATTATTACGGAGTACAAATTACAATACATATTAAGTTAAAACACAGTCTTATTATTGTCAAATTACTAATTACATTTCACGGACAGCGAATCCGTACAAAACGGTAATCTAGTTAAAACAAAGCGAGCCACACATCAATGTTATCGATATAAATCGATAATTGGAATAGTGAAATCGACGTTGTACTGGCCGTTTATAATCGATTGCAAGATTGTGAGAAAAAATTAAAAGAAAATAAGTATAGAACAAGCGGGCGAGACCGAGTCACGCGACGTCATACGGTATGCTAGCACAAGATGAATTACCATGCGTTCGTTAAGCACACTACACACCAAACCCGCCGGTCCGCCGGCATATGTAGGCGACATTTTGTCGGCGGGCTAGCCGGCGGCTTCAGTCATTGCAAGTCGGAAAACTTTGACGGCGACATGGCAGCGGCTCGAATAATATGGAACATTTTATGACGTTGACAAGCAGTGCGCTTGCGTTGTAGTAATGTCATGTCGGCGGGCAACACGTGCGGGCGCTTACCGCCGACATGATGCCGGCGGCTTGTGTTTCCGGGCCGGCGGGTTTGGTGTGTAGACCGCATTAGTCTGCGCGGGAAAAAATCCGCCATAAAGTTGTTTTTATCTGTACTTTTCAGACGTGACAGAATAATTGGAAGATTTACTTTTTTATTCATCAGTATGGTTTGTACATAGTTTATCTATAAATAAATACTGGCTACAAATTATAATTGTACCTATTTTTTAACACATAAGTAAGTGACAAGGATAATGAGTCAAAAAATGTGGTAAAGTCCCTTCGATGATTTGCTATTTCACTGTCTATTTCAAACCATAAATATGAGCATTTACCCTATGCTACTTAGTCGTGGATATCACAAGTGATATCCACGACACAAGACTCGATCTTAGGTATATTTATTTACATATTTCACTACTTGTAAATTTATTTTTTCTTGCTGTCATGATCTACATGCCCAGTGAATCTGTGTCAGTACATAAGGACATGAAATACATCATTACGTAGTCAGGCTATATTACAACTGAACTTAGCCAACTCCTTTCGCCTGCTCTCTGTAAATACAGCTTGATTCAATGCTCACTGGATTTCGAAATAATAATATTTGGACATTAAGCTATGTATTATATAAACATTGAAAATAATGCAATGTTATGTTGAAATTATTTAGCAATTTTGTCTATTCAAAGTAAATGTTTTTGCGGTTTGTATTGCTACCTATGTGACTTGGGTAAACTTTAAATATGTTTTATAAAAGTACAAAATAATTAGAAATTTGATGTGTGTAATGAGTCGTAATTTTTTGACTCACATCCGAAAGATATTAACATTTTTGGAACCCAGCAAAATTAGTTTCAGTGCTAGATTACCTACAAAACTTATTGTACAGGCTGATTATTTTTTATGGCGTATATTTATTGAACACGCTGTATAGTTGCAAAGCACAAACCCTGCGCACTTTCAACGGTTAGGTAACCGTTAGTGCCACCATCTGGTTCCAAGCGGTTCTGCCTATTCCATAACATTATCTTATCAATAATTTATATGCAATGAATAATTTTGAATATTCGCAGATCGATGTCATTAGATATACGATACTTGGCATAAAAAATGTAATAGAAAACTTATGACACTTGTTGACAAACAAAATTTTATTTAAACATGCATATTTTGATTTTATCGGTATTTTGTAATCCCTTATTCCGTTTTGGTGGGATGGGCGCAAAAATATTACCAGAATTTACTACATGCTTAGAGTATTTTAAGTGTAGAGGGAGCGCTAGTACTTCAAAAACATAGACAAAAATGGTGGTGCCGGGCCACCTTTTTCTGCCCTCCTATTGGCTGACATTTGACAGGTTGTCCAATATGTACGAATTATTTTAAAATGAAAAAACCAAAAAATAGTTTAGGGCAATTAAATTCCACTCAAATTAGTTTTATACGGATAATAATTACATTTAATTTCGGTTACAAACGGATTTTTTAGAAATTTGTTGTTTAATAATTAGTTAAATTTTCACTAATATATCAGTGCTACCAAAATTACGAATAAGAAAACATCTACGTTTTTGAAACCTCAAATTTATGACCACGCTTATTTGATATTATGAATACTCTAAGACATGTAGTCTTATTCGGAGCACACAAAACAGCCCGTTCTAGGAATCGAACCTTACAGCTTACATAGGTATGTGCCACAAAAAAACCGACCAAGGCCATTCAGTAATGCAATAAGTATTAATTGTTATAATAATGATGCTTAATAACTTTGTTGACGCATTTTAAAGCACTAACTTTTAAATGCGTTTTCGCTTTTTAATTAATTTATAATTCTCATTATCAAGATAATATCTTCGACACTTGTGTCATCTTATTTAGTCGTAAACGAATATTAATGAAGTATCAATTAATGTAGGTCGTAAATTGTTTGTCAGTAATGATCGTCAATTCTGCTTGATTGTCAATTAATATATATTTATTGAATGATCTCAGATAAGTTGTTATTTATTAGTACTATTGACTGCGTGGTGGCCTGTTGGTAAACGGACCAAACGCGGCTGCCAACATGTTCACGGTGGTCGCGGTTTCAAATCCCAGCGCACACCTCTGTCTTTTCAGATTCATGTGTGTATTGATAGACAATCACCACGCATTATAATGCATGGATAATAAATTAATATCAACATATAGGTTTGAGGAATAGATTGTGGGTTCAATTTTGGGACACACTTTTTTGGTACAAGATTAACCGTTCATACGTTTGTAATTTTGTCTAACTACGCCTATACGAGTAGTTTTGCTTACTTTAACGGCAAAGGAAAATATCGTAAGGAAACCTTTGCAAGTTTCCCTAAGTCATTAGCACATTCCACGTCTGATATATGCACAAGAATTTCGGAGGTAGGTACTTATGTGCAGTTTGCAAGTTATCAAGAATGGTCTACTAAAGTCTAACCCTTAGGTAAAAAGGGTCCGTAACTAGCAGCAGCAGGGCAGATTAATTATTATAGTTATTTCAATATATGTACATTTAAATTAAAATTTTAATATATACGTAATTGTTAGAATTTGGAGACAGATGTAAAAAAAAAATTTTAATTTAATATTAATATGATAATGTTATTTACATAGGTGTTATTGCAATTTACAAAACTATGTTACACGCGCATTATTTTACGAATACCAACGCGAACAGTAATTAAAGTTAAAATTAACTTATTAAAACTACAACACAAAGACATTAATTACGTTGCGCTATAAAGGCAGAACAATATTTCCTTAGTCAACATGCAGAAAACAAACAGAATTAAATAAAAACACAAAACTCACGGCTTTTAAAACAATCCGAAAGGCACACACAAAAACCGTTACACGTTCACAAAAAAAATCACAAACACGTGCACATTGCGATAATAATCTTTATAATTGGCTGTTTATATTGGTTTCCTTTGCGGGTGGTTGATTCGACGAGCGAGTACGTGCGCTCGCATCGAACGCCGCCACGACTGTGGCCTGAGTTGTGACGTATTCGATGACCTGACCTGACGTTACCTGACTTCGACTATTAATAATAAAACCTTTTTATTTCCTCCGACTCTTTGGTGTGGTTGCTAGACTTTGTAGTTTGATGACCCAGATTCAGGAAAATGGGGTTTGCTTCTGGAGAATCTAAATTAAGTTTTGGTCTGTATTAAGGGTTTGCGAAAATAATAATTTTTTGTCAAATAGTAAGGGTTTCCCCATCTAAAGATTAAACGTGTTATTTTCCTTTATAAGAAAGTACAATAATTTACACTTATAAATACATACCTTAAAAATATTTGTCATTAAAATAACTTACATTTGTGTTAGTTTGGATTGAATATTCGGTGTTTTATTTTCCAGCCGGATCCTGCTTATTATTTTTACCTCTAGCCGCTAATAATAATCTATTGCTGAACATAGGCCACCCTAAGGATGTCTGCAATAATCTCTTACGTTAATTAAGTATTGTACGATTTTATTTGTTTAATCTGCGATCTCTAGATTTGGAGCTATTGATATTTATTTTCCTAATTTACTCTTTGGCCTAAACGCCTTTTAAACCTCAACACACAGCCTCAACAACAACAACAAACACTAAACAATAACAAGACAACATGAACCTCACTCTATTTAAAAAATAATACACACTTAAAAGCGAAAGTGATTATGAAATCCACTGCAATATTTGTACATAATATTTATTATAAGATGTAGTCGGAAGACTCAGAGTGACATGGACATATTTTCTCAGGAGTCGCAGAAACTTCCTTTGTTTAATAGATCAGTTTTAAACACCATTGTCTATGATAGTAATAGATATCGAAAACACAAGGGCAGAGCGGATATGATCTCAACCATAACAAATGTATAAAGATGTTAACATTAAACCCATTGAAACAACTATAGGTTCTTGCAAATACTGAAGAGTTAAAGGAACTCTCTTTGAAATGTTTTAAAAAGAAACTAAGACAGCTTAAGCTTTTATTATTTTATTTTAATGTTATACGCTTTTGTCTAACACATAAAAGAAAAGCGCGAAGCGGATAATAATTAGGAACTCCTGCAATAGATACTAAATGACAGTCGGAAGGATCAGTCGACTAAGTTCTTAATGAACCGCCCACGATTTCATTCCTTCTGACGACTGTCGTGGGAACCTAAACCAATGTTATCTTGTATGATATATACGACCAATTGGCACCGCGGCTGAGCTAATTGCCTTCTATGCTTTTGGCTACGAGTTCCATCTTCATACGAATCACATTTATAAATATTAATTTCACCAGATAAGGAGTCTGCTTAATTCTTATAATCTTTTTACTAATTAGAGATTGGCTATAATTTTATTTAAGAACATAGAGACAATAATCTTAAAGGAAAAATAGCTTTCGACAAAGACCTCAACACACAAAATCACGAGGAAAGGAAATTTAAAAACAGGGCATTGTGACAACCACCATTAAAAAAACAGATTCAACATTCTTCAGTCTTATTACCGAAAAGTCCTAAGTAGACAGGTTTGAACACGTTTCAAAGCTAACTCTTAATCACTTATGGCTTATTATTCCTTTGCACCTACGCACCCAAATTCTTGGAAGGATTATCGTGAACTATTTTTCTTAATTAGTTCGGGTAATTGCTGTACAAATAATTATTTTACGGTTCAATACACTGATTATGTTCTTCTTAGTATTTATTTTACTTATGTTTTTTTCGAATTATTAGGACAGCCTATGAATTTTCAAATTTATTCTAGAAAAATAAGTTATAACGGATTTTATAAAATTAATTAAAGACGTGTGGCTTATACAAGCCCTACGATATATTATTAATATTATGTTTGGTTAATCCTAGAAATGATACAGGGTATTTTATCAAACAGCTATTACTTTTACTACAATTATTATAGAAAATATTTCAAATGAATTCCTTTAAGCCAAACAATGAAATAATTACACACGCGACAATAGCTCGTTAACGCAAAAATATTTCAATGCTTAGGAATAAAACAATACATTGAGTATTTTCAAATGTAATTGTATTGTATTTCTGCTTAATATATTAATTTTGAATAAAAATATCTGGTATTTTGATGACGCAGTTTGTAACGGAACAAAATTATTATCTGTAGGCTCTAAAGACCTCATGAATGAAAACAATTTTTCTTAAAACGTATTCAATATCTGGCCCCTAACATTCCAAATTCAAATCGCAATTCCAAATTTAAAAACAAAACGCAACATGGCGCTGATCAGTCATCATCAATTGAATAAACTATTAACAAATTAAACAATTTTACCATTAAGATTTAAATTCCGAATGGCATTAAAGCCGTGACCTTGACAACACAAACTATCGAACAATGGTAGAACGGAGGCGTTCTGGTGGCCGCGCGGGCATCAACCAATTACCGAGGTATGTGGGTCAGTGCTTGCCTCATGTGTTTCGATGTATCGAGCGGTTTCACTGCGCCAGTACTCAGTACCTTTACCAATGGAGACTTTGGATTCCATTAGAATAGTTTCAATTATGTTAATTTTGGTTTAGAATATTTCTAGCACTGTAATTGTAGAGTTGAGACTACAGTGGCAATGTATGTAGACTGGGAAATTTAAAGTCCTCGGTTCTAATCCCAGGTTGGGATATATCGTTGTGTAACTCGTGAGATTTTAGATAAATCTAAATAAGTTGCTCAGGAATGGACTTACGCCCTTTAATAGACCCTCCAATTACATATTAGGACGGTGATAAGTTCTGATAAAAATTTAAATCTTCATAATATTATTAATATAAAACTCATATGTAATAGCAGGATTAAAATGTCAACCGGAGAGCAAATCCTAAATCGCGACACTTAAAACATCTGTAACACATAGCCGAGACAAATTTAGTTTTGATTCATATCCGTTACTTCCATGTATCTGATTTCTGCGATTCTTTGCACCAAATTGCATTAGCTTATTTATATCTTTATGTGGCGGCACTATTGAAGGTGTAAGCTAAATGAATAAATCATTGGACCTCATTTACGAATTAGAAGTTAGGTTTTAGACGTTAAGCCAGCATAGTTCATTTTAGTGCAACTCTTAGACATGAAGATTCTTCACGAGGTTTTCCTTTACTTTTAAAATTACCATAACTAACTCATAAACACACCACACTTTGGAAACTCAAAGGGACGTATCTTGGGCTAGGACCTACGGCCTTTAACATGGTACCCAACTAACAGAAGAAGGTTCAAGGTTCCAAAAAGGTTAACCATGAAATATTAAAAACGTTATCAGACCTTCGTGCATTATTTAGTTGCGTGAGCCACGTAATCATAAAAGAAGAATGTAAACACCTCATTAAAGTCCCTGAGATTATTATTGATTTTGTATGTGTAGACAAGCGTAAAATAATTACAAATGATAGATCACGACTTCTAGCGCTAACAAATGCCAGCAGCAAATTCTTGTACAATGAAGCAATAGGACAGTCACCAGGCAATATATAAGTATTTGAGCATTGTATTTACAATACACGATTATACAGGTAGGCACAAAGCGAAGGTAGGGTTCAAGTGGAGAATTATTCTTTGCACAATAATACACCACACTAAACACAAACCTAATTCAAATTTTACGTATCTTGGAGTTAATGTTTTGATTGTTATTTACAGAATGAAGAATGTTATTTACAGAAGAAAGAATACTGGAAAGAAGAATGCGATATCCGGAATAGTAACTTGTTTGCCACTTATAAGACAAGATATTTCTTTATCTGTTTTATGTTTTTTTTTATCTGCAACATATCTTATTTATCCTTATTAAAATTAATTCAGATTAAATTATTCATCCAAGTCATTGGTTTTCCAACATTCAATCTCACACGCAGAAATGCCCTTTCTAGGATTTAACACTAATTTCCTGCTATTTACCTTACCTATTACTCGTCGCCGTGAAAACTAATATCGTAAACTATGCTCCAACTGTAACTCCTTCACAAAATAGCTGAGAACCTTTCTGAATTATTAACACTCCAATACTCAGTGACCTTTATAGACTAATCGATGACTTTTCTATCATAAATACAGTAACTTGTGACCTACATGTACACAGTTCAATCATAACAGAAGGCTTACGTGCGTCTGAACTATCACACTCCATTTCCAAACCGGTATTTCAATAGATTTAATGTTTGAAGCATTTCATCTTGTTACGGCGCCATAAGTACTAGTATGCGGTGTCATCATGATCGGATCTTGACCTAGTGCTGGTTCAATGTTAACTATTTGTTTACGAATCTTTCACTCTTGGTCACATCACATGCGTATTTTCTGCGAGATGCCAGTTTGTTTTACAAAACTTTTGATGGGAAATAGGCGTGGAAATTGATAAAGTATTTTTCTAGTGTTTTCGAAGCTATTTGTTTGAACAATATTTTGGAGAGGTTCTTTTCATAGCATTGCCCTTCCTGTAACCAGAAGATGATGGACTGCTGTCCGTGAGCGCTGCTTTCGACAATTATATTTGTTACATTGTAACAATGTAGAATGCAGCAAGAACTTGACGAGTAATCAACCCGTTACCTTCTGTTTAAACCAATAAGAAATTTAACTCAACTTAATCCTACCACAAAGTTTTCTATACCTAGTGAGCTTCAAGTCCACCAAGGTGTGGACAAGCAATAATTGCTTCCGAGAAACCGTACCTGCAAAGGGCGACACAAAACCACAGACACATAATACGTGAAGGAGACACGCGATTCTGCAGGCGTGCGGTTAAAAAAAACTCTTTCAGCTTCGCATTGGCATCTGGGCGACAGATTTCAACATTCCCAAATGCATGCTAAGTTATGACGCACAGACCTAACTTTAGATCTATATGTACGTGAGTTTTTATGATTAAGCTTGAATAACAACCTCGTGCATGAGATTTCTGTATTTTGTGTAGGCTGGTTATGAATGAATAGCTAGCGGTATTGAAGGAGTATTCATGGACATATAAAGACGCGAGCGAATGGTAAATTATAAGTCGTATCACCACAAAATCCTATTTAATAGATCAATAAAAGTAAATGCAGAGGCGCACATTATTGTACAGTTATTTTTTTTAATTTTAGTGTTGTTGTTTTTAATTAAGAAATTATTTTCAACGAACCATCACATCTAGACGCCACAGATCAACCTCTACTTCCAATAATGTAAAAAACGATAGTAAAACCTATAACCACTCAATATTCACTAACTACATATGAATCCCTACTTCGAACAATCTAAAAACGATAATGTTAATCAATAAGCACCGAAAATAAACCAACCACTGTTTTACAAGACAGTAAGCCATGAAGGCGACGAAGCAGACACAAGCAAGCCATTGAATAAGTCTCGGTTACAAGTGTTCATTACACTGTATATCGGAAGCCGGAAATGAGCAGTGAGCTATAGGGTTTCCTTCCTACACGACAATCGATTGTGTAAGTAGGGATTCTGTTTGCCACTAGCTAACTTTGTTGTGGAAATTAATACCTAATAATAAAAGGAGAAATAATATAGGCATGCTGTAATTGTTACGAAGATGGATAGTGATGAATGAGTATATTCAGGAGACAATGTGGTAAATTTGGATCAGTTTCATCTTCTGCTATAAGAATCGTAGGATTGTAATAAAGATAATAGTTAGTTAGAACGATTCCGTCTCTGAGTAAGCCAGTCAAGAAATTGCAGCAAAATTTACCAGTGGTATTTGAAACTTAATGCAACATAATATAAAAAGTAACTACATATAGTGCTAGTACATTCGTATTGACTCACGGAATTCCTATTGCTGAGAAAATAACTCCGCTCGGCAATAGTACCTACAACAAAATACGGATACATACTAGAACAATGCTCCATATCATTTACTTGTAGCAACAGTTCCATTTGAATGAGAAAAAACCTCGCAAACAACCCGTGTATTGTCTACAATCACAATATATCACAACATTCCGATCTAACACACTTTTTCCATGGTCCCTTTTATTACGGTTGTGTAGTTTCGAACAATGCATTACCAAACCATATTTCACTTACTATCGGAGTGTGGGCTCGTCAAGTTCGCATATGATGTCGTAATGTTTCTCAAGTGAACATGTAAAATCTCTTGCTCAACACTTGTCTATTGGGCAAGGTACACGATGATTTGTTTGATGTTGAAGTTCCGCTCTGTGGTTTAATGCGTTTAAAGATTGCAACTTCGGTATCCTCTTCCCGTCGTAAGATGCCAGGTATTCAGCTGAGTGTCGCAATTTGGCTACCGATATATCCTTGCCACATATAACCACGGAAGGAAAGACAGTAACTGTTTTGACGCGGTTAATTTCAATGCATTCCAAGTATTTAACCTGATTTCAATTCCGCGATCCTTGCGAGCACTAGTGCCAAAACAAAACGGTAGTTAACCGTTAGCGCATTAACCGGAGTTCAAGGCGACATGTTTGAAATCCCTGCTACGCCTATACAAGGTGACTTCATTAACATTGTAAACATAGCAAACCGTAAATCAGCAGAGCAAAACCTGCCCACAACCGGACTGAAGGAAAGTGAAAACACAAAACCTTATCGGACGATACAGGACGTCCCATCTCGGACCGGAGTCATTAAACTTGGTGCAATGCTAACCGTAGCCAGTTCATCAACGCAGGCGATTAAACCCGATGAAAGTGGAAGTGATTTGCCGTATTCATTTGCATGGCATTGTTATTATTAATAGTCAGCGCTGATTCGCGAAAGTGCTTGTTAGTTACGATCCCGTGGCTAAAGCGTTTAGTTATTGCAATGTAGAAAGACTAATATTTTCAGTGTAAGTTATATCATCTGTATGTGCTATGGCATAACTCATAAATTATCGGTAAATAGAAATATTAATGGCACCTTGAAAATTTATAATTTTATTATTATCATAATATGTGAAAAAGGATCATAACACTTTTTCTTATTGAGAATAGTATGAAGCGAATTAAACATTAAATACATCGCCAAAATTAAAGAGATCGCGAGGAACTAGCAAACTAAGTTGCCATGAAATTGTTTTATGACGGTAAAAGCGAAGCACATTATAATTAACCTTTTACAAGAGCATTTTATCAGAGATTTATAAGATTTATTATTCCTCTGCATTACTTGATATAAACAATGTTTTGACATTCAAAAAGTTCAAGGATCTCACCATGAATTTCGTTCCTTCTGATCAGTACTAAAGTGTTGTTTTTTAGTATACCTTTCCCCTTTATAAAACGATTGTGTGCGGAACATTATGCATGTCTTTAATTGATGTAAACGCTAGATTAGTTCTTTAATGGTGCATAATTACATGTTTCTGTTTACATTGTTGGCGTGCACAATATTTAATAAATGTTATCGACATTTTCAGTTTACCATTACTATCGCTAGAGCTGCATATGAAGGCACGAGTTTCCTTCTACAACTACAACTATGTGTACTAAGTCTCCTCCTCGATTTTCTAATCTAATGACAGCCACTCGTGGCACAGTAGGTTAGACCCCGGCTGTGAAACGTGAGGCTGCGGGTTCTATCCCCGTACTGAAACAAATATTTGTGTGAACCACAAGTATTTGTTTCGGGTCTGGGTGTTTGTGAGACCAAAAATTCTCGTGGCTTCAGATACCCACGTCACAAGACTCGAGCTTAGTGTGGGGTCAGGACTATGTATGTGGTTGTTGGGTGTGTATTTATTTATATAAAAAGACTTCTGTCTTTCATTCGTCAGGTTAGACTATACCAGGGTCTATCGGGTTTGCTATTTCCTCAAACCAAATTGCATTGAGAACTTCGCTACTACATTTTATTCAGTAAGTAAGATTGCTGAAATGCAATAGCCCCTCCGTGTTCTTCTTTATCTCTATTAATAATACTCGTGGTAGGTTTCTCATTTATGAGAGGCCACCTATGTACCGCAATGTCTATTTCTTCCGCCAAACAGCAGTGTAAACGCATTGTAGTGTTCCAGTTTGAAGGGCATTGTAGCCAGCGTAACTACTGGACATAATAAGACTTAACACCTTATGTCTCAGAATGGCGAGCGCAATGGAATGCCAAGCATCGCTTTGTAATTCACGGAAATGTTTGGTTTTGCTACTGTCCATGAGCGGTCGTATCACTTACCATCAGGCGAATAAGCATGCTCGTTTCGCCATTCATTGCAATAAAAAAAATCGCCTGTTTCCCATCCATTTTAAAGACTGGCAACACATTTATCCCGTTGAAAATCAGCGCTGCAGTTTTCTTTTCCCATACTGCAGCATAAAGCTGAATGGGAGGCCCATTGTCGGCGCAATAGTTCAGTCACATAATATTGTTGCATAAAAGTGTTTTTGTCATGTTTTTATTTTATGTATATATTGTTCTTTTATTACCTACCTATGTATGTTTGCACCTTCAATAAAATGTATTTCTTTCTTTCTTTTTCAGATGTCTTGAAGGCGTATATCAGCAAAGTTGATCACCTAACAAGTAACAACAGATAAGCTCGTTTATCTTACAAATATCAACTCGTGATCGAAACTCAGCGCAATTGAATCATGATATTTATGCCGCATGTATTCCGCGTTTTACCATTACAAAGCAGGTGGTAGCGAGAAGGGGGAAAGTGATGGTAAAAGCACCTGCTTGACATTTAACATGTCGGTTTCGCGATAAACACTGGATCAACACCGGTTATTGTGCCTTGTAAGATGCAAGCCGCCATTTTGTTATTATATTTAATGTTGATGTCGGTTTCCTTGTTTACGCTTTTATGATTTATGTAACGGTAAGTAAAAATTGCCAGGTCGTGATGTAATCAACGCAAAATTATTTGAAGAATTACAAGGAAAAAAACAAAAAAAAAAATGCAAAACACACAAGAAATTATTGTCGTTTCCAAGATAATAAAATAATAATAAATACACCCAACAGTCACATACATAGTCCTGACCCCACACTAAGATCGAGTCTTGTGTCGTGGATATCAGGGATTATGAGAGACTTTTCGGTCTCACAAACACTCAGACCCGAAACAAATAATTATGGATCCCACAAACATTTGTTTCGGCGCGGGGATCGAACCCGCTGCCTCTCGTTTCACAGCCAGCGTCTGACCAACTGCACCACGGAGGCTGTCAAGATTGCTGTAATTGGAACAATCTTAATATATATAAATCTCGTGTCACAATGTTTGTCCTCAATGGACTCCTAAACTACTTAACCGATTATAATAAAATTTGCACACCATGTGCAGTTCGATCCAACTTGAGAGATAGGATAGTTTAAATCTCAAATTATAGTCGCAATTTTAATTTATTGCTAATTATTTGTCTGTTATTATTTGACAGTCACAATCATCTGTTAACTCCAAATGATTCTAACAGATGTCGATACCTTTCGACTGGGTTGAGTAAGTAATCAATAGATGGCGCTGCTATGGTAAATCTACGAACGTGTCATATAAGCTACATTTTAACAGTATAATTACCACGTGTTGTTGACGCTATAAAATTAATTAAATTTATTTTAAAGTTTTAGCAGGAATTTTGCAAAGTATTTGTGTTTGCGTATTTTTTTAATGATATTCGTCGTAGTTTCGTGTTTATATAAGTCCTATCTACAAAATAAAAGCAATTCCAAAAAATTGTCAACATGCCTATTTAGGCATTAAGGGATGAAATGGGATAAAGTGGGACGAACGCGATGAGACCGGTAGATGGGAAATAATGGGACGGGATGTAACAGAAAGAAAAGGAGCCAGATGAGATGGGATGGGATACGATAGGAAAAGGGATAGTAGGTACTTAGGTTGAGTTCAGGAGTACAAAAGTTTGAACGGGAATAAGATATTTCTGGTGTGGAGTGGAGTCTAAACATCTAAGCACCCAGGGGAAGCTGGGCCGGGCCGCTAGTTATATATATATATATATATATATATATATTATCAGCCCATATACGTCCCGCTTTTCGGAGTTATGTGTGTATTGATAATCAATCACCACGCACTTTAACGGTGAAGGAAAACATCGTGAGGAAACCTGCATACCGTAGCGATTTTGAAGAATTTCTACGGTATGTAAGTCCGCCAACCCGCACTAGGCCAGCGTGGTGGACTATATGGCCTAACCACTCTCAATCGTACTCTCGATTGTAGAGGAGGCCCGTGCCCTGCAGTGGGTCGTATATGGGCTGATACAATACAATACAATACGTCCCGCTGCTGGGCACGGGCCTACTCTACAATCGAGAGAATCGATATAATTAATAATGATATATTGCAAGTTATAAAAATGGACAGACAAACAACAAAGGCTCCGTTTTTCCTTAGAAACTCTAAAAAAGATAAAAACGCTTTCTTGCGTAAAAAAATGATAACACATTACTGGCATTTCCTGAATCTTTAAATGTTCAACTCTTGGTTGAGAATTACTCAATCAATTATTACTCAAGGATACTAATTATTGTATGAAAATGTAAACTGTAGTTAGAAGTTACGAATTATCTGCGTTTGTGCCTATGTGTAAAAGTGATATTGTATTTTTCTATTCATTATCAGCCCGGAGTCAGGAATTTGTTCCCGATGTAGCGATACGCTCGCCCTCTATCACATCATGAGACGTACCACATAAGGCGAAACGTGGGTGTCCTGGTTGCACCTCTGTCTACCCCTTCTGGGAAAGGGGCGTGATGTTTATGTATGTATGTATGTATGTACTTATATGTCTATGCAAACTTCACTGCAAAGTTTTCCATGTTATTGCCAATAAAACCATCAAACATATAATATATAACACATCTTAATAACATTATTTAATTGAGAGCTCAAAGTAATTTATTGGACAGGTGTAATGTTTACAATCTGATATTCTGTTGCGAGTGACGGATGACCTCACGTCAAAAGGTTGATGAAAGTTTGTAAAAGCTGTCCAGGGGTAACACCATGATGGATCGTGAGACCTTTATCTTTTATTGAGCAGTTCTTACCAGGTGTTTAAGTTGGTTGTTGATATAATTAAAATAAGCCATTTGAGTCTAGGTTTTATAGGATATTAGCTTTCGCCTTGGCAGGTGCTTTAACAAAGGTAATAAAAGCAAAGATCAAAATTAGCCAAAAAACATTATATGTATGTTAACCATAAGAATCAATTCAGAGGTTTAAAATAAATTTGTTAAAAATTGTAACGTCCATCCAATTGTATTATTGCTTTATAAAACAGGTTATACTGTGACGACATTCGAATACAAAAATGCCACCATAACATTAAAGAATTTGGTAAATGCAGATGAAAAACAAATGCAGATTTGTGTAACTTGTGTAATTTGTGTAGCTAAATAGGTAGTAAACATTTCTTCTCGTTATAAATAACGTTGACCATAGAGCAGTGGTGGAACTAATAAGGAAACCGAAATCTTCAAAAGTTGGGTGAAAAATTTGATCTAGATGTAATTACATAATTGCTTCACAGTTTCTATTACCTGTGCCTTTGAATGGGTATTCCAATCCAAAGATTAACCATAAAGTAAATCGTTTTGAGGCAGCAGATACGCGTAATTAATTCTAGGAATAATAGATTAAAATTATCAATAAATAATGCACATGGCACACCAGTAAATTTAATTGAAGAAAGTAAAAAACATAGAACATGAGATGGATTAACTTTGATGCTAGGAATAAGACGTATGGTTTAGAGTAAATAAAGACAGAATTTAAACTGAATGATATCTTAAAATCAATTCTTAAGCCAGTTAAAGGTAAAAGCGTTACGTAACAAGGGAACGCCGGCGATTCACGATACAAATCGATTTATCAGCCAGTTAGCGGCACTGAACACTCGCAGGCCCAAGGAGAAAGTCGATAGCTAGTTATTATACACCATTTAAATTGAATTCCACTGGGGACGTAATGGAAAATGGCGGTAAAACGAATATTGCGCGCGGTTTTGATAATTGGATGTGGACATTTGATTTGCATTTACATTTTTTGCGAGAGAAGGTTAATTCGATTTTATGAATGAAACGGCTGCGTCGAAAACATTAAATCGATGCTAATAATTTTATAATTTCTTTCTTTCCATATCTTTTGTATATTTGCATTTAAATATTTAAATTTACATGATATGCCTTTCTTTATTGCATTCACTTTGTGGTTCTTTTGGACAGTTAAATTCGCGCTTGATATTATACAAAACGCATCTGTTGTTGCTTTATGGTCTTGAATTATCGTATTACATTCTAATGAACATCCGCAGACATAACGTTAATGTTCTTGGAATTTCTTATTGCTTACTCGTTAGGAGCTCTCAGATGGTTAGCGCATGCACATGTTAATTTAATTAATCATGTATTTATCACTGCTAATACGCCTTTACCTCTTTTAATTCCCTTTTTATTGAGAAACCGCTAAAGCCCACATGATCCAATTGTTCTAGATGTGATGGCAATCACTTGCAATCAGATGAGTCGTTTACTCTTTTCACTAACTTATGCAATATAACCTCTAATTGAAAAATCCATAAAAATAATTGCCTGTCAGTGAATTGAACACACGATTTCGTACTACAAATTACAGCTTTATATATCTTGATGTAAGAAATAAATTATGAAGCTCATCTATTTTACACTAGCCAATATAATGGTACCCATCATACCACTTTCACTTGAATCCAAAAATACCTAACGCCTAAATAACTCGAATAATGTTATTAAACTTGAAATTATGCAAACAACTTGTTTTAACGCCAGTTGTGATTGTGTGGGCGATGGTCAACGCATTCAAACTACGCTTCGAATTGTTAGTAATACGGGCCCATGGTATTTTAGGGCATTTTGAAAACGATAAGGTAGCTCAGGAATTTTTGTGTTCAAAATGTTGTTAAGAGTTATTCTTTATTGCATCATGAAATGAAATTTCATCAGACATTGGCCACATGTTACGAATGGGGAAGTCGATAGGCCTTAATTTACAACAACTTTGGAGTACATTTTTAGGTCATCTTATTCTTCATGAATACAGTCTATACTGGTTTCTAGATCAAAGACAATCTCCCACCCAATCCAATCCATCAGCCAAAGGAAGTCCACTGCTGAACATAGGCCTCTCCCAATGATTTCCACAGTGACCTGTTCGAGGCAGCCTGCATCCAGCGACGTCCCGCGACCTTTACCAGTTCGTCTGACCACGTAGTGGGTGGATGTCCCACGCTCATAAGAATCTCCCACTCACACAGTAGTAACTTCTGTAAGTCAAGATCAACAATGACATGCTACGATTTGAAACCTAGTACCGTGACTCAAGGAACCTCAGAGTGAACAGCCCATTTTTAAACCACAACGAAATCAATCAGAAAGAAAGTAGATATCACCATCTGTCATAACACCAGTAAGTTCCGACTCACTGGTAAATGTTGAATATGTTTTTGTTTTTAAGGATATATCGGCGAGAGTTCTTCGGTGGTCCAACATGGCTATCTCGTTTTCACTGATACGAAGAAGAAATGTCGAACGAAAAAACCTCGTCAATTACACGCCCTTCATCTCCGAATTGCTTGTTTAATGTGCCTTAATTAACAATTTCTCTTGCATTATATAAAAAACTAACAGGTTCCGATCAGTAGTCGAACGGGTCTGTAATTAATTCGATTGTTTTTCATATCTTTGCAAATTAAATAGTTGGACCCGTTTTATTGACGGCTATTACTTGTTTAGCAGGCACTTATTTTTCGCAATACATACATAAACATCACGCCTTTTTCCCAGACGGGGTAGGCACAGGTGCAACCAGGACACCCACGTTTCGCCTTATGTGGTCCGTCCAATAATGTGATTTGGGGCGAGCCTATCACCATATCGGGCACAAATTCCCTTCACTTTGTCGGACCCAGGATTCGAACCCGAGACCTTAACTTTGTAATCATACCGCAGTACAACTACGCCACCGACAAGTCAATTTTTTGCAATATTATGTTTTAATGACATTAAACGCCTAATGGAGATGTCACCATTGCTCATTCTGCTTTCGAAAAATAACAATAGTGCAGTTAAATTAAAACGTTTATGCAAATCAGTATTTTTTTATATTGTTCTATAAATTAATCAATTAACCGCTTATAGATAGTAATGTTCCATCTATCTAGAGTTGACTACAGCGTAAAAACACAGCTTCAAAAGATAGGTCTTCGTTGCAGCTTTTAGTATGCCAATGTAGGATTTTTGGTTAAGGAACCTGGCGTAACATGACGGTATGGACTGAAGTCCTCGTGCTAGGCTGGAAGGCCGGAGACACCGACATAACCTTTTCAACCTCTTCCAAGACACCGTGGACTTAACACAGGTGGTAAAAAGAGTTAAGATAAAGGTTTGTATTTACAATCACCCAAATATTATCTCTGTTAAATCTGAGTTACGCGATGACGGCAGTCTATTTATGGCAAGCGTTTTTAGATGGTCATTTACCATACAGCTCGACGGATTTTGTCGGTATTCAATGCACGAACCGGTCGGCCGGGTTCCTCGAACATTGAATTCGGTCGTGTCACTCGATCATTTAGTTTTAAAATCGATGTTTATCTTGCAAACTTCTTACCACTGATTTGATTATTTGGGGAAATATGTATGATATATGAATGTATTTGAAGAAAAAAATTAATTTGTTGTGTATGTTACTTCGATAGGTTTTTAGCTTTTGTCTTATGATATGCAACACTGGTCAATAATTGTAAATATTTAATTTACTATGTATAGGCTTATTCATTTAGCATTAGGTTGTATCTAAATAGAATTGGCGTTATATGTATTAAACTTTTACAACACTCCGTGAACTATTTACTGTTCTCGGAGTCCAATAATTCTCGACCTGGAAATCATTGATTGATTCCACGCTTCACGGGCCTTGTCGCCGACAAGATTAACAGAGATTAATGTACTTAATTCAGCAAATACAAATATTCGACAGTAGGGTATTTTTTTAATCATTCGTGCACGTTCTCCCGCTTTTGCTTCTCTACTTTGCAGTCTTAACTCGTCATTCATATCACATATTATTTGTAAATACCCAATCCAAAGATCAATACTAATACTCAAGGTCGCGGGATGTCGTTGGATGCAGGCTGCCTCCAACAGGTCACTGTGGAAATCATTAGGAGAGGCCTATCTTCAGCAGTGGACTTCGTTTGGCTGATGGACTGGATTGGATTGGAAAAATCAATACGTATAAGAAATCTAATTTGCATTCATGTGCCGCAGACATTTAGACATTAGACTGACGTGGTCGCAATAGAAACACAGCGAGTTTCCCCTTACCTGATCAATAGGTGTCAAATGTGAATACAGATTCTGAAACAAATAAAACAATATATAACTATATGGTACGACTAAACATTTTTGTGATGAAAATGATATCTATAAAAAAGTTCAAAAGGAGAGATAGTATCAATGTTTTAATGGACCTTGTAAAATTATACTTGGATATGTGACTTGACTAAAGAATATTTTGATTTTATTAGATTTTTTCACTACAGGACTGCAGTTTGAGCTCAGCAAATATAGGCTCACTTCCAACCTGCGTGGGGACTAAAAAAACAAAAAAAAAATCCGACTAATTAAGAACTTCCTTTTTTTGAAGTCGGTTAAAAAGGCGTCACACCTCTGCACTACTTTAGGATGTAAGCGTGAGTTTCAGTGCCTAGTCCCTAGTGTAGTCACTTTACTCAGACAGTGTGAAGAGACTGAATCGAAACCTTTACCCAATCAATCGATAAATATAATTACGCACCAAGAACATGCAATTAATTAACAAGACTAATCTTGTTGAAATTAATTGCATGTTATAAGTAACAATTAAACAGACGAGACACATCGTCACGTCGTAAATCAAAGAAACTTCGAAGCGAACGTGTGAAGTGCATTGGCCAATTACAATCACAATACAACAGAAATAGCTAGGAAGTTCGCAATCCCAGCACACACGGAACTTGAAATGCATCTGCACATGTAGGGTTGATAAATACAGGTAAAGAAATCCGTTCTAAAAGTTTAGCAAATTGTTTGTTTACATCTCTGCCTACTTTCTGGGAAAAAGGCGAGAGTTTATGCATGAAAATCTACTGGGAATTATAAAACAAAAATATATTTTCACAATTAGTTAAAACTTGTTTTACAACTAATACATCTGTTATAATAAAATTAACGTAAGTATAAATAAAAAGTACATTTTTTTAATTCAGATGGTCAATTCTTGAATATTATGACGTACTGTATAAAATAATATTATTTCATCTATTTCAAACTCATGCCGCTTAGGATACTAGGTGTAGCTTATGAAAAATAAGCCTGATTTTTATTGCATTTTGGTGTAACAGACACACGATCTCCGTTTCGTATAAACACCAATAACAGTTACGGAATATGTAGTGGATGCGTCGCGTCAGCAATATTTCAATACGCACTGGAAAAAGAATGGCCATGTGGCGGTCAAAGATCTTACTGTTAGATTAAAATGCAGCAAAATCTTTTTTGTATTCTACATAATTGATTGTTAGTTAATGGTATATTATATTTATATTTACAAAAAATAATAAATAATTAAATTATTGCTTATTATGACCAACTGTTAATGAACTGCTCTGATTTAAACCAGCTTGTAACATTTGTAGATAATAATCACTGTATTGTAAACTGGTTTTGAAAAGAGCAACACTAGAGTTTCTTGCCCGTTCTTCTCCAGTAAAGACCGCTTCCAAACCGAGTGGTAGAATAAAAAAATTACTGAATATAAATGATCAACATTTTTACAGGTTCAATAAATTATTTCATTTCAATTCATTTTCATATAATTGAGGTGTTCATCCGGCCCATTCTCTTCAACCTGGCAGTATCAATACCATCAATATTTATTTCAATTATATTCTCGATTTAGTTTATACTAACAGCCCTGGAAGTTCTCATAGCATCATCGGTAATTTGCGTAGTGATTGAACCATGTGATGTTTTGTTACCATTGTTACAGAAACCGCATGCTATTGTGTGCAATTCATTTATTAAAACTGATACAAGTGTAATGACGCAGCTTCTATCTATGAATTGTTTAGAGTGGTATTATGTACTTTACGTTTTGTTAGGCTTCATCGGAATGGCTAGGTTTATATTATCGGATAAAAAATGTCACGAACACTAAAGGAGTATGTGGGCAACATAAACCTGGGCCTCAGTAATGCAGAGCCAAGGCTCCAAGGTCGAACAAATCTGACGTATGGCTTAATGGCGTAAAGGAAAATAAGATATCTTAAAGACTTACAATCTTGGTTGCTAAAGACCGGGCTAAAGTAAAAAGATTTACAAGAAAGCAAACCTTGGTACAGGCTGGGAATGAAATCAAAAAAGGTATCAGACAAGCAACCGCTGTACCTGTTCGCAGTTGATTACTGACCTTGCATTCCGATAATATTCATAGGTGCGTAGTAAATCTTCACAATTGAGAAACACTAAATAGAATATGATAGGGTGAAGATTGTCTCCAAAAGATATGACCTTATATCCTGATATTGGCATATGTTACTTAATTTAAGCCACATGTTTCTCATCAACCCAGGTGACATTGTACAGAATTTGAAAAAAATCTGAGACGATTAGAGTTACGGTAAGAGTGAATAATTGAAGATTATTAATAATTACCGATTATTATTAATAATTACCGAAAGTCGAGGTTAAAGTGATAAATTAATCACATTTGTCGGTTTCTATTAATAATTTGACCCTAGTAGTGATAAATGTAATAAGTGGCCAAGGGTTGCGGGGCTTTATGGATCAGTTAGGTCGACTGTGCCCCAAAACCGACTCGGAACACCCCGACTTCACGTAGTCTTTTGGCTACCGACCCTAGAGTGTATATAAAAAGCCGAAGCTGCGGAGGTGAGCATGGGTGCCTATCTTTTGTTACGCAAGGGCGAAGGGGCTGAACTTCCCGTAGCGCCGAAGACGATGCAGAGGCTAATTTGTATTGACAACAAGTGTTTTAAGGGTTAGGTTGTTATAATAGATATTTCTCAGGAATGGTGCGTTACCTTTTCAAGGGAGTGGTACCAGGGGAGGTGCGCCACTTCCCCTCTCCTTCCACTCCTCCCAACCCACCCCCTCGTGCTGCCCTATTCTATATTCTACCACTTCGGCTCATTATTGTTTTGATTTTGATTCGCTTTACATCACTCTGCCTTACACTGCCACAAGTAACCTTGTTTGTGTGATCTCTAATTAATATATTTGTAAGACTGTGTTTAATATTATAAATAAATACCTGCTGGTCAAAAAACATTGAGTTTTTATTTATTTTATAACTTTCACCAATATGTGTCGTGAATTATTAATAATTACCAAAACATGTGGTTATTATTAATAATTTTGTAAAATTATTAATAATTTTCAATTAATCAGATTTACCGTAACACATACATAAACACACGCCTTTTTCCAGAAGGGGTAGGCAGAGGTGCTACCAGAACATCCACGTTTCGCCTTGTATATTCCGTCCCACGATGTGATAGGGGGCGAGCCTATCGCCATATCCGGCACAAGTTTTTACCGCTTAGCTGAACTTCAGTTCGGTTCGAGAACTTACCTGAGCCGTGAAAGTATCGTACCTATACGGGTTGATCAAAGGCCTTGGAAATTAACATCACGATTTTTGACAAAACTACCAGGCAGTTTTGTCCAACTTGGTACAATGTTACCTGGAGTGGCTAGGAACATGTGATTTAAATTAAATACCAAGTCAATATCAACTGTATATTTTTTATTGCCTTCCAAATTCAAATATCTAACAATCAGTAGTTGCATGTTGTCATCAGCACCATCTAGATTTAGGTCCTACTGTTAAAGCAACACAGAAGACAAACGACGGATGATGTTTTTAGAAACTGTTTTATTCAAAGATAATCACAATACAGACGTCCTTAAACTATAGATCACCAGAAAAGAAAAGAGAGCGTTCATCAATTTGCGCTCGTATTTAAAAACAACTATTTTAGTGTTGCAAACAATTGTAATAATATTTAACAAAACATACAAACTCTAAAATTAATACATTTATATAAATTTAAATTAAGTATTTTTAACACTACAAATGTTCTAATGAAGTGCACTGTACGCTAAACTGTCTTGATTAATTAAGAGTGGCTGCGTGAGGAAGCGGCGGGCAGACATTGTCTTCGATCAATTTATTGTTTACGAGCGAGACAATGAGCATTGCGTATGCAATTTCTTCATAAACACCACTTCCTTTAACGATATCGTTTGTTCTTACTTATTTGGTATTCATTGCTCTCTTAATTGCTATTGGTTTTTGGTTTTAAAATTTTGTATCATCTTTGTTTTGCTTATTTTTAAAGGAAACGTTTTACTAATTGGTGTGAATGGTAATCGCCAAATATAGGCAGTAGATACTCATATTACTTGGAAAAAAATAGGTGCATTGCTGGCATTTGTATGTAGTTACTGTATGAGCCCAATAACGTCCCACTGCAGGGCACGAGCCTCCTCTACAATCGAGAGTACGATTGAGAGGGGTTAGGCGATATAGTCCACCACGCTGGCCTATGCGGATTATCATACTAACATTATAAATGCAAAACAGTTGCTTATTTTATATTTATATCATGCAGTAACCGAGCCATGTACCAATATTATTTAAGCACGGAAATAACTTATGACCTATGGGGCGTGTTGTAAAAAAAATGCATACAGGACATGAACCAAGGCTTCTATGCGATAGAACTAAAATATACGTCATAATTAACATTTCATAAGATTTCAAACTTAACGAAACTAAAAGAACAGTGCAAAATTTGTCCTATTCTAAATTAAACCAGCAGCTACATACGAAAAATCCCAGCACAAAATGTGATCCCACGAGATAAGTTAAACAATAACAGACAGCTATTATGTAGATATTATATAAGCGTTAAACAATGCGTGGTGGGTGTGGGAGCGTAAACATTTGAGCTCGTATGAGGCGAAGTGTTCACGACGCCTACTTTACTCAAATTGTATGTAGAAAACCATTAGAAAAACGTGTTCTCGGAATAAAAATACAATACATAATAATTAAATAAATGCACCCAAACATACTTAGTCCTGACCCCACATTAAGATTAATTAAGTCTTGTGTCGTGGGTGTCAAATACTAAGAGAGATTTATCGGTCTCACAAACATTTTCTCGGTGCGGGGATCGATCCCGCAGCCTCTCGTTTCACAGCCGGCGTTTAACCAACTGCGCCACGGAGGCTGTCGTACATGGAACTGGCATATTAAAAGAAGAGATACGAAGAAGCTGGTAGACCTTATGTTTCCGTGACGATGCTCAGCCAAGGAAGCAAACATTTTAGGGTAGAGGGAAGACATGAGTAAAATATGCTAAGAGGTCATAACTGAGTTTAAATTTCTGGAGTATAGCAACTGTCGTATATACTTATGAAGGTTTCTGAGAATTTATGGATGTCACAAGTAAAAAAAAACGAATTAAATTTATGATTCTATCTTCTACTTACTAAGATTCGTGATTTTATCAATTAGATACATTGATTACAAAAAATATTGTAAAAGAGCCAACACACCCGAGATTTCCGTACAAAATTTTGAAACAATCTAAGTGCACCAACTTGCACTAAAGCTTGGTCCTTGGCGTTGATTTGAAAACTAGTTGTTGGCAAGGTTATAGATTTCCCCACTTCATATCTAGGGACGGAAATAAGCTTACTACTGCTAACATTAGGGAAATTTCAGGTACAGGCGTCTATATAGTACCAGTATGTACATATGTTGTAAATATGTGTGTTGGCATACCATACTCACGCCGCATTCCACGCGTCAACACAATAATGTGCGCACAGTAGTGTCATGTTTTGTACAAAAAGCGCGCCAGTCGCCTACTTAGGGATGCCACGTAAACAGTTAGCATTGAGATTAAATATAATGAAGTCATTAAATTGGAACAAGTAATTAGTATTTTTATATTATACAGACTTTTAAGAAATAGTGCAAAAAAGTTATTTCCAATCGGAAATAAAACTTTTTTCAGAACATGCGACAAACATCAACCAAAATTAATTACTATTTTAATTTAGAACCCGAGACTAGAATTATTTTAATATTTAAGTAAATACAACTAAAGATCTGCCGCACGTACCTAGATCAAAAGATTTTTTCCAATGCATTAGTGATGTCTTTCAAAAGCTGAATCTATTTTCGTCGCTCTAAATCTTCTCATTTTAAACCCAATTCAATTTAAGTATTAAATTATTTGCGTAGTCTGTGCTGTTTCCATGCCCAATGTCGACACAAAAGACAGCATTCCTGCATAAAACTCTATATAATATCAGTTAAGTGCCAACCCTACACGAGTGGTCCGCAGTCGCGCCGCACGCTCCGCTAAACTTTGCGTAAACTGTGCTCACTTGATAATTGTTGCAATTATTGCAACGCATATTCCACATATCATTGTTTCGTATGTATGTACGTGTGATAACCTTTTATGTACTGCTTAACTGTGTACGTAAATTACTAAAATATATGTCACTATTTAGCCGGTAATTAGGAGTAATTCTTAGAAGAATTTACATGGTCTCTGCCTACCCCTGTGGGATGCAAGGACGACGATTATGGATGTATATAATAAAAAAAAACAATTAATGTTTATTGAATGTTCTAATGTATAAAATATGATTGAATGGCGCTTATTCGTTCCTTACATGCCAAGAAAAAACGCAAAATTCCACTAGTACAATGAGTTGCATTGTCATGATTTGTAGTTCATATTATAAGTTACATAAAATAATAATAAAATAATGCCAATGTTAATGTACGAGTAGAAAACAGGATATGAAAGTGTACATAATATTCCTTAAGTGTTGTTAAATGATTTTAATCATTCATTGTCCGTAACAACACCGTTTAGCAGCAGATCGTGCTCATCCATAAAGTTAATTAATCTTAAAATAGCCTTGACTCTCTCTAAGAGATGAAATGCCTGATTTCTATAGATGTTATTAAGTATGACGTTTTAATTTTTAAAATCTTTACTTGTGTCAAGTAATATCTTTCCCGTCCTATTACGTATTAATTATAGTGTCCGACCGAAACTAGTTTTTCAGCCGAAGCCGAAACCGAAACGTATTAAAATTACGATTATTTACTAAAATTCACTGTTTGTAAAAAAACATTAATTTGATAAATTTATTTAATAAATGTTAAAAAAACAGTGAATTTTAGTAAATAGGCGAAATTTTAAATAAGTTTCGGTTTCGGTTTCGGTTGAAAAACTAGTTTCGGTCGGACACTAATTAATTAACTTAATTTTCTACATAAAATCATTATAATTTACGTTTATTAACATATTCAGTCTGTCTACTATTGAGTAGGGTTCTGACTGCTTAGAGATATCAGTTCATAAATAATATCGTTTCTAAATCTTTCCATCCAAGTACTTATAACTATCCAGCTAGCTTAACGCCCAAATACTCAACCGCCATTTAAATATTAAGTTTAACTTAACTACTCGCGTCCTACTTAGTCAGTACATTTAAGCAGGACTTGCGTAGGTAAGTGCAACATAATATTTAAGTAGCGAGAGTATTCGGACGTAAGACTAGAATAATTTAAAAACAGAATTAAAGATCATCAATCTTATCTAACTACGAGTATGCTGTTTTTATTTGTTTTTCATTACTCATATTAAACTCTGTGACAAATACTTGTTGAACAACTATTCAACAAGACTTTGTACAAATAACATATTTTCTATAACATATATAATTATAGGGGGGGGGATATACTATAATTAAACGGTACTGTAAAAATAAGGGTTTTATATCATAAGTATGATGCATTACTTTGTAATTGCGGAGCACTGGGTGAGTGAGAAAATTTGCGTATACTATGCCATTATGCCGGGTGTGTGTGTTTGTATAGTTTAAATTGTGTGTGTAAAATACTAATAATAATAATGTATACTAAACCTATTTTTATTAGTGAGTATAATGCACTTCATGCCCATATACTGTGGGTGAAAAGAATAACACAATGGAAACCATCAAGACTCTGAAACGACGCGGCAGGCCCAGAAAAATATGGCGAGATGAGTTGGATAGGTGGTAGAGAGACTGGTAGGATAGAGTCCTGAACCAGGACGAATGGAAGGAGGGTAGAGAGGTCTTTGTACAATTTGAATAGTACAGGCGGACTTAATGCCTAATGGCATTGTCTTCCAGTCGACCTTAAGGTGGTGCAGAGAGACGGAAGCAGGTGTATACCAATTAATTGATAAGAAAAAAAAACAAAATAAAGAATAAAACATGTATAATATAATATACACTTTGCCTTTATATTTTGCCTTTGCCCTGCAGTGGGACAGTGGAGGCTGATGTATGTATGAGTATGAGACGAGTAAGTCGTATGACTGATGGAAACACACACGCCTGCCTATAATCTAGAGCAATTTCACTTAGAACTAATTATTACTAAGCACTGCATGGCATTGCGTTGATCAACCCAGGACATTGGGTGGTAAATCTCTTAATACCCAGTAACATTATCGGTTATCATGACCTTCGAATTGAGACAGAATAGTGCATACAGTAAACACACTTCTACTAGCCGACAATATATTAGCCCTTATTCATAGACCAATTTAAAATCCATTTTAGTTATCGAATGTTTTGTCCTTTTCGAATGACTTTTGAATTCACTTTGTGCTAAAAAGACAAAACATTCGACAGCTAAAATAGGTTTTAAAACTGTCGAGGAATAAGGCTAGCAATGTTTTACTCGTAATTTCAGAGTTGTCTGTGCTGCTTTCATCACATTTTCTATTATAATGACTACGTATTGTTCAAGTAATATGCGGTCATATTACATGCTTTGGACGTAAACCGTACTGTTTCCTTTTCTATTGCTATGAAACATGATCATTCACTTTCGATTCGATCTCATTGTTACTTTTACTTTTATGAACGATTTATTGTTTATACCGGTAGTGATTGGAGCACCTACAACGTTTGGCTGGCAGCTTTTAGATGTATGAATGCAGCTGTTTTAAGACCACAGATTGTATGCGGAAGATAAAAAAAGGTATTGAAAATAATTGGTACAGCAAGTCACCGTTTACCGTTTAGTATACCTGTATGTAATAAGAAATTACTGAAGACCATACTAAAAACACTATGAACATTATCGCTTGTTTTCAATGTATTCATATTTGTAGAACGCAGTCTACATTTTATTAACCAACTTCAAAAAAGGACGAGGTTCTCAATTCGTCGGAATCTTTGTTTTTTTTTATGTATATTCACCAATTATTGGAAGACGCCTGACCCGATTTGGAAAATTCCTTTTTGATTACAATTATCTAAACCAACTGCATCATTATGCGCATTAGTCTATAGTGACAAGTTTACTGCTGTTCTATTCGAAAATCATGCATCATCATGATAATTATAAAACAGAGTAAAATAATCACGGCACACTATAAAAGTCTCTAGATAAAAACAGAGATTAGTTTAAATTGTTTTAGATCTACGATAACATACAAAGAATGCATTTTCATATTGTAGAGTGGAAATACCTCCTGAAATGTTTTTACGCCGGTTTTTCGGTCCAGAATGTTTAAATTGCACGATTATATTTTTGCTACAGCATAACGACCTAAAAGTGAAGTGCCTGTTGGTAACGGACCAGACGCGGCTGCCTACATGTTCATGGTGGTCGCGGGTTCAAATCCCAGGGCACACCTCTGACTTTTCAGAGTCATGTGTGTATTGATAGTCAATCACCACGCACTATGACGGTGAAGGAAAACATCGTGAGGAAACCTGCATACCATAGAGATTTATATAAATTTCTATGGTATGTAAAAGTCCGCCAACCCGCACTGGGCCAGCGTGGTGGACTATATGGCCTAACTACTCTCGATCGTACTCTCGATTGTAGAGGAGGCTCGTGCCCTTCAGTGGGTCGTGTATGGGCTGATACAGTATAACGGCCTTATTCATAGACAGTTTAAAACCTATTTTAGTTATCGAATGTCTTGGTCTTTTTCATTCAAGCTGAAATCAAAAGTCGTTGGAAAGGGACAAAACATTCGACAACCATCCATCAACCATTATCCTTATAGCAGTTTAATTACTGAATGAAATAATCCGAATCTCGAAAGTGAATTAACGTGTATAAGCCCGACGCCCTTCTCTTTGCAGTGCCCTTTCGATCCCGAGCAGCGAGGATGCCTGGCTGCCTTTCACCTATTAAATTCAGCATATTTACATCAGATACAACGGGCAACTATAGCGTAATAAATACCTATTGGCAGACACGATTACGTGGATTTATTTGCCCGGAAAGCTATTGAAAACTTGGTATGTGGTGCGACTAAAAAGCTCTACATAAGCTATATTTTATCAGAATAGGTTTTCTGCCATTCGCCTGATGGTAAGGACTAAGCGATACGACCGCTGATGGACAGTAGCAAAACTATACAGCACCATGAATTACAAAGCAATTCTTGGTATTCCACTGCGCTCGTCATCCTGCGAAAAAAGATGCTAAGTCTCATTATATCCAGTAGTTACTCTGTTCTTTAAACCTGAACACAACAGTGCATTAACACTGCTGTTTGGCGTGAAAAAAAGTTTCTTTCGAAAACGTATTGTATGACTATGGCGTATGGAGTGAAAAGACGTGGGTAATGTAAATAGCTGAATTGCTTTCAATACAGACATTAGAACATGCCAAACGCCTTTTTAGACTAGCATCGTGATGATAATGCAGTACTTTCCAGATGTAGGTACGAGTATATTAATAAACTATAGAGTCGGAATGTTGTAAATTCAAGTATGCAATGCGCTTCCGCCAGTCTCGAGTGTTTTATTTCTGTCTTTAAAAGTAAGCTTTAAGCTTCAAAGGTAATACGTTTGTATTTATAGCATACATGAACATATAGATTTTTCAAAACTACAAGATTTTAGGGTAGATAAACCAATACGGTATTTGACTCCATATCCATATACAAAATCTAGCAGACAAAGAATTTTGTAAATCCATTCTTAATTAAACAAGTTACAAACGTTATAAATCTGGCAATGGGAGTAAAAAAAAGGGATGCAAAACAAAACTAGTGACGTCACTAGTCTTAATATGCAATAGTCACTATTGAATAGTGTGTGCGCGTGTGAAAGAGACGGTAAGATGTCCGTACTACTCCCACTTGTTTTTAAATACTAATCATTGCCTTATGTTACAAGCTATTATAATACTGTTTTCATAGAAATGTTTTATTTTAAACGTATTTGTGTTTGTGCGCAAAATAAATAAAAAAATCGACCTTAGCCAAATACCCTGTTGCAGACATTTATCCCAATGTGAAAAATATTTGTTTGTTTTCATTCCTTGTGTCATATTGGTTAGTCCAATTAATATCATACTCTCGTAAAAAATTTGTGTTTTCCTTCACCCTTCCTATTTGCCATTGATGTACAGAAAAATTTGAACCTAATAACCAGCTATTTAGAATACATTATCGCACTATATTACCATACCAGCCATATACCAATTTAATAAAATTTTATAATAAGTATTACAATGTCAATATTACGCTTACATATAAGGATCTTCCACGCGTCCGCACCAAAAACAACTTTAATTACAACAAAGATATTTCTTGCTTAGTCGACAAAACGTAATACCCATAGTGATTCATTCATTTCTCTCGACTTCAATGAACTATCAATAAACACAATTCTCAACTTTATCACAAAGCAATAACAGATATTTTGCGTTGGCTTACGCGAAAATAACAGCAAAGAAATCAATTTGAAGCTTATACAATTGGAATAGAATTCAATTTTGCTTGTAATATTCACGCCGAAAATTGAAGAGTTAGCGTTGACCGGTGAATGAATCATACAGTTATTGCAGAAGACCACAGTTTCTGGGTCATTGCTCGTATGACGTTAATGGGATGTTGAATCCGTTTTTTTGTGACGTCAAAAGTGTGTTATGAAACAAAATGTCATGTTTAAATATTTTATGGTCTCCTAAAAGCTTTTGTAGATTTACCTCTTTAGTAGATTTTTAATTTTAGGATGGCATACCATGGATTCCAAAAATTCCAGATATTTATCTGTGTAATTGTAGATCTAAGTGCTTCGGTGACTGCCTCGGTGGCGTAGTTGTACTACGGTATGATTGCAAAGCTGAGGTCTCGGGTTCGAATCCCGGGTCGGGCAAAATGAAACTGGATTTTTCTATTCATTATCAGCCAGGAGTCAGGAATTTGTGCCCGATATGGCGATAGGCTCGCCCCCTATCACAACGTGGGACGGAACATACAAGGCGAAATGTGGGTGTCCTGGTAGCACATCTGCCTACCCCTTCTGGGAAAAAAGGCATGAGTTTATGTATGTAGATCTAAGTCTACAGAACTTTACGTATAAAATGATGAAGAAAACCACAACAAAAATTATTTCTATATGAATTGGTTTCTTTGTCTTTCCAAAGTCCCCAGTACATAATAATTAGCTTGCATTCCGTCATCGAAAGCGATTGAGTTAGTGACGCCATCATTCCATAACATATTTAATAGGCGACCCCAAATGACGTAAAACAATTTGATAGTCTTTTTATTATAAATAAATAAATACACCCAACATTCACATACATAGTTCTGACCCCACATTAAGATCAATTAAGTCTTGTGTCGTGGGTATCAGAAATATGAGAGACTTTTCCGTCTCACAAACACCCAGACCCGACACGAATATTTGTGGGCCTCACAAACATTTGTGTTGGTGCGGGGATCGAACCCGCTGCCTCTCGTTTTACAGTCAGCGTCTAACCAACTACGCCACGGAGGCTGTCAACAATTATGAAAACATTATTATTATACAATGTCGAATTAATGTCAATTTTTCTTCTTCATAACTCCCGAAACTGTGTGAAGCTAAGCTGACTCAATTTTGCAAATTGAAAGTGACTTGTCGAAGAGCATTTCTATCAAATCAATCCAATCCATCAGCCAAAGGAAGTCCACTGCTGAACATAGGCCTCTCCCAATGATTTCCACAGTGACTTGTTGGAGGCAGCCTGCATCCAGCGACGTCCCACGACCTTTACCAGATCGTCTGGGTGGTCAGACGACCTGACATTTCTAATTCAGTTCAAAATCCAATCTAATAAGTTCTGTATATTTTGAAATTAAGATTATATTTTTAAATATATCCTGCACCAAGATGCTACGTAACTGAAAAATTGGTGAAGACTGCCGATTTATTAATTAGCCACAGAACATTAATTCAATATGGCTGTTCTGTGATGTCAGCAATAGGATCCGAGTAAGTCTCCAATGATGCAATAAATTGAGTAGGAAATTATATTATAACATAGTCATTATCAAAATTTGTGTAAATTAATTTAAAACAACATTTAAATGTTTGAGACTGATATTGTAATTTAGTTGCAAGGTCGGAATGCGATATTTAGGTAATTCAATGAAATCTAGAATAAAAGCACATTTATTTATTTATTCAGTCTTTATTGTAAACAAAAATAAAGCAAATATACATAAATAACACAAAAAAGTACAAATGGCGGTCTTATCGCTTTAGGCAATGTTACAGACAACCATGGGATGGGTTTAAGGAGAAAGAGAGGGCAGTATAGAAAATAAAGAATACAATATAACTAATACTAATTAAAAATATAAATACACGAACGTAATATACATATGTCACATATACATAAATACATATATAAATAAATTATGCTATGTGAATTTTTAGACCCTGGATTTAATGTTCAGATTGGAGAAGCCGTAATTTTACTATGTGCAGTGTTCATTGACGAATGGAATGAATAATACGATATGAGATAGGTTTTTGTGAGCAACGATATATTTCCTTTGAATCTGCAATTAGCACGTGCCTCGATTCTTTATAGAAGCAGAAAATAGGTCATCAATATTATTAATTTCAAGCATTTGAAATACAAATCCGAATATTTGTAATATGCAATAATCTGCTAATGCCAAGGCTTGCACGACATTTTCAAGATGCAAAATAATGACAGGAAAGAATATAAATTAATTAGATAGATTTCAAAATCCAACTCTTAATTGTTGGTTTATGTAAAGAGATATAGATAGAATACTAGAATGCTAAGATTTGATGACCTCTGAGAAAAACGAGCAAGAAACATGGAGGTCAAACAAACTATGAAAGGACGATCAGAAAGATGGTTGAAGAATGGTTGTGTAACATGTAAAATTATTTTGCGTTTTACTTTCTTCTATGCTTATCGGTTATCTAATGATTAACTCCTATCATTTATAACAGTCCTCATTCAAATTATCAAAGTTTAAGTATGCCTCTGCATTTTCCATCCATCATTTTCTATGGTTATTCGCACAAATAATTTCCTGAAATCTATTTATTGTTATTTTCCGTCTGCCTTACTTCATATTTTGTTTGTCTATACTACAAGGAATATAATTCCTGATTTGTTGACAAAAACAAGAACATAATTGGCGCAAACATTGGCCGCATAATTAAATAAATTGTGCGAAGCGATAAGAAGCGTTGAAAATAATTGTCGAACGAACAACACACAGGATGCTCACTATATATAGCATCAGAAGTCAATTATTGAACAACAACAAGCAATTACAAGTAATAAACGATGTTACATAGTTTACCGATTTTATTACTCGTATAATGATAGATATCCTAAATTAATGAAAATTGTGTTAACCTACAACTGTCAAGCTTTATTTCGATAAGTACTGTAATCGGATATTTTCGGTTGTTTAATACGAGTAATAGAACCAGAATTATCCGGCCGCAAAGTTGTTATAAAAATGTTTATGAGTATCGTCAATCTCGAACATTTGCATGTTTTTTTTAAATTTTATAAATGGATCGGAGGAATGAATTTAGCGCAACTTTAACAACATTACGCTTAAAAACGGATATCAAGGCTAAAAAACTAAAAAGCTATCGAGGAAAATTTAGGCATCTAAAATTTCCAATTAAGAAGCAGGTGGTCAAAAATCTGAGCTTATAATCACGGAAGGTCACTTGACTTAGACGGCTTAAAAATAACTTGCTTTGGAGGAAGTCCATGATAGTGTACCTTTCATCCTAACGCTTACTAATTGGCCACTTCAATCCCATAATAATAAGTATGAAATCAATCAAGACGCACGAGAAATCGATTTCACATTCATCACACAAGCAAAAAACTATTAACACGTAACAAATCATCCGAAAAGCGATCTTATCTGAGCATTCTGTTGATCGCAGCATGTCGTAACACTAGTGAATGTTCTCAGTATTCACGACACAAATAATTAAAATTACTTTAAGGAGTGTCAGAAGTGCGTGGTGGCCTGTTGGTAACGGACCAGACGCGGCTGCCACTGTAGGGCACGGGCTTACTCTATAATCGAGAGTACGATTGAGAGTTGTTAGGGCATATAGTCCACCACGCTGGCCTAGTGCGGGTTGGCGGACTTTACATACCGTAGTAATTCTTTGAATTCACTAACAATTACCCTTATTGAAAAGCTATTTAATTATTGATTCACTTTTCTAAAATTTTAACAGAGTTTGAGTTTGTCATCATATTCGTAACTTCTCCACCATTGGCGATGAAGAAAGGATACGGAGCGGATACCTCATGAAGCAAAATCACAACAAAATGTACACATCGTTCAGTTTTCTATGAGAACACTGGTTTCCACGGGACCACTCTTGAGTTAGCCAATGCAGTAAAGAATGCATACTTTTGTCCAAGGTTGCCTCTACTAATTGAAATAAGACAAGCATGAGATTGCTTTTACGCCATATTGGACTAGCAAAAAGTTAATCAATTCGCTTGACCATAACACTCCATGGACCGCAAGGTTGGAATTTTGATAATTGAATTCTCATAGAGTTTTGATGGTAATAGACTTCTCAAGATTTTAAAATGAAATCTGTTTAAATTACAGTATATTTTACTCCTTAAAAATATACCACAGAAAATATTTCTAAAATGTTTTTTGTTAGAAAGTGTTATTTCGGATTGCTTCTAGTCATGCAGTTAATGGAAGTAGTGCATTACTACATACGTGTAGACTGTTTAAGTAGCATGTCTACAAAATAATCCAAATTTTCTAGTATTTAGGTAATTGCTTAAAGGCAAAAATACCTACAATTTCATGTAATAAAATTATCTCATTCATGCATCCGTATGTACACTTTAAACAAGTTAGATTAAGGAAGGAAAAAGCATTACTAACTGCTAATTAAATTTTAATGAGATCGCAGAAATGTAATGATACTTTTTCTTGTTTATTTAACTTAATTTACTTGGTCGAGAACTAGTCGTAAAATAACTCATATATTTTTTCGACACCCATTAAAGTCGTGTGTAGATGACGATTGTCGATAGAACAAGAAGATTATCTATTTAGAAATAGTAACAATATTTCCATTACATGTAGTTATTACAATAATATACAAGCCCATATAAGTTCCACACTTCAAAATTGTTCCGTTCTAAGTTAGAGAGAAGTTTTTCCCCACTCTTTTCTCACAAGGCCACTCGGGTTGACCAATTTCCAATTACGAATATTAATTCCTATATGCAATTTCGTTCAATTTTGAACTCTCAAAACAAACATAAAAATCACAAAGTTTGTTCCATATTTTGACCAGTGAAATATTTACACGTACATAGCTTTACAATGTTACAAACACAACTTAAAGGTCATTCTGTCTGTACCGTATAGTAAGGAATTTCAATGTTACGGCCGTAGAGAGCGGAGTTGCTCGCTCATCCACTACAAACACATCTGCAAGTCATGTCGTGAGTTGTACCAGCTGTCAGTTGTCACTGACCACGTGACCGACATAAGTTTAGTTGTGAGTTAATTTCTCGGTACACTAAGGCCGAATTATTTTGAATCTACGATGAAAGTGGCTAGGGCACGCCTCTGGCTTTTAGGGGTTAAGTGTGTATTGACAGTCAATCACCACGTATTATAACAGTAAAGGAAAACATCGTCGAAACCTGCATACCATAGCGATTTTAAAGAATTACTACGGTATGTAAAATCCGCCAACCCGCACTAGGCCAGCATTGTGGACTAACCCCTCTCAATCGTACTCCCGATTGTAGAGGAGGCCCGAGCCCTGCAGTGGGATGTATATGGACTGATATAGACACAGACAGAGACTGACTGAACTGCTTTAATGTGGGGTGCATTGCCGTGGTGATGGAGTTTCGATTGGTAAACACTCAATTACTCTGGCTTACTTGAATACGAAATTACCCAGGATAATAAGAAGAGAATAACACGTCGGCTAGCCAACTTTACAGCTTAATGGTGCGACGAGAATAGAGACGGGAAGTTTACAAAATGAATTTTATTTCCAGAGCAACAGGGACACATTATCCAATACGGAATTGGCGTAGAAATAGAAAAGGACTTTCAGAGCTTGTAACCTTAAATTAATTCCTTATCCAGGACATAAGACTACTGCACGCCATTTCGCAGATTCTTTAAACCGATAGATCAACTTCATGGCATGATATTGAATACTATCTGACTGCATACAGCTATTCCTTGTCACGATCTTCAGTTCAGCTGTCTATCACAGAAAATCTAAACCTGCATTAGCCCAGTCAACAAGGAACTAAATACTCATTTAATTACACGAAATCGATTACATCAGTGGAAACTCTTACGTGCTGCATACATATTCATTATAGGCAGGCGATAAAAACAAAAATATTATCACTAAAGAATCACTTTCTCTGGCTAATACTTTTATATCGACTCGCCGGCACGCCTTCTTTATGTAATAGCTTTTTATGAATACATATGTATTATTGAACATGTGATCAAGCATGAATAACTGAAGGGGCAGGCAGAAATGTGATACAAATTGTGAAGATTATTTTCGTTTCAACATCTAAAGGGTAGCAAGCGAAGTCTTGGACGCCCGCCTACAAGGTGGACGGACGACCTGGTTAAGCTTGCAGGAAGTCGCTGGATGCAGGCCGCTTCCAAGAGGTATATATGGCGATTCATGGGGGAGGACATGCTCAGCAGTGAACTTCCTGCGGCTAAAGAGAAGAAGACGAAGATTACGATCAGATATCACTTTCCACTGAAAAAAGCTCTAGGACTCAAACTCAGGACATTACCATAACCCATAAACAGAATCTCTAGACCCAGCGGCTACTAATTTACGTAATAGTTTTTATGAATGTCAAAATAGTAATTATCTAGAAGGTAAACTGCTTCGTTGATCGAGATGAGACCGGATTCATTCAAGTTAATGGCATTTATGATTATTACGAAATTACAGAATATTCATTTGATTGCGATTTTATTACTTGCTCCACTGTCATTTGAGAAATATATATAATTTTAGATACTTTATTTTTGTTTTATTTAATAATCTTCTATTTTTATTATCAAATTTCACCATACATTTTTTGTCAAAAAACATTAGCTATAAATAATGAATAATACTTTTCCTCTCTATCTAATAACTTGTATCTACATACATACATAAACATCACGCCTTTTTCCCAGAAGGGGTAGGCAGAGGTGCAACCAAGACACCGACTTTTCGCCGTATGTGTTCCGTCCCATGATGTGATAGGGGCGAGGCTATCTCCACATTGGGCAATAATTCCTGACTCCGGGCTGATAGTGAACAGAAAAAAACCAATATCACTTTGCCAGACCCGGGATCTTGTATCTAGTTTTTACGAGTATATATTCCATACTTACAAGGAATCTGAGCAGTAATTTGAAAAAAAAAATATCATGCTGGATATTTGTAATACCCAGTACACAAGACATATATTTTATTGGTCTGTATTGAGTTGATTAATTCTTATTTATAACCAGACAGACTACAAACCATCTTCGCCTTCCTTTCTAATTATTTCTTAGATAATATACAAATGTATTCATTTAATTATTAACAGCTATACACGGCGAAGTCTTATCTTACACACTCAGCATTACAGATATGTCAAGAAACGATCAACTTTCTTTCGCCGAACAGAAACATTAGAAAATACACCATTTTAGTTCACAAGTATGTGGAACTAGTCTAGAGGCTTCCGATAACTCCGATATAAAATATTATATAGAAACTGTATGAAAAGTCAATCGTAAAAGCAAAAGAGACTGACAGAAAACTAGGTGACAAACATTATAACACTTTAAAAAGCAATTTGACACAATATATAACAATACGACTAGGGCCAGTAGCTTAAACTAACTTTAACTTTAATTTTGACAATGTTTTTCCCATACATTTGAGATTGGAATGTATGAGATTGACATTTTAAAACTCGAAGTTACTTACGGGCAATGTTGATGCAACTGGGCCTTAAAATAGTTGAAAACACGAACGCTATTTTATCGCATGATTTTACAATAATATGTTACATCATTTTAATTACATTCAGAGGCTCTAAATAAAATTAAGTTTCAAGCTGTCTAAGGTTTCAAGTTAGTATTTTTTATCCCCAATAACGGCAAAATATTTTTCTATATGACAGCCTCCGTGGCGCAGTGGTTAGACGGCGACTGTGAATCTCAAGGCGGCGGGTTCGATTCCCGCACCCAGAAAAATCTTTGGGTGAACCATTGGTCTCAGGGCTGGGTGATTGTGGGATCGAAAAGTCTCTCGTAGTTTCTAATACCCACGACAAAAGTCTATATTGGTGTGAGGTGAGGACTATGTATGTGACTGTTGGTCGTATTTAAATTTGTTATATTTTTAATGTAAGATAAAGTTTAAATTGCGTAATATACTCGCAGCAATTTACAGATGATGGCATATTGCCAGATTGCTCAAGAATCTAAGCTGCATTAAGGATGTACGTAATTGTACACATTAGCTTGAGTGCATAGCTGTGCCACATAAAAGGAACTTTATCTTGGAATATTGCATGGCATTTTCCTTATTCAAGTGTCATAGTATTTTCGTATCGTTAAAATATGAGGAAAATAGCCCTTAAGTCTTTGAATATTCAGACAGACTCTGTGGTGCAGTTGGTTAGACTCCGGCTGTGAAACGAGGGAGTGCGGGTTCGAACCCCGCACCGAGAGAAATGTTTGTGCAGCCCACAAATATTTCTTTCGGGTCTGTGTGTTTGTAAGACCGAAAAGTCTCTCGTAGTTTCTGATACCTACGTCACAAGACTTAATTAATCTTAATGTCGGGTCAGGACTATGTATGTGGCTTTTGGGTGTACTTTATATTTATCTGAAAACTAACCTTAAACTAATTTAGTAGAATTTGATGCAAAAATGTTCAGATCGGTTATACAAAAAGAATCAGGGCGATCCTCGAACAAACCTAAATAATTGGCCATGAACATACACATGTATGTTGGTGCTCTGGACGAGGTCATAATTATTTTGATGGTTATATATAATTTACTTAATATCTCTAAAATAATATCATTGCATGTTTACTTGTTTTGAAGCAATTTCGGCTACTTTTGTAACTCTATTTGGTACCTCTAGATACAGGCATGAGCTAGTTTGGGCACCTCTGATAATATTCTAATCAGAGATTCTAATGCTCAGCGCCGATATGCCAATTATTGTAAACTTACTAATATTATTGGAGACTGTCCCGCCCTCACACCCGCCACTGCGACTCCTGTAAGCCAGGATCAACAGTGGCACGCATTTTTATGACACCGAGCATTGAAGCTCAGCGCGTCTCCGCAAATGTCTAACTTGTCTTTAACCCACAACGAAGTTAATCATAAAGTTAAATTAAAGGAGGAGTTGGAAATATTTGTGTCCACTTCCCTCCGTAACAAAGCGGGTGATAAAGCATTGAACTAAAGAGGTAAATAACCTCGAATTCTAGAGTAGTGTGACACCTATGTTTTTTGTGCAATAAATGCAAAAAATGCAAAAAAAGTTAATATTATTAAACCCCATCCATATTAAGACAGTTGTTGAAAGCCCAGCATCAATAACTCAATATATTCACACCATCTACCTAATAATATAAACAAGTTATTATGCAATTGTCACAGGGTGAAGTGGACAATACAGACGCTTCTCAAAGCACATACATTGAAGTCCAACCGACTGGCTACAATCGCGGACAGAATGCGAAACACATCTGCATTCTTCCACAAGTGTGACAGCTGGACCACTGGGGCGGACTTGGGTAGAGCTGTTGGGTGGTTAACCCCCCAGGGTTATTAATAAGCTCGGATGAGCGAAGGATTACCTTTAGTCCAAAGCTTTAGAATTTACTCGATTATTTTGAATAGCGAATTATTCAAGACTTTATTAATAAACACGCAATTGCATAGAGAATCATCGTATTGTAGTTACATTATTCAATATTATGGTAAAATTAATAGTCAAAATAATCGAATAATTCTAAAGCCTTGGGCTAAAGTTAATCCTTCGCTCATCTGTAAATATTAATAAGGCCCCTAGTGTTTAGTAAATGGTTGTATAATTTCCAAACTAAAGGTAGTCATCGACTTGATGCGTAGTATTATTAAGTATTATTTATAATTGCAAAATATAGAGTTCGCTCGTTCTACGTAGCATTTTACCAGTCGTTAAATGGTACTGCCTTTCTAATTTTCTCAATTTCACCTAATCTTTAGATTCCTTGGTTATAAGACCATTTATTTTCATACTTTTCCCGACAACATCAAGCTAACACTGTTTTATGGAAAGGGGATGGCCCTGCATGGTAACCGATTCATGAGAAATTATGTAAACATAATATACAGTAAATAAATTCCCTAGATACGGCCCTGTCGGAATACTTTACGCCAGTCTAGTGCACTCGCATTCCAGCCCTTTTTGCGTTAAAGTATTAGTTTCAAAGTGTGTGCTGTGTATTCTTAATAGCCAGGACCACACGCGAATACCTTGGATACAGAATACTGATGAATGACAGATACACAATGCATATTTTTAGTATTTTTATTCTGGCACGACAGTCACTGATGTAAAGTATAGTTTTAACCGATTAAATACTAGACAATCCCAAAGCGCTACTCATTTACCTGAACATAACGTCAGTGTAGGTTTGCGGGCGGACGCGGATATTCTACCATCAACATTTCTCAACCCTTCTAACAGCTTCTAATTTCTTTGAATTTGGGTTTGATTTTATAAAGCCTTCTCGGCTTTCCGACAACTGAAAAACTCAAAAAGGATCCAGTTAAAAATCTGGAAATACATTTATCAAAAAAGTTACGTGTGCAAAATTAATCTTTAATAAACATGTCTGGTCGTTATGAGTGTGTATTCTGGCATTTCCTACGTCATATATGTATCTTATCAAGGTATTTACTATATCTAGTTCAAGTTTATGATAATAAAATATAATTAAATTATTTTTCAACATGAAACTAATAAAAATCAGTCACGCCTCATGCGTTTACAGTTGTTCATAATTATGTTTTGAAATTCCATTCAAATTCAAGGATATATAACATAACCATGTGCCATTTTATTTAATATTCCTTATTTTATATATGCTTAGTGCCCACAATAACTGAGACTTAGGATTTTAAGTCTCAAATCGTGCCTGATGCATATTTAAGGAAATATTTGAAACTATGAGAGCAAGGATTTTGATATCCTGAATTAGATATTTAAAAACAAAAAATAACCATCAAAAAATGCTAAAATTTTCACTTGCCACGCCAAATCGCAATATCAATAAAGGCCGAACGAATTGAAGGAAATTGTTTTAAAGTCCAGTTTGAAAAGCGTTGGAGTGAGGCGGAACGATCAACTGAGGACGGGGCCTTCGATTGCAAGTCTCAGGAATTTTAATAAAGCGAGCGTCTGCGTGCTCGCAATAAAAACATTTTACTAACGCTTAGGGGAAAACCTGCACTTACATTTGTGATAAATAAACAACTATTTATTACGTAAAATCTTAGAGTACTTATAATATAGAGGGAGCGTTTTTACTTCAAAAACGTAGGTAAAAATGGTGGTGCCGGGCCACCGCTTTCTGCCCTTCTATTGGCTGACATTTGACAGGTTGTCCAACATGCACGAATTTTTTGAAAATAAAAATAAAAAAATAGTTAAGGACTATTAAATTTCACTCAAACTCGTTAGGATGGAAAATCATTACATTTAATATTGGTCACCAACGGATTTTTTTTAAATTTGCTTTTAAATAATTAGTTAAATTTTGACTAATATAGCAGATACCAAAATTACGAACAAAAAATATCTACGTTTTTGTAGATGCAAATGTATGACAGCGCTTTTTCTATATTATAAAAAATCTAAGCGTAAAATGTGTGAGAAAATTATTTACTTATCAGCAAACATAGGATTGGTACTACTGAAGGTAAAGCTTCCTCAATTAATCTTGGAATCGGCCAATGTACAGTGATGGTTCTGTTGGTCAGAGTAGGTGGAAGGACCTTCGTTGGCATGAGGCATTCTGAATAGGTAGCACTGCCTTGTCTACTTCTGCCGTAGCAGTATGGAAACTGTTGAATAAATTTGAAGAACGTCGTGGCTTTGCTTTCTGGATATTAAGCAGTCAACACCTGAAGCCTCAGAGTGACAAGTAAAAATAGTTCATTGCTAAACAGTGCGTAACAATAATTTTTTTCTGTATGGCGTTTGTCCTGTTTATGGACAAGCGTGACGTTTAGCATCAGACGAACTACCTGCTCGCCTCGTCATTCTGGGTAATAAAAAACGGAATTTTTTGTGAAAATAATATAAAAATAAACAGCCTACATTCACATACATAATTAAAATTAACCACACAGAAAGATAGTATTGTTTTCGTAGGTACTCAATACTACAAGGGACTTTCCTCGGTCTACAACCGCAGTTTTGTACCAACATGTATAAAGAGGGATCTGTAAACTCAGAGGTCAGTGGTCACGTTTAACTAGTTTGTTTAAGATGACGTAAAATGCAGAGAAACTTGCTTCTTTAAGTACATGTTGCTGACCGAACTTTGATTATATCTTGCTAAAAACATGTTAAGTACAATTTCACTTTTAACAGTGGGGAAATTAACTTCGCTGGCTCAGCGATCCAAAGTGGGTCTTGGCCTCGGAAATTAAAGTTTTCCAGCTATCTCTATTCTGCGCCAGCTCTTGTCTATTACTGAGTGGAATTCGGAGCTGGCTTGCGAAACCACAACTTGACGGTCCAAACCATCTCGGCGCGAACTAAAAAGTTCGCAAATTCTTTTTTGTGCCGCACTGTGAAGCTGTGGAATTGTTTGCAGTCACACGTGTTCCCTCCTTCCTATAATCCTGGGTCCTTCCGCCGTAGTGTGAAGAAGCATCTCAGCAGGCCGGCATAATTGTGTCGAATGGCATGGGACCGCCGTCTGATGCCATTCGATACTCTGTCTGGACGACATTTGCGCTTACCATCAGGTGCAGTGCAGTCATTATGGCAGCCAGTGTAAAAAAAAAACACTCTAGCGATACCTGGGCCGACCCACCGCCTGTCGTCCGGTTGGTCGATCCAAGTATGCTTCTTTTACACTCCGATCCTCTCCCATCCGCTCAAGATGGCCAAGCCAGCGGAAACGATGAGCCTTCACCTCGCCGATCATGTTAGGTTGTGCCACCAGATATTCCTATTCCGAATTATTCCTTATTCGCTATGTACCATCTTCATCAACAGTAAAATCACAAAAAACTATTGTAGCAAAAGTCTTATCAAAATTCTAAGAAAACAAACAATCTGGCGATAATAAGTTGAGATATATCGTAAAAGAAATGATCACGTTAAATAGCATCGCAAACACACAAACTGTAATGTTATCGACCGTGGCATTACGTAGATTGCTCAGGTATGTCGATAAGATAGCTATGGAGCTACAGATCCATTGTTATGTACGCCAAATTTTCTCAATTTTATTTTACTGCACGAGATTGCAAAAAAAAGTTAACCAAGGTAACCTAAGAGATTTCAACAAAAATGTCGATGTGTCCATCTGCATTAGGTTAGCGTGGTAGGCTAAAAGGCTTAGTTCTAAAAGGGTTTATGTCTGGAATATGGCTAGTCGTAAAATAATAACTCTCATTCGGGTTAATGGCTGTAAAACCATTTGAAATCCCATGTCGGTGGATAAAGGGCATGCAGGTCAAGATACGACTACGACTAAAAGACTTGTCACTAATTAAGTTTCCTTACGACGCTCTTCTTTTAGGAATCATAGAATTGATAAAGAATACACACGAAACTGCAGTCGTAGGTTAGAGAGACCTCAGGTTTCGACTCCCAAAGGGCTTCCTTTTTACAGAAACCGAGCTATTTTTACAAACAACTTGTTGCAATATTAGAGCAGTGCTAATATCTATAGATTGGTTACGAGATATTTTACCATCCAGTTTCGTTACATAAACACTTGCAATAGATGGGATCTGTTGTGCTCTGATGTAACGTTACGTAAGAGGTGTGGCTTCAATTCCTGCTTGGGATAATTGCATATTAGAAGTCTGAAGTACGCATTGCTACTAATTGTGAATGTCTCCGCCCATCGCTGCCCAAAACATGATTGATCCGGCCGATGCTGTCGATATGAATAAAGCTAAGAGGTTATTATATTATCTAACTGTAATTACCACCTAGATGTTAATGCATAGCCCTAACACAATAATACAAATGTCATAACAAAATCTAGTTAATATTGAATGGTAGGGATCAAAGATGGCGAATTGTGCATAATTAGATCTCACTGTTGAGCAGATTATATCGTACTAATACAATCATGAAAATCTTTGGTGAAAGCCTGTTTTCAATAGGATATTTTTTGTGTCTGAAGAGAGGGAAAGTATTTTTTAATTTCACACAAACAGTTATTGTAACATTATCCCATTGACTGTATGCATAAAAATTACTTTATGCAGAAAAATGAGATAATATATCTGACATCAATTTAGGTTGTAGTCCAGATTTATTTTTTATTTTATTTATTTGGGAAACAAACAGATACAATTTACATAAAATTAAAACAACTAAAATATTACACGATCCAAAACAGTTTCCACAGATTATAAAAACTTAAAGTAAGAGCTGTTAATGTTAAGACTTTAACATAATAAAAACAAATTATTAAAACATTTACATTACTAATTTAAATTATAAATTTTCAACAAAAATTCAGCGCAATTTTTCCCTGTATTGAGATAGAGAAAGATGGAATATATCTATGCAATTACAATCATTAGCTGTAATGCTGTTATATAAGCGACAAGTTCTTTTAATAAACACGTTCATGCCATAGTTCGTTTTGGAAGTACCAACGTGGAAAAGTATTTTTCTACGCGCTGACAGACGCGGACAGATATAAGATATCTTACTGACAAGGTAAGGGGAGTTAATTTATGTGAAACTAAAATGTTCCTTGTAGTTTCTTATACTAATGGTCAAGGTGCGTATTTTACTACTTATAGGAACAAACTGACCTAACCTATGTTTAAGACTATTTGATGTACTTTGTTGTAATTATAACAAATAAATAATAAATACACCCAACAGTCACATACATAGTTCTGACCCCACACTAAGGTCGAGTTTTGTGTCGTGGGTATCAGAAAGTACGGGAGACTTATTGGTCTCACAAACACTCAGACTCGAAACAAATACTTGTGGCTCACACAAACATTTGTTTCGATGCGGGGATCGAACTCACGGAATCTCGTTTCACAGCTTGTGTCCAACGAATTGCACCACGGTGGCTGTCAATTGATTGTGCTAATTGAATTAAAATAAAATACTTTACAATTTACCAACTACTAGTACATTCTATGTTGTCCTTCGACAAATGACTCAAATATTACAACACTTAAAAATACAAAATAGTTTTAACGAATAGCAGTAATTATAACACCTGAAAACAGTTTACACTTGAGTAAATACTTACTGAATTCTACTTGTAGAGCGCTCTGTAACACTAAAATAACCGATACGTGTATAATTTTGTAAAGTAATAGAAAATATATATCCCCATGCCTTTTAAAATAGAATTTGTTATATAAAGCGATATTAATTTCAAATAATGTCAAGTGATTCGTACTAGTCGTCGTCGTCGAGCGAGGCCGCATAATCTCAATTATTTTGCAACATACCTATATAAACTCACGTCTTTTTCCCAGAAGGGATAGGCAGAGGTACTCCTGGTAGCAACCAGGACACCCACGTTTCATCTTGTGTGTCCCACGATGTGATAAGGGCGAGCATATTTTACGACATGTACATGTACCGAGCCTCCGTGGCGCAGTTGGTAAGACGCCGGTTTTGAAACGAGACGCGAGTTCGATCCCCGCACTGGGACAATTCTTATATGTATATTGTGTGCCATTTACGTGACTTCGGTTCTTTGTTGCGTATACAAATAAATAACAATCCAGTGCGACGACCTCTATGGCGCAGCGTGTGGTCACAGATTCTATTCTAGCAGGAGCCAATTGTTTGTTATTCGTATTAATTATATCAGTAATGGATTTTGTGGAACTAAATGAAATATCTTTTAAATGATATTCCAATTTAGCTTTCTTTATGGACATTTCCAATGGTGTAATTCATAGAAACCCACTCTGAAATTACACGATGCGAGTTAGATTCCCACCCCGAGACAAAAAAATTACAGATCTACAGGCATTTATTTATTTATAATTCATTTCATAAGTACACCCAACAGTCACATACATAGTTCTGACCCCACACTAAGATCGAGTCTTGTGTCGTGGGTATCAGAAGCTACTTAAGACTTTGTGGTCTCACAAACATCCGGACCCGACACAAAAATCTGTTGGCCACACAAACATTTGTTTTGGTTCGGGGATCGAATCCGCGACCTCACGTTTCACAGTCGGCGTCTAACCAACTACGCCACGGAGGCTGTCCATTTCTTTCACGTATGGTAGTTTCGAGACCGAAAAGTCCCTTGTAACCTTGGCTATCCTCACCTTAAGACACGTATCTACTATCTTAGTGTGACGTCAGGATTTTGTGTCACGTAAAGTAGTTTTGTTTGTGCAGAATAAGGACATGCACCCGGATGAAATAACGGAATAATCTAGTACTAATACTATCGGCTTATATGTCGTGCTAATCTCTATGCGAATATTTCTCATAACAACATACATGTCGTGTATTGATAATGTTGTAGGTAAGCTACAAACAATAATTATGATACATTATCATAATTAACTTTCAAACAATGCAGATTCTCAAAAGCAAGAATTACTCGAGTTAAATCAATTTTTAAAGTTTAATTGATTTAAAATACTAACCTAATACTTTATGGTAACATTACAATAATTTGATAAGAAATCCCCACATTACCACAAAACGGCAACTATTACAAAATCTTGTACCACGCGTGTCATGTACGTGCGTACAACATATGCTCAGACGCCAGCCAACCACAACTAATAGGTAAACAATCAATTCATCCATTAAAATCACAGTATTACTTACCGCGCAAGCAAAAATAAATCCATAAAATGCACACACATCAATCCCTCTATATTCAAAATAAAGGGAAGATAGTTTACACACAAATATCGATACACATCCGGAGCACAATCGATAAAATGAATAATTAAAGATGGCGGTCGCACGCGCTTGTGCGCGGGAGCACCGGTGGCGGCGGACTGACCAGGCTCTGTCGAAGGCTGCCTCGCGTAGAGATGTGGCATTGCGTAACACCTCGATAACGTAATTTATGACAATATTAAAATGGTAAAATATGAAATTATCGAAACCGACGAGCGTGTGTGAGGAGATAACCGACAGTTGAAGAAGCGAAAGAGGTATGTGTGGACCGTAGCACTTGGCGCTTTAGTCTCTACCTACCCCAATGGTCCAAAGGCGTGAGTTTATATATGAATGTATTACCTACATAGCTTTATTACATACTATGCAATAATAAAGCTGCTGTCTTAACTGGAGACGAATTTCTTTTATTAGTACTGCGTGTGGCTTTCGAAACGTAAAAGCAAATATTAGAATTTGAAATGGATTTAATTGAATGTAAATACACACCGAAATTATTTGACAATATTGTGTAATCCGGCTGGTTTAGAATTGTGGCATTCAAGGCAAAATTTTATTTATACAAAATAATTTTGAAATCGCTATAATTATTAGGCAACTTTCTTCTAGGAATTTGTCTTCATCACAATATATTACATAACCATTTATTTATCTAAGTGTACTTAGATCGTGACTATTGTAACAGTTTAAAAAAAATGAATTGCCAATATTGTGTTCAACGATTATTTATTTGGAGGTAACTTATCCAGTCGATCTCTATTTCCCAAAACTAAATTAAAATCAATACAATATAAATTAAACTAATAAGAATTCGCAAAAGTTTCCCACATACATCAAAACCGTAAAATATACATAATAACGCTCATAACACAATAATTCAATTTAATTATTGGTTAAAACGCGATGTCGAGGTCAAGAGCTCGACATACAAAAAACTGTAAGCTATCGACCGCAAATATGTGTTTTCGACCAATTATAGATAATATCAGTCGGGTATTGTAAAAAGAATATAATTGAGATATATTTGTGAATTATGGCAGCGATATTCCAGTTTTTAGAAGAATAATAATTGCCAAAATTATAGTGAAAATAATGTGAAAGTTGAATATTTAATTCGAATTCTATACTAGATCTAAACATATGACTGGATTAAATGTTTTGTAGACAAACGGCTAATTTATAAGTAACAAGGAATCCTTACAATATGTAAAAAGCATTTTAAAGCACAGCCTCCATTTCGCAATTGACTAGACGCCGGCTGTGAAACGAGAGGGCACGGGTTCGATCTCCGCCCCGAGAAAAATGTGTGAGCTACAAGTATTTATTTCAGGTGTAGGTGTTTGTGAGACCGAAAAGTCTTAGTTTCTGATACCCACGACACAACACTTGATCTCAGTGTGGGGTCTAGACTATGTACGTAACTGTTGGGTGCATTTATTTATATTTATGTTACTTAGTAAGTCTTAACAATTTTCCTTTCACAAAATTATTATCCAATCAACTACTATACTTTGCGTCGTGGAACGAAAGTCATCAACCACTATGTAAAGCAATATCGATAGTCAAGACATCGTGAAGCGCATCACTAGTATCTGGAAATAGCTAGTGACGTTATCAGTGGCGACCTCAAAGCATCTGCAACGGCTGTAAATGAATTATCACAAACCAAACATAATTCACATATTGTTCACGAAATGCAGTTTTTCTTTGAAAAACTATGCCTTTATGAAGCCTGCGTGGAGTAATATTTTCAGTGCGTATTAAGTTTTTTTTTTCAAAACTTTGATTTCTGCTAACTTCAACAGTTACGTGGACAAAATGCAACTTAGACTCTGGATAATGGTTCAATCTTTTTTTAAATTAAAATATACACTTACAGTAAAAAATAAGCGATATTGTTTTGACATCTAGAAAACAACCCTTGAAGATAAATAGAAACAGTTTTCTGGGGTATTAAAACGTTCTGAATTCATTTAAATTCAACATTTTGCAAAGATAAGCTTAATTAACGTACGATTCATTTATAAAACGACATTATATGCATCACTAGGCATTAGGCAAGATATATCGAGGAATCCAAAAGGTTGTATATAATTTTATTCCAACGGCTTATATTGTGTTCATGAGCGCTGTAGACATTTATTTGTATTTACTACGTGCCTTAACAAGAATTCATTCAAATACATATTTCGTGCTTCGTAAGGTTATGTTTGTTTTGTAAGCACAATCGGTAAACATGAGTTTTATGCGTACGGTTATAAATGGGTATTAATTATTATCGATAAATGTAGCTTGCAATCAATTCTAGACATAGCCCAGCGGATTAGCAAGTTGAAGTGGCAATGGGCGGGGCACATAGCACGGAGAACTGATGGCCGATGGGGCCAAAAAGTTCTCGAATGGAGGCCACGAAGCGGAAAGCGCAGCGTGGGACGTCCACCCACTAGGTGGTTAGACGACCTCGTAAAGGTCGCGGGACGTCGCTGGATGCAGGCTGCCTCCAACAGGTCACTGTGGAAATCATTAAGAGAGGCCTATGTTCAGCAGTGGACTTCCTTTGGCTGATGGATGGATGGATGAATCAATTCTACTACATTAACATATAAGTAGGGTACTTTTTATCCCGGAAAATGTAGTGTTCCAGTGGGATGAGCAAAGAATTTAAATATATTTGTTTATAGACAGAATTACATGCTTTGAGTGAGAAAGTGACTGAACAGGGCGGGATATGACAGTACGGGGCGGGTCGGAAAAAGCAGTAAAGAGGACGGCAGTGAGTTAGAATATAAATAAAACAGTACGCGAAATAGTATGTCTGATGTGAACTGGACTTAAAAAGGCGAAGCCGAGTCAAGTCGCTAGTTTAATATAAGTGACCATACAAACTAGATAAATCGCCTTGTTATACGCGATGTGGCGTTCAAACTCCGGGAAAGTCTCATTAGATGTTTGGTCTACGTATCTCTTTCTTAGGAGTTAGTCTTACAGCTGGGCCAAAGCCACCAAATCGGCTAAAAACGCTAGCTTAATCCATTAGGAAGCTATAAGGATGCCCAGCAACGGGCGAAATAGGGTATAATAAGCAGGAAGATGGACCCTGGCATCGACCATGCTTAAAGTAATTAAAAACATAATTTTATTACTTTAAATATCAAATAATTTTTATTACGCAAAGCCTTATGTCGCTGGATGCAGGCTGTCTCCAACAGGTCACTGTGGAAATCATTGGGAGACGTCTATGTTCAGCAGTGGACTTCCTTTGGCTGATCGATTGGATTGAAAGCCTTATGTAAATGAAATAATAACGACCTAGCTTAGAGATTTTCTATGATAGTAAATACAAAGTTGAGAAAATTGTAAAGTCCACGTCAAATACAAAAGCGGGGAAAGTGAACGTGTCAGAGCAAACATTGCGTTTGTACGGATATTGTGGAGAGTTCTCAACTAGCCGGCGCAGTATGCAGTTTTACACAAACTCACGGTATTTTTATAAGCACAACCGGAATTTAGTGGTATTTGTGGTCAGTGCCGTTAGCTAGCTGATTCATAGACAGCCTCCGTGGCGTAGTTGGTTAGACGCCGACTGTGAAACTAGAGGCCGTGGGTTCGATCCCTAAACCAAGACAAATGTTTATGTAGTCCACAAATATTTGTGTTGGGTCTGGGTGTTTGTGAGACCGAAAAGTCTCTTGTAGTTTCTGATACCCACGACACAAGACTTAATTGATTTTAATGTGGGGTCAGAACTATGTATGTATGTGACTGTTTGGTGTATTTATTTATTTATTATAGTTCTAGATCGTGTATGGAGAAATGAAAAGAAGAAGGTGTCATGCGTTAAAAATTCAAATTTTTGTCCATGGGCAAGTAAAAAATAACAAAACAATTGAGACCAGACAATCACTAATTTTTTACTGCCGGCTCCTTTCTGCCATCCTTTTGTACTCTAATCTAAAGTATCTATGTTTACCCAGATAGAGCGTATGGTTTTACGCCAACCGATAGTAAGAAAGACTGCTTACTCTGTGGCGTGCAGTCTTCCCCACAATACGCGTGACTGCCACCGAGGGTACAGAAGCCGTATGTTGACGTTGTATTAACTAGGGATCGTATTTGAATGCCCTTGATAACGGCAGGGCCCTTTGATCCTTGATAGGGCCTTGCTGTATCAATGGGTAGGCACTAAAGGGGTAACACCACAGTCCCACAGAATGATATTGATAAATAAATAAATTAAGTAAATTTAAATAAATAAATTAAGTAAATTATACCCAACAGTCACATAAATAGTTCTGACCCCACATTAAGATCAATTAAGTTGTGTGTCGTGGGTACCGGAAACTACGAGGAGCTTTTCGGTCTCACAAACACCCAGACCCGAGACAAATAATTGTGGGCCTCACAAATATTTGTCTCGGTGCGGGGATCAAACCCGCGACCTCTCGTTTCACAGCCGGCCTCTAACCAACTGCGCCACGGAGGCTGTATTGATGTTGCATTTCATTCGATTAGTGCGATGGCCGGGGACCATCGGCCTTTTTCATACAGTTTTAAAACCTATTTTAGTTATCTAATGTTTTGTCCCTTTCGAACGACTTTTGAATTCAGTTTGAGCGAAGAAGACAAAATATTCAATAACTGAAAGAGGTTTAAAAACTGTCTATGAATAAGGCTGCATCGCATGCATAAAGCTTATGGTAGCTTCATGCGTAAGAACCCACACTAACCCATGAATACCACAACTCATCTAAATAATAGCAAAGATACAACAGATGACTACATTTATAAAATAATTACACAACGGCATGTATGCTGTGTGAAGTTGGAAAGTTGGGAAGAAATGTTCCCATGCGACAAATATGGTTACCTCACCGCGGATAATAGCAGAACAATGTCCATTGCGTAACGTGGGACGTAGAACACTAATTATCTACAATGATAAGTAAACTGACATAGATTTTTATATTTTTTACCTTTTCTATAAGAGCCCTTTCAGATTGAAGTGCAGATAGTAGTTATATTTCTTTTTTACATACATATACATCACGCCTTTTCCCAGAAGGGGTAGACAGAGGTGCAAACAGGACACCCACGTTTGGCCTTATGTGTTCCGTCCCGTGATGTGATAGGGGACGAGCCTATCGGCATATCAGGCGCAAATTCCTGACTCCGGGCTGATAATGAATAGAAAAATCCAATATCACTTTGCCCGACCCGGGATTCGGACCGGAGACCTCAGCTTTGTAATCATACCGTAGTACAACTACGCCACCGGGGCAGTTTATTTTTTACTTATGCTAAGTCTTAAGCATGTATTTTAGAAGGGGTACGCAATACAATTAAAACAACATTTCACTTCTTAAATGTTGTTGAAAAAACCGGCGAGAATATAGCTAGAATTTAATCACGTGGAAGTCAAACCAAGAATATTTGTTTTTATACTCACAAGTCGCTTAAATAGCCCTAATACAGTAAGAAAATTACAAGGCTGCCGTATCGACACACTAAGACAAATGTTTGTACAATTACCAAATGTTTGTGTTCAAGTACCAAAACAATCCTTGGAAGGGTTACCCACGACACGACAAATATAAACAAGTTTTGATTACATCAAGCCACAATTGTGTATGACTATTGATTGTATTTCAATTAAGACTGATCTCCATTCGAATGGAGGCCACGAAGCGGAAAGTGCAGCGTAGGACGTCCACCCACTAGGTGGTCAGACGACCTGGTAAAGGTCGCGGGACGTCGCTGGATGCAGGCTGCCTCTAACAAGTCACTGTGGAAATCATTGGGAGAGGCCTATGTTCAGCAGTGGACTTCCTTTGGCTGATGAATGGATGACAGATGAATGAAGACTGATCTAAGTAGACTTCGACGCAACAGTTATCATAAGTAGACAAAGATACGATCAAATAATTATTTATTATCCGTACCCCAGGCGAAACGACATAATAACGTCCCTTCTAAAACTGTACTGAGGAAATGAGTTTTTTCAAGGCATGTTACATATTCAAGCAGTCATCCGGGGTTATGCAATGACATCTAGAATGTGATACCTGAGTCTAAATTATGTATTCAAGTCCCAGTGAACAAGGAAATACTTTCAAACGAAAGCGGGAAAAGGTTTGACAACTAGGTACCTAATCAACTTGTGGTAATTGAATTTTATTGCAATTAATGGCGAGACGAGCTTGCCATTCGCCTGATGGTAAGCGATACGACCGCTCATGGACAGTAGCAAAATCAACAACTATGAATTACAAAGCAATGCTTGGCATTCCACTGCGCTCGCCATCCTGAGACATAAGTTGTCAAGTCTCATTATGTCTAGTAGTTACGCTGGCTACAATGTCCTTCAAACCGGGACACAACAATGCGTTTACACTGCTGTTTGGCGGGAGAAATAAACATTGCGGTGGTACCTACCCAAGCGGCCTCTCACATATAAGAGACCTACCACCAGTAAACATAATTTTAATTTCAATGTATAACTTTCGCTTTAACAAGAAACTTCTAGGTAGTAGTAATCCGATGTATTGTAGTGCTCAAAAACCTAGTTCAGAGATTCCATTAAACATATACAGACGACAGTATTATAAGCGTGTCGAAATCTATTGAGACGATATTATATTAAGTTCGTCGGGTTATTGTTATAGAAGTTATTTATGAAGTACAAAATTATGGGACACGTCACATGACTACAATATAATTTTGTAATATAAATTTTCAATAATTATTCTACATGTCAGGTAAATTATATTTCAACGACTGACGACTGTATATACGAGTAAAAGTGGAATAAGGGGGCAGGCGGAAGAATTTGGAATAATGGATGGATGCCTTATATAATATGCGCATTCATACTTATCAACTTGAAGTAAATAATAATCAAAATCGGTCCACTCAGCTCAGAGTTATGAGGACAAGAGTAACTCTGATAACTCAGAGTAACAAACGTTAAAAAAAACAATCAGTCGAATTGAGAACCTCCTCCTTTTTTGAAGTCGGTTAAAAACAATCTTTGACTCGTTTATATATACGCTAGATATTTAAAGCGACGAAAGAGGGCAATGCCGATAATACTAATTAAATTGCTAAAAACGAAAGTGATGTGTTTAGAATTCTTGTATCAGGTGTCGAGAATATAAAATTTGCAATAGCAGTGAAAGCAAGTAAAAAACGTATATGTGTAATCATTAATTCAGTCATCTAAGTAAAAATAAATAAATTGAATTAATTTCGATCACGTCATTTGCTTGGTTGGGTTAAAAACTTCACTCTTAATAAAAAATATACTGATCTTAGTTTAACAAAATGTTAAATTTTATTTGTATACATACATAAACTCACGCCTTTTTCCCAGAAGGGGTATGCAGAGGTTCTCATGGTAGTAACCAGGACTCCCCCGTTTCACCTTATCTGTTCCGTTCCAGAATGTGATAGGGGGCGAAGCCTATCGCCATATCGTGTACAACAAGAAACTTCAAATTCCTGACTCCAGGTTGATAATGATAGGAAAAATCCAATACCACTTTTCCCGATCCAGGAATCGAACCCGATAACTCAGCATTTTAACCGTACCGTTGTTACCACTACGCCACCGCGGCAGTCAATTTTATTTGATCCGTCGCTATTTTGATTTCAGAATTTTGAAGCTTTCACAAGGATTTGAAATGCTTGAACCAATAATCCAGTAGGTCTTCTATGCATATGCTTTACCACACAATCAAAGGACCAATGGATCATCTTCATCTTGCATACTTCCTTCCAAGACTTAAGAATAGTGAATAATAATTTGACAGCCTCCGTGGCGTAGTTGGTTAGACTCCGGCTTTGAAACGACAGACCGCGGGTTCGATCCCCGCAATGAGACAAATGTTTATGAGGCCCACAGGTATTTTTCTCGGGTCTGGGTGTTTGTGAGACCGAAAAGTCTCCGTAGTTTCTGATACCCACGACACAAGACTTAATTGATCTTAATGTGGGGTCAGGACTATGTATGTGACTGTAACTTGTATTTATTTATATTTTCTTTAATGCTACAAAACACGCTAATCCGGGCATAACTTCAAATTCCCTTAGCCAGAATATCGCGATCATGCATCCAATCAATAAAGGAATCATATATTCTGCAGGTCACGGGCCTCCTCTACAATCGAGAGTACGATTGAGAGTGGTTAGGCCATATAGTCCAATATATCTACAAATTGAATTAAACCATGTGTTACATAACTACTACATGACTAATAAAATAAATCAAATAACAAGTCTAGTGACTAACATTTTTATGCGAATCCGATCAGAACAGGAAAACGGTGTCGGATTGCGCTGAGAAATTAAAAAATAATCGACATGAAGCCCGTAGGTATACTCAAATTACATTGAACATACTCTCTAGGCTATAATATTGGCAAAAAAATCATACCTAGATACAATAAATTTGTAACCGATCGATGTCTGTACGCGTACGATATGTGAAAAAAATATATATGGGGGGACTCAGGACTGTATTAATGTAATAGAACCCATTACCCAAAACACAGTTTTTGTCTGTCTGTGCGGTTGTGCGCGATGATGTCAGATACGGCTGTTTGGCGGGAAAAATAGAGATTGCGGTAGTACCTACGCAGGCAGCTTCTTACTTATGAGATACTTACCACCAGTAAATCCTTGAAACATACAAGAAACTGATACTAACCACAATTATTGGAAGTACCCGTTGAATCTTAATTTAAGCGAGATTCAATAAATTAATATTGGATTAGCTTCCATTTCATCCTGCTCCCACGTTCAGGTAAACCAGACTTCACAATAAATTTCTGATCCAATATTTTTTTGCTAGTTCAATAGATCCACATTGCGGGCGTTGGAAAGCCAATGAAAGCGAGGGTTGAAAGTGGTCTTGATATTAATAAATACACGAAACCTGATCATAAATGAACACTTAAGTTCAATGGCTAGGTGGGTGGCCTGACAACTACTTTCAGGGTTAGGCACCAGGTACAAAAAATATATGTAATTTTTAAAGGGGATTATTAATCTCTTGGGATGATGGCTTTACAATTCGTTATAAGCACGGAGTCAAGAATTTGTGCCCGATAATGGTGATAGTGCGTGGTGGCCTGTTGATAAACGGACCAGACGCGGCTGCCTACATGTTCACGGTGGTCGCGGGTTCAAATACCAGGGCACACCTCTGACTTTTCGGAGTCATATCTGTGTTGATAGTCAATCACCACGCACTGTAATGGTGAAGGAAAACATCGTGAGGAAACCTGCATACCATAGCGATTTGTATAAATTTCTATGGTATATAAAAGTCCGCCAACCCGCATTAGGCCAGCGTGGTGGACTATATGGCCTAACCACTCTCAATCGTACTCTCGATTGTAGAGGAGGCCCGTGCCCTGCAGTGGGTCGTATATCGGCTAATACAATACAATACAATGGTGATAGGCTCGCCCCCTATCACATCGTGGGAAAGAACATACAAGGCGAAATGTGTGTCTCATGGTGGCACCTCTGCCTACACCTTCTGGGAAAAAGGCGTGAGTTTATGTATGTATGATTTTTGGTTTTTAGGGTGATCTTATGGTGTATATGCCCTGAGAATTTATTATTAATGACGAGAAAGGGAATTCTGTTAAGTTAAAAACATCACAATTCTCAACGTACGTGAGCCTTTTACACAAATACTGTTAAATAGGATCTCGTAAAACGACGAGATGGCGTATGAGATAAGAGTACAAACCGTGTGAAATTCCGCGACTCCCTAAATAGAATAAGCGCAAGACATTATGCATAGACATATCACAATACAAAATTAAACTTTTTATGAAATACTTTCAATTACGTTGTAGATATTGGGTGACTATCAAAAGCCACAATCCATCTCCTCATATCAAATTACACAACTCCTCTCTCATGGACACAATTGATCCGTCAAGCTCTCAATACTACAAGCGGTATTTCCGGACAAGTGCGACCAAGCGACTTTCAAAAACGAGCGTATTCCCTCCTTAAAGGCCGGCAACGCATCTCTATGCCCTATGGTGTTGCAGATGTTCATGGGCGGCGGTGATCACTTACCATCAGGTGAACCGTATGCCCGTTTACCCCCTATAATATAAAAAAACTACGGTGTTCTTAAAATTGCCCATATGTCCCACTGCAGGTCACGAGCCTCCTCTACAATCGAGAGTACGATTGAGAGTGGTTAGGCCATATAGTCCACCACGCTGGCCTAGTGTGGATTGGCGGACTTAAATACCATAGATTTTTTTAAGGTCGCTACGGTATCCAGGTTTCCTCACGATGTTTTCCTTCACCAGTCAGCGTGGTGATTATCTAATCAATACACACATAACTCGGAAAAGTCAGAGGTGTGCCCTGGGATTTGAACCCGCGACCACCGTGAGCATGTTGGCAGCCGCGTCTTAAAACAAATTCTCATGGAATTAATATGTTCTATTACATTGTCAATCAATTCCAGTGAAAGTGAAGACATTTGATGACTGAAACAGTCGACACGTTTTTCTCACGATTTCTATCGATATTCACACGGCTCTTAGTTTTGGCAGTATTTAGTTACCGAAATTTCTAGATTTTTCCACTTCGTTAAGTATTATGAAACGTAGTGTGTAAAATATCATACTTGAACATAGAAATGTAATTGCTTTCAAGTGTTAAATTGTCAAAACCTTTTCACCAAATGTACGAGGAAATCTGTGCCCAGACGTAGTATTTGAAGTAGTTTAGTAATTTATGTTGAAAGCATTAATAGTAACGTCGTGTTTTTATACTACTTGTTCAGCCGACATACAAAGATTTTTATGGAAACTCTAGCAGAGAAATAAGGTATCGCTGGATAGAAAGCTTCATACGTACGAAAAAGTGTTAAAATAAAACGCTTTCAAATATCGAAAGTTCATGTAGACAAAAAAAACTACTAATAACATAATATCAATTTGCCAAATCTTGCATAAAAGGTCCAACAAGTTGAAAAATCGCAGTTCTCTTATGGATGCTATCATTTACTTTGAATAACCAATTTCATTCAACGCCAATTTACCAATAAAACGATTACACTTGATTGATGTGAACTAGTTACTAGATAGTGATCTATGAAGTGAAATTATGGTTTACACAATCTCCTATATTCTCCAAATTCTTTATGGGTTTGTAAATAATTTTAGTCCGTATAAATTTATCATATTTAGATACTTTAATTATCAATTTAGGATTAGCACGCTGAAGTGGAAGGCGGGACACGTCTGCTGCCGGACAGATGGTCGGTGAAGCAGACAAGTGTTGGAGTGTAGACCGCGCTTAGGTAAACGTAGTGCAGGACGCTCTGCTGCACGATGGACCGATGAATTGAACAGGGCGGCGGGTAGCGGATGGATGAGAGCTGCTCAAGACCGGGATGGCAGGCGTTTGCTTGGGGAGGCCTACTTCCAGCAGTGGACGGCGATAGGCGGAGTATATAATCATTAATTTATATGCTTGGCCGCATTATCCGAGGCGTAGGTACCGGGCTAGTAGGCCAATGATACTAATACGGTTTATGTTTCGGCCTCTTTTGGGGGTAGCGGAAGGGGAGAATGACAGCTTTTCTTTCGACTCAAAAATAATAAAAATCTTTAATGTATTGTATTTCAGAATTTATGCAAGTTAGAGCGATATGCTCGCACCAAATGATCAAAATGCTTGCATCATTCCATCATTCTATTCATTATCAGCCCGGAGTCAGAAATTTCGTCCAGAGACGAAACCGACAAGGCGAAACATGGGTGCCTGGTTACTACCAGGAAAACCTCTGCCTACACTTTTTGGGAAAAATGGCGTGAGTTTATGTATGTATGCATGTAGAAAAAAATCGGTCTCACCATCCAGACCCGAAACAAATACTTGTAAATAACAAATAATTTAGGAATTTTAATGAATATGCAAGTACGGATGTATTTCGAGGAACCGTTCCTAGCAAGCGACCAGTGTTGCCAGCTGTAAAATATTGTAAACGACAAAAATGGCAACACCGCTCCGTGGCAGTTCACACAAACATTTGTCTCATCGTGTCACAAACAGCCTCATAATACTGCGCGACGGAGGCTGTCAACAATATGCTGGTTCTATATACATAGGCATATGTATGGATTTTGGGAAACCCGTTATCGCGCGCCTTATCTAAATTCAGTGTCCGTTTGTACACAATGAAGTCACGATCAACACCGATGTCTTGTCGCAATGCACGATTTAATTATGCCACTTTTTGTATTTTTTGCATGATGTGTTACTTTTAGCTAGGGAATAACATTTGGGGCCAAAATAATTACTTTTGATAAAGCAAATCATCACCAAAGACGCAACATACTGGGAGCAATATCAGTACAAAGATGGCTGGGTTTGGAATTATTTATTTATTCAATACTTCTTATACATAGTTGTATAAAGGCGGGGCTTAATGCCAGAGGTATTTTCTAATAGCCAACATTAGGGTGGTGGAGTGATAACTTTTCTCAAAAGTCTCTCGTAGCTTCTGATACCCACGACACAAGACTCGATCTTAGTGTGGGGTCAGGACTATGTATGTGACTGTTGGGTGTATTTATTTATTTATAAATTAAGAAGGTGCAAAATTGGGTGCATAATTAGGCATCCGTTAAATAATTGTGAAGCGACATTACTAATAACTAATACCTATTTGATACATTCATGAGCTTACGCCTGCTTCACGAAAGGGGTAGGCTGATACAGCAATAATAACCACGCAAAGCTATCTGAGAATACTACCATTCCGTGATGGGACAATGTAAATGCCAGCTTTAGACAACATTTCTTTTATTGCTATGAATGGCAAGACGAGCATGTCATTCGCCTGATGGTAAGCAATAGGACCGCTCACGGACAGTATCTAGCAAAACCAAAGACAATGAATTACAAAGCAATGCTTAGCATTCCATTCGCCATCCTGAGACATATCTTAAGTGTCATTATGTCCAGATGTTACATTTACGCCTGTTAAAGCCGAAAAACTTCAAACGGAAGTACCACTTTGAAATCGGCGAATAAATCCATTACTAACTTCCACTGCATTTGCATGCACTTGCATAGTAAAACAAACAGTAGAACAATTTCCGAGGGACGGACATTATGCAACATGCTTTCACCCCTGCACCTTTTACTCGTCAAAATTGATAAAAAAAGAAAACGGTTCGCTCCTATCATGTTGGAAAGGTGATAATTAATACTAGTACATGTCGCATGCGAGATGCGCGTCGTTCGTGGCGGTTATGTGAGTGGAATTAAGATGATGTGGCCTATTCTCGGTGACTCGATAAGAACGGTGGCTTTTGGTAAATGTTTCGAGGTGCTTCGGGGTTTGTGGTATGATTTCCGTGCATATTGTCGAGTAAATTTTATACGCAGTTGTCTACTGGAAATTATCCTACTGAATACGACTAATTTTTGGTGATAAACCATTGTTGTGGTGTTGCCCATTAGTAAATACACTATTTGGCCTATAAATTTTCTCTGTGCCAAAAATCACGCCAATCAGATTCTGCGTTGTTGCGTGAATACAGAACATACATTTTCTTTTTTTATGTTATGTTTAATTATTATCATTTTAAATGGTCATGAAACCAAAACTCGCCTATTTAAATAAAACAGAAACTACCAACACCCAATTTAAAAAACAAAAATATTTCCATCACCAATATTGGACCCAACAGCATCGAGAATCAATCGCCAGTAATCCAAGCGGCCGTCCTTGCGTTTGAAAGCTGACGCGTTTAGCAACGCCATGATGTCCTGCATAATGTCCTTACTGTATACTTTATACCCACTTTGGCACAATTAACGCATTGTTGCGATATGTAGGCTTTCCATCATTTGATTTGTTGGGTCACGGTTGTCTTATGAGCGTAGTAACATGTCAACATGCACAGGTATTTATGTCGTTTTATCTTTCCGGGTCTTATGGAATCAATATACGTAATCGTATGCAACTGCGATCCGATTCGATCTGATGGTGTAATAATTTTTGTGCATTTTTTTAATAGTTTTGGTGAATGTGGTTCATAAATTGAAGCACAAAAGTAACTCTTTTAGTAAATTATGATGCTGCATAATGTAGATCAGTTGGCAATAAGCGTTGAATTGAATGCATCCATTGCAATTGATTCAATAGTTATTGACGGTTATAAAGGCACACAACATCAGAGATTTTTCAAGCAAAAAATTGCACAGCATTACCTTTCATAATCTCAAATCAAGGGAACCCTATGTTCATAGGAGACTTGCCGTATTTGAAGATTAAAAATGCTTCACATTAGTTACAATAAAACCTTGTTTCGTCGTTGATAGAGTTATTGACCTATTTTTGTATAAAAATAAAAAACAACTAGAACCACTAAAAAATCTTCGTGTTGGATAAGTGACATAGTCGTGACGCCAGTGACAGTCAATTACGAAAATAGTTTTTAATGGACTACCTATCTTGTACACTTCAGAAACGGTAGTCTTACCACAGCAATTGTGGAATAGTTTGGCGGTGCACGCGTTCCCTCTTTCCTATAATATTTGGTCCCGTTAGCGTATCCAGTTACTACCAGTTATATGGTCTTTGGCAATATCAATTCCCTTTACGGTCGATGCCCAAATGGTACCTACTACTATGGTTCTCCATTTCTTTTCTCTGCTGCACAGTCAAGCTGTCAAACAGTTTACCATCATGCTACCTCTTCCCTATAATCCTGGGTCCTTCCGCTGTAGCGTAAAGATGCCTCATCACAGCGGAGCAGCATGATTGTATTCTGATGCCATTCGATACTCTGTCTGGGTATTAGCACTTACCACCAGGTGTTATGCAGTCACTGTGCCGTGCCAGAATGAAAAAGGCTTGTATGTATCCATCGACGTAAGCTGTGTATTGTAAAACCGACAAACATCTTAATATAGACAGAACCGAGTCGCACAGGTGTTTAACCAGATAATGAGTTTCACGGGCACGTATCGACGGCCGACATAAAATATCCCCGCCATGGATACAAAACATATTTATCAACTTGACAAGAAAGTTCTTGCAATATGTTTCTTGTAGTTCCATTTTATTTTCAACAAAATCGAATTTCAATGGAATGCCAAAGTATATGGCCCTATCTATCCTATCATATCGATAAAATCCATTTCGGTCTTAAATCAAAGGCACATTTCCATAATTTTATCGATACTTTCAATCGACTATTGTAAGTCTTACTACATTGGTTTGGTGGAGGTTTTGGGTTGTGAAAACGACGACGCTGGTTTTCATACAATTTGACGGCTAAGGCCTTTCTAACCATAACATGAAAAATGAAAATAATTTATTGAATCCATTAAAATGTTCAACATTATTTAGATTCAGTCATTTTTTTTTTCTACCACCCGGTTCGGAAAGCGGTTTTCACTAGAGAAGAACGGGCAAGAAACTCTAGTGTTGCTCTTTTCAAAACCAGTTTACAATATCGTGATTATTACAAAAAACACAAGTTGGTCCAAATCAGAGCAGTTCATTGATAATTTGTTATAATTTGCATATTCAACTGTTCTGTGGTAATACCCATGACTCTTATAATATATTCCTAAAACCAGCTCTTTTCTGATGGGGTTCTTGGTGTTTGTTCAATGTTACCCATACAACATGATATCACTACCTCACACATGCTACATTACAGGCCCATCCATACATTATAACACAGAATTATGCAGTGGATATTAGGCGCAGACATCCGCTCAATTTAACGCTTGGCCGGCGTCGAGTGCATTTTACTCTTTGAACTTAGGCGCTCTTGACTTTCATAACAGAGACTGGATTACATGCAACTTAAAAACAAATAAGAATGTAGACAAATGTAAACGAAATTCTTGAAATATTTATTTTAAAATATGCATCCTCAAAAAATAAAACCGTTTTTGGTAATAATTTTTTATATCTAGGTAAGTGCACGTTTAATAAATTTTTTATTAAAACATTTTAATTTATGATATTATTGTACAACTTATTTGTTACTATATCAAAAAATTATATTCGGGCCCGTACAGAATTTCCGCAATAAAATACCCACTTGACAGTTCAGTTTTAATTTTTGTACTTGATAATCGGTTCGACCAACTATGACATGAATTATTAAAATTATTTTTTAATCACGTATCCCTTGAATAATATCGTAAATATCAACAAACGATATCAACACTAGATTTTAGATATAATACGCAAGAATCCAGCCTGCATGTAAAACTCTCTTAAATCATAACACTCACATTTATGCAATGTGAATTTGTTATCGGTCACCTTATATTTAACTCTTGTTTGTTTCAAAGTCCGTCTAAGATATACTCGTAGTTAGTCAAGGAAAATAATTCATTTCTCAACATGTTTGCTTTTTTGCATAGGTTCAGCATACGAGCAAACAGCTCACCTGATGGTCAGTGATCACTGCCGCCCATGAACATGCACAACGCTGGATCATGGATGTTTTACCGGACCATTAAATTGCGAGGAGAGCTGGAAGGAAAAAACTCTTACATAATTTTTTGAATCTAAATTTCCGCACAAAAACGTAAACAATTGTCTACATTTAAGAAATCCCAGCAGCACATTAAATCGTTAAACATAATTCGAAATACGTTTGTAAATATTTTATTCCATTGTATTGACTTTGTAAAACTCATTGTTTTGACAGTTGCGTGATCTTAAACTTAAAATCCATTTTGGTGTGCTTATAACGGAAAAAGAAATATTTTATATTTTTCGAAAATAATTTTGCATGCTTCTTTTACTTGTTTTCAATATTGTTTCTTTACCTTAAACCACAGATCACTCCGAGCCTGAAACAAACAATTATCTAAGTTTTTACACTAATTTTCGTGTTCGCTGCGCAGTCAAAAGTTAATGTTTCCGCTCCAACGACCACTTCATCCAAGACACTTGATCTTGTCGTAAAATTGCCATCTGGTGAAGTGCAGTGACTTTGCAATGTCACAATATAAAAAAATATTTTGAATTAATTCGAAAACACTAAAATAAGCTCTCGCTTTTACACCGTACAGGTAAGGCATAGATGTTATTAGTAACACATAAATACTGGCACTCTAAGAGGCTAATGTATAGCTGTATCAATAGTCATACACAAATTACAGTTCTAAGCAACTCAAGAGATATTTCCCATAGAAAAACTGACATAAAATCGAGTAAGCTGGGATTTAAATAATAAATTCATACATCTTATTCATTCTGTCCTGAGAAGGTGGGTGTTTTTAACGCTTGTACTTTACATAATGTATAAATAAATAAATGCACCCAAAGGTTGCACACATAGTCCTGACCACTGATTGGAAGTGGTAGAGCCACGCTGTTGTCAGTCATGACTCGGCATGAATGGGCAGGCTCGTCCGGGGCGATGTCACTGTCTCACAGGAAATCGACGTGAAGCGATAGCTTTGCTGTCGCGTTTCATTCGGTGAGTGGAATTGCCGGATGCCAAATACCCCTTTCCTCTTACCATCCTTTTCCTTCCCGCTCCCCTCCCAATGATGCCGGCAAAACATCCACGATCCAGCGTTGTGGATGTCCATGGGCGGCAGTGATCACTTACCATCAGGTGACCTATTTGCTCGTTTGATGAACCTATGCAAGAAAAAAATCCCAACATTAAGATCAATAATTAAGCCTTGTGTCATAAGAGAACTAACGACAAACTAATTGGTCTTATTAACATAAAAACCCGAGACCCAGAAAAATATGACCCGCATAAACTTGTCTCAATGCGGGGATCGAGACCACGGCGTTTCGCATAACAGTCGGGTCTCAACCAACTGCTCCACGGACGCTGTGCAAAGAATCTTATGTAACAATATTTTAGTAGTGCATGTGCAAAATTCCATGCAAATCAAGCCGGAAGGTGGAGCCGGATTGTCGCCAAACATTTGGTCCGGGCGGTAATTAATCTGCGCTACACCTGTAATGATTGCCGAATGCCGATCAACCACCGATTACGTGAACCGAGTGGCGTATGTTAAATAACAGAACTAAGATATTTCTGTTATTTATTGATCTTTCCGGAATGGATTGGTGTAGCCGTACTAGTAAATAATTTATTTTAATGTTATATTTGTTAAGTATTTAATTTTATAGGGATGTAAAGGCCCAACCAACATATTCTGGTGGTCCACCTTCGCCTTGTCACCGTTTCCTGCTAGCGAACGAAAGAGGTTCTGGAGACTGAAAATGACGGAATAACTACTGATAACTGATAGCTGATAACGGACAGAAAAGTCTCAAAACTAGATTCTAGGCGTAAAATTCTAGTTCATTTTGTAAATGTCTAATCACCCCTTGAAATTATAGGAAAAAATGTGTCATGAATACTTACTAAATATAAAATTATACTTTTTACGTACATTTTACATTCGAAACTTCATCCAAAATAGTTTTTTTTACCATCAAAGTATTATCACTCTACAATAAAACAAATACAATTATGATTGTTCTCACACAATAAATTTTCACATTGAAAATTAACATTATGCAGAAACGTAATCAAATCGAAACAGGATATTCAGCAGATACGCGCAGATGATAAACAGGCGAAATAAACGGACTGTGTTGTACTTAGATCCATATGAAAAAACTTAGTTAATATACATAACAATGTATTTTAACAACCAAATACTTTGTTATGTATTTTAACAAAGTTATTTACTTAGAGAAATATTTTATAGCTTCCGGGGTAATAGGAATGGGTAAAATGCTTTTTGTAAAATGAGAGATAACAATATCGAACAATGTTTGACAGCCTCCGTGGCGCAGTTGGTTAAACGCCGGCTGAGAAACGAGAGGTCGCGAGTTCGGTCTTCGTTTGTATGAATAACAGGTATTTGTTTCGGGTCTGGGTATTTGTGAGCAGAAAAGTCTCTCGTAGTTCCTGATACCCACGACACAAGTGAATTTTAGTGTAGGGTCAAAACTATGTATGTGACTGTTGGGTGTTATTTACTTATTTACCTCTGCTACTCACACACACACACAGACAATATTTATGAGTTGTGAATGTTGTGAAAATGCTTGGAAGATAAGTTACTATAATGTTTTGGTAATTTTTCAGAATCTAATTACACAAGGATATATAGATTATGGACATTATTTGATGTAGCTGATAAATAGTAAGCATTAGGTAGTAGAAGAAATATTTGTATTCTTTTTTTCACTTTTTTTATAATATAATTTCACTGTCTGCTTTCAATGAGTAATACCTGTATTTAAATACCTTCTTCCAGTTGATGTTATAATAGATAGTGCGACTATCTGTAAGCAATTTTTCTGCGAATATTTTTTTTTTAGGCCAAGGTACTTTATATATTCGTTTAGACTCAATTGGCATCACTTATTGATTGCTGTTAATGTACCATAAGCATCGTAATTGCCATTACATCGGTGTTAACTTGCTCTTGAGCTAAATTGTTATCAATGTGCGTTGTTTTAGAAAGAGATTCGTTAATATCTTTTGGATAAATCTGTTTGCTTTCCAGTTGTAGAGGATAATCTGTGGAGATTGAGCTTTCTGAAACTAAGCATACATAATAATATTTATACCAAGTAAAATATGGTATTCGAAGACGTGAGCACATATATCTAGGGCTTATAGATTTAAGTGATGAATTTTTGAAGTGATGTATAGGGATCTTCCTATCCATCACTTAAATTTTTCCGAAATGTATAGCTTGTTATTAAATCGCTTACTTTTAACTGTTAAGAAAAACATTGGAAGCAAAACTTTCATATCGGAGTATAAACAATAATTCTTAAAATAGGTTAAGTCCACTAACACGCTGAAATACGGTAGGAGCAACGGCCCAGCAGTAGGAACTATACGGAATAACAAAAATTAATACAAATACACAAAAACAAACACATTGAATCAAAATTGGCCGAGATGTCACGCAACATACATACAAAAACAATAATAATCGGCAAAATTAGAACCTCAATTTTGAGTTCATTAAAAATAAGCACAACGAGCCCAAAACATGAACAAGTGGTGAAATAATAATTAGCCGATAATGAATGTCAAAAATAAACTCAGTGATTCAATGAACCCAAAAGGTTCAGACGCAGGGCATCGACTGCGCCAAGCGATCCATAAACGACATCGCAAAAAAACATTAAACAAAGGAGTAACGCAATTGGAATTATTGCAACTGTTCTACCGTGGAACAGATGTTACAACTTGCAATAAAACGCACTTATTTTGTCGGAACAGTTATTTCTAATCTACTCTTATTCAATATTTACATGATCTCGACGTAATAAGACTATTTTGCATAATGTCATCATTTCATGAAGAAAAAAAAGGGATTCGTTTTTTAGGTAAATACAAACGCATTATTTTATTTTTCTGCGTTTAGAAGTTCTGTTAAGTTTTTTTTGTATATGGCCTCACTTGACACTGGTAAGACTACAAAAATTGCAAATTACGAAGCATTTCTATTGATAAATCAAATACTGAATCAGCAAAGAAAGGAATAATCACACTGATCAAAACAATGTTTAAAGCATTCAGAAACCATACGCACATCATCTGGTTCAATATTTGACAGCCTCCGTGGCGCGATTGGTTAGACGTCGCCTGTGAAACGAGAGGCCGCGGGTTCGATCTCCGTACCGAGACAAATGTTTGTGAGGACCACAGGTATTTGTCTCGGGTCTGGGTGTTTGTGAGACCGACAAGTCTCTCGTGGCCACTGATACCCACGACACAAGACTTAATTGCTCTGAATGTGAAGTCAGGGCTATGTATGTGACTGTTGGGTGTAGTTATTTAATTTATTAATATATTAGACCAATGATGCGTTAATGAGTCTACATAATAGGATAAGGCCCAATTGTATGACCTTAAAACTTATCGTAATTCAAACAAGCACGGATACAGTGACATGGCCTAAATCTGCGAATGACTCAAAGCTAGGTCATCGCCTACGTAGAACCGACAAATCACAACTCCCTTTGGATATTTATTGTCCAGATACTGCTTGCTTTGGGGCAAATTGAGTTTGGTACAGAATACGGATTACTCGGGCTCTGAACAGTGGAGTGGTCTGAAGATATTTAAATTATGTAAATAGTTTAGTGAGATGTGTTACTTTTGTAACAGAAATTTGGGATGTCAACTGCAGAAAATGGGCTTTTCAAAAATATCAGTGCGGTGCAAGGTTAAAAAAAGCCAAAAACCATAAATCATCAATAACCAATTCCCATAATCTAATAAACACAACACACTATAGATTATTTGTATGGCATGCAATACCGAGCATGCATAATGTTTAATGCATGTCTCACCGTCACATCCCGCGGTACGGTCACCACCATTACCATCGGATTACACTTCCGTTCAACCAAAACACTCCACGATGCATCCCCAACAGCCATTTGCAGAGACGGAGTTAGATCGAAGTGTTGGGGGTCAAGGTCCCTTATTTTAATCGAATCATTTGATATTTTAAGATGGAATTTAATTAATCATGTTACTATATACGACCTATATTAAGCAGTAGACTTCCTGTAGCTGAAGTTGGTGTTATTGTGGTATTAATTTTAATACGGTACGCAGTAAAACAATGTACAAAGACACTTCACCCGGTAGATACACGGACAGGTTATTCAAATATTTATTAAACATTCAGAAATCGAATCAAACTCTTTTTTAATTTAGATCCTAGAAAAGAAATAATTCACGTACTAAAATATATTTTCTGCATCCGGCAAAGCATACTAGTAGTAGGTAAATATCAACTATTTACTACTCTGTTTACCCCCTCGGGTATACAGTCGTGTGTTTATTTACTTTTTAATCTTTTTTCAAAATTTTTTTTTAAATGTTATAACCCTACAATCCATTTATATATTAACTTTATAAGACTATACTCTAACTGAGCAGTCTTTTCTGTTGTTATAAATAGTTTAAGCCCCACAATAACATGCTTAATTAGTCCCTGCCCGGTTCATTGATCTCGACGAGATAATCAAATGCTTCAATGACTTCTGTAATTAGACTAACTGCATTGTCATCAATAACTGTACACTTGAACAGTTACACAAATATAAATTTATTTTGAAATTACGGAAGTCACAAATTGAATTTTATTTTTACCAATTAAGGCAAAGGTTGTGGCTAAATAATTTAAAAAGTTCAGTAATACACTTAAAAAGTAGATTTTATTATAAAAGCAGTTTCAAGAATAAAGCTTAATTATAATTATAATTTAGAGGTGACATAAGTCAAGTTACAAGACATAACTATTTGGTTTTTCAAAATAGCCAGCTTGATTGTTTTGTAATTTTCTAAATGAAATTTTATTTATTTATTTATTTTTTATCCAGCGTGGTGGACTCTATGGCCTAACCCCCCTCAATCATACTCTCAATTGTAGAGGAGGTCCGTGCCCTGCAGTGGGACGTATATGGGCCGATACAGATAAATATTTTATATTTACACTTTGTTTGTTGCACACAAAAAAAAACAAATACAATAAGAAATCACAAAAAAGTACAAATGGCGGTCTTATCGCTCACTAAATTTTGCTCGTTTCCCAAATAATCTAACTCCTCAATTTTAAAAGCGTTTATAAATTTAACGACTAATGAAGATAAAACAGATAACAAACGTTATGAAAAATGAAAATGAAAAATATTTATTTGAAAAAATAAATTTTACAAAGGAGAATAACACTTGTATTATTCTCCTAACTATAAGAAACCAGTTAAATTATACTTTTTATTTCAGAATTTGTTATTGAGTGTGAGAGCGTGGTGTGTTTGTTATGAATGAAATGTAACCGAAATAAAGTCGGCGACCTATGAGTGGATTTTCTGCCTACCCCTTTGAAGATACAAGATGGATGTTACATGATTAACACATAAAAAAGTTAACACACAGATTGGCAACAATTCATACTGACAACACCATCAACCGTTTAGCACGCTTATAAGGAAAGGGTCGGATTAGGCGAGATTACACATTATACGAACGAGTCTTTGTGAGGCTCTTGTGGATTACATTATTGTCCTATGACGTTATGTTTTGTCACCGATTACGTCAATGCTTTTGGCTCGGCATGTAACTACACTAAAATATTTTGCACTTGTTCGGTTTAAATGTATTTGTATACTGGATTTGCCTTTTTTGACGATGTCTATGCCATACATTTCATATTATAAATTCTTCTACTCTTTCCACTACCCTTACGATTTAAAATATTACGATTGGTTTCCTGTGTCGGTCTTCATTCCGAACCTAATGGCCAGGATTTTATTCTGCCACGTTGACTTAATTCCATGGGTAGACATCTCAGACGATTAAATTCTCGTGGAAAACTCAAACATACAGTACATATCTTTACGATTTTTCATTCAAGCGACAAATGATTAATTATAAATACACGCCTAACTTTGAAGAGGCACTGTCGATTTCCACATATCCTCTACAATTTTCCTGTTTACTCTATGTCAATTGTATGTAAATATTTGAGAATCTGTGCGACAAGGTAGCGTCCATGGCTGCACGTATTGTAATTGCCTTCTACATTAACTCAATCACTGGCCGAGCTGGTGCCAAGTATGTGATAAAAACATGTTGATATAATCCTTGGATACTATCGAAGGTTCAAATATGCAGCATTTACTTCTAGTATTGGTAACTGTACTAATTTAATAATGTCTGTGTTTTGGATTGGATTTCCTAACATTAATATTCCAAGGCCCTCTATGTTTCTACATACGAAATAGGTAACAATTCAATGAATAAGCACTGTACGGTTTTTGGTCTTGTAGGGAGATGCGTAGACTTCAGTCTAAAGTTCCTGGTTTGATCATGCTAGACTAATAATTTTATGTGTATTGTTTCGCTTTAAAACACACCCGATGGCCATCTTTATATCAGAAATGTCTGATCATAAAAACATATTGTAATTATTAAATATGGCACAAAGATGTTGGAGGTAAATCTGCCTAATTAAAAATCACTTTTCGCACGCCCCAGCCAATTTTACTCTACCACATCAAGCACAATAGCAATCTGAGTGTACGCACGTACTCAATATTATTATGCAAAATATCTTCAGTGCAAGGTCTGGTTACTCAAGCTATGTCGAGGTCGCTTTCCCATCCAGCGCCTCTGTGTCCATTTAAGAATCAAAATAGTGTAATTATTTATCCTAATTTGGATGTGTGGGTGTAGGTTTTGTGAGGGTCAACGGCCGCTGAACTCAGATAAACTGTTTTGTGGATAATTTGTTTTTTCCTTGTCTAATTGGATTATTTATTTTTGTTTGTATTTATGAGGATACTCTGTAACGCTAGACAGCTTGTTGATATATCTTTGTGGTTCGTTTTTAGAACCGGGAGTGCTGAAAAGATCAGGTGAAATGGCGAAAACTGATAAGTAGGACCTTCCTTATACTATGTTTTTAAGTTTAATATGCTAAATTATGCATAAGTTGACCCTTACTCTAATAGCCTGTTATTCTATTACCTGAAATAATTTTCAAATTCATCATTAAACATTGTCTCTTCATTTTCGTTCACATTAAACAAAACGTTCTCTCGATTTTCGCTAACATGATGTATTCTACAAGATATATTACTAAAGTTACGAGTAAACATTTTTCGTCCGTAATCAATACATTATAAATATACACCAATAATCAATATATGGTTACATTGGTGATTATCTATAGCCTGTACAGGGAAGGATGTGTTGTTCCTCTCAATAAATCCAGTTCTCGCCTAGACGCAGAAACAGGTTGGTGAGTCACCGGGGGCTACCGGCGTGTCCTATGCGCTCGGATACCAAACAAAACGAGATTTGTGCCTCAACAGATCCATTCACCGGTGACTCATGCCGGAATTTCACTAATAATCGTACACATTGATTACGAAAATTGAGCGAAATGCTTTTGTTTTGTACGCAAATTATAATGACTCAGAAGAAATTGTACGTGTCGTGATCGTACGTGCAAAGACGTATTAATATGGCCGATTATTTGACATAGAAAAATGAGTATATAAGAGTTAAATGTCATAAAGGCCAAAGGACACTAAGTATAGTGAAAGGGCCTTAGATATTTATCTGAATCATGGATGATGGCCATCATCCATCATTGGCTGGGGATACAAAGGATTTAAACAATTTTGAACACTGTCACTGAGAGGTATTTAAATAAAAAGTATTTGATGATCACTCACCACCAGGTGAACCATAATATGCTATTAAAAAAATTTGGAACAGATTTTTCTTAATTTAATATAGGCACCCAGTAACTATCTAGAACAATGTAAATAAATCTCCATCTTTTTTTTTATTACAATGAATGACGATACGAGCATGCCATTCCATCTGCTGTTATCTTACTTTAAAATATAAAGTTGCTGGTACCAATTACAATAGTAGAATCACTTTTATATTTTCTTAGCTGTTTGCTGCTTTATTATACTACTTATGCTGGTAACAGTTGTCACTTATCACCATTATCTAAATACTCTAGACCATCTTTTAAAGTCATAGGAAGTCTACTGCTAAACATAGGCCTCTCCCAAATCTATAGTTCATGGAACCTCTAATCACTTGTAACAACTTTCATTCTTTATTTTAAATTAAGTTGAAATAAAATTAAGCATGTTTTATAGTAAGTTGTATTATACATTCATACACAATCTCGCGCCTTTTTCCGAGAAGGGGTAAGGGTGTGTATTTAATATTAATGCAATTTTTGAAAAGGCTTAATGGTGCAGTTAGCTAAAAATTAAGTGTTATTGCATGTTAATGAAGATTTTGAATGAGTAAATATTGTGATTGTATAAAGAAACTAAAAATCTGGAAGAAGTCGAGTGTTATTTGAGATTGTTTTCAAATATTTAAAAGCTTCTACATGCTATATGGTGTCCAATTATCATCCAAATCAGTTTAGCTGTTTTCGAGAAAAAAATATTTACAAATTTTACGTCTTTTTCTTTTTGTTCTAAAGCAAAAATAGGTTGTGAAGTTAAAACTTGCGGAAATAAACAATCTTGTTTCGACCATGGTCCAACATGCCCATATTATTTGAAAAAAATTGTTTCCAATCCACGCAAACTTGTTTTAGACAGGTAATAATTAAATTTTATTTCAGCTATCAAAGGAATTTGTAGAAATTTGTTGTTAGATACTTAGTGTAATTATCACCAATATAGCAGTGCTACCAAAATTACCAACAAGAAAATATCTATGTTTGCGAAGATGCAAAAGTATGTTAGTGCTCCCTTTATATTATAAATACTCTTAGATTGTTCCTTAAGCCATCAGAGATTCATAAAGAAAATTAATTTTAAATAAAATGTTGGTCAAATTATTGTGTATTGACAGGTAGTAATAATAACTTATAACTTGTTTGACGCTTTTTGTGTAAAAAGTACAACTCAAGTGGGTAGTGTAAAATAATTTCACTTGTCATTTAGCTACCTAGCTGAATAAATGTGTTGGCCTTTATAATGTGTTTCCTTAAACATAATACAAATAATACCTAAAACTTAAATAATAAATACATTAAATTATATTATAGGTATATAATTTAAAAAATATAATTTAGAAATGTATTTGAGTCACTAATATTAAAACGTAATAAACCTATTAATATTAACAATGAACAACACTGCAACATAATTGAAATAATTTGAATATGAAACATTCAGCCAAGTTAATTAATTCTTTTAGGCTGAATATTGGCAGCACTCCAGCGCTTTGTTTTATAAACTTATTATACCTAATAATTTGTAGCCATAAAATAAATTCTACATTCCGCAATCAATAAACTTTGTAAAAAAGTAAGCAAAATATGAATTTAATAGGAACATACTACTTATATATAGATTTTATTCAAAAACAAATTATTGTTTTGAAAGTTTTTAAATCACTTACCTGAACTTGAAGAAGTGAAGCACAATATAACTGCATTATACTGAAAACACCAAATAGTATCACACTGAAAAATTATAAAGTTTTATTAATGTTTAATACGCACAATAAAACAAGTTTTAAAGTCTACATAAACTTTGTTCCTTGGCCTATCAGATGATGTCAAACATGAAACAACTTTGCGTTCAGGAATCTTTACTGTAAATAATGTATGTTACCTATGCGAAAAATATATTTTTGTTTATCAATTGATATTCCAAGTTAAACACTTAAAAGAAGTATCGAAGAAGATGATTTACCAAATAATATAATAAAAGCCAAACTAAATGTAAAATATTGTTTACTGTACATTTTATAGTGATAAGTATGAATTACTTAAGTGACTTCTGAACACACTCTTCTTATTTTTAAATATAAATGAGCAAAAAACTTAATCAAACAGCCTGCTTAGTATTTAAAATATATATTTTACAAACAAGTGAAATATGCCACACAATATTATTCCAAGTATATTATATAATAAAACAGTGATTTATTTTCTATAGGGACTATTTAGCAATTAAAATATATTTTTAAAAGTTATGTTAAGTTACTTATGTTCTGTCTACGTTCCGTTTACACAATCGAAATTTGTGACAACACGTTGTCATGACAACGAAAATGTAAACAAATAATAGTCTGGAGTTGGACTATCGTAAATATAAGATTTTTATTAATAATATTAAAACATTTGTAATATTTATATAAAATGGTGAGCATGACGCGTTGGCTGGACGTGGAAGTAGGAGCGGGTGACGTAGAAATAAATACTTTACCAACAAATTTAATTCTACTTGATCTACACAATGATAACGAATTCAAACTAATTGTTGGGGACCTTGGCCGAAGGGAAGAAGGACCCAAATTAAAAGTGAGTGAATTTACATAAGAATGGTTTATTATACAGCTGGCAATTGGAATAATGTTCTCTTGTTTAGTAGTAACTTTAAAAGCCCCTTACAAAATCTTGAGAGCTAATACACATGATGTAATATTGTCTAATGTTATCCTACATTTTTATGTTGTCCACAACTAAAAATTGTGGCCAAATTTAGTATATAAAACAATTTTTATCCTTTCTGTTGCAGCTAGTTTTAGGGAATTTTTAATATTCATAATAACTTTCATAATCACATCACATAATCAAGTAGTCATGTCAAAGTATGAATGTAGGCTGCCTACAACAGGTCACTGTGGAAATCATAGGGGAGGCCTATGTTCAGCAATGGACTTCCTTTGGCTGATGGATTGGATTGGATGTCAAAGTACAAGCGTATGTTTTCTTAGTGAACATTTTATTAATTTAGAATAGAGTGTAAAAGATAATTTATAAACCTGACATTACTCGATCATAATTAGGCACATAGAAAAAATATTACTAACCGTCTATGTTATCCAAATTCCAGGTGTTCAAAGGCGCAATGCAGATAGCAGATATGCTCCTCCCAGATTTACCACTTGGTGTAGTGGGATTCTATCCAAATGAAGTAGTGCCACGGTCAGTCCCATTGATAGCTGTGGCGTTCAGCTCATCCGTGTACATCTACAGGAATATGAAACCATTCTTCAAATACTACTTACCCTCTGTTGAACTAAATGCTATTGAAATGGAAGTTTGGAAACAGGTAGTTAATTTATTTTTATTATATTTTTTTTCTTGAAAGTAATGTTTCACAAGTCTGTATGTAACGGAATCTTGTAAGTGTTAACAAAAAGAACTATTACAAATGTAAAGCATCTAAATAAAACACACAGAATATTAATTATTGTTAAGGTACGGCTGAATTGATTTACTATTTTGCATTATCACAAATTCTTTTTAAAGATGTACATGCACTTTTGTTATATGTAATATACTTTTTAAATATCTTGGCTGAATTGATTTCCTATTTTGCATTATCACAATTTCTTTTTAAAGATGTACATGCACTTTTGTTACATGTAATATACTTTTTAAATATTTTTGTATAAACAACAAATTCCTTAACAATTTCAGCTCACAGATCCATCAAATCACACGGCAGAAATTATTACAATTATGAGTGAAAATCTAAAAGCAATACCGCACAAGATCCTTAGTATCCAGTCGAGGAATTTCCTGTCTCTCACACCGCATGAGCAACTGGAGTACCTGGAACAGAACTCGGACACTCCAACATTAAAACCTCCGGAGATAGTGTGTATCACTACACTGAAACTGAGTTCGGTGGAACAGTACTCTGTGAGTTGTTTAGTTGTTGGTACCGAAGACGGTGATATTATAGTGTTGGATCCACAGACTTTTACTCAGCTTAGTCAGGTATGTATAATTTGTGAATATTAATGTTTTTATTAATCTCCTAGATACTTATGTATTTAATGGTTTCTTTAATCACTTTGATGTTTTCTGCTGTCCTAAATATAAAACATACCGATTAATATTGAATTCTCCAGGCAAAGTTATGCTCAGTGAAGAAAACACCGTACCAAATGATCGCAACGGGACTTTATAATGTTGACTACAGAATCATTGTAGCCACTAGGTGTGTTACGATTGAACAATAATGCACATTCTTACATTCAATGCACTTTTCTGCTATCACATTTTTCACTGTAGATTACAAAGCCAGCTTGCTGATAAATAGTAACTTTTTAATGGATACGATATAATACACACATACATGCATAAACTCACGCTCTTTTCCAAGAAGGGGTAGGCAGAGGTGCAACCAGGACACCCACATTTCGCCTTGTATTCTCCGTCCCACAATGTGATAGGGAGGAACCTATCGCCATTTCGGGCACAAATTTCTGACTCCGGGCTGCTAATGAATAGAAAAAATCCTACGCTTATTTGATGTCAACCGATTAGGTTCCTCCAGCCACCCATGAACATCTACAACACTTGGGCCTTAGATTCGCTGGCCTCGCAAAACAAAAGGGTATGGGGAGGGTCAAAGGACGGAAGAGGGATGTATCCAATATTGAGGTAAATTACGCAAATTACAGAGAAAAGTCGGTTTGCGTGCTGAAGAGGGACTGGAGCGAGGGTCGCGTGTTGTTCAGCACGGAGGAGCACATCATCGCCATCGAGGTGACCACCGCAGACAACAGCATCATGGTCATCTGCACGGATAACACCATGTCCTGCTACACCAAGAAGGTTACAACTTACAATTTAATCTTGTTTTTTAACTATGCGATTGGCAATTGTTATATTCTTGTAAAAAAGTTAAACCGATAGCTCGGTGGAGTAGTACCTAAGTTGAAGTGGCAGTGGGCAGGGCATATTTACTGGTGGTAGGTGTCTCATATGTGAGGCCGCCTGGGTAGGTCTCACCGCAATGTCTATTTCTTCCGTCAAACAGAAATGTTAAAACATTGTTGTGTTCCGGTTTGAAGGACATTGTAGCCAGAGTAACTACTGGACATAATGAGAACACCTTGTGGCTCAGGATGGCGAGCGCAGTGGAATGCCCAGCCATGCTTTATAATTTATGGTTTTGTTTGGTTTTGCTACTGTCCATGAACGGTCATATGGCTAACCATCAGGCGAATGGCATGCTCGTCGCGCCATTCCTTGCAATAAAAATAAAACACCTCACGTAGAAGTACTGGCCAGTAGAGTCGAAAAATTCTCGACTCAAGGTCATGATGTCCACTTGCAAAGTGCATGGGTGACCTAACAATGGTTTTTAGGAAGACGCTGGATCTAGACGGCTTCCAATAAGTCGCTATAAAACCATATTTTTTTATGTAGTGGAGTTCCTGTGACCGAAGATAATGATGATGATATAAACTTACACATATTTAATATACTGGCAGCATCTATTAAAATCTGGAGGTCTGGGCTTTGGAGGCCCAGGACGAATAATTTTAATGTGAATTTTGTGAAACCATCATATGCATTATGATTTATGGGCATTACTGGAATATTTGCCAGATTTGAACGTTGGTTCGGTGTAATTTGAGCTCGGTGAACAGTATGTGGTAGTAATAGCATTTTAGCCGACTCGAGTCAAAATAAATAAAAATATTTAAGTTATTTTACTGTTAACTGTCTCAGCCCAGATACGTCCCACTGCAGGGCATGAGCCTTCTCTACAATCGAAAGTACGATTGAGAGTGGTTAGGCCATATAGTCGACCACGTTGGCCTAGTACAGGTTGGCGGACTTTACATACCATAGAAATTCTTGCAAATCGCTATAGTTTGCAGGTTTCCGCACGATGTTTTCCTTCACCGTTATAGTGCGTGGTGATTGACTATTAATACACACATGACTCCGGAAAGTCAGGAGGTGTGCCCTGGTATTTGAACCCGAGACCACCGTGAACATGTTAGCAGCAGCATCTGGTCCGTTTACCAACAGGCCAACACGCTCTTTTAGGTACTTCGTTTAAATATTTGTTATTCCCTCATTCCAGGGTAAAAAGCAGTGGTGTTTGACGCTGGAGCACAGACCGGTTGCCATGACGATGGTGCCGGTGATGCATCTGGGCGTGACTCTAACTGGAGTTGCCTTAGCCTCAGGACACGTGCACTTGTACGAAGGGAAGGCTAGGGTGGACACTATTTTTGTAAGGGGTAAGTTTGCCTTTATATCTACAGGCAAGTTTTAGATCATATAGATGGACATAGAAACTTTATGCGTCGTACATACTATAAATCCAATTGTATGGTCGAAAGAATGTGTTTTTTTATTATTGGATAGGTCCGGCAAATGGGCAAACAGGTCACCTGGTGGCAAGTGATCACTGTCGCCTATGAACATCCACAACGCTGGATCATAGATGTGTTGCCGGCCCAATTAGGAGGGAAACGGGGAGGAAGAAGAAAGGGATATTGGGCATCCGGTAATCTCCCTCACCGAACGAAACGCGACAGCAAAACTGTCGATTTCCTGTGAGACAGTGGTTCCGCCCCGAATGAGCCTGCCCATTCATGCTGAGCCATGACTGACAACAGCGTGGCTCTCCCACTATCAATGTGTAACTGGTGAGTGTATTGTATCAGCCCGTATACGTTCCACTGCTGGGCACGGGCCTACTCTACAATCTAGAGAATCGATTGAGAGTGGTTAGGCCATATAACCCACCACGCTGGCCTAGTGCGCGTTGGCGGACTTACATACCGGAGAAATTCTTTACAATCGCTACGGTGTGTAGGTTTCCTCACGATGTTTTCCGTGGGTGTATTAATTTATTTTTATTTGTCTTTCAGATGTGGTGTCTGTGATGAAATTCGGGAGACTGGGCCAGGAGGAACACGTTCTTATTATTGTAAGCGGAAGTAAGTCTGATTTTATATAATTTGATTTGTGCTTGGAAGTTTGTATCTTCAACACATATTACTTTTGGATGACACTGGAATAAATAAATATACCCAACAGTCACACACATGTCCTGACCCCACATTAAGAACGAGTGTTGTGTCGTGGGTATCAGAAGTTACGAGAGACTTTTCGGTCTCACAAACACCCAGACCCGACACCAATATTTGTGGGCCACACAAACATTTGTCTTGGTGCGCGGATCGAACCCGCAACCTCTCGTTTCACAGTCAGCGACTCACCAACTGCGCCACGAAGGCTGTCATAGATGGCCCTGATGAGTGTTGTGTTCCTTTGATAGTCCTCGAGAGATTTCCATAGAGTTTGTGACCAGTAGAGATCCTCCATTTCCCTATGAAAACAATTCTCCATCAGTACAGCCTTAGAAGTAGCTTTTGATGAAAATATTCTGGGTTCTAGGTTGCTTCATAATATTAATCTCTTGCCATGTAGTACTGGTATATTCATGAATTTAAATAAAAAAATATAACTACAGGCGGTAACCTAATGCTGAAGATATTGAAGCGCACGGCGGATTTCAACGCGCACGCGGCCGGCGTGGAGATGTCTCCCAATGTAGGAGCGGGACAGAAACCCTGGCTCATTCCCAAGAAGTCCAAGCTGTTCCTAGAGCAGTCTATGAGGGAGAGGGAAAACGCTCTTAGTGAGTATCCATATTGTCAATTGTTAGTAATTTTATTGAGTTTGTTAGTTGGATTTTAGATGTCTCAAAAAAAAACATTAATTTGTCCACTTGCTTCATCATCATAATTATTCTTTTGCTATCGTAAACTCACAAATAAACATAAAACCCCAGAATTTCCTCAACGCCAAGCGGTTTTCTCACAGTATCTAGTAATTAAATTAAATTCTAAAAAAAGACTGCCTCGGTGGCCTAATACTAAAATAATACTAATACTACTGTGGCCTGTACTTCGGTACGGTTACAATGTTGAGGTCTCCGGTTCGAGTCCCTGGTTGGGCAACGTGATATTGGATTTTACTATTCATTATCAGTTCGGAGTCAGGAATTTGTGTCCGATATGGCGATAGGCTCGCTCCCTATTACATCGTGGGACGGAACAAACAAGGCGAAACGCGGGTGACCTGGTTACTACCAGGTGAACCTCTGCCTACCCCTTCTGGGAAAAAAAAGCGTGAGTTTATGTAATTATGTATGTCTAAAAATATAATTTTAAATACATACTTGGTTTTAGTAATGCACGAGACATTCCAATTGGAACTGAACAAGCTGCGGCTGTTAGCAGCCAAGACTTTACTGGACGCTCATGTGAAGTCTGACAACTCCGTGGGAGCTGGCGCTATGGAGTCACTGAGGCTCACTGCTGAGGTATTATAACCATCTATAGGAAGTCCCCTATTAGGCACTGACTTATTTAAAGATTTTGAAAGCGTCATCTACGACAATAATGAAGGTCGTCAGGGGTCCAAGCCTGTGAGAAATGCGGCAAAATTAGCCCCTTAAGCGCCATTTACACCGGTAGGGTTTCTCGCGGCGAGAATCGTATGCAACTATCGCATGACATAACCGCCATGAGATTATCGCGGTCCGACATTGTTTACACGATGCAACTTTTTATATCCTTACGATAATCGTATCTTCCGAGGCGAGAAACTCTCCTCGTGTAAGTGGGGCTTTATTGGCGTTGATGGCCTTAATAGTATGAGTTACAAATTCCTTTCAGCTTAAAACTCTTAAACTCTTCAAAGATATATTTCTTTGATCTATGCCTATCAGTTTTTAACTTAATTCTAGATCTCTCATTCAGCAATGGGTGTCTTATTACCACGTTGTCTTATGATAATATCCTGTAGTATTTATAACTATATCTAAAATGCTTATCACAGTATAAATGATAAGATATTCTGCTAAGTTTAATAGATTATATATTAATTTAAACGGATGTCCATAAGATAAAAACGCAAAAGATTTTAGTGATTTAAAGAACATTTTTAGTAGTCATTTTAAATTTTAATTATCTTTTACAGATGATTGATATTAAAGTAATGAATTCTGGCAATACGCCTATACTAAAATTTAGTTTGAAAGTGGTAGAACTATCAGTATAGTTCTAACTTCCTTACGATAGTCCAAGACAACAATAGGACATTTGACTCCATTTTTTAATTGTGCATGGATGTGTTGCCTGCCCAATTGGGAGGGGACCAGGAAGCAAAAAGGATGGGAAGAGGGAAGGGGTATTGTACATCCGACAATCTCACTCACCGAGCGAAACGCGACGTGTCGCTTCACGTCCATTTCCTGTGGGACAGTGGCTCCAGACGAGTTTCCCATGTTGAGTCATCACAGACAATAGCGTGGCTCTACCAATTCCAGGAACATAAAGTCAGATTGCCATCTTTGAAAATCTGTATCAGCCCATACACGTCAAACTGCAGGCCTCCTCTACCCTCGAGAGTATAGGAGTGGTTAGGCCATATAGTAGACCACGCTGGCCTAGTGCCTGTTGGCGGTCATTTACATACCATAGAAATTTATACAAATCTTTATGGTATGCAGGTTTCCTCACGATGTTTTCCTTCACCGTTATTCTTCATCTTTGACAATAGTCGACTCATATTTATGGTGTTATCAATGTAGGTGGAAGGCCTGGGGCCGGTGTTCAGAATAACCCTCATAGTGGAGAACACGTCCAGCGATAAGGCAGTGATCGGACTGTCGATACTGTTCCACGTACACACCGCCAACTACAAAGTCACCAACCCTTACATCAAGGTAATTAATTGTAGAAAATATTTTTACCCAAGGCTTATCAAGACTGCTACTGAAAACGAAGGTAATTTTAGTGACTGTAGACCAATGCAACTAAAATTTATGAAAAAAAAAGCGACGGTTTTTTTGTTACTTTTTCCTATCAGTACTTGGGTGGTAAATACATACATTTTCCTAAAAAATAATGTACAAATATCCTTTTATTTTTAAAGACGCTATAGTACAAAAGGCTTTAAATTATAATTTTAGCAAAAACTATGAATTTACCACGCAAACTCAATGATATTTAAAACATACTAAAGAAAAATCGTCGCGGTTTTTTGCAAAAATTTTAGTTACATCATGTCTATAGTCACTAAAACTAACACTTGGCTTCGTTTTCGGTATCAGTCTTGATATACCATGTATACTGTTATCTTTGCAAATTGAAAGATATTTGGTAAATTGTCAGTCTCGGTGGCGCAGTCGGTTAAGAGGCGCGTGGTGTATTCATATCCGCCTTGATAACGATTGACGTACGCGATAATGGAAACGTACGCGTTTCGGGTTCTACCACAGTAAATTCTTTTAATTTCTAGCTAAATACAAATACAAATACACCCAACAGTCACATACATAGTCCTGATCCCACATAAAGAAACTACGAGAGACTTTTCGGTCTCACAAACACCCTGATCCGAGACAAATACTTGTGGGCCTCACAAATATTTGTCTCGGTGCGGGGATCGAACCCGCGGCCTCTCGTTTCACAGGCGGCGTCTAACCAACTACGCCACGAAGGCTGTCAAAGCTGGCTGGCAATGTTCGAAAAATAATCACCTCTTACTGGTACACTATTTGAATTGCACTTTTCTAACCCTGAGATGCATTATATAAATCATATTTTATCAATTGGCGTGGCGAAATTTGGAACTACAAATAAGTGTAAAAAAATATCTATTTGAAGTATTGTTTAAGATATGTTTCTATAATTTATATTCATAATCTAATAACAATAACATATCCAATATAATAAAATATGAAGAGGGAAAAATCATTTTTTATTATTTTCAACACAACGCTTTCAGCGACTAATCATAAGGATGTCTAAGGACCTGTGGTGTTTTTGTAATGCCAAATAACCCCCAATCTATTATTTTATGCACAATTCCTCAAACCATTTTCTGGCATTTCAGGTACCCCTCCTCTCACCAGGTGCAAGTCTGAAATTCCCAACGAAACTGGAAGAGGTTTTTGATGACAACATCAACCCGGATATATTCTTCCGCCCCGTCACAGGGCAGGGCGGGGAGCGGTCCCTAATCAAGATCCTACTCCTGAAAGAAGGGAGGAAGACCCCAGTACTAGCTGCGACAGTGCAGATGCCCCCCACTGATCCACTGATGCTGCCCTTTGATAAGCTACAAGCGGCTACTGGGTTCCAGGAAAATGGATCGGATTGGAAACTTAGTAATTAATTGGTTATAGTTTGGTGATGGCACTTCCTGTCATTGATCGTGATGAAGTTTCATTGGGAGGTTATACTTATAGAAGTAGAGGATGGATTGGTCTGATCATCTAGAACAAGACTTATGTGATGTAAGGTTTTATTAAATAAAATGTAAATAGGTGTTTTTTTTTGCATGGAAATATGCAAATGATGTTTTTGATTTACTAAAAAGCAGCGGCCAGTGATGGTAACTACTAACTGATCCTTATAATATAATGATGCACTCAGAGACATCTAAAGACACAAATTCATGAAATTATGATGTACTTGGGACATACCATAAATCCCTTGTTGCTGTATTTCAAATCTAAATAGAATACAATAAGGTATATATTTTATTGGCTTAAATAAGCATTTTACTCAGTGTGTCACATTTCTGTACTTATTTAAATAGACCAATACCAAAGCACGAGGTGGAATTTTCTAATTTTAAAACGAAAACGAAAATATTAAGGATATCAGATATATTTTAGTTCATAAAAGTAAAACAATTATATCTAATCGGCAGATAATATAGGCGGAAACTAATGAGTTATAACTCTAGCAAAGGGCGGAGTTAGAAATGAAAAAGATGGTAAAATACAAACAGATGTATCGAGCAAAAGTTTTTTCAAAGCATTTACTTACTGGTAAAGGTCGTGGGACGTTGCTGGATGCAGGTTGCCTCCAACAGGTCACTGTGAAAATCATTGGGAGAGGCCTATGTTCAGCAGTGGACTTCCTTTGGCTAATGAATTGGATTTGGTTGAGTTCAATGCCAGGAAAACCCAGGTGTGTGCGTTCACGTGGAAAAAATACCCGTTCTCTCCCCTCCCCAATCTTCAGGGTATTCCCCTCTCAATGCGGAATGACCTGTGTATCCTTGGTGTGGATATCCGCTGTGATCTAAATCCAAGGAATCACATCGAGGGCGTAATATCTGCCACATCGCGCAGGGTCGGAATCCAGAACAAGGTGCGTCGGTTTTTCACGCCCGGTCAACTATACCGCTTGTATAAAGCGCAGGTTCGGCCGGGTATGGAATACTGTTCGCACCTCTGGGATGGATCCGCCCAGTACTTACTCGATGCCTTGGATGGATTGCAGCGGCGGGCCATCCGCATTGTAAATGATGCAGACGTTACGAGCAACTTAGAGTCGCTACAGTTGCGGAGGGATGTTGCCTCTCTAAGCGTGTTCTACCGTCTGTATCACGGTGAATGCTCTGAGGAATTGTTTAGTTTGATCCCCTCCTCTCCTTTCCTTAACAGAACCACGCGTGCTGGCTTGCGAAGCCACAGCTTGACGGTTCAAACCATCTCGGCGCGAACAAAAAAGTTCGCAAATTCTTTTTTGTGCCGCACTGTGAAGCTGTGGAATTGTTTGCCGTCACACGTGTTCCCTCCTTCCTATAATCCTGGGTCCTTCCGCAGTAGTGTTAAGAAGCATCTCAGCAGGCCGGCATAATTGTGTCGAATGGCATGGGACCGCCGTCTGATGCCATTCGATACTCTGTCTGGACGGCATGTGCGCTTAACATCAGGTGCAGTGCAGTCATCATGCCGTGCCAGAATACATACATTTAAACATTTTTGCTATGTTTAAGACTGAAAAAAATTAAAATTAAAATGAAAATAATTTATTGAATCCATTAAAATGTTCAACATTATTTAGATTCAGACATATTTTTTTTCTACCACCCGGTTCGGAAAGCGGTTTTCACTAGAGAAGAACGGGCAAGAAACTCTAGTGTTGCTCTTTTCAAAACCAGTTTACAATATCGTGATTATTACAAAAATTACAAGTTGGTCCAAATCAGAGCAGTTCATTGATAATATGTTATAATTTGCATGTGACATATATTTATAATACAATATGTTTATAATCTGTTTAATATGGCTGAGTGAAGTGAAGTAGCCCAGAACGTAGAATAATTAAATAATCCGGGCTCCGGCAATATTATAATTATCTTTAGTGATGATTATCCCGCTATCTATCAAACACCATAATTAATAAATTCTAAAAAATACATACAGTTTTAATATAATAAAATAAAAATAAAGTGCCATAGTTCACGACCCACTGAAGCATGAACTAAATCCAGTACATAATGTTATGTGTACAATTATTATTATTGTTTTTATCTACAATATCTTGGAGCCGGCTCTCGTATCTATGGATATTACTCAATGTCATTGAGATAACATTGAACTTGCATTATCAGGTTTTCAACTCTGCAATCCAAAAGATTTTGAACTGTTCGTATTCATATTTAAATATTGAAGTTGGCCATATTTGTCAATTTCAACATGGTGAGCAAATGGTCTCGGAAATAGATAAGATAAAGATTCCAACTTACTAGGATATGAGTCTGAATGTTTATAAATTCTATTCGTAAGGAACTTTAATATAAACTCGAATTAAAAAGAAATCTTTATTGTACCCTCTTAGTTACAAAATATGAACAATTGGATGCACATACTAGGCTATGCCTATCATGTGGTCATCGAGAATAGGAGATTACGATGGTGTAAGTACAATGGATTATCGTAGAGTTATAACTATAAAAACAAATGAATTAAAAAATAAAATTATGAAAAGTTAACACATACAGATTAAAAACAATAATTAACAACACATAAACTTATAGTAATTATGAGATCCAAGTGACGTTTGTGTGTGTACGTTGCGTGCATGCGTTCGTGCGTTCATGCGTACGTGCCCGCGTGTGTATGTCTAATAGGTATGAAGGACGGATGAGGTTTCGTTAATGGATCACTGATAGTTTTTTCATTCTCCAGATATGTTACAGAGAGTAACTCACGGATACGTTTTGTCGTTTCTCTCATAAGATTACGTATTTTCGCGACTTTATCTATACATCTTTTGGAACATATAAATAAAATTGAAGTGTAAGTTTGATTTAATGTGGAATTTTAATAACTTATCTTGTTCTTGAATCTTGAATAACTTTCCATAATTTTGGATTTTGATTAATTTGCTTAATTTTGTTAACGCGCTAAGGAAAACCGATAGACTAAATTTGACGTAAATAAGAAAGATTCCTTTTGAGAACATTTGGGAAAATGAAATGAAAAATTTGTTTGTATGGAATTTGTGCAACGTCAAGAATTTATAAAAATACCTGTAGGTAGATATAGATTGTGTTAAAATTCGAAAATACGAGTACCTATATGAAGATTCCATGAGTATGAAATAAAGTTAAAATTTCTAGATCCTATAAAAAATCCGTGAGTATGGAGGCTTCTTTCTAAACGCGCCTAAGAGAACCACCGCGGAGTTTGGAACTCAGGACAGAGGTCATCCGTATAGCTACATATTTCCCTGATAGCTTAATGTAGGGTGGTAAGTCAGATGGGCCTTACATCAACCCTCTGCTCTTGCTCGGGTATGTTTTTGAAATAATAGCCATTTTGGGCAAACCATGCGCGGTCCTGAAACTAGGGCGTTGCGAACGGTGCCCAGGCACGGAGCACAGACCCAGATTGGGCAAAATTACTAGACCAGACAAAGATTTGGTTGATTACGTTCGCACTGAATGTGTAAAAGGCTAATTATTATGAATTATAAATACACCCAACAATCACATACATAGTCTTGACCCCACACTAAGATCGAGTCTAAATTACATATGTGTAGGGAAAGGGTGGGTAGCTAAATTCCTAATTAAGTAAGGGCGATAATTTTGTCGATACTGAACATCATTTGTTAAGGATTAGTTCAACGACAGCACAATAAATAATGATAGGGAGTAGGATTTACACGCGTTATCACGTTGATATCGCGAGGCTATCGAAACCCCTCGTGATAAATTGCTAGCTTCGTATTTAGCTAATGGTTTAATCAACAGTTCTTGTTAAGAGCTCTTAATCTAGTAGTTTGGGTTGGTAACATGAAAAAGCAGAGATTTACTAGAGTTATACTAATAAATGGGTCGACGACATTGTCAAAGTCGCAGGCCGAACCTGGATGCGACTGACAAAAGAAAAATTAAAGTGGCATAGTATGAGGGAGGCCTATACCCAGCAGTGGGACCCTACAGGCTGTGAATGATGATGATGATGATACTAATAAAGAGTTATACTAATAATGGCGTGGTGGCCTCATGGTATCGGACCAGACAAGGCTGCCTACATGTTCACGGTGGTCGCGGGTTCAAATCCCAGGGCACACCTCTGACTTTTCGTAGTTATGTGTGTATTGATAGTCAATCACCACGCACTTTAACGGTGAAGGAAAATATCGTGAGGAAACCTGCATACCGTAGCGATTTTAAAGAATTTCTACGGTATGTAAGTCCGCCAACCCGCACTAGGCCAGCGTGGTGGACTATATGACCTAACCACTCTCAATCGATTCTCTCGATTATAGAGTAGGCCCGTGCCCAGCAGTGGGACGTATATGGGCTGATAAAAAAAATACTAATAAATCAGCTATAAGATGTTACTATAATTATAATAATTTCCGCGACTTCATCAATGCATTTAAATAAGATTGAAGTGTCTATTTTTAAATCAAATCCAAAAACAAAACTTCAGTGACAGCTTCAGTGGCGCATTTGGTTAACTGGCTGTGAAACGAAAAGCCGCGGTTTGTGTGAACCACCACAACAATCTAAAGTCCGCCAACCCGCACTAGGCCAGCGTGGTGGGCTATATGGCCTAACCACTCTCAATCGTACTCGCGATGTATGTTACGGAAACAGATAGAGTTTCTTTACCTTTAATTATAATGAATATAATAACTTTAAGATATAACATAGTAACTGATAATGTGTATTAAGCCCCATTTACACGGGGAGATTTTCGCGGCGAGAATCGTATTCGATAATCCTATCGCATGACATAACCGCCATAGATTATCGTGTTCTGACAAATGCAATTTATACCCTTACGATAATCGTATCTTGGAGGCGAGAGACTCTCCCCGTGTAAATGGGGCTTTAGTGTGTACTTATACTTGCGCGGTAATACGAGCAGATTAATACACATAAACATAAACACCCGCCTTTTTCCCAGAAGGGGTAGGCAGAGGTGCTACCAGAACACCCACGTTTCGCCTTGTATATTCCGTCCCACGATGTGATAGGGGGCGAGCCTATCGCCATATCGGGCACAAATTCCTGACTCCGGGCTGATAATGAATAGAAAAATCCAATATCACTTTGCCCGACTCGGGATTCGAACCCGCGACCTCAGTTTTGCAATCATACCGTAGTACCACTACGCCACCGAGGCAGTCAGAGCAGATTAATATTTTATGTAAACATTACGATTTCCTCCGATAGAGAGGAAATTACGAAGTGTTTAACATTAATGTTTTAGATCAACGTTATGGTAGTGTCTAATATTCCGCTATGACGGGAAACTTCATTAGGTTCCTGCTCATGATTATTGCTGCCTCTTGTAGACTATAACTTATTTCTGCCTCGACTCGACTCTCGACTACCTCGGTGGCGTAGTTGTGTTGCGGCACGATTGCAAAGCTGAGGTCTCGGATTTGAATCCCGGGTCGGGCAGTGATGTAGGATTTTTCTATTCATTATCAGCCCGGAGTCAGGAACTTGTGCCCGATATGGCGCTAGGTTCGCCCCCTTTCACATCGTGGGACGGAACACAAAAGGCGAAACGTTTGTGCTCTGGTTGTACCTCTTCCTACCCCTTCTGGGATAAAGGCGTGATGTTTATGTATGTATAACTTATTTCAGATAACTTAGCGAATAATTCGTCGTAGAAGAGTGGAGTTATGGCCTAATATTGAAGTAGTGGCTTCGTACTTACCTACGAAACATCAGTACTTAACATAGACCGAGTCTTTGATACCTACTTAAAAACAATTTGACATCCAGTATTAAATTATTTTCAGTTTATAAATAAATCACATCTAACCGTGTCTTGAATTCTGGCAGCTCCTTTTTTAATTTAATAATTGTAAAATCACATCACACTATAACGGTGAAGGAAAACATCGTGAGGAAACCTGCATACCATAGCGTTTTGTATAAATATCTATGCTATGTAAAAGTCCGCCAACCCGCATTAGGCCAGCGTGGTGGACTATATGGCCTAACCACTCTCAATCGTACTCTCGGTTGTAGAGGAGGCCCGTGCCCTGCAGTGGGCCGTATATGGGCTGATACAATACAAAAAAAAATCACATCTATCTGTGATTTGGAAGTAAATTAAAAAGTTTTTTTTTTTTAAGTTCTACCTATTACTATTATGCTACCTAATAGTATTTTCTAATGTATTGTTTTAATACCAATACCTATCATAATATGAATACTACCTACAATCAAACTGAATGTTTCCAAATAGCTCTTCAACTAAAAATCAATATACATTTTATGTCAATATTGATTCTAACATGTAAATACAATTGCGACACGTGAGACATCGGACACAGTCCATTTATTTATAAATATCTACACAATGTTTAATCGCAACTCAAAACATTTCTGTAAGGCATCCGTCATTGTAGAAGGTGTTTAATGTTTTCAACTAGATTTTAGATCCTAACAATCCACTTGACTTAGATTGACGACAAATATATTGTAAAAATTCCGCATTGCAAGTTTTGGAAAGTTGGAGGGGAAAGTACCACGAGGACGAACCCCCAAACAATGGGTGGTTCAGGTGGCCAATGCGCTGAAGTTCCCATTAATGCAGCAATACATCAAGCAGAAGACCGAAGCCGGTGGATAGACGTCATCAAGATAATTGAGTCATGATCCCAAGAATGAGGGACCGAATGCAGAGAGAGAGGAGGACAAGTTTTTACAAAAATCCTTATTTTGAGACTGATGTAAAAATTCCAGGAAGGAAATTGTGCTGTGAATGAAGTGAAATGAAATTCGTTTATTGGTCACGTAGGCAATTGAATAGCTCTTATGACAAGTCAATGCACATACTACTTATTCTATATTTAGAAAATATTCGTTAAATATTATTTATATTAATTAATACAAATATTATACCTTCAGCAAATTCTTTGTTGGAGATCCATAAATTATGAATAACAAATTATCTTGAACAAACAAAAACAATTATCTTGAATTAGCAACAAAGTACAGATAAGTATTTAATTATCAGCTTAATGGGTTAATTGGAGTTATTCTTTCCTACTTCAGCTACAGGAAGTCTATTGCTGAACATAGGTAAATGTTAATTCTCTTATCATCAGGATTTCAAACATTCTGTGATCATAGGTTTGGTTCTAACGAAGTTGACCAACTAGTGTCTAGTACCCAGAACTGCTAGCTGCTGAAAAGTTCTCGCAGGAAGGCTATGAACGGGCAAGCATTGGGTTGGACGATCTACGATCCACAAAGAGGGCCAGTGGGTTGGTTTAATCAATGGGGAGAGACGACAGTTTATGTTTCTGTGGCTAGACGCATTTTCGGAAGACCTTTAGGTAATGCAGGAGGACTTTTATAAAATCCAAGAGTCTTACAGCTAGTCCTGCTTCACTTGTGATTATGGTTTTTAGGTATCTTTAATGTCAGGAGGGACCTTTGTGTTGAAATGTATAAAATATAATTTTGCGTCTGATAGAAACGGTGCATACGTACGAGACTGATTTTCGTGTAAATTCAGTTACTATCATTATGACGCAATGGACACGTAAATGTGATTTTTGTAGGACAGTTCCGTACCTGCCGCTTGTCAATTTCCATGACGGCATTAACAAAAAAAGATAATTAGGTAAAAGATAATTATTATTTTGAAAGGCCAGGAGCTAGGTATTTATTGACACAGATTAACATCAATTTGCGATGTTTCGTAATTTTTATAACATGTCATGTTATCAGCGCGAAAAGGTATCAACTATTAAGTGCTTGATAACAGATACCCCGCAGTGTCCACTCGAGATTTAGCGTGTTACATCCAGGAACGGCGAAGGTGTGGCGAAAAATTTCCCCCGCGAACTGATAAACTGTTAAAAATAACATTGTTGGCAAATATAACCCATTTTTTGACGATAACATTTGTCATAAATCCATAGGTGATTGATAGAGTTTTGTTATCAATAAATTTGGTGACATCACGGCAATTTCCTTTAGGGATTTGCAGTATGTAGTAACTCGCAGTGTTTTTATCTTGGACACATCATACATTTTCAAATCAGTACGATTAGAGCGGATTGTTTTGTTAACAGGAAAAGAAGCAGTGTGGCCTGCTAGCTAAAACTTGGAATAAACACCCTTGGGTTTAATAATATGTTTTTAGTTAGTATATCGTTTTTAAAAGTCTCATATAAACTAGTCTGGGAATAGAATGCGTACCTGGCATGGATACATATTGTTTGTTGTAAGTTTTTGGTAGTTAATTCTTACAAAAAGCACACTAAAAAGTCCTTACAAAACCAACTAAAAACGAATGATTAAATGAGGTTAGCCTCAACAGTCTAGCCATGGTGGATTATCAAGCTGAAGTGGCAGTTATGGAACAAGACGCGAAGCAATGATGGCCGAGGATCTAAATGTTTTCTAGTGCAGGCCGTGTGTATACAAGCGTAGTGTCAAACATACACCCATATAGCAGCCTTTATAGGTAACAGGAAGTCGCCGGACACTACTCACTTCCTACAAGCTACTAAAAATATCATTAGGGAAGACATATAATGAACATTGAACAGTGGATTTCCCGTAGTTTAAAATGTCAATATATTAATTCATTTTGATCTCACGGCTAGGCACATACCTTCTCTACAATTGAGGGATTTCGAACTTAATCCAGCATGATGGAAGGCCGAAGAAGAAGATTACCTAAACTGTACTGTGCTGTATCAGCCCATGAAGCGCCAATGTAGGGCATGGGGCTCCTCTAAGATCGAGAGCATGATTGAGAGGGGGTAGGCCATATAGTCCATCACGCTGACCTAGTGTGACCTAAACATATTACTATAATAACAGAAGTGAACAATAACCCATTATACTTATTTATATCATGTAACTACTTGTTCTCCATGGCTACAAGACAGGCATTGCCTAGTGTTGACGTCATTGATATCCATCATCATCCATCCATCAGCCAAAGGAAGTCCACTGCTGAACATAGGCCTCTCCCAACGATTTCCACAGTGACCTGCTGGAGGCAGCCTGCATCCAGCGACGTCCCGCAACCTTTACCAGGTTGTCTGACCACCTAGTGGGTGGACGTCCCACGTCATTGATATGTCTTATTGTAATTCTGACAAAGTAAAATGAAGATTGTTATAGTTTTTTTTTTTTTTGTAATTATTATATGTCCAAATTGAGCAAGACAAGTACAATTCCAGATTTTATCATTTCCTAACAAAATAATTATTGTAGTAAATTATCGCTTTATGCTGTAAAACATTGTTAATCAATTCATGAACGACTCAATATATTATGATAACATTGTAATACGAATTGCGAAGTTGCTTGCTTATTGAATCATATTTTTTGTATACGGGTATAGCGAAAATAGGAAGTTATAGCCATAGGCTATCTGTATGATCGAGCGCTGTATAGTGAGGTTTATAAAACACTAATAAATGTCTCATTTTTACAAAACTTTAATATTGTTGTGATGGTATTATCCCTTTTATGCAAAGGATTACATAAAACCAATATTTTTTTATCTATTTTTATATTTTTTGATGCAATGGGTCCGGCAAACGAGCTGTTTGGTGATGGTAAGGGATCATTACCGTCCATGAAATTCACAACACCTGAATCATAGATACGTTGACGGTCCATCCAAACGGAACGAGAGCGGGACAAAAAAAGAATGGGAAGACGAAATGGGTACCTATTGTGCATCCAGAAATCTCCTTTATCGAATGAAATGCGTCAGCAAAGCCAAGCTATATGTTTTTCGTTATAGGCAAGCGTCTTCGGCAGTCATCAGATTTACGAGTTCTCACGTTTTAAATAGCAGTCGAAGCATAATATAACTCACCCCGTCCGCTGAGGACAATACCGTCGCGTGTCAATTTATTTAAATTCTTTTAATAACCATACCTATTTACAAAATATATGCATTGTGGAGTTATAATATAACAGCCTTCGTGGCGTAGCTGGTTAGACGCCGGCTGTGAAACGGGAGGCTGCGGGTTTGATACCCGCAACGAGACAAATGTTTGTATGAACAAAGTATTTGTTTCAGGTCTGGGTGTTTGTGAGATCGAAAAGTCTCTCGTAGTTCCAGAAGTTTAAGAAAAGATCTTGATTTTTGAAGACCTTTACATCATAGGTGTGCGACGTAAAAAGTGAAGGGGGCGCCGTGAAACAATTCTCAATTCTCTCTCCATTAATATTTAATTTTCATGCATATTTGCCTATCTAACTAAATAGTATCATTGTATCTACTTCGACCAGTTAAATAAGTTAGGGCGTTGCCCCGAGGCAAAATAGTAAACATATGTCTGCAACTGGCTGTAAATGATTGGGTACCCCTGCTTAACAATGGATTAGATTGGCTAATACACAAATTATTACAGTGCCCACTGGCATTGTTTTGACGAATAGATCTGTACAGTACTGTATCAGCCCATACACGTCCCACTGCAGGACACGAGTCTCCTCTACAATCGAGAGTATTATTGAGAGGGGTTAGGCCATATAGTCCACCACGCTGGCCAAGTGCGGGTTGGAGACTTCACATACCATCGAGATTCTTACAAATCGCTGTGGTATACCATAATGCAGCCTGCATACCATAATGCAGGTCTCTTCACGATGGTTTCCTTCACCGTTATATTGAACAATAATTATAAAATAAGTCTAAGTTTTTGCCATCTGTTTTCAAAAACTAGCATAAATATATGCATTAGCACCTATATCTAGGAGAAAGGGGTTGAGATAAATTCTTAATTCCACTTAATTGATTAATTCCTAGCCTTACATAATAATTAAGTAATAAATAATCTTTAGCGTGGAAATATCTTATTTTTAGGTTTTGTTTAGGTTATCTATCCGGTGGATTATGGACGATAAGGGCGCCAAGCTTTATGATGTGATATCGTTTTTATGGACTCTAGGGTTGTCTCTACTCGTATTAACTTTTTAACTTTTCTTTGTACAGTTTTCTAATGTAAAGTGTTACTGTTGCTCACCCTTAGAGAGTTAAAGGATCGCCCTCGTTTAGTAGTTCTTGAGCCTCTGCCTGTTACTCATACATTATTTTAAGTTACCTAGACTATGTATAGTAATACTGCCTTGGCAGATGTTATTAATACAGGCTATGAACATGAGCTTATAGTTCTTAAGTACTTAGTACTTAGTATCCTCTCCCCAATTCTTTCATTCTCCTTATTCATGCTCCCTTGTAGATCTAGGTGTCTATAAGTCAGCCAGGCAAGTCGCATTTTTGTTCGTTGTACTCTACTGCCAACCCGCACTAGGCCAGCGTGGTGGACTATACGGCCAAATCCCTCTCAATCGTACTCTCGTTTGTAGTGTAGGCCCGAGACCTGCAGTGGGACGTATATGGGCTGATACAGTACAGTAAAGTACATATTCTAAAAAATTATAGTCTATATTAAATTGCTAATCCTAATAAAATATATATATATAAATAATTGATTTGATTTGAATACACTATAAACCAGGTTTATACTTTTTGTTTCTTTCAGCTAACAGTTTGGAAAATTTTCTCGTCAGTATATAATGTAGGAGCTTGTGCAACATCATTTCATAAAAAAAGAATTGAAGAATAACAGCTGTGTTAATAAGGTAATGAATAAATTATTTGGTGAAAATGTTGCAAGAAGACCACACATAGTATAAGCAACTAATGTTTCTTTATTTCGTTTGTTTGTCAACAGTTGTGAAATTAAGCATTAGCCGCTTGAATAAATCCTCGAAAATGCTGTCTAAATTTTTGTAGCTATGCGTGGAACAAAGTGTTTACATTAAACAATCACGCTCAAGTTCGAAATTTAGACTAAAACTAGATATAATTTTTTTTCTTTCGTAGACCCGTGATCACAGTTTTTATGGGATATTGCTGTCACACAAACTGTTGTTTCTTTATGAACCAGCACAAATCCTAGCCAGATTTATATCTACTGGATCACGTAGTCTCTCAAAATAATGATTGTTATATCAAGATTTTCTAATAATATATAAATTCTTTCAATGATTCATTTTTATTTATTTATTATTTATTACTACCTAGTTATTAGGCGCAATGAAGAAACGTAATTAATTATGCGTTTCTCGATCCCAAAGAACAATGGGTAATACTTGCGTCACACGACAAGGCCGGCTTGTTTTATTGCTATTAACATGATTTAATGTTTGCCAAGGCGAAAGGTCGAAGTTAACCTGTAACCTACTGACTTGTTCCCTTGCTGTCGATTCAGCCTTCTCCAAGTCGTGTTTTGTAACTTTATGGAACATAAATATTGACATTTATGTCTCTCCGTTCGAGTAAAAGCATAAATCAAGACTTTTAAATGCAGTTACTATTAAATCGTTTAACTCGTAACACGCTAAACTGTCAAAAATGATTAAATTATAAAATAGTTTTGGTAGTGAAAGCATAGCACAGAGCAACTACCTGAAATCTTATAATAGTCGGTATTGCCATGAAAGAACAGTAGTCTTCAATCGTACACTAGAGACATTGCAAAAACCCAAGAATATATTGCTAAAGGGCATTGTTTTGTCTCAAAATCTTTACGAATCCGTTCGTGGGCAATTTCGTTTGATTCTTGCGATTGCATTCGTGGGTGATTCAGTCTCGATAGGTAATCGCAAGTAAGTACCTACGATAGTGATGATAATACTTTATTTTGTAATATTATGTGTCAGCCCTATCATTTCGCGGTCCGGCCCACACCGGGCGTGGAAATTTAACGTGTGACTGGCGCAGGATCTGTCCAGTGCCCACTCCGATCTCGTAGCTACTCTACCCAGTGGTAAGTTCTACTATTTTTATACTTTATTCCAATATTGTGACGGGATTTCTAGGGATTTGTTTTGTTACATAATTATTATTTACTTTTTGTTTAAAATTCCTAGTCCTAGATTCTATAGTTGAAATGTGGTAGGATTTTGATTACTGACTCTATGGAGTCATTACAGTGCTCTTTATTTGTGTAAAGAGAGTCCTCCTTATGAGAGTAAAGATCTTAAGGTACCTTGTAGGGGACAGCAGAATGTGTATGCCAGTCTCTGCCCTTCTGGACCGGCACGCTTGCGAATCCTGCAGTTAGTTTAACATTCTTACGATCCTACATCGGCATACCAGTTCATGCCACTCTGTGGCCGGCATGTGCATTATGGGTTCCGGAAATCCTAGGACGAGAAGCGACCAGATATTTTTCCGCGTGACCACCGGGTGTTATACCTGTTCTCACTACATTCACCTTGTGCAAATCAAATAGAGTATCCACCAGCCCGAGATAATTAACTCTCGCCATCATACTATTATTCGGAACCGGAAAGTACCACATTCCCGATTCCCTAAGTAGGATTCTCTTTTCCACCATCGTGTTCCCTAAGTGGGATTAGGATACCCTTTTCCACCATCGTATGCGGTCACTATCTAGGCGGATTTTAAATCCTAAATAGCTAAATAATTATTAGGTAATTACAATTTGTTCATACCTTCTATAAATTGTTGCCACGTTGTGTATGATTCTTACTATTACATTTCAATCTCTAGTTACTACAGCTAGTAAGATTTTAGAATAACTTGCTCGATACTGTTCAGGTTTTTTGGTCAAGATAAATAATTTCCTGCTTCACAGTTGCGTCATGTACCGTAACGTGTCTACCATATTTAGCAACATTATACCGTTTAACTTTGTTTTGTGACTTTTTATGTTATTTATAAGAACAGTACTGACTCTTAAATATTACTCCACGCTTCGTTTAACAGATTTTTTTTTACGTATTAAGACACATGTGAATTATGTGATGCGGCAACAACTTTAGAACGTTTTGTGCATTGCAATAATTACCTATAAGTGTGTGGTAGCCTGTTGTTAACGGACAAGACGCGGCTGCCAACATATTCAAATTGGTCGCGGGTTCAAATCACACGGCACACCTCTGACTTCTCGGAGTCATATGTGTATTGATAGTCAATCACCATGCATAAGGAAAATATAGTGAGGAAACCTGCGTACCATAGCGATTTGTATAGAATTCTATGGCATGTAAAGTCTGCCAACCCGCACTAGGCTAGTGTGGTGGCTTATATGCCTCTCAATCGTACTCGCGATTATAGAGGAGGCTCGTACCCTGCAGTGGGACGTATAAGGGCTGATACAGTACAGATAATGACTTCGATGATAAGACCTTAAGTCACTTGTGCGTTTACCACGAGATATGATGTTAGTATGCATATTGTATAATGCACCGAAAATAAATAATAATTACGAAAACAAATATTGTAAATTGCAAACAAAACGTGAAGATCGATGATATGGGTATTATTAGATCCCTACTTTAGTTGATAACTTTATCAAGATTACCAGAATCTGTGATTTCACAAAATACTTATAGATTGTGATTGCACTTATTTTGAGAAATCAAATTTATGTAGCTCAGTAGCATTGAACAGTTTAGGAATATTGTGTTTTAGATTCTTAGGTTATGATTCGCATTACGAGGCCTTTTAAATTTAAATCGTGGAAATAAGGTTCAACCATTCGGCAGTTCTGTTAATTTGTTTGCCTTCTATTACATGTTAGTATATCCTTTTCAAATCATCATCAAATATTCCCACAGCTCGATTTGAGAAAGGGATCACTATACTCGTTATTGAATGTCATATCTGGTACATAAGGTACATCCCCTCGAAATTATTCTGAAGTACTTTTATTACATAACTTATGTTACATTTATCTTCATCTTAATCAAAACATAGTTTAAGACCCGATGGGACATATTTTTTACCAAATATTATTGGTTAACAAATATGCCTAATGAAATGTTCATGGCTATTTTTTTATTTTTTTTTATTTTTGCCGGCAAGCTTATACGATTGGTTTTGTAATTAAATTATCTTTATTATAATACCAATTTCAATTGGTTATCAGATCGGTGTAATTACCTATATTGACTTACCTGTTCATCTACTTGCCAGGTAGCCTTGAACAGGAACAAGTCGGCAAGCCTACTTAGGCATACTCTCTGTGTTAAAAACTATCAGTTGAGATGAAATTCATTCGGCTATCAAAAGAGTAAAAGGTGATGAAAGAAAATAGATTAAAATTATTTCAATTATAAATAGCCATGACCACTTTTCGATAGGCACGTTATCATAGGCATGTTTGTTAATCAATAATATTTGATAAAAATATGTCCTATCTAGTTATCAGATGGGTGAAGGTCAATGTACCACGTCTCCCCACTAACATTAAATAATTTACTACGAATAACACAGTTAGGACCAGTTTGTACTAAAATCAATAGTTTTGATGACGTGGCGGTAATTTTGGTCGTCAAAATGAGACGTGGGGTGAAGGACAGGCCAGAAATGTCCTTTAGGTGTATCTATAAATAATATACCAATTTGTAAGTTCCAAGTTGTTGAGTTATAATGATTTGTATGTACATAGAGCAAACGTTTTGTGATGTCTGACAAATGTTTAGTCACATTATGACTCAAATTAATCTTTAAAAATGGCTCAGAGCCCCGGTATTTGGCTATTTCCGCAGTTTCATTGCATCATTTACATTATTTTTGTTCTAGAATCTTCTTTAGGTTAATAAGCCTTGGTGTTGATAAATGTTCCGTCCCTTATTTTGAGATTGAGTTTTGAGTTATAACCCATATTGGAATTTGGAACTATTATGAGTAACATTTTTTTTTTCAAACCAATATTTTTTATACCCACTGCGTTATTTGTGATGTGACACAAACAGCTCTGTTTATTATGAACGGGTTATCATGATCTTTCCAGGTGAGAATCAACATCGACACATGATTACCATGAATTTGTTTTGAAATGATCGTCACTAAGTTATTATGTTTTAAAATAACTTATCTTATGCTTAAAAAAAATTACATAGCAGTAAACGGTATTATTTTTGGTTTCATTTCCAAACATGATCATCGGCCAAAGGAAATAAACAGGTTTATATTATGCCGTACCTTCGTGTCATTTGATCCCGAAGGTCGTTCGCACGTAATTTATTATATACTTTGTGATTATTAAGCTAATTGTGGCTGATTTCGTTGCGGGTTAAAGACAAGTTAGACATCCCCGAAGACTCGCTGAGCTTCAATGCTCAGTGTCATTACAATGCGTAGCACTGTTGATCCTGGCATACAGGAGTTGCAGCTGTGGGTGGTGGTCGGGTCAGTCCCCATCCTCCACGTCCTTCATGCCACAAAGCGGTTTCACACCAACAAATCGGCTTTGTCCAGCCAGTTTTCATTTTTTAATGAGTGCATTAACGCTAATCTGCATATACCAGTGCGCCGGTATGGTCACGCCCATCTTTCCCCGACCTACTTTACTTTAATTCGATACTGGCATTGAATGTTGGAAAGTGCACGGGCGGCTCCAGTTTCCGCGCCATCTCGGTCAATGAACCGGCGGAATGTAACAGTTTGCCGCAGAAATGCGCGCCCGCACGCCACCGCCATCCGATGTCCATTATTGAACGTAATTGGCGAGTAGCGACTTCCGTAAAATATGATGCCTTTTTTAAAAATCGAACGTGGACTGCAGATAAATTGATGGTCGAAAGATTTGTGTTGTCTACGGTCGTTTTGTTTTTAGAATTGCAGTCTAGGTTGTCTGTGGTTTAGCGGTTTGTTAGTCCAAATAGAGCTTTCTCATATCTTAGATAAAACATTGTAACGGCCAGGGAGACATATTTTTACGAAAAAAAATGCGGGTTCGAAATTTCGAATGGATAATTATTTATAAGGCCTACAAATACACATTTGTCCAGGGTGGGTCCATGAGGCATAGCCAACTAACACAAAGAATCAGCTACAGAAGAATATGTGTTAACCCTGTTTTAGGTTTGAAATGAATCTAAAAAAAACACAAAAATTGCAATACACCTATATTTTTCTAGCGAATTTACCGAATCATACATCCTTCTGTGGCGGATCTACTGCGCTTATCATTTTATGGTTTTAATGACTAAAATTTAAACCTTATAACCCTCTAAGTTGTTAACGACCCTTCAAGTGATTTCTAAAACTTGATCTTCTAAAGGTATCATAATAAATCCGCCATTTTCATGTTGTTTAATTAAAAACTATGTTTTGTTTCAGATCTCAATCAACTAACACATCATGTCTCTCGACGAAGTAAGTTTTGTAACTATTATCATATAAAAGTTAGATATACTATCCATTATATCCCGCCCTGTCTCGTCTCATTCTCACCCAAGTCATGTAATCCTGTCCCATCCCATCCCTTTGGAGTTTAAAAAGGTAACATTCTCTGCTCATCCGACATCCCACGGAACACTAAATATTTCGGGATAAAATGTAGCCTATGTGTTAATCTAGGATGTCAGCTACCCCCATACCAAAGTTAAGCGAAATTGGTTCAGTCGTTTCTGAGATAAGCGTGCACAGAGGCGCAGACAAACAGACAACATTTCTAACAATCGTTGTTTTGGGTTCTATTACATTAATATAGTCCCCCGATATCAATTTTTCTCATTTTTCTTGCATGTACAGGCATCGATCGGTTACAATTAATTATACGTATAGATAAGGATTAGTTATTGTACCTAAGTCTCAAATGATTCATGTCACTTCTTGGTGTTTTGTGAACCAATGATAACGCTTTCGGTAAAATGATCAACAAACACTATTAATAATTTTACAGCTGGGCATAGTTATATTTTAAAGTAAAGTGATAAAGAAAGGGGTGATATTGAAATTAAATAATCAAATACAGCAACAGTATGAGAATAGACCTACGCTTACGAAATAAAATTCAGATATTACTTTCTTAGTAAATTCAGTAATCTCATAATTATTAATTCAAGGATTTGCAGCCATTTTAATTCACATAAAGGGTAAGAATGCGGTTACTTATAAAATATTAGAAAAAAAGACCTAAGTTTAAACTGGAACTAACCAAGAGCTTTCCATGAAATTAATTAAATATTGCCAACATAAGTAAGTGGGCAAATCCCAGGGCACACCTCTGACTTTTCGGAGTTATGTGTGTATTGATAGTCAATCACCACGCACTTTAACGGTGAAGGAAAACATCGTGAAGAAACCTGCATACCGTAGCGATTTTAAAGAATTTCTACGGTGTGTAAGTCCGCCAACCCGCACTAGGCCAGCGTGGTGGACTATATGGCCTAACCACTCTCAATCGATTCTCTGGATTGTAGAGTAGGCCCGTGCGCAGCAGTGGGACGTATATGGGCTGATAAAAAAAAAGTAAGTGGGCAATGTACACATAACCATAAAACACTTGAACATATAACGTGTATTTATTAATATCAATAGCATGTAACAGCCGCGTAAAGGTTACACAATATTTGCATATGGAATCAATGGCCCATATTCTATTAATATATCTGTTAGGATAATTAAATATTGCAGACAATGTCTATGTATAGAAATCTGACATAGACATTAATTATTTTCTTCTTTTAGTACTTTATATTCCTCACTTGCGATCAGAACTATGACGTCATATTACTTGATATTGTAGAAAGTAGTTTATGAAAGTGTTTTTTTTTAATATTCTTAAATAGTTACCAAGCCTAGTGGACAAGCTAATATATGTACGAGTAAGTGGCAAAGTTTGGATGACATATCGCGGATGGCCAACGGGGCTTGAAAGTTCACGAAAAGACCACTTATTGACAAGCGCAGAATCAAATTTCCAAACAGAGTCCATGCTAAGTTGTAAAGGTTGGAGAACAATCGCTGGATGTAGACTTCCACAAAAAAATCGATATCGAAATCTTCGTGAGGCCTATGTTCAACATTGAAAATCCCCTTGCCAAAAATAGTGATGATAATCAAAATTAACAGAAAGGAATTTGGTCGATCTAGGATTTTCAGCTAAAACCCATCGATTGTATCTAAAGAATCTTGTTCCCTAGCATTCTTCAAATAAATAGTATTTAGATGAAAGAATAATTAATGTTTATTTGTGAGAAGCTTGTTTTTATTTTATAATGTAATATTGGAGCAAATTAATAATAGTGCATGGGTTAAGAGCCACTCCTACTTGAGAAAGAGCAACTATTGAAATCGAATTAGAGGAACATTTCACTGAATATCGAGATGAATTAAGCTAGCCTTTAGAACCATCAATATCAATAAATGGTAACATTAGCACTTTATATTGAAGTAGTTAGGTAAGGTCAGGTCACATTTCGGTTTCATGTACTCGTAGTCCTTCCAATTTAGCATAGTCGGTGTATTATCCGATATTTATGTTATCATTTTTGTTATCACAATCCACGGTACCAATGAGTGTTACAATGATAAAATGTTATCGTTTCACGGTAATTACCTACCTCCATCCATTTTATTTGACAGTCACTGATAAAGTTAAGTTTGTGTTTGTGTCCGACACTAGATTTTTAGTTATCTACAAATGAATTCTCAATGGATTACTAAATACTATCTGAGGTCCAGTTTCTAGCTTCGTTTAGTATTCTCATCCTTCCATCTCAATTTTCTTCTATTTATACTGATCCTCTATGAACCCTAGCTTGTTTTACTTCTCTAATATTGAGACTTAGCTAAAGGTAATCAAGTTCATTTCATGGATCTAATACTAAGCTTTATTGGAGAATACCCACAGTCATACCCGCTACTGCAACTCCTGTTGGCCAGGACAACATTTATCAACAATGGCTTAAATTTTATTGGATCCGACGCTTGCACATTAGAACTTACCGAGTCTCTGGGAATGCCTACCTTACCTTTAGCCCGAAAAAAATAGCAAAATAAAAACGAGGAGATGGAAACAAATTATTGTCCAATTAGTTTGGATAGTGAAACTAATGTTGAACCTTTAGTTGACATAGTGTAGATCGATTATAATAAATGCCATACAACAGTGAGCTACATGTCTTCTGTCATAGGTACCACTGTAACAGAAAATATGTAATGTTTCCAATCATGGGATTCCGTTTCACCCTATTTTCTCAGGTTTTAACTTCAAGTAGACTACCGTCGACTTAAAATGTTTATAGGATGTAATGCTAATAGTAAATGCATTGTTCCAGCAATTCAAACAGGTCGCCGAGAAGGTGAGGAACTGGAAGACCAAGCCCAGCGACGAGGAGAACCTCGCTCTCTACTCCCTGTACAAGCAGGCTAACTTCGGAGATGTCAACATTGGTACGTAGATTTGAAACAATTTCATTAGTATTATTTATCGCTGCTCGGCAGTGACTGCACTGCACATGACAGTATGCGCAATGCCAACCAGATAGGGTGTCATTTAGCAACAGAAAATTAATGTAATTATACCTATGGGTAGGCATTAGTTTAAATTACGTCATGATTGTGCATTATTATCCTTTATTGAGAAATAGGGGGGTTGTGTTGTGAATATTGCTAGACCACTGCTGTCCTAACGTTATTTTGCCTCTCTCACGCATCTGTCAGTTTTTATGAAAATGCCAAATGACACCCGTAGTTAACACGTCTTTTGACTACATTAAGGTCAAACAGTGGCTTTAAGTTAGTTTCAATTTCGAGAGTAAAATATATTTTTTCAATCAGGATAGCCAAAAATAACAATAAATTATTGGAGATTTCGATTATGAAATTTTGTCAATTGTGTTTCTTCTATTAAACTTTGTCATAAAATGAAAATCATCTTGTGAATGTACCAATTTTAAATCTACCTGTTTCCCCTTACAGACCAACCCAGCGGCCTGGTAGAGAGCGCGAAGTGGAAGGCCTGGACCAGCCGCAAGGGCATCAGCCAGGACGACGCCAAACAACAGTACATCGACATGGCCGAAAAACTGCAATCCAAATATGCTTAACTTTATTTAGTAGGATAGAATCAAAATTGTTTTGTTTTCTCATTATTTTTTAATTAAAGTCAACGCTTTGGTTTAGTTCGGTTGTTTTTTTTATTATAATATTGTATTCATTTTATATCGATAGTTTTTACTGTTGTGTACATTATAGGTATCATTTTTTTGCGAAAAATGGTGTAGACCGGGTTATTTAGTCTACGACTTTTTATAGCTAGGAAGTTTTTAACACAAATGAACCCAAAAATACTTTAATTAGGAATTTAATACATATTGTCAACTTAGCTAAAATCAATCAAAACGCTTCTTAAATACCTACTAAAATGTGCACAAACGAAAAAAGCAAATATAAACGAGAGTAGGAATTGCGTACCACCTAAAATTTAAATTTTCTTTGTAAAATGTCAATGCAACTACAGTTCAAATATAATTAAGGAAGGCAATTTAAAATATGCAGTACATACCTTTATTTAAATATGCAACAATTCCAGCTACTGCCTATTCTGCTGTTTTATTGTAGTTCCCTTGTATGTGGGGCAGTTTTTGCAGCAAAATTGTTTATTGCGGACTGCGGGTCAACAAACTGAAATGAAACATGTTTTTGTCAAGGTTCGTGTTCATTGGACTGAAACATTTTAAAGCCAGACATGTTACCTAGGTTTACATAATCAATTTTGGTTCGTCTTAGAATGAAATTAGAAGAGAAATTATATTGAATTTATTAAATAGCAATCGTTTGAATAATTACTTATTAGATCATTGCCACGCACTTCAACGTCGACGTAGGAAAACATCGTAACGAAATCAGCACAGCGTGGAGATACATTATATTTCCGGTGGTAATGTACTTTATACCTATCGCGATGTTTTTTTTTATTGTCCGACTAACAAGCAAACTGCTATTTTCATTTATTTATCCTTTTACTAACACCAGGAATACATGAACACTACAACTATTTATCTAGGTATATATACTATAAGTGGTAGTTTTATCACACTAGGCCAGTATTACCCACTGGTGGGTTGCAAGGGAAGGGAATATTAAGCGGGTCCTGAATAGTCTAGAGTCCTATTTGCATTCAGTGTCTCATACCTATGTGAGATAAATTGGACGTATCAAACTCACTGCGATTAAAAGTAACTATTGATGCTTCAGCTGTAACCAAAGAAATTGTTGTTCTACCTATACTCTAATTTCCTCTTTACAGTAAAAAGGTGAGTCGGGAATTTAGTAGGTTTGGTTAGGTGGGTCGGGGCCTATTCAACTTTGGGAACACTACACTAGGCTATCGCTTACAGACCATGGGATGGATATAAGAAAGGACAGTCTAGGGTGTGGTATGGTGACCCGTAGCTATCTGATAGCATGTGGTTTCCCCACTTTTGTTAATCTGTAGAGCTCGAGCAATGTGTCAGTACAAGGTGTGATGATGTCATACGTAGGTTACGCAAAGACAAGGACTTTGCTAACCGATACTTAGATACGAAAGATTAGTGATTATGCAAATAGTACATATCTACAGCCGGTCATGAACATCTCGAAAGTTGAGATCGGAAATGCGATGCTAGGCTCGTCAAATAGACGAGGAAAGGTAAGGAAAAAGGACAAGAGGTGGTAAAGGTTATTGGACTTACAGCAATTTCACTCACTGAACGGGACATGATCACACGACAGTAACCCCTTTTTGTTGGTTATATTGTGAGACTTGGAACCATTTAGACCGATCTGGTCCATTCCTACTGTGGTCCAAGATAGAGACGGTGTGGCTCTATCACTTTGGCAGAGGACAGTATTTACTATTTTCTAACCTATACTCCATAGTGTCACTGAGAAATTAAAAATAGTCGGAGTACGTAATTCTGATAAGTAATTAATGAATAAACAACAAAAGAGTAACGCAAGAATGTTGATTCGTATTGTTAGGAAATGTACTAAGTAGGTATTTCAGATGAAAAAAAGAAGGTATTTAAGATGAAATCGCATTAGTCTAGAGTGCTAGAATCTAGCTTAATAGATTGATTTACGATGAATCACTCGTTTAGACATACATATTTGATTTTGTTTTTTTTTTCAAGTATTCGCGGCTTTACCCGCGTAAAACACTTTTTCCGGTATGAACGTCCCGGACTTCCGCTAGGTATTTATTTTACCTTGTTTAGGTACTCCTCCTACTCTATACCCTTCCTCGATGAATGTGCTATACAACTCTAAAATATTTTTTCAATTTTAATTAGTACCTACCTATCAAGTTTCTAATATTAGTGCGGTCAAACAAACTCTTCAGCTTTATATTTTTAGTACTTATAAATAAAATCTTGTAGAAGCTGTCGTAAAACTCGGCATGGAATATAATTAGGTAGTAATTCAGTGGTAATTAGTAATTACCTCCGCTCAATATTGATTAACGTGTAACATGTTTACACTTTTACAGCTTAACGCTATGATAATTAGAATATGATGCCTTGCGGTATACAGAATGATTTTTTCAAGTGGGCGTGGATGGCCAAATCAGAAATTAAGAGGAATATTGAAAAGTGCTGAATGAAGCTACGAGCCCAATTTTGGTGACTGCATACTTAAAGGCTTTGCTGGAAAAATATTAATAATTTAGTTTTGCTATATCATAATGACTAGTCTTAATTCTAAAAAATGCACATCGCTAATTTTGACAATTGCAAATAGAGGTTATGTGTCAAAGGCGTCATGCACCCGCTAGTATTTTTATTTTCTATTTATCTATCCAACGTACGATAACGCAAGCAACGTACCTATTCAAGCGATAATTCGTCATAACTACTTTTGTTTGATATAACTGTTTACCATTCGGTATAAACCGACTCGGCCAGTTCCTAACGAGAAATCGTGTCGACCGCTCGCTTCCACAAGTAAGCTGTGTTAAATAATTTTAAAATTAAAATTGTAGACGTATCTTACATGCCACGAATGTACATAAATACCGGTTAACAAGTAATAGACAATGTACAGTTATTCGTAATTTGAAATGTCGAATGTTAAACTTTTTAAATAGGTTACGTGGTTTAAATAGGTCTTACAACTTTAGTAATTGTACTTTTCGTTTTTAGGTAGAAGAAGTCTGAAATCATCATGTCTCTGCAAGAGGTGAGTTTAATTTTATTATTATCAACACGCATTTGCCGACTTTTTAAAACTCCAAGGAGGTCATTACTTGATAATAATTTATATTTTTAGCACAAAAGACGCGTACCTATATTATGTGAAGTTAAAAACCATCTGATTCACTAATTGGTGTGTCATTGTTTTGATGTGTTAAGTGCTAAAGTTCACTGTAGATCATGAATGATTGAAACTGAATATATTCCACAAGGTCCAATTAAAGTCATTATGATTTTATTTAGCACAGTGAGGCAAAGGCGTTTTTGTATAAATCTTATACTGACATTAGAAACTTTTTCTATTCTAAATGATGTAGGTTTTAATGCATGAAGCCAGATTTTTAGATTATTATTAAATTTAAATTAATTATGCTGTAATAATTTAAATTTTATAGTCTAAAGGTCATTATTCATACATTACATATTCCAAAGTGAAGGACAAATATTATCAATCAATTCACAAGCATTTATCACAAAAAAAACTTTCTGTGATACCTAAACTTTATATTTGCTTATCTATTATTTTATATCTCCTTATCTACATTAATTATTCAAAGTATGCTATAATTTTCTGTTATTAATTGCTCATACCATACTGGAGTAGAATTAAATTTTTATATGAAATTTTTAATGAATGCCTAAACTATAATAAATATTATTAGATATTTCCATCACAAAATAATTTTTCCCAAGAGCTAAAATGCTTCATGCTAATGTATTGAAATATATTCAAGAAATATTACAATATAAATATGTATTTAAAATTGTACTTATTTCTTTTGTTTAATATGATATGATTTGTCAAATTTTAAGCAACCACGTGGCAGCAATTGGGTAATTGGACATCCTCTGTAGGTGTTCTTTATATTTTGTCTCCTAAATTTTTATGTGCCTGCCTCGGTGCCTTAAGACTGCCTCAGTGCCTTAAGACTGCCTCGGTGGCGTAGTGGTGCTACGGTACAATTACAAAGCTGAGGTCTCAGGTTCGAATCCCGGGTTGGGCAACGTGATATTGGATTTTTCTATTCATTATCAGCACGGAGTTAGGAATTTGTGCTTGATATGACGATACAATCGCCACCTATCACATCATGGGATGGAATATACAAGGCGAAACGTGGGTGTTCTGGTAGCACCTCTGCCTACCCGTTCTGGGAAAAAGGAGTGTGTTTATGTATGTAAATTTTTATGTGACTGTGAAGAGGTTGAATTTACCTCTCAATATATTTTTCTTTTTTTAATTGTTTCAAAATCACAGTAGAATATTAAAAAAGCATCTTAATGGTTAAGTGTGACCATACATATTGAATTATTTATTAAAATTCTTAACTCTAGGTTTGTATAATTTCATTGAAGCCATATAGCCAGTTAAATTGTTGTGAGCCAAATCTTTGACATCCACATATCATTACAGAAACAAGATAATTTAAAGGAATAGAAATAGATACATTTTCTTCCAGAAAGTTGATAAATTTTAATTTGATTATAATTTTGTTCATAACTTGGGTGTCATTGCAGTAAACAACTGACTGTTGACCTTTTGTCCTTGTTTTGTCAATGAGGAACGACAATGAATTTTTATAATAGTGTAACATGTACATATATGCATGTAATTTAAATATTTTTGAATAAGGCACTCCAAACTCAGTTAGTACATGTGCGTATAAGATTATCAAATAATAATGTTAAGTCTTGCAAAGTATAATGCATGTAAAGAACAATTTATTTATTTATTTAAAAAAGACACACCAACATATGTATTTCAAATTTACCAAAATACTTACAAAATAAGATTCTGATGCACACCATAGTAACATTACCTGAAACTTGAAGATTTTTCATCCGTCACTGCAGCAGAGTTCATTCCTACCACCTGGAAGCATACTGTTCCTGAACGGCATGTTTTAAGCGTTCTTTCTTACCACGAATGTGTAAGAAAGAACGCTTAAAACATGCCGCAGCAGAAGCAGCTTTCCATCAGGCGGGCCGCTAGATCGTTTGCCTATAACAGCAATAAAAAATTAAAAAAAGACACAGGACTCAATCTTAGTGTGGGGCCAGACTATGTATGTGATTGTTGGGTGTATTTATTTATTTATATGTTCCTAACAACTACATTTATTCATTTCGGACAATTCAATACTTTTGTAATAAAGATAAAAAAGAATAACAAAGCATATTGAGTCGTCCATAACAAATACCCATAAAATGTCCATCAAAATGCGTGAAACTTTTCATATGGTTCTTGAGACATGTTGATAAATAATGATATGCATAAAAACTTGATTCTCAACTGTTTTTATGTAATCATTTATGAAACAAAAAGTATTATGACATTGTCAATGATAGTTCTTAAATACCAACATAACAATTTGGCACAGAGTCACAATATTTGAATGCAAATGTTTACAAATCAGAATGGTCAAGTCACACAATGTTTTTCAAACAACTTTGTGGAATCAATGTTTACGTAATATTATAGTACTTACTTAAAAACGAATGAAATGCTATGCAATGCAAAGTTGAAATGCATTTTGGATGTAATTATTTTTTTGTATAAATTTATATATGTATGAAAATTTCAAATAATAAATAAATACACCCAATAGTCATATCCGCCAACTCGCACTAGGCCAGCATGGTGAACTATATGGCCTAATTTCTCTCAATCGATTCTCCATTGTGGAGTAGGCCTGTGCACAGCAGTGCGACGTATATGGGCTGATAAAAAAAAAATAGTCATGTACTTAGTCCGGACCCAACATTAGGATCAATCTTGTGTTGTGGGTATCAGGAACTACGAGAGACTTTTCGATCTCACAAACACCCAGACTCAAAACAAATACTTGTGGTATACACAAACGTGTGTCACGGCGCGGGGATCGAACCCCCGGCCACTCGTTTCACAGGCAGTGTCTAACCAACTACGCTACAAAGGGTGCTTATGTTATATCATTTATATTGTGTCTTTATTGCACTTATAAAACTAATTTTATTATCATTAATTAATTGCTTTATTGATCTAAGATGTATATTAGTCTTTAATAAATTGTTGCATCTATCAAAATTTTATTGACTGTTGTAATTATGTAATTATTTATTGGCTATATTATTTAATAAAAGCGCCAAATAATAATGTAATAAGCGATGGCAAGCAGTAATTACCTATGCTAATTTAATTGTCTGACCCAAACCTAAGACATCGCGCTTTATAATTAATGTCGTGAACTTGCATGATTACTTCGTAAAATGGTAATTTATATAACTAAAAACATTGAACATTTGGGTTTAAACATTTTGCGTTTTTTAAAGTATTGTATCAAGTTCGCTAATACAATTTAGTTGATTAGAAATTATATTGTTAATTAACGCATTGACAGCCTTTGTGGCGCAGTTGGTTAGACGCCGGTTGTGAAACAAGAGGTCGCGGGTACGATCCCCACATCGAGACATATATTTATGTGATCCATAGGTATTTGTCTCAGGTCTGGGTCTTTGTGAGACCGAAAAGTCTCTCGTGGTTCCTGATACCCACGACACAAGACTTGATCTTAGTGCGGGGTTAGGACTATGTATGTGACTGTTGGGTGCATTTATTTATAAAATAATTAAGCTGTTGTATTTAATTTTCTCTGATTATATTTAAAGTCGTAAATATTCCACAGCAATTCGACCAAGCCGCGGCTAACGTGAGGAACCTCAAGTCCCTGCCCAGCGACAATGATCTGTTGGAGCTGTACGCGCTCTTCAAGCAGGCCACCGTCGGCGACGCTGACCCAGCCAGTAAGTCACCCTCACCAACTAGATTTAGCTGGAAATCCTTGGGCGAGACCAATGTTCGGCAATGGGCTTCATGTAGCGGATGAAAAAGGAAACTTTTCTAGATTTTATTATAAGAGAGATTTAGATCGAAGTCTTTGGTGGACCTTTGTGGACTTTGGGCGGCTGAAGAGTGAAAAAATTATACTAGCATGCTTGTAACTGACAAAACTGACTCTATTGTATAAATCTCTTTGTCAGTTGTTTAATTACAATTAATTAATATCTGTAGGCTCTCGGACCGTCTTTTAGTTTTGTGTCCCACGAGAATAGTACTTTTTTTCTGAATGGAAAGTATCCTACGTCATTTCCCGTACCACTGATTTAATTTCACGAATTTCCTTTCATTTCAAATAGCTAAAACAAACTCGGTTCCGGATTAATAATAGGAATAATATGAAATGTGTTTTAGTTTTATGAAAAGTACATGCTATACAGCAACCGTACTTCTTCCGTAATAAACAATTTAATGCATATTATTAGAGATAAACAAGGAATACATTTTGAAAATTATTAATCGAGATAATGAATTATTTTGCCTATTAGTTGATAAAGTGCGAATACCATTAATAGCGTTAATTAATTCAACGTGTTTAGCTTAACGCATATTGGAGAAAAACGATGAATGAACAAACACTCAAGAGCGTATCGTATCGTCTACTCCTGTTCTCCTCACATACTGAAAGATCGACCACGCACCCACGATCTAGAAGTAAGAAGTACAGTCTATATACCGCCTAATTTCTACAACACCCATGTGGGTGTTGTAGAAATTTATGAGCACTGGGGGTCTATTAGGTAGCCCTTGATTCGTTTACCGCACCTACGCGGTCAGAAAAACCTGATTGAACCTGACCAAGATTAATATTTTCGATACTAAGAAACTCCAATGAAATCAGTTTTTAGTATCAAGAAATTAATGTGAATGTATTGTAAATGTGTATGAAGAGATCGCTTGTAAGCCATAAGACTGACTTTTGTTTTTTTAATACATGTTATTTCTCTATATTGTTATTTTTTGTGTAGAATGAAAATTAAATAAATAAATAAATAAAATAAAATTCACAAAAAGAAACAAAATACAGTCAATTTCAAACAGTTTTTGTTGTAACTCCAGTTGTCTTATCAGTGGAATATAAAAACGAATGGCGTTTCTAAACCGGTACTAAATAATACTTGGCATTTATTTGAACATTTTCTAGACTCCGGGCGAACTGTGAATATGTTACAAACTCGTTTTGAAATGTGGCTGTTCACTCGTCTTTCTCTGGAAATTGTTTTGTTGTAGTAGCAAGTAATGAACTAAACGGTCGTTTGTGAATAAAACTAGGAACATGCAGGGTATATCCAGACTGCGACCGAAAACGAAGCCAGGTGGTAGTATTAAGGACTTCAGACACAATGCAACCGAAAATTTCCTAAAAAAAGTTTATTTTTTATTTTTTACTTATCGTCGTATTTGGGTAGTAAATAAAATAATAATGTACACTGTTTTATTTTTGAAGATACTCGTACAATGGCACGTAAGGGTTTAAATTATAATTTTACCACACGATGATATTTAAAAAATTGCAAAAAAAACCTGTCGCTTTTTTTTACAAACTTTTAGTTGCATCGTGTCTGTAATAACTAAAACTACCACCTGGCTTCGTTTTCGGTCGCAGTCTTGATATAACCTATATTTATGAAGCTAATTATCATAGATCAATTCATTTTGTTGCTAACTAAAGATAGGTAAATACTAAATAGACATAAAGTAACGTAATTATGGTTACAAATAAAAAAAAAAAACTATACAAACTCTATTTTAACATTTTGTGATTTTTCGGTAATGTTTGTACTTAAACATACTAAAGAACCATTCTTAAAATCCATATTTTAATGTTGTATTTAGTATATTTTTAGGTTTCCCTTTGTTTATTACAATACAGTGTCACATTGGCCTCGTCTGTTAAGATGTTATATTTGTTGTAAATGAATAAATAAATAAATATTGCTGTAATACTCGTTTTCTGTTGACACATAAAGTGTACGGTTATTAATGTTGTATAAAACGGCGAAAAATCAGAAATTATTATCACATATGCACGTTGTATAGTAACTTATTACTATATACTGGATACGTACTTTTGATATATTCGTATATTTCCAGTAAATTCCATTGTATATTATGTATAACTGATAGAATGGATACACCAAAAGAGTAAATTAATTTACATAATCTCGATCCTTAGCTTGTGTTGAACAGAATCTACGAATGGTTATTCAGTCTCATAATATATTCAAACAATAGGTCATAACTACGTCTATGATTGAAACAGATATTGTCTCGCATGAATTATCACTATACGCGTGAAGGAAACTTGATGTTATTCAATTACAGTATTAAAGTCCGCCAACCCGCACCTGGCCAGCTTTGTGAACTATACGGCCTAACCCCTCAGGTACTCTCGATTGTAGAGGAGGCCCGTGCCCTGCAGTGGGACGTATATGGGCTGGTATGCAGGTTTTCTAACGATGTTTTCCTTCACCGTTATAGTGCGTGGTGATTGACTATCAATACACACATGAAACCTAAAAGTAAGAGGTGTGTATTGTATTGTATTGTATCAGCCCATATACGACCCACTGCAGGGCACGGGCCTACTCTACAATCGAGAGTACGATTGAGAATGGTTAGGCCATATAGTCCACCACGCTGCCCTAGTGCGGGTTGGCGGAGTTTTACATACCATAGAAATTTATACAAATCGCTATGGTATGCAGGTTTCCTCACGATGTTTTCCTTCAAGAGGTGTGACTGGGACTTTAACCCGCGACCAGCGTGAACATGTAGGCAGCCGCGTCTGGTCCGTTAGCAACAGGCCACCACGCACTAATCAGTATTGCCATCGAACCGAAATGAAAGTATAATGCAGGACACATTAGAAAACTATATCGTAAAATATTCAGTGGTTTTTACTAAGTATGCTAACTCGCGACGTAATTCTTGTGTGGTTTTCAGTTAATCTTGAACTCGGCCATCTTACATACAAGACGAAAAATGATAAATGAGTTTACGCACGGGAGAACATCTGGCTTATAATTTTACGGCCGGATGCCTCATACATCAGCCCTTTTTTATCAGGAAATTAAAGTATTAAGAATGTTTTATATTATGTGGTTCCTATGAGCATCAGTTTAAGTCAGGATTTTGAGAAGATCGCAGTTAAATTTACTGGTGGTAGGTAATAAAAAAGAATTTTCCAAATCGGTTCAGGCGTCTTCCAGTAATCGGTGAACATACATAAAAAAACAATGATTCCGACGAATTGAGAACCTCTTTTTTTAAGTCGGTTAAAATATTTATTGCCATTGGATTATGCAGGAAGTATTATTACACGATAGCGCAAAGGAGTATATTTTTTATGGTCAATGTGTTTTATGAGAATCTTTGGTTTTAGCATAATTATTTTTATATTTTCTTTTTGTCATTGCAAACCGAAAAAAAATTCAATCACATGTGATTCAGGAAAGTACTCTTTAAAAATCGGGTCTGGAGCTCTGGCTCACGCAGCCAGTATATTAACTTGGAAGATGATCAAAACGGTTTAATCAAATCTGACTCGATACGGTCCCCAACGGATGTGCCGCCGGCTCCATTTCTCGTTTCCGTTGTCCTGTAATCAAGTGATATTACCAATACGTCATACGGCTGTAGGTATTAGCGGTCCCCGTTGTGCCAGTTTACTGATGTTCAGTGCATACACCCAACAGTCACATACATGGTCCTGACCGACTTCAAGTTTTGTGTGGTGTGGCAGAGTTTTCGTTCTCAGCCATATACTCCATATATGATTTCATTTTTACATTTTTAACTTTCCGACTAATACCTCAGTCCGCCCCGTGACCACGAAAACTGTAAAGTGATCGAAAAGTCGGGAAGTTAAAAAAATTATTAAAAATTTAATCAAATACGCATAAAATCCGTGAGAATTCGTTTTATTTCAACTGATGTACTCAATCTGCTTTATTCAAACAGATTTAAAAGTTATTTTAGTTGTTTCTTAAATTTACGCGAATGTTACACATTGTTATTAATTCTTACGGATTTTATCGCGAATTTTATTTAATTTTAATTTAATTTTCCTATAATCCTGGGTCCTTCTACCCGAGTGTGAAGAGGCATCTCAGCAGGCCGGCATAATTGTGTCGAATGGCATGGGACCGCCGTCTGATGCCATTCGATACTCTGTCTGGACGGCATTTGCGCTCAACATCAGGTGCAGTGCAGTCATCATGCCGTGCCAGAATAAAAAATAAAAAAAAATACATTTTTTAACTTCCCGACTTTCGATCACCACAGCTTTCGCGGTCACGGGGTGGACTCCGGGTAATAAAATTCGCGATAAAATCTGTAAGAATTCGTTTTATTTCAACCTATTTTAGTTAGTGCATGTTTTGTCTTCCTCGCTGAAACTGAAATCTAAAGACGTTCGAAAAGGACAAAACATTCGATAACTAAAATCGGTTTTAAATCTGTCTATGAATAAGGCCGAATAACTTTGTAGGTAATGCAGGTTTACAGGGCCTATGTGTCATTTCAGTAAATGGATGTATAATTGTTTGACTGAATTTTTACATTCTCGTAGTTTCTGATACCAACGACACAATTGCCGGATGCCCAATACTCCCTTCCTTTCCTATCCTTTTCCTTCCCGCTCCCCTGCCAATTGGGCCGCATCACATCCATGATCCAGCGTTGTGGATGTTCACGGGCGGCAGTGATCACTTACCATCAGGTGACCTGTTTGCTCGTTTGCCGGATCAATGCTATAGAAAAACACAAGACTTCGGTATCTTAATGTACAGTTGAAACTGTGTTTGTGATTTATTCTTATTTTTATATAATAATCTTATGTACTTATATTATAATCGTGACAACATATTTTCCGACAGGAAATGCTTCACATGCTTTATTTCTAAGCTAATGGCATGCACATCATACGCTCTGGATGACTGTCATTTATGCAAAAAAATCCTTGAATTAGGTTTTTTATTCCCATACAACTTCCACCACATGGAAATTGAATGATATAGAAAAGTATTATTAAACTGTGTATCGATAACATGACACCGATTGAAGTATCCGTGCGATTTATCTTTTAATCGGTTTTCGATAAAGTACGTTTAATTGCGATAAGTCGACACTCGATCATAATTTAAAAGATTTCAACATTGTTATTAATTTGGGCATACGTGTAGTTTTTTAAGAATTACGTGGCAAATAGACAAGGAGTGTAACGGCCTTATTCATAGTTTTAAAACCTATTTTAGTTATCAAATGTTTTGTCTTTTTCGAACGACTTTTGAATTCACTTTTAGCGAAGAAGACTAAACATTCGTTAACTAAAAGAGATTTAAAACTGTCTATGAATAAGGTTATAAGGCTAAGAGTCTAGTGCCTCTAGGGGTTGTTACATACTTCGCGGATCCAAACATGCGAAGGTTAAAAATTCAAGCCAACTCACCGGAGTCCCGTTCTCGAAGCTGGATGGTCGCCGTTGATGACGATAGTGGCTATAGACCCACCGAACACCGCTTTGCACCACATAGTCCAAGACACACGAACTAATTATGCGAATATCCAGCTCGGCGGCGGATCCCGCGCCATCCAGTGCGACGCGCACGCAACACGATCCAAAATGACATACCCAACACGAGACAAACGAGAAACTACCCTCCACTAGATTATATTTACGATAAATTGAATGAATACTATATAAAATATATTATTGTAAATTGTAGGTCTACGAATGAATTTATTAATATTTATTAACATTAAATTAATTACAGGCTGCTACAAGTAGCATAAGGGTAGACCATGGTCAGGTGACTCTTAGCTTCATTTACACGCATAGAGATTCTTACTTTTAAGACATGATTATCGTATGGATAATAGAATAAAGTAATTTGATTTCTCTACGAGGCCCTGGTTGACATACGCGTATACCTTTACCATAGTTTCTCTAGTACGATTAAAACCCTCGAATACATTGATGTGTTTTTATGGCTGTGACTTTAGAGTACGCAAAATATGAGTTTGTAAGTTTATATTGTATCAGGTAAATGCCACATCGCTTTCAATGCAATAGTGAGAAATTAAATTGACAGCTTCGAACAGTCCACTGTGAAAACCCTTGGCGAAGGCTTGTATTCGACAGTGTTTCTGTTGCTGAAGGTCATGATGATTGTATATTTACCTTAATAATTTACGCAGAACCCCAACAAAACCCAAGGTTATCGCGTTATAATTCATCCGGTATAGTTTTTGTATGTTACAGTAACATGTAATTGCTTACCACGCAATCGCCGAGCATTGGGGACGAAACTATCAAGTGTTGCATATTCATTAACTTTAACTGCTGTGGTAACGTGTTCGCGTATACTCGACGGCGATAAAAAATATATATATTTTAATGTCGTCGAATGCGATTAAACAAAGTAGTATTTGTAAAAACATAGCCTGGGTTTTGTTCAGTATTTATTTTTGTTGTAATTGTTTAAGTATATAAAAATACTTATGATTTAAGGGCATGTTTTTATTAAATTAACTTTAATCTGTCGATCTACGGCTCCTCTGCTATTATAAAGATGAGTTAGTATTCTCATAGATATTTATCTGTATGAATAATGTAAATAACAAACAATCCTCCTGTCGTTTATTTGTCGGTTCTACAGAAATAATAACTTAGAAAATTCCCATCAAAACTGCTTCTACAATGAAACATCCGTTTCAAAAGTCAACTGCGTCTACAGCCTTATTTATACGAGGAGAGTTTCTCGCCTCAAAGATACGATTATCGTAAGGATATAAAAAAGTTGCATCGTGTAAATAACGTTCATACGATCTTAAGGCGGTTATGTCCTGCGATAATAACATACGATTCTCGTCGCGAGAAACTCCGTGTTAATGGCGCTTAGTAATTAAATCCTACAAAAAATCAACAGCTTTACCTCAACAATTCTACTTAATACCAGCATTAGTATTAACATTCGTGATTATTCACAAAGTCAAAGTCCGCGTTACCTCAAGATTACACCGCAGTCGTTTGAAGGTCACGCGGTCAGTAACACTGCGTCAACAAATATGTGAACGTCAGGAAATTAATTTCGTGTGCTTGGCCGGACATGGGGTTTTTATGGTAATTTACCTATCGTCCAGTACGTTTGTACTGAATGAAACGTCATAGCGAAGATAAATATAGTGGAATTGATTCGATCCACACAATGCGACTGCGGAGCACCTGACCAAACCCTGTGCCATGTGGTAAATTGCCCACTTCGCTATTTTCCCGGCGGAATGTCGGACCAAATAAATACACTCCTGCTGCAGCTAGCTGGCTGAAAAACCTGGACGTAGAAGTTTGATCCACGCAGGATGAATGCCATACGCAATGATGATGATGTCATTCTGGAAGAGATTGCTTGTTTACATAACTTTGTAGAGCTTCGCTGTTCTCATGGGTACAATAACTATTGTTAAAGAGTATTGCTTTCACATATTTTATTATTAATAGATGATTGCTTGTAAAGGTTTAATTTAGGTGGGATAGTCATAGATTCATAACTTAATGTGACGTGAAAAAAGAATCTTAGACATTATGAATGTCAATGTTAAAAGGGACATATCTCGAATCTTGTTTTCTATTAAATAAATAGCTGGATGTCGCCATAACGGTACAATAAATTTACCCACACTTTATCCCCAAATATGAATTTTATTTTAAGATATTCGGTAATTAAAAAATATTAAATTTTGTTTCTTTCCAGACCGCCCCGGCCTCCTCGACCTGAAGGGCAAGGCCAAGTTCGACGCGTGGCACAAGAAGGCCGGCACATCGAAGGAGGACGCACAGAAGGCCTACATCGCCAAGGTGGAGGGCCTCATCGCCTCCCTCGGACTCCAATAGACTAGACATGTTATTACGCGGCGGCAGGCATCGGGAACGTAAAGCAATACAGGCTCAAATTATACTCAAAATGGCGGTAAACGTCAATTATGGCGGGAAACGTCGGAAAATATTTTGTATATCTTTTATTTGAGATATTGATCGTGTATAAGTTAAAAATGATATTTATGAAAAGTTTATTTTATACATTTGTCGTCTCGATTTTAAGCCCGATTCGCACTTTGTCGTTAGCGTGATAGCGTCGTATTTAATGAGCGGTTCGTCCAGGGTATTACGGATTCGCACGAATCATACAACAGAAAACATATTTACATTATATACTTTACAAAACCAAAACTATTTATTAGACTCAATTCGTAACAGCGACATCTAGTGGCGATTTTGAGAACTTTATTTAATATGCTTGTATTCCGTGCGTTTCGTTTAATGCTTCAATATAGACTATTCTACAAAAGGCCGTCCCGTCTCATTAAAACTATTTATTACTTCGGTTTAGGCACAATTAGGATACGTTAGGATATACATCACATAAGTAAGAACACTGCGGCTAAATCAATTCCTTTCAACACACAATCGTGGTGCTCGTTTTTATATGTTCAATAAACGTTTGCATTTTTATGTTGTAATTTTTTTATACATATTAAAAACTTGGGTATTTCAAATGTTTTTTTATTTATTTTTCAACGACTTATTTTACATTTTGACTTATTGCATTATATTTATTTGACGAATAAAAATAAAATTCTACAAACAATATTTATGGTCAATTAATTTCGTTTACACATTATAATTCACAAGTCAGTAAATTAATTCTTTTTTATACAGGGATATTTTTTCATTGTTTTTTATTGAAGTCAAGAGAATAATCATTTATAATACTAATGAACACATAGTGCAAAATATTTCAATGTACACATAATATGTAATTTATTTCCACTTTTTAATATTCTAATCAATGTTCAAATTATACTCAACATCTGCTACAAGCACGGTCACCAGTCATTTTTATACAGAGTCAGTAGTTATTGAAGGGGCTTATTATAGACGTGCATATTGTCTAAGTATTTTGTTTTGTAATGATAAAATTTGTAGAATATTTTGAAGAAAAAAAATCATTTTAGTTTATTAATGGAGTATATTATATATTATTCATATGTTTTTAGTATTAACCTTTTATTTTGTTTGCTATGTAGTGTTTTAAATAAACAGTTTCCTTTATTATTATATTCATGATTCTGAATACCTTGTTAAAATTTTGATATTCAGAACAAAATAACCCTGTATTTTACTTTCTTAAATTTAGTGTAAATATCCTATGATTCCACATGCCACGGCTGGGCCCGAAGTGCCTGTAAGAGCGCTATCTTCAGTACTAGATCTGCCATAATCATCTTCGCTCTTGGAAATGGCTAGAGATCTACCCATTATAGATCGAGGGCCCGAGAGTGATATCAAATGGTCAATAATTTTCACGTTGAGAGTGGCGCCCTCTTCAGCCTTGATGTTGCCGAGGTCGCCGACATGACGGATGGGATCGCGAGGTCCACCGTGACGCCCCTGTGAGGACAGTAATTATGTTTATCTTCCGTATGTAAGTAAAGGATGGCCGCAGTCATAATCATAGACTAATTTATAATACTGGAAAGTAACATGGTTTGCTGCGCCATCTAGTACTTAATGAGATAGTTTATAGTTAGTACAGTGCCATCTATATTACAAATATGGAACTGTATACTGTCACTGCTTAGAACTGTGTTCCCATAATAGTAAATAGATGGCGTACTAGTACCTACTCCATGCACAGTTCGAACAACCCTTATCTGCTCCACTATGTGATAAAGAGTCAGCCTATTGCCATGCAGGGAAAAAAATCCAGCGCCACGGACAAGAAATGACAATTTCCAATTCGAAACTTAAATTAAATGCGCCAACTGGGCTTCGAGTTTGATGGCGTGCAACTGAAAAGGCGTTTGTCGGGCCTTTATATGAGTTGTATAAAAAGATCAATACTCACGTAATAGGCAATAAAATGAGGGCCAATATCCTTGCAGTTGTCTTTTATTGCTCCTGTTTGGTGTATATGGAAGCCATGGAGGCCTGGGGCGAGACCAGTAACGTTTCCTTCGATAGTCACTGGGCCATTGGGGATGATCTGCGTGAAGATCAGTTCACCGCTTACACCTGACTCTTCATCTGCTATCAGATGAACAACAGCTTGCAAGCCTGGTGTCGGTCTTACTCCCTGAAAACAATACAGCATAAAGCATTGAGTAGACTACGAATTATGAATATTTGCAGCGCCATCTATATACACACTTCATGAAGTTAAATGTTTAATTTGGTATATCAGCAATAGATGTCGCTGTACAGTTAAGTTAAAACCGGACATATGAAACCTACATGTACATAAACACCCTTTCCCTAGAAGCGGTAGTCAGAGGTTCTCCTGGTAGCAATCTGGACAGCACGTCCCTAATGTTTTCCGTTCCACGATGTGATTGGGGGCGAGCCTGTCGCCATATCGGGCCCAAATTCATGACACTGGGCAGATAATGAATAGAAATATTCAATATTGCTTTGCCCAACTCGAAATTGATCTAGATCTCAGCGTTGCAACCACGCCACAACAACTACGCCGCCGAGGCAGTCTATATAACTATTGATATTTGATGTTAATTATATTTTATATCCAGTTAAAAATGATTGGTGGCGCCAACAATATTCTAAAGCAGACATTGCGAATGAAATGTTTCTAACACAAAACTGTGGTAGATGTGTGTCTCTATAGATGCAGTTAGACTATTTCTCACCGGCCCACTGATTTTGACCGTTCATCTTTTCCTTTAAATCAATGATGACATCCAATCCAATCCAATCCATCAGCCAAAGGAAGTCCACTGCTGAACGTAGGCCTCTCCCAATGATTTCCACAGTGACCTGTTGGAGGCAACCTTCATGATGACATAACTCTAATAAATTAGAGAACATCATCCATAACACAATGCGGAAACAATTACCACATAAACAAGACATAAATAGTTTAAAAATGATACAGAAAAAACATACACAAAAACTTGACATGATTAGCGCGCCAACATCGTGATGCTTCGTGTTTGATGAACTAATCAATGATGCGTGTGCAATTATTGCTCATAAAAATTTCAAATAAAATAAAACCAATTTTATAAAACAAAGTCACTACAAAGTTGTTTAACTTCTGAACTCGTCTTTTGTTAAGCATTTCAGAACTAATAAAACGATTTTTAACTGATTTTATCGCGATTTTAAGTTAATTTTTACAGTTTTTAACTTTTCGACGTTTCGATCACTTTACAGTTTTCGTGGTCACGGGGCGGACTGAGGTATAAGTCGGAAAGTTAAAAATGTAAACATTAAATCAAATTCGCGATAAAATCCGTAAGAATTCGTATTATTTCAATGTGTAACAATCGCCTAAATCTAAAAAATCATTATCTCAGAAGTCAGAACTTTTGAAAATCCAATCCACCGCTCCTCTTCGCTTCTCTAATGAACTCCGCATGTAAATTCCAAAATTAAATATAATAAAATTAAATAAACGCTTGAAGAAATTAACTTTACCATATGAAGCTTTAAAATATCAAGAGAAGTATGTACGTCGATCATTCACCACATAGTTTTAAGATACCTATTAGTTTGATAGTTTAGTTCGACATGTGCAAACGTTTGTGTCGATTTTCGCGATTAAACATCATGTTAAAACAACGGCGAGTTAATATTTGCAATTTACAGAACTTGTTAGGTTTGTCTTTTGATGGTACGTAAGTAAACTATTAGCGTCAATGTATAGACATAATTTTAGACTCTAGAAGGACATTTTTAAATGATAGTCTCAAATTAATTAATTAAATTAATCTCGCATACGGTGCATATGAGTAGTTGCGGAGAACGATATAATTTTATTTTTTAATACTGTACTTTAATTTTTGAATATTTGTCTGTAAACTTTCTTAAAACAAATAAATAATTGCCTTACAAAGTATCCAAGTGAAATAACTTTTGCTCTTATATCTAATTAGATCAGTAAAATAGTAGAGAACCCAATATTCTCTACCCTTTCCACATGCGCTATTTATAATCTGTCCTCTCTTAATTTGGGAAGACGAACCTAGGAAACACTCAAGAAACAATGTCTACCAATCTATACTACACTCTGATTTATTTAAGTTTTGTCATATGTGTATTCTATTTGTGTTTTGCGAATCTATTCCACAAGAAGTCCACTTACGATATAGCCCCTACAGTTTACAAGGTCCGTCAGTTTTGTGTAGGCACATGAGGAGCTAAAATGAACAGTATTTAGTCAAAATCTATGCTGTTAATTGTCACGAAAACAATTCACACCAAGGACTGAAACTCGCGAGTGTCTTAAAGATAGCTTGACACCCGCAATTAATCTAATCAGAAAAATCAAACAGGAGGAGGCAACTGTTAATTCATTAAATACATGTTAAAACTAATCCTTATATAATCTGCGAGCCTTGGCCCGGCATCTCGTATACATTACCGTCACGCGATGTCTATGTGCAGTCATTAGTACATAATTAAAATGTCTTGTGAATGCTTATCTCGCTGAGTTATGTCATGAGTTGGAACATCCTTTGTTATTATCGTGTTGATGTACAATCTTGTAAAGTGGATCTTGGGTACATTGTTTAAATAGAGTCATTTATACAGGCTGATATTGGCATTTGTTATGTAATTTAAACCACATGTTCCTAGCCGCTCCGGGTAACTTTGTACCAAGTTTGGAGACAAAATGCCTGGTGGTTGTGTCTAAAATCGTGATTTTAGTTTCCACAGCTTTTGATCTTTAAATTTTCACGGCTCAGGTAAGTTTCTGAACCGAACTGAAGTTCAGCTAAGCGTATCAATATGGCGTGGCCAAAAATCGTTAAAACTAAAATCACAAATTTGAATAAAAATCATGTCCGTTCCATCCGTTTTTTTTTTCACATTTTGTACAATATCACCTGGGGTGATGAGAAACATGTAGGTTAAATTAAGTAACATAAGACGATATACAGGTGTATATAGGTGTATTTTTCATGATAAGTGCATGACTTGTCTAGCTTTTTATTTCTTGAAAATTTATCATTCATCGATTTTGTAATAAAATCATGTATTTTCATATAGAACCTTTAGCTACACTGCACCTAATATTATCCATGTAAATTATTATTACTGAGATGGACAGACAGACGATAATAGCATTCATTTTTCAAATTTTCTTCAGGTACATTATTTTTAGTTCAAGTTCTTACCGAACGATGACGGGGACAATTGTTCACATAATTTAGCGTTTAGAGCCATAAAAGGCCTATGTTCAACAGTGGACTTCCCGTGGCTGTAGAGAGAGAGTAATTAAACAGTAAATACATTATATCATCCTGATTTCTAGCCTCTTTGATTTTTTTAACACATTTAATTCCAAAACTAAACAAACTTTATTGTCATTGAAATATTATAATATAAGAAAAAAGTCTAAAAACAAGTGTTGATTAAAAGCCTCTAAACAAATAAATAAAGAGAAAAAAAAGTCAGACATGTAATTTCAGGTAAGATGTTGTTATAAGAACGTGATGTGTTTTTGATGTTAAAATGTTATTCGATCACGTTGTTCGTGTGTGTCTAAAACAACTGCTATTAAAGTTTAATTAAACGGAAAATCGCCGAATCTCTTCAGATGTGTTGATTAAACAATTTATGCTAAACATAGTTTTTTCTCGCATAAAACAGACATTAATGGGTTAAAAAAGGAATGTTCAGGCTCTTGTTACGTAAACCTGATGAATTCAATATTTGTCTAATTAGCAGTTTTTGTGCGTTTGAGGTTATTTAGAAGTCAATAAAATTTAATTTAAATCCACCTTTTATCCTACTACGAGTACTATTATAAATGAGAAAGTGTGTGTGTTTGTTACTTCTTCACGCTCAAACAGCTGGACCAATTTCGATGAAATTTTGTATGAAGGTAGCTGATAGGCTACTTTTTATACAGAAAAACTTAGTGTTCCCGCGGGATGATCAAGGAGTCTTCCAGCTCAATCGGCTGGGGTTATTTTAATGAAATTTAGTATGAAGTTGGCTGATACCTTCAATTAACGAATAGGCTACTTTTTATCCCGAAAATATCGTGTTCCCGTGGAATGAGCAAGGAATTTGAATATCTACAATGTACATATAGGTATTTGTACCCTATAACAAGAAGAAGAAAGAAAGGGATGACAGGGATTGCATTGCCATACTATCAGGTTCACAGCAGACATTATTATCTTACCAGTGTTAAAAATATAGACGTTATATTACCGATTTCCGCTGCTATGTATATTCCGCGTTTCTACAAACAAGGCCTTATGTACTACATTATAAGTATACGTTTATTATTTCTCGGTGAAACATTTAAAAGGTGTGGCATTAGATTGACGGGTGGTTTACGATTAAAATTTTAGAGTTCCGCACGAAGGGTATAAACGAAACGGTTAAGTTTTACAAAACTATTCGTTTGCTTTAAGTATTGTATAGAAAATTACTTGTATCTAACTCCTCCTGTTTACTTTCTGAGTAATAGAATTGCTAGTGTCTTTATGATACTCGATGTGTGCTTCATTTCTCGTTTTTTTTTTATTTTTTTTATTCGGTATCAATTATCTGCGTGCCGCTGTTAATCTTGGCTGACTGGAGGCACAGTGGTGGATGGTGGGCCCTAGTCTCAATAAACCAAGTTCTAAATTACACTTTACCACGAGGATCTTAAGGAAGATCGAGGATCATATTTCTTAGAAGTAGGTGGGCGTTTTCAAGTACACGGTTGTAGTATAAAACAAAGTCGCTTCCTGCTGTCTGTCTGTCGACTGTCCCTATGTATGCTGTCTTTAAAATTTTGATGCGTATTTTTATATAGTTAGAGTGATTCAAGAGGACGGTTTATATGTATAATACATATACAGGGTGTCCCAGTTCGTACGGAAAATAACATGTATCTGGTATGGAGTATCAAAAAACATCTGCACCCAGGCGAAGCTGGGACGGGCCGCTAGTCTAAAATAAAACAATGGTAATGCGACGGCTTTGCGATGGTGTCTTCTTCGGCAAGTGAGAACATCGAGCGCTCAATAAACCTTAAACATCTGCCACCCAGTGCGGTTTGCTAGTTCAAGTAAAACAATAATTACTCACCACAGGAATTTCTATTTGCTTTTCAGCTCGGTTTCCGATCAACGGGTACGAGGTCTGACCGAGTTCCTGAAACAAAAAAAATAGCAGCTAAAGTGTTACCAATCACCACGCACGTTGAAGGAAAACGTGAAGAAACCTGCATACCATAACGATTTGCAAGAATTTCTATGTCAAGTCCGCCAACCCTAGGCCAGCGTGGTGGACTATATAGCCTTACCACTCTCAATCGTATTCTCGATTGTAGAGGAGGCTCGTGCCCTGCAGTGGATGTATCTAAGGTGATACAGTACAACAGAATTATAATATTTACAGTAAGTAGGCTAGTCTGGCAGTGGGCCGGGCACATAGCGCGAAGAATTGATGGCAGTTGGGGCCGAAAGGTTCTGTAGTGGAGGCCACATACAGGCAAGCAGTGTCGAACGCCCACCTACAAGGTGGACGGACGATCTGGTTAAGAGTGCAGGAAGTCGCTGGATGAAGGCTTGGGGAAGAACTATGTTCAGCAGTGGACTTCCTATGGCTGAAGAGAGAGAGAGAGAGAGAGAGAGAGAGAGAGAGAGAGAGGCTAGTGTATTTAGGAAGACAAGACCTTTTTATAACCACGCTCAATATTTCAAAATATCCTTATATGTGCCCCTACCTGCACGTCAGAATAAATTCGTGACTTTTTTTTCAACTATACTATTTTATTCTTCTCTGTTTAGAGTTGTCATACCACAAGTTCCTATTAACCTTGGCTCTGGTTTCCGTGTGTGATTCTGTACAATTGTCACAATAAAAAATGTTCCCACATTACTTATGCGTACATTATTATAACGAAAATTGCTAGATAATTAACTGCATCTTTTTGGGACAATCAATGAGCTGCTGGGTCGACTATTTTTATATAGTTTAATTGTGTTGGCGTTCGTGCGGGATCTTTAAGACTTGCTGGTTGTAAAAATTACGCAATATAAATAAATATCACATGCCACATGTACATAGTTATGACCGCGCATTAAAATCAATTAAGTCTTGTGTCGTGGGTATCAGAAAATACTAGAGACTTTTCGATCTTACAAACACCCAGATTCAAAATCAATACTTGTGGGCCTCACAAACATAATTATGTCTCAATGCGGTGAACTGTATCAGCCCTTACACGTCCCACGGCAGGGCACGGGTCTCCTCTACAATCGAGAGTACGATTGAGAGGTGTTAGGTCATGTAGTGCACCACGTTAATATCCTAGCACCAGATACAATAAATAGTAAAATAACAATCGAATCGATTTTCAAAGCTCCGTATTTCCTCTGCATGCGCAACTTTTTTGCCACAGTCAGTTAAAAAACTAGTTCTTACAATAAATAGCTGTTTAATCATCGATCGGTGATATAACTTAGGTCAACCTAAGTTCAACAAACTTATTGCTGCAAAAACTATAATAAGTATTTCTTATCTTTACTCACTGATTTAATAAAAACTGGCAAAATCTTCAAGTAATTAAAAAAAAGTATTCTTCAAAATATTTTACTCACATAGATGTAAGGTTCCATAAATACTTCATAGAGATTGCTCTGGTAATCTTCTATCCCGGGGATTGTTTTAATCAGCAAGTTCCTCCCATACCCCGGAATTCCTTGCAGCGTCTTGCCTTTCAACACAGCCACCAACCACAGCAACTGGCCAAAGAACAAATAGCAGCGGAGATTCATTTTAAAAAACGAAAGTTCTTTTCTTAGAAACGTTCCTTTTTCAAAATGCTTTTTAAAAAATAAAAGACGTTCTTTTTTCAAATGCGTGCTGACTTCGCAAATGGCGTCGTATCAATGGCAACATTAGGAAGAATTAAGCGTTATTTTTTGCATTTAAACATACAGGTATGGTTTGTCATTAGATGTTCTTCGTGAGGGAGATCCAAGGCTCTATAATCGAATACCATGACGTAATGACGGCTTAGACACGGCATTGTGTTGGCAAGGAGGCAGGAAATTCGTGAGATTATTATGGTATATTAATTGTTTTGAAGGTGTAATGTTTGAATTCAATTTATTAATTGCGGAATGAAACGTGATTATTACATAACTTTATGTTTATATTTTGTGCTTCTAGTTTTTTGTGGTGAAGTCAAGTTAAAGTAATATTACAGCGTATCACTGATAAGTAACAATTTAAAACGACCTACCGCTTATGCTTAGAAGTTAGTTTTGTTGTAATAGAATTGGCGGGTTCAATTTCTACACCAATAAAAATTTTGAGTGTAACGTTGCGTAAGTTTTAAAAAATGTATTTATTATCTTTGCAATAACATGCGAGCATTTGGTCTAAACTTTAATAGCATAAGAGTACCTATGCTTTGGAATCTAAACCACAATTTTTTGTCGGCCACGATGAATATTAAAACCAGAATGTTGTAATATTCATATGGTATTGATAACTTATGTGAAGAATCAAGAATTATTCCTCACACAAGGAATCAATACCATATCTCGTTGATTATTTTGAAGATTTATAACAAGCCCAAAGTTTTGCCAATTAGGATACCCAATATTTTTAACGTAAAAACAACACCAAAGAGTTCCATTCTCAAACCAACACTGGCCAGTTTGAATTTAGAAAAACCAAACTGTCACCTGTCATTGTCAACGTCACACAAAATGGAGTAGCGTGATGAACCGCACGTTCGTGTTCGAAGAGCGTGAGAGCTCGTGGTCGCGGCTGGGCGGCACGCTGAACCGATGGCTGTGGGGCGCGCTGTGCTGCGGCCTGCCCGGGGTGCCGTGCTACTTCTGCACCTGCTGCGAGAAGCTGGAAGAGGACAGAGAACGTCCTAGAGTTAACCGTTAGTACTTACTTTTGAGTCGTGTAGCGCGATGTTAAATAGTAAATACAGGGTGGTAGTTGTGTGGTTAAGGTTAGGATGTAGGATTTAGAAGCCATGATTTAAAGGGGTTTTTTCGATGAATGCATTATAATGACGCTGTAACCTAATGGCATTTGATGCTGCAGTGAAGTGCATTCGTGAAAGAGAAAATAAACTTTATTTTTTATAGACACAAACTATGTGTAAATAAACAGAATTTAACTATTTTATTGATACCTTAAGGTAGTTAAACTTTTCGACTGCGTACCAATAGATAGGTGCCCAAATATTTTTTAATCATCTTATAGTATGTGTGGACAAAATATCGAAAGCAGAAGGGAATACTTAATTAATTCTTCATTCTTGCGATGTTTATATATTTTTGTTCAATATGTAAGCGTTTCCATTGCTCATTTTATAACTCACGTATCGATAGGGTTCTAATGGCAAAAAAAGCCTACTACTTTCAGTCAACCCAAAAACCTGAATAATCACCAAACTCAATCGCATTTTCTTTCATCCCTAGAGTCAACAGCAACAGCAGAACGCATGTCGCGCCCGCACCGGCCACACGCGCCTCGTGGACGCAAATCAACCCCCGAAATGCTCTCTGCAGTGAGATGCGCCCTTTCACAGCTACAGGGGGAGCCTGCTCCGCCCCCACCACTCTCCCCCTCCAACGACAAACAGGCGCCTGAACCAGGGTGACTGCACTATGCAACTAAGGATCGGAATAAGTAGATTACATAGAACTGATAAATGTTTTCTGCTGAAGATAAGACAGGATTTTAAAGTATGATCATATAGCAAGTTTTAATTCAATACATGCAGGATTATAGATACTAGATAGATATTGTTCAAAAGAAGCGAACAATGCGCCAATCGTTACAATTCGCGTGATATCTGGAAGCGATGTGTTTTAGGTCTTTAATATCGCAACGCGCGTCTAAATTCGCGCGACTTGATACGCAGGGGCGAAGTAAGCGCGAGTGATTTAAAATCACGTAATGTTTGAAAGCAATGTGTTGGCGTCTTGCATCTCGCAACGCGCGTCTAAATTCGCGCGAGTCGTTTCGCGTCGAATTCGCATTTTTTGGACATGGTCTATTAATAATACGAGCTATTGTCTGTTAATTTTTGTCTGGATAACGAAAATCAATATAAAAGAGATATAAAAGTTAATCTTACAAAGGAATATTTGTTTGTTGTTAGGTGTAGTAAAACTCATAAAGATACGCTGCTTATTATTTAATCATTGTACAGTGAATTTTTATTTTTAATTCTTATATTTGTAGAGTTCTTATTACGTTAATTGTTGTATAATTTAATATTAATATAAAATTAAAAATGAATGCGATATTTAATTTCATTTTAGGGACTTTATCAGCATTTTATAGCAATGTTGTTTTGGCATGCTTGCAGTTTTTTTGTTGAAGGCGTTATAGAATATTGCCCTCTTCATTGCTTAAGGCGCTAAGATGCCGATTATTGCCGTCTTAATAGCTCATCAAGTGACCGTAAGGGCCATACCTCACCGAGATGCCATGGCGACGTGGCCAGCGACGTCCCTAAAGCCCTAAACGCTCTAAAGGCCTACGCATACCGGGACGGAATGGCAACGGATTTTGCCACCGGTTAGCCACTTCCATAATGCCGGAATGCTACAGTTCCGGCGGCCTACCAAGGCATCCCGCGACGTGCCGTGCCGCGGCATGCTGGAGTATGCAACGGCAGTACTTGCATGTACCCCCGCTTGGACTGCGTCATCTCGCGGCGTGTCAGCGTCTTTCGGCGTGCCATGGCATACCGCAGTACGCTGCGGCATCGCACCGAGAGAGCCCTTAGTGCGCTTTCCGATGTCGTATCAAGAAATGTCTTTCGATGTCACAGCATCAATTTCACCACAAGAACTCCACTGCTAAATGGACGCCTCCCCTAAGGATATACACACTGACCTGTTGGTAGTGGCCTGCAAATTACGAAATTTGCAATGATTCGGGGCGATGAGCCCAGTGCAGTACTTATTAGTGGTAAAATTCTGGTACGCCAGCGGACAGCGATATTGCTACTGGCTATGTGCAGGCGTAACGCTTACCATGAAGCGAATGTTCTCGTCTTTCTTGATGATTAAAAACACTCGTACTTGTCCAATATACAATATACAATGATATGTAAGCTAATATAAATCAATATAAATATGCAAGTACATAACTAAAGTGAATGTAATTGTAGCCGCGTCAGGTGTGGGATGTCCTCGCCAAGTTCATTAGATGAATAGCCTCAATATGGTCAAGTTGAACCAGTATATATATGGTCTAGTTTATATAAATGTTACAAGTAATTATGCAAGGTACTTTTGTATATCATAAGCTAGCATTGCTGACAGCCTTCAAGATTTTGGTGAAGAGGTCGGCTGTGTAACGTGAGGCAGGGAGTTCTCTCGTAGGTTCTGATACCTACGACACAAGAGTCTGTATTTTAAAGTAGGGCTATGTATGTATGTGACTGTTGGGCGTAGGCATTTATTTGTTTTGAGGTATTTCATTGAGGGGTCATCGGGAACAGAATCTGTGACTGTGCGCGTATTAGCTACATGAGAAATCAGGATGCAATATCGACAAAATGGTAATCGTAGATATTTATTACTAATACGAGTATAACAGCCGCGATGGCAAAGTTACATACATACATAACCACACGCCTTTTTCCCAGAAGGGGTAGGCAGAGGTGCTACTAGAACACCCACGTTTCGCCTTGTATATTCCGTCCCACGATGTGATAGGGGGCGAGCCTATCGCCATATCGGGCACAAATTCCTGACTCCGGGCTAATAATGAATAGAAAAATCCAATATCACTTTGCCCGACCCGGGATTCGAACCCGAGACCTCAGCTTTGCAATCATACCGTAGTACCACTACGCCACCGAGGCAGTACTGGCAAAGTTGGCAAAGTTACATAAGGAAATAAGAAATGGGAAGCCGCGAGTTGGATGCTGCACTGAGATAGACGTTTTAGAGATCCACAAATATTATTTTCGGGTCTGGCAAAGAACAAAAAGTTTTCGTAGTTTCTGATATTCTTGGCACAAGTATTGTATCTTAATGTGTTTTATGTGATCATTGGGGGTATTATTTACCACTATCACTTATAATTTCTCGATTGTTCGATTCAAAACAATTGGAACCTGTTATGGTTTTAACTGCATTATTTACAGTTGATAATAACGCATATTAAATTATAAACGTGTTTAATTATCTCCTGTTGTTATTAAAAATGTTTTGTGTAGGTACGTCATAAATAACATTTGATAACATACACTGAACTGAACGAAATTAATTTTTAATGTACTCCTATTTACATAAAGGAATTTTATAAGTTGCGTTAGTAACGGACCAGAGGGTTTCTCTACCGAACCGAAACTTGAATGTTCGGACATTCGACGTCTGCGGTACGTTTTAATTTTCCACTTCTAAAATCCAACACTATTCTCTATGATACTTATCATTCACTCCGAAATAAGTTTATAGTTAGAACATACGATAGAGGTTTCGAACATTTTGTGGAATACCTAGGCAATTTCGTAGAGTTTTACGTGCGACATCTGAAGTTTCGTTTCGGACCATAGAGTAACCCGCCTGACGCGACTGCCGACATGTTCACGGTGATCGTGGGTACATATCCCAGGGCACTCCTCTGACTTTTCGGAGTTGTATGTGTATTAACCACCATGCACTAAAACGGTGAAGGAAAACACCGTGAGCAAATCTGCATAGCAAAGCGATTTTAAAGAATTTTTACGGTATGTAAGTCCATCAACCTGCACTGGAACAGCGTGGTGGACTGTATGGCCTAACCACTCTCAATGGATAGTCTGTTTGGGTTGCATTATTTTTATCGTCCGATGCACTGCGGTCACTTTGTCGTACCAGTTTAAAATTTCAGTGTAAATTGTAGATATAAAATATCAGAAAGTTGAATGCTTTGACAGCCTCCGTGGCGCAGTTGGTTGTGCGCCGGCAGTGAAACGTGAGACTGCGGGTTCGATCCCCGCACTGAACAAAATTTTTGTGTGAACTACAAGTATTTGTATCGGGTCTGTGTGTTTGTCAGACCGAAAAGTCTCTCGTAGTTCCTGATACCCACGACACAAGACTCGATCTTAGTGTGGGGTCAGGACTATATATGTGACTGTTGGTTGGAAACAAATCCCTTACTAATTTAGTTATTTACGAAGTTATCTATTGAATTTATTGAACTTTCTGCTTTCTTAGTTGATAATTGTTGTAATTTATTACAATGTTATTGATTGTTTATACTTGTGACAATTTCCCGATAGCATAATTGCATCGTTTTTGTTTTGCCGTTTTAACTCGTGGTAGATAAATATGTTAATGATATATATCAATAAATACAGTTATATTTGTACTCTTATCCTTAAACTAGCGGCTCGTCCCAGCTTCGCCTGGGTGCAGATGTTTTTTGATTCCCCTTTAGATACATGTTATTTTTTCGTACAAACTGGGACACCCTTACATACATAAACATAAACACACGCCTTTTCCCAGAAGGGGTAGGCAGAGGTGCTACCAGAACACCCACGTTTCGCCTTGTATATCCCGTCCCACGATGTGATAGGGGCGAGCCTATCGCCATATCGGGCACAAATTCCTGATTCCGGGCTGATAATGAATAGAAAAATCCAATATCACTTTGCCCGACCCGGGATTCGAGCCCGAGACCTTAGCTTTGTAATCATACCGTAGTACCACTACGCCACCGAGGCAGTGGGACACCCTGTATATGTATTATACATATAAACCTTTCTCTTGAATCACTCTATCTATTTAAAAATACCGCATCAAAATACGTTGCGTAGTTTTCAAGATCTAAGCTTACATACAGACAGACAGCGGGAAGCGACTTTGTTTTATACGTAGTGATATTATACCTGTCCCGTCGGTATCGGCAACCTCGAGAGACTTTTCGATCAACAACGAAACCGAAAATAAAAATTTCGGAAGAGGATCACAAAAATGTGTCGATGCTGAAATCGAACCCGCAAACTCTCGCATATCTAATGGTTTAATAACCAAATGTGTCAACGGCCACTCGTAGGCCGCTATTTGGAGGCTGAACAAAAAATCAAAGGACAAGCTTTTCGGCAAATAATTATTTTTAATTGACTTATAAAAGAGGAGGTGCTCAATTCCTCATAATAGTTTTTTATGTATGTTCATCGATTATATCTTATTGCTTTATGAAAAGGTGCGTCGTGGTCTGTTGGTGAACGGACCAGATATACACGGTGGTTGCGGGTTCAAATCCCAAAGCGCTCCTCTGACTTTTCGGATATTGAAAGTCGATCACTAAAACCACACTATAACGGAGAAACAAAACACCGTGAGAATACTTGTATACCACATGATTTGTAAGAATGTCTGTTATATGTAAAGTTCGTCATGCTGCACCAGGCCAGCGTGGTGGACTATATAGTCCATAAGCCATATGGCTTAAGCCCTTTCAATTGTGGAGGAGGCTCGCGCCCTGCAGTGGGACGTATATAGGTGATACAATACAGTACAAGGGAGAGCCTCCTTGTTTAATAAAAGTTAGAGCACGATTTATTATAAGTTAGGCAACTGTAACTGGGTCATACCTGTGGGCCCAGCGCGTGGCCTATGATTGCACACGTGGTCAGACAACATTCGCAGCCACACCCATACTGGGGGTTTAATCTATGAATAGAAACGAAACTCGAATGTGCGGACATTCGACGGCTGAAGAACCTTTTTAATTTTCCACTTCTAAAATCAACACTATTCTCTATGATGCTTATCATTCACTCCGAACTAAGTCTATAGTTAGGACGTACTATAGAGGATTCAAACATTTTGTGTCCGCAAAATGATCGAATCCTCTATCGTACGTCCTAACTATGGCACATTCGTACAGTTTTACGTGCGACGTCCGAAGTTTCGAGTTTCGTTTCGGCTCATAGAGTAACCCCCTGTTTATTACGAAAATACGATGTTGTTTAATGGGGTACATGTTTTCTCTGATTTACTTATGTGTTCTAGTTGAACGACATATGATTGTAAATATTTGTGTTCGGTCTGATTACTTTGAAGTCAAAAAGTCTTATTTTTAGGTCTGTAGTGTCGACCCCAAGCTGAAGTTCAAATGATGTAAAATATTAGCTATGATTATATTACATACATACCTACATAAACTCACGCCTTTTTCCCAGAAGGGGTAGGCAGAGGTTCTCCTGGTAGTAACCAGGCACCCACGTTTCGCCTTGTCTGTTTCGTCCCAGGATGTGATAGGGGGCGAGCCTATCGCCATATCGGGGCTGATAATGAATAGAAAAATCCAATATCACTTCGCCCGACCCGGGATTCGAGCCCGAGACCTCAGTTTTGTAATCATACCTTAGTACAACTACGCCACTGAGGCAGTCGTGATTATATTGGTCGCGATTAAAAAAGGATGTAAGTATTAAGTAATAAAAAATCATTATTCTAGAACTTTCTTCAAACCTGTCGTTTTATAAAAAAGTATTAAATATTGCTCAAGTTTATTTAAGATATTTGAGGAGATAATATCAACATATTATTAGAATAATTATTTTAATTTCTTTCTATGGTGCAATAGTTCGCAATTCGTTAAGAAGCGTCATATCTCATCCATAACGTGTTTGGTTAGTAAAAATAAAAGTTTAAACACTAACGGCTTATTCAGACAGTTATAAAACGTTACCGAGTGTTCTGTCCTCTTCACTCAAACTGAATTCAGAAGTCGTTAGAAAGGGATAAAAAATTATAACCAAAATATGTTTTAAAACTGTCTATGAATAAGGCCGTGAGGTGCTATTTTTACTACAGGAAAAAGATAGACGCACCTTCAGGCAAAAGGAAAACTGTGTTTATTCCTCATAAAGATGACAAACTATTTAAAATAGAGGCACGAGTATTATTACTTAGGTAAGCATTCGGTAAAACATATTTGACTCTAACAGTGTTAATTTTAATGGCAATTTAGTGACGTCACAAAATATCAACTATTAGGTTAGACACACATACATAAACATCCTTTTTTCCAGAAGGGGTAGGCAAAGGTGCTACCAGGACCACCCATGTTTCGCCTTATGTGTTGCGTCCCATGATGTGTTTGGGTGCGAGCTTATCGCCATATCAGGCACAAATTTCTGACTCCGGGTTGATAATGTAAAGAAAAATCCAATATCACATTGCCCAATCCGGGATTCGAAACCGACACCTCGGCTTTGTAATCATACCGTAGTACAACTACGCCACCAAGGCTGTCTTTAAGTCTAGACAAATACGATTAAAATTTGGAGTATAGAAACCGCAAAAAACACTAACAACAATAACGTGAATTAAGTACATAACTGAAATCTTACTGAATCTTAATAAAATTCAGACAGATAAAATAAAACCAAAACAACAATTTTGGTGTTGCGTTTCGCTCCGTGAGTAAGATTTTTGGACACCAAAAATATGGAGACAGAATACTGGTATCAGTTCGGATGAGGATCACCGTACACGGTAGTAAAAAGCCCGTCACAATGAGCTACCGAAGTGTGATGGGTTTTACGCACTAGGACAGCGTGGTGGACTATACGGCCTAACCCCCCTCAATCGTATCGATTGTAGAGGAGGCGCGTGCCCTGCAGTGGGACGTATCTGGGCTGATACAGTACAGTTTACACTACCCACTTTGTCATCAGTGCGGTGACACAACATGCACAAATGCACACGTCAGATATATGTACATATTTAACGTTTAAGTATAAGTTTGATATTATAAATTTATAATAAAGTCAGTTGGGAATTGAAACTTGTTGTTTTCACCTTCCTCCCTCTAACACTTGACAACACTAAATCAGTATAAAAAAGTTGCATTTCCTATATTCACGAAGTACCTATTATAATTTAATTGCTCCGTATCATTTCATTTTCTGAGAAGGCATGTGGCATTATCCTTGTTCCTTTATTTTTGTTGAATCGTTTAAAACCAGTTGATGTTAATTTTTATACAAACATTATTATTCGGTTTGTATGTGAGACGTTCTAGAATGAGTATTGACGTGTTGTGTGACGTAGGTTCGTGTCCCGGAAGGGGGAAAACTTGTGTCTTAGGTATCGAACTCCTTCGTCGGTTACACTTTGGGAGATATTTATTTATTTAAAAATGGTACACCAACAGCACAATACATTAGATCGCTTATTTTTTATTAGATTATATTATGTACATAATATGTATATGTAAATGGCCATAATAGGCGTACACAGTTTTGGCCAAAATAAACAATAACTAGAGATATTGATATAAAGTATTTTGTAAGCTTAGAAGCTTTGGACTATATGACCAAACCACTCTCAATCGTACTCTCGATTGTAGAGGAGGCCCGTGCCCTGCAGTGGGACGCAAGTATATAGGCTGATACAGATACAGAGAAGCTTTAGAGTATATTACGATTTACGAATGGGACAAAGAAACGAGGTGCAAACGAACAATTGAAATGGTCGGATATAGGTAAGCTACATACATGTCGAGTAAATAAGTCCAATTATGAGTAAATGAATCGGACATTTTTTTTTATTACTGCATTGAATGGTGAGACGAGCATGCCATTCGCCTGCTGGTAAGCAATACGACTGCTCATGGACAGTAGCAAAACCAAACAACGTCATTACAAAGCAATGCCTGGCTTTTCATTGCGATCGCCATCATGAGACATAAGGTGATCAGTCTTATTATGTCCAGTAGTTACTCTGGCTACAGTGTCCATCAAACCGGAACACAATTTATTTACACTGCTGTTTGACGCAAAAAATAGACTTTGCAGTGATACCTACCCAGGCGGCCTCACATATGAGATACCTACCAGCAGTAAAAACAAAACTGTTTTAAAGAAGGTAAACATGTAGTAATTTCCTTTTGTTATTATCATTTTGTAAATATAGAGTCCATTAATTTTATTATTGCTTGTAAATTACCCGAGTACTGATAATAAATGATTGAACCATTGGACCATATGAATATAACAGAACAGTTTCCAGTTACGTTCGCAGATGCAAAAGCTGATGGTCGGATACCTGCCCGGATATTGAACACTCTCTCACTTCAGCCACAGGAAGTCCACTGCTGAACATAGGCCTCCCCGAAGGATCTCCATTGACCTGTTGGAAGCGGCCTACATCCAGCGACTTCCTGCAACCTTAATCAGGTCGTTCATCCACCTTGTAGGCGGGCGTCCGACACGTGGCCTCCACTCCAGATCCTTTAGGACCCAACGGCCATTAGTTCTTCGCACTATGTGCCCGGCCCACTGCCATTTCAACTTGCTAACCCTTTGGGCTACGTCAGTAACTTTTCTTCTCCTACGGATCTCATCCGGGTTTAACTAGGGTGTCCTTATTTGACAAGCCCGGCATAATTGTATTGACAAGGGCGTATTAGTTTTACTGCAGTGGAATTTTCCTCAGGTGCATTTTAGGTACTTTGGCATACCATTAAATATGAAGGTCTCACGGGGGCAGGGGGATACTCAATGATCCGAAACGAAACTCGAATGTTCGGACGTCGCATGTAAACCTGTACAAATGTGCCTAGGTACTGCACAAAATGTTCGAATCCTCTATCGTACGTCCTATATACTTGGTTCGGAGTGAATGATAAGTATCATAGAGAATAGTGTTGATTTTTAGAAGTGGAAAACTTATAACTTACTTTAGACGTCGAACGTCTGAACATTCGAGTTTCGTTTCGGATCAGAGTAACCCTCAAGTCTCGAATCGACAATTGGAACGAAGTTTGCGCAGTTGTTTGCCCTCACACGGTTCAGTACACTGGTGCAAACTGGTGCAAACAGACTTGCACAGTTATATTTAGTATTCTGGTGTAATATCGTTACGTGTGGGGTGGTCATAAGGATTAATAAAACAATATCACTGCGCAGAGGGTATATAAATAAATAATACGGCATATAATATAGGATGCATGGCTAGATATTAGATAGATAAAGAATGTTCAGTAAAATATCGATATCTTGAGATGCTCGAGTGGAATTATCTATGTAATCCGAAAAATCTATCAAAATATCCCGAATTCATAATATTGTGCAATACTCTCGATGATCGATTATTTGTATATTGTAGCGAACATGCTTACTATGTGGACTCCGTATTTTAGATAAATATGTTTTTCTTTGAGTATAGTCTTTTGATATTAAAACCATTTGGTTAGATTTTAGAATTTTCGTTGTTTGATTTATGTAGAAAAAACGATAACCTTATATGGTGTATAAATTTAATGTTTTTACTATTATTACTTAAACAATGTATATAATTATTGCTATTTGCTACATTACCTACCATGCATTAAACAATATGCAAGATTATATTTTAAAAACAAAAAATATATAAAAATCGTCACGCTAGCACCAAATTTAAATTTAGAAGGAAGAATTAATGCCACATTAACTTCCATTGCGCGTTAATGCAAAAAACGCTAATAAAATTTAAATTTGGAAGTAACTATTCCATTTTTAAAAGTCGTGTTAAGACAAACCATGAATGCATAAAGTAAACAAACAAACACTATCCCAGCTGTTGATAATATTATGGACACACAACCGGTATGCGCCGACCTCACTGACTCTGATGAGGCAACAAAGACATTCTCCGCAGGAAGCCGCCGAGGTGAGTCGTGTTCCATTGCTTCCATTTTTGAACTCGGATATTATTTATATATTTAGTCGTTCGAAAATTGAAATTTGTAAATTAATAATTGAATTGTGTAAAGTGATATTCATTTTTACGCACAATTAATTTACTGGTATGTGAATTTCAAGTTTCGTAATTGCAGTTTTTTTTTACTTTTACGTAAAAAAGAAATAATTTGTGTTTGCTCATATTATTATTGTATTTAACATAATTTAATTTCGCAAATTGCAATTAACATTTTCACATTGACTTTTTAATTGATCTTGTTTATTTTTTTAAGATTAGATTTAGTTATATAATAAAATTCTTTGAGTATATTACCTAGTGTGAATTTAAAGTTTTAATTTTATATTTAAATGCAACTGCTAGATTAAATTCAAAGGCTGCAAAGCTGTTTCCAACGGTTATTGCGTATTTTCTATACATTACAATGTTGTGCAATATTCATAGTGACCTTTATGGAAGAAATCGATTTGTAGTGTACTTAATTATATCGGATAAAACGCAGTTAATATAAAAACGACTATTTCTTTTACGTAGGTTATTTGTTTAGCAGTGGTATATAAACATTTAGGTTCGCTGTTCGTTTCCGAACTATGTTAATAATTTATGGACATTATCAAGAAATTTTAAAAGTATTTGTGGTTAATCATAACAGTGACTGGATCAATTCACTGTGTTAATAGAGAATTATTGAACATTAGTTTGAAATCATAGTAATTAATTTGATATGTGACGATTGTGCATCCATTGCAAAACTATCCAGAATTTAAGAAATAACGTGAAGTGTATGTTAATAAGCAATTTTATGTATCAATTATACATAAACTAGACCCCAAAAGTTATGTCTCATCCAGTAGTCGAACCCAGACCTTCAAGGTTAGCCAATTTGAAACTAAGAGTTCAATGTCAACACTGTTAACTACCGAGATTATAAATATAGCATAATTTATAAATAATTAGTGAAGTTATTAAAATCGGATAAACAGTTAAACAATTAATAATTAATTGCTTTGTAATTAAAATAAAAAAGAGTAATTTCAATTTAATTTTGTTAATCTTTTCTAATTAAGCGGTGTGCAATGAAGTATAGATAAAAAAACATTGACCGCCTGAAGAGCGCATTGAGTAGGATCTGGCTGTGAATTAAATGAACATGTTTGATACCGAGAAACAAAAAATCCTTTCAAAATTGATTGTGGCAAAGAATCCACAAAAAACACAACCTAGATGGTTTTAGAAGCATGTTTTAATAGTTTGATTGCATTTTTGCATGAAGTAAGTATCTACTTTATGAAACGTAGATGAGCACTAAGAAGACTGATGATATAAACTCGCATCGCGCATTGACGGATATATTTATTTTTCTCATTTTATATGCCTATCATATTTCCTCTCTGCACCGTCCAAAATTTGACTGGCAGAAAATGCTTCATGCATGAAGTCCGCCTTTATACTGTCTATGCGTAAAAGCATAATAGAAAAAAATATATATTCGAAGTGGCCTGCAACTTATGTGCATTACAACCAGTACTTTTTTATTTGTACCTAGAGGGCTCTGAGTTATGACCTGCAGTCGCTACTTAACTGGTTTATAATCAACAAGTTGACCAGATGGTCGGTTGTACAGCCCTTGGCGTCCTTGAGTGCGTAATGCAATCATACCTCAGGCCTTTAACAATTGGTACTTACTAACATAGATAAAGATCACGCCTGTTTCCCAGAAGGGGTAGGCGTTTCGCCTTATGTGTTGCGTCCCATGATGTGATAGAGGGCGAGCCTATTATTTACTAATATACCTGAAAAAGCAGAACAATAATTGGATATCAATGATATATGAATCTGGCGGAAAATTTCAAAAAGATTAGACTAATCTTTCCTCAAAACGACAACAAGAATGTTGCGCCGTCCTAATATTAAGTAAATTAAAAAATATGGTATTCCAGAATGTTCATCACTTCTCTCTTCTATCTTTATTTGTCTCTGTGGGACAAACTCTATCGATAACATGACGAATCTCGCGTGCCATGTTCCTTTGATAAAAATGTCGAGATTAAATTCATCGCTATACTAGATAGTTTTGTGAATAATTTGACGCGCGGTGACTGTGTTTTATAAAGGGTATATCAAAACGGCGACTGAAGTCCAGGTGGTAGTTTCAGTCATTACAGACTTATTGCAGCTAAAATTTTTTTTTTTTACAATTTTTTAAATATCATCGTGTTCGAGTGGTAAATCCCTAGTTTTTGCCAAAATTATAATTTAAACTCTCAACATAAAATGGTGTTCATTATTATTTTGGGAAAACGATATATTTACTACCCAAATACGACGATAAGTAAAATATTATAACAAAAAAATTGTCGCCTCTTTTTTTGGGAACTTTTTAGTTGCATTGTGTCTAAAGTCACCAATACTACCACCTAGCTTCGTTTTCGGTCGCAGTCTGGATATACCCTGTATATAACAGACTTCTGCAAAGAATTAGTCATACGTAATTTATCGCGCCGGCTCAGTGCGCATTTGTAGACCTTATATATTTCATATTAATTTTTGCAAAATTTGCAGCTGTGTAAATGTCCTCAATTATTTCCTTGCCTGTGAAAATGGGTTAAAATTTGCGTACTTACCCGTATCGAAAGTAAATTATAATATGTGTTCTATAGCATTCACTTTGAAATCTTACTCGAAGCATAACAAAGCTTTGTTTATGCTGACAACTGAAGGCGTTTCAAACATAATTGATACTTCCGTTTGTTGTCGTGGAAATGTCAAATATTTTTAAAACGGTCAATTGTTTTTTGTTACGTACTTTCGACTTCCCCCTGTGTATGCTATTGCTATGTTGTTATTTCTTGAAATCTATATTCTGTATTTAAAAAAAAAACTATAATATGCCCAATACCCCTTGCCTCTTCCCATCCTTTTTCCTTCCCGCTCTCTTCCCAATTTGATGGACCGGTAACACATCCATGATCCAGCGTTGTGGATGTTCATGGGTAGCAGTGATCACTTACCATCAGGTGACCTGTTTGCTAGACCTATACAATAAGAAATAAGTATATATGAAGCAGAGTTCGGGATTATTATTTAATCGAGAGATTGATTGAAACGGCTTCAGCTGTAGTCCACCGAGCTGGGCACCTGTAGTTTTGCTACAAAAAATAAGAGGTGTTGGACAGTTGACATTTTGTCGACATTTAATGATAAAATACAATCTACACTTTTGGAAAACACTTTGTTTTTGTTTGCATTCATTAAAATTCCTATCGTGTTTGTATTGGCTACTGTTTGTAAATATAGGTAATATATATTTTATTTATATGGTTACGTAAAGCAAAATATATTGGTGATAACTTTTTTGCTGATGTGTATTTGTTTTTATGACAAAAATGTTAAGGAGAGAAAACTTTTTGCAGTAATATCGTCTAATTTATTAAGAAATATCGTGTTAAATGTTTACAATTTACATAATTTCATTCTTAAGTAATATGAGAGTATAACTTTTAGAACTAAACTAAAACAAATCAACCTTAAGTTGTTGAGAAATTTAAATCACCTTTTAGTACGAATATAATTTCGTAACTAGATTTTTCCCGTACCAATTCCTCAAAGTATTTGAAAGCATCTAAACTACATTAAAACATTATATTTTCCTGTTGCATCAATAATTTATAGATATTTAGGTAACTAGTTTCTTGTGTAGCAAAGTGCAAAATCGTGAGTGCGGGATAAATTATTATGTAATTGGAGATACATGTGGGACAGTCGTGAGTAACCTTTAATTGGGTATGTATTTCTATAAAGCAAATGTTGTTTAGTCGAGAAGGTTCTATGCACATACTTAAATCGATTCACGATGCAACGATTAATTTCGTGTGTAAAACGCAAGCAGAGGTAATCGATCATCCATAATGTATGAGTGTAGTTAATCACATACTTTAGTGTTTTTTGGTTCTTTCTTGTAATTTATTGTTTATTTCGTTTTTATGTAAATAGATTAAAAATATTGCAATAAACTTAAAGTGCTGCATCTGCTTTAAGTGCTAATCCTGCATTATGCAATTAAGGATTACAATTAATTACAATAAGCTGAGTAAACAAATTTATAAGCTAAATGGGGTTTGTGTACACCATCTCGAAATTTTACGGAACCTTAAAATAACTGTGATTGAAACGAATCTGCTGGCTAACTAGCGTTGCAGTATTCTGCCGTGAATCTATTTAAACTACCGATTTGATTATTTAGTAAACAGTAAAATGTTCTTACGCCAGATTCACAGTGAAAATGAAAAATGAAAATGAAAATAATTTATTGAATCCATTAAAATGTTCAACATTATTTAGATTCAGTCATTTTTTTTTCTACCACCCGGTTCGGAAAGCGGTTTTCACTAGAGAAGAACGGGCAAGAAACTCTAGTGTTGCTCTTTTCAAAACCAGTTTACAATATAGTGATTATTACAAAAATTACAAGTTGGTCCAAATCAGAGCAGTTCATTAATAATTTGTTATAATTTGCAAGTGAAATATATTTTTAATACAATATTGTTTATATTCTGTTTAATATGGCTGAGTGAAGTGAAGTAGCCCAGAACGAAGAATCAGTATGCCCTGTTTCACCAACGCAGTGAATACTCGTGAAAACCTTATGTAATCTATAAATCAGTTACAATGTAAGCTAATCGGACAGACCAGTCCACACAAGCAGCACCCGTTCACGAGTATGACGCATGTGCCAGCCATCGGCCTCCTCAACCATGCTACAGGGAAGTGACCGACCCGGCACACGACGCCGCCGCAAGCACAGACTTTTAAGCGAGCATGACATACCCAATCGCTTACAAAGTAAAATTAGAATTATCTAGAAATTAAATTACTCCTACCGATTAAACTTTGGCGAAATAATATAACTTTATTATGGAGTCAGTGTTAAGACTTAAGACAGCTCGTATCCGATGACGCTTAACAACTAACCAAGAGCTTCAAAGTACTTAATTTAAAAAAAAATACGAACCAGACTACTTAATGTATTTCTGTACCATTAGTCTCTATATTCGGTTATATTAATCCTCTTACTTCTTATAAGTTTTTTGTCGACAACGAAAACTGGAAGGATCAACTTCGATTTTTTGTGTCAGTCCTGTCCCAACGATCAATTTTTCCACTTGGTAGATAACAGCGCAAAAACAGTAGGTACCTTGCTCGTTGAACAGGAAAATGGTTGATTGATTCAACTGGTCATTTTGTGTCGTTGACTCAGTGCTTGTTATGTCGTCTTGTCTTTATTGCATGTGGGATGCAGTGGTGAATTGTAGATTTTACAGATATTGTTCGTACTGGGAGGAGAGTTACCACCTGTCCTGGTTTAACCGTAGCTGTGCCAATACCGATTATATTGTCCAGCGTCTAGACAAGCTATGGGTTTAATTCTGTGACAATATGCATTTTTGATTACTCAATTTATTTTGTATGGGTCAGAACTAATAAAAATGCTAACGTATAATAAAAAATCTGCTCAATCCCAAAGGAATTGGATAAGTAATTGAAATTTATTGAGCTATGACTTTCAAACGAATTTCCAATTGTTTGAGTTCCTAATTACTTCTACTTTATTTTTGAATAGTAAGTTACATAAGATCTCCTTTTTGAATCATAAATATCACGATACTATAATCCAACTAAACTAATAGAGTAACCAAGGAATTATGGTTTTACGGAAAATGCTGTTGAAATTGTGTGAGTTTCGCGTGTACAAAGTAGTATGTAATGTCAAACTGTACTTATCAGTTTAGTTGATTTTAGTAATTAGTTATAATTAATGATTTTTGTTTCGTAGCCTATATTGTGTTCCACTCCTGGTCAAAGGCTTCCCTTTTGTTACCCCACTTGACCCTATCCTCGGCGAATTCTCGCCATTTCGTGCGATGATTAGTATTGTTAAAAACATTCTCGTATTATTGCAAATAACTACAGTCTGCGTGTTTGTCGCAACACGCAATACGCATGACATAAAGATACAATGAAATGAAGACACAGTAAAAACTGAATACAATTTCCTTTACAATGCGGCAATAGGAAGATAATAATGATTAATCGTCATTGCATTGTTTAAATGGAGGTGAGGATTACGTATGTAAGAGGAGCGAAGGATGACACAATATAACGATGTATTTATTTATTTATACTCTTTATTGTAAGTATCAAGTTAGATCCGACTGCCTCGGTGGCGTAGTGCTACTACGGTATGATTGCAAAGCTGAGGTCTCGGGTTCGAAACCCAGGTAGGGCAAAGTGATATTGGATTTTTCTATTCATTATCAGCCCGGAGTCAGGAATTTGTGCCCGATATGGCGATAGGCTCGCCCCCTATCACATCGTGGGACGTAATATACAAGGCGAAACGTAGGTGTTCTGGTAGCACCTCTGCCTACCCCTTCTGGGAAAAAGGCGTGTGTTTATGTATGTATCAAGTTATGTAGATAGGATTTTTTTGTATTGTATCAACCCATATACATACGTCCCACTGCAGGGCATGGGCCTACTCTACAACCGAGAGTGCGATTGAGAGTGGTTAGGCTATATAGTCCACCACGCTGGCCTAGTGCGGGTTGGCGGACTTTTACATACCATAGAAATTTACACAAATCGCTATAGTATGCAGGTTTCCTCAAGATGTTTTCCTATCGCCATATCGGGCACAAACTCCTGACTCCGGGCTGATAATGAATAGAAAAATCCAATACTATTTTGCCCGATCCGGGATTCGAACCCGAGACTTTGCAATTTTAAGCTTTGCAATCTTACTGTAGTACAACTGCGCTACTGAGGCAGTCCTTAGTATAATGTTTTGTATTGGAAAAGTAAACGTGGTCGTTAAAAAGGTTATCTATATTATCTTTACATATAATACATTTGTAACCGATCGATGTCTGTACATGAAAGATAAATTAGAATAACTAATATGGGGGACTATATTAACGTAATAGAACCCAAAACAATGATGTTTAGAATTTTTGTCTGTTTGTCTGTGCGGTTGTGCGCGCTGAACTCAGAAACGGCTTAATGGATTACGATGAAAGGTATGGAAGTATCTGACATCCTGGATTAACACTTAGGCTACTTTTTGTCCCGAAAAATGTAGTTTTTCCGTGGGACGAGGGAGGAATTCCGATATATTTGTTACTTTTTTGTACTCAAATGGATGGTATGGGACTGGATTGCATATCTTGAGTAAGAATGAGACGGGACAAGGCGGGATATAATTATAATGGGACGGGACGGGATAATATTTTTTTTTAATAAAGATAACCGCCCAAACGGAGTTGCGGGCAGAAGCTAGTAGGTACTATGAATATACAAAAAATAGTCAAATTAGGTTTTCTTAATGCACCTAAGCATTATGCACAGATCGTGGCGGAAAATCCACGGATTTCTTTTGTATTTAATTGTTTTTGTAGTTACGTAATCATTAGTTTGTTGCCAAGGTTGGCCTTAATTACGGAGGTTATAACATTTTGGATTACATGTATTTGAAGGTAAATTGAGATAGTATAACACAGTATCATGACGATGGTATTGCGTTTTCAAACCATATGTGTAGGTTTTACGTGAGTACGTGGGTTCGTTTGTCGAATAATTTTATTTTTATTTCAGTTTGAGAGGCTCAATAAAAAGGTCGACATTTTCGTAGTGTCAATTTATATTTATATTCTTATGAGACTGTTCGTCGATCGTAAAATTAAATATATATCTTTTAAATGCAGCAGAAACATTTATGTATTGTCCCAACGGTAGGTTTTCGTTTTGTTCAAATAAATCTTAAGGTATAAATAGGTGGTATATTAATATTATTTCACAAATGTAAAAAATATCTTATCCACATTTGTAGGTATCATTTCTCTTTATTTTAAATATTCATTTGTTACATTTTTATACATACAATTCATATAAAAAAACAAAATACATATAAAATACGAAAAAGATGTCCAACAATGGCAAGGCACGAGACCCAAGCCACCTGTGGTTAGGACTCCAAAGTGAGGAACCGCCTCACAATACATGCCGGCTCAAGCAATACTGGAGACCCAAGCCACCGGTGGTTTAACCACTGGTTAGTACCCCAAAGTGAGGGTCTCACAATGTGCCTTCTGAATCTTGACTCAACGGCCCATTGGCAGCTATTATTGTTATTGTATTTCTTTATTAGGTGTTATTAAACATCAAATAAAAGATTTATCTGAAATGCAGCTGTATGTATATTCTTTGTTTACCTGCATATAATTACCATATTGGATATGTTGTAATTATAATTGATCCTTATACCATATAGGTATTAAATTATGATGCCTCGTGGCTCGTTATTTACCAAGACTATGTAATTTAACTAATATGGATCATACCCATTGACATAAATCAATGATGATAACAACATATTTAAATCACTTGCTTAATTAAACAGAATGCTTGTTTTACTCCGACTGTGTACGTACTTATTTCATGAGTCGAAATTCACACTGGCAAAGCTAATTAATACGAATAAAAAAATATTAAATTAAAATGTAATTACGCCAAGGAAACTCACCGGAGCTGTGATCCTGCTGGAGAACCAGCAACGACGACACTGCTGGTCGACGAACCAAACATCGCTTTGCACCAGACACCATGATAAACGAAAGAATTATTAGAGGAATATCTGCCTCGGTGGAACGCGCGCCGTACTTTGTCACTTGTGAAGCGCACACAAGACTCAATATTTTTATTTAATTTGTTTAGGATCGCCATCATAACATACAGTTGGGAATTGTACATTGAAATCTACGAAAACAAGTAAAATTGCTGTTACAATTACTAGGCAATCACGACATGAATATAATGAAAAAATAAATAATGAAAAAAAAAATATACCCGCGGCTAACAACTAACGACCCTCGACTGCATTATATTCGCGATACAAAAAACACGAATGCTAAAAATTCGAAAACTGTGATATATTTTTGTAAGATTCATCATGAGGTTGCCATAATGATATAAAACTCGTTTTCTTTGTTTTCATTACCTTAGGACGTTTTATTGGTTGGTAGAATTGTACATAATTTTGTGATAATAATTATTACCTATAAGTAATATTTTTCAGTATAGCTAAAGGGTATTTAAACATGTATCTAAGTTACACAAATATTCCCAACAGCATATTATAATACGTCGCCGGAATTCTCCAAGGTACATACTCTTATAACACCCATTTCCATACGTTAAATAATACATTCTATTTTGTTTATTTTCAGATATAAATAACTATGATGCTGTACTTGGTGTTTGCTGTAGCTTTGGCGTCGGTCATCGCTGATCATGAGCATGTAAGTTTATTTTTAATAAAAAGAAAATAGGCAAAGGAGCAAAAAGCATACAGCCACATTCCCTTTTTTCTCAACAGTGTGTTTTTTATTTGGATTTCCGAATCCTTTTTTTTGTTTTAATTCTATACATATAATATAAAGTTTGTTATTAACACTACAATACGACCTTAATTTTTTTTTATTAAATTTTTTATCAGCAGCCGAAATAACTTATTATTTTAAATTAAGAATGCACGAAATCTAATCTGATAGCAAGACACCATAAGACCATAGACATGTCTTTACTTTTTTTCACAATACTTTTTTAAATTCCAGGAGGCTCCGACCCGAGCGGTGGTGAAGCTGCAAGGCGACGGCATCCTGGGCAACATCACGTTCACCCAGCTGCCAGACGGCAAGGTTCACGTCCAGGGTGCCATCACCGGCCTCCCGCGCGGCCACTACGGGTTCCACGTGCACCAGTTCGGAGACATCACTGGAGGATGCGGGTCCACTGGCTCGCACTTTAATCCTGAGCATGTGAGTGTGTTGGAGGGTTGTGGTCGGTTGAATGATGGATGATGGATAAATTGAACGTTTTGTTTAAACTTTATTTTTAAATTAGTGTTCTTTTTTTAATAATTATTAAATTTAAAGGTTATTACGACTACTTAATACGGACTAGGAACTAGTTAGGTATTACGAGAAAATAATTAAAACTTTACTAAAATTCCGTACCATTGTTAAAATCTTGATCCAGGATCATTATATCATGAACACATATTTTTTGTAAGCTTTTGTAATGACATCGGAGATTTTCTATTAAAATAATTACGCCTATCTGACCACTGTTTATGCTAATATTTTTCCATATACAAATTGACAAATTAGCGCAGCTGTTGAACAGTTGACCTACAAATATTTATTTCCGGATTTTGCGTTTTTGTTTGTAAATAATTGACGACAAAAATTTATTTTATAGATTATTATAGATTTAAAAACGACATATGGATACGACAACCCAAGACATGGTGAAATGGCGCAATTTGGAGGAGGCCTATGCCCAGCAGTGGACGACAGTATAGGCATTACATTACCTGAGTCTTGATTATTCACAAAATTAAATATCCCATCCACAGAAGCAACACGGTCACCCTAGCGACCACAACCGCCACGTCGGCGACCTCGGCAACGTGGTCTTCGACGAGAACCACGTCAGCAAGATCGACATGCAGGACTCCTTCATCTCGCTAGTAGGCCCTCACAGCGTGATAGGCAGGGCTGTAGTGCTCCACGAAAGAGCCGATGACTTCGGGCGCACTGACCATCCTGACTCCAGAACCACTGGTAACGCCGGTGGTAGGGTTGCTTGCGGTGTCATTGGGATACTGTAAGACGATTAACTGTATGCACTCTTTTACGGAATTGACATAAAAGGGAAAAAAAAAATACGGAAGGCAAATTACTCCGTTCTGATTTTAAATTTTGTTGATATCTTGTTGATGAGATTTGTTATTTGAAATTGGAATATTAATTTTGCAATGCAATTTATTTTAAAGATTTTTAAACAAAGTAATCATTATTAAATAACAGTTAAAACATTCGATTAGTTATGGTTATATTGCTCTCTATTCACTAATAATTTTAATGCAAATAAATTATAATTTCACGTTTCGATTTATTCTTTTGTGTTGTTCTAGAACGTTCGTCTTGGTTGAGTATGTCCTTGTTATTGTATTTGTATTGTATTTTTGCATTACTGCGTCAAGTCGATATTTAAAACAACTGCACTTGTCGGACCGGTTTTAATATTGTCGCCTCGAAACGCATCTTTTATGTAGACTGTAGATTGTAGTAAGTTGAATAAATTATTTTTCAATTGTTTTGTTTGTTTTCATTTTGAAAGACACATAACGGGTTTAATTTTAAGGCATTAATTTTAAGGTTTAACTGGCGAAAATGCATAAACTGAAATGAAAATGTGAAGAAGTGGTATTATATTATCAGAATTGTGCAGTCTAGACTCTGCCTACCACTACGGTGTATTGGCTTAGTTCTATGTTCGCCTTCTACATAGTCTGACAACACCGGATTGTGAGTTTAGTGCTAGTACCTAGTTGAGGAAACGCTGGCTTATACATAAAATTTTGGTTGTAACATAAATAACAGTTTATAATTGTAGCATATTGTAATTATTGACTGTCTCGATGGCGCAGTTGTACTCCGGTACCATTACAACCCTCAGGTCTCGGGTTCGAATCCCAGGATGGGCAAAGTTATATTGGATTTTTCTATTCATTATCAGCGGAATCAAGAATTTGTGCTCGATGACAATAGGCTCACCCTCTATCTATCACATCCTGAGACGGAACAAATGAAGCGAAACGTGGTTGTCCTAGTAGCACCTCTGCCTACCCCTTCTGGAAATATGTATGTGATATAGTATCCGGGTACATAGCGCCCCATAAAAATGGGTAACTTTTTGGGTTAAATGTATTTAATTAAGTCAGGTTTCGGGCCGGCATAGTTGATTCTACTCAGTCCACTCTAGCATGCGCTGTACTTACTATCATTATAGATACTATGCTGAACCATAAAAAATCCCTTACCATAAAAAAATGCATTTTGTCTGTGAATGTATCTGTCTCAGCCCATATACGTCCCACTGCAGGGCACGGGCCTCCTCTACAATCGAGAGCACGATTGAGAGGGGTGGACTGTACTGACTGGCCTAACCACTCTCAATTGTGCTCAAAATACATAAATAAAATAAAAAATACACCCAACAGTCACATACATAGTGCTGGCCCCACACTTAGATAGTCTTCTGTCGCGGGTATCATGTACTATGAAAGACTTTCGGTCTCAACACCCAGACTCGAAACAAATACCTGTGGATCACACAATAATAATCAATACTTCTCTGGAACGCACTCCCCCTCGATATCAGGGCATCCGGCACTCGTTTGTTATTCAAGGTGAAGGTTCGCCAACACTTACTTAACAAATTGGCAGAGTCGCTTTAAAATTATTTGTCCAATCTAGATTTCATATGTGTTATATATATTTATTTTATTATATATCTATATACTTATGTATAATGTGTATATGTATTTGTATCTATACGTGAATGTATGTTTGTATATATAATATATTTAAGTATTGTTTACATATAAACCCTCAATACTCAAGTCTCTATAATTTATGCGCCTACTAATTTCCTCTCTGCACTATCCAAAGGTCGACTGGCAGAGAATGCCTCAGGCATTAAGTCCGCCTTTATACTCTGTATAAAAAGTATAAATAAATAAATAAATAAATTATTATTTTTTTGCTCAGGGATCGAACCTGCAGCCTCATGTCACAGCCGGCGTCTTACCAACTGCGCCACGGAGCCTGTCGAATAAAAATAATAAACATATAAAAAGCAAAAAAAAAACAGTAATTATTTAATTACCAAGATATGGATCGATACTTCCAAGGCTTCGCTAGTATAATTGAAGGTAATAGTCAACGTGACTTGTGCTAATTTATTTACGGCACATCTGGCCAGTTTCAGGTTCTAAAACTGCGCGTCCACTGGGTGCTATAAAACATTATACAGGGTATATCAAGACTGCTACCGAAATCGAAGCCACGTGGTAGTTTTAGTGACGATAGACACAATGCAACTAAAATTATTGCAAAAAAAAGCGATTATTTTTTTGTACTTTTTTCCTATCACCGTATTCGGTTGGTAAGTACATACATTTTCCTAAAAAAAAATATACCCTTTTATTTTTAAAGACGCTATATTACTCAAGGCTTTAGATTATAATTTTAGCAAAAACTATGAATTTACCACCCAATACAATTAAAACATTACAAAAAAAACATCGTGTGTTTTGTTAAATTTTTTGTTGCATCGTGTCTGTAGTCACTAAAACTTCCACCTGGCTTCGTTTTCGGTAGCAGTCTTGATTATCTTATTTTTTTTGCATGGAAACTGAAATCGACGCAACATGTTTTACCAACAATGTTGAATGGTTATACTCTTCCCATCCTTTTTACATCCCGTTCCAAAGATTGCCTGCCTAAGATTGCCTAAGGGCCTGCAAAACGTCTATAAACCAAGCGCTGTGGATGGTCATAGGCGGCAGTGATCACTTACCGTCAGGTGACCTGTTCGCTCGTTGCATTAAAAGAAAACGCTTCTGTTTCTATGAACGGCTGCTTGATAATAAGCAGGGGAAGGTTTTTGATCCACCATACTTGTCTGATGCGGTTGGTTGACATCTTATTACCTAAGATTCCTTACGATGTTTACCTTCGATGTTAAGCCAAGCTAATAACTAACAACCTCATTCATAGACAGTTTTAAAACCTATTTTAGTTATCGAATGTTTTGTCCTTTTCGAACGACTTTAGAATTCAGTTTGAGCGAGGAAGACAAAACATTCGAAAACTAAAATAAGTTTCAAACCTGTCTATGAATAAGGCCTTATGCATTACCAATAATAATACATTACTCTGACACTTTTTCATAAACACAATCTTTACAAGTAATTTCAGAGAGTAATTAAGAGCGATTTTCTACTATATTATCAGTTTTACTGGTGAAATCTATACTTTCATGTTAAGTCGTATTATGGCTATAAAATAGTAAAGAATACATTTAACGCTTAGCTTGCAATACATCACCAGCCTTACACTTTGAAAGTACCTGCCCCAAGTACCAACGGCAGTCGATGTCCAACGCTGGGACTCTGTGCTCTGTAACTTCCCAGCATGTTCAACTTCATGCACGCCAGCACGCAATGCGCCAAAGTACTGCTGATCTCACTCAATGTGATTTGCATTGTAAGTATTTTGAATGTAATACTTTTTATAAGCAGGTCTCCTAGGAAGTGGTCACGATGACTGATGAATCTTCAAATCTAGAAGGACCATAAACTTTATGTGATAGTTTTTTGTTTATTGCACAGGTCCGGCAAAGGAGCAAACAGGTCACCTGATGGTAAGTGATCACTGCCGCCCATGAACATCCACAACGCTGGATCATGGATGTGTTGCCGGCCCAATTGGGAGGGGAGCGGGAAGGAGAAAGGATGGCAAGAGGAAAGGGGTATTGGGCATCCGGCAATCTCACTCATCGAACGAAACGTTACAGCGAAGCTGTCGCTTCACGTCGATTTCCTGTGAGACAGTGGTACCGCCCCGGATGAGCCTGAATAGCCTGTTTAAGAAAACTGTTAAGCATCCGTCAGTCTTATCCTAAGAGTCATTAAATGTAAGAATTTCGGACACAGATGGAGGTACTCGTAACATTCAGTTCGAGCTGGTCCAAGTTGCAGTTAAAATTGTCAGACATATGACCTTCTCCGAAGAACATAAGTTAAGAATATGTTCACTTGAATAGATATATTTCTGAGTATAAAAGCGGTAAAAGTTACAGCATGCGGCATTTGATAATATTTTCTTACGCCCTACATCCAACATGTTAATATACGCCTTAGAATGTATCATTAGCCAATGGAATTAAAAAATCCTATTATGGCCTTATACGAGCGTATTCCCATCTTCAAGGCCTTCTTCTCCAAGGCCGGCACCGCATCTTCATGCCCTATAGTGTTGCAGATGTTCATGGACGGCGGTGATCACTTGCCATTTGGTGAGCCGTATGCTCGTTTGCCCCCTATAATATAGAAAAAAATACATAATTTATTCTTTCAGCTGCTAGCCCTCTTCACATTCGGCTTCGCGGTCGTGGACACGAGGATCTTGAAGACATATGGCGAGGACCAGGCGTCGGGATCCTTCGTGGGAGACATGGTGGTTATCGTCGCTAGTATTCTGCTGGTGTGTGTTGCTGTACTTGGATGTATTGGCACCGGGAGGAGCAGCGTTAAACTGCTGTATTTGGTGAGGTTTTTGGTATATTATTCTTTAAGAAAATTGTAGATGGATCCTTTTCATTAAAGTATGGTTTTCTGGTAAAATTAACAATGGCCTTATACAAAGAGAGATTTAAAACCTATTTTAGTTATCCAATGTATTGTTTTCTTCCCAGTGTTCATTCATTGTTCGTCAGTGTTTATTAGTAAAGTGAATAAGGTTCAATATGGCGGTAGCGCTTTTTTTTTACACTGGCATGGCATAATGACTGCACTGCACTTGATGGTAAGCGCAAATGCCGTTCTTGATTAAAAATTATAGAAAAAGCTTTCTGTTAAAGCAGAACACGGGTAGACACCTGATGGAGTGGGACATCAGAAAGCATGAGGGATATCTCAATCTCATGAAACATAAGCAAGTTTTGTTGATCATATACGTATTGTTTTGGATGTAGACCTAAAAGTCTTGCTTCTAATTTTACTGCAAAGTCTTTACCTTCTACATTAGGTAGATTCTGAAGCCATTATTAATAAATAAATTACTTTATTGATTCCAGTACGTCAGTTTCCTCCTAATGCTGGTGGTATTGGAGATCATGATCGCGATCTACGTGTCTCTGCAGCGGTACGGGCTTCAGTTCCGAGTGACGGAGTGGATTCGAGAGGATTTCTTCAGAAACTACACGGAGGAGTTCAAAGCCTCCCATGAGAAACTGTGGGATGAACTGCAGACTAATGTAAGTTTAACTTTATATCGATAAATAACTAACTTCTACTTGGTAGAGAGTTGAATGCCTCGGTGGCGCAGTTGTACTACGGTATGATTGCAAACCTGAGGTCTCGGGTTCGAATCCCAGATCGGGCAAAAATATTAGATTTTTCTATTCATTATTAGCCCGGAGTCAGGAATTTGTGCCCGATATGGCGATAGGCTCGCCCCCTATCACATCGTGGGACGGAAAATACAAGGCGAAATGTGGGTGCCCTGGTTGCACCTTTGCCTATCCCTTCTGGGAAAAATATATGTATGTACTTGGTAGAGAATGTAATTAAAAAATACGTAATTTTTAAGATATTGACACAAGCTCATGCTGTTCTGCTCAAATAAAAGCAATTGAAGCATCAGTTTTTAATAATTCTAAAAATATCTGTGTCTGATGTCGCCTGGTAAGAGTCACTCGGCATGTGAAATCGATAGTCTATCTATATACCATTTGTCATGTAGTGTCGCTTTTCCCAAGCTATCATACAAAAATACAGTTTTATGTTAATATATACATATGTGGCATACAGAGTATGTGAAGAATGCTACCGAAAACGAAGCCAGATGATAGTTTTAGTGACTTTAGACATAATGCAACTAAATTTTTTGCAAAAAAAAGCCACGATTAATTTTGTAATGTTTTAAATATCAGTCTTGATTTACCCTGTATAATATTGAATAACTTTAATTTCAGTACGAATGCTGCGGACTCAACGGGCCCGACGACTACGCCGCCATAAGCCAGCCGATAAGCCTGTCGTGTTGTCAGCGCGCCTTCCGAGCTAGAACCATGCAAGCTCAGCAGCAGATGTACAAGAACTGCTTGGAGTTAGTTCTTTACGATAGTAAAGGAGATGAGAGAGGAGTACGAGGGATACCTCGTTATACTTCATTTTTTTTGTGTTAAGAGGAAAGCTGTCAAGGTCTCCTTTCGCTCTCCTTGAGGTCAAAAGGGGTATGTCAGTGTCACTGGCCTTCCAGCCCAGCACTCTGCGGATAATGCGGCCGAGCCGGGTCCCTATCAAATCCTACACCAGCATACCAACTTAATCCTTAATAAACCTAAATTGGTGGCCATGGCCCGCATTTTGGATGACCTTGGGTACCTCAGGGTGCGAAGCGCCCCGATTCCCTCCCTGCGATCGCCAGGCGGCGAATCATTATACTTCGTCATTCTACTAAACTGACTTACAATAGTTCAATATTGACTTAAAGCCGATTTTGCAATCGTCATAATATAATTTATGTTCGACGCATGACGACACCATTTCGTATTTTTTTCTTTAGGGTGTATCTGTATTAGCCTATATATGTACGTCCCAGTGAGAGAGTACCATTGAGAGGGATTAGGCCATGTGGTCCACCACGCTGCACTGGCCTAGTTAAATTGTTATATAATTGCCTACCTAATAAATCATCACTTGTGCGTGATATATTGATGGTCGCGGGTTCTTATTATTTTCTTAATCATATTGAGAGAATCTGCATATCATCAAAAACATTTACTGATTACGGTTAAAATATGTAAAAGAAGAAAGAAAGCTTTTAGCTATAATCTCACAGCTCACCTGATAAAAAGAGACGATGTACGTAGTATAATATTTATTTATTTATTTTTATGTTGTAACACGTCTACCTAGAGGGTTCATATTCACTCTAGCCTATAAGCTTTTGCTAACAGTTTTTATGCATTCTGTCGTAAACAAGACTAAATATAATGTGTTTCAGATCAGCTACCTACTACAGCAATGGGTGTGAAGACGAGATCTTAGGCATACTACGATCAGACGCTGACTATCTTCTCGGAGTGGCAGTCATGAGCTTCTGGTTTGAGGTCATTTTCCTCGAAAAATATTCTTTTACTTCAGAACCGTCGTATAACATACCTAAAACATTAGACTTCTTAGGTTTTCCATCTGTCACCACACAGCTAGTTTTCTAAGTCATTCAGGATATCTAGGTTTATTAACTACATTTTGAAAGTCAAAATCCTAGAGGAATCTCATTCAGTAGTGGACATGGCTGAGAATGACAGCCTTCGAGGCTCAGTTGGTTAGACGGCTGTGAAACGAGAGGTCGCGGGTTCGATCCCCGCACCGATGCAAATGTTTGTGAAGCCCACCAATGTTAGTGTCGTGTCTGGGTGTTTGTGCGACCGAAAAGTCTCTCGTAGTTTCTGATACCCACGACACAAGGCTCGATCTTAGTGTGGGGTCAGGACTGCGTTTGCATTTGTGGGGTGTATTTATTTATTTAATTAAGTCTTAGTTGTTTGATTCCATTTGTATAAAAGCTTGACCAGTATTGATTGATCTAGTTTCTTGAAAGGCCCTTCTATTTATAGACGCGACACGATTAAGGCGGATACGGGACATTAAATATGTATGTTTATTGATTGCAGTCGGTCGGCATGCTCCTCGCGCTGTGGGTTGCCAATCAACTGAAAAATGCCGTTCATGTGTACAAGCACACTGTCAAATACTAGGGTTATGTTAGCAATATTAATTGCATATTAAATAATTTAAATAAAAAATTAGATTTCAAATTTCGAGTTTTATTTTATCCTTCTGTTATATATTTTTTTATTTCATACGTCCTGAAAACGAGCAAACAGGTCACGTGATTGTACGTGATAACTGCGGCCCATGAACATCCACACACTTGGATCATAGATGGATTACCGCCTCATCAAATCGGGAGAGGAGCAGGAAGGAAAAAGGATGGGTAGAGGACAGTCGGTCGGTATAATGCCAAATCAGAACAAAAGTTGTCGGCCCAGGTGTCGGTTTCCTGTGAAACAGTGGTACCACCACGGATGTGCCAGCGCGTTCATGTTCTGCCATGACTGACAACGGCATGGCTCTACCACTTCCAAAATGTATGGAGTACCAATAGTAGTGACAAGAAATTAGCATTCATCGATGGTACTTATATGGAGCCCTTTTGGTAATAATGGACCGGAGGCGGATGTCGAGATCGTGGCTGCTTCGAGTCCCAAGGCACATCTATGACTTTTCGGAGTCGTGTGTGCATTGATAGTCTATCACGCAACTCATGGACTGATACAGTACAATAAAGAAGTAGGGCACAAACATCAGTACTTTTATGAGATTAAAAAAAAAATTGAACCGAACGCATAGTCAGGAATTTGATATTGAATTCAACTTGATACTTCACGCGTTCCTAAGATCAACAGAATTATATGTGATCGTAGGGTTGGTTTTTCTTTCTTCTTCTCTTATATCCTTCTAATGGTGGACTGGTAAACATCGCCTTAGTGCGGTGAGACCCCCATTTGCTCTATGTTTTACTATCTTTCTATACTGTTTCTAAGTGCGTGTTGGCCTGTTGGTAACGGACCAAACGAGCGAACAGGTCAGCTAATTGTAAGTGATCACTGCCCCCCATGAACATCCACAACGCTTGAATCATGGATGTGTTGCCGGCCCATCAGACTGGGAGGGGAGCGGGAAGGAAAAAGATGGGAGGAGGAAAGGGGTATTGGGCATCAAGCAGACTCACTCACCGGACGGAACGCGACAGCCAAGCTGTCCCTTCAGGTCGATCTTCTGTGGAATATTGATGGGTGAATGTGCAAAAGCGTGTTTCTACCACTTCTAAATCAATTTAGAGGTCTAAAACTTGCCACCCCTTTGAGTACACAGCTCGTATATACAACAAGTACATTATATACTATGTAATGCAAAGTAAGACACAACACAGTACTTTCAATATGCAGTAATAAATAATCCAGTAGATCGATACGCCGATACCTCGTAAATTAATAATCATTTTGAAAATAGGATGCACTTCGCCAACAATCCCAACCTTATTTATTTGCAATAAAAGCTATTTTCGCATCGTTAAATTGGTTGAAACAAAGAAAGTACGTCGTGAAAGCTAGTTTATAGTGGGTATTGGAATATAAGCTTTATTATTAAGAAAATAAGGTAGAGTGATGTTGGCGTCTGGACTTCGTATCAAGACAAAGGACTGTGACAGAAGACGGGCCCTGAAGTGTGGGTAACTGGACAGGTGGGTTCCCACGGTCTAGATATTGTGATATGGTTATGAGCGAAGAGGGTAGTCTCTTATGTATGGGATCACGTGAATATCTTGCTATCTATATACTTATTTTCCAATGATAAAATTTATTTATTGAACTTAACAGAACACTGGTTAACACCTCGTGGAAAATATTGAAATCACGTAATAAGTTATTTATTTCCATTTTTAAAGTATCCAAATCAATGTTCAAATTATACTCAACATCTGCTACAAGCTTGGTCGCCGGTCATTTTTATACACAGACGAGCGCGCGCGCGTTTGTGTGTAGTTTATCAATGGGCTTATTATGGTCGCGCGTATTGCCCAAGTAATTTGTTTTGGGAGCTTAAAAATTATGGAATATTTTGAAAAAAGAAATCATTTTATATTATTATTGGATTATATTAATGATTCTGAACCTCCTGTTAAAATTTGGACACTCAGATCAAAATAATCCTGTATACAGATAGTCGCTTTCCGTGTCTATGAATGCTAAGATTTTTTAAGCGCAATTTTTAATAACAAATATAGGAAAAATACACGAAAACTTTAGAAGGAGAAAATCAAGCTAAATGGAGGTGCTGGGATTTGAACCCAGGACTTTCAGCATGCGAAGCAGACACTCTACCACTGAGTTACACCCCCGGTGTAAGACTTGTCGAATTTATCAGCCTCTTTGGTGTCTATCATTTACTTTTAAACACAAATTGATTTATACCGGGTATATATATCAAGACTGCTATCGAAAACGAAGCCAGGCGGTAGTTTTAGTGACTTTACACAATTCGACTAAATTTTTTGCAAAAGAAAAGCGACGATTTTTTTTCTATCACCGTATTTGGGTGGTAAATACATACATTTTCCTAAAAAAATAATGTATACCCTTTAATGTTGAAAGACGCTATATTACGCAATGCTTTAAATTATAATTTTAGCAAAAATATGGATTTGCCACCCAAACACAATTATATTTAAAACATTACAAAAAAAATCGTAGCGTTTTTTTGATTTTTTTTTATTTGCATCGTGTCTGTAATCACTAAAACTACCACTTGGCTTCGTTTTCGGTTGCAGTCTTGATATACCCTGTAACAATACGAGTATACTAATATTGAGTTTTTCTATTCTCTTTTCTTTTCCCAGGCTGGAGTCAGGAATTCGTGGCCGGTATGGCGATAAGACCGCCCGAATCACATCGTGGGACGGAAACCATAGCATGGGTGTCCAGATAGCACCTCCGCCTACCCCTTCTGTGTAAAACGCGTGATGTTAGTGCGTGGTCTGACAAAAGCAGCCCAGCGGCTTAGAAATTTAACCTAGTTTATGTCCGCTCCGCTCGCCACTACGGTCCCGCCAGTAGTAATCATCAGTAAGTATAATGCATTGATCGATATTAGGCCCTTAAGCCTTCATTTCCTATGTCCACGTTCAGCTCGACGGTCCTGCAAGCGGCTCGCATCCTCAGAACAATGAAGCCGAGGAACATACGCTGCATGAAGTTTTTCCTCACTTTATTCAACATCATCTGCATTGTGAGTTACGTTAATTAATTTTAAAAATTAAAGATCTAGGATTAGCCTATGCCTTTTTTAAATTATTCCTGGCAAGACAAAGGGAGTGTAATGTAAATCGTGGATAGGAGAAAACAAGATGCAAATGTGGTAGCACATTTGTGCCGGGCTCATTGTGTATCGATTTAGATAGTTGAACCCAAAAAGCGATGCGCTTGTGGGGACACGTATGTGGTACAAGCTAGGATCTTCGATCTGCGCAGTATTTAAGAAGTACCTAGTCTTTTGGTGAATAAGTCTCGATTCTAGAAAAGAGAAACAGTTGCACGCCCTATATTAAAATTGTTTTCGTTGGAAATTTTATTTTTATAAATGGAACGTTGGTTTACAAATCATAAGGTCCTGTGACAATGCGTTAACTAAACGAAATAGTTTTATCGTTAATGCTTGCCGATGTCACAATTTTAAAAGAATCTACATGATTGATGTGCATAATTAAAATTTCCTTTTAATAATAGACTTTTACACGCACGGGAAAGTGAGCACATTCATGTCGCCATTTACAAATTGCAATAGCGATAGATGATTTTTTACATAATTAAATAAAATCATGCTGGCTGTCTCGTTTATTTTACGATATGTTTGATGACTTTGAAATAGTCTATATTGATCCTTGAACATAATAATTACATGAAGGGTTGGCTTATACATATTTATTGATTTTGTGAAAAGTTTCAAGCATTCGTATAGCGGTCTTAGGTTACAGCAAAGGCTACTTTAAAACAATTAGATCGTTTTAACAGAATTTACAATTAATAGAAACATTTTAATGAGCTTGAAATCTTTTTGATAACTACTTGCAAATATTATTAATTTAATGTGGCAATTTTAGCTTTTGCCTGAGGTAGTTTAGCAAGTAAATCCTCATTAGAAAAACATCTTGACCAGCGAAAGATGTTTCCAAAAAATCTTTCGGTGATGGATATGATAAAGCTACTCTGCTAATTAGCTCTTGATAGTAACTTACAGCATTGTTTTAAGTTCGATCTAATTAAGAACTTTATTGATTAGGGTGGTAACACCTACAGGTGGTGGCTATCGATTGAAAGACACGACCGGAATAAATAATTGAGTAGTTCTTTTGTACGAGTCTTTGCCATTTACTATAGTCCCATTGTTGGGCCAAGGCCTTGACTTGTCTTTCTTTATTATTCCTCGAGCTGTCATCATTGTTTAAATAAGACTTTTTGAATTCTGGTACGCTCACTGATACGAAATAAACCTTTTTAAACGGAAAATTTAAATCTGACTTTTTGAAATTATGGTGATCACTATAATCAAAAGAAACCTTTACGATGAAAGCTGCAAGAATTGTCCTCAAAAATTATAATGACACATCACACGTGATTATTACAAAACTCAAAGACAAACATTTTCTAGACGTGTTAGTTTCATCTCACAGCATTCTATTAGATCATTAACTTTTAGCTCTTCGGCCTGACCCTGATGGCGGTGTCCGTAATGAACATGCGCGAGAAGAAGATGAGGCCGGAAGACCACGACTCACCGTCTAAAGGAATGCTGGCGTTCTTCCTGACCCTGGGTTTGTGCCTGGTGGTCACGACTGTGCTGGGCTGCGTCGGAGCTTTGAGGGAGAATGTCAAGATTCTTTATGTGGTAAGCGGGATAGAAACTCAAAATGAGACGATATGGGACAATCTGAACTGGTTAGAGAAAAAAAAAGGTTGCAGGGAGGTTGTTGAGAACGCTGCACTTGCTGTCAAATTCTTTAAGCTTCCTTTTCACGATTTTTCATTTTATTTACCCTGAGATTTGGTAATATAATCATTGATTATATTTTGCAGGCAAATTTTCAATGATTATTTAATTTATAATTTCCAATCCGTGCAGTTGAATTTTCATTAAATAAATTTATACGATTGCTCATATCTCTCTTCACATATCAAAATCGATACTATACCTCAGAGTATTACAACACAATTTCTACCCCTCTTTACATTGTAGCACGCCTGCTTCTTCATTTTCCTGCTGACGGTTGAAGTAGTGGCGGGGGTGGGAAGTGCCATACTCCGCAACTGGAAAGGAGGGCACACTGAGCTCCACGTGCTGTTCTACAGAAACACCACCGCTGATGACGTCACCCCAGAGGCACAGGATTACTGGAATGATCTGCAGTTTGACGTAAGATTGTAAACATCTTTACATCTTATCATCTCTCCTTTGTTTTTTATTTATTGAGTTAAAATTACGCAGTTAGATCTAAGCAAAAAATAAGAGAGGTTTTACGTTGCTAGAACATCGAATCCTGAAAAATTTGTTAGTTGGAGTGTAACATAGCTAAAGACTAACTTCAACAATAAGAAAAAGAACCCACGCAAAGTAAAATATGGATTTTCGCTGATAAAGAACTACTAAAAAAAATTGTCTTTACATTCTGTTACAAGTATTTGATCTTTTTAAATGTAATTAAAAGTGTCAAACCAGGACCATTTAAACTAAACTCTCTTAATAGTTTATCAACTATAATTAAACGAATAAGACAGTGTTGAAATCCAACTATTCTATTAAAAACCACTTACATCTTTTGATCTAGAACCAATGCTGCGGCATTGACGGTCCTCAAGACTACGCCATCATGCAAGCAGACATCCCCGCTGCCTGCTGCCCTCGTGCCCACCCCCTGCGCGAGGGTGGCGCCAGGCGACACCTTCACGCCACCTGCCTGGCTGAGAAGAGCTACTATACTCGCGGGTGTGAGGAGGTGGTCCGCAAGAAGCAATCCTTTCAAAAGAATGTATATAGGGCTGGAGGAGTTTTAATCTCTTTGGTTGAGGTTAGTTAACACCTTGGTTATTATGAGTATTGACAGCCTTCGTGGCGCAATTGGTTGGACACCGGCTGTGAAATGAGAGGTCACGGGTTCGATCCTCACAGCTAAACAAATGTTTGTGTGAACCACAAATTTGTTTCGGGTCTGAGTGTTTGTGAGACCGAAAAGTCTCTTGTAGTTCCTGATAACCAGGATACAAGATTTGATCTAAGTGTGGGGTCAAGATTATGTACCAATGTATCTGATTGTTGGGTATATTTATTCATTTATTTATGATGCCCTGGTACTTGTAGTTGCTGTTGATAGTTTTGGAGACAAGAATTTTCAAGAAGTTTCATGGTGACTTTGATGTAAAATTGCCATCGCCACAAAATATACTAATCTTATATCAAATGTACAAAAATTGCTTAGAATTTTAATGATGTGACGCTATAGTTTGATATTTGATGTCTTAATTTAAATTTTAGAAAGTGTGGGATAAAATCTAATAGGGTAGGTCAGTTGGGTTTAGATCTAAGGGACCAAAACTTGTTTAAGCATGTCTACTTACTTTATTTTTCTGCCACGTATTCCTGAAATGAAAATAGTAAATAAATAATTATTTTTCAGGTGACCTGCATTGCGTTGGCCATTTGGATGGCACGTACCATACGAGCTGAACGTAGAAAATTGCAACAAAACTTGCAAGCGCATTTCGAAACTTGAACATTTTGTAGAAACATGATTGAGCACTTTTATCACAAGGTAGACTTTAAAACGCACAATATTTTCAAAACGAATAGATTTTGTAAAGAGCAAGCGATTATTAAGTAATAAAGGCAAGATTTACTGATGGCAGGTCTCTCATATGTGAGATGACGCCTGGGTAGGCACCACCGCAATGTCTATTTCTTCCGCAAAACAGCCATGTAAACGCATTGTTGTGTTCCGGTTTGAAGGACATTGTAGCCAGAGTAACTACTGGACATAATGAGACTTAACACCTTATGTCTCGGGATGGCGATCGCAGTGGAATGCCAAACGTTGCTTTGTTATGAGATGCAATTTTTAGGTTTAGTTTTAGCATTTATGTACGTATTCACAATTAAGATACATGTATCATGTCAACTCATTGCTTAGTCGTAGAATAGTTTTATAACGACAGCTACTTTATGTACCTGTACAATTTTTACTATATTATTGTCTGTATAGAAGTAAAACAAAAAAAAATGGATGACCATTTTCAAAAAGTCTCTCGTAGTTTCTGATACCCACACAAAACTCTATCTTAGTGTGGAGTCAGGACTATATATGTGACTGTCATTGCACAGTAGTCATTTCGTCGTACCAGTATAGGCAAAAAAAAACTTATATTTTAGTAGCAAGTTAGGTATCATATATTAGAAAGAATATAGTAGATTAGTGACTTCACAAGTTTGTTATTAAAATAATTAATCTTAATTTATTTATTGTCTCTGGAACTCCCTAATAACAATTATAATTAGTCAAAATTATTATCGTATGTATTGTAGATTTTTCGTATTTAGTGAATAAGTAAGAACAATTTAGATACTCATAGGTAACTGTAGTATGAATTATGAACTTTGGAATAAAGTTAATGACAAAATTATCATTACTTTACATTGCACTTTAAATTTTATGAAATATGAAACACGCAGAAAGCAGATGTTACAAATTGCCGCAGTCAATATGGCCCTCGAATAAAACCCACTGCCAACATATGGCGTCTTAAATTAATTACTCAATTTAATGGACAAGACTCGTTTGTTTCGCCATTTTATGTCGGCATTGCATAACAGATGAAATTCGGTTTAAACAATCCGATGTTTTCGACATGAGTCGTAAAAAGTTCATTATTCTTTAAGATTTATGTGTTTGGTACTTTGATTATCTCGGCGTAAACAGACGGCCATTTTGAATTTTTAAATTTGGAATGCTGTAGTTTTAATTGCGGAATGTCAGTCAGGCAAAGGCATTATTTCTGTTTTCTTATGATGTATGTTTTTGCTATAATTATAATAAAATAATTAAGAATAAGTAAGTAGATTTAAATTGTTTTAATATGTTGTGTAGTTTATCAGCGACTGGAAGAATGTGTGAACATAGTATTTTAATATTGTTTAAACTAGTACATCGTTTTAATATGAAATTGTAGCTAAACCTGTGATATAAAAGTAGTTCTTTTTCAAACAGCTGTGGCTGTCAGCCAATTGGGACCAAATATGTTTGAAATTTAGTTTCGTAAATAACCTTATTAAACAAATCATAATCCGGCACGAATATATTGAAAAGTAATTATCTTTAAACACCTTTTGTAACGTCGTTTCTCTTATTATATTTTCCCTAGTCTTATTTTATTAAAAAAGTTGTATTTGTTTATGTATTATATTTTATTCTGATGTATTTAGCGGTTTCAATAAAGTTTATTAATTATTTCAATACATTTGTGCCAGATCAGGATTAACACTTACATTTTCATATCACTATACTAGTTGTAGTATTATTTATTAACAGCCTTATTTAGACAGTTTTAAAGTCTATTTTAGTTTTCAAATGTTTTGTCCCTTTCGAACGACTTTTGAATTCAGTTTGAGCGAAGAAGACAAAGCATTCGATAACTTTAATAGATTTTAAAACTGTCTATGAATAAGGCCGTAATAATTTTAGTACTTAAGTTCGGTAATAGGTATAAAGTAACTGCAGTTATGGAATTGGAATCAGTAGTTTTCTTCATCTCGCTTGGTTTCAATAGATGGCACAAGGTGCTGGTAGAATTCGTAGCGAAAAACCTGTCGGACTCCCTCTATTAACAATATTAGCTTAGAACAAGCTATATTTAATCTAATCTTTTTTCGACAGCCTCCGTGGCATAGTTGGTTAGACGCCGCTTGTGAAACGAGAGGTCGCGGGTTCTTTCCTCGCACCGAGACAAATGTTTGTGAGGCCCACAAGTATTTGTCTCGGGTCTGGGTGTTTGTAAGACCGAAAAGTGTCTCGTAGTTTCTGACACCCACGACACAAGACTCAATTGATCTTAATGTGGGATCAGGACTATGTATGTGACTGTTGGGTGTATTTATTATTATTTATTGTATTTATTAAAGTCTACTGGCGTGTGGCAAAATTACGAAACTACAAATAAAATAAAATAATTATCTATATATTTAAGGCATTGTTTGGGATATGTTTTCTTAATATTAACAAGGGGTTTATTCATAGACAATTTTAAAACCTATTTTAGTTATCGAATGTTTTGCCCCTTTCGAAAGACTTTTGAATTCAGTTGGAGCGAAATTTGACAATTTTATTAAAACAAACATACTCTGAAAAGTTTATTCCGACATCTTTCTGGCGTCTTTAAAAATTCTTATCATCCTGTTTGTTGCTTGTCTTTACATCACTGTGACCCGAAATAGTTTTGTTTCCATCCTATATATACATCGCAGTATTTTCTATAATTCGAAAAGTCTCTTATTCTTGCTGAATGCTTTAGCTTGATCTACAGCTCTATAAAATTAACATTCACATTTCTCATTCATGCACTAGAAATAATTTTATATCAATGCTAAATGGAAAACAACATACAATTTTAAATGTATACATAAGCATGTGTGACTATTAACAATATTTTATATAGCAATAGGTATAAAAAGTTAGTTTAGACAAAGTTTGATTAGACAGTTTTGTTCTGATAAAACTATATTTAACTAACTATAGTATATACAAATGTCCCGTCATTTCAATACAACAAACACTTTACAAATGTTTGTGAGGCCCACGAGTATTTGTCTCGGGTCTGGGTGTTTGTGAGAGCGAAAAGTCTCTCGTAGTATCTGCTATCCACGACACAAGACTTAATTGATCTTAGTGTGGGGTCAGAACTATGTATGTGACTGTTGGGTGTATTTATCGATTATTTATATGTATCTAATATAGCATGTTCTGAAATTAAAACCAATATTTTAAACTCTAGATTACCTTATTAAGCAATTTGTTGCTTCTCATACGTAAAACATCAAAATCTTAGAATTACATCAGTGTTTTTATTGTTAAGTAGAATTTTTAAAGTTTACTATCGGTATAAGGATGTGATACGTACGATAAAAACTAAAAAGCAGAAGGGCCTTTGAAAGATTTTGTAAGAATTATGTGCTTTGTCAATGAAAGTGATAAAATTTAAACAGACGCATGCGGCAATTATTGAGTTTTAAATTCTATAAAAATGCATCATCATTTATTCGAAATATAACATACATATACCTATAATATGAGTCAATAAGAGGGTCAAAACGAGGCAAATATGAGTTATGGCGGGTCTCTATATGCTGTCTATTTTTAACAAGAGGTTAAAATAGTTACAATTACTATGTCGATACAATTCTATGCTAAATACATTTATCCTGCCTAGCTATTTATAAATAAAAGCACCATGTCTATATTTCTCTATCTTTATTATCTAAATTATAAAACATATAATGCATCGAAATAACTAATTAAATCTCTTGTTAAAGATAGATCGATTATAGAAACCGATCGTTAGTAAACATCCAAAATAATTCATTTAAATCTTATGTATTTATTGCTAGGGTTAAATAAAGAAAGCACTTAGTTAATATCTTCTAGATTCTAGAATAAGGATTCTATACCTTACGCCTATGGGACAGGGATATTGTAATTTGTAAGTGAAGCACGAAATCTGAGATTACGTACAAATCGATATGTAGTTCTTTAAGCTCTCAAATAATCTAGACACTTAGGTATTTAGTAGGTTGGCCATTTGTTTCACATATTTGAATATTTGTATTTTAGAGTATTATTATATAGAGGCAGCGCTGTCATACATTTGCGTCTTCACTGCCCTTCTATATTGGTGAAAATTGAACTAATTACTTAACAAGAAATTGATAAACTCCATTTGGTAACCGAAAGTATATTTAGTTATTATCCGTTTAAAACGAGTTTAAGTGGAATTTTATAGCCCTTAACTATTTTTCTTTTTCAAATAATCCGTGCATGTTGGACAACCTGTCAAATGTCAGCCAATAGGAGGGCGGAAAAAGGTGGCCCGGCACCACCATTTTTTATCTATGATTTTGAAGTGCCAGCGCTTTCTCTATATTGTAAATACCCTAAGGTTTGTATGTGCGTATAATTTGAAAATTTTCTGGTAAGTTTATGATACATGAAAATATGATTTTGTATAGTAAGAATCCATCCATCCATCCATCAGCCAAAGGAAGTCCACTGTTGAACATAGGCCTCTCCCAATGATTTCCACAGTGACCTGTTGGAGGCCTACCAGGTCGTCTGACCACCTAGTGGGTGGACGTCCCACGCTGCGCTTTCCGCTTCGTGGCCTCCATTCGAGAACTTTTTGGCCATATATATAGTAAGAATGAGTGTAATATTTTAATTTCCAACTTTGATAGAGCTGTGAAGAAAGTCTCGTTGGTAGGTGTGTTAAAGGAAAATAATTTCTCATATCGGTGGACACTGGATGCTTTATCTAGACCGCGCTGCACTTCCCATCATAATATTTAGATATTTTATTAGCTAATTGTGTTAGTATAAATGGAGGAATATAATGTATTTTATAAGTTCTAGGAAAAGTACCTACTCATTGCGTGGCCTTATTGATCAAACTTTCATAGTTATATATGTACGACCTGATTCATAGTCAGTTGATTGTTTTGTCCCTTTCGAACAGCTTCGAATTCAGTTTGAGGGAACGAGATAAAACATTGGATAACTAAAATAGGTTTATTAACTGACTATGAATAAGGCCGTTACAATATAATTTATAGTCATATATTTTATGAGTAGTATCAAGTTTGTAATTCGTTTTATCGTAAGATTTTTATGCAAAGTTCACATATTAGGATGGTAATAGAGAAGCCACTTTCATCAACTCTTAACGGAATAAGTAATTTAATGGGAATCTTTCACCTTTATTGATTAGTAACACGTTTTTATAGACACAGTAGTACCATAGAAAAATGTCACAATTTTGTGTAGAGTATTTAGTATTTTTTTTATTATATTATAGCCAAATGCCTTTTTTAAATGTTATGTTGGAATGCTAATGTTATTTTTAAATATTTTATTAGGGATTTTGTTAACAAGTAATGATTGAAAAATAAATTATTATTGTAAGTGGTGTATTATTTAAATCTCCTTTACTTTTAAGAACATAAAAATGGATGAAATTCTTGGTCGTAGTTTCGAATAGGGCGGCATAAGTATATAGGTTATCATTATATACCAGATATAACTAGACTGTGTCCGAAAACAAAGCCAGGTGGTAGTTTAACTGACTACCGATACAATGCAACTAAAATTTCACGAAAACGCGACGATATTTTTGTAATTTTTTAAGTGTCGTGTTTGGGTAGTAAATACTTAACTACTTATTTTATACTAAAATAATAATTTAAATGCTTGCGTACCGTTGCATCTTTAAAAATATTTACCTTTATAATTTTTCGGAAAACTACACATTACAAAAAAAATCATTGTTATTTTTTTTGCGCAATTTTTAGTTACAATGTGTCTGTAGTCACTAAAACTACCACCTGGTTTCGTAGTCGGTAGCAGTCTGGATAAACCTGGCATATTTATATACACATATCAGTAATACATATAGGAAACTAAATTAAACAAAGCTTTATAGAACACATATAATTTATTTAGGAAAATCTATGACAACACTAATAAAATTTCGAAGGAGGTATAACATACATTCAAGGATTAATAACTGGTGGGATTCCATACTATAATTACTAAATACTACATCCTATTACATCTGACGAGTGATTTTGTTGCTTAAAAATATACAAAAAGACATAGAATAGACACTTCGAACAAAGTATACCATAAATGTGGTACAGTACCGCAATGTATGTTTCTCTCTGTCACTCCTATTGGGAAATATATACATACATTAACATCACGCCTTTTCCTAGAAGGGGTAGGCAGAGATGCAACCAGGACATCTATTTTTCGCCTTGTGTACCGTCCCATGATGTGATAGGACTTATCGCCATATCTGGCAAAAAAATCCGAGCTGATAATGAATAGAAAAATTCAATGACATTGCCCGATCCAGGATTCGAATCGTATACCTCAGCGTTGTAATCGTACCGTAGTACAACTGCGCCACCGAGGCAGTCATACGGAGATCTTTCATCTCATTTTGGTATCTGGCGTGTCTACTGCGTGCGCAATAATTTTGGTCGCAATATCCGGTCTACTTTGATACATAATTACTTAAAATATTTTAATATTTAATTTAGAAATATGCAATATATTTAATACTTCACAGCCTTTGCGGTTGACTGTGATTTGAAAGGCTCCGGGTTCGATCCCTGGTTAAGTTCCATAGTTTCTATTATTACTACTTCTACTAGTACTATTTTAGAAAATGTGACTGACGTATGTATTTTTTTTTATAAAGCGATGATTGGATCATGTTTATTAAAAACTGGTTTAACATTTATGACTAGCGAAAAATCTAAATTATTAAAATACACAATAATTATGAGGTCTACATAAAATACTATATTAAGATAGCATGTGTTACGACTATCACATTTTGAAACAAAAATAGTTTTGCAAAAACAAAATCTAAATGACCGACTACGAATTATACAATTCGGAAACGTCAAAGTGCTCTGCGCTTCGAACCTGCATTATCGTCTAGGTAGATCGCCTCCGGTGTTACCAACAAGCCACTATGCATTTTCAGTAAATATCGTAATCCGAACTGATTTAGCAGTGTGTATTTAATTTATAATAACCACAAAATGAAGACTATTACATTGAAAATAATGTTATTCAGGCGTATATGATGAGTTAATTAATTCCTTTTTAACATTATATTTTTATATCATAATTTTATATTTTCCTTATTTGATGAACATAAAATATAATATTGTATTTTCTCTTATGTACCGTTATGATCATTTTCGTCTTACTTATTTAACCTAATTGTAGATAAAAAATGAATGATTGGAAAACTGATTAAGCGTATACAATTAATTAAAGCTAATATTACTAGCATGAAAGTCAAATTATTGCTTAATAAATTAAATTTAGAGTATCTAAGATTAACGGTAATGTGCTATTTAATTAAATATCTTATTTTAATAAATCAATTAAGCGGTATTTTAATTTAATTTCTATTTCAATTGGATTATTTAAATATGTGAATCATTAGTTAACAATGTATTAATATTTTAATTTTGAATTTGAAACATTTTACGTAGATTTGTGATAATATAAAAATATACGTTTTATTATATCAATAAATATATTTTGATTTTCTTAATTGAACGCGTTTTCAATATATCTATTTTGTAATCTTAGGAAGCGGAAATACAGGCTGTATTATTTTTTCTAACAATATATTTCTAGGTATACTTACCGATCCAAGATTTTCAAAACTCTTCTATAAGTACTAACAATTGCTCATAATACCTAGTGCGTATTGCAACTTAAATTAACAAGTACACTTTGGTAACTTAGCACCTTAACTTAGTGCTACGGAAATCTATTACAAAATAAATTAAGGTAACTTAACTAGGTGCGTACAAAATTGCAAATAGTTTTAGTTATTTCGTTCACGCGGTCTCCCGGCTCTTCCCTTGTGTTTTTATGGCGTACGCCAACCATAGTGCTAAGACTATGCCGGCAACCTGAAAAAGAAAACATATTTAATTACAATAATTATTATTAATAATATTATACACCCACTAGGTGGTCAGACGACCTGGTAAAGGTCGCAGGACGTCGCTGGATGCAGACTGCCTCCAACAGGTCACTGTGGAAATCATTGGGAGAGGCCTATGTTCAGCAGTGGACTTCCTATCGCTGAAGGATTGGATTGGATTGAATTATAATTGTCCACTTATGTACAGCTCTCATTTACGTCCCACTGCTGGGCACGGGTATCCTCTACAATAAATATTTCGATTGAGAGGGGTTAGACTATAGAATTAACCTGGCCTAATGCGTGTTGGTGGACTAAACATGCCATACAAAGTATTGTTATGATCTTTAGAGTATGAAGGTTTACTAACGATGTCTTTGTTCATTTGACTAAATGATTATTATTGATTATTATACATATTATTATTTAGAAAAGTTATGTCACTCGCAAATTATAACAAATTATCAATGAACTGCTCTAATTAGACCAACTTGTAACTTTTGTAATAGTCACGATATTGTAAACTGGTTTTGAAAAGAGCAACACTAGAGTTTCTTGCCCGTTCTTCTCTAGTGAAAACCGCTTTCCGAACCGGGTGGTAGAAAAAAAATATGACTCTAAATAATGTTGAACATTTTAATGGATTCAATAAATTATTTTCATTTTCAAAAAGAAAAGTTAGAGGTCTCCGAGGATTCGAACCCACCCATGCTCTCCGGGCAGCTACCAGTTCGTAGGTAACAGGGCAACACGCACATAACATTCAATCACATGCGTATAAAGCCCCATTTACACGAAGAGTTTCTCGCCTCGGAGATACGATTATCGTAAGGATATAAAAAAGTTACATCGTGTAAACATTGTCAGAACACGATTATCTATGGTGGTTATATCATGCTATACTCGCATACGATTCTCGCCACGAGAAACTCCCGTGTAAATGGCGCTTGAAATGTATAACATAAAATATTTGTTCCCTGCATGGCAACAGTCTTGCTCTTTATCACGTCTTTGAAATTCTTTGGGCACAGTGGTAAGCAGTTGTCGCTAACTATATCTCTGCTTACCCTCATGGGGATACACGCGTGAACTTACTATGAATATCATAATGCATATTGTTGTTAATATCCATTTCATTTGGGTCCCTCAACTGGGTACATAACACACATCACAAAACCTTTTCAAAGCTCAACAAAATAAAAACACTTTTTTAATTCAATCAATACCATATTTATAATAATAAAAATTATACAAACGACCACAAAGCGCAAGGAACCTAGGGTACCTACGTAGAAGCCTAACCCAGATCGGAGCGGCGATAGTGGTCAGTACAAACCGCTGCTGTTAAAATCTGACCTAGGCAGGTCAGGTCAAGATCTAGATAAAATAATAAATTAAGATATCGCGTGATGGAATAGTGGTACACACGGCAGTTCCTACTATTTGTACGTGAATGCCTTCGAGTTTCCCGTGAATTGATTAATGCATATTCTAACGATTATATTTTCGAATGGTTAGAGAGGTTGGGTACTGGACCTGATTCAATTCGAGATTTATCAGGATGTCAAAATAAACATGACATTTCGATATTTTTTTATTTTTAATAACTAAGAGAAAAAATCAATTGCATAATCATTACGTCAATTCATACCCAATAATACCTGTTTCCCTTTTCCCATTGCTGGTTACTATGAAAAAATACTCCATTGGCATTAGAGTTTTGCAAAGTGAGACTCAATCGAGTTCAAATAGTAACCGAATCAATATAGAATGGAAATGGCTTTTCACATTTTCGTGTGAATTATACGCCCAGCCCGTTTTGTACGAAACTAAATTACTTTTCCGCACGAAGATTGCTTTGCAGACGTGACGTGCGTGTTATTTTCCTGTTAGGTTATAGTATGTCCTATTTAAATCATAGGGTAGGGTTCCTAAAAGTGAGCTACATGAATCGTTTAGGCAGTGATGTAAGGTGTGGTTGGGCGACAGATATAAAGTGTCATGGCAGTCGTAATTTTTTAATGGTTTTGGATGGTTGGAGCATTTTTATTTTTTCATTCATTTTCATTCACCAGAATTTTTATCGTACTACTGCTGTGTGAAACATTGTAGCATTTTTAGGACTGCGATAGAGCACTTCCGATAAGGTTACTACAACGGTGATTGTCCGAATTTGCGACAACCATGGACCAAAACGACCACACTTTAAACGGTTGAAATCAGGGAAACGCCTGGTGGAAAAAATATTAACCTAAGCCAAATCATTCTGCGACACGTAAGTAAGTATACACAAGTATCCACAATCTACATCTAACTATTCAAATATCGTGTTACACGATATTACATATCGTTATATATTAGTGAGGAACAAGGACAGATATAAATACACCCAATGACCCAACAGTTACATACATAGTCCTGACCCCACACTAAGATCGAGTCTTGTATCGTGGGTATTAGGAACTACGAGAGACTTTTCAGTCTCGCATATACCCAGACCCGAAACAAATACTTGTGGTTCACACAAACATTTGTTTCGGTGCGGGAATCGAACCCGCGGCCTCCTGTTTCACAGCGGGCGTCAAACCAACTGCACCGTGGAGCCTGTCAAAGATAGGAGCAAAAACTCACCTCCAAGAAACAGAACAGAATCCCGGTAACAATAACAGTCATGCCGGCGCTGTGGATGGTGCTGAGGACCTTGTCTTCGCAGCCGTCCTTGTAGTAGTTCTGCAGGGAGAGGCAGTCGGAGCGTTTGATCTCGACGGCGCGGTCGGTGCTGTCGGGCGGGCAGCAGCTGTAGGAAGGGTTCAGACGGGGCTCCGAGGCACCGTAGTTGTCGGGACCTGTCACTCCGCAGCATTCCAGCTGGAAGTAGATGTTGGAGGTTAGGGAAGGTAAGCAGAGCATTTGTGAAGAGTTTTTCGTGAATTATACATTGTAATTTTGGCTGGTAAATTAAAGGAATTTTGTAAGTGTAGTAACTGCTGTCAAAAAAATTAGGGAGAACCACATGCGTTTGCAGTTCATCAGATGGTAAGTGATAATTACTATCTTAAAATATCTGTACTACGTGACATTAGTAGACGTAATTTTCATCATGAGAAAAAGAAGTTTAAAGTTCCGATGATCCAGAGCGAAAAACACTTTTTTCACTCTTTCAAAGTTGTAGACTACGATTGTGACGCTAAAAACTATTAATAATATCTTACGCTGCTCTGAATGCGGTCCCAGAACTCCCGGGAAGTGGTGTCCTCCTCCTTGCTGGACTTGTTCTTGATGAAGGAGGCTCGCAGCTGAGTCTTCATGGTGCCCTCGATCTGAGGACGCAGGGACGCCGCTGCGATGCCCACCGACAACTCCAGGAGAATTATGATGATCAGGCATCCGGCGAACTTGGGACAAGGGATTTAGTTGAAAATCTTTTGATACAAAATAAATTCCGGTTTACAGTTTTACACATTCCACGAAATGGTTAATTTTAATATGTGGTGGCATTGACGTAAATATAGGAATTATTATAAAAATCTTTTTCACACAAGAGCCAAAAGGTAAGAATTAAGGCTGAAGGTCATACTGGATTAATTTTAATGTTAATGAAATACGATGCCTGAAAGAAATGTCTTTAGTGAATTGGTTTTTAGTAACAATTCACCGATGAATTAAAGATAATAAAATTTCAGCCGACTAAAAAATATCTAGGTATGAAATAATTATATGTACTCGTATATTATTTTATATGATTATCGTATATGATTACAGACATATACGTAAAATTATTTTCGTTCCGCATGTCGTTCTGATGACGTAATGTACTTATGATCGGCGTGTAGGCTGTATTTCTAGGTCAAAGCTCATTACACGACAGATATGGGTGTGATAGTAATTGGCATGTTCATGGGAAAACTCATTAACGCACAATACCTAAAAATCCCATTTTAGAAATTGTATGTGAAATTGCTTCATAATACTTGAAACTGGGATTGGTTAATGTTGATAAAATACTCCGGTAATCATGTTGGTATTAACAAAAAGCTTTTTTTTAACGAGACAGTGTTTAGAACACAGCTTTTTCTCGGTGGCGCAGTTGTACTACCGTAAGATTACAAAGCTGAGATCTCGGGTTCGAATCCCGGGTCGGGCAAAATTATATTATCCTATTCAATAATAAGCCGAAGTCAGGAATTTGTGCCCGATATGGTGATAGACTCGCTCCCTTTCACATCGTAGGAAAGAAAAATACAAGGCGAAACGAGGACACTCACGTTTTTCCTTGTATTTTTCTTGGTTGCACCTCTGCCTACCATTTCTTTCAGTAAATTGAAGTCACTTTATAATCTTCACAATCGCTATTGAAAAGAAAATACAATTGTGGAACATAAAAAATCAATTATGCAATATAAAGTATTGATAACTCCAACACTCACAATATACAGCAGTTTGACGCTCTCCTTCCAAGCTCCGAAGCATCCAAACGCAGCCACGATGATGATGAGGACCCCCACCGCGATGAGCACAGCATCCGTCTCATGACCGCTGGTCTCCATGCCGGCGAACCCCTTGATCATACCCATGTCCACGCATGCCGCTGCTATTATCACGATTCCGAAGATCTGGGGGAGAAACGTTTTAGAGTCATCAAAGTGTCAGTCACCATTTAATTTATACTGTATCAGCGGTTTAAATGTTATGTTGGGATGCGTATAAATTTTTTTGATATTTTATTGGGATTTTTTTGTTTAAAAATGATAATTGAAAATAAATTATTATTATAAATGGTGTATTATTTATTTCCCATTTACTCTTAAGGCAACGAGAACTCTAAAAAAGGATGAAATTTCTGGTCGTAGTTTCAAATAGGGCGGCTGTTCATAGACAATTTTAAAACGTATTTTAGCCATCGAATGTTTTGTCTTCTTCCCTCAAAAAACGGTTAGGTTTTTATAAACCTAACAATTGATGTAAAGATACCGATTTATTTGTGACAGGGCGTATCAAGCTTTAAATCTATTGAAGTAATTCAGTACTTTGATGATTTTAGAGACATAATAAATACCATAGCTACAGATAATCCAAATAACGACGCAGGAAACACACATTCAAGAATAAGAAACGGAGCAGAAATTGCAGCAACAGTTAGTGCTAATAAGCTAAATTATCCGAGCATCAAGATTAATTGTAGTTCGCGGATCGTGTTAAACCAGGACACTAGGCCTAGTAAAAAAGGAAACTGGGCCACAATTACCAATTCCATAGAGTGTGGGTTGCTTTGTGACATTGGACGCACAATGGAGAGATCACAATCATGGTGCTTGCGTAACGACCGGTTCACTGAAAATGTGCAGTTGATTCATTGACTATTTTACATTGCCCACGTGTTTTGTTTGTTCTTTATTAGTCATTGATTGGTATTACGAGAGTAATATAATAGAATTAATTAAAATAGTCCTGTTGGTGATGGACTAGACGCAGCTGCGTCCATGCACACCTCTGACTTTTTGGAGTCATGTGTGTATTGATGGTCAATCACCACGCTCTATAACGGTGAAGAAATACATCGTGAGGAAACCTGCTTACCACAGCGATTTGTAAGAATTTCTATGGTATGTAAAGTCCACCACTCCCACTAGGGCAGCGTCATGGACTACATGGCCTAACCACTCTCAATCGTACTCTCGATTGTAGAGTAAGCCCGTGCCCTGAAGTGGGACGTATATGAGCTGATACAATACAATAAAAAGAATTAAATAGACAAGAAACAAGACCATGGAGGCTTCTATGGTGTGGAACCAAGTGTGAGGCAAATGTTTGTGTCCAATTTTTGTTTTTTGGGGTTCTGGCATTGTGTAACCGAAGATCCTTGGTGATTTGTAATTACTAATTAGTAATACCTAATATACAAGATGCAAATCATATATTAGGTCAAGTTTATTTTAGGTGAATTTATTGCTGTAATCGATAATTTATTGATAGTTTCAACCGTGTAATAAAATACTGCAGCAAGTTTATATAAAGACGCTGTATCCTCGATGATATTTTTAAGACACATGGTTGATTTGATATAGTAAAATAAGTCAAGGATGATGGTTTATGGCATAATATAGTATCCAGGACAATGGCTGACATGACTGCCTCGGTAGCGTAGTTGTACTACGGTACGTTTACAAAGCTGAGGTCTCGGGTCTGAATCCCGGGTTGGGCAAAGTGATATTGGATTTTTTATTCACTATCAGCCCGGAGTTTTTATTACTGCCCGATATGGCGATAAGCTCGCCCCCTATTACATCGTGGGACGGAACATACAAGGCGAAACGTGGGTGTTCTGGTAACACCTCTGGCCTAGCCCTTGTCGAAATAAGGCGTGTGTTTATGTATGTATCTATAATTCAGTGTCCACTTTGTTGGTGATCATCACATGCTACATACTCATTGTATGGCATCATCACATGGGAGACATTGTTTGTATTTCGTGGAATTTGTGTTTAGAGAAAGCATTTTATAGACGTGCTGGAGCTCACCCGCCAGCGATCAGATCACCAGCAGTCGATCCCCGTCACACGCTCACGCTAGCCTACTAATAGTATAGCAGTACATATGTAGGTACTACGTTACACTAATAGTGGTGTAAGGAATAAAATACGTATTAATTATACCACGCAGAAGTTTTATTTAACAACCTTCTGAAAGCCAAGTGGAGATATTATAGTGCACACACACTCACACTTTACACAAACAATCTCCACAATCCTTGATCCAAATAAATTGGTTTTCTGAATGAATGACGCAAATATTCTTAAGAAAGTCCTACAACACAATATCCTTCGTAGAGTGGTTCTATTATCGTCCACACTTTATCAAGCATCTGCTAGTAACTATTGTAAATTGGTCTAATTATGACAATCTGACGTCTAAAGAGTAAAGTGGCGACGGTGTCATCAAATGACATCAGTATCCGAAGATGCAAAGCCTTGACCCAGAAATCTTTTAATGTTTTCTGCGCGAGCAATGATGCATCAAACGAAATTAATTACATTCGTCAAATATACAACTCAGTAGCGCAGTTGTAGGTACCACGGTATGATTGCAAAGCTGAGGGCTCAGGTTCTAATCCCGGCAAAGTGATTTTGGATTTTCCTATCCATTATAAGCTCGGAGTCAGGAATTTGCCCGATATGGCGATAGGATCGTCCCCTACCACATCGTGGGATGGAAAATGCGAGGCGAAGCGCTGCAACTAGGGGTGTCCTAGCTGCCTACCCCTTCTGGGAAAAAGGCGTGAGGTTATGTATGAAAAATAAACAAATATTGGTGAACGTAATAACTATTATTTATCGTGCAATTATTAATAATAATTCATTTATTGAGGTTTCTATATGAATGAAGTTTTTATGCGAAGTGAGACGCCAAGGATTTAATTTCGTTTCCAAAAGTAATACGTGCCCATTAATTAAATATTTTATTATGGATTGGTCGTTATAAAGTAATATATGTTATGTACTACACATGTTATGAAATATTCCGTTTTAATGGTATGTATATTGTGTTTGCAAACTGCTATTATTTACGAAATTCTACAATTGACCGTCTTATAATAACCAAGGATAAAATGATATTTAATTCTAAAAAGCCACTCTTCCTTTTCTCTTCTCTTTTATAGTGAGAGAGAAATAGAGAGAGAGTATTTTATGTGACTTTGTACTGAAATATCAGATTAGTTCCTAGTGTTTCATTGCTACAGAATTTAAAGAGGTCTCCGTATTATAAGGTCAACTACGGATCAATTGTGCGAGACGAAAATAAAACAATTAACGTGTTCCTAGAACTGGGATACCAAATAATGTCTTTTTAACGACCTTGGCTCTATAAGCGCAACTGGCTAAGCTTAAGAGAAATAAATTGGTTACAAAAATATATCAAAATGACCCCAGATTACACAGTTTAGGTAATGAAATCTGATATTTGCTCTTTATAATTTGAATACTCATTGGTACTTCTCCTATGTTATATAACGGAATTGCATATTTTACTGGTGATAGGTCGCTCATATGTGAAAGGCCGCCTGGGTAGGTATCACTGCAATGTCTATTTCTCCCGCCACACAGCAGTATAAATGCACTGTTGAGTTCCGGTTTGAAGGACATTGTAGCTAGAGTAACTACAGGACATAATGAGACTTAACATCTTATGTCTTAGAATGGCGAGCGCAGTGGAATGCCAAGCATTATTTAGTAATTCATGGTGTTTGGTTTTGCTACTGTCCATGAGCTGTCGTATCGCTTACCACCTGGCGAATGGCATGCTCGCCATCCATTGCAATAAAAAAATCTACAATACATAAACGACTCTCGAAGAAACTATGACAAATTAAATAAAAGATTCACCTACTGTACAACAATTAGGAATCAGTAACGATCGTTGACCTTTAACACCCACGCACCGAATGCGGAGTGTATGCTTGCCTACGAAACAAACTAATGATCTAATAATGACAGGGGAGACTTACTACTCGTATAATTAGTTCCTTTGTTGCTGGGGTATTAAACTGTGTTATAGTTTATCGGCCACGTGTTCCTTTTTATAATTTTTGAGGATGTAAGACTGAAGAATTACCTAGGTCATTATTATGTCATAGTTAAGTTTCTGACATAAACAATTTTTATTGGGGTATACTTATATTGAAAAAGGTAAAGGTATTGGTAAAGGCAGCGGGACGTCGCTGGATGCGGGCTGTCTCCAACAGGTCACTGTGGAAATCAATAGGAGAGGCCTATGTTCAGCAGTGGACTTCCTTTGGCTGATGGATTGGATTGAATACTTATAATGTAGCTTTATATTGCAGCAACAAAATCGAAAAATACATTGACATCAAGAGACTACAAATTGCATTAAAGCTTTGTATGATTTTCTTATACAAAATATATCATTATCAAAAATAGTACCCTAAACAACAACTCTACAAAATCAATGAATTTTCCGCAGATTATTTTTTGTTTTTTTAAACCAAGCTGCTAAGTTAGCTGCTGTCATTATGTTGTCAGCTTTCTGTCTTAGTTAAAGTTTTAATATTTGAATAAAAATCCATAAAACGACAGGTAATAATCAATCATCGATAATTCCATGGTAAAAGATATACTTGTCACGTATAGCATTTCTGAATGCGACCTGAAACGTCCCACCCAAATACATAAATGAAAAGAAATATTATGATTAATATAAACTGCCTAAGGATCACGAAGACTTGTGCATTATTAATACCGCTATTAGTGTGAAAGCAGTAAGTAACCTTTGATATTAATGTTTCCTGCCTATACCTGTCAGTTTCCAAGTGTCGTGACCTACTTGTAAGGAAACTATTTGTAGGGCGGGGTTCATAGGCTCTTGGCAATGTTATACAGGGGATATCCAGACTGCTACCGAAGACGAAGCCAAGTGGTAGTATTAGTGACTTTAGACACTATGAAACTAAAAATTTCGCAAAAAATGTCACAATTTTCTTCTTTACTTATCGTCGTATTTGGGTAGTAAATAAATCGTTTTCCCAAAATGATAATGTAAACCTTTTCTTTTTTAAAGCCACAATGGTAGGCAAAGGTTTAAATTATAATTTTAGCAAAAACTAGGTATTCACCATCCAAATAGGACAATAGTAAAAAAAAAACCTGTCGCTTTTGTTGAGAAATTTTTAGTTGCATGTCTGTAGTCATAAAACTACCACCTGGCTTCGTTTTCGGCATCAGTCTTTATATACCCTGTATAATTTATATTTTAACTTTCGAAGATTTTGCTTTTTATAGTTGTCCGATTTCCGCCTACGATACCGCGGGTATATATTCCAGTCATCTAGGTATCATCAATTCATTCATATTGGTATGTTAACTTTTATGCCGGACTAAGTACTAAGTACAATATTTTTTAGCACCACTATCAAAAATTGTTTACTATTTCTCGAAAACCTTATCCTTCTGATTGATTGAGGCATAGTAAGAGCGTTGCGTTTTGAAGAAAAAGTAGGCTTTATAAAGTACTCGTATTTATATTGTATAGTATTTTATTTTGGTACTAACATAGTCATATATTGCAGGCTGCGTCCAACAGGCCATTGTGGAAATCATTAGGACAGGCCTAAATATGTTCTGCAATGGACTTCCTTTGGCTGATGGATTGGATTGGATTGCATAGTCATAGTAGCTTAATAAATTATGTCACTAACATTCTATGGAATTTGATATTCTGAAATAATTTATGATTTGATTTGATTTGATTACTCGAATACTCGTATTTAACAGTGGGGATAAAGGATATTACTAATTCCAATTTTACAAGACTTCAGGTCATCATTATAAAAATAAATCAAAATGCGTTCTCACAACTAAATTCCGTCATTTTACCTTGAAATGAAACCCACACGAAACCTTACGAAATTAAAAATTACAATTCGTAAACCTTTACAAAAAGGTTTGGAGTAACTAATCAAATTATTACATACGAGTAGTATTATGAGTCAGCCATTACAGATGTTAAATATGTAGGCGCCAGATGATATTGAATTAAGCAATTGTTTTAACATTGATGCTGTAATAATTCATTTGCATACAGTGCTGCCATCTCTATTATTTTATGGGTAATATGTTTTTATACGTAAAACGTGAAGTTATAACTCTTCGGGTGATTTTATTTTCCATTACCAACTATGACGAGAGGACGTTGCCGGGTAGTATGATGCTTGTTCATAAGCAGGAGTAACCTTGTGGAGGATTTGTCATTACTAAGCTCTGTGACACATAGTAGAAGTATAGGAATAAATCCGATAAGTTGTAATTACAATGTTTTCTTTTATCATTCCAATTTATATTAAAGTTGCACGATATGGAACTTTATTACTTATGATATAGATTTTTTTATTGCACAGATCCGGCAAACGAGCAAACAGGTCACCTGACGGTAAGTGATCACTGCCGCCCATGAACATCTACAGTGCTGGATCATGCATGTATTGCCGGCCCAATTCGGAGTGGAGCGGGGAGGAAAACGGGTGGGAAAAGGAAAGAATAGTATTAATTGAGTTGATGACGTATTAAGTTCCACTGACAAGGTAGAGGTTACAGACGGACAATTAATTGATCGAGTACAGAACCCTAGGGGGACGAATCCAACGCGCGCTTGCCCTCTTTTAATTTTTTGTTAACAAAATAGGTAGTTTATTAAAGAAACTTTAGTTACAACGTTGGCAGATAATCGCTGAGTTCAAAATGACGTCATAAAGAATATTTTAATTATGACCATGCATAGAAATACATCACCTCATGATTATTGTGGTCGTTAGTTACGTCATGCCTTATAGGGTTGGCACTGTATTCACGCCCGCAGTTGCGATTCAAATCATTTTTTATGGTAGCAATTCATTTATTACGTTACTGTGGAACATTTTTTTTTTTAATAGCAGCGATTAGGGTTGTCAGAATATTTTTTACGATTATCTTGATATTACAAATAAGGCATATGCATTGGTGGGCATGAGCTCTGAATAGTATCCATTTGTTTTTCTATATCTGTATCAGCCCATATACGTCCGCACTGCAGGGCCACTCCTCTACAATTGAGAGGGGTTTTGTTTTTTTTCTACCTGGCGTTTTCATTTAATTATGTGATATAGTCCCAGACAACTTTTTAATGAGGCGACATAATATATAATGTAAATATAAAAAGCATTAAATTAATGCAATTTCAGAAAGTTGCACTATCGTGTTTACTATGCACATGACGTCACCGGTCAGGGTTGCCTCTGTGTTTTTATACACGACCTTAAAACTCAGCACTGGAGAGCCATCTACTCGTGTTGGAAGGTTAACTACATAATGTTCGCGTCATTTGCAATTTTTTATAACATAGTATTACATACATTAGTCGCTGTGGTTATTTTTAAAACACCGTATTGTGCAGCGTGACTAAGAGACTTTTGAATAATCGTCAGACGATTTCTATTCGACGAATATCGTTCCAGTATTGATATATTCTCGATAGAAATCTGTCAAAATATCTCTTGGCCGCCTCACACGTAACGATATAACTGCAAGTTTGAGTTTGCTTCAGTATACTGGAACGTGTGTGAGCAAATAACTGCGCAAACTTCGCACAAATTTTCGATTTGAGACTGGTGCAAATTCAGACTTGCACAGTTATATCGTCGTCAGTGGCGGCCATAAGTCATTCTGCACATAACAGTAATTTGATGATGGAAAAATCAGCCCTTACACCTGACTATTGCTAGCCTTTTTTGTGTCCAGTCCGTAGAAGACACTGCTTTTTATGCTGAGAATAAAGATGAAGGTGCTATTTCCTTATTATATTATGTTTCATTTACTTCATTGGGTTAAAAATATCCTTATGATAGAGATGATAACATGGCTGAGATGATATCACTGCCTGATATAAATTAACATATATAGACAGTTTTGCTGTCGTATGATGTGGTCATAGGGACTGGTGGAAGCATAAGTGCCATGTCATTCCCTATCGTTAAAGGCTCGTAATATACCCAAGATTGTGAAGGTACTTGACAGCCTCCGTGGCGCAGTTGGTTAGACGTCTGCTATGAAGCGCGAGGTTGCGGGTTCGATCCCTGCACTGCACCAAAGCACATGTATGACTATGAACCACAGGTACTTATTTGTTTAAGGATTTGGCGTTTGTTAGTCCGAAAAGTCTCTCGTAGTTCCTGATATCCAGGACACAAGACTCGATCTTAGTGTGGCCAGGATTATGTATGTGACTGGTGTATTTATTTATATAAACCACTTGCTCTTAGCTACTTCTGTGTATAAAACAATTAAAATACGTCTCAAGGAATATATTGTCGATATTAAGATGTTAAAACTAAACACGGTCAACAGATGTTAAACTTGTCTAAAATATTCACCGATCCGACCTTGATTTTTACAATCTACATTCAAATGTGCCGAGATATTAGTCATCTACATTGCGATGTTACAATTTTATATAGAGTTTATCTAGTTAGGTTAAATAAAAAATAAATATAAAAAAGTATATTTTTTTTTATAATCGCGTTTATCTCGTTAGGTTAAATAAATTCATTCATCAACTTCGAAAAAAGGAAGAACCGTCTTCGAAAAAACGATGTTCTGCAGTCGATCCGTGTGAATTAATATGAATTATGAATGTAGCATTGCATCTCAGCGGTTCTCTTAAAAAAGTACTAAATCGATTTGGATGGGGTTTTCGATATTTCTATCTGAAAATTTTGTGCAATAAGGATTTCTTATTGCACAAAATTTAATTTAATTTAATTAAATTTAATTTCCTTATTGCTCATTTGAGCAAGTATCATGAAATAACCTTTAGTCACCGTAGTTAATGTAGGAATAGTAAAGGTAGCGTCGTACTATATTAAACTCATTTTTTTGTATCTAGTAACGAGTATAATATAAGTAGGTAGCCATCGGTGAACGATGAAGGAAAACATCGTTAGGAAACCTGCATACCATAGCGATTTGTATAAATTCCTATGGTATGTAATAGTCCGCCAACAGGCACTAGGCCAGCGTAGTGGACTATATGGCCTAACCACTGTCAATCGCTCTCTTGATTGTAGAGGACGCCCATGCCTTGCAGTGGGACGTATATGGGCTGATACAGTACAGGTAGACAGGTTTTTGGCTTTTACGCAGTATCGTTTTTAGGGAGGGTTTAATCTCAGGACAAACGCCTCTGACGTCAGAGATTACGTCTTCTCTTTGTTTTTAATTTAACAATCAAAGGAAATATCGTGAGAAAACACGCGTAATCGAGAAAATTTTGAATATATTTTCAGTCATTCAACCCATATATGGTGAGTGTGAAGGAATGAAGCGAGGCAGAATCTTAAAATAAATATTAAACAAGTATCAAAAACATAACTATCATTTCTTTCGGGTCTGGGTGTTTGTGAGACCGGAAAGTCTCTCGTAGTTTCAGATACCAAAGACTTGATCTTAGTGTGGAGTCAGAGCTAGTATGTGACTGTTGGGTGTATTTATTTATTAATCATTTTGATATGTGTCTATGTGACTGTTGGTTGCATTTATTTATCATTCTGAGCCACTAGCAGTCCATGTTTTAAACATAGCCTTCGTGGCACTGTCAGTTAATAGCCGGCTTTTAAATAAGAGGATGTTGGTACAACCCTCGTACCAACACAAATGTTTGGATTACACACAAATATTTGTCTGAAAATAATTAAGGTATTTTGTCGCCAAAACCACAAAATAACTATTGGTCGCCCTCAGTCTCTCTACGAGTATACTCGTATCATTTGCTAAAATGTTTCCGCTCTGGGTATTGTAAAAACAAAAGTCTTTCGTCGTTTCGGAAATCACACAAGAATTGGTATCTTGGTACTGTGGGACAGGACTGTGTATGATTATTGGATATTTATTTTATCATACATGTACTGTACTGTACTGTATCAGCCCATACACGACCCACTGCAGGGCACGAGCCTCCCATACAATCAAGAGTACGATTGAGAGTTTTCTGTGGTATGTAAAAGACCGCCAACCAGCACTGGGCCAGCGTGGTGGACTATAAGGCCTAACCACTGTTCACGGTGGTCGCGGATTCAAATCCCAGGGCACACCTCTGACTTTTCGGAGTCATGTGTGTATTGATAGTCAATCACCACGCACTATAACGGTGAAGGAAAACATCGTGAGGAAACCTGCAAACCATAGCGATTTGTATATCATACTTGGGTTCGAATTAAAAATACCCTTAGTATATCTAAACCTGTGTAAATCTGTTTATTTTTGTAAACTACCATCCATAGTAAGTCGAGTATAATGAATTAGTTCTGGTGACTTAACAAAAACACGGTCATCCTTTTGTTTTGTTCGAAGAGCAGACTAAAATAACATAGATTTGACATTGTCGTACAAATTGCTTAAAACTCTACACGAGTTTTTATTGTTAGTTTTAGACTTATTCATGTAACTTTGCAAACATTAACACTTATTTTTTTCTAGATTGTTCTACAATCAATGAAGGACTATTGAACAAGATTATCTGTTGAAAAGTGATCAATTAACGCGGTAAATATTTGAAAATATCATACATTACGAAATATGGATTTTTTAATAATTACAAACGAAAAAAATTACAAAGGGGAATTGCAGACTATGGACCATAATCTCCGGTAGTCACATTGTCCAAATGAAATGCAGTATCAAAGTTGTTACTTCCCATGGTTCTTATGTATATCATTGGTAAGTGATCCAATAAAGTCTGATTCAATAAAAACCACATTTATCACTTACAAAATGCTCAATATCTAAACTAGTATTCGTTTCATAACGATTTATCGTTATGTATCGTTATGTTTTCCTAAAGGCAAACATCGCAAGGAAACCTGCATACTAAGCGATTTGGAAGAATTTCTATGGTATATAAAAGTCCGCCAACCCGCACTAGGCCAGCGTGGTGGACTATACGGCCTAATCCCTCTCAATCGTAATCTCGATTGTACAGGCCCGTGCCCTGCAGTGGGACGTATATAGGCTGATACATATACAGTATTCGTATAAGGATCTTGCGCTGTGCATCACTATATGGGCTAATGTATAGACTAAGTAACTCAGAATGGGAAACCACAAAAACTGTAATTAAACTAACAACCAGAATGACACATACAAATGTTATCAGGTCTAATGCACAGATGGCGTGACTTGCTTCGAATTGAAAAGGAGTGATTTGTAAACACCCCTTCCTGACGTGTGCCTTCCTATTCCATAGTGATGAATTAATCATAACGTATGATTTGGGACAGGGAGGGTGATATATGCCTCATAAATTCTGATTGTTTGCCGTTGTAATTATGGTCCTCTGAGAGTATTTAGGTCAATAAGTTTGTTACTGTCGCTGGAGGAATATTTTTCGTTATTTTCTTTCACGGTTTTAGCTTTGATTCAGCGATTTTCTTATAACCAGTCACCAGAGTCAATAAATGACCTCGTGGGAGACTATTGTAATACGTAACTATTTTAATTGTAAACTGCAGCTGCTATATTTATTTAAATCTTTATTGTACACAAATATTACAAAAACCTTATATAAAAATAATAATAAAGTACAATTGGCGGTCTTATCACTCAGCAATGTCTTACAGACAACCATGGGATGGATTTAAGAGAATTAGAAAAAGACGGCAGTGTAGAAAAGAATATCAAAGAATGGAAGGTAAATAATACTAATTAAACATATATACATACATAACAAAACAACATATATTTAATTTGGAAAATTCTGACGTCCGTTACGGAAGCACAAATCCTAGTCACGTAAAAATATGATCAAAGAATATTAACCATGATTCGGGATGCCAATTGAATGTAAAAACAAAATAATAATTATTCTTGTGTAATGGAGGCAAGTTACGCAATATTAAACAGGAAATCAACGGATGTATTAAAAACACAAAACATTATGTATCAATGCATTTCTCAACCACGAGAAATACCAACTTCATATAATTGCTTTAACTATCAATAAATTAAATTGTTCAATTGTTTGTTATCAGCCCATATACGTCCCACTGCTGGGCACGGGCCTACTCTACAATCGAGAGAATCGATTGAGAGTGGTTAGGCCATATAGTCCACCATGCTGGCCTAGTGCGGGTTGGCGGACTTACATACCGTAGAAATTCTTTTTAAAATTGCTACGGTATGCAGGTTTCCTCGCGATGTTTTCCTTCGCCGTTAAAGTGCGTGGTGATTGACTATCAATACACACATAACTCCGAAAAGTCAGAGGTGTGCCCTGGGATTTGAATCCGCGACCACCGTGAACATGTAGGCAGCCGAGTCAGGTCCGTTACCAACAGGCCACCACGCAAATTGTTCAATATTGGCACCAAACTTACAAGCTCCCTTAAGCCGAGAACTTTAATGGGACAGTAGCCAAGAAGTCGGCTGTGAACCAAGATGTCGTAGTTTTGCCGGCTGTGAAAGGTGAGGCAGCGGGTTCGATCCCCGCACCGAGACATATATTTGTGTGATCCACAGGTATTTGTGTCGGGTGTGAGTGTTTGTGAGACCGAAAAGTCTCTCGTAGTGTCTGATACAAGACTTAATTGATCTTATTGTGGGGTCAGGACTATGTATGTGACTGTTGGGTGTATTTATTTATTGATTTACCAAGACAAATGCTTCTGCACGATCAAAATTATTGTTTTAGTTCTGGTTGGTAATTACCACGAAGTTCCTCAAAGGTTCCTATACCTACGTCATATTTTGTACCTTTTTCCTACGTGCGTCATACCTTGGAAGGGGAAAGAAAATATACCAAGAAAATTCACTCGTCCCCCGAACTTTGACCTAACCTGGTATTTCAGCTATGTGAAAGGGGAGGTCCATTTAAACAAGTATGTAGGCAAATCATGCGTAATACTAATAATAATGTACAATACTGCGCTGTATCGATCCATGGCCCACCCAGTCCACCATGGTTTCAGCAGGTTTCCTCACAATGTTTTCCTTCCTCACAATTTTAGGTACGTGGTAATTGACTCAAAACTCCGAAAATAAATAAATACACCCAACAGTCACCCAGACCCAAAAGTCGGGACTCACCCAACAGTAATATCGAGGAGATCATTCAGAACTTGTAAAACCGGATTTTGTATGTTATCTGACAGATGAGTGCCAGATAGCAATCAGGGACTTTATCAGGATATGGTGAAACTGACCCCGAGTCTTGTGTCGTGGGTATCAGGAATTACAATACACTTCTCGCAAACACCTATCCGAAACACATATGTATGAATCACACAAACATTTGTCTCAGTGCGGAGACCGAACCCGCAGCCTCTCGTCTCACCACCGGCGTCTAACCAACTGCGCCATTAAGGTTGTCAAAGTGAATATGTGACTTGAAAACTGTGACTACCCTTACTACGCATTTGTAATAACATAACTCGATCGGAATTACTATTGTTTGCGTGAATAGTTTTAAGGTGACGATAACTGACTCACATATTACGTCATAAAGGAAATAAACCTAGTAGTGATTTCTGTGACCCGTAGTACGTGACTCATGCATCGATTACTACGTCCTTAGGAGCTACGCCTTTATTATTTCCGTTCTTTGCGACCTATGAATAATAAATGTCTTAATTGTTGTTTGAAGGTCGCATAACTTAACTAATTTACGTATTTTCGAGATTCTATTTGCTGATGTTTTTCTTTTCTCTTATAGGTTCGGAGAACCAGCAAAGGGCTCTTGGTAAATGATTACCACATATTGAAATGTCAACTCTGGATTTTCTTGAAATAGTCGCTACTGTATCAGGAATTTGCAACTTTTATTGCAACACAGTCTTTGTCTGTTCCTCACATCTTTCTGCCTTTTTAAACCAATATTGTCACAGTGAAAAGCTAATTCTGTTTCTCATGTTAAACAATCATAGAGTATTAATTAATAATTATATAACATTGAACAAATAAGAAACATAGGACCTATTACAACAGTAGTCCAACATTACTAGTGTCATTAAATCAGCAGACCGGGCTCTGCGACGTATCTTAGGAGAGGCCTATGTCCAGCAGTGGACTGCAACGGGCAATTTTTTCCCAAATAAGCAATATTTGGCTTCAATACTGCAGAGTCCTTCTACCACTTTTACAAATATCAACCTATGTATTTAGACATGCAACAATGGATAAAAAAAATTAAAATGAAAAATGAAAATAATTTATTTAGATTCAGTAATTATTTTCTACCACCCGGGTCGGAAAGCGGTTTTCACTAAAGAAAAACGGGCAAGAAACTGTTGTGTTGCTTTTTTCAAAACTAGTTTACATTATCGTGATTATTACAATAGTTACAAGTTGGTCTAAATCAGTACGGTACGGTACTAACGTACAACATACGGTAATAACTTCTTACAAGTCATCAAAAATGTATTGATTTATATCGGAAAGTCCAATAGCGTAGCGTAATAAATAAACCCGAATGATTTATTTCAGGGAATCCACAAGCTTACCACATAACTTGCGCAGTATATTAACAACACAAGGAAAGCAACTGCAGTCGTTTGAAACTACTTCACAATTAACGTACAATTCGTTTTCTTTTTCATTTCTTTTTTGTGTCTAATTATAAAAAGTGTATATTTATTTATGAGTGAAATTATCTGCTTTAAAAATAGCCGTGAGTATTTCAGCTTATTATTTTTTGACAGTCGGCGATCGCGGGTTCGATTACCACTGAGACTGTTTGTGTGAAATTAAGTTGGTTTGGTGAAGTTGTTATGTGATTTAAAATTCACCTTTTATATTGTTTGGCCACGAAATAAAACTATAGGTATTTTGTAAAAGATTATAACGAGCAACGTGATTTTCACGATCGGGGTTCCAGATTTCAGGTAGAGAAATTTTGCGGACAATTTTTTTTTTTAAAACTATACACAATTGTTTTTCAGAAATCGAATACCAACAATAGATGATGAAAAGTATGATGCATTGACGATATCGGCATTAAAAAAATTAAGTTAGCGCATTCAAGAAGTATCATATCCCATATTAAGTAATATTTCATTACAATTAAGCAGAAACGTTCAACTACTCATACAATTTTCAGACTATCTAAAATTTATAAAAGTAGGTCATTTTAACAGTTATATTTTAAACAATCTAATACCGTATGTAGCGAATCGAGCCGTGATCCAATCTGGCACATTATGAACAAAAACAGATAACCGTAGGATAATAAATTAACTAGTACCTCCTTTTAGGGATCTGTAGCTTAGCGACCGAAGCCTTAAATAGCCAGGGCCTTCGCCTACTCTTAGATATATATTGTACAGATTGAAATAAATATTTATTACAATATTAGTTTACATTAGCAATCGTCTGATTGGTATAGAAAGCAGGGTATGTGGACTATATCAATATCAGTCCATATACGTCCCGTTGCGGAGCACGGGACTTGTCTACAATCGAGAGTACGATTGAGAGATTAGGCCATATAGTCCACCACGTTGGCCTAGTGCGTGTTGGCGGACTTTACATATCATATATTTTTTATAAATCGGTGTAGTATGCAGGTCTCCTCACAATATTTTCCTTTACCATTATAGTGCGTGGTGATTGATTGATCAATACACACATGACTCCGAAAGTCAGTGGTGTGTTTAGGCCACAACGCACTTACACTTAGTACAATGTTTAATCATTCTTCTTCTTTTACTTGGCGTTATCCCAGCCGGTGCCAGGATCCCATTGTATTAATGTTTTTATTTTTAAGTATTTAATAAACGGTGATACTTTTTAACAAAATTGTTAATAAATAGATAATAGATGGTGCGTCTACAACGCAGCAAAGCTAATGTTAATTTGTGGATTAAAATATGGTGATAATTACATACTATTATCATAATGTTATGTTCTTAAGCTATCCTTTGTGTAATTACGTTTTTTTGCCCTTAAATAAAAAATATTTTTTGATTCCATGCATGAATATTTGGGCAGTTGTTTCAGACGCGGCTATGAATCGAGAGACCGCGTGTTTGATCCCCACAAGAGACAAATGTTCATTTAATACCATAGTTTCCGATATCCGCGACTTGTTATCTTAATGTAGAGGTAAATCTTGTTTTTATTATTATCGCGTATTTTATTATTTTACATCACGTAGTATTTAGATTTTAGGGACATGATTCTGTTGACAGTCATTGCCTATCATTGCTATAAAACATATTTCTAATTAAAATTATCGACTAAATTATGGATTTCAGTTGGATATAACAGACATAAAGGGAAAGAAATGATATGAGTCATTGATCGTCTTTTAAAATTGTTTTCGTAATGTTTATCTCCGAAATGGAACCGGCACATGCAGCGACAATAATAACTTAAACCCATTTACTAAAATAACATCACTGAAATAGCACGAGACATGTGAATCACGGATCACACCTCAAATAACAAGGAATAAAAACAAAAACTCACCATAAACAATCCGTTGAAAGCCACCAGAAGGTACTTTATGCAATTCATCCCGCAGCCCTCCATTTTGATTTTTTTTTTTCACCACACTAAACGAAAATTAAACAGCCTTGCAAAACTTAAAAAAGAAAATTCAAATTTCGATTATTTTTTAAATTGAATAGTAATTAATAAAAGGTTTTATTAAAAATGAAATGTTAATTAAAATAATAAAAACTTTTTGTAATCGGAACAAATACTGGCCGATAACAAAGGAGTATCAGTGATTTAAATTCGGAATGCCGGTCGCGCTTTCGAGACGCGTCGTCGCGACGAAGGCTGGCGAGTGAATGTCGCTAACTGAAAACTTGTTGGGTATTTAGTACCCGGCGGTTTGGTGGTGTGAAATCGCGTGCTAGGGTTAATATCACGCACTTAACCCACCCCCGGATTACTGCGACCCCCGACTTTTACGACTCACACCGCAGATATGGATCATGTTTAATTGGTCTTAATAAGCTTTCTCAATTTTCGGCGATTACCGATAAGAAGTAATTTTTGAAAATTAAAAAAAGAATGTTCGGGCTAACGATCCTTGTGAGGTAGATTAAGCGTACGTAAAAAACAGTTTAAGAAATATAATAACATTTTTTAAAGATTTTGGCAAAAAGGTTTTATAAAATATATTACGATATGATTGAATTCCTTTTAATTATTAATATAAAATCGTTACAATTAAATATGTCCCAGATTAATCTTCATTAAGCAGACAGACAAAAGTCCAAAAGGTCTTTAACCTCCCAATCACATACTTATAAATAAGTAAAGGTATTTGAATATTTTTTTACGTAAATAGCGCAAATTCTGGGCGTCCGAGGTATTACGGCAGGTTGCCATGGAAACCAAGTTTAAACAACGCAGAGGTCTTTAACCGGGAGGGCTAGTACCTCTTCAACGGCTCCACACCACCAAACCAGGGTTCAAAGTATTGTTAACTGCCTCATGCGAATAGAGTTCCATAGGACAAAATATTTTTTTCATTTTCATTTTTCAATACTTTCAAAAGAAGATTTTGGTGAAGTTTTAAGTTTGATCCATTTTCTTCTTAACAAGAGGCCGTGGGTTCGATTTCCGCACCGGACAAATGTTTGTGTGGTCCACAAATATTTGTTTCAGATCTGGGTGAAGACGAAAACTACGAAAAGTATGTCGTAGTATCTGATTCCCGGGACCTAAGACTTATACCATATTGTGGACTTAAGGGGTCACGACTATGTATGTGGCTGTTATATACTCAGCCTATGGCCTATCAGGCTGGCCAAGCAACTCTTGAAGTATTTGAAATTGATGAACTCAAATTTACATCACTCGACCTGGAAATCGAATCCCGGAACTCACAATTCGAAGGTTATGTCTTAGGGTAAATATTAAATATTCTACAGAACCCAACCACATTTTATTTTATTTCCCGACAAAAAATAGAAAACGTTTTATTACAAGTGAGTGTTTTATTAAACAAAATACATGTAGCGGTGATTAACGAATAATGTCAAGTTTAGCGGACCTAGGTCTTCTACCTGTTATTACATTACCTAAGTGCTAGACATTTATATAAATCAAATTACTGTTATGTATTCTTTGATTTATGATTAACTAATTTTCACTTGGGGCCTATTTTGTTCTATTAGTAGGGTTTACACCCCACATAATTTTTTTTGGGGATAAAAATTAACATATTAATATTTCCTAAAATTAGTCCTATGCTACAATTGATCTCGAATTAGTGCGTGGTGGCCTGTTCATAACGGACCGAATGCGGCTGCCGAGACGGTGGTCGCAGGTTCGAATTTCGCACGCCTACATTTTACGAGACATGTGAGTATTGTTAGTCAACCACCATAGACTATAACGGCGGCGAAAAACCTGCATCCAGTAGATATTTTCACGAATTACCTGTAGTTTGCAAAATTTTTAGTTGCATCGTGTCTGTAGTCACTAAAGCTACCACCTGGCTACGTTTTCGGTAGCAGTCTTGATATACCCTGTATAATAAATCTGTAACCGATCGATGTCTGTACATGGAAGATAAATGGGAAAGACTGATATTGGGGACTATAATAACGTAATATAACCCAAAATAATGATTTTTACAATTTATGTGTGTTTGTAGACTGCCTCGGTGGCGTAGTGGTACTACAGTATGATTGCAAAGCTGAGGTCTCGGGTTCGAATCCCGGGCCGGGCAAAGTGATATTGGATTTTTCTATTCATTATTAGCCCGGAGTCAGGAATTTGTGCCCGATATGGCGATAGGCTCGCCCCCTATCACATCGTGGGACGGAATATACAAGGCGAAACGTGGGTGTTCTAGTAGCACCTCTGCCTACCCCTTCTGGGAAAAAGGCGTGTGTTTATGTATGTATGTATGTGTGTTTGTCTGTGCGGTTCTGCGCGATGAACTCAGAAACGGTATGGAGATAGCTGACACCCTGGACTAACTCTTAGCCTACTTTTTATCCCGAATTAGTGTTCCCGTGGGATGAGGCAGGAATTCAGATATATTTGTTACTTTTTTATACTCAAAGAGATAGATTGGGACTGGATTAGGTACATCCTTTGAGTGAGAATGAGACGGGGCAGGGCGGGATGTTTTAAATCAAGTTAAACACTCATATAAAGTTTGCCGGTAGAAAATGCACCCAATAGCAACATGGTCGTGACCACAGTCGTGACCCCGTATTAAGATCAATAAAGAATTGTGTCGTGAATATCAGGAACTACTATCCTTAGGTCTCACAAACACCTAAACCCAAGCCAATATTTGTGCCTCATATTATGAAAAACTGTCTTGGTGGGTGGTTCGAACCCACAGCCTCTCGTTTCATAGCTGGCTTCTAACCAACTGCGCGTTATAGGCATGTTCATTTTTTGTTTTAAAAATAATGTTTGCATGTTGGGTATCAGCGCAATTAATGCGTGTAATATATTTATACGAGTCTGCGATTTGTACATGGGCATGAGAAATATTTGTACACGAAACACATACACCTTGGGAGTGCAATGCCTTCCAGGCAGAGTACATAATATGTGTAGATACTTGGTACCTACCGAGTATTATCTCCCGCCACCCTTCAAGCTACATTTAAAACCTACTGTTTCTTGACTCCTTTCTTCAAAGCCCCAGGATTCTTTTCCCTACAGTTATTTATAAAGTCTTTATTCAAAATTACTAGCAGAAACGTTCGGAATATCGAGAATTATCTTCCGTAATAATATGAAATCATTTTTTTGAATCCATTAAAATGTTCAACATTATTTAGATTCAGTCATTTTTTGATCTACCACCCGGTTCGGAAAGCGGTTTTCACAATAGAAGAACGGATAAGGAACTCTAGTGTTGCTCTTTTAAAAGCCAGTTTACAATATATTGATTATTACAAATTTACAAGTTGGTTTGAATTAGAGCAGAGAGTTAATATAAAATTTAAATTGCTTATTTTTTTATATTCTCCACGAAAGATACTTAGATGAGGAAAATCTAAAAAGTCTCTTTCTATCTCACTCCCTCTCCTTCCGGTGACAGGAAGTCCACTGCTCCATAGGACCCTAAAAGAATATCTATAGCTGGTCCTACCTATCCAGCCCCCTCCTGCAACCTTAGCTACGTCTAAATTTATTATTAATCTTAGAATATTACGTTATAAAACAAAGAATAGTTTAAATATAGCAAAAAGCATATTACCGATTCCCAAGAACAATTTCCTAAGAGTTAAATAACCCCATTTATCAAAACTGCCACAATATTATATTTGGCCATAATAGCTTCCACGGGCTAATGGTAAGTCAGTCTGAAATGTTGACGACCCTAGAAATAAAATTACTAGTTATAATTCAAAGTGATATTGGATTTTTCTATTCATTATTAGCCCGGAGTCAGGAATTTGTGCCCGATATGGCGATAGGCTCGCCCTCTATCACATCGTGGGACGGAATATACAAGGCGAAACGTGGGTGTTCTAGTAGCACCTCTGCCTAGTGCCTACCCCTTCTGGGAAAAAGGCGTGTGGTTATGTATGTAGTTATAATTCCTAATTATAATGATTAACACGGTACACGGCTAAAATTGAAAATATCTGTAAAGAGCTTTATTTTTATTTATTATTTCCTAGCCTGTACTGTCCCACTGCAGGGCAAAGGAATTTCCTTCTTCCAACATTCTCTATCCAAGGCTTTCTTCCACCAGTTGGTATCAAAATGGTCCAAGTCATCTCTTCACCTTCTGCGCGGCCTTTTCAAGTTTTGTGTTAAGAGCTTGTAATTGTAAAATATTAATATTTCTAAAAAGGGAATCTGAGAACAGGGGGAAAATTAGAGGCAAAAATGTAAAAACTAAATGAAACAATTTTATGATAATCATCCATCCATCCATCCATCAGCCAAAGCAAGTCCACTGCTGAACATAGGTCTCTCCTAATGATTTCCACAGTGACCTGTTGGAGGCAGCCTGCATCCAGCGACGTCCCGCGACCTTTACCAGGTCGTCTGACCACCTAGTGGGTGGACGTCCCACGCTATGCTTTCCGCTTCGTGGCCTCAATTCAAGAACTTTTTGGCCCCATCGGCCATCAGTTCTCCGTGCTATGTGCCCCGCCCATTACCACTTCAACTTGCTAATCCGTTGAGCTATGTCGGTTACTTTAGTTCTCCTACGGATCTCCTCATTTCTGATTCGATCTCGTAGGGAAACCCCGAGCATAGCCCTCTCCATTGCTCGTTGAGTGACTTTGAGCCTCCTAATAAGGCCCATAGTAAGAGGCCACGTCTCGGTGCCGTATGCCATCACTGGTAACACACAACTATAATAATAATAGATCGGCTTAATTAGGCCAACAACACATCCATGATCCAGCGTTGTGGATGTTCTTGGGCGGCAGTGATCATTTACCATTAGTTGCTCTACCTAAGCTTCTTTAAACTTAATTACGCGGCCCAGGCAATTTGTAAACTCTACACTTTTGCTTTAAAAATTAAACAGGCGTTTTTGATTCTGCATTACGTATTTTTATTAGTGTTTAACTGTTAATTAACTGTTTTTTTTACATTCACTAAACAAATTTATTAAATAAATGTGAAAAAAGAACAATAAATTTTAGTAAATAATCGTAATTTTAAATAAATTGCGGTTTCGGTTTCGGCTGAAAAACTAGTTTCGGTCGGACACTAATTTTTATGTCAGGAAAATGCAACCAAAAATCAGGGCAAGTTCTGCGAAAACCTTAGCGTTTCTATTATCTATTGTAATAGCGCAATTTAGCTTCATCGATTATTCTTTAGGGAATATAGGCAGCGGTCCCTTTGATATTTTATAGATTCAGGACGGATTTAACAATCGTAAAAATAAATTGACTGCCTCGGTGGCGTAGTTTTAGATACTATGGTACAATTACAACGCCTCGGTCTCGGGTTCGACTTCCGGGTCGGGCAAAGTGATATTTGATGTTTCCCCTCATTATCGGCCCAGATTCAGAAAGTTCCCATTATGACGATAGGCTCGCCCCCTGTCGCATTGTGGGACGAAACACACAAGGCGATAGGTAGGAGTCCTGGTAACACATCTGCCTACCCATTCTGGGAAAAAGGCGTGAGTCTATGTATGTATAAAAATGCAAGTGAAAAATCTGGGCAAGTTCTACGAAAACCTTAGTGTTTCTATTAACTACCGTAATAACTCAACTTAGCTTTATCGATCATTCTTTAAGCGGATATAGGCAGGAGTCTCTTTGATAATAAGTTCAGGGCGGAGTATTCAATGGTAAATAAACTTTGTCCGATTATATTTGTATATTTGATACCGTTCGTGGCGTAGTTGATTGGATACTAACTTTACGGCTGTACGGCTTTATAAAAATGCAGCCAGGTGATAAGTCAAAAATGGCAGTCCGACATTTAATTGCAACTTAATGTTTGACATTTTGACACAATTTGACAGCCTCCGTAGCGCAGTTGGTTACACGCCGCCTGTGAAACGAGAGGCCGTGGGTTCGATCCCCGCACCGAGACAAATGTTTGTGTGAACCATAAGTATTTGTTCCGAGTCTGGGTGTTAGTGAGACCGAAGAGACTCTTCTGATACCCACGACACAAGACTCGATCTTAGTGTGGGGTCAGAACTATGTATGTGATAGTTCACCACACTCATAGATCACCACATAGACCTGTAAAATAAAATATAAAATCTAGTAAGGTATGAAATAATAATGTATCTTTTCCTTCGTATACAACAGTGATTCTAATGTTTACTAATATCCAAAACAAATATTTAATGAGCCAACTCGGATACTTCCATTAGAAATACCATTAATAATTTGTCTCATGGACCAGGGGGTCATCCTCCTGTCAATGAAGACCTTCATAATTGTTCTGTTCAGTATGATTATCTTAATTGATCAAATCGTTTTACTTAATAATGAGAGTTCTTCATATCAATGTATTTTTATTTGTTGTAATTCATTACACTCCTATTATATGCTTTCATGGACATTGATTTATTTATTTATGTAGTGTATTTTGTTAGTTTGTCCGACCTCTTGTATAAAAAAATTAAGGCGTATTTCTTAAACTTTATTAAAATAATTGACAATAGTTCCTTTCCACATCACATTGGGACGGAAACAAGCTCAGCGAGCTGTAGGAGTAACAGCGTCACTTTTGCTTAACTTTTAGGACATAAAGGCGCCAATTTTTAAACAAATGAGAAGAATAGACACCAGACATAAAGAAAGTTTGCAATAGTCCTTGCCAATTTCTATAAAAAATTAAACCAACAAAACAAACATACAAATTCGGCCTTGGGCTGTCAATCAAGGATACAATCGCGAATTTAGTGAGTCCTTGGTGGTGAGCATTGTGCGTGGTGTTGTGGCGCCGTTGCCGGGGTGACCAATAAGTGGCAACTCGTGCCATGCTGATAGCGGTGACCTCAGCGTACGGTTGAGGAGAAAACTTGTAGAAACATTACTTTTTCTTGAAAATATTTTCTTTTATTGATAAAAAAACGGATTCTGGGCTGTGATTTTCAAAGTTATCGGTTAGAATCTCAGGGTATGGAATTATATTTTTTTGAGATTTTTAGTAGGTACTCGCAGGCCGCTATACATTATTATACAGGGCATATCAAGACTGCTACCGAAAAAGAGCCAGGTGGTAGTTTTAGTGACTGCAGATACGATATAACTAAAACTTTTTGGGTGTTCATTCTTTTTTTAGGAAAATGTATGTTTTTAACACTCAAATACGATGATAGGAAAAAAATTCGTTGCTTTTTTGCAAAAAATTGAGTTGCATTGTGTCTAAAGTCACTAAAACTACCACCTAGCTTCGTTTTCGGTAGCAGTCTTGATATACCCTGTATGAGATTTTAACATTTTAGCTTTATTTGTTCAATTTAGATTGAACGATGCTTACAGCAAGTCTATGTGGGAGGCCTATGCTCAGCACGCAGCAGTGGACTTCCTGTGGCTGAAAAGAGATAGGAAGAGAGATATTGAACGATCATAGTGATCTACGCGTATATGTGGCTTTTTACACACAAAAACACACAGCACATAAACACACGGCGGGGCACATAGCACGGAGAACTGATGGCCGATGGGGCCAAAAAGTTCTCGAATGGAGGCCACGAAGCGGAAAGCGCAGCGTGGGACGTCCACCCACTAGGTGGTCAGACGACCTGGTAAAGGTCGCGGGACGTCGCTGGATGCAGGCTGCCTCCAACAGGTCACTGTGGAAATCATTGGGAGAGGCCTATGTTCAGCAGTGGACTTCCTTTGGCTGATGGATGGATGGATGGATGGATGATGTGGCTTTTTAGATTTAGCTTGTTCAGGTATATCTGATTACTATCATAAATGTGTCGAGCGGGACTGTCTTGCAGTTGGACACCCTTGTATTGCACATCATCAAGTATGAAGACACTAGAAATTTATTAGTTTAAAAAACTAAACTTTTTGTGACTGTGGCGCCCCAGAACAGAATATGTCCCACTTACTGATGTGCCCAATGTGTCCTACAACCAGTACAAGAAGGGACATCATCAAGGCAACAGACGCTGCAATAAATGTAGCGACCTACTGGGCCGGGAAACTGTGAAACTGTAAAGGTTTATATAAAAGTGTATCACGTGAGCCATTGACACGAAAGAAGAAGTGTAAAAAAAACGAAACATTCTTTTTATAAAATGCCATATTGTTAAGACGTTACCACGCCAGTGTACCAAGGAACAATACCATAACCACCTCACGACGTCGGATGGTTCTAAAAATATAGAAGCGGCGCTACCTCTCACCACCTAACTGTTGTTAAGCCGATAAATTGAGCCCCATTACAGCTATTTATGGGCCTAAAACATTAATAGAGCTGGTTGTAATGATAAGAAATATCGTCGGATTTGAATATGGTATGGAACTGTCGAGAACGTCAACATCATGAACAGGCTTAAGCTTATAAATGAAGTAAGGATGGTTGGCGTTCCTTAATATTCAATTGGAAAAGGCAAGGAAAAGAGAAATGAGTGTAATATTAGTATTTACCTAATGTGAAAATAAATTAAATTAAATACCCACTCAACAGTCACATACATAACCCTGACCCCATACACCCCGTACTAAGAATTATGATCAGATCTTGTGTCATGAGATCTTCGAGATCTGAAACAATTACTCGAGGTTCATACATACATTTGTCTCGGTGCGGGGATTGAACCCGCGGCTTTTCGTTCCACAGCCGGCGTTTAACCAACTGCGCCTCGCAGGCTGTCGATGACATCATGCTATTGCTTTGTTTAATGGAGTTACTCTGGCGGATTTTAAACGTTGAATTGTGGTTATCAGAAAGACTATCATGCTAAAATCTTACCATCGACTTAATTCCCATTTTTCCCATACTGTATTAGCCCATATACGTCCCACTGCAGGGCACGGGCCTCCTCTACAATCGAGAGTGTGATTGAGAGTGGTTAAGCCCTATATTCCACCACGCTGGCCTAATACAGGTTGGCGGACTTTTACATACCAAAGAAATTTATACAAGTCGCTATGGTATGCAGGTTTCCGCACGATGTTTTCCTTCACCGTTATAGTGCGTGGTGATTGACTACATTTTCCCCATAACTGACTATTTATTACCAGCTACGGACCAATTGCCAATTAAACGGACTTGAGCGCAATATTGACACTTCATTGTCAGGGACGATTGGTTAGCACGAGGTGACGCCACCAAAGTGTTAATTGTATCCGCAAAACTGTTCAACCGTCAGTACTTTGCTATCTTTTGCCTTATATGTCTCAAGTTTTAATTATTGAAATATTTTGTTAAGTGTTTTATATAAATGAGGTGAAATGACGATTGCGTATGCGTATTTTCGGTTTCTTATTGATAGAGAGTTTCATAAGGCTGCCGCTTATTATTTCTCAGGTATGTTTTCGATATCCTCTTTCTTAATTGTCGAAGGTGTAACAATGTTATGGTAAAGGTCATCCAATCAATCCAATCCATCAGCCAATGGAATTGGAAGTCCACAGCTGAACATAGGCCTCTCTCAATGATTTCCACAGTGACCTGTTGGAGGCAGGTTAAAGATCGTGCTTGCTCATAAATAGGAGCAACAGCATTCGGATTGAATTCACTGCGTTGTTCGCCTCAAGACATTAGAGGTGTTATTACAAAAAAATATTTAAACACATGTTTAGCTAAACAGTGTCTAACTCTAAACACTCCGTCTAAAGTCTTGTCTATATTACAAAATAGTGTTGAAACATTGTTTAGCTAAATACCCGTTAAACCACAAAAAACTAACGTTTTCCAATTACTACTTAAACTTAACAGAACTGAAGTCACAGAACCTAGACCAGACAAAAATCAAAGTCTTAATCTCACTTTATAGTATGTATTTTGTATGGTTTTAAGATTAAACATGAGTTAAACGACCATCAGCTTGTGCTTAAATTAATGTTTGAATCATCTAACTCTTCTAATGCTTAGACATGGTTTTGTAATTGAAGAATTTCTAGTCACGTGTTCATTGCCCGTTTCATTTTTTTGTAATGACACCGTAGATGTTAAGTATTTTGATGCCCAGTAATTTTACTGTCTACTATGAATTACAAATCAGTGCGTACTTATTGCTTGACACCTAAAAACTGCTGAAAAACGTTAAAATAATAATTTTACAAACACCATGAAATATTAAAAAGTGTTATTAAAAATGGAAGAGATTTGAACGGAAAAGAATATTAAGATACTTACACGTATTACGTTTGAGATTTGAAGTTGCGATAATTGTAGTGATTGCACACGGGGCTCTTTTACAATCAAGAGTTTGATTCACAAGGCTTAGGCCATAGTAGACAAGACATAACTGTTGCGAGTTGACGAACTATACATACTATACAAATTCCTGAAACATCTTTATGATATGCAGTTTTCCTCATATTTCCTTTCACTGTTAAAATGGGCGGTAATTTATCAACAAACATGGATTTCATATCAGGAAATATAATAGCCAAAACCTGCGCAGTCGTTTACTATACACATATTAATTTAATTTAAAATGAGGATGTCAACATACAAATAGATATAATAAGGACTGTACCCAGAAATACCTGTAGACAGCTTGACACGCTCACATAATGTCATAAGTAAATAATGGAAGGTATTATGTACATGAGAAGCTGTCTAGGTAGCCATTTGTCAACTTCTACTGTCAAGTAACAGAGCACTTTTGTCTGGTGTGAACGACATTGTAGCCAGTGAAATTGTGGGCAATTATTATAACATTTAAATAGGTTTTCCTAGCAGTCACATACATAGTACCAATTGCTCATAAGATTCAATTCTTGCGACGTGGGTATCCGAATCTATGAGAGACTTTTTGATCTTTCGATCATAAAATCTTTCACAAATAGTTATTTGTCTCAGTGTGGAGATTGAACCCGTTGCTTTTCGTTGTACAGCTGGCTTCTTAACAACTGTGCTACTGAGGTTGATATATAACAACCAATGCCTAGGATTAACGAGCATAATAGACGGCCATGTAGACTTTAATATTCATAAGTTTTGGATGTTGTGGCTCCTATTTATGAGCCGGAATGGCGCGTATCAACTGGTAAGCGACATGCTTCTCTTGTTATTCTCGCTAACTACAATACAATAGATCATACAAAAGTGCTTGGATTTGTGAACTTGACTAGAATTAATAGGTTAAAGGTTTTAAGTAACATATCAGTTTTTTTGGGAAAACTAATTTTTGTAATATCCTAATCGATAATGGAGTAAAAACAAATGAGTTATTAAATATTATATTCATGATAATGTAATATTTAAGTAGATATATCTACCCTGGTGGACAAAAGAGTGATCATAAGCCACAAATTTAAATGCAAACATTAATCTAAAAAATAAGCTACATTTGTGTAAGAACCTCAATCATGACTCTATGACGTCAAAACCACCTCAAGCGCAACTCCCTCGTGTCCCCACGATATCACCTAAGAGCCGCTATCAGCAATAACGTAATGCCCCATAAACCGGACCGAATAAAACCCAGCCATTATGCGGCTGTATCCAACCGTTGGACCATTCGGCCGTGCTCTCATTGTGATCCCTGTATATATGCAGACCCGACCGATGTGCAGCTCATTTCCGAGGAGACATCGATCCGAGACGACTGGCCTGACATGGGGAAAGATAAGGCTCAAGGTAAGTCCTCTAATTTAAGTGTTTTTAATGAAATACTTGATCGTAAAAAGAATAGCCCATCCAATGTGTAATCTGGAGATAATGAGTAGTTGTAAAACAATTAGTAACAAGGAAAAAAATTCAAAGAAAAGTAGGCATTATAGTGTATCAATAATTGCGACTATTTATAAGTGCGTGGTGGCCTGTTGGTAATGGACTAGACGCGGCTGCCTATATGTTCACGGTGGTCGCGGGTTCAAATCCCAGGGCATACCTCTGACTTTTCGGAGTCATGTGTGTATTGATAGCAGTAAATCACCACGCACTATAACGGTGAAGGTGAAAACATCGTGAGGAAACCTGCATACCATAGCGATTTGTATAAATTTCTATGGTATGTAAAAGTCCGCCAACCCGCACTAGGCCAGCGTGGTGGACTATATGGCCTAACCACTCTCAATCACTATGATTGTAGAGGAGGCCCGTGCCCTGCAGTGGGTCGTATATGGGCTGATACAATACAATACAATAAGACAGTGATGCAAAACCCGCTATGTCACACTTGCGTCGTGATTCGGATTTCGGGAACCATCATTGTATCTCTGAATGCCACTTCACTTGCCATTGAGAACGGTTTGGTTGAATTACTATGCATTATAAGACAAATAATGGTAATAGCCAATTTAATTAAATCAAAAAATTTACAACGATGTCGATTGACGATGAAAAATTCATTTTGTATTGCAATATAAAGAGGCTTGCATCAGATATTCGGTCGCTTCAATAGCTATAGCTTTAAATAAAATTAGCATATTATATCATAATTTCATTATCATCCTGACACGTAGTACCAGTAATTTGTGTGTAAATTGGTGTGTTATTCGTGTATTCTCATCATTTATATTTTTTCCTCAATATATTTTAGTATTAGATACGACTAAAGTTCAACATATAGACGGCAAAACACCTCTATCATTGATAAATCTAGTGTTTAGCATACTCCTGGAGAATCAGACGTGTATAAGATAAAAATATATTTTGCTGCGTATTGTCGGAGATTATAAATAAATAAATACACCCAGCAGTCAAATACATAGTCCTGACCCCACACTAAGATCGAGTCTTGTGTGGTGGGTATCAGGAACTAAGAGAATTTTCGATTTCACAAACACTTAGACCCGCAACAAATACTTGTGGTTCACTCAAATATTTGTTTCGGTGCGAAGATCGAACCTGCGGCCTCTCGTTTCACAGCCCACGGCCAACCAACTGCGCCACGGAGGCTGTCGATTCATCCATTTCTTCTTTAAGTTCTTTTACTTCAATGATTACTCGATCGTTTACTTTAGCTATATCATAATATAGGCTGATATCTTATTTATGTATAGACAATGAGCCTGTGCAAGAAGCAGTGGTGGCAGAGACCTCAGAGCCAGCCACCGCAGCGGTTAGTGGGAGACGGCGTGGGAACTACCTGAAGAAGTTCAAGAACAGAAAATGCTGTCGAGTTTGCACAAAGGCTGCTTTTGTGGCGCTCAGTTTGTTAGCTGTGGTGAGAATTTGAAATCTTCTGTTTGACGGTTGACCATATCCTAAAATCACGTTTAGTCGTATCTATATTGTGTAAATTTTGCAAAATTTGCTCTTTTGTTTTACGACCGGCGAATGTCTTTCGAAAGTTAGTTAAGAATTTTATTTCACCATCCTCTCTGATGAAGTTAGTAACATATAGTTGATAGTAAGAAATAATGAAGTCATTGTATTACAATAAGTTCCATAATAATTTATTAATGACGAATTAGATTCTAGCTGATTCTAAAACGCTGATGTGGACTTATATTGGGGAGATGCCTTTGTTCTTGTTGCTTATGATGTTAATAATTGTCATTCAAAGTCTAATAAGAAGTTGGAGCTCAGGTTTATATTGCCGATTCTTCGTTCACTGTACCTTCAAATTCCCTAAGAATAATAAAACAACTCACGCTTATTTAATTATTTATTCTTACACAGAAAGGAAAAACATACAAAAATAAGAAAAAAGTACAGATGGCGGCCTTATCGGCGCTCTAGACGATTTCTTACAGACAACCTTTGGATGGATAACACAGTGAAAAGAAGACACTCTGGGCACTCTGGAATATAAAAGAAACAAGCTCCAACAAAAAAAAATAGTTTAACAAATTGCTTGTAACTTATATATTATGTTCTTTCCAGGCGCTAGCTGTAGTAGTGATCATAGTGACGGTACTAACATCGATAGCAACGAAGGTGTTCGACACGGAGCAGTCCAACAGGCTGGTGGGGATGGTGATCCTGGCTGTGACAGCAGCGGTGGCGATATCAGTGCTCATATACGCAGTGGTGGCGGTGTTCAAGAAGCAGACCAAACCTATACATGCGGTAAGGTTTTAACAATATCGGGGTAATAGAGTAGAAGACTCAATTAATATTATTTGGTTTATTTTTGTCGGCATGCGTAATCGTAATCAGGAAGTTTTGTAACATCAGTTAATTAATAAACAATTTACAATATATTTGAATTTGATGTAGGAGTAACAGAAAAGGATGCAGCTAACGTTCTTTGACGTCATCTTTCATAACATGTGTAAGTGTGAAAGAGAAAGCGAGTTTCTCCATTACACGGCTAAAATATTCAAATCTCAACACAATACATTTCACAACAAATAGTGCTGTTAGGAAACAACCCTAATTAGCGAAATTTCAAAAGATAGAACTAAAGGAGCGATGATAAAATTATGATTTATGATGATTTAATGATGCTGGATGATTAAACGAAGCGAAAGTGTCAAGTGATATGTCAAATCGATCAATTTGGAGATCCAGTCTCTGTCTACCCCTATGGAATACAGGCGTGACGTTTATGTATGTACATATTAATGATGATAGAAAGAAGTGGGCAGACATCCTGGGTTCTTCCGCCGTAGCGTCAAGAGGCATCTCAGCGGGCCGACATGATTGTATCGAATGGTATGAGACTGCCGTCTGATGCCATTCGATACTCTATCTGGACGGTATTAGCGCTTACCATCAGGTGCAATGCAGTCACTATGCCGTGCCAGAATTAAAAAATATGAAGTAGGCTTTAATTCAGCAGCGGCTGGATACGAACTGAAAATGATGATGATGATAAATCAAGTAGTAGAACTTTAACTCTATTTTACGACGACGTGTATTGTTCGACAGTCTCCCTGGTGCAATTGGATGAGAGCTGGCTGCGGAACGAGGGGCCGCGGGTTCGATCCTCGCCCCGAATTAAATGTATGTGTGGCCTACAAATATTTGTCTCGGGTCTGTGTGTTGTGAAATGTCTCTCATAGTTTTTAATATCCACGCCAGAAGTTTTGGTGTCCTATTGCCGGGTCGGGACTGAGCTGGGTATCTATTGTTGTCCCTTTATTTTATTTCTGTAAGTAGTAGTAGGAACAATAAATATTGCATTAAAGTCTAGTCTTGCACTAGCTTGCTTAGTTGATGGCATTCTTCGACGTTACAGCAATTGGTGTATTGTAGATTGTATATTGGATCATTGATTTGCTTTTAGCTAGAATTATTAAATTCTGTAAAGAAATATACAAGGAGAGAGAGGGTGAATGGAAGAGTCGGTGGGGTCGACCTCACCGAACCTACACCATCCAAATTGGTGATACCCTTAAGAAGGATCAGGTTAAAACTACCCTGAACCGACGAGCATGCATGAAGAGATTGATGAACATGGATGAAGCGAAAGTAGTATGTCAGGATCGAACAAAGTGGCGATCCATAGTCTCTGCCTACCCCTATGGGATACAGGCGTGACGATTATGTATGTTTAAATATGTATTAAATTCTGCCACTGTCCGTTTGTCTTATATTCCGCACCACAATTTTCCAATGCATTTAAGATCGGGATTGTTTGTTATTTCTTTATAATTTTATACTTCCGGTGAAATTTCTGCCATTGTATATTGATGCCTAAAACTCTATAGAAAATGATAAAGCCGTTTCGTTTTCATTTTGAATAAAAGTTGTAAGTAAATGATTGTTATCAGCAAATTATTCGTTATCGCGCCACCGGCGTTACTCCTCATATCGCAATAAACTCTGTAATGCAAGTTTAATATCGAATCAAGACGTTATTCGTATTGGCCATTACTTGGAACAATACGTCGTTACTCATTTTATTACTTCACTTCAAACTATTTTATATCAGTTTAATGTATGGTGTTCCATATTAATGTATATGTTAACGGAAATGTATGAAATCTGTCATTGTATACAATTCCTAGGAAATGTATACATTACCTAAACAGCGGTCGGAAATTTAGTACATTCTAAATGTGAGAGAGTACGAACGCTAACGAATACCCAGGTATACTTAAGACAAACAAAGAGACACTAAGGCTAGGTTAGGTTAGAATTGAGATAAATTATACAAGAACAAAAGTGGATACAATAAAAAAATATATAATAAAAAGTTTATTAAAAATGGAAATAAACTAACCCTACCTAAGCTAATAGATTTCCTAGGAATTGAACACAATTCCTAAATTTCATACATTTCCGGTAACATATACACTGTATAGAGAAATCTTATGAAATATTTTAGAACGGAAATGTGTCTCCTAATTTCTGATGACGACACTAGATTGCGTTTTTTATCTGTTCTTTATCAAGTTAAAAAATCTGAAGAAGTACTGAAATAATACAACAATGGTACTGATAGTTGTTTTAAGCGATTGTATCGCCCAGGCGAGTAGTGCCGCTTCTTTTGCACAGCTATAGTATTTACAGAAGCGATTTCATTCATAAACGTTTGAAACTAAACCATTTTTATGGTCACTACAGGGTGACACAATGCATTTAATGGCAAGGGCAGTGCGTTTCAGATAATACATATCCATTAGCGACAGATTTTACTTGTTGTCATAAAAAATATCTAAACTTGATATACAACAGCTTAATTGGAATGCAACATACATATTTACGTAAATATGTCGCATCGCTATAACGCGCTTCTACCATTTTGAACGACTATGATGCGAATATCTTACCACCATCTATCCGGCAATTTCACTCACCAAATACACGCAACAGCGTGGTATTATTTCACGCCGGGTTTTTATGAGACAGCAGTATCCCGAGCCAGCACGTTAGACACCCTCTCACACGCTACAGCTCGGCCTTACCACTTTAAAATAGTAAAAAAATATATATTAATGAATTTACATTTTACAAAAAAAAATATGTCACTTTATAACAAAGTATCAATGAACTGCTCTGATTTAGACCAACTTGTAACTTTTGTAATAATCACGATATTGTAAACTGGTTTTGAAAAGAGCAACACTAGAGTTTCTTGCCCGTTCTTCTCTAGTGAAAACCACTTTCCGAACCGGGTGGTAGAAAAAAAAATGACTGAATCTAAATAATGTTGAACAATTTTTTTTACAATTATTTTCATTTTCACAACCAGTCAAGCCTACAAACAGATACGGTAGGTTTCATACGCAACAGTATAACAACACCAAAATCATTGATGAATTTAGGACCACTTCCAGTATTAACGATATTTTTAAAGCTAAGTCGAGGTCCAAGGTTGTTTACACTAGGGTCGACCTTCGGTTAATATATTCAAGTTCAGGCAACATGAAGTGGCATATCACGCAAACTCCTTGCTTTCCAACACGCTAGGAATGCGAACCTTTTAATTGTGCTTATTAAATAATATGATTAATATAAGGCTAAATAGTAATTATGAAGTACTAAACTAACCAATGCACGAGTCTTCAGAGATGTTTGAGTTATGAATAAATAAATTCACCCAATAGATACCATAGACACAGTCCTGCCCCCAGACCCCATTAAATTAAGATCTATTGAGTCTTTTATCGCATCAGAAACTACGAGACACTATTCGGTCTTCTAATTTCGAGAGGGGCTCTCGAAACGAATGCTTTTGGATCACACACATATTTGTCATATTGTGGCTTTTAAATAAATAAATACACCCAACAGCCACATACATTGTCCTGTCCCCACAAGATCAATGTGTCGTGGGTATCAGGAACTAAGAGTCTTTTCAGTCTCACAAACACCGAGACCCGAAATACTTGTTGTTCACACAAACATTTGTCTCGGTGCTGGGATGGAGCCGCGGCCTCTCGTTTCACAGTCGACGTTTCACCAACGTGCCACGGAGGCCGTTAATTTGAACCCGCAGCCTCTTGTTTCGTCTAGTCATCTGGACCACGTGAACTTAAACAGTCTCTCGTGGTTCTTGATGCCCAGGATACAGGACTTGTATTTTAATAAGTTCAGGAATATGTATGTCACTTTTAGTAGCCTATTCTTTGTTGATAAAAACGACTTTCAAGTTATTTTTACCTAATTTGATGATTTGTATCTACAGGCCACGATAGTGCTCGTGATCCTGGCTGCGATCCAGGCGATCCTGGCGGGAGTGTCGGTGAAGGTGAGCCCGCGGGACGAGCTCAACCTCGCCAAGTCTCTGGCGGACTCCTTCAAACTCGCCCGGGAAGACAACCCCAGACACGTCAAACTGTGGGCTGCTACTCAACATGATGTAAGATATATGTCCAAGACACCATATCTGTTATACCAATAAAATTGAGATTATTTAGAGTGAAAAGAAATTTAAATATTTAATCGAATAATTTAATGAAATAAATATACTATACGAGCGCAGTGGAATGCCAAGCATTGCTTTGTAATTCATGGTGTTGATTGGTTTTGCTACTGTCCATGAGCAGTAGTATCACTTACCATCAGGCGAATGGCATGCTCGTCTCGCCATGCATTGCACAAAAAAGAAACCTAATTTGAGACACTGCTCCAACCCCACATCAAATATAAGCGTTATAATGCGTAGTAAGTATGTTACACATCACAAAATGCGTTGCAATTGTTGATTTCATTGCATATAGATTGTTAGACGCAATTTGTAAAAGCGTTAGGGAAGACCTATGTTCAGCAGTGGGTTACCTATGGTTAAAAATACCAAGACCCATATCAAATATTTCATAACAAATTATATTGATTCTTTAACCACTACCCCTTCACTCTTCACCACGAATTCTATCAAAGAAAATTCCATACTAAATGTTTCTCTTCCAGCTCAACTGCTGCGGAGTGATAAGTCCCGACGACTACCGAGGCACAAATCTTCCCTACTACTTCCCGCCCAACGTGCCCATCTCCTGCTGCCCCACATACGACCCAGACCGGTCCGAGCTGGTGCAAGAGCGAGACAGGGAGATCTGCAAGGCGAAGAAGACCTACTACGACGTCGGGTGTAGAGAGCTGATTATAAATGTGTTTAAAGACACAGCTGATGTGGTGCTCGGTGTAACTGTACCGTTGATTATTCTTGAGGTGAGTAAAAATATATTTAGCATATAGACAAAAACGGATAGGGATGATTGGACCATGGCCCAGCCATGGGAATAAAGGTTTTTAATAAAATAGAGAAAACCGAAAATATTTATGACTGATTGGAGTCATTCGTATTCATAATGAATTATCAAGCATTTTAACGGTCACGGAAAACAGAGAAATATAAGTATCGTCGTGATGTAGAAAATCTTCCAACCACCACTTGACCAACGTGATGACTTTGACCTAACTGTCTTTGGCCTAACCCCTCTCAATCGTACACTCCATTGTAGCGCCATGCAGACTTGAGTAGGTTGGACTAACATTATAGCGTCAAAATAATATGTTTGTAGGTTTTAGTTGTATAATTGCGACATCTATCCGTGAATATATAAACTAAGTAGTGGAGGTCGCGAGTTACAGCACAAAAAAGTCAAATCGACCTAGACAGCGCCATTGTTTCCCACAGCCCCAAGTGAAATTACATTTTACTGTTGTGTTTATCCTTCGGTGAGTTTGATTGTTGGATAGCAACCATCGTACAACGTACCTCGGATGCATTGTTTACCCTTCGTTAAGCCTGTGAGCCAGCATATGAAAGCAATAGGTGCCGATAGATGTCGCTAGGTAACTACTTATGTATTTTATTAGAAGTCGTTTAATTACTTTATCTATCCATAGGTTATGGCTTTCGCATTTAATAAACTAATTATCAAACATAATTCTATCCAATAATACTATATAAATGTACACTAATAAATGTACACGTAACATTATCCTTAATCCGATAGCAGCTATTACATTACACACTATAAATTATATTTAATTTTTCAGGTTGTGATAGCGATAATTGGTGCTATCTTGAGCCGTCACAAAAAGAGATTTAGAAGAAGCGGCGGGGAGGAAGAAGGAAAATAACATGAATTACCAAAACATCGAAATTACTCAAAGGCTGATTTTGACTGTTTTGTGACAAACCTACTAGATGGCGCTGCCACACAAAATATGTAAATAATGCAAAAGCATTGTATTTGGTACAATTAGCTACTATTGTACAATGTATGTTAAATATGAATTTTATAAAAGCAATTTATTTATGGTAGAAAATCGCTGTAAAAATTAATTAATGTAAATAAAGTAAGTGAGACCGTACATAATATGTATTATTGAAGATAACTGACCTCTATGTAAACTGTACTGTACTGTATCAACCATGGGTACCCATCATGGCATAGGGCTTCTCTACAACTGTTCCAATATTTCGTCCATCCATTTTATTTTACACAAAAGTTCAAATTGAAAATGAAAATCTTCATTCATTAGTTTTATTATGTTCCAAAAGATGGCACTTTACACACATAAAATTTAGTATAACACATACACACATAAAAAGTAAGTATGTTTTATGACATTTTATAAATTATTTTTTTAACGTAACTATGATTGTATCATTGTTTATTCATGGCCAATAAAATAAGTAAAACTATTTTATTTTTAAAACGAATTTAAATATATTTATTACGTAATAGATATTTATGGGAAAAAACTTTATGAAATGTTTGGTTGCATTCACTTAAAGACATAATATATTACAATATTATACTATAATTTCGAAAATACTGACATCAGCATCGGTGGTTCAGTGGTAGAATGCTCGCCTGCCACGCGGGCGGCCCGGGTTCGATTCCCGGCCGATGCAGTATAGCTTTTGCTTTTTCACTTACGATAACTTTTGCCGTATAATTACTACAGTAATTACTGAAACAATTTTACGTTGATAATGAAAGTCGCTGTTGTGTGTAATTAAAAAAATAATTTACGAACCTCATTACTACAAAATGAGTACTGCTGGACATTTCGTTTACATTTTTCATGTCTTTTCATTATTACTACTTTTTAAAAATGGACATTGTGGTAAGTATCTAATAATTTCGAAAGTTAATTTATTCTACATTACATTTCGTAATGCCTTGGGTCAGCATCTATTTTCTAACAATAGGGTATTTGACACCTTTATTATGGCATTTATCAAAAAGTATCCATAGCCAAAATGTAGCAAAAATGAATTTCGTAAATCAATTGAGAATTAAACAAACTAGAAACGTTTTAAAACGAACATTGGGAGTAAAAAAGGGATGCGAATCAAAACAAGTGACGTCACTAGTCTCAATATGCATTAAAGTGTGCGCGTATGAAAGAGACGGTAAGATGTCCCAACTACGCCCCTCTCATTTTTAATGAAATACTATATTTGCCTCATCTTACAAGTTACTTTAATACTGTTTTGACATAAATGTTTTATTTTAAAAGAAAAAAACAATCATAGTCAAATACTCTATTAAACAGTTTATCTAACAGCGAACAACGCTTGTGACAACTGCCCAGTACTCATTATATTCATCATCATCACTAAATTTTCCTCCTTTGGGAACGAAAGGGGGGAAAGGGACAAAGAAGACGGTATACAAGAATCGTTGCACGTTTGGTAGTATGGTGTTAGATTCTTTTATATTTCTCAGTTCCTCTACATACAGAAAGTCGTCAAAAACTTTTGATCATCCAAAAATTAATTTCGTTACGAAAATTAAATTGACTTTCATTTTTTATAGTTTCTCACTACTCCGAGTCTATAGAAAATAGTTTGCAAATCTCATTAAAATGCAATGGTTTCTGTTAATTATTCAATCTAGGTGTATCGGCCAGAATGATTGGAGTTGAATGAAAATAGGGAAGACTATGCGAGTCTCCCCTATTAGCATGTAGATCACTTTATACAGAAAAATGCATATTTCCTTGCATAATTATGTATTTGATGTAGATCGGGCAGATGAAACGGATTTTAAAGAGTGATGTGATTTTAAAACTTAGTACTAGTTTTTTTACATATTCTTCATTCTCTACTATCAATATTATGTAGATTTTTTAAGTTTTATGTTGTTACATATTTAGAAAAAGATCTTCATCAAGTCTTTTCAATATTGAAATTTTACTGTGGTCTCTACAACATGATAATTCAAACGAAACGTATAGAAAATCCACCCCGATAGCGAACACCTTGAGTGTGTCCTTAGAATCTAGTCATCATATAAGGCCCATGATTACTTTTAAATAAACCGTCGACTCGTCTGCTCTGAAAAAAAACTAAGGCATTATGTCACGCTATTTCCACCTGCCTTATATATAATTTATTATGGTATCATATTCTATCTGATTTTTGTAAATTTCAGTACCTATAGACTACTGCCTCCAGCCGCTAAACACGAGTGATTGCAACATGCCACCGACTCCAGTGTTCTCCTACTACAAACCCGGGTCGAGATGCGAGATTCAATTCTGGCGAGGATGTCCAACATGGAACAGTTTTCCCAATGAATACGTATGCTCTCATTACTGCATCGGAAAGTTTTTGGGAAATGATGATACACAGGATCTTATTGTTGAAAATTCAACTGAGCGTCAGATTCCAAAAGGTAAATTGTGTTGGTAAAGCGATAACGTCAAATATGATTGTAAATACAATGCAAAAACAAAACAGGTTGATGAAAGACGACTATGTTTATTGTTTAAACATACATAATCGTCATGCCTGTATCCCATAGGGGTAGGCAGAGACTATAGATCGCCACTTTGCTCGATCCTGACATACTACTTCCGCTTCATCCACTTTCATCAATCTCTTCATGCATGCTCGTTGGTTCAGAATACTTTTGCCCTGACCCTTCTTGAAGGTATCATCGATTTGGATGGTGTATTTTCGGTGAGGTCGACCCCACCGACTCTTCCATTCATTTTTAAAACAATCTAATTATTTGTTTAGTTTTATATTTAATTATTTTTCTGTGAATTTACTTCCTAAATTAGTTCTTAAAGACGGCATTAAATTACAGATCGATGTATAGGAGAACTTAATCAAACGGAGTGTACCCAAAGGAGAATGTACGTCTACACATATCGAAACGGTTCTTGTGTACATGACAACTGGTGGGGTTGCGAGTCGCCCAACTTATTTTTCGACGAAAAAACATGCAAAGAAGCTTGCGTTAAAGAAGAAAACGAATTAGATGACTGGAAACACCAACTGAACTTAATGCAACCGGAAGAAGTCAAAGATATTGATAACTTAATAGACAATATTACGGAGGATGATAATACTACTGAGGTACCAGAGACGACAAGGCAGCCCGAGACTACAGAAGCTGTTCAGGCTGTTGATGCTTCTGAAGGTTCGACTGAGCCAGTTACGACAACGGAGGAAATAACAACTGAAGAACCGACTACCACTACAACTGAACGACCTCCACCAGGAGACGCTGATGAAGTAATTACAACTTAACTAAAGTATTATATAGATTCTTCAATGCTATAAAAGCAAATGTGTGGAAATGAAGAAATCTATATTTTAGAGTAAAAGTTGGATTTTGATGCTGTTGTTTCTTATTGTGTGTTTTAAATATGATTTATATGAAAATGGTTTTCAAATTCTTCTTATTTAATATCTAGTATCCATAATTAAATGAGATTTAAGGTTTTTGATTCTATAATTTTTTTCCAAAATAAAATTCTTGAATTTTCGCCTAAACAAAAATAATTAGTAATAAAACATTTTGAATAGGAAAGTCTCTTTGAAGCCAATATTAAAAAAGATTGAAAGCGCCATTGTAATTTCAAAGAAAAAAAAATACATAGTATTAATTTTATTCATCTGTTATTCAGTAATATTTCTGTTAGAAAACAACCTTCTAAGGAAAACAATGCATTCACTATCGCTCGGTTATTTGCCAGTTCTGTGCAATAAAAAAATGCTTTCAATTTAATTACGGCACCAACAACTGGAACGTTCGTGTATGGTTAATTAACACAAACATAATTATGTTTTAGTCTTATCTTTGTATCAACTGACAACCAAGAAACTTTCCTGTTTTCTTTTTGATATATTACTTAGCAAGGGTTTAATTTAATAAGTCATCGATCGGAGGCTATGATGTTATTGATTAAGAATATATATTATGCAAACAGGGTTACCTTATCAATAATTATAAACATGGACACACATCACACATCGTACTGTAATAGATTCTTGGCTTGTTATAAGTCTTTGAGGGTAAGAAAAAAATGAACTTGGTTAGATATTAAGTATTAAGAATCATCAGGTTTTCGGTAACTTCATTGGCCGAATACTCTACTACAGCTGATCATTTACTAAGCATTAAGCACTTATTCGGAATTCTTTGAGTCTTCACCTCAACATTCTGTCCCATACATTGTAAGAATTCCAGCTGGATTCACCATATTCTTTGTAAAATCGAAGCTGAGTGTCTTACAAACGAGGATTCTAAAACTAAGGCGGAAAGGAAAAAGTTGAGCCGGAATTTTGATCTTGGCAGCGGTTGGAATAACACGAAGTAGAAAGACTAGACTAACCAGGGAATAGTCCTACCTACTTCCTAAATTAGATAGTTATGGAACCACGTCCAACATGACAAAATAATGAACTGAATAAAATCCAGTAGCTAAGATTTTCAATAGCTCACATAAATTATAGATATGGATCAATAGACACAGACGTTCGCGTAATTGACGTAATAATGGCGCTCGGGGCGACATGTTTGTTTCTTTCGATTGTATCACAAAGGATACGGCGCGATATAGATCGGCTGATATGATCGAAGATATCTTTAATATTGATGTTATATTATTTAGGTCAGGGATGCTCCTATCTAGTGGTCATGGCCTGTCCTAGAATAGGTTGCTACGAGTACGCGACCTCGGCCCCCCGAGCTTCGGCAGTCACTACCAACCTTACCTTCCGTGACTGCAGTATCCACTCCTACAGGCCATATTTTCCTTTCCCATAATATCCTTTACCCACAAACTATATTTCCTTTCCCCGGTTGATGACGGGCAGCAGCCTCATCAACTCGAGTCCCCTCCTGCGCTCGCCAACCCGCCTGCCAAGCGTGGCGAGTACTGGCAAAACCCTCACAATGAGAAATAAATCCAGGACCAGGCCCCCAGTCCCCGGCAGCCCCGCTATTCCTGGCTATGGTAGCGGCCATGGTTACGGCGGGGCAGGGGGTGCTAAGAATCCCCGGGTTGGCCCCGGCTACCACCCCCGACGACGACTGGCCCTGGTAACACACAACATACGCACGATGAGGACAGACGAGAAGATTGTCGAACTGGAAGAAGAATTAAGTGGGTTACACTGGGACATTCTGGGGTTGTCGGAAGTCCGAAGAATCGGGGAGGACACGATAACCCTGAAGTCCGGTAACCTGCTTTTCTACCGGGGGGACGATCAACAGTCCCGAGGAGGTGTCGGATTTCTCGTCCACAGGTCTCTCATAAACAACATCCTATCCATCGAAAGTGTGTCGAGCAGGGTAGTGTACCTTATACTCAGAATATCAAAAAGATATTCGCTGAAGGTCATACAGGTATACGCGCCGACCTCGACACATCCAGATGAAGAAGTAGAGGAGATGTATGAGGACATAAGTCGGGCCATACATACTTCCAAAACCTACTTCAATGTTGTTATGGGGGACTTCAACGCAAAGTTGGGCATGAGAAGCGATGCAGAGCTGAAAGTGGGGCAATTTGGACATGGGCAACGGAACCTCAGGGGTCAGAGGCTGGCCGACTTTCTGGAGAAAGAGGGACTCTTTGCGATGAACTCTTTCTTCCAGAAGCCGCCTCACAGGAAATGGACCTGGCTGAGTCCTGACGGTTCTACGAGAAACGAGATAGATTTCATCTTGACGACGAATAGACGGATGTTCAGTGATGTCTCTGTGATCAACAGGGTGAAAACCGGCAGCGATCACCGAATGGTTAGAGGCACATTGAACATCAATGTCCAATTAGAAAGGCGTCGCTTGATGAAATCTACGCTCCGACCTACTCGCGCCCATATCCAAAACCCCGAGAGCTTTCAACTTGAGCTGGCAAATCGCTTTGATTGTCTCAAAGAAAACCTTGCAGTGGACGAGCTAAACAGCGGTTTGGTAGAAGCTGTCCATACGGTGGGATCTAAGTATTTTAGATCTCGCCGCAGAGATAGACCCCAAAAACTCTCGATCCACACTCTAGACCTCATGGCCGAACGTCGATCTATGGCGCTGCAGTCTTCCGATGACGCCGAAGCATATAGGCGGCTCAATAGACGGATCTGGAAGTCCTTGCGACACGATGTCCGTGCTCACAATACTGTGAGCATAAAAGAGACAATTGAGCGGAACGGAGGCTCCAAAGTGTTTGCAAGAGACTTGTCTATTGGGCAAAGCCAGTTGTCTAGGCTGAAGACGGACGGCGGCAGCGTAGTGTCGACGAGGGCAGAGGTATTAAGGGAGATCGAGAGGTTCTACGGACAGCTTTACACCTCGGTTGCCGAACCTACTGTTAGCTCGGCCGAAGACCCGAGAGCCGAGTTGATCCGACACTTTAGCGATGATATCCCGGACATCAACCTGTGTGAGATTGAGATGGCCCTGAAACAGCTTAAGAACAACAAGGCGCCGGGTGAGGACGGAATCACTTCAGAGCTTCTGAAAGCGGGCGGTATGCCGGTGCTGAAAGTCCTTCAGAAGCTCTTCAATTCCGTTCTCCTCGAGGGCTCAACGCCAGAGGCATGGAGCAGGAGCGTGGTGGTACTGTTCTTCAAAAAAGGTGATAACACTTTGCTGAAGAACTACAGGCCCATCTCGCTCCTGAGCCATGTTTATAAGCTGTTTTCGAGGGTCATCACAAATCGTCTCGAACGCAGGTTTGATGACTTCCAGCCTCCCGAACAAGCCGGGTTCCGAAAAGGCTTTAGTACCATAGACCACATTCATACGCTTCGGCAAGTTATACAAAAAACCGAGGAATATAACTTGCCGCTTTGTTTAGCGTTTGTGGACTATGAGAAAGCCTTTGATTCGATCGAGACCTGGGCTGTGCTACAGTCTCTTCAGCGGTGCCACATTGACTATCGGTACATCGAAGTGTTGAAGTGTATATACAACAACGCCACCATGTCGGTCCGAGTACAAGATCAGAGCACGAAGGCTATTCCACTACAGAGAGGCGTAAGACAGGGGGATGTCATATCTCCTAAACTGTTTACTGCCGCGCTGGAAAACGCCTTCAAGCTCTTGCAGTGGAAAGGATTCGGCATTAACATCAACGGCGAGTATATCACTCACCTTCGATTTGCCGACGATATTGTAGTCTTGGCAGAATCGCTGGAAGACCTTAGCACTATGCTCGAAGACCTCAATCGAGTCTCCCAACAGGTGGGTCTTAAAATGAACATGGACAAAACGAAGATCATGTCGAATGTCCATGTTGTGCCCACCCCCATCGGAGTTGGGGGCTCGACTCTCGAAGTTGTAGACGAATATGTCTATTTAGGACAAGTGGTCCGGTTAGGCAGGTCCAACTTTGAGAGAGAGGTCAATCGTCGAATCCAACTCGGTTGGGCAGCGTTCGGGAAACTACGCGACGTCTTCTCGTCGAAAATACCTCAGTGCCTCAAATCGAAAGTCTTCGATAGTTGTGTGTTACCAGTGATGACATACGGCACCGAGACGTGGCCTCTTACTATGGGCCTTATCAGGAGGCTCAAAGTCACTCAACGAGCTATGGAGAGGGCTATGCTCGGGGTTTCCCTACGAGATCGAATCAGAAATGAGGAGATCCGTAGGAGAACTAAAGTCACCGACATAGCCCAGCGGATTAGCAAGTTGAAGTGGCAATGGGCGGGGCACATAGCACGGAGAACTGATGGCCGATGGGGCCAAAAAGTTCTCGAATGGAGGCCACGAAGCGGAAAGCGCAGCGTGGGACGTCCACCCACTAGGTGGTCAGACGACCTGGTAAAGGTCGCGGGACGTCGCTGGATGCAGGCTGCCTCCAAAAGGTCACTATGGAAATCATTGGGAGAGGCCTATGTTCAGCAGTGGACTTCTTTTGGCTGATGGATGGATGGATATATTATTTAAGTCAAGTACAGCCGTAATTAGGGATTTTTGGTCTTTTTAAAAGAAATGTGTTCAATTCTGCAAGGTCAGTCAGGACTCTCAGATTTTGACAAATACATAGCTTGTTTGTTTGTTGCTTCTTAGCTTCAGCAACTTACACAAGTAGATTACAATTACTTTATAATTCCTGCAAAAAATTGAATCAATATCATCATCAACCTCTTCAGACAAATAAGTACGCTAGGAACAAAGATCTCCCTGAAATATTTCTACAGCGACCTTGTCGGTAACAGCCTCCATTGACTTCCTGCGACCTGTATCAGATCATCAGTCAAAATAATATTTTCAAAATTCATTGCCAATTCTTTTACACATACAGCCTGTAAAAAAAATATATTCCCCAATATTCAGCAACTTCGCAATGAAACAGTTCCATTACCATCGTTCAAGTTAATTAAATCGGTTGTACTCCACCCCTAAAGCGTATGTACAATTAACAGCAACCCCTGGCACGATTTATCAACCCTTCCGCTGGGTGTGGCCTTGACCTTCGCTACCCTTGCGTTGTCAGAGGGTAATTTTGGAGGGCGTCGGTATTTATATCTCAGCGTATTTTGTCGGTATTTGGGTATAACTATTTGCATTTGTAAGCTATGCAAGGACTAGAGGGGGTTTAGAGAAAAATAAGTCACCGAAATCGATTTGGCCTTCAAAATTTTAAGTGGTAGAATCACGCTGTTGTTAATCATGACTCAGCATGAATGAGCAGGCTCATTCGGGAGGGTTCGTCAGTCTCACGGGAGATCGAAATGAAACGATAGTTTCGCTGTCGCGTTTCGTTTTGTGAGTGACATTGCCGGATGCCCTATACCCCTGACCTCTTCCCATCCTTTTTCCTTCCCACTCCCCTTCAGATTACATGGGCTGGGAACACATCTATGATCCAAGGGATGTGGATGTTCATACCTATGAACGTCATTGCTACCTTAGCAATGATCACTTACCATCAGGTGTTCTGTATGCACGTTTGCCGAAACTGTGGTATAAAAGAAAGAATGGCAGTACTATCGAGTAAAATGGAAACCAATAGCGGAATCAATAACTTGCTCTTTAAAAGTTACGCTTGCTGGTAAGTGATGACCGTCAAAAATACCTACAATACTAGTGAAATTGTAGGTGTGTTTCCAATTTAGTTGTCGTTTTTCAGGAAAGGGTGAAGTTATTTATAGAGTTTTTATCGTATTAGGTCATCATCCTCATAATTCTTTGAAATTAATTGTTTTTGCTGAGTTGTTAAATAGTTACCTTATTTACCAGCTTAGGAGAATGATTACACTTAATACCGGTAGATGTCGCTCTTCTAAAATAACACAGTAAAAATGGTCATAGTAATATTTTTTATTCGAAATATAAAATAAAATTTGTATCGAGAGCTCTTGATGAAAGGCCGAAATTATATAACGTTCAAAAAACAATTATAAGAAAAAACGTAATTACATAAATGCTAGTATCGACCACAGGTTATTGACCTTTATAGCAAGGCCTTTATTTAACAATGGTCATTTATTAAAAAAATATCAGTGAATTTGTATAAAGCTACTAACATTTTGAATAGTTTTATTTACAATGATATGTGTATATATAAAGCTCAAATTTGAATGGGCTAATACATAAATTGCCTATTATGTCCAATACAGAATTGTTAGAAAATCCAAGCCAATTAGGCCTTTACGTAACCGTCAGGTGGAACAAACGGTTGGCAACAGCGAAAGGTCAGGTATAACGACATTAGACCTTTCGGCATTTCACGAAAATGTCGAAACATTAAAGCAATATCTTGTATTTGATTTGAAAATAATTTGTTAATATTGTAAACGTATACTAGGTTTTGAATGGAGAAAAAAATGCAAAAACTTAAACACAAGGGAATTTTAATTTTCTATCGGTTGTTCGATGAATATGGTGAACAAAAAGAAGAGACCTAAAATGGATGCATCGGCCGGGAATCGAACCCGGGCCGCCCGCGTGGCAGGCGAGCATTCTACCACTGAACCACCGATGCTGATGTGCGTATTATCAAAATTGTGCTATTGTTGCATTTTTATAATTTTTTTTTATTAACTCAATTTTTCTAACCATTATTTGGTTAGAAAAATTACACGTACAGATAATAAACAAAAGCCATAAAATGTATGCAATACTTTATGTGTTCTTTATTGTAACGATGGTAATAATTACACAGATTTAAAAAGTTATTTAGTTTAAACCAATTTATTGGGGATGGCCTATGTTCAGCAATGGACTTCCTTTGGCTGTTGGATGAATGGATGGAAACCAAATTATGATACTGAACTAATAAACAATAACCATAAATTATACCACTATCATTAGGAGAGGCCTATGTTCAGCAGTGGATTTCCGTAAGTGATGGATGGATACCACTTTGATGGTAAGTGGTCACCGCCGCCCATGAACTTTTGTATCACCATAGGGGATAGAAATGTTTTGTCGCATTACATACGATTGTGAAAATCTTTCTTACCTTAGTGACACACGGTACTATGTCACGTTTCATGGTAACTGGACAGTCAGTATACTAGTCTTCGACCAGGCCTGCAAAATTGTGTCGATCGGTCGACATCTTGCTGGCGGGCACTGTACATGTACATGACTAAGGAAATTTTAACTACAGGTCGCTATGAGATCCTTAGGATAAGCCTGTGTTCAGCAGTGAACTTGCTGTGGCTGAAGAGAGAGAGAAAGTCGTAACTAGGTTTCTGTGATTACAGTTTCTAGAAGAACTGTATGTATATTTGAAAATAGCCCAAAAGCGGTTTATATAAACCGTGTTAGTTTTGCAAACACAAAGTATAATATATTCGTTGCGTGTATTTAATTGAACCAATGAATCGATGGTACAATATTTTTCAAAGTCTCATTTCTCTGCGATATTAACTACTCTAGCAATACATTACCAGTAACCATTGTTTTTGTCGAAACGGTCAATGTGGTGATCCTCCCGGCCTATGTTCAGCAGTGGACTTCCTGTGGCTGAAGAGAGAGAGAAAACGAGATAGAAAGAGAAGGAAATATTAAAATAGTTAATTTAATGCAATTGTAATATTTAATAAGAATTCTAACTCAGCATTGCTGTGTCACACTTAACATGCTTACATGTAGGAAAAGAAAACTGTTGAAGCAGATGTTTTGGGTTTCGAAATAATTTCTAACTTGCTTAGCGGTGCAGGTTGGTACTCAGAAATATAACATCTATTCTATATTTAACTCAAATGTTTTTTGTTACAGGAAAAATAATTATGTTTAATTTTAAATGGGAATTTTATTTTTTGAACTCGCGTGAAAATATGACTACACTATCTGCTAGTTGGTTGGACGCCGGCTGGGAAACGAGAGGCCGCGGGTTCGATCCCCGCAATGAAACATATGTTTGTGTGAGCCAAAAATATTTGATTCGGGTATGGGTGTTTGTGAGACTGAAAAGTTTCTCGTAGTTCAAATTCAAACTTTTTGTTCCATTAAAATGAGAAAAATGCATTAAAAAGAGGCGAAGTTTCTATCTAAATGCTGCCTAATTTAAACATTTGACGGTGCAATGTTCTTCCACCATAGGACCTGTTAGAACAAGTGTCCTCTGGTATTTAGCTTAAGTCAACAGAAAGGTTGTTAACACGCTATCTTTTGGAGCATTTATCTAATATTTATTATCTTGCGCTAAAATCTTTTCGTGATAAAAATGTGTTTATAACCTAGTAGCGGTGGTTCAGTCGTCTCTTATCTACATTGCAAAATAATTATATTGAAAAATGCGGTACCGTGTTGAAATGGATTATGAGAAAATGATGATGAATGATTGAATGAATGAATGATTTTAACCGTTGTTTTGGGAATGACGTTCAATTTTTTTTATTAATGCAGGGTATATCAAGACTGCTAGCCAGGTGGTAGTTTTAGTGACTTTAAACACCATGCAACTAAATTTTTGCAAAAATCCCGACGTTTTTTTTCCTAACATAATATTTGGGTGGTAAATACATACATTTTCCTAAAAAAATGTACACCCTTTTATTTTTAAAGACGCTGTAGTACGCAAGGCTTTAAATTATAATTTTAGCCGAAACTATGGATTTACCACCCAAACACAATGATATTTAAAATATTACAAAAAAAAATCGTCGTGTTTTTTTGCAAAAAATTTAGTTGCATCGTGTCCGTAGTCACTAAAACTACTACCTGGCTTCGTTTTCGGTAGCAGTCTTGATATACCCTGTAAGTCAATGTGCAATGTAGATCAGATATATAAGATATATAACATATGGCAATGGCCGATATAATTATGTTGATCGTCTCGTATTGTACACAAGCTAACCCAAAACGCGACAAATTTGCTTAGAGTTCAGATCATTATGTCAAATTTTCCATTATAGTAAAAATAATGCATAATACACAATTAAAGTTTTATGGATGCCTATTAAATTATCGTACAACCATTAAATTGTCGAAGTCGAATTGTTGAACCAATAAATTATTTGATTTGTTGCCTTTATGTGCAATTCACTGATTTTGATTTCGTCTTAAAGCGTCCCTTATTTTATAAAGAAAAAAAAGGTGGTCCTTGCACTGTAGTGGGACATAAATATATAATTGACAGAAAAAATAACGAACGGGTGAATTTGGAACTTTTAAAAAATACAAAGTCTTCAGTATTTCTCTGAAAAAGGTTTTTACTAGAGGGTCAACGAACTAGATAGTACGTTGATACTGCCTCAATCGATTGTTCCGAGAACCAGTAAAGACAAAGAGAGGACTTGTCATCGAGTCTTTGGAAGTGATCATTTAGCACCACGGCAATAACAAAAAAAATTCGCTCTATCGAGGTGATTATAAAAATATTTTTGTATTACACAGAAGTGGGGCTGATAGTTATTTCAATATTTGATACTTGGGCAAAAGATAATAAATGTTGTTAATATGGAGAATGTTCCTACAATTTCGTACGTAGGTACATTGGTTTTATGTTAAATTAAAATATGTATAACAAAACATTAATATTATGTTCGTCTGTGTTATTTTAACCTGTTCAAATAAATATTTTGTGTCGTATTGTTCAAGATCAAGCCTTACGCAAAATTATTATAGATATTAGATACCTATGCATAGGATCATGAATAATAATTCCTAAATAAATAATTTGAATTAACTGTATAAGATATGCTATCTATAACGGATTCAACATTTGTGTACTAATAAAAACGTTTAATTAATTGCCATTATCGTATTTTGTTTGCATATTTTTATCAGTTCAGTGACATTTAAAAATGTATTTTAAAAAAGATTTATAGTGTACAATGCTACCACAAGATGGCGCTACAGATTTTATGTCAGAATAAAATGGCGTCCTCCGAGCAGCTGATCGACCGCATCTGACGTGCGACACGCGACTCCTCTATCGAGTCGTCCGACTTAAATGCACAACCAAACAATGAGTCAGTCGCGCGTTGACTGGCCGGTAAGAACATCGCGTCTAGTCTAGAATAAATAATGTCTATGGATGTTTAATGACAGCTAATAGTTTCTTTTCAAATTTCGAACGCGAATGCGCCAAAGCCGGTTGCGTAATAACGGTGTCTCCCGACATGTAGCTATAGAATTATATCGATTGTCGAGATGTTCTCGCGAATGTAGGGCAGTGCTCGCAGTCAGTGTGTCTAGGTCAGACGTTTTCGGTCCTTTACCTGTGGCCATGTTTATCTTATCGTACGGTGCAATTATTTACGTGTGATTTTTTTGTCAATGAACGGAAATAAGTCAATGACATAGTGTCGATAGTGTTTAGAATAGTGTTGTGTAGTGTTTTTAGCCGGGAAAATGTTCGGAGTATTAATGAAACGCTGGAAACCTAAAAGGTAACAAGTCGCTTTTATTGTGGATTGTAAACCGTAGTAATTAAATAAAGTCTAGCGGTTTGTGGTAATGCCGGTAATTGTGAGCAATTCTGAGTAACTGTTTTGTTATTGTTGCTATAACTAACTGGAATTTATATTGTAGGTTCAGGTACCGTGCTCGTGATCTAAAACCTAGAATTATCTTTAGAACTGTTAGTTTTGGAGATACTTTTTAATAAATTAAAATGTCGGTATCTTAGATAATATATTTAACAGAGCAAACAGGATAGGTAATATTATATTCTTTTTTCTTTATTTATTATATTGTTAAATTGAACTGTTGAGTAAAATGAAAGGCCATCACAAAATAATATGTAACAACAATGAATATTGGTGATGAAATTGTTTAACAATAACACGTTCTGTTTTACGCTACCTTTTATAACAATTTACGGTTAATTTTACTGAATATATCATAGATTGCTGGAAGGTTGGTGCCATACGTTTTCATCTACCTACATCGGGAAATCCAGCGTATATCTTACAATTGGTCCTTTTTATCTGACGTCAATCCTTATGGGAAAGAAACCAATTATTTTTTTGTCACAAAGTAAGGCTGACAAAGGAGCAAGATTCGCCAGCTGTCTCAAGTTATCTCAAGATGGGAAAATGTGAATCTCTGAAATTTTATATTTTTACATAAGTAATTCTTAAATAAATTCACATGTACTATAAAGATCGCTCTCTTTGTCCAAGTTTAATAAAATTAATTATTGTTTTCAAAAGTTGCCCCTGCTAGCAGTGTGTATGACTTAATATGAGGTAAAAATCCTATGATACCATACAAATTCTAAAACAAAAATTGTTTAATCTGTCTAGCGAATTGATTTGAACTCCAAAAGAAAAGTCGTAGATAATGTGGGGAAGCCCTTTGCCCACCATTGGGGTGTAATGACGAATACAGATAATATAAGGAATATCATCAGCGAGGAATGCAACATATGACAGTTTTCAATGTATTTCCGTCTTGACAATATCCTTGTTGATAAGGCGCCAATCGATATTAATCATCCAAAGTTATTACCGCTCAGCTAGATAATGAAAGAAAATGTGAGGAATATTGTATTTTTGACACATTTTTAATATTATGTGAAGGCTAATGTGGTTGACAAAAGACTAAACCCATAAATCCTCTCAATTGTTTAATCATTTTCTTAACAGTAAAACATTTAAATTAGCAGGCTTATATTTTTATTATATTGTGCAGTTAAAGCGACGTAGCGATGAGAATTGAGAGAACAGTCGGTGATTGATTAGACGCTATTCAGACTTTCCCGCTTACCTACCACTGCAAATCCTGTAAGCTAGGATCAACTTTGGCGCGCAAAGAATTGACACCGAGCACTGAAACTCAGCGAGTCTCGCAGGGACACTACCTAACCCGTCTTTGATTAAAAATTAATGAGATGGATACACAAGGTGAATGGGGAAGAGTCGGTATAGTTTGACACTATCAAACGTAGATAAGCTAGTTCAATCGATAGAACGCTAAGCAAGGAATAGATCATAAGTCCCGATAAACCGATACATGATAGTACACATACGTGAAAAGGAATTATATCAGTAAGAAGCGAAGTAGTCTTTTTATTGCAATGTATGGCGAGACGAGCATGCCATTCGCCTGATGGTAAGCGATACGACCATGAATAACAGCAATTCCACTACGCGTGTCTTCCTGAGACATGAGATGTTAAGTCTCATTATGTCCAGGGGTTTCTCTGGCTACAATGTCCTTCAAACCGGAACACAACAGTGCATTTACACTGTTGTGTCGCGGGAGAAATGGAAATTCTACATTCACAGTTATAAATGACACAAAGATGTAGGTTTATGTATCTTTAATACAATACGTATACTTGTACCGCAAAGTTCCGATACAGTCAGTGTAAAAAACGGACCCAGATTTTTAATTAACTTAAGCTTAGATTTAACCCGAATCTACCTTTTACTTTTATTAAAAACTTTACAAAACACTCAGACCATATTACCCTACATACAAATCATGATTAATCACAATATTATACGAGCGATTAAAACTTGGTGCTGTCAAATCCGATTTGGCTCTAAGAGAGCGTACGTCATAATTCCAAAAGAGTTACATGTGTGTTAATTGAATATTATTTAAATGAAACGATTCATTTAGTTATTAATCCTATTTCACGTTTCGGTTTTATAGAAGATAATAATAAATGTGGTATGCATGATTAATTAGCATGATAATGTTATTTATAAACAAAACTTGACATTTATTTCTGAGCGCAAATGCCGGATGTGATTTTTTACTGATAAACCGTTTCCTCGTTGTCATTTCTTATGTTTGACACGTGGGGAATAATTTTCTATGAGTTTTTAATAATCGATTACAGATTCGAATTAACGCGGGGCATTGCGATATTCTTTTATCTTTAACATAGTTTAATTGTCCTCGTAATAACCTCTTTAATTTCGGTGATAATGATGTGATTTATTTTAACATATTAAATTTGACGACATTCTTCTTCTTCATTCTGGTCGTTCCCTCAATGCTGAGGATCATGACTGTATGTCAATCTTCTCCACTCGGTCCGATTCTGCGCCATATGTACCGCTCCCCGTATCTGGCCTCGACATTAGGAGTTGGTTATAGAAATATATTTTTTTCTGGCAAAGCTTTAAATTTTATTATTTGTTACTTAGATGCATACGCTTTTTTCTTTTGTTATACTACGTATTTGTTTACATGTAAAAGATTTATGAGGTAAGTAAACTGTAATTCACATCACTTACCGGTCATTAGCGTCTTGTTCTTGTATCATAAATACATACATACATACATAACCACACGCCTTTTTCCCAGAAGGGGTAGGCAGAGGTGCTACTAGAACACCCACGTTTCGCCTTGTTTATTCCGTCCCACGATGTGATAGGGGGCGAGCCTATCGCCATATCGGGCACAAATTCCTGACTCCGGGCTAATAATGAATAGAAAAATCCAATATCACTTTGCCCGACCCGGGATTCGAACCCGAGACCTCAGCTTTGCAATCATACCGTAGTACCACTACGCCACCGAGGCAGTCATAAATATTATATGGAAATGTTATTGCTATATAATACATACAATTTATAATATGTTTATTGTTGTATATTGTCGCCACGCCTCGACCCAGCATTGCTTACGAAATTAATGTCAAATGTACAGTAGGTAATTAATCTATTGAGAAACGTTGTTTATAATTTATCTATTACAAATTTTCTCATGTTTGTTTATATGCAATTGCGAATGAATATAACTTTAAATTTAAACGATTTCGCATTGATATCCTTTTGATATTAAATTGTAGTAATTCGTTCTTTAATTGATGGTAATATTGTGATAGACGGATATCGTGACACGATTAACCAAGATTTTAATATATTTTGTGACAAATGTGTAAATTTACACGATGTTAAACATAGTAGAGCCACGCTGGAGACGTGCTGTGTCTTATTCTTAGGAAATTGCTGGTCATCGTGTAATCGTTTTTGCCCTCCCTTCTTTTAAAGCCGGCAAAGCATCAGCAATTTCTCCAGTCTCGTAGGTCATGTGCGGAGATCATCAAATTGTATTTGGGTTTAGGTTTAAAGAAATTTATACTAATAAGAAATTATGTATTTCACTTAAAATGCGATACACAGAGGAAACATAAATAAATGTTTATTTTAATTTAGTCTCCGGTACTTTGGGAAAGAATATGTAACTTAAGTAATTTCTAAAACTTTTTACACTTTCACAGTTTTTAACAGTTTTCGGTAGCTTATTATAGAGCTGTGCACCCTTATATAGAATTGACTTTTTTCCATAATTTGTATTTCGATCTAAAGACCAGTCTCCTATGAACAAATATTAAAACAGAAACATAATAATGCCTCAAAATTCGGGACTTATCTGCTCTAACAGCACAATTACCTTTCGGGAAAACTAACTTTTTTATTAGCTTTTGAAGAAGACTAAGTGCGTGGTGGCCTGTTGGTAAACGGACCAGACGCGAGCCAACATGTTCACGGTGGGCGCGAGTTCGAATCTCAGAGTGCACCTCTGACTTTTCGGAGTCATATGTGTATTGATCAATCACTACGCACTATAACTGTGAAGGAAAACATCCTAAGGAAACCTGCAAACCATAGCGATTTGTAAGAATTTCTATGGTATGTAAAGTACTTCAACCCGCGCTAAGCCAGCGTGGTGGATTAAATGGCTTAACCATTCTCAATCGTACTCTGCATTGTTGAGGATCCCTTTGCCCTGCAGTGGGATGTATATGGGCTGATACAGTACAGTACCGAAGAAGTATTTGCAAAATGTTAACTCTCAGGAATGTGTTTTTACGCGTTGGCGGATGAAATTTAATCATTGTTTTTACATCTAGGTAGAAAAACCTGAAGAAAAAGACGTAAAGGGTATTGTGAGATCTCAGTCATTGTTATTACATTGTTGTGCCATTGTGAAAGACAGCGGAAGCCGCGTCGCGCCAAGCCTGCGGTTTGTCTATATTCGCGTGTGTTGTGGTTTGAATGAAATCGCCTGGTTGGATGCCTGTGCCATACTTTCCGCGTTTACCAAACCGTTCTTCATAATTGCGGCAAGATACATGTAGTTTTGTTAATAAATTGAAATAATCTGTTCTGATTTTTGAATAGTACATTTTAATTATGATTTTATTGGTGTTGATAACAATAATATTCTTGAAAAAGTAGTCCATATGTAAGCTATACACCGCAAAGATTGATGCTTTGAGATTTTTCTTTATATAATTAATATGGAAAAAGAAGAAAAGGTAGAAAATTTGAGGGTTAGGAAGATGACCTTAGAAGTGTTGCTGGTCCAGAATTGATCAGAGTTGCGAGAGACAGACATAGGTGGAAATCTTTGGAGGAGGCCTATGTTAATAGACAAGCTTTTACTGCGTTAACCGATCGTCAACAATTAATACGAGTAAAATGTATTTACATAATTTTGTAAACAGTAACAAGGCCTGCTTAATTATCTTTATTTTTATTATCAACAAATCTTTGTGTTTATAATAATATGGCACTGCGTAGTCGGAAAATATTTCTTGTTGCCAAGTCCGAATTATATGTAATAGGTATGTATTATGTAACTGCATTTCCTTAATATTTATTTTAAACACGTCTATATCAATCCCTGTAAACACTGCTGCCGAGACAAAAACACGATTCCTCAGCGGGCATTTTTGCTTACGTTGAGTCAGCTAATGCGGGGTGTCAGGTTCGACGCCCGTGTAAAATGTTAATGCAAGTCATACGCGCAAATTGGGCCCGTATCGGCTTTCAACAACACATGTAGGGACAGGTATAGTGTTAAAAGCAGAGTTGTGTTTTGAGTATGACAATATATGGTCGTGGGATGAGGGATTCACCGTTAAAACTTAATACACGATAGTGTAGGTGTAAACGTATGAGATGTGGCTGTCGGTATGTCATATTGATTAGTATATTTTTAGGACAATATTTTCGGCTTTTGGTTATGGTGAGTGATTTATGGTTACGATAATGCGGTGATTTAGCACTTAATCATTGATATTATTCAATTATTTAAGATATTACCGAAAGATGAAAATGTCTTGTGTCTTGAGAGAAATTTTATTTTTGAATTTACGTGTGTATAATTAAGGAATGTTTTAACAGTGATGTAAAATATCGCGATAACAATCACTTTCGTAGGTATACAGTAAACACCTTCGCGACATCAACTCTTAAATGTCTTATATGGGACAAATTTAGGACATCATCTATAAGAAGTCCACTGTCGAACATAGGCCTCCTGAATTACCACATTGTTAGAACGATCTGCATCCAACGACAGACTGCTAATGTCATCTTGTAACCTTCATAAATTAAAAAACTATTATGATAAATGGTTACTTACTTTCATTCATGAATATGAATTTATAACACCGAGCACTGGTTATACATCCAATAAGATTATCTCCAAAAAATTGTAATACTTTTGCCGGCTCAACAATGCCGGCAAGACTGCGGTTAGAGGCGCGTAAATCATCGTTCGTTGTGAAACGCGTGACAAGTCATTGTGTCGGGATTAAGTTGTGGTATAAATCGATTGCCTCGTTTTATGGTTTTCGTGGCGTGTGACGTCAGAACACGAAAAAATTATTTGGGTAATGACCTATGTTTATAGCAACAGGTCACATAAATTTGTAATATCTGTGTGATTTGTCCTTTGTATTTGAAATGTACATTTAATACGAAAGTGATTGATAGAGGAATAACGTTTCGACTGATTGAGAAATAAGTTCCTATCTATTATTTGTTAAATATATGTACAAACAGTTTACTGAGGTCACATAATTTGCTTTAAAAAAGTCTATGTTACGAGTATTTCACACTTAATATCGTTTATAACCCAATAATGGTATATAATTTAACTAAGGCTTTTAGATGTATTAAAAAGTAAGTAAAACGAACAAACTCTCCCATCTTATCTCCCGCCAGTTCGAATTGGGTATATCTGTCATGACTGTGCGTGTTGAAAAAATAAATAAATTTCGCTTATTTAGAAAACTCTTGTAATTTTACTGTTGACATATTTTCCGTTTTATTCTCTTAAACTCTTATAAAGCCAACTTTATTTTTGTTAAGCTAAACCGTATCCCAATGTTGTCTAAGGGGCTAAAGGCCTCCCCTTCTTCCTTCCATTTTCCCTGATCTTCCGAGAGCCAGATAACTATTTTGACTCGACTAAACCAATTCAAATAATATCGTATAACTTTCTAACCGAAGCGAGAGAAATGGGTCGTCATCGATGCGAATCGCTTATCAGTTATCAGTTGTCACGCGTCTAGGCGCCTAGATACGCGGGTTATCTAAACACTTAGATTGTATATATTGACAATATACATATGCTTACATTGCTTATGAGTTCTAGATAGTGTATCATCGATGGTTTATTTCAATGCCTTATTTTTATAGAATATTTTGTAGGATTTTTCTATATTTTATTTTTTCAGGATTTCCGCATATTTACATACATAAACTCACGTCTTTTTTCGAGAAGGAGTAGGTAGAGGGGTATTTGCTGTCCCACGATATGATAGGGGGCGAACTTATCGCCATACCGGGCACAAAATCCTGACTCCGGGCTGATAGTGAATTGCAAAATCCAATAACACTTTGCCCGATCCGGGATTCGAACCTGAGACCTTAGCTTTGCTATCATTCCGTAGTACAACTACGCCAGCGAGGCAGTCAGTATTTCTGCAATATTAGTATAATATTGGTATAGTTATATTTTAAACTTTTCCAATGCTGTGCATTAGGTAAATACTAAATTTACAATTACTGAGAAAATAAACACACTGATATATTTCACATTCCTACATATATTTATGTGGAGTGTTTATACGTATTTAAATATTATGACAGTTCCAGTAAGATAAATAGTTAACTAGAAACAACTTTGAAACATATATTAATAGTTATTTTTTACTAGATCTTAATGACGCGACCCGTATCAGTCACATCCGGACTTAACATCTTAATTACGAGTATATTTTTAATTTAACATGGATATTAGTCGCTACAAAGAGCCGTCATCGCGCCCGAGGCCTTGGGTAGGGCTGCCACCATACAAACTTTCAACTTCAACAAAACTTAATAAGATGTATGACAGTTTTTACCTGTGATTCTCAGTATTAAGTCCTGCCACGGTGGCGTAGTTGTACTACGGTATGATTACAACGCTGAGGTCTCGGGTTCCAATTCCGGGTCGGGCAAAGTGATTTTTCTATTAATTATCAGCCCGGAAACATGTATTTGTGCCCGATATGGAGATAGCCTCGCCCTCTATCACATCGTGGGACGGTACAATTAGAGAGAGAGAGAGTAGGTAGGGAAGGGATAAAAAATATTTGGCGAGTTAATGCATTATTTAAAAGGACATTAAAAATAACGTCTATTTATATTTAATCACATGCCTTTATTATTTTTCTTACAATTAATATTTTTTCGTCACAGTATTTTTTTTTCACCTAATTTCGTTACGCAGTTACCTAAGTAAAATACTAAGTAGTTACCTAGCACACTCCTTCGAACAGAGAATAATTCATAAACTTAAAAGTTACAAGAGCTGTTTAATAATTACCAAGTCTTGGCTCGCTTTGAAGGTCTACTGCTTTAAGCCAGATTTTGCTACAAAATTATCGAGCAGACACTGAAGGTTGAGTCTTAAATATAAAGTAATGATGTAAGTTATAACAATTAGTATTTAACAGACTAGACAGCGTGACAAATGGCCGTAAGGTCTAATTAGAATGTAACATCATATGTTTTTTATCGTTAATACAAATGGAAAAGCGGATTAGTTCCAAAGGTCTACCATAAAATAAAAAAAGGAAACAGTAGGCATTTTCTTTATTTAAAGCTCTTTAGTTATACCTGCCAAACTGCATTAACTTGCAATGGACAAATGTATTATTTAATTTATTTATTGGTAGTTACAATTACTATAAGAAAAGGTACAAATGAGTCTAATAAGGCGTTTAAATTATCTACGTAGCTCCTTCTGCTTGATAGGAAGCTTCCCATAAGACCATTGTCCACGCTAATTAATTCATTTAAACTAAATAACTAGAACGCGACAGCCCTATCGCAGTGCCATCTATTCTAGTGCTGCCCTCTAGCGGCGGCCACCTGCCGAGATTTTAATTGGAAATTGACCCTCTATTTGTAAAGCTCACAATGTAGCGAGCCTTCGCAGTGGGTGGTCGTTCTCTTAACTTTAATTATGCTCGCATGCAGTATACACTGTGTGTCGCCTCTGTGAAATATTGTCGACTGATTCACAGAAAATTGTATAAATTGCATTCGATTTGTTGCAAATAAATAAAAGATCCGGATGTTATACTGTAAAGGTCATTGGGATTTATTTTTCGTTATTAATTTGTTTTGGTGTTGGTTTAAGCGTGGAATCGGTGTTGTGTATGATGGCGATTAATTTTGTAGCTACTTTATTTGTTTTAATAACCCTACACTATTTATTAAGCCCGCAAGAGCGTAAAAAATATTGACTTTTGTTATCATTGGATGTCTATTTCCAAACATAGACCACCCCCAAGCATGCGTGACCTAATTAAAACAGTATGAATCTTATGACCATCAACGAAAAGTTAGACACAACCATCTAAAATATTACCTAGTAAGCTTATGTGATGTACTATCCGTCTGTCGTAAATTAAGTAAGTAACAAAATTCCCTGAGTTGAATTTCATGGAAGACTTAACATAAAAAAATAATTATACACAAGTGTAGCTACTAATAGTACTAATAGTCCCAGAATTATTTTTGCTATACAATTTTATTATAAAAAATCATTTCAAGTCCTATTTAAACATCACAAAACCTCTCCATAAAACTTCAGCTTCAAACCGCTTCATAATGCCTCGAAAAGATCTCTAAAAATAGAGAAAGTAGTGCAAAAAGTTATTTAAAATGTAGTCTATCTTCATAAAGATCTTGCCAGGAGGGTTTATGCTTTCAACGACCGGGATTGCACCCGCGCCTCCGGCAGAGTGCAAATTGCAGTTCATACTATAATAAATAGTTCATTTAAAAAGCCATTTTGAATGGAAATTGAGTGAAGATCGATGTAAGTTGCGAAGTTTGCTTGAATATTTTTTACTTGTGTTTATATGTCAAGTACAAGTTGTAGATAATCAAAAAAATATATTATACGGATATTATAGTATTTGTTTCTTCTCTTCAGTTACAGGAAATCCAATGCTAAACATAGGGCTCAAATATGGGGGTTATTTGCCAATACTCGTCACGCTTGGCAGGAGGGTTGGCGAGCACAAGACGTAGCGTCTTGACGCTGCTGCCCTTAATTAGGCTGTTATGTTGTTATGCTATTTTTAGGATGGTTATCCCGGCATCTGTGGGTCGCCAGAGCCTCGCCCGTTGGCCAGCAGGGAGTGTGCAGGTGAAGTTGGCTTGAGCTCCCTGAAGGCGTCAGTTGGTGCCCCTTACTTCACTGTATTTATATAGATGTAAATCTTCGAAAAAAGATGTACATTTAATTCATTAGACAAAAGGTATGACCGGTGTGGTAGAAATGTTTACAGGAAGGAAAAGTGCAAAGAAGAGAATATTGTCGGATGCCCGATACCCCTTTCCTCTTCCCATCCTTTTTCTTTCTCACCGTCTCCCGATGGATGGACCAGCAATACATCCATGATCCAGCCTTGTGGATGTTCATGGGCGGCATTCACTAACCATCAAGTGAACTGTTTGCTCGTTTGCCGGACCTATTTAATAAGAAAAAGATTAAGGTCTAGTATAAATAGCTAACTATATACATCAACGTATATGCGATAGTCCAGAGATTACCTGTTATAAGAAATTCTGTAATATTTTTTCCTGTGTCGTTTCTATCATATATTTGGTTAGGTAATGTTTTCATCTATTCTATGTCGTTCACCCACTAATTGAAATGTAATACAAGCAAAAATATTCAAAAGGCATAAAAACGCAAGGCTGTCCCCTTGACGCGTGTAATTATTACAAAACATGATGTCACTTACGTAAATCCGAATCTATTGCCCATTGGATTGTAAATCTCGCGTTTGTGTAAACATAGGCGCATATTGTGACTTCACTTCAAGGTATGATAGACAGGGACGTATTTGGGACACTGGTAGGGGTATTTTTTTAATATTTTTTGCACCCAATTGAAAAAATGCATTGTAATCGCCTTGCCTTGGTATAAAAAAACGTTTTTAAGTGAACTACAGGTTATCGGGATTATTATCTACACATTTGTAGGGCTTCTGTAGCGGATTACGGTCTGGCCTTTAGAATCAACCGGAATTGATGACGGGGTCTTTTAACGTAGTGTAGTGGTTTTGACTAACAATCATTATCGTTTACCGTTGAGTGTTGCGGGTCAGAAAACATGAAATTAATTCAAAAAATTCAAATAGTCTTTCACAATATGTTTACTTTTTCAATCGTTATGTAAACTAACAAATATCCTTATTGTCCCAAAAAAGTTTCGATAAAATTGTACATATTGGTCATAGTTTTTTTTTATTGCTTAAGTCCGGCAAACGAGCAAACATGTCACCTCATGGTAAGTGATCACTGCCGCCCATGAACTTTACTCAGCCAATTTCGCAGTTTTTTTTAAAGCCAATATTATTTATAATGAACATTCGCGCGTGGCACATGCCCCCTCGTCTTAACCGGGCACCACTTGATTACGTCCCGATGTCAAATCAAGTTTCTCACTTAGAATTACATCAGAGTTAATTTTAATACACGGTATTTAGCGTTTGTATACTCGAACCAAACTGAGTGACTAATTTTATACACATTCGTATCAAAAACGTAGTTTATGTTTAAAACAAGCAGATTAGTATGTCTGTTGGGAATTGCTGTGCGAAATTTCATGCTTCTAAGTCCAGCAGCTTTTTTATTGCATAAGTATCGGAAAATGAGCAAAATGTAACCGTAAGTGATCACTGCCATGAACATCCACAACGCTTGGATCATACATGTTTTGGCGGCCCATCAAATCGGCAGAGGAGCGGAAAGGAAAAAGAATGGGAATTATGCCGGCCTATTCGGAACCGGATTACAGGGAGAACGCGTAAGAAGACAAAGCGAGTAACACAATGACTAGTTTTCCATCATCGTATAATAATAATTACAATAAATACACAAAACACACACATACATAATCCTGACCCCACATTAAGAACAATTAAGTCTTGTGTCGTGAGTATCAAAAGCTACGAGAGACTACTCGGTCTCACAAACACCCAGACCCGAGACAAATCCTTGTCGGCCTCACAAACATTTGTCTCGATGCGGGGATCGAACCCGCGGATTCTCGTTTCACAGGCGGCGTCTAACCAACTGCGCCACGGAGGCTGTCCGTGTCATCATATATAACAATATCACAGTCTAGGCGAAAACGGATATTCGATCAATTTTTTTTTTAATAGTAATCTTATTGTGCTATTTGAAAAAGAATTTACACGGTGATTATTATTGATCGAACAACTATTTTGTATTTGCGTGATGTATCGAGCTTGTATGGGAAGTAGATACAAAGCCATCCGTTGATAATGCTTATCAGTCGAGCGAAACGGCGACAATCTGGTGTCCTATTCCGGAACTATCGATATCATGTCGATGATATTACGATAAAAAGGGGCTTTAGCATTATATCGAAGATGAGAGATGTAAGTCGGTGACAATAGTGGCTTTTAAAATGGTCAGGAAGATCAATGTTCTTAAAACTAAGCGCGTTAAAATAAAGGAAATAAAACTAAATAGGATGTCTTTGTATGTTATAGAAAGATAAATAAATCAATAAATATACCCAACAGTCACATACATAATCCTGACCCCACATTAAGATCAATTAAGTCTTGTGTCGTCGGTATCAGACACTACGAGAAACTTTTCGGTCTCACAAACACCCAAACCCGAGACAAACATTGTGGGCCACACAAACATTTGTCTCGGTGCGGGGATAGAACGCGCAGCCTCGCGTTTCTCAGCCGGCTTCTAACCAACTGCGCCACGTAGATGGTAGAAAAATAACAGTCTGAAAGGGACAGCTAAACAACACTGAGATAAAGTCTAAAACTATCAATCAACAGGATTTATGAAAGCTTTTCGCTTTGAAAATGAATCAAATTTTTCGTAGATTGGAGGGATTTGGTGGAGCGGTCGGTTGTACAATTATAAGCAAAATGATTCTATTCGCCAAAATTTGATCCTAAGTTAGTTTGTTATAATGGCAAATGAAATTATATGTATAAGAAAGTCTTTCATGATATTCGAGATTAAAATACGAGAAATATCGATCAACCCGCAATAGGGCGCCACAAATCGACTGATAAGGCGTAAAGCTGTTGGATTCCAGAGCTAGATATCTCCACCTAATGCTAAGGCAGATGTTTGTTACTATGTATTATGACATTGTTGCATAAGGCTGCTTTAATTCTTTGACGCATGTAATTTTTTTTATATTGGTAAGGTCATTGTTGAAACAAACTAAAATATTGGATCATACACGTGTTTTTTTATTGCAATGAAAGGCGAGACGAGCATGTCATTCACCTGATGGCAAGCGATACGACCGCTCATGTGCAAAACCAAATTAATTGGTTCATAAATCTTCCTGGCTGATGTCAAGTAATCTACCATACCACCTGACTTTTAATTTCAAGTATTTATTAAGTATTCCAACAGAACTATCCAGAATATGTAGTAATCGTGCACCGTGCGGCATGTAAGGTCGAACGGTTTCCTCATTTCTATGTTGCGATCATACTTGCAGATTTACCGATTGTTTATATCAATGGGCAATTGAATTTGTAATCGATACTCGATTGCTTACTCATATCGATGTTGTGACTTGATTATGTTAAACAGCCGATGAATAGAGGTGAATTGTGGATAATTGCAGACGGGAAATCATTGTGAAGTACTTATTTATATTTTGTGTTAATTATTACATACATACATAGATAAACTCACGCCTTTTTCCTAGAAGGGGTAGGCAGAGGTTCTCCTGGTAGTAAACCGGCTACCCGCGTTTTGCCTTGTTTGTTCCGTCCCACAGTGTGATAGGGGGCGAGCGTTTCGCCATATCGGGCACAAATTCCTGACTACGGACTGATAATTAATAGAAAAATCCAATATCACTTTGCCCGACCCGGGACTCGAACCCAAGACCTTAGTATTGTAATCGTATCGAAGTTCAACTACGCCACTGAGGCAGTTAAATAATAGGTTATGTCGTTTCGTGGGTCTAGTGGCAATATCTGTACGCTAAGAATCGTGTGATGATCGGTTCAACTCCTATGTCAAGAATCAGTCAATATCAACCCATATACGTCCCACTGCAGGGCACGGGCCTCCTCTACAATCGAGAGTACGATTGATAGGGGTAAGGCCATATAGTTCACCACGCTGGCCTAGTGCGGGTTGGTGGACTAGTCTATGTCAAGAATATCTCATTGTATCTTCGGTATCATGATGGTAGACTCACCCACTTTCTTCTTTGAATTTAGCTTCACCAAAAAAGTGTGGCACTAATTTTAGAGAAACTTCAGCTAGTTGTTAGGGATCACGTTAAGATATTCATCTCTTCTGTGACGTCAGGGATACTGACGTCAATTGATGTGTATGTATAATTGTAGATTCTTGCTAATCATCCGGAATTATTGTTGTGTCATATCTTCATTACGTTTTCGCCATTAACGCGTGCAAACAGCGGTTAAATCGACAGAACGTGCGATAAACTTGTATTTTACCTTACAAATAGTTCACAGTTTGTGTTTGTTATGTTTATGGCGTAGTTTATCTCTCCGTCTTTGTACTAATCCGTTCCGGGATATTTTTCTTGTAAAATTGCGGAACAGAGAAGTCTCTCGGTACTTCCTTACATATGCGATTACTCATATTGCGACCTCTTTGTCCTTTGACCTACGGAGGGAAGTGGACAGAAAAATAGTTCTATTAATTTAACTTTATGATTAACTTTGTTGCGGGTTAAAGACAAGTTAGATATTCCCGGAGACGCGCTGAGCTTCAATGCTCGGTGTCATTAAAATACGTGGCACTGTTAATCCTGGCTTACAGGAGTTGCAGTGGCGGGTGTGAGGGCGGAGCAGTTTCCTAAAAATATTGCGATAAATATTATACAGTTATACCTAAACTGTATATGGCGATAGGCTCGCCTATCACATCGCGGGACGGAACATAAAAGGCGAAATATGGGTGCCTTGGTTGCACCTCTGCCTACCCCTTATGGGATAAAGGCGTGATGAATAACATTTAAAACTTATAAAAACGTGGGTTAATAATGATAATTTATTCTTCAAGTCCTGTTATGGTTTACTTCCCAAGAAGTAACGGCCGTACTATACTCGTATAACTGCCGCATAGTAAGTATCTGAATATTCTACGGCAGTTCGTCCTCCATATTTTGACATTCTATGTCGAGTGATTTAAATATTGTACGCGTTTTATTGCCTTTTTTCTGGATGTTTTTATTGTCTTGTGATATTACTCGTATGTAGTTGCGCTATATCGGGCCATTGGCTTTATTTTATCACAATATGTAAATAGTCTTGCAACTTTGCACAATATATCTGGCAAAAAATTGACTTTATTTCTTAATTTTGTAACATTTTTTTTGGAAGTAGTAGAGCCACGCTGATGTCAGTGACTCAGCATGATGGGCAGGCTCGTCTGGGGAAGTACCAAAGTCGGACAGGAAATCGAAGTTAAGCGATAGTTTCGCTCGGTGAGTGAGATTTTCGGATGCCCACTGCCTCTTTACTCTTCCCATTCTTTTTCCTTCCCGCTCTCCTCCCGAATGATGGGATGGGATGTGTTGCCGACATCCATGATCCAGCGTTGTGGATGTTCATGTGCAACAAGGATCACTTACCATCAGGTCACCTGTTGACTCGTTTGCCGGAAACCTATGTAAAAAAAAACAAAATAAGACATAATACGAGTACTATACAGGCGCCTCAGTAAAACGCCTTTTATAAGTTGCTAGTATGTTAAATACTATTTATTTAGCCAAATATCGTTCAAAATTTATACTTATGAAAATAATAATGATATAGTTAATATGTTTTTTTGCGTCTACATTTTCGTGCATGTGAAATTTGTATGCATAAAACAATGGCACGTTACAAAAATTTGGCAACATTTTTAATGCAAGAAAAAAACAATTAATCAAAGTTATTAACGCAATTAAATTACCTAATTAAGATATGATTTCATAAAACCACTCTCGGGTAATTGTTTCCCAACTAAATATATGCAAATATTAAAAATTCACGGCGCGTGAGTCCAAAACTGTAATGAGAGGGCTCATTAACATTTGAACTGGTAGAACTTAAAATTTCAAAACGCTATTGTTGCCATGTGTGGGGTAAAGGCGACTCCACACTTGTAAGCGATCTGTATTTTTTTAAAAGTGTAAATGACGATTACAACTCTGTCATCGTCTTTTTTTACTCAATACAACGTTTAATGGTTTCTTAGATTTACGCGAATTTTACATATTTAAATAAAACGAATTCTTACGGATTTTATCGCGAATTTGATTTAATTTTTACTGGGCGCAGTCTGCCCTGCGACCATGAAAACTATAATGTAATTGAAACGTCGGGAAACTAAAAAATGTAAAATTTAAATCAAATTCGGGATAAAATCCGTAAGAATTCGTTTTATTTCTAAGTTTCGGAAAGTTTTATGCTGTTCCATTACAATTCAACCTATCTATTGCAAAGTTTATTTAATCTGTTTTAATGTATGTAAACGAAGCCTGTTACTTCTATATAAATTCCTTCATATAAATACAATAGAATTTTCTTGAATGTCTAATAAATCATGTTGAAGATAATTAGAATTAAGAATATTCCCTTGTTCTTTTATAGAATTATCTTTTAAAATACATATATGTTTGTTGGATGTCGTAGATATTTCTTGTGCGAGGAGTAAAAACTCTGTAGCTACCATAATTTAGTGTGCGGTAACCCCAACTGTTGTAATATATTCCATTCGTGCCTAAAACAGTACTTCGACACTTGACAGGTGCTTGCAAGAACTGTTTTTGTTCTGTGTTTACTTATGAGTTACGACAAAAGAGAAAATAAGTATAGATAACATGAATGTTCGAAGGTGAAATTCTATATAAAATAACAATTTAAGTACCGTGTGGCATTTGCTAAAAGGAATTGCTTATTTATTTGGTATTTATTGTAAGCAAGAATGAAACACAATATAAGTACAGAAATAAAATAAAAATGTTGAAGTGGTGGTCTTATCGCTCTAGGCAATGTCTTACAGACAACCATGGGTTTAAGATAAGGAGAAACAGAGGGCAGTGTAGGAAGTGAATATGATATACTTACGTATGAAAACTTATTACTGCTACTTCAATCATAAGACGTCCACTGCTGAACAGAGGCCTCCCCCAAGGGTTTCCATTTCGACCTGGTAGAAGCGGCCTGCTTCCCGCTACTGGCTGCAACCTTGCAAAGAGATTGGCATATTATGATAAAAAAAACCATTCCTTTTTCTTTTGTTCCCCATTTTCAATTTCCACTGGCAACAATATTGCACCAAGGCCCTGAAGTGTGGGCGTTTTGGAAGGCACTGATAGCTTATACTCGTGCCAAAAATAACTAAAATATATTAAATATTCAACAATAAGTTGATAAATCATTCGCTGGATTTAATGTTCAATGTCATATAGCAGTAACACAACTAGCAGATTTCTGAATATGAATAAAATATGCAGTCGCACTGCAGATGTATTTGCATGTTACGTATTTTAGTTAAAATATGCATGTATTTTGGATTCGTTTAAAATGAAATTATATGTAGTTCTTTTATTGAACATTCTGAAAATTTTCATTTCAAATAAATACTGAAAGGCTGGTTTTAATGTGTCGCTTTTTAAATGGTCTAGAATATCACATAGTGTGTAAATTATCCTACATTATATAAATGATTTGTCTCGGTGCGGTGATCGAACATGCGGACTCGTTTCAAAGCCAGCGTTTTACCAACTTTGCCTCAAAAAAAATTACGTTGTTTAACACTAAATTAAAGTGTCACATATCCACTACAGCGACAAACAACTTATAATACCAAGGCTTTTTACACAATATGTTACCGACGTTGTGACATGTAATGCAAACATTTGATTCGCACATGAACGCGGTTGTTGAACTACAAGAAGCATTCACAGCGATGTGCTAAGTTGACTTTAGTCATGCGTTATGGTACATTAATTTTATAGTCGATATGAAAAATGTGATGGGAAATAAGGCTTGTTGCTACAAGGCCAAAAACATTTATGGCGAACGAACTTTAGGATGTAAGCAATGAATTTCTCGTTTAGTACATTGAGGAATATAATAAAATCGATGACTTTATAAAATAGACCGGGCAGTGATTTTTTTAATTTTGGAGTAGCTTTGCGATTTAGCTTTGAAGCTATTTCTGTTCCTGTTTTTGGAATTGGATGTTCGACTCCATAGTTTGCGGAAAAGGTTAAGGTCGGGAAACTATTTAATTTTAGGTAAATGGAGTTGAAGCTATTTAGGAGAACTCAGACAGTAGATACAGTCATCCAATGGACAACATTATACTGAAATTTTGAAAGTCTACATACAAATATTGCTCTTTTATTAGACGGGAGGAATCGAAACATTGCTTCACAAACCCAACTTCATTAAAAATTATCGTCGTTTACAGCGGTACAAACAAAAACGCATTCGCGAGCATTCTGCAATCGCAGATGAAGAGCTCGTCTAGGCCAGCGACCGATAGCAACTCCACCTGCCTTAATTAATTAACAACTGCAACTAAAACAGGATATTCACAATTTATAGCAGCGGCAGATAACCGTCTCATTGGCTATAAATATCGTTTGACATACGCCGCGACTTCAATGCTCTTCGCTTTGTAATTGCCGGGACCAATTAAGCTTTCCTGTAGGACTAGAGGGGTCGAGGGATGAACCCTTGGATGTTTTGGGGAATAGAGGGAAAGGTGAACGGCTGAAAATTTCAAAACGAGGATTTTTGAACGATGTGTTGAAAATTATGTAATTCGTTTAAAATTAAGAGATCTTAGTGCAGATGGGAAAGGATTGGAACATAGAGAGATTTGATTTTATGAAATTACATATAAATTCATTGTTAAGGTTTGCATCTTTATTAGTGAAAGTATAATTTTTAGAAACCCTATGAATCCGAGAGTTTACCGTCATACCTATTATGTTTTTCTTAAGACAGAAAATCTCGAAGTCTGGCATTTATATTAGCTCTCCAAGTTAGATTTGAATTCTTCTGTGTACGCATTTGTAAAATATTTAGATACCCTACTTGAAGATACATATTATTAGATGCACTACAATGCCTTAACAGTACACAAAAAAATGCGTGGTGACCTGTTGTACCAGACGCAACTGCCAATATGTTCTCGATGGTCGCGGGTTCAAATTCCAGGGCACACCTCTGACTTTTCGGAGTTTAGTTATTGATAGTCAATCACCACGCACTATAACGGTGAAGGGATACATAATGTGGAAACCTGCATACCATAGCGAATTTTAAACAATTCTATAGTATGTAAAGTCCGCCAACCCGCACTAGGCCAGCGTGGTGGACTATATGGCTTGACCCCTCTCAATCGTACTCTCGATTATAGAGGAGGCTCGTGCCTTACAGTTAGACATATATGGGCTGATACAGTACAGTACACAAAAAATCTTCTCCAAGTCTTTATGAATACAATGGTCGCGACCAGGAATATTAGAAACCTTAGTGTTTTTACGAGACACTCAAGTAGAGTTAGTAATTACCTAAATGTTTTTTATGGTTTTCAGTAATAGGGGTGGCCTGAAAATTACTAGAAATAACGAAGCAATTCTCTAACAGTGGGCCATTTTCGTGACCATAATGAATTAGTTTGCCCGCGTAAATTATGGTAATGTATTTATAAGGGGCTTTCGATTAGTATTTTATTAGGTTGGGGGTGAAGTATGCTTGCATAAGTTTATGTTATTATAAAGTTATTTTAAGGACGAAAAACATTGAGAACCTCGTCATATAGGTTTTCAGTTACAATCTGATTTATTATTTGATTGTTAAACTTTATTTAGGCATCAAACTGGAACATATAACTAAGATAAACTATCTTTAAATATACATATATATATATACATGTTTTATACATATAAAGCTTCCTCTTGAATCACTCTATCTATTAAAAAAACCGCATCAAAATCCGCTGAGTAGTTTTAAAGTTCTAAGCAAACATACGGACAGACAGACAGCGGGAAGCGATTTTTTTATACAATGTACTTATATTTCAAGTTATATGTAAAGTTTTTTGCTTTCAATGCGCTGCGTTCCGTTTCATAAGATCAACAAGTAACCAATCATGAAGATGAATAAAAAAATCTTGTTTATCATAATATCGATTTGTACCTGCATAAAAACCTTCATGCATAACGTGTTAGTATTATTCAAATTGTATTCTTGTTTTTGCACGTCAGAGCGTATACATATAAAGATCGTTTTAGTTGAATGTTGAGTTTTTGTCTGAGTGAAACGGAGCGCGAAAATTTTCTCTTTAAAAAAGTAGATCGCGCGGTTTTAAGACGCGTTCAATTACTCCCGTCGCCATTTTCTTTGTTTGCGTTTAGTTACTGCTATTGTTTAGTGCGGATTATGTTACTAGCTTTGTTTTTTTTATTTAAAGGAACGAAACGATTAGTTTTATTTACATATTTAATTTTATTTAAATAAGGCAACTTAAATGTAAATGAACTGGCATGTTTTGGCAATTTTGTATTTTTCAGAGTATTATGAATTTCCGGTGTATTAAATTAAGGAATCACGGATTTTTTAACGTAAATATTTAAAATACTAAACCATCACTTGACTCCAGCTCCAGATCACAGCACATAAGCCATAATAACTTGCGGCAACAGTAACCACCAAAGAGGCGTCTCAGCCATAAAATATAAAAACTAACCAACATTTACCGCCGCGACAATAACGATTATTAAAATATAGTTAAAGCTTGTAACTCGATTGTCTATAAATAGTGAACCAGTACGTCCGGCTTTCAGATAACGTGTGCAGTGTGCACTGTCCCCGTCATAAAATACTAATATGCTAATTAATTTATTTTTAAAATCGTAATAGTCGGTTCCATTCCTGTTTTATGACGTCCAGTGAATGTTACCCCACTATTTATCTGTTATGTATAGAGTCACGTATGTATCCGCCCATTTAGATCCCACTGTAGGGTACAATCGAGAGTACGATTGAGAGGGGTTAGGCCGTATAGGTTACGCTGGTCTAGAGCGGGTTGGCGGACTTTACCTACTAGATTTTTTTACAAATCTCTATGGTATGCAGGATTCTTCACGATGTTTTTCTTCACAGTTATAGATCGAGGTGATTGAATATTAATTAACACATGACTTCGAAAAGTCAGAGGTCTGCCCTAGAATTTGAACCCGCGAACACCGTGACAATGTTGCAAGTCGCGTCTGGTCCGTTTAACAACAGGCGCACTCACGTAGTTAACTACAAATGAATTTAGACAGGTTATAAGATTTACTTGTTTAGAAGCGCTTATTCATAATTGGTAGATGTTTTCGCGTGAAGGATTTCTGTCAATAGAGAGATGGTGTGCCATAAAATGAGGAAAGATTATGAGGGACTAAGAAGATAGGTTTCTTTATATTCCATTCGTGATGAAGTAGATTCATTCATAGTATTCTACACACTTTCTTCCATGTACTACAAATCTGTGGAACCAGTTGCGGCGGATTTCCGAACAAGTACGACCTAGCGACCTTCAAAAAACGAGTGTATTCCCACCTCAAGGGCTGGAAACGCATCTCCACGCCCTATGGTGTTGCAGATTTTCATGGGCGGTGATGATCACTTACCATCAGGTGACCTGTTTGCTCGTTTGCCGGACCCATGCGAAAAAAATGCAATATTTCAGTAAGAATTGGCATAACGATAGCTGTCAACATTTCCTCATAATATGGTAGATAGGAAAGCCTTTTGGTAGGGGTAGGCGGTGTTCCCGCCGGTCCAGCGGTGGGCATCCGAGCAGCAAGGTAACTGAGCTGTGTCGGAGATCGAACGCTCCGCGGTTATTGTTCAACTTCCATGCTTTGTCTACATAACTGTACTTCGCTTTCTTTGCCAATTTCTGTTTTGCGAGTACGTATAGTTTGTGGTGTTTGTCTAATTGTCAGACTCGATAACCTTTAACAATAAGATGGAATGGCTATTTTGGTATGCCAAGGCATTTTGGTTTTGAAAAGGTATTTAGGTGTATTTATTTTATCCATAAATAAGGGACGTAAACATGCCTATATTGCTTACATAAAAATGCATCGACATACAGGGTAAACTAAGACAGCTACCGAAAAAGAAGCCAGGTGGTAGTTTTAGTGACTTTAGACACAATGCAACTAAAATTTTTGCAAAAAAAGCGACGACTTTTATCGTTAATTATTTCCTATCATCGTATTTGGATGGTAAATACACCATTTTTCCTAAAAAAATAATGTATACGCTTTTATTTTTAAAGACGATATAATACGCAAGGCTTTAAATTATAATTTTACCAAAAACTATGGATTTACCATCCAAACACAATGATATTTAAAACATTACAAAAAAATCGTCACGTTTTTTGCAAAATTTTTAATTGCATCGTGTCTGCAGTCGCTAAAACGGAGCCAGGTGGTAGCACCTGGCTCCGTTTTCGGTAGCAGTCTTGTTATACCCTGAATACTAAACATAGCTATTTTACGTCTTGTCAAAGAAAGACAAAGGATAGATTTTGATTGTAAATGGTAGCGCCATACCTTGGTCCGGCTGCATCAAGTAATTTTGTTGTTAGTCATCAGTCATCACTAGCTTGAACATCTTTAAGCCATACATTTCACATTGTTGTTGTGTAAATACATACATAAACTCACGCCTTTTTCCCAGAAGGGGTAGGCGGAGGTGTAACGGGGTCACCCACGTTTCGCCTTGTGTTTTCCGTCCCACGATAAGAGGCGAGCCTATCGCCATATTGGGCACAAATTCCTGACTCCGGGTTGATAATGAATAGAAAAATCCAATATCACTTTGCCCGACCCGGGATTCGAACCCGAGGCCGCAGCTTTGCAGTCATAACGTAGTACAACTGCGCCACCGAGGCAGTCCAAATAAAAATTCAATAAATTGTGTAAATAAAAATTCTATAATCAAAATTAAGGAAGGTACAATTCGTTTCATATAGAATAAATAATTCTATCAACACAAGATGACCCAACAGTAAACACATTAGTTTATTACTAAAGAATGTCTATTAATATTTATAAATACGACAATAAAACGCGTATTTCTGTTATTTTGTATTTAAATTATATAAATATGTAAAAACTGGTTAGAATGTTAATTGATTCATTAAACTCGGCCTTTTAACTGAATGGAGAGTTACTGAATCAACAGTTAAGGAGCCCATGAGACTAAGTGGGGAGTCACTGGAGCGTCGTCGCGTCGTGACGAAGATATTTTGTAGTTTAGAAGAAAAGAACAAGAAAAGGTTCTATGAAGTTTTTCCATTTGGTGATAGAGTAAGCGTCTACAGATCATCAAACATTTCTTTTTTGTAATAACGTATAAGTGCGTATAAGTGCGTGGTGGCCTGTTGGTAAACGGACCAGACGCAGCTGCCTACATGTTCACGGTGGTCGCGGGTTCAAATCCCAGGGCACACCTCTGACTTTATAGTCTATCTATATATAATCATATCCTCTATTGATAGTCAATCACCACGCACTATAACGGTGAAGGAAAACATCGTGAGGAAACCTGCATACCATAGCGATTTGTATAAATTTCTATGCTATGTAAAAGTCCGCCAACCCGCATTAGGCCAGCGTGGTGGACTATATGGCCTAACCACTCTCAATCGTACTCTCGGTTGTAGAGGAGGCCCGTGCCCTGCAGTGGGTCGTATATGAGCTGATACAATACAATACAATACAATAACGTATAAAGATTTTTTTGTATGCATATTAGACCAGTACATCATTTGAATAACGATCCCTTATGACTAATAAGTTATTTAAATCTAACCTTATCTAACTTTAAAGTGGGACTGGGCAGGTCACGTCGGTCGTATGTCAGGCGAGCTGTGGGCTAGGACTGCTACCGTATGAACTCCACAACACTTGAAAAGACCTCGTGGTAGGTGGAGGCCACGCAGAAGGTGGAGAGATGAATTGGACCATTTTGATACCAACTGGTGGAAGAAAGCCTTGGATAGAGAAGGATGGAAGAAGGAAAGGAAGGCCTTTGCCCTGCAGTGGGACAGTATAGGCTAGGGAAAAAAAATGTAACCTAAACTTCTAAAGAATGGATAAGAATATGTCCAGTAACACTTTTCTTATTGTGTCTATAAAGGGGAATACACAATGTTAGCGTGTTGAGTGTTCTTTTTCACGAACCGTTTATCACTAACTCCAAAGTTTTTGTCTTTTTAAGTCTTCAAATTAATCATCAAACATGAAAAAAAAGACAGTCACATTGAAATACTCGAAGATGTCAGATATTAATATTTTCGAAGCTCCAAAATAATTGCGTGGTGGAGGAAGAATAGAAATTTTTGTTTGTTTTACGCACGCGTCAGATATTTAGAAATAAAACAGTGTATAAATGTATTTAATAATTATTCCTTGAATTAAAAATTACAAAATACTGCACTAGCGCCTCGTCGATTCCGATACCGGGAATCGAACCCGAGCCTCCTGGGTGAGAGCCAGGTATCCTAGCCACTAGACCATATCGGAGGATGATTAGGTAAACGAAATTATAAATACGACGTAACAACTAAATGAACTACAAATTATTTTGAAAATTTTACTGTTACTTTTAACACAACTTAAAATAAAATATTTTTTATAGCCAATATTGTGATCACTTTGTCAGTTATGAACGAGTGTTAAATGTGACACTGCAGTTAATTTTAACCGGCCGAGTGTTGGCCCAGTAACGTTTCCTACTGACCCGAATGAGGTGTTAATACAATTATATTTAGAGTTACTAGTGACCACTCAATATAGACCACATCTGGGTTAGTTATATCTAAACTTTATTTTGAATTGACAGTTTAAATACTAAGAATTCCTATAATCCTGGGGGGTTACTCTACGATGCGACACGAAGTTCGAATGTTCGAACATTCGACGTTTGAAGTTAAAGTTATAAGTTTTCCACTTCATAAAATCAATAGTATTCTCTTTACACACATAAACACACGCCTTTTTCCCAGAAGGGGTAGGCAAAGGTGCTACTAGAACACCCACGTTTCGAGGGGGCGAGCCTATCGGCATATCGGGCACAAATTCCTAACTCCGGGCTGATAATGAATAGAAAAATCCAATATCACTTTGCCCGACCCGGGATTCGAACCCGAGACCTTAGCTTTGCAATCGTACTGTAGTACCACTACGCCACCGAGGCAGTGGTATTCTCTATGATATCATTCACTCCGAACTTAGTCTATGGTTATGCCGTATGATATACGATTCGAACATTTAGCACCAGTAAGTGAACTGTAATCGTTCGTTCATTCATTCACTCTAATAGAATAAAACTATTGTGCTTTTTATTACGAGTATTAGTGGAAATGACGAGACGAGCAATCGCTTATGTGATAGCGTCTCCGTCATGCCTGCTTGGGGTGTCTGAGAGTTATTCTTAAAGCATAATAGTCTCCATTGCGCAGTTGGTTAAAATGCGGTTACAAATCGAGAGGCCGCGGGTTTGATACCCGCATCGAGACCAATTGTGCACCTCACAAATATTTCTGATGACTGGGACCGAAAAGTGTCTCTTATAGTCATAAGACTTTTACCTTAGTGATATCAGGACTATGTGACTGCTGGGTATTTTTATTCGATATTACCAGTAAATTGGTCCATAATAAATTAATTAATTTATTCCATAAACCATTTTCAATCGTACTCTCGAGTGTAGAGTAAGCCCATGCCTTGCAGTGGGTCGTATATGGGCTGATACAATACAATACAGTCCATAACAAATTATAATACGAAAGGATATTAATTACTCAAAAGCAGTACTCGACGAAGTTTCCTTGCGGTGAAACAGTACGCAATGTAATTATTTACTTAAGCAAATGAGTGTTAATGAGGTTAATTCGTGTTCCGGCGCTGCGTAATATGGGGACGTCCCCTACCATGATGCGATTTGTTATGCCAATGTATAGGAGTCTGGACTCTGGAGTACATAATTACGTGCTATAATAATATGTCTTGTTTCCACTTGTTTCGTAGAATGGGTGAGATTGCCGGAGATCCAAGCTCGTGGTAGGATTACGTATTGTTGTGATTTGCTCGAAATATCCAATTGTTGTAGGCTAACTTCGATTTGTATATTGTAAGGTGTATGTTTATGTAATTGTATTTTTAATGTAATTTTACTTTCGTTTTCGCAACTCAACGCGTAGCAATGAAACGAAATAAAACGTTATTTCTTTCTCCTTTGTATAATTTTAATAATAACAATTATGCACCTAGGTATAAATAAATACATACACCTAACAGTCACATACATAGTTCTGACCCCACATTAAGATCAATTATATCTTGTGTCGTGGGTATCAGAAACTTCGAGAGACTTCTCAGTCTCACAAACACCCAGACCCGACACAAATATTTGTGGGCCACACAAACATTTGTGTTGGTGCGCGGATCGAACCCGCGGCCTCTCGTTTCACAGTCGCTGTCTCAGCAACTACGCCACATAGGCTGTCTGTATACTTTAATGGAAAACAAATATTAAATAAATAAATACATCCATACATCGTGAGGAAACATGAATACAATAGCGATTTGCAAGAATTTCTGTGGTATGTAAAAGTCCGCCAACCCGCACTAGGCCAGCGTGGTGGACTATATGTCCTAACCACTCTCAATCATATACTCGATTGTAGAGGAGGCTCGTGCCCTGCAATGGGACGTATTTGGGCTGATACAGTAAATAGATCCAACTGTCACATACATAGTCCTGATCCCACACTAACATCCAGTCTTGTGTTATACAAGGCTGTACAACTTTAAAGATTAGTCTAATAGATCAACAGGCTTCAATTTCTCTAACACCCTTAAATACTAGTACTTATATTACTTAAGTATTTAAGTATTACTTACCAGGATATTACTTAATAAGTATATACTTAGCGTTGCATTGACGCAATCGATCGTGCTCGGTCACTTGACGTAAATACTTAATCCTATGCACACATTAATTAATTAAGCTAGCTTTGACCTATATGTCGGTTTATTGTGGTGTAATGAACTGTAGGGTTGTGGGTTTGTTTTCTTTTTGAGGTAAAAGTAAACAGTTTGTATATTTTTGAATGGCTAAGTGCGTAGTGGCCTGTTGGTAACGGACCAGACGCGGCTGCTTACGTGCTCACGGTGGTCACGGGTTCAAATCCCAGGGCACACCTCGGCCTTTTCGGAGTCATGTGTATTGACACACATGACTCGACTTCGAAAAGTCCGAGGACCAAGTTGACTACCAATGTAGTCAATCACCACGCACTATGACGATGAAGGAAAAAATCGTGAGGAAACCTGTATACCATAGCGTTTTGTATAAATTTCTATGGTATGTAAAATTCCGCCAACCCGCACTAAGCCAGCGTGGTGGACTATATGGCCTAACCACTCTCAATCGTACTGTCGGTTGTAGAGGAGGCCTGTTGTGCCCTGCAGTGGGACGTATATGGGCAGATACAATAAAAAAAAATATTTTCCAAGAATATAACAATATATCAAACAGATACGGGACACTTAATACCTCACTTTCGTGATGACGGGCGCAAAGCAGCGGCATGCAGTGCTAAATATTAAATAATAAGTTCAGAATGTTCTATTTATGGACAACCGTACCGCAATCATGTAAAACAGCTGTCTCGTCATTCTCGTCAAAAACAGTTAAATAAATCAATAAAGAAATCAATGATATTCTTGTCATATAAAACCCTGTGTGATAATCAAATACTACATAAATAAGAACATTAATTGAACGTGTCTCCAGTGTCAATAATTACCTGATGACGCAACTAGACCTTGTACTCCACGGCGGATTGTATGCGATCACGTACCGATGGATATACTTGAAACACACAAGAGTCAGCGGTCTTCGCTTATTCCGCTTGATGTGCAATTTGTTTGGGTATTGGAATCTATTTAAATATGATAATATTCTGCCCTGCCCCGTCTCATTTTCACTCAAGGCATGTAATCCAGCCCCATCCCATTCTTTTCGAGTTTAAAAGTAACAAATATATTTGAGTTCCTTGCTCATCCCACGGGAGCACTTCATTTTTCGGGATAAATAGTAGCCTAAGTGTTAATACAGGGTGTTAGCTACCTCCATACCGAAATTTATAGAAATTCGTTAAGTTGTTTCTGAGATCATCGCCTACAACCGCACAGACAAAAATTCTACAATCATAGTTTTGGGTTCTATTACGTTAATACATCATACATACATAAATTCACGCCTTTATCCCAGAAGGGGTAGGCAGAGGTTTTCCTGGTAGTTATAATACGATCGTCACAGCAAAAAAAATCTGCAAATGGGATCTGTATAGATAAGGACGCGTCTCTATTTCATAAATTATCTATACATGGAGACTGTCCCGCCCTCACACCCGCCACTGCATCTCCTGTAAGCCAGGATTAACAGTGGCACGCATTTTATTTACATTGAGGTTTGAAGCTCAGCTCTGAAGAGGAGTTTGAAATATTCTTTGTCAACTTCCCTCCATAGTAAAGCGGGTGACAAAACGATGAACTAAAGAGGTAAATAACCTCGGATAAAAAGACTTTTACAGACAGGAGCCAACTGTAAAGCACCACGGATCAAATTTTTATATTGAATGGGACCTATTATGTGAGCTGTTGTACTTGATTCTAGTAATAAGTATGGCAAAAACGCCTGAAAGAACGGAATTTCGTCCTAATCGCCACTAGGTCCGTATAGTGTACAACTCCAGATGATATTTGCATACTGTCCAACATAATTTTACGCTCACTTTGCACACTGCCAAAGTATATGATTGTCTAAAAATATAATATACAGGGTATATTGCAAAAATTTTAGTTGCATTGTGTCTAAAGTCACTAAAACTACCACCTGGCTTCGTTTTCGGTAGCAGTCTTGATATACGTTGTTTAAATACGCGCATCTATCCCAGCTTGTTTACGAAACATCGTAAATAGATAATAACAATAATAGTTTTTCCCGCGTTAACTCAAGTTTATATTGCGTAGTTATTGGCACTATTGCGTGTTTATTAGCATATAAACAATCCACTGTTTGCAGACAATGGCAATCAAACAAAGCCGTTCGATTCAATAAGTGCGTAATTTTCCTTGTGTCATGACTTGACAATAATAATAATAATTTATTGAGCGGTAACATTCACATAGAACGCTCAATACATGTGCAGTCTCAGGGGATGAGATCTAAATCCCGGAGAGACTTTTTAATGATCAATATTTTAATGCCATGTCACTCTGCCCGACCCGGGATTTTAACCCGAGTCCTGAGCAATGTAATCTTACCGTAGTACAACTATGCCACCGAGACAGAGTTGAAATACATGAGTTAAAACTCAAAACGTAGTATCGAATTCCCTGCGGTTCAAGGGTACAATAAATGTTGATATCCAGAATTGAAGATTAAGTTTTAGGGAGAAGCATTTCTGCAAAACGGGCGAATATGACCTCATACTGACGATGGTCTCCGAATACTATCACATCGTTTTATAGTACAGACCATACAGTTCAATTCATTTGACCTCATTTAATCACACGTTGACTATCGATTGGTTAGCACTAATAAGCCCAGTAGTTATATCGCAACAATACCACTGCGTATTTCGGTCCTCACAGCCGACTGCGTAATGTATATGTCAAATAAATCTCCATAGTACAAGCTTTGTTCGCAGTTTATATTCTAAGTACAATTTTGGAACAGGAATTTGGTGGGATTACGATGTAATGCCTGATTGGATTAGAGCGGTGGGTACGATGTAGCGCGGAGAACTAATGGTGGGGCTGAAAGGTTCGTGAAAGGGAGCCGTCTACAGCAGAGGAGGCGTGGAAGATAGACCTTCACCCGACACCCATTATAATCAGATGAGACATATTTTTGATTAAATATTATTGAGTAACAAACATGCTTATGAGAGCTAGCCTATCGAAAAGTGTTCATGGCTATTTTTAATTGAGTTAATTTCAATCAATTTTCTTTCGTGATAACTTTCTGACAACCAATCCAAAATCGTTTTATAAGAAAGATAATTTAACTACAAAACTAATCGTATAGGCTCGCCTGCATTTTTTTATGAAATCTTTTCGGTAGGCAAGTTATCATAGGCATGTTTGTTAATCAATATTATTTAATAAAAATATGTCTCATCTGATTATCAGATGCGTGAAGGTCGATATTCACCGGCTCTTAGACTAGAAACGCAATGTCAGCGGTCCACTTGCAAAGTGTACAGATGATCAAGATTATGGGAGGTTGCTTAATGCTTGCTTCCAACAGGTGGGTTTGGAGATCCTTAGGGAAACTTAGGGAGGGAGGCCTATATCCAGCAGTGGACTTCCTGCGAATGAATGTCGTGACTTGGCAATAAATTGGTTGTATTCATATCCAACGTGATAGACACGGTAAATTAACTTTAAAATCTATGACGTAAAACCTATGCAAATAATAATTATGTGTGTATATTTATAGTTGTCGAATGGAGGCCACGAAGCGGAAAGCGCAGCGTGGGACGTCCACCCACTAGGTGGTCAGACGACCTGGTAAAGGTCGCGGGACGTCGCTGGATGCAGGCTGCCTCCAACAGGTCACTGTGGAAATCATTGGGAGAGGCCTATGTTCAGCAGTGGACTTCCTTTGGCTGATGGATGGATGGATGGATTTATAGTTGGCCAGCACAATTGTCTTAATCGTTTTTGTAAGCGATATTGCACCAATTAGCTCACAGAATTAGCTCTACAAATCTCAATGCCATGACAGGATAAAATTAATTAAAAAATAATGAGACCAATATACGTACTTAAAAACAAGGGAATTTTTACTTTCTATCGGTTCGATGAATATGGTCAACAAAAAGAAGAGACCTAAAATGGATGCATCGGCCGGGAATCGAACCCGGGCCGCCCGCGTGGCAGGCGAGCATTCTACCACTGAACCACCGATGCTAGTGACATATTAAGCGAAATTATGGATGTTATCAATACGTGTTAACTATTACTCAAACAATATATTTTATTGACTGTTTTCAAGACTGTATTAATTGTTAATTAATAAATACGGTGTTCGTGTTTACTAGTCTCCACTTAAATCATTTGAGAGTACTTTGCTCCGCTAGGTGGCGCTGTTGCCAAGAATTAGATTTAATTTTTTATAAAGAACATTTTGCTAACTTTTTTATGTATTAATTTCTAATATGATCATCGTAATTTAAAATGTCAACTTAATTTTTAAAATAATAGATTCACTCATTAATTAATTAGCTCTTTGATCAAACCTTTGAACTGCGAATCTGTGTTTTAGTTTTAACAAATATTTATTAAGGATCTGTGCAGGAAAAATAAATTCATCCACACATTTCAAGTAATACTCCTATCTTAATATCGGGATTACGCGAATATTTAGGGTATATATAATTATCAAAAGTATTATCAAAATATGAAATATCGAAATTCGCTAAATCAACAGTCTCCGTAAGTAATTTGATACTTGATAGATATTGTTGCATTACTTGCGTTAGTAATCACTTTACTTACTGTCATGTAAATTGTAATTAGACTCGGGTTGGAATTTCTTACTAGACTGCGTCGGTGGCGTAGTTGTACTACGATATGATTACAAAGCTGAGGTCTCGTGTTCGAATCCCGAGTCGGGCAAAGCGTTGTTGGATTTTCCTACTCATTATCAGGTTTGAGTCAGAAAATTGTGCCCGATATGGCGATAGGCTCGCCCCCTATCACATCGTGGGACGGAACCAGGCGAACGTGGGTGTCCTGGTTGCATGTTTATGAATGTATGTATGTATGCATTTCTTAGGCAAGTGGTAACTGGTCAGCATTATTACTGAGCATGTTTAAATAGTGTGTTTAAATGGTATTTATTCACCTTTATGACTGCTCCGGTGGCGCTGTCGTACTACGATACGATTACGACGCTGAGTTCTTGGGTTCGAATCCCGGGTCGGAAAAAGTGATATTGGATTTTTCTGTGTGGCCATTTAAATAGCACTCGTAGATAAATATAGAGTCTCTACCTCATTCTGGTGTATGAATCTAACCACATAGAACAGGTATTACGATCGTGATTCCATATTGACAGTAACGAGCTCTCGTGACCAGCCGAGCATCGAATCCTCAACGCGTCAGTGACGGAACCAGAACTTAGCAGTGGGGTCCAGTGATTCACATGTTAGTTGATAATATGGAATATTAAAACAATTTATTTTCATGGAAATAAATATGTCTTTTACCATCATTATTATAAAATGCAGAGCGATTTTTATTTAGTTTCCTAGGGACCTCCATGGCCTTCTGTTGGAAGAGCCGTAGGTCAAGTGACTTGTTGCAAATTATACGATTACCAAAGTGACCTTTAAAATAAACTGTTCTCCCACTGGTTAATACCTCCATTGGTAATCAGTACTTACTGTTTAGAGAATTTAAATTTTCAAAACATTTGCTTACTAAAATGACGCCTAGCAACCCAATAGCAAGTAAGTCTTCCTTGTTTTAACGAATTACAGTAAATTTATTAAATAAAAAAAATCCAAAGAATACAATTCGACATGGGTAAGTTAACATCACAAATACACACCAACTATTCAAATTACATCATGTCAAAGAAATTTGAAATGAGGTAATAATGCGTTTACTTAACAGCACAATACATCCTTTCAAATTGTGAATGTCAAGTTGTGTTGTAGATTTAATGAAGGGCTACTCTAGGAAATATTCCGCAATCTTTTTTAATTATTTTTTTTATCGGTCTATGCACGTCCCACTGCTGGGCACGGGCCTACTCTACAACCGAGAGAATGGATAGAGAGTGGTTAAGCCATATAGTCCACCAAGCTGGCCTAGTGCGGGTTGGCGGACTTACGTACCGTAGAATTTTTTTAAATTAATGAAGGGTTATTCAAGCAAAGGTTTCGTAGAATTTAAGCCCCATGCTATCATTAAATGGCTTCCTGGGTCCGCCCCTATCGTTCCAAGCTGTTTGTTCACCAGTAATTGTGATGCGAATTACTGTAATTTTATTTTCCTAAACGCTCACTCGATCGAAGAAAGTCGTGTTTTGTACGCGGAAACGTCCGATGTGTCTTTTTTATTGCTTGGATGGCGAAGATTGATGGTAAGTGATACCCGTCGTTGTGTACATCCCTATAACATTCACTCAAGGTATTATTGCCGTTTTTTAATGATTAGGTAATAGAAAAACTTAAAAAGGAACCGAGAATAAATATTTCTAACTATTATTCTTTCGTGAAAGGCGGGCTGTTGGTAAAGAAGCGGACGTAATCTACTGAGAGCTGAAAGATGCCAGGGCACACTCTTGAAGTTCCGGAGTCTTGTCCGTATAGCTACACCACATATTACATCAGTGAAGAAAAACATCGTGCGGAAACCTTTATAGAGTAGTACAGAAATCTTTACCATCTTTTATTCAAATCTCCAGTGCTTATCAAAGATGATTTAACAAAGTCACCGGTGCACCAGTTATATAGTCGTATTCAAAAAGATACTACTTTATCTATTCGTTCCAACTTCTAAGACCTACACCTTGATCCATCTTTGACGTTATTATGTTGAATCAATGTTCATAAAAACTGAAAGCCCTTGGGTTTACATACATAACATACATAAACACACGCCTTTTTCCCAGAAGGGGTAGGCAGAGGTGCTACCAGAACACTCACGTTTAGCCTTGTATATTCCGTCCCACGATGTGATAGGGGGCGAGCCTATCGCCATATCGGGCACAAATTTCTGACTCCGGGCTGATAATGAATAGACAAATCCATTATCACTTTGCCCGACCAGGGATTCGAACCCGAGACCTCAGCTTTGCAATCGTACCGTAGTACCACTACGCCACCGAGGCAGTCACTACGCCACCGAGGCAGCCCTTGGCTTTTACCTGTATAAATAGCCTAAGTATTCCGCATATCAAAGCGAAATAAGTATGAAAGTGGTGTTAGTGCGGGCACGCGAGACTCTGAGACGTTTCAAACTTGCATTAAAGTAACAACCTTGCTAGACGCTGGAAAATTCGCCAGATAGGGCTGCAGCTTAGCTTAGAGTTTAATTGGTTAGATACTTCTTAATTAGCATCTTGGTTTGGACTCTATTACCATCTTTTTGCTGGTTATAGGGAATGGTAGCTCACTTTAATTGCAGAGGAAGTAAGGTGAGGAAATTCGGACCCTGGGAAGATTTTATAAGTATTTTAAAGGAATCTCGCCAAGTCAATCAAGTGTACCAACTCACACTAGACCAGTTTAGTAGATTTTAAAATAAAACTCTTCATTTGGAAGAAGCTCGGTTTCTACAATGGGATGTACATACATATGTGGGCTGACATAATGTGTTTTCTTCGATTTGTATTTTAATATTGTATTCTCTCTATGTATTCCTCTTAAAAAAAAATTAAATTATTTGTTAGGGGCTTGAATTTGAGCCCGGTATCTGCCAACCCGGAAATTGCCTCAGAAAATATATGTGGCGTTAGTGGCAATTCTGCCGACCCTTCAGGCATATAGGCGTGAGTTTATGCACATTTCCTGTACCTTAATAAAATTACAGGCTATCAAATCATCCATTGATAAACATCAAGATCCGGTTCTGCCAGCCCTGTTGGTTATTTAATCCTCTCGCGCACCCGAGGAGGGCTTCAACGTGACCCACTTTTCGGAAATGTTGGAAAATATTACCGGCATAGCACATTTTTATCTCGAGACGTTTCTTGTCTGTGTGCAATAAACATCAGTACGACAAGTTGCCGTCGCGACGGAGTGGTTTACGATGCGGCAGGGCCTGGCGAATTTAAAACGATATTTTTTGATGTTATGGCATATGGAAGGGTTAAGGCTTATGGTGCTTGCAGGCGTTTATACCTTACTTTGGCAACAGTTATCATGTAAAGAATAGAAAATATAAAAATTGTAGTTGGGGAAAAGCGTAGATTTGACGACCACGCTGAAAATATGAGAACCCTCTTACGGTAGATGATGTTAAAAACCAAAATAAAGGAGATTAGAACAAGAGAGAGGACTCTACGACCGACCACGATTACTACTAGGTAGAAAGATATGGTACAATTGTCTCATTTGGAAGAATTGCTAAGGATCTCAGTCAATGATATATGTGGTAGAGCCGCGCTGTTGTCAGCCATGACTCAGCATGAATGGGCAGGCTCGTCCGGGGTGGTACCACTGTTTTACAGGAGATCGCCGGGAAGCGACATCTTTACTGTCGCGTTTCGTTCGGTTAGAGAAACTGCCGGATGCCGAATACCCCTTTTCTCTTCCCGTCCTTTTTCATTCCCGCTCCCTTTTCTAATTGGGCCGACAACACATCCATGATCCAAGCTTTGTGGATGTTCATGGACGGCATGATAACTTGCATCAGGTGACCTCCTTGCTCGTTAGCCGGACCTCTGCTATAAAATGACTCTTTTACTTTAATCTTAACAGGTTCATATCACCGCTTATTGTAACATATCACCGCTTGTTGTATTTATAAAATCATCTTTAAATATCTGCGTGTTATTACGCGAACCGTCGAGGTAAAAACAAGAATGATTCGCACAATTAAGGAAGTGTGAAGTCGTGCAGTTTATGTCATAAGTATATTATGTAACGTACGAGTACCTAACACTCAATAGCTTTACTGCTTATGTTGTAATATTTGTCACACGTCGTGTAGGCAGGGATGCCATACATCTACACTTCGTCAGAAATAATCATTTAGTGAGAAAGATCATTTTTTTATGGTAAGGAATGGCGAGACGAGCATGCCATTCGCCCAATGGTAAGTGATACCACCGCTCATGGACAGTAGCGAAACCAAAGTACACTATGAATTACAAAGCAATGCTTTGCATTACAATGAGCTCGCCAACCTGAGACATAAGATGTTTAGTCTAGTGGCAGTAGTGACTCTGGCTACAATGTCCGTCAAACCGGAACACAACCGTGCATTTACACTTTTGTTTGGCGGGAAAAATAGACTTTGCGATGCAGTGGTACCTCTCCATGCGGCCTCTCACATAATATGACTGTTTAAGACAGCTTATATCACGTGACAGCCATCGTGGCGCAGTTGGTTAGACGCCGCCTGTGAAACGGTAGGCTGCGGGTTCGGTCCCCACGTAACAAATGTTTGTGTGATGCACAGGTATTTGTTTTGGGTCACGACACATGACTCGACCTTATAGCGTTAGGACTATGTATGTGACTGTTAGGTTTAGATATATATTGATCCCAAACTTCGATGCATACATACATACATAACCACACGCCTTTTTCCCAGAAGGGGCAGGCAGAGGTGCTACTAGAACACCCACGTTTCACCTTGTATATACCGTTCCACGATGTGATAGGGGGCCTATCGCCATATCGGGCACAAATTCCTGACTCCGGGCTGATAATGCATAGAAAAATCCAATATCACTTTGCCCGACCCAGGGTTCGAACCCGAAACCTCAGCTTTGCAATCACACCGTAGTACCACTACGCCACCGACGCAGTCAAACTTCGATGCACTTATATAGTTCAGTATATTGAGTTTAACATCTCGAAAACTATCAAGAAGTATATGTAGGTATATCTTACAACCAACATATTTATACTCCGAACAGGTTCGTTACCCCTACTAGTCAAAGCCAAACTTTAATTTGTCCAATACGCAAGCATTACTGATCAGAATTCAGCCGGTGATCCAAATAAACCCTTTCATATCTATCAATTGGCTAGAATAAGTGGAGGGGAGGGGGGAAGGATTCGGTTGAATATTGTGTTATCGACGGCGTACGTGGGCAGAATACGACGTTCTGATTGGCTGTTACGTGTCGTACTGTTCACTATGTGCGGAGTATTAAGTTTGGTAGTATGGTGACGTATTGCGGTTGGTTAATTTAAATTGGTTCATCATCAACAGCCCGTTGCACTCCACTGCTGGATATAGGCCTCTCCCAAGGTACGTCACAGAGCCCGGTCTGCTGCTTTGCTGCTAGATTCGATTTAGATTGGTTATTAGAGTGTTAAAAATAATAACAAATATATTGTATACTCTTACTTAGTCTAAGCCATGAGTACCATAACATTAAAGTCCACACTAATCAAACAATTGCGGTTCACGAATATTTGTCTCCGAGATCGAACCTGCTGCCTGTCACAAAACAGCCAACCAGTTAACCAACTATGCAGCGGAAGCTGTCATAATAAAATTAACAATACAACAAGCTAAGCCTTTTTGTAAGAACGATCGTTGCTTATAAAAAGTGTTTAAAATACGGCATTTCTCCACTGCGTTCTCACTTGAAGGGTAAAATATTTATTGCACTTCCCATTACCAATGAAACTAGATAAAAACGTCGGTCACGTGGGAAGAATGTAGCTGTACAGACGTGTGGCAGCATCTTGATAACTATCTGCAAAAACACGACATGCGAGGAAAGCATGGGTGTAACTATTGTGCTTAATTCTCGTACTGGGAGACCGTGTAGTGTGTTAAAAGTATTTGCAGTGAACGATTTGATTTGAAATCGTTTTGTAGTTTATAGGTCAGGAAGCAACTTCTTTATGATAAACGAGCACTAATAATGATATGTAAATACATCTAACAGTCATATACATAGTCCCCACACTAAGATCGAGGCTTGTGTCGTGGGTATCAGGAACCACGAGAGACTTCGGTCTCACAAACACCCAGACCCTGTGGTAGTGTGGTGAGACCTGTGGTTCACACAAACATTTATCTCGGTGCAGGAATCGAAGCATTATCCATACACATACGCATTATTTACTAACGCGTATATTTATATACATATTATACTAATTGAATCTCTTGTGTGCATTATGACACATCAATTTAGCAATCATTTTCGACGGTTCGGTATTTTCTTAGCCAGTCACTTGTTTAGCATAGATCCAGTGGGTTTGACATTTATCAACTCTTCAACACTATCACCTTGTATTGTATCATTCTTCTCTGCCGCTTCACTCATCACACAGCTGTCTAGGCACGATGTTTCCTGACGGCGATGTTGCTTGCCGCACGATCTCCCTCGTTTCTCTTAGTAACAGTAATGTAGGCATCAATAATGTTAAAAAAACTGGTAAGAGAAAGAAAACGGGACTTTTAGCCCCTTCATAACTTATCATATTCTTGATCGAGGCAAAACGAAGTACTGCTGTTCAGAAACACAAACTTTCTTCCCTCCTATACCGATGGAGGAATACCCGTAATCCAGCCTAAGTGGAACATGCATCTAACAACATAATACTAAGTAACAACTCCCTACAATCTGAGAACACGGGTACGTTAAGATGGGCACGCGGGCCCCGCGGCGGTCGCAGCCATTACGAAAATGTCAGGTGGTACGGACCCTTCCTGGAATATGTTCAACGCTTTTTGTGCTGAAGATGCGTTTAGATTCATAGGTATAAAAACAGAGATGAACATATAGTACATTGACAGCCTTCGTGGCATAGTTGGTTAGACGCTGGCTGTGAAACAAGAGGCCGCGGGTTCGATCCCCGCACCGAGACAAATGTTTGTGCGAATCACAAGTATTAGTTTTGGGTCTGGGTGTTTGTGAGACGAAAAGTCTCTCATGGTTTTTGATACCCACGACACAAGACTCGATCTTAGTGTAGGGTCAGAGCTGTGTATGTGACTGTTCATTCAGTATTTATCTAGTCTAGTCTAATCTATAGAGCTAAAATATTTTTTCCCTTTGTAGAACCAAATAGAATATGGGCCCTTTTTTATTGCCGTTATAGGCCAACGAAAGCGGCTACCGCTGCCCATAGACTTTCGCAGTGCCAGGGGTCCAGCACAACAAAGTCGCTGCTTACCTCAAGGAGAGTACTCTCTTTAAGCCTTCCTGTGACCTAAGTGTCGTCGATTGCTAGATAAACCGTGAAATTATTTTTTTGTGCTATACATATCTATTTCTGAAAAGGTGCTGATGATGATGTTGATGACATATTTCCCAAGCGATTTACAACTAGGCGCAAACCTTGCAACCCAAGGTTCGCATCTGTCACGAAATTGTAAATCTATAGCCGTTCAGTCTGAATCGTAAATAGTTCAATAAAAATAACATCAAAGTGTATAGCAGATGTTCTATTGATCAGGAACGGGTCGTTAGTCGCGTGTCGGCAGTACAAACACGATAAAAACTTTAATAGTTGATGGGCCAAGAATTAAAGCGCTACTCTCGACGCTCGATCTTTGGGAGTTGGATTGAAAACTCGTGATTTACTTGAAGCAAAAGTATTTTTTGAGGTTTGCAATTTCGTATGCACGCTCCTTGATCACGAAAGTTGTAAGTTTCGAAACGCCGGGTAGTTGAAAAGTATTTTTTTTTTTAAATTCGCGATAAATTCTATAAAAATTGTTTTATTCAGTTTCTGATATTGCGTAAAAATAAGAAGCTATTTTGGAATAAAATATTCGACTTTTCTCAATTGTACTCATACATGTACTTATTCATAGACACTTTGCAAACCTATTTTAGTTATTGAATGTTTTGTCTTCTTCGCTCAAATTGAGTTCAAAAGTCGTAAGGGACAAAACATTTGATAACTAAAATAGTGTTTTAAAACTGTCTCTGAATAAGGCCGTCAGTACCGATATACGAATAGAAACTGGCCTCAGATTGTGTTTTTTCGAAAAAAGGTTGGTTTAAAGAGTAGCCTAGCTGGACTTTCATACCACGTTACAAATTACGTGTATTGAGGTAATTTATAGTGTCAGGAGTTCAAACCAGGGGGAAAGTTGTGTTTAATTTTATTATGATTTGTCGACGTTATATTGTATTCAAAACATGTTTTTACTAAATTTGAGTCATAAATTGTGAATGTTATTTTTTGAAGTTTGTTGAACTTTGGGTTGATGGAAGCCATTTAAATATTTGAATTCTTTCCTTACAATTTTTGTTCGGTAGGTTTTTCTCACGGGAGTTTTTTTACTTTCGTTACTTTCTAAGTTTTAAAGGATGCTCACGTTGGATGCTTACTTTCTCATGCAATGAGAATTCTTTGTTCATACATACACGTAGATAAACTCACGCCTTTTTCCCCGAAGGGGTAGGCAGAGGTGTAACCAGGACATCCACGTTTCGCCTTATATTTTCCGTCCCACGATGTGATAGGGGCGAGAGCCTATCGCCATGTCGGGCACAAATTCCTGACTCCAGGCTGATAGTGAATTGAAAATTCCAATATCACATTGCCTGACCCGGGATTCGAATCCGAGACCTCAGCTCTGCAATCATACCGTAGTACAACTGCGTCACCGAGACTGTCAGGCAGTTCTTTGTTCATTTGAAATAGAAATATGAGTTTTGAAAAATGAATCGATGTCATCATTATAAGTTAGATAATATCCACTAATTTGACCTCTACGTTTGAGAATATTATTTTGTTCAGCAGTCAATTTCTTGTGGCTGAGGATGATCATATTTAATGTTATTTATTTTAATCTAGGTATAGGCTGTCCGTCACGAATTGATTCAAGATTGTATCATGGTTGCAGAATTTGCAATCGCTCAATATTTTACGCACGTTGAGAGATTTCACACGAATCTTACAATGATATTGCAAGAAACTAATTTTACACTATAAATAAATATTTTGCAAGTAGATTGTTTTATTTTAAAAATTAAAACTTAAATATTTTGAATCTATAAAGTACGTTTTTATTTTAGGCAAATAATATGATGAATTTCAGATCACATTAATAATCTCCTACTCGTGCATGATAGCACAGATGATAGACAATCACCACGCACTATAATGGTCAAGGAAAACATCGTGAGGAAACCTGCATACTATAGCGATTTGCAAGAATTTCTATGGTATGTAAAAGTCCACCAACCCGCACAAGACCAACGTGGTGGACTATATGGCCCCACTCTCAATGGTACTCTCGATTGTAAAGGAGGCTCGTGCCCTGCAGTGGGACGTATCTGGGCTGATACAGTACAGTACTCGTGCATGGTATTCGCCAAAATAATTAGCAGAATATTAAACTTGTCCCAAACAATGGAATGTACTGGCAATAAACACTTACTCCGTTTGTTAGTTAGTTGTTGATTAGTCATGTTTCATAATCCCTGTACAAAAGAACCAATGAAGTGATAGCTAATCCCGCCGCGTATTCTGAACAAAACCAGCGATTTTTCTTTCATCTTTTACCCAACATTTCTTTTTACTCCGGGGTGTTTTGCTATCTTTTTTATCTGATTTCGTATTCAACGGCGTCCTCGGCTTTTCAAGTCACGGCCGACCGTTTGTTTTACAAAAACGCGATGCGTCGAGGAAATCTTAATTGGAAAGTGTCTAAGCTCGTCTTTGCGGAAGAAAAAATAGGAAATCCGGTGTTGACATTCGAATTGTCCGATTAGATACGTTGTGTTAATTTTGTAAAAGCTTCGAAATGATACACGTGTGGATTTCTTGCTCATTTTTATGAAATCAGTGGTTGTCGACGGCTATTTGTGTTTAAGGCTGATGAGCGCTTTAAGTTATCTTAGTAAAGTCAATAACAGATATACTGAGACTGTTCTTAAAGCTAATAGTGTTTTCTATTTCTCAATAGTCGTAAATATAGTGCTTGTATATTTTTGTTAATTTCGCGTAAATAGACCGCTATAATACGTGTTATTCCATGTTTTCTTATAAAACTAATAAGTATATCTAATTGTAACATATTTGACAGCCTCCGTGGCGCAGTTGGTTAGACGCTGACTGTGAAACGAGAGGCCGCGGGTTCGATCCCCGCACTGAGACAAATGTTTGTGCGAACCACAAGTATTTGTTTCGTGTCTGCGTGTATGTGAGATCGAAAATCCTCTCGTAGTTCCTGATACCCACGACTCAAGACTCGATCTTGGTGTGTGACGGACTATCTATGTGACTGTTAGGTATTTATTTATCATTATTTAAAACAACGCCTAGATATGAACCCAGCTGTAAAACAAAAAAATAGCATTTCAATATATCCGTGCGCGGAACGAACAAGCAATCCAGCGCGACCAAATTGAAATCCGGCTCTAGACGTGAAGTGTCTGCAAACCCCCAGTCCCGTATTATATAATTTAGAAACAAATCCAGCAAATAACACACGCCTCAAGCCTACAGCAGAAACCCAAACATCGTATTAAGTTGAAATTATGAACTGTACCGAAGCGAAGGCTTTCTCACGAGCGAAGAATGCTCAGGCCGATCTATCATAGTCTAATAACATGGCATTATTGTCTATGCACTGTGTGGTTAGCCAGTTTTGTTACAGAAATTTCATTTCGAATATAAATTTTGTGTGTTTGCTTTGTGAGTGTAGTGTGTACTTTCAAAATGAGCGATGTCGGTTGAATGATTTTAAAGCGGCACACGGGGAGAGTTTATCGCCTCGAACATATTACATACGATTATCGTAAGGATATAAAAAAGTTGCGTCGTGTAAACATTTGTCAGAACACGATAATCTATGGCGGTTATGTCATATGATGATGACATACGATTCTCTCTGCGAGAAACTCTCCGTGATGTAGTCGGAAGGTTTTATCTACGTTAATCAGCCTCCGTAGCGTAGTTGGTTGAACGCCGGCTGTAAAAAGTGAGGCCGCGGGTTCGATCCCCGTACCGAGACAAATGAACAAATGAACCACAAGTATTTATTTCGGGTCTGGGTGTTTGTGAGACCGCAAAGTCTCTCGTAATTCCTGATACCCACGACTTGTGTCCACTTGATCTTAGTGTGGGGGTATGTGTGACTGTTGGCTTTATTTATTATATTTATCTACATCAGAATAGGTTTAAGTTTTATCGCTCCTTATTGCAAAGCATTGGGATTTGTCATGTGTATAATATTATTTAAGGCGATTAATATTGATGTATTTTAAAGCTGAAACCACAAAAACAAAGCACCTGTTCGCAACCCACCGGTCAAAAAGAAATTAAAGTAACGTGATATTTCTTAAATTGATCAATAAATCATAAATTATCCTTTTGTCACGGCTATTTCCTTGCTCATTAAGTGCTTGATGCTTGGACATCTGTCAATAAAAACAGGATCCATCTGCCTACCTCCCACCGTCAATAACATTTTTTTAATAATCGCAAAGCGCGACAGTTCGGGATGTCTGTACACAATATGAATCAAGCATTGGATGAACTTTGAACCGATTTCAGTTTTGACACGAATCAATTGTAATTTTACAAGAATCGATTTTAGTTTGAAGTATTGTTCGAAGTGTGTTTGTTTTGTTTATTACATTTTGAAATCCTCTAACTGTATCTGTGTTAGAAACAAATTAATAATAACGAATATATATTTTTTGCTGTAAAAACTGTGTAATCATAATCGCCATTACTGCAAACCAATTATTGTTTTGAGTTCTTTATGACAGCCTCCGTGGCGTAGTTGGTTAGACGCCGACTGTGAAACTAGAGGCCGCGGGTTCAATCCCCGCACCAACACAAATGTTTATGTGGCTCACAAATATTTGTGTTGGGTCTGGGTGTTTGTGAGACCGAAAAGTCTCTCGTAGCTTCTGATTCCCACGACATAAGACTCGATATTATTGTGGGGTCAGGAGTATGTATGTGATTGTTGGGGTGTATTAATTATTATCTTATGTAGTCTCTTTTTCTGCCAATTAAAACACTTAATCAATTGTCAACACAACATCAATCATCAAAATCAACACAACATCAATGATCTGTATCATTGGATTTACTTGCACAGCAATTGATTTTCCAACTCAACAATCGATTGTAAACAATCGATCTAAGACAGTGTATTGTTTCAATCGTCCCGTCATTTACATTTGCATCGGTTATCCTTACAGTCGGTATATGTTTACTTTTATCCCAAAGCCGCGGAGTTACGACCAAACCGAATGCTTTTAACTAAATTGCTCCATTCTGCAGGAATATTGTGGGAATGTTTCTATTCTATTACCGTAAAGGCGTTTAGGATTATTTAAAAAGATTTGATATGTGGTATATTGTTTTTGAATTGTATTAAAGGATGTCTAGATACGTATAGCTCGTAAACAGATATATTGTTGGTGCAAGACTTTACTTTGTCTTTGAAGCTTTTATTATTTAAGATTTTATAAATACTTATATTTACTACTACTGGTGTGTTTGTTGATTTGTTTTATACGCATAGATCAACAAATCTTTTTTTTATTTCTAGGCACTTAATCAATTAAAATGTAGGGGTCCTGTGAAATTTCTCTGGATCGTAATTATACGCGTGTTAATTCAATGATTATAAACTTACGTGTTGCTAGTATAATTAATCCATACAAATATACTGACGAATTTAAAATTCTGTTCAAGATTTATGCGAGTATTCCTGATGTCATTTGCGCTCGATTGTAATATTAATCCTTATTTATTTCTGTTCTTTGTTACAGGTAACATAAAGTGGAATACACTAGCGATCAATGGAATATAATCTAGAAGTGAAATCAACAAACGGACGCTCGGTGAGTGAGATTATCCGGAGCACAATAGTCCTTGCTTCTACTCGTCATTTTTCTTCGTCCATTTTCCCTCCCATTTGAGTCCGACAACGCACCTACGAAGAACGGTCCAAGTTTTGTAGATGTTCATAGGCAGTTGTCACTTACGATAAGCTGTTTGCTCGTTTAATGCTATAGTAACTATTTAGTTATAATTTATTTGTATCAGCCCATAGTCCCACTGCAGGGCAGGGCAATCAAAAGTACAATTGAGTGTGGTTTGGCTATGTAGTCCACCACGCAGTCTAGTGCGGAATACCAATGAACTCAAAATCAAAATATTATCCTTTATTGAAATACTCGAATGCCGGATGCCCAACACCCCTTTCCTCTTCCCATCCTTTTTCCTTCCCATTCGCTTCCAAATTTGGCCGGTAAAACATCCATGATCAGCGTTGAGGATGTTTATGGGGGCGGCAGAGACTTAACATCAGGTGACCTGTTTGCTCGTTAGCCGGACCTATACAATTAAAAAATCTCATTCACAAGATCTTTTGAATCATAAATACCAGCGCTGCAGAGAGTGTAGTGAAGAATATATAGATATATATAGCCACAAGACAGTAAGATATCCAGTTTTTTCCTCAAACCAGTGACGTGTTACGTCCGAGTGAATAGGGATGGATCCGGCGCGATCCGGAACATTTCGCGCGGTCACGTAATCACGAGAGTATCCGGCTACTTATTATAACCGAACCGATCCTGTGTTAGGGCTGACAGGTTTTTTTAATAGTGGAAGGATTGATTTACAGACTGGCTATTGGTCTTTTTAATAATTTCACGTATTCATCGTTTTTAACATTGTAAAATCAATTACTGAGGTTCTAGGTTTAGATTAGAATTTAATGGATAGTTAATTGGATATTTATTTAACCTACGTATTATAATACATAAAATGATGTAATCAAGATTTTTATTATCAGGAAGATTCAATTAACACTTAATTGCAGTATATAATGTTGATTTGATTTAAATAAAAGAAGACGTCAGGCAACAGGCATACAACAATTTTTTGTTTTCTTACTAAGAGTGTTAGGATCTCAAAACCCCTTCCTTTCCTAACGAAGCAAAGCCATCATTTTACCCACAAATTCGTACTTAATTTTCCAAAACAAAAAAAAACTCGAAATCCTTACTCAAAAATCCAGACCTGTCTTGGAGTTCGAACCCAGGACATCACTCAGCTTATAAATCCCAGACCTCGAGTGTTTATGTTGGCAGCCCTGTCTGCAAGTAGGTCGCGTGCGCTCAGTGGTTGCGAGGCGAGAAGCAACCGATCCGTGGTGCCAGAAGCTGGGGATTTTTGCAAATTGACTCCTTGTACGAATGTTTGTGTTTTGAGGTAGATTGTTTTCTTTGTTTCTACTTAGATAAAATAGCATGAAATCTTTTTAAAGATCATGAAAAGAAAAGGAGAAATAATAAAAGAAGAATCTAAGTATTTTCTATCGTTAATCATAATCAACCAATTGCAGTCCGTTTTTTATACACACACACACACAAACACACGCTTTTTTCCCAGAAGGGGTAGGCAGAGGTGCTACCAGAACACCCACGTTTCGCCTTATATATTCCGTCCCACGATGTGATAGGGGGCGAGCCTATCGCCATATCGGGCACAAATTCCTGACTCCGGGCTGATAATGAATAGAAAAATCCAATATCACTTTGCCCAACCCTTATTCGAACCCGAGACCTCAGCCTTGCAATCGTACCGTAGTACCACTACACCACCGAGGCAGTATAATTGTTGTTGAATATAATTTCAGAATTAATCAATATTTATTTCTCGACAAAAGCAGCCTAGTTTTTTATGCTCATTCTACTATCAGCATTCGGTAGGAGCCATTCATGTACTGATAGTAGCGAGAAGTATAAAAATATAAAAAATTATCGCTCATCACACATTGAAATTAATATTCAGTAAGAATATGAAACATCGGCATTAACGTGACGCTCCTCTGATAACAGTTAATTACTTAACATATTATACAACGACTGCTCCAAATTGCTATCGACTTCCTTTCAATAACATTGTGTTTTTGTATCATAAACATCTATACATGTAATCGGAGTCTAACGCGTAATTAATATTATTTCCATTTATTTCTAATAACAAAGATTTGACATTAAGACTGCCTCAGTTGTGTACTTATACTACGGTCCGATTACAAAGCTGAGGTGTCGGGTTCGAATTTAGGGTCGAAAAAAATTCAAAGTTATATTGGATTTTTTTATTTAGTCCGGAGTCAGGAATTCATGCCCGATATGGCGATAGGCTCGCTCCCTATGTATATATATAAAGATTTGAAACGCATTTATGGGTTTGCAGATGTACAACGCAGATAAATTTTCAGCAGCCTGTTCGTTCGGTTACAGCGATTTTTACATTCATGTCAGTCCACCTGAGTATTATCGAAGAGGTAGGCAGAGACGCCACAAGTGAGAATCTTAATTTATTGAGTTTACTTATCAGAGATGGCAGACGATGGCAGAGTCGAGGCTATTGCCATGGTAAGTACAAATTACAGGTCTGGGTAGGTGTAATATTTTTCAAATAGGATATACCCCGAGTGAAATACTCGATTGAATCGAACCTAAGACTACATTCGCACACATACACGCTACCAACAGACTAACGGATTTCTACATAGACATATTTAAAACTTATTTCAGTTATCGATTGTTTTGTCCCTTTCGAACGACTTTTGAATTCAGTTTGAGCGAAGAAGACAAAACATTTGATAGCTAAAATAGGTTTTTAATCTGTCTATGAATAAGGCCGTAAAGCTTTATACAAAAATACATAGCTCTCTGCTTCATCCGCAGTATTTACTTCAAAACCAATTTACACTGCAGTTAAATTTCGCACGGTAAATATTTGGCAGCCCTGTCGGTTTGCAAGTGGGTCTCGTTGACAGCCCACGCCACCTACCGGCAGGCATCGGCTTTTTGACAATCGGTACATTTTTGCGCACAATCACCATTGTCTTGCAATGTTTTAATTTTGTTGTCTTTAATAAAAAAGCTTTGATTTAATTGTGCGGTCTGAGAAACTAAATAATCTCACGCATTGTATACGAGAACATCAAACCGTATTTTAGTAGTAACATAATTGAAATCAAAGCGTAAATAATAATTGTTAAAACATAGACATTGACAGCCTCCGTGGCGCAGTTGGTTAGACGCCGGCTGTGAATCGAGAGGCTGCGGGTTCGATCCCCGCACCGAGACAAATGTTTGTAAGGCCCACAAATATTTGTCTCGGGTCTGGGTGTTTGTGAAACCGACAAGTCTCTCGTAGTGCCTGATACCCACGACACAAGACTCGATCTTAGTGTGGGGTCAGGACTATGTCACTGTTGGGTGTATTTATTATAGATGTTTGGTATATTCCGATATATTTTAATTCGCTGACAAACAGTTAAATCGCATAAAATTTCAATTCAATTTCCGCATTTGCATTGTTGCACGGCAAGGAATATAAATGCAGTTTAAAAAATCACATTATTACAGTAGAACAACTTTCAAAGTTATTTATACGCTTATTAAAAAAACAGAATGATACGCGTATTATGATTTAAATAATCGAAATACATAGATCATAGCCTGTTCAAAAACTTCACATTACAACGGTTTATATCATCGAATTTGATAGATAACTTGCTCAAAAACTTCACAATCCATCCATCCATCCATCCATCAGCCAAAGGAAGTCCATTGCTGAACATAGGCCTCTCCTAATGATTTCCACAGTGACCTGTTGGAGGCAGCCTGCATCCAGCGTTAAACTTCACAATACAACAGCCTAAATAGTCCTTTCCTTCAAGAATTAGACGGGTTAGACCTTGATCGATAATGTTTAGCTTAGTGCGGACTGCGGGTTGATGGACTCTACACGCCTTTAAAGTTTTTGTGATAATCTCTCAGGTGAAGATTTTCTCACAATATTCTCTTCCGTTGTTAAAGAGACGGATAATTATCTATGAAATTGAATACAAATAATTTTGAATAGTCCTCAAAGTCTACTGCAGGTTCCAACCACCGTAATCCGATTTGATAATGTTTGACTGCAGTTAGCTAATCTACCTCTCACTATGTTTATGCACGCAATATTTCTTTAGTTTTAGAATGTAGTACTAAAAGGCAATGACACTATCCCATTCAGCCTAACGACCAGCAAGTTTAACCCGCTACCACGCAAAGCGGTTGACATCTAAAATTTATTAATACAAAGCCGGGATACACAACAGCTGCATATTGCAACCGGGAGCCAGTCAGTCGCCGTGCGTCGCTCGCACCGATCGCACGTGTTTGTCGAACGCTCGCACACCACCCGCCGTGAATTTTTAAATCGAATTTAACCGCGATTAAGTCCTCACAGTTGTTTCTTGTTAGTAAACAGTGTGTCAATATTAATTGACGGTATTGTGTAGTATCTCGTTTGTGAAATAAACCCGCCAATGGTTTTTTGATCGTACGTGTGTTTCTCTGTGGTGAACTGAAGTGTTGAGTTGTGCCAGTGATGTGAGTGAACATCGATATCAACATGTTCGGTGTTTTTATAAAAAGGTGGAGGCCGAAAAGGTGGGTTGAAAAAAATATATTTTAAAAAATGTGCAAGGGAATTTTCGTCCTTAACATAGAGCATAAACTGCGGTTTGATATGCAGTTGTCACTTGTCCAGCAAAAATTGACGGGCCACGGAGATGTATGAGAGAGATAGATTAAATGTGCGGCTATTAGCTGTCGTGTATAGTAGAGATGTTGTGTGTTGACATTAGGACAATTTACTTATGCTAGAAATGGTCTTACACACATGCCCTAACATACGTAGTGTGAATTTCTTTTTGTTTTTTATTTAAGGCAAAACAATAATCTTTGTGCCAATGTCTAGTTTTTATTAGGTGATGTATGTGGGCAGATTACCATTGCGTTAAGGACTGCTAATGTAATTTTATTGTTCTATGACGAGACTGTGTAGGCTGGCAATAAAACTCAACCTAGATATCGTGCAACAGGAGATAATTAGGGTCCATTTGATTTGAGGCGAACGTAATACGCGCTGTTATTCATCAACTACCTTTTATACAAACTGCAGAACATTTGTATAGAACAGTATACCAAAATTGGGCACGCTTTTAGAAAGATATCAAGCGATATTGACACGAAAACAGCATTTTGAATATGTGTGTAATATACGAAAACAATGTAAATAAATATCTACCCGTATTTAAATTATTATCTCAGCTGCAGTTGATTTAAAATCAAGGTATTCTTTGTCTGTATTTTATCTTGGATATGGTGTAGTTACTGGCCGTAAAGTAGGTCTATCTCTCTCGCACTTCAATTTTCACTTTCCAGCTACATAGTCATATAGCAATGAATGTTGCATTTCCATAAACAAAGTAATATGTTTTATTACAATTCTGCTGATGTCACAGTGTTATCAGCTATCGTATGATCAATTGTTTGTAATTAGATGTCTCTTGATGATTAAATGGTTTTGTTTTTAATTATAACAACAGGGTTGTTACTAGCTAATAGCTATCGAAGTTTGTATTATAATGTGTAATATATATAGGTATGCATGTACAAGTGCGTGGTGGCCTGTTGGTAACGGACAAGACGTGGCTGCCTACATGTTTACGGTGGTCGCGGGTTCAAATCCCAGGGCACACCTCTGACTTTTCGGAGTCATGTGTGTATTGATAGTCAATCACCATGCACTATAACGGTGAAGGAAAACATCGTGAGGAAACCTGCATACCATAGCGATTTGTATAAATTTCTATGGTATGTGAAAGTTCGCCAACCCGCACTAGGCCAGCGTGGTGGACTATATGGCCTAACCACTCTCAATCGTACTCTCGATTGTAGAGGAGGCTCGTGCCCTGCAGTGGGTCGTATATGGGCTGATACAATACAATACAATACAATGCATGTACATATCATTTTACAGTTGTTCGTTCTATCTAGTTATATCCCGGCCGGTATCAAGGGCTGATTTTTTGCTCAATCTTCTCCATATCAACAGATCTTTTACATCACCGTAAGACAATTTGTTTCCATATTATCTTCCTTGACGATCAAATTCGTTTGTCTCTCAATGGAACCTTAAAATTCTGAAATGATTAAATGAACACATTGTTTTAAATCCAATAATATTTATTTAATTGTTTATACAAAGCTAAAGATATAAAAAAATGGTTTGGACTTGTATGAGCGCATTCTACACTTAGATTTGTTTGTTAAAAGTTCAATGCACCGTGAATGCTTGCCGGTTCAACGTATTTTAATATAATATTTAATGTTTGCATTCCAACGTAAATTATATAAATGAACAAAGCTGATGTTATCTAATCTAATCAATTTTGACAACATTTGATCTGTAATTAATTTTATGAGCGATTGTGTTCGATGTTATGGAAGTGTATGCCGTAATTTCTGTAATTGAATATGCACGTAGATTTTTAAATAAAAATAGGGCATTATACACTTTGTCCGAAATATTTAAATACTAGTCTAAAATCTAAACTATCTACGCTTTGAATCGCAAGGTATTGCATTCAAATCTCATATTAGACAATACAATCTATACCAGTTTTGTTTGAAAAATCTCGTTAGCACAAGACTGAAAATTGTGCCCTGTATTTGGGACGGAAATAACTTCAGCAATCTATAAACGGCATTTTTATCGTCACTACCTACCCTTTCGGTAGGCGAGACTTTATATAATTATGTAAAAACACCAAAATATATATGAGTAACATTGGCAACCCTAACCCACATAGTAACAGATTCAACGGTTATAAATTAACCAGCAGTTACTTTCGCCTTCCATACCAAGTTATGCGGTAATGTTTATACCGGCCCAATAAAAACTTTATTGCCGCTATAGTTTTTAATATCCGTACCAGTCAAAATATTTTTGTGCGATGAAATAATTATGAATTTCAATTTTCAATTACTCTCTATGTTTGTTTCTTTGCTTTGTAAATATTTATTGGCTTTGTGGATTGATGCCTCGCCTTATTAGTAATAGCGTGTATAGTTTGTGAACTATTGGGTACTCGGTTCGATTCCCAGATCGGACCAATGACAAATAATGTAACTCGACTCTCTCGCGCTCTCTCTTTCGAGCTATAAATCCTACATGTACGTGGGGTCAGCTTTCCCCGTTTTTCTTCTTCACTTTGCTCTATGCCTGACGTCGTATTTGGAATCTTGACATTCTTCCATATTCCTCTTTCAAAAAATGCGATTTTTTGTATTTGTCTCCATACACCTTAAGCTCAACCAAGTTTTTCGCGAGTTAAATATCCTATAGAAGTTTGATTTTCACAATACATTTAGAGGACTATATTTTTTGTCTCAAGAGGAAAAGCTTTAAAGCTCCTCTTCCGGTACCCGAGAGGAGGTCGAAAGGGGTATATTAGTGTCACTGGCCTACCAGCCCGGCACGCTGCGGTTATTTCGGCTGAGTTGTGTCCACAAAACCTACGCCAGCATTCTGACCAAAAACCCCTTGGTGGCTGTCGCGCGCATTTAGGGCGCCACTGGATTTCTCTGGGCTATAGTGGACTATATGGCCTAACCCTCTAAATGGTACTCTCCATCGTAGAGGAGGCTCGTGCCTGCAGTGAGTTGTAAATGGGCTGATACAGTGCTGTATATAATAAATAATACACCCTACAGTCACATACATAGTCCTGACCCGAAGATCAATTAAGTCTTGTGTTGTGGGTATCAGAAACTACGAGAGACTTTTCAGTCGCACAAACACCCAGACCCGAGACAAATACTTGAGAGCTTCACAAAAAATATTTGTCGCGGTGCGGAGATCGAACCCGTAGCCTCACGTTTCATAGTCGGCGTCTAACCAACTGCGCCACGGAGGTTGTATATAACAGTAGTGAATAATAGAGCAGGTGGTTCCAGGAGATTAGCTAGTGTAATATAATGACGGTTTCCCGTGGAAGGTAATTTTCAAGCTATTCACGAGTTATTCGGAGGGAGCGGCGGCGCTTTCAAACGAATATTCCTTGCATGGCTGGCTTTTTGCTACTTTTTACATTAATATCAACATTTATAAAAGTTTTTATTTTAGTTACATAGTGCATCGTGGTTTGTTAGTAATTAATTGAGATATGTCGAGCTGGTGGTCACAGGTTCAAACCCTGCCAAACATGGCTTTGTAGTTCATGGTGTTGTTTGGTTTTGCTACTGTCCACGAGCGGTCGTATCGCTTACCAACAGGCATGCTCGTCGCGCCATTGCAATAAAAAGAATGGTTCGATTGCACAGAAGGCTATATCTCGGTTAGTATCTACCATTAGGAAGACACTTAGTCGCGGGAGTTAAAATTTGACTAGATACATAATGAAACATTGAGTGTATGTTTTTATAAACATACCTTTCTCAACGAAAAACTCGATTATGTGCGTCTATATGACTCCGCAATCTAAATTGGAAGTTAATGTATGCGTTGAAATTAATATTTAATAACTTAATCAGCAAACCCGATGCATTTATAAGTGCATGATTTATCAACGTAATCACACACATTTTAAACTGCATTTAAATATTAATTCTGTGGATATGATATCAGACATTTAATTACTTAAATCTTAATAAAACTTTATAATCTTAAGTTTTTTGTAATCACTAGTTATGTTATGTCATCATCTGTATGGAAATATAATACCGTCAATTTTGTGAGTAATTTTATTAGTTGCGTGTATCTCTTTAACGAATTAATTATCTTCTACGCACTGGAATTTCTAAAGGATTACCCCTTTCATGAAGTCCTATTTCCCTTGATACCTGGTTGTTGTGGTATTATGATCACTAACTATCGGTTACCCTATCGATCATATAAATACAGTTAATTAATAAATCACGTAAATTGTGTTTCGGCTTTCTGGCTTCGCAACGCACAACGGATCGACAATGCATACTGCGACGGAACAATAGAGAAATTCTTGAGGTTTTCCATACATTTCATCGAAGCGTATTCCATACAAAACTGTGTTTGAGACTACAGCATACCGTGGCGTTGGAGGTTTCAATCCTACAACAAAAGCTTTAGATATATGGTACGTCTGAGCATTTTCTTGCGGCTCTTTTTTATCCAATAAGTTCGGCATACGAGCAAATAGGTCACCTGATGGTAATTGATCACTGCCGCCCATGGACATCCACAATGCTGGATCAAGGATATAATTCCGGACCATTGGGAGGGGAGCGGGAAGGCAAAAGGATGGGAAGATAAGAGTGGAACCGGGCATCTGGCAATCTAACCGAACGTAACAGCAAAGCTGTCGTTTCGCACCTAAAAGAACATTGAGGATTTGTGGAAGTATACCTGGCACTTGAAAATGCAGACAAATTAAGAGATAAGAGAAGGAATTGCAAAATTGGCAACTGCGTTCTTTGACCTACCACTCACCAAATCTTTATTACTGTAATATACATCAGTGAAAATACGTAAGTGTTACAAGTTCCCCGCGAATTAATAACAATGAATGTAATGCCGCAAACATTCGGCGACCCTGTTGGCAATCGTACAAACTTTCGTACGGCAGCAATTAATTCGCACAGTTGGCGACGCTGAGCATCGGAACTGGCTGAGCCGTGATTTCATTGACGAATATCAAGGCGAGGGGAACTATAAAGTTTTATGGGTTGGAATATCCCTGATTTGTGTTTCTAAATGATTTTGACGTGTATTACAATAAAGTTTAGGATTCTAAACTGTCGATCCAGGTCCAGAGTGATTTGATCCGCGACCGACAGAACGCATTAAAATGACACCAAGCATTTACTCGTTTTTCGTATAAAAGTTTATGGATGTCTAATGAAATTTATCGAAAAGGAAATAAATAGTAGTTGAGAACACTGTCTTTCTAAGAGCTGTATTTGTTGTAGTGTTTAAACATGCGCACGAAAATTCAATTTTTTTCAAGATCGAGTATCAACTCGCGTCCCAAGACTGTTCCATAGGTCTCAATTCGACGTAATTATAGTATCTTTATTGTTTCTTTACACTTTACTAATAATATTGCATTAAATCAATAGAAATTATATGCGCGCAAAAATCGATCGTAGTGAGAATCCATACTGTTCATATAAATAGAGGAAATTTAATACACACGTCCATGGTTAGTGGACAGGTGGGAATGCGTTCTCGGAAACTCGTGTACCTGGCGCAAATGGCACAATACCCCTAGAGTGGCAATTTTTTATCGGCCATGAAAGTGACTTAACTGCACTTGATGGAATTTTTTAGATGGGATAACGAGTATCAATATATTTCATCGGTTGATGTAAATAAGATGACTCCTGAATGAGAAACACTTGCGTGGATCATTATTGCGTCTCATTGTCAACACACTAAATACATGATACAATGGTCGCTTCCCTGGTGAGCCAGGTTTTCCCGGCTCCAATTTATGATGTAGTCCAAGAATTGTAGGCTTTAAAAAAAAAAGTAACGGCTTTGTACTAGGTTAACAAGCCATGTCATTGGAATCCTTACTCAAACCTCATTGTATGTTAAAATACTTTATGTAGCACCAGAAATTGGATAAAGCTGCTAATTAACTATAGTCAGATATGAACATTTACTTAGGTATATATATGATTTAACAGTGTTTTGATATTAATACCTGTGATGTTAGAATATCGGTCTAGAAAATATAATTTACAAAAATGTAACAATCTTTCCGCTCAATTTTAAGTCCACTACAGGACAAGTCACGCTTGTTTCTACCCAGTAAAGGAATCCTAGCATGAGATCATATGCAAGACTGGTGTCTGGTAGATATTTATAGTGCAAGTTAATTATAGCGCTTGCAACATTGGCAGTAGTGACAGGGATGTTTCGGATGTCTTTTTTGTCGTGTCTACGAGTGCGGATGTGGTTTTTCGGTAGCTAGTTGCGGTTCGAGGGTGATTTTTTTGGGTTGTGGGAATCACGGATTTAAAACTAGATTTTTAGGAAGTGGAAATTGGAGTGTCATTGATCAAGTCATTTTGGGGTGCGAGATTTGGAAAGCCATGGGTCTTGACAAAATAACTTTATCACAAAACAAATCAAGTAAATACGAAAAAGGAATTTGGGACCTCTAAAACAGTATACTTTAACACTGTAGTTATCGATCAGATTTCGGTATCCATTCACAACACACAACAGAAATTAGATGAATGATCTCCAAGAATGCTACCGCATCACCAGTCAGATGCACTTGTCGCGACAGATGGACCGCCGGATGGTCGTGCCCTTATGATCAGGTTACCGCTTGTGTGGTCGATTCCGACCTGCATTTTAATATTGATATCTTTTTCACAATAACTATAATCGGTAATGTTAAGGAGACAGTGGTAGTGATGTTATCAGGCCATTGAATGCATTTGATAATGATAGTAAATTAGGTACAAGTTGGAAGTTGAGGATAATAAACGTCTTTGATAGGATGAAGAATCAAGAAATAATTAGGCGAATTGCTTGGCTTATGGAAGCGGGCATCATCTGTCGTGGACATCTTCAACGTGTAAGGAATCTATTATACTTAAGGTGTCTAATATATCTCAGCAACCAGATCACGGTTTATATCTAATCATTCCTAACTTTGCGTCTACTTATGACATCTACATAAACATTAGCTACTAGGAAAATTAAATCAATATTTCCGAAGGTCAATAATACCCATGAGTCCAAATTAACTGTCACGAAGTTTGACGTCACGTTCCGAGCATTGACATGTCAATCAATTAGCCCATCAAGGTAGAGCCCTTACTTTCCAACTCGGTATGGAGTTATTGTGTTATTTGTATGTAAATGAATGGCATGTTAATTATTTTATACGTGACACAGTGGATACTGATTAGTTACGAAATTAAGGGCCAAATGGCCATGCGAGGTATATTGTAATTTAAAATATGTATGTTTAACTTTCACTTTAAATTTAAACAATTCGGGAGTATTGTTACGAACTTTTCTTTAGTAAGTACATTCGAGAAGATTGTGAAACAGCACGTGATATTACAATTATCACTGCCTTCAATCTAAACGTGGGTTGCCCCGACATGCGTTAAAAGCATCTCGTTATTTCGAAATCATTGTTTTTCTCCATAACTGAATTATGAACAGTATTATATTATAACAAAACGTCAACTTTGATCATTATAATGTCTTTAATTCTAAAATATTCAATTCTTTTTATTGCTTAGGTCCGGCAAACGAGCAAACAAGTTACGTGATGGTATGTGATCACCGCCGCCCATGAACATCCACAATCCTGGATCATGAATGTGTTGTCGGCCCAATTGGAAGAGGAGCGGAAAGGAAAAGTATGGGAATAGGAAAGGGTATTGGGCATCCGGCAATCTCATTCACCGAAAGAAATGCGACAGCGAAACTGTCACGTCGATATCCTGTGAGAGTGGTACCACCCCGGTTGAGCTTGCCCATTCATGCTGAGTCATGCCTGACAACAGCGTGGCTCTACCACTTGCGTAAAATTTCAATTTCAATTCACAATTCACCTCTGCTATAATTACTCTTTTAACTGCCCTCAGCTTTCCTCCCACATTCATAAAACCCATCAGAATTCTCATTTCACATGCGTTCTAAAATAAATTCGGAACTAAAGCGATCTTGAAATGCCCATTCATGTGGAACTGGGTCCACTCGGTCCAGTTTTGCAATTCATTCACAAGACAGGTAAGTGGAACGTATAAATCATGAATGGCATTGTATTACATTGTATGGCAAATAAAATTGCGTTCAGTTCGGTTGTTACTTGTTACGTCGGGCAACAATCGCTTTCTAATGCATTTGTTTAGTTACGGCAGATCGGATTACGATGAGTATTGAGTACGGTGTGTAGACGTTTGATAGAGTTGAGACGATTTGGCGAGTTTGTTTGTAGGTTAATCTGGCTAAGGTTGAGGAGACTTGGATGTTTCTTTCAAAGAAACTTGTTAGAAATTAAATTTAATAATTACATTCTGGGTTTTTAACGGTACTTTAGTATTTAATTTAATGTACGTATGGTTTTGGTTAAGAGTTTTATCTTTGTGTTTCACCGTTTAGGATATCTTGTAGTGTACCTAAATCTAATTTAGAAGAATCGGCGTTCTATTGATGTTGAGAGAATTGTTCTCAAGTTCATTATGAATTTATTTGCATAAACCAAATAATAAAATTTACTAAGTTAGCTTTTAGAAAATTTAACAAATCACCTTTTTTCATAGAAATCTTATCCCGTCAAACCCCAACAGCGTGTCACTGCAGTGATGCGTCGTGCAAATCACAAGTTAATAACGTTGAACTAACCGTTATGTGTAACAGTTGTTTGTTCATTTTGCTTGCTTTTAACGGTTGTTAGTTGTTAGTGGTTTAGCGTTGTTAATGGGGTAGTTTACGGGACCCCGGTTACCGATCTGTAAAGTTATTATGAAGTTACCTTGGTTGGTATGACTAGTTTTGACTTCCCATTTAGGCTTTAACTTTGCCTCTGTTGTTTTGTGTTGTATGTTCCGAATTGGGGTTTCATACGCTGGTTTCAATCTCTCTAATTTTATAGGGTTTGGGGTATAACCATGTGGTTTCTAATACAAAGAAATTAGATTTCTCAAAAATAAAAAAAAGCAAAGGTTACCGTTCTAGTAAAAATGAAAAGCGTAGAAGATTAAGATTTCTACGAAATTGGTACTCTATGCATGCGTACAAATTCTAAAAAGTAGTTTAGTTGAAATATCGAGATTATTAAAATCCAAATAAAAAAAAAAGTTTTAATTTCAATATTATTAGAATCTTGTAGCATTCTAAATAAAATTTTACACGCTGCGCAAACTTCCGAATGAAAGTGGAGCAAAATTAGATATTTTAACTTCCTGAAAAATGGCTGTTTTGAGCGTGAAATAGTATTGAAGATCTGGGTTAGTGGAGCGGTTGAGGTTCGTTAGTGCCAGTCCGGGCTCATTTTATGAAATTTCTAAGAGACTACAATTCCCTTTGGCAGACGCTAGAAACAGTGTAGGGCTAAAAAAACTAGATCGCGGACAAAGACAAATCGGGGAAAATCCGACATAATTACTTCCTGCGGGATGGTTTTATGAAATCCTTCTTTTAGATGAATGTTGGGGACCAGTGTAATTAGAACTGTGTAAAGCTTGCCAGCTACTTTCGCTAATAGAGCTTCCATATTATGAGATTTGTTTAGGTTAATTAGCTCAGTGTGAGTGCCAGATGTTTTAGACCTGTAACTAAGTGCCTCTTTTGGTTGTCTTCGTGTTGCAGTTTAAATGGCTACAGCCCAGTTATGAAATAGCTTGTAATATTGAGTTTGAGTAGACGCAGTTTAGGATACTATTTAGTAACAAATTCGAGGTCTAAAAAATCAGGAGCTTCGAGTTTGATCCTTACTTAGAGACAAATGCTTGTTTCGTCAATTGATGTTTCTAGTTTGGGTGTTGTGAGTTTGCTGAGACAAAATAATATCTTGTAGTTACTGACAACAGCACACAAGACTATTGTCAAAATTTGATATGGTTGCCTTATTCATAGACACTTTTAAAACGTATTTGAGTTATGTAATGTTGTGTAACTTTCGTACGACTTTTGAATTCAGTTTTATAATAGGTTTTAAAACTGTCTATGAATAAGGCCGTGGAACTTGGTGAATATTGAGTGTATTTACTATAAAATTGTGCAAATTTTAATACAGGAAACCATTGCTAGATCTGTTATCCTGATCATGTCTTTCCAAAAGCATTGACCTCTGCTAGCTATACAGAATATTACAACAAAGTATAACTTAGCCTTTATTTTAAGTTTAATGACTACGTAACCATAGACGAACTCAATCGCCATATTAGTAAATATAGATTCATAAACAATAGCAGTGGAGCGTTTTTCTCTTTTTACGAGTACACATTTTTTATGGCACTGTAAAGTTATAATTAAACTCTTTTGTTCGTCGACGTACGCCGTATAAAAAGACGTGAAAGCTAGTGATGTGATCGTTTTCGTCTGCTCGTTTGATACTGACTTTCGGTGTAAATTCATTAAATTAATTCATTTAATTTGAGTGGTAGATAGAATGTTAGATACAAAGTATGATATGATAATGATTTTAGTTATTTTTGCTTGTGATACTGAATTTCGGCATGCGCAAAACTTAAGGAATTATGGGGGTAAATGCATTATCATTAACATTCTAAATCAACATCAGTCTTGTTCTATTTTATTTTGATGTAGATACTAACTTTTGATTTTCACGAAAATAAATACTAAATTCTCTGCTATACCTAATCGTTAATACGTATCTCCATAAAAAATAGTAAATTCAATAATCGAACTCACAAAATATAAAGGTTTCATAGATTTACGCGACTTTGATTTAATTCTTACATTTTTAATTTAAATCAAATTCGCGATGAAATCCTTAAGTATTCGTTTTATTTAAATGATTAAATATATTTTAAGTATTTCCTCTACTTCTCCAAATTAATTTAATAGGTCGTGTCCCCAATAACTATTAATATTATCTTTATTGTCACTGCGAGTAAAATTAATTTTGCATGTTGTAATTTTAACGAGTTTACATAATGGCGGTTAATAAAACATTTACGTAACCGGCATAACGTATTATTATACATGATTTGCATTATAAATTGATATTTAAATTAATAAGGTAACTGAGAATTATAGTCATTTAACTTGGCCATTTGGTAGTTAAAATTTTCACTACAAATTGATTACTAAACTGTTAAGACTGCCTCGGTGGCGCAGTTGTACGGTACGATTAAAATGAGGTCTCCGGTTCGAATCCCGGGTCGGGAAAATTGACATTGTATTTTTCTATTCATTATCAGTCCGGAGTTAGAAATTTGTGCCCGATACGGCGATTGCCTCGTCCCCTATCACTTCGTGGGACGGAACACAATGCGAAACGTTGGTGTCCTGGTAGAACCCCTGTCTACCCCTACTGAGAAATAGGGGTGAGATTATATATGTATGTATGTTAAGTTTGTCAGTTAGACTTGGTTAGTAAGGATGTTTGGTTAGTATACTTTCCTGTAGGTCGCATAGTAAATGATGTTTGTGACGTCACTGTGATGTATTTTTCAAAATCTGGGATAGGAATCGACTTCCGATGCCAAAAATTTGGATAACTGCCGTGTCTTGAAATCAGATTAAGCCTTGGCACAGTTATATCATAATGATGGCAGTAGTTGCTAAACCGTGTTATAAATATCAACGGATAGAAGGAATTCCGTAATATTAGTCGATGTTTATAAATTCCTAATTGTTCAAATTAAAATGCACAACATTTTACTGTGTTTTATAGATTAAAATGGTGTTTAAAATTTATTGGGTGTCCTGGTTGCAGCTCTGCCTACACCTTCTGCGATAAAGGGGTGACGTTTATGTATGTAAAATTAATTTCTTCCGATTGATATCAGTAAAGTCAATTAATAAACCTTAATCAAGGAATACATGAGCCATTATGAGGTACACGGTTTCCTATTGCTATTAATTAAAATATGAATATACAGACTGAAACAACATTCATATTTTATACTATAGATAAAGTTATCATCAAATGCAACGTACACTTTTCGTTGTCAGATTAAAAATCTTAATTACTCTTATTCGCAGTTCACATCTCTATTGTTAAGTTCGCGCCAATTACGTCGAGACGCGTTCACGTAAAAACCTACAATAAATATTATTGCAAAACCCAGCATCGTCCATGTTGGATTCGCGCCAACTTATAACAATCCAAAATGCAGATAACCAGTGGTAAAAGACCTCCCTGCTCTAAAATTACCCAAGACGTCGAGATCTTGGGATTCTGGCCGTATTTAGCTCTAAATTTGTGTATCAAATGTTAGTTGCAACTACATCTACGGAATATATTTGTACCGGTGTCATAATATTTTAGTTTGAAATGTTGCTCGTTTGACTGGCGCCGTGTGTTGGCGAAATTATTGTGTTTTGGATTATTATTGACAATATAACTATGCAACGTGGTAAGGAATGCTCTGTTTTCGTCGAATCAATTTGGTGATACGTAATTAGGCGTTATTGTATATCAGAAAATTACCCTGTATAAACAATATTAATGTTTGACTAAAGCCCCATTTACAAATGCCTCGCCTTGAAGACACGTTTATCGTAAGGATATAAAAAAGGATACAAAAAACGTTTACACAATCAATTACAAAATAATAGATGCAGCCTTCTGACAGACCAAGACGTCGATGTCGTGTTATGATCTTTACAATTGGTATATTAAAAACTAAAAAAAAATATACAGAGTGAAAGTAATATTATATTTAGAAACTATCACATCTGTCGTAGTTTCCCAGGTGCGTGTTTGTTTGTCTGTTCGTGTAATCACAGTAACAACAGATAAAGCAGTTCTCATTCCCACACGGCTCACTTTACCACGCGTTATATTATACTATCGCAGAAAGTGTTTTGTAAATATTATTTTCTATATTATAATCGTTCCTTAATGAGTGAGTGGGTAGGAAAACAAAACAACGGATTTGAGTATTACTTTAGAAAAATATTCATGCTGTTTTCATTGCCTCAGTCTGGCAAACGAGCAATTTTAACCCGATAGTTACAAATTGGTCCCAATTCCCATCCATGAACATATGCATTATTGGGATTGTAATTGTTCTGCCGGCTTCCCAAAATGAGAGGGGAAGAGGAGAAATGAAATACGCGAGAGGTCAAGCAATATTGGGCACGTACAATATTTGGATTTTAAGTATGCTGCCGGCTTCTCAAAATTAGAGGGGAAAGAGGAGAAATAAAAGACAAGAGAGGTAAAGCAATATTAGGCAAACATGGTCCTTGGGGTAATCTTAATTATTGAATCTCTCCCTATCTTTTTGGAGCATAAGCGTGAGTGACGCGTCTATTATGATCACTGCAACTCTTACTATAGCACTAATGTTTAAATTCTTCATACAACTTGGCTGAACTGAAATATTGGTGAAAAACAAATTGGAAATAAAACCGCACAAACGAGATTGAATCGCAACGTCCCGGGAATTAAGTTGATTATCCGAAATGCGGTTATGGTTCGCCCGAGTGTTGCACTGTGCGACCTAATTTGATTCCCTCGTGGCTCAGTGGGTTAAACTAGGCTATATAATTAGAAGGCCATTTAGAAGTTAGGTTGAGTCCTTGAGACCTGTAGTGTTTCAGCCTATAATGGTTCACTGCTGAATATTGGCCTACTCTACTACGTGAGTTCGATTGACAGGCCTTATGTCTTTCCATCCATCCATCCATCAACCAAAGGAAGTCCACTGCTGAACACAGGCCTCGCCCAATCATTTCCACAGTGACCTGTTGGAGGCAGCCTGCATCCAGCGACGTCCCGCGACCTTTACTAGGTCGTCTGACCACCTTGTGGGTGTCTTATGTCCTTGGTACTACTTTATTACCTTAAATATGACGGACTTGTGGCCAAAATTAAACAATCTTGATCTCTATCTAAGAATGGATCACAAAAGAAGACCAATTTGATCAATCATTCATTGACATAATCACATTGGAGATCTTGTTTGCGCAGCGGATTAGCAAGCTGCGGCGGCAGTGGGTATGGCACTTAGCGTGAAGAACTGATGGATCAAGGAACTAATTTCTCGAGTGGAGTTCATGTACTGATAAGGACAGCATCTGTCCACACACAAGGTGGACAGATAGCATAAATATAAATTTCTCTTTCTCTTTATTTATTTATCCAATGGACATGCCGGTTCCATCATACCCTAAAACAAGATATTGTCTTCATTATAAAACATATTGTTCAGATATAATCTTTCCCTAACAATAAATTATAGAACATTCTATTACCTTTTCTTACAAAGGTTCCTTCGTCTTTTAGTTCAAGTGATAATTAACAATACACTTGAACAAAAACATCTGGAATCAAACCCGAAATATCCTCTAAGTTATTGCTCACAAACCAGTTCTTAACATAAATACTTGCTCATGTTACTTAAGCATAAACCTAATCCGCTCACGACATACACTAATCTGATACGCGCCGGACATTATCGCAACTGATAAGAGGTTTACGTAAGGTCAGTTACCCGGTTTTACTCGTCATGCGGTTACCCAACATAAACAAACCGACAGGCATCATACAATATGAGTATTAGAAACTGCTAGAGACTTTGGTCTTACAATAAATACACTCAACACCCAAGATTCACATACATAGTCCTGACCTCACATTAAGGTCAATTAAGTCTTGTGTCGTGGGTATCAGAAACTACGAGAGGCTTTTCGGTCTCGCAAACACCCAGATCCACACAAATATCTGTTGGTCACACATACATTTGTGTTGGATCGGGGATCTAACCCGCGGCCTTTCGTTTCACAGTTAGCGACTAACCAATTACGCCACGAAGGCTATCAAAATCAACAATATCCAAGCTCGATCAAATATCTGTTATGTTTTGCATCACATATACATTAACTTGATGCCAGGGTCGATACTGCGACCTCTAATTACATCACCGGCTTCTCGACCACCTGTCCCATGAACACATTCAGAATGCATTCATAATACTGTATATCTGTCGAGGCAGGCAGAACTGAAGTCAAATTTTCGTGTTTTTATTTTCATCCCACCAAAGTACCGAAGAAAACTAACATATAGTCTACAGGTTGCAGGAAGTCGCTGGATGCAGGCCACTTCCAACAGGTGAGGAGATCCTTGGCGGAGACCTATGTTCAGCAGTGGACTTCCTGTGCCTGAAGAGAGAGAGAGAGAGAGTCTGCAGCCCCAAATGAGTTTAGAATTCGCGACCTCACGGTTCACAGTCGATATTGCCATTAAACCAATGTTAGTTACCTAACACAGTTGCCATAGACATAATCTAACCTAGATAATTTGATTTGCATATTTAAATCGTGATTTATCGACGGTCATTTTTACGTTTGGTAATTATATTGTTGAAACTGTGTTGCCGGTTCTGTTAGCTAATTTGTGTCATAGTAACTTAGTGGTACTCGTTATTTTATTTTAAACTAGCGGTCTGGCCCGGTTTCGCCCGGGTGCATTTACTTGTTGAATGGAAAAGAGTTTTTGCAACATTTTCCATTTATGCTCCGCTCCTTTTCGTCATAGCGTTATGTTATATAGCCTATAGCCTTCCCTGATCAATGGACTATCCGACACTAAAAGAAATGTTTAATTCCAACCAGTAGTTCCTGGGATTAACGCGTTTAAACAAACTCTTCAGTTTAATATGTATTGCGAGTAGTGTAGATAAGTAAGTTACATACTATGATATAGGTAGAGCCTTGCTGTAGGTCGATAAAGCTACAGTACCACTATCGACCAGAAAAACGACGAGTAATTTGACAGCAGACATAGTAGGCACAAGATTACCCAACGGTCTAAAAACTAGTGGTAGGATATTCGAATTCGCCTGGATAGCAACCATTTATTTAATTTTCACCATTTTACTCATGATCAGGAACCTGTGATACAGACCCCTGTAAATATTTACAACAGGGGCGGCAAAATTGTCTCGATGGGTGAGAGATAACCATAACACTCCATCACGTCAGTAGCTACTTAATCTGGACTTCATCTTAAAATACTCATCTCGCTATTTTGAAAGTGGTAGAGACACGCTGTTGTCAGTCATGACTTAGCATGAATGGGCAGGCTCAACCGGGGCGGTACCACTGTCTCACAGGAAATCGACGTGAGGCGACAGCTCAGCTCAGCTCGTTCGGCGAGTGGTATTGCCGGATGCCCAATACCCCTTTCCGCTTCCCATCTTTTTTCCTTCCCGCTTCCCTCCCAATTGGGCCGGCAACACATCCATGATCCAGCGTTGTGGATGTTCAAGGGTGGCAGTGATCTCTTACCATCTGGTGAACTGATTGCTCGTTTGCCAGACCTATGCAATAAAAAATATAAAAAAATACTATAATTTTCACTTTCCATCGCAATGCACTTTGACGTGCTAGAATAAATAAGTGGCAGGTGATGACGCTCATGAATATTCAAATTGCATTCGAAATCGACTCATTTTTACGCTATAAAATTAATGTCTTTCAGACAATAACGGTTTCTCATATTTACGCGAATGTTACGCCTTCAAAGTCTTTCAAACAATACAACACAGGTGAAATGTTTATCTCACACATAAGAATGTATCGCCGGATGGAAAGTTGGAGCAGTTGTGAAGACTTGTCTGTTTCTGGCGCGGCTTGTGCAACCCGTCATGGTCCGATGACGTCAAACGTTGGAAGAATTTTACATCTATGGACGTTTGGACTGTCAGACGTTGTCCTAAAGCTACTCATTTTTAATGTAGTAATTTGAAAAATACATATATTTCAAACAAGACAATAACGGATGCCCAATACGCCTTTCCTCTTTCCATCCATTTTCCTTCCCGCTCCTCCTGATTTGACGGTCCGGCAACACATGCATGATCCAAGCGTTGTGGATGTTCATGGGCGGCAGTGATCACTTATCAGGTGACCTGTTTGCTCGTTTGCCGGACCTATGCAATAAGTGAAAAGAAAAAAACATAGGTGAAATAACTATCGTCTTTTTTATATCGACCAAGATACATAATAGATAACAGCTCCGTGGCGCAGTTGGTTAGACGCGGGTTGTGAAACGAGAGGCTGCGGGTTCGATCCCCGCACCGAAGCAAATATTTGTGTGAACCACAGGTATTTGTTTCGGGTCTGGGTGTTTGTGAGACCGAAGAGACTCTTAGTCCCTAATACCCACGAAACAAGACTCGATCTTAGTGTGGGGTCAGGACTATGTATGTGACTGTTGAGTTTATTTATTTATTTATTATTGTATTCCTGGATGGTACGTTAGAGCAGTTGCGAAGACTCGTCAGTTTCTGGCGCGGTTTGTGCCACCCGTCATGGTCTGATGACGTCAAACAGAACATTTGAATGGACGTGTGGAATGTACTGTCATTTGTAGTTAATGTTCTAATTATTCATTGCATTTAGTTTTAACGCGTGACTTTGTTTGAGATTAAGCTTCGGATTTCCCAGGAATCGTGAAATTTTTTTTCAGTATGAAAGTAAGCCTATATCACTCTCCAATTTATGAACTGTTTCTATGGGAAAATCATGTTGATCTTTAATTGATTGTTGCGTTAAAAATGACTAAGAAACACATCTTTATATCAACAAAATGAAGTGGTTATTATGAAGTTTAATTGGGAGTTTTGTTTGTAACAAAAAAATGCGGTACCGTACCATAATTTCTGTTTCTATCACGTTCACTCCTACGCAATCACAGCATCTCCCCTCTCGCTCCAGTGAGTCAATACGTATCTGATACGCGCGCACAGATTTTGTTCGCAATATCTCCTCCAGCATAATACATCAATAACGACTAACGGCTATTTTAGTTGTCGAGTTTTTTGTCCCTTTCGAACGACTTTAGAATTCAGTTTGAGCGAAGAAGACAAAACATTCGATAACTAAAATAGGTTTTATATCTGTCTATGAATAAGGCCATAAAACAATAGGCCAATCTATTGCATTGTATATAAACAATATACCCAACCTTGGCAATGATTCCGGTGCTGAGCGGACATAGGGCGGTTTGCCAAATGTGTATGGCAGGACATTGCGCCTTTGATTACGTCACTCGTCAGGTACGGATTAGAAGTGCTAGCTTTATTTAGATACCATTTGTCTTGAACATCAGTTTAGCTATATATTTATGTAGGATATGAATGTTATGAAGAAAGATGAGTAGAATGAAACGTTAAGCTGGGTACTGACCAACGTTACGAGGTGTAATGTAACATGTTACACAGCGAGCATTCATGCAGTCAGTACGTCTTGTTACGGGGAAACCAGCGAGCAAGGAGCCGCTCGTTGCTCGCTTTGAGTGCTCCACCCGGCTGTCGTTTTTTTGGCAAACCCTTTGTGTGCTACGCGGCTCAGTCAGTACGCTGTAACAATTCGGACATCTTGGCTTAGTGTGGCTGGTGAATATGGAGCGCAGAGTTGAAACGAAGACGTTACGCGGACTTTAGAACACCGATAACATGCTCAATGCGAATGTTATTACACCTCGTAACGTTGGTCAGTACCCAACTTTAGACGCATTACTGATATGGACCGTGTTGTGTGAAAGAGATGACGAATGAAAGTACTGAAGAGTGAAGGAGTTAGGGAATTAATAATAAGATGTTGAAGCACGGAAGGAAGGGAAGAGACAGAACTGGATGGAAGACAATGGAGGAGGTTGAGCACGACCGAAGACGTATTAAAATTACACTGAAGATTATTGAGCTAATCTTTGTTTGATTTGACCCAAGACGGTACTATTTCCACATTTTTTCTATGTAAAATTAGCATTGTGATGATGGTGAATACTGGCCCACTACTGATCAGGAAACTTTTATATGATCGAGAGGTCGACTGAAAGAATCCCATAGTCCACGTTGGCCTTTAGTTGGTTGTCGGACTTCATATGTACCATTTTTTTTTGTCTTCCTCCCTACTGTATTCAGTTTTCCTCATGATATTTTCTTTTTTTAAGGTGCGTGTTAATTGACCATTAATAGACACATGACTCCGAAAACTCATAAGTCTGTCCTGGGATTCTTAACCGCGACTAATATCTTAGCAGATCGCGTCTGGTTCGTTACCAAAGAGACATTCATTTTGATTAGTAAATAAAGCTTAAAATTATCTAAAACACACAAAGAACATTCTAGAACAACAAAACCTAACTCAGCTCTTCCTGGTTTTAAACTAGGCTTCAGTATAAACGTTATACATCGGCTTCATTACCTTTCCAGCGAAGCCCTGGGGCCCTCAACCGTGGTTTAACATGCTTCTTTATGGCATTTCACGATATCCTAGGGACACCACCATAAAATAGTTAAGTGGCTCTCTGGGCAAATAATAAATTTAAAGAGCAAGCACCGAAAACTGACATAAATTAAAAAGTTGTAAAACTCAGCGGCACGTGGAGACTGGAGACATTGTCGGTGTGTTTCCGTTGATGTGCGGGAATTTTGACGTTTTGTTACACTTTATATAAGTGTTGACAAAATAAGAAATTCAGTTTATGGAATATATACTTACTTATGTGGACATAAAAAGGAGATACTTTTTTGATGTCGGAATTATGAAAAAAAATACAATTGTACTGGTACTAAATTAAATAAAACAAATTTAGTTTTGTTTAACCCTATTTATTTTTACTTTTAAAGAAATTATGTACAGCTTGGATTATAATTGAAATAGTTCTCACATTCAAATCGTAGACTATTGGCAATAAAACGTCTTCTTATTTTCCTGCAGTAAGTAAATAATTATTACAAAACCAATTCGCATGTGCCATAGATAGAGTAACATAGAAATTGCAGAACATAGACAAACGGGGTTTGTTGACGTAACACATTACTTCTCGTGTGAACAGCACAAAGCGAGGCGTTCATAATTGAGAAACGTAAGCGCATATTTGCACGAGGCTACGTGTTAAAAGAAAACACGGGGAAACCAGTTTGCTTGTGAAAATAATTTCTTTTGAGCCATAATAACGGTTTAATTGGTCCGTGTTGGGCAACTTGTGTAACCTAGATTTTTTATTGTTTGATAGGTAAATGAGCAAACAGTTCGTTAGGTATGGTTTATTATTTGATGATTACTTCCATTGAACATTCATCTAGAATGCGATAAACTTTAACCACGTACTGATATTTTGTCAACTCTAACAGTGTTTTGAGACCGAAAAGTCTTGCGTAGATTCTTATGATATTCAAGACACAAGACGTGAATCTTTTTGTATATTCATAACTAGAAGTGTGACTGCTGATAATTCTGTTCGAACAATGTTATAATATGTTGCCGAGACACGGAGACTTATTCATGGGTCTGTGCGCAATATCAAAGTTGTACAAAAAACCTCAAACCGCTCCAGACTTCATATCAAACTTTACATCCAGTTTAAAATATGGAAATTCCAAACATTGAGGCCACAAAAGACCAACCACAAGACCAAAAGACCTACAATAGATCAAGGCAGGACAGATAATAGTAAATTACCTAATAAGAGAGCCGTGGTGCGGTTAATATGAAGCTTTCAACATTAAAATATCTAGCCATTGAAACGATATCAATTTTACTATACAAATACCTCTAAATTATCTACCAAACGCGCATTTCAATAACAAATTTCAATACAAATTAACCTAGCAAATATTCAAATCATGTACAGTGACGTCACGGCCCCGCCCAGATATTACAAACTACTTCAATCTATTCTTAGTTTACAAACTCATTTAAATAATGCGACCCACTTCCTAAAACACGGCGGGACATTTTCACAGAAACTGTGGACAGCTTTTTTCTATTTCTAATCCATTTAATAACGTGCAGTGCGAGTCGTGTTGCTGTTTTAGTTGGAAATAGATCGTACGTTGTGTTAAAATATCTGCAGCCTTATACATAGACAGTTTTAAAACCTATGTTATTTATCGAATGTTTTGTCCTTTTCGTAGGACTTTTGAATTATGTTTGAGCGAAGAAGACAAACATTGGATAGCTAAAATAGGTTTTTAAACTGTTTATGAATAAAGCCTTTACACTTCATAGAAAATTTAGCTACAGTGTTACTGAAATGAGCTGACTATTCACCATCCTAGTTCCTTATGTTCCCTAGGTCTTATGGATATTGGTAACGATTGCTAATGTACTTTGCTGGTAAATATTGGTATTGATTTTTAAATAACTGTTTATTAACTTAGGATTTGGATAACTTAATCATCAATTCAAGTATGCAGTTCAAGTTCGACTTTGCGTATTAAGACATTAACCTCGCCAAAGTCTGGTACAGTTTAATATTTTTTCTATTCATCGGTTCACATATTTAAGCCATCTTCCTATTTTAGTCTTAGTTTTCTAACATAACGGGCACCTTTATGCCCAGTAATAAAACCTCATAGTCATATGGAGACACATAAATATTTTTCGACAATCTCGTAAGGCTTATCGTTTGCGCTGGCTCGGCCATCGCGAGCGGATGGGAGAGGATCGCAGGGTAAGGGAAGCATACTTGGATCGACCAACCGGTCGCCGACCGTTGGTTCGGCCCAGGTATCGCTGGAGCCATATGGTGGAGGGTGATCTGCGCCAACTTCAAGTCTGTAATTGGCGAGAGGTGGTGTACAATAGAGACAGCTGGAGAACTCTCGTTTTGGAGCCAAGTCCAACTTTGGATCACTGAGCCAGCGGAGTTAGTTAATCTCGTAAGGACTAACAAAATGGACACGCACCATCATCATCCTAAAATACCGTTGAACATTTCACATACTGATTTACAGACGATAAACAACAAGTTCACAGAGCCGGCCGCCCGTGTCCGTCTGTTGCGCAATGTCATTTATGTATGTTTTAAATAGAATCCACACTTGACATAAAGATGAGCCCATTGTGTAGGTATTTTGTTGCAATTTTGGAGTTAATTTGCATATGTTTATAGTTGATGATTATTTTAGTAAGGAGGGACAGTGAAGGGTGTGATGTATTTTTTCTTTCGCGCCTTGGTTAAGGAACCCGTGATTGTAGGCAGAAGGGAACATATAAGCCAGACGCCGTTCCACATCTTCATGGTGTAGAAGTCTGAAAGTTACTGCCTTGTGTATTATAATCACACAACGGCATCCCCTTTTCGATATAATCAGCAACTACTAGTCGCTTTCGTTGGTCGCTCTGCTCTCGCCAAAAGGGAGCGCGAGGGGCCAGCGGCACGCGTGGCTTGTGTCTGTCGCATGCCCACAGGATAAAGGGCGCCCAAACACCCTATTAGAAGCGATCGCCGCATTGTTACTAAGGACCCTGTTTGGTATCGAGATGTACACAAAGTTGTTTGCAGTCCACAGTCGGGACAGGAGTCAGCTTTTTGCCCTTTTAAAAATACATACACCCCACAGTCACATACATAGTCCATCGAGTCTTGTATCGTGGGTGTCAGAAACAACGCGGGACTTTTCGGTCTCACAGACACCCAGCCCGAAACAAATTCCTGTTGATCAAATTAATTATGTCGGTCCACGCGGATTGAACCTGCGGCCTCTAGTTACGCAGCCGGCGTCTAACCAACTGCGCCACGGTGGCTGTCAAAGACTCATGAACCTGTATATCTGACAAGTGTATAAAGACATCACGATCTCTGATACGCGCTGTCGTGACAGAGATGTTTATAAAATAAAAATACAGCAGTCGAGGCATTAAATAATATTCACAGTTGTTTCTTCAAAATACACGGTTTACACTCGTTTGATGCGGTGCATCCGGCTGTATAATTTTTATATTTTTGACGCGTCCATTATTTTACAAAAGAGCGGTTATGTAGGTCGAATGTCACACAAAAAAACTCATTGGACATCAAAAGCAATATGTAGGGACTTGATTTATATTGTCATTTGTGCAAATACATTTTTTTATAAAGATGTGTATAGTATGTTTCGTCAGCAGTAGTTTAAATGCTTTTATATTTCATCAACCACAGGAGTAATTTAAATGCGGCATTTAAATATATATTTTTGTTTAACCACTAGTTTAACTTATTCTCAACTGAAGCATAATTAGTAATTATAATTTTAGAACGAGCCACTTAGTTAGCATCAATCCTTCCGGAAAATTAATTGGATATTTACCAAACCTCAAATCTAGTATTAAAATTGTCCTACATAGAAATCCCATCCAAAATTCACGCATTGCCGTGCTCAATTTTGAGTTATATAAGTATAAAGAAAAAAAAAGACGCAACATAGGTACTAGTTTCTAGCAATTACCACGTCACATGTTGATTTGGTGACAGCACGTCTGGCTGTCGTTCTGCTGACGTCACACGAGCGCTGCCAAATGACGCTTTGGCAATCAACGACAAGTTCCGGCGATGAAAAAAACGACCTGAAATATTTTCACGGAGCATCTGCCACGCCCTGATGTGACAGGTTTTCGATGACTAGGTTTAGTTCAACATTGGATTTGTTTGTTGATTTATGTATCGCAAGGAGTATTGACATTGATAATATTTGGTTTGATCCAGTTGGAAAAGGCAGTCTGTCTAGTGGTGTGTTGAGCTTCGTTTTAGAAACTGTGGTTATAAGTAGGTTTAATGGTTTATTTGGACTCTCTGCCTATTCTCTTTCAAAAACAATGTCTATTTTTACCGACTGCTCTTTCCACTCCATCCTAAGGTTGACTGGAAGAGATCGCTGCCGTCAGTGATAAGACCGCCACTTGTACTACCGATAATTTATATTTAAGTCTGTTTCTGTATTTTTTTTTGTACTTTTAATGGTGTACAATAATGTATTAAATAATAATAATGTTCTTTAAGCTGCTCCCTTGTTTGCTGTACCAAAAAAATGGTTTCCACGTCACCCCAGCTTCACGGTCAGAAATAGTGAGAAACATATCTTTGCTATGATCTAAATATCTGCAGTGATGCTAAATCAAACGGTTTCGGTCTTCACACACTAGCACACCATACTATAAAGCCAAAATGTCACCGTATTAAAATCTATTGCCCGCTGTCTATCGCATAGGAAACATACTTCAATCTTCTAATCCGGATAGATTCGAGCCAAAACTAAACCAAACCTTGTATCGCCATGAAGTAACATTTAATATAGTATGTACGTCATAGCAGTACGCATAGACTTCCCGAGTTATGTTGTTTACATCTACAGAATGATTTAATAAATATACAGGTAATAAAACAAAGGAAATTATGTTTGATGCAGTCAATATTAAAGGTATGGAACATTCCTCCGCTTTTTGCAATATTTTTAAAGCTTATGCGCTTGTGAAATTTCCATTAATTCTAAAATAGATGTTGAAAAATGATTCATAAAAAGATATGCAAATAGAAATTCTACGAATAGTAGATATACAGTAGGTAATAAGTTAAAATAATGGACAGTATTACGTGTCATCGACTAAGCTTTTTCGGTCCCAGACACTAAAGCAAATGTTTACTTGTTGAATAATATCAAACAATCAATACAATATACTTCTGAACTGACCGTCTATAGAGACAAATCTCATGTGGATATAATCAAACTACGAGAGACTATTGGGTCCCATAAAACCCAAAACAAATTATTGCCTTTGTAAATCGAAACAGCTTCTTGTTTTACGTCTCTTTTAACCAATGCCAATTATTCTCTGACAGCCTCCGTGGCGCAGTTGGTTTTACGCCGGCTGTGAAACGAGTGGCCACCGGTTCGATCCCCGCACCGAGACAAATGTTTGTATGAACCACAAGTATTTGTTTCGGGTCTGGGTGTTTGTGAGACCGAAAAGGCTCTAGAGGAGCCAAGGAGAGGAGGAGGAAAGTAAAGTTCTTGATAAGTTAATTTCTATTATGAATGTTGTTTCACACGTATAATTGGTGAATATACTAGTCACTAGGTCTTAAATTGTACACGTTTAATTATGTATTTTTGTCTATTAACTGTTGGTGTTTCATTTAGTCAATAAATAAATAAATGAACACTAACCAAGGACTAAATTGATAAAACAGGCATCGTTTCGCCCACCGTTTTGCATGTCAGGTTTCGAGTGTGAAGCGGAAGTAGGTCGCAAAGTATGCGCAAATGGAGTGCAATTTACATCTATTCGATCTATTAAGTGTTTTTAGTGAAATCTGTACGGGACAGCGCTATAAATAATTATCAATGGATCTCTTTCAGAGCGTCACTGGATATGCGTGTAGGGTTGGCGTGTTGAAGATTTTTTAATATTTATTTTTAAAGGATACTTTTTAAAACGAAACGAAAACAAATAATTTATTGAATACATGCTTTAACTATCAGAGCATGCAGCATTTAAGCACGAGTTAAGAAATAAAAGAAAGTATGTTGGTATATTTACATTCCAATCTGTTTTCCATAGTTCTAGTTCTTCATACGGCTGGGAAAGGAAGATTTTAAGTTATAATTTCTTCGATTTTAGTGCACTAATTTAACTTATTACAGGTTGGTTTACCCATGGATTTTTATTTTTATAACCGCGGCTTTATCACCAGAAACGTCAAAGTGATATCTAGCATCTATAGAACTTCTAACACAACTCAAAAAATCAAAGGTATTATGGCAAATGGTAGTATAATGGCCCAATATGGTCTGACAAAGTCGTTTTCTGAACCATGATTAATCGTCAAACTGGTAATTTTATTGAAAAAACTGTACTGTACTGTAGCAACCCATATACGTCCCATTTCTCGGCAATCGGATCGAACGATTGAGAGGATTAGGCCACAGTCCATCGCGCTGGAGTGCGGGTTGGTATTTTAAAAAATTGCCATAAATTTCAAGTTGGAAGTGCCAACCCTGCATCAGCAGTAGGTGCGCGTGCACCAACCGATGCGCACGCTCTGATTTATTACATGTTTTCGAATGCCATTCGCGCTTGTTTTGTTTATGCGCGTTGCTCTATTAATAAATATATTTGCTTTTACCATTGTTAATAACTCGCATACTGTTTTGGTAGTTCATTATAGTTGGCATTAATTTGGCGATTGTATGGCTAATGATGTCTGGGCGTTGTGTTAAAGCTGTCTTTAAGATATGACTTTCAACACGTGGAGATTCTCTTCTTTGTTCAGCAGTGAGCTTATTATGGCTTAGAATAATTTATCACTGGCTCTGTGGTGTAGTTGCACTACGGTATGATTACAAAGCTGAAGTCTCGGGTTCCAATCCCGGGTCGGGCAAAGTGATATTGGATTTTTGTATTAATTATCAGCGCTAAGTCAGGAATTTGTGCCTGTAATGGCGATAGGCTCGCCCCCTATCACATCGTGGGACGAAACATACAAGGCGTAATGTGGGTGTCATGGTGGCACCTCTGCCTACCTCTTCTGGGAAAAAGGCGTGAGTTTATGTATGTTTGTATGTATAATTTATCAAGGACTTGAAATATAATTTTGTAAGTGTATCGTTGAACGGAAAGTAAAGATTGGATGATAAATACAGTTTCCATGCCAAGAGTTTTTATAATATGTTGAAACATACTGGCAGGTTATTTACTGCAAAGCTGTTAGAAGAAATTGAATAATGCAGTTTTATAAGTGGTATGAAACATTTAAGACCACTTTTCGATAGATATTAAATTATTCTGTCATGTTAACCACTTTTAAATAATTTACTTGTTTTAATTCAATTACAATAATATATGAAATAATAAAAACATTCACATACATAGTCCTGACCCTACACTAACATCGAGTCTTGTGTTGTGGGTAACAGAAACTACGAAACTTCTCGGTCGTACAAACACCCAGACCTGAACCAAATATCTGTGGATTTGATCACACAATTATTTGTCTCATTGCCGGGATCGAACCCACAGCCCCTCGTTTCACAGCTTGCGTCTATCTTACTGCACCATGGAGACTGTAAAACTGCAGTACCTATATAAGTGTAAGTACTAGCAGTACCTATATAATTATTATTTGTTTGTGCTCCAATTTGTTTTTGTACCGACTGGACGTCTGTTTGTCACTTGAGCTTCTCTTTGAAAACCAGCGCTGCGGTATTATTCAAGTGATATCGTAGCATACAAGCTGAAAGAGTGGCTCATTGTTGGCACAATATTTTAGGCATAAAAAGTGTTAACTCGTAGTTTAGTTTATCTTTATTGTGCCAATAATAAAAACTATTATTATTATATTATTATTATTACTACAGTTCATTGGAGCACCAAATATTTGACTACTCCTGAGGACGTGTCTTCTATATAATCGAGAGTTCGATTGAAAACGCTTAGCTCTACGAAAGCTTATTGCTAATCCCATAATCATGGCAAAAAATATTATTCTGAATACTTCGACAACAACTGCCTCGGTTGTAATACGGTACGATTGCAAAGCCGAGGTTTCGGGTTCGAATCCCGGGTCGGTCAGTGATATTGGATTTTTCTATATCAGCCCGGAGTCAGGAATTTGTGTCCGTTATGGCGATAGGCTCGCCCCCTATCACAACGTAGGATGGAAAATACAAGGCGAAACGTGGTTGTCCTGGTTACACCTCTACCTACCCTTTCTGGGAAAAAGGCGTGGGTTTATGTATGTATCTATGTACTTTGCCAACAAAATAAAAGTCAATATCACATTTTAAGTTTCGTATAGTGAAGATGTTCGTCAAGGTCGACAGGTGTATCAAGCAACATAAAAATGGTTTTAGCGCACATAATCACGTTGGAATTTATTATACTACGTAAAAAGTTATTTATTACTCTAATAAAACACAAGTAGGTATAATTTGATCACATTAGATTTATTCGATGGTGCAACTGTAGGTGTTATGAGAAATAACATGGAATACCTATTTGACAGCCTCCGTGGCGCAGTTGGTTAGACGCCGGCTATGAAACGTGAGGTTGCGGGTTCGATCCCCGCACCGAAACAAATATTTGTGTGATCCACAATTTGTTTCGGGTCTGTTTGTGAGACCGAAAAGTCTCTCGTAGTTTCTGATACCCACGACACAAGACTTAATTGATCTTAATGTGGGGTCAAGACTGTGTATATGACTGTTGGGTGTATTTATTTATTTATTTATTTACCTATTGTATTTGTAGATGTCTCCAATGCGCAGGATAGTATAGGAGATCAGCGTCAAATAATGTTTAAGTTATTCTACAGCATGACAAAAAAATATCTTCATAGTATCTTCGCCAAATATCGCCTAATTAAGCCCTTTATAACGCGGCGGGATGCAAACACAACGAACATTGGCGTGTCCATATTATCATGTACTCGTATATCGTCTTAATATTCATCCCATATTTACCTTCCGTTTCTTATGGACCTTCCTTTGTTTTTACTAAACACTCCTATGCTAATTCAAGTTGATTCATATCACATAAGGAGTACATAATATCGCAGCCATTTACTTCATTATGTCCAAGAGTTATGTTGAATTATGAACGCATTATGGCATTAAATCTATGGTTCATATATATATATATATCTTGTCTTTGATCTGTGGTGATTAAACATACATACATACATAAACACACGCCTTTTTCCCAGAAGGGGTAGGCAGAGGTGCTACCAGAACACCCACGTTTCGATATATAGAAAAATCCAATATCACTTTGCCCGACCCGGGATTCGAACCCGAGACCTCAGCTTTGCAATCATACCGTAGTACCAATACGCCACCGAGGCAGTGTGGTGATTCAACTCATATCGTATTCTCGTTCCGTCTTTTATTTTATTACATCAGTTTAGGGTGAATGGAAGCGTCGGTAGTAGGGGTCAACCTCACCGAACCTACACCATCCAAATCGGTGATATCCTCAACAAGGGTCAGGTCAAAAGTGCCCTGAACCGGCGAGCATGCATGAAGAGATTGATGAAAGTGGATGAAGCGAAAGTAGTATGGCAGGATCGAGCAAAGTGGCGATCCATAGTCTCTGCCTACCCCTATGGGATACAGTTGCGACCATTATGTATGTATGTATCAGTTTAGGTGTAGATAATCCATAACCTAATACTAGTTTTTATCAAGTTATTAATTACACTTCTCTCCCATTCTTGGCCTTCACTCTCCCACGCCCACATATCTTAAAAACATCGAATGTTTTATAAACTCATGCAAAAGGTCGCGAGATACGATTTTTATCATTGACTTTGTTTATCGACGCATCGATTTCATTAATCCAATTGACCTCCGGGTCAAGTTCGATAATGACGTTATCGGCGTCAGTAAGATTTTCCGTTGTTATGTTTTGTTACTGTTTTGCGGAATTTGCAATAATTATGTAAATGTTATTGTAATCTAATATTCATTTTATAAGTTCACGCCTGTCTATATCACTAAGGGAGAAAGCAGAGATGCCGCATGAGTTATCCATAGTTCGTTTTATTTCTGCTTCAAAATTTGATGGGAACTTAATACTTATAGCCATTCCAGGCATAAATTCCATTTATTTCCGGAAAACTCCATTTTAATTTTTCATTTTAAAGGGCTTATTTTTAAAAGATCTGTAATAAATAAATACACCCAACAGTCACTCCACGCTAAGATCTAGTCTTGTATTGTGGGTATCAGGAACTACGAGAGACTTTTCGGTCCCACAAACACCCAAACCCGAGACAAAAACTTGTTCACACAAACATTTGTCTCGGTGCGGGAATCGAACCCGCGGCTTCTCGTTTCACAGCCGGCATCTAACCAATTACGCCACGGAGGCAGTCAAGTCAAATATAATCGACTTTAATTCAAAAATTTACAAAACTAAAGCGATTGGATGTAAACATGTTTACTTTGATTAGAATCGTGTATCGCTCCATGATGTGACGTGATGACAGCAAATCAGCAAACATGAACGCTTGTAACTGGGCCGAACAAACAACTGTTGACAATTGACTGAGCAGGAGATACTCTCGTTTGCACTCTGCATTAACTTTGTTTTCATGACAAGTGTAAATATTTTGAAAGTATTTTTGTATAGAGGGATTTAGATTAAAACGTCATGTTGCTATGTCTTTTACAATTTTTGGATCATTTTATAAAGGCGGATTTGTCCTTGATGTGTTTTTTTATTGCTATATGAGCATGTCATTCGCCTGATGGTAAGCGATGCGATCGCTCATGGACAGTGGCAAAACCAAACATCATGAATTACAAAGCAATGCTTGGCATTCCATTGCGCTGGCCACCCTCAGACGTAAGTTGTAGGCTACAATGTTATTTCTCTCGCAAGGTTTAAGTCACGATGGCATTGGTATCGATTAGAAAATTAATTAATTAAAATATTAGTACTTTCAAAAAACCTACATGGTTACAAAATTATGAAAATAATATTGTAAATCCTATCTTAGTTTAGTTTTTAGTTTAGTTTATTAGTTATTAGTTTATTACCAGAGATCCTTCAATTTGTTTCAGGCAGCACAAATATTGACATAAATTCACTAAAATCCAATGCTCTACGTTTAGCTAAACACCCAAAGACTTAGGCCACACCCTCAATCCCAATCTGCAACAGGAGCCAAGCGAATGTCAATATTTTTTCTCAGTTACACGAGGTACCGCCGGCCTTGGAGCCAATCTATCCTCGGCCGCCGTTCGGATTCAATTTGCCAGGCCTTCGAATGGACGGAATTGAAAAACCATTCTGTACAGATGGGTATGTTGCTGAGTGACTTTGCAAATGGTTGCTGTACGTTAATACGGAATTTTTGTTTAAAGTTTGGTGGATTAGCAAGTATTTTTTGTAGTTAATTAATAGTATACGGTAAGTATAACAAGGGGAACTAAGAGGATATTGCTAGTGAGGTTCAATATATCTGTTAGAATTTGATAATAAATAAAATGCGTCTTTTTAAAGGCATTCGCGACGTTTATTTCATGAAGTACAGCGCTTGTATTATTTTTTTTCATCAGCCCATTTACGTCCCGCTGCTGGGCACGGGCCTACTCTATAATCGAGGGAATCGATTGAGAGTGGTTAGGCCATATAGTCCACCACGCTGGCCTAGGGCGGGTTGGCGGACTTACATACCGTAGAAATTCTAATATTAGTATAATATTTAGCAATTTCAAAACGGTTGTCTAGTTTTTTATTAAGACATACTTTTCTATGAATTTTACTAAAATATTGCTTAGACATAATTATTACGTCGACTCCCGTTCACACTACACAGGAAACAAAATAATGAAATGTTAATATGATTTTATGAACGAATTCACTTTATTGTGATACAAGTTAATTATTTGCTTTTCAATGTTTATATAATATACATCATAGGTTTACATCTTTATAGTATAGAATTATTTCCAAGCTGACCTAATCATTGTTAAAAATTCCATCAACGCTTCTAACAACCTTCTGCAAACAAGTTACTGAAACCTTCTAACTGTCTCATCGAGTTACTTACCTTAACCCACGCTTTCATAAACTTTGTATATTATTATTCTTTGAATTTTGAGAAATATTTGAAGTATTAAATTGGGGGCATTGAACTGGTATGAAATTCGTAAAGTTTATAAAATGGACATTTCTCGAAGGTAAAACAGCTTTCTTTTGTTCTCTTACTTTAAAAAAATCTCACGGTGCGCATTCTAATATAACAAAAAATATAAAACCTCAATTAATGACTTCTATGCCATAAATTACCACCACCAATTAGCCATTATATCGAAATTGTGTCCAACAAACGCCCACACACTATCAAACGCTTCTAAATCACGAGCATGATTACAGGAATTAAATATATCATCAATCGTTTGATAGCAATCGGCTCGTAAACCATGTGAAACGGCCAATCATTTCGCCGACAATCGTCTTTTATAGTATGAGGTCCCATTAAGGCAACAATCACTTCCAAGCAGACTGGCTGGCGCTGCTATGTACCGCGAGCGAACTGTTTTCATACTTACAATTATTAATTTAGCTATCGGTTATAAAATATGTAATTGGTACATGCTTCATTTTGTGGTGCAGTCAGTGAAGAGGTGGCTGTGAAACTAGATGATAGGTTTCGATCCTTGCGCCAAGAAAAATGTTTTTACGATTTACCGAAGGTTTTGGTATTTTCATACCATCAAGTGGTCTGAATAGTTTGTGATAGCCACGATATGATAATTGGTATCTAACTATGAATCGCAAAAGCGTGGCTCGGATTATATCATATTTTTTAGAACGGAAAATAAAAAAGGTCCGAAATTTTCCTACGGGAAAGATAGCACTGATTTGCGTAAACTCAAATAACATCTTTCTTTGATGGATAGATTTGGTACTTAATTTTGAAGATGGAGATTCAGGGAAACAGAATTTTTGGGTCTTCGGCAATATCTGATCGAGCGTAAGAAACGCAACAGCTGAGACGGTAATGATTATTTTATTGACACATTAGTAATGCTAGAAGTGAGCCAATTCATTCTTCCTGTAATCAATACTGACTATAACCTAGCGCAACCACTTGGAATAAAATGCCACTTGTTAAAAGAAAATTATACGATTCCTGCAAACCGGTAATTGTACCTGTGTCATTTTTCTTTATTTGCACTAAATAGACGGTAGGTAGACTAGACAGGCTTAAATTAGTTGTTCCTGATATTTCTAAGAATAACAGCAGTATTATTGCCGCATAAGAGTCTTCCACTAGTTTTATAACACAAAGAGCTAATATAATTTATGATACTGATATAGAGAGAAAAGTTACATGGACATGATTTTTACTGGCTGATAGCATAGTTAAAACACACGTGACACATTATCTTCTGCTCTTTAATGTCTTCTAAGAAAGGTCTTCTTTTTTTTGTATACGATTAAACGTTGTAATGAAAATGATCAGTATCGTGGAAACAAGTTTTATAAAATTTTCAACATGTTTATCATATTTAGGTATTTATGTCATATGGATAATCTTTCTTGTCTATCGTAATGTGTTTTTTTTCCATTCTTCCTATTTCTATTATCTATAACTTCAGCTATTTCTTCACTGCCTACCTTTTCAAGTAGCTTGCATGTTTGCTTACACAGTATAAAATCACGTTTTTCTTTCACCTTGTTATTTCTGCATTCATGGACGGAGAAACGTTAAAAATAAAAAGTGAATCAAATATGTTGTAATATTCAAAGCGCCGGCGTTCATTGAAAATAAAACAACGCGATAACACGCGGAAAAAATTATGTAAAGCAGCGCCAACGACATGCGATTTATTTTTAAAACAGTGATGTAGTGCTGTGATGTTTATTCATCGATATACATCGCGATTATTGCTTTATGGTATAGGAATGGCTAACAAGTGAGCAACTAGCTTATCCAAAAGTGATCGTTGCTACCACTGAAGTCATGTACCTTCTGCTGATCCTAAGTGCATCAAATACAACAAGATAGATATCATAAGGGAAAGTCTAAATCATATTTCCTTAAAAACAATTCAGTTTATGGACCGCCTTAATTGAAATTGCTCAAGTGGAGCACGTAGACTCGAGTAGACATCAAACTACAAGGTAAGTACACGTACACGACTTTGCAGATGCAGGAAGAGGTCTACTTCGGCGAGTTAAAGATGATAAGCAACTACTACTTAGAATTGCTGATAAGTTTGATTCTGATCCTCAAAATGGGAAGATTAAAGAACACAACTTCCTTTCTTCCTTCCTTCTACATGGCGTTATCCCGGCCCGTGCCAGGGTCTGCCTTCCGGCTGATAGCTCCATTTCGCCCGGTCTTCGGCATCTCAATAGTATAGGGCCATTGACTCTCATATCTCCATTGACGACATCTAGCCAGTGCTTCTTAGGTCTACCCCTCGGTTGAGGTCCGGGAGTGTTGAGGAAGAGAGAAAAAAACAAAAGAAAGAACAACTATGCCAATAAATTTAAAAACAACAGTAATATTAGAACTGCCAACGTATCAAGATTGGTGCAAGGGCCGGCTGTTGCGACACCGGCCCATTGAGACCGCGTGGGCGAGCGGCCTGTGTTGTGATAGTAAATACTCAGGTAACTGTACACGCCCTCGTCTTCATGATAGCATCTAGAAAACGTTTCTATTCAAGGATGTGTGAGATTAATGAATGGGGATTTAGGTTAAGTTGTTGGATGGATTTTGCATTTTGATATTGGTTGTTGTTTGAGAGAATGTGGTCATACATTCTTTCGTGGTAGAAGTGAAGGATAGTATCTTAATAAACTGACATGACAAAGTGGCTAAACTTCACTGAAGAGAGGAGATGATAAAAGTATAGCAGAGTGCATTTATTAATAATAACATGGCTTTTATGAGGTTCCTAAATATAGGGTTCATGTTTTTGCTGATATAGACAAGAACATGAAAGAAAAACAAAGGAATTGTGTTCGAACGGGAACATTAGGCCGTTTATAGGACCAGCCTACATTAACAAAACACATGTTCATGAATGTGTTAAAAAGAGGAATCTAAAAGTGGATTCGGTCGCGTTTAAAGTGTTTATGTAAATCATTTTTAACTCTCCTAATTACGTAAATAGGAAACACATGTCTATAATTTAATAATTACGAAGATTCTTATTATTCACGTGGGAACAGAAAACATCAGAAGAGAGATTTTTTTATATAACATTTTGAATTTAAATATGGTTCTTTATCGCAGTAATCATGAGATTAAGTGTTAGATTTCAAATAGTAAAATTAAACAATGTCTATTTATTCTTTTTTATGTCGAGACAAACATACGCATAAATCAGAAGTAACTAGACTTGGAAATAGAAATAACAACCTACATTTTATCCGCAATCGATCTAACTGTATTAGATGTTAGGAAAATCTATATTATAGCAGTAAATAAGCAATTCAATTACAGCAACCGTTGAAGCGATCGCCAATGGTTTATATCTTAACTAGTTTTTGCCTCCGCCTCCGTCTGTATATAAATCAAATGCTAAGTAAAGAACACCACTGGTCTGCAATCTACCTATTTAAAGTCCTGTTGGAATCGATTTAGTTGTTCTTCAGTAATTTTAAAGGGAAAAAAGTAATTACTTCACACATGATTGCAGTAGCTAACTTACTATTCAATCTGTGTTGGAGTCGTTGCCTGCATAGCATTTATATGATCATTAGTTTTGATCACTTCACTGCTAGCGATATGCCTGTTTTTTTTAGACTGAGTTTGATTTTTTGCTTAAATCATCAGTTCATGTTTTTCATGAGGAAAGCTGTTAAAATCCTCTTTGGATAGTTTGCCCACCGTCTAACCTGGCAGGTTTGCGAATCTTGTAGCCCGGCTGGATCCCTAGTAAATTTCACGCCGATACGATTAGAAGTAATCAATACATAAGCTAAGCTAATTCTTTACCAAACATCTTCCCACATTATTTCTACAGTTTCTTGATCCAAAATGACTTCTACGTCAAGGGTTATTAGCTCTAGGGTGAATATGAGCAGTTTATCACATTAATTTACATTATATTCTGAAATAATATTGCTTAAGTGAATTGATAGTATGTAGATCCGGAACGAAATTGCTCTGTCGGCTTAAGATCTTTGGGAGTGTGAAATTCAACAGTTCTCAATTTTATGGATTCGTTAAATAAACTTTCACTATTAACTTTCCAAATATGTCAATATTTATTATTCTCTCATCTGGATTTGTCCCATTCGGTTTGATTTAGTTATTCTTGCTTTTTGATACGCTGATTCTATTTGTGTTGTTTATTTTTAGATCGAGTCTTCTATTCTTGTAATTCCTAGTGTGATGAATGTATCTCTTCTATTGTGTTGAACGGTGTACCTGCGACGTCAATCTGCAGGACGGCGTACCGTTTAAGTGCCTCTCCGAGGAAGCTAACTTTATTTTTTCTGCGCCTTCCTTTCCTTTGAGTGGTTTTTGCCATTGATATAAAATACACTAACAGACACTAAGTAAAATTTATTAAACAGGCCATCCAAGGTGTAAAAATGAAGATTTTTATTTTACCTAACAGTTTATAATGATATGTCACACACGATAATATTTAAGTCTATTACTACGTAGTATTTTAATGTAATTTGTTTATGATTCCATTTTTCAATAATTTTTTGAGGTCAGCCTTTGGTCAGGATTTTCATTGCTTAATTAGACATTTTTGATACAAGCAAACAAACAAATGTTTATATCAGTTAGTATAGTTACCAGCCAGTTAGCTACAGCGACTTTTCCTAACAGATAACCCGCCCGCATTATACAGACGTAAATGTAGGCGTCAAGTTAATGGCAATAAATATGTCCATCGCACTGGGAAGTGGCCTCCATCGATATATTATCGATATAGATAATTATACAAACAGTAAGAGAAACATTTTCGAAAACGAAGACAAATGAAACTTTTGATGATGAGTTAGAAAAAAATCGATCCTGATGAAAAAATAACTTATTTTTACAACGTTTCTACTATTATTCACGCCACATCATATTTGGACAGGGAAATGAAACTATAATTTCATTTAAAAATAATTCACTTTGGTAAAAAAAAAACAGCAGCAGTGAAACACAAAATTAGAATGAAGTTTGTAAACCGTTGTAGAAAGATGATTCTTTATCCGTATCGATTGTTTTCGCATTCTCATTAATGATTAAAGATAAATTACTACCTGCTAATAGCTTGTCTTCGTCTGACAAAGCGTTTCCTTAACCCAGTAGTATATCGATGTATCGCACGCTCCGATTGATCGCAATTAGCGCTGTTTTTTATCGACACGCGAAATTTTAATTAGTGCAACACTACCGATTTTTTGTGAATGAGCGTTGAATGACATTGCTTAAAATTTATTACGCGCCCGTGTAATGGCGTGAGATGCTTGAATGAATGACTGTCGGAAAATATTATTGTTTTGTAATAGATGTTTTATAAGGACGGTTTTTTTCTACAGGGAGGCCTATGTCCAGCAGTGGACTTCGTGTGGCTGAAGAGAGAGGAGGGTGGACAGCAACTACTCGTACTATCATTAGAAACGGCCTTGAATCCCACTTCTGTTAGAGCTCTTGTTGGCATTTGTTGCTATTTGACAATATTGATTTGAGCGATCTTTATAATTGTGTATTGATAGTCGATCACCACGCACTATAGCCGTGAAGGAAAATATCGTGAGGAAACCTGCATACCGTAGCGATTTATAACAATTTCTACAGTATGCAAAGTCCGCCAACCCGCACTAGGCCAGCAAGGTGGCCTATATGACCTAACCCCTCTCAATCGTACACTGGATTGTAAAGGTGGCCTATGTCCTGCAGTGGGACGTATATGGGCTGATACAGAATCTTTATAATTAATTATATTTATTGTAAGGAATTTCGTATCATTGCCACTGATGAAATAAATATCCTTTAAAACCTTATATTTATTCTTATTTACTAGCCATTACTGAAATCGGACATCAATTACATTGAAATCCGTTATCGCAGTTAAAACTGGCTGTTAATAAATGTTAACTAAAACATCTTATCGCGGCCGAGGCGATGTTTTAAACCTATTGACACTTCTAATAATTATGCCTGATTGCAACAGCCGATGTCAACTTTCACCCACCCACAACAACCGAATAAGGCGTACCAAACACGTGTTTTCTAAAATAAGCGTGTTGTGTGATAATTGAACGCAAATTGGCTAGGTACGTTTTGCGAAATGTTGCGGATGGGTCAGAATAAGGATGGTTACGTGATTTGTGGTTTTTGCAATATTTTAATCGAAGTGAAAATTTTGGGACTGCCTCGGTGGCGTAGTGGTACTACGGTATGATTGCAAAGCTGAGGTCTCGGGTTCGAATCCCGGGTCGGGCAAAGTGATATTGGATTTTTCTATTCATTATTAGCCCGGAGTCAGGAATTTGTGCCCGATATGGCGATAGGCTCGCCCCCTATCACATCGTGGGACGGAATATACAAGGCGAAACGTGGGTGTTCTAGTAGCACCTCTGCCTACCCCTTCTGGGAAAAAGGCGTGTGGTTATGTATGAAAATTTTGTTGAAAAAAATGCGGCATGGATGCCTAATTCATTGAAAATGTTGCATTTTTTTCTTTTTCTTTTTTTTAAGGACTTCTGCACCGATCGATAGGCATATCAGCTTCATTATCAGAAAGTTCTGTGTGGTTATTATATTTTAATGCCTTATTCATAGACGGCTTTAAAACCTATTTTGTTATCGAATGTTTTGTCTACTTCGAACGACTTTTGAATTCAATTTAAACGAAGAAGACAACATTTTCGATAGCTAAAATAGATTTTAAAACTGTCTATGAATAAGGCCGTAACTTTTTTATATTATTTGTATGCCTAATTATTCTAGTAGTTCATATGCTTATAAATCACGATACAATAATTCCCAAGATACACAGACTTGTGAGAGTTCTTGTATTCGAATAACATGTCGCAATATTTGTCCGAAAAGTTTGCGAGGGAAACAAATCATACATTTACTAAGATGATGCATCGGCTTAAAAAAAATAATAATACAATTCGTTACATCTCTTTCATTTTAAACTGTCCTCTCTTTCTTCTTCTCATATCCCACCCATGGTTGTCTGTAGGAAATTGTCTAAAAGCGACCGCCATTTTTTGGTTTATGCCATTTCTGTACATATTGTTTTGTTATACAATAAAGTGTAAAATAAATAATATACGATAAACCTAAACTGAAAACCATTAAACATAAACCAATATCCTTAAAACCGACAGTAAATCTGCAATAAAATGGATTCAGGCGAAAAAGAAGTAATTTTCCGCGCGTTGTTACGCGGATATTGTAACGCCACGGTTTACTGTTTCCTAGTTATACTAAACAATGGTTTACGCTAACAATGTGTACTGTGTAACTGTTTCGCGTTTATGGAGGATATTGTAGGTGCTCGAGTGTTGGTACTCCATTGCGTAATGTGTATGTTGGTAAGAAACAGACTCTTTAATAGAGCGAGCGATGTATCGTTATTAATGTTATTAGAAATGTCTACAAAAATCCTGTGTAATATTAGTATTTTCATTTTGTAATCCATTACGTTGCTTGTAATAAGTGCTTCTAATATGTTCATAAGTAAAAGGCAATGTACTGTCAATTGATATCTTAGAAATATAACCGTGTAAGTATCTATACATGTGGTTCAGTGTATCTGTAAGAGTTCCTTTGCGCTGAATGTATGCAGGTCGATAGATGGACTTCTTAGATTAAAGGCAATGTATTTTAAAACAAAACTCGCCACATTGACCTACATTATTGCATCGCGATCCTGGTTCAGCCTGTTTACATCCCTTTTACGAAGACCGGTATAATTGTGTTGATTGAAACAGAGAAAAAAGGAACTTCATTTCAATTCATTCGTAAGGTTTTTTTTTATTACAAGCGAAAATTGTTGTACCATGCTACTGTTTTTATATATTATTTTTCCCTTTTAAACATACTATTAAGGCGGAGTTATATAAAGTGCGTGGTGGCCTGTTGGTAAGGGACCAGACGCGGCTGCCTACACGTGTTCACGGTGGTCGTGGGTTCAAATCCGAGGGCACACCTCTGACTTTTCGGAGTCATGTGTGTATTGATAGTCAATCACCACGCACTATAAAGGTGACGGAAAACAACGTCAGGAAACCTGCATACCATAGCGATTTGTATAAATTTCTATGATATGTAAAAGTCCGCCAACCCGCACTAGGCCAGCGTGGTGGACTATATGGCCTAACCACTCTCAATCGTACTCTCGATTGTAGAGGAGGCCCGTGCCCTGCAGTGGGTCGTATATGGGCTGATACAATATATAAAGTTATATAAATACCATTGACGATAAATTTAAGTTTGACAATAACAACGTCATTAATTAGGCAACTGGTCTTTAGCTTACGTCTAACCAAACAGCATTTTGCTTAATATTCCTTACCTCTTATGAATCCTAGTCTAGAGTAGTGTTCCGTGTAGGTCCTGAGGTCACAGATAAGGCCCACATGTTTTTACCATATTAATTGACACCTCGTATCTGTTACGAAACGTGAGGCGCTCCACCCGCATAGTGCCAATGACCCATGACTTGCTGATAACGATTTGAGGTCGCGTTTGTTAGAAAGGCTTGTGTATAAACACACGAGCCGTGTGTACGTATCAAAAATTAAGGGACACTTTTTAGTTTGAAGTTTTTTACACTGGCACGGCATAATGACTGCACTGCACCTGATGGTAAGCGCAAATGCCGTCCAGACAGAGTATCAAATGGCATCAGACGGCGGTCCCATGCCATTCGACACAATTATGCCGGCCTGCTGAGATGCTTCTTCACACTACGGCGGAAGGACCCAGGATTATAGAAGGAGGGAACACGTGTGACGGCAAACAATTCCACAGCTTCACAGTGCGGCACAAAAAAGAATTTGCGAACTTTTTAGTTCGCGCCGAGATGGTTTGGACCGTCAAGAAGTTTGAATGTATTGAAAATATATTTTGGCCTATAAGCGAAACGTGAGTCCTGTTAGCATTTCTGCCTAATCCTTCTGGTATGAATATTAAATCCATGACTCGAAGAAGGGACCTTCAAAATAAAGTAACATTATGTAACAGATTGCTCGTTCACTCCTTCAATCATTATCTTTATGTTCACGGGAAGAGCATCGCAAAACATAATAGATGTCCAGCAATTTCCTGCCAACTTTATTACGTCGTTTGTCCATCTTGTTTACAAGTTTTATCATAGAACATATTTTATTACTCAGTCTACAGACGTTCACTGCTGAATGTCTCCCTAAGTGGGCGCCAACCATACAAAGACATCATTTGTCATACTAAAATTACTTTCGTTTCAAATTCCCGCAACTTTCCTACAATCCTTTCATCTCATAAACTTTTTCAAACTAGTCCAAAGTTCCAAACAATGCCCCTAATTAGCTTTACCAAAGCGTCGAGTCCGCCATCTTGCCACCTCATTACAACCAACAAAGGCCGTGAAATTCCCGATTATCTGCATCCCTCTTGGATGCGCTTACACGTGCGCGGAGTCTGGGACACAATGGGACGTCCCATTTTAATCTAGCTACACTCGCTGCATAAAGCAACCCCCTGTTGCTGTATGGTAATCGATTTTTGTAGCACCCTCTATATTGATTGGAGTTTTTGTGTCGAAAATTGTTAGGTTGTGTTTTGCCCATCTGTTGATGATTGTGGGAAAGACGGTCGATTTTCGATTTTCGAAAAGTATCGATGTGATTTTTGGCGTAGAAGTGAAATTTTATCAACGCGGTTGTCGTATTGAATAATAAAAAAATAATTATGAAATAAATTACTATGATAAATTAATAAACGTTTTTGTAAACACTGATGACAATTACAACACAACATTTTAAAAACACATTCAAGTAAAAATCAATATAATTGCTTTTCATTATACATTTAAAATAATGTACCTTTAATATCTACCTTATGCATATTTTCAATGCCAATATAAACAACATTGAAAGGACACAGAGTTCAAGCGAATTGTATTAAAATTAACTGTTTATGAATTCCTAAGAAATAATTACGAAGCATTTTCCTGTATTGCTATCAACATATTCTGTGTTTACTCATTGTAATAATTTCTTGGAATATCACTTACCTACCTCAAGTATATTAAATTAATGCGGAAATTGTCGTCAATTATGTAAAAAATGTGGGCCTCGTTGCTATTTCAATACGAATTTCAGGAATTAAAATATAAAACAACGATAATTTGTAGTAATTGCATAGTTCAGTGGTTCCCAAAGTTGACTGGGCTCCGACCCACCTAAAAAGACCTGCCAAATTCGGGACTCACCTTTTGGTTATAAAGGGGGAACAAAAGATATGGTATAACAACATTTACTTGTAATCAAATTGTTAAATACTCAAATAGCCGAAATATGGGGCTCACATCACGTACTGAAGGGGAGAAGAGCTTATCTAGATCTATTCAGGACACACTTGATATTCGCTCGCGATCCACCCGTGGGTTTGGGAAGCGCTGGTCTAGTTAGAATTCTTTTGATTCAGAATACAATGACTCAAATAAACAAACTTATAAACTAAAAACAGGGGTAATTTTATATTTTTGGAAATGTTATCTTAGGTTGGATCGTACTTAAATTAACAAGTATTGATTTATAGTATAAATATTTTTTTAGGTTTATTCTCGAATAATAAATAAATAATCTTATCCGTGGATTAGCTACAAGGACGTGTTATTTTCAAAATAAAACTATAATTATGTGCAGGATCGAAAACGCATCGAAGCTGAGAAAAGCAATTACAGCTTAGCCGCAAAACCGTGTACTTTTATTCAAGACACCCACAAGTCAATCTATCTCCACCCAGGCTATATTAAAACTATTACACGTAATGACAAACTGCGAGAGATTTCTTGACAGCGAAATCAATCACCAGGGGACACATTAAGGCTTTAGACACAGCTATGTGTGACGAATCGGTAATAGTGACTCGTTAAACCACCAGTTCGGATAGCGACATCTAGCGGCAAAAAACGGGAAATTACTCGACAATTCCACCGCTGTTGCGGGTATTTGTGTTCTATTTTCTTTTTTGTTGGGAAAATAAATGGCTGTAAAAACGTGAAATTAATTTGACATTTTGCAGGTCACTTAAATAGCTATTAGTGAATTAATTTGATTAATCATTAATTTGAAGGTAATTTGTTGGCAAAAACTGAGTCAAATCGGAATATAATTGGGCTATTGCGAATGCACATTGATATACAGCAACTTCGCCACGGAATTTGGGATCTCCGGTAGTAGATAAATTTTGTCCTTATTTCTCCCGTGTCAAACAATTAATGATTCTAGCAATGAAGAGAAAAACATTGTCAGAATTATCATCACGTAAATTTGACATAGTAGTATATTACGATCTGGTATCAGCTATTGACAAGTATACATAAAAAGCATACTCCACTGATCAATAAATTCAGCACAGTCATGGTAAGCTGTTGTGGTAGTCACAATTGAAGTTGTCAGCACATTTGATCCAACAATCAAATTCTCGTTCCAGCATTAGCACACTAAAGTCTAGTAATCCAAAAAGAGAATACTGTTGCCCAATAAAATCAGGACGGCCATGGTACCCTGGTAGCAGAGATTCAACTGAAGTTAGCAGCACTTTCAACTCCACAACCGAGAATTGCCATTTCTGGCAGTCCATAAAAAATTCAAAAAAAGAATACTACATTGCCTAATAAAATCAGGTCGGTCATACGCTGTTGTGGCAGATTTCACTGAAGTTAGAAGCATATCATTTCTCGTCAATTAATTGTAGGTTGTTCCGATGTTCGTGGGACAAACCATTGTGGCAGACACGACTGAAGTTAGCAACACATCCCAACAATAAAACTCCCGTTCCCGCGTACTGGTCCAGTAGTGTCTGTTTCAAGTCACATGAGCCCTGAGCCCGCTATCTAACGGTGTGGTAAGGCAATACCAGACTCGTGTGTTGCGTTGCAGACACACGACACGTCTGCGCAGCTTCCGCTTCTCGCTGTAATGTATACCCTGTTGTCATCTGTTGTTGAATGCTTAGAAACTATCTTCAGTGAAATGGAATGAGATGACAGTGGTATTTTTTACCGATTATAGGACTGCAATGCGCCTGATGACCATCCGCTAGAGAGATTGTGAGCATGGTCGACACATGGCAGGCAACTCTAAATCGGATATACAGGGTTATTTTGATCTGAGTATCCAAATTTATCAGCAGGTTTACAATAATGAATATAGTCCATTAATAAAATAAAATGATTTTGTTTTTTTTTATACTCCACCATTTTTATCCTTACAAAACAAAATATTTCGACGATACGCACGAGTATAATAACCCCATTAATAAATCACACACCCAGACAAAAATGACCGGCGACGGTGCTTGTAGCAGATGTTGAATAGAAACATTGATTACGATATTATGAAATAGAAATAAATTAATTATTACGTGTAAAGAATATTTTCCACCATGTGTTTATCAGTATTATATTATTAGTTCAATTAAAAAAATTGGTGAGACTTCGAAATTAACCATGTATGGATTACATATAGGCTGAACTTAAACGGACTTAATGCGTCATTATAACGGGGTTTCCACCATTGTAAAATATGCGCAAAGGATTAAAAAAATTAAAGTTAATTTTGTTGGTTTCATTGTTTAACATGTCCCTTTTTTGTTCACAGGTACTGCACTTCATCAATTAATATTGATACATTTAAAAATAAGAGAGCTACGGTAAAATCCAAAAAGGCTCTTCTATAAAATGTCTATAATTATGTGAGTAATACTTTAAGTGATATGAATGTTGTCCGTAAGCTTTGTTTAGTTATAGTAATATCTTAATAGTCCACTTACCAAGTTTTTTTATTGCAATTAATGGCGAGACGAGCATGTCATTCGCCTGATGGTAAGCGATACCACCCCTCATGGGCAATGGACAGTAACAAAACCAAACACCATGAATAAATAACAATGCAATGCTTGGCATTCCACTGCGCTCACCATTCTAAGACATAAGATGTTAAGTATCACAATTTCGTTCAAACCGAAACACAACAATGCATTTACACTGCTGTTTGGCGGGAGAAATAGACATTGCGTTGGCGCCTACCCAGGCGGCCTCTCACATATGAGACACTTACCAGAAGTGAACATTGCAAAGATCTTTATGTTTCGCAGACTTCCTCACAATTTTCCACCATCGCTGTAGTGTTATATTATGTATTAATACACGCATGACTTTGAAAAGTCAGAGCTGAATCGTGGTATTCCAGCTTTTTTCTCAAAATCAAGTCGCTAAAAAAATATTCAACACCCCAAAAGTTTTTGTCGCGGTGCGTATCTTAAATGCAGACCTTACATTTTACAGTCGGCGATATTCCGTTTTATGTCATATTTATTCTCTGTCCCTATTAAATAACAAATTAAGAAACGTATGTTTAAACGGTTACATTACCAATATAACAAAGATAATCAAAAGTGCGTGGTGGCCTGTTGGTAAACGGACCAGACGTGGCTGCCTACATGTTCACGGTGGTCGCGGGTTCAAATCCCAGGGCACACCTCTGACTTTTCGGAGTCATGTGTGTATTGAGAGTCAATCACCACGCACTATAACGGTGAAGGAAAACATCGTGAGGAAACCTGCATACCATAGCGATTTGTATAAATTTCTATGGTATGTAAAAGTCTGCCAACCCGCACTAGGCCAGCGTGGTGGACTATATGGCCTAACCACTCTCAATCGTACTCTCGATTGTAGAGGAGGCCCGTGCCCTGCAGTGGGTCGTATATGGGCTGATACAATACAAAATTAAAACTGATTACAATCTCCTTCCTGTTCTAATCGAAACGGTATGAAATATTACGGCCGTATGCATTGACAGTTTTAAAACCTATTTTAGTTATCGAATACTTTGTCTTCTTCGCTACAAGTGAATTCAAAAGTTGTTAGAAAGGGACAAAATATTCGATAACTAAAATAGGTTTTAAAACTGTCTATGAATAAGGCCGCAAAAGTGTAGCTAAATGAACGTTCGTGCAGACATTATGTTAGTTCAGGACCTCTGAGCCTCGCAACAACTTTATGTTTTGTAAAACTAAGTACTGTTTACAAGAAAATACTCATACTTTCAAAATGTACCGTAAATCAAGCGGCTAAAGTGCCTTTTTGATTAGAAAGCTCTCCCATCGTAACTCCCATACACGAAGTCCAATTAACAGTTAAATTTACGATTGAACGTAGTCTATTCTCTATTGCAAGTTAAATCTTCGATTGTTGAATTAAATCACTGTGTACATTGTATTCTAAATAAAGGTCTTTGTGTTGGCCTCGCGCTTTCGTTCAACTGTTTTGCAAATGTGGTTTATTGTGCTAAGTGTTATACTCCCTTTGGAGGTAAATGCCAGGCATGTTTAGTAGGATTTCACTTAAAATACTGTTTTTGATTATACCCATATGTTAAAGACTGCCTCGGTGGCGCAGTGGTGCTACGGTACGATTACAAAGCTGAGGTCCCGGTTCGAATCTCGGGTCGGGCAAGTGATATTGGTTTTTTCTATTCATTATCAGCCCGGAGTCAGGGATTTGTGCTCGATATGGCGATAGGCTCGCCCCCTATCACATCGTGGGACGAAACATACAAGGCGAAACGTGGGTGTCCTGGTAGCACAACTGCCTACCCCTTCTGGGAGAAAGGCATGAGTTTATGTACATGTATGTATATATTTATCAAAGAAGTTGTTTAGAATATAAATTTCATAAGTAAATATGTTATAACAAAACTCCTAACCACACGGCAAATAAACAAATGACGCAAATCAAAAGAATTAAAAACTAAGAAAGACTTTCTGGTTTCACAATAATCGATCCAAATAACGAAAAGACCGAATAAAATACTTTCAACTTTAAAAATATTAATAAAACAGAAAAAAATATCCAATTACACAGTTAATAAATGTATTAATTTCTGAGTTATTTAACATACTTGATTTAACTTAATTAACATCTAACAAATTAACGAAATAAGTAAAAGTAAAGTAGCAATAAAAATACTTAAGTCGAAGTTAGAACTTGTTAAAAGTGGTAATTAATGGAACTTTTTAATTTAAACTTTTACTAATTGGCGAGAAAAACTAACTAGCATATTAATATTGGAATCTCAGCGAAGTCAAGTCTTGTAATTTGATGTTAATGAATTGTTTCTTATTAAGAAATATATATCTGACAATAAATTAAATAAATATACACATTACCCAACAGTCATTTGCAATCGTCAACCCATTCTAACGATACTAATACCACAAATTACAAAATATTTCTAATCCCTTATTACTGAAACGAGTAAATGGGTATTATATTGTTAATCACAGGAATACCTGATGGTATATAGTGCTATATAGTCTAGATATACTTGAACGATGAAGGAAAACATCCTGATGAATCGTATGTAGTTTGCCAACCTGCACTAGGCCAGCGTGGTGGACTGTATGACATAGCCCTTCTCAACCGTACTCTTGATGGTAAAGCTGGTCCGTGCCCTGCAGTGGGACGTATATGGGCTGATAAAAGCACAGAATCAATATAATCAAAACTCTAATCCAATATGCTATCGTGAAACGGTAAAAGAGCGTCCGATTAAACCCGTTTTTTCGTTTTATCTAATTCAATATCAGAACCTTTTATAGAGGGGCGTTTTATCTAGCCAAGGGGTCGGTTTACGAGTGTCCCTAAACGCTATCCTATGTAGAAACTATAAATATAATCAGTTCAAAGCTGCATGTATTTTTTGATATATTTGATTTCATGTTTATGGACATTTCTATTTCTTTTCTACTTTACCCTTATTCCTTATCTCATAGAATGGTCAAGATTTTTTGAAAAAAGTCGATCGATACTGCAATTCTGGCTAAATTATTTATTTCGAGTCGAACCTATGTCCTCATATTATACAATCTGTTTACGCTGCCATTTGACCGGTATGACCACAATACCTAATAGAAAAGCATTATTTAATTATTCACTTGAATTCATTAATTACTGCATTTGTGAACGTGCTAAATTTGAACTGTTGAATTCCTTTTTCAACTCTCGCTGTTACATCTTCCACTTCATAAAATACAAGTATATGTTTAGTTATATCATAACAAAATGGATTGCCCAACCCAGCGATCAAACTCACGACCTCAAGATTAACAGCACAAGCAGACAAACGAGGCATTATTTTTCACATCATCGTAAACCAACTCAAGTACACGAAATAAATCGATGCCATCGAAGAAAAGTTTCTCAAATCATCAATGAAAGGCGATAAATTTTATAGAGAGTACAGTTGAGAAATTAGCTATCTGTTCGTAGTAAAAGAATCTATTGACTGTCTGTTTTTTATAGCTTTTATCTAGGTATATGGGAATAAACAGTTGTGTCGACTTGAAACGATTCGAGTAGGTTTGTTAAAGAAGTGATTCACTGTCTGGTCGTCAAAAGGAATTTTATAGCTCAAGGGGTTATTCTATGATCCGAAACGAAGTCGAATGTTCGGACGTCGCATGGAAAACTGTACGAATGTGCCTAGTTACTCCACGTGTTCACATCCTTTATCGTACTATAAGTGTTATAGAGAAAAGTGTTGATTACTAAAAGTGGAAAACTTATCACTTACCTCGGACGTCGAAGTCCGAACTTTCGATCTTAGTTTCTGACCATAGAGTAACTCCCCAAGAGTAGCTAACTAGGAAGAGATCTGATAGAAATCGAACACCGACGTTTACAAACACCCATACTACTATATTGCAAAATGGTATGCCCACTTTGGAGAATGCTGTACCGACTAGGAAGGATGCGAAGTGATGAAGTCTTCAACCTTGTTTAATCTATATTCAGTACCCCTGCGTCAAGTAAACTTGGGAGGTACTATTGTCTCATAGAAAATCAACATGCGGAAGTCATTTTCATTAGATTTCGTATAGGCAGTGATAAATACCGTTGTTCGAACAAAAGTTCCTACCCATTCACTCTCCCATTATTCTTTCTTTTTTATGGCAATGAATGGCGAGACGAGCATGCCGTTCGCCTGATGGTAAGCGATACCACCGCTCATGGGCATTAGACAGTAGCAAAACCAAGCATCATGAATAAAAACCAAAGCAATGCTTGGCATTCCACTACGCTCGCCAATCTCAGATATAAGATGTTAAGTCTCATTATGTCCAGTAGTTACTCTGGCTACAATGCCCTTCAAATCAGAACACAACAGTTAAGTAGTTTAGTAACTTTGTATTCTAAAAGGTCGGCAACTTAACTATGATTTCTCAAAATTTGTGGGTGGCGATAATAACATTTTATATATATAAAAATGTACAAAAACCTACACTTAATTTTAGCTTCATCGAAAAATATTCATAGTTGCGTTTACACAAGCGTTTCAACACTCGCTTTCATACGATATTTTATATTATTATAACTGAAGCGTGAAATTCCTAAAGTGAATACAAGTTGGCAATATTCTTTATTTTAGTAGCTTGGCCTGGTGCCCGTAGTCGAATATGAACCACAAACATTTTTCATTTGAAATCTAATTTGCAACTTTTACATTATGCTTTTGTGTTATACAGGCTATACATTTTAGATTTAGATTTAAATGTAATTTCTCTTACAAATATTTGGGAGCAATAGATGAGCATCTCTTTTCTAACATCAGGCTATATTATTCTATTCGCGTTCTTTTTCGATTCTATTCGGTTTCGGTTCGGTTTGTGTTTAATATCGTTCGAAGACCTAGCAATAAATTGTAACTCCATTCGTTCGAGATCTACGCTGTTAGCTAACGAACGAAGCTTTAGTTTCGACAGCTTCCGTAGCGCAGTTGGTTAGATGCCGCCTGTGAAACGAAAGGCCGCGGGTTCGATCCCCGCACCGAGACAAATGTTTGTGAGGCCCACAAGTATTTGTCTCGGGTCTGGGTGTTTGTGGGACCGAAAAGACTCTCGTAGCTTCTGATACCCACGAAACAAGACTTAATTGATATTAATGTGGGGTCAGGACTAGGTATGTGACTGCTGGGTGTATTTATTTGTTTATTTAGTGAGTTCTATGCCCAGCTGTATGACTATGGTGCCATAGGATTTTAAATGGACTATTCTAAATTTTTTCAACTCCACCTGAGGTAAACCACATGCTAATTCACCGTCACATAAAAAACGCATTCCAACAAATTAATATAAAACTCGCTGATAAAGATCTATACTTAAAAAAAATACCTTAACATTTACATACGCAGTCAATCCGTGGCTTCTATTTATACGCTAATGACCACGGGACGTTTAAAACCTATTAGAATACATCAGTAGGACTGGTCGGTACCGTTATTATGGCTCATCAGCTCCCTTCCTTGGTATCTGATCATCGGATCTAATTGTGGTTGCTTCCTCATGGATTTTAAAGCAATTATACAATTTTTTATTATTGTGTCTACGGAATTCTAGATTAAGGTAGCTTGTGTGGGATTTGGCTAGGTAGAAAGCTACAAAGGTAGAAGAAGATAAAGAAGAGATGAGGTTGAATCAATAGGATTGGCTTCAATAACGTGCCAAAATGTATGTTCATTGCAAAATGATGTAACAAAATCAATGCATAAAATAGTTTCCGAGAGAATTGAAGTTAATAATCAATTTGATTCTGATTGTTTTAGCTTTATTCCTACAATCCATTTTACAGAAAATAGTGTCCCTATAAATAACGTACTCAAAACGAATCGCGAATCGTAGTTAAAACTGTGTACGTTTGTATTTTTTAATATCCGCGCGCGAAAACCAATCAATTCATGGTTAATTCCCAAGTTGTATTCAATTCTCGTACATCGATTGCATCACAGTGTGTTTTAAATAAACCAGATAGTATTAATTTTGGCCGTTTGTGCATGCAGTACGGGAATGATTTTATCGGATAAGTTTATTGTGTTAATGGTTATATGCCAGTATATTTCGACTGCAATGAATGCAGGTGTAGTGATTTAGCTGAGGATGAAAATATTTGACATAAACTGACGAATTTTCTTAATATTGCTTTGCTTGACGTGCGCCAAATTCAAGATGGCGTATCATTCCGTGCCAAAACAATAGAATTTTCTAGGCTAATGAGAGTAGGTCAAGCTCTCAAGCCCTATTTTGTAGTAAGTAGCCCTATAAATGTGTAGATAATTTCGACACAATTTTTATAACACCGATCAGTACCTCATTCTGAATTAGACAAATCGTAGACCAAGGCCAACATATGCCTACTCCACAAATAATTGATCCAACATTAAATATCAGAACCAAAATAACAAAAGCAATCACAAGTAATAAACCCAATGGCAAACTACTACAAAAAGCATAAATCTGATATAACCACAGCGTCGTATCTGTTCTAATGAGAATGCTCGTAAAGATAGTGGCGGACTAGTTTTTACTCGGGTTTGCGCCGAGCCATTCCGTTCACGTGTGACAGAAAAATCTATTGGTTATGAGAAAGTGTTCTTGGAAAATTCGATGGACCGTGGCGCAAGAGCGGTGTCTCGTTGCTGGATTAATTGTCGGGTTTCTAAAGTATTAACAGTGAGAAATATAAGTATATCTATAAGAAAGTATAGATATTTCTGAGAAACTAGATGTAGTGTATCAAAGCATTTGTGTAGACAGCCTCCGTGGCGCAGTTGGTTAGACGCCGCTTGTGAAACGAGAGGCCGCGGGTTCTATCCCCGCAACACAAATGTTTGTGTGGCCCACAAATGTTTGTGTCGGGTCTGGATGTTTGTGAGTCCGAAAAGTCTCTTGTCGTTTCTGATACCCACGACACAAAACTTAATTGATCTTAATGTGGGGTCAGGACTATGTATGTGACTGTTGGGTGTATTTATTTATTTGTGAAGCGAGTAAAAAAGGATTCTGAGCTGAAATTGTTGATGCAATTAATATGCATGGTGTATGGAGAAATTCCAGGTCCCAGATTTCCTCGTAAGATCTGATCAGAAATAGTAATTTTGAACGTCAGTCTTATAAAAAACTGCATTGAATTAAAAGTCGAGAAATACAACAAATACTTTCGCCTATTAGTGTCAGGTCTTGATTGAACAGGACTTAAAAATCCCTCAAACTTTGAAATGCCCATGTACTGTACTGTACTGTATCAGCCCATACACGACCCACTGCAGGGCACGAGCCTCCTCTACAATCGAGAGTACGATTGAGAGTGGTTAGGCCATATAGTCCACTACGTTGGCCCAGTGCGGGTTGGCAGACTTGCACATACCATAGAAATTTATACAAATCGCTATGGTATGCAGGTTTCCTCACGATGTTTTCCTTCACCGTTATAGTGCGTGGTGATTGACTATCAATACACACATGACTCCGAAAAGTCAGAGGTGTGCCCTGGGATTTGAACCCGCAACCACCGTGAACATGTAGGCAGCCACGTCTGGTCCGTTACCAACAGGCCACCACGCAAATGAAATGCCCATAACAACACGCAAATACTGAGTGATCACATACATGTGACTTTTTAGCTCCATTTTGAAGGTCTAAAAGTCTATTACGTAACAACACGTGCACAGCCTAACAATTCGTGTTAGCCAACGCTGTTAGCCAAACACAGAGCAACAAAGAGGCCACTCAGCGACTAACTAGTGCATGCAAATCCGATTTCACAACCGGATTCATTACAATCATATCGATTTTAAATCATAGAGTTGTGTTATTCAAAACTCATGTAGATGTTATGCACTTGGTTTTCGATAAGAGTACTTCGAGTTAGTGCGTGCGTGGTGGCTTGTTGGTAACGGACCAGAGGCAGCTGCCTACATGTTCACGGTGGCTGCGAGATCAAATCCCAAAGCACACCTCTGACTTTTCGGAGTCATGTGTGTCTTGATAGTCAATCACCACGCACTATAACGTTGAAGGAAAACATCGTAAGGAAACTTGCAGACCATAGCGATTTCAAAGTATTTCTATGGTAAGTATGTAAAAGTCCGCCAACCCGCACTAGGCCAGATTAGTGGACTATATAGCCTAACCACTCTCAATCGTACTCTCTATTGTAGAGGAGGCCCGTGCCCTGCAGTGGGACGAATATGAACTGATACAATACAAAATACTTCGAGTTAATTGAAAGGTGAATGTACTTTAACCATAATTATATTTGATTAGGAGGTAAGGTCATATAGGAGTGATCTGTCTTTAAACCGAAATTAATAAGATATCCTTATAAAAATAAGGATCTAAGGATTGACCCCGAAAACAAAGTAATGAAGATAAGTTTGTGGTCTAATTTCGGGAGTGATTGTTCAGAAATATAGACATCATTTATTATTTTTGATAGGGAGACACTTGTGGAGGCGGTTTGCGTGACAAATTGATGAAAATTTCGTTACTTTTTTTTGTTTTGTGCAGTGTCCTTTGAACATCCATTTCAGTTGTTAATTTTTAGAGTATTGTCACTCTCTTGCATGCGTTCACTGCACTCAGCCCAATAGTTCCAACTTTTGAATATGACTCACCCTTGGAAAATTGATCAGAAACCCTTAACTCTCTCTATGCAAGCAACAAACGAGCAGTTGGCTTGTCAAGTGGACACCCAAGCTGGATTTTGAAGGACGTGGATAAAAATGTAATGAGAATTAGGGATTTTACCTAAATGCAACATCTAACATGTAATATTCATAGTTTTTAGGCCTAACCTATGCTTGCTGTAATTGTTATCAACTTCAGCCACACCACGTCCACAACCAATATCCATAGACCATTTTGAAAGTGGCTTGCATCCAGCGATTTCCTACTGACTTTCTTACGTCATCTATCCACCTTGGACATCCAACGATGCGCTTGCCCCCTCGCCCAATAACAAGATTTCGAACTTCATCTACGTAATCAATATCTCCAACTAAATGCATTTACAATGACTAATCCTGGTTAAAATGTGACAGTAAGGTCAGCCGGCGTCCCTCTCGCCTTGCTCCGTATGCGTCGGTGTAGTATGACAGAAATACGATGCGTCGAATAATATCGTACTGCAGACATCATGCACGCTCGCTGACTGGGACGATGTGATAGGACTTATCGATAGATTTTTGGCGATTTTCAGATGAGTTCTGTTAGGTCAGCGTGCCTTTTGGTATAATTTAGATTCGATCGAAAAACGTTGAATGTAGTATTTTCGTGTAAACGCGACCAAAACAGAATATCATTTTTTTTGCTGTAATATTTCTTGTTTTATTGTTAAAGAACTTTCTTTTAGCTACTGTTATATCACATACAAGCAGTTGTACTATTTATTCGCTATTCATAAGTTGTTAAATAAATATTTTGACGTTTTTTTTTCGCACCTTAAGTGACATACATTTACTTAAATGTAGTGGGGTCCAGATTAAGGATATAAACAAATATACTTTTTTATCCAAATCTAATCGAATTCATCAGCCAAAGGAAGTCCACTGCTGAACATAGCCCTCTCCCAAAGATTTCCACAGTGACCTGTTGGAGGCAGCCTGCATCCAGCGACGTCCCGCGACCTTTACCAGGTCGTCTGACCACCTAGTGGGTGGACGTCCCACGCTGCGCTTTCCGCTTCGTGGCCTCCATTCGAGAACTTTTATAACTTTTACTTTTATGCCTTTTTATGCGTACTCAAAATCTGGTATATACTAGCGATTAGCGGAAAGGGATATTTGCGTTAATTACTGTCGTTGGTTTTACTATTTGAGTACAGTTAGTAAAATAAAATATAAGTTTCGAAAAGTCGATAAAACATATCGACATAAGCTCCCCCCTATAAAGACAGTTGATGCGTTTGTCAAATAACGGTATGCTCACATTATTGTCGCTGTTTATTGGGAGTAATAACTTACGGATTGTAATGTTACATGTTCAGTTGTTTACGAGTTGGTTGAGATGTGAAGGGACGTGACTTCGAATACGAGGAAGATGTGCTAAGTGGTGTTTTGTGCCAAACATCTTTGGCGTACAAATATACCTTTTTTGGCATGTTAAATGATGTTATTGTGTCTGAGTAATTGGTTTATTATTTCAGAGGCTTTACCATAATACTTAAAAGTATAAGCCAGCGGGGTCAGCAGCTAAGTACAGTAATCTTATATTCATTTCGCGACTTATTAAACATATATTATTTTTTTAATACAAGGCGTAACGTGGGTGTCCTGGTTGCACCTCTGCCTGCCCCTTCTTAGAAAAAAGGCGTGAGTTTATGTATGTGTATATTATGTATTATTTTCGTCCATCACAAAAGAGGGAAATACTTCTAGAACATTGTTGTAGTGTAGATTCAATTTATGAGACAAAATGTTAGATTATATTTTGTTTCTCAATAATCTCAACAAAACTATCCATGATCAAGGACCGCTAGTTGTACAGAATATTATAATACTCCAATGGCCAATGTCCAACGAACATTTAGAGATGTTAAACGTTGCTTGTAAGTGCATTTACATAACTCAGCAAAAAAAACTTTTACTGACACAAAAACTCACTTAAATATACATAGACTTTCGATGTTCGCTAAATACGGCCTACTTGAAGATGCTTGATCTTCTAGTGTTAGTAGACCTTTAATTTCATACTAGCAGCTTGGTAGTAAGGATCAATCATCAATGGTTTATGTATTAACTTACAAAAAACTCTCATTGAAAACATTTATTGAAGTGATGCGGATCATTTTATAATGGATGTAAATACCAGTATACAATGAACTAATAAAAGTGTTTGTGGTGATGTTAAACAGGGTTCTTTTTACATTGGTGATAAACAATGTTGTAATTAAAAGATAGATATTTAACACGATGATACAATGCACACTTTCTATTCAAGGTTTGAAAGTCAGCAAGACAATACCCATGTTTATCAATAGCAATTTGGTGAATTTAATTCGTGTATAGTAAAAACAATAGATTCCTATTCACCAGAGCATTTTTATTTAGGAGCTGTGAGGACCTGGCTAATTTTATGTCGGGTAGGGAATCGACTGTGAGTGAATATTTCGGTTTGAAAAATTTAGGTTTGCGGGACTCTATGCTCGATATAGCGATAGCCCTATAGTCTACAAATTTTGGGATGGAAGGATGCTCGACATAGTTTTCGTAGCACTAGTGGCATTACTATTCATTATACATTCGAAGTGCAGGGGTGATCTTATGGTTGAGGAAAACCTTGGGAATGGTTCAGTAATAGACTTCGAGAAGTCGCTGGTTGCAGGCCACATCCAACAGGTCAATGTGGAGATTCTTGGAGGAGGCCTATGTTCACCAGTGGACTTTCTGTGGCTGAAGAGAGAGAGAGATTTCTTGTGGCTTAAAAATTATTACGTTCACACCCCAGATTACAACCCACTTACTCCTTCATAGAGTAGTCACGAGTATTCAAACTAACCCATGTTTCACAAGCAATCACCATCAACGACGTCAGTATAAAAATCAACAATTTCACAATAAACTTAATTCCGCGAGAACTAAAAACAAACTGGATTGACTCGTTCGCAATTTTATACAAAAACATCAATATTTTGACACCGAGCTATTAAAATAAAGACGTGCAATTACTGTAATCGTTCGATCGGTGTCGGTTCGCTTCCCGCGTCTCAATTTGATGGTGACAGACGACCATTAAGCTGGCTTATCTGCGAATGATCCCAATTTGCTGGTACGTGCAACCAATAAATTGCAGTGGTTTTTATGTACTAACTATATTTTATGTCCTAAAGGTTGTGTTGTTGGCCAAATTGGTTGAAGAATTTAGAGCATTTTTTTATCCGGGCATCATTTTTGTAGGCAACAACCCACAACTCGTTCATAAGTTAAACATTTTATGTATTTTTGTACCCTCTTTTGTGTCCCACCGCTGGGCAAAGGCCTTCCGTTTTTTCCTATACTTGACCCTAACCTCGGCGAGCTCTTGCGATTTTGGCTCAAATGCATCCAACTCTCCACCGCATCTTTGGTCTTCCGCCTTTTCTCCGGTCATTCGCGGAAATCCAGCTTGTAGCCAACCTGGCCCAACGATTTGGATGCATTCGAGTCACATGCATATTATAAAAGTATAATATTATGTATTTGTAGGTTATCAAAAACAACAAAGTTATTTTCATCACACTTCAAACAGTCCCGAAAAAATATCCGTTGATAATTTTGTAACAAACATTTGTCATCGCGTAGAAATCGAACCCATGGTTGCTTTCATTTCAAAATTGCTTGCATGCATCATAAAATGCTGGCATTATCATCAACGCTGCTAAAACTAACACGCTTAAAAATTGAAACGCAAAATCTCTACCGCGAGCAGGAAGTCGCCTTTCTTTACGAACGCAGACATTGTCATAATTCACGCACTAGTGATGTCCAAAATGTACGATTTAGCATTTTTCAAACGTCAAATAAAACTTCTTCATCTATTAAAACTCAACATGAGCAATTTGCACGATAACGGTGAAGGAAAACATCGTGAGGAAATCTGCATAATTACTGTGGTATGTGAAAATCCGCCAACCCGCACTAGGTCAGCGTGGTGGACTACCCCTCTCAATTGTCTCTGAAGTGGGACGTATATGGGCTGATACAATAAGCAAATTAAAAACTTTTAATAAACGATCGAAAACACTGGTCTTATTACTAAAAATACTACTAAAGTTGATGAGTCTAAATTAAATCTGACTGTTGTTTATTTAGTCTTGAATTCTAAGTAGCCGTGAACCGTGCGATCTTGAATTCTATTAGGTTAAGTCATTAAGGGTAAGGCCAGACAGATACAGATTGTATTTTTTTAATGTCACAAAGTGTTAACATTGTACCTACTTGTAGGTTCAGTCCAGCCCAAATTAAATATCCCACTGGCGTGAGGAGTCTATTTCCGATCGACACTATTATTCCGAAGTGATTGTATCCGGACACTGGTCCTTAACCACTGTGCATTGTAGCTATACCAGCGGACATGAATCCTGTATCTATATCAGCCCAAATACGTCCCACTGCAGGGCACGGGCCTCCTCTACAATCGAGAGTACGATTGAGAGTGGTTAGGCTTAGCGGACACTATCGCACTAAAATGCTAAACACAATATGCTCGAAATAATATGCTCCAACGAATAATTTTCATAAAGAATTTACGCGCAAAGCAACACGCGAAGCTCTGCTGATAACGTTACAAAAAATATGCAATTTTTTCCACCATCACTAATCTTCACGTAGCCCTCGAAACCCCCCTCCCCACTCTCTAGGTCCTCCCTACCCCCTCGGTGACACGTCTGAGGTGAGTGCTCTCAGCGCGTCAAGGCAGGAGTGCTGTCTACCCAGCTACTTGCAACGACGCTTTATTAGGATTACGGGTTAGGTCTTGTATGTTTTGCGGGTAAAGATAACATATTAATATATTACTAGCAGTTTTAGTTAGCTACGAAACAATGATGCGGGTTCGATTATAGCACCGAGATAAATGTGGTCAAAAAATGTTGGTTTTCGGGTTTGGTTTTGTGAGACAGAATTGTCTTGAAGTTTCTGATACAATATTTGTATCGCAATGAGGACTTTACTATGTGTAAGTTGATCACGCAAAGTTTTGTCTCGATGTAAAGCTCGAATTGTTGTACCTACCCCTTGTTAACCGACTTAAAAAAACAAAGAGGTTCTCAATTCGGCTGTATGTTTTTTTTTGACAATCTGCTTCTTTAAAATCATATTCACAATCTGGTTTTCCATCAATAAAACAAAATGAAAATATGTCGACCAATCACAAATACAATATTACAAGAAAGAAAGTAGCCCCAAAACATATCTCCGCAATCACACTGAATAAAACTCATAAATTCGACCCCAATAAAACCTTCAAAAGTAAATGTTATTACAAAAACCGATTCTTCGAAACAAATTAGTTTCCTCAATTTCAAAAACACTCGCATTACCACACAATGTTCTTGCAACGGTACATTAATATTTCTCATTGATCGATGTACGCGAATAAAAACAAACGGAATAAAATCTGGTCTCGGTGCGAAACTGTCTCTTTAATTAAACAATATAAAAACAAGTTTATTGTGGGGGCAAAAAAAACGAGGCAAAAAGTCGTCTGGCGCCACGAGCAGTAAACAGCGAAAAAAATATTCATATAATGTGATTATTAATCCGAGTAGAGTGGCGCTCTAACCGGGATTACGCGGACGGTCTCGTGTCGAGAGACATGGTGGGTCCGTTCGGACGGAGACGACACGGTATTTTTGCCTCTATTTTTTTTCTGCACAATTTTTCTGAACAATTTGAGCCCACAGCGATCGACGCCGACGTGACGTGTCAGATTTCTTATAAAATTATCGGAATAATAATCTTAATTCATTTTTCTGATTACCTACGTGACGTGATTACGCTACTAGCGTAAATTATTATTAAATTGAAATGATGTGTTTATTTGTAATAAGAATCTAGCTTACAAACCTGTACGGTAGTATTTGAAGAATAAATAGACTAGACTAAACACGAGATCAATCTAGTAAACACATATTGGGGTCAACAGATATTTCAGAGTTTTTAGACAAATTCACATATATTTCTTACAACTACAAGTATTACTACACGTAAAAGTAGCCTAATATTAATTTGAAAGTTGGTTTAAAAAAAACATGCGTTGAACTCGAAGGTTGAACTAATAAAGGCAAAATAACCTTTCCATTAAAGATATAAAACCAAAACAATTTACCGTACCATGTCCATCGACTTTTTCAATACAACCACGGGAACCCAACCGAACAATGTGAACGAACCTGGCACGACATAAGCTGTTGTGACACCGCGTCACTCAGAACACAGACACGCAGACACGGCAGGCGAATCTAACCGCGATGTGACGCGATCGCTATCACAACGCCGGCCTGACCGGTCGCGTCGCCTATCATTATGGGCAATTAGCGCAGCCGACTTGAAAATTGCGTTTGAATTTATTTTTAGCTTTTTGTTTTTGGAATATTGTTTCTTTTCTATTGGATAGAGCATGTTCGAGGTGTACCACGCAGTATGATCTATGTAAATTAAGACAGGTAAGGAATAGCTATTTAAATTAATTACAAGATATTTAATAGAATGCTGCGTACAGCACAAGACACTCGATGACGTTTTTGCATTGATGTGCAAATGATACTGATTTTTAGCATTGCTGGTGCTTTAGTATGTTTGTATATTATAAAGAAAAGTAATACAGTAGACACACATTAAAACTTGCAATCAATTGCGCATGAGCTGAGTGCTGTCATAAAAAAAATCGGTCAAAAAACAGTATATGTACAGCCATTTACTAGGGGGCTGACAATAATTATTTACCACTAGTCATTCAATACTCCATCTAGCTGCCATTGTGGTTCGAAAACAGTCAGTATACAATATACATCCGTTTTCGCGGAAGCAGGCAGTTTCTTATCTTCCACCGTTTGAAACTCCGTCTACCCACCACTGGCCTTACCATCATCCTACACTCTATCATATCTAAAAAACGAGTGTAAATATACGCCAAGAATATCTCATTAAAATCCCATTTGATGGGCACTGCAGTGCACGTATGAATCACTTGTCCCCCGCGGCTAATTTCTTATTACCGGCAGTGTTGATGCACGAGCGTGTGTAATGCGAACATACTGAATAATTACCAAGGTCAGTCCTGTTGATCTATAAGGAAATGGACGCTGTTCTAGGTTTAGTTGAAGGTCAATAGCCTGAAAAACATTTGAAAAAGATAAATTACGATATTGGTCATAAAATTTTGCTGTATTTTATAACCCAATACCATACCATACATAAACCATGAAATTGCACTAAACCAATGTGGTTGCTATGGTCTAACCCCTTTCAATTGTGTCGTAGAGGTGCCGGATTACTATCATTATTTCTGAAGACTGTTATCATGAGCTTTCGCTGTCCTCAATGTAATTCCATCTTAGTGTTTTTGTAATCGAGCTACTGATATAAAGCTTCTATCAGCTGCTTCTCAGATGTCAATTAGCTATAGAAATTGAATTTGCATTCTAAACGGTTGGGAGTATCTTACATACTTAAACTGAATGTCCTCCAATCGCCTCTTCAAATCGCTACTTCCAGCAGTAGACAGTGATGGGCTGAGTATGGTCAAACCAAACTAAAATTTACCAGGTATTTAGAAATTATGGCTGTGAAAGATTACAAAGCTCAGTTTTTCCATCGAGACGAATATAGCTGTCATTATATATCAGCCCAAAACGTATGTATCGTTAAAATGTATTTGTTTGGTTGGACTTAAAATTAACTCTTCATATATGATGTTGAAGATGCTAGATGTGTTTAACTTCGAAAGTAAGATATGTAGTTGTATAAATACATTTTCGATGAGCTTGTAATTCGGATATTTTAATATTTCCATTTATTTGAAAAAGAAGTGTCCACTGGCAAGTAACTTCCATAATTTCTAGCCGAAGTCAATTGAGAACTGTTTCCAATGACTGCTATTTCTATACGCGTGCGACTTGCAGCAAGTTCGGCAAGTCACTAAAACTTGCAGAAGTCCATTTGTGCGAGCTTTTTCATGCTGGAAGTCGCTCGCGCAAGTCAACTTCGGAAATATTGCTAGTAGACACTTCGCATAACGCAAAATGGTTGTCACCGTAAATTACATGTCTCAAATATAAAACAAATAAAAAAAAAGTAAAATCAAATAGCGAAGTTGTAACAATTATGACGTCATCGTAGTCCTAAGCAGGTTTCGTGAAGTTTTTCTAATGGCTGCCATGTATGGTAACTTGTGAGTCTAGGCGTAGGTCAGGTCTGTTTATAGTGGTGGTATTCTACCAGTTTTTATGGCGAAGTCTAGTGGGAAATCTAGACTGTGTGGCGATTTACTTAGTTATGTGATGGGAAAATAACTATTGGGGTTGTGGCGTTTATTTTCTTGTGGCCTTAGAAAATTCTTATGAGGCTTGGCGAAAATGGATCTTTTACAATTTTAGGGTGATTGTAGTAACGTATATAATGGCTTTAATTTTTCCTTCATTTTGGCACTCATCTAATAATCTGATTAAAATATTTTGTTCGTAGTTTCCTCAATATGATGATATATTTTTTGCTAAAACATATTTTTCATAAAGGATCAGGTACCCCGATGATTCTTGCCTTGTACAAACACCGAATACGCCGAATGCGATTTTCTTCGGATAGATATGTAGAAGCGTAGAAAGCGTACCATTAAGATACATACAACCTTCCTGATGAGAATTGTTGACTAACTTAAAAGCCGTCAACGCATCTCCATGCCCTATGGTGTTACAGATGTTCATGGGCGGCGGTGATCTCTTACCATCAGGGGAACCGTATGCTCGTTTGCCCCCTGTAGTATAAAAAAAAACTACTTATTAATATTCGTAGTGCGTGGTGGCCCGTTGGAAACGGACTAGATGCGACTGCCAACATGTTCACGATGGTCGCGGATTCAAATCTCAGGGCACACCTCTGACTGTTCGTACTTATGTGTTTTTTGATAGTCAATCACCACGTACTATAATGGTGAAGGAAAACATCGTGAGGAAACCTGCATACTGTAGCGATTTTAAAGAATTTCTACGGTGTGTCCGCCAACCCGCAATAGGCCAGCGTGGTCGACCATATGGCCTAACCCCTCTCAATCGTGCTCTCGATTGTAGAGAAGGCTCATGCCCTGCCGTGGGACGTAATGGGCTGATGCACACGCACTCATTATTAGATGCGTAGTTAGCTCTTCTAATATACTCGGAATTCAGTAAAAAACTATTACTCCAAGGTCAAAATCTCCGCCTATGAGCCTATCTTCATTCCCACGCGTTTCGTGATCGACTAATTTGTAACAGTAACGTACTGTTAACGATGGTGTGTTTAATCAGATTCGAACTAATGTCCGTGGGAACGTTATCGATGGATCTAAGGATCTGATCTCAATGTGCTTCTGATTAGCAAGGGATAGGGTTACTGTAGCATGGTTGAGGAAATTCAAGTAAGATTATTGGACTGCCTCGGTGGCGTAGTTGTTCAACGGTGCGATTACAAAGCTGAGATGTCGGGTTCGAATCCTGGGTGGGGTGATATTGGATCTTTCTATTATCAGCCCGGAGTCAGGAATTTGTGCCCGATATGGCGATACGCTCGCCGTTTATCATATCGTGGGACGGAACATACAAGGCGTGGATGTGAAATAATGTTGGCGAAATATGGATCTAATTAGTGTTACATTCGGGCAGGCTTGAGTTTGTGTATGTAAATACGAGCATATTATGTGTAATGTGTATACTTTATATCCTGCGGTATATATTACGCGTCAATGAAAGCTGATGGATGAACTGATCAATCGTGTTCCAAAGCAAACATATTTTGAATATTTTGTAAATTTAGATTTTTCATGAGCGGAAAGCCAGCTTTTAAAATAAATAGCTGCCGCATATAAATGGAGCGGGATTTCGCATTGACGTTGTGTTCTCAAATGATCGATTTCGTATGTGAAATGTTTTCAAAACAGCATGATTGATGACTGAATCAGCTCTATAAAATGTTCCTTTGTTGTTGTAACGTATTTTATCGCTTTAATGTGAAATATTAAACTACTGAACGAGGGAAGTTTGTTTACTTACATATTTTTCCTTCCAATTTTCATAGATTTGTTTTCGCAATATAATGTTCAATATTTTTATGAAAGATACAATTTCGCAGACTCGTAATTGAATTTAGTAAAAGTAAAATTTAATGTTGTAATTCTGCTGAATGTAATTATATAAACTTATGTTCAACTAGTTTTTTACTCAGATTAATATCCAATATCAATGCAATGACTTTACAATTCAAATACAGAGTACTGTTTTGCCCTATATTGTTTTCCTATCCCATTTTGCTAAGACAGCAACGCAACTATATTCAAATAATTTCAGATATCCATTTAGGTCGTTAATCGTTTACAATCAGATCATCCGCACGTACCGAATGCAATTAAAAACCACACTCCGTACTCACCACAAAGACCTTAATTAAACCATTAGGAACTCGGCAATGCAAATATTTTCAATCACACATCACAGAGGCAAGAGAAAGCCGATAGTTTGAGTCGGGAGTCGTGATCGACGTCGGCGAGCGCGACCTAATTGTATGATTCGTTTGATTGCTGCGATTTGCAGCCGCGATTACAATCGGCCGCTCGTGTTGGCGTTTGATATTCAATATACACAATCATTCACGTTAACGGAATGTTTACTGGGTTTTGTTTCTCTATTATTGTTTCAAGTTTCGATTTAGGCTTTACTGTACTGTATCAGCCCATATACATACCTCTGCAGGGCACGGGCCTCCTCTGCAATCGAGAGTACGATTGAGAGTGGTTAGGCCATATAGTCCACCACGCTGGCCTAGTGCGGGTTGGCGAACGTTTCCATAGAAATTTATACAAATCGCTATGGTATGTAAGTTTCTTCACGATGTTTTCCTTTACCAATTTAGGCTTTGCTGTGAACGTAAGAAGTATATTTTCTGGTGGTATGAAAACGGAACAGCGGCTACTGTACGTCATAGTGGCAAATCCGCTATAGTGATTTACGTAAATTGTGTCGCATTTTGGTACTATAACATTGTCGACAGGAGGTAGGATCATCTTTCTCAGATAGAGGAAAGTATAGCCATTACAATTTTGGAATCTATAAAGTAATTAAATAAAGTCCTCAAATATTTTGCGCAACCAACAGAATTAATTATATTATCAAATAATTCCTCAAATGTTCCTATCATAATACCAAACCTAGCCTCTAGTCTTGCTAAATCACCTACAGTAACACCACCTTCCAGTCCACCAACTCTTAAAAATTGTCAATTCAGATCCTATCTCGACAAAATCAGCAATCAAAGCGTGTTCTTCTATCCAGCAAACATTTTGCAATACGTCAGCGGCTGTGATTTACGGCGATCTGTGTCGAATCGATGTGTTCGGTGCTCCTGCGCCGGCCGCACCTAAGGCTACATGCGCCGCTAATTGCACTCACGTTGGGCCGGCAAATATTTTAATATGGGAATTTACTGCCATGTCCGGGTAGATAGATGATCTGGTCTAGGAAGGAATGTGGGGTTCGTGTGGTTTTGTGGGGTAAAGATATTTTAAGCATGAAGATGGAATAAAGTCTGATAATGCTACGGCAGTTTTTTGTTGTGGTAAAGCCTAGTTTCACCTATTCTTGTATTGGAAACTACGAGGTTACCTGCAATATCTTGTATTCTATAACTAAAATGATTTTTATAATTTAGTTGAGTAGATTCTTCAGTTTTTCACAAATCCTTCAAAATATTGTTGATTTTTTTATATTCAATCATGGTTTTCAATCGAAATCCAATCCATCAGCTAAAGGAAGTCCACTGCTGAAAATAGGCATCTGCCAATGATTTCCAGAATGACCTGTTGTACTTCTGGTTTAGATACACTCAAATGTCCAAAGTTTCATTCCAACTTATCAACTGCACCCAAGATTTGCCAATGATATACTGTTTAATCCCTAAAACATTATGAGCACGTACCAGAATATTATGAGGTAAACATTTCATCTACCAGCAGGGTTCGGTACCGCAGATATTAATAAAGAGCTGAGAGTTAATTAAATCGGTATTTATTTTATGAAATACGTTCAATCGAGCTGTTTCAATCAAGTCGCCGGTGGACCAATGAATCTGAGGCGTGTACGCCGGAATGGCAGGTAGAGTAGGGCTGGCCGGCAAAGTTTTCCTTTTTGTCGTATCGTGACGGGCTCAAATTATTTGATAGGTTTTGATGATTTTAAGAATATTGAAGTGGCTGTAATTCTGTTTAAATTAGAATACATGATTTTCTTTACAGGTCTTGGTGGAGATTGAGATGGATTAGCATGTTAAGCGATAAGCCTTATGTTTAGCTAATAGATTTTATCATTTTACATAAATAAATCAATATAAAATAAATACACCCAACAGTCACATACATAGTCCTGACCCCACTGATCGAGTCTTGTGTTGTGGCCATCAGGAACTACGAGAAGCTTTTCGGTTTTACAAAAAGCATTATGACTTAAATTGAAATTCAATAATACGAACAAAGGAATTTAATTTTCAAATTTAAATTCCTTTGAAGTAAAATCACTGGCATCTGATGCTATTCTATTAGTCCTGACATAAAGGTCAGGGAATAAAACAAGAAGGTGTAAAGGTTAAACACGTCGGCCTTGCTTTTTATGACTTCACCTGAAGTGCGGCTGCAGAAGGGCTGGCTATTTAACCAACCAGAATAATTGTTAACGCGGAAAGGAAAGGTTGGCGGTAAATCACTGAGTTTTACTTCCGCATTTCTTTTTTCATATTATATATAACAGTCACAAACTCATGTCTTTTTTCCAAAAGGGGTAGGCAGAGGATCACCTCTGGTAGCATAACTAGTAGCAACTAAGACACCCATGCAACCGACATCCTAGGTGACAAGGTGACGAGACTATAGCCATATCGTGCACAAATTCCTGATTTTTTTGTAACACGATAAAGTAATAATGGATCTTATGGTAATTGTTATGCAGTGTAAATAGAGCACCTACTGATAAATGGCTCTCTCTATCTAGTCGACATACTTTCGGGAGGTCGAAAGTCGAAACTATAGGCAACGGGTTCGATCGCCACGGTGCCAAATGGTGATCCATAAGAATTTTTGACTCTCTAAATTGTCTAGTAATTTCTGTTACCAATGACACAAGGCTTGATTGGTATATTTTAATTTTTTTTCAGACTTCTACTGTCCCACTGCAGGGTAAAGGGCTCCCTTTTGTTCTTCCACATATATTTTATATTTCTTTTCTTCTTCGTATATTACTTTAAAAGCCCTTATCGCTCAACTAAAGCAAAATTTCCAACATCTAAAGCAGGACTTCAAACCTTCAACCTCTATTTTATAGCGTCACGTACCCACAGCCCTGGCGTGAAAAATCCCCATACATTATAAAGAGGGGCCGTGCAGCAAATTTCTGAAATTTATTACCACCTTTCCGTTAGCAACACGTTTGATAAATGCCTGTAATCTAGACCTAGGGCAGGCTAACTATCGATTCGCTAAAGCCTCGTGATTAATGGCATAATCTCCTCACGCATTAACTGTCTTTTACGTGTGGTTAGGATTATATTGGGTTGCAACGCTTTTGGGTTATTGATGTTGATTTTGTAGAGGACCTCCGTGAATTTCTTTTGTTTTTGTTGGTATTATAGAAGAGAGATTTCCAACTCCTATTAATTTAACTTTATGATTAACTTTGCTGCGGGTTAAAAACAAGTTAGATATTCCCGAAGACGTGCTGAGCTTCAATGCTCGGTGTCATTACAATGCGTGCCACTGTTGATCCTGGCTTACAGGAGTTGCAGTGGCGGGTGTGAGGGTGGGACATTTTCCTGGTATGATAGAAGTACTTAATTGTTAATTCAAATGCGTGAACTTTCAATGTATTAATAATTCTACTCTTAAATTTCTAAACGTTAAACACTCAGACCCGAAACAAATGCCTGTGGATCACACAAATATTTGTTTCGGTTCTGGAATCGAACCCGCGGCCTCCCGTTTCACAGCCGGCGTCTAACCAACTGCGCCACGGACGCCGTCAAACTTGTAAAGTAACCATAGATCTATGAATTACGTGTGAGTTATACATATACAATGGATTACATAACCTGGCAATCGATTCCATTATATAACGGACCTTCTGCTATATTATGCTTTTACAAAATGAGGGAACCTTATTAATAAATTTTAATTAAACTCAACAAAATTTTAACCATTATAAAATTACTGGACACGAAACACAGCGTCCAATGTTTGTTTTCGCCACAATATTAATAACGTTTCTTCGTAAAACCATAAAATACAAGTTGACAAAGCAAAAAGACAAGTTTGGGGCCGCTTCGACCCCGTCGCGATGACCCGGCACCGCGGGGCGCCGCATCGGATGACTTGGAAAAATAAGATTGCACTCACTTTGATACGTATCAAGAAGTTAATTTTATTAAGTGGATGTTTGATTTTGTGATAAGATTTGACGGCCGTGCGAAGGGTTAGCCAAGTTTGAAATTGGAATTGCAATTGTATAAAGGATTTTGTGATAGACAATTTTATTTAAAAAAGTAAATGGAATATTTTTAAAACATAATTATAGTTTGATATACCGAAATAAGATTTGAAAGGATTATCAGTGATGTCAGTTTTAAATTAATTATTATTCAACAATTTATTCTGTATTTGATGATAAATTATTTTTACGGCTTTAGACCTTTCATTTCTGCATCTTCTAGATTATACTATATTTTTTTATTATACTAGCCTAAAAGATCCCACTGCTTGTCAAAGGCTTCCTAAGCTCTTCCATATATCTCTATTGAGAGCAATTTTCGTCTAGTCCACGTTAACTCTATGGAGATCGTCCCGCCATTGCTTTCAAGGTCTGTCTCTTCGCTCATATCCGTCTAACGGCATCAATTCGCCAATGATTTTTTTTTCTGTTTGACACCTGCGATCAGTCGCTTAGACTATAATCAGGTAAGTTGTATGAGATTGGGGTTTGGCGAGATAGAAGCACCGCTCCATCTCCCCTTAGTTAAACAGCACGTCGGCTCTCTTGTCTTTTGAATGGGTTTGGTTGCAAGAGCGTGATGCGATGATTATGTAAGATAATTATTTCAAAAAATATGAAGTCTACCAACAGTATTAGGCCAGCGTGGTAGACTAGGCTTGCTCCGGAAAGAGATATACGGACAACTACAGTATACCTCCATGTTACAAATGGCTCTACCAATTTGCAAAAAAATATTTTATGCCCGATATTTCGATAGCAAAACCTTTAACAGATATGTATATCAGTACTTTAGATACTAACATATCTATTATTACGAAATGCTTTTAATATACGTTGGTGTACCTATTTTCTTAAAAAAATAAAATGGTATACTGCTCTCTAGGGCAAAGACTACATTCTATGTCAGACTATAAACTGTCAGTTCGGACAAGCATACTGACACGAAGTCACAGTATGACACGTAAAACGACAGGGATTTTGTTACGATACTGTCACATTATCACGGCTAATCTGGATTAAGTTGTACACGATCGTATAAGCTGTGATTAGACGCGCCCTGTTGTCCAAATATATGTACATAATGGCCAATATTTGAACAAAAGTAGGCCTTAGAGTAGAGCAATGAGTAATACCTACGAGGTATTTTCTATTGAAATGGACAGTTTGGTTTGAGGGAATTATGACTGACTTAAATCAATAAGAATTCAATTTAAAAGCCGGCAGTCAACTATCATTTAAAAATATAATTTGCTGGCGATATTGATCTTATAATTACGACTCTAATTATAATCTATAGGTAATAACGTAACAACATAGGATGGACCTTATATACACGCGCTCATCCTAAATTAATCAGTGATAAAATAATTCGCGTATAGAAAATAACATTCCGCTGATGCAACGTAATGGACAACCTCCGTTGTTGGTTAGACGCCGGCTGTTAAACAAGAGGCCGCGGGCTCAGTCCCCGCACTGAGTAAAATATTTATGTGATCCACAGGTATTTGTCTCGGGTCTGTGTGTTTATGAGACTCAAAAATTTCTCGCAGTTTCTAAAACCCACGACATAAAACTATCTTAATGTGGGATCAGGATTATGTATGTGACTGTTGAGTGTATTACTTTATAATTTAAATTTAATTTATAACAGTATTCGTAATTCCCACCACTATTTCAAACATAAATGCTCCCACCACTACCGCACACAATTCTTCCGTTTCCTTTCAACATTCCTTCCAGATAACTGTTCAGAAACTATAACAATACCATTCGTCGAATGTTGGTGTTTTGAAGCCAAATGAAACGATTTGAATGCACCTTGCTTGTACATTGCGCATGCGCTTGAATACTGAGAGGGCCAGGAGTAATGTTATGTGCTTCCTGCTTATAACTGAGGAATAATTTGCTGTCGATGTGTTAAGGTATGATGGTAGAACGGACATTGCGAATTGGATGTCTCAGAATTTGTAGTCTGCGGTCCGCAGTTTTGTCTCATTCTTAGCCATAAGATGTTAATTTTTGAAGACAGGCATCCCCCAAGAATTTCAAGGGGTTCCACAGTGATCAGTTCGATTCAGCCTGTATCCAGCGACTTCCTGCAATCTCCTTAAGGCACTGTTAAAAAAAATATTCTAGCAATTGTGTCATAATGAGTAATATTTAAAGTATGACGTTATGTAAGTGCATTAACGGTAATTTAAAGAAAATAATATATGTAGCGTAGGTCATTTTACCTTTCAAATGTTTATTGGTTCCAAAACATACAAAATAACATGGTCCCAACTAGTCGTAGTTTCTTTAAAAGCGATTTCTTTAACTCTACATAATATAATTTAATTCTAAAGATGAATGTATAAAACCTCTTTCAACACCTAATACTTGGTCCTTCCGTGTAAAGATGACTAAACTGATTTCGATGAATTTTTTAATGTTTTTATTTTATTTCGGTGAATTCGAACGTATCTTCGACACCTAACTGAACTTTATCAAGTTCTTTCCTCTAAGGCGTATTTGAATGCCTCGAAATTTAAGACTTGCAGTGATTGCACTCCGGGCTAAATAAAAAATCTGTGCGATCGACAGCTGTCAGAAATCGGACGGGCCGCATTGCAGTCGTGGATTTATGAGTCTGTTGAAAAATAAACGAAAAATATCTTCATTTCGAAGTGAGATGGGTACAAATATATAGTATATGATATTTTGTAATTATATGAGAAGAAATACATTTTACTAATTATAGTTAACTGGAAGACAGGTGGTTGAATACAGGTTATAGGAAGTCGCTGGAATCAAGGCGATTCTATAAAGATCTTATATACAGATCTTGATATTTAGTTTGAAACTCTTAATTTGAAATTAATTATTATTAATCGAAATCTTGTCTAGTACTATTGTGTGGTACAGCAGCGTACAGTTTTACTCTAATTTATTTGATCTTTGCGGAATTGAATATAAGTACATCCAATGACTAACTACAAAAATAACGAAGAGAAACTATACAATTTAGGCTGAAGACTACCTAGCCTCCAGAAGAGCACCGAAAGCAATCAATTCTAGAAGATAAGACAGAAAAATCATTGATGGCAAGTAGAGTTACTTCATCATGAATGAATCGAACTCGCAGTATGAGAAGTGTTCACAGGGCGCGTGTACCTCGGTTGACCTACACAGAGATGTATTTAGGAACCACCATTTTTTATCTGTTTGTATTTCGACGATCCCAACCTTGATCAACAGTTTTGTGGTAATAACTACAATTACGGCATTAGTATTTGTCATGTATAAACTTAGCAGTGTCCTGTTAGTAATAGACCAGACGTCTGTCCAGACGGTGGTCGCAGGTCCGGATCCTGGGGCAAACCTTAGATTTCTCGGAGTCATATGTGTATTGATAGCCAATTACCAGATATTTTAAGGGTGAAGGAAAACGTACGTACGTAAGCGGGACGTCGCTAGATGCAGGCTGCCTCCAACAGGTCACTGCGAAAATCATTGGGAGAGGCCTATGTTCAGCAGTGGATTTCCTTTGGCTGATTGGATTGGATTAGAAGGAAAACATTGTAACTTGTCAGGAAACCAGCATGCCATGAAGCTTTACAAGGATTGCTGTGTTATGTGGAATCCACCAGCGGTCCCTCAAGTAAGGAGGCTCATATGATGCAATGGAAAGTATAGATTATACGGCTTAGAGTGTTATTATATTTTTAGACTCATCAGTATGCCAAAAGCAGAAAGCCTTTGCATTATGAATTTTAAATGGATGAGTCTAATTAAAAAATAACGCAGTGGTCATCCATCTTAAGAGTGGCCATGTAGTTTGGTTAACCGCACGACCGCATTGGATCTGCATAGCTACTAGAATTAATTTTCTGCGTCATTAGAATTATGTAATTATTGCATTAATGCTTCTTCAGATTATATAAAAAATATATAATTAGGACTGTATAATCCTAACTGTGATATTGACATATAGTATGTAATTTTAACCACATGATCTTAACCATATTTATCTTAACTTCATTCTGTCATCTTTACCATCCCAAGTAACATTTTACCAAATTTGAAAAAAATCAGCCTGGTACTTTCGTCAAAATCGCAATTTTTCTTTCGTTATGTAACATTATGCTGAAATGCCCAACTCCGTCCCAACAACTGGGCATGATTTATGCCGGTCATCGGTATACTGTATGACTAATTATGCGACAGCTGAACAAAAGCATTGCAAGTGGTTTTTTTCGTCGTCCGCGCAGGAAACGCTGCGAAAAAAAAATAATCGACATTCGACATCGAAACTGTTGGCATTCCCATCTCGAGTTATTAACACTTAGGCCGGTGTAAGGCTGTGTTTTTATCATTAAATAATTATGTGTTGAAATGAAATTAAAGTATTTATTGAACCTATAAAAAAACATTCATTAGATTTAGTCACTTTTTTTCTTTTTTCACTAGCACCCGCTTAACAAGGCTATTTTCTTCAGAGAAGAACGGTCAAGAAACTAAATCGTTGGGAATTAAAATTCTTTAATGTCATTAAATAGTCGTTTTTGATGATGTTGACAATAGTTTTGAACTGAGCTAATCTAGAAGACCAACTATCGTAACATCATTAAATTCTACAACAAATATTTTATGTTAATCAAACTGCTTTCAGTAATGAAGGCACTTTACTAGCGCGTATTAAATTTTTGGTAATGATGACAATATTTTAGTTAGCCCATCTGGCACCATGTAACTGATTTGTTTTGGGGTTTTCGTTACACCCAAATCCGAAAGAGGGACCACGGGCTTACGGGATACAAGTATTTTTTTTCGCATCTGGTGTAGAGACAGAAAAGTTTCTCGTGCTTTTTGACCAGGCTGCCCACGACAAGACTTGTATCTTAGTGTGGTTCAGAACTATTGTGACTGTTGGGTGTTAATTTAATAAATAACACATCCAACAGTTACATACGAAGTCCTGACCCCACATTAAGATCGAGTCTTGTGTCGTAAGCACCAAGAACTACGAGAGACTTTTCGGTCACAAACACCCAGACCCGAAACAAATACTTGTGGTTCACACAAACATTTTTCGGTCCGGGGATCGAGCGCGCGGACTCCCGTTTCACAGCCGGCGTTCAACCAACTGCGCCACGTAGGCCTTCTTTATCTATTTATTTATTAGCTATGTAAGTGTTAATTTTATACTATGTATTGCTTGTTGCAGGTACAAATCGCCGGTTAATATGTAAGCGCAGGCGAGAACATTTGTCGGTAGGAGAAATCACAATATTAATGACAGTACTAATCTCCCGTGACCTCAGTATTCCTATAAGTTATCGAATTTATTACAACATAAATATTAGTAACTATGTAGTATAAACGTTATATACATTTGGAGCTATGTATTAGTTGTTATATACGTGAGTCTTCGTGACGTAATTAATATGATCTAAATATTATTTTTTTTCTGTTTTATCGCTATGGTAAATGGTTGATCAATAGTTTTCTTTGGGTTCTTCCTAATTTGAGAATGAAGGTTTCTGGTGATTTCAATTTTCTTTTATTCCTATGTGATATGATTCTAAGTTTTTACTTGTAACTGCTATCTGTGAGAGCACGGCACACTCGGGGAATAATTTAGTAATATTACAAAACGCAGACTCAACATATAAAATGTAACACAAAAAAGTTATCAGCACGGGAAACAAACCCACAGCGTGCAGTCGCGAAACCCTTTTTCTCACTGCTCCACAGAGTCTTTTGAATTTAAATTTTGTTCACTACTCATCATATAAAAAAACAAACATGCACATAATAAATAATAATTATAAACATACGATTAGTTTCCGAACAAAGACATTGCGAAAAAACACTCAATCCTTTGTATAAAATGCACGCACAAGGAAGGGAGCCGACGTACTTTAATAACCTTTGTACATGACAACTCAATTAACTTTAATTAAATTATTATATGCAGTTATTGGCCTTGTCCGTAGATAGAGACTAACGGCCTTATTCATAGACAGTTTTAAAACCTATTTTAATTAACGAATGTTTTGTCTTCTTCGCTCAAAATGAAATCAAAAGTCATTCGAAAGGGACAAAACACTCGGTAACTAAAATAGGTTTAAAACTTTCTATGAATAAGGCCGGAAAGGTTGAGCGTTTTGGGTTAAATTTTTGTGCAAATTTTATTGGATTTTGAAATAATCTATTTTATAATTTGAAGAACTTCGTCCTTTTTGAAGTCTGTTAAAAGACAGGATAATGCTGGATATAGTATAAATGTCTACATTCGTCTGGATTACGACCCGTAGGAGGGTGGAAAACTTATCAAAATGACTCCCACAAGATCCGAGTTCTTTATTTTTGGTCGACAAGGCCGTCAAAATTGTTTCAACTTCTCTACTATACTCTTATTTGAACTGCACTTCACTTACCCCTGTAACAACCCATATATGTACGTCCCAGCGCAGGGCACGAGCCTCCTCTACAATCGCGAGTACGATTGAGAGGGGTTAGGCAATATAGTCCACCACGCTGGACTAGTGCGGGTTGGCATAATACACTTGCCCCTGGTTACGATATAGTCACTCCATCATCTCAGTAAAAAAACTTGTTAACTAACATAACTCAGCTCATCCAACTTTACGGCAAACAGGCTGCAAATTGATAAAAAACACAAATACCCCGCCCTTTATAATACTTCAAAACGGCAAAATAACGTATTAAATGGTCACGCAGAGGGTTTTTTCATTAGGATGTGACCTACAACGCCCTTATACCTCGTAAAAACTAAATGTAATTATGTCGTGGCGTGTTTATTAATTCAGTATGCACGGAACAGCGCCACGCTGCGGCGCGGCGGTGATGTGAAACTGCCCCGTGCCGGCACATGTATAATTACTTTCACGAATATTAGATACAGTCGGCGACAGCGGTGATATAATATTTTATGTTGTTACATGTTTAAGTGCAGTGGCGATCAATAATCATCAGAAAAATCACTTACTTGTTTACCCATCTTTAAAACACATACGTATATAAACATCACACCTTTTTCCCAGAAGGGGTAGGCAGGGTTGCAACCAGGACACCCACGGTTTGTCTTATGTGTTCCGTCCCATGATGTGATAGGGGGCGATATTGCCATATCGGGCACAAATTTTTGACTCCGGGCCGATAATGTATAGAAGAATCCAATACCTCTTTTCCCGAACCGAGACTCAAACCTGAGACCTCAGCTTTATAATCATACCATTGGGTAACTACGCCACGGAGGCAGTCAGACTTTAAAATATAAAATGGATATATGCAGACATTGTGGCGTCATTTTTAAAACGTGCTTATAAACAAAAACACATGAACCGGAAAAATAACATAAATAAATAATATCCAGCTGCACGGTGCAACTGTTTTTCCTCACATGCATTACACATATCGAAACACGAATGCCTTCATAATTTCATACAATATCAATCAAAATGCGTCTGATACAAAAACTGCGAGCGTTTCCTGAATTTTTTTCCGGTGTTTAACCCGGTATCTATACCGGACCGGTACATTAATTGACGTTGATATCGCCATTGATTTACGACGCTCACTGTACCATTGACCGATGGAGATTTTTTTTGAAATTCGAACGTGATTGATTTTTAAAGTGCGAATTAAAGGTGCCGTACCAATTTATAGTTTATTGTTCGTTTTTTATTAATATTTTTAACGGTTTCATTTTGAGGGAGTTTGTTTTTTTTTTGGTGCAGCGAAAGGTAATTTTTCGTTGAGCTTTTGTGGCTCTGATGAGTTATTAGGTTAATTTGTATTGATGCGTTGAATAACAAATATTTATTACCGTTGTTATTTAGAGCGAAAACACGGAGTAATTACTTATTTTAATTTATTTGTTGCGAATTTATCAAAATATTGTAATGTTTGTCTATTATCTTAGATCCGTGTTTTTGGAGTCAAATTTAATGCAGTATTTAAGGTAATTACTCACTAAAACATATATCTTCTTCTCTTCAGCCACAGAAAGTCCACTGCTGAAAATAGGCCTGCCCCAAAGATCTCCACATCGATATCTTGAAAACGTATTTACTCAAATACAACATTCACCATTTAAGTTGTTACAAAAATACAGTTAAAAAACTACGTACAACACTCCATCATTCTCAATGATATAAAATTACACATACCCAACCATTCATATAAAGTATTTAAACAAGAAAATAATTATAATTTCGTCAATTTACCACGAATTATCACGCTGCGCATCGGAGCTTTCGTGAGGAAATGCCGATGGTGAAAAAACACATTCAAAGGAAATGGACGCAGGTGTAACTTGAGATATTCGTACAAAAAAATGGAAATTGTGAAGATTCAAAGTTTAATAAAAGATTTTCAGGATGGTTGTGTTTTTAAAGTTGTTTCAACATAGCTGTATTGTTTAAAATATTTTGTTGAATAAGCAACACTTTATTTTTAATAATCATAGTGTGATTAAAAATGTATTTCCAGTTATTGTGAATGATTAAATATGCAATGCAAATACTCAATGCAAAATTTACATCTAAAAATACTGCAAAATATCAAATTAAGATCACAATAAACTTTACAAATATCCCCCATAACAAGAAATACAGACACTTTATACAACCAAGTACTTTGTTAAATCTTTTATTACTGTCTCGCGCCTTACAATGTTGCATAAAGTATGCCTAAAATTACACCAATTGAACCGCAAAAAGGTGTGCATTTTTACTATCAAAAGGATCCAAATTGGTCATAACATTTGTTTACTGCACTCATTAAATTATTAAAAGCATACTTTTGGACGTCGCGCCATACAAAGTATCGTAATAAAGCGAATACACTTATTCCAACAATTCAGTCAGGTGTTTGACACGTCCGCTCACAATGGTAATTATAGATCGACTGAGCCAACTGTCAGATGCTCAATTTTGAATTTAGAACAAAAACGCCGACCAATCAGCAAGCTGCTGCGAGGCGCGTGCGCCGGCCATTAGCCATTTACGAGTGTCTTCAAACTTGGAACTATTTTATCTCCATTTGTATCTATGAAATGCAGATGTCACGGTGTTTATGTCGGAGAAAAAATTGCGTTTATACAATGTTTGTGAATTTATATTTAAATACCATCTCTGAGATGCAAGCTTTGTTTTCTGCAGACTGTAGGATCAGCTGCTTATTGGAATTCTCCTCCTTAATTAATCAAATTAAACAATTCCTTGGTGTAAGGCAGGAGTTTATGTTTTAGTACTAAAGACTATTTGTCGCATTCTAACACATCAAATGTGCGTATAGTCATTAAAGCACTCCGAAAACACAATACACACGTGGAAAAACCTAAAGAACTCAACTTTCACCACGAAAAGCCTCAACTAACTGTAAAACTTGCTATTATTCCAACGCCCTAATTCTCATATACACATCACAATGAATTCCACCACAGCCTAACCTTTTCACACTTCATCTATCCTCGACAGGCGTTAAAACCTCACCTCTTTTATTCTCCTGTTTAATGCCGTTTTAAAAACAATCGCGTGGAGTCGCAATTGTAGTGCTGTCCAGCCTGATTGATACCCTGGCAGGTGGCTGGCGGAACAAAATTAAATTGACGCGTAACGGCGGTTTGGGAACAAATGCTTCTTTGATAGGCGTGCACCTGTCGACCATACGCTTTGGAGGTGCATTTTTGTTTAAACTGCTGTTTGTGCTTGTGTCAGGTATTCTAGTATTGAAATCAGTTCACGGAATAATAATTTTAGAGGTTTTGGTGGGATTATTCTAAACGTTATAAGATTTTATAGGATTTTGTATTTTTTTGTATATTGTACTGCTTTAATTTTATTTTTTTGTATTTAATTACTATGTAACTTGAGAGTACAATAAAGATTATAAATAAATAAATAAAAAATGGTAAAATTTTGCCAAATTGTCTAACAAGTGAAAAGATCAGCTGATGCAGTGATCACTGCCTTCAAAGAAACAGATGTACCTGGAAAATCTAAGTAGTGTGTAGTGAATAGTAGGTTTTCTTTTGAAAGAAGGGAGTCCGTAAATACTACAATATCGGTTTAGGACATTGTATTCTACGGACCGAATACAATGGGATAACAATGCTGTAACAAAACATTTGTAACTAGGTCCTGACCCGTTCAGGCTGGCTTCAAAACTGACAAGTCTCGGTGTACCACTCAACCGTTCGTTTGATACGTCCTATTGTTTTTTACCATCATTAAAAGGAATAGTACAACATATTACGTACAAATAATAAATAATTGAGTGTCGTTTGTATGATATTAAGATAATCTAAAATAAATTTGCTACGCATGTCTTTGAACTTTTGTTAGTCCAAAATACAATCATAGATACTAATTAATAATCAGAAAATTATCAATTGCGTGAGCAAAACCAACAACGAAACATAGTTAAGAAAAAACTACATTCATGATTTCAAGTAGGCGCGCTTTTGCGAAATATCTTAACCCTAAGTGGGTCGATAAGGGGCCATTAAGGCCCGTCACGTTATTTATCACTATTCAAGGGCTGAGATAAACCCTAAAATGTTCAGTATGAACACTTACGCCACTATTATCTTGTTTATGTTGCAGACATGTCGATTATCCGATTTACCTTTGTAAACATTTTTTAGTGAAAAGTACTTTTAACTACGCATATTTTTAATATAGACAGTCTGCGTTACTTATTAATAATTACATGAATATAATCCAGTTCGATTGTAGGATTATTTTTAAATTAAGCGCTTTTAATTAAAGTTTTAGAGAACATTGAGTACCAATTAGAACGTTAACCTATTTCGTGCCTTATAAAAATAGGATAGCTTTTACAAGCATAAAGGCACACTTGAAGTCTTCCAGTTCTAACCCTATATTCTGAAGGTGGGGTTAGCTTGTATCCATCCATCAGCCAAAGGAATTCCACTGCAACATAGGCCTCCCCCAATGATTTCCTCAGTGACCTGTAGGAGGCAGCCTGATTAGATTGTATAGGATACTATTTTTTTTAATACTTTAAAAAGTTATTATCTCAACAACTATAACATCACTGGACAGTCTCCAGGGCGCAGTGGGTTAGGCGCGGGATGTGAAACGCAAGGCTGCGATTTCGACCCCCGCACCCAGACAAATATTTGTATCCACAGGGATTTGTTTCAGGTCTGGGTTTTAGTGACATCGAAAAGTCTACTGTAGTTCAGAAACTACGAGAGACGTATAGAACTATTAGAGGTATCAGCATATCCACGACACAAGACTTAATTGATCTCAATGTGGGGTCAGGACTATGTATGTGACTGTTGGGTGTATTTATTATTATTATGGGAAGATCTGAACTATATATATAAAAAAAAAACTATTTTATTCTATTCAAACCGTCATAACCCTACAACTACTGATAGTCGTCTAACGAGCTTCTAACAAGCAGAATTAAATTGACCACAAGTAACCCTTTTATAAGTAGCACCTTTGCATCTGTTAATAGTTAACATGAACCCACCTGCTCTATAATTTATTATTGATTAGCTAAATGTATGGAATACAGGAATTCCCAAGCGTGCCCTATGAATTAATGTAAATTATACTTTTAAATTCATGTGTTGCGTAATAATTTATTTCGTTCGTACACCTGGCGAAATGGGTAATTTTAGGCGTATGGTATATAGGCATGTGAACCCAGGCATCGCTAGTAATGTCCATTTTTTTAAATAAAACTAATTTCACGATTTTTATCGCGAATTTTGTTTAATTTTTACATAATTTAACTTCCTTACTAACTTTAATTAAATAACTGTGGTACCACCGTATCGTTCTATTAGTTTAATGGAAATCACACAAGGGCTTAAAATTGTGTGCTTCTGGATTCGATTCCCAAGTCAGGCGATCCGGTTTGTGTTTCTAATTCCTCGTGTTTTTTTTTTTCTTAGAATGGTTTTATAGATTTTCCATAGTAAAAACAAGTAAAACAAATATCAAAAAGTCCCATTATCAAATTATGATATGTTTTTGCGTATTATGACGTTTTCAAAACAACACCGCAACTTAGTTATGCATATAACCACATTATTAAACTTCAAACAACTATCAAAAATATTTATAGTTTATTATGAAACCCAATTTTGTAGAAAAACATTAATTTCGTCTCGACCATGACGAAACACGCGATTTATATCGAATGAGCCTAATTTTGGTTGATTTGCAAATAGATCCTTTTTTGTTACAATTATCGTGTCCAGGTAGATAAATAATGATGTGTCTCATCTTTACTACTTTTTAAATTGACTCTGCCTTATTTATATTCAAATTTGACTAATGATGTCAGTAATATTATCGATGTAGCCTTTGGCCTGCCGATGTTTTCAAGAAAGACTTTGCCATCGACTACTTTTTCTTCCCTATTTCTCCTTGTGTAATAATTAGCTATCTGTATATTCGTTATTACTTATCCTATACGACGATTGTGCGATTTCTGCACTCATTTTTAGATCGATCAAGTGACAGTCATCATCATCATAATCAGCTCGTTGCAGTCCACTTCTGGACACAGGCATCTCTCAAGAAACGCCACAGAGCCCGGTCTGCTGCTTTATGCATCCAGTCGCTGTCGGCCCTCTTGTGCAAGTCGTCTCGCCATCTGGCCAGAGACAATGTCGAAAGCAAATACAAACTATATCATTCTCAAATTATCTGCACGCGTCTCCTACCGCACAATATCCAATCCAATCCCATCCATCAGCCAAAGGAAGTCCACTGCGGATCATAGGTCTCTCCCAATGATTTCACACCAGAGATCGGCCGAAATCCTGATATTGATATTACTAATACATTTACTGTATTGTATTAGCTCATATATCTCCTACTGCAGGGCACGGGTCTCCTCTACAGTCGAGAGGATTAGGAGTGGTTAGGCCATATAGTCCACCACGCTGGCCTAGTGCTGGTTGGCGCGGACTTTACATACCATAGACATTCTTACAAATCGCTGACGGTGACTGACAATAATTAACAATAAATGACAATAAATACACACATATCTCCGATAGTCAGGGATGTGCTCTGGGATTTGAATCCGCCACCTACATGAACATGTTGGCAGCTGCGTCTGATCCGTAAACCAACAGGCCACCACGCACACCAATACACTTAGGGACTGATAAATTTTAATTGTCGATGTGGAATCCGTGGTGCGGCCTATATTCAGCAGTGGACTTCCTGTGGCTGGCGAGAGGGAGAAAAAGAAAAATTTGAATTGCAGCCTCTGAAACATTAGACAAAATAATATCAACTATCTAGTCAATACGTTATAATGCCTAACGCCTTCACCTCCATAGAATTACATCACAACATTTAGAATACTCTGTCAGAACAGATCAGAACAAGATCAACATCATTTCAGCACCCCGCAGTTAATAATACAACGCTTGTATATTATAAAAATATCAAAATCAGTCTAAAAATACACGACTCGATTTACATTCGACGACTAGCTGAGAAAAAATGTTTACCTTTCGTTAGCTGCATGCACCATGCAGATGCAGAACTGACAGGTTTTTTCATTGCTATGGATGGCGAGACGAGCATGCCATTCGCCTGGTAGTAAGCGATACGATCGCTCATGGACAGTAGCAAAACCAAACACCATGAATTACAAAGCAATGCTTGACATTCCACTGCGCTCGCTGAGACATAAGGTGTTAAGTCTCATTATGTCCAGTAGTTACGCTGGCTATATTATCTTCCGAACCGAAACACAACAGTGTATTTGCACTGCTGTTTGGCGGGAGACATAGACATTGCGGTGGTACCTACCCAGGCGGTCTCTCACATATGTAAGAGCTACCACCAGTGTCTTGCAAAGGAACATTGCTGTTTGGTACAAAAGACGTTTTAGTTGAGTCAATTAGTATTTTTGGCTATAATTAACATTAGGAAAAGCATTGCCAGACATTTATACATGAATATCACATTTTTTATAGTAATCAGCATCTGAAATTTACTTACATATTGACTATTGTCAGCTGGATGTTGTGGTTAGAAAACGATTTTTCTTGGAATTTTACATAGTAACTGCAAAGTTACAAATTATTTACGTAACAAATTAGTACTATCATAGACTAAAACTCAAATGTGCCAATCTTTTTGTCGGCTCTGTGTTCCATACCAAATATTCTATGTCCCCTACACCGCTCTCGCGTCGCGATGCTATCGCCTCCCGGGCCGTCTTTAATGCTCCCTTGTGATGCTTAACGATTTATTTATCTTTCTACAAGTGCTGCATTATGTGCACGTCTGTTTTATTTTTATAGTCTATGAGAGGTCCGGCGTAATCGTGTTAACTATGTTCGAGCATTGTTGGTAGTAAAATTGTACTTGATTTTACGTAGTAGTCTCTTTAAAAACGATCAGTTAACTACACATTTACTTTACTACTGTAAGTGCAATGTAGTTCATCGAGATAATCGCTCGCCGGTTGGCAAAATTATGCCGGCCTGTTCAAAAAATTGACAGGCTGATTCTAGAATAATCTTAGGCCATCATGACAGGTCCTTAGATATAAGAAAAAGATGTAAGTGAGTTGTAAAACGAAAGAATATTTTTTGCTTTGTAAGTATGTCTTGTGCGTCGTTTCATCGGTCGTTTTTCACTGTCGAATTTAATATCGCTTTCATCTCATTAATCCAATTCTGGGTTATCGGAATTCAACCAATTTGCAATTGCACACATTAAATTCCTCAAAACAGTCGAAAGCAACATCGATTACAATTTAACTGTTAAAACATCGAAAACAGTTTATAAGGAAATTAATAAATAACCGATATCCCTGTATCGAGGCTAAATTTATTTTTATACCATTCTCGAAACGTGAAAGAAATTCGTGTGATACAAAACTGATATTTCGTTTGAGATCACGACTTGGTTTTAAATAAAACACGTTCCGATTTATATGTTTGTTGCGTAAGTTTGTTGATAATGCTTTGTGGGATAGACTGGTGTGTTATGGGTTCAATTCCCAAATGGCTTTAAAAAACAGAAAAAGAAAGAACCAAACAGCCTTTGACAGCCTCCGTGACGTAGTTGATTAGGCGCCGGCTGTGAAACGAGAGGCCGATTTCGATCCCCGCACCGAGACAAATGTTTGTGAGGCCCACCAGTATTTGTCTCGGGTCTGGGTGTCTGAAACCCACGACACAAGACTTAATTGATCTTAATGTGGGGTATATGTGACTGTTGGGTGTATTTATTGTGTATTAATTAAGTAGACAGACAGTCGGCCAGATAAAGAAATAAACAAATAAATACACCCAACATTGACACACATAGTCCTGACCCCATACTAAGATCGAGTCTTGTTTGTATCAGAAACTACGAGAGACTTTTCACTCTCACAAACATCCAGACCTGCATCAAATACCTGGGGATCACACAAACATTTGTTTCAATGCGGGGATCGAACCCGCTGCCTTTCGTTTCACACGCGACGTCTAACCAACTGCGCCACGGAGGCTGTCAAAACATATAAAAATATGAAATCCTAGATACGTTTTACTGAACTAAAATTTCGCACAATATAAATTACCTAATTCAGAAATCGAATTTAGGTTCGCATAGCTTTAAGCCCTTGCGCAGTCATTAAACCAGTAATGCGACATAAGGTATAGAACAAAAATAGCCTCAATATTCAACAATTTACCGAAAGTATTAACAGTCCATGCACAGATAGCCAGTTAAATTATCTATGTAAATGTTATTACGTACGTCCGATACGGGAGTCGACGCGGCTCCCCACCGTCCCAGTCCGGTTTAACCTCTGCGCCGATTGAATCAGTTAATTAAATTATTTATCAATAGTTGAATCTATTTTAAACGCTATAAAATATTTTTTATTAAACCCGAGGGTTGTGCATGAGTCATAAGTAAAGTAGGAATGTTTGTACTTTTGTAATTAAATATCTTGGGAATACGCAGAATTTTATGGGTATTTTGAGGTCCTTACGGAACCACTGGTAGTTCATAGTATTTATCATAATTAAATCATCATCATTGCGTATGACGTGGGACGTGCACCCACTAGGTGGTCAGACGACCTGGTAAAGGTCGCGGGGCGTCGCTGGATGCAGGCTGCTCCCAACAGGTCACTGTGGAAATCATTGGGAGAGGCCTATGTTCAGCAGTGTACTTCCTTTGGCTGATGGTTTGGATTGATTGATTGCGTATGGCATTCATCCTGCGTGGATCAAACTTCTATGTCCAGGTTTTTCAGCCGCAGCAGTTTTTTGCTGCAGCAGGAGTGTATTGATGTAGCTCCGACATCCTGCCGGGAAAATAGCGAAGTGCGCATTCGTTTACCACCTGACACTGGGTCTGGTCAGGTGCTCTGCAGTCGCATTATGGTGACTCCCTAATCATAATTAAATGAAGTAATCGTATGGTGATCTGGTAGAAAGTAACTTTCTTACGCTATTGATTTGATCGAGTGATACTAAATCGGTACGACAATGCTTGACATTTCGAAATAATTAGTGGAATCTAGAAAGTCCTATCTTCTGATCCATTTTTAATCAATATGTTCATCATTGGCCTCTTCAGTGTTGAAGGTTGGCCATGAGCTTCTTGTATTCCTCTTAGTCAGTATAAGTCCGTCAAACCAAATAATACAGTACAACGTTAAACTTAATCTACGCTCTTTATGATTGAAGATGACGGAACAGAATTCAAAACACAAAAGGAAAAAGTGCTTGAATCTTGAGGCCAGGTTAACTTAAGGACCATTCATCAACACACATCAGTTCCTTCCCAAGACCATATAATTAAATCTCGATTTTGTAATTGCCATAGGTACAATATATCAATCAAATAAGCTTATCATCTAGCTGAACATAAAATTGATATTACTAGACATTTTTGGTCTTTTTGTATTATATTCGACGAATACATTAGAATTGCTTGGTGGCTTGTTGGTAAATGGACCAGACGCGGCTGCCAACATGCTCTCGGTGGTCGGGGTTTCAAATCCCAGGGTACAACTCTGACTTTTCGGAATCATGGCCACCAACCCGCACTAAGACAGCGTGGTGGACTATATAGCCTAAACCTATCTCAATCCTATTCTCGATTGTAGAGGAGGCTCGTGGCCTGCAGTGAGGCGTATCTGGGCTGATATAGTACATTTTATTTAACGATAGGGAAAAAATGTAAATCAACAATTTACCCTACAGTCGACAGTATGTTCTCAGGCCGCCACGCATATAGACACAATAGTTCTAGAAGTGGCACTACAACCGCGCTCCTAATTGCCGAGACCTGCGACCCACTCTTGCATGCGTGTCCGAGGGGCTGTGTCGAGTGTACTTGGCTAGATATGGCACGTTTTCATGTTTGCGAAGTCTGCAGGATTGTGTTTATCCTGCAAGGGTACGGTAACGGCCGAAATTAATAAGCTAACTTAATCGGATTCCGAAAATAAGCCAAACAAAATAAATAAATTTTAAAAATAAAATATTCTTTATTCAAAAACCTGATCTGTAAAAGATCTTTAGAATCTTTAAACAATACTGCCACTAATTTAAACTGTAATAATGTCGTTTCCGACTTTTTTATTTTATATGTTTTTATATTTAATTGCTAGAATGGCGTATCCATTGTGTATGCATCTCTGTACCATTGTCGCTTTTAAAACACCGCGTTTGGTTTACGCGTAGTATTTCATTAACTTTAATTATTTAGTCGAGGTTGGATTCGTATGTAAACGTGTGGTTCAATTACCGGTTTACGCATATGTTGTTTGAATAATTTTAATTGGTAATTATATTTTATTGTTTTAAATATTAGCATAGTATTATTTAAATTTTGAAGGCAATATGGAAATAGGGTTGTAAAGATAATAACCAAATAACATATTACTTAACCAATTAACAATATTTAACTGTACCAGGCCGTAATCACACACTGCTATGAGCAAGGCACCTCTGCAAACGAGAGTTCGTTTGAATGTGGGTTAGGCCATAGTCCAACACGCTGGCCTAGTGCCTTGTAACACCATTTATCTATACCTAATTAAGCGATGATACTGAAATCAAATAAATACTATTTAATTGTTTTGATTATAGTCTACCACGCTGGCCTAGCGCCTAGAAACAGCGTTTACATATACATAACTATGTGAATATAACGAAATAAAACAAAGAGTAATTTAATAGAGAAAATCACAATTTTTAAATTGAATGCAACAACCATACCAACATTCTTTTTACTTCATAGTTCTACAAAGATATTTTTTCACTCAGACGCGTGTTGCGGTCATAGAATCGGGTTCACGCGCCGTGTCGTATTACAACATTTGGTAAAGAAACAGTGTGTCGTCATTGTGATGTTCCGGAAACAGCGCTTTTGTGTATCAACTGACCAGAGACTTGGTGTCAGTGTTGCGGTTTTTATTCAAATTAAATAATGGATGAAATAACATGGATTAAAAAATATGGGTGAAATTGTAATGTGAACTTTTGTTGACCATGTTTTTGTGTTCAATTAAACGATGTTTAAGAAATGATAGCAGTAAATACTATGTAATTTTTTCATTTTTTTGTAGCATATAATGTGTACCACTGCTGGTCAAAGGCTTCTCCTTTTTTCCTCCACTCCACCCTGTCCTCTGCGAGCTCCTGCCATTTATGCCACTATGTAATATATACATAATATACCTATGTACTTCTTCTGATAAAGGCATGATGTTTACATAAACAGACGATCAGAAGGGGTAGGCAGAGATGCAACCAGGACACCCACATTTCGCCTTGTATGTTCCGTGCCACGATGTGATAGGGGACGAGCTTATCGCCATCGACTTCGGGCTGTTTATGAATAGAAAAATCAAACATCAGTTTGCCCGACTCGGGATTCGAACCCGAGACCTCAGCTTTGTAATCGTAGCGTAGTACAACTACGCCACCGAGGCAGTCATACTGACAATATGTAATACAGACAATTATGTACTGTCTAGCCAATACAAATTTCAGTACCTTATTTTTGTACCCATGTATACTCTGTCGTGATTATTAATATAACTAATTTTATAGACGGCAGACGCTACTATGAGTACTATGTTAATTGAAAAATAAATAAAATTCAAAACCGGAATTTTCCTATGCTATGTCACAATGTTCTACACCCAGATGGCCTCAATGTTATTCGCACAGTATAGCTAATTACTTAACACAATTTTTATACAAAGCTATAACTAGCTATAAAAATACAATAAAATTTGCCAACCTCGTCGTCACATTTTTGTTTAAATCGTATGTATGTTAAAGTGTATGGTTAGTTATTGGGGTTGAGGCCCGGAGTGAATACTTCACGTTTGTTGGTCGTTTAAAAAACCTTGTTGTTTGTATATGTATGTACGAGTACCCTTAATATTTGGGAGGCTTTACCCGCATAGTTCGTAGCCTGTTATTATTTAATTTGTAGTTTGTATGTTTAGGTATTTTAGATTTATTAAAAGATTCCTTTTATTTCTCACTTAAAATAATTATGGATTAATTACCACTTTGGTGATGTTTTTTTTTATTATTTTTTACTAGCGGCCCGGCCCAGCTTCACCTGGGTGCTTAGATGTTTAGACTCCACTCCACACCAGAAATATCTTATTCAATTCCCGTTCAAACTTTTGTACTCTTGAACTCAACCTAAGTACCTACTATCCCTTTTCCTATCGTATCCTATCCCATCTCATCTGGCTCCTTTTCTTTCTGTTACATCCCGTCCCATTATTTTCCATCGAATGCAATCATTTTCAAATCACTTTATCCCATTTCATCCCTTAATGCCTAAATAGGCATGTTGACATTTTTTTGGAATTGCTTTTATTTAGTAGATAGGCCTTATATTTAAACACGAAAATACGACGAATATCATTTAAAAAATACGCAAACACTAATGCAATATTCCTGCTAAAACTTTTCGCTCAGCCAAAATTCTGACTACGAAATTGATTTTTTGAAGTATAGTAAACTACTTATTTCTCAAATGTAAACAATGCAATAGTCATAACGTTTTTCCCTTCTTGGTGATTTCTGTTGTTTAATTCCTACCTGAAACAGCACTAAGAATGTTCGTCAAAACAAACCCCTTTTCGTCGCTTTAGGCTAATAAAGAAGACTATGCATTACCTATTGACTTCCTCGGTGGCGTGGTGGTACTACGGTACGATTGCAAAGCTGAGGTCTCGGGTTCGAGTCCCGGGTCGGGCAAAGTGATATTGGATTTTTCTATTCATTATCAGCCCGGAGTCAGGAATTTGTGCCCGATATATAAGGCGAAATGTGGGTGTTCTGGTAGCACCTCTGCCTACCCCTTCTGGGAAAAAGGCGTGTGTTTATGTATGCATTACCTAAGATGTTTTTATAGTGCACATTATTTTTCGTTACTGGTGTCAAATTATAAGTTTTTATATCAATAACTTTAGCGGTTTTGATTTTCCGTACAATATTTCTACCCTTATTTTACCCCCGTAATGATGTTTTTCCAAAATTATTGTAAGCCATTATTTTTTGTTTGTAATAAGGAGCTGAAATATATATTTTTATAGAAATAGCTTCAGCTGTTTCGATTTTGCATATAAAATTCCAACCCTCATTTTAACCCCTTTAGGGTTAATTTGTATATGTTTATTTTTAAATGAGTAACTAAAGTGCCAAGTTTAACATCTTAACTTTAACGGTTTAGATTTTTCCATACATACTGTCATCCCTTATTTCAACCCCTTCAAGCCTTTCTTCACAAAAAAAGTATCCTATGTCCGTCTCCTGGCTCTAAGCTACCTCCTCACCAATTTTCAGCCATATCGGTTAAGCCGTTCTTGAGTTATAAATAGTGTAACTTTTAACACGACTTTCTTTTATATATATAGATTAAACCCTCAAGATGGTCATGAAAATCTTATCATTTAGTCAGCGACATAATGAAAAATATGTGACATTTTTTTCAAAGAATAATAAAATCAAAATTTCTCTTTGTGAGAACCTCAGCTTTGTCAAGAAAAATGGTAATATGTACACTTAATTTTGTTTACATAGCAATGGAATCAAGAATTCTCTTCATAACAATTTTACTTTGTCAAGAAAAATTGTTATACATACTTATTCTGGTTTACATTTGAGTGTCTGAAAAATATCCTCAAAGCTACACAATTTTATGATAATGCTCTGTTTTAGTAGATAATGTGGTAAGTCTCAGACATCTTAAAATGTTTTCATAAAGCTTGTGGTTCTCAAAGATAAATCTAACGCTCCTTGCACGTCTCGCATGGTTTTATAGGGACGATAGTGTTTTATAAAATTTTAGAAATAATGAAGTATGTATTTACATTATTGGAAAAAGGTAGTGTGGAATTTATAGCAGTATATGTATTATTGTGTTATTTAAAGCTATATAATTATTGTTTAATCTACTTGGTAATGCCAATAAGTTTAGCATATACCGTACTAAAGAAAACTTCTATATTAAGTAAAAATAAGTACCTTGTAATTTTATATATTTAGTATAGAAAATGTTTTTTTTTATTTTGTCCCCCTTAGCCAGATAGCCTCGGAGGGGGACTTTGAAAAGGGGCCTTATGAAAGTTTGAGCACCACTGACCTGATTAATGTAGAACGCAGACGCGCCTGTTATGTATATTAGGTTGATGATAGTCAGAGCCTTAATCTAGGCCCATTTCTTTAAACCTCCCATTTTGAATATTATAATATGAAAAATATTATAAATTTATTCAAAAGGTCGAGACAGCTGGCGCCGTTATAAAGTATCATTTAATATTAAATGTTTTATGAAATTAACTTAAATTATATACTAGAGAAAAAGGCTGGTCAGTTAGCACCATTAAAAATAAATGACATTAGATACTATTGAAAATAAGGAGCGACCATGTTTAAATAGTCTGATAATCGTGACCACATTTACGGCCTTATTCATAGACAGTATTAAAACCTATTTTAGGCATCGAATATTTTGTACCTTTCGAACGACTTTTGAATTCAGTTTGAGCAAAGAAGACAAAACATTCGATAGAGACTGGATCTTTTGTTCGCTAGATGCAAAATATCACTTTTATTAATTCGTGTAAAGCCGTTTGGAGGCGTAGTTGTACTACGGTACGATTAGAACGCTGAGGTCTCGGGTTCGGATCCCGCGTAGGGCACTTTTATCGGATTTTTCTATTCATCATCAGCCCGGGGTTACGAACTTGTGCCCGATATGGAGATAGGGTCGCCACCTATCACAGCATGGGACGGAACACACAAGGCGAAACGTGGGTCTCCTGGAAGTACCGCTGCCTACCCCTGCTGGGAAAAAGGCGTGAGTTTATTATGTTTGAAGCACTCTTAGTCTTTATTCAGATTTACTAAGTTAATCGATAAAATCTTGTAGGTATAGTTTCCTATGTCTTATCATATTGTATCCTCTCATCATCATCATCAGGCTTTTATTTTCCACTGCTGGACGTAGGCCTCCTCCAAATTGCGCCTTTTCACCCTGTCTTCGGCTTGTCGCATACAGCATAGTACGTAAGTTCCTTATTAACCGATTCGTTGCGACGCCCATTTTGGTGCACTTTTATGCGTGGCGACGAACAAATAATGCATTTCATTAATACGTACCTAATCGCAGTAATCGTAATGCAACTTATCGAGGTTGTCAACCCCTGGAATTATCTGATTTGCATTATTTCCAGAAACGAAGTCTATAATAATGATCCGCATTCAAAAAGATTAATGTTTAGTTCAAGAAGCACCTCGAGAAATTTCGATTTGAGCGAGATAAAAGACATTTAAAAATGACACGAAACGCGTGTCATACGCCATATGTAAAAAAATTGGATGGCACGTCTGTCGTGCCATCCGCAACGAATCGGTTAAATTGTAATCAAATTACCTACATTCGCTCCAATTAGATGTATCTATCTATTCATCCACAGGAAGTCCACTGCTGAACATAGGTCTCCCTCAAGGATCTCGACATCGACTTGGAAGCATGCATCCAGCGACTTCCTGCGACCTTAACCAGGCCGTCCGACCGTAGATATACATACATAAACCCACGCCTTTTCTCCAGAAGGGGTAGACAGAGGCACCATCATGACAGCCACATTTCATCTAGTATGTTCCGTCCCACGATGTGATAGGCGAGCCTATCGCCATATCGGGCAGAAATTCCTGACTCAGGTCGATAATGAATTGAAAAATTCAATATCGTGGTTATAACTGAAGAGAAAATAATATGAAAGTCAATGTAAAAACTATATAACATTTTACCAGCAGAAATCTCATCTGGGACGTCAGCAGCGACCAGTCAATCAAGATACATTAACTAGAAGTATATTTATAGATCACTTTCTTGGAGCCCTCCGTTACTCACTCCTCACAAATAGCCGCAGCATTGTCGTGTTACTTTGTTACGTGTTAAATTGTTACATGTTAGATTTATTTGTTTACATCAGTTTGTTTGTTTGTGTATCAGTTTTTATTGAGATTTGTTTTCGTTTTGCTTTGATGGATGAGTCATTTTGTTCGGTGGGTGTCTTTTGATTGGTTTGCTAAAGTTAAATATAAATATTTGTAGGTTCTATGTTATATTATTATTTTTCCTCATTTGCAGTTTTAGTTCAGTTAATATAGATAGTTTAAAGTTTTCAACTACTGACAATGAACTTTATTTAGTCTGTTTGAAAACCCGAACTAGGACCAAGATATATGTAAATAATAAATGCTTTTTCTTTCCAATATATGCAAATCATTCCATTAATACATATCCTTAATTCTATACAATTGATTTTTGTTTTTGTTGAATTCCCTATAGTGTATGGTTAAATATTATTTTCCACTTTCTATCTTCATCATTTCTATGAAATTTAAGAGCTGCTGATGACTATTTACGCTCAGGAGCTATACCGTTTGGGGTTACTACAAAAATATGAACATAATTAAGTTTTTTTACAAGTAGCCGAAACCTTAAACAACAAAACGACTCCTCAGGCACTCACGAATACCCGTTCTAGTTTCACGGGCGCACATGGAGTGCATTTTAACATACAACAAATTAAACTGCCCTGTAAAAAACCATCGCTAATAAATCCAATACACCTGTATTACAAACATACAGACATACCCATGCATCGAACGCGAAACTGTTTACGCAACTCTCTAGTCAGACAGACTGACTGTTACTCTGGCCATAGATTATAAATTTTAGGTGGAGTTTGTACCTATGTTGAGTTGTCTCTGGGATTATTGATAGATTGATGTGTATAGATATTTTATTTTCGCGACAAATATATATATTTATTTTACTTTAATAAGAACTTAGGTTACTTAAATTAAAATGAGTCTTGTGTAGGTTATTCATTATATTATTATAGACAGTTTTAAAACCTATTTCACTTATCGAATATTTTGTCCCTTTCGGACGACTTTTGAATTCAATTCGAGCGAAGAAGACAACACATTCTATAACTAAAATATGGGTTTTAAACTTTAAACTTGTTTTAAAACCGTCTATGAATAAGGCCTTAGGGATTTAGTTGTAATGTTAGTGCAATGCAAATAGAAGAGACAGTTATTCGTCATTTGACACAACTATGGTTAAGTCGAAACCGGATATTAAAAGGGCTGAATCTTAAACGAGACACGGTTGCATGGGACATGACAAGTTCTCCATTAAGGTTCAATTTCCAAACGTGTCAAATATAAACACCTTTTTAATACCCAATGTAAAATATAACTAAAATAAATATTGTTGGGCAGTTTTTCATTACGAATATAGAGCTAATGTGATGGGTCACTTGACTACATAAAGGCAGCACTCCTCACTAAAATTTATACCTTAATTAAGACTTTCAAGGTATACTTTCCATTGGCAAAATTAGTCACGTAATGTATATTGACATTTTGAAGGAATTCCACGCAGTCTAATTATAGATCGTGACTTTGTCTACTCGAGGACACAGATTCATTAAAACAGCTATTACTTGGCCGAGTATACGACAGTTCAATTAATCATACTCAAATAACTTCATATATTCTATGTAATTAACTATGTCGCCGTTGATTGGTTCTCAACATGTGAGAACGTAAACGTGTCCCTTTATTTACAGTACAATGAACTTGTGTTATTGATTATTGATACTTGAACTTAAAGTAAGGTAATCACTGTTACAGAGTAATATAATTGTGAGTATGAAGATTGTTCTTTAGAATTAGGACACATACCGATAATCTATTTGGATATAGTAAATTGTTTCGATAGATGGGTGAAATATTTTTTTTATTATTAAAAAATAATTATTATTTAAGCTTATAACAATTAGCATGCTTAGAAAATTACGATCAAGAAGTTTAGGCAATATACAGAACTCCCCAAGATTTTTGTATTATATCTGGCTATCCAGTGTGTCGAGTCTAAAGCAAATCGCTCATTACAATGTGACTCTTTGACGAGTTAGTTAAGATTCAACGAACAGTTACTTAGGTCATGTAGGTCCTTTTAAAATAGACTGTTTCTAGGACGTAACAGTAATCTCTTTAGAATACTTAGTCATTGTTTGTTTTCTTTTGTTACTGTCAACTATGTCAAGGGAATGTTAAATGTTGTAAATCGTAGCTTTTTAAAGTGACACGACAAACTTATAACGTTGCATCTAATGCTAAATGCAGTTCAAATAGTGCATTGGCAGGAAATTTAATTGAAATTTATGTTTTTATTATTTATAATATTCCGACAAACGAGTAAATAGGTCATGTGAGGGTAAGAGATCACCGCCGCCCATGAACATTTACAACACTTGGATTATAGATGTGTTGCGGGCCCATCAAATCCGGAGAGGAGCGCGAAGGAAAATGATGGAAAGGAGTATTGGGCATCCGGCAATGCAGAGTAGCCATCTTGAGGTGGCTATTACTCGCTAGTCAACACAATTGCGCTGGTCTGATTACATTCGTGCATCCATCCGAGTGAAATGGAAATGCGACACACTTACAAGGTCCTAATGACCGGTTTAAACTGCTGCATACGGTGGTTGCTGTCCAGACCGACTAATATCCTACCAAGAAATGTTGCCTCACCAGCAATCTCACATACAGCTTCTTCACGTCGGCTTTCTATGAGACCATTGCACCACACATTCGTTCCAATCTACTTCTGCATTGAGCCCCATTTACACGGGGAGAGTTTCTCGCCTCAAAGACACGATTATCGTAAAGACATAAAAAGTTGCATCGTGTAAACGTTTGTCAGAACACGATAATCTATGGCGGAACTGTCTTGCGATAATATCATACGATTCTCGCCGCGTGAAACTCGACCCGTGTAAGTGGGGCCTTAACGACCTCAAGCAAGACGCTACCCATTATAAGTTATTTAAATTTTTATTCAACTGTCGGTTCTACCCGCACTTGATCTAGAAGGGTTCGTTCGTTCTGTATAAGGAAGGTGGCGCGGCGGGCTCCTAGCCCACGAGAGTTATCATCCCATCGCATTCTTTTGTTCTTTCCGCCTTACGTCGTGGCAAAATCTCTCTGTTCGAATTTGATGAATCTCATCGCGGTTTTGAGTGATTGTGCTCAGGTTTGGAGTGTCGTTTCTGGATTTGTATCTTGTTTAATTTTGTTGTTGCTTCTTTTTAGTTCGTTTATTACGCTTGCACGTCTCTCGCCGGTCGCCACAACTATGCCAACCTGATTGTAATTTCATATAAACAGGATGAACTGGAAACGCGACATATTTACGTGGGTCTATATTACGGATTCTCAGCCGCTGTGCACAGTGATCGGTGTCCGAGCAGATAGAAATATTTCACTACCACCAGATACATAGATGCAGGCCACTTCCAACAGGTCAATGTGGAGATCCTTGGGGGAGGCCCATTTTCAGCAGTAGACTTCATGTGGCTCAAGAGAGAGAGGGATACACATAGAAACTTAAAATCGAAATTATCTTAAACTCTATGATATGAAGGTTTATGATTCTATCCCAGGTAGATTTAAAAAGCCAGATTTGTATTTGTGTCCGTGACATTCGTCTCGTCGATCCGGTCTCACTGCAGTATTGTTAGTTAAGCCACATTTAGCCTGTCAACAATGAAAACTAAATAACTATGTCATTACCATAGGTCATTAATCATTACATAAATAATTTAACATTTTTATTATTTTATACAGTGGTTAAACCATACTAGCTTTCTTTTACTATAATAGGAATATCTCGGCTCAGCTGGGGTGATTACGCTGTCTTACAGAAAGCTGAGTTTAATCAGTCGCGTTTCCTTCATTATGTAAGTTTGCTGGAGTCCCAATATACCATTTCCCCTTTCATCCTTTTTACTTACTTTTCGATTCCTATTTTAAAAGATCGGCAACGTACCTACGAACTAAATATTACAGATATTCATGGGCGTCGGTAATCATCTACTAACAGATCAACTCGTCTATCAGACTTATAAAATTCCAATCAATTAACTGCTCTTACCATAAAAATGCATTGTCTCAAAACAAATACAGAATCGAGACGAGCAATTAACCCCATTCAAGTCATAATGAGTCATCATAACTTATCTGGAATCATCAATCATTATTCAAAGGGGAATTGTTGGGTGTTATCTAATTGTACAAAGTCCGATTGGTTTGTATTTTTATCTGAAAGTTAAAAATACTTGCGTTGAAGTGCATTGAACCGTTATGTGCGCGCGAGCAATTAGTTTGCAGTAAGTACTCCGACACTGTCTATGTGGATGGTGGTGTTTTGATACTTGGTAGTACTGAAAAGTATCTATTTTACGACATCATTAAATTTGTCGTAGCCGGAGAGTATTTTTGACAGCCTCCGTGGCGCAGTTGGTTAAACGCGGGCCGTGAAACGAAACGCCGCGGGTTTGATCCCCTCACCGAAACAAATGTTTGTGGGATTCACAGGTATGTTTCGGGTCTGAGTATTTGTGAGATTGAAAAGTCTTTCGTAGTTTTTGATACAGACGACACAAGACTCGATCTCAGTGTGGAGTCAGAACAATGTATATGATTATTAGGTGTATTTATTATTATTGTGTTCTATCAAAATAGTATTAAAGAGCGTTGTTGACAAAGTTTAGTAAAAAGGTAAAGTCGTTTCCTGTACATGTCTGTATTTCATTCTGATATATGAATGAAAAGTTGCGCCATAAATCTAGTGGGAGCATTTTATAAGCTTTGAAGCATGAGATTCTGTATTTGATTCCCAGCACGGAAACTTTGCCTTCTCCCAGACGTAAAAATACTGTCTGAAATGGCGATAGGCTCGCCCCCTGGTTTCCCTTAGGACGGAAATAAATGTTGTAAACAGTGGTTGACATTATTGCTTATTCTTTTAAACTTCTTAAATTATAAAGTAATACTCGTACTATCACTGTTTTTAAAATATGTATACGTAGACTCAACCATTAGGAAATTCAAAAGTGCGTTACCTGCCTTAAAGGATGTAGGATAGAACACAAAGGATTATTTTAGATCACCAGGAAATTCAAAGGTGCGTTTCCTACAAAGATAGAACATCAAGTATTATTTGGAGGTTCAGCAGTGACACTGATCGAATGAACAAGCCAGGAAAGTTACCTCACATCGGCTCGCTGTAAGGCTGATGCGCCGGTTAAGCCTGCCCATTCGTTCTGATCGGACAGTGGTTGTAGTCTGGCTTTGGTATAGTATGTTTCATGATTCCTGCGACTTTAGTTGCTTTGAGTAAAGCAAGGCAAATGTGCAGTTCAGTACAATCATTTTGTTCGCAGAGATTACTTTTATTATTAGCACAGTACATTGCTGGTTTAGTATGAAAAAGAAAAGGAATTAATTTTTTAGTTTGTTGGTTATATTTCTCAACAAGACCTTGCAATATTGGACCACACATATAAGTATTACAAATTTCTGTATCGTGTTCCCGAACTAAATCGTTAAAATCAACATTAGCTTACAATCTATTCTATCGTTATTGTTAACTCGCAGTACATTGCTGTATGCGTTTCATCTAGTTTTTGTGCTCATTAATTGCAGTCATTGTGGCGGGATGATGTTCAGCGGAAATGAGACGATCGCGATTAGGCATGGTGGCGTTAAAAATTATTTTAACGGTAAACCGTGTCCTATACGCAGTGAGGGACAGTTTTGATACGTTGTTATTAAAATTATAGTAAATTTGGTTTATGTAGAAAATATATAGACCAGCAGAAATATCGTTAATCAAGATACATGGATATCTGGAAGTGGTAGAAGCACGCTGTTGTCAGTCATGACTTCCTGGGCGGTACCACTGTCTCACAGTAAATCGGCGTGAAGCGATAGCTTCGCTGTCGCGTTCCGTTCGGTAAGTGAGATTGTCAGATGCCCAATACTCCTTTCCTCTTCCCATCCTTTTTCCTTCTCGCTCTCCTTCCAATTTGATGGGCCGGCAACACGTCCAGGATCACGCGTTGTGGATTTTCATAGGCGGCCGTGATCACTTACCACCAGGTGACCTGCTCGCTCGTTTGCCGGACCTATGCAACAAAACAAAACTTCAAATTCAGAACATTATAGGACTAATTAAATTCCATTCATGATAAATATTGTACATAACTAAAAAAGCACAACCAACTTCGCCCACGTCACACATAATTTTTAAGGCACAATGACAGGTCACAGATTATATCCCAAAAATGAGATAATATTAAAAAACGTTTCACTGATCATAAAAATCCCTTGACGCGTTGCCACCAATTACATGATAACACTGCGACAGACTTTCCCCTTATCGATGTGAAATTGATGATTGCGTATCTCCAATAAATGCCACGGGCCCCAAAAAAGAAAAAACACACATTTAAAAGGCGTCGAATAAAATAACTAACTTAGTAAGCAGTAAAGTTCGATCAAGAGCCAATAAAGAACTTGAAAGACATTCGTTTATCGGTAAATGAAGTGGACTTTTTGTTATCCTTTTCGTGATGTTCTACGCAGTTTCTTTTGTTGTTTTTATATTTCAGATGGTGCAAGGAAGGGTTTAAAATAAGTTACATTGACATCTTCTATTCGAGTTGAATTATCCTTTGTCACGCCAAATAATAGTAAATGCACTGTTGCGTTCCGATTTGGACATTGTTGCCAGAGTAACTACTGGCCATAATGAGGCTTAACATCTTATGTTTCGGATGGCAAGCGCAGTGGAATGCCAAGCACTGCTTTGTAGTTCAAGGTTTGGTTTTGCTACTGTCCTTGCGCGGTCATATCGCTTAACATCAGGCGAATGGTATGCTTGTTTCGCCGTTCATTGCAATAAAAAAATTCGCGCCTGTAGATGCTGTATTGAATATTTGTATTGTTATTATATCAGGAGTAATAGTTTATCGTTACAGTACAAAAATATATCAATGCTTTCTTGTGCTAAAGATTGATTGCCGTAAGATACGTTGAGTTCCAATAACCATACGGTAAATTATACAGTCATTACTTATTAATTTGTTAATAAATTATTTATAGCTCTGGCGTAAAGATTTTATGCTTTTCCATCATGTTTAATATTGATAAGTTGTTTTATAAGCATTAATTGTATGAGTACCGTTATTATATTGTGTATTTTGTATTACACATTCATAGTATCAAGAAAATAGAACTATAGTTCGTCTACGGTTTTATTCGCCGAAAGCGCGGTCGTGCAAAAAATAAGAATATTTTATATCATTACACTTTATTAATTTGGACATTAATAACATGTCTACATAATCTACCGAAAAATAATGCGTTAAATTGTAAGCAGTATGTTACGGTTCACAATCTTTCGACAGTTCACAATCTCGCGAGATAGATTACAATCTAACGGTATTTACAATTTTACGGTGACATATATGTCGCAGATTCGAATGGATTGCCATCTAAATGGCCATCGATGTCGTCCGACATGATGCCTTTTATTAATTAATCGGTCAGTGCGCACGTTTGGCGCTGTTCCGGGCAAGATTCATGATAGAAACAATCCAAAACTATTAAAGCATTCACAGACACTGTGAAGTGCGTGGTGGCCTCGTGGTATCGGACCAGACTCGGCTGCCTACATGTTCACGGTGGTCGCGGGTTCAAATCCCAGGGTACACCTCTGACTTTTCGGAGTTATGTGTGTATTGATAGTCAATCACCACGCACTTTAACGGTGAAGGAAAACATCGTGAGGAAACCTGCATACCGTAGCGATTTAAAAAAAAAAATTCTACGGTGTGTAAGTCCGCCAACCCGCACTAGGCCAGCGTGGTGGACTATATGGCCTAACCACTCTCAATTGTACTCTGGATTGTAGAGGAGGCCCGTGCCCTGCAGTGGGTCGTATATGAGCTGATACAATACAAAAAAAATTCACAGACACTATTGGACACTACTGACGGATTCCTCGACGTTGCCATGGGCAACCGATAACTTACAAGACATCAATCATGACGGACTGTGTTGCCATTTCAATAAAATAAGAGCCCTGTGTAACCTCTGACATATATAATATCAAATAAGCTTCCCACCTTCAAGTTTGAACCTACCACGTGCGGTTTATAAATAATTCTCACGTACCAACCGAACCGAGAGCTTCATACCTATAAATAATTACATCGAAATCACTCCATTAAGTATGCAGGTCGATATATTAAGAGTGCTCGCGCGGTTTACTTACAATTTCGATGCACGGTTGAAGAAACTAAATAAGTTTTGGCTATCAACAGACATTTAACGTTGTTTATGGTCGGGCTAGTGGTGGAAAATCGGACAGCGATCAGTATACACATACATACATAAACTCACGCATTTTTCCCAGATGGGGTAGGCAGAGGTGCTACTAGGACACCCACATTTCGCCTAGTATGTTCCGTCCCACAATGTGATATGGGGCGAAGCTTATCGCCATATCGGGCACAAATTCCTGGCTCCGGGTTGATAATGAATAGAAAAATCCAATATTACTTTGCCTGACCCGGGATTGGAACCCAAGACCTCAGCATTGTAACCGTACCGTAGTAAAAATACGCCACCCAGGCATTCAGTAGAGAAATGGAGGAAAATCTGTCATAATAAGACTTCACATCTTATGTCTCAAAATGGCGAGCGCAGTGGAATACCCAGCATTTCTTTGTAATTCATTGTGTTGTTTAGTTTTGCTACAGTCCATGAGCGATCGTATCCACCATCATCTGATGGTAAGCGATGCTCGTCTCGCCTGTTATCGCTTTAAAAATGCGATGCAAAATTAAAATAATTGATTACGCGATAAACAATCACAAAACACTAATACAATTTGTCCAGACATGCTTGTAAAACAAACAGTTAACTGACTGTTGGTTCAGGTCTCGATTGGTGCCTAGTGCACCTAAAACAGAATAACCTAGATCGCGTGATTCACGCCCGGTTATATCCTGATTTATAATATGGAATGCTAATGCGCCGGTGTTGGTACAGATATCAAGATTTGAGTTTCCCATTGCTTTGATGATTTGGTTTAGTTCGGGCTACCACTTGCGTTGAAGAGGGTCTTTGTGAACTCTAAAAGCAATATATAAATAATAATAAAAATACCCAACAGTCACATGCGTAGTCCTGAACTCACACTAAGATCGAGTCTTGTGTCGTGGGTATCAGGAACTACGAGCAACTTTTCGGTATCATAAATACTCAGACCCAAAACAAATACCTGTCGATGACACAAATATTTGTTTAGGGGCGGGATCGAACCCTCCATATGTGAATTAGTTTTGATTTATATTCAATGGATGTTTAATATACTACCATTCGTACCTACTGATTGCTTAGGTTCGCTTATTAAAAAATAAGCGCAAATTGTCATTGAGGAGAATTATGATCTCATTCTTTTCATATTATTTTATTTCACATGAACGCTTAGTGATGAAAATCGGGTTAGTTCTAAGCAACTTTCAGGACACATTTCTTAATTTTCATGATAAACTCTAATGTTCTTCTTCATCGTTAAAAGAAACGATAAAATATGACTCACATACATCCTTTCAAGCAACATTACCTATATATAAAATGATTGTTTCAAACAAAAGTAACTTCACCCCAAACTATTTTCAAAGTCTTCACACCAATAACCCATCATCATCAGCCTTTTATTGTCCACTGCTGGACGTAGGCCAACCCATATCACGACTAAAGATATCGCAAATAAACTGACCACTATACATATGCAGTAACACGAAGCCGTAATCTAGAACCATCGAGAACACAATCAGCTAACAGAAATAACGCAAAACAACGCCACTTAAGCTATTCATTTGCATCTAAGAATAGCCTGGCAATCATCACCCACGTCTGCTCACCCCGCTAGTTGCGCGTAATGATATAATCACTGGTGTAAGGGCTATGGGATTATTTCTGTCTTAATGCGTATTTTTATGTTAAAAAGGCGTAAAAATAAAAATTCTACGCTATTGGTCGGTTAGAAACGCATTTGCAAGCTTGTTTGAAAACGTGTGTTAAGTTGTAGTTATGCTAGTGTGATGGCTAGCGATTTTAACGTGTTCTATATACTGTTGTAAATGAATAAATAAACCGCATGTATTGGTCCAACTAAGAGTATTTATAATATAGAGGAAGTCCTGTCTTATTTGGATCTTCAAAAACGTAGATATTTTCTTGTTCGTAATTTTGGTAGTGCTGTTATATTGGAACTATTAAATAATTATTTAACAATAAATTTCTACAAATTCCACTGGTAACCGAAATTTAATTTAATTATTGTCCGTCTAAAACGAGTTTCAGTGTAATTCAATAGCCCTAAACTAAGTTTTTGCATTTTTCTTTTTCAAAAAATTCGTGTATGTTGGACAACCTGTCAAATGTCAGCCAATAGGAGGGCAGAAAAATGTGGCCCGGCACCACCATTTTTATCTACGTTTTGAAGTACCAATTTTCCTCTATATTATAAATACTTTAAGTAGTCCCTATATATGAAGTTTAAACTGCGTGTTTAAGGAAAGTAATTTATGAATTGATAGAAATAAACTGCGCATACTCAGCTGTCAAGAAAAAACAGTGTAAGACAGCGTCGTTTTATATTTTCCTGGAAACTCACATTTTATATGTTAAGGTACTATTGTGCAGTACACTCGCTAAGTTAATTAGTACTAGCCACCGTGCAAATTTTGCTGATACACGACAAACAAGGCTGCGTGTTATCAATCCCTTCGCCTATCCCAAGAAATTAAAAACAAACAATTCGAAATTCAAATAACATTGCCGTAGAACACTGACGTCATGCAAAATAAAGCAATATTTCCGCTGCATTCCAAACTACTTCATGCTGAAATAATTGGCTCGGAATTGCTGAAGGAAGCTTCTGTGGTGTGCAGCGCTGCAGCGGCTCGATTTGTCCTCGCTTTGATGTCGCTCCTGACTGCTTTATCTGTCACCCGAGTCGAAGTACTCACGCTGTGGACTTGAGTGATTTATTAGTTTCGTGTTTATGCGCGATTGGTAAGTGCTTTGTTGGTCTTATATTTTTTATGTATTTTGATGATACGGAATTTGGTTCTTAATGTTTTTTTTGCAGTGAATGTATATAATTTTACTACAAATAAATAAGTTGATGTCTTTGATCCATACTTAAATATCGTTATTTTAATCGGCCTATAGCAGTCAGTTGGTAATATTAGAGTTTTCAATTTTACGGTACTAAGCAAAGCTTGGCTTCTTTTATTCACACTATCATATTAATTAAATTATTGAGCCTGTGGCCAATATTAAATAATTATTTCCATTCATAAATAAAATATTCCTAAGTAACCACATCCACAATCAACTATTCCCGTTTCAATCGTTATTTTACATTTTTAGTTTTGTTTTTTAATGTGTCAACTTCCAACACTTAGTTGTCAAACATCGACATGTCAAAAAGAAACAAACTGATGCGAAGTGACGAAAATATTGCCACTACATTTCACACTAACATATATCAATTACACAGCCTTGCAAATATAAATTCTATTGCTTCGATCACTGAATTGAATTTCACCTGCATCTTACGCATAGTTGCGATGTTTTGGGCTGAACGTGGCAGCTTCCTTCCCGTTCCCATGCGCGTATTTAGAAAAGAAGTAAATAAAAGTGAAAACAAACGCGTTGATGAGGTTCGGCTTAATTTCTTATTCCGTTTGAATGGGCCTCATTTGAATGAGATCGCCGGTTGTGAATTTTAAATTGGTGCTTCAAGAAGATTACAAGTTGAATTCACTCGGCTTAATAACGTTGAATAAGTTGGATCTCATTATTGTAATCTGAAGGTATAGGCTTGCGTTGGTGAATTTGCATAGTTAAAAGTTTTCCCAACTATTAATTTTATTAAAAGAGATACTAGGTGCTCAATTTGCATTTTTTTTATTAAATCCAAAATAATTAATGGTTGACAAGCCTGGGATCGAACCTAGGTGGCATGGATTAAAAGGAACATTATCATATGTTGTCTTTTTGTTATCTATATAAAAGGTTCTCTTAATATTTACACAGAATCGGTTCGGAAAGTTAACAGTGAAGACAATAAGTGACATTAACTAATCGAAATCATAAATACACACGCAATAACTTGGAAAGAAAGCATTTACCAACTACTAAACATCTAAATATGTTTTCAACTGTCACAGACCAAATGTAATAAAACAAACCAATCTATCATTTTATCATCAAAAAGTGGACCCGAACTACAATTTATATAACAGTTAATTTATACGATAAATTAACCTGTCAGTTTGTGTGTCGTAAATTATAATAGTCACGTTAAAGCAAATAAAGTATTGTGCAAGACATTGCATCGAATTCTATCGATTGGTTTTTAGACATGGTTGACTGAAGACGTAAAGACAGTTTATGTAATTTTGAATTATTCGGCCTATACTAGATCTTACGAAAATCTGTACGTATTACGTCCCACTGCAGGGCAAGGGCCTCTTCTACAATCGAGAGTACAATTGGAAAGATTTAGGCCATAACATAGTCCACCGCGTTGGCTTAATGCAGTTGGCCTCGCAAAAATATTTCCTAGATTTTATGAAATTAATGGATTGATTGTCGGTCCAGTATTTAAAAATCTTTGGTAGTTTTTCACCGCGATAAAAGACAAAGATCAATATTGTATAATTTACCCCTAATAAATATTCCTAAGATTCAAATCGATAACGACATTAAAAATACAACTTTAATCAACGGTTTAAAACGTAGATTTTTTTGAATTATCAAACAATACTGCAACAATCTCAACTGCGATATAACACTAACTTAAAATATCCCATGAATTATTCCGTGATAAAATGCAATCGGCTTACCCAAGATCACTCTTATAAATATATTCATAGGCCATTCAAGTTCACATTATGAATACGAGAGCTTCGAGCCCCGTTAATAAGAGGCTTTCCATCTAGGTCAAAGACTTTAGAGCTAGGCATTGGCAGTGTTTCAGTGCATATCGAAGGTCAGAGCTATTATTCAGAAGAAACTGGGGAATCAGGTTGTTCTTAGCTCATGTGTATACTTAGTCGTGTCAAGGTTATAATATTAAGGGGAATAAATAGAATAAATAAACCCAATAGGCACATACATAGTCCTAAACCCACAATAAGGCCCAAGGCTTGAGTTGTGGTTCATGGGTATCAGAAACTACAAGAGACTTTTTTCACAACCAACCAGACTACGTAAATACTATGGGTCATCATTTTGATATATTCCCGAAAATTTAGATTCTTTTACGAAAAAGCTAGCAATAGGCACGCGAATGGTCCATTATATAGAAATTGTGCAACACATCGTTTTGGTATATTTTTTAAAATAATTTTCAAGATTTCGCCGAAGGAATGAACCCTTCAAGCAGTTAACGAGGCGAACGCTCTCGATACTGAGACCCTTTATCATGCAAAACTTAACTCGGAGTGACTCTAAGAATTCATTATACCTCCATGCATATTCATTTTTAAACACTTGTCGCGGAAGATCATTTTTAATGTATAATTAGTGTGTATATTTGATATTTTGTAAGATAAATGGAAATAAGGCTTTACGAGGAAAATAAATAGTGATTTTTTTTTCTTTGATGACACACTTGAATAACCGTAATTAATTTACAGAAATATATGCCCAATATCAATCTTTACCTAAATCTGTAAGATGAACAAAAGTATTTATCTATTACTTATCTATTGAATTTACAAGATAAGTAAAAAAAAAACCCTTATTACAAAATCCAGAAAGCTGTACATAAATATACATACATACATAAAGTCACGCCTTTTGCCCAGAAGGTGTAAGCATAGGTGCTACCAGGATACTCAAGTTTATTCTTGTGTATTCCGACCGATGATGTGATAGGAGGCGAGCCTACCGCCATATCGGGCACAAATTCCTTACTCCGGTCTGATAATGAATGGAAAAATCCAATATCACTTTGCCCGACCCGGGTTCGAGTCCGAGACCTCAGATTTACAATCTTACCGTAGTACAACTGCGCTACCAAAATAGTATTTCAAACATATCCATATAACTCTATCGATTAACGAGAGAGAATAATCTGTATACAGGGTATATCAAGACTGCTACCGAAAACGAAGCCAGGTTTAGTTTTAGTGACTACAGACACGATGCAACTAAACATTTAAAAAAAAAACGCGACGTTTTTTTGCGTTTGCGTGGTAAATCCATAGTTTTTGCTAAAATTATACTTTTAAAGCCTTGGGTACTGTAGCGTCTTTAAAAATAAAAGAGTGTTGATTATTGTTTTAGGAAATTTTATGTATTTACCACCGAAACACGATGATAGGAAAAATATTGCAAAAAAATCCTCGCTTATTTTGCAAAAAATTTCATTGTGTCTAAAGTCACTAAAGCTACCACCTGGCTTCGTTTTGGTAGCAGTCTTGATATACCCTGTATTTTTGTATTGTATCAGCCCATATACGACCCACTGCAGGGCACGGGCCTCCTCTACAATCGAGAGTACGATTGAGAGTGGTTAGGCCAAATAGTCCACCACGCTGGCCTAGTGCGGGTTGGCGGACTTACATACCGTAGAAATTCTTCAAAATCGCTACGGTATGCAGGTTTCCTCACGATGTTTTCCTTCACCGTTAAAGTGCGTGGTGATTGATTATCAATACACACATAACTCCGAAAAGTCAGAGGTGTGCCCTGGGATTTGAACCCGCGACCACCGTGAACATGTAGGCAGCCGAGTCTGGTCCGATACCACGAGGCCACCACGCACTTCACACCCTGTATATCTGGCCATAAAAACAAAAAGCTAGTAATACCTTATCCGACTAAAGATAAAGCTGCAGCAAGATTTAATTTAGCCACCGACCGGGAGAGCGGAGGGTGGTATTATAAACGGCCTTTAAACTTACCCCTCGGAATATTCACATCACCTGTGTTGCGTCTAAATTTATATTAACTGTTATAAACGTGATTAAAATTAATATATGTTTAAAGTTGTTAAGATAATAGATAAACAGCTCAGCATTCTGTATCGTAATAATTGTTAATTTTTAAGTTTTACTAAAAGACTCCATTTAATGTCGATTAAAGAGAATATAGATTTTCGTCATAAAATCTTAAAGAAGCAAATGTTGATTTCTATAATACGAGTACTTAATTTAGTACTCTACTTAACCTCATTTTAGTATTGAATATTACAATAATATAATATTAATTAAAAAAATAACAAAATCAATCCCATGTGGCTTGAATGTTCTTTAGAGTGCGAATTGTGGAGGGAGAGGGGGCAGACCTTTGCCCAGCTGTGGGACAAAATGTTAAATAAAAAAAATACAATAATATTTTCTATCATTATGACCCATACTCCATTACTACGCACAAGCGCTCCTCCTCTCTGATTATTCCATTCATTCCATTATCATCAATCAAGTTACCATTTATCTACATTACTCCCCCTCTGCCTCGTAACTCGTAATCTACCTGTTCTAATATCATTATGCGTTATTTCCGTCATAAAATGGTTTACAACGCGCCTTAATACATTGGGAAAGATAAGGTTGGAAAATGGCCTTGATTACTCATGAAAATAGTGGTTTTAAAGATTATAGTGCTTGTTTTGACAGTTTTTGTAAAATACCACCTTGAGTCACTTGACTCCTTACAGCGCTGAGCTTGTGAATAGTCAATGATCGAAATCTCACGGACAGACTGGAACTGTTAGGACTGCAGAGAGACTTCAGGTCTCTCTGAGTGTTCTATCGTTTGTTCCACGGGGACTGCTCCGAAGAATTTTTGAGATGGTACCACCGTCAGAGAGTTCGTTGCGGCAGAGTTCATTCCTACCACCTGGAAGCGTACCGTTCCCGAACGGTACGTATTCAGCGTTCTTTCTTACCACGAACGTGCAAGCTCTGGAATGAACTCCTTGCTTCGGTGTTCCCGGAGCGCTATGACCTGTCCTTCTTCAAGCAAGGCTTAAAGAGAGTCCTCTCCCCACGTTAGACAGCGACCTGGTTGTGCTAGACCCCTGGCACTGCGAAGGTCCATGAGCGGCGGTCACCGCTTTCTATCGGGCGGGTCGGATGCTCGTCTGCTAAGGCAATAAGAAAACAAAAAAGTATTTGTGTATTTTACAATTTGTATATAACATATGTGTAGATTTTAATTTTATAACTGAACAAATTGACATAAATAACCTCTTGTTGAACTATATTAAACTAATTTCCTCCTTTAAAAATTACCACTACCAACGCAAATGTATGGGTTTGTAGAAATGGCTGTCTCTCGCCGATTAATAATTTATACTCTATTTTCATTGTACTGTACTAATATTATACTAAATACTATCAAGATCTCATCATTTAAATATAGTGCCAATTATAAGTATAAAAAAACATTATTTATTTGCACCTAAAAATAATGAATTGATATCAATATTAATGTTATTGTGATTAATGTTTATTAAAACACAATAAGTAAACTGATTGTTTAAAATCCCCTATCCAATACGAGTATGACCTTATTGTGTAACACTATCGAACAGGAAAGAACTACTCACAAATCAAAGTCCAAAATGCAAAAAAGCTGGCAATCGAGTGTTCTCGCCGCCACGTGTATGGAAGTGCGAGACATTAACCGGAGCTAAGCTAACGAGTTAACTAAAACCGCGCAAGGTTCAAAGGCCGCCCGAGGAAGGTGCGCTGCCGGTGCGTCGCAGCCGCGCGGGCGATCGACCGCAGCGCACGTTACACGGTGCTGTTGCCTGGAAACGAACGCGTGACGTCACTCGATCTGTTAGACCTCCTAACTAGCGCTAGTGATCTATAGAACAGCTGAGAAACATCACACTAAAGAATACACTTCCAAGAGACAAGCTTGCCGCTCAGTATATATACGGAGCGCCATGCAAATGTTGATAGCGCGATGTAGAACTTTTTACAATAACTCGGAAAATATTATACTTAGGCACAAACTGTTTTCACACAATCATAGAGAATGTTCTTATTGAATATGTATCAAAATTTGAAAGCAAAATATTTAACAGTTTTCGAGTAATTAATTTTTTTCGTATTTTTTCGTCTGTATTGAAGTACAGCACCATCTATCGGAGACTTGCGGAGATAGTCGTTGTGTACGGTCGGCAACAGCAACAGTACTCAACTCAAACCTCATATAAATTCAGTCGCATTAATATTATTAGTATTTCTTTTTATATTTATTCGTGAATTGGTTATAAAATTAAATCGTTTTATATTAGACAAATAGTATTAAAAAACAATATTCGCAGAAAATAAATGCAGACCTCAAGCTCGAACTCAGGAACCAAAAGTTAACAACCTCTGCAAAGTATATTTTAATTTTTTATAATTAAATATTTCATTATTACTTTTGACTTTTTTCATTTTTTTTGGAATCTACTATTCGTATACTGTCGCATTGCAGACTACAGACCATTTTGCTTTCCACTCTGCGTTGCTGTAACAATATTTTTCCACAATTAATCTAAAAATGTAGGGATATAAATACAAATTCTTTATTAAATATTTTTTGTTCCAGAATATCAAACAACGACCGAGATGAGAGTCCCGGGACCGACGGCAACGCTTCCCCAGAACCTCCCGACCGTCCTCCCGGGAAGCCGCGCCAAATCCATCCCGAAGAAAAAACACAAGTCTTGAATTACGATGCTTCATATCGTAAAAAGAACAAACCAAAATCGCTGCCTCTAGAAGAAAATCATTATAACCATTTAGCCAATACAAATGTCGCGATGTCCCCAATGTACCCTTTGACGCCGAACATTTGCGTCGAAGGAGGGAAGATTGAGTTCATAAAGTCGCCACCAGGCAGCGCTCGGAATAGCGTGGCGCTAGCGTCGCCGCCGCAAACGCCATTGCTGGCGCGGCGCGACTCGCGGGAGAAACGCGAAGTGCGTATCTATGATGAGCCCACTGAGAAGTTCGATGGAGATAAGGTAGGTGGCTCTGTTACTGAGTTTTTTATTTTGTTTATTAAGCGAAAAGGTTGAAAAGACGAGTGGTACGGTATTCTTGCGTCAATATTTAGTTTATTAAATATTGTTATCGAATTAATGAGAATCGCATAGAGATAATGTGCTGTAATTTTTTTTTGGTTATTGTTGACCAGTTTAAAACATGGAAATTGTTTATTTTCTTCATTTAAACAGTTTTTTTAAAAGGTGCTTAAAAGGGTTATTAAGTTGTAATGGTCTGCATTTATATTGTCGAATTACAATTCGGAAATACCTATATAAAAATTGACAAAAAAATAGTTTCTTATTCAAAACTTTTAAGTATGTTTCCATCCTAACCGACTTGAATTAAAAATGGAGTTTCGCATTACCACAGATTATGTAGGGCTCCATTGATTCATTTTCATATTCCATTTTTTTTTGGTTTCACAAACACCTATTACCAAACTCGAGATAAGAACCTTAAAAGCTTTAATATCGTAAAATGTACTCAAATGTTGTTTCTTTATTTTTCAACTTCCCAGTGAAAAACATAACAGTTTTTTCTTCAAAATGTTGAATTTAAAAACTTTGCACTGAAGGGTCCGTGGCCCTTGTCAAAAGTCTCAAAACTTCACATTTGTTTTTCTCTTTTTCTTTTATGATAATTTCTTTTCTTTCCTAATACCCGTACTGGTAGATATTCTATGCTACATATTTATGTAGATTTAACCGACGGTTTTGGTCGCGTGGTTTTATAACGATATTTTTTTTGTATTGTATCAGCCCATATACGTCCCACTGCAGGGCACGGCCTACTCTACAAACGAAAGTACGATTGAGAGTGGTTAAGCCATATAGTCCACCACGCTGGCCTAGTGCGGGTTGGCGGACTTACATACCATAGTTTTTTTTAAACGATATATTCTTGGACCTTTATTTAATATCATCAAAATTTTACATTCGATTTATGTGCATCCTCTTTCCTGTACCCATATAAAAGAAACACATCAAACAAACACACGCGCAACCAATTTAACTTTATAAAGGAAATCCCCAAATCTTTCGCGACAAAATCTTACAAAACCATCAAAGAGGCTTTTGAAAACAATTTAGACGAGGCTAAACAAGCATTAAGGTGAATCGGAACAATTATTGCACCCCACAGTAAGGGACGATCGAGATATAACGAACCAAATATAATATAGATTAAGGGATGCTGGATCTACTGCGCTTTTGCTTTTAAAAGATAATTTGGGGGTGAAACATTTAGGAGGCATTTGGGGAGTATTTGGAAATTGTAGTAATATGAATTATATCTATTCTAAGGCTCTAACTAGGGGTGTTTAGAAATTAATAGAATTGAATATTTAGTCTAACCACTCCGACTTAGTGTCGGTACATAGAGTTCACATATGTGCTTTGGCGCTGTGTGTAAAGATCGTTTACGGTCATTTCAGGTGCGAATGGGTTGTTGTCCAAATATTAGGTTTTTCTCTGTTTAAAGAATTGTTTGTGATATATTTTCTTCGTAACCTAATAGTATTAACATACCCAATATAATAAAATATGAAAGGAGTAAATCTGTTCCTAATATTTTGACCACAGCATGAAAACAATGCATTCGGACTAAATTCGGAATACCTTCAATTCCAAAATACCGTAGACGATGTATGTAGTCGAATTTAATGTCTAAGACTTGTCAATCCTTCGGAATTAGGACGATGCAGAGGGGTTACTCTCTGATTCGAAACGAAAGTCGAATGTTCGAACGTCGCACGTAAAACTGTACGAATAAGCCTAGGTACTCCACAAAATGTTCGAATCCTCTATCGCACGTCCTAACTATAGACTTAGCTCGCAGATTTGAAAACTTAAAAGCTATTAGAATAATATACACCTTAATTTTTTAACTGAATGGGATATAAAAGGTCCTAAATTCCTAGGAAGGCTATAAATTTACTTCATCCTGGAGGCAGACATGCAAATAAGGACAGTTAGGCGAATTAATTGCACATCCTGAAGGCAAATCGGTTCCAAAGGGAATTTAAATGAATTGTCGCTTTTATCGCTAGTTTCCAGAAATGTACTGGCGAAATCAAGGGTCTGTTTGCTAGTTTTAAGATCACAAGCTATAGTGTTTTTTTAATTCAGATGATTTTTATAAAATCCCCATGCCTTTTCTATAAATGAAAACTGGAGCTTATTTTTGAGAAACTTTTAGTTGCATTATTTCTGTAATCACTAAAACTACCACCTGGCTTCGTTTTCGGTCGCAGTCTCGTATACCTTGCATATAGGAATCTATTTTTTAGTTTTCCACCATTGATTTCAAGTTCTATATGGTTTCTGACACAGATCGGAGACTGCTAATACCAGAGCCTAATGTCTCAATGTCCTTACGTAGACTTGTCATTATTAATCAGTTCCGTAATCCATTGAAAATTGATACGAAATTCGAAACCAATTTGCATTGGTCTGAATTTCAAGTAATTTGCCATGACATGACACGTGCCGAACAATATTATGTTGTATGGTGCTGATACAATTCAAAGAATTTGTTCAGAAGACATCAACTTTAACAATGCTCTTAACAAATTATAAATTACAAAGTACTGTTCAACCAATCTCTCACATTTTTTACACTACCAACTAATCTCTTAAAAACACTGCGCAAACAAGCGCTGGTTTATAGTTAGATGTATTGTTCATTAATATTAATGGGCTGGTCTGCAAGCGACTGAGTCTGGCAATCTTGCTTCAAAAATACGCGCTCGCTGGCGAAATGTATTTGCCACGTAACTTTTAAGATAGTGTTTGTTTTCTGCAAAGTATTAGGGCGTTGTCTTGAGTTGAAGAAAAGGAAAATGTATTGGGAAGTTTGTCTTCTAACGTTTACTAGCTGGGAGGTGAAATATAAGGGCTTACTGTGCATGGGTCCTGGCAGTAAAGGTTTTAAAATTGTGAGATCTAGGATTAAATTCTAACCTGGGTAAATCAATTTAGATGGATTTGAAGAGTGTAATCTACCTTGGATTAAATTTATAGCTGATAGAGCAGCCATCTAAGAAAGCTAACCTATGATTTAAATACATTTATGATCTCTGCAATTATAAGTGTAAGCTTGGTTTATGTATTTAGTTAGTAAGCCAATTTAAAAATAAATAAGTTTACCCATTGCGACAAAGCAACAAAATTAAAAACGAAATCTCGATACAAAATTTAAACCTAATGCATCCCCATACCTTCCTTTGTGCATGCAACCGTGTACATAGTTTTATTTTTCTGCATATTATAAGCTACATTATTACTCTACGTTACATTAAATAAAAAGGAAATACCCAACACACAGTAAATGAATCAAGGAAATTAAATAAACCTCTTCATTCCCTCTGAAGCGTTCGTTCAAAGGCAATTAAAACGGTCTACGTATAAATAATAATACGAGGGTCGTAATATCGGAATGCAATTTGCATAACTGCTGTTCCAATTACTTTTTGCACTGGTGATGTAAGATTATTGCGTCTGCAAAGGATTTTGCTTTAATCTCCCGTCTGGTCAGTTTCGTATTTCAGATTATTAAATGGATTTTCAATTTCTGCTGTAAAGATAATGTCTGTATATTCAAATGTTGTGGTTTAAGTTTGTAAGATCCAGTAGACTTCTTTGAACTAGAAGAACTTTTGCTTCTTCGGGCTCGTAATTTTCCGATTCAAAATATTTTAATATCATGAACCTAATACTTTACATAAAATGCATGCCACGGGCTTACAAATATCCGATTAGAATTGAGTGAAGAATAATTGTAGCCTTGAAGATTACCTTTGCCTTTCTTTGAACTAAAAACACATAAACATTGATAATTAATACTTTTTTATTAAACCTCCTTGATTGTTATTTTGTATCAAACTTCATAACTAAACCTATTCACAAAAATGTCATATCACAGGCAAATTGACAACAAAACACAACCAAGTTGAATTATTAAATCGATATCCATAAATTAAAAGAACCACATGGATCTGTTATCTGATGATTCTTCAAAGAAAGAAGTCATATACGTTGATAGTATGAACATAGCTTCATACATAGTGTGGCAACTAGAAGAACACTATTATATAGTGTATTCAGTACTTGCAATGATTTTCATAGGATTCATGTTACTAGACATGGTGGAGAAACCAATGCAAGAACCAAGTCCAGAAGTTTCTGAAAACACTACGAATGACGGCATCGCAATACCTCAGTCCAATGTTCAAAAGGTATCGAAAAGTGATGTAAAGACTCCAATAAGTTCATAGTTGCAAGACCTTTATGTATTAAAACAGTGATTCTAAGTGTGTTTTGCCGGGAAAACTTTAGGATGATTTGGCACGAAATTAGGGTTGGAAATAGTGGACAGGAGGTGAGGAGATTCCCCTTCCATCCTGGCACCACTCCCATGAAAAGGCAATGCACCATTCCTGAGAAAAGAATATTAATTTCTCGAAAACTAAGCGACATCTTTTAACAAAAGTGGTAACGTTTTAATCAGGGCCCTAACACCTACCACCTTTGATCACTTCTACCCCCCAACTCGTGCCAAACGATTCTAAAGTCCAGCCGTTTTGCCTTTAAAGATTATAGTTTTTAATTTAATGTTGTGTTATCTTGTACCATATTAGGTACAAGGAACGTTGGTAACTGGAGTTGCTACATTTCCACATAAAACCTATCAGTTCATGATTATTAGATGTCAAACTGTCTTAATATCAAAGAGCAATCAATGTATTCAATATTCATACAATCAAATAATAAATGAGTTTCCCTAAGTTAATGTTGGTTTTATTAATATTGTAATTTAGAAAAGGTATGTTTTCTTGTACTGTATCTTCATCTATAATCAGACTGAGAAAGGTTGTGTCACAGCTCACCACGCTGATCTAGTGAAGGTTTTCCTGTACACCTCGCAGAAATTGCCTATGGTTATACTTTGCACCCCAATGACAAATTAATATATATATTTATATAGTAGTTATTTCAAAATATAATTTTAAATTCCCAATACCTAGTTTGTGTATTAGCTGATATTTTACATAGTTTGTAACTGGTAGAAATATTTGTTTTCGTAGTATTATAATTCCAGTTTGAATACATTTCCATTGTGGTAAATTATCACACTATCTCTACACGACGCTACGCCTCACTAAATGCTGTAACTTATTTTGTTCTTCTATCTTTCTGACGCAGTACAAGAGTAGATTAAAACGGTTTTGTGTTTCGTTTCTGATCTGGAAGAAATACTTTTCGAAAACAGTTCCAACGATTTTTCTATTCTCTGTCTTCCCTCCTATCATCATAATTTTTTTTTCTTGTTCCCTTTCATTGTAGCCAGAATAACTACTGGACTTAATGAGACTTAACATCTTATGTCTAAGGATGACGAGCGCAGTGGAATCCCAAGCATTATATTGTAATCCATTGTGTTTGGTTTTGCTAATGTCCATGAGCGGTCGTATCGCTTACAATCAGGCGAATAGCATGCTCGTCTCGCCATTCATAGCAATAAAAAATGCCTCCAACGATCCCAAATCTGAACGAATCAAAAATACCAGTTACCTGACGTTTTGTACCACCATTTTGCGCTGACAATTTAAGCGGTCCATAACCCAGGTAATGACAATACACCATTAAAATGCTCTCGTTGTCTATGCGTTGCCATTCGCAAGCATTAGCTTAAGTGGCACATATGTTATTTCGTGCCCTCTATTACCCCCATTTGGGATGCTACGCGGCTCTTTGTGAATTTATGACGTGTAATGAGCACTTTAAATCTGAGTTCCGCTGAAGGTTTTGCGTTGTAGTTGATACGATTTTCTGAAATAAATCTTGCCGTGGCAGCAATGTTAGTTAAAGTAGTCTGTTATGCGTGAGATCTTAAGTTTGAATCATATGTTAAGCTAAGTTATTGCAAAATTGTGAGTTGTAAGTTGAGATAAAAATGTTATGTGTGTAGGAGAAGTCGGCTTTATTTTACGATAATATCAAACCAACGTCAATTTAGACGGGAAATTATTGAGTTCTGGGTAGGTTATGTTTTATTAGACCGCATATCTGGCAAAGTGCATTGTGGCCTGTTGGAAGCCAGTTAAACTGCCAACATGTGACCGCGGGTTCAAATACCAGGGCACACCTCTAACTTTTCGGAGTCATGTCTGTATTGAAAGTCAATCACCACGCACTATAACGTTGAAGGAAAACATCGTGAGGAAACCTGCATATGATGGCGATTCAAAATAATTTCTATGGTAGCTAAAAGTCCGCCTACCCGCACTAGGCCAGCGTGGTGGGCTATATGGCTTAACCACTCGCAACAGTACTCTCGATTGTAGAAGAGGCCCGGGCCCTGCAGTGGGACGTATATGGGCTGATACAGAAATCCGACGCACTGTGTATTGCTTCTTGATCATTGCTTACCAGAACAATACAGACGAATCTACCACTAACCGTTCTAAATTTTGTGAAATTAAATCTCAGTTATACTGAAACCAAAATATTTTCCAAAGAGTAAAACCAGCAGCAATTAATACAAGCGAGAACACAGAGGCGGAAACTTATCCGTAGTTTCAAAGGATTGTCGGAATTTATTTGTGTGTGGACGAGTGTTTGCGCCGCTGGCAGACCTCCACCGCTCCCAGATACTATCAATAGTGCGCGGACTTGGGTTTTCAATTAGGGGGTTTTATTAAGAAAATTATTTACACTGAATATAGCTTTCTCATTATTCTCAGACCCAGAATTCTATTGAACCTTGGCTCTCTTGTAGAATATTGAAATATGTCATTTTCATACACCTTATCAGTTGCACAAGTGCACTTTAATTGTGCTTTTATGAATATTATATATGTGACCTTGATGTTACATTCGTAGCATAAATTTGTCATCATTCCTAACTAATAATTTTGTTACGTTTAATATAGGTACATGATGGTAAAAACATGATACATGACACAATTACTAATTGTAGACAAAAATATTATGGGTTTGTAAAAGTTATTTAAATGAGGGGGGTCATGACACCCTAAATGTTATCCCAAGTCCGTGCCCACTATCAACAATCTTATACATTCAAAACTTGGCTTGGATTTGTCTCAATTGCAGACTGTTACGTAAGTGCGCGCAGTCCGAAACTTAGACATCGGGGGCAATTGTCGAAGTTTTAATTCGAAATTTATTTTTATTTTTACTAACTCCGGCGCTGGAGTTTCGCGAGTTTAGCTGGCTTACATAGGTTTTATATTCTTTTAAACAATTGTGACGAAAACATGGCAAAACTAGATTCTTTTTTGTTAATTCTAAAGTAACTTAAGTTTGGGTTGGTAGGAATATTTTATAAATTGAATGTATTTTGTTGCCTTGGTGACTTAGCGGCCGCGTGTATGGGCTGTGAATCGTCAGGTCCTGGCTTAGATTTTCAGGTCGAGCACTGAATTTTGTGTGAGTTTTTCGGCAGAACTTTTTATCGGATTGGCGATAGGCTCGCACTTCACATCTACATATAATGATTGCAACTAGTTGGACCTTTGCCTATCTCTTCTACCTAAAATCCGTACTTATTGTCCGTAGACAACCTCTTAATATATTTTTTTATATTATAAGTCGGGGAAACGACCAAACAAGTCACCTGATGAAGTGATCACAACTGCCCATAAACGACTACAACCGTTGGATCATATATGTGTTGCCGGCGCTTCAAATCTGGAAAGTTGTGTTTTTCCATAAATATCGGAGACCCCGTTCAATCTCTGCCCATCCACCCCATGAGTGTGTATCTAACACCAATCCTTAGGCATCAATCACACCATAAACAAAAGCAATAAATTGTAACAGCCGTCAGTGAACAGATAACGTATACTCGATACAATCACGGTGTGAATAATCTATGGATGTACATTTTCGCCATTTAAACAACCAGTTTATAAAGAGCTTTGTGGATTATTGCGTATGAATGATTTGCATGTTTTTTTAACCACTTGGATGGCAACCACGGTAGCAACCAACATAGCGTATAATACTTAATTGTCCGTAACGCGGTTGGGTATCCTGGTAGAACTTCTGCCTACCCCTTCTGGAAAAAAGCGTGAAGTTTATGTATGTATTTAAGGGTACCGTATTGTATTTAGACAATTTAAATCATTTTATATCAATCTGGATTATACTACATCTTTTTTTTTCGCATGAGGAATACCCTCTTCGATCCATGTTTACCTTGGGGGTTGGTGGATACTACACCTACCACCAGATTTACTACTAAAAAACTAAATAAATACACCCAACAGTCACGTACATAGGCCTAACCCCACATTAAGATCGGGTCTTGTGTCGTGGGTATCAGGAACTACGAGAAACTTTTAGATCTCACAAATACTTGTGGTTCACACAAACATTTGTTTCAACGGTTTATTTATTTAAGTATTTGTTTGTGCGGGGATCGAACCGATCGAACGATCGATCGAAATTCGTTTCACAGCCGGCGTCCAACCAACAGCGCTGACAGCCTTCACTGTCAAAAAGCTAAAAAAAGTACAGGTTACAAAAACATCTTAAATTTCCCAAAGTAATTGTACCCGATTTTTATCCAAAAGTCTGTTAATTTGGCTTAATATATGTACATATTATTAGGTATATCCATGTTACAGAAAAATATAGCTTTTAGCATTAAGGAATAATTTTTATCTTGATAGTTGATGCTTATATGGCGATAAAGCTGTGGAACTTCTCTGTTTGTTTATTAATGCACCAGCCTGCATTGCTATACTCAATAAAAATAACCTGAAAGCCTGAGGAGCTTTATGTCCATCACTGAAAAATCTGGCCCTGAAATAAAATGAAGCAGATAGTTCAGCTTAGGTATTCCAACGAAAGCAGACAAAACAATCTAATACCACCAGAGCTCAAGCGATTCTGGTCGTCAACGTAGATGTAGGGTGACCATAATTTACGGACTATAAACAAGACTCTAAATAGATGCGACGAGTATATACGCTTCATATGTGCAAAAGAAAATTGATTTATTTACTTCATCCATATTATTTACGTCTTTATTTTCTGATTTTCGAAATAATATAATACAACTACAATTAAGTCGTTTTCGCTCAATTTTTCTTATGCTAAACATTGTTGTAATGCCTCAGTAGATAGCAAAAAACTCAAACACAACTTTTTCATGCATTTAAAAAGCCTTGCGACATTTACTTAGATTCATGTCTGTGATACGGACAAGTCAGGAACGATATCACCAACTATACTTAGGTTCTCAGTTTTACGACATTTTACACTTAACAACGTTAAAATTCACACTTTGTTGCTGTGAGTTAAAGCGCTATCGTGGTGTAAAAGTGTTGCAGTTTTATTGCGATATTAAATGTGTACGTGGGTGGTTTTCGATTGTAAAGTGTGATTCTTGCAACATTGAAATGATTAGGTTTAAAATGGTGTTTGTTTTTTAAAATGCATGTCAGATTATTCGCAGTCTGCTTTTGTTTATCATTTTATTTTCAACCATTCTGACGACTAATTAATGTACACTATAAGAGCTATCGTTTCGATCGCCGAACAAACATTTGTAAAATGGATGTATGTTAATCCGTTAACCAGTTTTTACAGAGTCATCAAAAAAACAGAGTAAATCCTGATTTTGCATATACTAGTTGACATGAATTCCGAAGTAACGAAACGTGTCTGATTAGAACTGTTAATCAAACAATAAATATTTATCTAGTTACCTAGTCGTATTCCTGTTAAAGTTTTTATGGCATATGCAAATAATATCCAAAGCAAACACATACACGTGTAAACTTGTCCATAACGCTAAAATATCCTTCAAATTCCCACTTCATGGCGACACTACCAAGTGACACCCTACACAACGAGCCTTTGATGGATTCCGGCGTACATTTTTCACATGCAAATGCAATCAATCACGGGAGATAACTGTCATTTAACAGATTGCCTCGGCCCGCAGTTTGCCCGCGCGGTATCTGCGATTAAACCGATTTGATAACTTTATCGATTGTGGTTTAGTAATGCTGAAACGCGGCTTGTAAATGAGACTTTGGGGGGATGTGGATAATGTTTTTCTCTCTCTCTTTAGCCACAGGAAGTCCACTGCTGAACATAGGCCTTCTCCAAGGATATCCACATTCACTTGTTGGAAGCGGCCTGCGTCCAGCGACAATGTTTAGGTGAAAGAAAATAACAGTTTTGGAGTCAGTAATGTTACATAATAGTAGTGAGGATTAAAAAAAATTAAAAATATTTTTTTTTTATTGCGTTGAATGGCGACACGATGATAGGCCGGATGGTAAGCGATATGACCGCTCATCGACAGTAACAACACCAAACAACACCATGAATTACACAGCAATGATTGTGACATGAGATGTTATGTCACAACAGCGCATTAATCTTGTTATTTGAGGGGATAAATAGACATTGCGGTGGCAGGCAGCCTCTCACATGAGAGACCTACCACCAGTAAGTATGCACTTATTTATTAAATCTTTAAATTGAAAAGTATTTAAGCTAGTTAAAGTAGTTAAAGTGTTTAAGCTAGTTTAACGTTTCTAGTACATGCGTTTGAGTGACCAATAATTTATTTTGTATTGTATCAGCCCATATACGACCCACTGCAGGGCACGGGCCTCCTCTACAATCGAGAGTACGATTGAGAGTGGTTAGGCCATATAGTCCACCACGCTGGCCTAATGCGGGTTGGCGGACTTTTACATACCATAGAAATTTATACAAATCGCTATGGTATGCAGGTTTCCTTACGATGTTTTCCTTCACCGTTATAGTGCGTGGTGATTGACTATCAATACACACATGACTCCGAAAAGTCAGAGGTGTGCCCTGGGATTTGAACTCGCGACCACCGTGAACATGTAGGCAGCCGCGTCTGGTCCGTTACCAACAGGCCACCACGCACGCACGCACGGATCAATAATAAGTGCTAATAATGTATCTTTCCTTGTCGGACTTTCCTAGTATTTGTACGTCGGAATGTAAAAGTGTAAATGCAAATGTTTAGGCCTGAGTGAAGACTAACTTATGATTTCGTGTTTTAAATAATTAAGGTCTCATGCAATCTTTGTATTCTGGTGTATATTACACTATAATAAATATATAAAGAAATACACACAACAGTCACATACATAGTCCTGACCCCACACTAAGATCGAGTCTTGTGTCGTGGGTATCAGAAATTACGTGAGATTTCGCTCTCACAAACACTCAGATCCGAAACAAATACCTGTGGTTCACACACACATTTGTTTCGGTACGGGGATAGAACCCGCGAACCCTCGTTTCATAGGCGGCGTCTAACCAACTGCAATACAGAAGCTAAGTAATATAATATTATGAGACTTTCGTAAAGTTATACTAAGTTTTACACTTAGCTTATACCAGTACAGACGTCCGAAAACCTCATAATTCATAAACTATCCCCCACGTGTAACCAAGACCTAGGTCACAAATTAAATTTACAAAGCCCTCGCTCGCAGGGCCTTGATGTATTCGCTTCACCTGGCGTACAGCGCCACCTGTTATCGATGTGCGTAATTAATACCTAGCCCAGTATTGGCGGCAAGCCAAGCGGCCATTTTTAATTGAAAACATCGTAGCATTATCTTTTACGAGATATTTTAGTGACATTATAGTATGTTATTTTTAACGCATTATGTAACGGTTATGCAATGGTATTTTAATTTTCAGTCTATTTATTTTTATGAGCGTTAATAGTTTTGCCGCCATTTTGTTGATATAAGCTTCAAAATGGCTTCCTCATTGCATTTAAGGGGAATTTTAATCAGTGATGCTTTTTTTATATTTTTTGATAAACATAATGAGATTTAACATTATCTATCCAAATTCTATTGGAGTGACATTTATAGCGCCTTGTACGGGTACGGAGTTGGGAGAAACATTATTCTACTTTAATGTTTAAATAACTGCACAGTTATTGCAGAAAAACGATGATCAACATATAAAGACAATTATCACCTATATCACAGTAATTGCTGTGTACTATTTATCGTTGTTTACTCGTAAATTTACACCAGTTCTGTGTAAGATACGCCACTCTTAACTAGCTTGAGTTATCATAATTAAAACACACAGCCGTCTGCGTCGCGTCATAAGAATTCCCGCCAATCGCATTATTTTTATTACAAGTAGATAATTGAAATACACATTGATGATCATATCACCAACTTTTTAAGTTTTCCTGCAATTTTACAATTAAGATTTAGTATCAATCTCTTACAAAATGGTATTAAAATAGATGTAAAAGATTTATCGCATAAACTCTGCAAATAATTTATTGTGATCCATTCTACTCACGAAATACATTGTACCACAAACCCGGCTGTACACTCTTCATTCCTTTGCCAACAAAATTAAAAAACAATCAATCTGCACTCTGAATTCGACATCGCAAGTAGATAGCAGACGTCACGGAGACAAACTATCCTAAGTAAGCAAATATGGCGTCATCACACAAAAGTTAAACCCCACGCGAAACCAATTTGAGTAATGGAAAAACAAATTTTGCAAATGGATCTCTTTGACGGCTGCTTTGGCCGCGACCCCGCGTTGTCTGCTAATCCGTTTGTCTGTGCGTGTATTATTGGCTGCGGGCGACATGCTAATTAGCTGAGTTTGTTTTCGTCTAGATGTTTCTGTCAGAATTGTTGGTTGCGACTAGAGTCTAGACCTTTGTGTCTAGGATTGGTGGTTGTGACTTTGCTATGTTGTTTCAAGCTGGGTTCAATATGTTTTACGTTTCTAAAGTTGTTATTGCATCTAAGAGTTGATTTTATATAAACCTTTTGCAGCGGTTTAATTAATTTATTGAAACCTCAGATGATTAGGACTTTACCTATTAGAGTTTGGATTATAAAAGTCTTCGATATTTTTAGACAGAAAATTCTTTTCTTTTATTGAGCTTGAATTTATTTACTTAGATGGAATACGTCTTAATTAATTCACATAATCAAAATCTAGTGTTTATTTTTTATACAATATATAGATACATACATATACACACGCCTTTTTCGCAGAAGGGGTAGGCAGAGGTGCTACCAGAACACCCACGTTTCGCCTTGTATATTATGTCCCACGATGTGATAGGGGGCGAGCCTATCGCCATATCGGGCACAAATTCCTGACTCCGAGCTGATAATGAATAGAAAAATCCAATATCACTTTGCCCGACCCGGTATTCGAACCCGAGACTTCAGTTTTGCAATCGTACCGTAGTACCATTACGCCACCGAGGCAGTCAATATATAGTTAATATAGACAATAGATATATAGACTTTTAATTGAATAATATTTATTTTTTCAACCACATATTGACTAGCGCCGAATGATTAAACATGAATGAAATGAATGATTATACATAATTCCCGTGGAATTTCGTACAAATAAATCGATCTATGAAATAAATTATTAACACACATATGGTGAATGGAGAACACATTTCTTATTGTATCTCAACTATACACGATCTAATTGATGTCATCACAGAGCACGCTGCTGCAGAGACTTAGATTTTTTTCATTATGTTTACAATTTTCTTGTTTCTCACGATAAGACGTAATCTTTTGAATCTGATATGTGACACTGCCGCTAGAGGTCATTCTCTATTTGAGATTGCTTTACGATAACGACATTCTTAATAAATATGATTGGACCCAACAATTTATACTCTACGTGTTCTAGTAAGTGTTTTGCTTATTATTTTCATCCGGTTGTTTTATAACAGACCCTACCCAAGACTATGTTCATCAGAATATGATTTAAATAAATTGCCCTGTCTACAAACCGAATTTAACACTTCACAATCCACATCCCAATGCATTATCACTAAGAACAACATTAATGCATAGTTTCTGTACTTTTAAACTAATCTGTGGCCAGTGGCCAGGACTACGAGCGACGAGTGACGTTTATCAATTTCCGAGTTCAAGTGACGCTTTGCTGTCGCAGAAGCGTGTCAGGAACTGCTGTAATTTTTATGTGCTGGTGTTTTGTTGACCAAACAAATTATAGAAAATTGTATTAAAGCAATTTTTTGTGATGGAAGATTGTAAAATGTAGTGCTTTTCACAATTAAGAAAGTGTAACTTTTTGTTTATATTAGATGCTTAACTAACGGTAATTAAATTGGAGTTTAAAGGTGACGTGTGTCTAAAATATAAATGTTGTTTTTGTATTTAACTGAAAACAAAAAAAAGTGGTTATGTGTTCCTAAAAAAGCAATTCTCAGTGTAGAGTTCGAAGTAGTTATATCTTTAAAAAAGTGTGATTATAGAAGTTTTCGAACAGTAAATAAAATTTATGTTGTGTTTGTACTGTACTCGCAAATCCAGATTTCCGAGACTGATGCCCTAGTAGTTAACTGTTAAAAGCTATTTAGTAAGATGTATAAATACGATTCTCGTGATCGTCACAACGGACATTATAAGGTACGACTGTATTTAATAATTAAAACATTTTCCTAAGGTAGGGTTTTTACTGATCTTACAAAATATATACCTAGCTATTATATACACAATCTTGAACCTAAACTAAAATATGAATATGATATTATAGGCTTATGATAAATACGTATCTTTCTGTCCCACAAAACATTAAAAATATTTTTTTGAGTCATACATCTAATTTGCTTCATGTACTAAACAGAGTTTCGCTCTAAAACCTCGTCTCTACTGTACCTACCCCGCTTTCTCAATATATCAGCTCATTCACTCTGTCTACATTACTCAGCTGCCTCAGTACACCTGTACACAAAGATATATCACTGCTCCCCCCTGTCTGTTGTGGACTGATGTTTGTATAGATCGCTGCAAGCTTTAACACGGGATAAAAGTGGCGACATTTTTTAACCTTCGGTTGACTATGATTAGTAAACGTGTAGTATTGCTAAAATTATGTAAATTGTACAAATATTAAGGCGAAGTGCTGCTAACACTTTGTAAATTGTAAAGAAACGCTTTAATATGAATAAATGGATGGCGTTTTATGGGTTATCTAAAGCTGCATTTTGGTTATGAAACTTCTAGAGAACAACTCCTGGGACATGTGATTTAACATCTTGTGTATCAGGATGGCGAGCGCAGTGGAATGCCAAGCTTTGCTTTGTCATTCATGGTGTTGTTTGGTTTTGCTACTGTCCATGAGTGGTCATATCGATTACCATCAGGCGAACGGCATGCTCTTCTCGCCATTCAACGCAATAGTAAAAACAAACAAACATATATTTTTTGCGTCTATAAACTATATTCTTGCATAAAGAATGTAACAAATTTAATCCCCAAGCGTCCGTCCCATAGTGTTATTTATGGGACATAATTTTAGCACATACCCATACCAGTTATTAGGATACGCGCAGTTTTCTAATTTGTAAAGCGATACTTACAATCGTTTAACCTAAATTGATGTCATTGTTGGGAATTGAATGCGCGCCTGGCGCAGCCGGTCTGTGCGTTAATCAAGCGATCATTGTGTTACAAATGAAACCGTCTTTTCCGAACATTCGTTGTGTTGACTGTTTGGGTGTTTCCGTATAGTATAGTTTAGGTTTCATCATCATCATCAGCCCGTTGCAGTTCACTGCTGGACATAGGCTTCTTCCAAGGTCGCCACAGAGTCCGGTCTACTGCTTTATGCACCCAGTCGCTGCTGGCCTTCTTGTGCAAGTCGTCCCGCCATCTGGTGAGAGGACATCCCACGCTACGTTTGCCAAGACGCGGACTCCACTCCAGAACACGCTTACTCCAGCGGTAATCTGTTCTACGACATATGTGGCCAGCCCATTGCCACTTCAACTCACTAACTTAGTATAGGTTTAGGCCGGCGAAATTGTATCAACTGGCGAGAGATAGGCTTCATAATTCGATGGAGAGTAGGTTATAGGTTTTTTTTTGTATCAGCCCATATACGACCCATTGCAGGGCACGGGCCTCCTCTACAATCGAGAGTACAATTTAGAGTGGTTAGGTCATAAAGTCCACCACGCTGGCCTAATGCGGTTTGGCGGACTTTTACATACCATAGAAATTTATACAAATCGCTATGGTGTGCAGGTTTCCTCACGATGTTTTCCTTCACCGTTATAGTGCGTGGTGGTTGACTATCAATACACACATGACTCCGAAAAGTCAGAGGTGTGCCCTGGGATTTGAGCCCGCGACCACCGTGAACATGTAGCCAGCCGCGTCTGGTCCGTTACCAACAGGCCACCACGCACTTTTTACAGTTACAGGTTAGTTAAGATCATTCTCGCATACCTATGCCTCCATTTATTTTCTTATAAGTGTAAAAACATCCTCGATTACCAAATGTATAATCTACAAACTGAAGCCCAAATTGGCTAGGGGCTCAAATGAAAAGTTCATCAATCAGGAGCTGACAGCTGAACGCTCGACCCGCCGCCAATGAGGGCTCGCAGTAAAATAAATAGTTAGAGGGATGGAACAAGACGTTTTGCTAGCGTCAGTTGTTGACGAGTGTCAAAAAAAAGAAATGCTGGCTGAGTACATAGAAGGTTGTGTCTGTCTATGCGTGTACCGAGAATACAGTAGCAACATAGCGTGGATAGAGATTATGTAGTACATAGTATTGTATCCCATCCCGGAAAAGTTCGATTTTAACACCTAGATAGGAAATAATTGCCAAAGAAAAAATATGAACTTATTGAAGCGAGAGGATTGAGGATTAAACACAGCTGGCTTGTATTTATACCGTCACACAAAGGACAAACCATTAGGTCTCTTTAATAATCTCATTTTTCCTTTGAAAAACTTTATTTTGACAGCATTTAGAAGTTCTAGTATTAAAAACGAACGATTAATTACAAGTTTGCTTGTCTCAAGGTACAATATTTGAAAATGAAAATATCCATAGATAAATTTATTTTCTACTGTATCTATGCAGGAAACCTAAGCTGCAACTACAAGCCCTGCAGAACACCGCGATCGTTACTTTAATAAGTTTAATTAATAACTGCTCGCGACATTTTAATTAAAACTCCGTAAATTAGTGTTAATTTTTATTAAAGTTTGCCAACAAAATGGAAAAAGGAAACGGTGCTGGCTCAGCGATTAAAACGTTCGCCTTGCTCTAAAAAAAGGAGAATAAAAAGAAACTAGTGTCCTCTTCAGAACTTGGGAATGAAACAGATATTTATGATGCTGATTTTTTTTATTGAAGAATGTGGCAAAAGCAAAGAGTTCTAAGCATTCATTGCAATATTTATGTACATATATTCTGAAACAAACTTGGTAACACCAATGTGTCTTGGAAAACCTACGTGAAGTATGTTGACTGTCACTTTTTTTTCGACTGATGAGGATACCACAAAATCCTTATTGACCTCTCTTTCTTTCTTTCCGTCCATTTTGAAAGATCTACATTGGGCATTGTGGTCCTCAAGTAACGTGTATTTATGTGCGTCTATTTTTCTAACACACCGCACCATCCTGTAAGGGAATATGGGTCTTACTCTAAATTAATGACTATCCAAACGCAGCTTAGATTATATGATTTTTCTGGGTACCTTCTAGTTTATAATTTCTGATTAACGACTCCTACCATTGCCCAAATAGCCAAGAATCATAAAGTCACATACTCCCAAGGCAAGGTATATATGTACAAAAATATGCGAAATATTAATCCGGCAGTTTAATTATGATGTTGATATCCAGGGCGGGCGAGTCGTGATGAAGTGCCCTACACGTTAGATTAGCCATTGTCCGCTAATGATGGATGAAAGAGGGTGGGTCAAAGTCAAGGGGCTATGGATTGAGTTATAAGCGTAAGCGTTTTGATGTTGTTTGGTCTTGCGTGCTATACATTGCTACCTAATTGTGTGGAGGCCTTCGGAGCTTGAATTGTAAGAAATTTTCTATAAGATTCTGATAAGATTAGTTATCAGATTTTCAGCCATGTGTTTTAATAATTTCAATGTATTAACAGCAACACTAACAATCACGCGCAGAAAGCAAAAATGTTTTTTTTTTTTCCTAGCCTATACTGTCCCACTGCAGGGCAAAGGCCTCCCTTTCCTTCTTCCACCCTTCTCTATCCAAGGCTTTCTTCCACCAGTTGGTATCAAAATGGTCCAAGTCATCTCTCCACCTTCTGCGTGGCCTACCACGAGGTCTTTTCAAGTGTTGTGGAGTCCATACGGTAGCAGTCCTAGCCCACAGCTCGCCTGGCATACGACAGATGTGACCTGCCCAGTCCCACTTCAATTTGGCAGTTTGTTGCCCAACGTCCACGATTTTTGTTCTGGCGCGCAGATCTCTGTTTCTTATGCGGTCACATAATTTTACACCCAGGATACTGCGCTCCATAGCGCGCTGGCAAACCCCGAGTTCGGACTTTTGCACTTTAGTCAAAGACCAGGTCTGAGAGCCATATGTAAGGATGGGGAGAACGCACACGTCCATGAGTTTTCGTTTAAGAGCGAGCGGAAGATTGCTCTTAAGCAAGTTCTTCATAGACCAGTAGCTCTTCCAGGCGTTCTCTATAAAGCAAAAATGATAGAAAACTATTAAATTAAAAGAATTTTAAAATTGAAACTTGAAACAACGATAATATTTTTATAGTTTAACATTAATTCAAGAGCTTTTGAGCTTGTACGTAATTAGTTTTATATTTAATGCTTATGAATAACAGCATCCCAAATCCCAATATAAATGTCAGTATCACTATGTAAAATTATGTGTGTCATACATATCGGGGACAAAAATTTAATTTGAATAAGTAGAAGATATATCTCCAAGAAATCAACGACATTAATCAAAGTGTACTTCAGAAAATCGAATTACAGAAATGTTATTCCCAGACCAAAACACTTTCGATAGTTTATAGTTATTGCTTTTTCATCGACGAACTGAATACTTTATTTTTAAAGGGCGTTCTTGTTAGACCTGTTTGTATAATTTATTATAGTGCTTGTGCAAATAAATTATGTAAGTTTAAATATTGTTTCTTACCATGAAACTTAAGAAGCAAAAAATATGATGTAAATGCTAATCTTCAAACTTGCCCTATAAATAAATTTGTATGAAATTTTATCGGCGAATGACGTCCCGCATATTATAAACCAAAGACATAATACATAATCCAAAGCGGTAATTAAATATATGAGCTTATACTTAAAATCTTGTATATCTAAAGATATATTATCTTTGTAAATTAAATAACACGTTTTAATAAACATAGGAGATTATCGCTCCGCTATCAGTTCAGCTCATGAGTCCTCTAATCTCTCCTACCTTCTACCACACCCCACTCATCCTAAGGTTTCACAGGGGTCCCTGTTAATTCGTTCGGGTTAATCTGGAGTCATTGTCTCGAGTCTCCAGCGACGAGTACGGTCACAGCATGTCATCAACCATGCGTGTGGAAGCTGCGGACTTGGGTACGATTTAATTGGGTATTTGTATGTCCTCTTATGTATTGTATATAAATACACGTAACAATGAAATTGCTTACCCCGTGGTAATGTAATTTTTTATGTCATTAATTATCTTATTGGTCTTATTGTCTCTCTCTTTCTCTCACTCGATTTTATGATAGGTAATCCAGTGCAGAATATCTCTCCAAAGGATTTTCATGGCAACCTACTGGAAGAGCGAACATCCATCAACTTCCTGCAACCTAAATATGGTTATTTGTCCACTTTATAAGCGGATGTCCGACGTTTTGGTTGCCGTATGTTATTAGACCTTTAACATTGATATACATTTTTGTTAATTACACAGACTTTTGTCTAGGATTGAAGATCGAATCTGAAGGTCAAAGTTTCTGTAATTTTTCTTTCATTAAGATAGGGTGATCGTATGTTGGATGACATCTGCTTGGATTATGGAAATAATTAGAGCACAATACTTTATATAAGAGACGAAATCATTTACTAAAGGCAACCAATTGTTAGTTGTAATTCTCATAATATATAGACAGTCCTCTATACCATAGAAATAAATAAAAATAGATACGCACAATAATAGTCTTGTAGACAAATGTCCGGAGACAATGATACGCCCGATACAGTTGTACAATGGAGCTCTTCAAGCATCGCGGACGAATGGACGGACGAAATGCAATCTGACGTCCGCGTACAGATATCGAGTATTTTTATTCCGGGTGTCGTTTTAAATACGATGTTTTTTTTAGAAATTCATTAATATCTAGCGCAATGGATAGCAGTATCTCTCGCGGATAGTCAGTTTAAAAAGTTACGTTTTTTAATAGTTAATTAATATATAAGTGCGTGGTGGCCTGTTGGTAACGGACCAGACTCGGCTGCCTACATGTTCACGGTGGTCGCGGGTTCAAACCCCAGGGCACACCTCTGACTTTTCGGAGTTATGTGTGTATTGATAGTCAATCACCACGCACTTTAACGGTGAAGGAAATCATCGTGAGGAAACCTGCATACCGTAGCGATTTTAAAGAATTTCTACGGTATGTAAGTCCGCCAACCCGCACTAGGCCAGCGTGGTGGATTATATGGCCTAACCACTCTAAATCGATTCTCTCGATTGTAGAGTAGGCCCGTGCCCAGCAGTGGGACGTATATGGGCTGATAAAAAATAATAATACATCTATTAATCATAAACATAGCACTCACCCTAGAGTAATAATGCGTTGAATCTTAGGAACTGGTTATCAGAAACTGCGATAGTCTAAGCATTTACCTCAAACACATAGAATAGAAACAAATATTTGTAGTTCACACAAGCAATTGTCTTAGCACGAAAATAATTTTCTTTTTTCTTAGCTATGGCAAAACAAAAAAAAACCAAAACCGCATTCCTATAATCTGTAACTAATTCAGAAAAGTATATTTCAGAATGTTGATAAAAGGATTTTGAGTAGGTCAAGTTCAAATCAATTGATTTAATATAGTCTTTACTGCACGTATTTTTGTCGTTTAAACGTGTACGCGCACATTTTCCAGTTGACATCTCGACGAGGGCTCGGGACGAATTTATCAAGTGCGTGAAAAATGATACAGCCTGAAAGCTCTGCCCGGGCTCTCACAAAAACCAAATACATACCTATCTCCGTGTGGCTTTGTGTTTAATTTTGTATAAATTATTTCCTATATTTTGACATTTATATAAAAAAGTGTTTGATAAATTTAATGTAATTTCACACGTTCAGAACAAAATGCGTTGAAATAAGCATTCTGTATGCTATAAAGGTATTTGATCACACAAACTTTTATTGTCCTACATTCCGCAGAGTTATGTTTCACATATGGCTTCCTGCTCATTTCAGCATGACTGTCAGTGAATAAAAATTGTATTGAAATTAATGCTAAACCTATTGCAAAAAGAACCATCGGGAACCTACTCAATTTTGACGAGTTCTAATCACTAGGTCCGAAGATATCCATCAGGTCTTCACCATTTTTTTATGGAACCAATGCCAACTATCCCGCATCAAACTAAAGAAGAATCACGTAAATCGGATCATAAATCTCAGCGTAATTGATGTACATACATAAAAAACCCACCGAATTGATATCCTCCTCTTGAAGTCGGTTATAAAGAAAAGTGATTATTTTACTATTATATTTCACGTAATCCAAGTAAAAAGTTAGTAAATGCGTTGCTTTCAAACCTGCATTGGATCATCGTGGTAGACAGTGGACCAAGCTTAGGACATATAATATAGTAAATGCCTGACAAATTCCCCGACAGTAATTACACGCAACATTTATATGAAGCTATCTTATTGCCAAAAAAGAAATTAATATCGCTTTTCACAAATTCGAATAACAAAACTATACTTTAAAGATAATTTCGCATTTCGCACGAAAACAATGCCATTAACTTCTCATATTCTACTATTCTCCATAAATTACGAGGGGTGACAATAGGCGTGCATCATTTTTCCAATAGGGGTGGTCGTTAATTTGGCGATCATTCCGAGAGATTTCACCCCCCGGTATAGATGGCGCTTTACTGTTTAGGCGGCGCGTGCAGAGGCGCCAGTCAAGGTATAAATGTAGATTATAATATTGGTAGATACGATTCTTCCGAAAATCTAGGAGAAAATATTATGTAAGTATATTTATTGATATACCCCATTATATGGGAGTTTCTGATTCTAGAATTTTCTTAAAAACGGCCTTACTAATGTTTTGTCCCTTTCGCATAACTTTTGAATTCAGTTTGAGCGAAGAACACAAAACATTCGATAACTAAAATAGGTTTAAAACTGTCTATGAATAAGGCCGTTAGTCTTAGTAGTTAGTAAATAAAAGTCAAAAGAACTAACGGAATAGGTGATGATAAGTATTCACCGAACTTACGAACATCCACGGCACCATTGTTAGTTTGCATCAATAGTCAGATAGAGGTCAGACTGAGTTCTAAGTTTCATAACGCGTCTGCATACCAGGTCCTATTAGATTCTCAGGACTCAGGATTTCAAACAAATTTATTGATTTCTTCATTACCATAAAAACATACAGTCGGATTGAGAACCCCATTTTTTGAAATCGGTTCAAAAGGCAACAGCTAAAAGCAACTACTTAATGTTATCTTCAAGTTAAGTAGAGAAGGTAAATCTTTTAGTTTCCTCGATTGCTCGTCATTCTAAAACATAGATAACTTGCAGAACCACTAAAAATTGCGTCCTCTTGATCTAAAAATTTAATTAAAACAACACACTAAAAATAAATGACAAAAATAAAACCGCTCTACACAATTGAATTTTCAATGACAAAATTTGGCCGACATTACCCATTGTTCTTGTTCAAATGACGCTGGAACAACGTCATACATCTGTGGTTCTTATCACAAGTGAATAAGGTTGAAATTGGCGTATTTTTGTTGAATTATGAAGGTTTTTAAAGGGCAGGATGTATTGTCAGGGCGCCGTTCGGAAGAGCCGGCCTTCGCAAATGAGCCGTAAGGACGGAAGTAGGTTGCGTTTGTCATATTATTTATATGACTTTTAAATTACCGCGCTCGGTTTGATTTCAATAGGCTGTGTGAAATATTATATTCATGGGGTATTAAAATTTCGTTGTTGTATCAGAGTAACTAAGTTTGTGAAACAAGTTTACCATACAGTTTAAAATTTAAATCGAAGGTGACCCTTTTCATTATGTGATGTACTTTTTAAGTACGATGTTACAAACCTTAGATCTAATAGTTTTCACATCTTTTGCTGCAATGGAATTAAAAAAAATATTGTATTCCTTAAAAAACGTAATATTGTTCTGGAACGATTTCATTAAAATGGCATATTTTGAGACTTCGAGGTAATATTCATGACTATGTACGTGTCATGTGACTGTTGGGTGTATTTATTATTTATTTATTTGATGTGTTTTTTTTAATTATCGAAAATTAAAACTATCTCATTTTTCATATAGAAATAGTTCTAAGGCTTACACATGTTTCAAACTGCGTAAGAAAGAAGCCACAGAGAACCCTTTTGGAATAAGTGTTCCCTACTTCCCAAAACGCTGAGAATTGTGACCTGAGGGAGTAATTACGACGTCAGCAGGATAGTGTGTGGTAGGACCACCTCACTCTTGTGATACAGAGATACTTCTATGAGTAATTTTATTGTGGTGGAAAATCATCTAGGAAACTCACGATTTCTTAAAACGATCTTTATTTACTTATCGTATAGTCCTTGTATCAACGCAATCTTTTTAGATTTTTGAGTGAAATAGAGAATATTAGTTAAACTGTTCAGAACATTATCCCAAATGAGGTAATTCATGTGTTTTGCATTGAAAATCACACAATGTAGTTTGTTAGATTTGGGAACGAAAATCAAGTCCACGATTTAGTCCAATACGTTACAATTACTCTAACAACATACAGATCAAAGTTAAATACGAAAACACTGAATTTAGACGAAATAAAACAAGGTTGTAGCCAACCACAAAGATTAAGTTAAAGGTGCATTACTAGAAGTTTTAAGATAAATCCAGCTTTCTTAAACACATCAACTTGTCTGAACAGAGACGCCGCTACGAGACATAACTCAAACGGCGTAGGTAAAGTGGGAGCACTTCCGGCTAATGACACTGGATAAACGACGTCACATCCGGTAAGCTTTGTGCCCGATTGCGTCATTTCCTTGCGAACGTTCACTTAGACGAGTTTAATGGGCGTCTTATTTGTTAAACTGTTACTTTACTTTACATCTTAATTTGTTTTAAAGTGATTTCTTGTTTGTTGAAGATTTATTGGTTTTATAAGAGTTTTCTTGCGAAAGTAAATCGGAAAATTTCGTTTGGATTAATGATTAGTGTCCACGGCTATCAACGACTAAATAGACGGAATATTATGCGTTGCCAGCGTTTAAGAGCAAGAGGTATGAAGGGGGGGATAGGAATAAGACAGCATGACCGAAAGCATACTCATCGCGTCAATTTTCTATGAATTTGTAAAATGCTTTAAAGCAATCAAAATCGTATAGTCGATAGACCGTAAGATTCTCTAGTAAATGCCGTGCATACCGATGCGCATCTGACGCTACACTTGCCAAAATGTAGCGTTACATGTCCACTCACAAGTTGGATGGACGAATCAAGATTGCAGGAAGTCACTGGATGTAGGCGGCTTCCGGCAGTTCACTTTGGAAATTCTAGTAAAGGGCTGAAAATGATAGAAATCATCAATCAACGTACACAAACAATTCTAAACGAATACTTAGAAATAAAAGCACTTTGCGCACAAAGTGGCTTCTAAACTTTAAATTACAGCGTTCGTTAAATTTACCAGAAATCGAATAAATGTCTAAAATTAACGACCAAGCGCTGCTTAAAGTAATTAAAAATAAAGTGGCGAGTTTTAATGATCCTCAGCTGAGGGCTTCAAACTGTCGGCTTTGTTAGAGTATATTTTAATAGTGAATATTGAGGTTCCTGATGTAATAGAAGACGGGGCTAGAATAATGATCGGTCGGGATAACTGGGGTGCCTTTGTCAGCTTTGTCTGGAAAGTTATAGAAAATAAAGACGAGAAAATTATTAATTTGTCCAGTAATAAAACAAGTCAATTTAATAATGAAATATTTTTCTATGGGACCAAATGCCTACCATTCCGTATAAAACTAAAGAAGAATTACGTAAATCTAAGCGTAATCGGTGTACATACATAAAATATACCAATCGAATTGAGAACTGCCTCCTTTTTGATGTCGGTTAAAAAACATCAAATATAAATAAATACACCAAACAGTCACATACATAGTCCTGACCCCACACTAAGATCACGTCTTGTGTCGTGGCTATCAGAAACTACGAGAGGCTTTTCGGTCTCACAAACACCCAGACCCGAAACAAATACTTGTGGTTCACACAAACATTTGTCTCGATACGGGGTTCGAACACGCGGCATCTCGTTTCACCGCCAGTGTCTAACTAACTTTGCCACGGAGGCTGTCGCCTAAATGCCTACTTTCTTTGCGTGACGATGAGCTATACAGATTTTTGTATTATATTTGTAAAGGATAATGATTTAAGCTATACACATGTCTTACCGAAATGTTATTGTTCCAGGAACTCCTCGAAAAGCGCATCAAACAGTTGGAAGCGCAGCTGGAAGAAGAGAAGAGAAGGACGCAGAGGGAACGCATGACCGTCATCAAACTGCAGAACAAGTTGATAAAGGTTAGTGTTATTTTACTTAATCAAGCTTTACCCTTCCTCATTTATAAGTGATTACAGACAATGCAATTCAAAAAATTCTCAATAACAAACACATTTCTTTTGCAATTTTTTAATATCTTCGAGTTTAGATGGTTTTTGCTAAAATTATAATTTACGACCTTGCATACCATTGTCTCTTTAAAAATAAAAATGAGTAAATTATTATTTTTGGAAAACGATGCATTTACTACCCAAATACGACGATAAGTAAAAAATTGTAACAAAAAAATTCTCGCGTGAAGTCACTAAAACTACCACCTGGCTTCGTTTTCGGTAGCAGTCTGGATAAACCCTGTACATCATCGGTTATATAAGTTCGTATGTCTTTGTTTACAATATGTTAATTCGGGATCAAATATGTTTGCCTTCGCTGAAAAAAATCGTTAAGAATAAATTCTATTCACGGCTTTAATTCGATCATCACATGTCCTCCAAAAGCTCTTTGACTGGGTAAAAGTGTATTTAAATGTGAATTAAAATTTTACTCCACTGTAATTACGTTTGATTGTTAGTTACAACATTTAATTGCCTTATTCCCAAAACAAAACCTCCACCCCATTAACGACAACTTACAAAACAAACCTCTTAAAAAAACAGTTTCCATTACCGCCCCGCAATAAATCTTCAATTAGTCCCCGCTAAAACAGAACGCAATGCAGACAGCAGACGATTGCAAAGCAAATTTGTTTCCTTTCAGAATTGTTTGAGAGACAATCGATATCAATAAACACTTATACGAAGACAAAGACTGTCAATCATCGATTGAAACCTTTTAAAGGATTTTAAGGGTTGCAAAGAGTTGATTGGTTTTTTCGCTCACTCCCTCTCAAGTCTGGGGGGTAATCCCTTGGGGGATGTCAAATATTACTTTTCGGATTGGAGCAATTATATTGTAACGCTGTCTTCACAATAGAGATTGTGCTTTGTATACCTGACTTAAGGGGAGTTGCTGTCGATTTTTTTAATGATGAGGCAACAACGTTCAAATGTATTAGGCCCTAATTGTATAGAATACAGTTCAACAGTTACTGGTGTCAGGTCCCTCATATGTGAGACACCGCCTGTGTAGGTAACACCGCAATGTCTATTTCTTCTGTCAAACAGCAGTGTAAATGCACTGTTATGTTTCAGTTTGAAGGGCGTAGCATAGCCAGGGTAAGTACTGGCCATATTGAGACTTAAGATCTTATGTCTCAGGATGGCGAGCGAAGAGGAATGCTAAGTATTGCTTTGTAATACTTAGCATAGTGTTGTTTAATAGTGTTGTTTGGTCATATCACGTACCATCAGGCGAAAATAAAAGACATTGTAATTTAGCAGTTCTCACTGAACAATATATTTAACAATATATTTCATCCCAAAGCTGATAATTTTGTTATAATCAGAAAAATACCTGAGTTTTATTTTTTATGATAGTATCGCAGTATGTTTTAAAGATGTATTAAGTTTGACTTTATTGTTTATAACCTAGATCGAATATTAACATATATCGATCTTATATACGTACTTTCAATTATTGTTATGATCTCTTTGATACAGGCTTAATATATAACTAGTCAAATATTAATTTAAAATCTACACCTTCATCAATTCCACAGAAGTATAAAATTTAAATAAAAAATAATTACGAATACAAATTTTGTTTCGAAATATATTATTAAAACTTCTACAAAACCGAACTGAAACATTACCATTTACAAAACGGTACAAACTGAGCCTTAACCGTCCGACACTTGTCAATATTTGGCTTCTATTAATTAAAACCTCTCCCCATAATAGCGTGAGCCGTTCCGGGTATCTCATACCTTCGACCATGCACCATGCAATCGCAGAACCGATCATTTGGTTTAAAATTGAGTGTAAATTTTTTATTGTAGTAATTGTTGTCGCTGGATGCAGGCCGCGTCCAACAAGTCACTGTGGAATTTTTTTGGAATTATTTTAATTTACAGCAGTGAAAATCTATAATATGTAGTATGCATCTGCATAGACTTACTGTAATAACGTGGAAATCTCAATTAGTTCGATATTGACCTAATGAAATGTAAAATATTGTCTGAAGCTCCGAATGTATTGTTTTACATTATTTAATGAATATTTTTAAAAGCTTTATATATAATTTAGCTGTGTTTAAAAAGCTAAGGCAGGGTTCGAATCCTGTGTCGGGCGAAGTGGTATCGGATTTTTCTATTCATTATCAGCCCGGAGTCAGGAATGTGTGCCCGATATGGCGACAAGTTCGCCCCCTAACACATCGTGGGACGGAACACAAAAGGCGAAACGTGAGTGTCCTGGTTACAACTCTGCCTACTCCTTCAGGGATAAAGGTGTGAAGTTGATATATGAATGTATTTATACTTGAATCGTTCTTAACAATTCAACGCCCTGTCTACGATTCCTTAATCTTTCCAACCCCCGCTAAGTGGGGGATGTTCGTGAAATTCAGCGAAATACATTTTTCACCCGGCTGAACATTCGATTGTACTTCGTCAATAGCGAATTCTTTTTAATTGTTGCTGGTGTTTTAATCTGTGGAGCGGATGTTTGGACTTTAATGAATGCTGTTTACAATTCGCTATGTGTATTTTGATTTTGTTTACATACTGTTTTTAATTTGATGTGTCTGTTTTGCTTATTGATTTTATTTAAATTAATATTCTATGTGTATGTCGGGATACAATATAAATTAGTAACTATTTACCTTTGATATTTGTTTCAACCGGTTTTTACCTAAATTTAGTATAAGGACAGACCTGGTAGTGGCCAAAATTTGCTTAATTTTGGGTCAAAGGTTTAAGGTAAGAACCTTGATAAAAACCAGGAAATTTAAAACACTTCTCATTGATTGATCATTTCCTTTCTAATTTCACAATGATTTGGATAAAATAAAATGTGATCACACTAATGTTTACTACTGTTTTACTCATTGGTGTAATTTTTACTGTCATGGCAGGGTGAAAGGTGGAGCAACTATCCCAACTTGTTCCACTGTGGGTAAGCCCATGTCAGTAAGCCATTGATTACCCATTTTCATGTTAAGTCTCTTTTCACCCACAAAGGGTTATATGACCAATGGTAATTCACATTCAGAATCACATACACAGAATAATTTTTGATTCCCCGGTGAGTGCGTTGCTGATTGCTATCGCTGGATTGACAAGTCCTCTCCTCCATGTTGTGTATCTGGTTTTGTGTTTAATCCTTTGGGTTTTGATTACGATTTATTGAGGTTTTTAATTTTTTTGTTTGGAATGTACGTGAGGGTGTGATTGAGGTGTAATTATGACGTGAGGACTGGATGATATTAATAATCCTTTTGTTGTCATATAAATAATGAATTTTATAGATATTCTAGCGTTCTAATCTAGCTTTGTCCTAGGATAACTGCACATTTTTCTCGACAGTCATTAACACTCATAATTAAGACAGTCGGCATGTAGATTGAAAATGAAAGTATCAAAATTATGTGTCATTTCATTAATGCATACTCTATTTCTGGGATTTCGGCCCTATTATAAGAAAGTGGGTTTTATTAGACTAGTAAATACAATATCAACATTTCTAAAATTACCCTTGAATTTTCGCCCAGCCTCACCTTCTCCCATTACTCATCTTAAAACTTGGGAATTCGGTTAAAAGTCAACCGTAATCGAAAATAATGTCTACCAACTACCATCTTTAGGAATGCAATCCCTATCTGTCATTGCTGATCCAACCACAGCACCAAACATGTCCAAAACAGTATAATTTAGCAGAGGGTAAGCTGCAACACAAACAGTGACCGCAGGAGCTCCGGTTTGCCGTCTGTCTGTGTTTGATCTTCAGCTAAGACGTAGACCCAATGCCTTTAGCAACACGCCTCAACTTATGTATGGCAAATAGTCTTTGAACAGTCTATGAGGTTAGTTTTGTTTACTGGAAAATCAATGCTGTGAAAATTTAAAGGATTTGAATGGAAGATTAGAATGTCTACTTTCAACTCAATTACAGCATCATTATTTTAGTGTTAGGAATAGCTTTTACTTCTTATATCATAAGCCGCAGGACGCCCACTGCTGGACGTAGGTCTCCCTCAAAATATATGTTTTACTCATATTATGCAAATATATAATCTCAATCAATCAAATCATTATTAGATTTTCCAAAAAGTGCTCGCAAGGTTTTCGTGCTCAGATTCAGCTTGTGTTTCCCTAATTATATGAAGGCCGACATAATTGTGCCACTCGGTGAACTATTTCTCACTGTTTGACACTCTTATTGGCTGATAGTCTAGACAGCAATAATTCTACCATCACGTGCATTATATTTTTTTTATCGTAGAAGTATCAATATATGAGTGAAACCATTGCACCTTATAAAGATCCAACACAAGGTGCACTTATACCACATGATGCACACATAAATCTTATTTCAGCAGTATCAGGTTCGGCGCCCGTCCGAAACATTTCAGACGATATACGAGCCAAAGTTTGGATATTGCGCTATTTGCAAGATGATACTTTGCAGCCAAGTTTAATGTCTGTGTTGAATTGTACGTGAATATTGTAAGGGTTAAATGTTGTGCGGTCTTTGTATTGTATTTTAAATTTTATTTCCTTGTTATAGAGTCTGTTTTAAGTCTAGTTAGAGAGCCGATGGATTCTTTTTTAAGGATTTTTAAGAATATATTTTTTGCGTCTGTTGATCTTTGTATAATGAGAATTAAAAGCGAGCGATAACCTAATAGGAATGTGTTGCTACCTATTGAAGTATACGCAAGGTTAAAATACGATATGCAGTGTTTATTGCAATTACACAAACTGAATGAAACGCGACGTTGAGCTAAACACATCACGACGGCTTTCTGCAAAACCTGATCATCCCATTCGTCCTGTCAACACGGCCTATAGACTGTTTCAATCACGCATTTATCAGAAACTGTGTTCTGTTTAATTTCATTACCTTAATTACATTATTCTAATGTATGATGACAAAGACAAATTAACATTATCAAAATCTAGTAATTATATCTAGTCAAATGTTCCTTAAGCAATTACATTAAATCGTACCGTGAACATGTCAGCTACATTCTAAACATCTATTGCTTTATTTCCATCTCCACCTGCAAATTCCGCTCCAACATCAAAAAACACGTTGACAAATGTGCACAGGTGTCAACATTCCACCATCAGTACATATCAGTACATTTCCAAATACCTGACAAGCTGGACCTTGGCCAAATGTATTGCCTATTTCATCCACACCAATCTAAACCGTATCTGTTCAACAATAAGCTCTATTGTGTCTTCTACGTCTATTGATATACCACCTTTCGCTATCGACATCTGCTTAATAAGTTCCGAAAGTAAACAGTTGCCTTTAATGACACTAGGGTGATATTTGCTCAATGGAAAGTAAATCTAATGTAAAGGTCATAAGGTTGGGTTTTGTTTGACAGGATGATGGCATCCGGCTCGAAGGACCATCTAATTGCATTGGTCACGCAAATTCCTGCGCACGCGCTCGCCTTTGACGCGCACGCGCGCCGACCGGCTGCGCGGTTAATTATGTACTAGATTGATTCATTTAGTTTGTTTCCTCGACGATTTGTCTCGGTATGTTCGCGTTGCGGCATCTTGGTATTTAAATGGTGGTTCTGGGAGCACATATTCATGTTCTTTTTTTTGTAATTTTTTGTTATGTTTGTTCGCTTACTGCAATGTTTGCGTTCATGAGTGCAAATATGCATTTAATTAATCCAAGCAGGAATTTGGTAACGCTAGACCTACGTGCAATTATTTTACAATAATATTTAGAAAGCTCAAAACCATACCATTTGCTATTAACCCATGAGTCATTATATTAAGTATGTTGTTTTATTGCAATGAATGACGATACACATGCGATATGACCGCACATGGACAGTAGTAAAACCAAACATCACCTTGAATTACAAAGCAATGCTCCATTCCACTGCGCTCGTCATCCTGAGACATAAGGTGTTAAGTCTCATTATGTCCAGTAGTTACGCTGGCTACAATATCCTTCAAATCGGAACACAACAATATGTTTACACTGGTGTTTGGCGGGAGAAATACACATTGCGGTGGTACCCACCCAGGCGGTCTCGCACACATGGGAGACCTGCCATCAGTAAATGTATGTCGGAATTATGAGTCGTCACATTAAGTACATCGCGAATCTCTGTCCACAAATAATACATGTACATACTCAAAAATATCCTAAAACAAGTACTTACTTGTTAACGTTATGAGCTTCGTGTCATAAATGTAAATTCCCTGCCTGTTGCATTTTTACGATCTCCTCGCACTGTAACTACGATTCATTCCCTTGTAATAGTTTCTCTATAACCGTAAGACTAAACTAATCAAAGTTAGAAGATTCAATTACACACAGCGCCATCAGATGACCCGGCTCCCTTATTACCAAGACAAGATCTTTATGTGTCCCTTCCGCGTGTGTACGCACTGGTCCGAGTTACCGCTGTAGACGGCGTTTGGGGGAATTTTATGATTATTAAACGCTTAGAAGATAATATATACACATACATATATGCATCAGCCTCCACTGTCCCACTGCAGGGCAAAGGCCTCTCAACCCTCCTTCCACCATTTTGGCCTGTTGCGGGTCGAAGACATCACACACCCAAGCATCTGACTGAGTTTTATCTATGATGAAGGAGACCTAAGTACTACTAAGAATTAAACTTATTTTTTATCTTCATATTTAATATTACACATTAATTTTCATTTTCAAACCTAAATTTATTTGAAACTTGAAATAGTCCAGATTTGATTGTTATTTTTTTTATGGCATAAGTCCGGCAAACGAGCAAACAGGTCACCTGATAGTAAGTGATCACTGCCGCCCATGAACTTGTACAACGCTGGATCATGGATGTGTTGCCGGCCCAAATGGAAGGAAAGCGGATACATACCAATAATATTCGCACTCTATTTGAATACTGGTGTTTCAAATACAGTGCGAAGATCCCCGTCGATTGTAATCTTAACCACGTCCCCCATGTCTTGTAATTGTTTCTTATTTCTATAACACATTAAAGTACATGGGGTTCGCTTCCCATGCAATGTAATGGCCGTCCGCGTATTAATGTTACGGAATGAATTGCCCCGTTAGAATCCATATGGGTTTATGGAATTAATATTATTGCAAGCGAAGGTAATGTGGGTTTGATGATATATTGATACAATACAAAGATAACAAAAGCCTCTGGCTGCCTCGGAGGCGTAGTGGTACTACGGTATGATTGCAAAGCTGAGGGCTCGGATTCCAATTCCGGTTCGGGCTAAGTGATATTTGGATTTTTCCATTCATTATCAGCCAGTTAGTTGGGAGTTACGAATTCGTGCCTGATATGGCGATAGGCTCGCCCCGTCACATCATGGGACAATTGACACTTGTGGCGAACCGTGGGTGTCTTGGTTGCACTTCTGCCTACCCCTTCTAAAGCGTGATGTTTATGTATGTATGTAAAAGCCTTTGCCAATGATTTGAGACCTTTTGGAATTAGTCTACATACAACAGTTTCCTATAAATTAGTTTTTCGTATTGCTATCAAAAATTATGTTAAAACTTCTTAAATTATTAAACTTTTTACTATTACCTTCTTTATACAACTAAATCCTTAACCTAATTCATAAACTACTGTCCCATATTCGACTCTTTTTAAACCACATGGTTAGGCTGTATTTTTTTTTTTTTTTACAGTGCGTGGTGGCCTCGTGGTATCGGACCAGACTCGGCTGCCTACATGTTCACGGTGGTCGCGGGTTCAAATCCCAGGGCACACCTCTGACTTTTCGGAGTTATGTGTGTATTGATAGTCAATCACCACGCACTTTAACGGAGAAGGAAAACATCGTGAGGAAACCTGCATACCGTAGCGATTTTAAAAAAATTCTACGGTGTGTAAGTCCGCCAACCCGCACTAGGCCAGCGTGGTGGACTATATGGCCTAACCACTCTCAATCGTACTCTCGATTGTAGAGGAGGCCCGTGCCCTGCAGTGGGTCGTATATGGGCTGATACAATACAATACAATAACTTTTAGATTTCTTTAATTTCCTGTCTTATTTATTGAGGAGCCTGTAGATCTTGACTCACAAACAGGACATCTCCATAATGGAGTCTAAAACCAAAGTACGCATGAACAAACAAACCCCAATAACCACATCCGTATACACGATCTATTTTTCTGTTAATAATGTCCGGAGTTGGTACACTTAAAAATTCACTTCCCAGAAACCGCGAGAGCAGGTGTGGCCAGGCGATGCTGCGTATTGATACAAGCTTTGATCTCTAGCGAGCTTTTACAGCTTCTTACGACAGGCTTGAAGTTTTATGGTATTTTTAATTGAATGGGGGTTTTTGGATTTGAGAGTGTCAACATATATGTGCTGTTGTTTTGGGTTGGTATAACAATTCTTAAAAGAAGAGGCTGAATGTATTCAATAAGGTCATATTTTGGGGGCACGAATGCCACTCCGCCGTCATTTACACAATTACAACTCACAGTTTGCCAATGTAGATATATTCTCTCTGTCGTTTTCAAAAGTTTGGAAAATGTGTAATTTCCAATTAACATTTAGTTGTTATGTCTTTCTTTCTTTCCACCGTGTTTAAGGCCGACCGGTTTTAAGGACCGCTTTTTCTCTTGTATTTTTTAAATTTCATCTGATAGCGACATTATCTTAGCGCTATTTTTGCCGACTTTAAAATCGTGGCCAACCACGTAACCTTAATAATTTCATAGTTATGGCTAATGCACACTTTTAAGCCCAAATTTTAGCTCTCCACATCCAATTATTTCCTACCAATTATTGGAGATTATTTTTCTCCTCAATAAATAATATTGAATTCATAAATCCAGTAAGACAAGGTTCAATCAGTAACGGATCAATTTGGTTTTGCTACCCTTTGAATCAAAATCACAAAATTGTTATCAAAATACGCCTATCCACTCCCTGAAATACAATATGGAAAATTAAATTAATAATATTTCGTCTCCATTAAAATTGATGTCCGTAAACTAAACTTTGCCACTTAAATAATTTGATACTGTGAGTAATGCATGGAAAAATATGCTTTATTACCATTGGAATAAGGTTCTAAGGGTGTGTAAGGGTGAATGGTTGAAAGGGTTAAGGGCTATAAGGATGTTAGAGGTATCCCGTCATTAGAAATCAAAGAGTTACAAACTTTGCAAACTTGTTTTGTGTTGGTTGGTTGAAAGTAAAACACAGCATGTTGCGTTAAAAATAAATAGTATTTAAGATGCATGTGATGTTATCAAGTTTATTTGTTGTAAAGAATAGGAGCGCGTGAGGTCTTTAGATTTTTTTTACATAACCTAAAACGACGATTTTGTATCTTTCTTGCTACCTTGAAGTCATTGGTTCTATTAATAAATTAAACTTGAAAGTATTGAAATTGGAAGCAACCAAAAGTTTGCATATTTTTCTAACTTTATATTACTTACTATGTTAACCCTGCTGCTGATAGGGACAGTAACTATAGCAATTTCAAACGCATCATCTAGTTCATAGAATGTCTTAGTGCTTATATGTATTGTCCACTTCAAGGAATTAACAAAGTAATCCAAATGTTAACATTCTTATAGATTTCATCGGTATTATCTCTGCCAAGATGTAGTCAAATCTCCGTCTCTGTATAATGAATTCTACCAACAAAGCCTATAAGAGAATGTTTAATACAGCCTCTGTAGCGCAGTTGGTCAGATGCCGGCCGTGGAACGAGAGGCCGCGGGTTCGATCCCCGCGCCGAAACAAATGTTTGTGTGATCCACAGGTATTTGTTTCGGGTCTGGGTGTTTGTGAGACCGAAAAGTTTCTCGTAATTCCTGATACCCACGATACGACTCGATCTTAGTACGGGCTGATGGGTCAGGACTACGTATGTGACTGTTGGGTATATTTATTTATTTATTAATAGAAAAACGTCCATACCAAGTTGTATTTCTTTCCCAAACATTTGAGCATTCGCGAGGCATAATTACGGGGCAAATAAGCGTGACCGTTCTAAAGGGTTGCATACTTATGAATACCGACCCTATCTACCATTTATTGTTTTAAATAAATTACTAAACAGATACACACTTATTCCGAAGGGACGCAGATCAAAGGCGGTATTTCTGTTTACTTCCGTTGAGGTCTTGTTTCGCAGAGAAATTAATGAATTGGCTGGCTCAAAGCTTACATAAAGGTGGTAATTAATTTAAGTATTTAGTGTTTTATTTGGAAGTCAAATAACATTTGTCGCTTTGGGAATTACTTTCCTTACCTTTCCGATTTCGTTAGCTAGCCACTGTTCATGTGCACGGTCTCAAATTTGATTCTTTAGTTTACCATACGGTTTCGTGTAAGAGCCTTGGTGTCCGCGGTGTGACAGATAAACTCCAAAAATGTCGCTTGTAATTGGTCAATTATTTAGTTGGTTATTTTTGTGATTTTTTTTGTCTATTCGACTGGCTGAAGTGAACTCTTCCAAGACGTTATTTGCTCAATTTGAGCTATTAGTTAACCTCAAATGAAACAGTTTAGGCAATAATCAAATCGAAAACATTCATATACTTAAATAGTCTAGTTATACTAAAATGAAACTCGGGTCGAGCAAAGTGGTATTGGGATTTTTCTATTCATTATCAGCCCGGGGTCAGGTATTAGTGCCCGGTATAGTGATACGCTCGCTCCCTACCACATCGAGGGAGGGAACAAGTAAGGCGAAACGTGGGTGTCCTTGTTGCACCTCTGCTTACCCCACTCTGAGAAAAAACCGTGATGTTTATGTATGTACAATAAAATCACAGAACACCACCCCTCCCCCAACAAAATTAAGACCTAAACACCGCCATTTCTCTTTGTATCCAGCCTATACGTTTGGACAAAGCATAATACTTGCAAAGGGCGCAGGGCAATGTTCCTGGTCGTTAATATAACAAATCTGGCCGGGCCGCGAGGTCGGAATGAGGGCCATCAACAAACCGGCAATAAACAGCTCGCGGTACATGCCTGGTGCGGTTTGATTAATTCTGTTCATATAGCTGGGGTTTAGTATGAATGTGTTAGCTGGAAATATGTAAACACTCATACTTGTACACGTAGGCATTTTAGTTATGGATAAGAAAGAGGTTAAGAATACCTAATTTTGACATGTCCAGGCGGGCTTATGCTTAAACCTTGCGTCACTTTTCCCATTACACCTGTCTAATGATTGATATTTTTGTATTTGTATTGTATCAGCCCATATACGACCCACTGCAGGGCATGGGCCTCCTCTACAATCGAGAGTACGATTGAGAGTGGTTAGGCCATATAGTCCACCACACTGGCCTAGTGCGGGTTGGCGGACTTACACACTGTAGATTTTTTTTTAAATCGCTACGGTATGCAAGTTTCCTCACGATGTTTTCCTTCACCGTTAAAGTGCGTGGTGATTGACTAATGATTGATATACTCGTATGAATTAATTTACGCGTCTAGAAGCGAGATTACGTTTTGTAAATACTTAACCCACCCTGACGTAGATGTTTGACGTTGTTATTCTACTAAAGTCATTGTTAAATTATATCATCTGCCACTAACAAATGATCTCGCTCTTCAGGTTTTTGTATGGTCTAGAAATATTTATCAATCATGGTTGAACTTTCTGAATTTCACTCCATTTGGCTATGTCTTTCTCATCAGCCACTAGAAGTCCACTGCTGAACGTAGGCTTCCCCATGGATTTCCTTAGTGACTTCTCAGACCTGCAAACAGCGTCTTCCTGTAACTTTATCTACATCATTTGCATGGTCCACTCTATGAACAAAAAGTCATTCTAACTATCAAGTATTTTATGGGCTGGAGACTGTCCCGCCCTCTGACCCCCCACTGCAAATCCTGTAAGCCAGGATCAACAGTGGCACGCATTTTAATGACAACGATCTTTAGATTTTAGCAAGTCTCCGGTAATGTCTAACTTTTTTAACCCGCAACGCATCAATTAAAAATTTGGCCGTGTTCGTCCAGTGGTTAGAATCCTACATACATAACATACATAAACACACGCCTTTTTCCCAGAAGGGGTAGGCAGAGGTGCTACCAGAACACCCTCGTTTCGCCTTGTATATTCCATCGCACGATGTGATAGGGGCGAGCCTATCGCCATATCGGGCACAAATTCCTGACTCCTGGCTGATAATGAATAGAAAAATCCAATATCACTTTCCCCGACCCGAAATTCGAACCGGAGACCTCAGCTTTGCAATCATACCGTAGTACCACTACGTCACCGAGGCAGTCCTCGTCGAGGTTAAAATCCTGTGTTGTGTTTTATGGGCTCCTGACATCCTTCTAAAACAAACACACAAGACGAGCCTCCCAAACCATGTCACAGAGGTCGCACGTGTATAATGCAAGGAGTCCCGAGTCGATGACATGTAATTAAGGACGCGTCACGCCGCGTCGCCTGCCTTCGCTTTAATCAACATCCTGTATGCATTCTCTTTAATCTTTAACTAGGGGCTCCGTGTGAAACCTTTTACCTCAATTTGAATATTAGATATACCAGGTGTTTTGTTTTTTTGAGTGAGTGGAATGGGGTGGAGTTTTTAATCGTTTTTCCCAATTGCATGTATATAGGTGTGTTTTTTTTGGTTGTCACGGTTTTGGATGTTTTATCTTGAATCCTTCTATTTCTGATATTTGTGTCGAATTCATTGTTAATTTGCACCATATTACAGACATACAAAACACTTCAATTATATCGTATGACAATATTAACTTAGAAAAGTGTTTGATTGAACTTTGATGCCCAAATAACGATTTAGTTGTCGTATGGGCCCCAGTGATTCAAATCGCTCATAGCATTTGTTTATAAGAACTAAAGTATTTAAATAAAAGGCATACAATAGAAGATAAATTGCAGCTGCCTTTGAATTGTATAATGGTTGAGAATTTACTACTATTGCTGTCAAATTCTAATACATGTAATAAAAGCGATATTCTCCGTCATCAACAAGGAATTCACGCCATAAAAGTTTAAAAGCCTTTGCATCCATAACAATTACCGATATAAATACAGATTACAACCCACGTACAAGAGTTTGATCATTACGCGAACATTTTATCTCCGAACAAGCCCACGTTTTATCGGATCTGTTGAATTAAGTCATCAGACCAATGAACTTCGACTAAAAGGATGTTTTCCATTACGTGTTCTCGACCTCACCGAACCTACACCATTCAAATCGGTGATATCCTCAACAAGGCTCAGGTCAAAAGTACCCTGAACCGACGGGCATGCATGAAGAGATTGATGAAAGTGGATGAGGCGAAAGTAGTATGTCAGGATCGAGCAAAGTGGCGATCCATAGTCTCTGCCTACCCCTATGGGATACAGGCGGGACGATTATGTATGTATGTATGTGTTGGTAGAGAACCGGACGCGGGTATCGACAAGGCAGTCGTGGGTTCAAAACCCACGGCGTATCTTAGACTTTTCAGACATGTGTTAATGATACTTATAGCCAATAACCAAGCATTTTACCAGTGAAGATAAATTTCGCGAGGAAACTGGCAAAATATAAATTTTCGAGAATTTCTTTGGGGTGTGAAATAGGCGGAATAGGCGGACGCCTATTCACACTAGACAAGCGTGTGACAGTATGGCCTAAATCCTCTCAATTGGACTATCGATTTTTAAGGAGGCCCGTGCCCTGCAGTAGAACGTATATGGTCTTGATTAAGAAAATGAAGGCCACCTTAAAGACCAGCAACGCATCAATGGCTTATGCTGTTGAAAATGTTCATGGGCGGCGGTGATCACTTACCGCCAGGTGACCCGTATGCTTGTTTGCTCCCTATAATATGTATAAACCATTTTTTTTAAATGTATTGTGTCCCACTTGAATCACAAAAAAATAATATTCCTATAAAAAAATTAAACATAAAATATATTTAGTAACTTTGTTTTACCACCCGGCTCCGAAAGCAGTTTTCAGTACAGAAGAACAGGCAATGATCAGAGTCAGAATCACAAATTATTTATTTGCACAAAATGATGATAACGATGCATGGTGTGGTCGGATGGGAATTATTTTATCATGCGTTTTTACGAGACGGCATTGTCGTAAAGTGTTGCGGGGTTGTTAAATGGTGGGCGACATCTGACGCCGGTCACTGACCGGACGAGTTTCGGGGTGATTTTGGTTGGCGGCTAAAATTGCGCTGATTGAGGGTTTAAATGTTTTAAATTTTGTACATAACATACATAATCACACGCCTTTTTCCCAGAAGGGGTAGGCAGAGGTGCTACTAGAACACCCACGCTTCGCCTTGTACACTCCGTCCCACGATGTGATAGGGGGCGAGCCCATCGCCATATCGGGCACAAATTCCTGACTCCGGGCTAATAATGAATAGAAAAATCCAATATTATTATGCCCGACCCGGGATTCGAACCCGAGACCTCAGCTTTGCAATCATACCGTAGTACCACTACGCCACCGAGGCAGTCGAAATTTTGAATATTGGAATTTTTATCAATACAACGTATATATTGCATAACATAATGTTATTCCTCCAAAGATTTGCAAACTGTCCTGTTTGTATTATAATTATTGATGTAAAATTGTAAGGGTTCTGAAATTGTCTTATGTATTTTTATTATGTCTGAGGTTCATCTTTTCTTTTTTTATATTGATCATTTAACAGTATGAAAGTAGAGTTTACGTAGAAAGTATATACCTAATTAATGTCGTATGTTTAACGATGAAATAATTAAATTAAATTAGTAATAAATAAATAAATACGCCCAACAGTCATATACATAGTCTTGACTCCTCACTAAGATCGAGTCTTGTGACGTGGGTATCCACAGTCACCCCGACCCAACACAAATACTTGTGGTTCAGCAAACATTTGTTTTGGTGCGGGGATCGAACCCGCGGCCTCTCGTTTCACAGCCGGCGTCTAACCAACTGCGCCACGAAGGCAGTATTTTTTTTTATCAGTCAAACAACATCATTATTAAACTGCACTGATGAATCTTTATAATCAATCCAATCCATCAGCCAAAGGAAGTCCACTGCTGAACATAGGCCTCTCCTAATGATTTCCACAGTGACTTGTTGGAGACAGTCTGCATCCAGCGACGTGCGGCGACCTTTACCAGGTCGTCTGACCTGAGTGGGTGGACCAATCTTAATAATATTTTCTATATATTATTAGAAGACTGCCTCGGTGGCGTAGTGGTACTACGGTATGATTGCAAAGCTGACGTCTCGGGTTCGAATCCCGGGTCGGGCAAAGTGATATTGGATTTTTCTATTCATTATTAGCCCGGAGTCAGGAATTTGTGCCCGATATGGCGATAGACTCGCCCCCTATCACATCGTGGGACGGAATATACAAGGCGAAACGCGGGTGTTCTAGTAGCATCTCTGCCTACCCCTTCTGGGAAAAAGGCGTGTGGTTATGTATGTATGTATATTTTTGGAAACTTATAATGAACACTTAAAACCCAACAACAAATAAAATGAAGGCAAAAGCACAACATTACCTGCCCACAAAATACGCCTACCTAATCCCGATATTAATTTATATCGCGCACCTCTGTTTGCGGTCAGCAGCGCTCAGGTGCGAATAATGCTTTACAAATGAGCCTGCCCTGGCCTCGCCGGAATGACAAGTGAGACGGACGCGCGTTGTTTCGACGGTATATAGCTTGTTGCCTATGTTGCTCTTTTTTGTTATATATTTTTCCCTGATAAAGGTGTTTTTTATATCAAAGGGGTATTTTAGTTGACAATTATGTTCACCTAATATAGCATAGTCATCATTAGCCATTTACATCTACGTAAGATGATTAATATAGCGTGTGGTCTGTGTTTGTTGGAGATGTTAGATTGGGACAGTGCACCTACGCTGGTGATTTATTAGACCAATTCGTGCGTTACAAATACGGCCACAATTTGGGCATTTAAAACCTGTACCTGTATGTGAATGAGGAGGAGAGAGAGTGACTCGATAATGCCGAGTTTCACGCTTGCGGGCTAACTGCTCAAACCAGGTCTTGTCGTGAGCAGAAACACCAGAAAACAAAAAAACAAAAAACACAGAAATATACCATAGTATTGTAATTGTAAAAACTGATTTATTCGAAACACTTTCGTTTTAAGCAAAAATCACGAGCTTCATTGGTTTATTAGGTATATTATGCATGTTGAAGTAAGTATTTTGATGCTAAAGTAAACTACTAATAGGAAGGCAAATATTGTGATATATTTCTCCATTGAAATATCACTTTCGCTAATAAAAATTCATATATCCTCGTGCAAAATGTTATCGGCTTAGAAAATTATATTTTAAATTTTCTGCAAACATGTCCTCACAAAAATCGTCTTTGCGTTGCATACATAAATACATAAACTCACGCCTTTTTCCCAGAAGGGTTAGGCAGAGGTGCTACCAGAACACCCACATCCATTTGCGTTGCATGTAATAATTTCTTCCTTATCGTGCGGAAACATTTTATGTGCAAAATAAAAGTGCAACCATATCTGAGCGCGATTTAAATGCACTTATCTTAACTGTTTCATATTTCAAAGCCTAATTACAACATTATTAGTACGAACATTTGCGTTTACTGGAAAATGCGCTCCCTAAGGTGTGTGGTGTAAGTGATAGACTATAGCGGATATTATATATATAAAGCACATTGGAATTTCAATAAAATATGTTCTTTTTTGTCAGTAAGAGATGGTTTTATCACAGCAGAAAAGGTTAAAAAAATGCAATACATTTGGTCAAATTCTTTATACTGTTTAACTAGTCAGCAGTTTTCTTGAGGACAAGTAAGCAATATTAAGGCTCCTAGAATTTTTTATATTTAAAGACTTGTGCGATGCAGGGATAGTTTAGATAAACTATATGCGAAAAAAGATAATCAAGAAAATTACTTCATGTTGCTTGATCTTTACGAAAGCGGGTTATGTTTTGACCATTATGTGTGTATGCATGTATTTTCAACTGTGTAATTGTGGATAAATCTTATATTTTTATGAATGGTCATGAAATCTCACACAACTATGGCGTAAGTCCACAGATCAGTCCATAGAGATCACTGGTAATTAGTTTGGATTAGTTTAGGCAAAATCTCTCTCAGTCGCTAAATTAATCCACACACATTTACGCAAAATTAAATCTGCGGCTGTTCGTTGCCTACATTAAAATTACACACGTACATAATTGTGAGCACATTTCGCCGCGGTCGGGGTGGGGGTGAGGTTGTAGGGGATGAAAGGGAGGGGGGACTTCCGCTCTCGGACCATTGGTTACATTATTTTCCGTTTTCTCCACATATTTGGAAGAACATTATGTTTCCTTTACATTTGTGCTCGTTTCAAATGATTTTGTCTTTGTTATATTATGTTCATGTAGGTATATGCTCTTCCAATAATTGACATTTATAATTAAAAGCCTTAGATCCTCGCATAATGATAACTGATTGAGAGATAGATTTTATTTTGCTTTAGGTCGATGTTGTGGTACCGAAAATCTCGTAGTTTGTGATAAACATGCCATTAAACGATCTATCTATGTGGTTTTGGAGCCAGCAGTAAGTGGCTGATACTTAAAAAAAATAAAAATCAAAGAAACTTGGTTGCACTTCTGCCTACCTATGCTGGAAAAAAAAGCGTGATATTTATGTATGTACTAAAAAAATCAAACAAATATAATGAATGTGTTAAGTTTCGTGCCTTATCATATTACTAACGTATGTGGGCTTTAATTAAATTCATTGCGTGTATTTCAAGTATACTTTATAGTTTTCTTTTTCAATTTGTCAGACTTCATGTTACGTGATAAAATTGCTAGCTTTGAAATTTGTTAAAATAGTTTTAACTTCGGCTTTAATGAGACACGCCAACATAAATTATTATTATGTTACCAAAATTGTAAGTGGTATTACACATTCACTGGTGGCAGGCCTCTCAAATGTGAGAGGACGTATGGGTAGGTACCACGGCAATTTATATTTTTCCCGCCAAACAATAGTGTAAATGCACTGTCGTGTTCCGTTTTGAAGGACATTGTAGGCAGAGTAACTACTGGACATAATGAGACTTAACATCTTATGTCTCAGGATGGAGACCGCTGTGGAATGCTAAGCATTGCTTTGTAATGCATGGTGTTTGGTTTTGCTACTGTCCATTAGCGGTCATATTGCTTACTATCAGGCGAATGGCATGCTCGTATCGCCATTAATCGCAATAAAAAAATCAAAATGCTTCATAGACGAAAGGGCGTATGTACATTTGCTTCGTTATTGACATACATACATACATACATAAACACACGCCTTTTTCCCAGAAGGGGTAGGCAGAGGTGCTACCAGAACACCCACGTTTCGCCTTGTATATTCCGTCCCACGATGTGATAGAGGGCGAGGCTATCGCCATATCGGGCACAAATTCCTGACTCCGGGCTGATAATGAATAAAAAAATCCAATATCACTTTGTCCGACCAGGGATTCGAACCCGAGACCTCAGCTTTGCAATCATACCGTAGTACCACTACGCCACCGAGGCAGTCGTTGTTGACATACATTTAATATATTTTGTATCTTTGTCGGTATAGAAAGTTTCGTGTGTGTTTCTGTAAACAACAAGGCCTGCTTGAGCAGTTAGCCCGCAAACGTGAAATTCGGCACTATCAAGCCACTCTTGGCCTTCACAATCAGACATAGGGCTTAAATGTCCAAAATGTGGCCATATTTGTGAAAGACGAATTGGTCTAGTGATATTGGATTTTTTTATTCATTATCAACCTGGAGTCAGGAATTTGTGCCCGATATGGCGATAAGCTCACCCCCTATCACATCGTGGGACGGAATATACAAGGCGAAACGTGGGTGTTCTGGTAGCACCTCTGCCTACCCCTTCTGGGAAAAAGGCGGGTGTTTGTATGTGCGAATTGGTCTTATTGGTCACCAGCGTAGACGTACTACACAACCATAAAATCTCCAACAGACGCTATTTAATCATGTCACGTAGATGTTCATCGCCAATGATCATGACGATGACGATGATGAATAAAGGTGTCACTGGCCCATAGTGATAGCGCAATTGAGTGTTTATTTTTAGCCTTATTTCGTACGTATAAATGTTCAATCTCTTAATACGAGGTTTGATAAGCTGACACAGTGAACGACCGATAAAGAATTTCTAGAGTTGATCCTCTTGATGCATAGATATGTCAGACTGCTGAAAACATGAAGTTCAGTGGCCTTTAATGCCTCTACGATATTATTGTATTGTATTGTATCAGCCCATATACGTCCTACTGCAGGGCACGGGCCTCCTCTACAATCGAGAGTACGATTGAGAGTGGTTAGGGCATATATGTAGTCCATCACGCTGGCCTAATGCGGGTTGGCGGACTTTTACATACCATAGAAATTTATACAAATCGCTATGATATGCAGGTTTCCTCACGATGTTTTCCTTGACCGTTATGGTGCGTGGTGAGGTGTGCCCTGAGATTTGAACCCGCGACCACGTGAACATGTAGGCAGCCGAGTCTGGTCCGTTACCAACAGGCCACCACGCACTTTCCTTTTCATTTTTTCCACAATGGTCTTTAATGCTTGAACGATATTAGGCGAGTTTTTGTAACTAATATTTTTATACTGTATCAATATAATGACACTGCACCTCATGTTAGCTGCAGTTCTATTTAGACTAGCAATTTTCAACAGACCTTTATTAATCGATTGATCGGTGATTATATATTTAAAAAAAATATTGGCGATCTCTCTTAAATGCAGGACAGGTAAAACGGAGGTAACTATCTTGAAAGCTATGAATACTGAACTCCATACGTCGGCAACATAGAACTGATAAAACCAATTGATTATTTCATTTATGTCCTCAGAGGCGACAGTAAAATACATTTCTAATGAATATGCAACTTGAATCCTCTGCATAAAGCTTCCACCAGCTAGTTTATTGTGTTCCAATGCACATGAGAACCCTAAGGCCTTGTAATAGAGACTATAATTGCTTGTGTTATACAATATGACCGACAGGTTAACGGCTTGTAATAAAATGAAGCTCGTTTTGTAGTAATTGTGATTACTACGTGATATTTTATCGGATTAGATAAATTACTGGAGTCGGAGAGATGTCTTAGAACTAAGTTGTTATTCGATGCACGGGGCATTAAGGCTCCTAGTCTTGAGTATTATACAGGGTGCGCAAACAAACGGCGCACTTGCTAATATACATTTTAGTAAATCGTGATTGCGTCTAGATTACAATGCATTTTCATAGCGTATATCTCATATATTTCATCCTTGTATAATGACTAATGAGTGAATTTAATTTCCATTGAGGCAACAGACTTCGAGCTTAGAAAGAGAGGGAAATAGAGAATTATTATTTTTATGTCTACCTAGATAATTTATAATAATTTGTAAGTAAGCTAAAGCTTGGGTAGCTAAAGTATTGTCTAAGTCTATTGGATAACTAAATTATATTGGCATATGGCGAAATTTGAAACTACAAACGAAATTTAAAAATGTCTGTTAAACGCATTCTTTGAAATATGTTTTTGTAATATAAACAACAAGCATTTATACTCGTAAACTAATATCCACTGGATACATAAATAAATAAATACACCCAACAGTAACATACATAGTCCTGACCCCACATTAAGATCAATTAAGTGTTGTGTCGTGGGTATCAGAAACTACGAGAGACGTTTCGGTTTCACAAACACCCAGACCCGGGACAAATACTTGTGGGCCTCACAAACATTCTCGGTGCGGGAATCGAACCCGCGGCCTTTCGTTTCACAGCCGGCGTCTAACCAACTACGCCACGTAGGCTGTCACTAATATAATAAAATGTGATGAGAGAAAAACTGTTCCTAATATTTTGACAACAGCATGACAACGATCGCAATAATCGTGGTCGATCTGTACATACAGTTTTCAAGCCATCTAAACAACAAATGGCAATCACAATTCACTTAACTGATTCACCATTGGCGATCCCCAAACCGATTATAAAATTTAAACCGACATATAGTAATTTAAAATATGGGCACTGCATTTCCGCGCGGAAGTCGTAAAGTCGATCAAATCACGAAGTGGGTGGTGCATTGTTCTCGTTGTAATCGGTTGAGTGAATCGTAAGACCACACAAGCATTGAACATTCGTATTCCTTGTCCCAAGCCAAAGTAATCCACAGGCAATTGTGTCGGGCCTGGCAGTGAGACCGAAGTTTCTCGTGGTTTCTGATACCCTCGGTACAACACTTTTATCATCGTGTGGAGTCAGGACTATGTGACTGTTGTGTGTAGTTACTTATTTTGTTTTATTGGCCATCCTTGTTGACAACCGATAGATTAATATTAACGAGCTCAGAACGTGGACAAGGTAGCGGTGAGAGTTTTGCATCCAGCTAAATAGCCATGGTAATTAAATAAATAATAAATAAATACAGTATTAGAAGCTACGACAGACTTTTCGATCTCACAAACACCCAGACCCGACACAAATATTTGTGGGCCACAGAAACATTTGTTTTGGTGCGGGGATCGAACCCGCGGACTCTCGTTTCACAGTTGGGGTCTAACCGGCTACGCCACGGAGACTGTCTAATTAATTAATATACGATGGTGGAAAATCTGTCATAATTACCTAAGAAAGCCTGTTTCTTTTCGAGTTCAATCTGTATTATGGTGATTCGAATAAGCCGGCATAATTGAGTGGACCAACCAGAGGAAATCATTTCTAATCTCGGAAACTCTGTTAAGATTGGTTTGCACTTACCATCAGAAAAATTGAAGTCCCTTTTTTGAGACATTATAAAAAAAAACCATAAAACGAAAACTTACTTACCTCAGATATAAGCGAAAATGCAAATACCTCAGTTTACAAATATAGTTTAATTTATAATTCCGGTGTTAAAGTAACCGCTGCGAGTTCGCAGATTGGATTGCAAATGAGTTTCGCTCACCGCTCGATCCTTTGAGTTGGCGGCTGTTAAGTGCCCTGGGAGTACGCAGTCATTCTCTGTATTATGACCATGTAATTGTAATGAGAGATTCAGTAGTAAACTTACAAAAATAAATCTTGTATTTATAAAGGAAATGTACTAATGGTTTAAAAATAGTTTATTAAGTGATAGCATTTCAGATTTTAATTTTAGGTTTTTAAAATAGTTCCTTCATACGGCAATGATAGGATATTAAAATAATTAGATGAGATTAGATTAGTTTTTCAATTTTGTTTGAAAATTTATAGGACACTGAATTTATTTATAAATATTTCCGTCTTGAACAATTGGAAATAGAGTTTTTGGAAACTTTTGATCACGTGATCAGTTTATTTACAACACTATTTATATCAAATTTGATACAAAGTCTTAATTATAATCATCCTATCGTTATGATTCTAATAAGCATATTGAAATATTTTTTCCAATTTTTGTAGACCCATTGCATGTACTACCATAAGTCATTAAAACCTAAATAATAACGTCAAATATATTTTATTTGCAACAAACATTCATTAAGGTACTGTTGAACGGTTCACAAGAATCATTAAACTATTTGATGCAGCAACTTAGATGCGACTCGCTCATCCGTGAAGCGATCCCGGCAATCTGCGGTCTGAACCATTCTCAAGTCCCAACTATAACTATGTAGACTGGCTGAACAAACTAGCTTTTCTATGTTTTCTATAGGAGTACATTGGATCTTTTAATTGTACTGTCTGAGTGATTAAAGACTGCCTTCACGATTAGAAATTGTGAGGTTTAAGTCTAGAATGTTGTTACAGAAGGGGCTAGATATCACAATCCTTCTAAATTGTTATAGAGAATTCCTCATTTCGAACTCAAGTTCTTTCCAACATATTGTTCCCTACAATATGAGTTGAATATCGCTAATATTTTCTCATTATATATAAAAAAAATGTAAAATTAATCAACTTGCATTATGGGTTCATAAATGTCTTCTGTATTTTTTATATATTTAGTTTTTATTGATTTCTATAAGCTTGTCTCAAATCACTCAGGAAATTTTGGCAGCTTACAGTCGATTTAATCAAGCATAAATTATTATTACCTACTGTAATATAAGGTTCCTAAGTTCTCTAGTCCTAAGGACTAATCCATGGGTAAACAGTTTCATCAGTCGATTTTTAGTAGCTAAGGATGACGATGATTTGGAAATTCGAATTTATTAAAACCAAGAGACATACGGCCTCTTACGACTTAGAAATGCAATACAATAATAATTAAATAAACAATAAAATCAAATCCAAATTGAAACGATAAAGCTTTCAATTAAACCCAAATCATGATTAGAAGATTAACAATAGCTGTTATGGAAGCTAATAAATCCAACCAATACAACGAAAAGTGCGGTTTCTTCACTTTTACAGCGATGAACATGAATCAGCCATCGGTCGTATATCAAGGAGGGACACGGCAGAGGGACCAGCGCCCTCCCGATAACCGCCCTACATCATAGGTGCTGATACGAACACTGTAAAAATATTGGATGTGTTACTAATAAGAAAACGGGAATTGTATTGTTTTTACATTCAGTAGCATTCTTAGTCTATTTGTCGTCACTATCTTCTACTTCTGCAGAAAATTTATTGCTCTACAAAGGCCTTCACGTTTTGAAACATAAGGTTGGTCAATACTCGATATCCTTGTCAAGCGGTCATACCTGCCTGTCATTTTTACAGAAACATGTCTGTAATCACAGTCTGTTAGTCATCTAGCTATCTATAGGTCGTGAAAACCTTGTCTTAAAAATTACATTGTCCAATTTAGTTACATCTGTCTACATTTCCAACACACGCAAATCCCGATTAACCTCTGTAGCATTAAACTCCAATAATTCCGGGCCTCACCTTTCAAATATTCAGCCGTGTTGTCCCCAATCAAATGTGCGACCGCAACAAAGTAAACCGACTCCGCAACCGCTGTACCGCTGACTACGTTAATTAAACCGCGAATATTTAACACAAAACGCTCCACTGTGTCAACAGCCATAGAATATATTGTAGAAGGGGTTTTAGGTGTTTGAATTGCGCCTGTGGTGTAGCGTCCTCTAAGAGCTTTTGGTGATGATAAAGAAACTATTATTTACGAACGTAATTGAACGACAAATTTTAGTAATAATCACTACGCAATAATATTATAGTAGTTTATGAACGCTGTTGTGGTCAGCCCTTCTCTATAATACAGATAAATAGGATGATAGTCTATTGTGAAACTTGCTATATATGTAGCCATTCAATGCGCATTTGTTAGGGTTCTCACACCGTTTTAAGTTATTTGTGATTTTATCGTTTAAGAAGTCAGCACGTGGGGCTAAATAAATTCGTAAGTAAAACTTACGTGTATGAGTAAATTGTTTAAAATTTTCAGTAACTTAATCTCATTCTTTATATCTACGATTATTTTTTTATAAGCCCTTTAAGTCACACTGCTGGGCAAAGGCTTCCTCCCTTCCTTCCATTTGTCACGGTCGGATGTTACTTGCCGCCAGTTCGGAAGATAGGAGTCGAGTTCGTCCCGCCATCTCCTTCTGGGCCTACCGCGTAGTCGGTGTCGGCTGCTGGGGAGCCAATGTGTGGTGGCTTTCGCCCAATGGTCGTCGGACATGCGGTAGATGTGGCCAGCCCAGTTCCAGCCTAAAAAATAGATTGTATTATCAGAGTTTAATCATAAAATATCATCACATCTACTGTCATCTCTTTTACGTCACAACTTGTGTATTAATATTACTTATACATTCAAAAGGGCTAATTATTCCGGTTTCATTAAGGACTTTATCCTTGTTCCACATATTAGCGAGGAGTGTCGCATCTGTTCCATTTCCTTTGCACAACGTTGCTACAACTTTGCAACTCATTAAACGCGGTGTCATACAAGCGACATGACATGCTTTTACTGCGATGTTAAAGTGTCACGTTTTATACAAATAAAGATATATTGTACAATGTTTATTGTTGAAAGGAATTCCTGGAGCGTTACAAACATAAGGTCCTGACAAATACAAGGAATCATAATTTTATGCGACGCTGAGCAAGAGCTATAAGAATTTATATTATTACTAAATGGATGCATAATATAATACACCGGCTTGTATCAAAATTAATAGGACTATGTAGCTGATTGGTGTATTTACTAATGTGGAAAAGTGTGTTGCATTTACTTACTAAAGCATATAGATCGTCATGTTCATGAGAACCCTTGCTGCTGGCTCATATAGTTAGTGAAATAAAAATTAGAAATGAGAAATCAAAATATAATGGCTTTATGCCTATCTTTTTCGTTACTAAAAGTATAAGAGAATGAACATTCTCCAAAGTTGACTCAAGAAAGCTTTGGATTTTTTTGCGAGTCTTTATGATGAGGAGCAATGAGGTCTTATGAGGGTTGAAATTTTTGAAATAGGAACTCGTTTTGAAATTTAGACCTCCTCTTTCTATTCTCCCATATTTTAGATTACTTCATACTCCCTATTTTTTATACTACAATACATTTTGTAACCAAAACTTCTTTCAAACCGCACCAAGATTCATATTCGTCTGACACAAAATGTTTTATCAAAACCGTACCACGGGCGGTTGGCGAATATTCTCGTACATTTGTAAGGCGCCTGAGATATTCCCCCAGGAGGTTCACAACGGAAAATGTTTTGTAAAGTCAAATGTGATAAAGGAAACTGCGTTCTACAGTTTTAGTTTTAATAGTTTGAGTGTTGTTTTTTCTTTTGTTTCAGCATCAACTGCATCTGTTTGTAGTTTTGTTGTAGCATCTGTGAATGTAAACGAACTTTATTTTTATCTATCTAGATCTACAATTATTTTATTTGTGATAAAAGATCGGCCTGCATTCTTAATAACAGGAAATCACAATAACATTCACATATAGATCTGCGAATCAAACAAGATTGAATTTCTATAGGACATTTGCGCTTACCCGTCTTATGCCGTCCCAGTTTAAAAAAAAAACATAAATGTCAAAATAACATTAGTTAATTGGCATATGATAGGCTTGATTGAATAGAAGTTATAATATAAAAGGTAGAACACAGTGTCTCTACACATCTATTTGCGTGGATTAACTTTCTAGCTGTACATATTTTTTATTTAACCCAACACATCTGTGGTTAGAGATGCAATTATGATGTCCAAACTCCAAACAAGCCAGATAGGTCCCAAACGCCCAGTACTCATTTACCGCATCCTCCATTCGGGATATCATTTCCCCATATTAATATGTTGATAAAGAATTAAATTTAAATGTGAAAATTAACGCATCACCCTCCTTGTTAACGAGTTTACCAACTCATTGTTTATTAACTGTACAAAACGCGACCAAAGCGATACGTGTTGGTACAGAGTGTTGCATTTTGGGGGCTGCAATTTGCGCAACGGTAGGTAGAAAGCTTTTCGGCACATTTTTAGTCCGTAAGTGTTGCGATTTGTTAGAAAATGTATTTTTAAAAGGTTTTAGATCGTTGTGTCTGGGTTTATTGATTTCTGCTGCTTTATGACAATTTGTAAAACATCGGAAGTGAAGTTGAAAGTACTGATTGATGTTTGTTTATTTTCGTATAAATAAAATCTTGATGCTTGTATTAGTCAATTTACGTGAAACACTACAATTTGTAAATCCCGGCTTTCCGCTCTCTCCTTTAATTCTCAACTGATACTCAGTGGCACGATCTCGGCATTTACTTTACATTAGCATTGCAGATGTCGGTGACTGCAGTCTCCTCTGTACTGACTGCGTTTTCCTCGTGTAGTATTATCTGACGCTTTACAGTTATGATAGTATACTACAAAATATATTCATACCAGCTGAACTTAAAATCTAAAACAATGAGGGGGATGTAGAAACATCAATTCCAAATATACCATAAACAGTTTGTGCTACAACCAGTGCTGTCTGTGAAAGTGAAACACATGACTGCACAGAACCAATTACAAAACGTCCTGGATCACCCTGTAGGCAAGGTGCAGTAGGGAAGAGCGAGCGGCAGCCATAGCATTCATTAGTAATGCGACGTTGACGAGAATCGCTCCGTGTAACCGGTGTCCTGGACCGACGCGTCAGCTATCTACTATCTAGCCATTTGCAGCAACTCTCTGTTTGTGAAATTTTGGATGGATATGATTGTTCATGTTATCGTCATCAATAGTTATGGAAATTGGAAACTGTTGAATTTTGCCTCTTCCAAGAATATCTGGAGGAGGCGATTAAGTATGACCTTTATCAAGCTATTTATTAAGTTAATATTAATACTTAATATTGCTTTTACTTAAAAACAAGATGTATGAAAACGAATGACATTTGCCAGTAAAGCCAATATTACAGTAAATGATAACAAGATTACTGTTAAACTAAAAGTATTGGCAGAGAGAGAAGAAAGTTTTATTAAAAAAACCTAAATGCCAATCATGTATCAGCAAAAAAAAGGAGTTGAATTACTGCTTACTGCACTATAGCTGATAATAAAAAAAAAACAAGTCAAACTTGAAATTAATCTGGGAATTTCCGTCTTGATACTACAGTATAAGTGTCTATAGCGAGCATTACCAGAACTTTTGCCATACAACCTACCATTAAGCCTGAAAATATACTAATAGAGTTCCTAATACATAATTGATAGCTTCCGCTCCGCCAAGAGTAATGGCGTGCGATGAGATGTTGACAGACGAAGCCGATGCATCTCGATCTTTGTTGTGCAAATGTGAGGGGACTGACACCAAATCTACGTCATTTATCAGGAATATTTTGAGGAGTTTTATTGAATTACATTGATGGAAATGCGATTGAAAGAGAGAGAAGTACCATTGCAGTATATTATCAAATACATACATACATAAACACACGCCTTTTTCCCAGAAGGGGTAGGCAGAGGTGTTAACAGAACACCCAAGTTTCGCCTTGTATATTCCGTCCCACGATGTGATAGGGGGCGAGCCTATCGCCATATCGGGCACAAATTCCTGACTCCGGGCTGATAATGAATAGAAAAATCCAATATCACTTTGCCCGACCCGGGATTCGAATCCGAGACCTCAGCTTTGCAATCATACCGTAGTACCACTACGCCACCGAGGCAGTCGATATTATCAAGTAAAAAGATTGAAAGTGCATGAGTTTTTAAAGTGCAGCCCATATACATTACAATACAAGCCACGAGCCTACTCTAGGGCGAACTTCGTTTGATTGGCTTAGACCATAGTCCACCACGCTGGTCTAATATCGGTTGGCGGACATTATACCCTTAAAATTCATTGATTGATAATAACCTCAGTGGTCAAAGCAATAGCCAGCTATTGACAAAATCCGTCTGACGCGACTTAGATGTGATCCGTGATTTCACCACACACCGTCTTGTGTAGGGCTAACTGGGATCTGCCAGCGCTATGTCCGTTCGTTGCGAGTACGGGAACCAGGCAAGCATTCGGCATGCTTATTTGTGCCTATTATTGCAAAACGCTGCAGTTATAAACACCAAGTATAGTTAGCTAATTACTAACAGGCTTATTCATAGACAGTTTTAAAACCTATTTTAGTTATCGAGTGTTTTGTCTTCGCTCAAACTGAATTCTAAAGTCGTTGGAAAAGGACAAAACATTCGATAACTAAAATTAGTTTTTTTGTAATAAGGTTATGAGTATCAAAACATGTGACGATGTCATTGATTACTTTGTATAAATTAATAATGCTGTATATGGAATTTTCTTAATTATGTAATTTTTGTTACAGGTATGAGACTGTTGTCTTGTTGTAAGTTTTATTTATTTTTATCACAAATTATTGATTGAATTGTATTTAAATTGAATATTTACATATCAGTTATCGCAAACACAAGACAAACACACACAAAAGTATGACTGCGATTGAAACTAATAAAGAGCGCATTTTTAAACCAGGAAATAATGCAATTTTCAAAGAAAACTTGTTAACCTATGCAAACAATTTACACCAGAGAGTACAAATTTATGTGCATATGTTTGGTAATAAAATTAGTCTCAAACATTGGGACAGGCCGGGACAAATTGAGTCCACGCCCACGCGTGAGTAACGTCGCGTATGCAAATGCGCCTCGGAAGCGCGGGGCCCAGGCCGCCCGTTGCGCCCGCCTGCTTCCGGCCCTGTAGTTGATGTACAAGCAGTACTCAAACACGGTACAAAGTTAAAACACTCTATGGGATATAACAATTATCCGCGGAATTGAATATGAAGAATGGAAAACCTGATATAATAATTTCGCTGATGCGTTTGATGAGGGTTGGAAATTACGGGATCTAAATATCAGTGGGCCAATTCAGTCATTCTAGAAAGTCTTTTTAAGTGTTCAGTGGAAGTACTCAATTGCCACCGGGTAAGACATTTGCTCATTTTACTTCTATCATCTATGGTATAATAAAAAATGCCTGATCTTCAAATCGAGCCAGAAATAACAATAATACCTTTAATCTATATATTTTATCAATGAACGCTGCTAAAGATGAGACAGATTTGTAAACTCTGATTGCCAGTAGTTTCTTGATCTACTGTTTACATATCAACTAGTCGCCGGTCACAGCAGTTCCGGCGAGCGCATGCGAATTAAGCCGGTGCTTTTGTACGAGGCTAAGGGAGCGTCTTGAAAGGGTGTTTCGACCCTGAATGGATTAAACGCCGCGACGCAATTGGAATAATAAAGGGCGAGTGTTTTATGGACGCGGCTTTACTGCGCTTCCTTAATAATGGACTATCCGGGTATAGTTTTTGCATATATTAATGTATTTGTCATTTATTTAATGAGGGTAGTGTTTTGGATTTTAAATTAATTATTAGGAAGTCCGGTTGTGGTAAAAGTAGCTGAAAAAATAGGTTCTGTTTATTCAATTGCCTAGTGAAATAAGTTAATGAATTTTTATAGTTAAATATATTCATGTATGAATAGAATATAACGCTTTTATTCGAAATTGCGAAATAGCTAGGTAATTGCGTCTACAAAGAGGCATGTTCGGTCCCAACTTCGATATTAACGAGAGAGAGGGCTTCGTTAAACTGATTAACAGTATTAGATACACAAACATTAAAATTCTACCTCAGGCATCAATCTTTCCACATTCCCCCAAAGTAGGACATCAGCGGTAACTCGCTTTCCTCGCGTCAAGAAATAAAAAAGGCTTCAATCTTTAAAATGAGAAATTATGTAAGATGTACCTTATTATGATGTAAATAAAGAGTGCAGGCTATCCCCGGCGCCGCCAGTCTTAGCGATCTGTCAGTGGTGAGTTATTGGCCCCGTCTCCCCTCTGTCAATACACTTACCAGCACCGTCCTATACTCAAAGATTGCATGTTGCTGTTCAAATTTTGACATGTACTCATGTTGTTATAGATGTTGGTCTGGTGTTGAATGTGAGCCAGTTAATTCTAGATTCGACTTTTACACATTTTTTAAGTTCTTCAAATTACGGATTCCGCGATATTATTTAAATAATTAAAGCAGTTCATATATGTCGCACGGCAAAACACGGACCTCCTCTATAATTATATCTTAGGCTGGTTTGTGGTGGGTTCGCGGAACAACATAGTTAATTTTATTGCTGGTGTCTAAAACTAAATACAATAAATAAACCCAACAGTCACATACATAGTACTGACCCCACGCTTAGACAGAGTCTTGTGTCGTGGGTATCAGGAACTACTTCTCGGTCTCACAAACACCCAGACTCGAAACAAATATTTGTGGTTCACACAAACATGTCTAGGCGCGGGGATCGAACCCGCGGCCTCTCGTTTCAGAGTCGGCTTCCATCCAACTGGACCACGGAGGCTGTCTAAACAACCTTTGTTCAGTGTGATTATATTCTGATCGATAACTTCATGAAAATTAATATGATTTATATACACAGTAAACCGAGCATGCATTGTGCCTGATGCAGGGTGCTTTCGATTGTAGAGAAGGCTTGTGCCCTGCGATGGAACATATACGTGCTGATACAGACAGACATATTAAACCTGGATTACATTATGGCTGGTGCAGGATGCTTTCAACAGGTCGTTGTACAAGGTCTTGGGAGAGGTTTGTATAATGTGATGTAGACATTCTGCAACTAGAGTTGATGACATAAAAAACTATCAATTTTCTTCCGTTCCTTCTATCTCTATTTACTGATTTGTGTAGTTCTACTTTTCATGTATGTACTGTATATACTTTAAATATTGTCATATGTACTTCCAAAACAAAGTACCAACACACACCTTATCCATCAAAACATGAATGGTTTCCATCAAAACCAGTCGCGTCTTTTTATCATACTCTCACATACATTTCTTTTCCAATTTTCTATTCCATATACTTCATTCAGTCGTTTCATAAAACTTCCCCTAATGTGGATCAGGCCACGTCAGTGCATTTTGGGGGTGCATAAAAATGGGGTTGGTATCTAAATGGCGACTGGGAGGCGCCTTTAAAAATTATATAAAAATAATGCATCAGCATAATAATTCTGCCTACGACTACAATAATTATCATCTGACTGGTTATTTTTTGTCATAGCGAGACGAAATAAACCACAGAAATAAACAAAAGTCCATTAATAATAGCATCGATAATACCTACTTACAGAGCCACCAACTTATCTGTTCAGGTGGCCATAACTGGAACTAAACCAGTGTTATCAGATATACGGTAATTACTGCAGATGCACATAATTTTTTTTACCAAAACACTGCCAACGGTAATGTTATAATATTACCGTTTCGTTTCTACCGTATTTTATAAGATACATAACTGTGTATATAATTCTCTAATTTACTCTAATCTAATTCAAGATTTTTTTAAAGTGGCCATACTCAATTCCTCACTAGCGACGATTCCGAACTTCCGACTGAACAGATAACTTGGTGGCTCTATAATTGTGATTGACATTGACAATGCATGGTTTTAAAAAAATAGAGAGAATCGGTATGAGAAAAGAGGATATCAGATTGACAGCCCCCGTGGCGCAGTTGGTTAGACACCGTCTGTGAAACAAGAGGCCGCGGGTTTGATACCCGCACCGAGACAAATGTGTATGAGGCCCATAAATATTTGTCTCGGGTCTGGGTGTTTGTGAGACCGAAAAAGTATCTCGTAGCTTCTTATACCCACGACACAAGACTTAATTGATCTTAATGTGCGGTCAGGACTATGTATGTGACCGTTGGGTGTATTTATTTATATCAGGTGCGATAATAATTTTGCAGAATATTGCAACAAATTAATTATCTATTTGACATTAGAATTTTACAAGATTGCGATGCCACGCGGTAAAGACGAATCTAACATTCATCCATTGCCTACTATTCTAAGTAGCTATACCGAAACTCTGCCACTTTTTATCCAAACATTTTAAGATTAATGTCCTTTCACAAACCATAATCTGGTAAAAACTGACACGTAAAACCCATAAGCGAAAACAATGGCGGAGTACAAAGTCATAAAATGCAAGGTAAAGCCATTATCTGGCGGCCACGTGTGCACCGGAAATGCGTCCGACGCCATTTTTCATCGGCCGGATGTGACGCCCCGCGCTCTGTTTGCTTGCGGTTCTCTATGGTGGAAATCGGTTGGGTAAAAGGTTGTAGGTGAGGTTACTTAAGAGTGTCCTTACATAATGCTTGCGGTTTAATTCGATAATGTATCAAATGTTCAAAAACTCCCACGGTTGGGCTTTTGATGGGTGCTGGTTAAGACTTCGTATAATACAATATTCAACCTCCATGGTACAGTTGCTTAAGATAATGAGAAATAGGAGATCACGGGTTCGATCCTCGTACCGAGACAACTGTTTGTGAGATCTACGAGTATTTATCTCGATTGTAGGTGATCAGAAAAGGAAGTCTTTCGTAGTTTTTGTCACCATCGGCACAATATTTGCATCTTAATATAGATTAGGATTATTTAGGTTATAGTTGGTTGAATTTATTTATTGTTGCATATAACCCTTCAGTTTATTGCTCAATCTTCTTACACCATATAATTATCATCATACCTATGTATTTGTAAATAGTTTTATAATGGCAATAAATATATAGTCATTAACTGCACGCTACAAAAATAATTCACAAACCCTTCAACAATAAAACATCACAAAGTGTCCTTCGGATCTTGGCCAGAAGCCACCAGTCATGTAACCCTAAAACGGCACAATTTACACCGCGAGGCGTCGCCTTTCTGTGCCAAAATAGTTACATTTACTATGAAACACCTACGCAAACATGAATGAGGGGTTAAGGCCGGTCGTTTGTACCCGCCAGTCGTCCTTGAGGGCTGTTGACACATCTTCAATATATGTTGGGTTAGTGCCAAGTGCCGACTATGTTTTTATGTGTTGCAAACAGTCTGTTTGTTATAGTTTTTATTGGTGAAATAATAGGGGGTTAACCTGTCGATGGCACATGTGCTGAAAATTTGCGTCTGAATGATATTGTAACCTAAAACTAGAAAAGTTCAGGTACTCATTTTTTTACGTATGCGAATGTTGTGGTCGAACCCTGTTATAGGGTTGTCAACTTTTTTATATTTGCAAACTGCTCTTTATGGTAGTGCAATGCCTTTCGTATTCGCTATGTAGAGCATTAGCAAGGTTTATTTGCGGTTTAAAATGGGGTTCGAAAAGTGGCCTTCATCATTGAGCCTGTACAATCTAATATATTTATTAGCAGTTTTGGAAGCGAGACGGGTAAAATGCTTAAACGAGGAATCTTTCGGTTTCCAGCTGTCTGAGTGTATAAGGAAATATGATATGATAGAAAGAGCAGTGTAATGCAATTAAAGTATGCTCTGGTGAGATACTGTTATTATTTTTATTGCAATGAATGGCGAGACGAGCATGCCAGTCGCCTGATGGTAAGCGATACGACTGCTCATGGACAGTAGCAAAAGCAAACAACACCATGAATTACTGCTTGGCATTCCACTGCGCACGCCATCTTAAGACATAAGATGTTAAGTCTCTTTATGTCCAGTGGTAACTCTGGCCAAAATGCCCTTCAAACCGGAACACAACAGTGCATTTACACTGCTGCTTGGCGGAAGAAATAGACATTGCGGTGGTACCTATCCAGGCGGCCTCTCACCTATGAGAGACCTACCACCGTTAACTATTTCTCATGCATTCAGACACTTACCCAACGCTGCTGGATACAAGCAGAATTTAACTTTAACTCCCTCCCACACCTTACTTTTTCCTCCAGTATCGTAATAGACCTTGACCGTACTTTCACTAAGCCCTAGACTTTTCACTGCGGATAGCGGAGGCCCTTGAACGAGATATCGATTGTGCCGCGCCAGACTCGCCGCCGCCCACCAACTTTCACTCTTATCCGCAGTCCACAGTATCCGCTGTTTATCCGCTACATATCCGACTATTGTTTTATCCTTTGGATATCTAGCAATGCTTGTAACTATTGTGCTTTTTCGTAGTGTAGAAGTTTGTCGTCGTATCGTGTCCTTACCTTTTGTATGATTTAGTAAAAACGAAACATTTTGAGTTTGCAAGGTTTTACTACTTAGTGTCAGGTAATTTAGAAGCAATGAAATTACTTAATAATTAAAAAGTATATTATTTAAGAAATTAATATATAATTATTTGATTAATAGTGAAAGTGTTGTTGTTGGTTGTTGCTCCTGAAAATAAATTTTTAAAAAAATCCAAGGTCGCGTTAGATAGACAGTGACCTACACTTACTAACAGCCATAATATCCGAAGAATCGCAAATACTTTAACAGCATTAAAAAAACACAAAGATAACACAAAAGAGCGTACAGAGCGTAATATATTTTTTGCAACAAAAGCCAAATAGTGTCGGACTGCGCCAAAAACAAAAGTGAAATAAAATATAAATCACGCAGCACACACGCTGTATCTGTGTTTAATCGAAAATGTCAGTCTAAGTTTAAACAACGGGGTGGCGGGTTGTACAATTTTGCCGGCCGGGCGCCGCTGTGCCTCGCCAAATTATTACAGAGAGTACTAACACTTTCATAGTGTTTCAAAAGGAAAGATAGGCATGTATTTACATGCCTATGTCTGTCTGCATAGGCAATTTAATTTCCGAATGCTTTGCAAGTTCATAGGTACTTGTTTAACATCTCTATGAAGTTTTTAAATAGTTGGGCAATATGTTTCAATAGAAATTCGTGCAAATACTTCACCTAAATGATTTTATTTTATTTATTATTTATTTCATTCAGTAGATGGCGAGAAGAGCATGCCATTCGCCTGGTGGTAAGCGATACAACCGCTCATGGACAGTAGCGAAACCAAACAACACCATTAATTAAAAAGCAATGCTTGGCATTCCACAGCACTCGCCATCCTGAGACATATATGTTAAGTCTCATTATGTCCCGTAGTTACTTTGGCTACAATATCCTTCAAACGGGAACACAACAGTGCATTTATAATGCTATTTAGCGGGAGAAATAGCCCTTTAGGTATAATTTAATACTAATTATTGGGTAAAAAACATGTTAGGCAATGATACCAATATATCTTGCCTACTATAATAAGTCTAATGGGCAAATTAGGATGGAAATATTAGATATATCTCTCAATATCACTTTTGTAAAAATTTACGGGACTAAGTGTTCGTACCACTGAAAACAATCAATCTACTGTACTGTATCAGTCCATATACGTCCTATTGCCGGGTACGAGCCTCATCTACAATCGAGAGTACGATTGAGAGTGCTTAGGTCGTATAGTCCATCACGCTGGCCTAGTGCGGGTTGGCGGATTTTACATACCATAGAAATTCTTAGAAATCGCTACGGTATGCAGGTTTCCTCACGATGTTTTCCTTCCCCGTTATAGTGCGTGGTGATTGACTATCAATCCACACTTGACTCCGAAAAGTCAGAGGTGTGCACTGGGATGAACCCACGACCCCCTTGAACATGTTGGCAGGCAGGTCTGGTCCGATTACCAACAGGCACTTTTAACTAAAACATACAATAACACTACCATATCCAAAATCCCACCCTCTACCTACCGCGGAAGCATTGATTGACGCGTGCGATATCGCGACGTGCCGCGGCGCCGCTCGGCTTTGTGCTCGCGCCTTTTGTGACAAGCGTGATGTTTCGCACATTGATGTTGTGGACAAAGGCGAGTGATGTGTATGGAGGGGTTGGGAGTTTAAATAAGACTGGCTATGGAAGAGGCTTATGCAGTATTTAGGTAGGTGTTTATTATTGGTTTCTTAGATTTATGCGAACTTCACACGTTGAAATAATACACATTCTTACGGATTTTATCGCGAATTTGATTTAATTTTTAAATTTCTTGACATTTCGATCACTTTACAGCTTACGCGGTCACACGGCCGTCCGCCCCTTTAAAAAATGTAAAAATTAAATCATATTCGCGATAAAATCCGTAAAAATTCGTTTTATTTCAATAGGTGTTTATTGTTTGTTGTAATTATTGCAATCCTGTAGTGACAGTCCGCCAACCCGCACTAGGCCAGCGTGGTGGACCTGGCGTAACCCTTCTCAATCGTACTCTTGATTGTAAAGGAGGCCCGTGCACTGCAATGGGACGTATCTGGGCTGATACAGATAGTGACATATTCTCAATAGGAGGGCAGTTTCATGTCGTGGGCACCAAAAAAAAAATTGATTTTGACAATTTGTATACTAAACGAAAATATATGATAACATAAGAATTTGTGCCAATGTAGATCGCGGCTTCTTATTTCATAGCTGGATTTTACAATCGTTTGATAAAAAATATAGACTCGTTTTCTATACAATAGAAATGAGATTGAAAATCTACAAAATTCTTCACTAATTGGACTACTTATTCTTAAATTTTTTGTAGGTAAAAAAAATAACACTTAAATATTAATGTGTCCGCAGAATAAAACGTCTTAAAAATGATATTCATGAAATTTAAATAATTTATACATGAGGGCAGCTCGTTTGCCGTCTAGACGGTGATTTTTGGCATGCCCGTTGTACGTACAGTCGCGACAATAACTTCTAACTAATAGCGTTTTTATTATCAACAGTATTAAAATGAGTGGGAAAATGGAATGAAAAGCGTACAGATTAGAGATTTTAATAAAATAGGGGTAGTTTTACGTATATTTTAGTTAGATTTTTCAATTAATTTATCATAATTGTGTCAAATCCAATCCAATCCAATCCATCAGCCAAAGGAAGTCCACTGCTGAACATAGGCCTCTCCCAATGATTTCCATAGTGACCTGTTGGAGGCAGCCTGCATCCAGCGACGTCCCGCGGTCTTTACCAGGTCGTCTGACCACCTAGTGGGTGGACGTCTCATGCTGCGCTTTCCGCTTCGTGGCCTCCATTCGAGAACTTCTTGCTAAGAATTGTGTCAAATGCTAAGAATAATTATAGATTCTCCCACGTCGACACTGGTTGGACCCCACTACACTAACTATCAGCTGTTAGCGTGGTCACTTTGCTGTGCCATTATAAAAAAATGTAAGTCGCGAGGTGTTCTCCTGTGGGTCTATTCTACCTAGATGATACCACAGTCTGATCGAAACCGATGGAAAGTAAAAATAGAGCTATTACTTTTCGAGTGATGAATAAGATTGCCGGAGCCCAAAAAGCTGGTGATATGAAAATGATAGTGTTACCTTCAGGTGTTTCATTTAGGTATTGATAGTTTATACGAAACCAACAACCGCAATGTCTATTTCTCCCGCCAAACAGCAGAGTGTTCCGATTTGAAGGACATTGTAGCCAGAGCAACCATAATGAGACTTAACATGGTCATAATGAGACTTAACACCCTACGTCTCAGGATGGCGAGCGCAGTGGAACGCCAAGCATTGCTTTGTAACTCATGGTGTTGTTTGGTTTTGCTACAGTCTATGAGCGGTCGTATCGCTTACCATCAGGAGAATAGAATAATCGTCGCGCCATTCACTGCAATAAAAAAACACAATGGTTGATTAGCAGTGTCTGACTTCCACTCCGTCTGACGTCTATCAGTGTAATAATGCAGTATAGAGCCACCAAGTTATCTGTTCAGTCGGAAGTTCGGAATCGTCGCTAGTGAGTATTGCCACTTTAAAAAAAACTTGAATTAGATTAAAATAAATTAGAGAATTATATACACAGTTATGTATCTTATAAAATACGGTAGAAACGACACGGTAATATAACATTACCGTTGGCAGTGTTTTGGTGAAAAAAATAATGTGCATCTGCAGTAATTACCGTATATCTGATAACATTGGTTTAGTTCCAATTATGGCCACCTGAACAGATAAGTTGGTGGCTCTGTACGTGGCTGTACACCACAGATAGGATATTTATGGCTGCGCGAATAGCAGCCACTGAAAAAAGATAGCAGAAAATCCATTATACGATCCACGTAAATGCGCTGCCTTTCTTTCTGCCGCTCAAAACTGGATATACAGTTTTGAGCGACATAATTGTTGCGACCGGCGACAGACGACCATCTTCTACCGGTGGTCATATTTGTATTATTATGCGCTAACCATCACGAACATTGTGGTCACTTCGACCAGCTTTGCTTCAGAAAATGAACATTACGTTGCGATAAAAATATATTCTTAATAATATTTTTAAAGTATTTTGGCAGCGCCAGTACATCTCAATGGATAATACTGAATGATCAGTTAAGGATGTTGGTTCGTTTCCAAATATACGCAAACATACGCAGTGCGTTCCAGCTTCAATTCGCTTACCACGCAGTCTCATCTTTATGAGTTCTTTAGCTTTGATCATTGACAATTTAAAAGATAAACTAAAAAGTTCGGTTTGTTAGTATTCATTTCGTGGTGGGTGCTGCCAAGATTTTATGGTTCGTTGCATGGTTTTTGAAATGGTTTTATGTATGTTTATGTATTGTTGCATAATTTAATGTTTATGTAGAATTTAATGTTTACTTCACTATGAACGTACAAATTATAGTTGGCCAATGTACAGGGGCTGTATGTGAAATTATAACGATTAGGGTGGAAAGGGAAGGGTAGTTAGGTAATGTTTAGTTTTAGAAAAGTTTAAAAGTACAGGAATCCAGATGTTTCTGGGTTGGAATCCATTCGAAAATTATATGTACCCTGCCAATTGACTCGAGCGTTTCAGTATACACGTCTTATTTTGTAAGAAGGATCCAAATAGAAATATGAAAATATAAATAGCTCTCATTTACGACAAATGCTCAATACCTCTTTCCTATTCCCGTCCTTTTTCCTTCCCGCTCCTCTCCCGATCTGATGGGCCGACAACACATCCATGATCCAAGCGTTGTGGATGTTCATGGGCGGCAGTGATCACTTACCATCAGGTGACCTGCTTGTTCGTTTGCAGGATCTATACTATAAAAATATATACGTATTTTTGTCACGAGTGTTGGATTACAACGTCATTTATATTCTTATCTAATTCATGGATGTAAAGACACTTGATATTCAATGAAAGTGTGCAAATTGTTCAAGTGGGCTTAGACGTTAGAGTTTATCATGTGATAACGGGATAGAAGTAAAAAGATAAAAAATAACAATAGATAGTTCAATCACTCCATGGAGCAAAAATAGATCACCACAAATAGATTTGAAAGGACCTATGCTTTGTATTTTTGCAATATTACGACGAATTTTGTGATATAATTCATAATAGGTGTAGCTTTTTAGCAAATAACATAAATGCTTGTGAACGAATCGATGTTTCTTTTCTATTTTTAACCGACTTCAAAAAAAGGGTGAAGTTCTCAATACGTCGGAATCTATTTTTCTTATTCAATGTTTTCACCATTAATAGCATATTTCGTAATGCTTTGATACAGAAATTTTAATAAGGTTGGGTAATAAAATTGTATATTTTCTTGACACAAAAGAACAAAACAACGTTTTATATACTTCTAATATACAAAAATCATTTCGCAATTCTTATATTGTCATGCTTATTTTATCAAAGGTTTGACGTAACACGTGCACTCAATGGTCCTCTTATCACGTCTAATTTTATCTGATCCGTGTTTCCGTGTCTGTCGGTGTTTCTATTTGACCTTTAAATTTTTCGCACACATCGTTCCCTCACAATTGAAATTTTGATTAAGTCCCTCTCATACGTTTTTGGAAAAGGCTTCGGTAATATCTAAAACATCTGCACCATACACAAACTTGCTCTCCAGTTCAGGATCTATATCAAGGCAAAGGCTTTTCAAATGTAACTTAAAATTGAATAGTAGTATTTGCCTGGATTTTTTATCCAAATCTTTGACAATAGACATTAAGTTTGATGCCACAGTGAAATCCATATTCTTTAACTGCGTACCATCAATTATGATAATTGTATCTGAGGTACGTAAAGACGCTTTTAAAATCGCCTTTCGAACATGTTCGGCAGCACAGTATGATATTGATTCTGTTAAAGGGACTATAATCACATCCCCTTTTTCAAATTTAACAACATTTGCTTCAACTGTAGGTCGAGATACACCGTATAATAAGAATGCCGCTTCAATAATAATACCAGCTATAATACCATACTCCAAAGCAGAAAATAAGCACACGATCATAGTGATCAGGAGGACAACCAATTCTCTTTTGCTATTTCGCCAGAGACGACCGTAGATCTCGTAGTCAATTATAGAAAACAGAGCTGTGACTATCAAAGCAGACAGCGATGCTCTTGGAATATAATAAAATGTTGAAGTCAAATATGTCAATGCGAAGATAATAAGTAGTACTTTAGTTACACCCCCAGCGGGAGTGGCTACTCCAGACACTTGGTTTAGTGCTGTTCTCATAAAAGAGCCTGTTATTGGCATGCTCTGCCCGAATGATCCAATCATGTTACACATACCCAGTGCGATCATTTCTTGGGTTACATCAATTCTACCGTCTTCTGCGAAAGCTTTTGCTATCGCTACTGATTCGAGAAGAGCGACTAATGGCAGTGCGACAAATCCTGGGCCTAAAACCGACATCATATCACCAAAGCCCAGTGTTTCATTACCAACAACGGTTGAGAATGGTGGCCACTTGAAGTCTGGAAGTCCTCCTCCAATATCACCGATCAAAGACGCAGGCTCTATGTCGAAGGTCACTTTTAAAAAATAGGCAATTAACATTCCAACAACCACTACTATGGCATTCCTGGATAAACTTATGTACCATCTTGTCCTTTTAATAATTCCGCCAGTTCTCTTACACCCGTCGCCCATTTTCTTAAGAAGTAACAGCATGAAAATGGTACTGAATCCAAGCACTGGTTCCCATAACTTGACCGTTGTTATATTCATAGCAAAGTTATATACAGATTCAGCGAAGTAGTTGCCTGATGATCCAGCTGTGCCAAATAGAGTTTTCAATTGTGAGGCAGCTATTTGAAGAGCTGCGGCCGTCGTGAATCCACTGATCACTGGCATGGAAATGAACTCTACTAGAAAACCAAGATGAAGGATGCCCATAGCCAATATCATTGCTCCAGTTAAAAAAGCCGCCAAAATGGCGAAGTCTATTGAATAGCTTGCTACGTATCTGGCTGTCATTGCTGCTAGTATGGCCGTTGGACCAACTGTGAGGTTATAACAACTGCCGAAGACCACATACACCAGTCCGGAAGTTAGAGACGCATACAATCCGTGTTCAGGAGGAAGGCCAGCTATCACTGCATAAGCGATACCTTGAGGAATCGCGGCTAACCCGACGGTTATTCCTGCGATTATATCTAGAATTATGTATTCGCTTTTGTATTTAGGAAGCCATTCTAAAATAGGCAATTTCTTCTTTAATGTTTTCACTGAACACGCACTTTTCACGATTTTTTTCACTCTCTTCCGATTTCGTTTCGTTTCTTGTGTAGATACCGTCATTTTAGTATTCACCGTTTGAGGATTTTATTCGTACTGGTGAAATCGTCCAGATTCAGACAATTTTTTATCTCGACATTATCATCATTCATGTCAATCGATTGAAATATTGCCAATTTTTGAGTAACGTAATTCAACATTAATTAAGAAAAAGGGTTAAAATTAATTGCTTCAATCATGAATAAACTGGATGTTCAAATTTGATAGTTGCTTAATAGGTGAAAAATGGAGAATATTAAAAATAATCCGAAAATTAACTGATTATGTGAATCTTAAAACATAATTATTAATGAAAAAATAATAATTAGTTATAATCAATAGATTTTTTTTATCAGAACAGGAATAAGTATGACTTCTCCATTGTAGACTTAAAAATATTTTTCAAGGATCAAGACATTGTTGTGCAGTTTTGTTAAATAACTACTAACAATGTATGTATAAACAAATACGCACTTCATATGTTATCAAGAACCGGATAACGATGTCAATGATATTGTCTTTTAATCTAACGATAGGAGACAAATTGATATTATTTTATTAGAAATGCAGTCACGAGTTGCAAGAACATCGTGTGGATTTAGATTATCTTCTACTGATAAAGCTTAAGACAACGTTTATTTAGATATAGGCATAAGTACTGTACAGTACTATATCAGCCCAGATATGTCCCACTGCAGAGCACGAGCCTCCTCTACAATTGATAGTACGATTGAGAGTGGTTAGTCCACTACGCTGGCCTAGTGCGGGTTGGCGGACTTTGCATACCATTTAAATTCTTGCAAATCGCTACGGTATGCAGGTTTCCTCACGATGTTTTTCCTTCACCGTTATAGTGCGTGGTGATTGACTATCAATACACACATGGCTCCGAAAAGTTATAAGTGTGCCCTGGGATTTGAACCCGCGGCCACCGTAAACATGTATACATATGTATGAAATAAAATATGTATTACTTGAAATATGTTTTACTTATTCCGCAATTAATAAAATTACTTGTATTAGCAATTAATTTTGATTAAATTCAATTTCGAAGTGTTGGAAGGACAGTATAGTGTATATTTTTTATGAAAATAAAGAGCCAATAATTTACAAATTGTTGAAGTAAAGAAATACAACAATAATTTAAACACATATATTCATATGACAAAATAATCTTATAGGTAATATTCATATCGATTGCCACGCCTGTCGTGTAAATTTTTGACGTGTCTCGTGCACTCAATGAATCTTTTATCACTTCTTCAAGTTTTTCTTGATCGTTACATATTTGACGAAGTTGATAAGTGATACCTTATCAAAAAGTCTGTTATCACTTGACTATTTTTCGCATATATTGTACTTTCACAGTTAAATTCTTTTTTTCTCCTCAAACATTCTTGGCAAAGGCTTCAGGAACTTCCAAAACATTTGAACCATACACGAATTTTCTCTCTACTTCAGGATCTATATCAACGCATAGATTTTTCAAGTCCAGCTTGAAATTGAGTAGAAGTATCTGTCTGGACTTTTTATCCAAATCTATGACAATAGACATCAAGTTTGAAGCCACAGTGAAGTCCATATTCTTTAACTGCGTACCGTCAATTATGATAATTGTATCTGAGATACGTAAGGACGCCTTTAAAATTGCTTTTCTTACATGTTCGGCAGCACAATATGATACTGACTCTGTCAAGGGAACTATCATTAGATCTCCCTTCTCTGATTTTATAATATTTGGATCAACCGTTGGTCTAGAAACATTAAATAGCAATAATGCAGCTTCGATAAAAATCCCCGTTATCATACCATACTCTAAGCCAGCAAATAAACATACAACCATTGTGATCAAAAGGACTAACAATTCTCTTTTACTGTTCCTCCACAATCTACCGAGGATTTCATAATCAATCATGGAAAACATAGCTGTAATAATTAACCCAGCTAAGGATGCTCTCGGGATGTAGTAGAATGTCGAAGTCAAATACGTCAGTGCGACAATAATAAGAAGCACTTTAGTTACACCCCCAGCAGGCGTGACTACTCCAGAAACGTGGTTTAGTGCTGTCCTTGTAAAAGATCCAGTGATTGGCATACTCTGGCCGAATGATCCAATGATATTGCAAAGTCCTATGGCTATCATTTCCTGGGTTGCGTCAACTCTGCCACCTTCAGCAAACGCCTTTGCTATAGCCACTGATTCGAGGATAGCGACCAATGGAACCGCGACAAATCCTGGGCCTAAAACCGACATCATTTCTGTAAAGCCCAATGTTTCATTGCCAATTACAGTTGAAAACGGTGGCCACTTGAACTCTGGAAGTCCTCCTCCGATATCTCCTATCAACGTCAACGGTTCTCTGTCTAAAGTCACTTTTATAACGTAGGCGATGATCATACCAACCACCACTACAATAGCATTCCTGGATAAACTCAGAAACCATCTCATTTGTTTGAAGAATCCGTCAGTTCTCTTACATCCTTCACCCATTTTCTTCAGAAGTAACAGCATGACAATTGTACTGAAGCCGAGCACTGGTTGCCACAATTTCACCGTTTTTATATTCACGATGAAATTATAAACTGACTCCGAGAAAATATCTCCTGAGGATCCAGCCGTACCAAATAGCGACTTCAACTGTGAAGCAGCTATTTGAAGTGCTGCGGCTGTCGTAAATCCGCTGATCACTGGCATAGATATAAACTCCACCAAAAATCCGAGGTGGAGAATACCCATTAGCAATATCATTACTCCAGTCAGAAATCCTGCTAATATTGCAAAATCTATTGAATAGCCTGCTACGTATCTTGATATCATCGCTGCTAGTATAGCTGTAGGCCCGACTGTGACGTTGTAACAACTGCCGAAGAACACGTAGACTACTCCTGAGGTAAGCGACGCGTACATTCCATGTTCAGGCGGAAGACCAGCTATTATGGCGTAGGCTATTCCTTGAGGTATAGCAGTTAATCCGACGGTAATACCTGCTATAACATCTTGAATTATGTATTCGCTTTTGTATTTAGGAAGCCATTCTGTGATGGGCAACCTCTTCTTCAATGTAGGCACTGAACATGCACTTTTCACGTATTTTTTCACTTTCCTTCGGTACGGACCCGGTTCTGCAGCGAGGACCGTCATTTTACGTGTACCTCTTTCGAGTGTTTTGCTCGTACTGATGTGAAATTCTTCAGATTATAGACACTTGATATTATCTCGGCGTGGTTTATCGTTCATGTCAATCAGTTGGAGAGGTTCAAACACGTACGCTTCTGTTTAACAATAGGTGTCCGATTTGGAATAGTCGTTGTATGAGTGTTTAAGATTTTAATTAGGTCACTTTTTCCCCTATTGTCTTGTAAAATTCACATTTTAAATGCATCTTATGTATTATAATATTTAAATTTGTCTTTTCACGTTCAAAAATCTTCTACCTATTTCCGGTTCCCAATGCTATATTGAAATAGGGACCAAAACTCTTCGATACCTTTACGAACAGAACCACCAGATTTGATAAGCCGTAGGGGCCACACTTTGTTTTGACACCAGTCCAGTTGCTACGGGCGTCCACGACAGACGCAGACACAATCTGTAATTCATATTGGAAGCAATCTGCATCGAACGTTTTCCAGTAAGTCCGTCATGTTTGTCCACTTATAAATAAACATCTTATCCTTTACAAAACTTATCCAATCAAACCGTATTATCACTTAAAACTTACATTTAACCGTAAAACGCAGACAGACGCGATGAAGTTAACTTTTACGCCGGTCGTAAAGTCAGGTATGCTATTCGATTTGTGAGATCGAGCACGTGAGAGGTGACAATATAAAATATACGAAGACCGTAGGGGAGGTTTATGGATTTTTGTATTTTACGATAAAACGAACATAAGGCACTCTTTAGTTCGGGCATGATAATCTCTGCGAAGATCAGTAACTCATCAGGGTGGGTCGAGTGTAATATTTTCTGTAGTAAAGTTTAGTACAGGGGTATGATGGTGTGGTTATCCGTTACATTGCCTGATTATTCAATAGTTTAATTTTAAAATGGATTTAGCATATGATTACCTAAGTCGATCAGTTGTCTCATCATTTTTATCACACTCAATAAATTCGTTATGAAAATCTTTCTATTACATACATACATAAACACACGCCTTTTTCCCAGAAGGGGTAGGCAGAGGTGCTACCAGAACACCCACGTTTCGCCTTGTATATTCCGTCCCACGATGTGATAGGGGGCGAGCCTATCGCCATATCGGGCACAAATTCCTGACTCCGGGCTGATAATGAATAGAAAAATCCAATATCACTTTGCCCGACCCGGGATTCGAACCCGAGACCTCAGCTTTGCAATCGTACCGTAGTACCACTACGCCACCGAGGCAGTCAATCTTACTATTAAATCTTTAAAAACTACGCTTCGTACTGTAACTATATTTCTGCTCCCCCCACACCCTCTGACGAATTTTTATTCAAAGCCCAATGGATAATTAATTCTCAATTATACGTCAAAGTATCGGATATCAACTAACAATTTAGCGGAACAAACACGTTCCGGCGAAATCCCGCAAGCGGTAACCCTTCGCCAACCACGGGGGTATTTCCGGCCCAACGCATTCGATTTAGGAAACAAACACGGTATTAATTCTCGGGATATTATTGGCAGCGGAATTAAGGGATCCAACGTAGACGGTTTAATGAATCGTATATTAGGTATGGGCTTGGGTAATGTTTAGTGTACTTGATAACTTGTGTAGTGTTGATTTTGTGCGTCTGTGAATGTCAATAGTGATAAATTTAAATTAGTTCTAGATACTAGATGGTAAGATTAGGTAAAGGAAGGAGAGGGTGTGAAAATAGCTTCTTAGAAATTAGTAGCTTTTCATGAAAGTTTACTTCGATAGCTGATTGAAAATAGTTTATTTTATTAATAATAGAGGTGTCATTTGTGACATACATTTTTGAAATCACAATATTTTCATTACAATATTGGTCTCGATTGTAGAGGAGGCTCGTGCCCTGCAGAGGGAGTATCTGGGCCTATATAGTTCAGTATTTATCGTGGCACACTTTACTTAATATATCAATAAATGTTAACATAGGTATAGTATTAGTGCATCCGGCTCAAAGATATAATTACAGACGACCCTCCTCATGAATTACTCTTAAATCAACGAAACGGCATTTGCATTAATAATAATACTTACACATCATATTTAAATTTAAATATTGCAAGCATATGCAAATATGCAAATAAGCATATGAAAATTAGTTATTATTTAAAATGTTTGTTCGCTGCAAAAATTCTTAAAGAAAACATCTAGGCTTTAGAAAGATGATAATGATGTCACAGTTGATCTATCGACGACCCATTTACATTTCTTTTATTTTTGTTACAGGTAAGCTGATATTTAGATAACGTAAGTGTAAATTCCTTTGGAGAATCTATAATCAGCACTGACTTTCCAGTGGCTGAACAAGATTATGACAAAAACGTAAGTTTTTTTAATGAACTTAATCTGTAAATTATTTTGTTTATTAAAACATAGTCCAGTGCTATTAACTTTGAAATCATTTCAATAACTTAATTATTCTAAAATCTGTTAAACCAATAAATTAAAAAAAGAAATATTTCTTTAATTCACGTAAATCCTTTTGTCAACGTCAAATATTTAGAAACAAAGCCACTTTCCATTTCAAAACAACAAACATCAAAGCAAATAAAACAATTTCAACAGTATCTCGTATACAAAGACATCCCGTATTTGTCACTCCATTGTACCCTCAAAAGTTTCATCGTTTACGCGAGAATAGATTTAAGACAAAGCTTATTCCTAAGTACGTATTAATTCTGCCATATATCAAATAGTTTGAGGACGGGCCTTACCGACCCCCTCCGCGACAAAGGGTTGAATCGGATTCGAGTTAGCAGATAGCTGTTGTATGATTAATTTATTAGTTGAATCAAAATGGTGTTGTGCGTTGTAACGGCTTGTGATTTTTACAATTAAATATTAATTACTTGAGTCGTTTATATGTACAATACTTTTTACCATAATTTAAGTAACATTAAATTTCGAATCAAGATGAAAATTATTATTAAATAACGTAATTGGTGGAATTTAGGCAAGTGGATAAGGCAATGAAGAGCCAAACATAGACGTTTGTGAACTTAACAAAAAAAATTTGTAATTTTATTAAGGTCATGTATATCTTGTAATTTTATCTTTTTATTATAAGATAAATTCACTAGCAAGAAGATTTCTTATTTGCTATTAAGAAATTAGAAGAATTACTCAGGATAAATGTGAACTTGTTTATACTAATGTGAAAAATATATATGTTTTTGGCAGGGGCGTGCGCTCCTTGTAGGCAGAAATGCAGTGCTTTACTTGTCATTCACAGATATTTTAATAAAACTTTCGTATGTTTTAGATGACTATAATTAATAGTAAATAAATGAATAAACAAAATATAATAACTTACAAACGCCTAATATTTTATTAATAGCAATTATTTGCAAGCACAAACAAAAAATAATGTGCCTAATCAACCAACTCCTGCCGTCGCGTCCCGCAGGACATTTGTTCGCGTGTGCGTAGTAATTTTGGTGTCCGTGCACAGTGCGTAAACGCACACACCCATGAATCCGAAAGCCGCGACTCCAGCGGCAGGCTACGGAAGTTCGGCAGTTGTCGGGAGTAATCGGAAATGTTCGGGTCCTATAATCCGAGTAAAAATAATAGACGGAAATCTAATGAATCACGTATGCGCATTATGCATTTTTGTTTAGTAAGGTTTTATTTGTTTAAATAGTCATTGTTTACTATTTTGTTTGCACCAGTATATTTATAGTTTTCTTAAAAGGTTTTTCATTTTAACATTTGAAAGTGTGTACATTTAACAGTTTATTACTAAGTTTCTATAATAATTGTAGTGATCTGCTTTTACTAGTGCGTTTGTTGATTTTTTTAAAATGTTATTTGATTGTGGGGTTTGTGTTGAAAATGTGTTTTATTAAAAATTTAAAATAACAAGTTCTCACAATTGTCATTCAGTGAAAAGATTCAAATTGTGTCTAAAGGTAGGTGTGTACCCGAGTTACAACAATTAAACTAGCAAAAAGGGAATGTAACTCGAAAGTTTCATGTTAAAAGTTATGAAACGTATAACTGGCTGTGTGGTTGTGTACACACGATTATATTATATTGTTTTCCTTGCATATTGTTTAGTAATTCTATTACAGTGTAATTTCTAGTAATTTTACTTAGATTTTTTTCTGCCGCGACGATCGATCGCTGATTTGTCTGCGTTGCCGTAGAAGATGTACATGAATAGTAGTACATCTAAGACTTGTTCTGTTGACATCGTTTCCGACTTAAGATATCTGTCGCGTAGCTGTGGCTATGCTAAACATATATAAAAGAAAAAGTTTTTGTGACCGAGTACTCCGCCGCATACCCAGTGTCATAATCCTGTGCACGCCGCTGGTTTTTGGTGGTTAATGCTTCTTTTCTCAATAACAACTGACCAATGCGACGGAGCAATAGATTGGCTAAAGAATAAAAAAATATTTCTCTTTGCGCCTAAAATGACAGTTCCTGTAAAACAATGTCACAGGCAAAAGCTAGTACACGTTGATAATGTCACGTCAACTAAGAAAGTAATTTGAAAGCATTGATACTCAGTGAGATGTGGCGTGAAGATAAAGAAGTATTGCCCAGCCGATACTATCTCGACACGAAAACGCAATCAAACAAGCATTTTATTCGCTCACGTCGATTTTATTACGTACCGTTATTTGTTTTATGTGCACACAATACGGTGTTTTGGTACATCGACGAATTATTTGGAAATGCTAGGAAATTATGAAAATAGTACCTACATTGTTTCTACAATTATTTTTAATATAACTATAAAGCATAAACAATGTTGCATCGTTTTATAAAACAATCAAGTATCTTGTCTGTTGAAAAACTACGTATATGTATTTTTTTATTTTAATATACCGCCATCTAGTGGCACCGACAAGAATTACAACTACATGTCCGAAAATCAATAGATAGTATTTTGCTATTTTCTATACACTTTGTTGTCAAATCTATTGATTTAGAGAAAATACACTATTTAATTTAACCAGTAATTGCTTAAAAAAAATCTCAAAGAAACAGTTTTTTTAACCAAAATGTATTACGATTGTTTTTCGACAATATTGCATACCTTCAATTATGTCATAAATCGTGAACAGAGAATCCCCATAAACGCTGATGTAAGACTCAGTGGCACTATAAACTGACGCGCCAAATGTTAGTGGGTCGGTAAAGGTCTCCACTCCGGAACCTAACCCGCGACCTTTCGTGCTATAAACCTCGCGAATCACTGTCGGGTGTTTGTGTCTCGGTATTTGTTTGTCTTTGTTTAGGCGATGATGTATCGTCACGACTTCTTTCGTGTGGGTAGGCAGTATTGATCAAGAATACACCGATTTTCGTCACTGGTTGATCGCTTACATTTTTTTCGTTTTAAATGTGAATTGCACTAACGTGATTTCAAAGTGTTAATCAAGAATCCTGGTTAAAGTCGCAGGGAGTCCCTGGATGCAGGCCGCTTCTAACAGGTCAATGTGGAGATCCTTCGGGGAGGCCTATGTTCAACAGTGAACTTCCTGTGGCTGAAGAGAGAGAGAGAGAATCAAGAATCAGATATATTGACCGTATTTGATAAAGCCGTAGCTGACATCGGCATAATCAAGGATTCGAAGGAGAGTAAATAAGCAGATAAATACGTAGTTTTTCCTAAAATAATAATGTTCATGTTTTTACAGACGCAATATATGTGGGGATTTAAATTATTATTTTAGCAAAAGCGATGTATTTAAACACGATAATTCTTAAAAAAATTGAAAAAACCTGTCTTTATTTTTTTGCGAATTTTTTTGTTGCATACTGTCACTAGTCACTAAAACTACCATTCATTTCCGGCCGCAGCGTAAAAACAACCTATATAATGTACAATAAAAAAAATAAATTAAGTGTGTCTAACTCCAAACCGTACAATTCTCTTCTTACACAAGACTACCGACCCAGCGTCTTAAGTTACACTCAAATCGCTTAAAAGCTGCAGTCCATTGAAGACCACTGCATCTCCCCTCAACATCTGTAATGATGATTGATCATACTCCCCCAGTTAATTACCGCTTTATAGACAACAAAGACGGGCTTAAAATTAAAATGACTTACGAAATAGTTATTCTTCCGCACTACGGGTGTGGAAATGATTAATGGGATGACGTTTGGATTAAAAAGCAAGTCTGTAGGAGTTCCTTGTCATGACTTTTTTCTTTTGTTTGCAGGAGTTTTATTTCCACTAAGTTTAATAATTTATAAAAAGTAATTAAGCAATCGTTTTGACAGCTCTGTGGCGCACTTGGATACTCGTCGGTTGTTAAACGTCTAGCCGCGGGTCCGATCCCCGCACTGAAACAAATTTTTGTGTGATCGGTGATTTTCGGGTGTGGGTGTTTGTGAGCCCGAAAAGTCTCTCGTAGTTTCTCATACCCACGACACAAGACTCGATATTAATGTGAGGTCAGGACTGTGTATGTGACTTTTGGGTTTCTTTAATTTAATCATAGTCTAAACTCTATATAATTAGAATTCTAGTGTCATTGCCCATTTATAATACTGATTTATAGATTTTTCAGGGTTTTTTTTAAATATTGTACGTTAAAGTGACTAAAATATACTTGATATCAAGTGGTATTCACATAGAGAAATCCATATTTGGATGATTTTGTCAACTAAGGCTTACACTAATACTTGCGTGGAACTCTGTAACGAGTTACTAAATACATTGTTAGTTTGTGTATTCATGATCAGTATGCAAAACGACAAATTTAATCAGCGTAAAAACCAAATGACAACGTATGCATCAAATATTCCTTTTATCAGTGGAAGGTAAAATCCCTATAATGATACGAATGGCGTCAATCTGTCTGTCATACGAAAAGCCATATGTTCGATTTTATCGAGAGAAATGTTAATGAGATCAGCAAATTTTTTATTAGCGTCTGGATGGTTTAGATTGATCTAGTAGCGGTACTTACACTGAATAGTTGAGATCCCAGGTTCGAATCTCAAGTCTAGCTATACACATGTTAGTTTTTGGTATAAATAATTTAATGACTGACACGGCACTAATGCTTGTGCCTTGCGCGAATTTATTCGCCTCATTACGTCTAGGACAGCCATAAGTTCGGCGGACATTGGTTGGTACTAATGTCACCTCTGCCAGCCAATTGTGCATAAAAGCGTGAGGTTGTGGACGTACATATCCAATCCAATCCATCAGGATTGGATTGTATATGTACGTATACGATAATCTTTGGCTGATGCCAAAGGAAGTCCACTGCTGAACATAGGTCTCTTCCAATGATTTCCACAGTGACCTGTTGGAGGCAGCCTGCATCCAGTGACGTCCCGTGACCTATACCAGGTCATCTGACCACCTAGTAGGTGGTCGTCCCACGCTGCGCTTTCCGCTTCGTGGCCTCCATTCGAGAATTTTTTGGCCCATCGGCCATCAGTTCTCCGTGCTTCTCCCTGCTCATTGCCATTAACTACATATGACCGACATTATTTACACTTAAAACTGTTTATAAGTAAATAGCGATTTATATTTAACGTAACAATCAAGTAATCTCATTATTAAATACTCAATTTCCTTTACAAATTCCCTTACTAATAAAACTTTTTCAAAAATCCCTTCTCAAAAGAAACCTATCGTTTTAATCCGACGACCTGGCAATACGTCGTGATGCTATCGACATTTCAGCCTGCCCGCGCACGATAGGGCAGCGGGTTCGAGGCCCGGGTTGGGCAGATAACGGTGTGATGGAAGCGTACGTGAGCGCGCATATGCAGGGGACATTATACGACACATATTTCTTCCGTCGCTCGCCGAAATAAACCTTACTTTGTGTAGTGGTTTTTGTCAGTGTTAAAGTTAAGATTGAAGTTTTGTTTTGATAATGGTTCATGTGGTATGATAACGTTCTTCATATAAGTAACACATATGGATTCATTTATGAATTACATTAAATAAGATATATGTAAAGAGATCAGAAAAATATAAATAAGGTTAATTATATTTCGTGGGTGTTTTAATCATGTGATCAATTATACAATATTTGATTGAGATGGAATTGTGAACTGCTATTTCCTCTTTTAAAATTAATTCATTATTCAAAGGAAAAAAACATCATATAAAAAAATTTAGTGAAGTTTCTAGATTTACCGGATTAGGTGATTACTATCAGTTTTGTTCAGATGATATGAGATGCTCTTGAAAAGAAATTCGGACTTTGTAATGCGACATCACCTTAAATCTAGGAAATCCTATATTATCGTTTGCAACAATTTACATCCCACAAGACATATCTAAATGATGCTTATCACAAATGCGTCAGTGCCAAAGTACAAGACCTTACCTTAATTGTGCATACATAAACTCACACCTTTTTCCCAGAAGGGGTAGGCAGAGGTGTCCTGGTAGCAACCAGGATTCGCACATTTCGCGTTGTGTGTTCCGTCCTACGATGTGATAAGGGCGAGGCTATCGCCTTATCCGGCACAAATTCCCGACTCCGGGCTGATAATGAACCGAAAAATCCATTGTCACATTACTCATCCTGGGATACGAACCCGAGACCTTAGTTCGCTATCATACCGTAGAACAACTGCGCCACTGAGGCAGTCATCATAATTGTACTTTTTGCAATATTTATTTAGCAATACTACGAATCTGAGGCATTTTTAGATATTTTTTGCGATATAGGGCGAGACGAGCATGTCATTCGCCTGATGGTAAGCGATACGGCCGCTCATGGACAGTAGCAAAACCAAACAACACCATGAATTGCAAATCAATGCTTGTCATTTCCACTGCCCTCGCCATCCTGACAAGATGTTATGTGTCATTATGTCCAGTAGTTACTTAGGCTACAATGTCCTTCAAACCCAAACACAACAGTGCATTCACACTGCTGTTTGGCGAGAGAAAAGTAATAATGGAAAGGAATCGAGGAAACATTGATCTTCAATCATACTTAAATCGCGTGACTAAATAATGAAAATGTTTGAAATAGTGTCCAAGATGATTTCAAACGAAAGTTTGAAATGAAACCATTTTAAAACGCGACAAATCCAATATGCTGACAAGAGCGTCCAATCGATGGCAGCTCCAAGGGATCCAAGGCTTATCTCGCTGAACCCCTATTTCTATTGGCCCGCTGATCGCGTCAAACGGGGGTGTCATACAATTTTACCCAAATTTATTAACGTGACACAGCGATTTTTGTATGTCTGAAAGGGAATGGAGATTTGCAATTGATTTCTTGTTTGTCGTGATTTTTAAATTTGCGAAGGATTTATGGGATATTTTGTGGGTTGAACGGGGGTTCATGTTTCTTTTGAGTGGCTCTGCGTTTTTCAAGATAATTGAGGCATTCTCTCGGATATTTGGTACGATTAACAAGATGTCTTGGGGTCAACCATTGTAGCGAAACAAATGTGGTGATCATGCAATTAAAAAAATATATGGTTTGTATTGGTTTTGCGAAACTGAAAATTCTCTCAAGACATTTACGATACGAGACAGCTAACTTCTTGTCTATCGAATCTATATAATTTATTAATTTAAGAAATAAACCTTGCTTATTTTTATGATATAAAAATATCCCAAAGAGAATAAATTTCACCAAACATGATGTTCTTATGATAAACCGTGCGCATTAGTTCTACCCTGCCAGAAACAGCCATGTTAATCTAGGAGCCTGTCTGCCTCCCGCACGCCGCCAAATTTATCTTGAATGCGGAGGAAATTATTAACTCCGCCTAAGATACTTGAGTTCGCAGACTTTTGCTGCTGACTTGGCTGAATTATGGGTGTACTACACTAATTTTGAAAGAATTTTCACAATATAGTCATCATTATGGATTATTAATTCAAATGGAAAGATAATGAGAAACCAAAGAGTTCTTGAAAGATTTTCTATTTAATAATTAATATGATTGACAGCTTTTGGATAGTAGTCGAAGTTAATTACCACTCAATATGAATAGTAGTCATAATTAATAATTTGTATCGCTCTACGGTGATGATCGGAAGCATCGTAATCAGTGGAAGTGGTAGAGCCACGCTGTTCTCAGCTATGGAGACTCAACATGAATGGGCAAGTTCGTCCGGGGCCGTACCACTATCTCACAGGAAATCGTCGTAAAGCGACAGCTTTGCTGTTCGGTCAGTGGGGTTACCGGATGCCCCATTACCCAATTCCTCTTCCCATCCTTTTTCCTTCGGACCTACGCAATAACTAAACGTTTTCTTAAGAACTTTTAAGACGTGTTAACTGTATATACTCTCGTTAAGGTAGCGTGACGGACTAGGGTCTGAACTTCATTGAATTATTGAGAAGGCTCGCGCTCAACAGTAGCACATATTATTTTGATTGATATATTTCTACAAATGGAGACTGTAAAGAAGGTTAGAATATCAAAGATGTTATTTTTAAACAATGTGTAGTAAATCTTTGTTAGATTTTATAACGCTGTCTAGAAAATTATTAAATCGTTCGAGACGATGAATTATTCAGGAGTCACATAAAGCAAGCATAATAGAAAAGACCACTTCGTGTCTTGGCAAAAGAAGCAGAAACGAAGTTCCTGCCACCGCTTTCACAATAAATGTACCGGCTTACACGAAATATGATATCCATTTTTGACTTGATATTCACTTTATTTTTAACATTATCTGACGTTCTCCGAGGCATGGCAATGACATGTCTAATCACTTGGAAATAATGGTTGAATGAGCACACCGCCTGTCCCTTTCGGCCATCGTATCTTGACCTTCCGCACCCCCCTTCGCAGTATCAAATATCGGGGAACCGAGCACAGGTTAATAGATTTACAAAGACCAAATTACACTGGTCAGGAAGCTTCGAGCGAGGATCTCCCTGGATCTTTTTTTGTATAAAATTTCAACCTTCTGAATAGAGAATAGTTTCCAAATGATTGCTCACGGGCGTTATGTACTGATTTGTTGCAACTGGGACACGTCATCTGTGAAAAAAAATGTATTTTCACGTCTCTTTATCTAAGGGGTGGACAGGTGGGTTCACACCATTGTTGTTTGATGTGATTCCGGAGTCCGGACAAGACCGTTCATTGATTTTTATTGAACAATAAGCATCGCTGTTGATAGACTGTTAACTTCGATGTTGTGTTTGTTAGAGCTTGTAGATACTTTCATTAATTTAATGTAATTGATATAGTTGTATCTCACCAATAAATTCAACTAAGTGTTCTATAAATACACAGTTGCTGCATACTGTTAACCGTAGTATATTCACCTTCAGATATTCTCATGAAGTAGGTACTAATAGGTTCGTCAATAAAATTACTAAAGCAAATTACTCCAAGCTAATACATCATTTAATAAACTAGCCCATTTTGCGAGAGCTAATATACAAAAGACAAATAGAAAATTGAAACGATACAAAACAAAAAGCAAATTAGGCAACTTAAATGAAATCCTCGGACCCAAAACTTTTCATCCATTAATCTCAGTTTCGCGTTAAACGCCTGTATAATTGAGGTCACATCAAAAACAAACCTACATATTAATGTTAACACTATCCGATCCTTTCAAAACCCACTATATTCACCCCCATCAGTTCCTATTTCTTCAACAATAAAGTCTACAATCGCTTGCACAACGTCATTCCGATCACCTTTGCTTTCAAATTCATTTTGCACAGTTATAACTTCATCAGAAACAACTCTTATATAAACAATGGTAAAGTTGATATTTGTGTGAAATTTATTTGCATTAAATTTGCAATGTTTCGGGACCTCGGCCCTCGTCAAGTTCTGTTGCAGACAGAAGTAATGAAATACCTAGCAAATGAGCCGTATGTAGTTGCCAATAGCAACGTTTCACATCGCTCATTTGTAGACTTGTTTTGAAGTGTGGGTGTTTGGAGGGAGGGGAGAGGGGAGGGGCACTCACCCCTGTTCCTTTAATGTCGTTGTGTTGATGAGTTTCCTAATGAATGTTCAGATGGTGTATGGTTTAACACTACAGACGTCTTGTAACAAAAGCGTAACAGCTTTATCGTGTTCGGAACTGATAGAGTTACGTGTTTTATGAGTTTGGTAATTGAGTTTGCAGTATCACTTTTTAATGTGCTTTGATAATGTAGTGGCTGAAGCTATGTTCGCATATATTAAACTCTGCTAGCCAGAGCCTTCGGCGACAGACAGGTGGATTGATCATCACAGAGAAGAGTAGTGACAGGAGTAGCGTCATCAAGGTTATCCGTGTTTTCCTCCTAACTAAATAACCGTGGCGGTTTTTGATGTCCTAGTATGTATGGCGCGGAATTAATAGTATAATTTGGATAAATAAGTTTAGTCTACAGTAGTGAGAAATTTCCGTATTTTGAACCACGTGATTCTTACGCAGGCAATAATACTGCCCAACCCATATCTTTGAGCGATATCTCGATATCAGTGACCTGTCACTTTCAAGTTATCGTCCGAGTGACAATGATTTCATTGACGCTTTATTCTAGCTGACCAGTTATCGCAGTATTGAGAATTGAGAGGCATTATCGTAATCTTAAACTTCCGTCATAATATTGGAGATCTAAAAGGTTGCGGGATTTTTTTATGTTGCAGTGGGCAAACGTGCATACAGTTCACCTGATGGTAAGTGATCACCGCCGCCCATAAACCACTGCAATACCATAGGGTAGAAAGATGCGTTGCCGACCTTGAAGGTGGGAATACGCTCATATTTCGAAGGTTGCCGTACACCATGTAGCAAAAGCTTGATATAGTATCAAAACTGCTAATCAAAATAAATTTGTATCATAATGGTGAAAAATAATCTCTCGCAGCTCGATAGAGTCTTATCTTTTCATGCCAGTAAAAACACAAAATATATACGTGTTCAAAATAATATAATACATATTCTGTAGGGGCTACCTTACTCCCAATATCTTGAATATCGATAGCATTGTTTACGAACTCGTGTGATTTACCATTTTTCCTATATAATTTATGTCGACATTTTTAACCTTTGACAACGAGGTAACCGCCCGTTACGTGCCCGGATGGATGGTAATGGAAATTTTATGATGGTTTTTATAGCTTTGGGGGGGTTCTTTCTTCGTGAAAAACGTTGTGTTTTGTTAAAAAGCCGCTTTGAATAAAAATTCAGATGAGTTGCGAGGTGACGGAAACGGTCGGATGGGCTGTTTCCAACGTTTTCGTTTGAATTCGGATTTTTTGTATATTGTCTACTTTATTTTCAGTGTTGGTTTGCGGTTAGAGGATAGATTTATGAACACATTTTGAGTTTATTACGTCTTTAACGTTTTGTTATTTCAATATCATTGTTTACATCATATGTAATGCTATCTACTTCAATTAGCTGGTTAGGATTGTATTCTCTCTCTTTCTCTTCAACCACAGGAAATTATCTGCTGAACATAGGCCTCCACCAGAGACCTGTTGGAAGTGGCCTGCATCCAGCGATTTCAATAAATTGTGTACATCTAAATATTTAACGCTAACTACTCGAATTAGTATGTTAGGATTGTATTTTCTCTCTCTCTCTCTCCCTCTTTCTCTCTCTCTCTCTCTCTTTCTCTCTTCAGCCACAGGAAGTCCTCTGCTGAACATAGGCTTCCCCCAAGGATCACCACATTGACCTGGAAGGAAGTGTGGAAGGACCAGGAAGTGGCCTGGATCCAGCGACTTCCTGCAACCTTAACAAGGTCGTATTGTATTCTACGATACCCTAATGTTTTAGTCCCAATAAAAGTATTACTATTATTAATAAATCGATTAAAAATCTACATAATAAAATAAAATCCACAGAAATAAGAAAATTGCAATTTTAGTTTAATCATCTGTTTATTTATTTTTACATAAAACACGATACAATCTTAAAAGTTTTAAATGATGATTAAAAAAGAAAAAAAATATGATAAAGAAACAAACCCATTTTTCAAATATTGCATCTAATACATTAACTTTGCCAAGATAAAAATCTGTTTTATTATTCACTTGAAAATTATTTTTTGTATCTTTATCCATGAATCTGTTGAAATTGCGACGTCGTAAAAATGTCTGTATTTTTCATAAACATCGGTAATAAATACGAAAACTAGTATTTTCTAACATAAATTGTCTAGCCCGCTGAGATATTGATGTTGCTCGGAAAATATTAGCCGTCCGGTCTCAAAGGTAAGTTAGAGGAGACAGCGTCCTACTATTGCACTGAAAGTCGTTTTGTTCTCACTATTGAAAAATCCTTTAACAGTATCTTTGAGACAAACATTTTGTTTATAAATTAGCGCATAAAGTATTTAGCACTACTGGAAATACATTTAATTTTTTTTAGGTTTAATTTTCTAAAATCTATATATTGGAGTTTGTAAATATTGGATGTTTCACTTCTGGATACGATAAAGTTAATTTTCAATCCGAGTTGCTTGTGATCGATTTGCAAAAAAATATAATTAAAAATTGAGAATCTAAATAGCTTCTTAAAGATATGATAAAATGGGCTTTTGTGGTTACCTCCTTTTGATATAAAGAATTATCGTAATACGTTAAATATACGTTCCATATAGAAAACCCTTATCTCAATTTTCTTGTCGCAGATTATAATTAGTTCACATGATATAATAAATATAGACCGACTCAAGCACTTACACATGAGGAAGTAAATAATTCTAATTTTTGTAGAATTTCAATCCCTGCTATTTTCTGTTACATTCGAGTTTCTCATGAGTTTGGTTATCGTAGTAAGAACACGTCTGTAGACCATTAAGACGGCTCTCTGTAACAAATCATCAGAGCGGTGATTTTCACCTGTGAGTTGTAAATGGGTATCTTTGGTTTAGTTTCGTCTACAGTGTCTGCAGAAATATTCATTTGCTAGACTAGACTTAAGACTAAAATGGTTAATATTGAACTGTTATAGAATTGTCCATTGTTGGTTGGTATTACAAATATTTTATGACAGCATCCGTGGTGGAATCCGTTGTGAGTCGACTGCAAAAACAACGCAGTTTTGATCCCCGCGCTGAGACAAATGTTTGTGTGGCCCACAAACTTTTATTTCTATCTGGATGTTATGAGAACTATAAGTTCCCTGTAGTTTCTGATATACTCGTAGTACAAAAGATTTGGCATCTTACTGTAAAGACACCGGTAAGGTACATACGTGACTGTTAGATATATTTATTTATAATCTTCATTCTCTATGTTCTAGCAGATGTTCATAGGCGTCAGTGATCACTTGCCATCAGATGAACCGTATGCTCGTTTGCCTCTTATAAGATAAAAAATGGTAATAAGAAGAGCTTTTTTTAAAGGAAAACATGCCTTAATAGTTGTTGATGATCAAAAACAGCGTGATGTAAGAATGAGTGGCGAGTACAAATATTGGTGTATTATGGAAGAGCCGCTGCGGAGGCTACACAGTGCTGAAAGAGAGGCCATTGCCCGTCTGCTTCGTATAATAGAGATGTGCGAACTGCACAGTTGAGAGTCATGCAGTAGTGCAAGTCGAAACATGAGAGTAAAGATAAAATGAAGACATGAAAATATAGAATTTGTAACTTATTTAACTACACCTACTATAAATCCCGGAACGATAAACAGAAGTGTCAGTAGTAGTGTCCATATTTTGTCGATCCTATTTTCGTCCAAAAAATTGAAAGGGAACAAGCCTTTCGCTACGCCGTAAATCTTATAATAATCTATACGATATGAAGGGTTTCTGGCCATGCTTTCCTTCCGAATAAAAGTGCATGGTAATCGGCCCCTTATAATTCCAAGTATTAAATATGTCGTTAGATTCGGACTTGCGACCAACGTCTTGTCAGTCGCGTCTCACCAGGACGTCACAGCAAAATTTGTACTGATTTAAATTAACCATATGTAAATTAACAATTCCTAAAAAAATAGAAATCTATCTCTCGCATTGAGCACAACGCAATTAGTACGTTTTAAATGAACAACATATAAATTAATGATCCGTAAACAATTAGAGATCTAATTACAGACTGAACACATCAGTTGAACCGCTGCGTTAGTACTTGCACTGTGACGTCGATTTGTATTGGGTACCGTAGAGCCAACAGAAACACGCTTTGTACTGAACCCTCGCTTAACATTCTAGTCGCGTTCTTAGTCTAGACTTAATTGGTATTTTATATTACACTTCAAAGTAAAGAACATACTGATAGCTCTTCAGATCAGTTTTGAACTAACAAAGTTGTGCTAGATTAAAAAAAGAAAATTAAATGGAAACCTTTCGCTTTGCATCTATAATTAAATTATTTGTTGGTTGTAATATTTGCAGCTGCTTAAATCCTAAAATTCGTCATTTTTTTTCAATTTAACGTACATACATAAACTCACGCTTTATTACAGAAGGGGTACGCAGAGGTGCCATCAACACACCCACGTTTCGGCTTGTCTGTTCCGTCCTACGATGCGATAGGGGGCGAGTCTATTTCCATATCAGGCACAAATTCCTGACTCCGGGCTGAAAATGAACAGTAAATCCAATACTACTTTTCCCGACCCGGGATTCGACCCTAGACCTCAGCGTTGTAATCATACCGTAGTACAACAGCGGCACCGAGGCGGTCTACTTAGTAACAATGACATTAAGCTGTAATATGCGGAGTCACGGTAAAGAACCAACGGTAACTATGTTACTAAACCATTCCGCCAAACTGAGTTCTAACTCCGCCTTCGTTCGGTATTCCGGCTAATTGCTTTACTTCAGTTAGTGGCCGTTTGTTTCTGCCGGTTATTTTCAATCAATTAACTGCTGTTCTTTTGACCTTTGCCATTGATTAGTAAGGGTTTGATTGAATGTTTTCATGTACTGTATCTGCCTATATACGTCCCACTGGAGGAGAGTGGTTAGGCCATACAGGCCACCACGCTGGCCTAGTGCGAGTTGGCATGCAGTAATAAATATGGTTTCATAATTATTATAAAAAAATTGGCTAAGTGTGTGTTGAAATGCTCCTTGGTATGTCTGTGTAAGATTTAAATTCTCTCTCTCTCTCTCTCTCTCTGACACTTCAGCCACATGACATTTGCTGCTGAACATAGGCCTCCCCCAAGATAAAAAAATATTTAATTCAAGCTCTCCAAAATGAATAAAATGCATCTTATAGTCATTCCATGAAATGTCGACTGTTCTAACGAAATACAATTTTCTAGTGTCGGTCGCTGCAGTTCTCACACTTCTCTTAGGCCTTCTCAAAAACGGATGATCACTTAATCTCAGTGTTCAACACATTTGCCTAAGTTTCCTACTATAGTGGGATTTTTATTAGTGTTATCTACGACGTCTCTTGGGAGAAATATCCCATCAGAGACCAAAAATATTCCCAATCTGGCAATAATGACGTTTATTTATATACATTTCCGTATAAAACAGCGCTGCGTCAACTAAAAGTAAAACTTTCAACTGACCCATTTCACGGAGTTCTGTTAGTTTACCGTTTTTATATTTTCGTTCAATAACTTGAGAACGGCAACCCAATTCCGGCGAATTTTGTTTACCCAACTGTTGGTGTTTACCTTTGGATTCGTATAAAAGATTAAATTGGCTCCTCTATGTCTACGAGTATAAGAGTTCATAAATGTATTGTGTTATTAACCTCCATAGATAATTCTTAATTTGGAAGCTACGAAGTTACGATGTTTACTTTGATACAAGGCTTTTGATACATTGGTTTTGGTTTTTAGCAACAGATGACATCACCACGACCAGTACCCAAGTAAAACCGTTAATTTTAAAAATACATGTTCTGTACTGTACTATATCAGTCCATATACGTCCCACTGCAGGGTACGGGCCTTCTCTACAATCTAGAATACGATTGAGAAGGGTAAGGTCATATAGTCCACCACGCTAGCCTAGCGCGGTTTGACGGACTTTACATACCACAGAAATTCTTATAAATCGCCATGGTAGGCAGGTTTCCTGACGATTTTTTCCTTCTCCGTTATAGTGCGTGGTGGGTGACTATTAATACACACAACTCCGAAAAGTCTGAGGTGTGTCCTGGGATTTGAATCCGCGACCACCAATACATTCGACTTTAATCTCTTAAGTAGGGGATATTTGGATGTAGTTAAGTTTCGAAAGTTAAGTGTCTAGCTACTTGGACTCTGAGTGCATTTGAATTGAAATGTGCAATAAATGCGTCTAGTATACATATTTTACTTTCCTTTCCTCAATAGTCGATTGCTCAGTTGATATTACCTTTAATAACATTACAAAACCTTCATCTCCTATTTTCTTTTCAATACCACTCCATCCTACCCTATCTTTATAATACGCATTCTTCCATACACAAGTGTAATCACGGCCAACTAGATCCTCGTTATCAGCTGTTTTTTCCATTCATCCATCTGTCCATGCATCATCTCCAGAGATAACGCCGAGCAGATTACACTCATTACCGCAGCTACCGATCGATCATCCCACTCCACTGGCAAATGCATTGATACTGATGCAATTAGGGTGGGAAAGTTAAGAGTTTGGCTCCGTATGACGGGATTTGAATGAAGACGTGCAATAAAGACGTTTTTTTAACATACATATTTGTCTTTCTATTCTACTAAAGGTAACTGTTTAGTTTGCCAACCCGCACTAGGCCAGTGTGGTGGACTTTATGGCCTCACCACCTCAATCAACCTCTCGATTTTAGAACAGGCTCGTTTTTTTTTTTAACCCTTTATAGGCAGACGAGCTAGCGGCCCGCCTGATCGAAAGCGGCTACCGCTGCCCATAGACCTCCGCAGTGCCAGGGGTCCAGCACAACAAAGTCGCTGCCTACCTTAAAGAAAGTACTCTCTTTAAGCCTCGTTTGAAGAAGGAAAAGTCGTCGTGCCCTGCAGTGGGACGTATTGGCTGATACAGTAACTGTTTAGTATTATAAGTAGCTTTTTTACCCGTCGTATTTCAATCCTCCTGTGTCCATTTCATTGCCACTCCAGCCTACTCCATCTTGATGACATTATTTTACCACGCTATTCTTGTATACACTTCTGTAATTAATCGCGACTAACTAGATCCTCGTTATCAGCTGTTTCTCGCGTCTCTTTTATTACCTCCAAATACCGATCGATCATCACACTGCATTGACAAATGCACTGATTTTGACTTAATTAGGGTGGGAAAGTTAAGTGAGGGCAATTTTGATTTTGTGATAAAGTTGCTATTGTAGTGAAGTATGATTTTTGAAAGGACATTGGAGTGTGTATAAAAAAACAAGGGAGGTACATGAACAATATAATAGCAAAATGTTGCTGTAGAACTCGTTGGTTGCAAATAATCACTGAGTCTACCTGAAAAATAAACGTATTTGTCGTATCTGGTCAATATCGAATGTGGTAGAATGGTATGATTGTGGGGTCTCCGGCAAACAAGCATTTTAAGCATAAAAGGCGACCCCAAACCCTTTTATAAATAATATAAACATACAGTTACTGAATCTATCTATCTAAATAAGCCCACGTCAACACGCTGGGTATAGGCCTCTTCATTTGCACGCCAAATTTTTCTGTCCTGTGCCAAACGAATCCACTGTTTTCCTGCGACTTTGACGATGTCATCTGTCCACCAGTTACTGAATAAAATATTTTATTATTATATGTATATTTTTATGTTTTTCCACCATTTCTGGCGCAATCCTCAGTTGCACAGGCTTGTGGCCAAAGCGAAACTGATTGTAAAGGATGATATATTTATACGAGTTAAAAACTTATTCAATGTTAAGTTTCTATTGTTATTATATTATTATGATCGACTAGGGCAGTAGGATATTGGTCCGCATAACGGCCACGGTACACAACGTGTTACAAAATGTGACACCGCGTTTCGAATCCAGCCTGTATATTTCTAGTTTTATCGAACCGGTATTATTATGTCTGGTGATGGCTGATGCCTGTGTATACTCCATCTGGACTGCACTGCACATCATTGGGCGCATTAATAAATAAATAAATACACCCAACAGTCACATACATAGTCCTGATCCCACACTAAGATCCAATCTTCTGTCGTGGGTATCAGCCACTACGAGACTTTTCGGTTTCACTAACACCCAGACCCGACACAAATATTTGTGGGCCTCACAAATATTTGTTTCGGTGCGGGATCGAACCCGCGGCCTCTCGTTTTACAGCCGGCGTCTAACCAGTTACGCCACGGAGGTTGGATTACCGCGGTACTGGCTGTCAGTATAAAAAAAATATCTTTGACAATTCCCGATACACCAAAATACAACACAAGACGTACATCTAATTAGGTCGCAGATTGTGTGACTAGTCAACATCGCCGAAAATAAAGGTTATGAATGAAGTCCCGACTAGCACAGCTGTGTATGGAAATAGAATTGAACCGCGGACCGTGAGACCCCCGCATAGTGGGACATGTGGTCTCATTGCTACTTTTATCTGATAACAGGAAATTTAATTAGGATATGTGTAATGTGGGGTTAATAAGGTCTATAATTGAGTGAACTGTTAGATAACATATGTTTGTAAAATTGTTGTTTTGTAAATAGAAAAATGTTAAGAGATTGATAAGGTGAAGTGTGTTATTAAAAAATAAATTTTTGATTCATTTCCTCTTCTGTTTTATACTATTTCATATTATTTAAAACATACTATTGTTCGAATATTCCACTGCCAACTTTTTATATAAAAAAATCTAGAAAAAATATAAAATATACAAGATGTACGTAATCAATAAATACGCCCAAATTTAAAATGTAACCCTATTAAAAAAGTCTTTCCACAAAAAAAAACATACAATTGCTACAATTAGTAATCATATTATTGAAAATGTTACGATTCAGAACCTTATATAATTATCTTTTGCAAACACTACCTAAAGGCCGAAATCTCCAACGTCCCACTAAAATATTTTACTGATATTATTTCCATCATCAAGATAAGAAAAGTAAAATGTAAACAAAAACTACGATCATGGAAAGAAGCCTTTTGTTCTGATCTGTCACACTGAACACAATAGATAATTCAAGTGGGTAGATATTTTTAATCATTTTCTTTTTTGTATCGGATTTAGTATACAATAAAGCGTGTTTACTTGATGTCATAATTTTAATTGCGTTTGTATTTTTTCAGGTAATCACAATATGCCCAAACACAACAAAACATTTATTTAGTAAGTGACAAAGCATTTTCTTTTACAGTAAAACGTTACAAATTCATTCGCAATTAATTTAGTTTTGTGCAGTGAAAAAAATTTATTTTATGTAATTTTTCGTGAGTAACCTCGTATTTATTTTAAATATTGTATACGTATAACAATAGGTAATACGAGTATTATATTGTGTCAGTCCAAATTCTCTTACTAAACATTTAATACCTTGGTAACTCGAATTTAAATACCAAAATGTACATACCAAAAAAATTACAACCAATATTCAATACGTTATTTTGATTATTTAGTGCACACTTCGCAATACCCTAATAATTTACCCCTCTTAGGGGCGCAACAAAGAGGCCAAATAAGTTGCGCCCTCAGTGCCCGGAGTAAGGGAGTGAAAGGACTGTCGCCTCAGTTAGAGCACGACCGCTGTGCTAGACGCACGCTTAGCTCGGTACTCGCGAGTGTGACGATCGAACTCTGTCTTCGTCATTCGTCATTCGTCACTCGTCTCTCGTCAGTCGTCATTACAAAGTGACCTTGACCTTTTATACAAACGTGTTTTTATGTGACGTGTTTTCGACCGAAGGAAACATAAGGAGTAACAATTATTTTATATCAATTTTTCAAGGTGATTTTTTTGGATTTTTTTTGTTTTGTTTTTTGTGTGGTTGGTAATTATGGAATGACTGTGTTTTTGTGTGAAATGAGTAGTAAAATGTGAGTTATTGAAAGGTTGGTTGCAAGGTTTGGTTTGGATTGTTAATGTGGGTAGGCTAGAGAAATATTTTAATACAAAGCTAGTTGTTGCTCAATTGACGAGAACTTGACTAGAGATTTTAGGTCAAATATTTAGAATAATAAAAAAAAATACATAACTAATAATTGTGTGCTACAATTTAACATTTTTACTCTTTTTAAAAACATAGTAACATTCAGTTATTTACAAAATACCCACTTTAAACACTTTAAAGCTTATGTTATGTTATTTATTCTGCTGGCATACAATGAAGTGGTTTTGATGTTGATGCGTAAGCACAAATTAAAAAAAGAGGTCTAATTAGTACATGGTGTGAAGGTACAATCTGTATGAAATCAAATACGTATGCATTATTAGAAGTAAAGCAACATAACAGTAATTATTGTGTGCATCGCTTATCCTTTGGGAAATTGAGAATTACACGTGTTAGATGTTAACTCTATTAATGTACTCTAATTAATAATTAAAATTTAATACTACGAGCAAATCAAACATAGCAAAATGCATTAACATAACAATACACGCAAATATAGGTATATATTTTACATAATAAAACCTACAGTTATATGGAATTTGTCCAAAACATTTTGTTGTATGTTTCAAAAAGTAGCTTACAATTTTTCTATTCATCTGCCTAACATCAACATTTTAGACATTGCCTCTAACTTTAAAAAATCACGCGTTTAAAGTAAACTACTCACTGTTTTATGTCTGAACACCTTAATCATATAACATCATCGTATAACAGTTTAATTCAAAGTTAAAAACAACTAAACGATATTTTACATAAGCGATAGCACGATATTTTTCGTTTTTCAACGAATATATTGTGCAAAACAAAATATTAAAAATGTTCCATACCAAATCATAAGTAACCCTCTGTGTGCTAACCCGGCCGGTGGACAGGGGGTTGCAACCCTTCATTTGAGTATTTAAAACTAGTGTTATCGATCCGGTCACCCTGTATTGTGATTATTACACATCGTTTTGTGTGATGTCTGTGCAAAATCTCGATTGAAAACTTGATATATCGAAAATATGAAAGAAAAAAGTTGAAAAGGACATGGTTATTTCTTGATATATCTATATTTAATTTAAGCTGCTTAGTTTTTGTTAAATCAATTTAATAGAAAAATTGAAATTGTATGCTAGAAATACTTCCTTAGTAAGTTCATTGTCTTATGTGTTATGTAAGTTTCTGTTTACGTAAATAAGATTTTTAATATTTCATAGTAGTACATAAATGTAAAAGTTTTATAATGATACGTAATAAATAAATACATAAAAATCACATTTCATTGTATTACGGGCCCAATTTCTTCGATAAAAGAAACTACAATCGACTTTGAAGATCCGAAAGAAAAATATTAATTCAATCAAAATCATACGACGGTTTTGTAAGTGCAGAGATTGAACGCGGAACCTCAAATTTCTCAACCGACTGCATTAATAAATAGACTTGACTAACAAAGTATGTTATGTTGTGCATTTTAGTACCAATACCATTAACGGTAATGTTTAAATACATAATAGACATAAACATCACGCCTCCTTCCCGAGTAGTAGGTAGGCAGAGGTGCAACCAGGACACCCACGTTTCGCCTTATGTGATCCGTTCCATGATGTGAGCCTATCGCCATATCGAGCACAAACTCGTGACTCCAGGCTAATGAATAGAAAAATCCAATATCATTTTGCCCGACCCGAGATTCGAACCCGAGACCTCAGCTTTGTAATCATATCGTAGTGCAACCACGCCACCGAGGCAAAGGCAAGCACCACAAAGGTAATGTTTACAAACACCAGTTAAAACAATATTTCGTATAAAATAGTTTTGGACGCAAAGCGTTTTATTTTTTCACTAAAACTATAACAAATGGAATTTTCAAACGGTTGTTCCTGTTTTTCGAAGCAATATTTTTTTCCAGTTCGAGCGTTAATGCATTCTGTTTCGGCTGAATGTATTTTTAACTAGAAATATCGGATCGTCACGTGATTCTGTTATGTTTTTCATGCGCATATATTAATGGGATAGTGTGGTTTAAAACAGTAATTAAAATAAACACTTTTTGAAAATTTTTAGGGTTGTCATTCATGTTCGAAGCAGAAAATAAAAAATATTACAACTAATTTGGATGAAGAAATCATTGATGATTTTTTGTTTGTTAAAAAAAGGTGAGGGCCTTAATCTACACAGCTTGTCATAAGATATGGTCGATTTCAAACTATCTCTAGTTTGTTGTAGATTAATTTAACGATAGATATTTAAAGTATCAATAAATTAGTTCCTACTCATAGTGGCTTGGAATACATGAAAATACGTTTTGGTAAAGAAGCTGTGAGAGGTTCATTAACACTTCTTCGACCTTGTGTTATTGTTTATTATATTTGATGGCGAAAACAACACGTAATTAAATTAGAACATGAATCTTTGAAAATACTTGGACATTGTTGAATTAGGTATCACATCAAAATTGAATTCTTATTGCCATATAAACTAGATGAGAACTCTGTGTATTCTATATAAATCTATTTACAACAAATATCACGCTTTTGTATACGTATACAGCTGAATATTATGTATATTTAATTTCATACTATTTTTGTATAGGAGCTGCTGAGTCGCTGCTTTACTCTGTAACTTATTGCTCAGTATTTTAAATCTGTTACTAAATTGGCTAAAATTAATTACACACGTCATAAACAAAAAAGTATTTACAAATAACAGAATAAATTAATTTCATTTCATTTTCATTATTATTTATTGAATATTTAAACGAGTTTCTAGCATAAAATATTACTTTACATCCTAATACTCCATGCGATATCTAATGGCTTACATTCTAAACTTTAACCCTACTATTGATAGTTATAAAACCAGTGTTCTATTCTTACATAACCCTTGAATGCAGGTCGATTCGACCGATGAGTCACTGGTTTTATTGCCGCATGAGCCCCCATCATTCGCTGTTGCCAACGAGGGGTCTACTGTACCCGATGTTAGATTTGCCGTGTTTTAAAGTGTTGACTGTTTCTGCTGGTGTGGATTTTAGCGTAATTTTTGGGTACAATTTGATCCGTTTATTTGGGCAAATATATTTTTCTCATTTTTGTAATTGGAATGTCTTTCTTAATGCTTAATAAGCATTAATTTTATGAAATACAAATATAGTATGAAAAAAATTATATAGCAATTGTCTAAGCGTAGAGCACCCATTTTAATGCATAAAATTGTATTTTACTTATTCCGTAAGGATATTACACTCAAATATCAGTCTAATCTATCCTTTTTAATAACATTGCTTGTGTTGTAAGAAAACTTTGACGATCATAGATTCTTTATGGCTTATTTAAAGGCTTAAGCTTTACCTATCAGCAACCATTTTCATTTATTAAAAATAGCTAGTTCGTATGAACAGTACATATTAATACAATACGATTCAGACCCTTTTCAAAAATCGTCTCTTAAATATGGATATTAAACAACTGTGTTTAGTTTTGATAATTTCTAGTTTCCACCACTCAATGAACAAACAGCTCCGAGTGCATTGCACGCGGTTTCACAACCTCCATTGATAGTTTGATTCACGCAGCCCACGTCTGCGTGGGCGCAACTTGAATGAAAACGAGATGCTCGCCTTTGCCCATATTCGCGTGCCGTAACAGTTTCGCAACGTGCTTGAATCACCTTGCTAATTGTTTTTGTTTGTATTTTTGTTTTGGGTATTTTTGGAATTTTTAATTGGCGAATTCGTAGATTACAGGAAATTCTGTAAAATCTAGGAGAATCGGTTCGGTACAAATCCATATAGTAACTTATCAAATAATTAATTATTTTAAACAAGCAAAGTAAAAAAAATTTTTTATTATGGCTCTAATTTCGTACTTGTAGTTAAAGGATCCAAACAGGCATAATAATTTTATTGAAAAAATGACGAGATATGTAGACCAAGTACTACAGGTACATACAATGAACTCTGATATATTTTGTAGATATTATTTTAAAACTGATGGCTGCAAGATTAGACTTCCTATTCAAAAACACTGGGTAAAATTAGTAATAAGTCATAAATAGTTATTTTAATTGATTAAGTATTAATATTTTAACGTAAAAAACTAATTAGTAATATGAATCGATGGTCTGAAATAAAGATTACTATAATTATTTTTCCCTACATCGATTTCTATAAACAAATCATGAATGAAGTACATTATGAGTTGTATTATAAAACGATTGTTACACACGTCCATGTGTTCGATGAAAACGAGTTCTCGTTTGAGACAGCGTGTCTGCAGTACTCGACAGAGCTGTGACGTCATACGACACTGATGGTCTGCGATTGGCGCTTAAATAAAATAATCAGAGGAAGTAAACCTTTTGAGAAAGTTTGATCGTATTAGGTTTTGTTGTAGTAAGAGCTTTAGTATTTGAAAATCTGTACGTAATATATCAGCTCATATACGTCCCACTGCAGGGACGCTGAGCCTCCTCTACAATCGAGAATACGATTGGGGAGGGTTAGGCCATGCTGGCTTAGTGTGGGTTGGCTGACTGCACATAGATGTTTTTACAAATGGCTATGGTATGCAGGTTTCCTCACGATGTTTTCCTTCACCGTTATAGTGCGTGGTGATTGAGTATCAATATACACATGACTCCGAAAAGTCAGGGTGTAACCTGGGATTTGAACCCGAGACCACCGTGAACATGTTGGCAGTCGCGTCTGATCCGTTTACCAACAAGCCACCACGCACTTTTCTTATGAAAATCTGCTGTATATGCACTTTAAAAAGTGTTTCTCAGCAGCAGCTTTTCATATGCAGTTTGAACCAGTGTTTTTATATCAAGATGCATGAATGTTTTCACAGAAGCTCCTTAGGTTATTACATCAAGTATGCGAGCTTTTAGTAAGTTTTATGAAATTCATATACAGGATTCAACTTCTACAGGGTTTTATAAGGAGATACAAGTTGGTACAACAATAATTAATGTTAAAGTTGGATAAACAGAAATAGGAATTGAAATTAAACGAATTTTTACGGATTTTATCGCGAATTTGATTTATTTTTTACATTTTTTTAACTTAACCGGACGTTTTGATTACTTTTTTTTTTACACTTGCACGGCATAATGGTACGCACGCACTTTAACGGTGAAGGAAAACATCGTGAGGAAACCTGCATACCGTAGCGATTTTAAAGAATTTCTACGGTACGTAAGTCCGCCAACCCGCACTAGGCCAGCGTGGTGGACTATATGGCCTAACCACTCTCAATCGTACTCTCGATTGTAGAGGAGGCCCGTGCCCTGCAGTGGGTCGTAAATGGGTTGATACAATACGGCATAATGACTGCACTGCACCTGATGGTAAGCGCAAATGCCGTCCAGACAGAGTATCCAATGGCATCAGACGGCGGTCCCATGCCATTCGACACAATTATTACTTTACAGCTTTCGTGGTCACGGGGCGGACTGGTCCATAAGAATCCGTTTTATTTCAATGTGTAACATTCGCGTTAATCTAAGAAGCCATTACAAAAATAGGAAGTATTGTGTGACATTCGACTAACTTTAAAAAATCAACATTTAAATAACTTTAAACATAGTTAACCAATAATCTATGTTATAGCAACGTTGTGGATTAATTGATACAGCCTAGGTGTTATGTATACTGATTGATATACATAATCATAGATATGTTGTATTGTCGTAAGGTGAATGACTTTGTCTGTTCTAGTTTACAAATCAATAAAGTGCATTCTGCTAATTGTATTTATAAAATATTATGATTTTTTTATATGTCGCAGTGGATAAAAAGCCCACAAGCCGTTTTGTGACAAGCAATACTATACTTAAGTTATTTTATATATGAGTATAACTGTAAACATTGCTTATCACGAATAAATTCTTTCTTTCTTTCTTTCAATGAAATGAGAGGTTTTGGGTTTGATGTCTGTGTTAAGAAGAATGTTTGTATGGTCAAAAAAATTGTTTGGCTATGAGTGTTGTGGGCCCAATAAGTTTACTTTCTAGTAGTTTCTGGTATTTGTGTATGTTACGTGCATGTTATTTTGCTATCAAAAACATATTGGGTGTACTTTTATTAAAATATTTCGGAAGTGTGTGTAAGTCTTTGTATGAAAGGTGTATTTTATTTTGTGTTTGATCTGGATTTTTAATGTTGACAATTCTAAAACAAAGCCTTTCTATTTCAGCTCTTCCATAACTGACTGTACCATAAGTGTTTCTTATAAAAGACTTAATTTAACAAACTGTGTTCAATTAATAATTTAAGACATTTGTGATAGTGAATAAAAGTTCGTCTGTGTCCTTAATTGTGCCAAATATTTGTCAAACGTTTGTTGTTATTCTTCGGACAGTAATCGACTGTATGTGTACGGAATAAGGTTCAAGTTGGCATAGAAGTTGGGGAGGACTGGCATTAATGGCTACGGATGGGCACCAACCTATCTAAATTGAACAAGACCAGAGTCTCCGGTGTAAATCATGTTAGTACCACATTTTTTTTCTAAATTGTTCTTAGATTGCGCTTTTATGTTGCCGCTTTTAATTAATTTTTTCGTTGAGAATTCTTAAATAAAAAAAAAAAATAAGCAAATATTTACAGGTTAATTTCGATCGTAATTATTTAGATTATTATTTTACTTTTGCTTACCTTTAGAGTACTCAGTTATGTTTTTATATTATGTTCAGAAGTAATATTTACACATGGGATGGGAGTTCCATCACAAAATTTTAACTGTATCTTGTAAATCATGTTTTCTACCCTAGTACCTATAGATATTATTTCACTTTATACAGATTAATACTTATACAAATTTGATTGGGCTACTGGATGGTCAAGGGTCGCTACCTAGGGCTTGCTGCCAACCTCAAACTTAAGGCCAAGGCCTGTGCTGCTATCGATAGTGTCCCAAAGTCCAATTGAAATCGAAATTTCTCCCCAATACCACGAAAATCTGTTCTCATTGGGCTACAAATTCGCAATATAATAAAACTCTTATATTCACACAAAAACATACATACATAAACATCACGCCTTCCCAAAGGGGGTAGGCAGATGTGACACCAGGACACCCACGTTTCGCCTTGTGAGTTCCGTCCCATGATGAGATAGGGGGCGACACTATCGCCATATCAGGCATAAATTCCTAACTCCGGGCTGATAATGAATAGAAAAATTCAATATCACTCCCCGACCTGGGATTCGAACCCGATACCTTAGTGATGTAATCATACCGTAGTACAGCTACGCCACCGAGGCAGTCGACACAAAAACATACATACACCTCGTTAGCTCCAAATAATCCTAACTCCAAATAAATTTACTTTATTGCGTGAATTTCCGCTTCTCAGATATATAACGCATTAAAATGAGTTATTTGTTAGCCTGTAAATCAATGTTATTTGTCGTTTTTTCCCGCCCAAGTTAGTATTGCTACTCCTGGTGCTCTCATCTCGACGATTTAGCGTTATTTTACAACTTGAAAGAGAAAATGCAATTGCAAAGAATTTTTACTAAAGTTGCAGTGATTTAATTCAGAAAACAACATTATTATGTTCTGGACTATACAAATGGCGATATGCTCGCCCCCTATCACATCGTGGGATGGAATATAAAAAGGCTAAACGTGGGTGTCTTGGTTGCACCTTTGCCTTCCCATTCATGGATAAAGGCGTGATGTTTAAGTCTGACTTTTCACACGTAGATCTTAATATTTCCTCTTGCTCTTATTACACAATTTAATTTATACCACACATGTTGGTTTAATATGATGTTAAGCGACTGGCGAATGTTTGATAATAGATATGTCTTTAATATTTTACGATTTCTCATTCTTGAAACATTTCGATCAACTAGTCCTTTTGATAAAACATTTCGATCAACTAGTCCTTTTTGCAAAGAAATAGTCCTGGGCAAGCCCTATTTTCTATCCAAAATTCTCTTAGTGGATTTTACAATTTAGGAATTTAATCCACATCACTCGCTAACTTTTCGGAAAAAATAGATTATTGTATTCGGTTACTAGTACTTAGCTCGTGCCAAGGCAATCTCCAGTGTCAACAGTACTTATAATAACTTTTTGAGTTTCAAACCTATTCTATAAAATAATAGACGCACGTGCAAGCTCTGGAATGAACTCCCTGCATTCTATGACCTGTCCTTCAAACGAGGCTTAGAGAGTACTCTCCTTAAGGTAGGCAGCGACTTTGTTGTGCTGAACTCCTGGAAATGCGAAGGTCTATGGGCAGCGGTGGCCGCTTTTCATCAGGCGGGCCACTAGCTCGTCTGCCTATAACGGCAATAAAAATAAATAAAGATATATCAGAATAAATACAAATCATACCAGCCAATACCTACGATTATTAAATTATCGTCGCCTATTCCATTGCATTGAATTGCAAATTAGCATTTGACGCCTGACCGATCATAATATTCAGGTCGTATGGACGAATTATAACCGCTGATAAGTATCGCTAATGTTGCCTTTGTTTAAGTAATTTAGCACGTATTATACATTTATTTATGTACGTTAATGTACTTGTAAGCGTCTAGATCACCAATTAAAACGACTTGTACTTATATTCACTGAATATTATTTAATCTCACACTAATTGCTCGCGGTATAATATGCGGTGTTCGACAGCTGATAGTCTAAGGCTCTAGACAGACGGACTGCATTTCAACTGCAAATTTGCAGTTCGGATGCAGTTTAAATGCAGTTGACACGACTGCAATAGAACTGCAAACCAACCGTGCGGTCCAATTGCAGTCGGCGTGTAGTCGTGTGAACTGCACACCGACTGCAATCAAACTGCATCCGAACTGCAAATTTGCAGTTGGATTGCAGTTGAAATGCAGCCCGTCTGTCTAGAGCTTAAGTGACGTAGTTTTTATTTGCAACTACCTGCGCCCGATCACCGATCCGATCGAAGGAGTGTACACTAGGTAAAACAAGTTTGTTTTTACGGAATGACATAAAATATGATATTTTTATTAAAATATTTTTTATTGTTATTTTTATTATTAATTATGAATAATTAATGTACACCTACATACTATTTATAAATAGAACATAAAATAATAGTGATAGGGATAAATTTCAGTTATATTTATAAGTGAAATAGGCAAGCGAACGTTTAAAATATACTCCAACAAAAAACATTCTTCATCATCATCAGACCGTTGCAGTCCACTGCTGGACATAGGCCTCAAGGTACGCCACAGAGCCCGGTCTGCTGCTTTATGCATCCAGTCGCAACAACATACTTGCTCTTGATAAATATCATTTATGTCTTGAATATTTAACTGTCCTTTAAAAATGCAAAAGTAATGCATATGTAACATAATGACTGCCTCCACTCTCCAATAATGAGGCACACATGTCACTGAATTGACTACAATTCTGAAATACGAGTACGTATTTCCTATTTCGTATTGTCTGCTTTCAACAGTCAACTTCTTTAAGATAATTGGCACTCTTAAAATACAGCAACCTATGAGAATCATTTCCACAGCTACTACTACAATACTTATTTACACATACGAGTACATACAAAGACTTTTATCGCTTTTTCGTGTATAAATCATTAGGTACTTCTAAATACCAAAAATATCGCCATCTGAGATTCTCTTCTTTTATTTTTTATTCATGTTTATCTAGTAAACAACTCAATATATACACCTAATCCACCCAACTCTCCTCATCCGGTAACAATATTAATGTTCCGATGCGATCCATCGCTCAAAACGCTTACACAATCGTCCATCATCGCTGATCAAGCAATTTGCTGAATTATGACGTCATCGCTTACAAACGTCAGTCGCAGTCATTCGTCAAGTTGACACGTGCCTCGTAATGCAATGATTGCATTTGAAAGTAATCTTCAAATTGTCTTATTAGATTTTAAATCGATTCAACGCGCATTTATAATAATATTGGTGTAGAAAATGTCATACGAATTATTTCTCACTCTCTTTCTCTTTAGCCACAGAAAGTTCCTGCTGAATATAAGCCTTTCACAAAGATCTCCACTATATATATCCATAGTTTACTATTGGAAGTCGCCTGCATCTAGCGACTTCCTGCAACCTTAAACAGGTCGTTCATCCACCTTGTATACGAGCGTCCGACACTTCACTTGCCTGTACGTGACCTCCATTCTAGAAAAATTCGGCCCCAACGCCAATCAATTCTTTGCACTATGTGGCAGGTCCACTGTAACTTCAACTCGCTAATCCTCTGGGCTATGTCGGTAACCTTTCTTTTTCTTCTCGAAATATTCACTTCACGAAATATTCACGAAAAAAACCTTTATATTTGTACTGCTTGATACTTTAGGAGCTTACAACAGCCCTATGAGGGATTATCCAACTCAACGACAATTTATAACTATACACATTACAGTTGAGTATAAACGCTTCAATTAGTTTTATTGGTCACCGCAGGGCCGCCGTAAGCGGGCGTGCAAAGCGTGCACCGCACACGGGCGGCACACCCAGGGGGCGGCAAATCGAGCGACTCATCACGTAATTCAAGTCAATGTTATAATATCCACTCCACCCGTAGAATAGGAAATGTCATAACATGGTGGTAAAAATGTAAAAAATCCAACCGAATGACGTTAACACCGCCATCTATTCTATCTATAAACGCGGTCTATGCGGACTCGTGCAGCACTAAGGCTAGGATAGAGCGGGCGATGTGCGGGTGTGCGGGCGGCCCCTCCTCCACGCGTCACCTCATACCGCGATATACTATAGGTATACTTGTACGCATTCGAACAGTGCTATGGTAAATAAATAGTAACGAGAGCACATAAATTGCAATTATTTTATTATTAGTTCTTTTGAGGTGGGTTTCGGCTTATAATTCAATCATCCGTCAGTTTAAAACAGAAGTGCAAAGGAATCGTAATTATGGTAAGTACTAACCTAAGTTTGTTTAAAGACTTATCACAATAATTACTGTTCAAGGAACATTAAATAAGGACTTTAAATTCTTGAACAATTAACGTTATAGTGTACAAAATTTGTTTTTATTATTCATTTTAAAAATGAAGGATTAGATTATGTTATGATTGAAATGAACTTATTGTATAAAATGTTACGTGGGTTCAAATCCTATTTGTCTGAATTTTTCCGGCATATTACTGTATCAAAAAAATACTAATTTTAAAAAATCCTTACATTTAATTTCACGAACCGCAGAAAAGGAAAAAACTTTCGGGAGCGCAATTTTGACAGCAAAAACGAGAAAAAGAGATACACAAAGAAAAAATGGCGGGTTCTTTACTGAAATTTCTAAGCAAGCCAGAAAATAAGGACACGGAATGTCAAGAAGATATTGAGGTAGCTTTGACAAATCAAGAAGCTATGGACGTAACTGAAGAAAAAGATATATCTTCTTCGGTAGGAGAGTCAAATAAAACAAGTGAAGGTACTAGTGGAGAACCTGTAAGCAGTTTATCGTCATCAGTAATATGTAGCAATTTAGATTGTGGTGATGATCCCGGTTTGTGGCCTGCCTGTATGACTAATGATCTTGTTAATATTTTGGTTAATCGTGGTCCCGTACAAGCGGCCAACTGCAACTTTCCTATAAATGACCACGGAAGAAAATTTACAGACAATTATTATTATAGAAACCTTCCCAATGGAAAAAAAATTAACAGAGAATGGCTTGTTTACTCTATTTCGAAGAATTCAGTCTATTGTTTTTGTTGTAAAATATTTGGTAAATCTGTTAGTAGTTTGTCTGCTTTGAACGGTTTTTCTGATTGGTGAAAATGTGAAATCTTGGGTACAATTGAATAATATGTTAAAAAATAAAACGACTGTAAATCAAATGCAACTGAGACTATTAGAATCGGAAAAAAAATCAATGATGTGATGTATTAGAGAGAATCATAGGCGTAATCAAGTTTTTATCTCATCAGTGTCTGGCTTTCCGAGGGTCGTCAAAAACATTATATGAACATGATAATGGTAATTTTTTAAAAGTAATTGAAATGATAGCATCCTTTGATTCAGTCATGCGGGAACATATTCACAGAATTCAATCCTCAAAATCAGATTCAAGTCGTATGACTCATTATTTAGGAGATCAAATTCAGAATGAAATAATTGAGTTGCTCGGCACGACCATAAAAAATTATATATTGGACAAAGTTAAAAAATCAAAATATTTCTCTATTATATTGGATTGCACACCAGATGTAAGTCATACAGAGCAAATTACAGTTGTACTTAGGCATGTTATTTTAAATAATGAAACAAAAAAAATTGAGATATGTGAAAATTTCATTGGTTTCTGTCCGATCACCAGCTCCACGGGTGAAGGTCTAATAAATTTTGTTTTGGATTTATTTTCACAATTAAATATCTCAAAATTCAAAACTTACGCGGTCAAGGTTATGATAATGGTTCTTACAAAAAAAAATTTTTGGAAATTAATAACCGCGCATTTTACGTCCCATGCTCGGCGCATAGTCTTAATTTGGTAGTGAACGATGCAGCAAATGTTACGTATGAAACTGTGAATTTCTTTAATATAATTCAAGAAATTTACGTTTTCTTTTCATCATCTACAAAAAGGTGGTCGGTAATTTGCAAACATTTACCAGATTTAAAATTAAAAGCTTTAAGTGTCACGCGATGGTCCAGCAGAATTGATGCATTTAAACCATTACGGTATAACCTCGAAAAAATATTTGATGCTTTGCTGGAAATATCTGGTGATTCGTCGGAATGGGATTGTACTACATCTCACAAATCTCATTCGCTTGCTTTAAGCATTCAAAATTATAGATTTATTTGTTCGGTAATAATTTGGTTCCATATTTTAAACGAAATTAATGCTCTGAGCAAAATGATGCAAAGCCCCACAATTAATACTCAAATCTGCATAAATTTGTTAAATAAGTTGATTGACAAGTTCACAGAATATCGCACGGCTGAACACTTTCAAACGGTGTTAACAGAAGCTTCCAAAGTGGCTCAGAAACTCTACGTAGGTAACTGATTTCCCACCAATAAATACAATTCGTCCAAGAAAAAATTCAACACAATTTCACTATGAACACAGAGATGAAGTTTTAGTAGACCCCAAAATTAAATATAGAGTAGAGTTTTATTTTAGAATCCTAGATCAGACAATAACTTCTTTAAAGGATAGATTCGACGAGCTAAAAACATTTACCGACGTATTTGGCTTTTTTACCAATAACTTATTTAATTATTCCAATGATGAGTTAATGAAACATTGTAAAGATTTAAATCTGAAACTTAAAGACGATTCAAGCAGTGAATCAGACATTGACGGTATTGATTTATTTAATGAAATTATTGCATTAAAGTTGCATTTTGCAGAAAACCAGTCTAATGATCCACAAACCCTATTACAATATCTTTTTACTAATGACTTGATTTCAACATTTCCGAACACAGCAATAGCGCTAAGAATATTACTGACACTGCCGGTTTCGGTTGCATTTGGTGAAAGATCCTTTTCAAAATTTAAAATTATCAAAAACTATTTAAGGTCAACAATGCTTCAGCAAAGACTAAGTTATTTAGCTATAGTTTCAATTGAACATAAAATTTTAGACAGTTTGGATACAAGAAAGTTGATAGAAGATTTCGCAAATGTAAAGGCAAGAAGAGTTAAATTTTTGTAGATAAATATTTAAGTACCTATATAGTTTTTTACATCAGTAAAAAGATGGGTAGATACTTAATTAATTAAAATAAATGTTTTATCTTTGTTAAGTTGTTTTTCTTTTTCCCTACCATAATGAAAAAACATGAATTAACCTTTTTTTTTTATAAAACTGAGTATGTAGTCGTAGGGCGGCATAATGGGTATTGCACGCGGGCGACGAAACAACTAGCGGCGGGCCTGGGTCACCGAAAACCTCAAGGAAGCATATAATGCGAGTCAGACATATACCATGTAACTGTATTTTTTTCCACAAAGCAAATACCCAACAAATAGGCCCAAATAATACCAAAATAATGGGCCAATAAGCAACACATTCACCAAAAGCTAAGTAGTAGCAAACAAAGAAGCAATGTTTACCCAATCAAAGGGAGTTACAACATAAACAAGATAAAAAGATCGGCGCCGGCCGGCCGACCAATCCGATCGGAGGAGCGCCGCGGCTTCCGGAACGAACAACTCAATATCCGTTGCTATTCGATTACCCGTTTACGCGGGATTACCGACTCCCACGGGGTATGTTTAAAAAGTTGAGCATTGTGCATTATTACGTTTTTTTTATGGACTGTTTGTGGTGTGATTTTTGTGGTTTTATCCATGGGTTTAACTCTTCATCATAAATCGTCGCAGATTTTATTTTTACATTATTTTTAGAGCCTTATCGTGTTTTGATACGATATTTTGTTACGATATATTAGTGATGCGATATTTTTCAGACCACCTCCAAAATTAATGTGAAAACGTATCTAGCGAACAGACTTAAAAATGTTTCATAAAAAAAAGACATACAATTTTTCCAGTATCTTTAGGTCCTCCTCAGAGCATTCCCAGTTCTTAATAATCCACTTTGTCACTTTAGAGCTAAGTCAACATAATTCCGCAAAGTTACCTAAGGGGACTTAGCCTCATCAAACGTAGCAAAATCAATATTTGCACTTTATTTTCCTAATTAACCCGCGCTCCCCTAAAAAAATCAACAAACATTTATAACAAAACATACTGGCAACCCTACACGCGCCGCGTAATGCACGCCACTTCTAATTGGTTATAGTAAACGAGTGGCAGCGAGATCAAAGCCGCGCGTCCAATATAATGTCACTGACTGGCTGTGACGTCACGTTTGCATTAGGGTTGCCAGTGCTTTATTGCATTAGTGTAATATGAATCGAATAATGGTGCTTTTCCGCGATGAGTCTGCTACTAATATATCCTTAATCCTTATTTGTTAGTAAAATGTCAGTAGGATCATTATTTCTGCAATTATAAAGCAAAAACAATAAAGTAATTACAGGTAATTAATATTTAGACAATATTGATTTTAATAAAATCCTAACAATGGTGTCCAAATTTTCAAACTGCCACATTGTTTCTATTTAAAGGAAAAATACAATGCAATAAATGTCAATGACAAAAGTTATGTCTGTTCGGCTCAGAACCAGACAAACAGGCCGAAGAAAGGGTTCCTTTTAGAAAAGTAGGTACTCACTGAAATCACTCTTCTTACCAACGTTTTTCTAATGAAATTCACTTTGATAATTACAAAAATTAAAACAACATCAAAGTGTAATTTAACAGCGATCAATCCAGACGAGCCAACACATTTCGCACCGTTCAAAAATACCAACAATCGCCATGTCCAGGCAATTTTTTGCGGAATTTAAATATAAATTCGCCGGATGCGCCGGTGGAGCGACTCTCCGTTTTTGCCGGTCATGATGTATAAACGCATTGCCGGACAATCGGAAAGGGTGCTGTATTGTGCTAAGGATTTATGACGTCATTATGATTATGGCGTTGAGGTGAAGATGGGGCAGAAGTTTGGCATGAATTATGTATTTAGTTGTTTTAGATAAAGCATCTTAAATGATTGTGCACTGATGTATGGTTTATGAAACAATTCTGTCCATTTAAGACATTCATATCAACATTATTGTTGTTTACTTTTTATATCGATATTTTCGTGAAAACATATATTGTTTTATACAGGTTGTAGAAAACCATCTCGCTGGCCAAGTACGGGTTGGCGGACTATAGAAATTCTTACAAATCCTTATGGTATCCAGGTTTCCCCACGATGTGTTTCTTCACCGTTGTAGTGCGTGGTGATTGACTACCATTACACATGACTCAGAAAAGTAAGAAGCCTGCTCTGGGGTTTAAACCTACGACTACCGTTTTGGCAGTATTCTCCGTCACCACCACGCATGTCCGTAATGGTACCAGGATAAAACTATTAATCCCTAATTCGTAAAATCTAAAACCAATTTGGCAATAACATCTCGCATAGAACAATCGTATTTGACGCACCCCAAGCTTTCCTCCCATTGACAATAGTTCCATTACGGCACAATGGCAAAAAATCGTCGTGTCCAAAATCCAATAGAGTCGACGCCATTTCAGTGTCCGGTAAGGTGCACTTTTTTTATTTAATTCTGCAAATCCACCCTTGTTATTGTGGGGTGGCGCTGGGGTGCTGCAAGTTGGAAGCGAGGGCGATTTTATTAGACAGCGACGTTTTAGCATTTATTTTATGTCTCTTAGTTATAAGCTTGTCTAATACGAAAATATTTTTTTGTGTATGTAAAATGTTTCTTTTACACTGTACCAATAAGTATTATAATTGCTTCACTGTTGACATCAATATCGATTAACGAAAGAGTAACTATTGATTATAGAAAAAAAAGTCTGGTCATAATCGTATGGATATGTCCAGACTGACACACACGTGCGATGGTCGCTTTAAGCATTTCAACATAATACATACATCATATCTTTATCAAAATTACATATGATTATCTTATCATTCATACATTTCTCAGCCGATGAAATCTCAAAATATAGATGAAAGCAATCGGAAATATTTTACCTTTACCCCGCCATCTCTAGTATTTTGGACCGTCCGTAACTCAAAGTGGAAATCAATATTGGTCATGTCCATTTGGCAAGTTTACACTGAAATTGTTAGACTAATTCCCCCGGGAATCTATTTGTTCTGATCCCGAATTCCCAATTTCGAATTGTTTTAAAGTCTGTCAAGTTTTAGGGATCCGTTGGAACTGACAATTAAAATTAATAACGGATTGGATATTTGTTAATCTATCTTTGAGTGACGAAGGGTTTAGGGTGGGTCAAAAGTTTTCTTACCTATGAGAGATAGCCTTTGACCCGATACGCCCTCTGAAAATATTATTTTTAAAATGAAATACCTGGTTATTGTTTGATATATCATATATTAGTTTACTTTCTTCTATGTAAAAAATAATAATAAAAGAACCAAGGCGTCATATCAACAACTCGCCTTTATTACAAATACACCAAAGAGAGATTTAAAAGTATGAGTTTAATTCATCGCCCAAAGGAAGTCCACTGCTGAACATAGGCCTCTCCCAATGATTTCCAGTGACCTGTTGGAGGCAGCCTGCATCCAGCGACGTCCCGACGACGTCGATGTCAAGTATAAGATTATATTATTACTTTCATGTTTCCCCTAAATCAGTATTTTATATTGTATTGTAGTTTATGTAGTATATTTTTATATATATATATATAAAAATATACTACATAAATGATATTTTTATTTTATGTAGTCTATGTATTTTTTAATGAAAATGTATATTTTAATTCCTCATATTTTGTACATATTACTCTCAATTATGATTAATATTCTCTTTCTTTTTTACCTTTTTTATGACCACCCTAATCTTTGTAGCTTTTTTTTTTTTTTTCAACCTAATCCATCTAATGGTTGTCTGGAAGAAATCGCGTTAAGCGATAAGACCGCCAATTGTCACCTTTATTTAAACGTGTTGTCATATTTATTTTTTTATCTTATTACTGTATGTGGTGTTCAATAAAGAATTTATAAATAAATAAATAAATAAGATTATCTACAAAAAATTGTTATAAGAAAAATGTTTAATAGTGAATATTCAACACTAACAAATTGAAAAATAGTCTTTTAAAAACTTATTGAAATACATTTTCGAGTATTGGCGCCGCGTGAATATTTATAAAGAGGAACGGCAGAGAATGCAGATTGCATTTCTACGATGCTGAAATGAAGGAAACTGGTACGTTTCATTTTGCGAATTATTGCCAGAAGTGTGTTAAGATTTTCTTTTTATATAGTTTAAGGAATTTCATATAAATCTTATTTTGTGTATATTTAAAGGGAATTTTTTTTATCAATAATTTTTTAAATTTTAGGCTCAATCGAATTCAAAGCACGTTACTACAGTTTAAATGAATGTATAATTTATATTTTTTTGATGAGGTGATAACTGCTCAAGTTTCTTTTATACTTATATTTTATATAATCCCAAAACATAGTATTACTCTAATCGGCCGATAAATCTCAGAAATCTTATATTATTACTTGATTTGATCTCACTTGTTATAGGTAAATACATATCACTCTCTGCAAAAGTTAAGCCCTACAATTGTTTTTAAATATTACAAAAACAAAAAAATCTTGAATTTTTTTTTTCATCAGATTGATACCCGATGAATTCATAATGATTATAAAAACAACACGTACGTAAACCAGTCGTTTATCTTAATGTCCACTACAGATACACTTGACAGTTTTATGGTGGACATGTAAATCGTCGGCGCTGCCCACCCCCGGTGGCGCGAAGATTTATGCGATTTCGGATCGCGATGCCGCGATAAAACAATGATATTGTGTTTAGAACTCGGCTGCGGGTTTTTGGTATTACACTCATAGATAACGGCCCCATACATTTGAAACTAACGCAATGACTCCTAATATACGTTTGTGAATACCACGTGATGAGTCCTGTCGGCGAAATATTTATTGGGATGCAAGTGGTTGTGACTAGAATGGACTGGGTCCGTCTGGATAGTCATTTGATGTAAAGCAACAGTATTGAAAGTCATGATAATCACAAGAATTTCCAAAAAGAATTGCAATAAAATCATATGAGTTTACAGCACCATACCCCGTTATTTTTATTGTTACTTAACATGAAAAGTCATTAACTTTCCTTAAAAATAACTGATTTATTTCCTACAGCAATTTTGTTCAAAATACTGTGTTTTTTAGCTATGTTTTTCTACTTTTATACGATCATGGCTGAATACGCTTAGTCTGTTTTCCCGGCCATTTTCCTAATCCTAACTCCTCAAAAATATCCTATTAACATCCTGGAAACCCCGGACCTCATTGTTCCCTGTAAATAAAACAATAAGGCGACACCATGTATACCACATAGTTCTCAAGTACAGGGTGATGTCGAACGGTTAAAAAGCACTGACTAAGCATCTAAAAGGGCAATTACCGAGGGCCCTAGAGTGTAGGAGCGCACTTATTAGCTACCATGCAGCCATTTTATACGCTTAAACTATGTAAAAAAATTTGCGTAGTCGGTTTAGTGCGGAATTTACCGGTTTAGCCGACGAAATGATTAAAACAAGCCGCGTTTTGTGCAAATTCTTTATTTTTCTGTTTTGTTTCATATCTCGTTTGTAAAGGCTTTATTCATAGACAGTTATAAAACCTATTTTAGTTATCGAATGTTTTGTCTTCTTCGCTCAAACTGAATTTAAACGTCATTCGAAAGGGACCAAACATTCTATAACTAAAATAGGTTTTAAAGCTATGAATAAGGCCGTAAGACATTACTTAGAGCGATGAAACTGTGGCTTATCATTTTGTGTGATTTTTTTATTGTTAGTTTATCCCTGCAGGTAATAAAATGATTGCAAATAAATGTATTTTTCATGTTAAGCACACATATTACAGACACATAACAGTCAATGCCTATTTTTGGTACCGAGTTACTTACAGATTTTGACGCAATGTTTTTTTTGTTCAATTTTGTCACCAAATTGACTTCCTCAATCATTCGAACCCACGCCACTCCAATACAATTTCTATAATAATTTGCAATATTTAATTATTTCACAAAACAACATCGAATAAACCAATGAAACCGATTCAGTCTTTCACTAGAAGCATTTCAATACTATTGATGATAAATAAAAAATGAATGTCAAAGGATATTGTCAATTTGTAGTGGAACACGAACATTGTTTCTGTCAAATGGCGACTCGTTAAAAACAGGCATCGGACCGTGCGCGTCTGCGAGACCAACTCGCCTTGTTCAAGCCACTCGCGGAGTTTGGATTATGTAGGGACAGCAGAAATGTTTTATTGTTAATCATTAAAAAATAATATATTATAATGGTTTTACTTTACAGTTTTCGTGGTCACGAGGCGGACTGACGTATTAGTCATCTTCTTAGTGACTGTTACAATTTAACTACCCTTAATTTACAATTGTTAAATTAAACAGTTAATTTAAACATTTAAAAAATATTTAATATATTAGTCTGTCTCCATAATCAATGTTTTGAGACTATAATAAATTATTATTAGATAAGCATAGGTAAGCCTTTATGGTTTATAACACTCACCGTTAAAACAATAATTTTATAAGTAATAGTAATTTTATAGAGAATATATTTATTGTTTTATGTAAAACATAATCTGTGCGTTTTGCCAAACGCTCATATTATACTTTTATCATCCAGTCACAGATGTGAGCATTCTAAATGGGGATCATATGACCCGTTTTCGATATTAGTCCATATTATAATATAATTAACCTAAATTATGTGAAGTATGTTCTTAAAGTCTTATAAAACGTGTGCAATGGTTTAGTTACAAGTATCTATAATTATTGAAATTTTCCTTGATCGTCTTAACAGTTAACCACTTCAATCATTACTAAATAAATAAGTGTATGCATGCAGTTGCAGAACTTTGAAGTTTATTGCTGTGATTTATATTCATCCACAATTTTCTCTTAAAGTTAACCTTGAAACTCCCGTTCTTTAACCAAAAACAGCCATTAAAACCAAACAACCATTCCTTAATGCTGTAATACCTACACGACAACTGCATTATGCAAGCGCATTAGTTGCACTTATTTGCCGACGGTACACCCCAAGGATTATAACCCCTGGGCCGGCCGCGGATTCTTAGTAAATAGTGTTTTACCACCCTCACTCCAACTGCGGGTATTTCACTCCAAGAGGATTTACCCCGAGTGTCTTGCGAGTAAATGTTTGTATATGCCATGTGTTAATGTTTATGTTGGTAAGGGCGAGATTGCCAAAAGATACTTAAGACCTTTTGGTGCTAAGTGGAGCAAATTATTTGTAAGCTTATTCATTATTCATCGGTTTTCGTGTATCCTTTTTGTATGTTTTTATAAATATGTGTATTTTTACATTAATCTGGTAGTTAGTTCATTGAGCCAGTATGCTAAAGCAGAGACCCCTTAGGTACTCATGGTGGGAGAGGTTCTTAACTAGAAATGGCACATATACTAGCTAATCTATATAGTAACTGCTTAAATTGTTGTATTTAAACAGACAAGGATTATTTCGGCGTTTTCCACAGATTTTTCTGAATAAGGATATTGTCAACCCCATCGTACCTTATTACACTGATACAGCATTTATTTTGAACTATTCAAACCATAAATAGAATCTGTCTATGTCGCGTTTTTTATTCTGAAATTATTTCATCAGTAAACATCGTAATATCAGTATCACAATCCACAAAATTTCCAAATTAGCTTTTCAACTACTCTCAAATAACCACCATTTCTCCCAAACAGTCTAAAAGCTTCCAAAATGGTCAAAATCAGGTAGCATCCGAATTTACCGTCCGCCTCAAATAAAGTTACACGCTAAAGGCTCGGTATTGTGATTAACAGAAGGTATTTACACAGACACATCGCAACAGCAATTAGCTCTAGTGACGAATACGAGGACCGAACTAGTTCTCCTGACTCCGGATTAGGATCGCGTTTGGACATTTTGACGTTAGGACATTGGCAAACAGTTGCATTGGGCTAGTATTGAAGTTGACTTGATTCTGTAAGCTGAAAAGGAAAATAAGGAGTGTTTGTAAAAGTTAGATCGTTTTTTTTATGTCTATAGGTATTATTAGCATGTGGCTTAAAAAATCTTTAATGAGGTGTATTTAATCATTTATTCTTATAATTATAAATATCTTGTCGAGAAATAGCCGGGAGGTACTTAAAAACATAATGAATAAAGATTTTGTGAAATAAAACCGTTACTAATAACTAATTAAGGGTTGCAAATATGATTTCGTCCATTATACAATATTGATTTATCCAGCTTAAGTAAAGCAGTCATAACTATGAAAGGAATCTGGTGTCCTGTTAATACATAGGCAGATAAAGGCCGAAATATTTTAGATATGTATCCGGCTCAAAGGACCAAAACCACGGTCCCGCTGTACAAATTAATTACTCGTACAGTTCTCGTAGTTATTGAATACGGGTAAGTTTAATTAATCAGGCACATGCCACACAAAGGTATGCTTTTGTAAATTAAGCTAATTCCGCTTCAGTGCGCTTTAACTGATTTTAGTGGTGTTAACTCTGAAACGGATTGTTGGATTCATTTTTATGATTAAATCTGCCTTTCAGTAATTTAATTTTATATTTACGGGTACTGAAGTATTTTAATTTCTCGTTATTTTAACATAAAACCGCTTTAGATCGGTTTTAAATAGTAATTTTGGATTCCGAAACATCGAACATCTTTGTCAAGACAACGCACAATGATTTATCTCTAAGATCCTATATCACATCAAAGTCCTTCTCAACAGTAAATTTATCAATAAAACCACCGGTTTTATCGACAATGACATCACTAGACAAGTCAGAATCCGGAGTTAATTAGTGGCTAGTGAATTCGATCAGGACCGAGCCTGGCGGCGCTCGCTCCGGTAGCTTCCTGGCTAAGCTAACTACGTTACATTGTAACTAAACTGTCTGGGCATTAACATTGACTATTATTTACTAGTTTAGTATTTGTAATATCTAGTATATTATTTATTTGGTTTCTTTATATTGAGGGCAAATTTTATTGCGATAAGATTTATCTCTTAAGTGATGTGTAATTGATCGGTGGCAATTTTTGGAGAACTATTGTTAAGCTTCTGATTTGCAATCATTGCAGTGGTAGATGCGCGTTGAAATATAGCTATGATAAATACTCTTAAAGTTGTAAAAATTAAAAACAATGCTATGGTATATTAAGTACTGTGTGATAAAAGATAATTACAGCTATACTCGGTAAAGATTTGACTTTAGCTTCCATACAATGCCACGGGATAGAACCGGAAAAAGAAGCAAAGGAGTAACATAAAAATAATTCCAGAATATTCCGTCAAAACAAAACTGTACGTAAATTCTGTTTCAAATTACCAAAATACCGATAAACGCTCCTACATCTTAGAATTACTGCGGCAAATGCAGGAATGCTTACAATTAATATATCTTAACTTGACGTGACACGTGACATAACTTGACTCGAGAGTTGAGACGATCTGACAACGAGATGTGGAGACAAAAATAATTTTTTTACGAGTGGAATTGTATTTAGAAAGACATTCTTGGTAAGAGATATCGGAGATTAGTCTAATGAATATGTTCTTTCTGTTCTTACTAGTTCCAAATTGTTTTGAATGTAAAAAAGTTACAACGTATGAATTCACATATTGTCAAATAAATTGCATTGTTTTAGAAAAACGTTGTCGATCTCAGAAATCGCATTCTTTCCATTTAGATGTTTTTATATCAATTAAAATACTGTTCTTTAACATATCAATTGCGAATACCTCTATTATAGATCCTAGGTTATTAAACACCCTACAAAACCGAAAAATTCCTACATTACATTACGCCACTTCATTTTGCTAAAAAATTGCTCCTTATATTAGCTCCTCCATAAACCCCAATCACATCTAGATGCAGGAGTCTGTCATATCCACTATTTCCGCATCAGATTTATAGGAGAATTACCCTAGGCACCGCCGACGTCAGCTCTCATTTGGTTTGGTAATGTGGTCTGTAAGTCCATTCCGCTCTGGCCAGCTGAATATCGAACGTTTTGCGTCCACGCCTTGACTAGTAGACTAGACTAGCCTAGAATTTTATAGAAATTTTGAGTTGTTTGTTTTGGGAAATTTTGTAGATGTAGAAACTGGAATTAGCTTGGAAATGCGGGAATAATAGCATCGAAGTAGTAATACGATTGATAATTCTCTTTTCTATTATCATAAAGATTTTGAAAGATTTTCAAAACAAGGTAATTATAAAAATATTTTACATCTAGGTCACATTATTTATGTGCCAGTTACTTCTAAATTATGAGGGGTATAAAGTGTTCAAAAAGATTTTGAGCAAACGAATTCTATTAATTCGCACTAGGCCAGCGTGGTGGACTATATGGCCTAACCACTCTCAATCGTACACTCGATTGTAGAGGAGGCCCGTGCCCTGCAGTGGGTCGAATATGGGCTGATACAATACAATACAAACGAATTCTAAGAAACCTTCCAACCGTACGTATACTATTAGAAATATAGGAATATCAAGGAACTCCTCACAAATTTACTAAATCTCCCATCCTAAAATATCTCAACAAATATTGGATTACAATAAGCAGATTACTCATACATCATACATAATTGGTGATTGAATTATTTATACCCTTAATCCTGGCAGAAATCTGTGACCAGCAGGGGTCGATGAGTCATTTTTTGAGGGTCACCCCTATACAAAAGATGAAGATTTTATTGTCAGTGCCATTGATCGATTCTACGCAGCTGTCAACAAATTGGGGGTAGTTTGATTTTTTGCACGTGTTTATTTTTAGGATCGGCAAAATATATGGGGATTGTTGGTAATTATCGAGGTTGTTGGTATGAGGGTGGAAGCGAATGGCTATTGTTGCTTTTTAAATTTTCTATGATTATTTTTTAAGTTTTTTTAAGCTTTGATCTAAACTTATCTAAATCTGAGTGTAGGTCCCGTGATGAGACCTACATTGTTTTGTAATATTTTTTTAAATGTATAATATTGCTAAATAAAGTGTAATCTACAGGTTATCATCCCTTTTACGTTAATGACAGACATTTTAAACTTTATTGTCAACATTGTCACAATAATAGCGACTAAACTTCAAACAAATTACGCTCGTAAAGGCTTAGTTAAATATTCGTGAAGAGACATAACCATTATCAAATTATACGTAAAATCTAATAGCTGGCAATTTTGTTAACTACCCTCTTTCATTACTAATGCTTTCCAATGTTAAATATTAAAAATATGCTAATGCTAACTGCTTTTAATTTCACGTATTGAATGTATGGACCAGTGGCGCCCTCTGGCAATTTGACGGAAAAAGAGCTGACACGTGCCGGTCACGTGGCCGTGTTTCGACCAATCGGAGCCCTTTGTTTTGAGTATGACGTCACTGTGAGAAATTCGAATGGGGACTTATTAAATATAAATCCGTACATTGTAAAATAGATCTATACGCGAGGAATATAAAGATTAAAGTGCTTTGGTTTTTACTTCAATTTTCATTTTAATCTGACAAAAAATACTCGTATTGCGTTGGACAGTCTTTTTTTATGTTATGGAGGGCATATGAGTATATGGTTCACCTGATGATAAGTGATCACCGCCGCCCATGAACATCTGCAACACCATAGGGCATGGAGATGCGTTGCCGACCTTTAAGATGGGAATACGCTTGATCTTTGAAGGTCGCTAGGTCGTACTTGTCCGGAAATGCCGCCGCAGGCGATTGGTTCCACAGATTTCTAGTACGTGGTTGAAAGTGACGGGAGAAACGTACTGTGGATTTTCAACCTTTAGATATTGTTACATCAAAGGTTACTCTTTAATTGATAGTGAGTGAAGTGTCATACATAATCCATTGACAAACGACGTCTATTCCGACACAATCGTACCGGCATTTTCGAAAGCCTAAATTTCAGCTGAAGATATTGTCCTTTTGTTGGAAACACGCCTCGTCCCTTATCTAATAGGGTTTGTGCCTTTGTCCAGCGCGCTAGGTAAATGAGGGTTGGCGGACAAATGGATTTTATTAGACTAGCAGACATTCTGATATTAGAATTTGGAGATTTCCTTATAAAGCTTGGGAAGGCAATAATTCATTGTACTGAACATCATTTACGTTTTTTATTGTAAAACTGCTTTAAATAGCGGTTAAACGCGATAAATGGCTTCTTAATGCTTCGAATTATACAGGGTATATCAAGACTACCGAAAACGAAGCCAGGTGGTAGTTTCAGTGACTACAGACACGATGAAACTAAAAATTTTGCTAAAAACGCGACTTTTTTTTTATAATGTTTTAAATATCATTGTCTTTGGGTAGTTTTATATAATTACTGACAATTTTAGGTCCTTAACGCATATGTGTTTTTTTCTTCTTGATAATACTTACGTGGATAGGACATACCATAGTATTTGTTTTGCAAGTTCACTTCACAGTTGAAAACTCAAATGTGCTTATTTTAGAACAATGAGATAACTAGCTCCAAAAATGAGAAGACTAAAAAACCCTCGTGCAGAGACAAACGTTTGCGTAATTGACAAATATTTGTTTCCAGTCTGTGTTTTGCGTGACCGAAAACTCTCATACATTACGTAGGTGCCCACGACACTAATATCTTAGTAGTTTCAAGATGTTTAACTATACATTTTAACCCGAACGTAGTACGACTGTGTATTTAACTATTTGCTGTATATATTCACGAAATATGCATTCCTAATACTAATTTATTCCTCAGACACAGAAGCAAACTAAGCACAACTGATTTGCAATATTGATCAAATATTTGCCGCGAGTGTTTGTTTGCCGTACTCACCCCCGTGAAACACCCTCGCCAAGGGTTTATTTTAATGTTTAACGCTTAAGCCAACCCCGTGCAGCCTAGAAGGTTGTCAATAAACGATGTTTGGCGAGGAATTACCAAGCTTCTTGGATAACGTTTGCGGGTGACTTTTTCTTTGCGATTTAATTGTCCAATATTTGTGTTGGCGCCTTTTTTGACAGATGAGACGGGTTGCCATGTTTAAATATTTTGGGGTTCGTTTTTTGTTGGTAATAATGGTTTACAGTTGTTAAAAAAATATTTTAATGCAACAAAATAATGATTGAATGTCTTCTTGATAGATGATTTTACGCAAAAATCTTTATTAATGGAATACAAGTTGAAATATGACTCTCGTAGCATGATATCTCATTTATATTTAACTTGAAAACCAGGGAAAGGATCGTCAAAATATAATATTTTTTCTAATGAGGTTCAGTACATATTTTTCGTACAAATAAAATATGTTGCAGCGTTGAAAAAGAAGCAATTTATGCGTTTATTCTGCGACTTTATTATAACAATAATTATATTTAGTTAAATGATTAAATATCGATCAGCAGCGACACATAGTCCTTACTAAAATAATCCTGTGGGACCAAATACTTTCCGACATTAATGATTAGTGTCAATATGTCCTTTGACTGTATTTATTTAATAATCAACTCTATTTATACAAATATTAAAGCAGTAAGTCATTTTTTTAATAGCTTCAAGGAACTCTAAAAAACATCTTAAAATATCGCCGCCCCGTCAGCGACGGTATCCCATCTACTTCAGTGGAGCTGACTTTGATTGATTGCCTGTTCTTATGAATTATAATAGTTTATTTTGATCTATGAATTTTTATACTGTAAGTCTTGTATTGAAAATAGCCTTGAATTGCTTGAAAAATATGTTTTGGATGTTCTTTAGGGGAATATTGGCGTTGGAAAAAAAATAGAGTGCAAAAATATTTTTTTAAAGTTTGCTCCATACTAAGAATATCTTGTATCTTTGCACAAATTTTACTCCTTTTTTGTTAGAATAGGAAAAAGAGTACCTATGTCAAATTCGTATCACGATTTTTTTTATTTTAAGTGCCTGATGCTTAGTATGCAATGCCGACCGAGAAATGTCAAATTCGAATTCGTTTAATATATTATTAACAAGCGTCCAACACGAACAAAACCGAATTCCATGAAAAATGCACTCCTATCGGTATGCACTGTCTATTCTGGAATCGTGGAATAGCCTCATAAAGTATTGCTTCCTCATTCCAGAGGATGGAGAGCGTTCGCTCTGTCACAACACCGACGGATGAATGATGGCCGACCCACAAAATGAGCTTTAAATTACTCGCTTCCTCGCTATGGAGATGTCTGTGTGAATTGTTAGGTTACGTACTTAGGAATATTAGCTTCATAATAAACAAAAATACAACCAACAGTCACAAAACCGACTTCAATATCAAACGTCAAATAACAAACACTGTCCAATACTGGACAGCCAACACTAGTCAATGTAATAACACTACATCGCATTACTTATTTACACGCTTAAGAAGTGGTGCAAACATACCCCGGCTCAAGGGCACGTCGCACTTTACCCCACTGTCACTTGGCTTGACAGCTGTCAACCTGCCAAGTTGACAGTTGACAGGTGCGGAGACGGTGTAATCGGCGTGTCCGTTGTTTATTGGATAAAGCGTGTTTTACCCCATTGGGAGGAATTGGGAAATGAGATCTCGGTATTGTAATAGACATATTTTTTGTGTTCCACAAAAATAGTTTTTATTGTTGGTGAAAGACTGTTGAATTTGCTACGAAAGGTTCTTTTAAATTGAAATAAATATGGACCAAAGTAAAGAAGGTAGATCTACGCGGTAGCTCCTTTTCGGTTTAAGCAACAATGAGCCGCCTCGACCTAGATAGCGATCAGGCTTCTAAAGAATTGTAATAATTATTTCATATTCAATTTGTTGGAAGCTACAGAAGATACACCACAGCAAATATTTGTTATACAAGATACAATACAAATGCCAGAGAAACCAAACTGGATTATTATTAGGTAAATAGCAAAGAAGGAGTGAATTGAAACTGAGTGAATAGAATGGTATATGACATACTTTGAAATTGGAACTCACACATCATATTTTTTTTCAAATACCTAAAACTCTGTGTAAAGTAACAGTAACTACTTCAATCTTAAATATGGCCATATAGTACCTATTCACCCCGCTAACACGGCATATCTATAAACCCGCCTACAATAATATGTCATTAATCTTTTTTTTTATTTTAAACCATTTAGTTTCAGCGAACGGCCGAGCGAGTTTTCATATGAAACCATATGGCAACTTCCGTGTTGTCCGCCCCCCATTCTCAGTTAATAAAAATACGCGAACGAAAATAACAGCTGTCAACCGCTAATCTACCGTCGCGAACGGAAACACACGAAAATAACCGAAACGCACGGTTTCCTCTATCTTCTAGTGGATCTCTGAATCTGTAGTTAAGCTATGGATAATTATTAGTTGTGAAAATGATTAAAAAGTAACGGATTATGGGGTAAAATCGCGTCAATCATACATAATTTTTTATCTTTTTTATGATGTGCATTAAATCTTCAAAAATGGGTAAAATTTTAGAGGTTGATTCTTAAAGTGTTCTAAACCAATTGGTACTACCGTCTCATACAGAACCATTGATGCTGCGGAAGAATCGAGGGTTAGGGAACCTCGTTGATCGGACCGAAATGTATTACACTAAGAAGTTGTACTTGAAAGACTTACGATATGAAACCTATACTAAAGTACGACAAGGTATTCTATACTAATATACAAGGCTGAAGAGTTTTTTTCTTTAAGGTGCCAATCACACAAACTACTGATTCGAATTCAACATTCCTTAGGTATTGGATAGCTCATTTGTCTACAAAGCCATATAACATCACGCTGTGTTCAGCGTTAATGTTTTTGCAAAAACTGTTTCCTTGTCAAAAAGTATCTGCACACGTGCGAAGCCGGGCTGGTTCAGTAGCAATGAAATAATTGGCGAACTCAATCAACAATGCCCCGTCAAGTAAGACGGATCAAGTCGTAAATAACGCCTAGTCTCGTTCAATATAACTTGTGAACAGAAACGGGCGGACGCGGAGCCGTTCGCTTCCCGGGACGGTTATTTTGGTCCCACAACAGATCCACGGCTTAGGAATGCTATTCCTTTACAAACCACTTAAATTTTGACCGTCGGTTAAGTAATGGTTGGCTGAATTGTCTTACAATGGTGGTTAGTGAAACTAAGTGTTTAATTCGTCATGTTAGAATTTTGGTCTGGAAGTGGACTTAGCACGTCATATACTTAGAAGTGAAATGTACAGTATTTTGAGGCGGATTTCAGAATGTTGGTCTGGAAGTGGATATATTTCATATACTTAGAAGTAAAATGTCCAGTATTTTGAGGCAGACTACTTATTTTTTCGTCTGTGCGTGATCTTTTTAACCAAAATATGCCGTGGAATATGATGTAATAATTTCTAGTGCACGAACATCTGACGCCTCATACCCTGAGTGTGATTTAAAGAAATATTGTCATATCTTCAAAACCCAAAAAACTAATAATAATTAAAAAAAAAACACTAAAAACTTAGAAATAAAATCTATTTCATTGTATTGTATACGTTGATTAGTTTACTTATTGACTTTACTAGCCAAAAAATCAAAGTATTAAAAAGACTTAATTAAACACTACCTTATTAACGAAAACATATCTAATGATGGCTTTCTTAAATTTAGTACGAAACAGGTGCAGTTTCGATGGCGAGATAGGACCCGTCTCATTTACCGGTCTGCCGGGCCAAATGAACTGAAACCGACGAGATACGGGCAAGACTAATTTTCAATTAAAACTTCATCAAACTTACGCTGCGAAGAAACTTTTGCGCTGGCCCGTGGTAGAAGTGACGGCGGGTATTGAGCCATTGTAGAAATATTTTTTGATGATTGACGCTCCTGTAAGTTTTTCTGCGAATTCTGTCCTAGGTAAATATTGTACGGCCTACGGAGATTTTATACGTATCTAGTTGTTCACTTATACTTCATCATATATTTGTTTACCAATGCGATTCAGGATGAATTCTTTTATGTGGCAACTACAATGACTATTATAATTTTTATTTCTAACTTTTTTTCACGTAAGTTTGACTCTCACTTTAGAACATTCCTTATATCCTTTTCATGAAATGAATGAACATTTTATGGGTTGAAAAACCTTAGTCCTAGTTAATATGGAAACGTGCTTAATAGATTATTTTTGTCTAGTACGGTCTTATCAGGATCATAGTATGGTAGGTTGTAGTGGGCGGACACCATATACAAAAGTTCTGTGCAGTAGATAATCTAATTATCATAATATTCATCAACTTAATGAAAAATATTTATGCGTGAATTTTCTTTTTAACATAAGCTTAATAACTTATCATTATGTACTATTTTTTTTTAAAATCGTTATCATATTTGAATCTTACCTTTGATTTAATCTTAACCCTTAACAAATCGTATCACATATCACCTGAACATTGAATTCAAATCGCGCTTTCAATTCTAAATTCACTGCATCGACCTTGTGCGCTAATGGAATTTCGTCATTAGTAGAATTCAGACGTTGGTAAATTGTTGGCAAGGTGATCAATAACCGGTGGTTCCCGTGAATTGCGCCCCACGTCGAGATAACACCGTCTTACTAACTGAAGCTGTAGATATTAAACGTTGTTTACGGTTAACATTATACTAGTTAACTTTTCATAAAGTAATCTTTGTCAACCCGCACTAGGCCGCGTGGTGGACTGTATGGACTGACCCCGCTCAATCGCGATTGTAGAGGAGGCTCGTGTCCTGTAGTGGGACGTATATGGGCTGATACGGTATACGCAGCACACACAATCTTTGCTAATGTTTTGAATGTAATGGGTTTTTGTTGGGTGAATTTGATACAGCATCTTCATTTTTTAAATATAGATACTTTACAAATGCAATGATACCTCATTGAAAGCAGACAGAACCAACAAATCATTAGACGTATGTTTGAGCCCCAGACAAAAGTAAGACTGCAAAATTACCTGTGTATTAGTATTTAGTAGTTAATTATTGCTCAATGGTGCAGGAAAATGCCAGGGAACCGCACAATTAATAGATTTTCATAATAATATCAATACATTGTTAAAGCGACCTAACCGCACTAAACTAGCGTGGTAAACTGCAAGGCGCGTTCCGCAACGGTGTGCGTTTCAATCAAGAGTAGGCCATGAAATCTTCGTTTAATCACAACAAATACCATTTATTTTTCTAAACTTTAAAAATATAAAGTTAGAAGTGGACATTGTCGCCATGGTTTTCAATTTGGCTGCAGTGTCGCGCGACACGTCGCGTCGCCTGTCGCCGCGCGGCACTGGACGTTCCACAAATTGGATTTTTATCCTGTTTGACGATGGTTCCGCATCGACGGGTCAAACGATATGTGTTTTTGTTTTGTTTTTTTTTTGGGGGTAATTAATAGGTCGTTTTGGGTTCTAGTTTGGTTAGAGGCATAGTATTCTAGCCTATTAATAAGTGTTATAACGCGATATATAGGTAGTTAATGAATTATAAAAAAAAACTTTTATATTCAATAAAAATAAATAAAAAAATATTGACCAACTTAATGGTGTTTTCCCTAGGAGTTACTATCTATATTAGAAAATCATATTTAGATTAGGATGTATAAACAGGTTTTTTTTTTAATACCATTTTTGCGATTGTACTCGGGCGGTCACGTTATGTAACGTGAGCACTTAAAAGTACATTAACTTAATCCCGCAATAAGCTTTCTTGCGGGTCCCGGAATCTGCACAGGATTTGAGTCCTATAAAAACATAATGGAAGACTCGCCGATTGTACATTTGCTCTGACCGGGATTAGAACACTTAAATGTTTATCTTAATTCTGCTGTTAGGCTTTATTATCTTCAACTCATATATGTTCTTCTATATATTAATTATAATTATGTAACTCAATATAAAATGTTCAAAGCATTTTTTCTTTATCATTATCTTTGTGATCGATTTCAGAAGTGTATTTTTTTTATTGTATATGATCAGTGCCGCCCATGAACATCACAACGCTGGATCATGGATGTGTTGCCGGCCCAATTGGGGGGGGAGCGGGAAGGAATAAGCATAGGAAGAGGAAAGGGGTATTGGGCATCCGACAATCTCACTTACCGAACGAAACGCGACAGCAAAGCTGTCGCTTCACGTCGATCTCCTGTGAGAGATTGTCGACATGCTTTCCATATTTATTTTGGTTTGATTTTATGACATAATCTTACAAATAACCCCCAAAAGAGTTCGATTCCTAAATTAAAAATTAACATCCAAAACAATATCCATTATGAAACTACCAAATAAGCTACATCTCTGAGAGGCTTTTATCAATCTGTCAATGTATGATATCTTGGTGCCGTCGATATTACCCACCCATGCAAGCTGACCGCAGAGGCGCAGCAAACCGTATCAAACAACACGCATCGCCAAATACGACCTCATGCTGGACTGGAAATTCTGTAGTTGACAACGAATTTACTGGGATGTTTCATAAAGGTCATTTGATATTTTAGATGGTGGGAGCCTCTTGAGTCTATTTTGGATGAAGGTCTCGACCAGGACTGGGATATAAACAAGCTAACTTTAGAATAAAAATGACAGGGTTACAGTAAAATGAAGCGCCAAATCAAAACCGTTAAGCTGATGGTGCAAGTTGGATTAATATAATGTATAACTCAGTAAATTTCGAATTAATAATCTTGTAGAAAAAAGTCCTCGTTTAAATCATGTTTTAGACATAATTAATAACTTTAATAACCATATCTTAACAAACATTTTAGTTTTTGCCTTTTTTTTACTGCCTTGGTGGCGTAGTTGTACTACGGCACGATTACAAAGCTGAGGTCTCAGGTTCGAATACAGGGTTGGGCAAAGTGATATTGGATGTTTCTATTCATTATCAGCCCGGAGTCAGGAATTTGTGCCCGATGGGACGAAACATACAAGGCGAAATATGGGTGTCCTGGTAGCACCTCTGCCTACCCCTTATGGGAAAAAGACGTGAGTTTATGTACTTTTAATTTTTATCCGACTCGAAGGACCATCGTATGAAATCCGATGTATCTCAAAATAAATCTTATCCCACCATCTTTTACCGTAAAACTTGTCAATACAAAACAGATTTTATCGCAATAAATCCTTTACTAAATTGCCAACTATGACGTTAAAATATGGATGCTTTCCGCATCATTTATCCAATTTTTAAGTTACAAAGGAAGTTTACAAGGCTCGGCGCTGGCGGGGAAGTTGCGGCCGTCCATTTATCTAGGATCCGGGCGTCCTACCTGTCAATGGTGTGGATGCTGCATTAATTTCCTTGGCTACGGTTTGTTGTGGCTTTGTATGGGTTCGTTGGCGTTGTTGTTTGAAATGTTTGAAAAGACTTCGTTGTTGTCTTTGATGAGATTTTGGATTGTGATTGTTTGGAAGATGCTCTAGGATATGCTTTGATGGAGATTGAACAATATGTTGCATATGTTGAATGTCTGTAAACTTAGGGTGACCTTGTTGATGAGTTTTAAACGTTAATAAGACAAGATTGACGAACATAATTCGAAGATTCTACCACAAATGGTGCCTTGTGAAACCTTTCAACTCCAGTTTGTAAATCTTGCTGCAAACCAGGCTCTCTATAGTTTTTCAATGCATCAGTAATATATTGTGTAACTAGACAGCCTCCGCAGCGCAGTTAGTTAGACGCCGGCTGTGAAACAAGAGGCCGCGGCTTCGATCCCTGCATCGAAACAATTGTTTGTGTGATCCAGAGTATTTGTTTCGAGTCTGGGTTTTGTGAGACCGAAAAATCTCGCAGTATCTGGTGCTTATGAAACAAGACTCGATTTTTTCAGCTCAGTGTGGGGTCAGGGCTATGTATGTGACTGTTGGGTGTATTTATTTAACTATAGCTGATGTTTATTTTGTCCACAGCGCGAGGGAGCGGCGCGCAGCGATGCCGAGCGGGAGCGGCGCGCGCGCGGCGACTGGGAAGCGAGGGCGCGCGCCGCCGACGCCGACGCCGCGCGCCTCGCCGCCAAGCTGCATGCTGCGCAGAGAGAGATTACAAGGTAACCACTATGCACGTGTACATAAGCTTCAAATTTGAAAAACAAAATATTCTATAACGATGTCAGTGAGAGATTACCTGGTAAAAACTTTAAACACAGTTCTGGATTCAAAATTAAAAACAAAAAAGACCTTTTTTTTTAAACGTTATTATTACTACTATCTTTCAGAACGTATTGTAGGCGTGAAGATAAAACGGAGCATGAAAGCACAACAAACTATATTCCTTTGTGAAAGCCATTATTTTTTTAATTAATGAAAGTTGTAGAGCCAAACTGCAATTGCACTATTGTGAGAAAGAGCTATGTTATGCTTCACAGAAAGCTAAAACGTAAAACGACGGTTTTACTGTAATTTTTCATTCGTTGAATTCCTAAGATTTTTCGAGAAATAAACCGCTTTCCTCTTCTATTTTTCCTTCCTTTTCCCCTCTCATTTTGAGAGGCTAACAACACAACCTCCACCCAAATGCTGTAGACATTCATGGACAGAAGTATTACGTACCAACAGATAAGCCCATTAATATCCGGACCTATGCCATCATTTAAAAAAAAATGTAATTTCTCCCATTTTGAGAGGCTAACAACGCAACCTCCACCCAAATGCTGTAGATATTCATACACAGAAGTAATACCATGCCGGACCTATGCCATAAATAAAAAAACCTAGTAATTCAATTACTTTCTCCAGTAATTTATCCCATCGTCCGAATGACAATTCCCGGATACATTAACGAAGCGGGCAGTAAAGTCAGCGGCGCGATTGTTTGCCGACAGTAAAATTTTAATTGGCGCTGTCTGCCCCGATATTGGTCCGCAACGCTGTCATTGCCGAATTTACATTCGGTAATATTTACTTGATAGTTATTTTGTGTGTAAGAGGGATTATTAAAACAGTTATCGGTATCTGAAAGCCAGAGGATTATTAATATATACGGCTATATTTTTTTTGTATGGTGTGTTATGATGGTTATTGTGTGTAAGGTAGAACACAAATGACAAAGAACACTTGTATAAACGTATTATATTTTTGAAAGCAGATTAGGTGTACACAGTACAACGTTCAGAGAGCGACTCCGCTCATTACGAATATTATTAATAATGAATCTAATATTGATTATTGCATCACCCAAAGTGGTGTGATTGCTTCGTGGGCAATTGTCTATGAAAGGTATCTAATATGTAGGCACAGTATCCAGTCTGGAAACGTGACAGCAACCTTGATAGGAAACGGACATTCAATTCATGTGAAGGAAATTAATTATGCTTAATTAATATGGCATTCCGAATATTTCAACACAGAATAGCTGTGGGATATTAGATGCGTTTCTGATCGTTGTGAATAAAAAAGGTTGGTTTTTTCTTTGAAAATAAAGTGGATAGAAGAAGAGGGAATGCTGATGGTGCAACCGCTTGAGCGCAATGCTAAACCGCGATACCAAAACTCCAGTTCAAGTTGGTTTAACCGTGAGATCGTGTTAGCACTCTTGCAGGACCAGTGTATCAATATATGTAGTTAAGCAAGTTCCAATCTTGATAACGCAAATTATGATCTGCAATCGAAAAGCAAAAATAACATCGTATCCATAGATCGATTATATACATCCGACAAACAAATATTAGTGTCAATTCCATCACAAACATATACATATTCCAATACATATATACGTACATAAACATCACGCCTTTTTCCCAGAAGAGGTAGGCAGAAGTGCAACCAGGACACCCACGTTTCGCCGTATGTGTTTTCGGTCCCATGATGTGATAGGGGGCGAGCCCTTTACCATATCGGGCACAAATTCCTAACTCCGGGCTGATAATGAATCCAATATCACTTTGCCCGACCCGGGATTCGAACCCGAGACCTCAGCTTTGCAATCATACCGCAGTACAACTACGCCACCGAGGCAGTCGACACAATACCAAAGTATTTTATTGTTTGAATTAATGAGTCAATTCCGATTTTGTATTAACGTGGCGTCGTATCGCATTGTGATGGCGCCGTTTCGATTAATGAGCTGTAAAATCGACTACAAATTATTAGTAATAGTTTAATCGACTACGTGGATTGGGAGACAAGTGCTAATTTTGAGGCAGAAGCGGCTCAGAGGGTTACTTGGTGTAACCATAAAATAAATTGTAGAGCTTTGATATAGTGAGTTTAGATTTCAATTTGAAAGGGTCAGATTTAGGTGGCAAAATTCTTGCGAAAATATACCTACATCTAGATTATTTAAATTAACTTTTTGCATTTTACGCGATTATTGGGATTCACAATTTTTTTTTTATTATTACAGTCCCCTACATACGTTCTGAAAACCTGCAAAAGGTATACTGTATGCTTAAGTGCTAAGATATCCTGGTTTTGTAAGCATCCATGTGTACTTGGCACCTTTAAGTGATAGGCTTGTCCTTTCATAAGTCTCAAACGTTAATAATTAACATCAGTCAATATTGAAACCGACATAAAACAACTCATCCATAAATTTCTAATTTCAAACTTCTCAATTCGAAAACAGTTCGTCAATCGATCGGGCGATATCGGCCAATATCGGGCCTGTTCGGTAATTAACGAACTCAAGTTCCATTTTCGAATTTACGGCGGCCGGTGTAATCGGAGCGATGGCATTGGATGGCGATAAGCGCCCGACCGATTGGCCGATTGGCCGTAACTTAGTTCGAAACACGAAATTTGGTGGATTTACTCCGAAAGTCCGTTATATATTTGACCCAATTTGCAGGAATTGAATTTATTATTGCGCTCTCTGCCGTGTAACATAATAAAAGGGACCTTGAAGGGACTCGCTTTGCGCATATTCACATAAGGTTTCAATATTAATTTAAATTGAATGTAGGTGAAATTTTGCATTAAATTTCCTTATTGGAAACATTACATAATATATCATTAGTTTAAGTAATACACTTTAGCTCTGTTGCACAATTTGACACGATTGAGCGAGTGCATATCAGAATTTTCAGGAAATATATCGTTTGGTGTCTTCCCTAAACGGCAATAAGGCCCTTAAACCTTAACATGTAAATAAAACATTGGGTCTGAACCATTTGGTGTTGAATAACCAAAATCGTTATAAAATGGGACGAGTCCAAAAATCACCACAATGTCCCACCATTTCGTCTACAAATGCACCAAAAAAATCTACCAACACGAGCGACCGATTCAATTACAGCGCCGTGGAAATAATTAAGCTGTGACGTCACGTGCCCCATAAATATGTGAGGTCGGCGAAATAATGGGATCGCTTTGCCATCGGAGCGGACGGCGAATTTATCCGGTGTCAATCACAGATCTGCGTGGGAACGCGCATCTGGACCGTTTTTATCAGGTCCTTACGTAACACGGGTATGGAGTAGGAATAATTTTTTTGGGTATTATTTATGGTAAATGTAAGTGGGGGGTGGAAGTTGGGTGGTTTTAATTTTTTATGTCTTGACGATTATGATTTTTTAATGTCTGTTCAGTAGAACGTAGCTTAATATGATTGTATTATTAACATTTAAGGCAAAAAGTATTTCTGTCTAGAAATCTATGGTGTCTTAGTTTACTCACCAATGGTTTCCATCACAGTTGAAACTAATAATAATAAACTGTGCATACGGCCTAACCCCGCTCAATCATTCTCTCAACTGTAGAGGAAGCCCGTGCTCTGCAGTGGGACGTATGTGGGCAAATAGGGATACATATACATCAAATTAAATATTCTTTAAAACATGACCGAATGATTTTCCATTTAAATTACTTTCAAGCCATTGAAAGAAAGTCATAAACTCCAAACATAATCGGCACTAACTGCAACTTAGGGGTCCATGGCCCCATAAAGTTGCCCCAATGCGGCCCATCTGTGAAAATAGAAGAAAAACAAATTGAATTCATCAAAATATTTCCAGGGGCCGGATAAGCCGATTATTGCGGTCTAAAAAACACAGATACTGTTACTTCGCCGTTTGTTTATGCGATGCGGAACGCGGCGCGGCGCTCGTCTGTATTCGTTATTTAAACTCTTGTACTGGGACGGAATGAGGGGGAAGGGGGGTGGGGGGTACGGGAGCTTTATATCATAGAATGATGCTGGTGATTGATGCTCATAAGTTCAGGAAAAATTGTGGAGAAGCTGTTCTGAAACCTGTGAAAGTATATGATTGGAGTTTTCATGCATTTCACATCGATCATCTCGGTTATAGTTGAGTGCCCGATGTGGGAATCAAACCCAGGACATAAAAACTTTTAATGGAAAAGTTACACTGCTACTACATATATTAAATGTATTTAGTAAAGTAATTTTTCTTTTATATAAATATTATATTTTTAAAATAGTGTCCAACTTTGATCACAAATATTTTGCTTCGTATATAGGACCCTATTTGCATACAATCAAGAAGCGAGTTAAGCATACTAAAATATTTTGTTTGTTTAAAATATAAAGTAACTTTCATACAATAAATAGAATCATTATAAAACACTGCAAATACAAAAAATGCATGTAAATTAAAAACCAAACTCTTTATATTACTCAAAATAGTTTAAAATTTAAATAATTCTGAACTGATTTTTTTAATATACACTTTTAAAATATATAGTAACTGGCATGTTGTAAACCGACTCATTTTGAAACACCACAAACGAAAAAGTTAGCACGTAATTTGGAAAACCAAACTCTTCATTTTAGAAAAGACATTCGTTTACTTTATAAAGTAGTTTACGACTGGCACATAACAACAATTCAAATCATTCTCAAAAAAAAAACATTTAAATTCAAATATGGAACCGCCTTCATCTAAATCACAAACAGTGCATAGTCAAACACGTCACGTTCGCGCCGCGCAGTTACACGGCCCTTGTTTGTACGGCCTGAGCGACTGGCGATCGATTTATAAACCGGCCCGTCATAAATATCCATTGCTCTATACTCTATGGTATAGATTGTGGTGTTCGATAGTGTCAATGCTTTGATAGTGAAAGGATTTTGTGGGTGTTTTTTATGTATTGGTGATTTAAGATATATGCATATGTTATTAATTCGAGGATCTTACGTTATATTATTTAACTTTTACCGGTGGTAGGTTTCACACATGTGAGTGGCTACTGGGTGAGTACCACCGGAATGTCTATTTCTGCCGTCAATCAGCAGTGTAAATGCACTGTTGTGTTCCGGTCTGAAGTACATTGTAGTTAGAGTAACTATTAGATATAACGAGACTTAACATGTTATGTCTCATGATGCCGACCGCAATGAATTGCCAAGCATTGCCTTGTAATTAATGGTGTTGTTTTGTTTTGCTATTGTCCATGAACGGTCGTATCGCTTACCATCGCACGAATGGCATGCTCGTCTCACTTTTTAACGAAATAAAAAAAAACAATTTTTTATTGCAATTTTTGTTGCAATTGAAAGCACTAATTACATAAACAATATACTTCTCACTGCAATATGCGAAACAAATATATGATGAAGTGCAATTACATTATAGAGATGAAAGATAAGATAAGATTCCGTAAGAATAGAAAACTTCGATAACGTTTATTGAATCATACGTTTAAACCCGAAACATTAGACTGAAACATGTCAGATAGTATAGACAAAATATAAAAACACGTTCCCAAAACAAATACTCAAACACACCGTTTCTATTTTCCGTGATTTTCATACTTTCCAACAATGGCCGTATAAAATCGGGAGAGTTTTAATGAAAATGGATTCGAAACGCGATGTCTGAATGTATCCGCTGTCTAGCGAGAAATAGACGACTTCCACGAAATAAATAACGCGCGCTTTCGCCTTGTTGCTTTAGAGGTGTATAGGCTTGGAATTGTAAGCGACTGGGTTTACTTCCCATGTCAGGCTTTCTATGTATTTTATTGATATTACGTTATATTTAATTGGCGCCGATCGGAAGATAAAATTAATTAATTTTACATAATTCGTACACATGCCAGTACGGTCCTTGTATCTCGTTGATGGATACCGGTTTTCACACGGTTTTCACACCCATAGCAAACATTCATTCCACCATGTATTAAACAACAATTAGTATTACTATAAATACCCGTAAATATATCAAAATATTCAACTTTAAAATTATAGTTAAATTCATGATTTCCGCAAGTCCCCACAAAACATGCATCAAATATGAAAACCTTTAACGCAAATTTCATGCTCCCACTGAAAACCAAAAGCATATTTACAAATACACCCTTAGAAAAATTTCACCCCTCACAAACCCTAGATCAAAAGCCAGGCTGAACAGTAAATAGTCTAGGACGCAGACGTCTTCAGTCTAGACACAAATCTCATAAACCGCAGACTGATCCTATAAACGAGTCCTGTGCTCTAGGAAGGATTAATGTCTTCTTATTAGCTGCTATAATTGCGAAGAGGTTGTTAAGATCTTCCTTTTTATTTAAAGAAAATAAAAAGTAACCTAGATATAATAAAAAACGGGCAAAGAGATTTAAGTGCGTGGTGGCCTGTTGGTAACGGACTAGACGCGGCTGCCTACATGTTCACGGTGGTCGCGGGCTCAAATCCCAGGGCACACCTCTTTTCGGAGTCGTGTGTATTGATAGTCAATCACCACGCACTATTACGGTGAAGGAAAACATCGTGAGGAAATCTGCATACCATAGCGATATGTATAAATTTCTATGGTATGTAAAAGTCCGCCAACCCGCACTCTCGATTGTAGAGGAGGCCCGTACCCTACGGTGGGACGTATATGGGCTGATACAGTACAGTACAGAGAGGTTTCGAATGGAGGCCACGTGCCTGCAAATGATACCTGGGATGCCTAGGTGAAAAGACTAAATAAGGTGAACGAGCTTACGCCACAATATTTTGTACATACAAGCATACATAAACTTACGCCTTTTTCCCAGAAGAGGTAGGCAGAGGTGCAAACAGGACATCCATATTCTTGTTTGTTCCGTCCTGCGTTGTGATAGGGGGCGAGCCTATCGCTATGTCGGGCACAAACTCCTGACTCCGGGCTGATAATGAATAGAAAAATCCTATATCAATTTGCCCGATCCGGGATTCGAACCCGAGACCTCAGCTTTGCAATCATACCGCACAACTGCGCCACCAAGACAGTCAACTAGCAGCAAAATATTTTATGCGTTTCAATATAATATTATTCAATACTCATTCACATTCGACCAGTTAAATGTGTAACGTTTTAAATAAATAATTATTCAAGATTATCAAGTTATTCTCGCCTTCACTGTCAACAAAAATCTATTTTACGGGCCCAATAAGTGCCAAAAATCCAAGTTTCAGGAAGTCGCTAGATACAAGTCCTCTAAAGGTCTCCCAATATTTTATAATGTTTTATAGTCTAGAAAAGATTCACGGGGATCTCACAAACAAACTGCGACAGCAGTTTTGTGAGGCAATGTGTTATGAATTGTATATTTTTTTCTAAATGTTTGTAAATAAATAAATAAAAAATCACAAAAAGGAATTAATTTCCAAAGAAAATCATGTGTATGTATGGCGAAATGGAACCTGTAGACTCATATTTCAAACCCAGTTTCTCTGTAAAGAAGTTTATGTCCTACAAGCATCTGATTATCTTCCTGTTTGTCTCTTTAATTTAAATTTAACTCTTACAAACTTCGAAACAGTTGTTAATATTTTACTAAGAAACTTCTTGTTCGGGACAACATCTGATAACTTTCATTGTGTGAATAAGCTGGATGAGCTCTTTGCAGCTTTGAAGTTACAGAGCTTTGTTGCGAAGTTTAAGCTATAATGTTGCTGGATCATATAGTAGACTGTCCCGCCCTCACACCCGCCACTGCAACTCCTGTAAGCCAGGATTGACAGCATGCATTTTATACAGGGTATATTAAGACTGCTACGGAAAACGAAGCCAGGTGGTAGTTTTAGTGACTACAGACACGATGCAACTAAAACTTTTTCAAAAAAATATGACGATTTTTTCGTATCTTTTTCCTTCCCGCTCCCCTCCCGATTGGTCCGGGAACACATCCATGATCCAAGCGTTGTGGATGTTCATAGGCAGTGATCACTTACCATCGTAAGTGATCACTGCCGCCGATGGTAGGTGACCTGCTTGCTCGTTTTCAGACCAATGCTATAGAAAACAAAGTGAAATGAGTAGGAGTTGGAAAATATATATTGAATGGATCAGCTGAGGCCAAGACGGCTGTCTCAAATCGATTTGAAGAAACGGGTTTTCTGTTGCGATGCGTCGGCTTAATGACTGTCGGTGATATAGCTGTTTTAGCATAGTTATATCTGGATGGCGACAACCATATGCACATTTGTACATATCAAAACTTATCCCTTTATTTTATAATGCATGTATACGTTATGGCACACATACGACTATAAGTAAATAACGCCTTTACTTCGCTCTTTTTGTCAGAGTCCACGCGAGAAGGAGATTACTCTTTGGTACTACCAAACCCAAATAATCAGAGCTGCAGTGACCATTTTAGTACCATCAAGTTTGCTTGCGCTTCGAAACTATACCATAAAAATGAACGACCATCCCTATTCGATTTCTCATAAACTCATCTATCTACGCTCGTTTCTTATTCACATGAAACAACAAACGAAAGTAAAAATAACTCCCAACATAATCTAACCGTGAACTTCGGAACCTTCCCCGACCTAATCCAAGTTAGGCTATTTACAGTGGTCCCCCTTGGTCGTAAACTTATAAATAATAAACCTACGAACGGTAAAGCTGTAACCGTTGCGAGATAACATTGTGATTCCATGTGTTCGTGTGTTTTTGTTTATAAATAAATGATTTATTGTTTTCCGCGCGTATTTTTTGTTTTGTGTGTGTATTTTTTGTTTTACGCGCTGATTAATGCATACTATAAATTCATATTAATCGCATTACAATGATAATGAAATTAAATAAATTAGAAGTTAATTTTCCTGATTGTTTTTGCATTAATCCTTTACGCTTCGCTTAACCCGTGGCCTCGAATTGGAATTGTTTTTAATAATAAATAAATGAATGGTTAATTAATGTTACCTTTCTGTTTAAACGTTTGTTGTTAATTCGTTTACGCTTCACTTAACTTTCAATCCAACCATGTCGAAGTAAACAAACAAAAATACGGACAAAAACGACATTTGCTATATTTTTTTAAAACTCAGTTTTGATATAGTTTGATATAGCCTGTATAAAAATACTAATTTCAGAAAATCAAGGTGTATTACTGAACGTTAACTGATACAAGACATTATAGCGTCTTGCTATTTTATTACCCTGGAATTTAATCTACGACCTCAAGAATCATGCACGCCACTAAACCATGCCCAACAAGACAATTAAACCGAAAAATCGAATACATCTGTACAATATTTTCAAGTAATTCGAACCCAATATCGATTGATGTAATATTTAAGCAGCTGTCACGAGTTCCGACGCGTCGTTTGTCGATCCACTAAAAATAATAAGACACACGACACCCCCTCCCCTTCGACACCCTTCAAGGAATTTAATACGGGCCGGTAATGCTTTGATTTTAGATTATTTTTTACGACGCCTCCCGTCATTGTTGGAGACATAAAACAGATATCTGATAGCAGTGAAAACCTGAGCTTTTTGATTTTGTATAGTGGAAATATTTTTATGAAGGTATGAAATATTTTCGTGAAAATAATCATTATTTTTTTATTTTTTTTGCATTTTTATCAAAAAAAGAGAGAAAAGAAAGGGAGTTGTCGAGTAATTTAATGTCAAGCTTATTCTTACATTCCGCGATGTAAGTCTCGCCCAAATACTCAAATGTTACTTAAATGTTATGTTGCACGTAACTACGCAAGTCCCGCTTAATTGTACTGGCTAAGTAGGACGCGAGTAGTTAAGTAGACCTCAATATTTAAATGGCGTTTGAGATCGGGCGTAAGTAATAAGTAAGGCGGAATTTTAAAAATAATTATTTTATTTGGAACCTCTTTTTTATCAATGGAACTTAATCAAACTCAAAGCAATTCAGAAACCACATTGAGATGTTAGCCACTGCTGTAAGTATTAGACTATGACATAATTTCCAATAAAATATATGGAAAGACCATGTTCAGTGGTTTTAAGCTCAGATTCAATTTCCTCGGAAACCAAGCCAAGCTGTCGGTACCACGTGGCAATTGCAACCAGACGTGTAACAACAGGACAAATTAAATCTACCTTTGACATTGCCACGACGTTCCGCTCCACGCGGCAAGTGTCCTGCCGGATTTTTCAATTACAACCCGGCTAAATTAAGATGTCTGCAATCCGACACTGTGACATAACAGCGCCCTGTAATTGTGTGTTTTATTTGTAAAATGATACGCGGCCGGGTTGGAGAGCCCTTGTTATTTTTACTCAAATTGTACAATTTAAGTGTTGTTTTAAACTTAAGACGGATGAGGTATTTGAGGATAATGGTTTATGGTTAGGAGTATAGTAGTCTTGGAGATTTATTTTGAACATTTTTGGTTAGAACTGAAAAAAAATTATGTGACAAGCTTTCACACTGCATAAAATTCTATAAAGAAATGTTACATTATATTTATATTTTTTTGTCGAGATAATATTATTTATTTTTTATTTTATTTTTTTATTTATATCAGCTCATATACGTCCCACTGCTGGGCAGTAATATTATTAAATTATAATAATAATCTTAATATATATAAATCTCGTGTCACAATGTTTGTCCTCAATGGACTCCTAAACTACTTAACCGATTATAATAAAATTTGCACACCATGTGCAGTTCGATCCAACTTGAGAGATAGGATAGTTTAAATCTCAAATTATAGTCGCAATTTTAATTTATTGCTAATTATTTGTCTGTTATTATTTGACAGTCACAATCATCTGTTAACTCCAAATGATTCTAACAGATCGGCTGCTTAAAATCAAAACATAGTAACTCGTTCCAACAAAAATGTTCAGGAGAGCCAAAAAACTGGTCGGCTACTTTGATTCGTTCGCCCGAAGAAACCAGAAGAGATAGCGATTTGGATGTTTGGCGAAAAGTTGTGCTATATTGTTGACATTTTAGTTTGTTATACTCGTAATATTTTTAGAGTATAGTAACAGTTGAATCGCTCATACTTTATTTTTATTTGTGAATTTACCCAAATATGAATGTAAAAACAATATCAAAACTTAGTAAGTCTGCTTACTAGGTTATCAATTTGATTTTCTATGGTAAACGTGAAGACTAAACAAATTCATTATACATTATAGTGTTTATAAGATTAAAAAAATTATCCCAAAGTACCTATGAATGCAGATTTTGAATAAAAATCCTGTTGACTTATAAAAAGATATTTATTAACGTACTTTAAAGAACTCTTAAATTAAAACATGACTCACACTCTCAACAGTCAACCAAAACTAAAAAAAAAATAAACTTAAGATAAAATCATTATTATTGATATTGAACTACTCGTTGTTATTGGTAACGATTTGACCATCAGTTTGCAAATCAATGGAGTTATCACTCGTGGGTAGATTCAGCCAAAACTCCCTTCTGTTCAATGGCATTAGGGGGACCAATTTTGAAACAATACCATCTTTCTTCGATGATTTCACCCCTCGGGGGATAGTATTTGAAAGTGGGGGAATAGTGATGACATTAAATTTCTGCATCAAGAAGTTCAGTTCTTGGTAAGACTCATCAAAATCTGTTTTATAGAACAGATTTCGTGATCCTTTGAGGAACTTAGCTTCAACCACTGGGCTTAGCAAAAATGTGATGAGAGCTGTATCGTCATTTGTGTTACGCCGTGGAACTCGTTTCTTTTTAACCCATTGGTATGATTTTTGTACTTCGATAACGTCAATGTTCTTTCTACAGTTCGCTATAATAGACTTGTAGTCCTCGTAATCGTAAACTCCATCTCGACGCCTCATCTCTTTTTCTATATTTCCGTGTACGCCGTCGGCAGACATATGGGTATGGCCTTTAGTGAGAAATCTCAGAGTGATAGTATCAATATTAATGCACTCAGAATTAACAATCATTACCAGCGCTGTAAATAAAAAGCAATTTTTATTTTGTCCAGTGCAATTGTCACACCACAGTGTTAATTTTTTCACATCTCTTTCCGAAATAAGAAAAGCCATCAATGCATCTATTATATTATTAGCACTCGTGCGCCGGTGACACTGGACTTACTAAACGAAATGTCATCTATTTTACAATCGGCGCCAAATTCAAAACATAGCAAGTTGGTATTTCAAATTCATAACTTAGTAAGTCGCTTGAGCTGCTAGGGTTTTAAATTTGTATTTTGACATACTAAGTTTAAAATTTGTACTTCAAGGAAATTTTCGTAATCATGCCAAATTGCTTAGACTTGCTAAATATTTTTTTTTAAATTACGTATGAAACTGGGTGTTTTAAGGTCCACATCATTTTGATACTGCCTAGTAAGTCGAAAAACACCAAAAGCCGTTTTTTTTTCAAATCACCTGTTACTAGGTTTTGAATTTGGGCAGCCGAGATGTCGATACCTTTCGACTGGGTTGAGTAAGTAATCAATAGATGGCGCTGCTATGGTAAATCTACGAACGTGTCATATAAGCTACATTTTAACAGTATAATTACCACGTGTTGTTGACGCTATAAAATTAATTAAATTTAAAATAAGTAGTTCATTATACTTTAAAAAATCACTTTCGTAGTCAGAATTTTGGCTGAGCGGAAAGTTTTAGCAGGAATTTTGCAAAGTATTTGTGTTTGCGTATTTTTTAAATGATATTCGTCGTATTTTCGTGTTTATATAAGGCCTATCTACAAAATAAAAGCAATTACAAAAAATTTACAACTTGCCTATTTAGGCATTAAGGGATGAAATGGGATAAAGTGGGACGAACGCGATGAAACCGGTAGGATCCGGATTGCATTCGATGGGAAATAATGGGACGGGATGTAACAGAAAGAAAAGGAGCCAGATGAGATGGGATAGGATACGATAGGAAAAGGGATAGTAGGTACTTAGGTTGAGTTCAGGAGTACCAAAGTTTAAACGGGAATAAGATATTTCTGGTGTGGAGTGGAGTCTAAACATCTTAGCACCCAGGCGAAGCTGGGCCGGGCCGCTAGTATATTATAACATTAAATAATATTATTAAATTATAATATTTTACAACAACGCCACCATGTCGGTCCGAGTACAAGATCAGAGCACGAAGGCTATTCCACTACAGAGAGGCGTAAGACAGGGGGATGTCATATCTCCTAAACTGTTTACTGCCGCGCTGGAAAACGCCTTCAAGCTCTTGCAGTGGAAAGGATTCGGCATTAACATCAACGGCGAGTATATCACTCACCTTCGATTTGCCGACGATATTGTAGTCTTGGCAGAATCGCTGGAAGACCTTAGCACTATGCTCGAAGACCTCAATCGAGTCTCCCAACAGGTGGGTCTTAAAATGAACATGGACAAAACGAAGATCATGTCGAATGTCCATGTTGTGCCCACCCCCATCGGAGTTGGGGGCTCGACTCTCGAAGTTGTAGACGAATATGTCTATTTAGGACAAGTGGTCCGGTTAGGCAGGTCCAACTTTGAGAGAGAGGTCAATCGTCGAATCCAACTCGGTTGGGCAGCGTTCGGGAAACTACGCGACGTCTTCTCGTCGAAAATACCTCAGTGCCTCAAATCGAAAGTCTTCGATAGTTGTGTGTTACCAGTGATGACATACGGCACCGAGACGTGGCCTCTTACTATGGGCCTTATCAGGAGGCTCAAAGTCACTCAACGAGCTATGGAGAGGGCTATGCTCGGGGTTTCCCTACGAGATCGAATCAGAAATGAGGAGATCCGTAGGAGAACTAAAGTCACCGACATAGCCCAGCGGATTAGCAAGTTGAAGTGGCAATGGGCGGGGCACATAGCACGGAGAACTGATGGCCGATGGGGCCAAAAAGTTCTCGAATGGAGGCCACGAAGCGGAAAGCGCAGCGTGGGACGTCCACCCACTAGGTGGTCAGACGACCTGGTAAAGGTCGCGGGACGTCGCTGGATGCAGGCTGCCTCCAAAAGGTCACTATGGAAATCATTGGGAGAGGCCTATGTTCAGCAGTGGACTTCTTTTGGCTGATGGATGGATGGATGGAATATTTTTCCAAATTAAGAAGACATGTTTTACTGTTAGTTTCCATTCACAAACATACATACACGCACTGAAACTTTTATGTAACATAAAATGTTATATCTAGGTTTAGCCCTATCACGTCAATTACTCAACCATGAAAAAGAACCTAATTACTAACGGTCCAATATAATAGTAGTTATCAATAGCCAATATATAGTTAAAACATAACCAAACGCACCTTATTGATTTACACCCCTATAATAACCGATACAAAACCATTAAGATAACTCAGATTTATAATGCGAGATAGAGCGCCGCGCAAGTACGTGCGCGAGCAGCACGTTTATAGAACAAATTAACTACCAACATGTGTTCCACGTTGTATTCACTTTGATGTATCGCTGCTGTTTATGGCCCGGTATTTTAAAATTAAAGTTAATTGTACTATAATGATTCTAGCAGACTTTAGCATCATCATCAGCCCGTTGCAGTCCACTGCTGGACACAGGGCTCTCCCAAGTTACGCCACAGAGCCTGGTCTGCTGCATTATAGGTACATACGGCGACAACCTCCGTGGCGCAGTTGGTTAGACACCGGCTGTGAAACGAGAGGCCGCAGGTTCGATTCCCGCACCGAGACAAATATTTGTGAAGCCCACAAGTATTTGTTTCGGGTTTGGGTGTTTGTGAGACCGCAAAGTCTCTCGTAGTTTCTAATACCCACGACACAAGACGTATTTGATCTTAATGTGGGGTCAGGACTATGTATGTGACTGTTGGGTGTATATATTTATATCCATATATATTCCAGCCTTATCTTTCCAGTGCTGGGCAGTATTTCTACTGTCTATATGCTTTCAATACCATCTATATTTGGTCAATTGATAAGGTAGGTCTTTGTATCCGAAAGGATCTTTGAAGATGTATCACCTCTTTGTCCAATTTATTGCCCGGCAACCTGCTAAAACATTTTTGTGTTTCGGTTTGAATCTTGTAGCTAACGAAATTACTGATATTTAAGAAACTTAACCAAGTTTCGTGAAGATGACTGAAGTTCCAAATACAGAGTCTTAAAGTGTTACTGCGTGGTGGGTTGATACTATAGAGGGGCAGGTGTGACACTTCCCATGTCACGTGACCTGCTAGTTTTGTCATTCTCGCTACAACAAGGATGATTTGTTTTGCTTCCACATATTGCTGCCAAATCGAAGTGGGACTGGGCAGGTCACGTCTGTTGTATGTCAGGCGAGCTGTGGGCTAGGACTGCTACCGTTTGAACTCCACAACACTTGAAAAGAACTCGTGATAGACCGCGCAGAAGGTGGAGAGATGACTTGGACCATTTTGATACCAACTGGTGGAAGAAAGCCTTGGATAGAGAAGGGTGGAAGAAGGAAAGAGAGGCCTTTGCCCTGCAGTGGGACAGTATAGGCTAGGAAAAAAAAAGAAATATTGGGACATCACATTTTCTAGCCCTAATACGACTCAAGACCCATTATATCACCGCGCAGCTGGGACTATGTAGCTATTTAAATAACTTGCCGTTATATCTTAAAAATTACTTCTTCCACGCAATACAATATGCGTGTATTAAAGATACATTAACAATCCTATGCAGCGTTTGTCAATGAAAACTGAACGTAACCCTCATCTTTGTCGCATTCTTGACAACCCTACATTTGCAACTATCTACACATTTGCCATTCAAACCTCATCCTTATGTCCTTGCCTTTAAAGCTGTATCGTTTATATATATTTTAAGAGCAGTATTACAAGTTGGTGTGTAGAAACGTTTCATTTGTCTGTTTGTAAGAACACGCTCGCAATTAGCTGCCGTGAGTGAAACGGAAGGTTTTTAAAGGATGTCTTTTCTTGCATGCGATCTTGACAATTTTTTACTCTCGCTTTAAATATAATTTGCTTTTGTTTCATTTTCATAATGACTGTTGAAAGACTAATTGAGGATGTTGTTTTTATGCAGTAAGCAAAGAATAAATTTAAAAAATCTAGCAATAAAATAATGAACCTGAATTGTGACAAAAACCACGAATTTTCACAACTCTTAACTATAAACATAAAGTCAGTTTTTGCCAACGGTAGGAAACTTTAAACAAACCTAATGCATTTAAGTCAACATCACTACTGTGAAGCAAAACCTCACAGGATCTTGATAAAGACAATTAAGTGGCCTTTCTATTCGTTTATAAGGATTACTTTATAGACAAGTCAATAAATAAAATATCTAGGATAAAGCAGTGGGGATACGCTGCACCCCGCTTTTGCATAAAGTGCGCCTGTTCAGAGTTAATGCGGTTGTCTCAAAGAATATCACATGGTATTGGAATTCTAGCTTCAGTTTAATTTCTGTTCCATTCCGTCATTGGAAATACTTCAAATGTTGTGGGTATTTCTGGGCAGTAGTAATTACTAATTAGTTTCCATCAGCTGAGACGATTTCTGTTTGATGGCTCATCCATCCATCCATCAGCCAAAGGAAGTCCACTGCTGAACATAGGCCTCTCCCAATGATTTCCACAGTGACCTGTTGGAGGCAGCCTGCATCCCGCGGCCTTTACCAGGTCATCTGACCACCTAGTGGGTGGACGTCCTACGCTGCGCTCTGCTATGATGGCTCATACGATACAGAAATACGAAACCAGGGTATACAATGGATTTATTTTTTTCTTGAGCGTCTTACAGAAGAAAAGAAGACTTCATTACACTAGGTAGTGTAGTGTACACGTAAGGTGGTATAGTACATAGATTATGTACTATACCACCTTACGTGACTTTATGTGACTGTCTACCTTATGTGACTTTTCCAATTTTCTTAATATACAGGGGGATCGAGAACAAATAGTAACACCCCTTATAAACTGGGAGTAAACAGTAAACATTCATTTTACAACTTTCAAGGGGAGAGTTGCATTTGCATACAATGTTTCTGCCAAATTTAAATTCGAACAGATTCGCGTTTTACATAAATAATGGGCAATTTTATTTTTAGATTTATTTCCTTGACTCCCCTAGGAATGGAGTAAGGTAGGTAAGGCTTGGGAAGAATCAAGGCATCTTTGCTATGAGACGCCAGCGAATACAAATCGGGCTAGGGTTCCCTAGGGTGTCATGGAGTCCTAGCGTTTCGAAGCGATTTGCATATTAGTAAAGCTCTTCAGTTGAACAAACACTAATATTTATTACCAAAACAGTACAGCCCCAGTAGAACATGGACCATTTGGTTGACACATTGCCACATTGCTAAAGCTGAAAAACTGTACCAAAAAATAACAGAATATTGCGGAATAGACAGATATCACCCAAATTTAAGAACTGTCTATTTAGTGTATCAAAGAATAAGAGACCTACAGGCTGGCGGCTGCTCCGCCCTCACACCCGCCACTGCAACTCCTGTAAGCCAGGATCAACAGTGGGACGCATTTTAATGACACCGCGCATTGAAGCTCAGCGCTTCTTCGGGAATAGCGAAACAGGTTAATAAAATCATCCATCAATTACGTCACATTGAATTGGTTTTATGAATTTATCTTTACAACCTTAAATAATTTCATGACGTCAGGGCCACACGGAAGACTAGCGTCGGTAATACCAACACACGTTGAGTGGACCACATTTTTGTAACGAGCACTATTTGCCCTTATATCTATGTTAAAAAATATTATATTATTTCTTTCTTTTTAATTTCATATTTGACAGCTTCCGTTGCGCAGTTGGTTAGACGTCGGCGGCGGGTTGGATCGCCGTACCGAAACAAATGTTTGTGTGAAGGACAAGTACCTATTTTTCTCGGTTATGGGTGTTTGTGAGACCGAAAAGTATCTCATAGGTCCCGATACCCAGGACACAAGACTCGTGGGGTCTGGCCACGCTAAGATCTAAGACTATGTATGTGACTGTTCGGTGTATTTTATTTATCATTTATTTATATTTTTTGTGGTAGATTCCCAACACCCAACACCATTCACCGTTCCCCAAACCACGACTCATTTCTCCCACATCAAGTGTTCATACGTGTACAGAAACCCACAAGTGAAATATAGAAGGTAGTTAGCATTCCCGGCACGCTCCGCGACCTACCCTCGCTATCGATCCCGGGTTTTTACGCGCCGGGAAAACCTCCATGTGACCTTCGGCCGATCGGGAAGCTTTGTGACCTTTGCTACGTGGTTTGGGTGCAGCTGCTAATCGATCGGTAGAATCTTTGGTGGATAGATTTTGTGTTCGGAACTTGAGGTTAGAAGATCTCAAAAATTAATTAGCGCTTGGACAATTATGCAACAATTTTTCTTCCATTTAGGAAAGCGTTCTTTATTAATACTTAAGCATTTGTGTGCTGCATGATTTTTATTAGTTTTTAACTTCTTTTTCTGTTACAAATTGGGTTTAAAAAGAGCATATATCTTTACATACTCTATTCGCGCCTGTAAAATCGGCACAGGCCCATATTCCACTAAGCTTATTCTCGTCCCACGGGTATAAATTCGACTTCTAAAAACATGAAATAAAAATAAGTCTTCTTTAAATAATATCCACATTGAAATGTCCCGTCAAATAAAATGCTTAACTTTCTCGGCTAGAATTGGGAAAAAAAACTATTTAAAAACTCCTCTGTATTCTGTTCTTCATAAACGCGTAGTTCATAAAGTTGCCAGCTGTCGCCGTATCCGCCTCAGCGGCGCTCCTTATTGCCAGAATATAACGATTTTCACTATCTTTCGCGCCTTTTATATAATAAGTTGAATTGGGGTGAATCGTATTATTAGAAATCTTGAATCAAAATTTCCAGCCAGGACTTGTACGATACGATTGTTTTAAACGTTGGAAGATACAAATCTTTATTCTAGTAACCATTTCGTTCGATGAGAATCATAATCATCTTTTTTTGTCCTTACCTTTGCCTACATACCTACGTAGAGTAACTTGTGATATTACAACTGGTTTATGAATCGTCAATCTTTTCAGAATTTGATCATGTTTTCCTCGATCGACATTAGTAGCCTACTGCTCGTGTGCCGCTTCATCTTACTCGTCAAGAATTGACTATAAGCATTAAGCTTTATATTTAAAAGTAATAACAACAAAACCAAAAACTTAATCCATGTGTTTTCTCATTAAAGTAAAACCCGGCGTCCTAGTGTTTCTCACAAGGCGTCTCTGAAGGAGCACTGCAATCACGCAGAGATGACGGCTGTACTCGACGTCGGCACAATGAGGCCCTGTTACACTGCCGTCTAAAAACACACACTTTATCATATGTACACGCTTTTCTTCTTTCCAATCAGGGAGTGGTAAAATTCTAATTAATGCTAGGTTTATCAATGGTGATTTTTTAGGCTGAGTGACGCCGAGCGTAAGAGGCGCTTGGGTATTGGTTTTTACCAAGTATAGTTGTTAAGAGAAATCGTAATTTATAGTCGACTTCTTGCCTGCCTGTGTAATCAAGATTGTCTGAAAGGTAATATTTAAACGTTGGATTAAGATGTGATATCTATGCTGCAGCCAATTTGGATTGTAGTATGATCAACCAGATCGAAAATGCTACAATTTACATAAACGTAAGGTGCTGCCATCTGAAGTGCTTCTTTCAGTTAGTGACAGCGCCAGAGGCAATAGTTATTTACATCTGATTGTAAAGAACACCAAATTTACAATCAGGACTTTGATTTATAGTAAGTTTTACGTCCAACTGCGTTCTGGTGAGATAATATTTAGGTTTCTATTTCTTAGTCATTCTGTTCTTCCAAATATTATCGAGCACGATAATTTATAGTACAAAAACGACTTCAATATAAAATACAGTCAGCGTTTCAATAAAAAATATTAACTTTGAGTAATGAATTCCATTATTGTTTATTCTGAAAAGGTGGAAGTAACACAATTTAATCCCGGCCCCAGCACAATTCCCACGACACAGCGATCATGCCATGATGAATGAATGAAGGAGCGAATGAGTGAATGATAATGAGAGCCGGGAATGAAGGAAGGAATGAAAAGCGCTGTAGGTAAGAATAATATTGTGACGAGATGCATGCCGGCGCGTCTTTACGTGACTTTAGCCGGATGGCTTTGCACAAAGCTGAAGCATTTTCTTTTTTGTGTTTTTTATTTGCAGTGGCTTGGTTAGTTTGAATTTATGTGGGTATTGAGTAACTTGTATGAATATAAGGTCTGTTTTAGAAGTAATCAATAGTGATATTTTAATTTAAATATTGATTAGAATACAGATGCCTAAAAAGAAAATTGCAAAATGAAGCAAAAGATATTTTGAAATAGCTGGTTTCCGCCAACCACAACACATTACACAGCTAACTCAATAAAAACAAATGCACCTTGTAAATAAAGATTGCTTCATATTTTACCAAGTCAAAATAAAAGCTAAGCACACGTACACAAACCAGATGCACCCCACAAACCGTTGCATTCCCCCGTTTCTTTCAAAGATATATGATTTTAATAATCGCCAAGATTACACTAAGGAGGGTCGGCAGGATTCCTCGAGTGTCCCTCAGAGAGCGGCTGTCTGTCTTGAGAAATCGTCCCCCGAGCTATTTCATTTGTGAGGCCACTTGATATATGCCCTTGTATTCAAAGAACCTTTTTTGTTGAAAAATTCCTTTCATCCCACGTCAGATTCTGTTGTTGTTGACAATTCGAAGCAGATTTTATGGGTATTTTGAGATGTTAAAATGTGAAGCAGATTCCAAATTTGTAATACTGTGTAAAGGCATCTTTTTCAGAAATACAGCTTTTACATTTAAAATATTTGACTCATAATTCAAAATTCAAAACTGACATTTTGTAACATCTGACAAAACACAATTAATCCTTACCTAAAATTAAATCAGAGGCAAATCCAATTAAATACCAAAACGAAACAATTAATCAAACGTAATCAAAACTGTTGATATTCCCGCCACAATTACGCGCGTTAATCACAGAGCGTCTCAAGATGGCGTCTTCAATATGGCGGCGATGTGACAGCCTTTATTGAGAGTGCAGCGGATGCAGTGGTTTCTTAATAAACGACGCTCGGCACAAGTTATTTGTCGTCGTACATGTCGTGTCAGCTCGGCTGGCTTTAATTTTGATTATAAGACGTGCTCGCGAGCGAATTGTGATCATTTCGCACGGTAAATTGCTTAGACACGTGTATGTACTTTAATTTTAAAATGTTTTGTTGGTTCATTTAATAACACTATACTGTGCAATCGTTTTTGTTCTTTGAATTATTTGCTTGTGGTTCTAAGTGCTCTCAACACCTGGTGGTAATATGTTTGTATTTGTTCGGACAGCAACCACCGTAACAAGGAAGTGCAAAACCCGTCTTAGTCTATATGTATCACATACCTACTTGTGTAATTTTTCGCGTGTAGCCTGCGCATATCAGGTTTCAAGTGTATCGCCGTTCGAAATAATGTAGAAATAATAACGCATATCAGAAATATCACCACTTCTCGTTGATTGATGCTCTATTTAGATTTCACTGCCTATCGCCAGGTGCAATGTGGTAGTCACATGCTTGGTTGGTGTGTAGAAATGTTAGGTACAGCAAATACCATCCAACTAGCCGATTTATAATATCAGTTTGAACAATGTTCAAGTATCTTATTATTATCCTATAATTGTATTTGGTATAAAATATGATAGATATCGCGCTAAAAAATCTACTAAATTGCTGAGGTTCGAAACAAGGGACAGATGGAAAATACCCCGCGCCGATGAAACTATGTGAAAAGATTGATGAATATAGACAAAGCGAGAGGTATGTCAGGGTCGTGAAAATTGAAGATCGATGGTCCCTTTCTATCCTTGGGGATACAAACTACGCTAAGTAGAAAACACATTGAAAATATAAACCAAATGAAAACAATAAGATTCTTTCTTCTATCAACAAATATTTTACGCCTTTGTATTTTAGGATTTGCGATTTGCAAGAATTTCTATGGTATGTAAAGTCCGCCATCCCGCACTAGGCGAGCGTGGTGGACTATATGGCCTTACCACTCTCAATCGTACTCCCGATTGTAGAGGAGGCTTGTGCCATGCAGTGGGACGTATCTGGGCTACAGTACAATATATTAGGAAGTATGAGCGGCAGTAAAAGCGAGAGCAAACAACAAAACTAGGGGAAAACGTTAGTTTTATTACTCCTTATGATTAACACGGCAGACTTGCCGCTAGATGGCGCTTTATTATAAATTATGACAATGTTCTGGCGCCCGAACAAAGCCGTATGTACAGGGTGTTATGAAATTAACGCGACGGAGCACCAGACAGCCACATAAATTAGTTTAGCAACGTCTGCCGCTGTGTTGAATTAAAACAATAGGGAAACGCGTGTTTACACCGAGAATTGTTTTTGTAAGATTTTATTGGTGGACTGTACTCCCCTTTTTACAGTTGATTTTCGTATAATTTTGTTAAAGCATTATGATGATCACCGCCTCATATCACAGGATTTTCTCCTATCTATGCATAATATGTTGGAATTGACCATAATTGAGTACATCTGCCTCCGTAACTTGTTCTCGCAAAATGTATTTTTGCTAACTCTAAGGACTCAATAACTACAGCCATATTTAAACTTTGCTACACTTATTTTCATATATTTCCGGATACCTCGGCTAGTTGGATACTTGAGAATTTTCTTTGATCCCTCGAGCCGGATTGCCGAAATCACGTTCGTTTAAATCGTAATATATATTTTTCGATATAGAGGCGTTCTATGTAATCGAATTAATTGGATGTATTATATTAGTTAACGTAGTACAATAATATATTTCGTATAAAATAACAGAAATTTTGCTTTTAATTGATTATAATATTCTATCAATGTTATTAAAATCAAAACACCGCACAATATCTGACTTATCATGAATCATGCGAGTTAACCCGCATCCGACAGTCACAACGCTGTACAATGCGAAGTTTATTTTAAATTTAAACGATAATGAACGCAAATTAATTTGAAACCGCACAGAGCGATAAAATCACAATGGAATACTCGCCAAACCCTCACGTTTCGACCACAAAACCGTTTTTCGTAAACTATATTTGTTAACGTACGCGGGGTCCAAACGGCCCCCGGGGTAAAAGTGCATAGGGAACGGATAATTTGTCACACAGGCGCTGTTTGGGGTTGAATTTCTACTGATGGAATTGGGATATCTGCATTTTAAAGGTATATATTAGTCTTTGTTGTGCGAGCCCCGAGCGGTATAATTTGGGGATTGCAACTAGGTTTGCAGAACCCCTGCTGCGGTGTATTAATTACGCACAGTGAGTTTTCTTGGGAGTGAAAACGAATCACGTTTTACAATTGATTGGTGCGTTTAACACCCGTTTAACCCTAAAAACAGGTTTTTCAATGAAAAAGAAATCGTTTTCTACCCGCCTTATTTTGCATTTATGATTTAGTAAATATTTTTTATTTTTACATAACCTCAAAAAAATAAACGTAAATTAAACATAGTTATTTATTCTCAAAATATAGTTTCAAAAGCGCATTTCCATAAACAAAACCTCAAAATCCGCACCGAATAATTCCTATTGTGCAAAACTTTATATTTTTGTCAACAAAACTAGTTTCGGAATGGGCGCGCGTTGACGCTGATGTGCAAACGGTACAGCGCCCTCTGGCGGTCTGTTTTAATACAATTGTCATGCAAATTCGGGAATTAAAGCGCGCTTAGACTTTTGAACAAGTTTTAACGATCTTTATTGCCTTCTGCATAAGCGCTATTGAATAGGAGAAATTTTCCTTTGTTTCGACCCTTAACGTTCGAGAAGGCATTCAGATGTTGAAATTATTTCAAATTTTATGTGAGTCTAGATGAATATACTTATTGCATCGTAGATTTTTAGATATTTTGTGTAAATTGAAGAATACGTTAAAGCTAAAATAATGATGTAGAGTAATGACCCTAAGAGAATGTGAAGAGGTATAACTCTTTGCAGTTACGACACTATATTACTGGACTCTAAATAATATATTTGAATATACTCAAAAAAAATCTACTAGTAGTACTATAAATAAAAACACTTCTTTAAATATAACTTCTGTGCATAAAAGTATTGTGATCACAAACTATCAATGCACTTAATCCTAATTCTCCAAATACCGATGTAACCCAGCAAAACAAAAAAAACAGCCAATATGGATAATGGAACGCGACATCGAAATTAATAACGTCCTAGCCCGGAGCCGTTTCATAAAGGGATCAGCCGATGGCATTAACAAAAAACCTAAAAATTTATCCAATTAGCAGGGCCGTTTATGGATTTTTTTCTTTGACCACCCCTGTTTGATTAACTGTTCAATCCATAACATGGGGTCGGACAAGAATCGCCGGCAGTTCGTTTGTGAATTTCCTTTGAGCTCTAACGGTATTCGTGTTTTTGGTTCCCTTATGGATTGGTAATACAATGTGTTTCTTTTATTTCAATGCTAGCTTTGTTACATATTATAGAGGTGGTTGTATTTTATCTTTGGCTACAGGAAGAAAGCTTCTTAATACATAGCTTGTTCAAAGACCAGTATGGGATTGGGCAGTATGTAATCGCAAGTAGTTTATGTCGGCTAGGGAGCGAACAGTCGAGAACTTTCTAGCCTTTTAAAAATATTTAGGTGTATAAAGTACCAGATCTTAAATACCATAATAAAAGAGTATGAGGTCATTACAACAGAGATGGGTCAGTAATTAAAGCAAAAAGAATTAACCCGCCACAGCACGCGTGGGTCAGCCGTACCCCACCAATCTAACTTTCAAAATTGCCGAATAAATTGGGACAAAAATAAATCCTGTCTAATTCCCTATTCCCAAATCTAATAGGGTGACCATAGGCAGCAGGTGTCTGGAACGCCGCGCCGTCCTTGTTTTATACCCATATCCCTGAGACGTCCCGCTTGATTTGCATCTGACAACGACTGGAAAGTAATAACCGAACCCCTTGTTTTACGAAGGGGGATTATAGGAAAGTGCATTTTTTGAGTTATTAAAGTCAATAAGTCAGTAGCAGGTGACGTGATCGCTTTATTGGAAAATTGATTTTGGAAATTATGCAAAATCTGAATAATCAAATACTTCTTATTTTTTTTTGACTTATTAAGAGCAAATCAGTTTAATCCTTTTGGACTACTTTTATGAGCAAAAATATATCTTAAAAAATCTGTAGCCTGGAGTAATATTTTAATGAGCCTTTTTAGTGTTTGAAGTAACACCAAGGGTTAACCCTAAGCCCAATTTATTGTTTCACACGAAACAATATCACAAACGATGCACTGTCAATGAAGACCACCCGCTGTGATGAATTGGCCACTTAACCGTTCATTGGATGGTCATCCCGGCCCTTGCAGCAACAATTCGTTTCCTGTGCCCATAATTGGACCTACGCGAGGGTTAAGAAGCAAAAAGACGAGTTCAGTATTTTCTCACCTTCATTATGAATTAAATAGTGATTATAACTGAATATAGCGAATGTTGTTTATAAATACTGAAACTGGAAAAAGTGGAAAAATATAACGAGTAACTGTTGTAGATTATAATATTTTAATAAAATTGAACAGCTTGTGATTCAATAATATTTATGATACAGAAAATACTATGGGTATAAAAGGTTGTTTAAGTAGGGCGGTATAATTGTATCGCAATAATAATTAGACCTTTAGTCGCTGAATGCGGGCTGAATGTAGAGATCATTGAGGAAGGCCTATGTTCAGCGGTGGACTTTCTTTGGCTGGAGAGAGAGAGAGAATAATAAGGCGCATTTCAGTCACTTTGCCCAATTTCAAAACACCGGGCTTCAAGTATAAAGTCACTGTACACTATACGTAAACATTACAACTTACAGCACATCCAAAAAACTCGTCAGCACACAGCCCTTGGCCATGCAATACCCGGTTATACTCGTAAAGCGCCAATAAAAAAATCATCTCATGAAATTTGCCCGCTCTGCCTTTGAGCGGGAAACGCCGGCGGCGCGTCCGCGGCTCTCATCGATATCACATTGTAAATGCAAATGCTTTCTATTTCACTTTATTTGTGGGTTTTCATTGCATATGGGATTTTGTATAACATAGCTGATGGTATCTTTCATATTTTAAATGTTTGTGAGGCCCACAAGTATTTCGGGTCTGTGTGTTAGTGAGATCGAAAAGTCTGTCAAAGCTTCTGATACCCACGACACAAGACTTAATTGATCTTAATGTGGGGTCAGGACTATGTATGTGATTGTTGGGTGTAATTATATTTACATGAGAGAGACCGACTGCAATGTGTATTTCTTACGATAAACAGCAGTGTAAGTGCACTGCTGTGTTCCTGTTTGAAGCACATTATAGCCAGAGTAAATACTGGACATATGGAGGCTTAACATCTTATGTCTCAGAATAGCGAGCGCAGTGGAATGCCAGGCATTACATTGATTACAATGTGTGAATTATCACTGTGTTGTTGATTTTGGTACTGTCTATGAGCGGTGGTATCGCTTACCAACAGGCGAATGACGTGCTCGCCTCGTCATTCATTACAATAAAAAAAATGCATGTAAGAGAGCTATTGAAAGTTTTGTAAATCAGAATGAAAGGAAACCGAATGGCAATAAAGAGCTCAGTTTGATGAGTGTGAAGGGATCACTAAATTCACTTCAATACGCAATTGACAGTGTTGAAAATAAATCGGAGCACTTGGAATTAAATTACTAAGAAGACAAAATACATACTCTTATATTATAGCTTCATCCAAGTATTTTTGCTCAATTCTATATATTTCCAGAAACAAAAAGTGAAGTTTAGTGATTAGTTCTTATCTTTCTGAATCGAAAAACTTTAGTTCCTATATAATTCACATCAACAAGGCGTGTTAATTTCTGACCCATGCGGACTTTCTATACCACAATTTTAGAGTATTTGCAGATCTACAGGTTCAGGAAAGCTGTACGAAATAACTCCAATAATTCCTCTTATAGAAACAATAACACAGCTATAAAATATATTTCAAGGCCTAATACATACGTTTCGTCCGCAATGAGTAGACAGCGCGCGTGCAAACATCAAAGCTAATGGAAACCGGTGGTTTTGATAAATTGAAGCCTGACAACGGAATTAATAGACGTACCTGAGTACTCGTAATTTGAATGGGGTGGTACATAACGTACTGAAACCAAAGCAAATAAATAAACTCTACTTTCTGATAGATAATAGACAAATAAACGTTTTTAATGCTAACCAAAAATAAACTTGACTTGAAAAAGAAAATATCGAATTAAAGTTTTTAAGATCATATTTTTAAACACTTGTTTTGCGAGTTGAAAGGGATTGTAATTTCTTTTAGTCTTACAAATCTTGGAATATGTAGGGACTATTGCGTTATGATGGAGTGAATTTGAATCTAAGATAAAAAAATCTAACGGTGATGGAAATGTCAGTTTTAGCGTCTTTGAGAATATAAACAATTCAAATAAAAATAAAAATCTTTTTGTGTTTATTACGTCACTTTATATTCAAATTATAATGAGCTGTTTATTCTTTTCAGGTAAACAACTAGTCTTCATTTCAAAGGATTGCCTTAAGCTTTAAGCCCTCTGAAGCTCAACGGCGGTATGTTATGGATGTCACTTAGAAATAAGCATTTTATTATTTTAAATTCATATCAAGTAGCGAAGGACTTTTCGCCTCCGTGGCGCAGTTCGTTGGACGCTGGCTGTGAAACGAAAGGCCGCGGGTTCGATCCCCGCACCAAGACAAATATTTGTGAGACCCAAAAGTCTCTCGTAGTTCCTGATATCTACGATACAAGACTTAATTTATCTTAGTGTGGGGTCCGGACTATGTATGTGACTATTGGATGTATTTATTACTTTATTAACTGTTAAAAACAGGACCAACATATAACACTAACGTACTAACAACAGTATGTCTAATGTAAAAAAATGTTAAAAATGTTTCGTGTCTCTACAATACCGAAACTTTTTGTAACTATTCATCAAATATTATTCTTAAGTCAAAGACAAGATTTACACAAAAAAATTTTTTAGAAAAAAGCACTATGAAAAATTTCTGAAATTAATACCCTCGTGAATATATTTTCCACAACGTATCGAAGTTTTAAGAAGCAAAGTCTTTTGTGCCCCCTAACAAGCCCACTTAAAAAACTTTCCGCGACAACCCTTCCCATCCCGTCTAGACATTTCAGGTGTCCAACAATTTGGAAGTTTTCAGGCTTTCAGCCATTAAAAAGATTTCACCCCCTTCCGGATTTATCCCCCCTCGCCCATTTTTAGCGCAAACTGAAAGGATGCACCCAAGTCTCGGCATTGAGACGGAAGTAACACTTCGACACTTTGTTTCGAAATAGCACTTTATTCATTATGACGGTAAATATTTTAGTATTTTAGGGCGCTCAGGAATTATTCTGCTTGGAAATTGTGGTTGTTATTTCCAGTTCTCAGTATTTTTGTCAGCATTTACGCTTTTCAATGCTTGTCTTAAGCCTCAGTTACACGGGCAGAGTTTCTCGTCTCAAAGATGCGATTATCGTAAGGATATAAAAAAGTCGCATCGTGTAAACATTTGTCAGAACGCGATAGTCTATGGCGGTTATGTCATGCGATAATGACATACGATTTTCGCCGCGAGAAACTCTCTCCGTGTAAATGAGAGTTTAATAGAAATATACACCGCATGTGCTAAGAGACCACACTTTAAAAAAAAAATCTATATGATCAGCTTATGAAAGAATTATCCACTAATTCAGTGCTTTATTTTAAAATTACAGTATTAGTTTGATCACACAAAACATCTTTTTATATATTATCCATTTCTTATTGATGACTACTCATTAAGTCTGTACTTACAAATTGCAAAGTGCGTGGTGGCCTGTTGGTAAACGGACCAGAAGCGGCTGCCTACATGTTTACGGTGGTCGCGGGTTCAAATCCCAGGGCACACTTCTGACTTTTCGGAGTCATGTGTGTATTGATAGTCAATCACCACGCACTATAACGGTGAAGGAAAACATCGTGAGGAAACCTGCATACCATAGTGATTTGTATAAATTTCTATGGTATGTAAAAGTCCGCCAACCCGCATTAGGCCAGCGTGGTGGACTATATGGCCTAATCACTCTCAATCGTACTCTCGATTGTAGAGGAGGCCCGTGCCCTGCAGTGGGTCCTATATGCGCTGATACAATAACAATTACAAATTGAATTATAAATTATCAATATTATTATTTTGGCATAAATAAATAGCTTAACATTCTAAAGATATTGTTTGAATAACAAATTATTAATAATATTATTTTGGAATAATAATTATAAGTCTAACATTCTACTAAGTTTGTTTACTCTCCAACCTTAATTCTGACTTCAGCAAAGCTTCGTCAAGATTCAAACATCTATAAGTACTTTCGACTTTGAATGTTAATGTAACTCTACAACCGTTGATTTGAGTCAACTTTTGTTGATCGATGTTTATAAATTATTTTGTATAAACAAAGGGGATTTGAATTGCATTTTAATAATTCTGATTAATTCATGTACTTATGAGTTTGTGAATACTAATGGGATAAATGAGAGTCGTCTGACCACCTAGTGGGTGGACGTCCCACGCTGCGCTTTCCGCTTCGTGGCCTCCATTCGAGAACTTTTTGGCCCCATCGGCCATCAGTTCTCCGTGCTATGTGCCCCGCCCATTGCCACTTCAACTTGCTAATCCGCTGGGCTATGTCGGTTACTTTAGTTCTCCTACGGATCCTGGTAAAGGTCGCGGGACGTCGCTGGATGCAGGCTGCCTCCAACAGGTCACTATGGAAATCATTGGGAGAGGCCTATGTTCAGCAGTGGACTTCCTTTGGCTGATGGATGGATGGAAATGAGAGTCAATGTTTTGATTCAAAATTAAAAGCTTTATTTTAATAGAATGGTTTATTAATGCCGGTTCTAAATCTTACAAAAAAAAATAACAAATTATTTTGGACCAGGTCTAGTACAATTGCATGTAATAAAGTTGAGAACCAATGAAGTTACAATGTTACTCAAATCACTCTAATTTATTTGGGACAAACCAAGCAAAGATTAAGCTAAGTTAAGTTAAGCTAAGTTAACCAAGCATACCGTAGCGATTTAAAAAAAAAACTACGGTGTGTAAGTCCGCCAACCCGCACTAGGCCAGCGTGGTGGACTATATGGCCTAACCACTCTCAATCGTACTCTCGATTGAAGAGGAGGCCCGTGCCCTGCAGTGGGTCGTATATGGGCTGATACAATACAATACAAAAGCAAAGGTTATATACTCTGACATAAGAAAACATTGAAACCAACAAAATCCTTAAATAAATGATTTATTAGTTTGCACAAACAAATTTTAAACTGAGAGCAACACTTGCACCTTGCAACTTGTTACCGTTTGCACCCTTCCCTTGGACGAGTCACTAAACGCACCCCTGCTAATGAAAACCTGAGGGAAAATTCGGGAAAACTCATAATAATAGGGGTTGCAGGCCGTATGTATACAGAGCGTGTTTTGTTTTGGCTTTGTTTAATTATTTTTGGTTTTAAAAAAATTGTTCATTAAACTAGTTTGATTTAATATATTTGTTAATACGATTAATTTAATTTTAATAAATTAAGTTTATTTTTCTAACGCAAGCTTATAAAGGTTGTTCGTCTGTGTCAAAACTTTTAGGATATTAAAAGTACCATAATATTTGTACTTAAAATATATAATAGTAAAATATACAAAGTCACATAACCGAATACATCTATCAACGTATACCGCTGTATTTTTAAAGTGTAACTTATTTCTGTTGTTAACTACATACTAAAAAATAGTTTGAGGCAAAATTACAAACAAATTCTCTATTTCCTAAAGTGCAAAGCAATAAACTCCCTACTCATCCAAAAAAAAAAAAAACAAAAAGTTCAACAAATGCAAAAATGAGAACACGCTGTATACCCGACTAACAGATAAATATAAATTCAAAAGGCCGGTGCTAGCAAATTGTGCGAAACTGAAACTTATGCGCGGGCAGGACAGATGTCGCCCCTGCCACATGCAGATTAACAGAACCCTCCCGTTTGTTGCAAAACACGCACACCACTCGCAACTTATCAAATTTTCCTATGAAATTTGCATAGAAATCAATGAGTTTGGATGGATTGAAACCGCTGTGAAGAAATACAATGGTGATTGCGTTAGGAAAGAAAATAATTTGTTTGCATAATTTTAAAATATTATTAACTTTTGAATTGATTTTAATCAACGAAATATACAGTGTTTTATTTAAATAGATTTGATGTGTTAAGTACTAAAATACTTGCAGGTGATTTAGGCCATCCTTAACACCTGGAAATTAATTTTCCTACATTTGCGTAAGCAATCAGAATCTCCATTAATGGTGAAACATTTTTTAACAAATACACCAATTCAAAAATTCTGGAACATATATTTTAACATAGGTATACCAAAATTCTAACCAGGTTAATTAATAAACATCAGAAAATCTTTTTGGTCCACAACACTCAAAATCATTGTCTTGCTTCGTCGCATTAGTCAAGACAATCTTGTCCACCTCTTGACTCAAGTCAGAGTCACATATAAAACATATATAACCAGTATGAGAACGATGTAACTAACTCAGTCATATATTCGGAAACTATATTATAATGCACCAAATTCCGCCATTCAAATATCGAGACCTTTGAACTGTAAGTTTGACGCGAAATAATGAGTTGCAAACTGTTAACAACCTTCAAAGTTCTACGTTTGTGAAATTCAGTTAGATTATTCTATTCGTATGTGCAATGATTGTGGTTAGTTTTATAGTCTGTGCTTGGGTATGTGTAGAATCTTCTGGAATTTGTGTTAATTAAAAGAGACGTTTCATATATGAGGGAGAAGACTGCTTAAGATTCGGGATTATTTAGAAGCAAAGTAAAATAATAGATTCTTTGTATTCAATTCCTTTCTTTATATTATTAGAAATGATTACTATAATAATTAACCAAGTAATTGTCGATCCTCGTATACAAGGAGCCTTCTGGGTAGGTTTGCCTGTTTCTCCCACAAAGCAGCAGTGTTTAAGCACTGTCGTGTCCCAGTTTGACGAACATTGTAATGATTACTGGGAATTGTGAATTTTCGCCGTGTGACGAGCGCAATGTAGCCTTCTAAATGGTACAACTTCTGTTGTTGGGCATACCTGTTACCTACCATAAAGTGAAAGATCTGCTTTTTTTGTCAATCTCGCTAAAATAAAATTCCATACTTGTAAATAATATCTACCAATTCCAATATTTTTTTGTAACCACGTTTGCTATCCGTTGGTCAAATAAAACCTATCTTTCAATGAGTGTTTGGAATCGTTTGAGTTCCGCGTAACATCCTGCCAAATAGACAAACGAAAAAGAATTCACAACTGCTGTTTCGGCTTTTATCGGATGCATTCGGGGCGCATCGTATAAAAACATTGGCCTATACTTGAAAAATAAAAACTCACCGACATATTTAAAAAAGTATTCGGTTCATTAAAACCAGTAAGGTATATATCGGTCCTTAATAATAAATATGAAGTAAGTTGGCCTATCTATCATAAATCAATAGCAGTGAACCAGCACATACATAATCCATAAGTGAGAAATCTTGAAGAAAATTTAACAACAAAAATCATCAGGATACTCATCTTCAACAAAATAAAATACAGTGCTAAAATCGATTCTGAACTTTCAATATAATGCATTCCGATTCTCAACTTACTGCACTTTAAAAATTACGCAATTGTATTTTACAGTCAGTATTTGGAAAGAATCCATCCACAAACTAATAACTCACACCTCAAGCGAAACAAAATAAATATATTTCCCGCATTGAAAATCAGAGAGCTTATTTTAACACCTCAAAATATAGATGTAAGGAGCAAAGCTCAGTACAATAACAAAAGATGTCATATTTGCGGTGTGCAGACATTTCGCACTTCGTAAACCTTTCACCTGACAGAACAATGCCGGCGGCCATCTTTAAATTGAGTTTGCCATTGTTCCAGCGACATAAAAAGCATTACGTTCCACGTACCGCCAGGTCGGATATTTAACATGATGCGGTCGCCCACCGCTGTTTCTATTATTATTAAATAATATTGTTTTAGAAATATTTGTTGATAGAAATTTTAAACTATTTCGTATGCTCTCTTGAAACACGACAACAAATTGTTACTTCTGGATTAGATAAACTAAAGTATAGAACAACAATCATTTAACATTCACTATTATTCTGTTCAGAAAGCATTGTTTTAATGTGCTTTCATGCAAAAGAGTATATTGCCTTGAATATATTGTGTTATAATTATATTGTGTAACATATTTTTTTAAGGTGAATAAACCCTTCCTCTGAAAATTCGTATTCAGAAACATTGCTTTAAATAATATTTTTATTTATACATCGTATTTGGGATAATTGTAATCTCCAGCAAGTCTTCGCCAGTTTCCCTGCTAGCGTAGGAAGGGCGTACACAAAAGCACTTGAAGTACATGTATTTCAAATTCATTCGATGCCCGGCCACAAACCGATTAACCCGAGAGCTACAAAAGGCGATAACCCTTAAATGCTAATGGGGTGCTATAGACCCGCTGGTGAACAAAGAACACAATGCAGTCCGTTCTGATAGGCACAGTTTGTTCAGGTACGCATTTAGGATAAATTAAGATTATGCGTACGTGAGATCCGTAAACTGTACTACACAATGTCTCGGCACCGGATTAGGTTCCGCGATAATGGCGTCTGGATATTAATGGGAATGGATGAAGGTGTTTTAAGCAGCTTAAAGAGGGTATTGCTTGTAAATATATTGTATTTTATGCCGTCTGTGCTAAAGCCAAAAAGACGCAAAACATGAAACTGGAAATTCAATTCAAACTTTTGGTTTTCAATCTTGGTGTCGTGAAAAACTTGTTCGTTGTTGCTAAAACCTACATGTTAGGCATGTGGATAGGGTATTCTTATTTGTTCGAATCGCAACCACCGTGTGTGACAGTGAAAAGCCCGTCAGAATGACTCATGTACTTACCATTAGATGTACTGCAGTGAATTTAACGTATTGGAATAAAAAATGACAATACTTTAAATAGTTTGTTTTAGTAAAATATTTGCATAAAGCACAGAGATTTTTACTACGATACTCCACTGTTGATATTGTTTAAATGTAACCAATATTTTTTCCGTACCTGTCACGACCATGCATCCATCAGAAACTTTTATCGTAATGTAGCCAAAACCTACATCAGACCGTAACGGGAACTGCCAAATACAGTCGACAAACATTTCGCATCATTTTGCGAAGGCTATAACAAAAATTACAGAAGCGTTAAATCGGGTCGTTTGTACCCCGCGTGCATTAAAGGGTTGAGTGTGTTTATTTTCGACTTAATAACCCGTACGGTTGTTTGAACCGATTTAGATGCTATTGATATGGAAATGTAAAGTTTCTCATGTATTTGATAATATTACTACGAAGAGGCATAAATTTTACGAGAATCAGTCCATTTCATTGCATAACATTTAACTACGGTTAACAAAAGTATGGATGCTTCTAATGACATTTCATTATTCATTGCATAAACACGCATATGCATACAGCCGTAATGTAAGTCTAAGAGTTTCTAGAAACTAGCATACCAGCTATGAACTGCAGGCAATTTTTTTTTTTTTGCTAAAATAATGAGATGCTGTGCGCCAGCTCTTGCTGTAATTGGCTATTGTACTGAACAGAGAGATTATTCATCTTCTTATACGTCTTCTAAATGTACTACATGTCCACATATAACAATCCATTTACTAACCCCTTCTGATGCCGAGCCTTTGCATGCAATGCCAGAGTTGCAAATGTGAAGATAAATGGCTAATTTAGTGTAATAAATTGCAAATCATTCGCAGAAATACTAATACAGAATAACTCATACATGTATACTCTAGGGGCCTTATTGATAAACTCGGATGAGCGAAGAATTAACTTTAGTCAAAGGCTTTAAAATTGACTCGATTGTTTTGACTATTAATTTGACTATAATATTGAAAAATGTAACTACACTGCTTATTAATAAAGTTGTAAATACCTCGCTATTCAAAATAACCGAGTAAATTCTAAAGCCTTGGACTAAAGAGAATCCTTTCCTCATCCGAGTTTATTAATAAGGCCCTAGAAGATTCAAGAACTCAAAAAATTCACCGCCCGACGTAACCACTCCCCATGAAACCTGGATTTCTATACGCCATCACAAACATGCAACCATCGAAATCCCCATAAGTAAATATATCCAAAACATTAAGCAGAGGCAATACGCCCCGATCTAAGCCGTAACATATTTATGGCAAATTAAAACAACAGCTTTAGTAAGCAGGTGTCAACGTGTCCCTTTGGCCCTCTATCAATGGCCCCTGCACATAAATCTGGCATCAGGTGCGCTCGTGTAAGGGTCTACACTCAATACATGTTTTTCAGTATCTGTGGCATGGTAGTGGTGTATTTTCGGCGAATTTCATTTGAATCTAAAGAGTTATTTTATACTCGGATTTTATGGTGAATTTCTTAAAGAAACAAATTTATGGTTAAGCATCTTTGCAGCAACAAAATAGTGGGTCTTAATATTTTTTTTATAAGAAATAGTTCAACACGCAGGGTAACATGACTGTGTTTAAGATTCCATAAGAATCGCCCATTTCTCTGGCATTAGATGTATATGAATTTTTAAAATCATGGAATCATCAAAAAAGGATTGTTAGTATCAACATAAAAAGCCACTCTCAGCTAGTTAGAACTCAGAAGTGATATAATACTGTACTGGTTCTTTGTATCGCTATCCTAATAGAGTGACACCTTGCGGCACACACGTGAACTACTTTTTGCTGTCACTGAGTACGGTGGAGCGTGCACTTGAATGTTAAACGTCGACTTAAAAGGATTTATAACTGTATTAGCCGTTTTTCCACAAATTAATGTTCTTGCGTACAATTATACTTCTGTTTTTGGATTACCAGGTAAATCTAGACTTGAGTACACTGTATTATAAAACATACACTCGTATAATGCAAAACACGAAATATAAATTAATTTCTTTTTAGTAAATTCAACTCTTTAATAACTTTTCCTATTTAAATAAGTTTAAATATGTGTAAAAACTGCCATAGTAACCCAAGCAGATATATCGCGTTTCAGGATCACCCTATCTACATACAGTTTCGACTTTCATAATTGTAATAACCTTACTTTCTATATTCTCTATTTGAAACACGCTGCACTTACCACCAAGCCCAATGTTGTCACTGTCGTACCAACCACAATTTTATTACCAGATATGAGTCCACCAACCTGCACTAGGTCAGCGTGGTGGACTATATGGCCTAACCCTCTTAACCGTACTCTCGATTGTAGAGGAGACCCGTGCCCAGCAGTCGGACGCCTATGGGCTGATTTAGATTCGTTCCTACCAGATAGAACAGCGGTACTCAACCTTTTTTATACGGGTCTGAAACACGTTATAATCATAGTTTCGCGCGCCGACTAATGCATCTCATCGCGATGAGGTTGTCCGTTTACCGATTTTTTACGCGAGCGTAGTTTCTATAAATGCCGCGAAATTTAAAATGTGTTTGAGTATATTTGCAATAGCGGTCCGCAGGTTGAGTGTAGCTGAGATAGAAGAACGGTTTCCCATAATTCCTGTAAATTAGTAAAGAAATATTGTGAATCGCATCAAGCCCGCTGTCGTTCGGATGCCGTGTTTGTTTTCTCTATTCTTGGCGGTATAAAATCCAACTCGGGCCGTGTTAATGGCGGCGCTGAAGTGTCGAGGGTTCCGGGATTTATTGTGCATCTAATGATTGCCTCGTGTGAGTGGAGAGAGCGGGTTTACATTGATACTTGTGGATTGTATATAGATTTTTAACAAAAATATAATAATGAAGAAAAAAAACCACGGTAAGTGATGTATAACTTGAAAAACCTTCATAAACACAATTTGGTTTCTTACATTTACGCGAATATTACACATTGAAATAAAAGTGATCCATGAAAATTAGTTTTATTTCAATCCATAAGCCCTTCTTAACGTACCGACTTTAAGCTTATTGCACATCTGCTGTACATTTTATGAAAAATGCCTTTTGATACTCAATAATAACGTGAATGAAGAAAACAAAAATGCAAACGATAAAATGTTTTTCATTCCACAACAAAAACAGCCTAAAATAGCCACACTTCCTTAAAATCGCAACGAAATTCGACTAACTAAACTGTCCCATATGTGTTGTCAAATTCCGCTGTCCCCTCTCATTTGCACTGCGCCCAAAGCGCTAGTGTTGGCGTTCCTCAGCAGTATAAAACGCACCTGTTAAACCAGTGGGCGATGTGATTGCTCAGTATAATTGAATTACGCACAGAAAGATATACGGTTTCATTAACTCAGATGCCATTTTATTGCTTGCACACTGAATTTTGGTCACGAAAAATGTTTTAAGTGTTCGCGTTTTTTGGTATTTTAAAGTGTAAAATACATTTTATATAAACAACCGTTTCTTTTGTTTGATGACAATATAAATTTATTTGTCATTAATTTCGTAAACCCATATTACTAACTTTAAAAAGAATTGTCCATTTTTTATTTTTGTCACAGGAAATCCGATCCTAGACAACTCATATTTAACGATTCGAAACACACAATTGTAAATAGAAGGGCAAGCGAGGAAATCAAGTATAAATTGTCACTAAATCAGCCAGGCGATCAAAACAAATTCGCCTAATCAAATATTCAGACGCACGGATATCCGTCATAATCACGACCCGGCGGATATTCCATACAAATAATCGGATATTGGTTCTAATTAACATATCGCGCCTGAACCAATCACTCTGTTTGCTTACGAGACAATCAGTACAATGTATCCCGAATACGTCAAGTGGGTGTGGTGATACGAGCGACCACTTTATGTAGACCCCTGACAAATTCCTGGTGAATGTTTTATACATTGTTTAAATAGGGATGATTATTAAGCTTTAGGGATGTATATTACGCTTGTTAAGCGCAGCATAGGACGTCCGCCCACTAGGTGGTCAAACGACCTGGTAAAGGTCGCGGGACGTCGCTGGATATAGGCTGCCTCCAACAGGTCACTGTCATTGGAGGAGGCCTATGTTCAGCAGTGGACTTCTTTGGATGATGGATGATTTGTAGAATTAAGTTGTAATTTTTTTAAGATACGGTTCAAGAAAGAATGCCCAATGTTTTGATTGTTTTATATTTTTGCACTTGTGGAGCAATCAATCATCAAAAATCTTAAGATTTTTCTTTCGATCGTTTTGATCGTTCATAGCCATTTTGTTCAAATTGCCAGTGTAGGCAATATTATAATTAATATTGCCCGTCTTTTAGTTTAAAGGATTTTATTGTTATTTCACATTTTTCCTGTCATTTTTAAATCAAATCACATAATATTTTATTGAATTTATTATCAGTTTTAATATCAGTAGTGTACACGCTCCTAGAAGTCGCTGTACGCAGTCCGGTCACAATAGATCGGCCTTGACACTTTGGCCGTTTCTTAGGCTTATATTCAACAGATTATTTTCTGTTGTTGCAGATTGTAATGGCGATGATTCAGTGTCTAACAAAAAATCGTTTATCTCAAAAAAAAAATATTAGCAAAGACATCTTAATTTGGATATTTTAACTTGCTGTAGCTAATTTCATGGAGATTTGTGTACAAACTGCAATGCTGTCGCTCACATCATTTAAATTTATCAAAACGAAATTCAGAAAACGCGAACCTAACATTCGCATTTAAAATAATAAAATTACCTCGCACTACCAACTACCCGTCTGAAGTAATTGTCAAACCCACACCGGATGGGTCTATGTAAAATGGTCGCATAATTCGCTCGGCAAATATTAGCAGAACGCATTAGAACAAGGGATGAATGTAGCTCATTAAAATTAACCCTTCGCCTAAGGCGAGATTTAATTGGCTCAAATATTGTTATTGAATTCTTTATGCCTGGTACAATGGCCAGAATTTACATAGGGAAATTTAGGAATCTTTGGAAGCGTTTGGTAAAATATGTGCTGATTAACACGGGGTAAATTGAAATAAATCAGTGATTTAACCATGGAGTTTCACAAGGATAGCTATAATTATCATTAGTATTAATTAAAATATATGGTGACAGCACTTACACTGCGTATTTTTTTGTAGAATAGTCTCAAATGCAATTTTAATACCAATTATAATATAGGATTTTAAAGCATAAAGCAGCAACTTTTAGATTTTTTTGCTAAGCTTCGATTCCTTCGAAATATGATTTGAAAATAAATTCTACATTCCAATACTGCACTAATGATATAATATGGCATATCCGAAAAAAATATCCGAATGCATTCCGACTGAAAATGCTTCTAACATTTTAGTGTGAGGCGACGTCGGCAGACTAACGAGTGCTCCCAGCAAATTGGCCCAGCGCTCCGCCGCGCCTTGTTAAGCGAATTTAGTACTAATTGCCTTCGTCGGACCGTACTCCGTGAGAGCATTGTCGTGTGAGCCTTGCCCGGAACTTTTGTCACTCTAATTATATTCCAGTTTGACTGGAATTCCTGGAAAAATTGTCCAACCGGAGATAAACTGGGAAATATTAAATTTTTGAAACGCGTCCCATTCCATTCGTGTGGATTTTTGAGTTTGAAACTTTGTGTCGGTTCAAATAGAGTCTTTGTTTAAAAGGTTTTTATCATTCAATTATGTGACGATGTTTTGAGTTAAAACATGGAATTATTACGTTCTGCCGAGTAACTGGAATGCTTTTAAAAACAATGTTCACTTTAAATTACCATTTAATTGTATTCAGCGCTGTCTAGTTATCACATGGGCACCTTACCTGCCATTCTCATTCAATTTAGTTACTGACGAGGAGTTGTGTCAGGCATTTCCTTCTGGATCAATTGTTCAGTAACTGCTAGCGTTATTCCTTGGAAACCCATAGGTCAAACATATCATAGCAAGAAACCCAACACCACTGGTTGTAAATGATCACCGTAATGAACGATATTTAAAAGAAATGAAACGGCATTTTAATCCTCAAGTACATTTGCAACGCAAAACATTTTTAAAACTACACTGAATGTTTAAATGATGGCAACACAATAAAAGTAAACAAAGAAATTACCCGTTTGTCAACGTTAAAGAGGTTTAAGTGAAAATTACGAGAGAATTCCCGTCATAGCCCGAACAAACCGGTTGAGTCTCGACGTTACAAGCGGCACTCAAAGAAAAACTGCAGTTTTACGTTTAACTGTGCATTCGCATTTGCATAATGGCAACACCTTTTAAAACACTTTAAAACAAAGGGGATTCGGCTGAAACAATGGCGGCGGAGTACAAGTTGCTTTGAACAGTGTTACCAGAACAAATCAAATGTATGAAAATTCTGCCGTGGTTTTTGTAAAATTATGTTTTGGTTGGGAGAATTTCGTTGTGATTTAGCGTTAATATTTTAGAGGGCTGTAATTAAATATTTTTCAAACATCCAATTTAATATTGCAGTCCCGCAGTATCTTTAAAAAATCGACTACCAAACGTTGATCAAGAATTTGAACCCAAGCAACCATACATGTTCAGCTAATTAGACTAATCCAGTAAAAAAATGTAAAAGAGCAAGTAAAGAAATTAAGCATATTGGGATATTATCGTACAAAATACAGCCACTGGACAGCCACAGCCATCAATATGCCAAACCAATTTCTAAACATTTTCAACTGAAATATTATATGTTTAAGTTTTCCAAGTGACAGCAAATAGCTATCGACAGCAACAATTTCCATCGCACTGCAACAACCTAACGCAACATTTTCCAAAGAATTTTAACTCGAATGCTAAAATTGTCCAAGTGTCAGTAAATTGCAACATTTTCGCAGCAACTTCAAAGTATCGATAACAAAGCGTTTGCCATCGATACAACAGTAGCAACCCTAAGCCACTCAGCATTCGTGTCGCGACGCGCAGTGATTCCGATCGGTAAATAACACTCGTCTAAACAATCGCTTACTACCAACTGTTTGCGAGTTATTCGAAACAGGGCAATGTTACAATTGTTTTTGAGATATGTAGGTAAATGAGAGACATTTTCACATACATAAACATCATGCCGTTTTCCTAGAAGGAGTAGGGAGAGGTGCAACCAGGACATCCACGTTTCGCCTTATGTGTTCCGTCCCACGATGTGATAGCAAGTCTATCGCCATCGGGCAGATAATGAATAGAAAAATTAAATATCATTTTGCTCGACTCGGAATTCGAACCTGCGACCTCAGCTTTGTAATCATAACGTAGTACAACTACGCCACCGAGGTAGGGTTTTTTGCGCATTATAATTAATGAATGACGTGATGAACTATTTACTGACATTTTTTATTATGATGTATTTTTTAACTGTAAATACAATATTCAATATGTATTGTATTAAAATGGAGTCCCTTAATGGAGTCATATTTATTTAAATTTTCAAAATCTCACGCCTGAACTTGTATATGTGCTTTTATTTCAAGATTTTATTATACTGATACAACGTGATTATAATGTAACATAATACAAGATTAAAATTGCTATCCGGTCGACACCTAAATGCCGGCATACCGAAAATACACAGACTGAACGCGAAACGCGGCTCATTTCATTGGATCACTGATCGGTATTTACCACCATTTAGTGCATACTAAACTAGTAAATAAATATACCCAACAGTCACATACATAGTCCTGACCCCACATTATGATCAATTAAGTCTTGTGTCGTATCAGAAACTACGAGAGACTTTGCGGCCTCACAATCACCCCGACCTGAGACAACTACTTGTGGGCCTCACAAATATTTGTCTCGGTGAGGGGATCGAACTCGCGGCCTCTCGTTTCACAGCCGGCGTCTAACCAACTGCGCCACGGAAGCTGTCAATAGTAGTAGAAATACTAACACAAAATGAAGTTCATTGGAATATTTTGAATAATTTACATCTACAGCATATCCGATATCACATATCACAGTATTCCAGTCACGCAGGCAACAGAGATTGTTCTATGAACTGTTTGGTCGCACGAGCGCTCTGCCGTCGTTTTAATCGCAACTGTCGGAAACTTGCCTCCACGTCCCACTGTCATGAGCAGGAATTATCTTGTGTGCTTTTGTGTTTTTAAATTATTATCTGCATCTTTAGCAAAGTGTGAGATGGAGGGAAAGGATAAATAGGATGTCTGTGAATAGAAGGAATGATAGGGTCAATCGCGACAGAGTTATTTTATTGAAGGGAGGGTTTCTCCTGAGAAACCCTCATTAGGTTTTATAGTAACATGTCCTGACATGTTACTATAAAATCTACAATTTACTTTTTCTTAAATAAGAAATTAATTAAATAAACTAATAGGTAATATAAGACCTATCTAACTGTTCATTTTATGATGCATCTGGATATCATGCTTTTGGATTAACGGCCTCCATAGACAGTTTTAAAATCTATTTTAGTTATCGAATGTTTTGTCTTCTTCGCTCAAACTGAATTCAAAAGTCGTTCGAAAGGGACATCATTCGACAGCTAAACTAGGTTTTAAATCTGTATGTGAATAAGATTGTTACAAAATATAATAGAAAAGACTTTGGTTTCTCTTCAAAAATGGTTAGTTTCCATCTATTAACGCAAAGATTAGTATCAGCTATCATGATATGCATAAAAACAATAAATGCCTATTCATAGAATGACCAATTTGGTTCTCAATACACTTAACACACAGAAATAGAGCATTGTATTAGGAAATATTCAAAAACATCGTGTCGTCCGGACATTAGTATCGCCCAATTTAGATGCGGCCGATAGTTTCCCATTTAAAAGTTAATGGCTTTTGAAAATATTCTCCCCTACAGGCCATAAATACTTCTGTTTGATTTACAACACGAATGTCTGAAGAATTTTCGAATAAAAATGTGTTGTCATATTTTGTTTTTATCTTTAAATTTATTTAATAAAATTGTTATTAAAGTTCTCGAGACTTTTATAAAAGTTGTACTAATAGCTAGTGATGTTCTATTCATTGGAATATTTTGGTATTTTATTTAGACGTGTTATTTTTAGTAAAGAATGTAAATTATAATAAATGCGACTGCTTAAAGTCGAAATATCTACTGGGTAAAATAAGGAAAGTTCCATCCAACCCGGTTCAGTAATTCTTGACAAAATTGCGGACATCCAAACATTCATAAATATGAAACGAATACACAATCTCCTTTTTTGACATCGGATATAAACTTCTTAATATCGTTTTCCATTTTATTGCCGAGCTTGTTTGTGTACATCAGTCACAATATTATGATCTGATCCAACAATGATACTTAAAAAAAAAACTAGTACAGTGATCAAGTAAACAAGAATATAATTAAACCGTTTGCCCTAGTTAATCTTAATCACAGATAACCGACCCGAAAGATCGCGTGACGGTATTATTAACAGCTGTCATAGTAAAGGGTGTGTCACTATCACAATCTATGGGCCTATACATCACAAACAGCCCATAATTACCGCTACTACGAATATGTGTTGAAAACTATAGTTAATGAAGCTATTACTGTAACGGCTTAAATGACTAATGTTTTGGACCTTTTTTATTAATAAAAGTATTTCAATGACGCGTCTTTGTGTGGGGTGGACCAGTGTGAAGAAATACAAAAATGTTTTTAACTGTACAAAGATTGCTTTGGTTTGTAATGTTGTAGATTAGATTTCAAAATCGTATCGTGTAAGATATTCGCATTTAAAAAGATTTTAAGTTTATTGGAGATTGATTTGAAATGACCCAACTGCGGTTCAAAGATAATTAATTACACTCATTAGTCACATACATAGCCCCGATCCCGCATTAATATCGAAAACTCGAACGTGCCGTGGGTATCAGAAACTACAAGAGACTTTTTGGTATCACAAACACCCAGATCTGAAACAAATACATGTGGATCACACAAATATTTGTCTCGTTGCGGGGATCGAACTCCGCCCTCACTTTTCACAACCGGCGTCTAATCAACTGCGCCACGGAGGATGTCAAATCTTCTTCGTTGTTAGACCTAAATAATCGAGGCAAGGGGGAAAAACCACAAAGGTCTATCACGTTAATATCATGAAAGAAATTCCAACTGACGCTCCTTACTATCAGACAGCGCGTATTCGAGTATTTCATTCACAAAAAAACCTTTAAAGATATTGGTGAGTAAGCAAAATTACCTGGAAGCCATTAGATCCTAATGATAATTTCGTGCTGGAGCGTGCAACACTCTAGCCTCACATTAGCCGTCTAGACGGTGTATTGAAAAATTACACGACGCGGCGTATATCAATGTACTAAGTGTGAAATAAATAGGCTGGGTTAGTATGCATTAAGTTACTGCTCTAGTAATAAAATTGCTTACTATAAAGTTTTATAAAGAAGTAAATTGTTGCTTTAAAAAATGCAATAAATGGCGAGACGAGCACGCCATTCGCCTGATGGTTAGCGATACGACCGCTCACGGATAGTAGCAAAACCAAAACCAAACAACACCATGAATTACAAAGCAATGCTTGAAATTCCACTGCGCTCGCCGTTCTGAGACATAATATGTTAAGTCTCATTTAGTCCAGTAGTTACTATAGCTACAATTTCCTTCATAATGTAACACAACAGTGCATTTACACTGCTGTTTGGCAGGATAAATACACATTGGAGTGGTACCCACCCAGACGGGCTCATAAATATGAGAGACCAACCACATACATATTAAATATGCATATTGCATGTCGTAGTTTTGAAGCCACAGCCTCGTGGGAGACGAAAGCCACAAGACTGGGCCTTTTAGGCTTTGGAAATTGTTATAGTCTATTCCTAAACAGGTTGGTCAGGCAGCCGACAATATATTACTACGCAAATCATTTTGCCATAATAAGCATTAAAATATATTACCCTAATATATAATATATTAGGGTAATATATTTATATATATATATATTTATATATATATATATATATATTATTATTATTATTATATTATACTACTTGCCTTGAGTATATGGTATATCAGAATATAAAAGAAACACAATTAAAATAAAATTAATGAAATTAAAAGTACTCTCATGGTTAAAGCACAAATTAATGGACATTTTGAATGAAATTTCTCAACGGTGTAGCCTGGCGACCTTCTAACGTCCCATAACGATCACAATTATTTCACTAAAGCTGTAACATTTTGTGCACCTTGGATGGAGGCCAACTGCTACCTCTTTTGCGGTGATATTTAAAAAGTTTAGTATATACACTATTTCTACAATAGCGACTACATTTTATTGTAAAATTAAACTTTAGGAAGCCTTCAAAACATTTTTTTTACAGTTAGACGACTTCTAATGTTAAAGAGCCCAAGAACCTCATGGTAGTCGTCTATTTCTCTTGTTTTTATCCCGGCTCGTCCCAGGCCTACTCTGTTGTTTAACCTTTTCCATTCAACCCAGTTTTTAGCATCCTCGATGGTAAGACCATTGACTCTCATATCTTCCTTTACGACTCAATCCAGCATTTTTTATCAGACCTCTGCTTCTTTGCCCAGCTCAAAATAACATGAACTGCATACAGAATATTCCCTAAACCCCTCAGTAATTACTTATAATGCAGTCATTATCCAAACTTAAACCAACAATGAAAATTGGCTTCCACTATCAATATATGGGGAATAAAGCCAGCGAAATTTACATCTCCATCATTAAGTTTAAACAAGTATAGTGAAATTGATTTGACGTAATCAGTTTTTGCGTTGCAAATGGACTGCGCTGTATCCTGCAACACAATTACTGACTGCGAGTAGGGCTGCCAGAACCCCGGTCTGTATAACGGAGAATTTTATTATGAGGAGATTTTCGTATTAACCGCTTTGTGGATTAAAAGTTTTAAAATGTTGACTGTCTTTAAAATGGAAGTTATTAGGATGCTTCTGGACTCTAATGGAAGCATACAAGTTGGGCAATACAACCACAGGATAATATATGACTTGCGACTTTATATGTTCTCAATTTCAAAAACTTAGGTTAAATAGTATTACCGCTTTGTAACATCCAGTGATCTTGCCAGATATCATCTATGTGCCGTCATCATCTATGTACCATCTGTATACTGTCACAGAAAATAAAAATAACACTGACCTTACTTCTGAATAAACAGTTTGCTCATTTACCAGTAGTAACAGTATGTTCTTTCTATTCAATCTAATCTTACACAATTACAAACCACACATTTATAGACTTTCATTCTAGATGAGCCAGCCCTAAGCAAGTGGGAAAGGGACGGAGTCTCCTATCTCGCTCAGCAGTAACTCTCGACCAGATCGAGGTCAAATGTTTACGTAATAGGACAGGCGACTGATGCGCTAATCCTGTGGGCTTAGAACTCGCGGCCAATGTTGTACCTATACTGAATTCTAAATTGTTTTCATTGCTTTGGATTTACGAAGATAATCTTGGTGAGCCCCTTAATATAGGAAATTAAAAATATCTTCTTATTCTTTTTCTGCATCTGAATGTCCCTATTTTGTATCTGTCCGACGCGACGTGTTAAATAAACTTAATGATTCTACCAACAAATTATGTAAAAGTACTGTATTGTATCAGCCCATATACGACCCACTGCAGGGCACGGGCCTCCTCTACAATCGAGAGTACGATTAAGAGTGGTTAGGCCATATAGTCTAACACACTGGCCTAGTGCGGGTTGGCGTGTATGTAAAAGTATACATACTCATACTTCTCAATTTTACCACGGACCTTATAATTACTAATCAGTCATAGTATAACAAAATGTAAGTAAATTAATAATCAATATAGTAATACCTTCACAATCATTCAAAACAGTTTCATTCGGAACACTCAATACAAAAGCACCGAAGATAATTCCATTGCTCGCAGTACGACATTGAGAGCAACCAGTAAATTCGATACCGCACTTGGCAGTAATTATTCCGTTGAGAGGATCCCACAAGGTTATCACTTCACAGTGACAGGATCGACAGATTGCTTTGTAACACTGAGACGTCTGTCGCAAACCAAATTTATATACACGTAGACAATCGCTAACTGAAATTCGATGCAGTAAATTAAGTGGGTGTAACTTAACCACTTTGTAATTAGATTTAATTGGGATATGGTTAGAAAGAATTGATTTGACGTAATATAACAAGGAAATAGGAGATGGTTGATGGTAACACAAAGAAAGAAAGATATAACTAGATTGCAAATTTAAAACGGTATAATATGACTGATCAGAGTTTTTTAACGAGTCAGATTTTTTGTTTATGGACTGTTCCATTCCATTTCCCTGTTCCACAGGAGCCATAGTGTTGGTTTAATTCTATTCTTTTATTATAAACATTATTTACAATTTCTCACGTCCTTATTCATTGACAGTTTTAATTTTAGTTTTAATTTGTCCCTTCCGATTTCCGAACGACTTATAAATTCAGTTTGAGCGAATAATACAAAACATCGATAACAAAAATTGGATTTAAAACTGTCTATGAATAAGGACGTTAATCAGTTGATATCACGTTTAAGTTTGAACAACTTCGTAAGATTTTGCTTTGAATTTTAATATAGTTTCCCATTTAACTGAATCATTGCAATCTGTTGAAAAATAACATAACATTGCGATTATTTCATCACCTCGTCGGATTAAAATAAATTAAAAGCGTGAAGTGCATTTGCACTTGTAATTAAATTAAATTCTACTTAAGCAACAAAAAGAGCACTTTACAATGAGCTTGCAGCAACTTGAAGGGCTTCATGAAACTCGATACATGAACCAATGACCTATAACTTCGAAATGGTATGTTCACAGAAATGAGAACTTGTAACACAACACCAAACCCATATTGGATTGTGTTTACAAAACCGTAAATCAAAGTTTGATGTTTTGCTATGGGCGTTTAAGATGAAATATCGGTTTGCTGGCTTTATTGCAGAAATATGAATGAATATAAATGGATTTTGGATTGACCTACATGTTTGTAATTCTGATTGAGGTCGCGAATATTTCGTCATGGTTTTGTTTTGGAATATTACACTCACAGTTTAGCTTGCAGTTAGAATCGTAGGTGATAGAACCAAAAGAGTAACGATTGGAGTTAAAAACGTTAACAAAGAACATATTGTAATCTTATCCTGAACTGACACTTGAAATAAGACTAAGTATATATTAACAATTAAGTTTTCAGTCCTACTCATCGTAAGGAATAGTGATTATCAAACTCACAGTCTGATTGCGATAATATTTAAGCAGTATGTTTGATACTACAAGCTAAGCCATTCCATACATTTACAATTACTTTGAACTCATCCTCTACAGTCCAACAGCGTATCAAATTACAAGCCAATTTAATTACACGAAAAACCATGTCACTGACTACACAATTCCTTTTATTTACACTACTCCCTTGTAATTTACTCAAAAAATCCCACCTACAAAGTAAAAAATCGAATAAAGCATGAGCCAATCAGCCATTCCATTCAGCTGTCAAAGAGAACGGCGCATACTGGTTGCGACCGGTCCAATCCAGTTAAAACTGGCACGGTGACAGGCCGAGTTGTATTTGACCTGGGATTAACTAAGTCTGACAATCGACATTCGGCCCATTCTGATGAAGTACACTTCGTTAATCATTGGAAAGCTAATTCTTTCGTGTGTAATGATGATTGGGCTGTAATCATTGGCAGCGTACAAACTATTTATAGGAGTTTTCAGAATAAACAGGTAAGGTATTATTGATTACATTAAGTATCAGACAGCTTCGTCACGACGAACATTTTCGTTCATTTAAAATTATAACACAACTATACTTGAAATAAAATAAAGATACGGTCAGGTCCTAAAATTTACATTTATCAAAATAATTTTTCCTTAATTAATAATTTTTATTGTAAAAATAAATAATTATACTAATGTTCTATTGAAATATATTCCTTTCTCTTAGTCTTTTATATAAACTACGACACCTAGGATAATTAAATTTGCCAGCACCTGCCTTTAATTACATTAACAATTCAAGTCTAGACTATTGCCTGCGATCTTTGCAAAGTCATCCGATCTAGTCTTTCTAATACTTCGTCCATTTTTTACCTCTAAACTAATTCACTTCCACCATTTAGTACCTGCGTCCAGGTGTTCTCGACGTTTTCAATTAGCGCCCTGCGGTGATCAATTTACAAGATTAAAGATATTCAAATCGCCGTTTCGTTTTTAATGAATATCGGATTTGAGTTTCTGATTAACGTAAATGATGTTATCACTAGAGGAAAGAAATAAAAGGTAGAATCGTCTACCAGCTTCACTTATATACATAGCTTGAGAAAAAATATGTGTTTCTCAATGCTAACTCCCGAAGGCTTCAGTACCCCCTTGCAATGCAAGCGAGAATCTAAAAGTAAAAAGTAATTTAACCAAAACTGGAGTATCACTGAACCGACAGCTACATAAAACCACTACTTACTATCAGTTTTCGATTAAGCAGGCTTCTTCAATCATGGTACTTGGTGTTAGAATCTACTAAATATTATCAGCTTCACCTAGATTTATTTCATTATTAACGCCTCGACTATAACCTCAATATCATTGGCGTTCGTTCCGCATTATTCTAGTCTTTAAATCAAAACAAAAACTTTGCCTACCCAAACACCATTTGCATGACACACTGTCGCCATTACTTACGCTCTCTATGAAATCAATGGGCGATGATCGCAGTTTTATGCGGCGTCACAGAGCGGGCCGTAAATCATTTGGGCGCGTGGTCGACGCGATACCACGTGATTTGTTGATGTGGACGCTCGTTATAATGTACCTTCGTGGGGATTTTCTAGATTTTCATGGTTCAGACTTCAGTTCAGTGCTTTGTTTTTGTGTCATAATATGACTAACGCAAATCGTCCTTCGATTTTGCCTAGTGCCGATTGGATATAAAACTGGTGTCAGTTGGCCAAGCAATATAATTAATTTCTGCTACAGTCAATGAATATAGGCAGGAAACTAGAGATTTTGGAAGCTTTACTTTTTGTCTTTACAGGAAGGTGAAGACTATGTGCTTTATTGTTTTCGATGTTTAATAAATCGTCTTCTATTGTTTCAGGTATGTCCAATCACATTGAAAGAATCACAGTTCACTTGTCAGTAAGTAAAAGAATATTATACAATTCTGACATCGCTATGGCTGTAGCTTAATTATACAAAATGATTACATAATGTACTTTATATTATGAATCTGTACCTACATATTTATAATATCATAATCATATGAAGTTACGTTAACTCTATCTAACATTATTTTTCTATTAATAATCGCTGTAAAATTCGCCTCCCGCTCTAACAATAAAAAATGTAGTAAGAGATCCGAAAATGCCAACCAAATATTGACGCAAATACACGATATTTCCCATAAACCTCGTATATTTGTGTAAGTCACCGCCAGATCTCAAAAAGGAAAGCTGAGCAAGCACTGATCCTGCCCCTATTTATTTTTAATGCTCACCGCCTCTTTGAACGTCGATTTATTCCCAAATCTTAGCTGTCACAGGCAGATCTCGAGAATTATTTTTCCCGCTCTCGACGCTGGCTTGACTGCTTAATGACGACTTCCGACTTGTTTTGCTGAAATATCCGACACAGATGTCGGTTTTGTTTTGATGTGACACGCTTGATGGGAAAACAATTTTGGTGAAATATTTTTTATAAACAAACTCATTTCCTGAGAGCCTTCTTGCTTGCTTGTTTTTAGAATCAGTCGTGACATTAAAGAATAGTTGCAAAAGGTTTTATTTTCCAAATTCTGCAATTATCGTTTGGTCTATATTCACCCCAAATTCCTCAATGTTGTTGCTGGTAGCTGATATTTATAGCCGCACAAAAATAGCAGGCACGAAGAAGGAACCCTGGTCATGGTGACTCATGAAAGAATTTCAAATCTCTCATCCAGCTTGTATAAACAAATGCATTAACTTCAAAATTTGTATAAGTTGGAAATTAGGTCGCACAGTGAACTATAGCCCAAACTCACAGAATGCTGCAATAATTTATCTTGGAATACCCTGCCAAGTAACAGCCGCTATTTACCAATAATACGCCGAAAATACTATAACGGTAGTTCATAAAGTACTGCATCAAACAAAAAGTAAGCCAGGAGCAATGAACAATAATAGTCAAAGTTTCTTACTTAAGGATGTAGTTCAAATTTGCGTGAGTTTTCATAGTATGATGTTATTTACTGGGCTTTTTCATGATACGTATTCGTTACTGCGGAATTTTTTGTGGTTTTGCTTTTTTATTTAAGTCTTTTGAGGGAAATTGGTTGGATGGAATGTTTGGTTTACAAAAATTGCGGGAGCAAGAAAAGAAGTAATGATGGTGAAGTTTTTTGTTTTGAAAATATTTTGGCATAAATAAAAACATTTTCATTATGCGTGTCTTAGTCGTAAACTACTACCAGCGCTTCGAAACGTGTCACAGATTTTTCGAAACGGAACAGGAATTTTCATCTTTAAATTCTTGTAATATTTTTTTTATCAGCCCATATACGTCCCACTGCTGGGCACGGGCCTACTCAACAATCGAGAGAATCGATTGAGAGTCGTTAGGCCATATAATCCACCACGTTGGCCTAGCGCGGGTTGGCGGACTTACATACCGTAGAAATTCTTTAAAATCGCTACGGTATGCAGGTTTCCTCACGATGTTTTCCTTCACCGTTAAATTTTTTGTAATATATCTACTTAAACCATTACAACAACACCATGAATTACTAAGTAATGCCTGGCATTTCCGCTGCGCTCGCCATCCTGTGACATAAGATGTCAAGTTTCATTATGTCCAGTAGTTACTCTGGCTACAATGTCCTACAAACCGGAACACAACAATGCATTTACATTGCTGTTTGGAGGGAGAAATAGACATTGCGGTGGTACCGACCTAGACGGCCCCTCACATATAAGAGACCTACCCACGAGTATTAAAAGTATTAAGTCCTAAATAAACCAAAAAGTAGTTACAAACGGACTGCCTCGCATTATCAAAAGTATCAATAACACAATTATCGACATTATTATCCCCAAACCAATATCGGGAATGAAACAATTTTTGACGTGTTTACCCAACCAAAAGTCGACAATCAAACGCGGCGGCGACAAAACCGCGCCCCGATAACACGTGTTATTAATTAATACATTGTTTGTTCCCCGGCGCGGACCGATGGGCCGCGATAAACGTATTATGTGCCCCCACCCCGCTGTTTACATTGACAAGTCGGGACTCGCTTTGCATTGATCACCTGTAGTTGTAATGATTGCTTGTAAAGACATATCGATTATGACATTTCGTTATTTTATCCTATGTTACCGCCTAGTGGTTACCGTCACTTATTCTTTTTTCTTGCATAGATCCGACAAACGAGCAAACAGGTTACCTGATGGTAAGTGATCACTGCCGCCCATGAACATCCACAACGCTGGATCATGGATGTGTTGCCGGCCCAATTCGGAGGGGAGCGGGGAGGAAAAAGGAATTGAAGAAAGGGGTATGGGGTATCCGGCAATCTCATTCTTCAAGCAGAACCTTGATAATTCAAGAACACAGTTTTGCCTCTGGTATAAATACTCTCTTTAGTCAATCTCTAACGCAGGATAAGTCGTACGCCATTGCAAACAAAGAAACATTGCGGCAAAGAATTCATTCCAAAACTTGTAGGTTCAAATGCTTAAAAAATCTGCTGAAGTCCGACATGTCCTGTCATACCCCTATTAACATAGCCGTGAATATAAAATATTACCGCTGAGGTTCCATTGTATTGACGTCAATGCTATAGGAAAACGACATTCCAATCTTCATTATAAAATCTTTTAATTAGTTTCGATCGGACTTTCGTCAGGTGTAGGTTTAGGACTAATAATTTATAATCAAGTATCTCTTATGATTAAGAAAATAACTCAAGAGAAGTGTTTTTTATAAAGACACCACTAACCCACCCCGTAACAGTCCACTGTTTGGGATAGGGAATGACAATCCAACCTTAAGACGAAATCAATTGTTCGATCCCAAATATCATGTTTCGACTTTGGATGTTGTGAACCAGATACTCGAAGGCCCATCATAATTAGCACTTTGACCTTCAATTTCTATAACATCCATATGTTATAGAAGTGGTGATATGACGGCTCCATAGCCATCTAGGAGTATTGGAAGAGGACTGTGCTCAGCAGTAGACTCCCTGTAGTTGAGTATGACGAAAGTCATTACCATCATTACCATAACCATACACCTCATTATTTATATATTGATAATGCTGCATTCCAGCAGCTATACCCAATTAAGACATTCCCAATTTACATGATCTAATTGACATCAAATTGGCTAAACTGCCAAGCATCCACCTGACTGAATCTATCACTCATGTTTTGTATAATGTTGTGGATATGACGCATTCCGTATGTGACAGACAGGCTATTATCTGCTCTTCAATGTGCTCGAGTATGGTAATTGTATGCAATTATCGGATTTAGATTAATTGTCTTAAGGGACTCGTAGGTACACATAACATAACTACTAAATTAAAATAGGGTTTAACGAAATTCGTAAAATAAATGTTGTAAGGAAAATGACCCAAAAAGTAATGATTTTTATTGAATGATAATATTTAAATTTTTAAAACATAATAGGATGACTATTTTTCTGTGAAACAGTGGTATCACGCCAATCGTATCAGCCCATTCCTACCTTTGGTCCAACTTAACTACCGTATGAGTCTACCACTCCAAAAAAATATAAAAAAATATAAATAATTTTAGAGAAAAACAAAATAATTTTCTAAAAAGTATAACGTATAAAACAAGCAACTTTTTACATTTTTAACCTGAACAAACACAAAAAAATTAACTCTTCAGCATGGAATAACGGGGGTCAAGGGACGACATTAAAAGGAGCCCGAAATTTGAACAAAATAATTATCGGAAATCTGCGGGCTACGGGGAAATTTCCAACTTCCATGCCGCGGCACGTACGCCGGGTGATTTTTGCGAATACCTGCAAAATCTGATATAATGCTTTCAAAAGTGGAGTCAGCGGGCTCGTGTTTACCCCGGGCGTGTCCGGAACCCGGTTAAGGAGCTTATTATATGGATATAATTAGGTGTTTTGGATGATGGGTCATCGACCGAGGGTTTCGCTGTAATGAGATTTGGGTGTGTGAACGTTTTGATAAGGTTATAGGTTTTTGAGCTTGTAGTTTCAGCGGGGATATGAGAAATAATAGAGTGAATGTAACATTAAAACGCCATTTTAATTATAGTTCAGTAAGTGATAAGTTTAAGCCAGGAATCATCAAGTAAGTTCGACTTGACCACGACGTAGTATTTGTATAATCAAGGAATATTTGTTTGCAATATTTATAGAAGCTTAATACTTCTATGGTCTATATAAAGACTTACTTATACTATACTTTTCAGAATTATTCATCCGTTTATTCACTATAGTACCAAACAAAAAAGACCCAAAACACAAACTTTCGCAACGATATTGTACGAAAACAGAATTCTTTCAACTAAAATCAGTGTAATGTATCTTTTGATGTTCAGGGATGCGCGTTGCCTTTGAAAAAGCCCTGAATATTTGCTATCATTTGAAAATTAAGGGACGGACGATCAGCGAATGAGATCTCTTTATGCAGCCAGTGGCAATTGTGAAGGAAATAAGATGAGCGCGCCCGACGCGAAATGTTATTTGACGAAATTCTGCAGCACTTGTATGGAATTTTGTGAGCATTTTTGGTTAGGTTTTCAAGTATGCGTTGTGTATTTTATTTTTAATTTATGATGTCAAGTGAGTGTTGGTATTGATAACGATGACAGCTTTTAGAGTGACTAAGAACATACCTCTAATAAAATCTCAGAAATATGTTATCGTTTTTCTGTATTTCGCACATCATGCTTAGAAATATATGGATAAATACAAAGATTACTTATTAAATATTTACTTCCGCTTTATAAATAACACAATGATTTCAGTAAAATATTTAGTATTTCTCAAAAAAAAAATCTAATATTTTACGTCGGATTTAAAATAGATCATTAATTTTCAGATCAAATAATGTACATTAAACAGTACCATAGACTACAAAGACTTCCACTAAATTCGATTATTGACAATAAATCAAAAACCCGTATTTTAATTTGGAAAACCAACCGAATTGTCTAACATATCGATAAAGAAAAGACTTGACTGCGACAAAAACAATATTTGACGAAGTTATTAGCACTCAAATAAAAAGTCACATCATAGCCCCACAGTGGCTGAGCGTAAAAAATGTCCTTCCATAAGGAATTTTTTCGCCATCCAATACCCATAAACACAATTTGCTACCGCTTTCGTACCGCCAGCACACGGGGTGGGAAAGAGAGGGGAAATATAGGAATATATGAGTGTGAAAGAGAGGGTGGTGAACATAATTCTGCTGAAATCATCAAGGATGGTTTGGGCCTATTTATTGGTGCGAGGCGCTTGTATGGTGTCGTTGAGCTAACACGTGTAATGCTGTGTTTTGAATGTTTGAATTCGGGAATGTTAACAAAGACGTCTGTCTGATTTTGTTGATATTTATGTTTTCAATAACAATTTAGGTAATAAGCATAATTGATAATGTTCTATAGTTTTTCGCAGTTACCTAGCACCTAATAGGTTAAGTTGTATTCATGAGTAAATATTGAAATAAAACGAATTCTTACGAATTTCATCACGAATTTGATTTCATTTTTACATTTTTGGAGTCCGCCCCGTAACCACGGAAGCTGTAAAGTGATCGAAATGTCGGGAAGTAAATGTAAAAATCAAATCAAATTCGCGATAAAATCCGCCAGAATTCTTTTTATTTCAATGTGTAACATTCGCGTTAATCTAAGGAGACATTATAAAGAGTAAATATCTATTAGTATGATATCTAAATTTATGTCCACATAGAAACTACAGTATACAATGGATGAAAACAAGTCATAGTGACGTGAGCAAGAGATAGTTAAACGGAAACTATCTCTAACCTTAAAATTTAATTTATATTGCACTCCTCCTACAGGTGCATTCACTTTGTCAGAACAAACTGATACAATAATATTACATTATCTTAAAAGGTTGTAGAAAAATGGAACTCAAGGATGCACTGGAGATAGGAGGACGTTGATTAACTATGTATTTTCCTTTATAAATTATTTAGAAGCAGTGCAGCCACTCCCGAGGCAAAGCGGCAATTTCCGCAGCAGTTCCTTGAACTAAGTCTCGCGTCTTTTAAACTGTCTTACTTTAAAGTTTTAGTACAGCTTTATATCTGTCATGTTCTGACTTTAAAAAAGACTCTTTTAAATTTTAAAAAGATTAGGCTTAGAATATTTCACATGTAAACCGGGCCGGCATAGATAATTGTGCCAAGGAGCGAGAGATACGATATTCTACCTACACAATCTGTTTATTTCATATACAAAATACTGCATATCTCTGAAGACCTCATTTCAAAAATCTAGTCACTATAAAATATTACAGAAATAAAAATTAAAAACTATTGTAGAAACAAAGTACGTTCGGTTCAGGAGACGAGAACTAATTACAAATAATAATTAATATCGCCGGTTCGGTGAGCAGGGCCCTGGCCGCCAGCGAGCCGCGCGGGCGTGCGTTTGACGTGTGTTTGAAACCTATTACACTGGCCACGCCGCGCTGTCGAATTAACGCGCGCAGGTGTGCATTCAGAAGGGGGTCGTGGGAACCATGTCTCTTTGTATGTAATTTGTTTGGTTTCTTTTTCAGATGGCAAATTTATAATAAATATAAAATAAAAGATAATCAGATATGCGATACTTTTTACTGAAATGTTTGAAAAGGTTCAGTATATAATAGTACAGTATTATTTATCATTATTTTATTAGGTCAGGTTGTGAATATAGCATTTTAGATATCAATTTCCCAATACACCTTTTAAATTTTAAATTTGAACATGAAAAGATTTTTCAAAAGTTTCACACGAAGTGATCCTAAATCCATGCCTGTATTTTTGATATTATGGAGTTTAATTACGGCTCTGATGTGTTTTTGATTATTAAAGTTTTGCGTAGTGAGTGGGAAAGTCGGAGGCCAAGGCCTATTTATTCTTACACGCATAATTGAAAAGTATATTTAAAAAGTACGGTAAATACGAGTATTATAGTTTATACGAAGAATTATATAAAAGCACTGGCTTTTTTAAAACTAATGTTTACACATTTTTTATTGGTGCATAGACATTTTACTTCTCAATTTGAAAATCTACGTGATGTCTTAAGGGAGAAATTGAGAATAACTGGGTTGGGCCCTCGCTCTTTCATAAATATTTGTATAATTCCAATTGGTATTTTTTTAAACCAACAAGACGAAAGTTTTAGGCCTTCAACAGTGGCTTTTCCGCATGAGCGTGTGTTTCGCTTCATGACTTAAATTAATTACCGAAGACTTTATAAATCTTGTAACTAAGGTAGAAATTCGTCTCACATAACAATACATTTCCTATTTTCAAAAAATACACAAAACAACAAAGTTATATCAATAAACACAGACATAGTGGTACATTAGGGCACCGGTCCATCCCGGTTGAACGCTGATCGTCGGATTTACGAGCACACAGCCCCGGGGCGTCGTAACTCGATGATGCCCAATTTCACTGTCCACGCCTCCAGTGGCGAATAAAAAAACGCCAGATTTATTTCTGCTAATAGAACATGACCCTTTCCGATTGTTGATTCCGGTATTTTGTAATTATCGACGTGTATTAATTTGAAAGATTTCCAATGCGCTGAATGTTATTAAGTGCACTGGACAATTACTAATAAAAGCTATAGGTTGTACTCTACCCTCGTCTACTGCGGGTTTGTGAACTTAAGATACATTTAAAACAGCAATAGAGAAATCAAGTATGATGTTGCTATACTGATAAAAATATTTTGAAATCATAACATTACCAGCAACTGAGGGCACAAAACGAAAAACGCCATCTATCTATTGCACCCTTTGAAATAAGACCAGAACTACGTTGAACCGTTGAAAAAAGTCCTAAAATCCAACTAGAATTTGTTTCAAACAAGTTTTTCGGTTGGATGCGAATGTTCAACTGGAAGCTAAAACTCTCTCAACACTCCTTAGTAGGAACACCGAAAAGCGTTTATCTGCCGCAACTTGAATGGAAAAGCACTGGGGCATTAAACACGAGTACGGGGAACTGGCAAAAACTGGATATTAGTGCCCCCACAATTTCTGGCAATTGTGGCAGAGACAATGTGGCTTAGTCTGGTAATTTACTTCAGGATTTATTATCCTGGCGTCGAATTGTATCATTAACTATGTCAGGATACCAGCGTAATAAAAAAAAATTAAGATTAAATTGAGAAAAAATTTCGTCTATTAAATTAAGATCTGTAAAGACGCTCAAAGTAATACAACGTTGTCAAGATTTTGTATTTTGACGCACGATGACAAATTTTAGGCAAATATTTTGAGGGTCATGTCTAAAAATGATCCATCGAGTTCACGAAAAAATCCAAAATTATTAAAAAAAAATACTCCAAAACGAATGTCCTTTAACGTCGGCACGTAGTCACAAATAACATCTATATTTACTAAATAAGAAAATCCATTCCTCTCACATCCCTTTTACTTCCAAACACTCTTTTAAACCACGGGCTACCTCAGAACCTTACCGATTGTGTCGTCGCTATTGAGACGCATTCGCTCGGAACTGTTGCTCGCGGCGTTTCGTCAGCTACAGCCAGTAAGCTGAGGATTGCACGCCAATCGATTTCTTTAACTTTCTCCCGTCTGCCCGACCAGACGGCTTTGGCTCCCGAGGATTTTCCAATTTGTCGTCTTACTGAATTAGGAGACGTATTGGCTTGTCTGGTTTAGGGACCGCGAGACGATAAAAAAGTTTGTGTACGTGTAAGGAAACTACTATTTCAAAAGAGGAATGCATTTGAACAGTGCTGCGTCACAAAATCTTCTAAGAGGCAATTTTGCCGCACCACATAGTGCAACCACTTAGATGTTATTAGTATTATTGCAAGAAATATGAATTGGTAAAATTTAGGCTGCGTCTACACCGGTTGATTGTATGGTCATTCCGATGTATTAGGACTAGTGTTTTAAAGCCCAGTGATAATTCGATGCAATAACCTTCAAACCGGAATAAAATATTATTTGCACACTGCTTCTTGGTGGTAGAAATAGATAACCTAAATCACTAGTCAACCGTCAATTTCTCACAAATCCGCAACCATATACGCTTACCTGCCCCATAGCCAAGTTACAAGCGTTTCCGAACTATTCCCTTTTTACAATCGTTAACGCCTTGGCGTAAGCGATCTTAGAAAGCGATAAGATTGTAGCCAAGTTGTTACATATGTGTCGATCGCTCATTCTATGCCAATAGAAAAATGAACTTTTTGTCTATGGTGAGCGTTCCTGAAAACGTCACAAGGACACCAACGTCAGAATTTCTCTACGTAACGCGCGCGGGTAAAATCAAAATTCAAAGCACAGTTTTTAATTTTATTGTAACATTTTCTAAACGGCACTACATCATTCATTAATTCTGCTTAGGCGTTATCCCAGCCGGTGCCAGGATCCGCCTTCCAGTTGAGACTCCTCCATTTCCCCCTTCTTCTTCGTCTTCGGCATCCTCAATAGTAGGGTCATTGACACTCATATCTTCCTTGACGATACCTAGCCAGAGCTTCTTTGGTCAATCGTAATCTCGATTGTAAAGGAGGCCCGTGTCCTGCAGTGGGACGTACATGAGCTGATATAGACAACCATACGACACATAATACGCAAGTGATCTAAGATGACAAAAATGAAGTGCTGGAAAATAGCGATTTTATTTCTATCCTCCACAGATTCTAACAAATTAATACACACAAGACCCAATCCAATAAATCCATTCCATTATGCCATTGAATGCGGCGCTAAAGTTGATACGTCTGAAGGAATTGAATGCTCCGCAAACGGCCTTTGTAGCCGGCCAAATAACGCAGAGCGTGGGCCTTAAAAATGAAATGTGCTACACGAGCGAGCTGGCGAAACTCTTCGATGAAACTTATTGTGAGTCGCGTTCCTTTTTACGTTACGTCTGTTTGTTTATTTGTTTTGTTTGGAAATCTTTATATTACTGTGAAATTGTTGACGTTTGTGGAGTTTTAAATTTGGTGCATTTGTTGTAAACCAAACAATACTTGATTGTAAATGTCTGCCTTGTAGTGTATGCGTTGCGTTGTTACTTGTTGGTTTATGTAAGCAGAAAAGGTTTAAAATATCTATAACTAATTTTCTTTCAAGTTATAATTTTTTTTGTAACAGTGACTTATTTAGTACTGTTTTCCTTTTTTTAAAGCAGTAATCAAAAATATCTAGTGTCCGTGATAACTAACACGCGTGTCTTTGGAAGATTAGGTAAAATTTCAAACAATGCATTTAATTACTTAAAAAATGAGTCACTCACAAAACTTCCATACCTAAGTAAGATACTTTTTATATGTCCTAGATGCCCTAACAATAGGGGAATGTTCGAAGCCACAAACACACAAATTTCTACAATAAAGTGAGTTCTCACAAGCAATGATCTGCTTATTATCTGATCGATTTCCCCACGCTTTTTTATACTATAATACAGGGGGTAAACGAGCATACGGTTTCCTGATGGTAAATGATCACCACCGCCCATGAACATCTGCAACACAATTCACCCTTACATTGCTAGCTTAACCTCTAACAATCCTGTAGACAAGTAGCAGACATGAACTACAATAGACAGGTGTAGACAGAATTGTACCCGACTCCAGATGCATTGTGTCTGTAATTACAGTTCGCCCGTACATCCAACGTACATCAGAGTGCACGCCAATATCTTTAGAGATAAATATTGACTGGCACGTACGATACACACGAGGTTCAAAATGGCGAACAATTCGCTTAACAGTACAATACAAATGCGAGGTGCAATATCGAACAAACCGTTTAGTACAATGGCAATGTAATTTGTACACAGAAAGGTGCAATTGCTTTTTGAGAGCTAAACAATGTCTTGGTAGATATGAGAGCCTTGTGCGGGCTGTTCACCGCTTTATCTTTTTTGATGCTAGACAGCAGTGTGTTATTGTTGAAATAAAATTACTGGACATAAAGAGAATTAACTGCCTCGGTGGCGCTGTTGTATAACAGTATGATTACAAAGCTGAGGTCTCAGTTCGAATCCCGGGTCGGGCAAAGTGATGTTGGATTTTTCTATTAATCAGTCCTGAGTCAGGGATTTGTGCCCGATATGGCGATAGGCTCGCTCCCTACCACATCGTGCGACGGAACACACATGGCGAAACGTGAGTGTCCGGGTAGAACCTCTGCAACTCCTTCTGGGAAAAAGGCGTGAGTTTAGACAAGTATGTATGTAAAGAGAATTAAACAGATTCATCTAATGTGTCGATGTGACGAACGCAATGTAGTCCTTAACAACGATAAATTTCAAGTGTAGCTCCTGTTAATAGGCGTGCAAGATGCTAGGTGCCAAACGATCGTCTTCCATTTTGAATTCCATTTAATTTCCAATAACAACACCATTTGATAATTTCTTAGCGGCTTACATATACGAGTATATTAGTAATCGTCAGAGACTCGATGAGCTTCAATTTTCGCTGTAAATAATGTCTGCCGTTGTTGGTACTTAACACAATAATAGCGTGTTTCAGGCAAGAATACTCTCTTAAGGCTGATTTTCTTACACATCTTGTCATTCTTTAAAAACACAGTTAATCTGCCGAGCTTGTGTTTTTGTGCGAAACTGTCGATAATATAAAAATACGCATTCAAACGGACTATAGGCATATTCTATCAAATATTTTTAATGTCGGGCCCAATATTGGCCGATCTCCAAGCCAGTGTGTCAGCGCAAACGGCAACGTCGCAACACCAGACGCGCAAATTGTGCGCCCCGCAAACATTACTCACGCACCTCGTAAACCGACTCGCGTCGCCTCTCGCTATTGTTGTGGCGGCACTGACCCCACAACTTTGCCGGCCAGGTATGTTCATGTGTGACCTGGTAAATACATAAGACAGACATGTTAAATAGTAATTAATTCCGGCTGTTTTGTGATTCTACTGATGTTTATTTACGATGGTAGTGGCATTGTATACAGTTATTTCAAAATATTTTTGTTAGACGTAAGCGTCTTATTTTCCAATTTAACAAATTCCCGAGCTAATTTGTGTGAGATTTCTCAAACTGAAAAATCACAAGTAACTGAAGGGTCCGCCTAAAGAATTAAACTCAGAACCTCACAGTTCACAGCTAATATTTATTGCCGCTTGACCAATTAGAAGACTTCAATAATATCACCAGTAGGTTGATAAAATATTTTTTATTATGCTTTTAACTACGATTACTGGACTGTCTCAGTGGCGTAGTTGTACTACGGTATGATTGCAATTCTATTCATTATTTTCTATTCATTATCAGCCCGGAGTCAGGAAATTGTGCCCGATATGGCGATAGGCTCGCCCCCTATCACATCGTGGGACAGAACATACAAGGCTAATGTGGGTGTCCTGGTAGCACCTCTGCCTACCCCTTCTGGGAAAAAGGCGTGAGATTATGTATGTATGTAACTACGATAATCCCAATTCTATTCTAGACACCTAACTTACAAATACCAGTTTTATCACTTAAACTATTGAGTTTAAGTGAATAAAACTTATTCCCTCATAAATCTAATAAGGGGACATATGAGATCCTTTTCAGCGCTCGCTTAAAATCTTATAAATCGCTCGCCGTTGCCATGGCAACGGGTGCGGCCGTAAATCTCGGAGTATGGGTACAGTCCTTATCTTGCTGATAAGGGGCTTCGGACCCGCATATATTAAAAATATACGTTTGTTAATTAGTAATTTAATGTTTTAATTCCTTTTGGTAAGGTAAATGAGGGTATGGGTTTTTTACGTGAAAAATGTTTTGTTTTAAAGGTATTTTGTTTGGTATTGTCATTGTCTTATTTAGTGTATGTAAGTATAATGTTTGTGATTTGTGCTATTCCAGGTTCGGTTACCCGGTCGGGAAAAAATATATCATGATTCAGTATTGGTGCCGGACTTAAATCTTTAAATCTTTTTGTCGTTAGAAAATCATTTTGCGCCGACCCCAAGTTTAAGTGTGGACTGAGACATACAATACACACTTGGATATATTATTCGTATCTTTATTAAATCTTATATTGGTATTTTGTAATACACTCAAATATCAACCCGTATACGTCCCACTGCAGGGCACGGACCTCCTCTACAATCGAGAGTACGATTAAAAGTGGTTAGACCATATAGATCACCACGCTTGCCTAGTGCGGGTTGGCGGACTTTTACATACCATAAAAATTTATACCAATCGCTATGGTTTACAGGTTTCCTCACGATGTTACATAGTGTATTACACTCATGCATTGGCCAAAAACTGATTTAGAAATTATGTTACCACGACTAAGATTACGTCTTGTGAATATAAATACTATTTTTGAAATAAACTAAAAGCCAATTCTAAAAACTATAGCCGTCTTTTTTCACCTCGCATTTCAGGATATTCCCTACTATCATTCCTCCAGACTTCGATAGTGTAAGTGAGAACAGATGCCCGGCTAAAGGTTCCCCATTCACATTCGTAAATCTGACGGGTCTTATCACGAGGCGGTATCTTTGTGATAACGGACCCGCATGAGGACGATGTATTGCACCCGACAATTTTCTTTACATAGAAAAATGTTTTTTGGTGTTGTGATATTTAATGTCATTATTTTTCGGAAAATTGTTTCAGTTATAGCGGCGGGAGAGAGAAAGTTTAACTATCCCACGGTGGAATAAGAAGAAAATACTATTTCTGAACCGCTCTTCACTTAAAAATACTTTAAGCTTCTTTATACATTGGTCTTAATATCAAGTCAGATCTTTTTCGCATCCTCATCGTTAATTTTCTCATGCAAGATCTCTCACTGATTCGACATACGAGTGCTATTTATTTTACCCATTTTTTTAACGGTAAAATGGCTGCACTGCCCCCCAACGGCTACATACATAAGTGTTTAGTCATTCAATAAAATTATGACGATCTGGAAAAACTCAATAAACTACTACAACATAGCCAACCCACACTAGGCCAGCGTGGTGGACTATATGGCCTAACTTCTGACTTAATCCCTCTCAATCATACTCTCGATTGTAGAGGATGCCCGTGCCCTGTAGTGGGAAGTCATATGACACAGTACAGTACTACAACATAAAATTAATTAAACCAAAACTCAGTCTATCAATGGTAACAGTATTATATTTTTACGTAATTCGTGGTCTCGAGTGGGGGTTGTTACGTGGGGGTTGCGAGATTAGTAGTCTCCCCCGAGACGACCGTTTATCGGTTATCGCTTAACGGGTATAAAAAGGTTAGTCCCTTGAAATCTGAAAGATTAGTCTGCATAAAGCTGATCTTTGCTGCTGAAATTTTATTTTGCTAAAACTTTGGAGTTTGTGAAGTTGTTTGTGTCTTTGAGTATTCTTCATAATATACGCAATGTCAATGATTTTTTTTATTTATATTCATAAGAGTATTTTAAATACAGATGATGTGAGGTGATTTGATTACAATATAGACCCTAAATATAAGCTTAATGCTTTCTTGTTACTAACCTCAAAAAGGAGCACTATGATTGTATGTACTCTTTGTTCATTCACTGACTTTTTCGTAAATTTTTGGTTGATTTTATCACTGCAAATTATTCAGCTTTTGTGATAAAATGAGACTGCTGAAGTTGCATAATATAATAATAATAATAAAATATTTCTTACTTCACCGACCTCACCGAACCTACACCATCCAAATCGGTGATATCCTCAACAAGGGTCAGGACAAAAGTACCCTGAACCGACGAGCATGAATGAAGAGATTGATGAATGTGGATGAAGCGAAAGTAGTATGTCAGGATCGAGCAAAGTGGCGATCCATAGTCTCTGCCTACCCCTATGGGATACAGGCGTGACGATTATGTATGTATGTAAATATTTCTTATACTTTGTCAGAATTACAATGAAATATATCAGTGATGTCCACACTAGGCAACGCTTGTCTTGTGGCATTGTCTAGTTGCCACATGAATTATCAAACGTTGTATCAGCAACTGTACTGTACTGTATCAGCCCATACACGTCCCACTGCAGGGCACGAGCCTCCTCTACAATCGAGAGTACGATTGAGAGTGGTTAGGCCATATAGTCCACCACGCTGGCCCAGTGCGGGTTGGCAGACTTTTACATACCATAGAAATTTATACAAATCGCTATGGTATGCAGGTTTCCTCACGATGTTTTCCTTCACCGTTATAGTGCGTGGTGATTGACTATCAATACACACATGACTCCGAAAAGTCAGAGGTATGCCCTGGGATTTGAACCCGCGACCACCGTGAACATGTAGGCAGCCACGTCTGGTCCGTTACCAACAGGCCACCACGCACTTGTATCAGCAAACCACATCCTTATTAGTTTACCACCTAAAAAATTAACAACAAATACATTTTCTTTCAGGTCTCAGTGTAATAAATTGTTTGTGTTATATAATTTCTTTATAAATGTTATGAGCATAGTAGTAAATGTTGTATATAATGTTTTATGTGTGTTTGTGCTTTATGTATTTGTAAGAGACGTTTATAATTGAAAAAGTAAGGGAGGAGTTCACACTTCATTTGACAAGAAGCACGGAAACCGATGAGTACGGCGCCTCTATAACATGTTGCATTTGAACTGTACGGTTAGCAACGACGTTTGAATTACATTATAAAGTAAGGTGATAACCGTTTTTATTGATAAAGATAGTGGAAACTATTTACTTTTATAAAAAATATTATATTTACGCATATGTTTATGATTTTATTAATCCATTATCGAAATCCGTTTAGCCGTTTCTGAAATAATCGCGCACTTCCGCAAAGACAAAAAGACAAACCGACAAAAATTCTAAAAATCATTGTTTTGGTTCCTGTTACGTCCCATGTACAGACATCGATCAGTTGCAAATTTATTACAATATGTATAGAAGAACAGAAGTATATTAAACGCTCTTTTATTTGATTATGCGTCGCAACCCAAGATGACTAAGAACTAAAATCATCGCAATAATGCGTCTCATCGTCTCAGTGCCTGAAATGATTCTAACGATACTTATATACATCAAATTGTTCCAAAATATACATACTCCCGTATATTCCAATAAAATACAACAGATTGGTTTGATTATGTCCTCTTCATTGAAACACACTAAATATAAATAAAAATATATAAAAATGTCTTACCTTTTTTACATGAACATGTTTTATTTGCTGACGTTACTCGTCGTCTCTCAGACGTCGCAATTTCCCATCACAGACAGTATTCAAGCCGAGCCACGTCGAGATTGCTTCCTTATCTGAAATCAATTTTTAAATTATACGTCATATCCGTAAAGTGACTAGTCTCGGTTGTTTGTTTACTGTCGCGTGTAAGTTTAACAAGGTTATTTATGGATATAATTACGTTAGTTGTTTGTGGTGCCAGGGAATGCTTTCTGAATGTATCTTTGCTGTGTCATTAGTAGATAGATAGATAGCGATGCTGAGATTGAAATATATTTATTTTTACCGATTTTATTTTATTTATTTATATACACTTTATTGTGCATCACTAAAAATATCTCAAACAAAAACATAAAGCGCATAAATATGTGTAACAATCGGCGGTCTGATCGAGAATTTGGTAAAATCTAAGAAAAAATTAAGCGACTCAACATCGCTTTGGTTTGAACATGCAGCAGAATTTATTGCTTAATAGAATTGGTGTTTAATATTTAATTTTCATCATAATATTCCTGTAACAAAGCAAGATATTATATTGTCCCATAACAAAGCAAGAAATTGAATATTGGGAGCATCAGGTCTTGGGTCACTACAAGCCAAAATCGTAGTCATAGTCAATAGTTGCCTTGTTTCTTTTCCACAGCTAAAACAGATCCAAAAAACTAATAGGCAACTAATTAATAGTTAATAATCAGAATTTCGGAATTTTCCAAATAATACGTTAAAAAGACAAAATCCTGCAATAACCTGACCTATTTATCTGCACTAAAACTGGCGCAATAAGTGTTTCAGTTACAACACAAGTTTTATTGTCGCCGCTGAAAGTTTGCGACATAAATCAGGCTTTGTCAAGACTGATGGCCTGGGGGAGAGCGGACAGCCTCGCGGTGGCTTTGATTTAGATCAATAATTATTGCATTAGACTGGAAAGCGGTAGATAGAGAGAATAGAATGCAGTCTAGCATAGAAGATATTTGAGAGATCAAACAATTGTCACCTAGGCTTTTGTTACTGACTTCATTCGCTATAGTGTCCGTTTCGTCAAACGCTTTAGGTTTTCGAGAACAGAGAAATAAAAACAAATAGTAATTTTTTTGTCCCTCGGAATCCGTACTTTTATAGATAACCGGTGTCCTTTATTGCACCACTGGCAATATATGAAAAATACATGTTAAGTCAAATAGTTGATATTGAGACATTCATGCAAAACAAATAAATCAACAAAGACAAGAATTCACAGTAATCCAGTGCATCGGAACATTACAGCTGTGAAGAAGAAAGGGCACAAGAAACTCTCCCAGCAGCACCATCTGTCGTCAGCGTTGTGTAAGTTGCAGGACTAAAAACTACTGCAGTTTCTGATTTACGATACACGCTTACAATTTGGCTGCAGTGTGGTGCCAACGGTTCTGCGTTTGTCATTTACTAGATAACACGTAATTTCCAATCGGCATACTCTCAAAATCGTAATTTCTTTATCCCATTTCGGTTTAAAATTCCACCTAAATTTTCATCTTCAAACATTTGTGTTAAATTGATGAAATGTGTTGAAACTTAATCCATTCCTAATGTCTGCCCAGGTTCTTAAGATATGGGCAAAATTTCATATTTCTAAACCCATTTTTTTTCCTAGACTATACTGTCCCACTGCAGGGCAAATGCCTCCCTTTCCTTCTTCCACCCTTCTCTATCCAAGGCTTTCTTCCACCAGTTGGTATCAAAATGGTCCAAGTCATCTCTCCACCTTCTGCGCGGCCTACCACGAGGTCTTTTGAAGTGTAAAATTGTAAACCCGTTGTACTAAGTAGATTATATTTATATTAGTCGTTTTCCATACTTTAGAAGCTTCTATAATACCTCTTGGGTAAAATTATACTTCTAAAGCCACTTTATTAAGTAAATTATCGTTTATATTAAATATTTTGCAAACTTAAGTTGGAATATCTGTACCGTTGAGAAAAGTGAAATGAGCTACAAAAAGCGATGTCGTCTGTATTAGCCCCAAGAGTAAACAGAACGGAGACAAAGTTAGATCTACTTGTACAATGTCACGACAAAGTGGCCTAACCTCTCTCAATAGAATTCTTGGTTATAAAAGTAGGCTATTATGGAATGATACAGTATAGAAGTGTACGATAATTCGACTTCAATACCCCTGATGAAAAGTTCAATATGATATAGATAGAATATCAAAATTTAAAACCAGTTCTGGCCGACAAGACAATTATGTCGGTTTGATTATATCTGGATATATACGGGATGAACACAACACACTAAAGTTTCTTTTCATCTCTGCATCACCCTCGGCTCGACTGGTAGAGAATGCCTCAGGCATTAAGTCCTGCCAAACTGAATTTGTATAAAGTGTTAAAAATAAAATAAATAAAGTTCATTATGACGGATCTAACCGCTGTGTACAGTAGTCTTTATCCGATCGGATACCAACATCCAATCACCAGCAATCTCTCTCTCTTTCTTTCTCTCTGCAGCCACAGGAAGTCCACTGCTGACCATAGGCCTCTGTCAAGGACCTCCACATCGACCTGTTAGAAGCGGCCTGCATACAGCGAATTCCTGCGACTTTAAACCAATAATCAAGCAAACAATTTATCTCCAATTTACAAACACTATGCCTGGAAGAGTATAAAGTATTTTCGTATAAAATATCTTCAAGGTTATCGACATTAGGGGCGCCAGACAACAAAGATGTTATTCCAATTAGGGTTGGTTCGTGGCTGTCAATTTTAAGACGCTCAAGGTTTTTGAAGGGGTGCAATTTTTTGCTTGTCTATTGTGATTTTATGAAATGTCTCAATATTGCCTGCTTGGTACATTGTGTGTAAATTGTATGTTTTTTATGTTGGAAATCCCTTCTTTTGAATCTCCTTTTTACGTTATGACATTTTCGTTCTAGATATTTTTCGAAAATGTTTAACAAAGTCAATCCATGAACTAGTAAGGTGGTAGAAGACTTTTTAAAATTTATATTGGTATAAAAGAAGCTTAGAATTGTCAAAAAAGTTACAACTCCCTCATAATTTAGTTCAATGATGAATAAAAAATATTAAATAAGTAATTTTTTATTGTTAAAATAGATACTCCTAACTTAACTTTCATCGTCAGCTCATTCTCAATCAAATACCGCTGCACAAGTTTCCTTTTATTACTACGCAATGAATTCTCCAATTCTCCTTTCTTCATTCTTTTAATAACTCTATAACATCAAAAATTCCACCCAATTGTGACTGCACGATATCCATTCTGCACGTACGTGCCTCCGCCAGGAAATGAATTAATTCGAGCACTCGCACGCTGATTTATATAACATTGTTGCTTTTTTTGCGATGCCGGCTCGGGAGCATTCGGATTTCGTGTTGTTCGTGGGTGTAACTTTTTTGGAGATTTTGGTTGGGTATAAAATGTTGCTGTGATTTTGTATTTTGAAGAATTTTGAAAAAACGTTTAATTTTTGTGATTTAGTGAAAATTATATTTCCCGATATGGCGATAGGCTCGCCCCCTATCACATCGTGGGACGGAATATACAAGGCGAAACGCGGGTGTTCTGATAGCACCTCTGCCTACCCCTTCTGGGAAAAAGGCGTGTGTTTATGTATGTATGTATGTAATATATTTCTAAACATAGTTCTGATTGACAGTAAGATACAAGACTCGAGTTACGCGTGTAGGAAATTACAAGTGAATTTCTGGTTTCATATCATCCTAACTCGTAACAAATATTTTAGAATCATTAACATTATCATTAATCATTATCTCGGTTAGCGGATGGAACCCGCGATATCTCATGTCACAGTCGGCGTTTAAACCAACTGCGGGACAGAGGCTTTCAATCCATAAAAGCAATCGACAATTTTAATTACAAGTATTAACCATCGATTGTATAATCAATATAATTAACAAAAAGTGTTGTAACTTTTCTTAATCAGTACCATGACGGTTGACTTGCCTAAGATTGCAGAACATCGCTGGATACAGGCCGTTTCCAACAGGTCAATGTAGATATCCTTAGGGGAGGCCTATGTTCAGCTGTGGGCTTCCTGTGACTGAGGAGAGAGACAGAGTACCAACATTAAAAAAGCCATATTAAGCCCTTTTTTTTGCGGGGAAAATCCATTTACGGACCATCCTACCCCCGAGGGGGGCGAGGGTGTGTCAGACTCACCGGCGCCTTCCGGCCTAGCGGATGGACAGCACTGACAACCTTACAAAAACAGAACCAACGCTTAGTAATTCTGTGCCATACAAGCACCTAGCTAAACTCAAATTAAGCTCCATCCGAGAACCACTTAGCATGATAATTGCAGAATAACTACTGCATGAAGTTTGTAATTGAAACCGACGGGCGCCCGTGCGCGCCGGACTAGTTACAAGTTGCTGACGGTATAACATAGGATTTACACGGTCAAAAATCACTGGCGGAATCGGCAGTCGAAAATTTGGAGTTTTGTAAGAGTTTTTATTATATTTATATAAAATGGCTTGTGGTAAGTGCCCATTTGGTTACTATCAAAGAATAAAAATTTTGGGTATGGAAAAAAAAATACTTAAAAAGTATCGTCTCAGAGCGCAAACCTAAAACTACCAATGGATTTAAATATAGGAATATTCTTGACGACTGCTTTAATAAAAATAATTCCATGTTATTTTGGTAGTGAGATCAGTGTTTATCACAAAGCATGGCAAACATAATAATTTCGCAGTTCTAAGGAATCTGTCCGTTTTCAATAAGATATGCTTTACATTCCGAGCATTCAATATTTCGAACTTAAATAAAATCGCTAACTCACCAACCATTTCTGTGATTTCATTAAATCATCGTATTTAATTGAAGACATTTCACTCAGAAATACAAGCAACAAAACGATTCCATTTATATCAGCACAAACCACTCGATTTAATTAATTAAATCAAGCAACATTACACAAAACCATGACTAATTAATTGCGTTACTCAGATTTGAACCGAAATCGGCTCAAATGAAGCTCCACCATCATTCAGACGTAATGCTAATGCCACTTATTTATTAACTATAATCCATTATACAAAACCAGACGCGCTGAGCTCTCACGTCAAATATTATCTTTCGCGATAGAGCTCAAAAAATATTGGCTCATTCGCTATGACTCCAATATAACAAGACCTCTTGATACGTACATTTTGAACTCCGACGGCGGTTTTGAAATGATGGTTGGCGTTCGCCAAATACGGCCCGTTGAAGTGGTCACATCTCGTTGTGGCTAGATTAAAGTGATCTCCCCCAACGCCCCCCCTCGGCTAATTTAGATGGTGTAAGGGGGTGGCGTGTGGTTTGAGAGGGGTCTTGGCTAAGTGGTCGGCTGAGGAGCTCTCAAGAAAGGGTGTATCGTGACCGCACTCCGCTCCGTCTTTGTGTACTTTACATTATATTCTATGTACTAGGCAAGCTTAAGTTAGGCTTCTGGGATGCTATCCTAGATAAAGTTTTTGCATTAGATGTTGGGAATCATCTTGGGGCTTAGGTTTTAGTTTTTAATGAAATAATGCTGCAGTAGATATGTGATGCTGACGATGTATCATAAGGTGGAGACAACATTAATGGTTTCACGTCAGTAGATTCTAAAAATAAATTGTCAATGATATAATAGGCAATAGACACTTGATACTTCTTTCTAATTGATTATAGTGGGATAAATTATTTTGTCATAAATAAACTCCCGCTTTTTTCTGTCAATATTTTTATGTTCTATTAAATTTTCTATGTACATCCCGTCACAGTAGAAATTTCCCCATATCATTCTTCCCTGTACGAAGTTTTTCGCAAACACAAACATTCGGACCCGGAATAAGTTTTAGCATGCAAATATGTTATGCAAGGCAAATATTTATCCTTGCCCGAACGAACCCAGAACCTTCTAAGCAAGAGGTTATATCTCATTCACTGCATTTGGCGAACATCAAATATTATACAGGGTATATCAAGACTGCTACCGAAAACGAATCCACGTGGTAGTTTTAGTGACTTTAGACACAATGCAACTAAAGTTTTTGCAAAAAAAGCGACTTTTTTGTATTACTTTTCCTGTCATCGTATTCGGGTGGTAATAACATACGTTTTCCTAAACAAATAATGTACTCCCTATTATTTTTAAAGCCGCTTAAAATATATTCACATTTTTTTGAAAAAAAATTTGTTGCATCGTGTCTATAGTCACTAAAACCATCACCTGGCTTCGTTTTCGGTAGCAGTCTTGATATACCCTGTAATAATAAAAATATAAGAGGAAAGGTTTGAATCGTCATTGTATTATTTCTTTCAATTGTATCAATGTTATATTCATTTAAATAACAGATTAAGTTGGCTTATTAAAAATAATCCTTAATAATACTTATATCACGTGGTAGTCAGAAAAATACATCAAAACCATTTGTCACACATTTCTATAGCATACCCAAAAAATACACTGAACCGGGAACAGAACACAAACAGAACATTACCTCCCCCATGGAAGTCCGCCCTTTCCATGTCGACGGGCACCACATTAAATGCCCGGATGGTCTGAAGCATTTGTATAAGTGCCTCTAAGAAGGGCCACTAACGGACTTCGGTCATTAAAATAGACGAAGGGACATAAACTCGAAAACATAAAAAATAAAGGGGAATAAAATAAACTTATTGTGTGTTGAATTAATTAAATTATTTTTTAGATATTTTTTTTATTAAAGGCTCTTAAATGCCTTCCTATATAAAACTTATTATTAACAATTGAGTTACAAAAATTAAACCTCAAAGTCACTTTATTATTATTAAGAGTCATAATTTTAAATGGTCTCTTTGGAAACTTGAAGGTCCTGATAAACTGACTCACCAAATATAGATTAATGTACGTAGCTGATTTCTATGTTGAATGCATGTTTAAAATCCTTCGAAGGATTGCAATGCATCCTACAAAGTACAAACCTCTGATTTGTTAGTTATAGTAAAGGTAACATCAACTTATTGCTTATCTTCTTCCTTGAGTGCCTCTTCAGTGTTGAAGGTTGGCCGTCAGCTTCTTGTATTCTTCCTTGTCATTAGCCAGGTGGAATAGTATCTGCTTTTGTTGTTTTTCATTACTTATAAGCATCTCCAATTATCCGTCTCAACACCAACTTTGGCTTTAAACGTTTATCCCAAACCAGCTAATCTAAAATATCTTTCCACGAGAAGTAGCTTGAACGCATAATAACCAGTTGCAAACACTAATAAAAAGTTCCCAAAACATCACAAATGAAAAGACAAAAAAATATCTAAACTCATAACCTTAAAAACTCGCTAAGCATAACCATACATTGCAAGAACAAACGAAGGGACAAAGCGCTTGAAATTTTAATTTAATTTTTTAACGTTGAAAAATGTCATCCGATTCTTCGTGTTCACTTTTTGTTACATTTTATACCGTGTGCAGGCACGTTTTGCTGGCGAAGGAATTAACTGTATTCTGTTTGCTTAGTTTAAAAAGAAGTTAATTAAGACCAATAAATGAGGCCCGTAGGGCGTAGTGAGAAACGTGACCTTCACTAACCAATGTTTGATCAAATTCTGAATTTAGTAATCATAAGCCTACTGCTTCTGATACTTTGCTAAAGATCAATAGATTTTGAAAGCACGTTAATTTTTCCAAAGTAATGAATCCTTCAAGATGTTTTTTAATCATCGGGACTGCCCATTTCTTAAGGAGGAATAAGGTACTTAATTGTGCCGCGAGTAGCTAGAATTCGTAGGCAGGTTTCACTTGCCTTCTAAAGCAGCACAGTTAAATATTATAATATTTCTCTGCCTTGAGTTCATTTAGAATTTCGGATTCCCAAGGTACATATCCCTAAATGCTTGAATACCAAAATAATTTAAATCTGTTTAAAGTATAAACTATGCACAACAAAGGGAGACATTCTGGTTGAAATTTTCTTGCGCCAAATTATTTTTGAAGACATTCTCTTTGCGAAATTCCGTCGGCGGGAGTGACGGGCAAAAAATCGCTGTAAGGTGCTCAAGTGATGTCACGTGATTATCTGCTATTTTACAATGAAAATAAAGTGCATTTTCGCGTAAAACTTTTGCCAAGAGGAATACCAGATGCGTCTTAGGCATGAATAAGTTATGCGTTCAGTTCTGTTGTTATTTCTTACGACGGTCCGTCAAAGGATATTTTTTTATTTTCTTCAATATTTTTAATCTTCATGGTTGAGGTATGAAGGATATAACTAAAGCAAATACTAACGATAAATTACATAGGTGTGTATATTATAAAAGTGAACGAAGGGAAAGTGTATGCATATGAACAAAGTGGAACTTTAGTCTACCTATGAAACGCAGGTGAGATTTATGTATGTATATAGGTACATTAATGCGGTAGTTTAAATTAAATGGCAAAAGCTGATCTTACACCTAACCTACTATGTATGGTATGTGAGATATACGAGTAGGTTCACTTTTGCGTACCAATTAAAGAAATCTTCACGATCCATATTTCGTTAATCTTTACAACACACAAGCCATTTTTAAAGCGAAACCTTTGGGCGAATTATCCCCTAATAAAATATCAGAAGATACGTTCGCAAAATCTAATGGCCCCGGAGCGACGAAGGAGTATGACGTCTGCACAAAACACTGCCATGGGAAAAAGGAACGCCATAAAGTCCCCTCTATCTGAAAAGTTTGACATGTTCGCGTATTATGGGAATTAGATAACTGTTGTATTGAGAGTACGGTTGGCAGCGTAATTTTAATTAAATGTTTAATGAGATGAAAAGGTATTTGTTATTTTGATTTTGACCATCTCATGTTTTTTGACTGCCTCGGTGGCGTAGTGGTACTACAGTACGATTGCAAAGCTAAGGTCTCGGGGTCGAATACCGGGTCGGGCAAAGTGATAATGGATTTTTCTATTCATTATCAGCCCGGAGTCAGGAATTTGTGCCCGATATGGCGATAGGCTCGCCCCCTATCACATCGTGGGACGGAATATACAGGCGAAACGTGGGTGTTCTGGTAACACCTCTGCCTACCCCTTCTGGGAAAAAGGCGTGTGTTTATGTATGTATGTATGTCATGTTTTTTCGTAATTTGAGCTATTCGGAAAAAAGTGTATTCAGATTTTTTACATTAAATCATGGTTAAGGTTGCAGGAAGTCGCTGGATGCCGGCCGCTTCCAACAGTTCGATGTGGAGATCCTTGGGGGAGGCCTATGTTCAGCAGTGCACTTCCTCTGACTGAAGAGAGAGAGAGAGAGAAATAATGACGTTAGTTTGACTGGATTCTATGCGAAGACGTTACTAAAAATGGCGCACCATATTTAATAATAGCTATGAGTGCGTGCCTAAGGGCGTGGTGCCCTGTTGGTAACGGACCAGACGCGGCTACCTACATGTCCACGGTGGTCGCGGGTTCAAATCACAGGGCACATCTCTGACTTTCCGGAGTCATGTGTGTATTGATAGTCAATATAACTGTCTAGGAAAACATCGTGAGGAAACCTGCATACAATAGCGATCTGTATAAATTTCTATGGTATGTAAAAATCAGACAACCCGCACTAGTCCAGCGTGGTGGACTATATGGCCTAACCACTCTCAATCGTGCTCTCGATTGTAGAGGAGGCCCTTTTCCAGCAGTGGGACGTATATGTACTGATACAATACAGTACAGTACATTTGCGCTAGAACAATAGATAGCTTCTAAGTTAGTATCCTAGACATAATTAATCCAATAAAATATATTCAGCCAGCGCGACGGAGTAAACTTAAGCTCCGTCTAAGCTCGTTCATAAAATTAAGCTCTGACCCGACATACTAGACAAAAATAAAAGCGTAAATGTGTATGACGTCAAAATATACAACAAAAAGCCTTTTTTGTCGACTGTACTGGTTGTTAGTATTTTGGCCGGGAGCTATGATGTGCCTTTTTGTCGATTTTATTTCCATGGCATCTTTTTAATACTTATTTACATGTTCTTAAACAGCCTACGGCGGTGTTCCCTTATTCAAACAAGGCACAATGGAGCATATTAAAAATTACTTGCAAGCTTCAGTTGAGATTCATGTGGGAGGGATTATCTTTAAGAATTTTTCGACCTGTTTGTCTTTTACTACTTCGTAATATAGTGGATTATTTGTGTGTAGGTTGTTTTGAGATTGGTAAAATATAGTTTATCTCTATGGTCTGTGCCAGCCCATAGTTTGTCTTGTCCCCGCCCTTGATATTTTTTTCTTAGTCACCAAATGTAATGCCTCATATTTGTTTGTTGTGTTTGAGACAGTTATACACCGACCGATTCTGCTGTTAACTCACTACATCGTAGAATTTTTGCATTATATAAAAAATACCATACCCGTAATATGAGTATTGATTTTTTTAAATTTAATAAGTATGGATTTTTTTATTTTTGTAATAAATTATGTTTTATCTGTTTCAGGTACGTACCCCCACCGGCGCCGTCACAGTGCGTGAGTAATTAAAAACTGTCTAATCTGGTGTTTCCGGTAGAACGCGTCCGTTTCGCGCCTATTCCGCTCTGCCTGCCATCATACGTCTATTTTGACAAGTTTGTAGGGTTACCAGGATTATATTTTAACCAGGAATTAATAGTGTTTACCTGATTGACTTCTTTGTTTAAAGAACTTTAATAATTATACATAATTTCGGAGATCGATTCAATTTTTTGTTATTGCAATGGATGGCGAGATGGTAAGCGATACGACCGCTCATGGACAGTAGCAAAACCAAACAACACCACGAATTACAAAGCAGTGCTTGGCATTCCACTGCGCTCGCCATCCTGAGACATAAGGTGTTAAGTCACATTATACCCAGTAGTGTTTTTCGAGTTATTTAGGTAAATAATTAAGAGAAACTATTAACTTTTTTCTAGTTTACAATATTTTTTCCGCAATACTATGTATTGTAAACATATAAAAAAGTAAATAATTTCACTTACCTAAATATTTACCTAAACAACACGAAAAAGATGAACATGCAAAACCTGCTCTATTCCTCCATTCATAAACCTCCTCATACAGGCTAAAAGACTAGTTATCCAAGCCAACGCATTTGCTTATGTTGGCAACCCTGCTCACGTTCGCGCCATTCGGTTATCGCCATTCCGCGCGGTTGGCGCCACTGTACCCTCCATGTCTTTATTGAGCAATTTTTGTTTATATCGCCAGCGGTTTTATTGTCATCCGTGAATTGTAGCGAATAAAAGTCAGTCGCTTAAAATGATGCGGTTGTTATAGAAATATCAATTTAAAAATATTATGGGTACGAGTATATCCCCACCACTATTGTAATCCTTTTTGACCGATTTCAAAAAAAGGAGTAGGTTATAGTGTTACTATAAGTATTTTTATTCCTTTCTTCTATGTCTAATTCATAAGTATGTTATATAAATGGCATAGAAAAAATACTCTAGCCAATAATATATTCAATAGTTGAACGATGAATAACTTTACTAAATAAATAAAACTGCTTACATCAAGAAATTTTATATTACCAGAAACTATGAATAAGTATTAAAATTTCAAGACTAATTAATAATCAACGAATTTCCTACCAATCCTATTCCTATACGGTATCAGCCCATACACGACCCACTGCAGGGCACGAGCCTCCTCTACAATCGAGAGTACGATTGAGAGTGGTTAAGCCATATAGTCCACCACGCTGGCCCAGTGCGGGTTGGCAGACTTTTACATACCATAGAAATTTATACAAATCGCTATGGTATGCAGGTTTCCTCACGATGTTTTCCTTCACCGTTATAGTGCGTGGTGATTGACTATCAATACACACATGACTCCGAAAAGTCAGAGGTGTGCCCTGGGATTTGAACCCGCGACCACCGTGAACATGTAGGCAGCCGCGGCTGGTCCGTTACCAACAGGGCACCACGCACTTTTAGCCTTTTAGACTTTTATTGCTATAGCTGTTTGACTAAGTTCCTTGGGTACTATTCATAACCTAGATTTAAGAGAACAAATTCTTGTTACGTTTCAAAAAGTATGTTGTTCGAAAAGTTTCAATGCTCGGTTCCAAAAAAATCGGTGCTGTCGATCATGGCTGTTAGGAGTCGTAGTGGCTGTTTTTATAGTAGGACAATCTCTAGTACTCATTGATAATTTATTTTCAAATAAAGTGTGTTTTAAATAAATTATGATCTGTACTTATCTGCTCTTATCTCTCTTCATAACTGAACTGAAAATTTAACAACAAATAGAGTCAAATTTCCACATTTTAACATTACCAAAGTCACCAATACACCGTAATAACACACTCAACCCGTAATGTACAAGCATCCAAAGAAAAGCCATAGATACCTATGTGGAAACACTTACGGTGAAACTGGGCGGTACGTTCGACCATTATCTGCAGACGGAGGGTTAATGGAGCGCGATGTGCCTCGAGTACCGCTCCACCATCTTATTAGTGACAGAGGGTTATATGTTCCTTACTTGCTGTGAAAGTATCCGGGTATTATATTGAAGGGTTTTCAAGATTAAGGAGTCACTCGAATGTAGCGTACTATGAGCTTGCTTTAAAAGTATCAGACAACTAGGCTTTCCCGTCAGGCGTCACCCCTGGTGATGTTTCATAGTAATCTATACAAATAACAGAATTATCTTGTCCAGTAGGTAGACAGAAATATAACGAAACTACTTTTTGTCAGAAGATAATCAATAGTGTCAAAAAAAATATAATATTAGAGTACATTTTATGGTACTGCCTCGATGGCGTAGTGGTACTACGGTATGATTGCAAAGCTGAGGTCTCGGGTTCGAATCCCGGGTCGGGCAAAGTGATATTGGATTTTTCTATTCATTATTAGCCCGGAGTTAGGAATTTGTGCCCGATATGGCGATAGGCTCGCCCCCTATCACATCGTGGGACGGAATATACAAGGCGAAACGTGGGTGTTCTAGTAGCACCTTTGCCTACCTCTTCTGGGAAAAAGGCGTGTGGTTATGTATGTATGTATGTACATTTTATGGGATACAAGTATCTGTAGTAAATCATGATTATCAAATTGGAACCTGTTTAGTAAACTGACAAACTTCTTCACTCCTACTGAGCATACAACCCAAGACTTACAGTTCACAAGCCATATTCGCTGTTATTAAACAATATACATTCTTGACAGCCTCCGTGACGCAGTTGGTTAAACGCCGCCTGTGAAACGACAGGCCGCGGGTTCGATCCCCGCACCGAGACAAGTGTTTGTGTAGCCCACCAGTATTTGTCTCGGGTCTGGGTGTTTGTGAGACCGAAAAGTCTCTAGTAGCTTTGATACCCACGACACAAGACTTGAGTGATCTTAATGTAGGGTCAGGTCTATGTATGTGACTTTTGGGTGTATTTATTATTTATTTAAGAGAATCGTTTTATTCCTTCATAACAATTTTATTACGACAGCTCATCAAAGAAAAAAATATACTACAGTAATTTTCACATATCATGAGTTTCGTAGCAAACATGCCGTCTCCCGAGGCCGGCAAAAACAGTCCAACAGCAGAATTGCCGTGTAACGTTTGCTAGGGCGCGAATCGGCTCACGAACCATTTAACTGATGAACGAAGTATTTTATAGCCAAGTTGCGCATTGCGTCGCGTCTAATTACGAGGCCCTTGTTTCTCGATAATTTCTCACTGTTTTATATAAGTTTCTTAAGAAGCATATATATATATATATATATATATATATATATATATATATATATATATATAATATACTACAGGCCCGTCCCAGCTTCAGCTGGGTGCATATGTGTAATGTATTGTAAACTGGTTTTGAAAAGAGCAATACTAGAGTTCCTTGCCCGTTCTTCTCTAGTGAAAACCACTTTCCGAACCGATTGGTAGATCAAAAAATGACTGAATTTAAATAATGTCGAATATTTTAATGGATTCAATAAATTATTTTAATTTCATTTTCCTTTTAATTTCATTTCATTTAAACCACGTAACTGCAATAAGTTTAAAACTAATCCGAATTCCATCCAATAGAGAATGGCCCGTTCTATGGAATGGAAACTGAAATCTATGATCGGAAGCGGGCCGGGCCGCCATTGTCTTCCGGAAACGAACGGCGCGGAGGGGCAGGCGCGCCAACCGCCACCGGAAATAGCTAGTGTGACCAACGTGCGAACATCCATATCTAACACATAACGCGATTATGGTAATAACGGTTTTTGGTTGCCTTCAAATTGTTCTATTTGTTAGTAAAATTGATTCATTTGTAAAATTATAGTAGTAGACTGCAGAAGTAGGTGAGGAAACATTGGAAAAATAATCGTGGAAAATTACAATAGAGGAAATATGATTAGTCTGTGATAGGACCTGAACAAAAGAATTATTAGCAACCAATTAGATAAGCAAGATACCAAAGGCATTACTGCGACCGATGTGTGCATGTACAAATTTTTGTATAACCCGCAAATATACCCAAATCTGGATGTTTATTTTCGTGAAATTTTATTAAAAAAACACACGCCTAACACTTGATTATCATCCTAATGTACAGCAATGTTATTAAATGCCTCGGTGGCGTAGTTTTACTACGGTCCGGTTACAAAGCTAAGGTCTCCAGTTCGAATACCGGGTCGGTCAAAGTGGTATTGGATTTTTCTACTCGATATGGCGATAGGCTCGCCACCTATCATGTCATGGGACGGAACACACAAGGCGAAACGTGGGTGTCGTAGTTGCACCTTTGCCTAACCCTTCGGGGATAAAGGCGTGATGTTTATGTATGTATATGTATGTATGTATGTTATTAAATTGTATATACCTTTCCGGATTGAATTTGCACGCACCAAACGCTAAAAAACCAAAAAGGCCTTCCGTACTTCGATCAGCTCAAAAAGGAACCGCCGGGCTGGAAGGCTTACAAAAACTAGCGTTCAAAGACGCAATTTTATTTGCGCAGAGAGAAATAGCAATCGGTATTCAGTATTAAAACTGTGAGCAAACAGTCTATCAGCCTTTGAGTTATTTAAGTGTGGCACTTACTACTTCTAACTTAAAGAATTATGAATACGTAAAGGAAATATGTATGAGTGGTTTTTCTGAAGAATTTGATTGTAATTCGATTTCTAATTTTAATATGGTAATTGCGGAGCTATTTTGTTTTGGTTGGCTGTGAAGTGCGGATTGGGTGGAAAAAGTGGTAGTTAGGTTACGATATGAGAAATAATGTGAGAGATACAATTTTTTTTAGTGAATTTGATTTAAGAAAAGTTTTGCCTCGTTTTTGCAACGTGTACGTTCGAACTAGGCGATCGGCCAAGTTCCTAACAGCTATCTAATATGCTCATAAATCAGGTCGCTCAAATGAAATTTCCACTGTTGCCACTTCATAATTTCAATGGGATTCGCTATAAATTATTCTTAACGTTTGTGAGATTTTATTTTGTAAGATGCTATAAAAGTTTGTTTATTTCTGACGGTATTCTAGCTGCGACGGCGGCGCAGTTTCTGAATTAATGTCCTCACTTGTAAACCCGGTGATTTTAGCAACAAGTTATTCTTCTTCTTCTACCTTTAATATGGATACAGATGTCACAAATGAAGATTTGAAGCTAGAATCTCAAGCTGTAAGTATAATATTTTTACCATTGCATTGGTCCAATTTTTGTGGGTTTTTTAAATTCAATTTGTGATACACAACCATAATGTTTTTAACATTTTATAAGGTATCTATTTAACTGTATACAGAGGAAAATTCTGTCTCTTACTGCAACAAATAATACGTCTTCATAATTATATTAATAACACTTAATTACAACATAATATGTTTCCACAAAATTATATTCAAAGTTAAAATATATAGAAGCACAAACTTGATTAAAATCTTTGGGAAATTCCATTATATTTCCATCGCGTACAAAAACAGTTTTATCAAACGCCTACCCACTAAAACCCATTCCAACTATCCACAAAAGCGGGCAAAACCGCAGCATGTTCTTATAAGAGCTTAGATTCAAACTGCGTTCAACTGGGCCTGGTTAGCGAACTTATTCGAAATTGGGTATTCCATCGACGCTGCCGCCTTGTATGGTGACCACTCTACGTGATAGGAACTTATTTCTATATAAGCACTGTATTTCCTTTTGTAACGACTGATGTGGAATATATTTAACAGTTTATTTGTGCTAGTGTGGATATATTGTGTGGTTGTGGATACAGAGGTATGGGAAACAAAATCTTTGGATTTATTTTAAAGATGTTGCGCGCGTGGAGTGTGAGATTTGGCGTAGTTAAAGTATAATACGGATCTTGGAATTGAAAACTAACAAAAATAAATTAACAAGATTTTTCATGCTACTAAATACCCAGATGACTTTACCGATGTCGCAGATAATAATAATTTTAATACCATTCATTATCCTAAAATATCATGACTCATAATAATTAAATTGTAAAATGAAGTAAATATTTCAATTAAATTATAATTGATAATGAAATGAAGATTATCAATAATAAAGGGTATTTGTATTTGTATAAATACCTAGATATGAATCAGTTATATATTTTGTTGACCGCACAAACATTTGCTAAATAAAACTGTACTAAAACGGATCCGTTCGGTCGATCGTACAATGATATCATTACATAGCTGGGAAATACGTCACAGAGGTTGTTAATTATATCCATCACGACCCAACTTTAGTATGACATTCAGAAATTATTTCAGTAAGATTCTCCTTAAAATTCATCATCATCAGCCCGTTGCAGTCCCCTACTGAGCATAGGACTCTCCCAAGGTCCGCCAAAGAGCCCGGTCTCTTATGCATCCAGTCGCCACCGGCCCTCTTGTGCAAGGCTGCAAAAAATTACTTACTTCACCAAAAACATACGTCACATTTCACAATGTAAAGCCATTTTCTGAAAACACAAAGTCCCTTACAGGTAAACGATGTTGCAATATAAAATCCTTGCACTTTGCCAGTGCCAGTCACGTAGGTTTGTAGTGCTTGCCATATCGAGCACGCCGCGGGAATGCCAACGCCTGGCTAAAAGCGCGCCAGGTCTAGAATCTATAATTTAAGCTAAAAAATATATGGGAAATGTGCGCAAGTTTTATGAGGTATTTATTGGAGAATATTTTGAGGAGTTTAAAAGCTTTTTGGGTCTTGAATTTTATATTTTTTATCAGAAGTTTTGGAATTTCGGTATTGTGCATGTGTTACATATGATACATTATTTTAAGTTAATGTGGATACTTTTTGAGTGAATAAAGTTTTAAGCTTTATAATATGTTTGTTCAATAATTGTAATGTAATATCTTGTAATTTCGGTAGGATAACTGTTATATTTTTAGTGAATTATTTCTTTCAACTAACGAGTGGGAGGCGCTAGTTATACAGCGTGCGATCATATTAAATAGATAGTGATTGTGAATTAATAAGAACCATGCCAAGCATTGCTTTGTAATTCACGATGTTGTTTTGTTTTGCTACTGTCCATGAGCGTTCGTATTGCTTACCATAGATGAATGGCACGCTCATCTCGCCATACATTGCAATAAAAAAACCATTGCTGAGAACCAAGAATGCAAGATTCTTTCTCCATTAACCATTCACTCAATTCCTACTATTAAATCAAGACATACCTCACTATAAACACAAAAATTTCGTACACGTAAATATCTTACATATACCGAAAAGACGGTCATTCTACCGGCCTTCCGGGAATACCGGCATAGCCGGCGGCCCAGCGAGAGCGCAACTATTCAACTCGGAATCCGCCGCGTCCGGGGGCCAAGTTCCTACTAAGACTACTGACTCGCGACTACTGACTAGTGATTGCTGACTGCTGACGGCCGTAGCCCGCTCTTGTTTGGATAAAGATGTGAGGCTAAAGGATTCTGTGCTTTTTTATGCCTTAGTGAATAGTTCGAGTGGTGGTAGATTAACATCGGTGTAGACAGAGTTTTGACTTGCGTGTGTATTTATTTATTGTAAAAAAATATATTCATTTATACGATATTACGACTCTAATTTAGTTGCTAACGTGTCTAGCAATTAGTGAGACAAATCTTTACGTTTTGATGAAATGATAAATTTAAGATTAAATCTTGTTACTTCATTAAGAAAAGCGATACATTATGAAATAGCTTTAATCAATTCGGCTATAATGCTTCTTAATACTTTAACGTTAAAATTATTTAATACTTACGGCGTTATTCACAGACAGCTTTAAAACCAATTTTAGTTATCGAAAGTTTTGTCCTTTTCGAACGACTTTTGAATTTAGAAAAAATATCTACATAGCATTTCCACTGTCTCGTAATGTAGTAATTCACTATACAAACTTCAAAAAACAACATGGCCGAGGAAATTGCTTGGAAATAAACTACTTTTCCGACCATTTTCGCTTGAAACCAGATAGCAATAAATCTCACCAATTACAACCGAAATCGTAACTCATCGACAAATAGAAAACAATTTTCCGCTCAGAAAAATGTCGCAGTTTGACCTAATTCTTAGGCGCAATGACCCCAGTTCAGACCGGCATTATTTTAAGGCAAGCCCGAAAATTTACCAGTTACGCAAAATCTCACCCTGTGCCCAAAGGATAAGGTTTGGAATACACTGGCGTGGGAAATTTAATTTACGGATTTATCTAGTGAATGATCATGCGAGTGTAAAGTTTATAGAGCAGAGTGAATTACATTGAGCCCCAGTATACGCTGCGACACACCCTGTATACAAACAACAGCTGTAATTAATTAACTTGTTATTCTGGAAGTTTTATTTGACGTAAACAGGTGCGATGTGAGAGGTCTAGACATTTTGGTTTTAAGCTGCTATTTCTGGCAATAAAACAAAAGAGGGAGGACTGCGGTTGTTGATTTGTACTTATATTGCGTTGAAGGTATTGTAATTTCTGAAATCATAACTGAGGCAAAATTTAATCCCGGATACGAGGCGCATACCCTGCAGTGAGACGTATTTGGACTGATACAGTACAGTACAGTTCACTACATAACATGACACTGAAATCTCTGATCATCTGATCTCTGATTTTTTTTTGTACCATGATATAACATTAGTACAAAGAGGACCAATACAAGCGACAAGGCTGTTCAATATCATTCCTTTACCCATTCATTCCGAAAAGTAATTAAAAAAATAACGTTCCAAGATTAAAATGAAATTAATTACCGCTCTGGTATTCGTACAAGCGTACAAATGGAAGCAAATAGTAAGAAGCATAAAGAATAAAATTAAATGGTTCCAAGGCGGGGCACAGACGTCGTAAATAAGCGGAGACGGTGGCGACAAAAAATCGCCGCTCTAAGTGAAAATAGACGTGCGTTTAGTCGCATTTAATGAGAACGCCCGGAATTAGGCGTCGTCAGCTCCCGTCATAAATTGTCGCCATTGCCAACTTTCCCCGGCAAAAAACGGAATCAAAGAACCCCCGGGTTTTAGGGCTGTGAAAAAGCAGAAAATGCGAAAATGCAATGTACGTGGTTTAGACTCTATCTAGACCTCATAGACTCTATCTTAGAAACCTTAAAACTGATTCCCTTACTTCTAACTCCGAAAAACAAATTTCTATAAAAACCTCCACCCTACATTTAAACACCTTAGAGGCAGATTCCCTAAATTCCTCTTTAAGAGTCCATCTATGAACAAAAGATCATATTCCTATTTTAAGTTTATTATGTGACACATCGTGTATTTAATTATTTCACGCTTTAATATTGTAATTGTAAACGCACCTTACGTCTACTGTGCTTAAACTAATCGCCATTACGTATTATATTTAATCGAAGATTTGATTTGAAGACTTGCAATTTTTTTCCGACAGTAAAAAATATGTAATATAAAATCTTTAGTCAATAAATATCTAGCTATATAAAAAATGCCGAATTTCTTGGAAACTCGTGATAGCCCTACCCAAAACAGAATGAGACAATGGGGTCCGGTAAAAACTCGGTCCGGGATCTCACGACGAGCTCTATGGGGGTATCGATGCTTCTTTAGTTGATTCTTTTGATTGCAAACGTCCCCGACCGGGAACAAAGTCGTATCTCTTTTTCTTATCGGCGCGCAATTGATTTTTTAACATTCAAATGTACTAAGGTTTTTGTTTCGTCTTTTCATGTACTTTGTGGCGTCGAGTGCGATTTTTATTTTTATAGTTTGTGTAATTTTGATCGGGTTTTATTATGTTCAGTGAATGGTTAATAGTACATGCATGTTTTTCTACTTCGGTATGTTTCGTAGAAACGACGACACACACGTTTATCAAACGCTGTTATCACAGAGTCTATTGTTTATTTGTATCTCATATTTATCTAATTTTTTTTTGTATCAGCCCATATACGTCCCAATGCAGGGCACGGGCATCTACAATCGAGAGTACAACTGAGGGTGCTTAGGCCATATAGTCCACCACGGTGGCCCAGTGCGGATTGGCGGACTTTTACATACCATAGAAATTTATACAAATCGCTATGGTATGCAGGTTTCCTCACGATGTTTTCCTTCGCCGTTATAGTTTATGTATTTAGTTCCACCCAATAAGTACCTAATTGTATCCTGAAAAACAACCGTCCTTACATTTCATTATCTCCTCTAAGCATGATCTTATCGCCTGTTAAACTGCGTATTATGTGTGACAAAATCAAGCCACATTCTTATAATTAACAACGCTTAAGACACTAATCGAAGTACAAGTCTATATAAAAAATACTAATTGCAAATCTCCAGTCAGTTTGTTTCCTTTATTAGCTGTTATAATTGAACACTCATATCTTTCTCGACGACATCAATCCACAGACTTATTTAAATGAGTAGCCAAAAAGGCCACTCGAAATAGCCAATAGCAATAATTACCAGACAAAACTCCATGACATTTTAATATGAAATAAGCCAGCAACATGTAAACATCGTGCGGGCATTAAGATTCAGCGCGCTGCGGCCGCGCTTCCGCCGGCCGGCACAAAAAACCACCCGAATGAATATTCATTACGGCAACAATGAAAGTGATTTATCGTAAACACTCCGTTTGTCTTTTGCTTTTTAATTTTTTAATCAGTGTGTGCTTTTGTGTTTTGGTAATTTTTCGGTGGTTCTGAAATGGAATTAAAAAGTTGTGGAGATGTTCCAATGTTTGAAGTAAAGGAATAGGGACTCCTGACGGAACGAGCCACGTCTAAAGATTTTTTGGTGAGTTGTTAACCTATAAAGATGGGTGATGTTAGATGAGTGTATAGGCTTCAAATTTATGAACACTCTCTCTCTCTCTCTGTATTTAGTGAAGAGACATTTATAAACACTCTCTCTCTCTATTCAGCCATAGGAAGTCCACTGCTGAACATAGGCTTCCCCCATAGATCGCCAGATAGACTTGCTGAGAGCGGCCTGTATCAAAACAAAATCATTATTGTTTATAAACTATCCGAGCAAAATTCGGACCCGTTGGAGACTGTCACGCCCATCAACCCACCACTGCAACTCACAGTGGCACGCATTGTAACGACACCGAGCATTGAAGCTCACCGAGTCTCCGGGAATGTCTAACTTGTCTTTAACCTGCAACGAAATCAATCCAATAGTTAAATTAATAGGAGGAGTTGGAAATAAATTACTGTCCACTTCCCTCCGTATCAAAGCGAGTGACAAAAATGAATTCGAACCTGTTAGTTCACCTTTTTTTTCTGAGAGATACTACCAATGGTGCCCTCTTCGGTCATACTGCCATCGAAACTAATGTTCTTACCACCCCAAACATATTACGTTAGAATATGATTGAAATATTTCGCTTAGCTGTAACTGATACCTCAAGCCAAATCAAAATGCCTGTTCATACTGACGCACCATTCGTCTTAACATAGTAACTTCAGGAACTACTTACTCAAGCCGTACAACAGTGTCTGTTCGTACATACCATTCGTCTTAACTTCAAGGGAATCTAATATACTTAAGACTACACATCCGTGGAATCAGCGAAACCATCTCATCTCCGTATATTTAAATCAGTCGACAATAAGAGCTGCAGCCAAATCCTGGCCTGACCCAGTTCCGCTGAATCCACCTAATACCGCCCGACAAGCTTCCGCTGAACGCGGCTGTACTGCCAGCGATTGTTTTAAATGTTTCCTTTATGCAAAGGAAAAGGAAGAAAGAATAAATTTATAATTTTTTTTTTCCTTTTTTTGCAATATAAATTTATTAATTTTCGTATCCGCTCGGGTAGTGGCTACAGTGTTTTCAAAAACTCACTAAAGCAACCCATACAAGTTCAACGCGATTTGGACTCAACATGTTTATATACGGTGTCAAACCGACCGGTATAATTGATACCAGAGTCCGCTTTCCAACTCAATCTTCCTCATTTCGTCCATCATTGCTATCTTAGGCCGCAACAGCAGAGAAAATGGTACAGAATAAATGCAAAACCACTAGTTCCCTCGCCTTAAAACGCTACCACTCGCACCGCACCCGAAAAAGCTTCCTTTACATACCTCGGTTCGTTTGCGGGCATAAAAAGAAATAATAACACTCCAAATAAGCATTTTTCGAGATGGGACGGGCTTTCTTCATTCAAATACGTTAATGTACACGACTTAACAGTCGCAGAAATGGGTTAAATGACTACGTGCATTGTTAGGAATCTTTTCAGCGAAGTAATTTGAGTCTCGTGAAAGGAATTAGGCCGCTTCGCCGTGCATTTGGAAGGAGTCCAAGTGTTCCGCGTATATTGGCTAGCTTTCCGGTTAATAAGGTTCCTTTTGTGTGAGGTTTTATGTCTTCATTTTTGAAGTCGATTGAATGTTAAATGTCGGTGGTTTTTAATTGAAGTTTATGGGAAAATTCTGTGAGAGTAAAAATTAATAGACATGCAGTTTAAAAGGTAGACGATCACAGTTATTTTTCTGTGAGAGTAAAACAGAGTTTCCATCCCATTCCGTATTTTGAAAATCATATATAATTGAAATTATTTCGGCAAATTCAAAGGTCTGTCAACATACTGTAAATTTCGAAATCTTATCAAAGCATGAGCTAAATGATACGCAACACTGCTTGTGTATACTACTTCCTAATGTTACATCGAATTAATTAACCATCAAAAAGCTGCATTCAAACTCCAGTAACCTTATTATCAAAAAAAAACCTTTTCTCTTTACACAGTCCTCGTTTCATTGAGAGTAATCTTAACAAGAAAGCCTAACTGGACGATGTATATCTTCATTTGAACTGAAACAAAAATGCTTAGCGAACCGTCCGTACTTGGCGCAAGTAAACAAAGATTCACTTTCGTTAGATGAGCAATTTCATGAATAAACATAATAAAAGATGGCGGAAGGTCGCTCGGTGCCTCGCGCTGATTTACTGCGATCCACGCGTTCCGCTGTCGCTTTTGCGTGGCGGTGCAAGTCACAAGCATAAGCAATTTTGTGAGACAAAATTATACTGATAGTGATTTATTTATTATGCAACATTAACACTATGCTTACAATTATCAAAGCATATTGATATATGTATTTTTTCTAGTAAACATAACTATTACAAAATGTTGACAAATTTACTAAAGAGTGACAGGAAAACTTCTAGTGATAGAGTAATGATATCACTACTGGGCAAACTTGATAAGGAGGTACTGTAGTACTAAGGAAAATTAAACTAACAGCTCCCTGTCTAGCTTTAGATCAATTATTCTGTAAGCAGATACAGGCAATTGCTAATCCCATGCGTCATCTTAGATTTTGACAATATTGTTAAGGGTTAAAATTGTTTTAGTAGTGAGTTCTAACAATTAAACTCGGTATCTCGTGACTTTAAAAATTCTTTATAATAGACCCATCAACACATCTTATTGTAGTAGCGTTTGTGTGACCGTATCGATTTTTATCTGTGAAATGTAAATAACCCGACTCTCGCTGCCGCCTACGCTGTCGCTCATCACTTGGGCCTCGAAAGTAGGCTTATACGCTGAATAGATACAGTGTACGAAACTCATTGCTCAAACGGTAATGTAAGCGCGTTCGCCTCTCGCTGCATGATGTACTTGCCTGTAACACTTGAACGTTCCAGAATATTCTACGTAATGTATACGGAAATGTATGGAAATATTGATTAAAATTACTTGAGATTTTTTTCGAACTGTTGGTTTAATGGTTGAATTCCTAGGTTAAAAAATAGTGTTTAAAATTCTGTAAAAGTTTGGGTGCTCATAAAGGAAGACGTAGCTAAAACTCAAACAATCTAATTCAAATGCTGTTCAAATGTTTCTGTGGTCTGTATGTGTATTTTAGAGCCGTTTTGTATATTTATTTATAATTACTTTTTGCGTATTATCAAGCTTGGATATCGAAAAAGTTAAAGTTGAGAGTCCGTACCTGCTGCTACCAGACCATTAAAGTACTTGTTTCTTTTTCTGCATTTGTATCTGTATCGGCCCATATACGTCCCACTGCAGGTCACGGGTCTGCTCTATAATCAAGAGTACGACCGAAAAGGGTTAGGCCATATAATCCACCACGCTGGCCTGGTGGCGGACTTTACATACCGTAGAAATTCTTGTTTCTCTTTCGTTTTCAATTAATATATATATGCGTCAAATTCAATATGATTTCCTGTTGTAATTTAATAAGATTATAATAAAATATCACGTCTTCCCAAAGTTTTTGACAAACACAGAGCCGGAGTCAGTGTCTCGCCGGGTACCATCGCCCCCCACCCGTCTAATTGAATAACGTCGTCTTATAAAATATTCATGCGATATGATAATCTGTCTGGCCTCACCCCGGCCCGGCGAAACGGATTATAGTTGACAGATTCAATAGTTTTAGGCAAATTTTGATGTTTTGCGAATGTGAGATGGGGTAACTATGGGATCAATAGAGATGTAATTGGGGATGAATATGTCTGTACATAGTAATGCACGAGTGAAGTTACCAACTTTGAATTGTTTTGTAACAAAATATATGAATTATACGTCTATGGTGATTTTTTATATTAGTTGAAATAGCAAATGGTTGTAAATAATCGTGCCTTTTTAAAATTCTCTTAGATATTCATTACATTAGTTAGTAATGATTATGTATGGTACATAGTTTTGAGATTCACTCGATTATTAATTTAACGCATCATCAGTCGGCTCCTACACTATATTATATTAGACGATTCCATTTCATTTGTATATTGATTTTTGAATTTTCACGTGACGTCTAATTCAATAATTTTAAAGTACACGCATTGATTTGTAGCCTAATAACGCCATGTTTCCACATTGTAATAATTCCTAATAATATAAACAAGAAGTACATTCTGGAACCGAATAAAATATAAACCCCTCCGACTAAAGCTTCAAAGAGCACATTTCATCAAAACAGGCGGCCGTCGACTCAGTCGCGCTTCTGAATTCGTTATCCCACAATTTCCCGCTCATAAAACGTAATCTTGTTAGGAAAAAAACTTATTTCATAAAGTAGGAATTAAAAGGAGCTGAAATTTCAACGGAACAAAAAAATATTAATGCTCTCTGTAAGGCCGATTGTTACTGCTACGTAGGTTTAACAATTACTCGCAAAGTTTTGTCGTTCAAAAGTTTTGTCTTTTTACATTGCGTGATGGAATTAATTCGGTGTCTGCGCCATGTCAAAATTGTTATTTTATTCGTCCGATTGTATTGTATCGGAGTTTGTGTGCTCGTAATTTTAAATTTAGATCCTAAAATTTATTTTATGTTTCTTTTAAAGTGCTAATTTTATATGCTAGTAATGTTTTACATATTTAATTTTAATAAAAAATATGCTTGCAGCGATTTCTGCCAACCAAAATTGTTTATTAGCATAAAAATACTCTGTGTAATAATGCAATATTGACCAACTGGCCATTAGTCTTATAAAATCTATTCCAGCACCAATTCGCATTACGCCTACTTTGTACCAATGTCCATAACCACCTTCGTAGTAAAAAAGAAGGTACGATGAAAAGTAAAATAGGGACGATTCACTCAGATAAAAATTGAAAAACAAAAACGAACACAAACATTCACCCTGATTAACACATCCGTGGAAATAGACGTAAAAATTCGACTCAAAAACATAATTCAGTCAAATATCTGGCAAGTCGATGTAAACAAAGTGCCGATACCCCGCGGAGTCGCGAACCGAGTTTAATAACGGCACGCTTCGCTCTAATCGAATCCTAAGATGTTTGGGAAAATTAAAAAAATATGGCCCCCGTCGCGAAGGCAGGACGTCAACGCAATTTTTATCTTAATCTGTATTATGAGTAAGAGTGGGCGGGAGTTGGATTTGGTAACGGGGGGTCAAAAGTTAAATTTAGAAATACAGCAGTTTAAAATAATTCGTATGTTAAATTTGTATTTCGTCGTTTGTTGCTCATAATTGATATAAGATTTTTCAAATTTTAATGATTTTTAAAATTTAATTTTCATTATTTAAGAAAGTACAATTATTATTTAATAATTTATATTAATGATTACTTCGTTGTTTATTAAATATGCACTTACATTAATTACCGATGCTTGCAACCTCCAACTTAAAAATGTCTGACAGACTAAGATTTACAAAATTTGTAATAAAATGAGCCCCTAGCAATAAAACAGAATACACCCCTGTCCGAAGTAAGCTTTAATAAAATTTTCGCCTAACTCGCATGGTCCGGAATGCAAGAGGAACTTTCCTTGAAATTTGTTTTAAGCATACTTGCCTTTAAGTATTTTGAATTCAATGGCTTTGGAACTCCGTAATATTTTAATAACAGTATTATAATATTCTTTTTATTAACTTTTTGGACTGCGAAGTTTTGGGACTTTTGGTCTTTCATAGCGTATGAAGTCAGAGTATAAGTTTTTATTAGAGCGTTATGGTTTTGGTCATTGAAGAATATTTATGTAACTATTTGTTTATTTTATGCGTGAAAACGAATGTTTTGTTTTTGTTTCATTTACTCACTCACTGATTTTTACAAAGTTAGTTGACGTCTTAAAAAGAGTGCACATTAACAAAATGTACTTAGTGGGTAATACAAATAACTAATAATTACAAATTAAAATAAGTTTGACTGGTAGTGAATACCTTAGGCATTAAGTCCATCTTTATACGAGTAAATGTATAAGAAGCTTAATAAAGATAAAAAAATCTTAAAAATGTGTCGAAAACATGTCAGCTTTAGTCGGCTTTAAGCCATAATCATATTATCCCGTCACGCAACATATTTTAACAGATAGGCAACTATACTAGCAAATAAAAATGGTTTATTAACTCCCAAAATTCTTCCGCAAATTTTACAAGACGTTCTGTACCTTCTTCTTCTTCTACTTGGCGTTATCTCGGCAGGTGCCAGGGTCCGCCTTATGGATAATTCTTCCCCATTTCGCCCGATCTTCGGCATCCTCCATAGTAAAGCCATTGACCCTTATATCTTCTTTAACGACATCCAATTTTACAAGACGTTCTGAAGCTATCGATGTTAAATACACTAGTGTACCTAATAGTCATTTCAAACATAAGGTCAAAATTAATCCAGTAATATTGAATGAAATAACCTCAAACAAATATCAATCTACGGGTATCAAAGGGCATTACTTTGAAAGTAACATAATCAGATATATGGGTCCTCAACAAACACGCGCGATGTAAAGATCTCGCTAAAAGGGTTGTTTGCAATTATCTCTCAAGTATCGTATTGGACTGTGGCCTTCGGGAGGACTCGTGTTAATGTCGCTTTATTTGATACTAAAATACATGTGTATCTTACGGTTTTTTTTGTTGTTTTTTCTGGATCCATCGTAATGTCATCGTGTTTTCTGCGAGACCCTATGATCAATTATTGGGTTGGGTCAAGTATATATTTTAAGCTTTATAATTCAGTATTATATAGGATTCACGCCGGGCAAACCGGCTGCCAACCGCTATTAAAACAAAAGATTTTGTATTTAATGCTTCCAACAACAAAACTGTATATTTAGGTTTGATCTCATTAGCCATACAAAAAGTAATATCCAGTGGATATAAGTGCCCAAAAAAATGATATCCTAATTAGCTAACATTGTACAACCAATTCACATCAGTATTTTGCAGTATTTCTTCGACCCACATTTCACAGCATATTGGCATGTGGCGAGTTAATTAAAAGCCATGGAAATGTTCAGTTTCCATTACGTGACCTGTATGTGTGAATTTATTGCTCAAATGCGTGCTCTTACGGACGGTTTGATTTTATTCTCATAAACTAATTTACTTGCGGTTAGCAAGCTTGGTATGTATTCACTACAATAAATAACTTAGAATGGACAGCGAGCAATGGATGCTCTGTTGTCTTCTCGTCTCTTGTTGATATGGGGAGTGAGAACTTTCGGCATGAAATCCTACCACAGCTATCTTCCTTGAATTGCCAAATGTGTGAAAATATTTAAAAAACGCCTAATGTCGAATGACAAATCAAATGTAATGCTATTAGTTTACTCAAAAAACAAAATTACACACCGACTGTGAAAGGAGAGGCCGCGGGTTCGATCCCTGCACCGAGATAACGAACTGAACTGACGAATTTAACGAAAACAAAATGTTTGTTTGAACCACAAGTATTTGTTTCGGGTCTAGGTGTCTGTGAGACCGGAAAGTATCTCACAGTTCCTGATACCCACGACATAAGATTTGATCTTGATACGTATGTGACTGTTGGGTGTACTTATTATTATAAAAAGGCTGGTATTACACATACAAGATCTATAGCAATTAAACTCATACAGATTTTTCGTTGCTTATCTACGTTGTCATTAGACTAATGGGCAATAATTGAACATCGATTGTTTTAATTTATACTCATAAAAATTAAAGAGCAATACGAGAAAAAAGTTGCTTAATTTCTCGCGTGTTCAACGGAAACCATTACTGTTAGAATTCGTCCTTGAAATGCCCAAAATAGCTGTTGCGTACCAGTAATTACTCCTTGCGTGAGCATTTATGATTTCTCCTATTTGTATGGGCTAAAATATTAAATGGCTTTGTTTATTTGTCACGTCAACAACAGCATTCACACGAAAATAATACGATTAACATTAATATAAATATTAATTACTTACTATAATCTTGAATTCTTAACTGTGTTGTGCTGGGTCGATGACTTAGGTATTTTGCTTTGGGTATATGTAAAAGCAATCGTAGATTTAAATAAATATATAGTAACATTAGTCTTAGGATTATTACCTTAGATTAGGATCATTACATTAGGATTAAAAGCTAAACTGGCAGTGGGCCGGGCACATGGCTCGTAGAACTGTTGGCCGCTGGAACAGAAAGATTCTGGAGTTGAGGTCACGGATAAGCAAGGTCGCAGGAAGTCGCTGGATGGAAGCCGATTCCAACAGGTCTATGTGGCGATCGATGTGGGTGACCTATGTGCAGCAGTGTCCTTCCTATGGCTGAAAAGAGAGAGAGATCATTACCCTCAATTGGATTGGGATTGAAGCATAAATCATCTTCTATTTGAGCTATCCAAGAGCTCACTAGGTCTTCTTTTTGTAAATAATTTTACTTGCCTAAAGAAATATCACAACAAAATTACCGTCTGTTTGTAATTTCTCTATTTAATTTTAATAATATCACTTATGCACTATACCAAAAAATTAACAACCCAAAACCCCAAAATATATCGACAAAATGAGTGTCAAACGCGTTCACATTACCGCGAATGGGTAAACCCGGTTGTTTTTGCTCGCTCGGCCGGTATTTGCTTTGGCTCCCAGGATATTGCTAGCCTCCAGCCATCAGCTACTAGAGAAATTAGACGTGAAAATTCATTTAGGTTTTGTTTTACTTGCACGAGTATAGGTTTATGAGTGTGCGAAATGGTACTTGGGTGAAGTTCAATATGAGCTGCGAATTATAGAGTTCCAGTTTTAGTTGGATGGTTAAAACTCCACTGAATTATGGCATTTGGAAACCATTTTGATTTTAGATTTGAATATATAATTTGTTGCTATTTTCATGCTTGGCTGAATTAAATTAACTGCAAAGTATGGCTAATACGTGTAAACGCGTAAAGACTGTAAGGCTGGAAACAGTGCTCGACCGACGGTCAGCGCTGACCGTCAGTCGGCGTAGCTATATCTATGCAAGCCTATGAATGCGCACTCAGCTACGCTGACGGTACGCGAGTGATTCGGTCCGCGCGTACGGTCTGTCGAGCCGTCGGTCCAGCTCGTCGGTTGCGCGTACGTCGGTCGACCGACGAGCTACGAGATTGTGTGGATGCGTTCAGTGCTTCGCTGACGGAGCGACCGAACGTACATTTTTTTGACAACTGTACACACGCGTCGCAGTTCGCCGTCAGCTTATCACTGAATGCATTTTCAGAACCGACGGTCAGCGCTGACGGTCAGGACGTACGGTCAGCGCTGACCGTCGGTCGAGCACTGTTTCCAGCCTAAGTTTTTGCCATCACCAACACAAATTCTACTTCAAACAAATAATATTTTCAATATGAGAAGCTGTACATACAGAGATAATTATATCTCACTTATAGATCATATCTATTTGATTTGCCCAACACACCATAAACAGCATTAAAATCACATTATCACACCAATACCAAAAAATCTTCACCAGCCAAAAAACATACATTTCCCAAACCAGTCCAAATTGCAACATCAACCCCTCAAGCTTGTACATTTCAAGAAATTCGATGCAATCCGTAAAATGAAATCTCCGTAAGGTCAATAGGGACAGTCCGGAGTCCTATGTCCACAACTTGTGTGCCATTTAATTGGGGTGCCCTGTTTGTATGCATGGGATTATTATCTTCCGTATGTTTGCCTGGCCCTTGTAAGGGTTTCGAAATTTTGGTATTTATGTATTTGTGTTTGTGATGTATTCTGGGTAGTTTGTAATGCTGGTTTTAGATGTTTCCTGTTTGCGTTGGGTTGTAGGATTTGCGTAGAAAAATCTGGTTTACTGGTAGTAGGTCACACATAGGATAGAGAGCGTCTGGGTGGGTACCACCGCATTATCTATTTCTTCCGCCAAATAGCAAGGTAAATGCACTGTTGGGTTCCGGTTTGAAGGATATTGTAGCCAGAGTAACTACTGGACATAATGAGACTTAACATCTTAAGTCTCAGGATGGCGAGCGTAGAGGAATGCCAAGCATTGCTTTGTAATTCATGGTGTTGTTTGGTTTTCCTACTGTCCGTGAGCAATCGTATCGCTTACCATCAGGCGGATGGCATGCTCGTCTCGCCACTCATTGCAGTAAAAAAGGCATTGCAGTTACGCAATATGTAATTAAATGGTATGTACGAGTAGAATAAAAAAATGTCATGATTCTAAATTCAAGATATTGTTTGACTTCCGTACGAAATAAAGGAACAGAAGTAAGAGGCATTGCATATTCCAGCCATGCGACTGAATAAAATGAACAATATATCAAAACTTGAGCAAATACTAAGATAATCTTGCTCTAGCCATCTATATAACTAATATATTAATATATATTGCCAGCAATTCAGGAACACGAATGAACTCAAGTATTCATATACCCAGTGCCAGAAATTCTTGCAACTTGCGGCAAAATAAATTATCCTCTCATATTTCTTTTCGTCCTAGATATTCTGGCGCTGTTGAGCCTCATCTTTGCCAAATGCAGACCCGGAAATGTTCTGATTAATAGGCATATTTGGCAGAGTAGTTCCGTATTGCGTAAGCCTATAATTTTGTACGCGAGATATTTGACAAAGGAACAATCTGGAAGGCTAGATTTGCGTTCATTTATGGGTAATATATTAACAGTGGATGATTCTTGGAACTTAATATTTCGTTGAACTGCTTTCTCTTTTTTACTTCATAGCATATTCATAAGCTCATTCATAAGCTCTGTTGAGGCAATAATAAGTTTTGCATTTCCTTAAAATATTACTAATAAAAAATTAGTAGTCAATTAAACCCAAAGGTTATCCATAAGAATCGTCTAGACTTGGAGCGATAAGATCGCCATCTGTACTCTGTATTCTTATTTGTAATATCTCTTATGTTTTTTGGGTGTAGTAAAGTTTTTTTTTAAGGCTATAATGTATCGCGCTGCTGGGCATAGGCCTATTTTATCCTTCACTCGACCCTGTCCTCTGCGAGCTCTTGCCACTTTGACTCGAATGCATCCAACTCGTCTTTCCACCGCATCTTCGGTCTTCCGCGTTTTCTCCGGCCATTCGTAGGAATCCAGCTTGGAGCCAGCCGGGCTCAACGGTTTGGATGCATTTGAGTTAAAGAATAAAATAATAATAATATATCTAGACTCGATGGTACTTTCCATTTGATGTAGAACATTACTTCTCTTACGTCTAAATAAGATTAAATCTATAACCTTTTTTACTATAATTACTAACACCAAAAACTTTGATAATTATATTTCGTAACACAATGTTCTATCACAAAATATGATTTTAATTAAATTCACGGTCCGAAATTCATCTTGTGAAGGTAAAAAAGGGCATATTTCCCTTTGAGACGGCCCGCCCCTGGTCGCAAATGTGAGCAATAATTAGCTCCCTAATATGATATAATAGGGGATTGGAATAGGGGACGTTTTAAATATTATTCATATTCCTTTTGAGCGTTAAACAGTCGTGAGGATATTATAGAAAAAATATCTAATTTATTGCGTTTGTTGGTTATTGGAATGATTATTTATTGCTTATTATATTTTAATCGGATTACGTACGTCTTTTTCCGAAGAAATTTTAGTGTCATATAGGTGGCCAAAAAGTTCTCGAATGGAGGCTACGAAGCGGAAAGTGCAGCGTAGGACGTCCACCTACTAGGTGGTCAGACGACCTGGTAAAGGTCGCGCGACGTCGCTGGATGCAGGCTGCCTCTACCAGGTCACTGTGGAAATCATTGGGAGAGGCCTATGTTCAGCAGTGGACTTCCTTTGAGTGATGGATTGGATTGGATTGGATAGGTGGCGATAGAAATTTCGAACCCGCCTGGATAGCATATTAATAATTCGTAAACCTACTATTGACCCAAAATCAAAATGTGTCAAATTTTTTTCTCTACCTAGCATTATCTCGGCCAGTGCCAGCGCCAGCTGTGTTAAATAATGGGAGATAAGCATCTCACGCCAGTGAAGACTCTGGATTGCACTAAACTTACCAACAAATCCATTGAAATTACGTTGTCGTGCCAGAATAAAAAAGTAATAGAAATTAATACATGAATACATAAGATATCATGCCTATATTCTTTAGTAGTAGATCGAGGCCGCGATGTCCACTTTGCTCCATCCTGACATCACTTTCAATAAATTATAATCAATAAGGCATTCTCAGTGATTCACTGTATAACTGAATTGCACATAAGATATAATTGTAATAAAAAAGTATTCGCTTCAGCAAAAAACTTAGCAGTGTTTAATGACAATAACACGCTATTAAAATGTAGAAAGACTTATAGAAGACTTATAGAATGAGAATTAATTGAATGAATTAAAAAGTTTACTAAAATTATCAAATTAATGTCTTTAGAGACAATTTTTGCTAAGCTCCTTTTATAAATCCGTATTTTTCCATTAGTAATTCAAATCACGTATAGCAATCACGTTAATCATACGCGAAAGGGTTGAGTAATTGTGACAGACAGAGGGTGGCGAGGGCGCTACTAATTACATTCTAAACGTCTGTCATAGATTAATTCTTTTGTAATTATAAAGGGTTATTATTGTTTATATCTTCATAGAAATATTTCCATGCTTCATGACGTCATCAGGTCATGAATTCGATACAGATCTTGGATCTTCACACTTAAAATAAAAATGTTAGTCCTCATTATCTAATTTACAATTGTAAAATAGTAAATAGTGAACTAAATCCATCTGTAATATGCATAAATGTATATTATAACGATCCCTACATAACAGCGGGATAGACAGGGTGAAACTAAAATGTCTCTGCATTGTGTTTAATTCTACTCTTTTGCGTATCGTAAAACTAAAACGAATAGGTAAGAAATTGAAATCACCATGTCCTCACGCCGTAACAGAATCAAAGCACATTCACCTACTCCTATCCCGGGAAAGCTTGTGGTCCATACTACCAGCTGACGTACAAAGCGCTTAATCCATTAAAGCACCGATGAAATGCGTAATGCCACCGTAGCTGCCAGGTGCTACGGCGTAGCTCTTAGGCTACGATTATCGTAGAAGTCTACGAGTATATGCATGTATGATTCATATGACGACATTCAACGTCGACTTGATAAGGAATCATAACTTGTTTTCCAACTATCAACAAATTTAAAATCATATCGACATCTTCAGCCACAGAAAGTCCATTGCTAAACATAAACATCCCCAGAAAAAAAGAAATAAAATAATTTTGAAGCTATTATTTTTTGTAAGAAACCAATGGTTTTGAAGGTAGCTATAATTTAGGTTAGCTATATTTCATTACTTGATTACCTAAGTACTTCAATATCTACTACATAATTTATGTATTACAGCTGAATATAATATAAGTTCCTCTCAACCTTTTCTTTAATACTTATTAAAGTAACATTTCATTCAATGTGTACACATGTTTAACAAAACATCCAATTAAAAAGCACCCACAGTCTGGAGCAAACATTCCATTACAAAGAGAGACGTCATAAGTTTTGATTTTGCCCGTCGAGAGAATTTAATTTCCTTTCTTTCATCGCGAGATGAACGTGAAAAGGAAATTATTCAGCTTTGAACCGAAATCAGCCGAAACGTAATCAAAATTATAATAACTGTTTCAAATGAATTTCCATTAGCCTTTGTGAATGGGAACTTTGTGTGAAGTTTGTATGGAGTTGGTAACTTTGAGGGGTCAATTTATATTGGTTGTTGTTTTCACCATTGGTCTATTGATTTGTTGACTTTGATTTCTCTGTTTAATGTAAATGGATTGTATATTATAAGAAATCTCGTCGATTTCATTTAAAATTACTCTCAATGTAATAAGAGCACAATATGAAAATATTATGTATCGAAAAATTTACTATTACAATATCACGATATCAACATCAAAATTCATGATTTAATTTAGATTTTTACTATTTGTTTTATTTTTTCAGTTAAAATATTGTTATAAAATAGAATAAACATTATGAAATCAAATATTGAATCATCAGTTCTATTACTCGTATTACTCATGAAAGAAAGAAATAAGTCTGAATGTTATAAATTACGAACAGTAAGATATTACCCCTATTTTCTACAAACAAAATATACAAATTTTCCAAAAAAATTACATTTTTACCAACACAAAAATGCTCATTTCCCAGGGGCCTCGTTTAACGAACCATTTCATCCATTCAAACTTAATAAAGTATCGGAAAGCAGCCTTATTAAATTATAAAAACGCTATACAGATCCTCATAGGCTGTTTACGACCCCTATTTTGGCAGGGTTGCCAGATTTATGAAAAATGTTGCATATATTTATTGTAAAAGCGTTGCAAATATTAGTAGAATTAGAAAAAAACAGATTTCCAAAGATGGAATAACAAAAAAATAATGAGGTGCTAATTTTCAGTGTTTCAATTTTACACAAATGCTATTTATTGCTCTGCTTTAGATATTATTTATGATTTTTTTCACCAGTCCAGTATAGCATATTTTGTTAAACTGCTGGTTTGTTACATACTTTCGTAAATTTAATTCATAAATAAGTATGATTCAAATTTGTAAATACTAAATAACTATCAACTGACAACCCTAAAAGTCCCATGAGGAAATAATTACTGGAAGCCAAGTTGTAAGTTCTAAAACACAATTTATTTTGCCATTAAGCTGTTTGATGGGATATACATTTTGCAAAGGAATATTTAATGTTTCAGATGCGTTTTAAAGAGTTTTCCGTGGCGTGTGTTCCAAGTTAAATTTGAAAGCGATGACAAAGTTATTTTAGAATGTTTCATCTGGGGCCTGTGTTTTAATCTTCAAATATTTTTTTTTAGATAAATTACAATAGGAACAAATTGAAATTGGCAGATTTTTAGAATCATATTTGAGCGATAACATTTAAATTGCCTTTGAAAAATCGACCTTTGAATGCTCAATTAACAGTTTAAAGAGTATAAGAAAATATACTTTTTGTGACGTAACATGGTTGTTTTACAAATGTAGAAAAAATTAAGAATACCAACTTATAATTATGGTAACAATTATTAAATTTGTAATTATAGACAACTACAACCTAAGTTCATTTACAGAAGAAAGATCAATAAAATTAATACGCAGTACATTTTATTAATCCGTATTTGAACGCCGTTCGCTTGTGTCTTAAACCGTCTCCCGTATAGCTTAATATGGCTTATGTATTTAATGTTTCAATATTCATGATTCGAAACTTTGCTTTCGCGACTTCCTTCAAATTAAATCATAAAGTTATCTTTGTTTACCCAAGAGAATATCTTCTTCTATTACATTGTAAATATTTCCTAGCAAAGCAGTACAGTACCAATGTTCTAAATATTGTGTTTTTGTTCCAGGTATGTTCGTGAAAAAAAGTACTGGGAAAAGTCTATCACATCTTTAAATATAATTGAAGGGAAGGTAACATGACTTCGTGGTAAGTTACGACATATTTTTTTTGATAATTCAGTGTTTATGACAAAAAACATATCTATATACTAAAGTATCGTGGCCTCGGTTCATAATTAAGTCGTTGATTTTATTAAACGAAATGAAATATACAACATTATTATTTCATGACTCCTTGATACAAATATATTTTTGTACTTATTTTCATGATTTTGTACTTATTTTTATAAATGTAGAGTCACAGTCTGTCACAACCAAAATTTTATCTCTACATTTACTCGAAAATTCCGTACACCGTACCCTACTAACCTCTACCTTACGTCATACAGGTAGAGCATGTTTAACGACTTGTTAATGACACGCCCTTTATTACTTGGCGTGTTGTAAAATTATTTAATACAAGGCACGAGAGAGGGATTTATCGACGGCCGCCGACCGTGATTAAATACCCCCCCCCCCTCCTCGCCCCGCTGTAACCTTTCTGACCTTTCAGTGTAGATGTAGGCAGTAGTAAAACTTTCAGTCGATTTTCTGGGTGAAATTTTCACGTAGATATGTGTGGAGTCAGGCGTGTGTTGTCTTGATCTAAGTTGAAACACTACAGCGCCAAATACTATGGTTTAATTAACATTATGCATAAAATGCATGCTGTTATTAATCTCCCATTTTTTAATTATAAGTACTTCAGCTTTATTACAGTGATTTAAATTGAAAATTATTTAAAATCACTAAGATAATTTCAGACAAGAAACCTCACGATTTACCAAGTGCGTAAAGTCCATTATATCCGAAAAAGAAATTTACTTGGATTTTGTATTTAGATATGCTTTGAAAATACCTAAAAATAATCGTAAAACCATCTAGATTTGGCGGACATATAGGAACAAATACTTTCTTGTGAGTTCTCAATAGTACGTTATTTGTACTTTAGTGTGATGATTTTCTAAATTGATTGATTTCTAGATTGAATTATTTAAATATTATAAAATCTTCCAGTCCATACAATCTATGCTGTCCTGTTCTACTGTGTTTCCTCAACTGTGTCTCATTCCGTCTTGAAGTACGAATGGGCTGTAAGAAATTATCTCGGTCCCTCCTTGTAATACTAGAAGTGTTGTAATTAAACTTTCTCCATTCCGTGCCGTTGTTACTTCTACCCGGCTTTGTTTAAGTCAAGTATTTTCAACATTTTTCCAGATATACATTGTAGAAACAGTATTTTGCGTGTATATTTAAACTTTAATTTTAATAATTTATACGTTAAACGTGAAAGGCAGATCTCAAAATTCTAATTAGATTAAAAACATGATTTTTTAATAAAAACGCCTATTTTAAGAGTGGTTACTGATAACAATTGTATATTAATTAAGTGGTACATGATGAACAATTGTAAATGTTAATAAATTATGTCAAGTATACACAAGGATCTTTGCTGACTGTTGATATAAAAAATATCCACCATAAAATTAAAAAAATATTAACTGAGTAGTTAATCACATAACAGGCACAAATGTTATTATTATACCTAGTCCTTACTACTGTAGTTTATTTCTAAAAAAGTAAACGAACATTCAAAAAGGATCGATTCATACTGGCAAAATTGTTCAACGGGTCAATAGCACCGCAAAGGCGCTAGCGAACTTTTAATTCTCGGCGCTATGAGAGCTGTATTGAACCCGCGGCCCCGGAAACTGGCCAGCAAGCCCACTTAAAACATAGATCTTCAATCCCCGTCCCAGTTGGGAACCACTGGCAAAATTGTTCTTTTTGTCCCACTGTTACATTTTAATTTTGTTCTAAAAGACCCTTTTATTGCGATTTATAGCGCGTAAAAGCGAAACGCTCTTTATAGTGATCTTGTGTCTTTGTTCTGATCTAGTTGTAAAAAACGATGTTTGTCTTGAATAATTACATTTTAGAAAAGTTTTTGCGTTTTATTTTCTTTTTTGTTTTACGGTTTGTCAGTAAAAGTGTGTTACGGAAAGACGTAAAATGCATTGTTACTTTATTTCTTCAGAGTAAATTTGGCTATTCTACTAGGTATATAAAATACAACTAATGTTATAATAATCAAAAGTCATCTAAAATTTAGTATCAAAGAGCCATTATTAATGTCAATAAGATTTCAAAATACCATTAAGAAAAACGCCACTTATACAAAATTCCATTAGTAAGAATTATAGAAAGAAAATAAAAATACATAAGCAATTTACAAAAATCCACCTGCCATAATCACACCTAAATCCCCTTTAATACTTAAATGAAAAAATCACCAAAAATAAATTGAATATTTCCCATTACCCTCGTGATAATTAAAGCGGAAAACGTCAAAACCGATTAATATTACCCCATAATGCCTCTAAAGAACATCCATTTCTACCCCTTTTCGTTACCCCTTCATCCGTCAGTGGCAAATCTTGCTCTCTACCAGATATTAAGAATAATAAAGTCCCCGAGTACTACACAGTTCCTTAAAGGCCTTTGTGCGGTTAATCAGTTAAAAATTTAATTACTGCCGCTGATGTACGTGCTTCAATTTTAAGAGTTGGGGTAAGTTATAAGGCTTATTTTTATAAAAAAATTGCTTATAGAAAAATATTTTTAATGAAAGTAGGAACTAGAAAATTGGCTAAATTTATTCATTGCCATAAAAAGCTTTATATTGAAAACCTGGATTAAAATTATTATATTGATATTTTATTGCTTAAATTATTAAATTATTAGTATTTGGTTCGGCCTCCGTTTTAAAAACAGATTCCGGTTTCAATTTCTGATTGTCCAATCTTTTGATATTTTAAATAGGGACAAAAAATAACTTCGCCTTGTTTCTGACTTACCCCATCTCAAAAATAAACTATATAATGAAATCCTTTTAGGCAATAATTTTTCAGTACAAAAAATTCGATTATTACTTCGAGGACACATAGGGGTTGAAATTCATTAAATCAAGATTTTTTTAAATTCAATTTAAAATCAATTGGGGATCCCTCGTGGGGAAGGATGATTTGAATAATGCGCCAAATTAAATGTACATCGGCGAGTTTTGGTGGTTTTTTGCATCATTACAGAGGCAAAGGGACACAGAAAATCTGTTTTTTTTTTATTTTTTTTTTTACCTAATTGATGTTTATTAGAGCAGTTCTTGCTATTTTTAGGGACTGGCAACGTTGTGATGCATCTATTTAGTAAGGTTTGTAGAAGACCAATTTTGATATTTTGCCGTACCGAATAGATGTTTATGTGGTCAAATATGTATTGCGGACTTAGATATTCAATTTATACCAACACTTATATAGCAATCAATTTGCCATATCTATAGCATTATATTCGAGATTTGAATAATTTATGTTTAAATATAGGATACTATACTGTACTGTATCAGCCCATATATGTATGTAAATACATTCCACTGCATGGCACGAGCCTCCTTTACAATCGAGAGTACGATTAAGAGGAGTTTTGCCATATAAAATATAGGATACTTACATATTAAACATATTTACAACTTATTTAACTCCAACTCAAACTTAACTTAAGCATACATCGTTTAAAAACACAACAAACATTCATAACACATTTCTATAAATACACACGTATATTTTAAGCCTGTTTCACACGAGGGCATCTAATCCTCCCAAACTGCCAAAAGCGAAACTTGAGTAACAACGTAAAGGAATTAAAGCCAAGTCTAAAGTCTCACTAACAAGACTCGTCCCGACGCATAACTCTAATTAGACGCCATGGGAACGCCATTTTTCCACATTAAATACAGTTCTTTTAATTATTTGTTTGTTTTGTAAGAGAATTTAATAAGTCTTAATTAGTGTTAAAAGGAAATAGGGTTTCGTGAAAATATTTCGATGAATAAAAGAATCTGCAAAAGTATTTTCATAGACAAGATCTCGTTATGATTACAAATGTTAAATATATTAATAATCATTTTGCTGAATTAAAAGATTTGAAATATATTTTTATTGATAAATTCTCGACATTGCAACAGTTAAATATATGAAGTTGTTAGATGTTTCTTTTGTTTTACAAACTACGACATTCCTATTCCGTTTTAATTTATATTTTTACCTATGAATAAAAACCATTTTATCATTCATAAATAATAAATTAAGTACCCCATTACCTCAAATTTAATCTTTTAATTCCCAAACATGACGTAACACACGTTTAACATAAAAGGAATTGACCAAACGCGAAACGCATTAACACATCAAAGCGGCTCGGGCAGACCATTAAAAATACTCCAATCTTCGGCGAAGAACAAAAGAGATCCGGAGAAACGAGCCCGGCTTGCGTGTCGCGAGGTGGTAAGGAAAGCCATTTCGGAATGCAAGCCGCCATCCCAAGCCATTTTATGGGTTAATCACTAGCTTTGAAGTTTGACGAATGGCGGGATATTTATTGGTTGGATCACGACACGTGCTTTGTAGGGTTGGCTGAGTTTCGGTGTAATGTAGGGTGACCTTATTTGCAACTTTTACCTTAGGCTTTGTGAGATGAATGTGAATTCTAAAAGCATTAATTGGCTGAGGTAACTAGCAATTCTGACCTTCATTAACTGCGTTCTTTACACCTATCATGATGACGAAAAACAGGAAAAGTGTTTTTCTGTATATTTATGTTCAAATTTAGAAAATCCAATTTCAGTTGATAACAAATATGTACTTCGCTACATTTAAAAATCAATACACACATTTTACATTAAATACAAAAAATATTTCCTATAAAACTTCCGTAGTCAAGACATATTACATCAATAATGCACGAAAATCGAATAAACCGGTATGGAATTTATCGTAAAATTCAATGTGACACCCAAAATACTCCCTCAGTTTTTACGAGGCGGCGCTGATCGTCCAAAATAGTTTATTCCGTGATGGTTGGCGAATGAAAGTAACATAAAAACTGTACGCATAACATCAAACGTAACTCACGAGATTGACTCATAAAGCTTTTTACATAAATATGGTTGTGGGGCGTCGGTGACGGCGATTTGATAATTCACTATTCGACGAGCTTAGATGCTTTGAAACCGGCTTGAAATAGTGGTAAATCGAGACATTTGCATGGAAATAGGGAACGCATGTGGCCAACAGTGGGGCAGTAAAGTTACAACAAAAATAAAACACAGCGAGGTCATAAGGGATGCGATGAGAACAGCCGCGTTTTAATATCTTATTTCATTATGTAAGATTCAGTAGGAGTACCTGAAAAATATGGTAAATAAAACTCAGAAAATGCCAGGAGGTGTCCACTTACGACGTGGACAAACAACAAATTAATAACGGCTTTATTCATAGACAGTTTTAAAATCTATTTTAGTTATCTAATGTGTTGTCTTCTTCCCTCAAACTGAATTCAAAAGTCATTCGAAAGGGATAAAACGTTCGAAAACTAAAACAGGTTTTACAATTATCTTAAAGGCCGTCAAGTATTACAAACACATAATGACTGGAACGGGCTAATTATGAAAAATATAATAGTACACTAAGATCACGTTCGTTCTTTCCTAAAAAGAACGTTAAGCTTATAAAGTGAAACTACTATAAAAATCCATACGTTTTTTTTTTCCTTTTGTTTTTCTCGCTAGCACTACCGCCACACCCTCAATCGTCTGCGTGTATACGGCTCGGATTTACACCCGCGTATAAAGCATAAAAGAAAACGCGGAATGATCATTCACGAGGTGTCTGTATCGATGCGGAAAACGCACGTGGCGCTGCGTTCGCTCTGCCTATTTGGACTTATTGTTTTGGAAAATGGATGTAATTTTATAGTTATTTTTTGGTTGGAAAAGTTGAAGAATATACAGCCGGGTTTAAATAGTTATGTGATACGGCTTTGCTATTTTGATTCTTGTGGATATTATGTTTTTGTCGATGTTTATGAACCATCTCTTTGGTTAAGTATGTTCTTGATATCCAGTGGTCCTTTGCCGTTAGTTGTTCTCTTGCTTATGTCATAATAAATAATGAATTGACATACGCTGGTCATTGTAATTTTTCTCTGTCATTTTCATTTTTCACTGTGCTTTAGATGAACGGATAGACGTGACAATTGTAAAAAGGGCAGTTTTTAAACAAAATAATAATCTATAATATCATATGGAAACAGACACATACAATTAGGTAGTGTTCAATAAACAAACATAACATTTACAGTAACAAATATAGTTAATTTCGCCTAAATTAAAAATACATCGATCCAACTCCAAATAAAGACGTGTAGGAACGCACATTTTTCATCATTTCCATTGAATTACAAACGTCTAGAGCAACACTTGACGGCGTCAAAGAAATTCCTCCCCGGGTAATGTATCGTCGAAATAAGCATCGCACCTGAGGGGAGGGGGGAGCTTTTATACAATTTTGCGCATTCCGACGAGAGCTTGTATGTGTGACAAGTTGCGGCGATGTGAGAAAATAAAGAGGTGGTATTTTGTTATAAAATCTAATTTGGAAGGTATGTGAAATGTCTGCAAATGACGAACGTATATGAATAACTTTTATTATTTGCTGTATTTTATTTTTTTCTCTCAATGTTTACCAGTTTTGTAGTAATTTAGGTACATGATGTACCTAAATTCTGATATTATTTTATGCCAATTTGGCGGGCCACAACAAAATGTAACAGCTTATGTAAACCTATTTCCACAATAAAAATATTTTATTTGATTTAATATCTATTGCATAATTATTATCTATCTTATATATAAAAGTTTATTGCTGAACTGAAAAAGTAAACTAAATGTTACCATTTCATGTTTCCAAAAATCTCAAAGCACGTTTTTTTTTAAATTTAATTTAAACGGCATACACCAAATACATTAATTAAATAATTAAATCTCCACGGGCGCTTAAAATTTCATGCCTCATTGCCTCGCTTGTCCGGTTTATCCTAACTGACTCCCAAGTCGTAGGATTTAAGATAAAAAATTGTATTGTATTGTATCAGCCCATATACGACCCACTGCAGGGCACGGGCCTCCTCTACAATCGAGAGTACGATTGAGAGTGGTTAGGCCATATCGTCCACCACGCTGGCCTAGTGCGGGTTGGCGGACTTTTACATACCATAGAAATTTATACAAATCGTTATGGTATGCAGGTTTCCTCACGATGTTTTCCTTCACCGTTATAGTGCGTGGTGATTGACTATCAATACACACATGACTCCGAAAAGTCAGAGGTGTGCCCTGGGATTTGAACCCGCGACCACCGTGATCATGTAAGCAGCCGCGTCTGGTCCGTTACCAACAGGCCACCACGCACCACGCAAGATAAAAAATATCTCTAGTAAATTTTGCACTGAGATATCCTATTACTTCACAGATAAGTATAAGTATTCCTAACCACAAGAAGTATTTATACTCTATGTTAATCTTAAACGCCCCATCCAAACTTCCTACATCCGATCAATGAGTACATTCACACGATATTGAAGGCAGTGATATATTAGCACCGGGCGAGAAGTGCGGGGTGCGGGGCGGGGGTGACACGAAAATGTTCCAACACCTTAATGACAGACGTTTATAGATGATTGGTGGAGAAAATGATGGGCAAATTGATCTCTTATGGGAATTATGAGGTCTGAAATATTGATGACGTGGAAATACGGTGGAAAATGTGGTAATATGCTCGACATGTTTTTGGATACCGTTCAGGTGTGAGCATAACAAGTACATTAAATGATTTCGAGATTATGATTTTTTTTTCTACTTTCATTATTACTACTAACTAGTTTTATAAATATCAATTTCAGGAAATACTGAAACTTTAATTTCGTTTTATATCTGATAAACCTTTCTCCGTAGCACCATAGCTACGGCGTAGCAACCTTGCTACGAAATTCGTAGGCACTCTACGATTATTTTTTAGTGTTCTACTTAAGTTTTTTTGTTAGCTTTTTAAAAAGACACTGAAAGGTGACTGGGCAGAATGCTTAATGCCAACTTTGACCTACAAGGCTGTTGTATCAAAGGAGCTTTTTTCATGTTCTCCGAGTACATTTTGGGGTACATAAAGGCAGACAATGGTGGCGTCTGAAGGCTCGATACAACGCACGAACAATGACACTCTGGGCCCTTAACGTTTTATAAAGCCCCTGACCTCGATCCATTGTAGGAAAAGTACCTTTCTTTTGACACAGAGTTATATTTTCAACGCTTTTATTACTTTTTTCATATAAACTTAGAATAAGAGCCAAAAATATTTGAACAAGACAAATCGCTTCAGTTCGATTTACAACGAGAACGTCATGAAATTCTATATTTTTGTTCAATAATTTAGACATGATTGGACCATTGATTGGAGAAAGCCTTCTCTGATTCGTAGATATAAATATCGAGATAGTATTGTGTTACCGTCATTTCAGCCAGTTTATCGCGTCAGTATAAAAATATACGCCTTACACCACAGCGGACCAAAATACGAAAACTTGTGGAAACTCATGTTACACAAGTTTTCTTAATCATTACAAACACGCACCTTTCGGTGACCTGTTTGCTCGTTTGCCGGACCTATGCAATAAAAAAAGAAAGAATTATCAAACTCGGGTCACCCAGTTCAAAATTATGAGGTAACTAAAAAAACATACTGTCGAATTGAGATGCTCCTTTTTTTGGAGTCGGTTAAAAACAGAGTGACCCATGAACACACACATCACCACAATAACTCATACATCCCGTTAGCTCTATAATCCAACCCGACACCACTGTCCTTGCAATCCACGCTCTTAAGCTATCGCCAACTGTCTTAGTGGATTAGACCAGTGTCAATGTCTCTACTTAATAGGAGCGGGCGGGCCATTAGACGTCATTTATGTAAATAGACATACCTCCCCTTCCCCTTCTCCCCTCTTCCCCCTTCCCTTTCCCACGCAGCCTCCCCCGGCCACCTGCCGACGCGGCGCGAATGCTTCATTTATCATCGGTTGTCTGTCAAACTTGTCTAGATGATGTTTGGATGTAGGTATAATATGTCGTGGTATGTTGTATATCTTAGTATTTGAGGAGGGATTGGTGCAGCGGGTATGCTGGATTTGCGAGGTGAAGATGCAGGTTTGATCTTCATATAGATATTTTTATAAGCAATATTTATTTGGTTTTGATCAGACTATTTTTTCTTGTAAACGCACCGAGTCGCAGAAGGAAACGTAATGCATAGATACATAACCTCACATCTTTTCCCTGGAGGGGTAACCAGGACGCTCACGTTTCGCCTTGTATTTCCGTCCCACCTTGTCATAGGCGAGCCTATCGCCATATCGGGCACAAATACCTGACTCCGAGCTGATAGTGAATTGAAAAATGGATTAGATTCGAACCCGAGACCTCAGCTTTGCAATCATACTGAAGTACAATTGCGCCACCGAGACAGTCAATACGTAATGCATTTGTGAATATATATACGTATATTTGTGAATATATATACGAATATATATACAAATTATATATACGTATATATAATTTGTTTGTAATAATATATCCATCATATGATATGTCAATATTATCGCCAAATTAAATAAATTTTATTTCGATACTTAAACGATAAGAACAACATTCACCACTCGCACTCCCAGTTAATTCCGTGTTTTATATTTTAGCATCAGACGTTATAAATAATTCTAAATTTTAACATCTAAAAGCGAAATTAAACCCACCAACAATAGCAGTAATACCAACTTCCTGAATAATTTCCATGCGAAAACGCAGCCGACTCGCCGCTGAGGTTGGCGCCATTGTGACGCGGACGTCACTTCCGCTCGCGAGCGTTACTGCCACCCGACGGCGCTACGACTTCCGCTTTAGTTTTGGAAGTGGATATAGAACATGTTTACGTAACTTTGACCTTAGAACCGCAATTTATCCCATTCGAATAATCTCTGCAAAGAAATTTTCAGCTTTTTCTTTCATTCCACTTTTTCTAGTCATCAGGTTGATATTTTGAAATGCGCCTTAAGATATATTAGGTGCCTGGTATTGTGGGCATTAGAAAGGATAAAGGACTTTCCATTACCATCCAAATCAGATACATAATGTTGATATTATACAGGGTATATCAAGACTCCGACCGAAAATGAAGCCAGGATTTAGTGATTACAGACACAATGCAACTAAAGTATTCTCAAAAAAGCGACATGTTTTTTTACATCTTTTTAAATATCATCGTGTTCATTATATTTAAAACTCATTTTTTAAACTCTTACGCACCATTGTGTCCTTAAAAATAAAACGGTATACATTATTATTTTGGGAAAACGATGCATTTACTACCCAAATACGACGGTAAGTAAATTTTTTTTTGTTGCATTATGTCTAAAGTCGCTAATACTACCACCTGGCTTCGTTTTTGGTCGCAGCCTATATATATACCGTGTTAACATGTTCTATTGTATCAAAGCCATTGTATCATTTAATTGTTATACACTCACCTTCAGAACATATGAACATATATACTACTCGTATATCGGATATGCTTCCAGTATAAAACCTGAACAACTTTAATCCGACAAAAATCTCGCAAATCAAGATTTTATCTTCCTCACTCTTAAGAAACTCGAGGATTATGTTAGTAATGAGTGTCGTAAGAGCTCAAATGTGAATTTCTCGGGAGTACGCTTGCATTCGTCACGTGACTCACGAAATCCCTTTAAGACTTAAGTCTTAATGAAACATTACGGCGCGTGGTACATGTGTTTTTGTGGAATGTTGCTGAGTTTTAGACTTAAGTCCTTTTTGAGACGTGTTGCATTTTGAGTCGAATGTATGTGCAGAGGTAAGTTGATGTTGGATTTTCTTGATGGTTTGCTATTGTAGTCACAATTGTTGTGTGCTAAAATCATGTCCTTAAATCCCTGACGAGGGTAACTCGTCTTTAATATAATGGTAATAATATTAAAGTCTCATTTACGAGGAAAACATTTCTGATTTAAGTGCCATGTAATTACAATTCAAGATATTACTGTTTAGCGTTAGTAATTTTTACTAGGCAACATTTTTATTAAGGCTTAGTTTTTAATACCTACTATATACTATACCTAATTAATTATTATAGTGGTACATTATAATAAATAAATAATAAATACACTCAACAATCACATACATAGTCCTGGCCCCACATTAAGATGAATTAAGTCTTGTGTCGTGGGTATCAGACACTACGAGAGACTTTTCGCTCTCACAAACACCCAGACCCGAGACAAACACTTGTGGGCCTCACAAACATTTGTCTCGGTGCGGAGATCGAACCCACAGCCTCACGTTTTACAGCCGTCGTCTAACCAACTGCGCCACGGAGATTATCTAAACATTATTTTAAAACATTGTTTCGTTTAATGACATGAAAATACTTTAAACATATTTTTTTCGGAACAAAACTCTGCTTTAAAACTCTAGCTTATAACAAAGAATTATACTACTTAAAAAAACACACTGAACATTAAAGCCGACAAAGCATTAACAATTAAACCAGGCTGCACGTGTTTGTAAAATTTAATAAGTGGGCCGCGACCCGCGAGAAGTGTGTGATCACGTTCAAAAGAGATTCACAGGAACGGCCTTAACGATCAAACTTCGGCCCAACTTCACTTTTACTGGCGAATGTTTTAACAACAATTAATATGGAAATCCACCTGGCTCCGAAACGTGGAATATTTTTTAATATAGCTCTCTTACTAGATTTAAGAATTATCTGAATATTTTCAAAAATGGATACATTTTTTAAAGTAATTTACAGTTTGTAAACTTGATTCATAATTAATTTTAAAAACGTTCACTTGAATGATTAAGTATTTAGGTTTTTTTTATCGAAAAAACATAATTAAATTATATTTTGTGCTTTGTAATTATTTGTACCTTATTATCTACAGAAACTAAAGCTTAATTCAAATCATTTCACTTTTCACAAATTCGTACACTCGAACCATTATCGTATTTCGAAAATTTTCTATCGTAACTGTCTCTTCACGCATTTATTTCACCTTCAACAGAAAACTCACAAAATACTAACTACCCTACAAATTCCACAATAACTCACCAGGTAGAACTCAGTTTAAACCAATAAGCTCTAATGCGTCTTCCAGTTCAATTAAGCGGCCAGTAAATCACAGCGTACGCATAATTCGCGCTTATGATAATGCGCTGAGTGGAATGTCTTGTACTACTGGATTCGGTATCACTCGAATACGTAATAGTGATCTCTTTCTGTAGTATAAAAAGTAGGACTTTTTTAAACTGACTTGCTGATAGAGACTGTACTTTATCAACCCAGATAAGTCCCACTACTGGGCACGAGCCTCCTCTACAATCGAGAGTTAGGCTATATAAAACAGTGAAGGAAAACACCGTGAGGAAACCTGCATACCATAGCGATTTGCATGAATTTCTGCGGTATGTAAAGTCCGCCAACCTGCACCAGGCCAGCGTGGTGGACTGTAGGGCCTAATCACTCTCAATCGATATAGATTGGTTTAGGGCAAATTGCGCAACTAATTTTGCCCATAACTTTGACTTTGAAAATGTCAATCATTAGCAAAGTCTAAAATGTCATAAATGTATGGCGATTACATTGTCAATATTAAAGTTATCGTCAAAGTTAGTTTATACAACAATGCCTTTAAAACTAAAATTTTAAAATTGATATTGGGAGTTTATAGTGTTTTGATTATGGAGTATACTACAAGAGTACAAAAATGGACCAAATCCAAAAATATCGATACGAATGAAAAATATGTTATTTTTTGCCTGCGCGCAATTGGAATTCCTAAAATAATTTAATTATTTTAATAATACGTATCGCCAATCTACCGTCAAAAACACTTTCACAGCGAATCTTAAAAACTCGTTACTTTGCCACAAAATCACAACTTCACAGATAACTATATTGTTACAAAAGATAAACAGTACACTTATTTTCCACTGTGAGAACTTTCGGCCGGTCGTAAATCCAAGTTATGTTCCCATAAATGTCACGCCGCGATCGATACAGCTGTTACGTCGTAAACAAAAGACAAACGGACAAAAAGTACAATAAACTGACTTTATACGAGCATGTCATATGTGAATTAATAGTTTTTACAACGTATTACACATTAATAACTTATAATCAGCTTAAGCTGTCCTTTTTGCATAATTGCTAAATTTTAACTGTAATGTTAACTATGCTGAATGACAGCCTCCGTGGCGCAGTTGGTTAGACACCAGCTGTGAATGAGACGCCGCGGGTTTGATCCCCGCACCGAAACAAATTTTTGTGATGCCCACAAATATATGTCTCGGGTCTGGGTGTTGTGAGACCAAAAAGTCTCTCGTGCTTTCTAATTCCTATCTATATCACAAATATATATATATATATTATATGTGGTAGAGCTACGCTGTTGTCATTCACGACTCAGCATGTATGGGCAGACTCATCCGGGGCGGTACCACTGTCTCACAGGAAATATCGACGTGAAGCGACAGCTTCATTGTGTTTGGTGAGTAAGACCGCCGGTGCCCAATACCCCTTTCCTCTTCCCATCCTTTCTTCCTTTCCGCTCCCCTCACGTTTCAAGGGCCGACATCACATCAATGATATAAGCGTTGTAGGTGATCATGGGCGGATGTGATCACTTACCATCAGTAAAATAACTGACACTACTTAATTCAACCATTTCTCTCACCACAACCACGAACCTGCACCAACAGTTACACACGCAACAGAAGCCCCGATCCAACAAGATGTTCCAATATATCAGACCAAATTCATAGTCCGGTATTTATGCCCGGCTATTACCGTTGCTATTAGGCACTAATCGGGTAGTGGCGAGTCGGTCATACGCACCGGGCAACAGATGCCAGTAATGGCGGCAGGTGCGATTAGCACGATTTATGGGGGTTTTTCGATATTGAATATGGTATGGATTTACGGGATGTGATGATTGGGGAGGATACTCTGTGCTATGAGAAAGACTTAAAATCAGTGGACAAAGAAGGTAGAGACATGATCAATAAAAGCCAAAAAAAATGGAAGCTGATTAATATTCAGAGTTAATAATCGCTAAGAGTAAATGGTTTAAAACCGGAAACAATACAATGATTTAGATGTTGGTTTTCAAAGTTGATTCAACTCAGTTTTTTCTCATCCCGAAGTCCATATTATTATCCCTCGCTATTAATGAATTCCATTTCATACACTGTGACAATTACTATTTCCAATACTAGACGCACTAAAATATATTACCTACTTCTTAAAAATCTCTAATTTCGAATTATTCACACTCCGAAGTGAATAATTAATAATCGGCGGAATAAATAGGCTCAATTCAAAAGATTTTAACCCCTCTAGGCAACCAAGGAACTAGCTTAAGATCCTCGATTACGATTCAAGAACACTCGAGCATTGCTACTTATTCTTTGCTATCAACAGCAGACTTCAACTAAGGAACTTCAGAAGAGTTTCACTATACCCTCAGTTCTTTGAGTAAGTACTTGCAAGTCTTTTGTAACAGACTTGAAGTTTTCTGAGGCAGCTTTTAATGGTAGGTAATTTGTTGTGTGGATGGTATATAAGATTATTTGATAAGCTGGAGTTTGAGAAGTTCTTCAATAACAGGCTCTGCTTAGCGGTAAATCGTAAACAACACATCTGATTTACGTCTATACAAAATCCAGCGGATTTTACTTCGTAATAAGCTTAATTGAACTTACACAACTAACCTTTTCGTGGTCACGGGGGACTGATAGAAACGTCGGGAAGTTAAAAAATGTAAAAATGTAATCAAATTCGCGATAAAATCCGTAATAATTGGTTTTATTTTCATATTAGATGTTGTTAGATTGACTGACTGTTCAACACTGTTGTTATGCCTAATTTTCAATAATTTAAACCTAAAAGCATGTTTTCTGCAGGAGAAAAACTGCTCACTGTTCACCATAAACATGCTCTATCCCAAACCTCTTCAAAAGTTTCATCACCGCATCCATATCCCAAAATTCCTCCCGCCATCAAAATTACCCCAATGTACTAATTACTGCCCAACAAAAGGATACTTGTGACATTTCCCGAGTCAAACGGCAAGCGTGCGTGGTACAAGTACTTAGCGTTGTATCAATATCCCTTGCTAGCGCCTAGTCAGCGCGCTGAAGTGGGTTTAAGGGCTAACGCTGCAAATACCGCAATGTAACACGATCTAATTGATAAGCGACAGCGATAGGATACTTTTGGAAATGTTATTAAAAGGAGAATGCCATTTTTCATAGTTATGGACTACGAACGGACAGTTACAATGGTTCTTTGTACCTTATTTCAGAATATGGGTCCCAATTACGATCAGAAAAACATATTAAAAATTATGCCATTGTTTTTCATTTTGTTTTTCAGGTAGTTCATGACGACTTTGGTATATACTAACGCTGTCTTAGATGGTCTGTATATAATGATTTTTTACGTGATACTTTGATAGCAAGGTTATTGTCTGCATCGTTCTATTAGGTGGACAATATGTCGATATTTTTAGCTGCAATGTGTTTCTGAAGTCACTAAAAGTACGACCTAGCTTCGTTTTCGGTAGCAGTCTGGATATACACGGTATTATGTACATACCTAAACTCACGCCTTTTTTCCCAGAAGGGGTAGACAGAGATGCAGCGGGGACACCCAAGTTGCGCCTTGTATTTTCCGTCCCACGATGTGATAGGGGGCGAGCCTATAGCCATATTGGGCACAAATTCCTGACTCCGGGCTGAAAGAGTAGAAAACTCCAATATCACTTTGCGCGACCCGGGATTCGAACCCAAGACCTCAGCTTAGCAATCATACCGTAGTACAACTGCGCTACCGAGACAGTCACGATATAAGATATTGCATGTTTTTCATTACTAATTGCCCCACGCTCCCGCCCGCACTGGCACCGCGCCCGATCCTTTAGTTCGAGGGCGGTCGCATACGGCGCCAACGCCACGCTTTCACTAAAAGCGTTCTCCACACGAGAAAATGGGCTTACGCCACTCATTGTTCCATTGTTCCACAAAGTCGCAGCATTTTTTTAATAGCGCCCTTGTAAATAATATTTCAGCGTGCCTTTTGATCTGAACTCATTTGTACTGCGTTCTTAGTAAGGGTGACATATGTTCGGTCTAGGGTGGTTTTTGAGTTTATTATTAGTTTTAAGTAGTGTAACGATATGGGCTTTCAGGCAAAGCTTTAGAAGGCTTTCGGATGACTTAAAAACTTTGTTTGTCGGCTCTTAAGACTTATAGATATTTGAGTTAGTTCTTCAATCAAATATAGGTAGGTACATTAAAAAATCTTTGCGTGCTCCTCAAATAAATGAAGTTTATAAAATTGTTAGCATTTCTAACTGGGCCACTACAGAAATATTTGGGACAGACCTATGTCCAAAGTGGACCTGACCTACTATTTTGTTTATTGATTTATTCATTCATAGTATAGTATTAATTGCAGTAGGTAATATCCATAACAATTTTCAAAACTTAAAATCTTTGTCTAAATCCCAAATTAAGATATATTTTGTTGGACCTAATTACGTGAAGAAAAAAGTATCTAATATATAACCGAAAAACGGGCTTCGCATTATTATCAATGAACATTACACAAAACACGACTGTTAATAAAAAAGAAACTTGATTGACTTCCACTTAAACTATCGCCTATACTCCACAGTAGGAGTGTTCGTTATAGCGTAAAGCGGATAAAATAAGCTAATAATAAAAAATAGCCAAACTGCTTATTATTTATTACCTCAAGCAAACGTTATTTCTATAACGTAAGTAATATGGACCATTATCGTCTGCACACCTTGCGGTATCTTTAGCTTATAATATTTTAAACAAAGTCACATGCTAAATTATACGGTACGCCAACTGCATAAGAACCATATTCCACTGACCAGTAACGAAACGCTTATATTAGTATTAGATTTAATAATAATAAAGCATATCGCGCCGATACATTTGAATTTGATCGTATTAAACGTTAAGATAGTTTAATTTTTTTCGAATTTTAGTACGAAGGAGAGTTCAATGATTTTATTTAAAGCGATTTTTATTCATTTATACGAATTATTAAAATAAACAATAAAATATGGAACTAATACGTTTCTTACTACATTACTAACTATTAATACGAGCCCCATAGAACATAATTTATTAATCTTCACAAAATGAATATTGTTTGTATATCTCTCAAACACAATTATTAATATGTTTAAAGCCATTGCTAAATGTTATTAAAAGTATAGTAACAGCGCACGTAGCGGCGTAGTGTGCTTTGCGGTATAATAATAACACGTTATTCTATGAACGACGAAGTAATATATTAAAGCTGAAAAAATAACAGGCGTTTTTTAAGTAACGTATCGTTATAACGCGTTGATAATATAAAGCCGTTGCGAACACTCCTACTCCACAGTACATTTCACAGAGATTCTTTTGTAAATTCATTAAGTTCCGACCCAGTTAGGGCATCGATCCGGCGCATGAATAACTGAAGGCTTACGTTGATGGATCGCGCCTTTTATTCTTCAATGTTGCTTCCCGGGATAGTGTGTCGGGTATCCTTGGGGATACTGTCGGACGTTATAACTGAACTTTATTGTTGATAAATCCAAGTACCTTTATAGTAATTTTTAACAAAATTTATTTTGTTGTTTAGCTAAGAAAATTAACGGAAAAATAATCTTTATCGTATGTGCTTTTTACAAAGTCGATAAATGGACTGACATTTCGGTACAGAAAATCTACTAAATAAAACTACAATACTGACAGAAAACGCAAACTAATCTACTCGGTCTAGAAGTGTGAAATATCAATTAGTTATTTATAAAAACCCTATTAATTAATTAATGAAGTGTGCGCTAAGTTTTTTTTTTTAATTAGAAAAAGGAAATTACATTGCTACAATATAAAAAAAATGTACAGAGTTATCTCCCTAGAATTTTGTTTAACCAAAATTATACCTTTAGACTGAAGTAGTCCTCCCTCCTAGTCCTTGTTTTCAACACCTGCATACGTTAAGCGGTGGACATCAATAAATTATTCAATAATAACAGGGAGTTTTTGCCATCCAACAGCTAACCCTAGAATAATAGGCTGTAGGCTATTTGCTTCCATTTCCATCTAGGATGCCTAGGCCTAACGCGTTATCAAAGGTGCCCTCGTAAGCGCTCAAAGGTGGCCTGAAATCCTCGAATTTGCCGCAAGCTATGTACTTTAATTCAACTGTGCTTAGATCGTTTTAAACTCTTACCTTTTTCAAAGGCATAAAGAGTTCTGAGAAGCACGGGTTATGGTAAAGGATCTAATGATTGTATGTTGAAGATAAACCTTTACAAGTTTAGAAAGTGTGATGTCAGTGATGGCGTGATGAATTCGTCGAAATAACCAATCTATAGCATATTAGCGTGAAATATAACGGAGTATTTTCTTGTCTATTGTACGATCAATACTTGCGTCGATGTTTTGTTAAGTCTGTGAGAAATATTTTTTCATATTTTTATATGTATTTATTTTTAAATTATATAAGTAGAAATAAAAACAGCGATGAATAAAATAAAGAGAAGAAATGATAATATTATCTATCAATTACGTAATAATTATGACTTTAGTAATGATTTTCGATCTAAAACTCCATATATACACATTTCTTAAATCATAAATACATTCTATCCATGCGGTTGCTCACGAAGAGTCCTATTTACGTTGAATAATTACAAAAGCATATTCAACAACATGGCAATGTTTTACCAACATGAAATGCCCACATCAAACGCTTAATTTTATCACTTTACCACTTCCCAACTAATACGCTCGAGGGCTGTCGAATTTTTTACAAGCCTCAAAATTTCGCCGCCGTAAACACCTCGTGAAGTCGACTCATATAAATTTACAACACAACGGTTTTACGTAAGCAGTTCTCTGGGAAGGCGACTTTGTGTCTCCAGTATGGGAGTGTACAGTATGGAAGTAATATGTGACGTAACGAGCCCTAGTCCAGCCACGACAGTAGTACCACAATATTGCGCAAGAAGAATCACCGTAGGATTTAGACGAATGTTTTTTTTTTGTATAAATTAATTAGTCAAATGATTCAAATGTAATGTTATCGTACGTAGAACGTAATTTAATAAATACATTAATAAAGATAAATTCAAATGAGATTGCTGGCACACAGCAAGCATATACAGTCGGCAGGTAGGCAACGAGATATTGCAAAATCGATCAGTATGACACAGCAAAGTGCATTTATTTATTTTCGAAACTATATTCAAAAACTATACTCGCTCATTATTTTACAAACGTTTATAATTTTGTAACTATTAAAAAGTTATTAAATCACAAACGAACTAACGCATCGTGTGTACATCAACATCAAACTATAGTCTTCTTTGTACCAGAACACACGTTTCATACCGTACACTCTCTCCTCTGTACGCAGCCTACATTTTTAATAAAAGCGAAGTGGGTCGACGTACACCTGCGACTTAGTCCGTCATTACACAAGCAGTTTGACGCCTCGCCGCAGCCTACAACGTTATGGAAATTGGCCCGCGATAACGGCTTGATGTTGATGAAAGTCTGTGGAAAGCCTTACGCTCAAGAATGTGAAAATTATGAGTGATGGCATTTATCAATGGAGGTAGAAATGTGTACATATTAAAAAATGTGGTGGTAGTCCGCTCGCCCGATAAGTCCGCACGCAGGCCAAATTGGAAACAATATTGACATCATAGAATGTTGCCGACATAATGGATTTACTATTAAAGCCTATTTTTTTTATATTCAATTCACTATTGTTAGGATACCTTTGATGAATTGACAGCTTATACAATTCCACGTATGTACTAATTTAATGTGATTGAAATTTAATTAAAACTGGGTAAATACCTTATAACTCTCAAATACTTTATCAATCCTATAATTAGACAATCAAATTCCAAGCATTAACATAATATCACAGACTGCCGACTATAATAAACCGACCGATAAAAAGCTACTCCAATTGCTACAGGTACCGCAATTCCCATTTTTGTGGAGTTTTTAATTTTCATATAGCTTGCAACATTAGAAGCGCCCTCCGTCGCGCACGCTTATCTGGCGAGGGGTCCAAAAATACTTTTATTAGTATCATACCGTCCTATTTTCCAATCGCCAATCTCCTTTATTATATGAAATAGTTAGATGTTTTCATTCATCAAATTGGGTAACTATAAATACACAGTATCCTAAGTCAAAGGTTTATGCCATGGGTTAGTGTGTAAAACTTTTGTTTACTAGACAAAATTACTCAATACTGTGTATGCTTCAGCCTTCATTGTCCCACTGTCAGTAAGGAGACTTTTACCCAGGCAAAGATCTCCCTTTGATTCCAGATTTTGCAGTCTGGCGCGATCTGGAGCCAATTCTAAAGAAACGTATGAAATACTACTAAATAAATAAATATGATAATATAAATCAATCCGCCAAAAGTCCGCCAATCCGCATTAGGCCAGCGTGGTGGACTATATGACCTTACCACTCTCAATCGTACTCTCGAATGTAGAGGAGGCCCGTGCCCTGCAGTGGGTCGTATATGGGCTGATACAATACAATACAAAAAAAAATCATATACTTATAAAAAATCGATTGCTTCGGTACGATGATTGCCTTTCTTTCTTTGCGAATTAATTTAACTTAAGTCAGTAACGACATACTATTTTAGTGTTACTCTTATTTACTATGTACTATTTTATCACGTAATCATGAGGACCTATAATTGGCTAACTATTTCATACTCTTTTTGTTACCTATTGTGCTATATGTAGGCTGTTGGTTTTCCAATAAATATAAAATAAAATCATAAAATACTTTTTTAAATATATTTTCACATCAAGTTACTACAAACAGCGTTGTATCACTGAGTTGTCTATACAAAGGATTATAGCAGCCAAACGGATTATCCGCCAGACCGTATACACCTGGGCTACCGTCGTTTTTTATTGTCTATGTATAGAAAGCTATTTGTCCCTGTCTGTACACACATGTCCGTGTTTATCTGAAGGTTAATAAATTTGCTAAAGTTATGACTTGTTTATGACAGTCTGGTGGTGAGGTGTTTGGAAAATATAATAATATGATTAAAGCAATTGTAATCAGGTCACAGTGGAAATCATTGGGAGAGGCCTATGTTCAGCAATGGACTTCCTATGGCTGATGGATTAGATTGAAGTGTAATATTTTTTGTGAATCAATCAGTAAATAGCTAAATTCTGAGAGCCGGCATAATTATGTCGATTAAATTTTGCTTCAACATCCTCTATATTGGCAAGTTTCTACCATTCCAGCTTAAAAAGTCTAAATTAACCAAGATCGAACCCAGTCCTTGAAAATATAAAATGTGTATGTCAATAAATAAAAAAAAAATTACTGCACGGCTAAACCAGCAGTGCACCAGACGAATGGTTCTCATAAAAAATACAACAAACCATGCAAAGGGTTGAAAGTGACAATTTAATTTATAACACAAACGCACCCCCTTTCTGCGGCATACCGACGGGAATGATATGAAATATTATGCACACGATAAGGCTGTTAATAAAATACAAAAAAGTTATCGTAAATTATAATTAAACGTATATACATTTCATGTCCATATGTCATCGAGAAACTTCGTCCCTATAAATCAATAAACCCGCACCACGCTGGCCTAGCAGCGTGGTGGACTATATGGCCTAACCACTCTCAATCGTACTCTCGATTGTAGAGGAGGCTCGAGCCCAGCAGTAGGACGTTTATGGGCTGATACTGATTGACTGGCTGATACTGATGATTTACACAAATTGTTTTCTACTGGCCGCACAGTATACAACACAGATGTTGGCTTAATAGATTAACAACATGTAAATCGATATCTATATTTTGATGTGGATATTTTTCCTTCGATTTAATATCAACAATGTTTGACTATATCAATCATTTTGAGGGTATTTGTAATTTTGCAATTATTTCTTGGTATAAAAGTCCGACAGTTTTTAATGTCAAATCAGTTTTTATCGAGAATCCGAGATAAGTGGTTGAGAAGTTCTTGCTCCAACATGTAAGTACCTACAATAATTTCTCATAGTCTTAGAAAAAATGTAAAAAGCTCAACTTACAATGTTTAACCTAAACTAATTTTGTTTATTTTTTTTGAGTGTTTGTGAAATCGAAAAGTCTCGTAATTTCTAATACTTAAGACTTAATTGATCTTAATGTGTGGTCAGGACGATGCATGTGACTGTTTGGTGTATTTACTTTTTTTTCTAACCTATCCCAGTAGTATACAAGCGTGTATTTTTATTCAAAGTAACATTGCTAATATGAAACTTCTAAGAACCGATTCGGTTGTATATTATAAATGAAAAACTCAGTATTGAAACACACATATTTCAGTTTTAATCGGAAAATGCGAATATTTTATAGATAAAAGCGAACCAACCCACATGCAATAGTTAGTGCACAATAATTTCAGCATTAGGCGATCATTTTACAGCGCTCAGTCGCAGTCGTTAAATGTACGTTTTGTGCTAAATCCTAGGTGTTACCCTAATACGTCGCGCGGCGAGTTTGGATAATGTGCGGTGTAATTTATAAGTGGCAAGCGGTTTGATTATACCCTGTCATTTTACGAGTATATTGTATGGTTTTAATAACATTTATTGTGATATAGAAGTCGCCTAAGATTAACTTGAAATTGCCCTTCAGACTCCATTCGATGTTAGTATATAGAGACTATGACGGAAAGATAATTTTTCATGTAAATCAGAATGTAAAAGACCAAAACACCTAAGAACGTAAGACCTACACTGAAAAAAAAGAAAAAATTAATATGTAAATTATTCAGTCGCGATTACGATGTTGTCTCACCATTTTTACTGTTTAATGAGCAGAACAACGATAGCAGTATATAATTTTTATGCACCTTGAATTGTAAAAGTGATTTATGTTTTTACAAATATTCGTGTAAATTACCCTCAATCAATTTTATATTTGTTTTAACAAAATGAAATTCCTCCTGATATCCCAGTCTATGATACCATTCACAATATTCGGGTTTCCCTTAAAAACGTATAATACCATTCACAATTTTAAACAATCCGCTGTCCTCTTACCCCTTGTACACCCTGCCAAAAAGGTTTACCCAACCTGATACCGGTTTTAATAGCTAAGATTTACGACCGCGCTCATCTGGTCAAGGGGTGAATGGACGTTGGCGTAATTTGTCGCGTGGGGGCGCCACTGTCGCTGACAAATAAACGTACAGGACAACGGCGACGCACGATGGCTGCATTTTATTATTTATTACGGATTTTTAGTCTATTTTCGCTGGATTTTTTTGGAAATTAAATGGAATTTGATAGACGGAATATCGAAATAAAAGTATTTTATTATTATTACATTATATTGATTAAAATAACTTGCCTTACGTTATTGGGAAATTGTAGTTTGGCTTATACAGGTCAATGTATATAATATTATTCTTTAAGTTTGAAATTCGGTACTGTTTCCGAAAATTGGGTTTGAGCACGAGCAATGTACCTATTATTGCCGTAGGTACATAACTTTTCGTCGCCACATATTAATGTCGAGTACATATTTCGGGTAAAGCCCTAGCATGTATCGCTAGCTAATGAAGGAAACGCGGTCAAAACTAGGCATATCGAAGAATCCCCATAAATAATTAAAATTTCAACTGCCTCGCTGGCGTAATTGTACTACGGTATGATTGCAAAGCTGAGGTGTCGGGTTCGAATCCCGGGTCGGCCAAAGAAGATATTGGATTTTTGTATTCATTATCAGCCCGGATTCAGGAATTTGTGCCCGATATGGCGATAACACATGTGGGACGGAACATACCAGGCAAAATGTGGGTGTCCTGGTAGCACCTCTGCCTACCCCTTCTGGGAAAAACGCGTGAGGTTATGTATGTATATGTGTGTAATTAAAATTTAATCGCATTGTGAAGAATATCGTCATAGCCGAGGATAATCAGGGACCTAGCTGTTCTAAAACTTGACCACCTCGCGTGTTACCAACCGAACATTACAATATTAATTTAATTGCATCGCCACAACAGGTGAGAATTTAATCAAAATAGAACACCCACACCTGGTCGATATGCCGTGACTGCGCGCAGTAAACTCGCACGGAAAAAACCTTCGTCAAAAAACAAAAACATTAAATTACAACGTAATAAGCCGCGCCGAAGTTGGGTGATCGACCCCCGGACGAAACAATCCGGCCCGGGATATTCCACGTGGGAAATTCGCGAAAAACTGCCGAACAATTTTCGCCGGGCGAGAATTAATTTTCGCGTCATTAAATTTTTCGTGAGTAGGCGTTTTTTTAGGTTTCGTCGGAAAATGTATGAATTCGATTTAATACATTTTTATATTGGATATCGGTCATTTTAGATGTTCAATTTCAACAGTAGTTCCTCCAATTAATTTGCATTCATATGTTCATAATTATAAGCTACTATTCTCTTGTAACGAACCAGATACGACTGCCAACATGGTTATGGTGGTCGCGGGTTCAAATCCCAGGGCGTACCTCTGACTTTTCAGAGTAATGTGTGCATTGATACTCAATCACCACGCACTATAACGGTGAAGAAGAACATAGTGAAGAAACCTGTGTATTGTAAGGATTTGTAAGAATTTAAATGATATATAAAGTCAGCCAACCCACATTAGGCCAGCATGGTGGGCTATATAGCCTAACCACTCTCAATCGTATTCTCAATTTTAGTTCCCTACAGTCTTATCCTAACAGCAAACTATTTTAAAGAATACAAGCAAAGTTTTAATCAATAAAGCCATGCATTAACTCATACAACAAAACAAAACCAAGTTTTGAAGAGTTGACAAGTGTCAACTTACAACATTGACATTTGGTCTGTGTTTTTCGTTCAGAAATTGTTTCATTTTAACCTATTGTTTCTTTAATTAATTATTATTAGTGTATTGTTTGTTTACCTGGCTTATATTATTATATCATAGGTATACTTAAATTATATTATAATTTTTTAGCTGTATTTTCTTTATATTATTTTATTTTTCTTTTCCAAAGTGATTCTTATTAATATGTTTTTTTATCTGATTCATCTACTCTTTAATGTGCTTTATTTTAGTGAATAGTTTTGTGTGTTTAATTGTTTTCTTTTTAATCCGATTTTTATTAACTCGATTTGTTTTAACAACCGGCAGATGGATGATGTTTATACATTATTTTTTTTTATTATTTTTAGTCATTTTACTATTATTTTATTTTATTTTTTTAAATTTTATTTATTTATTTTTATTTTATATTATTGAATGCCTCAAATGTATGTGCAGGAATGTAGTAGTGACAGTGAAGAGTTTTTTTCGGCGTGTAGTGATGATAGCTTTGTTAGTGTTCCCTCGCTTGCCGACACACTTTCGTGCCAGTTCTCTGACGTCCCTAGGAATTTTAATGTAGTCCATATTAACGCCCAGAGTATTCCGGCCCATTTCCCTGATATGCTGGCTAGTTTTGACTGTACTCATATACATGCTATCCTTGTTTCAGAATCGTGGTTAAAACCATGTCTATCTTCTTCCGCTTACTCCCTTCCAGGATTCCACCTTATTAGAAATGATCGCATTGGACGTGTTGGAGGCGGTGTTGCCATTTATCTTAGAACACAATTTCGCTACACAATTGTTAGTGCATCACCGCAGCCTCCACCATCTAATGCTGGGGAACATCTGTTCTTGGAGGTGGAATTCTCACTTAATAAAGTCTTACTCGGTGTTTACTACTGTCCTTCACTTCACATCAACTTTTTTTCTTCTCTCGAAATTATTCTCGAAAACTTAGTCCCTTCGTACAGTCAGACCATAATCATGGGTGATTTCAATACCTGTCTCCTTAAGAGTGATCATCGTTCTTCCTCTCTTTTGAATACCATCCAATCCTGTAACCTTACTACTCTTCCTCTTTCGGCCACTCACCATTCTCCAAACAATACTCCTTCTATTCTTGATCTCATCTTTGTTTCTTCAATAAATCACGTTGCGAAACACGGGCAATGTTCCGCAGACGCCTTTTCTTGCCATGACCTCCTATTCCTATCCTATCGCCTACGTCCTCCTAAGGCCGTACCTAAGATTGTTTCGCAGAGAAATTTTCGTGGAATTAATCTGGATAATCTTCGCAAGGATGCTGATAACATCGACTGGAGTTTGCTTTTCCTATCAGATTGTGTGGATGATAAGGTGCGTATTTTCACTTGCAATCTGGTTGAACTCTACAACAAGCATGCACCTGTTCGCACAGTTAAAATTAAACACCTTCCGTCGCCTTGGCTTACCGATGATATTAAAGTACTACTCTCCAAAAAAGCATCGGCTAAGTCAAGGTACAATCGTCGCCCCAATGAGTCGAATTGGCTAAAGTATGTAGCCATTCGGAATCACTGCAGTAAGGTGTGTAGGAATGCTCAACGCCGACATATTCACAACTCTGTTGAAAACGGAGACCCAGCTAAAGTCTGGAAATTTCTCAAGTCACTGGGAGTGGGTAAATCGCAACAAGATTCGATTCCTAATTCCATAGATTTAAATTCTCTAAACCATCATTTCTCTTCTTCGTCTTCCTTTGACAAGACGATTAAAGAAAATACTATTAAGCATCTTTCTACCCTTAAAACTCCCAATTGTTCGGCCTTCGCTTTCAAACAATTTGCTGCTTGTGATGTTAAGAAAACAATTACTCTTATTTCGTCTAATGCAATAGGAAGCGACTGTGTCAGCCGTAATATGATTCTGCCTATCCTGGACGAAATCCTGCCTATAATTTCCCACATCCTCAACCATTCCATCACGACTGGGACTTTTCCGACTGCCTGGAAAGAAGCCCATATTATCCCTATCCCGAAAAAGTCCAATGCTTCTATACTATCTGAATTCCGACCTATCTCTATTCTCCCTTTCCTTTCCAAAGTCCTTGAGCGCCTGATCCACTCTCAAATGAGCGATTTCCTATCCAAAAATAACCTCCTAAATCCTCTTCAATCAGGGTTTCGTCCTGGTCACAGCACAACCACCACCCTGACTCATATTACGGATGGCATCAGATCGGGTATGGAGGAAGGCAAGCTGACTGTTTTAGCATTGCTGGACTTCAGCAACGCTTTCAACACCATTGACTTGGATATATTGCTTTGTATGCTACGTTTTCTTAACATATCTCCAACAGCTGTTGAATGGTTTCGTAGTTACTTGTATGGGCGCCGGCAACGCATCTGTGTTGAGGATAGTTATTCCTCCTGGTGCTCTTTATCTGCTGGCGTTCCACAGGGCGGCGTGCTATCTCCTTTACTCTTTGCTGTCTTTATAAATTCCATTTCTAATAATCTTCGCTCCTCCTACCACCTTTATGCAGATGATTTACAAATTTATACTCAGGCACCTTTGGGCAAGATCAACGATGCGATTGCTAATATCAACAGGGACATCCATCACATCTGTATATGGAGTAAGACTCATGGACTAAAAGTAAATCCATCTAAAACACAGGTGATTGTTGTCGGCAGCCCCAGAATGACTTTAAAACTAGATAGGGACAAGCTACCACCTATTTACTGTGATGGTACTATCGTCACATTTAGTGATAAGGTCAAGAACCTTGGGCTATATCTGGACAAGTCCTTCACCTGGGGTCCGCAACTTCAAGAACTAAGTCGTAAGTTGTTCGCCTCAGCAAAGTCCTTGCGAAGACTACATAATCTTCTACCGGTTGCTACGAAGATTTCCTTAGCGCAAACTCTCCTTCTCCCTATCCTTGATTATGCCGATGTCAGCTATCCAGATCTCACCGAGGACCAACTTAATAAACTTGAGCGTCTTCAAAACTTTATTATTAGATTCATATTTGGATTACGCAAATATGATCATATTTCTGAATTTCGTACTAAGCTCAAGTGGTTGCCCATACGGCTTCGTCGGAATGCTCACATTCTTTCTCTTCTGTACAACATATTGTTTAATCCTCTCACCCCCTCTTATCTTAAAGATCGATTTGTATTTCTCCATGACTCACATACAAGATCCCTGAGGTCGTCAGAGAGCCTGGAGTTGAGAATGCCCGTGCACTCCACCACCTTCATGGATAAGTCGTTCACCGTGGAAGCTGTCCGATTGTGGAACGCACTACCAGTTGCGGTGAGACGGGCACGATCAGTAACATCTTTTAAAAAGCAGGTCAAGGATCACTACCTTTCTCCCTGAATTGTCACATTGATGAGGATAACTTTTCCTAGTTGTATGTACTTGTACTATATTATATTTATATATATGTATGTATGTATTTTGTATGTATGTGTATGTATATGTATGTGTATTTACGCTTTATTTTATTACTTGTAGCTATTAGATTATTTGTATTTAATTTATTATTCAGTGTTAGCTTCTATCTCTTACACTTTAAACTGCCCTCAGTTAATCCTTTTCAAAAATCCATCCCATGGTTGTCTGTAAGATATTGCCTTTGAGCGATAAGACCGCCAATTGTACTTTTTATGTATGTGATTTTCTTTTTATTTGTATTTTTTTTTGTGTGTGTGCAATAAAGTGTATATAAATAAATATAAATAAATAAAACCCCAACAATTGCACAACCGAACAAAACAATTTATATTTGCACTACAACTCAAGAATAACCCGATGCAAGATTTAAATTCTAATAAAATCGTAGCAAAAAGAGCGGCTGTCCCGTCGAGTGGAGTTATTGAAAAAGTTCCCATTCACTAGATATCTGTTCGTGGAATGGATTCATTTCCTTCAGACTCTCGTATAATAAGCATTTGAGTTTCAACAATGCCGTTTCAATCGCATTAATTATTTCAATCCCTGCAGCTCGCTTTCTTCGTGTAACAAGTTCATTAAAATATTGATTGCTTTGATTTTGTACGTAGTGTCGAGACAGTTATTTAATTGGTGGCTATTTTGTTAAAGGGGTAATTTCGTTTTTCGTTTATGTATATAAGGTAACGTATTTGCGCGTATTGATTCATAGCTATGTGTATTTATGGAAGGTAACGTGGTATTTTATAAATAATTACTTGACTAAGATCATAATCTAACCCCTCTCAAACGTACTCTCGATTGTAGAGTAGGCCCGTGTCCTGCAGTGGGACGTATTACTTGATGTTTTCTTACAACCACGAAGGCTGTTATAGTATATCATTGTTTTAATAATTCTTCTGATATTACCGAATTACATAAAATAAATGGACATTTAGTATCACTAAGTTAAGCATAGTAAAACGACCAGTACATACATGTATGTAAAATTTCTTCATACAAGTATTGACAAATTCGACCTCGAGATTCCCCACGAGATTTTGAAATGTATCGGGAAGAATGCCTGCAACAATATGCTAATGTTGGAGAATAGATAACAGGGTCATTGGGATATGGGTTTATCACGAGAAATAAAACGAATTCTTACGGATTTTATCGCGAAATTGATTTCTTAAATTTTTTTAATTTCCCGACGTTTCGATCACTTTACAGTTTTCGTGGTCACGGGGTGTACTGAAAACTGTAATGTGATCGAAACGTCGGGAAATTTTATTGTATTGTATCAGCCCATATACGACCCACTGCAGGGCACGGGCCTCCTCTACAATCGAGAGTACGATTGAGAGTGGTTAGGCCATATAAGTCCACCACGCTGGCCTAGTGCGGGTTGGCGGACTTTTACATACCATAGAAATTTATACAAATCGCTATGGTATGCAGGTTTCCTCACGATGTTTTCCTTTACCATTATAGTGCGTGGTGATTGACTATCAATACACACATGACTCCGAAAAGTCAGAGGTGTGCCCTGGGATTTGAACCCGCGACCACCGTGAACATGTAGGCAGCCGCGTCTGGTTCGTTTACCAACAGGCCACCACGCACGGGAAATTATAAAAGTGTAAAAAATCAAATTCGCGATAAAATCCGTAAGAATTCGTTTTATTTCAATGTGTAACATTCGCGTAAACCCAGACACCATTTATCACGAGACATTAAGTATAGTACTAACACGAGGAGTACATACAATATTCATCTATATAATTATGTATTTCCCCCTTTGATAAAGAAAACATAAAACATGGCAACCAATTAATCCCCATAACGTTCTAAATCCTTAATCCCCCGCAGTATATTAATAATTAAAAAGGGCTAAAACCCTTGTTCCGAGGTTTTTGTACAAGAATTATCTACTAAGCCGCCTCAAAGACTCCATTCTTTGTGCCTCTCAACAGTCCTTATAAATTAAGTTAAGCTAAGATTGCAATTTTTATCTTTTTGGGCCTTGAGATTGTAAAATAATGACTTGCGTTTGGTGATATTTTTATTTATACAAAAAATAATTATAAAAAATTGTCTCAAGTTTTATCTTCTAAAAATGTTTTATTCATGGTTTAAGTATAGTCGTTTAGTTAGTAGGTGAGGGTTGAAGAACAATTCCTTTCGGGTTAGGGAGCTTTTGGAATGTGTTAGCTATACAATAAAACGCATCTCAAACAATGAGTTAAATAGATATTTTATAATTTTATTTGTAGTTCCAAATTTCGCCACACTCCAATAGAACAACAGACGCTATTTCCAAACGTGCGTATTGGTAACATTAATTACAATATAGAGCTCTTTAATGACTTTAAAAGCTATTGACACTGCTATTCAAACTGGCGACTATTTAAGTTTCGAAAAAAGAAAACCAACAATCATTTGTCAGTAGAGCAGCCGCGAACGGAAGTCGCACGCTAATGAAGTGGCGACGACGTTCAAGAGCGCTTCCGGTGATGCCGTCCTTTTCTAACGCTATGAAAAATATATTTCATCTCACTCGAGCATAGAGTATGCAAATCCAGATGGGGATTAAGCTCGCATTCGCAAGATTGATCCATCTATGTAATGAAGGTTTGGTGTATTCTTGTTGCTTAGCTGTACATCTGTTTAGTTGCACGATAAATGTGCGAAACTGGATCTGAGAGTGACTACTAGAATAGAATTTGACGTTCCTGTATTTTAAATGTAAGATGTTTTTAGTATATTCTATCGCATTAAATGGTTGCATGGCACGCTCCTTCTTTTACCTGGCGTCATCCCGGCCGGTGTCAGGGTCCGCCTTCCGGCTAATTCCCCTCCATTTCACCCAATCTTCGACATCCTCAATAGTAAGGCCATTGACCCTCATATCTTCCTTAAGGACATCCAGCTAGCGTTTCGTTGGTCTACCCCTTGGTCTAGGTCTGGGAATATTGAGGCTCAGGCACACATTGCCGACGTACTCCTGTGGTTTTCTTAGGACGTGACCATACCATTTCAAGCGACATTCTTGAAGTTTATCCGCTACATCGCGGACACCAAGACTGCCGCGGATGTGCTCGGTTGCATGACACGCTCCTCTGATTTATTACATTATAACTCGTGTAAATCGTATCATGAGACGTACTCTGGTCAGATGGCGGGACGACTTGCACAAGAGGGCCGTCAGCGATTGGATGCATAAAGCAGCAGACCGGGCTCTGTGACGCACCTTGGGACAGGCCTATATCCAGCAGTGGACTGCAACGGGCTGATGATGATTATTCACTTATTACAAAATAATGGAGGGGAATTGCTTAATGCCATTACAATACTTTGAAGATTTTTTTTACTGAATTAAAAATTATCTCATAACCTATCTAGTAAGAAAATTATTCAGTGAGTATTATTCAGTTAATTGTGACGATGGTTTGTAAATGTAGAGTCTCGTTTGTTTCAGGATGGAAGACACTGTCAGATCGCTGCTGCAATACAAGAGTCGAGTGGAGACTTTGAAGCAGGAGAAGGCGTCTTTATCTTCCGCCCTGGAGGTGAGTACACTATTCCTATATGGAAAAACTTTCGATATTAATACCTGTAATAAAACCTGGTATGGGGTTTTCTAGAACCATGATTTTTAACTTAATAAAATGTTGAAACATACATTTTTACGATAAAGTCACAAAATTATAGAGTAGATCTGTGATAAATCACATATTTGTTACGTATGTAAAATCTTAACGGATGCTATCGAAAATCACCATATTCAGCTAACTTTAGATATGCATTACTGGACATTAATATACTATTTCAAGTTTAAATTTAATAATACTCAAACAAATTACTTTTTCGTAAATATATTCATCTAAAACAAGGGATAAATGACCTGGCTACGTAATATCAAATTATTTAAAATATTATTTTTTAAAATTATAACGAAAGTCTAAAATCTAAAAGTCTAAAAACTAATATGACTAAAGATAACAATCAAATCATTTATTTTGAAAATGGCGTATCATTAAAAACAAACAGAATTTCCACGGACACTAAATCCTCCCAATTAACAATAAAATAAAGAAACATCCGTAGGAAGTTAAACATACCATGAAATTCCTCTACAAATAATCTCTAAACTGCAGTATTAAAAATTCACGACCCCAGTTTTCGGTACAATTACGACCAGTGTAAAATGAACCCTCGTTTCGACTTTTTTGTTACCAATACGGTATATGAACAGGTCTTTTGTCATTGGGCGTGTGTATAGAGTTTTAAGAGGAATCAAATACAAATATTCAAAATATTTCATTTTGCCGGTCTGCATTGTTCGTTCCCCCATTTTTCAATATAAAAGTTAGGGTAAAGTAAGCCGTGGGCGCTTGAAACGGAGTTTTCCTTCGCAAGTCCTGTGTAAGAATACCTTGGGTATTTAAGTGCGTGTGTTCTAGGCTATGCTGCGATATTAAACCTGCTTGGGCAGCCAATAGCTAGGAGATAAATGCAAGCTCTAGGAATAATGTACCGGAGTCTGTTCTTCGCTTCAAAATAGAAATAGAAAAAAAATAAAAAATAAATATTTGCCACAAACCTTAAAAATTACGACGTACAAGAAGAAAAAGATAAAAAAGTATTATACTACGTACATATAGATAGCACGTCGTGGCGGTGGCATGTAGGTGTTATGCAAATAATTTTTGGTAGGAACTAAAAAAAAGGAAAAGACTTGAGTAGTATCTACTATTGGTTAATTCTTGCAATAAAAAACGGGTTATGTAATTGATTCAGTGTTACTCGTACATCCAATCCAATCCGTCAGCCAAAGGAAGTCCACTGCTGAACATAGGCCTCTCCCAGTGGGTTCCAAAGTGACCTGTTGGAGGCAGCCTGCATCCAGCGACTCGTACATACTATAATTATTAGTTTTTAGTCTTCGTTATAAAATATCCTTGGCTTTAATTTTGTTTTTTATACGATATTATCTATTTAAATTCCTTTTGTTATTCCAAAATTCTTACAAGTATGAGCTAGAGACCTTAAAAAAAAGCATATTCCCACCTTAAAGGCGGGCAACGTATCTCCATGGGCGGCGGTGATCGCCTACCATCAGGTAACCGTATGCTCGTTTACCCCCTATAACTTAAAAAAGCTGCCATAAAATTTTAACTTGACGCTATTATTAACTGTAGGTACATAATTTCAGTTACGCTACGTACTCATTTCTCCCCTAAAATAATCATTTGCGAGTAACAAAAGAATTTCGCGAACAACAAAGAGTTACCCGAATACAACGCATTGGTCACTGTTCCGCACCCCCTGTCAGATATCTGTGATTTTGAATGTCAGATGTGAATTTTGATTTTTCCATTTCCCGTAGCGAATGATCCAGCGGGCATACCTGCCTCCCATTGTGATGCAAACCCTCTTTTTAATATCGAATCTCGACTTTTGTGTGTGGCCATCGATATTTCGTTTTTTGGTGAAAAATCGAGGCGGAAATGCTATTAAATTATGCTTTATATTGCCGTGGAATTTCATGGTATTGCGTATGATTGAAAAGTACCCTGTGTAATATAACAATTGTTTTTACCGCTGCTAATTCTATACATGGTATAATGTAATACATATATCTACTTTTTATAAATAAATGCACACAACAGTAACTCTCAGATATATGTTCTCATCAGGATAATTCTAGTGTCGTGAAAATCTCAAACTGTGTAGCATTTGTCTCGGGGCGGGAATCGAAGACACGGCCATTCATTTCACAACTGGCGTCTTAACCAACTGCACCAAAGACCCTATCAATCTACTATGCCTATACCGTAATACAATAGCCAATAAAACTACCAAACCAATTTCCTGTACCAAAATAATCCCAAAATTATTATTATTACCACTACACTCTCGTTTCTTCCCCAATTTTTTTAATAGTCACCACTTACCGTCAGATAAGCTCGTGCACTAATTACGCAAAAACATCTAACCACCCTCGGACACGGTGCAACGGTCATAATCCTTCAAAGAACGAGTGGTAACAAGGTCCAGTATAACTTGAGCTCTCTTTTGCGGAATGAAATTGGTCGACCGAATTTCTTTACTGATTATTGGTTCGGTCTTTTTCATTTATGAGATATTAATTGTTGTTTTTTTTTGTAGTTGTGATAAATTATATTTTATTTTGTCATAGTTTTGAGGCGCAAATAAAAATTGTAAGGTCGACAGTATATATTTTTTTTATAATATATTTTTTGACGAATGATATTTAACTCTCGAGCTGAGTAGTTAACTTCCTCTCATGATGTTTTACATAACAAGTGCTTAAAATATATTTCTAATCGTTAATGATTTATAAGTAAAATCTCAAGTATTTATATTTCCTTAAAAATAAGGCATAAAATAACAGGTCTAGGGCGATGTTTTGTGTTGACACAGGTCTTCTTAAGTTGGCGTTACTGTGAATTAATTCTCGTATCTACAAGGGCTGATATAATCCTAAAATGATCGGCTGTCCCCCTAGTAAGTCGGTAAATGGTATTTAATATCGCTAAATGGGTGAAGCGAGAGTGAATCTTCGTGTGTGTCGTGTGATGGTCATTTTATATGTCGTAATTTGTTTTCATTTTCTTCGTTAAAATTACATAGATTTTTTTAAGTTAATTATTGTAGTATTTTAATTGTTTTTAACCTTGGGTATTGTTTATACCTCATTTCATAGACATGTTTCTATTGTGTATAGTTTATTTCAAAATAAAAATAGAAGTCTTCAAGATATTCTATAGTAAACAATAATTATAAAATCCAAAAATCATAAAACAATTTCAATTTTCGACTTCGCAGTATTCATAACCCTTAATATGCTTTTAAGAAAATAACACGCACTTTTCGGTCCCACATATTTACTGAACTCATGTAAAATACTAAAATAACATAGGATAATCAACACATTGGTAGACTCATCAATTTTCTCATTCCCGTCAAACGACAGGCCGTATTGCATCGGGGTAAAGGGAAGGGGGGTGATTTTAGGGATGACGACCTCACCCCCGTAATAACTTCTAAATGACGCACTGACGCTCAGCTGATAGTTTCGTATTATGTTCATAAACTGTAATAGGCTAGTATATACTGTTAGAGAAGAAGAAAAAAATATTTCTAGTAAACATTCTATGCTATAACTTATGAAGTATTGTATATTGTAATTCTATTGTAATTTGTAAATTATTAAAAAATATAAAATAATGGTTATAAAAAATCTTATGACTTTCCTAGAGTCAATGTATAAGTATAACAACATAAACCAGTCAGTATATCTAAGAAAAAAAAACAATAATTCATCCCTTTCACTCTTTGAGTAGGGAATCGAAGTTTGTATAGACTATTTTCATCATTATTAAAGTTTGAAATATGGTAATTTATTTTGGTTTCCAAGAATTGCTAACAAGATAACAATTATTATAAGCTATAGAAAAACAAAGTTTAATATAACACGTACTTAGTTCACCATAAATTTTATAACCCTTCGCGGACGCTAACCTTTTAACGCAGTACATAATATTAGGAAAAATTCACAGAAGTAATAAACGATGCACGAGCCGTGCAGACCGGACACACGCATTTCAACTACGGAATCATGATATACACGTTGAAAAATTATGCGAGGTGCAAGTTGAAAGAGATCGCGATTGAATATATATGTCGCCGTAAAATTGTAAATACCGTTAGATTACAATCTATCTCGCGAGATTGTGAACTATCGAAAGATTGTGAACCGTAACATACTGCTTACAAATTAACGCATTATTTTGTCTCGGTGCGGGGATCGCCTCTCGTTTCACAGCCGTAGAGTTAGGTTAGGTTATAATACCTATATAATGGATTGTAATCTTCCGAAAAATAATGCGTTAAATTGTAAGCAGTATGTTACGGTTCACAATCTTTCGACAGTTCACAATCTCGCGAGATAGATTGTAATCTAACGGTATTTACAATTTTACGGTGACATATATATAGTTGACTGTATAGTGTTGGGATAATTTCCCAGCCTACAAAATACATTCTCGTCGACAGAGAAAATAAAGGTCTAATTACTAACAAAATATGTAGCACGATTATACCGAATAGCGAATGTTAATTAATTTCGGCTGCAATAAAATTTATAATTGCCTAATAAAGTATATATATTCATGCTATTTAATGAAATTATGAATGTAAAAATAAAAGTATTTTAAATTTAAAAAATATAAATTCTTGATTACTCTTAACTATTATTTTGTTTTTCCAGCCAATTAACTGATTGATATAAGAAGTGCTATCTACGCCTAAATACCTCATCCAAAGCAATCATTTTTTTATTACACTTGTAGATCTCTGCAGACTACAGCGTAGCATACCATGTGCGTGCCATGAACGTGTTAGGAAAAATAAATACTTTACTGCTGCCCAATAGACTTCAAGTTCACAGGCTAGTGACGTAAAATAGTAATTTATGCAAAAAATACTTTTTGCTCTACACTTTCATAACACGTTGTTGTAAACATATACCTCAAAGATAATGCTACTAGGTAACTAATAATTCTAATACAATTATTTTTCAACGATTTTCAACAATTTCCCGCTGAATTCTATGCCTTGGTCCACCCCGTCGCACGCACAGGCCGCACGAAGGACATTAAAATGGCGGATAGCGGGAAATCGGCTATGCACAATGGCTGGGGTTTCCCGGTTTAAAAGCCCTCCCCCGCGACCATCCCCTCTAAACAATAATTCAGCTTCACCCTTCCGAAGTGCAAGGGCGCAGTTACAGAGGGCAAATGTAGAGATGCCCAGTTTCGAATCGATAGTTCAGTTTGACGATTATTTAGTGATAAAATTATAAATTATGTTGATCACATTTAGGAAACTCGTGGTAAATTGGTAAATGCAAGCAGTTTTTCCGTGGAAGACTAACAAACATACCTATACATATTCGACCATTAATAATATTAGTAAGATAATTGCTCAATCCAGAAAACTTGTTGCTTTAGATTATCGTGCTTTTACTTAATTCTCTCTTGGTTTGACGCCGGCTGTAATACAAGAGGTCGCGAGTTCGATTCCCGCACCGAGACAAATGTTTATGTGAACCACGTGTATGCTTCGGGTCTGGTTGATTGTGAGACCGAAAAGTCTGTCGTAGTTCCGGATACCCACGACACAAGTCGATCTTGATGTGGGGTCAGGACTATGTATGTGACTACTGGGTGTATTTATTTATTATTTTTATTACAAGAAACTAAATTCCTAGACGCCACATATCACTCCCTTCTACCAATCCTCACCACTCGAGTTAAACTCTGTTTATCACGCATATCGACGAATCACCCCACTATCAGTAATGGGGTGCATCGTATCTGTAGGCCGCGGTGCGGTGTCGAATTTACGCTAATTGTGTTTGCATGTTTGCGAACCGATATTTTGGGGTTTTTACCGACAATAACAGTATAATGCGTAAAGCTCTAAGTTAAATACGAGTCTGTTACTCTGGAGATATTAATTCTGAATGCATAATGATGCTTGGTCTTACACAGAAAAGGCGCCATTGTAATTAAGTATGAAATCTTCTTACACTGCTTATTTTGTTGGGTAATAACTAAATTCGAAATGTAATGGGTTAATGAGTGCAAAAATATTAAATGAGGGAAATCTAGCAAAGTATTTTAAAAAGTAAAAACTACCATAATATTAGCTTAATTTTGTACTAAAGGGGGATTGACACATATCACATGTGTCGAGAAATTATAAAAAAAAATCGGCTAGGTAATTTCATTTTTGTTCACAAAAATATTATCTCAACATACTTCGTCAAGAACACTAACTACCAAACATTGCTTTAAAATAAATCAACGATTCTTTTTACATTTAAAAACAAACTAATTACATTTTTAATAATTCATATAAGCTGCTTAACTAGAATACCTTTCATATCCAAATGTCACACCTCGATCATAATTTTATTATTCTAAAAAGTCGCGCTCATTTTTCAGTTAAATGCAAAGTTAAGGCTCATTAGTCGCATACTGCACTTCGCAGTAATGACAGTATATGTCCGCCGCGATTAAGTACAGCAATTATTGAATTATTACAGCAAATGAAACAAATAAAATACTTAAAATAACTGTGAGATTTAATTACAACAACTTAAACACGAATAAAGTTACATGATTACAGCAACTTGATAAAATAACGACTTAATAATATAATTAAACTACGAGTAACGTTATGAATTTGATAACAACTCCCAATTATTTGACATGTAAATGGAACGTTATCTTGAGTCATGTAAAATTCGTGATATTTAAAAATAATTTGATGTCTTAAAATATGTATATGCTTAGTAAGCACGTCCACGTTTTCACGACGATCGTCGGTCTTTACAAAACCTCTCTAGCTGCGGAATATTCACATTCCAGATTTCAAAGACTAATTTCACTATTGCATACATTTTGACTGCCTCGGTGGCGTAGTGGTACTACGGTATGATTGCAAAGCTGAGGTCTGGGGTTCGAATCCCGGGTCGGGCAAAGTGATATTGGATTTTTCTATTCATTATCAGCCCGGAGTCAGGAATTTGTGCCCGATATGGCGATAGGCTCGCCCCCTATCACATCGTGGGACGGAATATACAAGGCGAAACGTGGGTGTTCTGGTAGCACCTCTGCCTACCCCTTCTGGGAAAATGGCGTGTGTTTATGTATGTATACATTTTAATTCCACTCGTTTTAACACAGTACAAATGCTTTATAACTGGATAATAACTCACGTTTAATAAACCAATCTTTTGTACCAAAAAATACACCCACAAAAATTCCATTATTCCATATTCATAGTAATTTATAAAATAAAACCGGAGGTAACCAATAGCTTAATTAAATTCCAACACGCAAAATGCCAAATCTGTACAAAATACTTGCCAAATAGTTGGAGCAGGCCGCTCTGTTTAATACAGGCGCTAGTTATTCATTAAGCCCACCAGAGGCGAACAGGGCTGCCAACCTTTCGCAAAATAATTGTGTATGATTTTTGAAAAAAAAAATGTTATTTTTTCGAAAACTTTGTTTGGCATGTTTTTTGGTCTGGATTTTTTTGGTGTTTCTACATCTCAAAAAATTAATGCTCATGTGTCTAGATTCGAGCGATATTATATTAATATATTTTGTATAAAACTGATAGTACCATAATTAAATTGAATACTCGGCAACCCTTTCATTAGGGGTTGAAGGGGCGGGGTGCAGGCGATGTATTTTCATAATTACGGGTACAGTCGCGGAGGCTGCGGTCCGCATAGTTGGGCCCTAACGAAACCAATTAACACGACTCCACTGTTACGCACGATACGATTTATTTAACGTAATACGCTGGTTTTTAATAAAATGATCGCCTTTTATTATTTTAATTAATCATTACTGGTAGTAGGCGTTCACCAGTGCCGAAATATAGTTAGTGTTTACAATTATACTGACTTCTTACCTCTGATAATCTTCGTTGCAATGTAGACGGGAAATTTCGAAGTAAAAATCTTTCGTATGTTCTGCTTCCTACTAGAAAATACATTTTTACAAACGAAACTAGTCTTATAACTTACAATCCCTATATAAAACTACAGAGTCTCGTGTCCTACAAGAACCAGGGTATTTCGAACCTAAAACAAATATTTAATGACAAAAACTTTTATATTCGCCATGACATCAAAACGCAGCACTTCCTTTTACAGCCATTTTTAACCCCACAATCTCCCATAAAATAAGTTCAATAACAGACCGCGAGTATCGCGAGAACGGAAACGGTCCCAAGATGGCTGTTATTGCTATTCTCGATCGCGGCAAGTCTGCACAAACTCGTCGATAAGATAATCCGGCCAAATTGGACGCCGGGCTGATCTATTAACCGTTGCCGCTTCAGATGTGTCGCATAATTGATCGGATTATACATATATAAAGCTGCCTGCGCTCGCATTTGGCACGGGAATTTAACCTTTATAAACGGTGGAATTAGCGAGTTGATGTATAGTTGGTTACCATGGAAACTTTTGATCTTTCCCAACTCAAAATTTTTGAGTTGATACCACGTATTGGCAAATGCGGTGTTGGCCGTCTATTGGTGGGCTGTTCATTTCCATAGAAATCTTGAAAATGTGCTAGAGCTTACTAAAAATTTTATCAGTTTATCAACCTTGTCCTTTATCCCGTGTGGATCTTGTGCTTATTAATACAAGGTCTCTTATTGAAGAGTTTTCTACCCCAAATACTCATCAGCTCTGAGAGTTATGTACAATACTACCACTTGAACTAGTTCGTTAGTGTCTTCAAGAGTCTAAGCTTTAGTGCTTGGTGGAAATTCTTTGCTTGTTACTATTAATCTGGCCTGCCCCGGTGCGTCGGTGGCGTAGTTGTACTAACGTACCATTACAAAGCTGAGGCTCGAGTTAAAATCCTGGGTGGGCAAAGTGATATTGGATTTTTTATTCATAGCCCAGAGTCTGAAATTTGTGCCCGATATGGCGATAGGCTCGCCGCCTATCACATTGTGGGACGGTAAAAACAAGGCGATACGTGGGTGTCCTGGTTGGACCTCTGCCTACTCTTTCTCGGAGAAAGGCGTGATGTTTATGTATGTATGTACGTATGTATTAATCTTGACTAACAAGTAGGACGTTAGATCTGGAGATAATCCCTACAGCCAATCCACGACAAAACGAGCAACCTCAACTAATAGTCAAATAATGACCATAAAATATAAACCATCAACAGTTTCACCGAAATAATTGCGTTTACAATAACTAGAATTAAATCTGCGTCCATTAATCACGGGCAGACATCATTAGCTTCGGCCGGTCACGCGTTCAAATCCACGGTGCGTGCGGCCGTTGGATTTTCTTTTTCCCCAGTCTACTAACGACCAGTACCTGATTGATGATTGTCTGCGCGATATTTGCTTTTATTGGGAATGGTTATTTTTTGCTGTATGTTTTTGCAAGTGGCAAATTTTGAGACAATTTCGGATTTTAGTTGGTGGTATCGTTAGTGATATGGTGGTTGTTATAGTCTCCGAAGCGTAGCTGGTTAAGAGCCAAGCGTGAAATACGAGGTCGCAGGTTCACAGGAAGTCCACTACTGAACTTAGGCCTCTCCCACGGATCGCTACATAGACCTGTTGGAAGCGGCCTGCATCCAGCGACTTCTTGCGATACCCGCACTAAAACAAATATTTGTGTGCCCTACAAATATATTTTTCGGGACTGGGTAATGAGAGCAAAAAGAAACTCGTGTGTTCTGCTACGGGTGTTAATTTATAATATCCCCTTCTTTAAAATTATCTACATTGCGAAAGGAGTCAAAAGAGCATCCTGCAACGCAATAACAATTAAAAAAACATATTGACATCCCTAGATTCGCTGTAGTCATCATGTTACATGACCTTGAAAAGTAAATCACAATTTTTCTCAACTCTATCTCAATCTTGGAGTCTCCCCTAAACGAAATCCGAATAATTAAATAAAAACTCCTTTTTGTACCTTTCTTTCAATTTGCGAGAGTGAGGTCTGAATACCTACAGGGACAAGAGAAAAGGGTAGTGGTATTGCTAAATTACCAAATCAGTTCAGATTTTTTGAAAACTGAAGGGTATTAACCGACTTCAAAAATAGGAGCAGGTTCTCAGTCCGTCGTAAACTTTTTTTATTTAATTTAAAACAACTAGCCAATGCGCCGACTCGTATCGATTATTTTGATTATTTCTCACTGATAAAACAATTTTACTGTATATATTTGTTTAATACAGTACACTTAAATGTATTTTCAAAGACTATGATACCTGCAACAGCCATTAGTAAAGAAAACTGAGAAATTTGTCGAAAAGTAGACACCAATCATTTTAAATTTTCGTAAACTGTTTTGACTGTCGTGAATATTTTAGCTCTACATTTTGTATACAGGGTATATCAAGACTGCTACTAAGAACTAAGCCAGGTGGCAGTTTTCGTGACTTTATACACACGGCAACTAAATTTTTTGCAAAAACAGAAACGATTTTTTTTTGTAAGTTATTTCCTGTCATCGTATTTGGGTGGTAAATATATGTTTACCTAAAAAAATATGTACACCCTTTTATTTTAAAAGACTATAGTACGCAAGGCTTTAAATTATAATTTTAACAAAAAACTATGGATTTACCACCCAAATACTATTATATTTAAAACAATACAAAAAAAACCGTCGCGTTTTTGCCAAATTTTTAGCTACATCGTGTTTGTAACCAGTAAAACTACCACCTAGCTTCGTTTTCGGTAGCAGTCTTGATATACCCTGTATAAGGTCAATGACGTCACAACTCATATTTCACAGTGTCATACAAATAAGGGTGTCGGTTAAACAAAACAACGCATTGCGTCATACACTATAAGTAACCCTAGTTTTATTAACTTTCCCCCAATGTGAGTCACAGTCATAAACAATTAAAAATATTGCAATTATTCATGTTTACTCACAACATTAATACACATTTTAACCAATCGACGTAAAGGACTTAGTAAAAGCTAATTTGATCCTTTAAATTATTCAAATATTTTTATTTTAATATGCTTGCATTTTAGCAAGTACTTGTACATACATACATAAACACACGCCTTTTTCCCAGAAGGGGTAGACAGAGGTGCTACCAGAACACCCACGTTTCGCCTTCTATATTCCGTCCCACCATGTGATAGGGGGCGAGCCTATCGCCATATCAGAAACAAATTCCTGACTCCGGGCTGATAATGAATGGAAAAATCCAATATCACTTTGCCCGACCCGGGATTCGAACCCGAGACCTCGGCTTTGCAATCGTACCGTAGTACCACTACGCCACCGAGGCAGTCACTTGTACTCAAGTGTAAAACCCGCTATATTGAGCCAGTCAAACGTCGCTTTCTGGGATCGTATTCGTTGTCTAGCGGGCCGACATAATCGTGTCAATTATCGACAAATGTAATAAATTGTCGTCAGCAGATAGTCTATTGGACGTCACGATTATTTGCATTACTAAGGGTACGCACCAAAAATCTTATATTATAATCTGATAATGCTTTCGTGTTATTTTAGAGCCATATTATTATTTTTTATGGCTCAAAATCAAACTGCCTGAACTGACGACACATAACCGTACGCATTTAACGGAATACCTCTTAACGAAATTAAACTATTTACGAGCCGATTTCTGAGTCGTCATAAATCTTCTGACTGTGCAGAATTGCTGGGCGCCATTATAATAATTGTTAATCACGGTCGTGTCATGACATGATATTTAATGATTTAGTCTTTTATGTGAATTGGGGAATTAGGTTAATGTATAAAGGTTATCACGAAGTGGAAAGCGCAACGTGGGACGTCCACACACTAGGCGGTCAGACGACCTGGTGAAGGCCGCGGGACGTCGCTGGATGCAGGCTGCCTCCACCAGGTCACTGTGGAAATCATTGGGAGAGGCATATGTTCAGCAGTGTTCAATTCTTCCTTTGGCTGATGGATTGGATTGGATTGGATAAAGGTTTTGCGTGAAGGTAAACTAAAAATTAGGATATTATGACATCACATATAAGCTTATCTGCTGTGGAAATATTAAGAAAGGAATTGTTGAGATCACTGTGTAAAATTTAATTGATTATTTCGAAAATAAAAATTAATTGATGAAAAAGATTAAGTTTAAAAATTCACCAGGGACGATAAAACAAATTCTCAGGAAAATTACTAAAGCAGATGTGATTTTAAAAGCAGTTTTGTCGAGATAGAGTATTGAGTTGGGTGTTAATGTCTGCGGTCGTTACAATAATGCCGGCCTAAACTAGAACGTGACACAGGCAACTATTGTTAAAATACACTAATAATTTAAATGTAAAAGACAATACATAATATATTTCTGTAAAATCAATGATAAAAACGAAATGGAAAAGATAATACACAATACATTTCTGTTAAATCAATCAACTCAGAATTAATTACACAAAGCCCTCCAACATCTGCGTATCAAATTCAAAATACAAATTAAATCTACCAAATTAAGCTCAGACGCGAAATGCTCGCGTGCAATGGAGGGAATCACAATACATTTAACATTTATCTACCTCCACAGATCATTCCCAGCCTCGTATCTGATCCGTCACTCAATGCCGATGTTTCAATTAAAACTGTTTAATTAAAATATACCATAGCTCGCGTTTTTGGCTACGAAACCGAGGTTTTGGGTATTTCAAAACATTAATTGAAATTGATTGATGAATCGTTGAGGTGTTGGTTAAGAAATCTGTGAAATGAGAAGTGGGTTTGGTTCCTGGATCGAGATAAATGTTTTTGTTATGTACAATTTGTTTCGGGTGTCGATGTAGTGAATGAAATATGTCGTGAAGTTTTTGATATTGATAATTATAAAATAACTGGTATCTCAGTGTAGAGTTAGACCTATGTGTGTGATTTTTGAGTGTATTAATGTATTGGAGTATATAGTGTAATAGTTTTATTTTTTTTACTAGGAAACCATAATGACTGATCGATACAGTATGATGTATAGTGATGTTTATCAAAAGGAAATTTGTAAATTCTTTGTTAATCTCAGAATATCTTAATTATCTTAAAATATATTTATAAATACAAAACTTTTTGGTGTGCTATAAAAAATTAACAAAAAAAATGCCATTGACAAAACATGACGTGCTTGACTTTTAGATTATTAATCTCTAATGGAAATTGTTAGTGTTTGTTACAACAGCTTTATAACTAATCACCTCTATAATTAAATTGTACGAACGGATTAACCGGATAGATACGTAAGTTCTGGAGTTGCTAAAATCAGCTATCCTAAACTTTGAAACAAGTTTATCCAAATATACATACTATACCCTGCTTGGTTTATAGAAAGTCGTTTATTACCCGTCCATTTCACCGTTTTATAAAAAAACTACAACGGAAAGTCAAACGGAGGTTACCTCGCCATTCAAACCGCCCCTTTGACGCTATCAAACGAGTGTTGTAGCAGACACACAAACACACAAACTCTTTGTGTCTCGCCCTCGCTTGATGACTAATGAAAACCTCGCTTTACAACACGACGTATCCCGTATTACAATAGCAGCAAGACTCAAATTCCTGAACCCAACAGCACCAACAAATTTTCCGATACACATGTAAGACAAACATAAGTAGCGCCACCAATTTGGGATAAAATGAACTGCTCGATACTATTTTGGGTAGCGGCAAAGCTTTAGAGGGGTCTTGTTAAACTGGCGGGTGCCGGGCGAACGCGGGCGGTCTGTTAATTAAGAGTGTGAACGATGGATCCTTTTTGGAAATATTTTTTAACAAATTTCGTTGTGACGTACACACGGCCGTGAAGTGACGAGGACTGAAGATAGAGGGTGCTTCGTCGCGTCGGAATTTGAGAGACGAGATTGGAATTTACACCATTAAAAATGCTAGGATTCTGTTTATAAACAAGGTGATAATTGACAGTGGTGATACTGTTACTAATATAGAAGGTTATTCGTCCTGCGTTCTTCTCGGCTGTTGACGTTTGGAACGGTAATAGCCGTTGAAACCACGTCGGTAACACCATTTCCTTAAATATCCTGCGGTATTGAAGTGAATTTTCTAAATATAAAGTCAATGTGTTTTTTTTGGTTTTCATAACACTAGGTTATGGAAATTCTATCCATTGACCGTAATTGAGCCAGAGCGAGAGCCATTGAGATGTGAGCTAAAAACCCCATCCCATTCCTAATATAGAACAAACCCGTCCACAACAGCAATACACAGATAGTCTAAGACAATATGTACTAAAAGAAAGTTAACGTCCTCTCATTTAATTAAATAAATATGTATCTCGATATATTGCAAGTGCTAATCTATATTGTTTGTTGTCAGACGTCAGCAGCTCACTACCAGAGTCAGCTGGCGACGCTGACGGCTGAGAACGAGCGGCTGCGCGGGCAGCTGTCGGCGTTGTCGGCGGGGCTGGGCGGCGACCACGAGAGGAAGCTCGACGATGTCGCGCACCAGGTCGTCAGGGCGCTGCTCTCACAGAAGGTACGCAGACATATAGTAGTGTTAATTTGACTTATAGGAGTTGGTGACAATCCTATATGACTGCGTTGGTAACCCTAATAAATAACCTAGAGGGTAGCTTAATATAACAACTAAACGTCATTTGTTCTCCAAAGAAAATAATGAATGGGATATAAATAATCCTATATAGATTTAAAAGAAATTATTAGGAGAATAAAAACATCGCGATTAACGCTAAGTAACACAGTAAAACTCATTGGTAATCAGCCTCCTTTAAAAACATTTCTAAAGTTAATTAACGTTCATTTGCATACGCATTATTCCTATGTCCGCTTGGCGTCCACAAATATTTTCTTGACGACATTAATTCACACAAAGCAGTCGCCGAGCACATAAAACCCGCGGAAAAAGTCGTACGTTCGCATCTCTTAATCCCGGGGCACATTAAGATGCATCCCGGAAATTGTTTTCTCATAATTATAGTCGTACTGGCGGCGCGACCGCGGATTATACCCGGCTACATTCACACATAAATCGCGCCAAATGGGACACTTTGGCCTTAGCTCGGCACCGTAATAATTTCAGAAACCCTGGCCCACTATAATCTGGGCATAATCTGGCCGATAATGCGAATGTTTGCGCTCAAATCCGTTGCGAGCGACCGCCATGTTGGTTTAGTTTTGGCGCGAACTGGGCCGAAGTTTCTAGATAAAGATGGCGCCGTCTGTACGCGACGCAATCGACTATTCAATTTGTTTTACAAAGTTTAACTGTTGTTTACTGTGCCAACTTTGGCACGTTTCGACGTTTTGAGTAATAAAAATGTGGCTAAGTTTGAGAAACTAGGCGGTAGCCCGTACTTGTTATTGCGATGTACGTCTGCAAACACTTTTAACACTGAAGTTTTTCGATCTACATATTTCCGTTCGATTTGATTCAGTGATAATTCATAGCACTTCATAAGATATGTGACTTAGTTCGATATTGTCTTCGTTCCAGTTCAATATGTTTTCGTCATTGGCAAGACAGGAGCCAATAATCCTAACTTTTTGGTCATAAACTTTAAAGAAAGTAGATTATAACTCCAAGTGTATATCAATCTAATTTTATACTCCAACGTAACAAGCTAACGCTATAATAATCATAAAGTGATAAACTCCATATCGCAAATTACATTTGATGGATTCTGCCCCCCTTCATAACCCATGTAAATATGGAACGCGCGCGACGAAATTGTCTTAGAGTAATTAGAAGGTAAAGATTAGGGTGAAACGTAAGATTATCATTAAATTTTCATAGAGTGATGAATGTAGCCATATCTATATAAGTATTTAGTAGGTAATGGAGTTGTCAAAAGCGATAAAGTTATATGAGATTAATGATAGTTGATGGAATGGAATGGCTGTTTATACGGTTGGTACGCAGGGTTACTGCCAATGATATAATGATAGTCTCAACTGTTTGTATAATTATATATATAATCATCTGTATAATTAAAGATAGAGTTGAATTTATTTTTAGGCAATCAGGAACTATATGGCCTAACCACTCTCAATCGATTAGATGTAGAGTAGACCCGTGCCTAGCAGTGGGACGTATATGGGCTGATAAAAAAAAGGAAAAAAACCTAATTCCTTACAATAAAATGAGAAATTATTTATTGAATCGAATCGAAAAATTATTGTAGAAACTTTCATATTTGTACATTCACTAACAACCCTGGTTATTTTTAAGATGTACTATTTTAATAACGAAATGGTATTTAACTACATCAAATTTATTTTGAAATTTCATGACTCATGACTCAAACAACCCAAAGTCGGGCTTTGAAATTTAAATGTATTTTGGTGAATATCATTACACATCCCATCTCGGCTAAAAGCATTATTTATAACCATTCTAATTAATGTTATTTACGCCTTATTAAATTCGTAAACTTGCCAACTTCTTGAATCTTTTAATAAACAAACTTTTTGGTGTTTTAAAGTTGCCAGCACTGAAATGTCTTGCCAACCTACCGAACGCCCCTTGTAATTATGCCCGTCAATTACCTTTCTCGAATTTAATTTAACTAATGAAGTATAATTAAAATGTACGCGTTTATTTGGACTGACGAGGGGAGCAGACAGGGTAGAAGTTTTTGCGACTGATATAATTGTCGAAGTTTCCACAACTCCGGCGTACCAGATAGATATCTCACGGTTGGGTTTTACGGCGATGCATAGAATTAAAACGACGATCGAGTGATGCTTTAGCAGTAAAATGTGAATTCAGCATTTGGCATTAAATGTTTTATAGCTCAATATGAGCGACATCCTCTGACTTCCATCCACAAATGTTTGCAACGCATCAACTATTCCGCAAGTTTTGAGTGCTAGTTTTGTTAAATGAACTGAAATGTATATATTTTTTTCTATTTCGGAGCCTTTGTGGCTTAATAAATTAACGTCTAGTAAGTAATATCTTTAGCAACTGATACGGAAGCCTTGCCTCCTATTAAATTATGATTACGAAATTAGCACGAAATTAGTTAATTAGTAATCCTTGGCTACATCTATTACTACTTATATCTGCTGATTACGTCTGACTGCTTCTCTGTAATGAGCTTATTCCTTTTCCTCTCTTCCAGAGCATACGCGAAGAGCTGGGGTGCGCGCGTGCCCGGGTCCGCGAGCTGGAGGCGCAGAACCGCGCGCTGAGCGCCCTGCTGGTGCGCCAGCTGCGTCCGCAGCCGCGACCTTCGCCAGCCACCCCCCACACGCCGCTCACGCCCATCACGCCGCGAGACTTGCAAGGTGAGACCTTGGTATCTAGCGCCTTGGAGACCAGAATTTTAAAAAGGGGGTAAATCATGCTCATCACGTCACAGGACTTGCAAGTTTACTGGTGTAGGCAAACCCATAGACCACATAAACTAAGTGGAACATATTACTTCGGTGGTCTCTAGAAAACCTATAAAATATCTAAGTATAACGTGGGTCATCTGTTGACTATCTTTTTAATGATGATTGTGTAAACTGTAAAGCTATGAGTAGGTATGTCTGTTTCTCTAGTTTTGAATTTACTCAATAAAACAGAAGTTAAAAAGGTAAAAATAAAGCTGTTAAATGTTTTTTTTATTTCTCCAAAAAAATATCTAAAACAGCTGCATATAATGAAAACCACATTTAAATAAAATAAACCTTTACCAGTATTATATCTGAAAGAGCTGTAGATAATATTAGACAATCATTGCATTTCAGTACACTTGGTAGATGTCGGTTCGTGCGGGTCGCTAGTGTCGTTCAGGGACTCTCCCCCGCCCGCGCCGCCCGTGTCGCACCCCCACCCCCTCAGCCACGACGACAAGCGACGCCACCAGATCCTGGCTGACATTTGGACTGAACTGAAGGTACCATACTAAACCCGTTACCTGTCAAAAACATTTATGTTGTAATCCCATAACGTAATAGATCAGATTTTAAATTATGATTTTCAGGGTCTGGAAGTGACCCCAGCGAATCTGGCGCGTGCCTTGTCAGCAGTCGACCCCACGTTGTGGGCGCCTCCACCGAGACCAGCAACCTTGAGCCTCAGCATGCCTCAACCGCGCACTGATCCCGTTCGGGGTAACGAAACTATCCAATACTTACTTTATAGTAATAATGAAATAAAGAATAAAGGTAATAAGACCAATAAATATAATTCCAGGTGCAAGCGATGAGAAAGTGACAGAAGAAGAAAGCGGCGAGGCGTGTGAAGCTGGGGCCGAATCTCCTGAAAGCGGTGCCAAAGACGAAGGCTATTCCACCATGTCCAGCGACGTGCAAGCCGACGCGTCCAGACAAAGCGACCACGCCGCGGATAGAGCCCTTCCCGACCTCAACGAGGCTTCCGACGAAACTGACAACCAAACCATCGTTTCCATCAACCCTAGAGATTCCAGAAGGCACGCCAGGCTACTGGCGGAAGCTGACTACATATACTTTCCACTTGGCGTCGCATTTGCCGGAGTAAGGGGAAGTTACCCTCCATCAAGACCTGTGCTCCCATTTCAACACGTTGTCCGCAGCTTCTCAGATTCACATCTTTGCCTGAAAATTATAGCGGGTACGACTTGTCCAACTAGCTGCCTCGATAGCCCCACGCCGAGTTCTGGAGTTTTAGTATTGGACCTGAAACCGGCACCAGAAAGGCCCTTGAGGCGGCCAGCTATCGCTTCCACAACAAGTTCAGAGAGAGTATCTTGGGGAAGCACAGTTGACGAGAAAGCAGATGGTTCGCAATACGATGCTGATTATGTTCAACATTGGTTGGAATTAGATGATGCCAGGTCAGCATTGCAACAGCGGCACAGAGATTTGGCCGATTTAGAATACGATAGAGCGGAATTAGAAGACTGGAGTCTTTCCTTATCATGCGAAGATCTCAGAGACAGACAATCTCCATTCGCTGAAATAACGACTCCGGGTCAAATATCTCTGTCTACATTACCAAGCATAAGGGAAGATGATGCCCTAGAGTTAGAAGAAGACGTGGGTGATTGTTTATGGAATGACTGTGGTTTTGCTACGGTAGAAGTGGATGAGTGCAAAATAGACGATCAGGACTCGAATGACAAACGGTGGGATTGCAACGGAACTCATTCACCGGGTGGGTCTTGGTCGAGTGCCTCAGATGCGCCTGATAAAAGATCTAGTACTGCGTTGAGTGAAGATGGTGACTGTGCAAACGTTGGCTTAGATTTCACGAGGGATTTCTATCGTCTCGTGAAATACGAAAGCACAAAGAGCTTAGCATCAAATTCGTCCAGAGGTATACCATCGCAGGATGCGAATAGTCATTTAAGAATTCATGACGTCCAGGCAATGGCTTTACAAGACAGAGAGCAAGCACTCCAAAATGTCCTTCACTTTATAGCGGAACAACAAAAGTATTGCAGAGACAGGGAAGAATCTGATTCGATGTCTTCGAGGCCTGTTTCTGAGATTCGTGAGTTGCCACCTCCTTATGCCACAGCCGATTTTGACGATGATTCTGTTGGACCACGAAGCGAAGTTTCTGAAGATAGAAGACCAGACTCGTTTGGCAGCTTCTCGGAAAACGATTCGTGTGATGTCATTTCAGATAGACCAAGAGTAGCATTTTGTGATACTGTGTCCGAGTCCAGGTCTATGCCGAGATTCATTGAAAGAGAAGATCCTTACGTTGAATCTGAAGCTTTCTTCGATTTTTCAACGACAGAAAACGTTGAGAACGAAACTGATGACCATCACCTAATAAAAGTCCAAAGAAAGAACGAAATTAATAGAAGTATCGACGCTTGCAATTCGACAGAAATAGAAGACACAGCAATACAAGACAAAGAGGAGAAGCCGGTTGAAATCGAATCTAGTCGAAGTGTAGACTTTAATTCCGCTTTAAAAGAAAACACGGTGAACATAATGCTCAATAAACAAATCGTGGAACAAGTGGAAATTTCCAAATCGTCGAGTTTTACGTTTTCAAGCAGCGAAACTGAGATGTCGTTGGTTGAGGAGGTAATGAGTGCTTGTAGACGAGGCGCGAGCTTGCTCACTGTGCCTGAAGAGGAAGAAGGTTCGTCACCAGAGACGAGCTCGCCGCAAATGACTGAATCTAACACAACAAGTACGTCAACTGCTGAAACTGTGATAGTAAGTAATAAGAACGATGCACAAAAGGAGATAAGGCCGAAGAACGAGCGGAGTCGTATTCCGACGCTTATGGGCAAAAGGCCTCCGTCGTCGCCGAACCGAGTCCGGTCGAAGATACCTGTCGCTGATCGGAACAAGACAGGACAGGCCAGCGCGCTGCCTGAACCAATCATCGTCAGACAGGAACATAAACTAAGCTTCCACGAGGCCGCCACTTCGAAGGATGTCATCGAAGAACTAAACAGGTTAGATTGCGATCCAAGTTTTGTTTCAGTAAAAAGCGTTTTTATAGTTCACAATATTTATTGGAGACCACAAAATAATATACTTGATAACATTGATTTTTTCCAATATTTCCAGGATGATCCGGCAAAGCGAGGGCACTCCGACGGGGAACGACGCGAAATCGGACGACCGGAGCGAGAAGGGCGCGCCGCACAAGGACAGTGCGCTGTGGGCGCCCACCGGCTGGGTGCACGTTGAGAAGGACATCGACTTTAGTGATCCTAAGGTAAGAAATAATAAATTAACAATTGTACACGTTTTGAAAGCTTTTTTAAAAGGGTTTACATCAGATAATCTACATTTGCGAGATATGTCCAAAACGAGTTCCTAAGAACTCTGGACCGCGACCCTTGAGGGCGGACGCACCGGCTGGCGTTAAAGGCCATGCCCACGATGGCAACGGGACACGAGCGGCGAGCGGGACGGCAGCGGCACGCGAGTCGGGAGGTGCGGTCCTCGGGCGTCAACCGCGCCCCCCTACCCGCGCTGCCGCTGCCGTCCCGCTCGACGCCGCCGCCCCGCTGCCATCGTGGGCGCAGCCTAATGGTCTCATCGAACAGCGGGCGGGACGGGACGGTGAAGCGACGCTAACGGGTCATTTAGAGCCGTAATGTACTGGTTAGTAAATAACATGTCGCACAGCACCGTCGCGCCGTCGTCGCCCATAAAGTGACGGCTCCGTGTGATATGTTCCAATACTAACCACATTACAACTCAAAACGACCCGTCTGCGTCGCGTCGCCGTCCCGTCCCAGCTACTGTCCGGCGAGACGATTAGCAAGTTACGGCGGTTAACGCAACCCCCCTCAAGCAATCTGATTCAAGCTCCTGGGTGAAGCAGTTGCCGACCTCTTTCTGGCCATCCTTCACCAATGCCACAACAACACAAGGACCGGCCTATTAATAATAGTAATGTCACGCCTGTGTCGCATCGCCGTACCGTCCCGCTCGCTGCGTGACGAAAGCATTAGAGCGTATCATTCACCTGCGCCACGTTGAGCATTTCGAGAGGGATGGACCGGACCTGGTAGATGTCCAGGTAGTTCGACTTCCGGAGAGTCCGAACCACCAACTCCACGTCTCTGCGAGTGAAGGGCACTAGCGGAGGAGACAGTTGCTTTGGTTTAATGCATCGGGGCGTTGTCGCAAAACATCGCTAATGCATTCAACACCATGCCCTGGCCCAAAGAGGCGCTGCGGTACCAGGTGGTGCCCTCGTGAACTCGGCGTCTGGTGCACTCGTATCTGTCCGACAGATACGTAATGTACCCGGGCGTTAACGAGTGGCACCGAAGAGCCATGTCGTACATTGTTCCACTGGGGTCAGTCTTCGGTCCCCTCTTGTAGAAAATCAGCTACAACTGGTCTGTTACGAAAACGACACGTCAGTGACAACGTGTGGCGAGGCGTTCGAGGAGGCTGCCTCCCTTGCCGTTTTGGGAACATACAACATGGTGACAAATATAAGTCGACTGGGCCTCGCTTAGCCCTCCACAAGTCCGATGCTATATGCTTCCACAGGCCTCGAGAGAGGGCTGCCGACAGGGACGCTATTGGTGACTGAAGGCGTGGCAATTTCCATTGGCCCCACGTTGAACCTGGTACCTGGGAGTAGTGCTGGACAGCCGGTGGAAATTCCGCGCCATCTTCACCTAATTCAAGCTGGCGCTGGTTTGGGCGGCAGGCACGTTATGTAGCCTGATGGTAAACCTCGACGGTCCCGCCATCCCTAGCCAAAGATTGTACGCGGGAGTCATGTGATCAACGGCTCTTTACGGCCGTCACGTTTGGGCCGAGCCCGGTACCTTTCACCGGTATACTGATTAAAATGTCTCGGTGGCCCGCACGATCTAGCGATCGCGTGGACGCAGAAGAACACAGCGTCGCTCCAGAGATTCGGCCCATACGGGACAGCTGTAAAGAGCCATAGATCGCATGACTCCCGCGTACAATCTTCGGCAAGGGATGCCGGGACCTTCGAGGTTTGGCAGCAGGTCACATAACGTGCCTGCCGCCCAAACCAGCGCCGGCTTGAATTAGGTGAAGATGGCGAGGAATTTCCACCGGCTGTCCAGCACGACTCCCAAGTACTCCAACGTGGGGCCAATGGAAATTGCCACGCCCTCAGTCACCAATGGTGTCCCTCTTTCGAGGCCCGTGGAAGCTGATGGCATCGGACTTGTGGAGGGCTACAGCGAGGCCCAGTCGACGTATATTTCTCACCACGTTGTATGTTCCCAAAGCGGCGAGGGAGGCAGCCTCCTTGAACGCCACGCCACACGTTGTCACTAGCGTATCGTCGGCGTAACAGACGACGCCGATGCCCCGGAGATAGTCACCACGAGGTATCCAGTTGTAGCCGATTTTCCACAAGAGGGGACCGAAGACTGACCCCAGTGGGACACCGCACGGCATGGCTCTTCGATGCCACTCGTCAGAGCCCGGGTACATTACGTATCTATCGGACAGATACGAGTGCACCAGACACCGAATACACGAGGTCACCATCTGGTACCGCAGCGCCTTTTCAGGCCAGGGCATGGTGTTGAATGCGTTGGCGAGGACCTGCTACAACGCAACCCCGACGCACTAAACCTAGGCAACTGCCCCCTCCGCTAGTGCCTTCACTCGCAGAGTCGTGGAGTTGGTGGTTCGGCCCTCTGGAAGCCGAACTACCAATCTGCCAGGGTCGGACCGACCCTCTCGAAGTGCTCGACGAGACGCACGAGAATAATATGCTCTAATGCTTCCGCCACACAGCGAGCGGGAAGGGACGGCGACACGTCCCGTCCCGCTCGATGTGTGGCGGAAGCATTACAACTTCGCGACTTCGTCGAGCAGCACGATTGGCCAGCAGGCCGACGGCAACCCGGCGCGTCGTCCCTCTTACCTGAGCAGGACCCGGTTCGGGGTCTTCCAAAGTGCAACGCGTGCAGAGCAAACGCGCCACAGCCCAACGCCGTAGTCAGTCTCGCATGAAACGCGACGTGAGCACAGCGCGCGCATGACTCTCACACGCCAAACGAGAGCGCACGCCCAATGTGGGGTCAGCCTTTCCTAACAACATTTACATCTTATTAAAGCAAGCGATAATTAAATATCACTACAATAGTAACCAAAAAATGCTGAACATTTACCTTAAAACGTTCCAGGCGCGCGCGAACCTTCTAGACGTGATGCTGGCGTCAAGCGACTCGTCTCCGTCGTCGTGCGGCTCCTCGCCGGCCGAGCCGCCGCCGCCGTACTCGCGCCTGCACCGCCTGCACCGGTCCCGGAGGCAGAAAACTGGTAAATACAACGCATACGCGGCTTTAGAAACAAAGTTTAGACAATGGTACGGTCAGTGGTAGGGAGACAGGCAGTAGGATTTCTGTAAAGGTGCAAACAGTACAGTGATGAACTCGTCATACGGTCGGTTCTTTATCGTGTCTGGCTTTGACAAGAAGTAGAGACAGCCACAGATAGTATTTGTTGAAGCATTTTGAAAGCATTCCAAAGATTATAGTTACATATAATGCTGTATTTACAAAAAGAAGAATATCTACTATATTTATATGAAACATAAAAATGCTTCAAGAAATTCTAATGATAGCTATGTTTACTTCTTGTCAAACATACACAGGCTATAGAGACTTGGCGAATATTTACCTACGTGTTTCGCGTTTTAAGATCTTATTCAGCCAGGCCTTAAAGATTATTTTTTCGTTAATCCACGGTTAGGGCAGGCAGGAAAATCAGTATTTGAATGCACAATAACTTCATGAACGTCTTGCTAAATAGATTTTATGATATTTCTCAGAAAGATAGATAGTTAATCTCTTATTATGAGCATGCTATTTACCACCAACTTTTACCCACTATTTGAAATAAAATATTTAATAGTAAAATTGATACCTCTACTTATATTCTTTGTAAATAATTGAATCCTTTAACGATTTAATATAGACGTAGTTTTTAAGATACTCCGATGCTAATGCACTTTTTCTCTAAAGCCGCTTCTTTGTCTTTAAACTTCTTATAAAATAAAATGGCCATGTTATTATGCCGACTATGAAACGGGAGGCTGTGGGCTCGATTCCCATACTGAGACAAATGTTTGTATGATTCACAAATATTTGTTTCAGGTCTTGAATGAGACCGATAAGTTTGTCATAATTTTTTTATACTCATGGCAAAACTTTTATCTGAATATGTGGTCAGGCATATGGTATGCAGCGATTGGAAGTATTTAGTAACATGGTCATTTTATCGTAGTTTAGTTTTACGTACGATTGGGGGCGCCTTCAGCTCGACATACTTAAATATTTTCCTACAAAGATATAAATACGAGTTATTCTGTCTGGCACGCGCTTTTTCATTTTGTTTTGTATCATTTTTTGTCAATTATTCTGGAATACATTAAAAACATTTATTTCATAGTTTAATAGACCTTGTAGGCAAAGAGAACAAATATTTATTTATTATATTATATTTTGTATACGATTTTACGACAACACAATATCTTACGTATTTTAAGAACAAATGTAAAAAAATCCCTTAGATTAATATCTTTGAAATTGTTGCCTTAAATTCCAATAAAGGATGCAAAATTAGGTCGAAAAAAAATTGAGTACAACATTGGAAATGTTTCAATATACTACACTTATATCCAACGGTAAAATAAATTAATTTGTTAAAGAAATTTAAGAAAAAACATTGCTTAATTCACAACTTAGTTATTAATTGCCACCCGATGCTAAATTCCTAGGTATCTTGAACTGGAATAAAGTAACACGTGAAACTTTACGTTTTAAATGTAATATTTCTTGGCGAGCACGATATAACTGTACTCAAATTCACTTTTTTCTCTTTGCCTACTTATCACGGGGCATTTTTATCACCGCCATTTTTTTTCGTTTTATTTACATAAAACTATCAATGTTTTTGTGTTTTTTATGCTAAGACCTCATCTCATCTAGTCACTTAATTTTAAAACAATTATCATTTTAGTTAACTCAATAATTATTTCCTTAAATCTTTAGTTTACGCGCTAAGATTACCTAATGTTTAATTATTTCTGCTTATTTTGTTTTGCATCGACAATTAATTTTGTCGAATTTTCGTACTCACTAATATGAATGGCTTGAAAACCAATCAATTATCTATAGTCTATGATAAATGTAACAAATAGTGTTGTACACACTTTGTTTTAACACAATATCGATAATTCATCGATACTTTTATCGATTATTTAAAAATGTGATACCAAGTCCATTTTATTGGTGTGTACGAATGATAGTGTTGTTACCTATCATGTGTGAGCTGATCCATGTCGTCTGTCCGCACGTCCAGCCACGTCACTTGTTTCCGCTCTCACTCACGCACCATCTCACTCACTCGCCTCATTTCGAGTAGATGTCATGCAGGCGCACCGCTCCGGACGGGTGTAACTGGTCACTGAAAATAAAAAAACAATTTATTATAATGGCGACAATATACATTTTGTCGCGTAAAATTAAATAGCCTTATGGTATCGAGCATATTCCTTAATGTATATTGAAGGACCTATTTCCCATTCATCAAATATTATTTTGAAATCTCTTCGCATTCTTCCAAATGGTCATTGGTTCATGGGCATCACATATTTATCACGGGAGCTAGATGCACAGGAGCGGTGCGCGGGGGTGGGGTGCGGGCCACGGGACGCAGCGGGGAGGGGAGCGGGTAGGGGAGCGGGCACGGTGGGGTGGCGCGTGCTGACGCGGTTGTGTGGCGCAGAGGGCGCGCGCGTGTAGGTCGCGGTGGTGTGGTGGTGTGAGCAGTAAGTAACGTGGTGTTGGCGCTGCAGCGGCGGCGCTGCGCTCGCGCGGGCTGGGCGTGCTGCGGCTGGCGCGCGCTCGCCGCCCCTCCATCCTGGGCCGCGAGGGGTTCTTCGTGCGCTACGGCGACTGCGAGCGCGCCGCCGTCGCCACCTTCGACTTCCTCGACGACCTCTCCGGCGGCTCATCCCCGGACACCACCAAAGACTGTACCTAAACTTAGCAATAAACGCGTCCCAAATTATATTTTTCTATTGTGATAGACTGAAGCGGCCGCCCGCCGGCCCGGTAAGTTTGCAGTTTCCTATTTAAGCTCGTAATTGCGGCGCTCGTGTTGAAGTAATTTTTAGGATGTATCGCCGTATTCTTTACTCATATTCTTACCTCTTATACAAACTAATTATACGCGTTCATAGTTCATACGACTCTTTCCATTTAGATTTTAACTGTTTCTTCAAGTCTGGGAGTCTTTGAATTCTTCCGTTCCTTAATGCTTATTTTATTTTTTGTAATCGAGTAACGTAGACAAAGTTGGTTTGAGTAAAGAAAACGGGAACGCACGTTAAGAATGAGAGTGCAACAAAAAGTACACTGGCTCCGATTCTGCTAAATTCCCGCTTTGAATTATAAGCAATATAAATGTATTTAATTCCAGTCTAAGAACTGATTTAGGGCCGTTTTAGGCATGTTAGCGAGTTCGGGCGAGTATCAATGTAAGGCTATTTGCAGATCTCGAAAATACTCCAGTGCCCTAAGATGTGGTCGCTATAAATTAGCAGAATAAGGGCCCGTAGTGTCTCGCTTATGCGTAGTTTAGCGACGGTAAGCCAAATAGTTTTTATTTTATTATTTTTTAGTGTAGCGTTGTATCTACGATGGCTGCACGGTCCGCAAGGCTGCAGCTTTTTAGACCTACTACAGATCCTTTCGAATCTAGATCTCTTAGGTGTTGTAGTACTTTCACTTTGAATAGTAATTCAAGGCACCTAGTCTTAACATTCTTCCTAGATTTCAACAGTGTAGGTGTGGGAGGAGTTACTGTAATATAAGGCATGGTTGCGATGATTCGTATATAAGTCACGTATTTTGTCAATGAATTATCAAAGCAATAAATTAAGCAAGTTGCGCTCAAGTCGTGCTGTAATGGATTGCGCTTAAACGCTTCCGATAAGCGGAAAGAGCTGTAAAAGCGTTGAAACCAATAATTTCCTGTTGCTTTACGCTTCGTACCGAATAACGAGAACTTAGGTAAGAAGACGAAATAATTACTAAGTAATTGAAAGCTGCGGCCTCGATGTAATGTGATATTTTTGTATATACTGTAAGTCCCACTTATTTTCATATACATTTAAATGGATTCCTTTCTAACCGAACGAAGCGTTGATGTTGGTCATAGGGTGGATATATCTGTTCGTCAGAGAGTGCACACCTATATGGAGCTCGAAAGTGCGATCCGATCTCGACACTCCTGTTCCTACCGCGGACAAGTATCGATAACTCGCGCAATCGAATCGCACAGTCGCAGCACTATAATCATAATAATAGGTACTTATGTAAATATCGATAGTTACGATTTACTAATCGATTTAGTGACAACACTTAAAGAATAGTCATCTATAAGAATCGTTTAACCACTATAGAGATGCATTAAACTCGAAGGGTACTAAACTATGTTTAATTGTATATAATTATTGTGACTTCATTGAATGCTATTTATTGATTTGTATCATTTGCGTGATGGTCGATCATTTGTGTATACTTAGGTACATATCATGAATTTGTATTGTGTATTTCGTAAGGCAACGATTGTGTACAATTTCGGATTTGTGCGAGTAACGAACGAACTTTTATAATTTAAAGACAAAAACCATAAAATGAAATTATTGTTTGTGTGTTAAAATAATTTATAAAATGACGACAAAGTAAAATCGATTATATATCTTTATCAATGAACAAGTGACAAGGAATTATTTTAATCGACAATCGAGTTTTTTAAATTCTCGTATTTGTTACTCGCACAAATGTAATAGCTTGTCGCTATATATTATTTGCTAATTAGGTACATGAACATTTTCATTGGTTACGGTTATGAACCTCAGCAGAATCGTACGTTTTCAATTTTTATGTATAGTTATTTTAATGGCTGAACCAAAGCGATTATTATACGAAAAAAAATTATTTTTTGCCACCACTTGTTATGCTGCTACACAAATTGATTTTAATATATTTTCCTTTGTATCAAACCCAGCTTATTTTGAATGGTGAATATTGAAGACAATAAAGGAAGATTTATACCTATTATTAATAACGAAACGACGAGTCGATCGATATCTAAAAGTAACTTATTTAGTGTAAGCAATTTATGGCTACGATGTATTGCCTAATTTGAGGTTTTACGTGAAGAACGTCCCTAAATGTTGCGTTCGGATATGTGCACTAATAATAATTTTTTAACAACATTTTCGTTTTTTTATTTATAGTTGTTTTGTCACAGTTTAATTCCACTTTGTTTTCAGTATATTAATAGAAAATGTAATTTGTGGCGGAGTGTTTCGGTTTTACAACAAAAATCTTATTTTTTTGTTCGTTGCAAGCTACTTATTTAGGAACTTTCCTATCTCTTACTTTCTATCATTTCATCATCCAATACAGGTGCTTCTTATCATTTCATCTCACGCGTAGAAAGTTATATGACAGGAAAACATTTACTGTACGTATCCGATCGCAAAAAATAAAATCCCTAATTACTAGTTAGTTACGTGATACAAATTATTGGAACATTAAAAAATAAATATGTAACAACATGTATGATATTTTTCTCGAATAGCGTTGTTTCAAATAAAGAAATATTTTTTTCAAACGACCAATGCGTTATACCATGTCATTCATTAGTATCCATCACATGAGACATATGTGTGTGTATATGGACTGTATTGATAATCGTAGTTTCCGAAGTACTGTGAATGGTAGCTACCATGACGTGGGATGCGAATAAGTGAAGGGATCCTGGCACGCGGTACGATGGTACGATTTAACCTAAGAAATAGGATACTTGAGATAGGTAGGTACTTTGAACAGTACAAAATCTGTAGAGTTACAATTATTATCTACTATTACAGATGGGTTCAATAAACGATTCCGTTCCCGATTTATATTGTGTTTTATTTACCTGCCTTATAACCTCGATGTGATTAGTCACATCGTCATTATCGTGAACCTAAAACGCCGCAATCACTGACTTCGAACACACAAAGCTATTGATTAATTTTGACATCCACACAATACAAGGTATAACGCTTTTTTACTACACTACGTTAAACAAAGTAATATATCCACGCTAAACCAAACTGATGACAAAAGTCTAATAGATTAAACTCACTCGATGATGAAGAAAGCCAATGACATACAATGACGCACTATACAGGGGAGTTAAGCCCCATTTACACGGGGAGAGAATCGTATGCAATTATCGTACGACATAACCGCCATAAGTTTAGGTTATCGTGTTCGCACAATGTTTACACGATGCGACTTTTTTATATCCTTACGATAATCGTATCTTCGAGGCGAGAAACTCTCGCCTTGTAAATAGAGCTTTACTATATGATCCGAAACGAAGTTCGAATGTTCGAGCGTTCGACGTGCCAAGTAAGTTCAGTTTTCCACTAAGTAAAAACAATACCTACTATTCTCTATGAAACTTATCATTCACTTGAAGTGAGTGGTGGTCTGTTGATAACGGACCAGACGCGACTGCCAACATGTTCACGTTAGTTGCAAGTTCAAGTCCCACGGCCCCCTCTGACTTTTTGGAGTCATGTGTGTATTGAAGGAAAACAGTGAGGAAATCTGCATATCGTAGCAATTCATAATAATTTCTATGGTATGACAAAGTCCGCCAACCCGCACTAAGCCAGCGTGGTGGACTATATGACCTAACCACTCTCAATCGTGCTCTCGATTGTAGACGAGGCTCGTGCCCTGCAGATGTATTTATATGGGCTAATACAGATTTACTTCGAACTTAGTCTATCGCTACCACGTACGATAGAGGATTCGAACATTTTGTGGAGTACCTAGACAAGTTCGTACAGTTTAACATACGACATTCGAACATTCGAACTTCGTTTCTGATCATAGAATAACCCCCAGTGTAAAGTACTCGTAATTCATATACACTGGCCTACAGGGAGCTGATAAACATCCAACTACATTACAACAATATAATTAATTACAATTCCTCATATGCCGAAAGACTAAAGAGTCAATGCCAGAAACGCGTATTGTCACACTTATAACCTTAATTATTCTGCAACATGGAATAGCAATGTTGCGCCAACCACATATTCCTGCCTGTGGGATATGAACAAGCTTATGACTAGCGTAAGTACATATATCTAAGTGTTTATGTATCAATCGCACAGACCATGGAGAATAAATATATACAGGGTATATCAAGACTGCTACCGAAAACGAAGCCAGGTGGTAGTTTTAGTGACTACAGACACGATGCAACTAAAAAATTACAAAAAAAGCAACGATTTTTTTTTGGAATGTATTAAATAATTGTGTTTGGGTGGTAAATCCGTAGTTTTGCTAAAATTATAATTTAAAGCCTTGCGTACTATAGTCTTTAAAAATAAAAGGATGTACATTACTTTTTTAGGAAAATGTATGTATTTAGTATGTTTTTAGGAAAATGTATGTAGTAGTAGTATTTAGTTATTTTGTACCACCCAAATACGATGAGAAATAATATTTTTTTAAATCGTCGCGTTTTTTCGACTGCCTCGGTGGCGTAGTGGTACTACAGTATGATTGCAAAGCTGAGGTCTCGGGTTCGAATCCCGGGTCGGGCAAAGTGATATTGGATTTTTCTATTCATTACTAGCCCGGAGTCAGGAATTTGTGCCCGATATGGCGATAGGCTCGCCCCCTATCACATCGTGGGACGGAATATACAAGGTGAAACGTGGGTGTTCTAGTAGCACCTCTGCCTACCCCTTCTGGGAAAAAGGCGTGTGTTTATGTATGTATGTATGTCGCGTTTTTTTGCAACAATTTTAATGTCATTGTGTCTAAAGTCACTAAAATCACCTGGCTTTGATTTCGGTAGCAGTCTTGACATACCCGGATTATTGTATCTCCCTATAATTGATAGCCTGCACAAAGCAATACACAAGAGGCTAATTGTGAAACATGAAACTACGAATGCGATCCTCATTTCAACGCATATGATTCATAAATTATTTTATATGAACATTTCTTTCAACTGCAACATGAACATTCATTTCTTTAGACTGCCTCGATGGCGTAATTGTAGTACAGTACGATTACAAAGCTAAGGTCTCGGGTTCGAATCCCAGGTCGGGCAAAGTGATATTAGATTTTTTTATTAATTATCAGCCCGGAGTCAGGAATCTGTGCCCGATATGGCGATAGGCTCGCCCCCTATTACATCGTAGGACGAAACACAAGGCAAAACGTGGGTGTTCTGGTTGAACCTCTGCCTGTCCCTTCTGGGAAAAGGCGCGGGTTTATGTATGTATGTACTATGTCCTTTCAAGTCTAGATATTATAGGATCGTCTTGTCCTGGATGGATGGATGGAGGATGATTTCGGACCTAAAACACAACGAAGTTAGAAAAAGTCCTATAGTGCAAAGACATGATGAATATGTGGAATTGTCAAACACATAACCATAAACTAATACACGTTTATGTTCATTTATTTATCACACATTCACAAGTTTTCAAAACGCTTTTACAAATCTAACAGCAGATTGAATCAGTATTGATTGTTACGGTTGTGCTTGGTTGGTGTCAAGGCTAGTCACAATCATGTCACAATAGAGCACCATGTGACTACAAATAATTTAAAGGAACGTATACATAAGTTTTAGTTAAGCCCCATTTACACGGGGAGAGTTTCTCGGCTCGAAGATACGATTATCGTAATTATATATAAAAGTTGCATCGTGTAAACATTATCAGAACACGATAATCAATCTATGGCAGTCAAGTCATGCGAGAATCTTATGCGATTATCGATAGGATAATAGTGTCTTTGAGGCGAAAACACTCCCCGTGTAAATGCGGCTTTAGTGGGTCGAGTATGGTCGAGACCGAGAAGACTATTTAAATTCCAAAGCAACGCGCTTTTCAAAGTTACATGTGTATGTAATAATTATTAATATTCAATAGATAAGATTACAATTTATAGACATACATACATACTCACGCCTTTTTCTCAGGTAGGCAGAGATGGTACCAGAACACCCACGTTTCAAATTCTTGATTCCGGGCTAATAATTATACAAAAAAACAATATACTTTTGCCCGACCCGGGATTCGAATCCGAAACCTCTTAATCGTACCGTAGACCGTAGTACAACTGCGCCGTGGCGGCAGTCAAATGTATATCTATATAAATATCGTTTGTTTAACCGAATAAGAATAAATTGTAAAGATGTCTGCGTGGGTAAGTTAGTAAGTATGGTTAAGCCCCATATAAGAAAGAGAAACTCCCCGTGTAAATGGCGCTTCAGTATTCGTAGCTATAATTCATGTACCGACATACGTCATGCCCATCAACCGTAGTCGGGTCAGAATGGTAGAATAGAACCTCAAACCCCCTGTTACTGACTCGACAAAGAGACAATGTACCTGATGGTAATGCAGTGGTATCCAATTAGCAACCCTATCAACCGGCGAAATACATGTTGACATCGAATTTATTATGCCGACCTGGCAGCGGCGACCTTTAATATGGCTAAACAAAGGTTGATTCCGAAACGCAACACGCTCGAGACCCTATGACGAGTTTTTCATGATCATATTCCTACAATAGCCGTTATACGGAAAAAGGCAAATGTCCTACAGCCAGCTTAAGGTGCTTCGTAAAACCCTGAACGGAGTACAAGTCTAATCGCCACAGTAAATACCAATAAAGCAAAGAAATCGTATCAATCCGAACCCACAAAAGTGTAGGATTAAGATAGAATTAACAAGATTAATAGTGAAAATACAACTAATAGAAGTATAGAAGTACCTACATTTACTCTGACCTACATTTCGCGTTCCACACATTGTATTGTCATGAAATAAATAAGCAAATGACCCGCAGATTAGTAATTATAGTATTTAACCATAATACATAACCTAGTATACTAGAATGTGTAAACGAATTAGTTACCTGGTAAAATGTACCCACCCACAAAAATATATGAAAACTTTAGGTATTGAAAGATCTAGAGTATTTATATCAAAGAGAGAGCGCTGGTTTTATTATCTTGGTTTATAGTTTATACCTATAAGCATGTTTCTTTACGAGAGTAAATTATAGCAAAAACAATTGGAACGTACAGCCAAGTCAACAACAAAATTAATGTTTTCCAGATATCTCAACGTGTTATCGTGGGAAACCCTGATAAACAATTATATGTATCAAATATCAATATTGTCCATCCGAGTGTAGACACGTAGACTGTATTATCAGTGACGCACAATGAACGATTTACCTCTTCAGCTGTTATTGTGACTAAATACCTAACAGTTAGTCAGCTTAACTACGCCGATATTGTCACGCAAGCACATATGAGTTTTATGTAATGATACAATAGCAATATCCATATGAAACAACAAAATTGGATTTTTCCAGTTTAATAGGGATTTTTATTTTCATTTACCCGCCTTTATATAAAATGTATCACTTTCAAGGCATTAAACATAGATTAGTATATCCTAAAGTTCTTAAACACGCCTCAAATCATCTACATGAAGCCTAATTAATATTTTAAACCACGTAAAGAATAATATCGCATATTTTTTGCAATAAGTAGGTAGATACTAATCTAGGTCTTCACGCTGTCCGCTTGTGCACCGAAAGGCAAACGAAACAATCTGAAATAATCCAATGAAAGCCAATTTAGAGAACATTCAGTCTACTCACCGGAGACTCGCTGTCGAAGCTGGATGGACGCCAACGACGTATATAGGAGCGCAGCTACCACCACTCAGGAGAATCACCAACACAGAATATCTAACTAAGGTCCCACCGTGTATAAGCCGCAAGATGTTAGTCAAATGATAAAACAAAAATAGTTGTGATTTAAGGCACTTCATGACATTAAATTATTCACTTAAACCGAATTTTCTAGATTGTTCACGAAACGACCGGAAATAGGCGAAAAATCTAGCGCAGGGCGGAGCACATGCCACGGTTCACGTTTTACAGAAGACTGCTGAACCTTTTAAATCGCAAGAGCAAATTACATTAAACTACCCTCCCCTAAATTATATTTGCGAAAATATTCAAATGCCTACCAAAATACGAGTGCTATATTGAAACAGTCGCTTCTTAAAATAATTTTTATTGTTATATTATGAAATATATTATTACTTAGGAATTTAATAATGAACAACTTTAGAAACAAACACACGATTTTATTAACACAAATAAAAAATAGGAATCATAAAGATAAATTTCATGACTTTTTTTTAAATCTATAAGTTCTATGTATGTTATGAGAATATTATGCGACCAAAATTTATGAACCAATTTTACTGCTATAAAAAATACAATTTTTGAATTTAGATTAAAGTTTTACATTACGCAAGTACTGGGGGCTATCGCGTGTGAATTTGCTACTAGAGGCGCTTGTGTCGGGTAGGTTAAACTGGTTGTAAAATTGTAATTGACGAATATTTTCACCAATTTGTTTATTTGTCTTTGCAGTTTTGTGTATTGTCGATGTGGAGATTCTTGGAGAAGGTCTATGTTCAGCAGTGGACTTCTGTGGTTAAGGAGAGAGATTTGTAGGTGTAGAAATGTGTTGATGTCTGGTACGTGGAACGAGCCTCAATGACACTTCAGCGATCCAAGGCTGAGGGCATTCAAGGTTAATGAATTCCCTCCAGCTGCCGTATCCAAAACAATGGTAAAATCAGTCGACACGAACATTAATTAGTCACCTATACAATACAAATATTTTTTCCTACTGTAGTACTAAGGTGCCTTTTTTCAATCCTCCCTGATTATAAATAAAAAAACAGCATTTTAGGAGTAAAATTAAATTCTCTAAGCTCTTTTTTTCATTTCCTTTTATAGTTTTTCAATTAGGTTGAATGAAATCATTTCGCTTATAAGAAAACTAGTTCCAATTCGTCATTTTTTCATCCTTTATTACCTAAAACATAGCTTACCAGAATCCGATCGATTTAAGATGATGCCAAAACTCGTACAGGGCGTAATATAAAGCTTGATATACTCTGATCAGTGCTCTTATTTTGGCACAAGATTGGCTGAAATGTATATTAGTAAAGGTGTATTTTAAGCCCTCGATTAATGCAAATGGCATGTGATCGGAAGCGTTTTCTAGACATGCCAGCGAATGAATTAGGTAGCTATATGCGCCAGTCGATACTTCTAGGCTACAACTTCGGCAGACCACTTACTATCTGTATCTGTATCTGTATAAGCCCATATACGTCCCACTGCAGGGCACGGGCCTACTCTACAATCGAGAGTATGATTGATAGTGGTTAGGCCATATAGTCCACCACGCTGGCCTAGTGCGGGTTGGCGGACTTTTACATACTTTAGGCATCTTACTGCACTTATCTGCACTTACTATCAGGTATAGGTTAGTCAATTTAATATTCATACATACATACATAATCGTCACGCCTGTATCCCATAGAGGTAGGCAGAGACTATGGATCGCCACTTTGCTCGATCCTGACATACTACTTTCGCTTCATCCACATTCATCAATCTCTTCATGCATGCCCGTCGGTTCAGGGTACTTTTGACCTGGCCCTTGTTGAAGATATCACCGATTTGGATGGTGTAGGTTCGGTTTAGGTTTTTAATATTCAAAAATCTTAAATCTAACAAATTCTGCACAGATATAAATTTTTAACTTATTAATTTCTTAAAATGTTACTTAGTTTAAAAAATTCCATCAAAATAATTAAAAATTGATTTAAAAAATAGGATTGTCTTTCTTTAGTTTAAATTGTATAATCAAAAAATATGAACAATTAACGTTAATATATGTGACTTTTAATTTCTTCAACCACGGATACGAGCACATTCCACAAAAACTTCAAAATCTTGATGCGACCTGAAATGTATTAAACCATAATTAATTTTCAGAAGTTTTTCAATATTAAAAACCAAAAATTGTCAGAAGCGTTAGTGCGATTCAAACATTTATTAGAACAAAAAGAGGAGCAAAATAAAAACACACACACAATTAATACGTTTATTTTAAAATAATAAAAAACTTGTCATGACATAAACATCACCGACACAAAATCACATTTCCGATTGTAAGTAATTTAGCAAAAATCACACAGTTAGTAATCGGCAATAAGCATTTATCGTTCTTACTGTTGTTCGATAAGAAATCATAAACAGTAAATTTTATAGGCGAGTTGTAAACGTCTTTAAATTGGATTAGTCGTTAACTTTTGAATTTACAACAATTGTTATAATATTTGTTCAAAATAAAATAATGGATTAAAACGATTTTTTTATTTTAAAAAATTACTATTTACACAAAAGATGTATAATTTGTACTTAACAAAAAATATAAATATCCAAAACACTCAATTTCTAATGTTTTTTAAACAATTTAAGTATTTACATGACAAACCATGTAAGTATACAATAAAACGAACCTAAATAAAACCAATTATAAAAATAAAAAATTAATAAAACATGTTATGGTTTTGAACTCATTACTATAAAATATAAATCCAAATTATTTAACAACTAATAATACTTATTGTTGTACCTGCTATTTGTGACCAAAAAACAAGAGTATATCCCAGAAAATGTAAAACGTGATATATACATTTTAACAATATATGTATTAAAATTTGACCAAAATTGCATACCAGTTAAAACCACAATTGAATTACAGTAAAAATAAAATGGTCACCGATGGAAACAGGAATTCACATCTAAACTTAACTTCAGATACCTTTACACAATAAATACCTCAAAAATAAGTAAAAATAAAGATTGGTGAAAAATAAATCTACAAGAACAAGAAAATGTATTGAGAAAAAATGGCTTGACAATATAAATAACACGTTTAAACGAACCAACATACTTTGGACTAAGGCCAAATTCAATTAATGTAAAATAAGTCCATAGTTTATAGTTACCCTGAACCATATTGATAAATTTAAAAGCCGACGTGTAACGGAATAGGGTGACATGAAAAAAAAGACATACACTCATTTTAAAAACATTAAATTTTTACAAAGCATATTTATCGCCTAAATTAAGTAATTCAATACAATACAATTAATCTCGAATACGAGTTGAGAGAGAATGCTTGAATCAAACACAGATTTAAAAATCTATGACATGTACTGTTAAAAGGATCAAAACTTATAGATGGTATTATATGTTAAATTGAATATTGCACTCGATATGGACGTCTATTGACTAGAAAGACAGGAATAGGAAAAGCACATAAAGGAACAAATCTGCATTGCATGTAATCTCAAATAAATGTTGAAAAACCATTATATACAAAAAAAACTTATGTAAAAAAAAGAAAATTTTCGTAAAGAGCTTGTATCTGAGTATCGTGTTTACAATTAATTTAAATCTCCACGAATAACCTTATTATATAGACTTAATATAGACACATACAACAAACGACTGGGCTGAAAATTGAAAAATATAATTAACTACCCTACCATAAACACTATTGTATTATTTAAATAATATTTCCTTACTTCGACAAAACTACAATGCTTGTTATTAATGTTCAGGAAATAGCTAAATTTCTATAAAACTTAGTTGAAATTTTTACAATACCTGTTACAATTTAAAAATAATAAAAAATAAAAACATTAATGTGTTTGTTTTGTAAACAAAATCAATAAAATACTATTAATGTATATACAACAGATATTTAAAATATATGATGTGAAAGTACATTTTCAATCTTCAGCCCTGTCGCAAACTAACAAAATAATTTAACACATCACTGGATTTTAAAAATAAAATTAAGTCTTGTGATTTTTTCTATATTGGCGTTAGAAGAAATTTCAAACAACAGTGGTACCAATAGTACAGCAATTTTGATTGTATTGTAATAAAACGATAAATACATTTTAAAATTATTATTATTATTGTATCAGCCCTTATACGACCCACTGCAGGGCACGGGCCTCCTCTACAATCGAGAGTACGATTGAGAGTGGTTAGGCCATATAGTCCACCACGCTGGCCTAGTGCGGGTTGGCGGAAAATTAAAATTAATAATATAAAAAAAGTAATCTTTATAATCTCCGGGATATTAAATACGGTAAATTAATATATCGAATTGTAATCAAAAATTTCTGATTTAGATTTAATTCCCAAATTTGCGACAAAAAATCGCAACCTGAAAGTAATCTTCATGTGCAAGTCCTTGAAAGATAGATAAATACCCACGTTTAACGTGTAAATACTGAAATACTAACCGTCTACTTATAGCTAGAAATTGGTTTCTTCCTCTACAACCAGACCTAATGACTGCATGAAACAACCGCGGGAGCGCAGCTAACAGCCGTGATTGCTACAATCACTGCAAGGTTGAACAAGCAATTAGCCTACAGGAAATGCAAACTTGAGAAATTCTTTTTTACACTAGAGAAATATTACTAAAAAGCTAAATAGTAAATGGAAAATAGGCCAAATAAGTTCCCAGAGAAAGAAAACTGTCTGCATATTTTGCCGGCCCTTTTAAATTTCCTGGGGTCACTATAAAGGATTTTTAACAGATAATGTTTCAGTATACACCAGCGAAATATGAAACGAAAATATATACACACTGAATATACAAGGAGGAAATAAAACGAAAGATATAAAAAGAAGATAGATTTGAGAATTTACATAAAAACAATGTTAATTATTTAACTTTAGACCATTTTTTTCTAAACAACGTAATATTTAAAAACGAATTTCATAAAAAAAATACAATCAACAAATGAACCACGTAGAACGTCGACACACGTTCAAATGCTAATTTTAAAAACTCTAATAGCTCAAATAATATAAATTTACATTTGTTCGCCAGCTCAGAGAGCAGAGTTTTTGCAGTCATTGGGAATATGGTGGATAAAGCCACGGTCAATGAACTTTCTAATAACGCCAATACGTTTAACTGTAACTTTAACTCCACGTGCTAGGTTTAGCGCTGCCGGACGTGCATTGTTCCCTCCTCCTGCCATCTTGTAGAACTCCGTACAGATTCCTCGATTGATCCTTCTGCGAGCTACGGAATATTAAAAATTATAGACAAATACGTAAAAAAAACATACACAGTAAATGAGGTAAGTACTTTTTAATTATAATCGCAATAATGGATTGATTAAAAATATTTTTTCTAATCAATTTGCTTCACTTTAATAAAATATGCAACATGCTATAGGTAATATTCACCAGATTATAATTAAATTTATAATTATGTGGGAATCTTAAGGAAAAGCATTGTTTAAAAGATCACAGCCTTTGTATCTCCACATTTACAAAGAAAGATAATAGAGACCAAGTTTTCCTTGTAGAAATAATTATTTGCAAGAAATAATTAATATTACACATTTACATTACTAAAATTCTTCAGAAATATAGGTGACGAATACTGATTAAATATGAAACACATGAAGGTTTTATTAAGAAATAAAATGGCATGATTGTAACCAAAATATATGTCAGCCTGTACCTTGACGCGAAAGCAATATTATCTAAATGAAAGTGCTAATACGATTACATGCACCGTAACGTCTAGACATTTCGACAAACATACCACAGTTATTTTGAGTTTCTTAAAAAAATATGGAATGTAGAAATAATGTAGGTTAAACTCTTATTTTAAGATTTATTCATACAAACGGTTGATTTACATATTTTTTTACATTATACACAGAATATAGGTTTTTCTGATTAAAATATCTAAAACTGTATTAAAATTAAAACATATATTGCATTATCAGCTGCTTAAAGTTGCAAATTTAAATTCCCTTAAAATAGAACCTTAAAAAAATTAAAAAGATGTAAATAAACAGTCTGTAAAAACCAAAATTACTAAATACCAATTACATGCATAAGAAAATATTTACAGTTCTGCAACATGCATACATTACACCAAAATTGAAAAATTAATGAAATCCGGACCAGCAGACATTTTTACGAAGCAATGAACTAACAACAAATAAAGTATGAAATTAATTTATTACTATGCAAACGGTATTGACATGTCTGGCTCAATAACCTCAAAATATTCCATAACATATTCAATCGCCACGTAATTTTAAAATTCGATTCTACAATGGCATAGGAAATCGGATAGAATAAGATGACTTGCAAAATTCAGTTACTAGACTGATAATCTGATTAGGATTGTTGAATATGGAATTTAAAATGTGTAAAATTTTAGTGTCCGACCGAAACTAGTTTTTCAGACGAAACCGAAACTATTTGTATTAAATATAAATATAATCGTAATTTTAAATAATTTTAAGAAGTTTCGGTTTCGGTTTCGGCTGAAAAACTAGTTTCGGTCGGACATTATTAAATTTACATTATTCGATGAGCATTATTTGGCTCAGATTGCTACTACCACACTGGATAATGACCCATTTACACGGGGAGAGTTTCGCCTCAAAGATACAATTATCGTACAGATATAAAAAAAAATTACCGTGTAAACAGTTGTCAGAACACGATAATCCATAGAGGTTATGTCATGCGATAATCGCATACGCTTCTCGCCGTGTAAATGGCGCTTTAGTGATGATGTTGTGTTATGATGACCTTGGTTTTATGCAAAAGATTAGAGTAACGTGCTTACCAATATTGTACAAATAAAGTTCTTGTAAACGTTGTTATTTGTATCTTTCAACAAATAAACCGATTTAGTGTAGAAATTCCCGAGGGATAGCTTAAAGTCTGGAGCACTACATTACTTTTTATTCCAACGTAAACTATTAACCTCATTTCATCATGCGAATCATGAAAAATACTTCGGTGATACGAGAAAATGTAAAATTTGTCACAAATGTGCAAACATTTTGGTTGATACTCGTATTTACGACCTTGGATCTCCTAAATTGTTATAAATTTATTTGAATGCTGTTATAATTTGCGTAGGCAGTCTTGATGTCATTGTCCAGTTTTTTTTAAAGACGAAAGTCAAAAGAATCACGTTGTAAACAAGAAAATTGTTTCGTCTTGACAATAAACACGGCAAAAATAATGTGACTCCAAAAATCATATTTCAAACCCAAATCTTAATTGGCTCGTATTCAAACGAGAAATATCAGACTATGTCCCTGTCCCTATATGTACTAATAATCGAACTCCCAACCATGTTTATCGCACACCAATGCATGCACAGAATATATTTTATTTATAAAGATTTGGCCTGACAGAGTCTCTAAAAACAAGAACCAACAAAATTATATATTTAACAGTATTCTTGTTTCATACTTAAATACGCATAAGTTTCATAAAGACAATGAAAATTTATTACATAACTTGATAATATATATACGTCAATGACTTGCAGGTGAGTTGAAGAGTGATAAAAAAAATAAACTCTATTCACAAATGATCCTCTACCATAATAAGTAACAAAAGAATGTCCAGCTGAAGGTAAACCTTATAGAATTAAGCAAAATGTCTGATGTCAACTTTTACAAAAAAATACAATCTTCCGATTATTTCATTCAAATTCGCACAAAAGGTAATAATAGCTAACGTCGGAATCGAAGTTAAAATTACAGCTCGGTTATAAACGATGATATTGTATACAGGGCAAAATTAGAAGTTAAGATTAAAAGTATTCCTTTTGAACGACTTTAGAATTCAGTTTGAACGAAGAAGACAAAAATTCGATAACTAAAATACGTTTTAAATCTATTTATGAATACGTAAGTGTATAATTACATAAATTAACAATATTGTGATGAACATCATGCAACTTTCTAATTGAAAATACCTTTTAATATTACTGATAATTTTTGGAAAGTAAACATCAAAGCACTTACAATCAATATCATAATAATGATATCAGTTAATGGCCCGGCCAGTATCAATTTACTTTCAACTTATCACTACTGATAATCAGTAATATTAATAGGCTGCATTTGTTAGAATTTGTTATCCGATTCATAAACGATGCATTCGTGACTGAGGACATGCAATATTATTGATTTCACGAAACTGTGTTATTTATCCGTGTTGAGGTCACTATGTATGTATGTATCAGCCCATATACGCCCCACTGCTGGGCACGGGCCTACTCTACAATCGAGAGAATCGATTGAGAGTGGTTAGGCCATATAGTCCATCACGCTGGCCTAGTGCGGGTTGGCGGACTTACATACCGTAGAAATTCTTTAAAATCGCTGCGGTATGCAGGTTTCCTCACGATGTTTTCCTTCACCGTTAAAGTGCATGGTGATTGACTATCAATACACACATAACTCCGAAAAGTAAGAGGTATGCCCTGGGATTTGAACCCGCGACCACTGTGAACATGTAGGCAGCCGCGTCTGGTCCGTTACCAACAGGCCACCACGCACTGTTGAGGTCACGGTTTATCGTATTATGTAGAAGTCCTAACAGTCACACATTAGTCAGGGGTGTAAACAGTGAGATAACACGTTCAATACCTATAATCGGCACTCGACTATATTTCGATTCAAGAGAATTATTTTCCAGGGAATAAATATTACACAGAAGTTAGTGTTTTTATAACCCGAAACGCAAACCACTTCCTTGGATTACTGTAACGGATTTAATGCGAGGTAGCATAGTGTTATTTATCCTGGCGGATACGAACCTACCCGCGATGCCAGACAAGCAACAAGTTATTTAATATATTTTACCAACATAAACTCTTCGCCTTGCCTTTATTTTTTTTTATAGCATACGTCCGGCAAACGAGCAAGCAGGTCACCTGATAGTAAGTGATCACTGCCGCCCATGAACATCTACAACGCTTGGATCACGGATATTTTGCCGGCCCTACAGATCGCAAGGGGAGCGGGAAGGAAAAAGGATGGGAAGAGGAAAGGGGTATTGGGCATCCGGCGGTCTCACTCACCGAACGAAACGAGACAGCCAAGCTGTCACTGCACGATCATCTCCTGTGAGACAGTGGTGCCACCGCGGACGAGTCTGCTCATTCATGCTGAGTCGTGGTTGACAACAGCATAGCTCTACTACTCATAAAAGTGCTCAAAGTACATGGTGACGATTTGTCTTTCTATTTAAAAAAATGGAAAATGACGACAATGATTTTATTTCTTGCCCACCTACGTGTCATTAAACACGACACTTGGACATAAAAGTATGACGCAATGTTGCGAACTAGACGCTGCTGAATCACTGTCTCCCACTCGCGTCCTACGTGACGTTCCAGACGTATATTGAAAACAATATATTATGGTTATACATCCTTGAGTTTATATTAATAACTTTATGCCTATACATTGCTTGAATTGCGATGTAAATAAACATATTTCATAGAGTGGCTGATAATCGCATTGATATATCTTGACCGTGGCAACTAAATAACTAACGAACAATGTGAGGAAAACTGCATACCATAGTGTTTGTGACTAAACAGCCTAAACCCCTTTCAATCATATTCTGAATTGTAGAGGAGGCCCGTGACCTGCAGTGGGACGTATATGGGCTGATACAGGTACAGATATTTGGTTTACGTCCAGATTGGGATTAAAAAACCTAGGTTCTGATACGACACAAGACTCATATTTTACCGGCGAACTGCATGTGTGAATGTAGAATGTATTAAGCCTATTTACTCCTTGGCTGATTAGACGCGGACTGTGAAACGAGACGCCGCGGGTTCAATCCCCACAACGAAACACATATTTGTGCGACCCACGTAACGTTTTTGGGCCGGGATGTTTGTGAGACCGAAAAAGTCTCTCGTACTTTCTGATACCCACGACACAAAACTCGATCTTAGTGTGGGATCATGACCATCTATGTGACCGTTGGGTGTATTTTATTTATGCACATATCTAAAAAAAGAACGAGTTTGGCAGCAAATTGTAGTTATTTACGTCCGTCTGAAAAAGTAATCGGTTCATTTCAAGTGGTGCAATCCGCGACGCAAAATACGTATTTTCGAGTGAGGTCAGTGCTTATTGGATTACTGCTGTATTTATTTATTAATTTTATTAGCCCAGTCAGGGGTTGATTAGCTTCTGGGATCGTCGCCTATTCAATAATAATAGATAATCTTTAATATAGTACTTTAACATAAAGATGAGACGTATTTACGATACCAGGTTTTAAAACCAGGTATTCACTTCGAAGTACGGCGCCCTGGTACGAGCAGAAAATACTTACAAGTATGAAAGTATTTCCATACGTCGATGCGCAGATAGCTCTGGAGACTACACATGAAAATACTTGCATAGGAAAACGATCCATAAACTAATATAAATAAGAACCATAATCGTATCTGCCAATAACAAATACATTTGAACTTCAAAGTATTTTTTTATTCATACTATTTTGCTCTTTATAGCCATCACATACGGGTTGAATTCCTATGCAAGTATTTTCAAATTTAGACGGCGCTGCACGTCGATGCGCGAAAAACTTGGAACACTTTACGTAAAAATACTTTGAACTTCAAAGTATTTTTTTATTCATACTATTTTGTTCCTAATATGTCATAAAATATGGGTTGAATTCCTATGAAAGTATTTTCGAATTTAGACGCCGCTATAAGTCGGTACGCGACGAACTCGGAACACTATATATAAAAATACTTCCATAGAAAAACTATCCTTGACTTCATATAAATAAGAAACTCAATCGTATTTGTGAATAGAAAATACTTTGAAATTCAAAGTATTTTTTATTTATGCTTTTTTGCTCCTTATTAGTTACGGAATACGGATTGGATTCCTATGTAAGTATTTTATAGACGCCGCGCCGCGGCTGGGACGCGAAGGGTTGCCGACTCATACTTACAAAATACTTTCAAGTATTTTAGAACCTGGTTTTGAACCCTAGTATTTTTACGTACTCATACTTAGAAGCCCTGGTACTTAATTATGCAAGTATATCTCATCCCTACTTTAACACTTATTTTATAATGTATAAAAAATTCACGGGGATCTCACACGCACACTGCGACAGCAGTTTTGTGAGGCAATGTGTTATGAACTGTGTATTTTATTTGTAAATGTTTGTAAATAAATAAAATTAAAAAAATATATACAGCTTCCATTCTAGATCTAACGGCACCATGGCTATGAATCGTAAAGCCTTTGATCCCAGGTCTGGCAGTTTGCTTTGTCCGAGTTATTCGGTTTGAAAGTGTGGTATTATAAATCTAAGACTGGTATTTGTGTTTCGATTAGCAATAAGCTTTCACTTTGATAAGCCATAAAAGCTCGGCGATCTGTAGATTGGCACGTGCGTCACCTATGCCCACCCTTTCGAGAATATAGGCATAACATATGTGTTAAATGCACGTTATGTACCTTTATGATTATGCAAATATATATGTAACACTTCTCCAAATACCTAAACATGAATTACTAAAGATTAGCGTCACAAAATTAATGAGGCGTAAAATTAAGGCAAAATGTAATGATGTAAACACGATTTCCACCCACATTATGTATTCACAATGATATCTCAAGCACGTAAAGAACGGAACTCCGAGTCTCGTCACAAGCAGTTATCTATCTATCTATAATAGATTTGTAACCGATCGATGTCTCTACAGTTGGGGGGATAAATGAGAGAATCTAATATCGTTGGACTATATTAACGTAATAGAACCCAAAACAATGATTTTTAGTTTTTTTTGTCTGTTTGTCTGTGCGGTTGTGCTCGATGATCTTAGAAACGGCTTAACGGATTTCGATGAAATTTGGTATGGAGGTATCTGACACCCTGGATTAACACTTAAACTACTTTTTATTCCGAAAAAAATAGATATATGTTCTTTTTTTATACTCATAGGAATGGGGTGGGACCGGATTGCATCCCTTGAGTGAGAATAAGAGGAGACAGGGCGGGATGTAACGGGACGGTAAAATTCAGAAAAGTCAGAGGTGTGCCCTGGGATTTGAACCCGCGACCACCGTGAACATGTTGGCAGCCGCGTCTGGTCCATTACCAACAGCTCACCACACATTACTAAATACTAATAAATTATCTATAAAATAAATTAATTTGTATCGATCTACAATGACTGTTGACAGGCAAATGCATTTGCATAAAATGTGTTTTGTTTGAACATTGCACAACACTGCCAGCTGTGTTCACAAACCGACTAACAAAGCCATATTATTATAACACATGCCTAATACTTAAGATTCCGTTAATAACACAAAATAGAATAAATACTCTGTTTTCTTACATATGAGATTTTTCTAAAGACGGAAGCAAGTTTTTTTCAAAATAATATTTCTTACTACTCTGACAGCCTCCGTGGTGCAATTGGCTAGACATCGCCCATCGGCTTAGAAAAGTACGGCCGCGGGTTCGATTCCCGCGCCGGGGCAATTAAGGTTTATTAAACACAAGTATTTGTTTCGATCTGGGTACTTACGATACTGAAAAGTCTGTTGTAGTTTCAGATACTAACGACTTGTATCCTTATGTGGGATCAGTACTATGTATGTGACTGTTAAGTGTATTTTTTTTATTTAACAATTTTGGCTATAGAGATAACCTCAGATATACATATGGCAAAATATATCATGCCACTATGAACCTATTTTTACTAAGATATAAAAACTGAACGCAATTGGTATAATTACTATTTGTATGAGTATATTAATATGAATGAATTATGAAAGAATATGATTGTTATAAAATACGTAATACTTCGCAAACAATACTTGCAATACCACAATAAACATACGCGTGTAGTAATATTGTATTACAGGGGCGTATTCAAAATGTTAAATTGTCATATTTCAGTAAGCATGGCCTATACATACTTTAACGACCGCCCATAAACAGGATGTATTAGAGTTCATGCATTATAATTATTTTCTTTCCCCATAATTAAATCTTTTTTATTGATGAAAGATCTAATAGTTTTCTTTACGGTGGTTACCTTCCTATGAAACTCGAGTGTGCCAGCTTCACAGATTAACTGTAATTTATAGCCCATTCTGTTATTATATATTCCATATACGCCCACTGCTGAGGATGACATGCGTGCAATCGAGAGCTCGATTGAGGCCGCTTAGGCCATAGTCCACCACGCCAGCCTATTGCTGTTTAGCTGAGAGGATATATTGCAAAATAATGTATTTGATTATGCAATAAGCTAAACGAACGAAAGATAAATTTCTAGGTGCCTTAATGAACTTGAATGATTGAGGCAATTATCTCATTAATAAAAATCAATCAACCATCTTATCTTATCGTTAACATGCGTTCTAATGACTTAATAATTGGGGAAACACTTATATATTTGTAGTTTTTGAATTGATAAAATACTCTAAAGATATTATGTTATCTTACTTTGTCTAATTCATACATGTTATGTTACGTCATAGATGTATAATATTATGTTGATTTATATGTTTCCAGTTGCTATGTTTATATACAATAATAGTACTCAAAAATATATAATAAACAACTGTAACATAGTAACTAATTTTCCACTTATTTATTTAACAAAAATGCCTAAAACTAATCCAAAATAACTATTGTTTACATACAAAAGATTTGATTCGCAATTGTTTACAAACACAATACCAAAGATTAAATTATTCATGTTTCCAAGAAAAATGATTCCCAAGCGAGATTTACAATACCAAACTTAACAATAAGTGAATTGTGCAACGTGCATACCAAATGCACAATGGCACAGGTGCATAACAATGTCAACATGAAACATAATGTCAGCAGTTGGGAAATGAAGCTGTTTCCAAAACCTGTCATAACATCCTAGGAATATTATGAATACATAGCAGCGCGTGAGGGCCTGTTGGTGACGGACCAGTCGCAGCTACCAAGTGCCAACATGTTCACGGTGTCGCGGGTTCAAACCCAGGACACACCTCTGACTCTTTAAAGTCATGTGTTTTTTTATTTATGACGCCCACAAACATTTGTGTCGGGTCTGGGTGTTTGTGCGACCGAAAAGTCTCTCGTAGCTTCTGATACCCGCGACACAAGACTCGATCTTAGTGTGGGGTCAGGACTATGTATGTGACTGTTGGGTGTATTTATTTATTTTATTATTTATTATTATTGATAGTCAATCACCACACGCTTTGTAATGGTATACTTTTTTAATTTATGGTGAAGGAAAACATCGTGAAGAAACCTGCATACCATAACGATTGGGAAGAATTTCTATGGTATTGCAAAAGTCCGCCAACCCGCATTAAGCCAGCGTGGTGGTCTACATAACCCCTTCTAACCATATTCTCAATTGCAGAAGAGGCTCGTGCCTTGCAGTGGGACATATATGGGCTAATACATATACATAACTTTTTATTATGACAATGTGACAACAACAAATACATTTTACTGGTGGTAGGTCTCTGATATGTGAGGCCGCCTGGGTAGGTACCACCGCAGTGATAATTTCCCCGGGCAAACAGCAATGTAAACGCATTGTTGTGTTCCGGTTTGAAGGACATTATAACCAGCGTAACTACTGGACATAATGAGACTTAACTTATGTCTCAGGATGGCGAGCTCAGTGGTAAGCCAAGCATTGCTGTAATTGTATTGTAGTTCATGGTGTTTGGTTTTGCTACAGTCCATGAGCGGTCGTATCGCTTACCATCAGGCGAATGGCATGCTCGTCTCGCCATACATAGCAAAAAAAACTTAATGTTAATGGGAGTACAATTTAAATAGAAAGTCCACAAGAGATCAACACAAATACTCCAATAAATTGAATTTGCAATTTAATCCATATAGACAGTCTTAATCAGAGACAAGCACTTGTATGGCTCACTATGAGGAGTACACGTTTGGCTTATTCCTTCATATTTATTTGCCTATTACGAACCTATTCACTAATTAAAAATATAATACGCTCACATTTTTATAGGAGAAATATAAATACAACTTAATTTTCAACAGAGAATGTCTTGTATTTTCTAAATATCTGAAAATACTTATAAAAAAATACCATAATTGAGAATATTGTTTTTCCAATTCTATAATGGCGAAAATTGTAAAATCGTATTCTCAGTATTATTGTGTATTACTTAAGGTATGAGTATTCAGAAGTTTCTATAGTTTATGTATATGCAGATTCAACTAAAGTCTAAACCAAGATTTACATCATTGTTACGCAATAAAACATCACACTTTCTATTATATCTTCCTTATGTGTCAAGGGAAAACATATCTTACAGAGATGGAATAAGGCTGATTGTGGGTCATAATAAAATATTTTATGTTATAAATAAACATATGTTTAAACATGTTTCATGTTATCTCAGCACCATATTATGCTAATAACCGTTTAAAAATTAATTTTTGCTTTTAAATGAATAAAATATTTTATGAAGGTTATAAAATACCATTATTATATTACGAGTTTTTCCTTAACCACAATAATTATAGGCAGACTAAAAAATAAGCCATGAAACAGACTACTGATTGTAGATAAGTCTATTGCTTAACAGTTAATGTATATTATGTTCAAATACATATATTTTTTTATTAAAAATTAACATTGTGTACATTGAATCATCATGTGTATCATCGTGAAACTGAAAACCCCATAATTTTTTTTAATTTAAATCGCAATCATTAAATTGTGCCAGATATTAAATAAATACTCCCAACAGTTACATATTGTGTTGGTATATAGTATGTACATCTTTCCAGTTTCCTTCTACAGTAGAGAAACATAATTTTTGACATGTATATTACAAACAAATATGAGAAACTAAAACACCCACATTTAAAATAATTATTCATATCAATTGATTTTACATATATATTCATCCCTGCTAAAGGACAGAAATCTATAAACAGGGACTGCTCTGAACTGATGTCTTATTATTTTTGCACAGAAAGGATGTACTGTACTGTATCAGCCCATATATGTATGTTCCACTGCAGGGCACGAGCCTCCTTTACGATCAAGAGAACGATTGAGAACATGAAAGGATGTAATGGATCTTTATTATCATATAAAGAATATGATGGAAGCCTTTCAAATGCAATATAAATACCGATTAGAATGCAATGAATGCAAAATATTGCCGAGAATGCAATGATTCCCAGGTTATAAGATTGACAATAATTAGATTAATTTGTAACTAAATAAAATAAGTCATCATAGGGAACAAAAAAAAATATTAAGCAGTGTTAAAATAAGTAATAAGTAACTACGCCTTAAGTCATTATAGTAAACTTTAAAAATATATTACAAGAAATTGTATGGTTCTTAAAATGTAACAATGTAATAAATAAAAGTATTTTGTCCAATTAGACTATTAATGTGGACTTGATGGATATATGAACACCAGCAGCTTGTTAAAATATGTTTACATGCAATAGTACTCAATTGTATTTCAGCGTTAACTTGCTAACTACAACCCACAACTACCTGCCAAGCAGAGACCACAAAAGCATACCTTAAATTGTCACATAATTTCATAAAACTCAATGAATAAGTTTTTATTATGGGCTTATCAGCCATAGTATGTTATTTCTTAGTAACAAAACATTTTCTTATCAATTCATGTCGATTATGAAATTAGGTAACAATTGATAATGTGTAAAGAAAGCATTAGTTCCATGCCAAAGTTAAATAATAAAATTCTCACCTGAGCATTATTCTGAAGTTTTCCAACTGCCGTATACTGTTGGATAATCTCGCAAAAGCATTAAACAATGCCACAATTTCCGTCCTTTGTAATCTTTTATGAAGTTTGTGTCTCAATGCCAATTTCCCCTGGGCCGGATCACTATCAGGTTTATTCCATTGACCAGAGAACAATATTTTCAATGCTGTTCCCAACCCTTGTGTCTGGAGCTTACCCCACAATTTACATTTATCGCAACCAACACAGTCCATAATCCGTGAGATGTTACGGAAGTGCTCGCGGAATTCAATCTTTAATTTTGCAGCCTGACTGCCACCAGTAAACATGGAAGACTCATTGAAATGTTCTGGGAATGAATATATTACACCGAGCATGTTACGGATAGCATCTCTAGTCTCATCATCCTCTGTAGGATTGCCTGTAAAATATTCTTCATGTTCCAAGTATGGGCCAGCTTTAGCCAAAGCTCTCATTTCCAATAAATATACGAAATATAAATTCTTCAGCCAGTTAGTACTTTCACCCATTGTCTGAGAGGGGTCAAATCTTCTCTGGAACTCTTCCAAATTCGGTCCCCATTCCCCTTCAGGAGGGGCTGCGAATCCTACACTTTTTTCTGATAGTAAATATTTAGAACACAGGTGAATATTGATGCTAGTGTGTAAACCTGATACAGCTCGGTAGAAAACTCTCTTTTCTAAGCACATATTACTCAAATCTGAGCTCAAAACAAATGGGAATGATTCATAAGGATTAGGTTTCGGACGGAAGCAGTTCTCCTGGTAGATACTCCTCCAAATCCTATGTGCAGAGGATCCTTTGTACCCGGTATACCGTTCAGGGTTAAGGGTCAAGTCAACATAATCTGCATCAACATCTCTATCATCACTTTCACAGAAATTCTCATGTGTTTGGTCATATGCTTTCCATTTAGCTATTTCAAATTGGTTTGCAGCACTGATTGTCATGTTCAGGTAACCCAGTTGAGGATCGTGATCTGCGTCAGAACCACAGTTAGATTGAGCTTCCCTTGAGTATTTAATAGCTGGAGCTTCGTCAGCATTGTCATTGTTGTATCCATTCTCATATCCAGGCACACTTTCTTTTGAACAAGTTTTTATATGACAATACTTCATAGCACATCTACTATCGTCAGCCCAGAAAGGACATTCCTTTTTCAAATTCACTTTGTAGAAGCGGAAGTAGTCTTTACTCACAAGGCTCTGGATCCGAGGGTAAATTTTCACATTGTTGAAATAATCTATAGTGTCCACATTGCAGGAACAGTCCCCGAGAGCGCCGTGAAGATCGTCGAAGCACGCTGTACTATCGCAAGGTTTAGTTTCGTACAGTACATTGTCGTAATCGGCCGCTCGGACGACAACCAGAGCGAATATTATAAACACAGTACAATAATTTCTATACGCCATTCTCAAAAAAGTCTACGCAATGCATTAGTACCGAATTGACATGCAAACACCCTCACTGGACGTTTCTAACTGTCGAGGATAAGTGTTCACATCGAGGTGAAAGTAAATACACTGAACTCGTTAACGGGGGACGTGCACGAACAAACGTTCACACAAAACATGATTTCAGGCTGTTTTGACAGATGACAGTGATTGGAAAGTTGACAAATCGATCCCAAGCTCCAGTATTCCACGTCAGAAATAATGGAATGTCGTCATACACGCATTATCTTTGTTACTCCTATCGTTATGCAATTGTCTGTCCTACTATAACGCTCAGATTCATATATAATCACATGGAAATATGGAACGTGATTCATATTCAATGTCAACTGTCAAGTGTGATTAACGACAAATGTTGCTAAATGAAAAAAAAAACATATTAAATATACACGCACGAAGTCCAGTAGTGGCGCTAGAATCGCTCAAAAAGGGTCTACCAACTTAAAATCTCTCGTAGTTTCAATTTGTGGCTGGTGGGTGTATTATTTACATACATACATAAACATCACGCCTTTTTCTCAGAAGAGGTAGGCAAAGGGCAACCAGGGCATTCACATTACGCCGTATGTGTTCCGTCCCATGATGTGATAGGGGGCGAGCCTATCGCCATATTGGACACAAATTCCTGACTCCAGGTTGATAATGAATAGAAAAATCCAATATCACTTTGCCCAACCGGGGATTCGAACCCGAGACCTCAGTTTTATATAATACCGTAATATAACAACCCCACCGAGCACATTTATTTATTTATTTTGTTTTATACCAAATATTAATATAATGTAATATTATTATAAACATCGAAATTTTTATGGTTGGAACACCAGTGTTCCATGGCCATGAACAAAGGTTACAAATAATGCCCGTATTAAGATTTAGTAGCCAAGCATTACAAATTAGTCGTTAACCATTTTCAGCTATCCCAAGTGGGAATAGTTCTATTTAGAAAATGGCATGTAACTAATTTATGATGAGGCTTCAATAGGTGTAAACCATGATTTTAATAATCTAATAATAGACTTCGTAGTTTCATTTTTTCCTTTATATAGTTCTTAAAAGCCAACGAATGTGTTTTATTAATAATATTATTAAACATATCTATTTTTTTAGCTTACCGGTTTTAGTTGTGTGGAAAACACAAGGAACTATTCTTTTAAGTTCCGAAAGTAAAATAAAAAACACACCTACCAGTGATGCAAATAGTCTTCATTCATTTATCAAATCTTGTGACATACCTTTACTCAAGAAACTACCTACGAGGAACTTTTGGTGTCAGAAAACCCAGACCTGATTTATATATTTCTGGGCCGTTCAAAAATATTATGTCTTGGTGCTGAGTCCAACCCGCGGCTTTTTAGTCCCTCAACCAGCTGCGCGCAGCGCAACAAAGGCTTTTAAAATGATGATTCGAAACAATATTCATTTTCTTAATCCTTGTTTGAATTACAACAAAACTAAATCAACTAGGTTGACGAGAGTATACCAGTCACGGGTTTTATGACAAAAACACGAATTACAATTGGTTAAGACCATTTAATTTTAATCCTCTTCGTGTTGAGAAATAAAAACACATTTATTTATTATAGAAATTTTAATTATCGTCATACAATAAAGTCATTCACAAAAGCAATTTCATCGGAAATGCACAAGAGATTCAAAAGGTTTGCTCCCGTTGAGTGTCTATTTACATAAATATCAAAACACGACAATAAATCACGTTACTTTAGAAATGCATTAATAAAAACATTTTAAATAGATTTATATTCTTTTTTTTTTTTTGTATAATGGACGTACATCAATGTTCAATTATTTAGAAAATACTTTTTTAATCATATAATAGAAAATCTGTATTTATTATAAACAGTCGCTTATCTAACTTAACATTACCTTAATTGTACAATTCATAATCAATAATTTTATGTGTAACAAAAGAAGAAAATACGGTAAACTAGGTTAGTGATAAGGTACAGCTCTTGGTACATCTAACGTTGCCATCAACATGTAGATATATTATTTAATAGAATAAAACAACAAAGTACCGTTTTAAAAATTTTGTCTTCGAAAATATGCGCTAGCTTTTATAATATTTTTTTTTACCTACAGTTTCAGAAAGCAAGCTTAGATGCAGTTTAAATTGGTGGTTTAATATCTCACAAAGCTGAAATTTTATTTGTGCTTGATACATTATAATGGGAAAGTAAGTATTTAAATCTCATTTAGATATGTGTAGGATGCGCAAATTTTCGAGACTTAAAGGTGGGGCTAGCTCGAGACAATGTCTTCTTTAACTTAACTTGTACATAATGTATGTCGTTGAAATATTGTTCTTATATTATTTTTGATGTGATGTCTTCGTTTTAGGCGTACCTGGGAATATAAAACAAAATATTATTTTTTGTCAGTGGAAAAGTTAAAATTTGCACTATTTAAATAAATCGGACAAAATACTGGTACCAAATGAAAAAAAATTAATAACACAACACATAAGTTAATTTTACAACTTTGCGCCTTTACCACAACATTTACATTTTACACCTTTCCAATGTTTTTATTTTACATTCCTATATACTATTCATTATTTCATTTCCTAGAAAAAAATTACCCATTTTAGGTAACTGTTTATTACATATTTCATTGATCGTTCCAAACGTAATATTACCCAAAAATTATAACTGCATTTTTTATTAAATTTGTATTCTTGTTTAAATGGTATATAATTTAATATATTTAAATTATATTCGCTTTATAATTAACAAATTAAGAAGCCCATTTTTTAATCTTAATAGAATAAACTATTACTCTATTTTTTTTTTCAAATATTATTTACTTGAATTATGACAATATGTTTTTCTTGCCAAACTGTTTATTCCAAATAGTAATTATCTTATCCAATTAAACGTTATACAAACTACCAGAATATTATCGAGAGAAATTACAAGAATGTAGCGGTGACATAATATTTCTAATAATACGCTAATACCTTTTCTTTAGGCTAAGAGACCGTAACCAAAATTATAAATCCCAAAAAATAGCAATGTCACTTGAATGAACATAAATAAAATTTATAAAGGCATTTAACATTTTATTTCTAAGATATTTACACAACAATTATATTACAAACATCATGCATATTAGTATTACGAGACTTACCCTATGCGTGCATGTCATGCCATTAGCTTTGAACTCAGCCAATCATGTGCAATCATCAAAAAAACTGTGTAAAATGGTACAACCCTTAAATAGTGCCAGCCATGTCCTTGAAGCAATTTTATCAAATATTTTACTATTTTTATTTTGAAAAAAAAATACTTTTATCATAATTCATTTTAAAATACTCCATTGATACGCTCGCGAAATTCATTCGAAATATTAAGTTCTATATAAAAGGGGTATAAAACATAAAACTAAAATTCTAATAATTATCAAGAAACCTTCCAAATTACCAAAATAATGTAACACAGTTATGTTTTAATATTATATTTCGAATATTATAATTTATAAATGTTATAAAATACATTTGTAATATTTAAACTGCAATCAATAGTTTTACAAAAACACCTATCATTACGAAAATATAAGCAACACCAAGAAGTAGGTACGTATCTATTCTATAAAAATAAATAGAGATTCCTTAAATTCAGTAAACATTATTACATAATTTCAATCATGAATATTTTTGAAATATCAATATTCTGTTCCCTAGGATTTATAAATCAATTGTTTCTTTATGAGATTCTACAGCTACAGAATACAAACTGCCGTATTTAGGTCACATAAATAATCTGTTTTTATTTAAAATCCTAATGGCAGTCATTCATCTTCCACCCTATTACAAAAATGTGCAATACAAATTATAGACACGTCGCAGAATTAGATTGTTCATGGTTTTAAAATCCGACGCATGTCTGAGGTCATAAATACTGGAAAAATCTATATCCAATCATGTTTTCAGTTTGATATCTATTCAAATGATTGGCCGACATTGGTGTAGAAACCATCATGGTAACTATTGAGAACTGGCAATGAGGATCAGGACAAGTGCGTTCCAGTCATCCATCTAAAAACAGATTTTCCCATACTAAAACATGACATATTATTTACTCTACCTCAACAATATATTTACGAGATATAATATTTTACGAAATAAGCACTAAATAAACAACAATCGAATATAAATGTATTACAAAAATCTTAGTTTGGGCAGTACATCTAATTATATTTCATATTTTTATCCAATCCCTTTACTGACTCCATAGAATCACTTAAAATTCAATTTGTCCGTGTAACGTCATTTAGGAAACAAGACTGTATAATTCAAAATGTTTTATAAGGTCGACTGCTCTTACAGGATTCGGCACTTGAGCAAAATTGTAGACGAATCTTAAATTTGATTTCATGAACAAGTATCAATGATCAGTTATATATGATCCATGACTTTAAAAAAAGGTCTTTGTTTTACAAATCCGAATATTCGCTCCAGTCTCGCTTGAATACAAACACATTGCGTTCCTTACGCCTATAAATTCCTGCCAGTGTGATAATATTATACCAAGCCTTAGTAGCACACGGAGTTTGTTTTAATAACTCCATAATATTCAAAATTATTCAGTTTTGTCTCATAAACAACAATACATATCCTACCAGGAAAACAAAAACCTTCCCGTTAAATATTTCACGATTTTTATAATAGGCAACATTGACACTTAGCTGTCATCTATGCATCTGTCAAAAATCAAAATGCGTATTTCCTTTGACAGCGAAATTTCTGTATTGTATTTTCATAATCGTGTATGAAAATCTTTACAGAATGGTTACAAATCCAAACGATTGTTATGAATGTTTCTAATATGCAAAAATACACGTATGAGCTATTTGTTACCATTGAGAATATGAATCGTGGCTTCTTCAATGTGGTGTTTTATGTTCCTGGCAGGACTATAATATGTACAAATAAATAACATCATGTAAGCAATATTAAATGTACAATATAACAAACCACTAAACGTCGTTAAATGCATACAAAATTGTTAGTAATATTATTATTAATAAGCAATTGTCAGTGTACACAGTAAGCCGTCAATTTAGGATAAACTCTGGGCTGTCAAAATTGGCATTCGTTGTTTTCTTTTGCCGATCTTTTTATAATTATATTTTTAAATATACCAAGTATTCAAATCGATTTTTACACTAAATATTTCAGATTTTTTTTAAATACTATTGAGATTCTAAATATCATGTATAAAACTCTAAACATTATAGAAATCTACAAGTTCCGATACAAGCAGACGCATTAAAAACAGATCAAAATGTAATCAGAATGCCGTGATTATTTCTTTATGTTTATTCACGAAGTCATTAAACTATAATTATCACGTCAAAATGGTTTCGTCAATAGATTTTCTTTATTAAAACTTGAAATTACATGTAAAATCTTTGATTAATTTATAACTTACAATTTACAAAGCAAGCGTCAAGCAAAGTGTCAATTAGTACGTTTTGACACATGTCAAAATATAGTCTGGCGAAATATCGACGCAATTTTGACAGCTAATTTAATATTGTCGTGCTTTCGTGTTAATTAGCTGTGAACATCACTTCAGATAATAATAAAGAATGTAGACAATGTTAAACTTGACTTATTTTAGATTTTGAAGTGAAATTCACATAGAATGAAGGCATTACATCCCATTATTTAATAAGAAAAAATATGCATAACTATTCCCAAATAGAATTTAAAAATTTTCGTTGAAACTAAAAATTAAAACTCCTAAACATCAACTATGAAGTAATTTGATAATTTTTTAATTCAAATTTTGGCCACAATGGAATAATACCTTCATTTTGAACCAGCCATGCAGTGATCACATCCCCTGTTAAGTCAATAAGACCCAAAAAATATTGTGTTCATAGGTACCAGTTTTAATGTACAAAATATTAGTAGCGAGACCTTCTGTCCATGTTTCTTATGGAATTGGCGAGGTACAGGGAGAATAGCGCTCCGACCACCTGGAAACAAAAAAAAACATCCTTAATTCACTAGTGAGGGCTTCAGTACTCCTAACGAAGAAATACTCAAGCAGTTGTGAAATTTGAAATAAACTTCCTGTAATAATTGACATAAATAAACTCACGCCTTTTTCCCAAAAGGGGTAAGGGGGTAAGGCAGAGGTGCAACTAGGACATCGACGTTTCGCTTTCTATGTTCCGTCCCACAATGTGATAGGGGGCGAGCCTATCGCCACATCAGGCACAAATTTCTAACTCCGGGCTGATAATGAATAGAAAAATGTAATATTACTGCCCGACCCTGGATTTAAACCTGAGATCTCAGCTTTGTTATAACCATAGTACAACTACGCCGCCGAGGCAGTCAAATTTAAGAAAGATGTAATAATTCAGAAGTGTAAATATCGGTATATAAAAAAACAGTATGCTAATCGTTTTCATTTCTGTAGTGCCTTTAGACAATTTCTATAGCATCATTTCATCTATTATACCTAACTAAGAAATTTACTACTTTCTACATCCATCCATCCATCAGCCAAAGGAATTCCACTGCTGAACATAGTCCTCCCCCAATTATTTCCACAGTGACCTGTTGCGAGGCAGCTTGCATCCCGCATTTTCTACAACTACCATTTAATTTCTCAAGATAATACATACCTCAACGCAAGCGATACCAATAGCGACGCCAGCAATCGGCTTGTTCCACCGTTCGTACATCTTCGCCAGGGTGTCCGAGCAGCCAGGGTTGGCGTTGGCAGCCGTGCAGACGTCTCCGACACCGAGGAACTTCTGGGTGCAGCAGGATCGAGGCAGGTTGACGGCACCGAAGCCGTAGTCGATGGGGCCGGTCTTTCCACAGCAGGAGAACTAGAATGTGAGAAGGATATAGTAAGGTTTGATCTTGAAAGTTGAGGTTAATAAAGCTGCCAAAACTTTAGTCTCGTAGAGTTTTTGTCCCGATTTTCAGTAATAAAGGTTGCCAACAAATTAATTAAGTTTAAATGTATTTTTAACAATAGTATATTTGAAGAATGAAACCGAATTCTAAGTTAAATCCAGTCAAAAGGGAAAGAGTTACGACAGATGCCAAGATTAATGAATCATATTTATAAAAAATATTTTAACCAGGAATGATACTGATTTAATATTAGTTAGAATGATTATTTTATATCTTAAAAAGCGCAATTCAGGCTGAATTGCGTCTTAATCCACACATAATAAAGATCTGCAAAATGTGTGTCGTAAACGCACAAATACACAATGCACATTGACCTAATAATGGAAGAAAATCGAATAACGACAAACGATCTGTCGATTCGACACGATTACACCTACTTAATTACAGTCACTCACCTGTTCTTGGATGGTGTTGATGAGTCCCTCGGTAGCCTTGTCGACGTCAGCGCTGGCTCTCTTGTCGAATATCGAGTCGACAGACCGAACGATGCCACTCTTAATGTTGTCGCCGTATACGAAGAGGAGCACTGCTATCGTCACTTGCACGATGATAATCACGAGAAGGAAGATCGCGTACTGAAATAAATACATTTTATTAGATAGAAACCAACCCACACTCGGTTTATATTGTGGAATATAAATGGCATATAATACATCCAACATTCACGCACATAGTCCTGACCCCACACTAAGATCGAGTCTTGTGCCGTGGTTATCAGAAACTAAGACAGACCATTCGGTCTCACAAACACCCAAACCCGAAACAAATACCTGTGGACCACATAAACATTTGTTTCGGTGCAGGGATCGTACCCACGGCCTCCCGTTTCACAGGCGTCGTCTAACAACTGCGCTACGAAGACTGTCGACTGATCAATACCTAATTCATTCACAATTGCAAGTGCCATGCTAAATAGTGCGATGTTTATGGACAGATATATTATTTTAAGAAAGGTAGCGATACAAATGGAACGGACAGGTTTTCAGAATATGAAATGTGTTTTATCATGAAGGAACTAAAAATTAGGTGCGATTATACTAAAAGATAAACATATATTGTAATAAAAAAAATTAACCCTAGAATTTTTCAATAATTATAAAAAAATAATCAGATGTTTGTTGTTAACATTCCGAAAGAACTCTATTACATTTAGTCATTATCAGCTTACATACGAGTAGAATATTAGTCAGCTTAAACTGTAACCAATAATATACTCGTATTATGTATTTACATTGTATTTATAATTTATCTGTTCTATACAAATATATATTGTGTCCTTGTTTATAAAACCTACTCAACTACTCGATTTATAAATTGGAATAAAATGACATATATTTTGTATAACATACTAAACAAAGAATTGTTAGTAAAATAAGGATATGGGACAACAATAAATTACTTTAGGTTTAGTTAGGCGGATAATTGTACAGTTTACTTCAATTGCGTCATCTTTGAAATAATTATTTCATTCGCATCCTACAATAAATTACTCCATTCTTGCTGTTCAATTATTTTAATAAAGTCGAGATTCTTTTTTTCTATTCTCATTCATAACTGCTCTCCGTAATCATCGTAAAAACTTACATTATTATTTAAGGCAGAGAAATTATTTGTCAAATCGAAAAAAAACATACATTATATATATTTTTAAATACATATCAATACTAAAAGGTAAAATAGCGCACATCGTAGCCTATCAAAAAATTATCCAAGTTGCTTGAAGTTTTGAAGTCAGATAAATTAATTTAAATATACAACTGGAATAAATTCAAACGTCAATAAAAATGCATACTATTATCCCACTTATAACACTAATTTCAACATTAACTTCGTATAAATATTTAGAAGTAGAAGTGTTAAAAGAATTTAGAATAGTGAGACGCACGTTTTTGTTGAAGCCTACATCATGTGAATTTCAAATAAGTTTTTAAAGGAAACCTATGGTATTTTAGAAAGTTAACACTGAACATTGCAAACGAAACAGGTGTTTTAATATTCTAATTGAGTTCTATACAACAGTACATTAGCACTACCAGCCGACTTTGGTAGATATAAGAAAATATGTAAATGTATTAGTTGAATATCTCAATATATAAATTCGAAACACCTTATTTGTATTTTATTCTACAAAGTTAAACTATAGAAATTAAATTTAAATATCTATGGTAAACGATACGGAATCAATATATACTATTTTGATTTGATTCTCGATTGTGTCGTACGGGAGCATATCTGAGCAAATGATTTTATCTGATTTTATAAGTTTTAAACACTTTTGAGGATACTTCATACCCAAGCTGAATTGTAATCGGGTCTCCAGTTGAGTTTAGCCAAGTACTAAAAACATGATTCCGTGGTCATTAACGATATTGATAACTTTCATGCAAAAACGGATTCTTGACACAGTTTAGTAAAAAAGAAGTAATATTTATGAACAGGAGCAAATATTTAAAAACGTGTCTCCTGGAGAACAACAGCGGTACAGACACGGGTTACAGAGATAATGGTACTTTATTGACATTCGATATTGAGCAGAAACAATAAAAAAGCATTTTATCAACCAATGCGGCAGTTATCTGACCAATGTTGACGACAGACATTTTATTTTAATTTAAAATACACTTAACATGCCTAAATTATTTTACAAGAAACTGTTAAGGCAAACCTATCGAATATGCAAATACTTTATGAAAAGATTCATAATAATTATCTACATTTTAAGAAGGACGTTACAAAGATTACTATTGATACACAATCTAATGTTATTTCATAGTAGTTTAGGTCTAAGTATTAGAATTTCATTACTAAAATAGTAGTCCTAGATAACAGTCGTGTACAAATAAACATTTTCCATCAACAAGCAGTCCCGAACAACGAGCAAACTGTTATAAATATTATTAAAGCTGCGAGCGAAATAAAAATAGCAAATTCATTGCATTATATCTATGCCAAAACATCTGTATACACGAGAGGTTCCCAACCTTTTGGTTCGCAGCCAAGAAACGGTTTGTATTGTTCAAAACATGAGTTGTTGGTGTTACCACTAATTTGCATACTGATAGACGCGAAAGGAGATCAAAAGTCCACAAACAAATGTATGAAAATGATCTTATATCTGAGAAATTTAATGAATAAAGTATTGGAGATGATAGTATGACAGATGTTAAAGGAGAATCATTAGATTGAAAGAGAAAACAACCAATCACGATTAACAAATTATAGCTGAAGTTTTAATAGTTCAATTTCAACTCATTTAAAGATACTCCATTCAAATGGGAGGTCTTTATGGTTACGAGAGGATTTCGTAAATTCCTTTGGTACATACCGTGACAACCATGCAGTGGCTCTCCCTAATGGCTCCGCAGCATCCGAAGAAGGCTATCATGAACATGACAGCGCCGATGACGATGAACAGCCATGGCGCGACAGTCAGGTGTGTTTGTAATTCGTTCTTCACCACCGTCCAGTTGACCAGGAACGCCACTCCTATGGCGATCAGCACGATGCCTAGCAACTGAAAAGAGAAATCAAATTAGCACTGCATTCAAAAAAAATTAAAGGATTTTTTTACCGATGTAACGAAGTTGACCATAAATTATATATTAGAGTCCAGGTTTGATTAGAGCACTTCATCATTCATATAATTAACTAAGAAATATTAAAAAATTACGAATATACTCAATACTACTAGGTATTTACAGGATTTTAGCAGCACAATAAGACTTCATTTTTGACGTTCTTTTAGATTTAAAGAAAACCGAATTACATAATTCTAGGAATAGTAGTCTTGACATATGTAAGTATCTTACTGCCTAAACATACAATTACTTCCTACGACATGTTGCAATTTACAAGACAATCGTGCTCAACAGTCCCACGGCACCAGTAAATCAGAATGGAACTAAACACATGGGTGAAAGCTTTCCATTTCGCAATCATTCACCGTTCATCCGTTGCGTGCCAGCTATCTGGTGATCATCTAGGTCAAGTGCAGGAAGCTAAAACTAAGAATAGTATCTATTAACTAATATAATGCGTATACCTAAAAGCGGACGTAATACGGGCTTTGGCTGTTTGTGATACGAAATCGAAAGGCTATCGCGGGAAAGGAGTGAGAACTAAATGTCAATAGGTCACATTTTGAGAAGTTGTAATGACGTAATCCAAGGATTTCGAATGTCCAGTTTCTGCTTTGCGAAGCGTACATTAATCAACTTGGCCGTTAACGCTTCTTTTGTTTGCCCTTTTGCTATACTCATATACAATTACATATCACAATGTTTATGCTTATTAATAACACATCACGGAACTGTAATATCGTCTTAACAATCATTATTATTTATTTCACTACTCCTTTTCCCAATGTTAGAAAAATGCGTGAACAACTCTTTGAACATTGCAACAACCTATTTTTAGAATCGACCCACGGCTCAATTGTTAGCTTCGTTTAGGTATATTTTATAGCAAAAACAAAGAATACGAGCGTACTAATAAACTCGAAGCTATATATAGACCCGCAGAACACCACGCGACCACGCTCCAGTCGTTTCACGCTGCAGAATCGCACATTTATTTTGGTTCCACCATTATTGCTGGATATAAACAACGTATGTGTTTTGAAAACACTCGGGAAACTATTTACTTTCCCGGTATTAAGGGGTGGAACTTCATTGGTTACAGCAGCTACTACCAGATATGTTAGAACCACAAACAGTTTTTTAACACACAACACACAAATTTATCATATTTTTTACAAATACCCTGTATCTACAGATTGATAAACTGGTTATTAGCTTAAGAAATTATCTTCAACTTCTTACTGTGAAGGAAATACTAAGTATACCTTCACAATATTGGATACTTTGATTAATTTTGAGAATGGAGAAATAATACAATAGTGAGGACGGAAAAAAATGGTATACTCAATTATGTTTGGTGCTGTCTCACAAACAGAATGAAAAGACAGAAAAGCTACTACACAGCTGTTATTTAAATCCAAACAAGGCCTCGTCTACATCTATTAAACCTACGTCTGCTAGTCATACAGGCTATAAATAAAGCTAAATAACCAGCCTACATGTGTTGTCATTGACACACTACACAATTAGGTCAGGCAGACCGAAATAAAGCCGCCTTTCAGACCATCAAAGTCAAACATTATCTTATAACGTTTACGATCAATTCTATATTTATTATTGAGGCATATGTACTTCGAGTGCATGAATTATTTATGTATTCTTGTAAAATAAGGACAGTTATCGTTTATAAGTTAGAATGATCTATTATATAGTATTTCGACAGCCTCCGTGGCTCAGTTGGTCAGACGCCGCTTGTGAAAAGCCGCGGGTTCGATCGCCGCACCAAGACAAATGTTTGTCTGATCCACAGGTATTTGTTTCGGGTCTGGATTTGTGAGACCGAAAAGTGTCTCGTAGTTCCTGATACCCACGACACAAGACTCGATCTTAGTGTGGGGTCAGGACTATGTATGTGACGGTTGGGTGTTTTATTATATTTAAGATCTAAAGTATTTTGTAACACCCAACGACTTGGTGGCGGTGGCTCTACAGTACCTAATTCTATGCACACCATGTCTCCTATTTTTAGATTAATATTTGACCAGTTAAGACGTATTTTAAACATCATAATTACGTTGAAAGAGTTGCAGCAATGTTTGAACATAAAATACTACATCTTTATAGTCGAACGTGCGTTGTTTATCATACATATCAGAGATCTAGTTCAAATAACACAAAATGAAATTGAGTCGTGTTCGAACACTCATATTTTCGGTCCCGTAAGCTATCCGTTACACTGAACAGTAAATTTCGCACATGCTAATATTAAAGACACGAACATTGCTAATTTTATTTATTTTTAATATTTGTAATGTTGAGTAGAACAATTGGGAACATTAACAACTCCACTGGTAGAATTTTGGCATCCGTTCGTGTAGCGACCGCCGTATGTAAGGTATATAACCCACCAGACAATCATACAATTTACGTTCCGGGATCAACCAGTTTATCCGCTAATACCAAGACCGGCTTAATAGATTTTACCGGTAAATACTCTTATATGAATCTTTACAGCTGGCTTCTCTGGCTGTAAAAGTCTCTATGCGAGGTTATTTACCTCTTTAGTTCATTGTTTTGTCACCTGCTTTGTTACGGAGGGAAGTGGACAATAATTTAATACCAACTCCTATTAATTTAACTTTTTGATTCATTTCGTTGCCAGTTAAAGACAAGTTAGACATTCCCGGAGACTCACTGAGCTTCAATGCTCAGTGTCATTAAAATGCGTTCCACTGTTGATCCTGACTTACAGGAGTTGCAGTGGTAGGTGTGAGGGCGAGACAATCTCCAGGTCAATACCGGTAAATATTGATCTGGACTGCAATCAATTTGCCATCAGATACCTATGATATTAGTCTTTAGTTCTTTGCGTACCAGCCTCAAAAGAACTATCAAACGAATACCTGTGAGCGTTAATGTTTATTCTTCGTTTTGATGTTGATGGATGACATGTGACATTATTCGCAAGGGTTGAAATCTGACCAGGTGTAGATATTCCCCTCGCTGTTGACCCATATGGCAATACAGAGAAAGGTGTCCTAACCATGTGCAGCAACTAACAAAAGAATAAGGGTCGAGGATAAAAGAACATAGTTGCTATGTGTTCGATAAGCAGCTGAATGTTTTGAGTTACCAAGCCAGCTTTTTTCATAAGATTTGGTATTAGCCGTTTTAATGCTTTCTATTTTACTACCACATATGTTTTGAAACCTTGGTTTCAAGTTAGACCTTATCTTACTAAACCAAGAAACCCAAATAAATTTAACGAAACAATTACAAAATTCGAAGAATTAAAGCTAATTCTGTCTAAATTAGGTCTTGCTCTCTGAAACGAGAAACCGTAAATTCTCTTGATTACTCTAAGTTTCCAAATTAAAAGATGGCGAAATATATTAAGAATTTAATTGAAGTGTTACGTAAATGGCGAATGAACGAACACAACGCGCTACACTTGTAATGTTAAATGTCAAGTGTGATTACACCTGACCCGGCATTTTAAGCCGACTTGTAACTTGTATCGTGAAATCTTGTTACATAACTTGTTACGATATATTTAATATTACTATTTTATTTCAAATTTCGACAGCCTCCGTGGCGCAGTTGGTTAGACGCCGGCTGTGAAACATGAGGCTGCGGGTTCGATCACCGCACCGAAGCAAATATAAGTGTGGTCCTCAGGTATTGGTTTCGCGTCTGGGTGTTTGTGAGACCGAAAAAGCCCTTGTAGTTCCTGATACCTATGACACAAGACTTGATCTTAGTGTGGGGTCAGGACTATGTATGTGACTGTTGGGTGTATTTATTTATTTGTTCTTGACTCAGGTGTATTTATTTTGAGGCTTCGAGCTTTCACTGAGTTCATAATGGTGTTGGTCAGCAAAAAATGTCAAATTTTAATCGAGATTTGCAATCCCTTACTTCCAAAAAGTAACTTATTTATTTTTAATTACCAAGAATGTCGAGACGTGCACGTCGCTCACCTAAGGGTAAGCGTAACGAATGCCCATTAAGAGGACTCAGGGCATATTAAAGGGAACATGGTTCTGCACTACACCCGTCGCTCCGAAACATTAGTTAAGTCCCTTATGTCCAGAATGTCTATGTTTATGTGTAGCTAGAATGTCCTTCAAACTGGAGTACAATAGTCCTTTCATACTCGTTCCTAGCGGCAGATATTGACAGCAGTGGCTCCTTGTAACAGGAACCCTTGGTCCCTTGCCTCCTAGGGACCTTCCATCTGATACGTGATTACCACTTTTTAATACATGGATATGTGGATACCCCATGAAATAAATCCAACAAATAAAACCAGGATATTTGATGGACCGGCAACACATCTATGATCCAAGGGTTGTGGATGTTCATGTGCAGTCACTTACCATCAGGCGACATGTTTGCTCGTTTGCCGGACAATTTGTATAAACAAATACATTATACTTAAAGTAGGTATACAAAACAAGCCTAGACTATCTGAAGTAGCTAGGTAGTAGTGAAACTAGTCTAGACAAGCCCCCCAGACTAGACGGCGGGACGTGGGTATATTTATAATGCAATATCATCTGTCTGGATTTTAACTCGTTTATCTCAAGGGTGGGAATGAAAGTATCGGCGCCCCTGCATATAGATGGGAGATTCGATTTGCATACAGACGGTATGCCCGTGGTTTAAAGTTGAATTTATAGTTTACGGTTATTGGTTTCGTGAGTATAAAAGTAAAGTTGTGAAGTCCTTGATCCCGTATGTCGAATTGACAATATGTATATCTGTGGATATGAACTTTGGATTTTTATTTTAAAAAAATGTTTTTGCAGATTTTTCGTTTTTAATGGTTACTTCATCAGCCCAGATACGTCCCACTGCTGGGCACGAGCCTCCTCTACATTCGTGAGTACGATTGAGAGGGGTTAATGGTAAACGATAGATAAAATCATCGGGCATATTCGTCTTCAGTATAATACTCATGACGTGCTGACTAGGGATTGCAATTGCTGGATCCAGCATACAGCAATCCAGCTGGATCCAGCGCCTTTTTAAACATGCTGGATCCAGCATACATCTTGATCCAGCGATGCGGATCCGCAAACGTATCAATTTCTATTGTTTAGTTTTGTTTATGAGTATTTAATGACCTTAAAACCGACCAGTGTAGAGGCCGAAAGGGCATTCTCAGCAGCCGGCTACATATGCAATTCTGTGCGAAGCAGGTTGGGAGATAAGACTATAGATAAAATTTGTTTTCTAAGGTCTTACTTTCAGAGAATTCAAAAAAAGAAGTAGTCTCTTATCGTCAGACTTTAAACTGCTTAATTATTAAGGATTAACGAGCGGAGAGAAGATTATTTCAAAGCTTTTTTTGTTTGATACAAAAATACTATTGAAAATTAAAATAGTGTTATTGTTACGGTCCTTTTTTAAAAGAATGTTAATTAAGTTAATTTTAAAAGAATTTGTGAGACTGATTGCTACTGATTAGCCGTCCTATCATTAAACATAAGCGTAATTAATAAGATAGTGCTTACTTAGAAACATTATCTTAAATGTTATATGAATATAAGGTATGAATATATATATGTTTGTTATTTAATTTTATGTTGATTATTTTGATCTCAAATTATTAAAAAACCAAAGCAAATTAATATAAGATATCACCAAATGAGTGGAAGATTTCAAAGATTATCGTAAGAAGTACAAATTAATAAAAAAAGTCTTAAAAATGTCGTCTTTTTATTTTCGTTCCACATTTTGCTGGATCCGCGCTGGATCCAGCTGGATTCAGGTCAATCCAGCAAAAATTCCGCTGGATTGAAAACGCCGCTGGATTGCAATCTCTAGTGCTGACGACCCCACATTCTTACGCGGAAAAAACTTCGATAGTTTGTAACAAATATACATAAATCGAGACGGACAGATAACCTAATAAAGGCTGCAGGAAGCGTTGCATGCAGGTCGCTTCCGGTGCATCAAATCTGTTGCTGAATGATATCACAATGTCATATTCCAAATATAAATTTTATTTTGTATAAAAATTACGATAACAACTCCTGTAAACATTCGCTGTTATTAAAATAAATTGAGCAAACTTCATGCATATTAAGTTAACACTCATAGGTGAATGCTCCAGGGCGACCCCCTTTCTTTATCTTGAATTACAATGAGTCTCGTTTTTAAACGACCACAGCAGGTCGAGATAATGCCACACTGTTTACGTATGTAATGAAATACATTGCATATTACTTGGCAACTTGCAGAAGGAAATATATTTATAAAGTTACCCATAGAGACCGAACATCAAACATAGCCTTGAGCCCAAAAACCGCAGAAAGACACCATATGATATGGGTGTTAAACACAACGAGAAACTTTTCGATGTCACGACACCCAGAGTCAGACACGGAACAAGTATTAATCGATATGATAAACAATTGTCTCTGCAAGAATCGAACTCGCGACCTCTTATTCCACAGTCGACGTTTTAGTCAACAGTACCACGGAGGCGGTCATCAGGATGCAAAAATTACGTAACTATATTATTTTTATTATTCACGTTTTAAATTAATACAGCGTGATGGCAACCCCGTGCATATTACGTAACAAAATGGCGCCGAAGCATTCTCGCGGCAAAACACAGCTGATGAATTAAATTGTTATTATTTATTATTAGCTGGTATATTATATTTATTTGTTCCAATAACAATAATTTGGAGGCATATGTTACATATCGAATGCATAATTTTTATAAGGACTAGTTATTTTTATCCGATCACAAAGTAAAATGAGAAGAATCAAGCAGTTAGCAGATCCATAATCTCTGGCTACCTCTTTTGGATACATGCATGATTGGTACGTTTGTATATAATGTAATTTTAAAAAGTAGCTTGATTGTACCTGCGAATATAGTACTAATCAGTTTAGTAAGTGTTAAATAAGTTTCTATAATTATACGTGAAACGCGCAGAATGGATACAGTGGACGGACAGTTACAAGTGGATAAGTATCGGAAGTCGGAACTATCAAATAACATTTACGGCTGAGTGATTAAGTCTAGCCACCCCGCCCGCTCACCCCCTACCACCCATTATGTCAACAGGGAATGATACGATGAACCGTGAATCTACTGTCAATTTGTATTAAGCAAATTTTAATCAAAATCTCTTTCAATCATCATATTAAATTATGTGTTTTATAAAACAATATACATAAGTATTCTCAACAATTTCTTGATGACTGTTTTTTTTTTTAATAATGGTGTTTCCAAGGACGCAGAATTTACGTTAACATTAAACATACATCCATTGTTTTCGAGAAATATATGTTTAGAATATGATTCATTCAAATGCCGGATTGTGTAAATTTGTTCATTTCGAATAATGTTCAATACTATTTATAAACGCAGTGCGTTGGTAACTGGCATTACTTGGCTCGTTTGAAAATAGATGGTTGCTTGATGTCGGAAGTACCAGTCATGTTATTTTTGCAGAAATCACGCGGTTAACGACGCCACGAAGGTAAAGGGGGTAAAGATTTACCTTATTCATAGACAGTTTTAAAACTTATTTTAGCTATAGAATGTTTTGTCTTCTTTACTCATACTTAATTCAAACGTCGTTCGAGAAGGACAAAACATTCGATAACTAATACAGGTTTTAAAACTGTTTACGAATAAGGCCGTTAGAATTAATAATATAGGTACCTAATGAATTGTAAAATAATTGGACATCTTTGTGATGTTGTCACATGAGTTTTATGTTTAATGGTGATCTGTCTCTATATCATGCCAGCAAGTGGTTTAAAACTATATCTACTATTAAAATAATAAGTGATGAAAATTTTTAAACCTTGTATCATCTATATTACAGTAATATAAAAGCAGATGAAAAAAATATACAGACAACTAAATTCATAAATATTTACTCCGCAAAAAATACACATTAATTTTAACATTACAGCATCATTATGACTTCTAGCACAACTAAATGAATTGCCAGTAAGGCACAAAAAGACCATTTAGCAAATGCCTCGGGCGCTTCTGAATGCACAGGACCGACCTAGATAAGCTGTAGGCTCGGAACGCGTGAATCCAGGTCATCATAAAACTGATGTGGCAGGTAAGCCTCATTAAATGTAGCAGATTACATTGGAGGTGAGATTTCGCAATGGTGAGATAAATTGTGATTGTGAAATAATTTGTATGAGAATGGTTTCATATAATTACGGGAATTTTAAACATTGAAATAAAACGAATTCTTACGGATTCTTCCGTCCCGTCACCACGAAAACTGTAAAGTGATCGAAACGTCGGGAAGTTAAAAATTTAAAAATTGAATTAGTATGTTTGGTGTCTTAATAAAAATTTTGAATATAATGAAGTGAAGAATAGCAAGGAGGAAGTTGAAACTGTTAAAGTTATGTTGGAAGAATGAGATGAAATATCTATTAAGCAATTATAAAATTGTCCGAGTATGTTAGAGGCATACTGTGTGCATACTATTTATGCTTCGGAAGGTATTAAAGTTGTTGATATGCGATTTTAGTGACACCTCAGGACAATAACTAAAGCATATTGTTCTGAAAGTGATATGAAAAGCAATTTCAATTTTCAATAATGTCAGTTTTACCTTTTTGTTTAAATTGTAGGAATACAGGTAATTAATAACTAAAAACCTATTATATTAAGTCGACATAGTGTGTCTAAATAAAACTAAGTTTAAAACGAATCAAATCGATGATTCTAAATATTGAGATACTTTTAGGTGCTTGTTCACTATTTCATATAAAACCAGAAATCCATTTGAATTCCTATACATAGTATTGAAAATTGAACAATAACGACTTTCTATAAAGTATTCTAGTCTATTTTCTACAGTGTATGTATTATAACATGCGGTTAGCCCCTAATTTAGGTCAACACAGATCAATAAAGCCTTTGTCACGGTAATAATCACGTTTTGTGCAGTCACTGGTGGCCATTCACCCGAAAAATAGGGTCTATTTGTCGCACAAATCGCTTTATGTCTGTCGATATTGATAATCAAGACAAAAATAGACTTATTTTTCAGTGTTTCTTCTGCATACATAAACACACGCCTTTTTCCCAGAAAGGGTAGGCAGAGGTGCTACCAGAACACCCACGTTTCGCCTTGTATATTCCGTCCCACGATGTGATAGGGGGCGAGCCTATCGCCATATCGGGCACAAATTCCTGACTCCGGGCTGATAATGAATAGAAAAATCCAATATCACTTTGCCCGACCCGGGATTCGAACCCGAGACCTCAGCTTTGCAATCATACCGTAGTACCACTACGCCACCGAGGCAGTCACTACGCCACCGAGGCAGTTTCTTCTGATTTGAAAGTATTAAGTTTTTACGTAATACAGAAAACTGTTGCGGACGTGTAAGAACAATACTTATGTACATATATTAAGGGATAAATAACATACAGACAATGGTTGTTTCTTTTTAAAATTGATCTATTTTGTGATGCTACCCATTGCACAAAAATAAATATACAAAGTACCCAGGTTTCATACAGCCTCAAAAACATTTTTGTTTTTTTTTTTAATTATAATGTTTAAAGAAGCATACACGTAAAATGGAATGAAAGCAAAATGCCATGATTTATGAGACTGCATACGCCATGCTGTGGCCGAGAGTAATGTATTTCAAATGATGTTTGCACAATCTCGCAGTTTCACTTTCTAAATACGTCGATGGTCTTACAACACTTATTGGCAGGGTGCCATTAGGGAATTCCTGGACGATTCCCGTTGAATCACAACGCTTTCGTCTGGATGACATATTTATGCTTTAATGTAGCCTTAAACTCGAAAGCAAAGTCGATTATTAAGGAAGTACTATGGTAGCTAAGAATAAAAGCGATTCAAAGATTCATCATCATTATCATTCTCATGAAGCCCGTTGTCAAACTGTTTGACACATTGTTGGAAGCGACGTGACGTACGTATCTCTCTCTCTCTCCCTCTTCAGCCACTGCTCACTCAGAAGTCCACTGCTAAATATAGGCCTCCTCCAAGGATCTCCACATTGACCTGTCGAAATTGGCCTGACGTAGGTATATTCATATTAAAATTTAGATCAATAATGTCACTAAAATCCCCAATTGTCTATTTATTTGCTTGCATTTCTAGTAAGTTATTTCTCAATTTACTGGTAAAAAGAAATCAGTAAACCCAAGACTAAGAGTTAGTTACCTACCCAAAGTGTTCTCCATAATAATTTCAAGTGAATTTAAAGTTCACCAACATATATTAAGGGACAATTACACAAACTAACTTTCTCAAATGTACGGCTATGACATAGTTTTATAGGCAAAGTTAGTCTGTGCAATTGAGCCTTAGTTAGCATAAGCTAAGCTCCAAAGCCTGACAATTATTAATATGGGAGTTTAGGCAACATTTACCTTAAATTTGTGAATTCGTGTTGGCACTACAAGTGTCGAGAAACACAAAGTGTTGTGCCGTTATCGTATTTGAATAAGCAAACAACTGTTCTTGACTTTGCACCTTATCTTTATTGAGCTGTTTGTGCGCCTCACTTGTTGTTTTAACTCTGTACTATTTAAAATACTGAGAAGTAAAGGAATAAATTCACCACTATTTACGACGTGAGTACAAGATGGTTTTGAACTGGCAATGTTACAAAACCATTGTATGGTTACAAAACGAAATGTTAAAAAACATGAGGTAATAGCCGTATACGTACTTTAATCAAAGCCCTGATTTTGGATAATTAGTTACTGTTCACAAATATACGTATGTTGTGTTAATTTGGACATCATTATGTAAACTAAATGATAACCATTGTAAAACGAGAATCTCCTTCAAATATTTCACATTGACTAAACCCCAACAAACCAAAACTCAGTTTGTCACCTTTCAATCAACAGCATATTAATTTCACGGTTATCCTACATGTGGGCCATATTATAGCCGTCCCATACCATCCCAGGTGTCCCATAACGAAGATCGTCGGCGTCAACGACCGCTCGACAATGGGAAGGGAGGGAGGGCATAGACAAAGAGCAGGCAAGCGTGATAATGCCAGTCAAGTACAATGGCGGGTGAAAAATCCCGCTTATGGTTTAACGCCAGCTCATTAAATTGTTTCTGCAAGCCTTTGACCTGGATTTTTGAATGCGAGGTCCTTTTTCTAGTTTTATATTCCAAAAAAATTCGCAAGTTTGGAAGTAGAATATTGTGGTTAGTGGTGATGATTTTAAATCTCATGTTTATAGATTGTAGCTTTGAGATGCTGTGGATTTGCAATGAAGACGTTAATAATGATACTTTTAAAGTTCATCTGTATATTTTGGTTTTAAAAATACATGTAACAAATTAGATTTAATTACAGCGAAATAGTTAACAAAGATAAATTTTACATAGACAAGACACAAATTTTGCAAGAATATGAAAAGATATATAAAAATATTTAGCTGTTCGTAGGTAATTGAGTTCTATTTTTTACAGTTTAATGATTTTGTCAGTTTGTCATAGTTTTAAATAATGGTCAAACTGCGAGACAAATCACTTGAATACAGTTTAAATGTAGTAGCCTTATCAGGAAATTGATTCCAAACTGTGAAATTAAAGTCTTGTTTAAAGATAATTAAATCTCCATTGTATTAAAAATGCAAATCTTATAGAAAAATCTAAGAAATTTAAAAGCCTTGTTATAGCAGTAGACGACAAAGCAGTTGTTAATCGAGAGGGCAGAAAAACGAAAAAATATTTGTTTTGTATTAGAGTAATATAGATTTCAAAGTTATGGGAAAACATAATATTCTTAATAATATTTGTAATAATAAAAATATTTTACTTTGAAAAAAATCGATGTACGATCTTGATCTTGAGTTTTCATTCAGACGACTGTAGTTGGCGACTACTATTAGCGAAATAGCGAAGGACTTGACCTCCATGAAAATATATTTAAAAAAATTAAGACCTTGTAAAATGTCAACAGTTTCAACAACCTCACGTGTACACAATCTGTATTGATAATATCGCAACAAAAAAAAACCACTCGACATGGTCAAGTCCTTGACCCAAAGTTTCTTTCGTCCTTGGATATTAATCAAAAGAAGGTTAACTATATATTTTCAAGGATCAGAGGAGTCGACTATTTCAAATATGCAAATATTTTGCTCACAAAATTCTTGAGTCGAATTGTTATCATATGCAGGCGTGCACAACTATGACATCTGTCAATTGGGTGCTTTGCTTGTAATGACTACAACTAGAATAATGACGAGAGCTGAAAACTCATCAGAATCAATAATGTACATTTATATTCAATTTCAGAACTTTAATATTATTAACCGATCGAAATAACTTATCCAAAGTGTGGTTCCACAGCTGTAAATTCGATGTGACAATTTAATAACAAGGCTTGATCATAAATTCTGAAGCATGCAAAGGACGAAACCCCATGGCGCCAGCCCTGTCATGCGTTAATTTAATGGCAGGTTATGTCGTTTCGCTTCGGAACGCAAATACGAAGCGAATGTTATGGCTTGATGATGTCATAGGTGACGTGTTTATGCAAATCTGATTCTGAGAGGTAATTTTTGCAAGAGGTTATGTAACATGGTTTAAAGGAGCGACATGGTTTAAAGGAGATTGATCTTATTTACACTATTACGAGAAACTGAATAATTCCCAAAATATGTTCAACATTTTGCCAAAATTGTCGACGCTCATACAGTCCCCAAATAATATGGGTCTTTTACAGACATCATTGATAAGCGATAAATTGTCATGAGACGACTCTTGTTGCAACTAGTAAAAAATGGAATTTAGCCACAGCAATGTTAGTCTCAATACCCTCAAAATTTGTTGTGAATCCGAAGCATTTGATGCAAACGTCAGAGCTATTACAAACACACGTGTGGCAGCAACGTGAAATGTGCAACATCCGCCCTCGTTGTTTTACAAAAAACTCGTTGCATCAACACTGGATATTACAGCGGACGCAGTTTCTACAGTTCCACTTGCTTTTTTTACTTCTTTAGTATTCAAATCATTTATTTATTCAAATTTAAAATAAACGGAGGAAAGTTTATTCTAATTATAATCTAATCAGTTCTCATCATGATCATCCTCAACAGTATCTCAATAGTATCAGGCGGATGAAGGTGCAAGATTTCGAGGTCGATCGCACCAAAGTTGTATCAAGTCGGTAACATTTTCAGCCATGGAAAGGTCAAAATTACCCTGACTTAGCAGTCACACATGCGATTAATTTATCCAGATGAATCCATAACATCAAATCCAACCACTATAAAGTGTAGGTACATCGAAGGGAGGATATCTAGCCCTATGTCATTATGTGATGAAATCATCGAATTTAATTTTCAATTACGGGTACCAGCAGTGTTGGGCACATGATGGTATAAATTAATTAGCTGTCACGGTATTTTTGATAATAGGTGTGGTCTGATACTCTATTGTACTATTATATTTGTCCTTAGAGGAAAAATAGACCATTACGGATAATTAATTAAAATTTACAAGCAATGCTCACGAGAAATCATTTGACATATTGTGTTTATACTAACTACCAAAAATATTTTAAACGGAACTGCTGAAGAAAGGGTTCTTAATTTTTAGCAAAAAATTCAGTGACAAAACCAGTCACAAAATAGTTTTTTAAATCAGTAATGTCGAAATAAATAATTGTTACTCTACACACGCTTACAAAGACGTTTCATTTAGGTCATCGAAACTGTGTTTACTACAGAACGTAGTGCTGAGTTGAGACAAATTCTGCAACATGCAAATATTTGCGACGAAGCAAAAATCGAGTTGAAGTCATCAAGGCCGCTAGTGAAGCTGACTCATGATACGGAAACATCACAGCAACGCGGCCAATTAACAGACGCGTTTTAGATTGTTTGTTGCTGTGTGAATATATTTTTCGAAGTATTTACGAAGAGGGATTAATGAAACGGAATTATTATGGCTTCATAGATTTAATAGAATGGTATACTATGCCTGGCTCATAAAAACTGTAGCAATGGGTGCTCGATATATATTAGCTTTTGAACAATAAATTGGTATAAAAAATTAGCAGAATAAACCTTCAACTATCACAAATTAATTTTCACACATATTATTGACAAGTCAAATATGTTCGAAAACTGTTACTTTGTTGTTATACTGTTGCATCAAGAGCCAACATTATATTGTACATTTGAATAATAAGCAGTAGTCATCCATAAGCATCAGTACGTCTATGTTCGGCACCAGATATGTCTGATGATGTCATAGCCCAACTCGTAAATAACCTATATTTCATTTATTATCAGAGCAATAAAGGGCCGTATCCCTTATCCGCAGGGCGCCTTGAAGCACGAGGGGCGTCAGGCCGGCGTCTGTAGTATGATGTCATCATGGTCACGTGCCATCTCGAGTAACCTTGGATGTTACTACTCTAGTACCATATTACGAGACGAAACTGTGAGATGAATTGGGTACCATACAAATGCGACGGGCTTAGAAGAATTTAATATCAATAGAGTACATATTAATTAATTACTCTGATTACAACGAAAAGAAATAGCAAACTGGGGCGGAGTAAATTTTAATTTTAATTGTAATAAAAATATTTCCAAAGTTCTCGTCGATACCTATCATTATTACGAGTATAAATAATATCCATCGTTAGTTATTTAAGAATTATTTGCAGATTTTATTGAATAGGGCGAAGATGAGTCTTAGCTCCTTATGCACTATTCTATATCTACTATAAAAGCGAGTAGCGACATAATCGTACTCTTTGGAGAGCGGCAAAATGGAAGCTAGCATAAATCTATCCATAGATATTACGCGCGCAAAGTTGCGGTTAAACGCTCGTCATTTAAAAAACTTGTTCGGAGAGTTTTGGCGGTAAATTGGACGGTGTGGTCGGCTGCTTATTTAATTTATTTCTGAAACTAGTTTAGGGTTGTCGTGTTTGTGTAAAAGTTTTTTATGAAATAAATATGAACGTTAAAGAGAAGTTTCGATGGTGAATATAAGAGGTTATAAAGGACATAAACTATACAGAAGGAAGGAAGCAAGATAGAAATTTTAAAAGCTTCTGAAATGTTGATGATTGGAAATCCCATCACAACCGCATATTCATAATAAACGAATACGTAACTAAATATTATATTCCACATTTCGCTGGCACAACAGACCAAACCAGATCCATAAAACTCGTTCTGATACACGTCAATGTTATTTGAGTATCTGACGTCAGCAGGATAAAGGCAGCGAATACCTTGAGTCATGTGAAGGATTTTCCTTTGAAATGTAATCACTGTGAAATACGGAGTGTGAAGAATATGAATCACGTTGAGGGAACAGAAGGTTAATAGCTTAGTACCTTCTGTTAGGCTTGGAGATTTTCTGTTTGAATTTTTCTGAGAATCTTAGTTGAATAAGTGGGCAGCTGCCCAAGTCCAAACCTTTTCGTACATTGTATTTTGTCATGACATATAAAATTTACAAGGTCACTGCATATTCTAGTTCGACCTTCCACTCACCAACTAAACAAATACCTATGAAATATATATGAATACATGTTTCCGCCATTAATGTCTCCTAGAAACCAATAAGACATCACGATTCACTCAGCCTACACATTAAAACTGCCATAATGCTCCCAATCCTTGCAAAACTATCATAAATTGTGCCGTTAACTTTGGCCGTGACCCAGAATATATTTATGAAAGGAATACACCATTGGAGAATCCCGTTTAAGTTAACCCCCGTGCCAGATGTTTAGCATTGAGGTAACAATTACCATGTGTTGCATTATGTAAGGCCTGCAGATTGCAAAGGTATTTTTTGTGGATTTTTAAAACGTATGAACGGAAATGTGTAAGTACACACAACAGCTGGTTAGTATGTTATATTTTAGGGGACAGGAAGAGTATAGGGATTCTTATTCATCCGGTTGTGTGCTAATATTGTGGAACATCATTATCTTCAGTCGTAGAAAGTCGATTGCTGAACATAGGTGTAAGAATCTCACGAATCTGTTGAAAGCGGCCTGCATCCAGAGACGTGACTTTTCAGGCCAATTTATTAGGAACATAATAGGAAGCATGAACATTTATGATGTGACTAAAATATGTAAACACTGTATATTTGTTACGCATGGAGATTTTCGAAAGTTTTCCCAAGTAATAAACGCGATAACAGACCAACTTCGTATGTGAATCATATTTTAATCTTGCAATCATTCTCACGCCGTGGTCATGAATAAATAGAAGGGGTGCAAACACCTATATACAAAGGCAGAAGTTTGTCATAGCTCCAAATTCGAGGGGCATTACAAATTCATTAATTATACCAGTACTACACCTGTTGACTCGTTTCCGTCCGACATTTGGGGAGGAAAATTGACTCCGGTCACGCTATCTCCTTGGACCCGATTTGTGAATGGAATATTAAATGCCAGGTTCGGAAAGATCGGACTTAAAGTGAATAGTGTAACAGAGACACAGAACAGGAACTATTACTTCAATTATTATTTATTTTAAAATGTATTCAACGTGTGTGTGTGTCAAATGTAAAAGTGCGTGGTGGCCTCGTGGTATCGGACCAGACTCGGCTGCCTACATGTTCACGGTGGTCGCGGGTTCAAATCCCAGGGCACACCTCTGACTTTTCGGAGTTATGTGTGTATTGATAGTCAATCACCACGCACTTTAACGGTGAAGGAAAACATCGTGAGGAAACCTGCATACCGTAGCGATTTAAAAAAAAAATCTACGGTGTGTAAGTCCGCCAACCCGCACTAGGCCAGCGTGGTAGACTATATGGCCTAACCACTCTCAATCGTACTCTGGATTGTAGAGGAGGCCCGTGCCCTGCAGTGGGTCGTATATGGGCTGATACAATACAATACAACGTGTGTGATACATACGAGTATATTCCATACAGGCAAAAATTAACACAAATGCATTTATTTTTTATCTATCTATAATTATTGTGGTTTTAGTTGGCCTAGCTATATAATATGTAGCGCTGGCATTAACTTATGAATCAGCAAATAGTTACATGTAAAAGTAATTTAAATTACCTACTAGTTTTCTGAATCAGCAATTATACGATGTATACTCGTAGCTGGGGGACGGGCTTTTCCCTGCGTTTTATAAATTTGAGTCTTCCTTAACAATGCGGGCTGGCAAATGAACGAGTGTTACTATCTATTATAGACCGAGCTAATGTAAGACCGTCTAAGGCATTAATTGTACTAGAAGCTACTAAAAATATTGCCTACTTAGTTCTATCAGTAAATACCTCTAAAATTCTATGTTGTGTACAAAAACAAAGGAAGTAATTCTTCGATTAAGTTGCACAATAAGATACCCTTGCTAGCTGTGAAGTAATTTGCTCTCGACGTACGGACCCGTGAAGGTCGGCCATTTTGTATTCTAATCATGTAGTAAAAAGATGCTGTGCATATTAAACGGTAATCATTATTGATTGAAAGATATCTTAAATCTTTACTGCTAATTGCAGTTAGTTGTCGCGATTTATCGTTTGATTATTCTTACATATGCTGTGATTTTTTTCTTGGGATTTACTATTTTATTGTATTCTTTTCGGTAACTGGTATTTTAATACAACTTTCAAATATTTACTAGACGTACTATACATATGTCTCATTTTTGTTATACTATAGTGTTTACATAATAGGTATTATATTATCATAAGGATCTAACCCACCTTTGAAAATAGACTTTCCAAAAATACATTTTTACAGTTTCTACATGGTCTTCATTTAAGACCTTATCGGCCCTGTCGGCTATCTTCACGTTACGCTCCATAAATTGACTTTAAAAGGTAAATGACTTCATTGATAATGAAGGCTATATTGATATTATTGCCATTAGCGGTCACCTATCAGGAAGGTGACCGACGTTGGTGACCGCATGATTGCTTGATGATATGCAATTCGTGGGCGCAGACTACACCACACCTACATTGGTAACATAATATAGGTATTACTAATGAAAAAATCGTTGTCTTGTTGATATTTCTCAATTCGAAGTTGAGAGCATAGGTTGGAAATCATGAGACTAAGTAATTATAGGATAATCAACGTTTTTTAAGTTGAAAAACATGGCTATCGAATTTAGAAAGACTGTTACGAGGAATTTAAGTGAGCGAAGCGGAGGATCTGAACTCATATGTCAAAACCTTCTGCATATTTACATTATTAATGAATAAGTATGAAATAAAGATGTAGAATATTAAAAATGGAACAATATGAGACATTAAACATGACAATCATACACCATCGGATACCACAATATTTAAAGATGACGCAACAACCAAATATAATAAAGAATGCGATGGAAAACGTATATTCAAAATAAACCAGGCCCGTGCCTTACACACTCAAGTCTATCGACTACCATTGTTTTTTGCAATTGCCAAGACCACCTTCAAGAATATAAAACGCCGCAAGAACTTAATTTATATTCTCACCTAACTCTAGGCATTCCTAAACCATCCATGCGTTATAAAATTCGACACTATAGCTCTATGGACATGGAAAGTTTAAGTCTTCAGGCTTCACCGTCTAACATTGAAGTAATATAATTTGAAAAAAGCCCATAAGTCTTTTTTACTAGAATTGTAATTGGCCTGCGTCATTAGTTTGGAGCATAAATATATTAAATGTTGTATTGATTAAACCTACAAAAAGCCAAGAAAAAAGACAATTGCTGGGTAACAACTTTCTAGTCAGTGATTATTTGTAAGAGGTTTATTGTTTAATGGGCGTAAGACCCTTTCCGTGCGCTGCTATACTCTTATATTGATTACAATTCTACAACCAATCCAAAATCAAATTCTCCATTGTAATTATTGCTAACCCCATGAAATCCCTGGCTGGCTGAAGGCTGGCTTCTTGATTTTCAAGTACCTCTAAGTTATTACTTCTTCAAATAATTCAGCGTAATCCTTGGGACTATTGATGTATATCATTCTTCTTTTTTTAACTGAATAATCCCTCGTGTCTCCATCTGAGGAATTTATATGTTGAGGTACGTCATCGTTAGTTTTATCAAGAATATCGCAATACAAATCCAATCAACCGACACCCACGTAAGAAACCGGATCCGATGTCCGTCCCCATTGAAGAATTCTCGTATCCGATTTTATTATTGAACGAATAGAGCTCGAGAATCACTTATCGGAAAATAGGTGAAACTAATTTGTATCCAAATGTCCATGGGGTTATTAGTAGCTGAATAAATTTGAAATATTTCGTGATATTTCGGTGGTATAATTATGAAAATAAACTTTTTCGTTTATGTCTTAAATTGGAACATAAATTTAACTTGAAGCACAAGTATGCGTAGATCGTTGTATTTTCTTACGAAGATAAACAGTCTTCGAAATGCTAGATGAATTTAAATTATACCTGTTATAATGTGGCTTGATCAAGCATAAATAGTAAGTACGACCTCTGAGAAATATTTAAAACGCATTAGTAACAGTAGCAAAAATTCGTTGTCCTTATTGTGCTGTTCTTCTTGCTACTGCTAAACGTAGAATGGTATATTCCATATTATTTTGTATTTCATACGCTTGACTTACGCATTCAGCGATACTTTAACTTTCGCTAGTTTATTTAAACTCATCCAGATAATTTGATATATCATCATCATCATTGGCCTCAGGAAATTCATTCTTGAACAGAAGTCGCTCCGAGGGTTTTCACAGATCTAGAAATATCACCAACCTGCTTCGTTTTTTGTTAACAGCTCTGTGACAATCTGTATATTGCGTGATAATTTAATTAACAACGCTCAGTTGTAACCAGATGCATTTTATACGCGATGTCTCCTTTTTACTGTAGTTTTCTTATGACAATGATGTCATTGTTTGTCTCTGTGTCATGACATTGAATCAGTTGAAATGCAATAATTGGTCATGACGTCGCGTATGATTCATATGGGTTATTCAAATCGTCTTTTAATATTTCTACGCCATATTTTTCAATGTCATCATAGACAATAGAAGTATTATGGTGGCAAAATAAACGATCATCCTCTAGCAATTTTGGTTTCAACGCACGTTAAGTATTGAGGACACAGCCTTGGGTCCTTTATCCTTGTTCAGTATTTGAAGATTTACATTACTTTTGTCCCTGACCCAATAACTATATCAATGCTGTGTCCTTCTTCTCTGTGGTACAAGTTTCCCGCCCAATTCATAATAGCTGGATGCAAACACCTGCGTTCTGAATAAATTAAAATTTTGTAATTTATTTTAATTAATTACTTTTATATTGTAATGTTACTAATATTGATACAGAAATTACAATTTAATTACTTAAGCTTTAATAATTAGTTTTGTATAGACCACACCTTATTCACATATACCTTTAATGGGTTGGGACGCGAAGTGTTATTTCATAATGGTACATCAACCAAATTATAATTCAAAACAGGCTAGTCGTATCCGAGTCATAATGCTAATCGAAAAGCTAATAATATAAATTACATACAGTAAAAACGCACGTCTGCTATGCTTCAAGCGTAACGGCTATATCTGTTTCAATAAAACTACACCCAACACTTCTTATTTCTATACTTCAATATGGAAAGATGTTGCTAATGTTTTGACTTATAATTCTTAACCAATTTGCAAAAACTCACGTGGTCCTAGGAAGTAAAAGCAACAAATAATCTAAAACATAGACCATTGTCTCTACTTTAAAATTCTTATAGACAATTAGAAAAATAACAAAGCTTTATTTTATTATACGATATATCCTAGCCTAAGATATTATAGGCATACCTATCTAATTAAAATCTAAGAAATATTTAATAAAATTGTATACATCGACTTTTAAAATACTTTGAGCATGACTCCAATCAAACCTGAATTCAAAGTTTTTAAAAGCCCAAGGCAACAAGGCGTTCGGCCACGCCGTAGGGCGACCCGCGTCGTTTCTGTTCGCTGGCCAACACTCATACACCGGAACATTAAAACCGGTTATATAGTCTTTTCAAAACTCACCGAGACAAGTAGATTGAAGAAGAACAGCACATATTTCACAAAGCTCGTTCCACAACCCATATTGATAGCACTTTATTTATTTCACAAACACTTCACTCGCGTCTATTCGGACGAGGTCACAGCGGAACGTAGCCTACCTGCTTCGAGTAGTAAACACGACTAAATAAAAACGAGCGAGAGATCGCGATGGCGGCGCGTCCCCTCCCCACTCCGCGGTTCATGAATCGTTCTTGTGGTGACCAATATCGAGTACTTAAATGGGATTTTATTTGTATTAACGTCATCATCGAAGAAATACACGTAAATATGTTTTATAATTTAGAGTACATAAATGTAGGTACATTTGTATTGTAAGTGCGTGATGGCCTGTTGGTAAAAGTGATCAGATTGGGCTGCAAATATAATGGTCGCATGTTCGAATCGCAGGCCATACCTCGAATTTTTCGGAAACATGTGTGTATTTATAGACTATTACAATGCACTGTAACGATGAATTTGAACTCAATGAGGAAACCAGCACACAATTGAGATTATATAAAATGCATCACTAATTCTTACTAGGCCAGCGTCGTGGACTATAATTACAATTTTAAATATTGGCCCTAGTTAATTTATCACAATCCTTTTCTTCTCAAACTCTTAATTCAATCGCGAATAATTGTAAATAATTATTCATTATGAATGAAAAAAAAAGTACGCCAGTATGCAAACATATCACAACGTGTTGCCACCCCATACGTGACCCCTCATTCACCCGCCGTCCGTCTCTCTCGCACTCCTAGTTCACAAATATCTAGAATCTATTCTCCTTGTCTGACTTCTCATCTCGGCAGGATCTTGTATGAAGTGTTTCGACTTTGAAGTTTGAAAGACGGAATCCGGTGAGGTAATGCCATCAAACAAAAACGTATTGTCATGAAATCATTTTTAAATGAGTAAATTTAGCTGTCGACAAATTATTATGAGTGACGCAGTATCTGCATCTAATATTTTCGTTATCTAGCGTTTTTTTTCTTTTTAATTTCAGTTTCTGGTTTACACGTACAAAATTATATTATGCCACATAGTTCATAGACTTTAACGATGAGGAAAATAGAGATTGAATGTTCACATTGCTTATTTAAATTTTGAGATAACCTATGAATGAATGTGAAAAATGCCTTAATTTGTTGCAGTTTTAATTGTAGAGGAGGCCAACAGTTGACATATTGTTGATTGAACAGCTTCTATTTTTATATTATCAACGCGATATTCGCGGAATAAACTAGGCTGTACGCTCTTTATACAATGGTTCGTAAGTTAATTACAACTAAGGCCTTACACCGTGAACAGATGGCCATTCAGTTACAATAAATGCCAGATAACAGTGGTCTTTAGTTTCAGGAAGCCTACTGCTGATTGCTGAGCATAAGCGTCCTCAAGGAACAGAAACTACACCTGTCAGTACGTAGGCTTCACTCAAAAACTGTTTGGAACCAATGACGATCAGTTTTCTGCGTTATGTGACGTGCCTACTGCCATTGTAACCTAGTAAGCTGCTAATCCGTCAGTATTTAGTGCCACTTGTTAGATATATTACATTTTAATAACCTTAATCTGGAAATTAAGTCATACAAAGTAATGGTATGATAGGTAATGGTATGGGTATAATAGGCGTCACATCATAACGTTGGCTTACATTATAAGTGATTCAAACTGGACCATAGCCAATAGACCTTTGAAAGACAATAGGAAGTCGCCCATTCAAATAATCGTACATCAGTCCTTGGTACAATCTTAAATATCTTTACAAGCTATAGACCTCATTGAGGTATTGTATTGTTGTATTGTATCAGCCCATATACGACCCACTGCAGGGCACGGGGCGCCTCTACAATCGAGAGTACGATTAAGAGTGGTTAGGCCATATAGTCCACCTCGCTGGCCTAGTGCGGGTTGGCAGACTTTTACATACCATAGAAATTTATACAAATCGCTATGGTATGCAGGTTTCCTCACGATGTTTTCCTACACCGTTATAGTGCGTGGTGATTGACTATCAATACACACATGACTCTGAAAAGTCAGAAGTGTGCCCTGGGATTTGAACCCGCGACCAACGTGAACATGTAGGCAGCCGCGTCTGGTCCGTTACCAACAGGCCACCACGCACTTATATACCTCATTGAGGTATCAGGTACTAATACCTATAGTTACTTGAGCGGACATCATAAAACCGTCTGTGGGGCCGTATCAGGCACGCGGAAAATCAGTGGCAATAAGCCGCTTTATTGTATCCCTTTTAGGATTAAAATATGTGTGCATTAGATACCTACTTTGATAAAGAAGTCAAGTCTATAGACATAGCGAAATTTTGTTTTAAGCTTTATTACGCAGTAACAAAAGACTGTTGGTATAAGAACGTTTGGTATTCAAAAATCTGGACTCTTAAACTCTCTGCACTTCTGTACTGCCCTTAGAGTCGAAGTAGACTTTATTTACTTCTTATTCAATCACTAGGCAATTAAATACCTATTCTATGATCTATTTTTTAACTATTTAATACCTTCATATTATGTCTGGTTGGACCGATTCATGGCCACATAGATTTTTCAGCACGTTTCGGGCTTATACTACAACTCTATTTTGATTGATACATGCAATTCGCACATTCCACATACAGCCGTATGTTTGACGGAATAACAATGACATATGGTATGCAGATATCGCTTTCGACAGTGCAAAATGTGGACTCCGTGCCTCGAACGTAAAACGAGCTGCCAGTTCGCGGCGTAGGGAGAAAGTTTTAAGTTGGCAAACACTTTCCAATACATCGGTTTGCCCTTTTTATTATTACTTATATAGTAACTTGCCAGCGGATATTTACAAATAACGATCTGGTCGTAAAACACACATACACAGATAGACAATTCTGTTCTTGTTATCAAACGAACATGATTTTCGAAATAACAAATTCGGTTCTTAAACGTTTAAAAAAATATATAAATCGTCATGTTGTTACAGACAGTCTGATTAGTTATCCAGAATCGTATTTAAATGTATAGTTGATAATCCTCTCCTTGGGATTTCAATAATCCTTGGTTAGCGGCCCGTATCTAGGATGTTACTCTATCCGAAACGGAGCTCGAATTTTCGGACATCGTACTTAAAACTGTACGAATGTGCCTATAATCCACAAAATGTTCGAATCCTTTATCGTACGCCCTAACTATACGCTTAGTTCGGAGATAATGATAAGTATCATAGACAATAGTGTTGATTTTTAAAAGTGGAAAAGAAAAAACTTACTGCCGACGTCGAACGTCCGAAAATTCGAGTTTCGTTTCGGATCATAGAATAATCCCCTTGGTGAACTTAAGAATTCGAAACATGATAGTGCCTACTACTCGTGTAAATAAATGTTGGTAGTGAACCCACAACGTTACACTACACCAAAAATTTACCTACGTATTAAAATAATTCAAAATTATGATAAATCAATGTCTTCTTAGTAATGTTATTCCTAATGGTGTGACAGGGTTATAAAATGATTACACAATATAGGCTGTTACATTATTTATTCTAAGGTACAAAAGTTATAATATTTCCCTTAATAAACATACATTACCACTTGAAAACGTAAATAGGATCACGACACAAATTAACAATCACACAACCATTTATCAATACTAAAATAATTCTAGAAACGTTTCTCTTTGTTTATATCTTTTGACACCAACCTTCATATTACCAGAGCGTAAAATAGCATCTAAAACTATCTTTTATTGTATTTTATCAAGACCAATTAATACGTAGCGAAAATAGTAAAAAATAAAAAAAGTATTTTTTTAACGTGTATTAAAACATTTTCTAAAAATATAATATATCAAAAACGTGACACAATCTACAAAAAATCTGTAAATAATGCCTGGATTACAAAAAATATGTCAATTTCTAATTGGTTTAGGTTTTTGTGACATTATATTTTTTTAGATAACAAGAACATTCCAAAAAATAACATTCGAGTGAATTTAAACGTAATTTTAACATCTTAGATATAAAATAAATAAAAGATTTCAAAGAGAAATAAATAACAAATAAGTACATAAATACTTCATCACATTGTAATTTTCTACTTGTTTCAACTAGGTAACTTTTCATAGAACTTACATAAGTATAAATAAATAAACCCAATAATTATTTATCACCGAATATCGTTGCATAAATGTTTTTATAGTTTCTATAGAATGTAATAAGAAAATAATAGAAGAAAACAACAACTAAATCACATGTCGATCAATATTTTAATTTTTTGTGTTGCTAGCACATCAAAATAATAAAATAATTGCCTCCTTTAATTTCAAATTATAAAATATTTATTAAAATCCAAGTGAAGTGTTAAAATGACAAGCTTTCAAAATGCTTCAGAAAATGATTTACTTAGTATCTTTTATGTTGAAAATGCATCCAAAAGCAAGGCAGAAGATCAAAAATGCTCCTTTTATATCTTAGTTCAAACGCATCAATTCCTGGTCAACAATATGTCATATAATTGTCATAACATAGTGGAACTAAAGGCGTAGTAGGTAATGTTTATCCCAACAAAGGTCGAAGTACGTACAGCCAATTTTATGCTTATCGCGAAATATTGTTCGAAGTCATTACTATATCACAATGCCGGGAAAACACAATTAAACTCCGCAAAATTAACCTCATTAGTAATTTTGGACTTTCCTAAATCGCAAATAATAATTTGCATTTGCAAAAAAGAATCAATGTCTCAATTTTTATTCAGTTGTGTTCCGAAAATAACATTTCATAACTCCTCATTTATTTCTGATATGTTATTTCATATTTGTATAAACATCATGAAATACAATATAAATAATAATCAAATTTAATAATTATTTGTAACAAACACTATACTCGTACCTATTATGTATTTAGTCCTAAACTTAAATACGAATTTTGTCATAGATACACGACCCAATGTATATTTAAATACGGGTATTTATTATTTCAATATGGATAAGGAGAAAACTCTTTTAATTTTACAGATTGTTTATTAAGTTATTAACTAATTATTTCGATAAAGGGTCAAAAAAATCTGCGATATTTAAATCGACTTATATATAACCTATTAAAACATAATCATCTTCTTTAATGGGATTACTGAGTAGTAGTATTTTAGTTTATTATCAAGATGTATATTTGGCAATGTTTTTTAACAAGCTAAAGTATAATTGGCAATATGGAATTGTATATAATAATGCTTGATAGGGCTTAAAATTGACTAATTCTACGGTCAGTCGAAACTCAACTTAAATTATTAAAATCAACATACAAATTGTCATTACAAAATACACTACTAATTCGGCGATTCAGAATTAAGACGTTACACAATATAAATTTAATCTTAATTATTTTATAGCAAAAAAATATTTTTGGACTTAAAGAGAAGTTCCCAACATAAAGCTAACTTTGAACCTTCTTTACCTATTGAAAGTTCCAACATTCATTACACGTAAAAATGTAAAAGTACTCGTATGCAGTCAAGAAACAACATAAAAAGTATAATTCACAAATTATTTTCAAAGTACCATACATGTAAATCAATGCAATTAATAAACAACATCTAGAAAATATTATTAACCAAATATGCCAATTTAATTAACATTTTAATCTGTCTCGAAGGACCAAACTGTTAAACATTCTCGTCTCCTCTTTATCAGGCAATAATTCACAACACTGTTTGGACCACAAACACAAACCTCCTCCAAAGATCTTCACATCGAGCTGTTAGAAGCGGCCTGCATCCAGTGACTTCCTAATTCCTATAACTTTTAGGTACTTTTTTCCAGCTTGTGGATGGATATTTTGTCAGGAACTTCTGCGCCTTATAATAACTAATACTTGGGTAAAGTGGGTGCAGGAGCGGTCGGCGCGAGTAAGGAATCGTCTGGAGCTGCAAACGTCGACTCTCGTATGGACGATGAGTTTCTGATGGACGCCCTTCGCTTCTGCTTGATGGCATGGGCCAGGAAAAATGTGCAGAATATACCGGTACTCTGTAACAATATATTAGTATTAGGTTTTATGTCAAAAAATATATTAGGGGAATAGAAATTACACACTTGGGAAAATGTACATAAAATTCTAGTCACTTAGCAATAACAAGGTATTTGCAGGTGAATAAGTAAATAAGTCTAAGGCAATGATTAATTTTACCACTACTAGCATAGGAAAACAATCGATTAATATTCTGACAACAGAAGACAAATTAGATTCACAACTTAAGTGAATTATGATCATTAACTACGCATTGACGAATAGTCCAGTAGTCGACATACGACATTTCAACATATTCAATATGTCTTGGTATTGCTTTTGCATCCGACAAAATACCTTTATTCCGCTTCCTCGAAACATAAATAAACTTGACATGTGAGCAATAAAGTAAGGAAAATAAGACTTCTGTCGGTAAGATCAAATATTTTACGGCGCGCAGAAAAAAAAGTGCTTCTCACTTTATTGGCCAACGCCTTGACGCCACTATACTTTTTATGTTTACTAATAAACTTGGTTAGTGTATACAGTTTATTTACTTTATACAGTTACTGAGAGTATTGTTATTCTTAAGATCATTCGTCGCCATACTGGCGCCAACATATAATCTGACAACCTCTTCAAAAATGGTGAATAAAAAAGAGTTATATTTTTCTTTATTTTCGAAGATAATAAACTGCAGGACAACCGAAAAACAGATCTTAATCCCTATCCAAGGATCAATCTCGAAAAGATAGCAATAAAAAAACGTCAAATGCAGACTTTTTGATATATCTTTGACCCGATTAGTGGGACAATTGTGTACAATATGATCGCAGAAGATCATATGAAACTTGCTAGAGTGCACTTTATGAACAGCTCTGAACATACCACAAGCTACACTTATTTTCCGATATATTACCCAAAAATCTACTGCCTCGGTAGCGAAGTTATACAACGGTACGATTACAACGCTGAGGTCTCGGGTTCGAATCGTCATATTGGATTTTTCTATTCATTATCAGCCCAGAGTCAGGAATTTGTGCCCTATATCGCCTTAGGCTCGCTCCCTATCATATCGTGCAACTGAATACACAAGGCGAAACGTGGATGTCCTTTGTAGCACCTCTGCCTACACCTTCTGGAAAAAAAGGATGAGCTGATGTATGTATTGGCCAAAAAATGATTCCCTAGTTGAAAAGTATTTGATCCTAAATTCCAAAATATTACAACTTCGCTATATTCTTGCAGTCAAAGAATATTTGTACAGCAAACATGTATACGAGTAATTACATTTTGTGTATTTATCTTACAACATCAGTATTTCATGTACAGTTAATTTTAATTTAGGCGTGCGATGGGCGGCCATTGCGGTCACGCCACCCACAGGGCAATTAATCCAATAAGTACACTAATGGCGTGAATTAGAGAAACTCGTCTTCGCATCAGACCTAAATAGCAATGGATTAAGAGGGCTACGGACATACTCGTGTTTGTTTTGACAATGTTTTTCCTTATTATTTTGACTTGACAATTGACTGACCTGCACATTATGGTTGGGCAAAATTAACGGCCTTATTCATTGACAGATTTCGAACCTATTTTAGTTATAGAATGTTTTGTCTTCTCCGCTCAAACTGAATTCTAAAGTTGTTCGAAAGAGACAAAACATTCGATATGTAAAATAGGTTTTAAATCTGATTATGCATAAGGCCGAGAAAATTTTAGCAATGGGCATTGTTCCTCAATTCTCGCTATTCTACACAATGACGTCGGCATTATGTCTTCCTGTAGTTAATTTGCTAATGCTGTGGTTTTTTATATGTATTATAGGGGGCAAAGGTAGAGCCTTACAACAACGTACTATTTTATGAATCAACCATTGTTCGTAATCTCTTGCTTTATATTATAAGTACAATACAAGTGAATATTTTTCACTAACACAACATTAAAATATTTTTAAAGAATGCAAAGATTCTATGATCTTTATGGGGGACATTACACACCCACACTCCTTTCAAGCGATGTAAGACTGTCAAAGTTGTTTACTAAATAAAACATTTCAATAATTAAATGCATTTGAAAAATACTATATGTTTGTTTTAATAACTTATTAAAGAAGTCACTTGACTGCTATAAAAACATCTTAGCTTGACGCAAGCTTACTCAGCTTATGGACGGAAAAAACCAATACACAAATTTTCCTTAAATAAGTCATAATTATTGTACAAAAAATACCCGTGATCTGTTTATTTCTTATTTAACTCAGCATTTGGAAATCAAATGAATCGTCAACTACTGGATACGTCGGTACTTGGTGTACTCTTGACAATTAATTAATTTTCTCGATTTCCTTCTCTTTAGCTACATGAAGTCCCCGGTGAACATAGGCCTTATTTCTACATGATAACCCCTATTTAAAATTCCGCTGTGATCAAGTAACACAGTGTATCTAGTATCTACCCTCAATTTAGGCGCTACTGTATCGTTTCACAGTACCAAAACAACAAGTTTTCGACCCTAATATTAAATTATAAATGAAACTAGTATAACGGCCCGTCCAAGCTTCACCTGGGTGCAGATGGTTTTTGATTCCACTCCATACCTTATACATGTTATTTTTTGTACAAACTGGGACACCATGTATATGCCTTATACATAAAAACCTTCCTCTTAAATCACTTTATCTATTAAAAAAAACCGCATCAAAATCCGTTGCGTAGTTTTAAAGATCTAAGCATACATCCCTATGTATTTTTAGAGAGACAGCAAAAAGCAACTTTGTTTTATACTATGTAGTGAAGAAGTGTTAAGAACAGGGCCTTAAATGGTAAAAATATCCAAACAATTGCACTGCGTAAATTTCATCACACACGCTGCAATCAAGGACTTTGGATGACTCGAGAGACAGCAAAAACTCGCCATTGATTGCAAATTGCGCAGCTCACCAGACCAGTCAAACTTGACACGCGAATTGTGCAATAACTGTCTTCTTCTCGCTGCCCCTATCCCGCGCTTACATACTTCGACTTTATCTGAATATTACAAATATTGCAGAATTATTTGACTTGCAATTTTACCACCAACTACCCGACATGAGTTCCTTCATCCTTCCATTCTTTAATTTAGGGAAAATACATTTTAGTACTACATCCAAACTAAGTAAGGCCGGACGTACGTTGTACTGTATTCTTTGGGACGTACTTCGCATATATTTAAAATTCTAGTACGTACTGAACTTTCAGTAGTGCTAATTATCTGACGACGTTTTTCCTTATTAATATAGTGAGAAATTGATACAAAAATAGAGTAGAATCAGGTCGCTATAGGAATACTTAGCGAGAACTTATGTTACGCAGTGAATTTGCTTTGATGTTAGTAGAACGTGATACATATTACAAAATTGTGCAATAAGGACAAACCCATTATTGTACAATACCCTATTAACCTTATTAGTAACTTATTACATTCACAAATATATGACGTCAATTGTTAAGTACATTTTATCCCTATTTTGCTTATGTCTTTATACAGTACTTAAAATCCATATAACGCAACTCAATAAATAGGAAAAAAATATCTATCGAATGGCATTTACCAAGAGCTATTAAGTGAAAACAATATGAATAACTTGGCTTTTCCGTTACGCTAAATTAATATCTTGGCAAAACAGATATGTGGTGTAAACATGAAATAAATCGCTTTACTCCTTCAAAATACGTAACTAACAGACACAACGCATCTAAGAATGAAACTTCGCGATGAGTTGTACAGGTGGGAGGGAGACGGGCATCATCGAGCCCTGAACCGGGACGAATGGAAGGAAGATAGAGAGGACTTTGCCCTGCAGTGGGACAGTGTAGGCTGTTGTACATATGTAATAGACACAATAAGTAGTTTAATATGTAAAGAGTTCAATAAATAATAACCAGCAAGTGACTGCGTCATATTCACAGAAATATGACGACAATTGTAGTCAATTTCATCCTTATTCATTCCGCATCCTTATTTATAGGATTTTATTACATATATTATAATTAAATAACAACAACATATTATGTTTATAAGTTCTAATGAGGGACTTTTCGGTACTACAATACCCAGTAAACAACTTCAAGAAAATATCAAAATTATCATTATCAGAATGTTGGATCAAATACATTTGAGATCCTTTGGCCCACACGTTATTGCATGATTCAATTAGAACTTGTGAAAAGGTATTCCTCAGGACACACGTACTATTGGCTAGCTGCCATAATTAGTAAATACATACATACATAAACATCACGCCTTTTTCCCAGAGGGGGTAGGCAGAAGTGCAACCAAGACACCCACGTTTCGCCTTGTGGGTTCCGTCCCATGATGTGATACGGGGCGAGCCTATCGCCATATCAGGCACACAAATTACTGACTCCCGGCTGATAATGAATAGAAAATCCAATATCACTTTGTCCCGGGATTCGAACCCGAGACCGAAGCTTTGTAATCATACCGTAGTACAACTACGCCACCGTGGCAGTAATTAGTAAATACATAAGTATTTTTTTACATCTAATTAAATTTATCAAAGTAAATTGCAATAGTTTACATGGTTGTTTATTTTTAGAAGGATTCCTAACAATTATGTTACTGAAGTGAACTAGAGTTTTGCCTTATTATGGCACGGGAATTCCCCCCGCGATAGTGCGATGACCTAACAAACTGACATTGGTAAGTGAATGTGTCATTAGATGATGTATTAAATGTTTTTCACTGTGCAATGAGCATAGTGTTTGCAACATAAATGCAATTTATCCTCTTTTACAATTTTTTTTTTCCTGTTTTTCATATTAAGGGTTTTTCATGGTTAAATCGTGGTTAAATAATAAAATAATAGAGATTTTGTATTATGAGCATTATTATAAGTACAAATATTTCTAGCTTAAATATTCTGTACTGGTTTAATTATCTGTAGGCGCTAAAAAACGATTTAACCTAAACAGTATTTCCCAACTAACGATCTATACTTCTTCTCTAAATCTCTGTTGTGTACTAAGTGCTTATTCGAGTATGTACAAGAACACAACAGTCGTTTTACCTCACAATTTGCGACAAATCACATTATTCTAAATTAATACAATGTTTAAAACAATATTCGCTGAGTTCAAGTTCAATTTTCCGCGTCCACACTCCACAACCGCGTCAGTTGTCAGTCACGTAGTCATTACCCATCCGTCATGCTATCATTTATTACTCATCAATAATACCTAATTAATAACTAATAATTTAGTTCTGATTACATACGAACATTATGACGAATCGCTGGAAAATCTGAGGTCAAAAATGGATTTTTTATAGTGGTCAAATTTATCACAACAACGTTTTTGTATTTTTGTATTAATTACGTAACATCAATCATGATATTTTTAAATAGCTCTCATTTTACGGTAGACAATCTGAAGACAACAAAATATCAAATTAATCAATAATTTATTTATTTTTGGCCAAAACTACGTGACGGTTAGGTCCTTCGCTTGAAAGTGCGTGTCATTCTATTCAATGCTCATCAGCAGGCGTAATACTGTCCTTCTTCTTTGCTCATTCCCATTTTATGTGGGGTCAGCTCTCCTAATATGTCTGCGCCAAGCTGTTCTGTCAACAGGCTGCCTCTAACAGATCACTGTGGAAATCATGTGGAGAGGCCTATGTTCAGCATTTGACTTCCTTTGGTTTATGGATGGATAAATGGAAGCTGTTTAGTCTCGGGTTGTCGGTGTGCGCACATTGTTTTTGTCCAAAGTTTTGGTCATTCTGATCCACCAGGTTGAAGAACGTCCACCTCGCCCTCTTGTGTTCAGGAAGGCTCATCGCTTTGCTGACTACATGATTTTCGTCTGTACGCATAACGTGACTGCGCTCGTCACATTGAGACATTGCATTATTACCAATAATCATTGGCGGCAATACTCTTTATACGAGATCATAAGAGTGTTTCTACACTGCTATTAAGCGGTAAACTTGATGAAGTGGTGATCATCAAGACGTCTCCTTGCACGCAAGGACCGTCTATATATGTAATAAAATATGAATGAGTCGTAGCTGTATGTAAACTATACATAAGAAATGTATATGTGAGGAGTCTTTATAACTAATGGAAGCCAAAACAATTTCTTTTGAATATGTCTGTATCTACATTTTAAACGCGTATCACGGAAAAATTACTGCATCAAATCGGATGCGGTTTTCACATTGCTGCATGTCTAAATTGTAACTAGTATAAATTATAATATAATTTAAATTGATTTTCCTTCTAGAAACTATGTATCAACACGTGCATTTTTTGTTAATCTATAGGAAATACAGGAAAACTGGCTCTGGAACATTAATATTGTCACGGCTGTCAGAACCACATATTCATATATTTTTCATAACATATTCGGTCAAACTGGATTTTCCGAATTAGTCATTAGGGCGGGGATTTTTTGGTCCAGTCAAGTTGTGATAGAACAGCTATTACGGAAAACGTTGGGTTTGTAGGTTGCGATATAAAATAATTATGCCTAAAAAATAATATTTTCCTCTCCTACGCACACGTATATAATGTAGACTATAAAACAGGTGGAAGTTTTGTTGTATCATTATTTCAACTACCAAAACTTACCAGAAACTAGATAAAAAGAGCGTAAGGATATAAAAATCGTTGTAAAATATAGATTACTTCACACAGGAGTAACACAGGAGTAAGACGACTTCAACGCAATGTTAAATAGTGCCTAACCGTCCGATATACGATGTCTTGAAAAGTTAACTATATTTGCCCAACACGCAGTTGCTTAACTGCCAGGTACTAGCCTTGAAGATCCTACACAGATTGTAACATCAATTATACGTGTACATACCTTATTACGTGTGTCATTATGACGTACAATAAACGAGTATTCTGCCTGTTTGTATGAGCATTTAGGTTCAACAAAGGTATTTTAGTATGAAATGAAATGAAAGTATTAATTGAACCCATAAAATGTCATACATTATTAAAATGCAGTCACTTTTTCTTTTTTCACTACCACCCGGTTCACAAGACTGTTTTCACCAGAGAAGAGCGGGCAAGAAACTCTAGCGTTGCTCTTTTCAAAAGAAGTATACAATACAGTGCTTATACAGGAGTCGCAGCTTAGTTGAATTCAGAGCGGTTTATTTTTTTTTATCAGCCTATATACGTCCCACTGCTGGGCACGGGCCTACTCTACAATCGAGAGAATCGATTGAGAGTGATTAAGCCATATAGTCCACCACGCTGGCCTAGTTAATTATATGACTAAATATATTTAAATATGTATGTAAAACAGTTTCATGTTTATGTGTCTAATAGGTATGAATAAATAGCTGTATGTAATCTAATTATCCATCTATTATACTACGCATATACACCACATAAAAAGAGGGAAGCTATAAAGTTTCCATACGAGTGAAGCTGCGGACAAAAACTAAGTAAATACGAATTTATGAATATGAATGAGTCGGCTGCGCGGAGTATCGCGCTAAATATCATTAAAGTATTTAAATGAAGATAATACGACTTTTTATACAAGGGAATCGTTGGTAGGTGATTTGATTTTAACAAAAGGTAAATGCATGGTACTGTGTCAGCCTATATACGACCTACTGCAGGGCACGGGCCTCCTCTGCAATCGAGGGTACGATTGAGAGTGTTTAGGCTATATAGTCCACCACGCTGGCCTAGTGCGGGTTGGTGGGCTTTTGCATAATACATACCATAGAAATGTATACAAAGCGCTGTGGTATGCAGGTTTCCTCGCGATGTTTTCCTTCACCGTTACATTGCGTGGTGATTGACTATCAATACACACATGACTCCGAAAAGTCAGAGGTGTGCCCTGGTATTTGAACCCGCGACCACCATGAACATGTAGGCAGCCGTCTGGTCTGTTACCAACAGACCACCACGAAATGCGTGGTAAAATAACCAACTTCTGTGCCTAACTATACGTCTCTTTCAACCCCAAATAAGTTCACGCAGAGTTGGATTGAGAAGGCTTAGTTCATACTCGACTACTTTGGCCTAATTCAGACCTATGGCTACCGGATTTACGCCTTTCACGTACCATAAAACTTGTAAAGATCTAAGGTGTACAGATTTTGACAGCTTGCGTGGCGCAGTTGGTTAGACGCCGGCTGTGAAACGACAAGCCGCGGGTTCGGTCCTCGCACCGGACAAATATTCGTGAGGCCCACAAGTATTTGTCATGGGTCTAAGTGTTTGTGAGACCGAAAAGCTTCTGATACTCACAACACAAGACTTAATTAATCTTAATACGGGGTTTATGTATGTGACTGTTGGGTATATTTATTATTATTATTTCTTATGATTCTTCACCTTTAAAGTGCGTAATTCTACAACAATACACATATGGCTTTAAAAAGTTTCTAAACTCTGAGATTGCACCATCTCCAGTTACATCAGAGGAATTACCGAAATCTCGTCATTTTTATAAAACTTCCTATTATTGATATTATAAAAACAAACCACAATCCACCAACCACTAACTCTAACAAAATGACGTCACACATTACAATCTACCAACTGTATTACAGTTTTTGAAACGCAACAAACGTATTATTATGAACAAATCACATTACGTGAATATTTTATTATTCAGTTATAATATCAGTAGATCAGCATGGATCGTAAAAGGTCGATCGATGACTACAATACTCCTTGTATGCAAACTGATGACATAAAGTATCATCCACGCCTTAAGCGTTCTTCCGGGTTACAATGTCTTAAACATAGTTGCAAGCCAACAGAAATAACTTATTTATTAATTATATTCTTTATTGTACACAATAAACACGAAAAACAACGAAATTATCAAACAACAAAGTACAAATGGCGGTCTTATCGCACTTCACTTAGCACATCGTTTCCCAAACTATGGGTCGCGACCCACTGATGAATCACGAGCGAATATCAAGTTGACCCCAAATAGACATAAATAAGTCCTTTTCCTCCTCAGTACCTCACGAGGCCGGATTTAAATATATAGTAAGTAAGATAAGTATTTAAAAAAAATATTGTAAGTAAATATTGTTTTACCAATACTTTTGTGCCCCTTTTACGCCCAAAGGTGAGTCCCTTTGGCAGGTTTCGCTAGGTGGATCGGTTACCAGTCAACTTTGGGAACCACTGACTTAGTGAACAGATGATTGACTCCTGAACTATGTAGTAGTTATATTCTAGTGTATATTCATCATATTAACCAATAGGCCACTGCTGAAGATGAGCTTCCCATACAGATTGTAGTGTATAGTATTATAAATTAAGAACTAATAATTAGGTACAAAAAAGTTAAGCCCAAATTAAAATGTAAGCAATTATCGAATTTTATGTGTTTGCACTTAGCTTAAACATTGGTAATCAACTATTGATGTGTACGTTAAAGAATTGCAATACATATTTATTTAAAAATAAATCTTAGTAGTCTTTGATAATTCAAATAATAATTTCGAATAACAATAGATAATATTTGCTAATGAATCATAATCGTGTTATGTTTATAATAATCACACTTTTTTATAATTGACTCCATATCTGAGGTCATTTTTTGTGTAATATCTAACTCATTAGCGTCATAAGATGACAATTACTCGTGGATTTTGGTCTAAACTCTTTCTATCGAGCTCTCTATGTAATAGTTCCGGTGTTCGGACTATTACAGGCCGATAAAGATTTAACAAAAAGGGACCCGCCATCGGAAACCGTATAAACAAACGCCCTCTATAATGAGCATACAATCAATCAACGACCACTCACAATTGTTACTAATGATGACGTCACAACCCAAACACAGGCTCAACTCACATGACGTCACTCACGGTCACGTACGCTAAACCAGTTCTTTGTAAATGATTCATCTGAAAAGAGAACTACGCACAAACATGTCACAATTAATATTTATATCGCGTTAACAACTCAAACAAAACCGTCATGAGTACGGTTACACAATGAACTCATTTGTTTTAACTTCTCGACCAATAATGGTTAAAACGACCATGAGGTAATCCGTTCTCCGGGCTAAGTACTTGACCACAGAAAAACACAAAAACTTTTTTCCACTTGAAGGTGGTGCCAGGCCAAGTTTTTCTGCCCTCTTATTGGCTGATATTTGACAGGATAACATGACAACATGTACGAATTATTTGTAAAATAAAAATAAAAAATATAGTTTAGAGCCATTAATTTCCCCTCAAATACGGGTTAGTGGGATAATAATGAAATTTAATTTCGGGCACCAATGGAATTTGTAATTTAATTTGGAAACCTACATACCGTAGCGATTTTAAAGAATTTCTACGGTATGTAAGTCCGCCAACCCGCACTAGGCCAGCGTGGTGGACTATATGGCCTAACCACTCTCAATCGATTTTCTCGATTGTAGAGTAGGCCCGTGCCCTGCAGTGGGACGTATATGGGCTGATACAATACAATACAATGGAATTTGTAGAAATTAGTGGTTAAATAATTAGTTCAATTTTAATTATTAAAGCAGTACTACCAAAATTACGAACAAGAAAATATCTACGTTTTTGTAGACGCAAATGTAAAATAACGCTACCTCTTATTATAAATACTCTAAGGGTAGATCAATGATCATAGTCCTTAGAACATTGGACTAAGAAGTCCTGTCAATCAAACTCCCGATTGTAGAAACGGCCCGTGCCCTGCAGAGGAACGTCTATGGGCTGGATCAATGTAAAAATATCTGCGGAATCATGTTTTCAATGAAATAACAAGAATACACAAGCTGCCATATTTACATTATCTCTAGTATATGGCGTGTTTACTTAACATTGTCTGTTACAAGGAAACATAAGATAGTGGTTATTGTTCTAATTCGGGCTGCTGGCTCAGCGCTCACAACGCGTAGATTTGTGATATTTCCTTGTATATGACTTCGAGACGTGACAGACTTGTGAATAAGTATTCTTGGCCTACTTATCAAAAGGCCTTTATTTGTTCTGCCCTTATCTGAAGAAGCTGATATAAAATAAAAGACGATTGTGTAAGACTTTACTATTAGTATTTCATAGTCTGACAATGTTCATTAAAATAAAATAATAACAAACAAAGCACAAAATTACGAGTATATTTCCCTAAATATAAGTCAATAACAGACCGCGTAGCTTAGTGATAAATATAATAATATGCTCAACCACAAAAATGTTACAAATACAATAATTGTGTATTTATCTGTATGTGTATTGTCTAATGTTTCGATGTTTATACTTCTAACACATCCTATAATGTATTTAACTAGTGGGTGGTCTAGGGCCATAATCAAACAAGTGTTCCGGAGATAAATTAAGTTTGTTGCCACTATTACCAAAAAATCAAACGTATGGATTAGCATACTTTTCTGAGTACTTAACAAACCTCGTGATTTACTGCTATTTGAACAAAATGATATAAGGAATTGTAATATAAAATTTACCACCAAACCCTTCAATTTAAAACCCCCATTTAAAACAACTGAAACAAATTACCTATTATTTCGTACCATGAAGATATATTTATACAAAACTCTAGTTAAGATCGCTGGAGCCGGTTATAAAATGTCAAATGAGTCTCATTGAAGATAATTAAATAATGATTGTGCCGACGAAATGATTCACATCGCGTGCCATTCCACACTGTAGCCTCTAGTTCAACTGCTTTAGTGCCTACTTCATTTGCTACTTTTGTTTTGTTTAAATTCTAAAAATTGACTTTAAGTACAGGTTATGTAGTCTCTTTTGCTTGACCTTTGTCAACCACTGGTGTAAAATGATCATTCATTCAAATGTTTTTCCTTCTGGTATGATATCAAATCATCACATCGAAAATCAGTATGATTTATAAGACGTGTGGTCCAATTTACTGTAGGTCAAGCCTGACAGGAAATTAAGTCTATAAATAAAAGATGAAGAATCTCAGCATATTTTTAATTAATCCTTGGTTAATATATGTTTTGTAATAAGCGCATTTAAATCATTCTTTAACTCAACATTCAGTTGGTTAACGTAGATCAAGTCTAATAAGTGTCTTATACACTTCCTGATATTTCTTTTACTACAATGTAGTTTAAAATAACTAATTTGTGCTTCCATTATATTACACTGTCTTTCATCGATGTTACTTAAATGTATATAAAATAAATTTTAATTATTTTACTATTAAAAATGTTAATATCTCCATTACCTAGTCTTTAAGATAAATGATGTATGTAGGTTTATTGCTATGTAATGAAATATGTAATTAGGCAAATCGTTTTTTAAGCAAACATCCTGATACAAAACCTCGTTCATACTATTACGATTTAATTTGATTTACATATTTTTATACTTTTCCCTTCTTTTAAACTAGTCAATAAAAATCTGACACGTCTTCTATCCTTTATTCAAGTGTTTGAAAACTATAAAATCCCTGGAGGCACAAATTGTACTCATACATCGTTTTCTACCTTTTAAGGATTCAGGCGAAAATCCACACGTTTGTTACCTGAGTCTAGATTGGACGAACGGTAAATTTTTCATTTTCAAAGACTGTCTACATTTTCTTTCTAGGTACTATCCTACGCAATGTGAGGTTAGTCGTTGACCGTCAGCTCCCAAACCAGTATATACCAATTTAAAAGTTTCTGAATTATTTATTTCTTCAAGGATCTATCTGGCGATCCTAAAACAATTTATTTCCTACGACAGGACCTAACCCGTGAAAGAAAGTACAAAGCTTTCGAGAAACACATATTCCTACTCACAAGTTTGTTTTGCTTATAAATGAAATATTTAGTTCCTACTTTCAGGAAAGGAACACAAAAACCCTCGAAGGATACAACATATTAACCAATCTAACCTCTCTATTTATCCTTCTGAACAATACGTTCAAGAAAACATGTCAATTTCAGTAAAAATAGACATAACTCCACTCACACGACTTAATACGGCCAAAGTTACCAAACCGAGAGTTATTTAACCATTTTACAAGATTCGCGTACATCATAAAACTCACAGCCAAGAGATTTTGGATCTTCCCACTAGATTTTAAAGTTGAAAATGGCAAGTTGTTAAAAGATTAGAGATCATTTATCTCCCCACACGGCCGTATTGCATTTAATGATCCGTTCATTACGTGACATCCTCTATTCCACACCAGAGAGCAATTTTCGTGTTAGAGAAACGAGTCACAATGTCATAGCTGATAGAATGTTAAACAATCATTACATGCTTTTAATATTAGGATGATAAATTAGTTACTGGAAGCTTATGTTACGGAATAATAGACAATTTAAAATTGTGGCAATAGTATTAGACATGATTGTGATTATGCGAAACACAGCTTTTAAAAACTATAGAGCAATGCTGTTGACGGATGAGCAGCACTAATGGAATGGTTTAACATGAGATGTGCAACTTTGTTACAGACATTAGAAGTGAAGAGCCTGTTCTCCTGTCGTGTTTAGCCAGGGATTCAGTATCTCTTATGATTCCTTTTCTGATGTATTCTATGTATTTCGCTCTATGATTAGTATAATTCAACTGAGATTCCTGACGTGTTTTAGACTTTCATGGGCAAATATAATCTTATTCCATTATTGAGCTAGTACTAAATTATTTAATTATTATACCGGAAAACACAGATACTGTGTAATGTTAAGCTAATTTCTGGCAAATTACTGGTGTTAGGTCTCTCTTATGTGAGAAGCCGCCTGAGTACCACCGCAATGTGTATTTCTCCCGCCAAACAATAGTGTTAATGCTCTGTTATGTTCCGGATTGAAGGTCATTGTAGCCAGACTAACTACTGGACATATGTCTCAAGAAAACGAGCGCAGTAGGATGCTAAGCATTGCTTTGTAATTCATGGTATTGTTTGGTTTTGTTCCATGAGCGGTCGTACGTATCGCTTACCATCCGGCCAATGGCATGCTCATCTCGATATTTACTGCAATAAAATACACAAATAAACATACACAAAGCCACAAATAAATGCTTATTCAAGTGTATTATTCAAAAACCTTGCTCCAAACGTCTATAAAACGATATTAAAGAAAATTACAGCCAACAGTCGGTTTTTATATTCACGACCCTGGTTGGAATTGCTAAATTGAGCACAAACCACTGAGGTCGCGAATTAAACCTTAGTACATATTATAGAACTAAGCGATAGTTTATACCATTGATAAACGAAAGTTACTTGAACATTCTGCCGCGTCCCGAACAGTCTTAAGTAAAAAGACGAGAGGAATATTGTCCCAACAGACATTTATAAAATTGTATTGTATTGTATCAGCCCATATACGACCCACTGCAGGGCACGGGCCTCCTCTACAATCCAGAGTACGATTGAGAGTGGTTAGGCCATATAGTCCACCACGCTGGCCTAGTGCGGGTTGGCGGACTTACATACCGTAGAAATTCTTTAAAATCGCTACGGTATGCAGGTTTCCTTACGATGTTTTCCTTCACCGTTAACATTTATAAAATGATACATATTAAACTAGGATATTGGAATCCAAAGTTTTTTTTCCAGGAATTAGTTAGCTTAATAGACGTCCTCGGTATTGTAACTTGTTCTAACTCTAATTCAGTCAAAATTCCGATTGTTTGCTATTGTACCATCATGGTAGAGACCCAGACCCACTCATAGTGCTCAACAGTGAGAAGGAGATAAGAAATGTACTAATAAGCGTATAGCCGTAAGCAGCGGAGACAAGTCGAAACCACGCCCGATGACGCCGTGTGTAACCGAACTAATCCAGAACAAGGCTGCGCGCTGTAATATATTGCTCCTTGTGCCTTACTAACCAGTAGCCACAAACCCACACTTGGAAACAACAAATCTCTCAAACAATATTGAAGTTAGAAATGACTTGGAAACAACTTGCAAAACGTAGAATAGTATCTAACATTCTAACAGCCTACATCAAAACACCGCGGATTTGATCCAATACAGAAAAATGTTTGGCCATGATACTGGATTTTTCTATTCATTATCAGCCCGGAGTCAGGAATTTGTGCCCGATATGGCGATAGGCTCGCCCCCTATCACATCGTGGGACGTAATATACAAGGCGAAACGTCGGTGTTGTGGTAGCACCTCTGCCTACCCCTTCTGGGAAAAAGGCGTGTGTATATGTATGCAAATGTTTGGCCAACAGAAATTTGTTAAGATCGAAATCTATAGTTTGATTCCGCAGGTGCGATTCAGGGTTAGCTCTAGACTCTAATGGTTTGTCATGGATATGACAGGAATCACAGAAAACTCGCTCAGGACGCCGGTTCTCTTAAAACCAGGACAGTCTCTTTCTTTGCTCAATTATATGCTACAAAACCATTTTCTTTCAAAATACCTACATGAATTTTCATCATAATAATTCCAAGTATTAATGTAGCATGTTGACATTGATCAAAGCCGAGCTTACAACTCACTCTTGATTTCTCTACGAGGTACATTATAATGCGTTACACAAATATTACACAATGCATGACGCGGCCCGGCTCATATTCACAGGCCGACTTCGCGACGCGCCGAAATAGACGCATGACTTATGTTTGAGTAGTCAGTATTATGTTATTAACGTCTGTATTATGATAAATAGCTGTATTTTTGTCAGATACGAGAAAACATTACATGAATAAATAATTAATAACAAATATTAAGGCCTAATTACGCTTGGCTGCATGTCATCACAATAGTCGATCGCTGTGCCAAGTAGGTCCACTTAAAGGTACGTTTTACATCAATGAAAACAATAGAGGTCTAATTCTGTTCGTTTATACATCTGAACTAGTTTTTTTTTCATCATCAATCACAAGGCATTTGATGCTAAACGAACGCAAATACTTCCAAAACGGCATACTGATGTATTATAATTTTATTATGCTCTTATACAATACCTAGTAGAATTAAAAGAACCAAACACACAAACATTACAAGCAAATATATTACCGTGTTATTTTTTCAAGCGATAATTATTCGGAATGAGTGTCAAGAGGAGTGTAAGACGCTATCGTTGAATGTAGGGCGCACGGGTCGCGCCGGGGATCGCTGCAATTGTTGCTGTGTGACCATTACTTTAGTACTTCACGAGACATTTTAATTATTTCCTTAGAACAGATAGGTAACCTAGCCTCACCAAGTGGTTAAAATATAGATTTTATTTAACAATTTTGTAAATGAATTTATGAAGTACTTTTATGACAAACCTACAGCCAATTTTGCGATACCGCGTATATCAAGACTGGTACCGAAAACGAAGCCAGGTGGTAGTTTTAGTGACTACCGACATGATGCAACTAAAAATGTTGCAAAAAATACACAACCATTTCTTTTGGTGATGTTTTAAATATCATTGTGTTTGGGTGGTAAATCCATAGTTTTTTCTAAAATTATATTTCAAATCCTTGCGTACTATAGCGTCTTTAAAAGTAAAAGGGTGTACATTTTTTAGGAAAATGTATGTATTTACCACCCAAATACGATGATAGGAAAACAAATACAAAAATAATCGTCGCTTGTTTTGCAAAAAATTTAGTTGCCCTGTCTAAAGTCATTAAAATTGCCACCTGGTTTCGTTTTCGGTAGCAGTTTTGATATACCCTGTATAATATATGATATGTATCGACCTGTATTCGGTCATTGCAAGACGTAGCCTTTTCAAGACTACCTTTTGATTATATTTTGGTTCCTGCTTTCAGGCCAGTGAACTTTTGGTAGTGCCCGTGGCAATGCTAGACATAGACACAAATATACATTAATACCCTGCCAGAACTATCAAATGCCAATTTAACAAGATGTTTTTAGAATAAAATATCAGTTAATTTAAGGTCAACACTTTGAAACATCAATGAAATTTCAAATTCGTAACTTTAACTTCGGCAAAACTTTACCAATGCAATGGTAAAATGAAAATGAAAATAGTTTATTGAACCTTTAAAATGTTACACATTATTAATTAAATAGAGTGTTTTTATTTTCTTTACTAAATAATATAGTAACAGTAATGGTAGATGTGTGGTCACCACAGCAATCTTAATATGATCGACGACCGAGAGCGTAGCGCCGAAAATAAATAATCGTTCTAAAGTATGAATTTAATTGAGCCGATAAAACATCCATCATCGAAATATTTATGTCTGGCGTGGTTTATTGAACGCGTTTCAATATGTTTGCTTCGTATCTTCTAATTTGTGTGATTGTTGTAATGCTTTCATTCCAAATTGATCCACATTGATTTATCAATAACAGTGCGTTTTTATATTTCGTTAAACATTTCTCTGCCAAATCTCTGAAACAAGCTTCATAAAATTTTGCCATGACATGCCCTGTGATCAGAAAAGGACCAAGTATTTATGAATTAACAGAATGGAGAGACGTTTTCGTCAGTAAAGTCGAAAAAATATTTCTATTGTAACTGAACCTTTCTTATGTACCTAATTAAAAACTAGATATGCGAAGATATTTTCCTTAAAAACTTTATACTCGTAAAAATATTCAGGATATGCATGTATAAAAATTAAATTAATTGTTTACATGTATACCCATTTATGCGATTATCCCACTCTCAATCGTACTCTCGATTGTAGAGGAGGCCCGTGCCCTGCAGTGGGTCGTATATGGGCTGATGCAATACAATACAATACCCATTTATCGATATGGCGATAGGCTCGTCCCCTATCGCTTAAGACAGAAATGATCCCGGTCAATTTTGATTGGTATAGTTGCAGTTCTGCCTGCCCCTTTAGGTAAACATATGTGAATTTATGATGCATAATGTAAGTATGCCATTTAAAACTATTTTTCAAGGTTACGTTTTAAATTACATGTCGATAATAGCACTTGATAAAATTGTGAGCTCTCATAGCGTGCGACGCGACGGCATGGCGTGCCTTCTGGATTAATGTGATGATAACAACCATTGTTTTTGCATTATTGTTTATTACTGTGATTGTTCCGTCTTTTATATGTTCATGTATTTGCATACTAATAATTTTAGCCGTGTTGGTAACAATTTTTCGAGATGCATTTGAAGATGGAAGTATTAAAATAAGTACGCCACAATTACTAGATAACATATCTTACTATTAAAATAAAGAGCTCGACTTTTTAAGCGGTCAAGTGCCTCGTGTATTAGATCTAGTAACTAGTTGCTATGGAGGAATATATGCACCGTTGTATAGTCTTAAAATAGTTTTTAGAGTTTCTTTGCCACCAACTTACATTTTTCTGTCACGCATAATAAAAAGGCTTGGATTCACAGTTCCTTCGCTAAAAACATCGCTAATACGTCCCTACTATCTATCACACATTTAGCGTTTCAAGCAAAAGAGATACAAAAACATTTATAAACAGTTTCCGGCGTTGCAAATCCTCAAGTTTCTATCATACCAAGGCCACGAATCCCCCGCTTATAGAGGCCGTTGCCTTATTCAGATTAATTTAAATGATGTCATGCAATTTCTAGCGCAATCAGAACCGGACTAGGCACAAGACAATTTGTGAAACATTACATCAATTATGGTCCAGACGTATCACTTCCAGTCTTATAGGCCGACTTCCTCCGGGATAAATCTGTACGTATTTATAAAAATGTGTGAATGTATTGCATATCGTCGCCAGATGCCGAATTGATGATAAAATAATGGAAGAGAAAAACAACATATCTAGAGTAGGCTAAATTGATGTATCATGTGGGAGAATTGCAAATTAACAAACGATTTGGTACATGATAATAATAATAATTGTTAAACTGTCTAAATATTTAGATTTGGCCCACAAAGTTACTGACATGTGGGATGTGGACTCAACAATTGTTGTCCCGATTGTTGTTTCTGCACATGGACTGATACCAAAGAGCCTCGACCAACATCTTCAGAAGCTCTTTATTGGTCGTTGGGTCAAGAGCCAGATTCAAAAGGCGGTATTGCTGGACACGGCACGCATAGTGAGGAGGTTCCTCACTTTGGATCCCTAACCACCGGTGGCTTGGGTCTTAAGCCTCGCCACTGAAGGATTAATCTTTTTTTTTAATATTTTTATTTGTATATTGTTTTTTTATATATGTATAAAAATGTAAAAAAATTGAACAACAAAATAAAGAGAAGTATAAATAATTGTTATAAACCACGGATACAGAAATTGCAAAACTTGTGTACAAAAGTACAAATGTCGGCTCTGTCGCTATATGCGTTGCGATGTAGAGAACCATACCACACATTTCAGCCTTATTCTACCTATTTTAGTTATCAAATGTTTTGTCCCTTTCGAACGACTTTTAAATTCAGTTTGAGCGAAGAAGACAAAACATTCGATAACTAAAATAGGTTTTAAAACTGTCAATGAATAAGACCGTAAGATATTATTATATCTTAATTTGTATTCTTTAAAAGTTGACAAATACTTCGGTAACCTAAGCTAGAATTTATTAATTTTCCTTAAAGAGACCTTGACAAAAGTTAACAATTGCACACATGAACCTGCTAGCTCAATCAGTTAACACAAAAATAGCAATAACAAAAACACCAAGAAATAAAAAACATTAACTGAACGAGAGCAAGTTACCAATCATATCGAAAAACTGGCCGAACCGGTCGGCAACAAGCAACAACAGAACAGCTTACGCAATCTCGTGAAAGCCGTAACAGTTCGCCTCGCCCACTGCTAACCATATAAAGACCTTTACAACACCATACATAGCCCCCTATAGTCTCTAATATCAAAAGAAATCGAGAGGCGAGGAGGGTCTAACTAACTGGTCTAACACAGCAAAATCTCCGTCAGATTGTAAAATATGGTCGTTTGATGCTTTAGATGCAGTGAAAGTGTATATTTACATGTCTAATTTGATAGAATTATGTAGATTTGACAATATTATGTGCGGCGATGTTTTCGAATGTTATATCTAAAATTGACGGTGTTAGATAATTTGTTATTTTCTGAAATATTTTAGTAGGTAATAGCTCAATTCACAGATCTTTTAAGATATCACTGCGCTGTGAATATAGTTTCCATGATAAGAAACTCAAGATTCATGGTAATAGTAATAGATATTTGTATGAAACATAATGCATGGAGGATTGAGATGAGTAAGTATATGAAAACATCTGCCAACGTCCATACCACGTTGAAAACACCGGTTCTCGTCTGATCACCGAAGTTAAGCAACGTCGGGCACGGTCAGTACTTGGATGGGTGACCGCCTGGGAACACCGCGTGATGTTGGCTTTTTGCACTTTTTAATCTATTACATTATAAAGTTGTAATTAGAGATTTATTTCGACTAATTGACTAGAGCATCGGCGCAACTTTATTTATGCTTCAAATAGAGAAAATTATGTGTTAAATCATTCCTCGTCAGGACTTGGAAGCAATCTGTAGCTGTTAATAAATAATCTGGTCCCTCTTTATCAAGAAGACGCGCCATCGATCCTGGTTTTATGCTAATTGATAGGTGGAGCAGCAATTTAAGGTTTGAGAAAAAATGTTGACCCTGAGTTGGTCGAAAAATTTAACATTAGAATAGAAGGATCTAACAAAACCTGTCTGCACACTAATTATGGATTAATATTAATATCTACATATTTAAAAATTAATTTAGCTGAAATATCTGAAAATTGGTGTCCTTTTATCACTTAATACCATTAATTAATATCCAACTAAAGTAATAGGCCATGAATCGGAAAGCGCAGCGTGGGATGTCCACCCACTAGGTGGTCAGACGACCTGGTAAAGGTCGCGGGACGTCGCTGGATACAGGCTGCCTCCAACAGGTCACTGTGGAAATCATTGGGAGAGTCCTATGTTCAGCAGTGGACTTCCTTTGGCTGATGGATTGATTGATTGATAATATGTATCGTTTGAGGTTTCATACTTTTCAACTTTATACTGGCGTAACTCACTTAATTTCAATAACATTTTCCGTAAAAGCATAATTCTATGGATTTACGCATTTTTTTTTTTCAGAAAATAAGTGTATATACTGCTATAAATTATATTGAACGTGCGTACAAATTTGTTAAAACACGAGGTTATGGCTGTTTAGGTAATGATATCGCTTATCAAAAACAAGAACACGTGTTAATTAAAACTAAAACACATAGTTTTTTGATAACTCCTGACATGCGATATTTTTTGGTTTATCGACAGAGCTACTTTTTAGACATGACTAAATTCTAAATCTAAATGTCATAAAAGGGACACATGCATACATACATAAACTCACGTCTTTTCCCAGAAGGGGTAGGCAGAGTTGAAAGATACCCACGTTTCGCCTTGTATTTTCCGTCCCATGATGTGATGGTGGGCGAGCTTATCGCCATATCGGACACAAATTCCTGGCTGATAATGAATAGAAAAATCCAATATCACTTTGCTCGACCCCCGGGTCGAAAAGCTAAGGTCTCGGGTAAGGTCGAGACCTTAGCTTTGCAATCATACCGTAGTACAACTGCGCCACCGAGGCAGTCGAAGAGGAACACAATAACAATATATTTAACGAGTATCATATCTGTGGCACTATTTATGCTTTGCCTGAACTATCGTCTGGATAGCACATTTAATTGTAGGAAACATGACCTCAATTGGTTAAGTCGTTCTAAACTTACACGATTACTAACAGAGTTCCTTAAATATCTATACATATAATAAATTTGTAAACGATCGATGTCTGTACATGGAAGATAAATGAGAAAAACTGATATGGGGGGACTATAAGCCTGCTTCGGTGACGTAGTTGTACTACGTTCCGACTGCAAAGCTGCGGTCTCGAATTGAAATCCGGGGTCGGTCAAAGTGCTAATGGATTTTTCAATTCATCATCAGCCCGGAGTCAGGAATTTGTGCCTGATATAGCGATAGGCTCTCCCCCTGTCACATAGTGGGACGGAATATACAAGAAGAAATGTAGGTGTCGTGGTGGTGCCTCTGCCTACCCCTTCTGGGAAAAAGGCGTGAGTTTATGTAGTTTATGTTTATGTATGCAGTAGCTAAGGATAGTGTCGGCAGTTTAAATAGCATAAATTACTCCATTATATCTATTTAATAAAGCAAGCGCTCGTGGCCGCCAGTCCGTCATTTTATATAAGCTGAAACTTTGTCTGTGCGTCAGCTATTATGAAGTTATACATTCCGATATCTTCAAACTTTAATAAAATGTAGTTTTGCCAACGTTACAATATAAAAGCTGAATTTAATAAATGTTATTAAAGCAACTACCAAAAGGTGTTTCTTTGGCGGCCGGACACTTGATGGTTCTTTCATCTTGCCTGATACATTAAAGCTGATAATTTCCAAAGCCACTATCGGAATGCTATAATAGCTGATCGTGTGATGATTATGTTAGAGGCATGCGCAGACAAACTGTCAGTTTTCATAACAAAAGTCTGGCGGCCATGGGCTCTTGCTCTATACCACAGACTATACCTAGATAACTTTTATTAATAGATTTATCTAGGAATTATTCATTTCCCAGTTATTTTCCAAAAAACTTTTGCTTTCATTTTTGTCGTAACTAATTTAAAAACGCAAATTATACTGATTATATAATTATACGACTCGTACTTATTGTTAACCGACTTAAAAAAAAGGGGAAAGTTCTCAATTCGACTGTATGTATTTTCATACATAAATATCTAATCAAATAAGCATATGTACCCCTACTTCTTTCATCTCTGCACATTCTCAAAGTAGACTGGAAGAGAATGCCTCTGGCATTAAGTCCGCCTATATACAATATGTGTGTATGTGAAGTTAAGTAAATAAATAGAAATAAATAAATAACACTGCCTCGGTGTCGTAGTGGTACTACGGTACGATTGTAAAGCTGAGGTCTCGGGTTCGAATCCCGGGTCGGGCAAAGTGATATTGGACTTTTCTATTCATTATCAGCCCGGAGTCAGGAATTTGTGCCCGATATGGCGATAGGCTCGCCCCCTATCACACCGTGGGACGGAATATACAAGGCGAAAGGTGGGTGTTCTGGTAGCATCTCTGCCTACCCCTTCTGGGAAAAAGGCGTGTGTTTATGTATGTATATAAATAAATAACAAATAATTATCAAAATACACGAGTTACAGAACCTCACAGCCTCATTTGTTCAATACCACAGCAACAAATTACAAAGCTAAGCATCCAAACGGCTAAAAGGAATGACCTTGTTCAAGGATCACCTTCGTCGTATCCTTGCAAAATAAACACAAACGATAAAATACTCGGAATGGACTACGATAAAAATACACGCAAACTTTAAGGACATCGGTTTGGTGTTAAAGTAAATGTAACTACTAGTATTTGGGTTTTACTTAAAAACTCTTTTTGAGCATTACTTATTACTTAGTTATGAGGTAAGTACAAACATTTAGTGTAAGGCTGAGACGGAGGCAACCAGTAATGGTCCATTAATATTTAATACATTATTTAAAGATGTTGTTTGCGGGCCGGCGTGATTGTGTCGAATAGTATGAGAGTCTGTCTGGACGACATTGCCAGAATAAAAAAAAGACATAACTAATTATACATTCACGGCTAAACTCCAGTTTCTTCGTTTCTTATTTTTAATGTTGATTTCTTACATAACATTATATCAAAAAACAATAATGCCTTATCGTTTAAACAATATTCATAAAATGTAAAAACTCATGTTCATAATTGGACAGCCTCTCTGGTGCAGTTGGTTGGACGCCGGCTGTGAAACGGGAGGCCGCGGGTTCGATCCCCGCATTGAAGCAATGTTTGTGTGAACCACAAGTATTTGTTTCGAGTCTGGGTGTTTCTAAGACCGAAAAGTGTCTCGTAGCTCCTAATACCTAAGACACAACACTAGATCTTAGTGTAGGGTTAGGACTATGTATGTGACTGTTGGGTGTATTTCTATATTATCTACTACAGAAACTACAAAACACACTATCAGTCGTTGTACACTCAAAAACTTGCATTAAGTTTCGAAATTACCAAATTCCAGCAACAAATAGATTGGATATAAGGTAGGTTGTGTCAAGGAAAGATGTACACTACCAGTTTCGACATAGCAGTAGAATTTATCCGACATAAAGCCCTTTATCCTTTACTCAGCGGGTTGACCTTAATAGCCTAAAGTAATGTGCGACCGCGTGGAATTAATGCAAGTAGCTTTAGCACCGACCTACCATTGCCATCTAATAATTAGTATTATTAATTAACACGTAATTTCTATTAGCGAATTTTTCCATTTGGCTTCTGTTTAATTGCCAAAGCTAATTTGATATAGGATGATACGAAAATAATGATGTTGGCTAATCGTTTTTTTTTCTCAGATCCATCGACAGAAACTGTACCTTCCTTATGTTGTTCGTAAGTCGCATAATCTGCATCATTCACAATGTGTAGGACTACAATGTCTAGGACTACAGTCCAGTCCAGTCTAGTCGAGGTACACTTCAGCTATCGATCAAAGGTATCGTATAAATTGTATGAAAAAACGACGGTAATTATTTCTAAGAATGTTTATTTCCGTAGTAAGTAATTTATATTATCACAGAAACATTGTAAAATCGCATATTTTCTTCTTGATTGTAACAATTACTAGAATCTAATATGCCATTTTTACATTTCTGATAGGTCTGTCAGTATATGTATAAGCCCATAAACGTCACATTGCAAGCAAAAGTAAGATTGAGAGGCAGAATACTTATGATTTTCAGTATCCTTACTAATTATTCCTCCACCGTCAAATGACCGATAAATAACAACAAATAGTATATATTTATAGTACAAATATTATCAAACTGTTTTGATTTCACGGTAGCTATTTTCGTTACGCCACGCTGTATGCACACGCAAATTCAAAAGTTTTGCTAACCGATGATGTCATCAGTGACTCGCACAGCGTGCCAAATTGATATTCTGATAACACATGACGCATGTGCACGCCAATGATATAGGCAAATAGTTAACTTAGATCATGGAGCAGGAAGCAATGTCAGTGTTACATGAAAACAATGAGGCGCGCTAAAATTGCTAATTATATTGATGATGCAACAGTTTTAGTAGCAATGGATTAATAAAATTATGGGATATAAAGGCAAATAGTTAACTTAGATCATGAAGCAGGAAGCAATGTCAGTGTTACACGAAGACAATGGGGCGCGCTAAAATAGCTAATTACACTGATGATGCAACCGTTTTAACAGTGACAATGGATTATTAAAATTATGGAATACTTCCAAAAAGGTTTTAATGAGATTTGTTCATTGTTACAGAAGAACTGTCTTTTGGAGACAATTGTATGGTATGAAACGTACGTAAGCTAAAAACATCACTGAATTAATTTGAATAATCTTATCGTCGCGTTAAAATTTTACCATGAAGGCAAGTTAAGCTGTTGAATTTCGGCCGTTCAGTGAGATCCCCAGTCACCCCTTAGTTCCCAGTCTTCCCTCCTCTCTAGAATTCATTCCTTCTTTCTTGCTTTTGAAGTCTAGGTTTACACCAGGGAGTACTCATGCTCATAATCAGCTGATCACTGTCCATAAAACTACCAGTTACCCACTACCCCTGCTATAAAAAACACATCGATAAACAAAACCCTGGCATTGTTACCTAGTGACAGACGACCCGCGATATCGCATCATGTTTTGTACAGTGACTTGGGGTTTATAAATAAAAGTTACGTTTACGCGAACGTGGCGCGACCGAGTTAATTGACGTCGTCGCGATAATAGAGCTGCTGCCATGCGCGGATTTGGATGCGGTTAAGACGAAAATTATTCGTAATTTACTTAGCTTTAACCACAGGGGATGACTGACGAAATATCAAGGTCAGTATAAATGACAAAGGTCGATGAATAACGCTAGATTCCGAGTACTTTGTAACAAGTCATTTTAGAAATCTTTACGAGAGGCCTATATCCAACTTGAAAACAAAAGTTGCTGCAAGTTGATATGAAGGCGGCTTACAACAAATAGTTGTAGAAATCGTTTTTTTCCATGCTGTCGTAGGCAGACGAGCTAACAGCCCGCTTGATGTAAAGCGGCTACCAGTGCTCATAGACTCTAAGGCCACTGCCTACCGAGTGGAGAGATAGGAAGGAATAAAGGATGGGAGGAGGAAGAGTGGGGTAGTTGAGTCTCCGGCTTCTTAAAATTGGCTTAATAAAAATCCTAAGAGAACATATAGTGAAAACCAAAATTTCACATATTTCGAATGCTTAGTAGCCAAGATGCACTTTCAGTGTTAAGACATAGACAAAGACAGATAATCAAGACGAGAATCTATGATACCATTATCATCGTTAACTGCAGGACATCCACTGCATGAGGATCGCCAATGTAACAGCAGAAAACGACGATAATTAAATAATTCATTGACATGTTTATTCAATGTATATATTTAGTAGTGTTTCAGAAAAGAAATTAGAATAGCGCCAATTGAGATATTTCGTTTCTATAAAGTGTAAATGTTTCTGCTGAACTCTAACACATGAATGAAGATGTTTCTCTCTAGATCTATTCAAGCCGGCATAGCATGTATTTCAATGTTAATTTTGCATGGAAAATTCCTTTTCATTTATTACTAAATGTAGATAGTTTACATCCCTAAAGATTTCTACAACAACCTTCGATTAGACAGCAATTGTTTGAAGCGAATTGCATCTTATCATTTGTATCGTTCCTTCCTTCACCATTCAGTGCCAGAATTATAGAAATTTCTTAATCCGCTTCTGCCTTAACCGCACCGTTTAGCTAATAGGCCTCGCTAAAAGTGTAATTTTAACACTCCAACTACACGATGACGCGTAAATGCCACTTCGAGCCGTTGTACAGGGATTTGTTGCCAAGATAACGTAGAGGAAGCAACATGCGCAAATATTTGTCAAGAACAATTTTCCCTGTTTGTCTATTGACATGTGTTAGTCACAATTTGTCATGAGGTTGTTTATTACAGATTAAAATTTAATATGATTGTTTATTAATTATACAAATCAGAAACTCATGAGTAAGTAAATTCATTTGACAACAGAAATGCTTTTGTAATTGTTTGTGGCATGGATTGTTTTGGACTATGCTGGTAACCGGTCCTTTTTGATGTGTTATATTCTGTATTTTACGTAGAGCACTCCGACTAAGAGTTCTAATCGGTTCCACCATCACCTCTAAATTATCGCAGTATCAACTATTCCTTACATACTAACTTGAAACTATTCGATCTTGTTCGAGGCACTTCCAGCAGTTTTTCCTATCGTACACGCGCAAATTATGGAACCAACTTCTTTATTTAAAATTTCCAAAGCACTAAGACTTGTCAATCTTTAAGCGAGGCTGGCAACGTAGGTAGCCTATATGAGTGCACATTTGTACACTGTGCGTAATTTAAATCCATGAAAAATGCATACTATGAGGGGCCTCCAGTTTATCCGACAACATAAACCTTTGTTTAAATTCTTGTTCAAGTGCTGACAACAAGAGATAATCAACAATAATCGTTTCTTAATGCTTTCGTTTTTTAAATAACGAAGGCTTAATAATATAACATCCGCAGTTCTACTTTAAAGTTAGACTAGACTATTATCCTTGGAAATATCAATATTTCAAAATGGCGACGCACGTTAAGCCGCGCATGTTCGACCTTTGCCTAAAACGAGTCCCGCAGGGCCGAGACCTCCACAATAACACATTACCAGCACGCTGAATTACAATTATTGTCCTCGTTCATAAATAATCGCCTGACCATAATTAAAATTGATGATATCATTCACATAGTCTACCTATTTATATCCATAAACATGGATTGTTTTCCTTTGTTATGACTAGTTCGATAGATCTTCGACATATTGGTTATTAATAAAATGTTTTGTAGCCATAATATAGTTACATACATACATAAACACACGCCTTTTTCCCAGAAGGGGTAGGCAGAGGTGCTACCATAACACCCACGTTTCGCCTTGTATATTCCGTCCCACGGTGTGATAGGGGGCGAGCCTATCGCCATATCGGGCACAAATTCCTGACTCCGGGCTGATAATGACTAGAAAAATCCAATATCACTTTGCCCGACCCGGGATTCGAACCCGAGACCTCAGCTTTGCAATCATACCGTAGTACCACTACGCCACCAAGGCAGTCATAATATAGTTTATTATAAATAATACTAACAACAAAACCATTAAAAGTAATCGGTGTTAATATTATGAATGCAGTGTACTTAATTGTCAATGCATACTATCTAAGCCGTAAGGGTCTAAATAATGTTTGTAGAAATAACTTTTTGTCATATTAAAGAAAGCGCACATATTGCCCAAAATCCGTGCGCACGTACCAGGCAAGCAGAAATCTGTGGGTCTACCCGTTACCGTCCATACAGGAGTGAAAGAGACAGTAATACACTCACTTTACCCTTCACAAACATTTTGTTCGCTCTGTCCCTCTCTAGTATTTAATTATCTCTTACCTGCAATATGGAGGCGGTAAGAGCCGTCATGGACACCAGCATCAGCTGCTCCTTGGTGTACTCGTGGAGAGGCTTCCCGCAGCCGCGCTGGTACACCGCAGTGCACTCAGCAGCGTAGGGCTTGTGAACAGAGTCTAGGGGACCCTGGCCGCAGCACGAGAACGGCACGTGGCCAGACGACGCGTAGTCGTTCGGGCCCGTCACGCCGCAGCATTCGAACTGGTGGAAGAATAAAAAGCTGATGATCTCTTGTTGCGCATTTCTTCCTCAGTATGAAGGTAGAGGGTATTAGAGGAAGCAACTGCTCGAAGCTCTAAAATGTGAAACAAAGTGATTCCAAATTTTTCAGTTCATCACTTTAGAGTGATTAACTAGAAAAGCTCAATAATTTTGTAAATGGTACAGTCTTGTTCTACGAGTAGTTTATCAAATCTATAGTACAAATGGATCATCTCTACAGGGGTGTGTACAAATGGATCATCTCTACAGGGGTGTCACCAGTCTTACAAAAAACCCATAGCATTTTTGAAGCGTTTCCTTGGGTAATTGAGGCCCGATCCCGTTTATGTCCTTTCCTCCTTTTTAATTTCCTTTCTATTTCAATTTTTTCAAGCCGCCTCTACTGTCCAAGTGTTGTAGATGTTCATGAGCGGCAACAATCACTTGCCGAACTTATGTAATAAAGAAAATATAATGTGTCCTGGGCCCAGCAATTTAAAGTATACGCCATATATACTCGTACATACTCAGTCTATCGTGGTCCACTCCTAGACGTAGGCCTCCATAGGGGCAGTTATTCAGTGGTATAATTAGTATAATAGATCCGCCTTTTGTATCTTTATGTAATTATTAATATTGTTACGATTTAATTGGTGTTCAATGACAGATATAAATAAATAAATCCCGTACCTTAACATGCAACCTGTCCCATCGTATCATTTCCGCGGAGTTAGGCTCCGATCCCTTGGACTCCTCGAAGAAGTGCGTCATGGTGGTTTTCACGTCGATCTCCACGTTGTCCCACACCACCATGGCCCAGACGAAGCACGAGAACTCAATCACCACCACCAAGACAATCAGGATGCCAGTCTGAAAACGAAACGTGATGGAGTTAACAAAATCTTTAATGATACGAAAAAGCTTGTGGTATGATATTTGCGACTATCTGAATAGTAACCAGTGCCTACAGAACGTGGAAAGTCTATAGTACATGGTTAAATGCGTTTCTGTGTATGTTTGGTTTCGATTAGGTCGGGTAGATAAGCATTTTACCGATGAATAATTTTAGAGAGTTCAATGCCATCAACGCTGCAGGCACTTTATTGTGCCAATATTCAAAATAATCTTATACGTAATATTTATAAAAATATCCAATGACGTTAGTCGTTAAAATAAATATTACGTTTTTAAATACTACAACACAGTCTACAATAGCACCACTAAATAACTTGTGTAGCTAGCAGCGCCATCTAGATGTGAAAATTTGAACTAATATGAAAAAAATATTATTTTTCTTTTCTAAAACCTTGCTTATTGCTAATATAAACACAACATAAATTCAAGACCAGTAAGGTAGTATTTGTACTTAATTATGTCGTAGGTTTTAATTCCTAAGGCCTACCCATAGCAAGTTGCTAGGCTCTAGACTAGTGGCGGGGGTAAAGTCAGGTTTATCAATCAGTCGAAAGTATTCAACGTCAGCCAACGATTACGATTTGAAAATTACCGGAACCGAGTTTATGGACTCACCGTTCACAGGCTAATTAGTTTCCTTTTTTGAACGGTTATTGGTTTCCGGCATTAAGCAATTATAGTTAAAACTTCAACTAAATATACTCGAAAACTACGATTTTACCAAATCCCTCTATCATTACACACCAATCTCAATTTAATTCTTGCATTATTATACTTTAGCACGTTTTGCCAGCAAACTAGATTTCACACTGATCTTGTATTGTTCGTACTTAGTTTTTGTCTGCATTTGAATAACATAGCTATTATTCTTTTGTATACTTTTTCCCACATTTTTTATGATATCTTACACAATGGGACACAACTGGTATGCAGCGACATCTATCTACATGCAAGATGTATTACGGTCTTCCTTGTAACTTGTAAGTGATACCTACTATAATGACGTGAATTTGATGCATCGAGATAGCTGTCCTCCATCCGATCCAGGCTATGGAACAAGTAATAATGGCCATCATCAGCAGAAGTATCGCTGGGTATTCCACGTTCACTCCTATGAAGTGGCGGTATACGAAAAGTCTATACAGCAAAAAACCGCTTGCTCCAAACAGCACAACTGCTGACATCTGTTGACAAAATACATAAACTACGTTAAAATCTGACTAATGTGAAACGTATGATGGTTATATAGTCGGTTTCTTTTTCACGTATATACAGGATATAAGACCGTCTCAACTCAAGGTTTTCTATTGTGAACAATTTAAATCGCGTTCATTGACTTGATTGAGCATACAATGCACTCATCTATTTCTTGTAATTAAAATGATTCGTGTCACGGTTCCGTTTAACTGATTAATTTAAATTAATAAATAACATGAATTAAATTTGTATAGTTCACTCTGTTTTGAAAACACCTAACAAGTTTTCGATCAGTTGTTATGACAACAGAGCGGTTGTACACTGATTTTCACACGGATTTATGAATGTGAAATTATAAAACAGACAAAAATACATATTACTCACCGCGAATAAGACATTGAACGTCAACACTAGATATTTCCAGCAATTCGAGGAGAGCCCCATGTTGACTGCTCGTGTTCACATGTCACGGATCTTGTTTAAAACACGACTCAAAACAAAGAGCCCGGTCGTTCCACTTCGGGGATTGTTTGTGTTTTGTGGTCCCGCGCGTTACTGATGCAACCGAGCGACCGTACTACAGTACCAAATTAAACATACGACTTTTTATCTATTCGAACGCTACTTATCGGTTTATCTGTACGAAAATATATAAAACACTGAGGTGTGTATACCTAAATTACAAATACATTTCCATGAGTGTGACGAATTAATTCGTTCGACGTTGGTTATTCATATCAGTTTATCAGGTAGATAACAAAGCATTATTGTAACTCTTGTAATCTAACCTACTTTCTCAGATAGCAGAGAGTTATGAGACAAGGCCCGCACTGTAAATAGATCAGTGACACTTCTATTTTTGTTGCACTGTACGTTCCTCTCCGCCGACTTCGTAACTGTAAACTTTCGGGCCACATCGTGTACTGCTGCATTTCCCCACCTTACTATAAATACAAGTTTCAAACGCAACTTACTTCAACGGAATTATATAATTCATCTATAACATTTACGCAGTTTTGTTTGCATCTACTACATTGCATTGTATAACTAAAGTCTCAAACTCAGTAATAATCACAGAAGCACAAATCCTTAACTAATGAATCTGGCAATGTGTCTAGCTGGACAACATCCTTCAGTTTCTTAATTTCCTCATCTATATCTTTACTAATTGGGCCGACTTGTTTTGCTGTTCGCATCATGACTCGAGCCTTGTCCAAATTCTTTTCGTACATTGAGAGGAGGGCCAACACCGCCCATCCATCGGCTAAATGTGGCTCTAGTTTTACCGCGGCGGCTGCCCAACGCTCAGCTAGCGAATCTTCCCCTAACTTAGCGTAAATCCTTGCTATAATAAGTGCTGAGTGGCCGCTAGGTGCTACTTTATGAGCGCGGGCAGCTCTTTGCAAAGCCGCTGTAGGATTCTTCTTGTATCCATTAAGAGCAGCTTGTAATAATATTGTAGGATTGATTACCGATCCTGCTCTCTCGGCCTCTTGCAATGCAAATGCACATTCACCGTCCCAACCTCGAGCGCACATTAAACAACTAGTACGCATTTGAGACATCATAGGGGAAGGACCAAACATCTTTATGCCTTGAAGAGTGATATCTAAAGCCTCATCGTATTGGCGTTTTAGAAGAAATGACGCGGCTTTTATATAATAAATGTCAGAGCTCATTTTCAACACAGTACCGTGTCTACTACCGCGGTCCACACAGCCATGTTCAACACATTTTAATATTTTGTCTACGAATTTGTAACAACGAAGACAAAGAAAAAATGCTGCTGTTATCAACATGGGATTATCATGACAAATAACAAAAGGAAGCCAAAAAACTTCCTCTTCGCCACTCGAGTCTGTCCAACGCAGCAGAAACTTCTTCCACTCTTTTGGGAGTTCGTAAGATTTTCTCATTTTCTTTGCGGCTATAAAAGCTGCATGAGGATTGTCCCAATGGTGGTATAGAACGTGCAATGCCGCCCAACCGATTGCGTTAGCAGTCCCGTCAGAATAATTACCTTTCACTGCAATTCGAAAGGCTGCTGACGCTGCTTCTGCACCTTCAGGGCCTAAATCGAATTCTTGTCCTCCATAAGCCCATAATACGTATCTATTCCTAGGTTGAATGTTTAAAGCCTCAAGCAAATAATTCTTAGCGTCTATGTCGTTTCCTTCTTCCAAGCACCTCAACGCTTTTGACAGGAGTACACGAGGCTGATCTCCGGCTGCTTTCAAGTTTTCTTCTATATGAAGATCTGCGAGTCTGTGGTCTCCTGCCATGCGGCATCTTGCTGCAGCAGACGGGGCTGGTGGGCGTATCGGAGGTGGCTGCGGAGCAAACGAGGATGTCACTGCCCTTCTACTGGCAGCGTGTTGGGCTGTCACTGTGTCTTGCCACTCGATTCCTGAACATTCGCCGGGAGGAAATTGTTTGAGCATCGATCTTACTCGCATCAGCAGACGATTTGCCGCGGTTCGTTTAATTCCTTGGTTCATGGGTACTGCGCCTCTGCAAGCCAATCCACTTAGTTCCTTATGTACGGCTAACGCTCCTCCTTCTTTTCTAATTCTTCTTACATCAATAGTGAGATCCTCGGGGGTTGGTTCGACTTCTAATTGATCTACTGTAGTAGATGGCCCTTCAGGAGGAGCGAATCCAAGTGTTTCAAAAAGAAATGCCATTTTTTGTTTAGGCACGAGGGGTTCTGTCAGGTCAAATCTGATAATAACATAAGAGTTGTGTCCATATTCATCTAATATCATATCACTTTCACGAGCACTGACCTTCGCGCTTGTGGGAGGTAGTTCTAATAAAGGATTTATATTTTCAGGAAGATCACCTTCGTTGTAGAAAAGCAATTTTGCACAAGCTGTAACGCTGTATTGTCCCGACTCTAGTAGCGCGCCTGCGTCAAACCAACCCATGTAACGTCCTCTAACATCTATTTTGCCAAATCTAGGCACTCCAGCTACTTCTACTAGAAGTGGAGACAAAAGTCTATTATATAAAAGTTGTGGATCAACGAGAGAACGTTTCATAGCATTCCAGTAAAATGATCGACACATTTCATCATTTTTAGCTTCAAAGTCTTCAGGAATGTATTTATCATCGTTCGGAACATGATAATCAGTATTTGCTGCTTGTCCCGCGTTACTGGCGGTTGCCCAAACTATTTTTTCTGCTTCAGCAAAACTTACAGACATGCCAAAATCAACAGCCATGTTATCAAGTACTTTATCGAGAGCAATGGCTGCAATATAAACGGTTCCGTCTTTAGCGTAAGGCATACAATGTGCTGAAAGCATTGTCATTGTCAAAGGAACTTTTGTTAATTCAGTAACTCCGCTGGCCTCGGCGCGAACGTCCACACTACATCCAGTCTTTTCTCCTGTAGTTATCAATAGAAGCGGAACGTTAAGATATACAAGTTGTTCCCCCAGCACCAATGGAAATAAATCCAACGTCGCACCCGCGCGATTGTCCAAATTGAGTAAAGGATCAGGGTCTTTTGCACCTTTACCTCCAACGATGCGTAAAATGAATATCAACGGCCTTTCTGCTAACAAAACTTGAAAATATATTTCCTTAAGATTCATTGGTAATGCATCTGATTGGATTCGTCCTCCATTTTGCCATTTTCCTTCGAGTATAACTATGCCATTAAATATTACCAAGAACGACCAGTCTCCAGGTCCTGGTGGCTCTCCTTGCATTAATAAAGAAAAACTAACATTGCGTGGCGTTTCGTACAACAAATCAGATTCTCCAAAAATACTCGATCTTTCAGTCATTGCGGTATCTTTCGCCGAATATCTTCTTTGATAATAATTCTATTGATACTACGTCTATGGAATTCTATGATTTTTACCACAGAATCTTATTATTAACCCAGATGACATTCCCCCTGTGAATATTGTTTTTTTTTATTTCATTTTTTTCGCCCAATTACAAATTTACATTAGAGGGAATTATTCATTGTCTTCGTTACATACGATTACAACTGATGTGATCTGAATATGGTAGAATGAGTCTAGTAAAATCTCATCAAACCTCATAATCCTCGTTAATTGTCTTAGAAACTTTGAATGAACATAATTGAATGTCTTTTAACAATCATGATCCATTTATATTAAATAAATGTATAAATTCATATAAATATAATATTTTACAGATCATAAAAAACAGACGGAGGGCCAGATTGCGGAACGACTTGCACAAGAGCTCTGTGGCGTTCCTTGGGAGAGGCCTATATGTAGCAGTGGACTGCAATAATTATCAGTAATGATGATGATGATGAAAAAACAGATTAGATTCTATGGCATGTTTCGTAGACGTAGAACACGTCGGGAAGAGTTTTAAATAATTAAAATTAATTAATACAATTAATTGAGCATTATTATTGGATGCTTCCTAAAACCTATGAATAGAACTTCGTGTTAAAATGAATGCATCGTAGTCTTTTGACAGCAAAGCGAAACGTCAATAATTTCTGAATTTTAAAATTGCAAAGAAAATTCGATATCTTTAGCATTGAGCCATAACTATCTCTGTTAACATAAGACCACGAAAAGAGACAATAAATCAATGACAACATTGAACAGTTGTCGAGTGTCAATAATCTGGTGTATTTTTGTTTGTTATAATTTGTACTATTTTTTCTTTAAAAAAATCATAAAATGCTATAAAATGTACACACTCATTCACGGTTTCTACAAATATATAATACAAAAAGACGAATTTTGTGTTTTAATATTGGGTCTCGACAATGCAGGCAAAACGGTAAAGTGTATTAACGTTTCTTTGATTGTTTTTTATTGTTAAATGGAAGCAAAGCAAATGGATATTTAATTAGCTGTAAAAATGTAATTTTCAGACGTATTTGGAGGCTACTAAAACAAAATTTACTAAGAAATATAAAGCAATGAACCCCAGTAGAATAACAACTACAGTAGGATTAAATATAGGTAAAATAGATGTAGATGGAGTTAGGCTTAACTTCTGGGACCTTGGAGGCCAACAGGAACTTCAGTCTCTATGGGATAAGGTAATTATTATTATCCAAGTAAATAAACTTTCATAATTCATATAAAAATATCTTTTAACTAATCAGTATATTAATTTTCCTTACACATACATTCAACATTCAGATATTTATTTTATTAGAATCCCTAAGGCCTGCAAAACTTGTAATGTTTATTACCACAATTAAAGGGGAAAATATTAGATTGACGATTGAAATCACTTAAATATAGTAAAACAACATAATGTCCATACATGATTTTTAGTAGCATGTGTATGGATTATTGTAATTTGTTACCAATGCACAATAAAGTACAGTAACGAACATCAACAACAACATAATTATGTGTATATATTTCATTAAATTATATTTAACTACATAACTGTTATTCATATTGTGTTATCATATCGCAAATTTGTTTAATGTAAAATGTGTGTTGCTTCACAAATAGTCTAACTTTTACTATATTTGATAAATGAAGAATCTGAAATTGTGGATTGAGTACTACATAAGGACAAATTTTAAAAACAAAACTGTGAACAGTCTACCCATTTAGTGATTTTTACTAAAGAAGCTTTTTGGATTACTGCTCTAACATTTACTATGATAGTAACATTAATTAATGGTAGAAAATTTCAGCTATGTAAAACTCATTTGAAATAGCCTTAATTAATTGACAATAAGTTACATCATAATGTCTCAATAGTATGCTAACATCATGTCATGATCATGCTAATAAAACTAGTATTCTGAATATGGATTTAAAAAATACAATAATATCTGCTTTTTAATAAGTAAATCTGTACTTTTCCAGTATTATGCAGAATGCCATGCAGTTATCTACATAGTAGACTCATCAGATCGAGATAGAGTATCTGAATCAAAAGAAACATTTGGTAAGCTTTACTCGTTACAGATTAATTTATAAGATGGTTGTATATCTGACTAAAGTACAACAATGCGCCACTAGATGTCACTATATTCAAGTTTCATTTGTATAAAATAAATATTTCATAATAATAATGACAACAACTAAGTATTGCATTATTCATTACAATAACTTGTTGCAAGCCGTCTGCATCTAGTGACCTGTTGCCACCATTACAGCTAACAAACTGTACATTGATAAAATGTGGAAATAAGTATACCATAAAATGCTGGAATTACAACACAAAATTCCAGCCTCTGAGCTACTGCCTATATGAAAGAAAAACGTAGGGCAAAAACAAAAATGACATTTAAGTAATTTTGTATTTGTATTCATTGTTAAAATACATAATTGGTAGTAAAAACTTTGCTGTGTTGTATAAGTTTCTATTGTACCAAAACAACCACAATTAAATTTGAAATACATTGCAATGTAACTTATAGTTAATCTAAACATTTTACATGTTTTTTAATTGTTTTCTTTTGTAATATCACCACTGATAACATTCGGTCTTACCTAAACCATGAGTCTGCTGTACTACATAACTATAACTTGATAAATATATGTTCACAGATAGAATGATAGCCTCCGAGCATTTATCTGGTGTGCCGTTGCTCGTGCTAGCAAACAAACAAGACATTCCGGACTGCATGGGAGTCCACACTGTGAAGCCGATATTCAACCAAAACGCGCATCTTATTGGTGCTAGAGATATTATGCTAATGGCTACCTCAGCTTTGACAGGGTGATTACTTACTTTATACTTACTTGTATAATATGTGTTTCGATTCTTGCACCGAGACAAATATTTGTATCAGCTTCTGCTGTAGTGTGAAGAGACATCTAAGCGGACCAGCATGATTATATCAAATGGTATGAGACTGCCGTCTGATGCCATTCAATACTCTGTCTGGACGGCATTAGCTCTTACCATCAGGAGCAATGCAGTAACTGTGCCGTGCCAGAATAAAAAAAAATCCACAGATATTTGTTTCGGGTGTGGGTGTTTCTCAGAACTTAAAGGCTCTCGTAGTTCCTGATACCCACGAAACCAGACTAGATCTTAGTGTGAGGTCAGGACTACGCATGTGACTGATGGCTGTATTTATTTATTATGTTAATGTGTATCCTCAAAGAGTTAGGCAGGGGCATAATAGTGCCAGTCATTTATTGTCGAACTGCTTCTCGCCCCAAGATGTGTTACAACCGAACTCGTCGCCATACAAGTACAAATTCTTGTCCCAGAAATTTATTAGTTTTTAAACTAAAACATTCTCATTAATTGGGAGCATCTGGTGTGGTAATTGAATCCATATCCCGAATCACCTGGTATTGTAGGTGAACATGAAACATGATAATCACTAATCATACTTCTAAAATCCAATCTAGTTTATTTTTAATTTCTCACGATACGTAATCAGATTTTATATTTGTCATAATCGCAATGGTGTCGTTCAGATTACAATATTAATTTGGTTTTTGAGCATATAAACATTTCATAAGTATGAATGTATTGTGGTACCGTTTTAAAATATTGCAACTATGTACCCGTACGCAGACGTCGGCTTTCATACGCCGGAGTATATTTTAGCTCATCACAATACTTATGCTTAATCTACGCGCGAACTTTAACATCAACTATTGCTCATTATACTATATTATACGGGCAACTGATGGCCGATGGGGCCAAAAAGTTCTCGAATGGAGGCCACGAAGCGGAAAGCGCAGCGTGGGACGTCCACCCACTAGGTGTTCAGACGACCTGGTAAAGATCGCGGGACGTCGCTGGATGCAGGCTGCCTCCAACAGGTCACTGTGGAAATCATTAGGAGAGGCATAGGCCTAAGGAAGTCCACTGCTGAACATAGGTCAAAGCTGGATCATGGATGTGTTGCCGGTCCAACTGGGAGGGGAACAGGAAGGAAAAAGGATGGGAAGAGGGAAGGAGGAAGGGTAGGGATTTCCTGTGGGACAATGGTACCGCTCCGGATGAGCCTGCGCATTCATGCTGAGACATGACTGACAACAGCGTGGTTTTACCACTTCAATTCCTCTTTCCTCCCATCCTTTTTATTTCCCGCTCCCCTACCAATTTGATGGGCCGGCGCATCCATGATTCAAGCGTTGTGAATGTTCATGGGCGGCAGTGATCACTTACCCTCAGGTGACCTGTTTGCTCGTTGCCTATTATGAATCTTTATTAATATTTTTTAACGTATTAACATTATTGCAAATATTAAATGGTACTAAATACTTATCGATTAAAATTAATTACCTATTTACGATATTTTTCCTTATAATTAAGCCTTATGTCTTTTAATTACTTCCCATTTAAATATACTGAACGTATCTTTAGTTTTCGATATCGACTTACATAAAAACCACATGTGCAAAAATAAACAATTTATGAGCCCGCATGACACACAACATTGACGACATAACTCATTAATATTCAATGCAAACTTTGTTTCATTCATGCGTACTTAATTATTTAAAATATTATAACATATTTGTTTCGTGTTAATCAGCATTCCTAAAAGCCATTAAATAAATGACCCGTTAACGATTCATTATGATTTTTTTTCTAGTGATGGCGTTGACGAAGGCATCAGATGGCTCGTGGACTGCATAAAGCGTAACAGTGTCGACCGGCCGCCGCGGAATAACGACGACAACATATAAAGCCTTACGATGCACAATACGCGTTCCAAGTCATACTAATACTTTGAATAATAATTAGTTTTCCTATTAAGATAATGGATATGACTCGGTTGGCCCATTGTTTTGTACAGTATTGACATTTGAGAATAAAACATTACTAGAAGTGGTATTGCTGTCCTTTTTTAGTGATAAATTGTACCTTTGATAAGAGATACGTTGTGACTGAATATTTGAGGAGTACCTGCACCTGATAAAACACCTCTGATAACAGTTCAGTTTGCACTGTCGTGAAATACTGTGGCTTATTTTGTGAAATGTTTTTATTAAAAAGTTTATAGACATATTTTGTGTTATTTTATAACGTTACCATGGCGTATCCGATGTATGAAGTTGATTGGAGTGTCCTACCGCCAGAACAAAACAGAAGGTAGGTGTAGAAAAGTTAGCGTCCGGTTGTAATCAATCAATGTGTCTACTTACACATTCTAAATACTTTCATAATAATTTCACATTTTTACAAACATCATGTACTGATAACGAAACGGAAATAGTTTTCCCATTTCTTTAAAGATTTCCACGTCGCGCTCGTTCTAGACTCGCGTGTTGTCACTTTTCCAGGACAACAACAAAAGTTATTAGGAGATAAAATATATTTTATTTGACCATTTGAAACAAATAATTTTTATTATAATTTATTAAGTGTTAAAGTTATATTTTATTAAAAATATGTTTTTATGAAAAAAATAAAAGAAAGTTATTTGATCATAATGAATGGTAAACGTCATGTGCGAGTCACGGTAGCCATGTTGAATTTCTTGCAACGCACCACGGAAATGTCAGTTGGCGATTGTATTATTTCTGTGTAATTATTGTGATAAAACGCTAAATTGTATTGATAATTTTATTTCTGTGATATAAAGTAAACGTAATAATCGAGAAATGTTAAAATTCAATCGTAATTCGAAGTAAAAATATGACCGAAGTTAGTCAAAGGTGGCACGAGATTTCACTTGCATTTCTATGGTTTGTGACGAAATAAAATGCTCGTAGAGTTGACTAAATGCGTGTAAAATATCCTTAAGTTCCTTATAGTTATGTTTTTAAGAGCAATCAAGTGATACAGTGTTTGTTGAAGTGTGTTTATTTTATTCAATATTTGACCCCTTGTTCTTTACACCTGCCCAATTGAAGAACGGTTACCTGCGTTCGTGAACGAGAAAGAACATCTGTTTTGCATAAAAAGGATATTGTAACTGGACAAGATGAACGGCTCCGAATCCGGGTAAAGTTTCAAATTCTTATTTTTGTAGATGAGGTTATACTTTATTGGGAACCTTGTTAGTTCCTTTACGTATGTCGGCACTTATAAGCCAAATAAGTAAACTGCTAATCAGTTGTGTGTCATATTAACTACTTTTTAGTGTACCAGGATTTATGATCTTCATAACTAACATATTTCTTATGTTTTATTTTAAGATAATAATCTCCATAAAATAACATTATTTCACTTTCATTTCTAAATACTATAGTTCTGATATTTAAATAATCGTCTGTTTTACTTTCTGTATTTAATTTTCTAGTTAGCTCTATTTTACACATAAGTGTTTAAATAATTGTTAACTCTTATCTAAACTTATGATTTATCACTAATAAAATTAAACCTATATAAAAGCCATAAATAATTATTCCACTTCTTATGTTTTATATAAAAGTAACAAACTAATGGCAGCTAAAAGTTATACACTTACCGGCAAGGTTATCTTCTTATCAGTAGAAGTTAAAACCTTGCAACTAATTTTGTTCATAATTGTGATAAAATTTCTTTGCTAGCAGAGATTGTTGTCTGCCATTTCACAAACAATTTTTGTAACTGATCATTTGAAAATATTTAGAATAATTTTAATAAAACCTATTGCAGTATTTGCCTGAAACTTGACACTTTTAATGTGATGTATTGGACAATGTAGTTGTCCTATTCAAAAAGTAACAAGCTATAAACCTAAAATTTAATTGCACAGTAGATTTTAACACATTCACAGTTCAGTGACTCTGAAAGGCGTCACATTCATAGAGTGTGTTCTGTGTTGTACTTATTACTTGATACATAAATAAGATTATAAAAATAATTATGGAAATATTTAATAAGCAACTAAGCAATAAATAAATAAATACACCCAACAGTCACATACATAGTTCTAACCCCACATTAAGATCAATTAAGTCTTGTGTCGTGGGTGTCAGAAACTACAAGAGATTTTTCAGTCTCACAAACATAATTTTATCTTATGGAAGTTTAGGTAAAGCCTTTTAAATTACTGTAAAAATTCAATTATAACTTTTTTATCACTAGTATTTAACGGAAACAAACACAAGTTGTGTGTGACAAGATGCAAGACAAGTTGAAAAATATTTTTGTCTATGATTTTAGAACTGGCAGTCTGCCTGACCTCTGTCAAGTATTTGTCCTATATTATGCAAATCATGTTTTTAGAATTTTATCAGCCAAAAAGTTAATTGTTTATTCAGAATGGATTATGTTAAATTCAAGATGTTAAATGCAATTGTGTATGCTTATTACACAAATATAGCAACCAAAGAAGTTATTATGTACATAAGTATTCATAAAAAACTACAAGCAAAAGTAATTTATTAGACACAATATTGCTTCTTGTAACTATTTGTCCGTAAACAGTTGCAGGAAAAGTATATTTTCTGAAGTAACTTCTCCAGTTATTATAAAGTACAGTTTTAAAATAAATACTTTACTCTAACTATAGCATTATTTCTTTTTCATGTGCAATTTTTGTGGCTATTATCCTGGTTATTTTATTTTTATATGTTATACTTCCATGCACTGGTGAATAGTTCTTTGTTTTAGTTTCACAATCCACTAACACCACAATCCGCTAACAATGTCTTTTTTAAATAATCTTATCTTTTAAAATAATTTTAAAGCCTTATGACTTTATTCCTAGAAAGTTTTTAAACCTATTTTTGTCATCAAATGTTTTGGCTTCTTCGCTCAAACTGAATGAAAAAGTCATTCGAAATGGACAAAACATTCAATAACTAAAATAGGTTTAGAAACTGTCTATGAATAAGACATTTATTCTCTTGCATTAATAGTTCAATTCCCAACTGGGACAATGGAAATGTCTGTTATTAAAATCATCCAGCATGACAGCAGTATGGTATCCAGTCCTTTTGTTTGTGCATCAAGTTTGTTGTTGTGACCCAGTAAACTGAGAGTTTTATAACATAATATATCTATTGTTGTGCTGAACAAAGCTTTGCAATCTAATAGAAAGCATGTAGACATTTTTTTATGTTTTCAAGTAGATGTAGAATTTTGTTTGTTCAGCTACTGTTGTGATAATAAAGAAAATATTAATAGTATATGGGCAAAACAAACTTGATGCATTCAGTGTATTGGCCATTATTAAAAGTTGTTGTGTTATATAATTTTTGTCATGTTGTCAATGTATTTAAAATTCCCAAATCAATTAATTTAATCATAAAAAATAAACAGATTTCATTTTGAATACTTGAATAAACCCTAGAATTACATATGTGTGTAAATTCCACACAAAAATGCATATGAAATAAATAATATAAGTGTCAGTATTAATATATTAAGGAGTCAGACATTTAAAGAATATCTTGCTTTATCAGATGAATGAGGTCATATCACGCAAGGCACTTGTCTCAAAATCATCATTTCATAACTAAGATAAAAAACTATGTTGCACCTATGCCATGTAGATAAAGCATGCAGTGATGAAGTGCATATACATCAATTAAATACCTTGTTTCACCTTAGAATTACCAAATAGGTTGAGCCATTATACTGGCAAGTCTGTAGTCTATTCTTTTAAATGAAGAAACAGTTATTTTGTACACTTTATGACATAACTGTACAGTAGACCCCCAGTAATCCGGTGCCCTCTTGTAATTCGACATACTTACAGAATCCTACAACTTTGATGTATATTTTGCCGGATTATAATGTGCTTTGTTTAAGAAACGTCTGGACTATAGGGAGTCTGTATAATCAGAAGTTCGATAGTCCGTCACCATCCTGCAAAAGGTTTGAAAGATAACTAAGGACCCACTGTAGCTTGAAATTGGTACATCATTTACAGATCACAAACAATTAAACTGATATTACAATCTTTGTTTAATACATTGGTGTTCAATTATGAGTGATATTAGAATTGATCCTAATTGACCGTAATAGACCTATACAGCCTGTCAATAGATTGTCAATAAGCAACTGAGGAATCAAATTATTGATCTTTAACAATTCAAAGTTTCGAGTTATACTGTTAGATTTTATTTTTAAAAACTGGTACTTGTATTGTGCCTAAGTGTTGGTTTTTTAAAACATTGCTTCGGTCTTGGGTTATTTCTGTCTTGTGTATAAATTTTATAAACAAAAATTTCTGCACACAGAGATTTGAGCAAATGTCTGTAAATTGAACCGAGCTTGGTAAAACTACTTAGTTCATGTTAATTTAATCTTACCAAATCTTTGTATCTCCATAATTTAAATATACTGTTGAACAACAGTGCCATAAATTAAGATATTACATAGCAAAACAATTTGTCTTATAATTGAATATGCCACTTTTGCACTACAATAATTACAGATTTTAAATACCTTTTGAGGATTTGATATTGTTGATGTGATGATTGTTAGACTTGTTCAATATTTTATGATGCTATGCATAAGTGAAAACACTTTATTTTTATTCAAGTTGACTATAGCTCTTCTTGGAATTCAATAATTACTTTTCTGAAAAATAGGAAAATATTATATGAAATTATTTTCGAACTATTTATGTATTACACCTACTTCTTTTTATCTATACCTAATCTAGTAAATTTGTGTGCCCCTAATTCATTAAATTTTCAATTTATTATATTAATAATAACAGACATTTAGATCTCAGATTACAATGCTAGTTGAATATATCTTATTTGATATATAATAATTATGCTAAGTTAATACATTATCATCTTCAGCTATAAAAAGTCCACTCATGTACCTTTAATAGAGTTCATGAAGGATTTTCACAGCATAATATACAAGTAAATACATGTTGAGATATATTTAAATTATTTGAAATATTATTTGTGCATGAATTCCAAATGAGAATTAATATTTAATAATGCACATATATTTAAACACTTCTTGTAAAGCCATATGTGACAGCCATGTTTTGTTTTAATCTTGAAGAAAATTGCTCAACAAAATGATCTTGTGGCATTTATAATATGTTTAAAATAAACAATCAAACTCCATATTGCAAAAATGTTTTAAGTATTTAATGATTACAAGGCATGTGAATTGTTCTTTCCAAATGTATAATGCTCTTTTCTTCCATTGCAGGTTCAACCCGGCTTTCAATATTGCTACCATAAAACAAGTGGTAAATGAGGCCATCGAGAGAGGTGAGTACACTTATACAACCCTTTATTACTTGAATATCTTAAATAGGTAAACAAACCCAAGTTATTACATGTTTTTAGTGAGTTTTGTCCTTAGTAGCAACTTAGTTACGTCTGGGGATGTGTGGAAACCTGACCGTTTCAATGAGAATATATTGCTATCAATAGGAAGTATTTTAAAGAACATTAAAGTAATATCTGTATCAGCCCATATACGTCCCACTTCAGGGCTTCCTCTACAATCGAGAATACGATTGCGAGGGAATAGGCCATAGAGTAATATACAAGGTGTCAATTTGAATAAAGTTTGAATTTACAGACAATGTAATTCACTGTTGCATTTACGATATATATACCTAGAAAGCACATAAAACCTTAAAATATTTTGCAAAAAATTTTATAATGTATTGAGCATGTCAACAACGTTTACGCGCAGGCACACTTTCGCTCGTTGCGCAGTCGGTGACCGGCGCATGCAAAAATTGAGTTTGCGCACGAGCAAAATCTTTCTTCAAGACCGTCAGCTGTTTTGTTGTGTGGTAGCTAAAGTTACGCTCATCGTTTGTGAATAAAGCCATTTACACAGAGCGAGGTTCTCGCGGCGAGAATCGTATGCGATTATCGCATGACATAACCGCCATAGATTATCGTGTTCTGACAAACATTTACAGTATGCAACTTTTTTATATCCTTACGATAATCGCACCTTCTAGGCGAGAAATTCTCCCCGTGTAAATGCGGCTTAATGCGTCTTGAAGAGATAATTTTACAAAGAATTAACATATTTTATTATTTAGGCCGAGAATCAATAATACATAACATCCGCTTCGAATGTGTCTGCCTAATGAAGTCACAACCTGTATAATTAAGTTAATTTAGAACTCAAACACTATTCTAATAGTCCTAATAGCAGTTACTCAATAAGACAAATACGGAGTTGAAGTATTTCTAATATATTTTTTACTGATGTCTTGTCAGATTTTCACACTTCACCAATGTTATGTGCTAACACTTGGGATTGGTTTACGCTTTTAATTTATAACTAGAATTTTGATGTCCCTAATTTATTAATATTACCTTTTTTTGTATAATGGCTTATCAAATTGTTTACCTTTTGCCATCTAAACATAATTGTTTTTTACACCTGGGTTTTTACTCTTTGTTGTTAAACATTGTGCAGTAAGGTATCGACTGTTAATATATCAACTGGTTCCTGTATGCGACCTGCTCCTATTTAGACTAAAAACTTTTATTTGATAATTTATTGTTACCCTTAAGTACTACTTACTGCTGACTTAAAATAGACATTTTGATATGCGCAATTCACAAGCATGGACACTGCTTAATAGTTAATAGCCGCAATGCATTATGGAATAGTTATTTGAATATATATTTTTGGCTATGATGTAATTTTTAGTGTTTCCTTTGAAGTCAAAGTGTCTTTACAGCCGACCAAGTTTCTTAACAGGTTTTTTATGTTTAAAATTCAGAAAAGTAACGTTGATTAGCCATTATTATTCAAGCTACTAATTAAATAACAAAAACTTATGTAGTAACTTTTGTAAATAACGTATCCCCTACTTTCCGACCTTTAGCTTCGCTTAATTAGTTTTACTAACAAGGGATGAAGTTTTTGTCGAGAATAACGTCAGTTGCAGGAAATAAGTTTTTTCTGTTCACTTTCAGGAAAGAAATTCCGTTATAAAAAGTCTTGAAATATAATGTTTATGAAATGTTTGCCTGTTTCTGTTGAGTGGTTTTTGATAGTGGCGGTACTTCCATACAAGCCCAAAAGCCCGGCTTGCCCTACTTAATCCGCAAATACAAGATAATGAACAGAAACCATTACATTCAATACATTACAGTAATTTATTACGACACATATACCATTTTTGAATTTACCGCGTTCGGTCGCGTCGCTGCGCGGCGCAATTCAATGAAACGCAACTACGAGCGACGGAGCGCCGCCCGCGCCTCGCAACGCTTGTATTAAATTCATTCAATAATTTAACCTCTCGCGTAGCTTCACGCATTTTCTAAAAGACGTAACTCGCGTTCTTTAAATGTCTCTTTCTCTCTCGTGTGCTTTTACGAGGCTTTTGGAAACTCATGCTGTCTCTTTCACACTTAAGGTTGAAATGTTACACTCTGCCACTACGAATGTATAGCTACAGATATGCAACTATAGCAATTTGTACTAAAAAATCAAACCGTTTAAGCCCAGCTTCGCGGAGTGAGCATCGTACGTTTGAAGGTCGTCACGTGTAACAATATTCGTTTAGTAAATTATATTTATTATTATTAAATTATGTTTGTTCCTTTTTGAAATTATTTTATAATTTTTTAGGTAAAAATAATGTGGTTTTTATATTTTTTTAATAAATTGTAATTGCATGTTGTAATGTTTATTTTTACGTTTCGTTTCACAATTTCTGAACGGATTCGTACTAACTTCATAGGTGTTTTGGCATTGTGCAATTGTAAATAGTTCTGTTTTTAGGTTAATGATTAGTTTTTTATGTTCATTAAGCTTTTTGAAACTAAAATGAGTTGTATTGTTTCCTGTGATGGTTTAAGTGTGATGATATAAGTGTTCATTGCTGGTATAAAGGTAATTTAATTCGATTATATTGAAAAAAAAAACTGGCGCGAAAACAACGCCGGGTTTGTGCATTTCTTAAATTCGTGGTAAATTACAAGAGGCATTTATCAGCTCAGTTTAAAAAACTACCTACGTAATTTGATTTCTACATGCTCCCCTTCAAATGGGTTATTAAATAGTCGTGTTTCACATGTTTTTCAAGCGACACTTGTATATTAGAATGTTTGTATTATGTATAATGATTTTAATAACTTAGGTGGACCTTTCAAAAGGCATGTTATTACTTGTAATTCATAAAAACTTAACGCTAATGCATTAATAATATTTTCTGTCCGCAATTTCGGTTAACTGCGAAGTAATCACGGCAACATAGTAGCTACCGTTGTGCTAGTGTACCTACTAGAAGTTTTCAGTAGTTAGTGTATTACCAAGTTACGGTTGCATATCCACATGTAATCTATAATTTTTTTAATCTTAATATTTGATAGATTGTTTGTTAGGTCTGCTGACGTACATATGTTTTCTTCGTTCTTAGTATTTTTTCCTTTTAAATCAACATGTATTATACTTTAAAAAGTTTTGGGCTTGCCCTACTTCAAAACCCTAGGCACGCCACTGGTTTTTGAGTAATTGTTGAACATACTAGCAAAGTTGTGATAGTTTAGGGTTTATAGAACACAAAATATACATATCTTCTCAAATCGTTATCCGTTCGTCTGTCAGTTACGACGGCTGGTGATATTAAAAGAGCAATTAACGCAATGTAAAGTCTTGTTTTCATGTATCACAGTTTTTGACATAAAAACAAATCTATATAAAAAGTATTTTTTACAAAATAATTTATTTATAATTGGTTTGAATGTACGGTTCATGCTCGTTTGGCAATGACACCAATTCTGAATCTATTGGTGTTTCCAAAATGTTAAGACTAGTCTCTGGAATTAATTCACCAAATGCTCATTGTCTCAAGGTCTGAATTGAGGCCCATTGTGACAATGTGTCAATATTTGTGCACAGTGAGGTATTTATTAATCCTAAAGCGCCATTTACCCAGAGCGATTTCACATCGAAGGTACGATTTATCGTAAGGATATAAAAAAATGCATCGTGTAAACATTGTCAGAACACGATAATTTTATATATGATACGATAATGACATACGATTCTCGCCGCGAGAAACTCGGCGTCTAAAGCCTCATTTACATTTACATGGACAGTTTCTCGTGGCGAGAATCGTCTGCCATTATGGCATGATATAACCGCCATAGATTATCGCGTTCTTACAATCGTTTACACGATACAACTTTTTTATATCCTTACGATAATCGTATCTTTGAGGCGAAAAACTCTCCCTATGTAAATGACACTTGAATGGCGTTTAAGTGCATAGGTACAATGATAAAATACATAATAGAAAAAATAAACAAAGTCGCATGTGATTATTGTTATCATTGTATATAAAGTGTAGTGTTTTTAAATATATTTCGCAGAGACAAGTCTGTTATTGATTGCGTGCCACCCATGCACGCTTATCACACTTTATCTCGACCACAGCCGTGACTTACTCTATCTTTTAAACTGTATAAACATTGCAAATTTCCAACAGGATGGAAAGTAGAAAAAATAATTTGTTACGAAATTGCGAAAATCCACAGTAACAATTTCTTTCTCGGTTGATGTGTATCTATAAAAATCTTTTAGATGTTGAGCTTTACCTACGTATTATATGTAGGTATGTATTGTATTTAGGTAGGTAGAAAAACTTACAATCAAGTGATCCATCAACAACTTTGCAGACTTCAAAAGAAACAAAACGAAAGACCGCAGATGTACCCTTATCAGGTTCAACGTATTGATCAACAAACTACAATTTCGGCTCGGTTATTGTAGAAGCGAAAACTCCCTCGCAGTTTTAAACCTACTATTACATATATGGATCATTCTAAGAACGATTTTAATTATTACAACATAACAAAAACTTCTAAACATAACACAGGCAGTTTAAATCTGGACAAAACCTCATCCCTCTATCAATAAGTTAACGCACTCTAAACAATGCACTGATGAACGCTTTCTATGTGTGTGTCGTCCGTAACAGTCGCGCCGGTTTCAGTACGGATGCCCACGCCGACCCGGCTCAGGGACCTTATCAGGCAGATCAGGGCGGCGCGCACGGCGGCCGAGGAACGGAGCGTCGTCAACAAGGAGTGCGCGTACATACGCTCCACCTTCAGAGAGGAGGACAGTGTGTGGAGGTGAGTTTGGGTAACGTTCGTTTTTTATTTGACCGTATTTTGTTTTTAAAAAGATTAAGCAGCAGTGTAAGCGCTCGAGTTTAGATTTAAGAGATATTGTATACAGTCATTTTTAGGGAAATGACCAGTGATAATTTCTTGAGGTGATAAGCGCAGTGGCACCATGCAATCTTTAGTGATAATAGAATCCATATGAATCTACTAATTTTGACAAAAACTTAATTTTACGATAACAATTTTGCATCTCCAAAGTAGGGCGTTGACATGGTTACAGCCACAGTTATTGTCAAAGTTATATTACGTAACTTGGCCAAGTCCTGAATGGTGTTGCTCCTGTACGTCGCCTACTATCAAGCGATCTGGTCGTCTAGTCGTTGTCCCTAATAAAAAAACCCTGGTGTAATTACACCGTTTCGCTGAAATTCCGAACCAATTTCGTAAAGCATTCCGTAACTCCGTAACCGTAAGGTAATGAAGAAGTATCTTTAGGGAATATGAACGGAGAAAAATGATACCTTGCTGGGCGTCACCGTTATGCCGATAGCTCAAAACTATTTACACTGAGTTATATAATAAAGCGACATTATAACAATTACGCAGGTTGATAGGAAGTTTTAAAAATTAACTGCGTTAGCCGTTACCTGGGCGGATATGAATATCCTCCAACGTAATATGAATTACAAATCATTTTTCGTATAAAACATCATAGTAAAATCCCCTACTAGGTTTCTTCCACATTCTCATAGCCAATAAGTTTCATTGTTTCCTGTCTACTTAGCGATGTGATTACTCACCTACATATTTTCTCATAATATTTAATGTTGAAAACAAAACATCTCTGTACGCTGAAGAATGTCGCAGAACAAGATTGCGTTTTAGAATTTATTCGCAATTTCAGTGGCACGACGATGTAAAAGATTCAATTGTAGGTTTGTAGTCAATTTGATTTGGCTGTTCGCTGTCGCAAATAAATGTTTACGTGTTTAAAGAAATTAGCTAGTGCTTGTGAATTCGGCTATACTCGTATATAGTCCAGACAGAATTTGTACAGTTCTTGATGAAAGCTGTCGATATCTAACTTTAGTGTTTAAGCTGAGTCATTTCCTATTGCACTACAGGTGTTTCTTAATTGTTTTATCCTTTGTAACTAATTGAAAGCATTTTTTTTTTTTATATTCCAGTTTTTTTTTTACAAATTCAAGTTAGTATCTCAGTTCTGAAATATGTTATGCAACGAATCATTTGAAAATTAAATTATGTGCACATTAAATACTCTTTGATCTCGGAATTTTACATAAAACAGCTATACTAGGGATCAAAACAGTCCCGTCATGCGGTATGGTTCAAATTATGCCATAAATGTTTCGTCATTCCGCCAGTAAGTCAAGTCGTGCTTACTTTAGAGACGTGGGTTTAGAATTTGCAAGGGAAGACGTGTTTAGTGGTACAAATCTCTGGCTGCTTTGTGTCTCAAAGAATATGCTAAGCAGGCCGTCCGTTCTGCAATTGCTGGTTTTTAAACCTAGGCAGTACCTAAGAGAGTAAGACATCAAGCTACCCACTAAATTTGAAAATGAATGGGTCACTGACCGTAATTGAATAATGCGCACATATTGTACATGTGTTCCAAAATTCTTTTTATGTTTGTTCGCGAATAGTATAGACAATTATTTTAATAATATTCTTTTGTCTGCCACTAGTACAATAGATGTAACATAGTCAGAACAAAACTTGACAAAACATGAACATTTTAAACGCCAATTGTCGTCAAATATAACGATAGTTCAAATGTTTGCTAAACCATGTAAATAAGCGTTTGACATTGGGCCAAACACATATGGCGAATCGATAGCATTATTATGTCAAATTTGGATAAGTGGTTTGTGATGTCAGTGCGAAGTATTCCAATAGTTTTTGTCTTTTAATATTTTGACCTATTTTTTAAATTCAATGTCGAAGGAAGTGTTAATATAGAGCCTTATTGTTGTCATGCGTGAGTCAAGATAGATATCAGCGGAAATGTTCGTTTTCTCAGTTGGAGCAAATTAATAAAACTGTATGTCTTTCCAGTAATAGGATTTTTTTTTCATCCGAGATTCAACTTTACCGCGAAGCATGATGTATCTAGATTTTTAATCTGAGGTAATATTTTAGACACATCAATCAAGAATTTTTCGGCCGTGTACACGAATTTAAATAAATTATACATGAAAAACACCAGTCTGCATTAATTAGGCTAGTGTGGTAAAAATTAAAACCATTAACCACATTACTTGAAAGTCGAGTAGCCAGTCTGACGTAATCCAATACAGAAAATAAAATGTACATAAAAAAACAAATTCCGCCAAAAAGGTAACCAGACGATCAGAAAACTCACAGGAATTTGTTGTACGAAAGAAATTAATGATACAGGGGCGAGCTAAGAGAACAGAAATTACGAACCTTTGACTAAAATAATGTTGACACATTATTGCATTATTCACCGTGACTTTAGGGAGAATAAAATTGGCCCATAACGAATACTTATAATCTTATTTTCTATTGTCACAGCATCTATCGGTTCTTGAGAAGAAATTAATAATATCAGGAAGAACGATGTTTTCAGTTTGGTATTTCGTGTATTTGCCTCTGGAAGTGTTTCAAATGATTGAAATGTTAAATATTATACCTAAAAATATTAAGCTATTTTTGTATATCTTGCAAATTATTTTGGGGCATGATTGTTCTATTCAAAACCGCGGATTGTAATCACGTCAATGTAAATATAACTTAAACCAAACAAAAGTCAAAATCAATCACGAATATTTCGATTTACGAGTAATCTCCCAATACTTCCCGATTGCACATAAATCGTTACCATGGCAACAAACACGCCGATTAAAACGAGCGTTCTACGAAAACACGGGCATAAATCTATGCTTGTTGCAAATAAATCACCTACAAGAGTGTTTGTGTTGAGACTTGAGACGGCGACGTGTAAACACGTTGGTGCATATACGCGCTCTGTTATTAATCCCAAGAGATAATGGAGCAAGGCTATTAAATAATTATTGATAAATACTACATAAAAGACGCTTATAGAGTTGTGATCCTATTGGAAACAAATGTAATCTATACATACAATAAATTTGTACCCGATCGATGTCTGAACGTGGAAGATAAATGAGGAAAACTGATATGGGGTGCTATATTAACGTAATAAAACACATCACAATTATTTTTAGAATTTTTGTCTGTTTATCTGTTTGTCTATACGGTTGTACGCGATGAACTCAGAAACGGCTTAACGGATTTCGATGCAATTTGGTATGGAGGTAGCTGACACACTGAATTTACAAACGGAGTTGCGGGCAGAAGCTAGTACATACTAAACATACAGAAAAATAAATTATGACATGCTACAATGCGATCGCTAAGACTCTATCAAAATACCAAAAATTTAAAATAAGATCACGTTAATATTAATTTTCAAAAAGTTAGAGAAAATAATTTACCTAATAAAGTAATATTCCGTGGCTATACTAATGAATAATTTAATAATGTTTTGGTGTACACACTGCTGACATTATATTCTGTGTGTGGTTTCAATTAATGTCATCATGTCTCCCTTTATACTATTGCTTGACAGCCTCCGTGACGTAGTTGGTTAGACGCCGACTGTGAAACGAGAGGCCGCGGGTTCGATCCCCGCACCAACATAAATGTTTGTGTGGCCCACAAATATTTGTGTCGGTCTGGGTGTTTCTGAGACCGAGAAGTCTCTTGTAGTTTCTGTTACCCACAACACAAGACTTCATCTGAGTGTGGGGTCGGGGCTATGTATGTGACTGTTGGGTGTATTTATTTATTTATTTATTGCTAGTATACCCTTGCAAAACTTGATAAAAAGTAAACCACAGTAGTATACCAGGGGTACTTAATCCTGCCGTACTGTTATAGAGAAATATGACTTATTAAATCAACTGGAAACATAATAAGTATTTTCTTCGTAGATACTACAAATCTAGTAAATGCTAGAATAGTAACATTTATATTTGCTCATCGCAAATGACGAGACATTTTTTATTGATCGTCGAACCGATGACCTTACTTCTCTCAATTATACGCTCCATTGCACGACAAGTTTTCAAATTTAAACATGCACGTTTATTAATTTGCACGCTACTTTATTAAATGGTATTTTCATGAATTGTACAAATAAATTAATAAATAGACGCATTTGAAGAACTTAAAATATATAATTATATTAATATTTTAGTTTATCAAACCGCTCCCAGGTCGCACCAGTACATGCATTTGCCGATACGAGTAAATGTCGTCGTTTTGAGAATGAAGTATTTGAGAGGGCGTACGTTACGACACTAAAGGAAGAAACCTTTTTTGCGCAAAAAATCGATTTAGTTAAAAATATTTTCACGTATAACATTTCGATGCATAGAAAACGGTCTTGGTGTGAAATGATAGAGCCATGTTTTCTGGAAACGGTAGAGCCACGCTATTGTCAGTCATGACCAGCATGAATGGGTGGTTCATCCGAGGTGGTCTCACAGGAAATTGACGTGAAGCGACAGCTCACTTGTCGCGTTTCGTTCAGTGAGTGAGAATGCCGGATGCCCAATATACCCCTTTCCTCTTCCCATCCTTTTTCCTTCCCCCTCCCCTCCCCATTGGGCCCGCAATCCATGATCCAGCGTTGTGGATGTTCATGGGAGGCAGTGATCACTTACCATCAGATGACCTATTTGCTCGTTTACCGGGCCTATTTAATAACTTAAGAAAATGTGCCTTTAAATATACCAAAGGAGATGTTTTAGACTCAAGTTTCTGTAGGTCACATGCAAGTATTTATGAAACAACAAACAGGAAGTCCTATTGAATCTAAGTTGGGTTGTTTACATGTTTGTATTTATTACCTAGCGTTATGTGCTTCACACCGCAGCTCATGTGTTGTGCAAATCTTACGATCCATCAGATTTTCCTCTCTGCGCCTGCACGAGTTGACAGGTGACACGTGGACGCCTTATATCACCACAAAATGACCTTTGCCGTTGAAAACCATACAATTATACCGCAGAGTAACGTTTAACAGCTTAAATCTATAGAATAAAAGCGTGATTAGGAACGATAAAACTCTGTTCTTATAAGCAATCATTGTTTTTACTGTAATAAATAATTTAAATGATACAATACGAACCTCTATCTAGTGGCAGTTCTATGATCGGTAATAGAAAAATGCTTCAACCAGGGATGTTTGTCAAAATTCTGATATTCACCGAATAGAATCAAATTGTCGATAAATTGATATTGAATAAGCTTAGTAGGCTAAGATCTGAGGACATTACACAGAAAATAATAAAAAAATAGCTCATCAGTGTAATAAAATCAATCCATTAAACTGCTTTGACCTAGAACGGCAGACAAAGGTTCAGACACTGCCAATTAATGTGGGAATACTTGTCAAGAATATACTGGTAGATGGGTAATGTCGAGTATCAATATAGATGGGACCCATGCTAAGGAACATCTGTCTTTATCTGTATCAGCCAATGTACGTCCCACTGCTGGACACGAGCTCCTCTGAAATCGAAAGTGGTTGGGCCTAAGGAACATCAAAATAGCACATTCAAATGTTTCATATTTAGCTATAATAGATAAGGTGAGTTTTATCGATCGACGAAAGACGTGAACTTTGGCGTGTCGTTGCAGGCCTGCCTTCTATTGTGCGGAATTTATGGGCCAGAACAAGGCCGTTCACTGGCCCATCTATTATGGAATACACACCTAGCGGTTTCAGAAAATGAAATGCTATATTTTATATTGCCGGTTGTTCTTAGGTGAATTTGATTGCTGGTTTTATAACTGATTTATTGTAACTAAAAGTAGCACCACATGGGTCAAGGAACTAGTAAGAAGAAATTCATAATTTAGGAATTCGTTTCTCTGCCCTCACTATTTTGCCGTAGAACGGTTTACCTGTGTACATGTTTTCTTCTGTAAAATTGAATCTTTGCAACAAATTGTCTCGGCCGTCTAAATACTTACGCCAGTGTTTATTTCCTCTGGTGAAAGCAACGACTACTTTCAGATGCAATTCTTTTTCATGCCAGTAAAAAGAAAGTTTATATGTTTTTTCATAAAAAAATATAGAAAAGAATTTATCATCATACAAGTAGTTGAAAATTACGATTGTAGGTCTGATTCTCACTACTGAATAAAAACGTCGTAAATTATTCTCGGTTCGGTCTGAATTCTCGCATAGACCTTTACGCAACGAGAATCATGATTATGTATGTTCAGTAGACTTAAGTGAGAATAGCTTTTGTAAAAATAGGTACGTTTGTTCAAAAAGCTATAGCTGAAGAGTAGCGTAGGATGTCCGCCCACAAGGTCAGACGACCTAGTAAAGGTCGCGGGAAGTCGTTGGATGAGGGCTGCCTCCAACAGGTCACTGTGGAAATCATTGGGAGAGGCCTATGTTCAGCAGTGGACTTCCTTTGGCTAATGGATGGATGTTAATGCAAAAAAAAATCCGAAGTTTCAAATGAGAAGGCCTAAATGTCTATGTGATTGAAAATTGGAAGTGTCCGCCGTCGGAAACCGAAGGGTATAGAGTCTATATAACGTTGAAAATTGTTTTGGTGTCGAGGTCGGGCGATCGATTTTCACCTGACATTATATTGACCTTATTTTGACAACTAATTTTGTACCATGCTGTGCAGTCCAGAAATTATGTTCGAAAATTGTTAAATTTCACAAACTAACTTTATAGAAAATACAATAAGTATATTATGTATATTTTACAATATGATGAGCATCAGCTAATATATAAATACATACCGTTAAATGATTCATGAGTAAACACATGACTTGCCCCATCAAGATATATTTTATAATCATAAACAAAAAAACATGTAATTATTCTAATGGACGTAATAATTACCCACTGCAAGCGAACTTAAAATTGAAATATTTCCTGTAAACCAGTGTGACACGAAATTTAAAAAATCTGTATAAACTTCATGGTTGTAACCTCATGACCGATTTCCATTCTGATGATCCTATATGAGTACGGAAGGAACGTGAAACGGTAAATCCATCTACCGATAAATGATAAATAAAAACGTTACTTCATTTGTTTTGTCGTCAAAGTATAAACATTGTAATACCTGCATAAAATTATGCAAATAACATCGTCTGTATCTAGATACTAGGAGCTATGCAAAATCAATTGAGCATTAAGAGTTACTTTGTAAGTCGATAGCTTGGATACGTCTAGTGTCATCCAGATTGTTTTAACATTTTAAAACATCGACCCACCACGAACTAGCACGGTTGGGTCGACTATCGAAAAAGGATCCAAGTAATTTTCAAAGGGTCTGTTGTATAAATTGGCTTCGGGAACTTTCCCTTTTGCCAAGGATAGGGTAATCGACGACGTAGATCGTACGCCGTTACTTAGAATACCCTCCAAAGGGCAAGTTAGTTTGCTGACTTTTTTAATCAGGATCCTATTTTGCCGTACCTAAAAAATCTCATTTCCTTTTATTTAAATTTTTACGTCCGAATAAGATGAGAGATGGCTAAGGCGCTTCTTTTGTTTGTTATTCCTTGATATAATACTAAACTTAATGAATCCGCACGAGCTTAAGGTTTCAAAAGAAATATCTTTTATATTATGAGTATCGCCATTACAATCCTCGTTGACTCAGTTATTTCCAAGAAAAATCAGCAAGGTAATTCTTAAAAAAAAAATATTGATACGAAGTGAACTTTCCATAATTTCATCGTATACAAACTTTCTGTATCAGCCCATATACGTCCCACTGCAGGGCATGGGTCTCCTCTGCTATCAAGAACACGATTCTGAGTGGTTAGGCCATATAGTTCTGAATCCACCACGCTGGCCTAGTGCGGGTTGGCAGACTATTACATAAACAACATCAAACTTTAAACAATTATGATCCTTATACATTCAATAACAGTAATCCACTGATATCAGTTTATTTACCAAACAATCTTAATATGTATCAACTATCGAAGTAAATACTACCAATTTCTAACGTCACATCTCTTCCACAGATGTCGGAACATAGCGAAACTCCTATACATCCACATGCTGGGCTACCCGGCGCACTTCGGGCAGCTGGAGTGCCTGAAGCTGATCGCGAGTCCAAGGTTCACGGACAAGAGAGTGGGATACCTAGGAGCCATGCTGTTGCTCGACGAACGCCAAGACGTGCATCTGCTCATCACCAACTGTTTGAAGAAGTAAGTGCTGTTAGGAATAAGGATGTTTTTAGATGTTCGTTTATATATGTGTTTTAGAAAGAGATATAGGACTGGTGATCGGAATTTAGTGGTTTCCGTGGCTTTGGAGAGTATTTGCATAGGCCTATCAAACAGCTTAACTACTTGATGGTAAATGATTAATCCTGCTTACACACATCTACAATTTATGTCGTAGTTGCGTTGCCTACTGTTCTCTCAAATGGAAAGGCAAATGGGTGAGATGCGACTTACCTTTTTTGTGTCAATAGAAAAAGCCGTAAACCTCCCCCTTCGGTATCCCGGAGGAGGCCGAAACGGGTATGTCAGTGTCGCTGGCCTACTAGCCCGGCACGCTTTGGATATTGTGGCCGAGTCGGGCCCCCAACAAAAACTTACACACTGACTAAAAATCCCTCGGTATCCGTCGCGACACTGGATACCCCAAGGCGAGAAGCGCCCTGATTCCTTCTCAGTGATCTTTCGGCGCCGAACCATGACATCCCTTCATTGGGGAAGAAAGTTGTCTCCCACAAACGCCCGTTTAAGGCGCTGTTGGCGTCCGCAACAGATGCGAGAATAAAATGTTGATTAAAATAGTCAAGAATTTAATCAGCATAAAAATATAATATGAGTCATACGATTTCTTATTATAAGTTTGAATCGCAGTTGTGTATGTGGTGTTATCATTAATCTTTCCCAATGTTTTTTTACGACTAAAAACCCAGTACAAGCCGGTCGTTGGCATTGATTCTTACAAAACAATCATGGCTTAGATAGTTTATGCCTACGTACCTGGGTTAGCTGTGGTCCACTCGTTCTGTGGTTTCACAATCTAGGTTTACGAGTAAACCCATCGATTACTCCCGGCCTAGGTGACCTAGAGACTGATTAGTTGACTAGTTTTTACTGTTAAGTCATCAACCGGTCTGTCATTTAAACATTTTGATACCAAATTGGTTTAGTCGAACGACTAGAATGAATTGAAGCGTACAAATGGATAAGCTCGTCCCACACAGAATATTAAATTGTGTTTTGTGAATGGGAATTAGTTTTGCGTTATCTGACCAGTCCGGATTTTGTGCCGGTTATTTTATTTAAATTATTGTGCACACATGTAAATAACGCTTAACCCTTTGTGATAGGTAAAAGGCAATTGGTAAAGAATTAGTGTAAGGTTGTGTTTTTGGATTGTAAATAAAGCGCAATTTCATATTAAAATATTTTATTATTTATGTAAATCTTTAACTGTACAAAGTAGGATTTAGGTGTACAGACGACATAACTTTTTCGTCATGTATTACTTTTTCACAACTTGATTTATAACTTAGAGGCATCTTTTATATGATTAACGTATCTCTCTATCGTCTAAACAAATTTAACTCATCACTACTAATGGGAACACAATAAAACGCACCAAAAAGATGCATCAACATTTCCAAGCTGTTTACTACTCGGGAAACAACCCGCGACCCCACCTGGTTACGGTGGAGTTGATTTCATTTGTCGGTTAATCCGTTCTCATTAAGCTGGCCGTAATAAGGCTTGGCGCAGGTAGTCGTACTTCAATATGAAAGGTATAATATTTATAACGTCGATTAGGGAATGCATCATGCATAATACAACAAAGTACTCCCTCGTTTTATGTTGTGATTATCCAATATATTAAACAGGGTGGTCGAGTTTTGAAAGGTAATCCTGTATTGTCAGTAGATACTGTGAAAAGACACTTTAGAATAGGTGCAATCAGCAATGTTTACATTGGTAATAGTATATTGAAAATATTGGTACTTGATTTTCGATGTGGCACCTAATTGACTCGTAGCGATCTTGTTGTAGTTTATTTTCCTCAAACTTCCACCAAGTCATAAATTTATCTGCTTGGACTAAGACATTAGATTACATAATCGTCACGCCTGTATCGGGGTAGGCAGAGACTATGGATCGCCACTTTGGGCGATCCATAGTCTCGCTTCATCCACTTTCATCAATCTCTTCGTGCATGCTCGTCGGTTCAGGGTACTTTTGACCTGACCCTTATTGAGGGTATCACCAATTTGGATTGTGTAGGTTCGGCGAGGTCGACCCCTACCGACTCTTCCGCTTCGACTAATTTATTTTATAAAACACCACTCTAGCGTCAGAATTTACAAGCCAAGCTTTGCTCTTGTCGTAAAATAGTGACCAACTGGTGAATAAAGTCTCCGAAATTAGGTACTAGTTATTGCTACAGAAAATCCAAATTGGTATCAAAATTTCCGACAACACCTACCCAACTGAGGCTATAAGTACCTCCATAAGATAATAGGTATATTATTCTGTTATCGAACATGTTTTCGTATCAGATGTTGGTTGTCGGTGTGTGGGCCGACCCAATATGCGCCGGCCTTACACGTAGCTCGTGAGTCGTGACTCATCCATTCACCGGCACCTCGCTTGAACATCAATCTACGTAATTGAGCAGTAAATATACACTGCACTGATTTATTTTCAACATAGGGGTAAATTCACGATACGCTTTGTGTAGAAACGTTTGGGAAATTTTTGTAACTAAGCTTTGTGGGTGAAAGAAATTTCTATTACAGAAAATAGATTGAAGGAAAACTGATTTACTGTCACATCATACGACGTACATATTTTATAGGTGCTAACAAAATATATTAAAACAAGATTTTGTCAATACTAAAAAAATATATGGTAAAAATGTGTTTTAGATATACACGTATCGAAATTACGAAAAGCTTACTTTGCATGGAAAATTTAATAACGCGTGGTGGTGTGTAAGCCAAGTTCGATAAAAAGCCGACAGTAGCCGTCTGACAACGGATAGTAATTATGATATTAGAATTCTACGCACATTATTGTCGCCGAGACACTGAGTCATCAACAGTTTAGACAACTACTAGAAACTAGACTTTTTATTTATTTTATAGGGGGCATACGAGCATAGGGTTCACCTGACGGTAAGTGATCACCGCCGCCCATGAACGTCTGCAACACCATGGGGCATGGAGATGTGTTGCCGACCTTTAAGGTGGGAATACGCTCGTTTTTTGAAGGTCGCCAGGTCGTACTGTAGTTATGATGTTATTGATAGATTTGATCAATAACGACCCATTTACACGGGGAGAGTTTATCGCCTCGACGATACGATTATCGTAAGGATATAAAAAAGTTGAATCGTGTAAACATTGTCAAAACGCGAAGTTCCATGGCGGTTATGTCATGCGATAATGTCGTACGATTCACGCCGCGAGAAACTCTTCCCGTGTAACTGGCGCTAAACATCACAACAGTCGCCCACCAATTTTCCCCAAACTAATTGCTGATAGCTGGGAAAAACCTATTATCAATTCCACGTAATATACATAACAAGCAACATTTTCAAAGTTTCCATGCCTGGGTTGAACATTTACCCGTTAATTACTTTGAAAATAATCGTAAACAAAAATATACTCAATCATTATACGTGCGTCTTAATGTAGATAGTTGTATAGAAAAGGTGTCTCATGTCTGCGAGTAAAATTTCAAACCGGTTGGATCGTCGACCGACTTACCTCCGGTTTTTATTACGCGAACTTTGAATACACAGCCGAAAGTGTATCGATAGTTATCGACACACTTTTTATTAGTTAATAAAGTGCGCTTACTCGTACATCAAATTAAATTAGCTAATTTCTATCTACTCATAGGGCATCAGTTCAAACAGCCTTTTGTAATTTTGCTCTATCATTATCCAGACATTTCACATATTTGACAGCCTACGTGGCGCCGTTGGTTCGACGTCGGCTGTGAAACGAGAGGCCGCGGGCTCGATCCCTCACCGAGACAAATATTTGTGAACCCACAAGTATTTGTTTCGGATCTGGGTTTTTGTGAGACCGAAAAGCCTCTCGTAGTTTCTGATGCCCACGACACAAGACTTAATTGATCTTAATGTGGGGTCAGGACTATGTATGTGACTGTTGGGTGTATTTATTTATTTATCTAGGCCCTTACAAAATCTTTTAGATTTGTATTGCAATTATTTTGTCAATTATCCTTTGTAGATCTTTATCTATTTACTAGACAAACACACCCACGAACTTAGAGTGGGATATAATTGTGAGATCATTATTGTGTTTTGATCCAGTTGTTCCATGAAACTGCTAAGAGATATTATGACCAATATGTAGAAATTGCTCAATTAACTTCATAGTGTAGCTCCTGAGCAATGGAAGAATTATATGTTGTAAGTGGGCAATTTACAACAAATGCTTTAGTGGTATCTATTTTTCCTGCTCACGTCAAATTAACTTTAATTTTCCTTCTGTAGAGCTGTTGAATTGTTAATATAATATGAAATACCTGATGTATTAACCGTTGAATGAACGCAGCAATAATGATGACACATTATGAAATATTATAGTCCGATTGCAATGTTTTCATTAAGTTGGCCATAACTAAATCCATTCTTCTATTGTTTCATAGTAGATTAAAACCTAATTCACTCAAATATTATATACGAATTTGCCATTAGTAATGCAGACACCCAACCCGCACTAGACCAGCGTGGTGGAATATACGGCCTAACCACTCTCAATCGTCCTCTCGATTATAGAGAAGGCCCGTGCCCTGCAGTGGGACGTATATGGGCTGATACAGTACCCATGTTTGTATATCTCTCTCCCTCTTCAGCCACAGGAGGTTCACTGCTGAAAATAGGTTTCTCCACGGATCCCGTCCAAGTTCCTATACCAAGGAACCATTCTTACAATGTGAATATAACAAAAATCCCGCATGTAGGCAGGAAGCGAGGGATTACGTCGTCGGTGAACGCTTATAAATGCTGTAATCCGGACATCGCTCGCAACTAATGATCTAATGAGACTGAACAGTGAACAGCGGCATACTACTCGTACACACACAATACACACGCATTGCTCCCCACAGATATTGTAACGTCTTTAGACCAATGATAATTTTTTTTTTGGGTTTTTTCAATATTGAAAATGGCACCCCCGTTATTGTATACAAAATTAAAATTAAAGTTATACATGGAAATAAGAAAATAAAATAATATGTATATATAAAAAATAGAATACCTATTGAAAAAATACATAGTAAAAAAAATTGCAAGTTGACACATCAATTATAAATAACTTAAGCGAAGTTTTAAACATTTTCTAATTAATTTGTATAACATTTTGTTTTCATCCGAATTTGGAGGAGCCAAGATGGTGTGATAAAATCCTACGTTATGAGTAATGAGTTCTTCATGTTAATTTATCTTCTATACTCTATGGTTTGTCTTTGGAAAAGTTTTTCTGGAATAAAAATTCCTTTATATATTTTGCCGGGATAAAAAGTATTCTGTGGTCTTCATCGATAAACCAGTTGAACCAAATATTACTCTATTCTTCGACGTGAAGTTGAATGTTCGGACTTTTGACGTTCACGTATAAAATAAAAGCTTTTCACTTCTAAAATCTATACTTCTCTATGAAACTTATCATTCACTCCGAACTTGGTCTATGCTTACACCGTACGATAGAGGATTCGAACATTTGTAGAACATTTCAGCAGTTCCTGGGATTAGCGCGGTCAAACAAACAAACTTGGACAAGCCCAGACGTAAAGCGTCATTGCTCGGTGTTTAAAATCCGTGGCTGACGGTTCTAGCAACAATACCGAAATAATTTCTACTACTTCTCGGAATAGGAAATTACGGAAGTGATGCTTCGTGTGCGTTCACCTTTTTAGAATTAAATATGGCAGCCTACTCGTTTTTAGATCGCCTAAAATGTCTTCGTAAATACCTAAAATATATAATAGTAATAGTCAATAGCATGAATATAAATTGACTTTCAAGTTTCTTATTATTTAAATGTTTATTTAAATTCAGCGTTGATTGCGGTATTTCAAACATACTATTAAAAAACTACTTAAAAATATTTCTGTATTAGTAAAGAAATAATTTTCAAAAGAGAATTTTCATTATGTTCTACTTTTCTAATAAATTTTGAAACAAAGCATATTTTACCGAGAATGTTCTCGTAACAATATTGGCGTGTATAATTTAAATGTTTCCATAAAATACATCGAACTGCAAAAAATAATTAGACCGTTAAACGAGTTTCAATACTCCACATTTGCAATAGACGCGCTCTATTTTCACCAAATTATGAATGTAGCTATCAGCAAACACATGTACTGATAAGCGTCACCTGCTGGTTATCGCCTGCATAATTAGAGCGAGTACCCAGTGTCAACGACATCGGGTCGAAACGTTTCGTGAACCAACCACTTTACTACAGCAATGTTAGCGCTGCACGCGAATCTAGATTGGAATGAGGGGTTTTGTTAAAAAATGCAGTTGAATTTTGGGTTGGTGCTGGATTTGAAGCATTTTAAAAAGCCTTTTTTGCAGCTTGTTGAGGTTAAATAAAGGTCATAACGTTATTTCCATGACTGCGATTAAATACTAGTATACCTGAAACTTTCAGGTGTTTCCCGTATAGGCCCTGAAGGAAATTGTATTTTGATCTGTCTATATAAATTAATTCACTCACACAGAACTGTTTGTGTTGTATAGATACAATAAACTCTTCAAGCGTAGAAATAATATCGTTTTAAAATTTAAAATAAAAAAACTATAATATTAAATATTTGGTAATTCAACCACTTTCTCTCAACATCGCCAACATCCTGGCGTGAATCTGACATAGGCCACTGACTCTTAATAATTGTACAGAAGTCTCGTGTTCTATTAATAGTATTTTAGAGTTATTGCGTAGGGCCGGCGCGGCGCCGAGGAATTTGGCGTGAACCTTTTTCAAAGCGAAGGGCGGTCTTTGACCTGCATTTAAATTGTGAGGGTCCGGACTGTTAAAAATAGGGCTTGAATATTTTTCGTTTCATTAGGGTACCTTATCGTGCCTTTGTGGAAATTGCGCATTGCGACGCCTAATGACCAGCCCGAGAATTATTACACTATTTTTTTTTTGTCTGGTGCTTTGTGTCCAAAATGCAGATTTTTAAAGATGTAATTGAATTTTGGCCGTCTTTGGAGTAGCTCACATTTGATGAATACTCATTTCGGAGCGACACCAGAAGTTAACTTCGAATCTCCTAGACGGAAACAACCACATCTCTAATCTTAGAACTTGGCGATTTACATTGGGTTGGTGAAAGGAAAGTGATTTCATAATTTCATTCTAACACGTTTCATAACATTAGGTTACCTCATTAGACATCATCTGTAACGCTACTAGCTAAAACAGGTACAGCGATCATTATCGGGAGATAATACGAGATCAGTGGAAAGAGGAAACCCATCTAACATTATATCATCAAGCAACTGATTCGAGAACCCGATGTTTCAACTATTTTTTTCCAATAATACTTACCTTCTCTCCTTTCGCCATCGTTTTTTGCTTCTATTTATAAAGATCAAAAACACATCTACGATCCTCAAGTTTTATTACATTACTATATTACATTGACGAGTACGAGTACTATAAAAACCAGTAGCAATCTACTGTTGGATATAGGCTTTTACAATTCCACGCCATAGAAATCGATCTTTAGCTTCTTTCATCTATCTTCCAGCTGCTATGCGAAGACTATCATTGTACAGATTGGATATTGGATATTCTCTATCTTTGGAACTTGAGACGATTTGGAAATGAAATTATCAAGATTATTATCACAATGATCTATCAAGGGAAACGCTCGTTATTTTGTTGAATCAAGCCATAGAAACATACATGGAAACATTAGCAGCATGAATAAATTGAAATAAAACGAATTGTTACCGATTTTATCGCGAATTTGATATAATTTTTACATATTTTAATTTCCCGACGTTTCGATCACTTTACAATTTTCGTGGTCACGGGGCGGACCGGGGGGGGGGGGATGTCCGTGTAATGTAAGATGATGCAAAAATTAAATCAAATTCGCGGTAAAATCCGTAAGAATTCGTTTTATTTTAAAGTGTAACATTCGCTTAAACCCAAGACAGCATTAAGCATGAATGAACTCAAATATAACACATAAGCAGCACATGAACTAATTGCGTCAACGTACATATGTATACATACACTGGAGTAGTGAGGCTGAACGGCTCTCCAGTTGATACACTGTCATGGCCTTGTATCATTCGAATTGAATTGCATACAGCTACATTCCATTGTGATAGATTTTAATGATGCCTCAATGCGGCACGTGACGCAATAATTTTGTAATGGCTGTTTATTTCTCTAAGTTTAGAGTTATGAAGGTTCACGATTGTGGAAACCGGTCGTAATGAGCTCCGCAAGTGTGTTCCATTTTGGATTCAGTCTGTGCATTTCCGTCTTCGACCATGCTCAGACTTTTATCTGCATTTTGTTTTGAGGAGCATAATGCTACCATATAACGTGATTTGTATTTTCATAAGACTGCTTCTAAATAGTACATTTCCAATAATTAGGTTTAGAAACTCAAACAATGCGAGCAAAAGGATAGCTTACCATGAACAGAGCTCATCAACCTCAATACACATCATTGAATTAAACAATGCCTAGGCCTTGTACTAATTACTGTCTCTCTCTCCTACAGTGACCTCAACAGCAACACTCAGTTCGTGGTCGGCCTGGCCCTGTGCACGCTCGGGGCCATCGCGTCTCCAGAAATGGCCCGGGACCTGGCCTCGGAGGTGGAGCGCCTCATTAAGTCTCCCAACGCGTACATAAAGAAGAAGGCGGCACTATGCGCCTTCCGCATCATACGGCGCGTGCCAGACTTGATGGAGATGTTCTTACCTGCCACCAGGAGTTTACTCACTGAGAAGAACCATGGTGAGTTATTAATTGTTATTTTAACAGCCAAGAAACAAAAGACAACCACACGTTGGAGAGGAACTAAAAAAATATTTGTAATATTCGTGTAATCAAACTATTTATTACCGCTGCACCAATGTTACGTTGGAATAAAATATTTGGAAAGAAAAATTAAACAATGTGAGACAAATAACACATTGTGCAGATAACTGAACATACAAGGTAGAGAATAAATTTATTTCGGACTAAAAATGGGTTCCAGCGAGTGACGGTAGATGTCACTATATTATAAAGGCTAGATAGCGGGTTAAGAACTTGAAACTTTATTTAAAAATGATTTTCTACCAAAAATTTGTTTCTCTAGCTCTAGGTCGTACTGAAATATTTATTAAGATTATTTAAAAAAAAAACATTTATCTACAGCGTAAACATGAGTCTCTTAAATTAATTAACAATACAGTTTCAATCTACCTAAATCTTTCACAACTAGTGAATTATTATAACGTACATTAAGTATTCCAACAGCGTGATATCCATGTATTATTATCCACAGGTGTGCTCATCACAGGAGTCACGCTCATCACCGAGATGTGCGAGAACAGTCCAGATACCCTCAACCATTTCAAGAAGGTAAGATTGCATTCTCCATCTATGATTATGTAACCAATCAGAGAAGGGCTGATTAATCAGTATTTTATTATTATTATTAAAAATCAATTGTAGGTAAAGCCTCTCATAAACTCCTTTATATTTATCCATATAAGACGTGTTTTATAATCAGTCATAGTGATAGGTCAGGGCGCTAAAATATTACCTCGGTTTCCCCGCCTTAACAAAAAAGGGCGCCAAAAATGTATAAAATCCTGCTTGGCAGGCCTACAGTAGCGACACGCTATGATGGCCGATTTGACAGATGTCAATAGTTATATGTATAATGCTGAGTTGTCGTCAAATTATTATACATTCCATAAATTGTAATGTATGGCACTACCGACAACAATGTTCAGTAATTAGCTCTTTCAACGTAGATATGAATTAATAAGAAACTCAATGAGGTGATTAACGTCAAAACGACTATCATAGCGTGTCGCTAGTATAGTATATTATATATATAGTTTTTCCATGGCAGATAGAGGGCGCTATAGTAATTTCAACCAATTCGCCTTGGCAATCTCACTTCACGGCGCCGGTAGATCTAAAACTGATTAGTTTATATTTACTGTCAGCAATTTTTAACATGGAAACGAGATGCTAAAGTTAAATAACCCAGTTTATTTAATTTAAGTGCATTTTTTATATAAAAATCAGTGATGCAGTAATTTTATCGCAAAATCAAAGCTTGCAGTTAGTAAGTGTGCGTACATGCAAGATTGTGCCGCAGATTGCCGGCCCCTGACCTATATCACGGCATATTAGAAGTATAGAGCTAATTAGGTTTAAATTAGGACAAGTTTTCATTGAGATATGTAGAACATGCTGTGCGTTATGTATTTTTGCATATTGTTGAAGCTGTACAAAGAATCTATTTAATTTGCATAGCGTTGACAACTTTTTATCTATATTATTTATGTTATTTACCTCAGTCGTCAATAAAAGTAGTGTTAATATGTCTATGCTTGTACATACTTCATACATATTAACAAAATCAGTCTACAAATATGTACTCAGTTCCTGCAGAGTTATATCAAAATTGGTTATTAAAAATAACTCTCCAAACCTCTTCGTCTTAATATAAAACGAGCGCTTTCAAATTAATTCCGAGTTGCTCTCACACCACCTACAAAATTCCATTCGCCCACGAAGCTTATTATTTCAGCGCATACTCGACGACCATCTTGATGCGCGTGTCTTCACGTTATTTCCAAAAAAAGTTCATTATTTACATTTACAAATTACAAAACTTTTACCCAAAAGACAAGGGAAGTTTTCCTAAGAAACTCGCGATGTTTTATTGGTCAGTTTCAATACGTCATACGTACTGTTGATTCTGGCTGACAAAAGTTACCGGAGTGGTATATCTCATTGAATATACGAAATATTCCGACCACAATACGTATATGCACTTTATAAAAGATAATTTGTATCAGACATCGTGACTTGCAATAAACTTATGAAGGTACATAACATGTGTGAGACGCAAAAGCGTAAAACAATGACATGACTCATAACTGGCAATGTATGAATATACAGGGTATATCAAGACTGCTACCGAAAACGAAGCCAGGTGGTAGTTTTAGTGACTTTAGACACAATGCAACTCAATTTTATCCAAAAAAAGCGAAGTTTTTTTTTGTAAATACATACACTTCCCTAAAAAATTAATGTACGTCCTTTTATTTTTAAAGACACTAAAGTACGCAAGGCTTTCAATTATAATTTTAGCAAAAACTATGGATTTACCACTCAAACACAATATTTAAAAGTTCAAGTTGTTGCAATATTTTTAGTTGCATCGTGTCTGTAGTCGCTAAAACTACCTCCGGGCTTCGTTTTCGGTCGCAGTCTTGATATACCCTGTATAAAATGTACATAAATGTTTAATTTATAATTGTGTAAAGGTTTCGAAATTCAGTGTGTAAGACCATTTGAGATAGTAGTCGTTGTTTACCTTAAAGTTTTTAAACTTCGTTTATGATCTTATGAAGTAAGTTCAGAAGCTGCGTACAACTTAAGAGATCCTAAGAATCTTATTACCCTTTTTAAATAAGCGACATCAAAAAAGCGTAGCCATTGTACCTCTTGTTGCCATTGGCATTAATAAATAGATACTGATGGTAAGTAATTTTACTGATGTTAAGTCTCTCGTGTGTGAGAGGCCGCCTGGGCAACCACCACCGTAATATCTATTTCTTCCACCAAACAGCAGTGTTAACGCACTGTTGTGATCCAAATTGAAGAGCACTGTAGCCAGAGTAACTACTGGACATAATAAGACTTAACATCTTATGTCTAAGAATGGCGAGCGCAGTGGAATGCCAAGCATTGCTTTGTGTTGTTTGGTTTTGCTTCTGTTCATGAGCGGTCGTATCGCGTTCCCATCAGGCAAATGGCATGCTCGTCTCGCCATTCATCGCAATGAAATTAAAAATAAAACATTATGTCAAAAACTTGACAATTTCACTATTTCAAAACACTTAAAGATAAGACTCAGTTATAAACATTTCCAAGACTTCTCCAGTTATAAAGACAATATTGGTACTTGAGTCTTTGAGAAGTCTTGTAACAAACTTTGATAAACTGCAAAACTCGCCATCTTAGTGACTCCAATCTTCCTTTAGAACAAGGAAAAAGTTTGAATTGCGTAGAATCTTGTTGACGCGACAAATAGCAAAGCGCAGTTGTATGTGAAAATATTTTAAACTAGATTGTGTAATCACTTTAATAATGTAATAGTTATTTATTTATACTAAAACACAACAACAATATACACGTAATATACATAGTATGTATACATCATTGTAATCAATTTATTTATGTATTGTTATTACAACTTTGCTAGGTATATTTGCAATCCATATGGTTTCAATTACCTAGATCAGATCAACTTAAATTACTACATATTTTTATATTGCTCTTTGAATCAGTTATAACAAGTTACAGGACATAATAAAGTATTATAATAAGTGCGTGGTGGCCTGTTGGTAAGGGACCAGACGCGGCTGCCTACATGTTCACGGTGGTCGCGGGTTCAAATCCCAGGGCACACCTCTGACTTTTCGGAGTCATGTGTGTATTGATAGTCAATCACCACGCACTATAACGGCGACGAAAACATCGTGAGGAAACATGCATACCATAGCGATTTGTATAAATTTATATGGTATGTAAAAGTCCGTCAACCCGCGTTAGGTCAGCGTGGTGAACTATATGGCTTAACGGCTCTCAATCGTACTCTCTACTCTCTCTCGTTTACTATTTAGTTATACCCATATAAATACCATGATTGCCAAAATATCACTCGTAATAATTATCATTAAAGCACGCTCTACAGTCGGCATGGTGACGATACATCGAAACCCCGCTGCAATATTGTGATACAGGCTTGTGAAAAGTCAAAACACATACGCGTATCTAAAATTTTTAATAAAACAAATTATGCAATTTCAGAAGACAATAAAAACTAATCTTCATTTGAATTTAAACTTCTACAGATTTCCGTCCATTCTAACAATATTTTTATTACTATGCTCAGTAGATAAACCATAATAAAACAGAAATGTGTTGCATGTACACCGCAATCGGACGTTAAACCGTAGCAAGACGAGTTAATTTGATACCAACCACATTACGCACTCTCGTCCAATACCTTTTATGGATACGCCCACACATTACAACCCAATTATACACGTCCGCTCTTTATTAATTAATTTTTAATAGTTAACAATTTATGACAGGATGATGCCTTTGAAGTTTGTTGATATAATGTGCAATATTTTTATAGGATATGTAATTTAAATTTCATATATTATATGGGTGTAATTGATGAAAATGAATTACTTGTTTAAAATAAGTAAATATAATTAAATGTACATAACTAATTCTACAACATTTTAATTTCTGTTAAGAGAGTACTGGACGAGTACCTATAAGTTTGGTGAAATCTAGACTACAAATCAGATAGTGCCTAGAATGTCTAATAGTAAATAAATTACAATAAACATTAGAATTCGCAACTTTCCCCTACTTACCTTTTCCTAGAATATTTATCGACTCAAAAGAAAGTAAACACAGACTTTATTCCACCTCCGAGTACTTTCTGTCTCTTTCCATCACTTGTAAAGTGTTTTGTATTAGAAAAGGACAGGTGTATGTAATTAATGATTCGTAGCTAATTTTAACTTTACGAGGTATCGCCACATGACTATTGCAATACGTACTAATCGTCCGATAAAGTTGAGTTTTTTAATCAATAACAAACATGTGTGTTCTTGTGGCTTTGTTCGTCGGAATTTGTCCGAAAAAATCCTAACGAACATAGTCGCTGATTTAATATAATTTACATTAAAGGCTTATAATATTAGGAACATAAAGTTTTCTAATAGCATTAGCAACAAAAAACCTACACATTTACAATATTGGACGTCCATTACCAAAAGTGTGTCGTTTTATTAGAAAAGGAAAAGTCCTTAGTAATGTATTTAAACTATGACTAATATTGGAAATTCCCTACTGATTTATATGAGTGATAATGTCAATGTAAATAGCTTGAGTCTGCGTTATCTTGCTTTAAGTGTTTAGAATCAAATAAAACACCTGTCGAGCGCTGTATTATATGCTACACATAATCATATTTACAATTTATGATTATTTTATTACTGTATTCATACATTTCTCTATATGTACAAAAGATATTTAAATGATAACATATAAATCTCTCAATGGTTTTATCGAAGTTATTTTAAGTATTTAATACAACAATGCAATTATTAAACCTGTAGTAAAATTTTCGTTATACAAAATTGCTTAGGTACTAATAATATAATTTTCAATATGCATATATTTATTGAGACTTAAATTCATACTTTTGTTCTAAGATTATTTTATTTTATTTTATTAAATTAGGTTTGTTAACAATTGCACAAAAAAAAATATATAATTAAACGGTAATGTTATTATCAGTAATGTTATTATAATAAATCCTTTTAGGCGGTTGATTTCTTCACAGTATATTTACTATGTATTACTGTTGTATATTGTAATATATAAGACAAATCATTAATACAATTTGTTTGTGTTGTCCCGTAGGAGAGCGGGCAGCGCGAGGTAACACACATACGCTGATCCATGCACTTTGACATATACTATGTGTATTCTGATGACATTGACATGTGTACCTTGCATTAACGTACACGTCCGTACGTTTTACGCACGCATGCGTAATATGCGAACGTGTCAAAATCGTTATTTAAAAAAATATTCTTTAAATCTGGGATTGCTAATTTAAATTATATTTATTATTAGTACTGCATATGTACTCGTATATAAATATATACATATTTACTTTCAATGTATGACACCAGTCGCCGCAAGTTCATGACTGGAATGCATAATGCTCAATGTCAACAGAGTACATATAAAGCATGAATGCAATGTTGTGTTGGTTATATACGTATACATGGGTACATAAGCTGTTTGTCGTCGGCCTTACGTAGATTAGGAACTGCAAAGCCTTTGGAAAACGCTTTAACGACTCGAGGCTTTGCAAGTATTCTTGGGGGCTTAAAATCTTCCAATTCTATGATGAGGATTTTCTATTAATGTAGAGTTAGTATAATGTATTCATTTTTTGGGTTAGAGACTCAGTTCGTTATGTGAGTTTGAGTCTGAAGATACTGAATTTGAATAAAATATCCATATTTTATTTTTAAGTTGTAACAACTTTGTAAAGTACAATTAATTTACGGTTATGGCTGTACTTATCACGTAAAAGAGATGAAACTTTATACATTGAATGGTTTTTACTAAATTTTGTTGAACTGTGTTATAATGTACTTTTAGGGTTAATAAATTATTATGATTCAGTGCCTTCGGATTTAGAAATCACATAAAACATTTGGGTAGACCACAACTTTCCTCTACCAATAGAAAGAAGAAAAACATATTTCATAAAAGTACATAAAGTACTCGATACTTGGGTTCATACATTTCCATACAGTTACTAACTATGAGCAAATCATTAGTTTGGATACAGCACAGAAATGACTAATTGAAAGGTGTCAGTAGTATTTTTATGTAATAATTGTCGCCCCTTCCCATGTAATTGCTGTTGTTAATGTGTACATGCCTTGTAATTTGTAATTCCATCAGAATCCAGATGTATTTTAGACGTATCTTGCCTGGTATATTGGTATTTGAAAATTGTTATTATTTGTTCTTTATTTTTCCTATCTCTGCTTCTTGCAATTCTCTCTGTGCATTGGGCGATATGATGCGAGTGTGTATGCATTTTGCATACTGATGTGTGTTTGTTTCTAGATTGTTCCGAATCTGGTGAGAATATTGAAGAACTTGATTTTGGCGGGATACTCGCCAGAACATGACGTCAGTGGTGTCTCGGACCCCTTCTTGCAGGTATTGTTTCACTGTATTTTAAATTACATATATAATTTAACATTGTGTGCTTTTTATTAAAAAAAATGACAGTACATGATGTAGTTGAGATGTATAAACTTCATAATGTTTATTTTACGAAGATGAAAAATTCAATTTTGCGTCTGTCAGAAACTTAATGAAATGCGAAAACCTCTTCAACGCGCAGAATTTAATATAAATACAATTTTTAAATTAGAATTAAAAAAAAATTAAAAATAATGTTCCATCAGTACGTCTGTTCGTCGTTAATATAGACTATCTGCTCGGTTTACCATTAATAATTATTTGAAATAAAACGAATTCTTACAGATTTTATCGAAAATTTGATTTATTTTTATTTTTTTAAACTTTCTCACGTTTCGATCACTATAGCTTTCGTGGTCACGGGACGGACCGAAATATCAGGCAAATAATTATTTTATAAATCTCCTCTACATCCCCACTTCTACATTGCAGGTGAAAATCCTTCGCCTCCTGCGGATACTGGGCAAAAACGACGCGGAAGCCTCAGAAGCGATGAACGACATCCTAGCCCAGGTGGCCACCAACACAGAGACCAGCAAGAACGTTGGCAACACCATCCTGTACGAGACCGTCCTGTCTATAATGGACATCAAGTCTGAGAGCAGTCTGCGCGTGCTAGCCGTGAACATCCTGGGGAGATTCCTGCTCAACAACGACAAGAACATCAGATACGTTGCACTGAACACATTGTTGAGAACGGTGCATGTTGACACGTCAGCGGTGCAGAGGCATCGGACCACTATCTTGGAGTGTTTGAAGGTATTTAACAGTGTTGTTGAGGTTGTTAGTAATCTATTATAGCAATGCTTGGTATTTATTCAGAGAGTTAATTACTTAAGTCCTGTTATTATAGCCTAAAGGTCGTATTCATAGACAGTTTAAAACCTATTTTAGCTATTGAATGTTTTGTCTTCTTCGCTCAAACTGAATCCAAAAGTTGTTTGAAAGGGACAAAACATTCGATCGACTAATAGGACAGGAATAAGACCGAAATTGTACCAGTGTTGTAGTTACTGCTGTTATCGGCTATTATGATGTGTGGTAGATTAAGATGAAACGCTAGATAAATGTATGTATTATAAAACTTTATTGATAGAAAAAAAAGTATATTATCATGAAGGAGAGCTATGCCGAGCTGTTTATACGGTCTCAGAATGATAATGGTGATAAATATTAATTTTAATAGCTTTTTAAAAGAAAGACATAAAAAAGGAGATAGTATTGCTGGGGGAGTTATTTGCCCCGTTTCTTCTTTACACCTGAAAGACATTTTTAATTAACGTAAAGGACATTGTCAAACACAATTTGCATAAAAAATAATTTTGATTTTTGATGATGATGTCGATTCCAGGACCCGGACGTGTCGATCCGTCGGCGCGCGATGGAGCTGTCGTTCGCGCTCATCAACGGACAGAACATCCGCGGCATGATGAAGGAGCTGCTGGCCTTCCTGGAGCGCTCCGACGCTGAGTTCAAGGCCACCTGCTCCTCCGCCATGGTGCTGGCTGCCGAGAGACACGCGCCCTCCAACAAGTGGCATTTGGATACCCTGTTTAAAGTGCTGCTTAAGGTGAAACATAATTACAATACTTCAAATAAATCATAATGTTAAATATGGAATAATAAAATCAGTAATACTGGATTAAAATGATTAAAATATATTGATAAAATACGAGAAGAAAAAGAAATAAAAAATCATCAAAACCCTGATCTCTTCATTAGGGGAAAAGGTATAAAAACTTAAAACTATAAACCACTTCAGGGTGAAATTATTCTACATTCAATATAAAGCGTACCAATATCTACTCATAACTTACAAAAAAATTGGTAATACTTAATTCCACACGTCTTTCAAATAATTAGATATTGTCCTGGTAAAATAAAAAGAAAATCAAAATCCAGAGGTTACAAACCATAGCCACTACGTCAGTAGAGTGTTTGATTTGTTACCACTGCGTCCATAACTAATATGTGTATGTATACAGGCTGGTAACTACCTGCGCGACGACACAGTGTCCAGCACCATCCAGATAGTGTCGTGCGCCGCGCCCGAGAGACAAGCCTACGCCGCCATGAGGCTCTGGACATCGCTCGAGCGGTCCGCACTCTCCGGGGACTCCACCGAGAAACAACCGCTGCTGCAGGTAAACACTTTTATATTTTTATTTAAATTCAACAATAATATCCAGGAACGAACGGTTCCATTGATGTAATTACTGCTGTGCATAAATATATACATACATACATTAACACACCTTTTTCCCAAAAGGGATAAGCAGAGGTTCTCCCGGTAGTAACCAGAACACCCACATTTCGCTTTGTCTGTTTCGTACCAAGATGTACCAAGAGGCAAGCCTATCGCAATATTGGGCACAAATTCCTGACTCCACTCTGATAATGAATAAAAAAATCCAATACCACTGCCCGACGCTGGATGATTATATACAGGATATGGAATGTAGATGTGTTGCAGGCCAATCAAAATGGATGGGAGAAGGAGAGAGGTTTTGACAGCCTTCATGTAGTAGTTAATATATTTCTAAGTAATATAAAAATGTAAAAAAATAAAATATTGTCAACTATATTTGTATGATTTTTGTTTTACAGGTGGCTGCGTGGACCATTGGCGAATACGGAGATTTACTAGTGTCGGAGGCGAGCAACGCTATATCCATGGTTGATGAAGATGGCGTGGGTCAGTTAAACTGCTTATTGTATTGTATTGTATCATCCCATATACGACCCACTGCAGGGCACGGGCCTCCTCTACAATCGAGAGTACGATTGAGAGTGGTTAGGCCATATAGTCCACCACGCTGGCCTAGTGCGGGTTGGCGGACTTTTACATACCGTAGAAATTTATACAAATCGCTAAACTACTTAATAACGCTTTAACTAATTGTAACTACTCCTTATTTTCTACTTATTAGGTAAACAAATTAGTTTTTAGTGCTTTATTTTTCTACAACTGAATGCAAAAAGATTGTCCTCAACAATTATTTAAGCGCTAATACTTCTTAGTAACTGTTACCGTCTTCGTTTTTAACATAATTCCGCCTCCGTGCCGCAGTTGGTTAGACGCCGGCTGTGAAACGAGAGGCCGCGGGTTCGATCCCCGCACCGAGACAAATGTTTGTGTGAACCACAAGTATTTGTTTGGGTGTCTGGGTGTTTGTGAGACCGAAAAGTCTCTAGTAGTTTCTGATACTCACGGCACAAGACTTGATCTTATGTGGGGTCAGGAATGTGTATGTGACTGTTGGGTGTATTTATTTATTTAATTGAAAATTAACGAACTATTGTGGTGTTGGCAGACGACTTCACCCGTCCTACAGAGGAGTACGTGATCGACATGTACCAGAAGCTGCTGTGGTCCACGCAGCTGTCCATCACCAGCAAGGAGTACCTGCTGCTGTCCCTGGCCAAGCTCTCCACCAGGTTCACCACGCAGCCCAGCCAGGAGTCAGTACAACATTTATCTATCAACCCATATACGTCCCTCTGCAGGGCGCGGGCCTCCTCTATAATCGAGAGTACGATTGAGAGGGATTAGGCCATATAATTCACCATGTTGGTCTAGTGCGTGTTGGCGAACTTTACATACCATAAAATTTCTTACAAATCCTCATGGTATACATGTCCTCACGAAGTTTTACTTTGCTGTTGTATTTCATGGTAATTGACTATCAATACACGCATGACTCTGAAAAGTGAGATGCCCTGGGATTTGAACCCGCGACTGCCGCAAACATGTTAGCAACTGCGTCTGGTCCGTTACCAAAGAGGCGACCATGCACTGTATTAATGTTTGAATATTTTGTAATTTCTATTTACAACAGAAATACATAAATGAAAAATAGTTATTCATATGTATTTCTTTTTACGTAAACTTAAAGCTTACAATGAGTAAATAAATAACAGGCAACTATTTAATATTATTCAGTAATAATTTAGTTATTAAATTATTTGTATTATTTTCCAGCAAAATTCGAGTCATCATAGACACATTTGGATCTCACATTCACATCGAGCTGCAACAGAGGGGAGTGGAGTTGTCCCAGCTCTATAGGTACGAAATAGCACTTACTATTAATAATGTATATAGTTAAATGTGGAATAGGAAATAATAATTAGTACCACATTTACAGCAATTATGTATGTATAACCATATTAGTAATTATGAAAAACAAAAAAAATTAGTAGAAGATTATTATGTGGTTGTCAACAAACTTGCATCCCTTCTGATCCTAGATTGTCCTGATCTTAGAAATTAGAAGAAATGCTAAAATTAAATTGAAGAAGAAATTTAGCACGTTTTTCAGAGCTGTGAATGTTGCTATTACTATAAATAAATTATGTCAACAATTTTATACGAGCCGTGAATAATTCCCTGTACGTTGCAGACAACACGCGCACCTGCGGCCCGCGCTACTGGAGCGCATGCCGGCACTCGAACCCCCGGCCGACGCGCAGGACAACCTCCGCGCCGCCGACAACACGCCCGTGCACAAACCTGAACAGGTACTGTACACTTATCAACAGTATTATATAGTATTAAAATTGTTTAACGGAAGTCGCACTTGTATGCCAAAATGTAGGTAGATTATGGAGCACCTACCTATGTATAACAACTTTGTAACCTATATATCACGAGTAAATAAATTAATATACACATACCATGATGCACTGAACTATTCACTGAATATTTTGTAATTGGAGTATTGTTTTGTGTAAACTTATTGTAATTTTAAATAAATAAACGATTCGTCATCATGACCATGATCTTTAAAAGATTACTAATGATAAAATTGAATAAATTTTACATTTTTAAACTTACCGACGTTTCGATCACTTATAGCTTTCGTGGTCACGGAACAGACTCACGGAAGCTGTAAAGTGATCGAAACGTCGGGAAGTTAAAAAAGTAATTTTATCACATAACATATAGTGTCTATGTATAATTAATAAGTGGATGTATGTAAGGATGCGTTGCTGGACCTGATCAACGGCTCGGACCCGCTCACCAACGGCGACGTGGACCACAAGCCGCCGCAACCCGCCACCAACAACAACACCAGCAATGTGAGTATTACTTCATCACAATTTTCCATGATGGTGAAAGAGTATCATCTCTAGTCACAGGACATTCTCTGCTGGACATTGGTCATTAATTTATTTATGTATTTATTTTAATTTAATGAAACCGGCATACACCAATTACATTAATTAAATTCTTAAATCTAATATACTAAATCTAAAATCAACAAGATATAAACAATATATAATAAGAAAAACAATGCAGTAATAAATATAGACTGGTAACAAAAAGTAAGTTAAAAAAAACCATAAAATAAAATTAAAATCTTACCAATTATTTAATAAACAACTGAGTGACATTTGAAGGTTACAAGTTATTTTAACAGCTCTTCTCACAGTATTCCACACACGCTGACAAAATAACTTTCCATTCAAGAGTCTATACAATGAAAGTGACGTGTTAGAAACTCTCTGTAGCTTTTGTTTGCCCACCTTGAGGATGATTAATGATATTGGACTTGCCAATTGTGACATTTCCTTTTTGGCCCAGTTTTTTTTACTCTTCATTTATTATTATACCATTTGCATTGAGTAATGTAGAAAATCACAATGCTTACTCAGTCAAAACCTATTTACAAAATCAGTAGTTATTAGTATCAATAATAAATCAGTACTGTTGTACCAGGCAAAAGATAAAGTAGCTTCTTGAAATATGCATACAATAGTTGATCAGTGATTTTGAATAGAGTCCATGACTAACTCTATTGTATCAGGACATTCTGGATCTGCTGAGCGACCTGGAGTTGTCGGTGAGCAGCGCGCCTACCCCCGCCCCCGCGCCCCCCGCGCACCCCCCGCACCCCACACCCGCCGCGCACCCCGCGCTGCTGCTGGACGGACTGCTGGGCGGAGACGCACTGCCGCCACCCGCGCCCGCTACACACGGTACACGCTGCTATTTATAACTATTATTTAATCATCTTGGTATTGGTAGTGAGAGATTATTTATAAATTACAACAAATATCTTTGTTTTTTGTGCCCAACAATAATTTATTAAGTAGTCATGTACGGAGTTATCAGGCATATATGCCTGACAGTGTCACGAGAAGAGATACAGGTATGCACAGTACGCTAAAGTGCAGTATGGTTGCTTCTTATGCTCGTAAATCAACACATTATAATAAAAATAGGATTACATTTAATACCCTACATTACATGAGACAAAAGGCCAATTTAAGATACCTGCATAAAAATATATGTGTGTATGTATGACTAGTTATTTTTAGTAAATACTCATATATGTCTGTTTTCCAGACATCCCGTCAGTAACGGCGCTGGACAAGAACGGCGTGCGCATCGTGCTGGGCGTGCAGCGCGGCGGCGACTGCGTCACGCTCACCATGCGCGCCACCGCGCAACTACTCCTCACCGACTTCCTGTTCCAGGCCGCCGTGCCCAGGGTACACCACGCCACACACTACTGGCCTTATTCATAGACAGTTTTAAAACCTATTTTAGTTATCCAATGTTTTGTCTTCTTCGCTCGAAGTGAATTCAAAAGTTGTTCGAATAGGACAAGACATTTGTTAGCTAAAATAAGTTTTAAAACTGTCTATGAATAAGGCCGCATAACTAAATGACGTTAAAATGGGCGATCATTGTAATGTACTTTTCATTTTAAAAATTGATTTATAGATAATGGCATAATAATTAGCTGGATCACAGAATTCCATTTGAGGATAATAGTAGTCAGCAGTCACGACATTATCAAGGCACTACCTTGAACAATGTTCAATATGAACTGTACATTATACAGTGATTTGAACAACATCCAATGGAAGCCAGTCTAAAAGTAAGAGAGTCTACAAGAAAAAAATATGTAGCTAAAATCTTTGTAACTCAAAATGTAACTTATAAGTTTTAAGTAGTTGTTTCTCAAAGTACCATAATAACATTTGTATTGTTTTGTCAGACATTCCAGTTGGACATGATGTCGCCGTCTGGAACAGTGTTGTCGCCACAGGGAGAAATCACGCAAGTTTTGAAAATCACCAATCCATCCAGGGTATGTTGCACTGATTATTTTTTACATTTACCAAATGTCGCAATTACCGACACGTATATGAGGTAATGCAAAAAGGCCCAACCTTTTGGTGTTTTTAGCAAGGTTAGGCCACTTTTTCATTGACATCCTCATTAATACACACTAGCTGCGACAGAATAATTATTGCAATGGTAATACAGTGTTACTTTGTATAAAGGTTAGCATGGGAGATTATAACCCTTTCAAACAAACTATAGATTATAGTGGAATCCTTTCCTCAGCAGAGGGCTTATATAGGCTCAGCTAATAATCCATCCATCCATCTATCCATCAGCTAAAGGAAGTCCACTGCTGAACATAGGCCCTCCCAATGATTTCCACAGTGACGTATTGGAGGCATGCAGCGACGTCCCGCGACCTTTACCAGGTCGTCTAACCACCTAGTGGGTGGACAGCTAATAATAAAACATATTTTATTTATTATTTCCAGACCCCGCTTCGGCTACGGATACGAGTGTCGTACAACGTGGACGGCACGCCGGTGCTGGAGCAGACGGAGGTGAACAGCTTCCCGCCCGACCTGTTCAACTGACGAGCGGCGCGCCCGCCCGCCTACTGTCTCTAGCCACGCAGACACTAGCGCCACCCCACACGGCGGACACCGGCGATAACACGCTCCTTTTCTACTTGTCGAGTGCAGACGCGAGGGTTTCTTTGGATCATCGATTACTTGACAATAAATTTAATTGTTAATGTGAAAATGATGATAAATCCACTGGATCGTGACACATATAGTCCTACCATACAGTAAGAGTTCTTGTGTTTGGGTATCAGAAACTGAAATTTTCTGTTTTCAACACCCAGACTAAATAAATATTTGTTAGTCACACATTCGTTTGTCTTTGTATGGTATCGAACTCACGATATACAGCCAGCACTTAACTGCGGCAGGCTGACAATTACATAGTTGGCTGTAGTAATCGATGACCAATCGAAATTGGCACATCTCTAATGCAATGATGGCGTAACTGTTTTCTAATTTCTTTCTCGTTAAAGACTGACCACAGAACATCTATATTTCGACCTAAATAATGTCCTGTAGCCATCGCTGTAGAGATGACACGGCTTGTAGATAAATATTTGTTTTATAGAGATTCTCGAGACATTCCACGTTGTTTGGTGTTTAGATGTTAATGATCATTCAGTCTGATTGTAGGGCCCAAGTACACGCGATCGGTTGGCCGGAGAGATAGAAAAAATGCTTTTATAAACACATTTCTTTAATTAAAGTCAAATATTTGCAAAATGCTGTTAGAAAAAAACAAAACACGTTGCTAGCAGTTTGAATCCTTTGAAAATATCAAACAATTTGTTGTTCTGTTAATATCTTTTTCTATTCCTTTGGCCATTGTGTCAGTATTATTACAATCTCAAAAACCATCTTTATTACCAGTGTGAATTTAAATAGTCATTCTTATGCCAATTATTTTTAAAGAATATATTATACAATATATATTTTAAAACATTACCATTTTATGTGGTGAAATGTGTACTAAACGTATTATTTATGCGAAAAATAAAATAGATTTATGGCATTGAAGGCATTCATACACATATTTTCACATAATTTTTCACTTATAATAAACACAAATAAGTTTTCTATATACATTTTATTCTAGTTATTTTAAAATATTGTTTAAGAATGGTTCTTGAGTTACAACATGAATTCAATGGATGTTTGGAATTATGAAACAATCTACATATAAGAGTTTTAACTCTAGAATAAAATCTTTGGTAATGACATAACTGGGCTCAGTAAGTCCCAAAAAGGCCCACATTGAGCATTGAAAGAGAAAAGCTTGTTCACCATACAGTAACGAGCACTGTCCCACACATTCCCTAGCGACCATCAAACCCTTAGCAATATTTTGTAATATGGAAATGTTTCTTGGCCGTTCGCATTGTACATAAAAATTGAGATTGTGAAACTGTAACATAGGGATATATTGTAAGTTATTGTGAAGGAGGGCTGTATGGGATGTACTTAATTAATATATGAAATCACTATTATGATAATATCTTTGTGATAAGCACTTAGTGTACTAGCGGCCTTCGAGATTAGTCACCGACGGCACGCGGCCGAGCGATGTCGTGTAATTACTTCTTACATAATGACGTAACAATATTCATTCGGAATTTACCCTTATCCATAATGCAGCTAACATGGACGCCTTTACCTGGGATAACAATTGAAATTGATGGGTCCCTGTTTCACTGTTTTTTTATACCCATAGAAAAAAAAAACTTACTTTATAGTTTGTTAAAATGTATTTGTGTCCACTTGTCCTAACGTAATTAAGTAATTGGCAAGGGCATGCTGTGTTACGTCATTAACATACAGAAGAGTATTGCAGGTCACAGGTTGTGGTAATCGTAGACAAACGGTCAATAATTGGTACATTTCGCTCGGCAGCGTCCCGTCCACGCGTCATTCAGTTTGTTTGTCGGAAAGTAATAGTTATTGTGAATCTAGATTGTCCGTAGATTATTCCCTATGCATTTTGTTAAGAGTAGTTATTTGTGTATGATTGTTTGCTCGCTTCATACAACTAGATTACGATTAGAACTGCCGTTTGGAGCCAGTTCGCGGTTTTATACTTGACGACCATGTAAATATTCACGTGTTGACGAAGTAGATATATAAATGTGAATTATAATATTCTATTCCCCGATTTTCGATAATTTTTAACAATTAGAAATTAGTTTTATGTATTTTATTTTTATCCTATTTATGTTAGAGGTTTAAACAGCACGTTGTAATGGAATAACGAAGGCGTATTTAAACGTAGATGTAATTGAATTTTAAACCATCCACGGATAGGAAACGCACTGCTCGTCACCGGGAGCATATTAATTTACATTATGTAAAGAGCTTAGCAAAATATATATATATATCGTGATTTGGTGCTTCGTTTTACTATATCTGATTAAATAGAAGGCCCTCCACATTGTGAGATGTTATGATTTTGTGTATAACTAAAGCTGTGTGAAAGATGTACATAACAATTATAATGATTTTATGTAAATTGGTTAATAAATATTTGAGAATGTTTATATAATCGATTCGCTTGTTTCATTTCTACATAAAACTCCAAATTCAAAATTCCTTAACGGATTGCCGACTATATTTCCACTTTCCAATAGACTACATATTTTGTTAGATGTGCTTTTTACAATTTTTTTTATAGATGGTATCAAACTAACAATAATTTAATATTTTTACATTGGTAAGTGTAAAACAAAAAACAAGACGTGTGTGTGTACCATAAGTTGTAATTTTCTTAAAGACAAAAGTCGCTTTTAGTCAGTCATATAGTACGCATAGAGCACAGTACATTGCGGTGAAAATATAGTTGAGAATTTAATAAAATAAGTACCCAAAAATGTCGGCTTCCCATTTAAAAGTCACCCATCGCCACTGATACTTTATAACTTATAGGAAGCCGTATATTTGTCGTTCTAGTGCAGTGGTACGTCATTGGTGGGCGTGGCCTAAACAGTAAACAACGGTTTAGCCAATAGGAAGTTAGCTTCTTATTATGAATAAGAATAGCTCCAACAAATTCATGCGTTCCTGGTACTTGAAAGTTGAAACCATAGGGTTTGTTAATTTTAAAATCATAATGAATTTGCTAATATCGCCTGCTTAGAACAAAAATAACATTTACCTTAATCATGTCGCCTTGAGCCTGCAGGGGTGCACGCGCATCATAAAAAATTTACTTGGCATTTTTATCCAAACGCGCCAAAAATCAATTATAATGAACGTCTATTATAATCTGAGTGTATATTACTAATATTTGTAATGTTCACACTAAATGGCAATTTATGATAATTAATTCAAAGACAATTACATTTCGTAATCGTTTATTAATTATACCTTACAGTGGATTACAATGAGACTAACGAGTTATTCAATCATTGGAGTAGGCGGAGCGGGGCGGCCGCTAACGCTGTTAAACAGACGGTCCTTGATCATCTGAGCCATCAGCCCGTGGATTACTTCTATAGTTGTCTTGCAAGCGTCCTTTGTAGCTTTGCCCAGCTTGTCTTCAGTACGTTTCTCATGGGGATCTGTTCCGGCGACTATGAACCCACCGCGACCTATAAATATTCAAAATGAATTAACACTAGAAACATAAAAGAGGTTTACTAAAATCTTTCAACTGTTCTTACTTCTTGACAAGACAATAATATGGTTATGTGCATATACAATTATAATAGATATTTCTTTTTATTACATTACAAAACATAATATAAACACTGACTGAAATGAAAAGGGATAGAAATAAATATCTGTATCAGCCCAAATACGTCCCACTGCAGGGCACAAGCCTCCTCTACAATCGAGAGGTTAGCCCATATAGACCACCACACTGGCCTAGTGCGGGTTGGCGGACTTTACATACCAATTGACTATCGTCACACACACACACACACACATAACTCGGAAAAGTCGGAGGTGCGCCCTGGAATCTCATGAGCCGGCAACACATCCATGATCCAAGCGCTGTGGATGTTCATGGTAAATGGTTCACTTACCATCAGGTGATCTGCTTGCTCGTTTGCCGGACCTATGCTATAAAAAAAACAGGAGTGTTGCTTGAAACGGTATGGTCATGTCCTAAGAAAGCCTCAGGTGTTTGTCGGCAATGTGAGTCTGAGCCTCAACATTGCCGAACCTCGACCGAAGGGTAGATCAAAGAAATGCTGGCTTGATGTTGTCAAGGACGATATGAGAGTCAATGGCCTTACTATTGAGGATGCTGAAGACTGGGTAAAATGCCAGGACACAGAACCTGGCACTGGCTGGGATAAAACCTAAGTGGAATGAATGAATAATTAAACCACATCACTTACCTAAACAAACCTCACTTTGCTCCAATTTATCTGACAAATCAAATATCTGTCCAGCTGTGTATTCAGCATTTGTGATCAAACTGGAGCTGCTAAGTGTGTTCACCCAGTATTTATTCCACAGAGAGTCGAGCAGCCTTCTATCTAATGATGATTTGAAGTAAGACACTTCCAACGAGTAGTATTGCTTGCAATGCACACCAAAGTCTTCGATTTTGTTCAGAGGAATTGTCTGGTATTCAGATGGCTCTTCATTTGCTGGTTTGTAGCCCTGAAATTGTACCAAAGATATTATATTTTTGTTTCTTTAAAATCACTAATAATAACATACAATTTTGAGGCATTATACCAATATTTGTTTCTATTTCATACAAACCTTAGGATAAGTTCTGAAAGCACCAAGGCATACTTTGCCAGCAGAAATAGTTCTGACAGGGTCAATGACAATAGCTACAAATGGTTCTTGGAAGTTCTGGTTGAGCATCTGTGTGGAGACATCAATACCTGATAACCAACAACCATAGCCAGGGTGACTGTGGTACCATCCAATGGCATTTTCATGACGGCCGACCTGCAAACAAAATATTCATATTGTTTTTTTTTTTTGTAGAAAAAATGACATTTTAAAGATACAAATGCAAACACATTTTGATTTTTGGAACACAATGTGTAATGCTACTATTAAATGCCTTTCCCTATATAATAGGATAGCATATTTTTTGGGTAACATGGTTGAGTCTATTCAACAATCAGTAAAACAAAAACTATTACATTTGACAATATAAAAGCTTATTCCACCAGTACATATTTTACATATTATATCTTACCTGTTTGGCAGCCTCAATATATGCTGTCATGTATTCATAAGCCTGTGCTTGTGCATTCACCCGAGTTTCTGTGCCTTCTACTGGCAAGGCAAAGGAGTCCATTACAATCATTGTGTTCGCATCCACTTTACCTGAAAGAAATGCACTTAAAATTTTTGAAATTTTAAAAAACATAACACGTTTGCTTATTATTTTCGGGATTTAATTGCAAACGATGCAAGTTTGAATATAAGACGAATCTAAAATTTATTGGGTTAGTCTCCAAGACAAAGAGATGTTTGGCTGTTCTGTTTGGACCACTTAAAAAAATTGCTCTTTATTACCCCTTTACATAATCTTACCTAACAACAGTCCCATTACTTCCAAAGTGCCTCCAGAACGCGCGTGCATTACCATTTTCAACAAAGCTAATGCCGAAATCTTGATATCTTTGAAGAAATGTGGACTGAAACAGATATAACCTATGTGAAAAACTTCTACACTCAGATTGAAACTTTTTCATGAGGAATCTGGATAAACTTACTCCTTCTCCCATGGTTTAGCAGCGAGGATATCTTGTTGTTGCTTTTTGTCGTATCTGTAAATATCGTCTACGCTAGAGACGGTTTCTATGTTATTCGCCATTACCCATGTCTTCTGGGCAATGTTGGACTGAGAGTCCGCACTGGTAGACGCCATTTCAGAGTTAATAACAATTATTTATTTACAACAATTTTTATTTTTCACTATTCTTTACAATTACGACAAAATCAACATGAAAATCAACAATGGCCGCTTCATATATTGGGTGACATTTCAACTTATGACAGATCACAGATGACATATAAATAACGTTTCGATACACACATCAAGTGTATGTAAATAGAAACAAAGTCTTTACATTGCTTTGAAATAGAAATAGCAAGAAATTAAGTTGAATAGGTCAATATTGTTCGACGTGGGATAATGCCTGGAGATTTATCGTGATTCGTGGTCATAAATATTTCGAAATCATTTATAAAAACTTAATTGCCAGTGGAGAATGGAATGTTTTTTTTTTCTTCACTGGTCTAGTAGCGGCGAACATAGGGTGCAAACTTTAAGGGTTCCATTTCAAGGTTCAACAATCTGTTTGTTTTTTTTTTATTGGATAAAGCTTAGACAACAATCTATGGTAAACAGGTTTTCCTTCTTCTTTCGTGTCAATTGCTCAAATGATACACTGTTATTTAAACCTCCGGTTTCCCGGCCCAGTAGATCGCTACATTTATGGCAGCGTCTGTTGCCTTGATGATGTCCTTTCTTGTGCAGGTCATAGAGCACAATAGGCACATTAAGTGTGACATACTCTGTTCTGGGGCGCCACAGTCATAGTCGGACTGGTCTACCTCAATCGTATAGAATAGCGAGGGTGTGTCGCTGGCGCGCACAACGGCCCACATAATATGCGCAAAGATGACCATTTTTGACGCAAAGGTTTTGAGCTGTAATGATACCAACCAACTAACGAGGAGTAGGTTTATGAGTTGGTGATGCGGCTATACATTAAGATCTGCGGGTCAGGGACAAAACCTTCATCAACTATATTTGATAACCAACATAGCCTACCTGCTGATACCGACATAATATTATTATAGCCTATCCCCTTCCTAGGGTCTACGGGAAGAGGGCCATAAATAGCATACAAGTCAATAAAAGGTACTAGCGGATTTAAGGTGTAATTCCGCTTCAAGGGTAATAAACCAGTCACTAACTTCACAATTGGACGAATAGAGTGCGTGCACGGTACACAAATGACCATATGAATAGTAAGTAAGTTTATATGATGACTGGCTTTCATGAACACTTACTACACCAGACGACGTTTTTTAAGTATAGGTTCCCTGCGCCATACCAGTCTAAAAATACTGCAGAATCTGCAGTGCAGATGACAGCGTAAATCTGAACCTTAAAGTTCACAGTCCATTCAGATAGTAAGGTTGGAGGATCGCACCATCGAGCTGGCGAAATTCCACTCTTGAGTCTTATTTATAACAGCGAGATCTCTTCATGAAAGTTAATTTTATTCCGTACCTATTAATATACATTTCAATTTAATCAATTTAAAATATTTTGTAAACTTACTTTATTAAACGAGCATTGACTTAAATAAATGTAAATGAGTTATTTATTTTACAGTTATTGCATAATATAATGTATTGCTCAGGTATGTAAAAAATACCACACCGGGATTACCGGCATTCTAGAAATATTTCATCAGACGACAGGCTATTGACTAATGTCGTCTGTTGTTTTTAGTTAACAAATGTTATACGATCTCAGTATTTTTTATTGTCACTCGTGTCGATACAAAGCCTTGAAAATTAATAATTAAAAGAAATCGAGCAGTTGTGGATATAATAAGTATTGATTATTTTTAAAATTACTTTTACCAGGTAATAACATCATACTTTCTCATTCTTACTCATCGCGCTGTTTCATAGTTTTTGTGTTTTAAATGTAGACAGAGTTCTGTCTGGGTTTGTGAGCTAATATCAACTATCTCTTTTCGTCATGGGGTATTATTTTATCTATCTCTTTCAGCCACGCAATCAGTAAATGACGTAGCCATCTACTGATAATACCGACCAATCAGAAAACACCACATACACAGTACAGGGTCCCCTACAACTTGTTTTATTATTCATCTTGAGGTCGAATATGAACGACGCAATCGCTTGTAGTATACGCGCGGAAGACTATCGTTTAAAACAAGTCTAGCGAAAGTCATAGAAAAATCAAGATAGCATGATAAACAAATATTAATTGTTTGTTTTCTAAGTGCGGAGTGTTTATAAACGGCAAGATGAGTGCTCCGATTATAATAACGGTGCCGAACAACTACCTGGTGGAAGACGGAGATTCCAAAGTGATGGTCGACGTCGCGTCGCCGGCTCCGTCACGGAAGCGGCGCCTTGACCACCTAACATGGGAGGAAAAAATGCAAAGAAAGTAAGTTTGATTTTCATTTATCTTATGGGATGCTTGCGTGTCATGTATTTTTAGGTTATTTGTCACCGATTGCAGCTTTGTCTTTGCCACACATTCAAGTCCTATTTCATCATAAACTTAAAACTAAACAAAGCCTAAAGTTCATTCATCCCTGAAGTGCAAATAGTGATTGTCAACCCTAGACCGAGTTTAGCCAACCATAGTTTATTGAACTATGATGCCGTTATGAACAATTACGCTTCGTTTTGGTACTTTCTATTACCGCCCATTATCACTTTAACTCTAATTGTATTATGATATTTTAATGTGTAAGTATCCAATTCTGCTTGTAAAAAACATCCAATTGGTGTTTTGTTTCATAATATCAATAACCAATTGTTCCAAAAAAAACTTCATAAGAATGTAAATGATGCAATAAATGCCACCTACTAGAATATTCCACCGGTTCTCGAAAATCTAAAGTTGTTTCGTTTAGGTGCTTATACCTATAGGCGATATATTTACATCATTGTGATAATTAATATTAATTCTGATTCTGAATTTTAAATAAAAACAACAAAATAATACCGTAGAAACATATAAACCCATTGTTAAATGAAATAATATTTAACAGCAACGAATTTGACTCTTAGAAGAAATGTGCATTTACAGCCAGCAGTAAATTTAATTCGGCCTTTTCTTCCAACAGGAAATTAAAAAATCGCGTAGCAGCACAAACCTCACGCGACAGGAAGAAGGCTAAAATGGATGAAATGGAAATCCAAATCAAACACTTCAAAGACATAAATGATAAGTTGATTAGTGAAATCGAGAGCTTGAAGGCGTTGAATGAGCGATTGTTAAGCGAGAACACGGCGCTACGCAGCGAGGCCGCGACGCGGACCGTCCCGGATGCCCAGAGACCAGCGGAGTCTACTCCTCAGCAGAAGGAGGGGCAACCGGCGGCGATCCGCGTGGCGCGCCTGCTGCTGGCGATGTGTCTCCTCTCGCAGACATCCTCGCTCACCTCGACTCCGACGAGTACCTTGATACGCTCCATCAACTTGCAGACTCCCTCCTCCAAGAGATTGATGCAGGTTCTACAGGAGCGACTCAAAATGTAAGTTGCTTGTCTACATAATATGCCAATTGCCAAATGTCAGCCACCGATGGTGTGCTTTATGTCAATATATTCATATATAAAGTATGGTTAATTCAGTATAGCACCATCTATTTACGGTAATTTTAGTGCTGACAAATACGATCGGTCATATAACTGCTGGGAAGACAGAAACTTGAGCGCTAATTCAATATGCACTTTATTTTCCTCCTCAAGTGTGTTGGAATTTACACTAGTACATTTATAGAAGGATTTCCCAGCAGTAGGTACCAAATAAAATGTAAATGCTGGAGTTGAAGGTCTTGAGAGTTACTTAATCAACTTGACTATTAATAAAAGCTATATTCAGTAAGGAGCTAAGTAACAATTAAATAATTTCTACTAATGGCAATTTAAAAAAAATCGTTGGGTTAAATTACGATCCTCAAACAAGAACCAGTTCTATTCTAATTTACTCAAAATAAGTAAGAAAACAATCCGATAACACATAGTGTAATAAACAGCAATTTGTCAATATGTAACCGTCTGATAAAAGCCGTAAAAACGGAACGGTTACGATAATAGTACATTGGAACAGGAAAACCCATAAACACAAATAGACTGATGCAAATGTTGTTCTGAGTTACGTCATCATAGCATAATATGAATGTTGTTTATCATATCGTGCCTACACATATGTAGATTTGTGAGGGTGCAAGGATAGCTGGTTTTATTGTTAATATACTTATAGATATTTCGCGAAAAGGTCTTTATCGCATCTATAACATTTTGCCTTATCTGATATTCTGGGGATTTCGGTTGATTCGAGAAAAATACAGGGATTACCCGACATACTTTACGCGGATGAAAGTTTTAAAAGGAATTCTTCCTATGCGATTCAAAAAAAAAGATGCAAAGCTAATATAATTGTATTTTGTCATCAGGTCACAGTCAGGGACACTCGAGAGTGTGTTGAAGGAGTTGAAGTGGTGGGGACCGCAGCAGAGCACCTGGAATCCGGTGAAGGTGCTGTAGTTGACATCAAACACGACGTCGACAGGATACTGTCGCAGCACTCCTATGCGCATCCCTACCCAGACATAGTCGTCTCCGAACCACTCGACACAGTACAAATTAAAGAAGAAAACAATGATAAAGGAGACATGTTCTACGCGAGCTGCGACGAAGCCAACGACTGCATAACAATAGAAGTGCCTTGTGAAGAACAAATTGTGGAGGAAGTAACGCCAGTGCAAATAGACACAGACTTTAATCTTACGGACAATTGTTCTGGAATAACGTTGGAGTGTGATATGAAGATGGTGTCGCCCATGTGCCTCTCCCCTAAATCAGTGGAGGAGAACCTTCTTTCCCCCTCGCACACGAGCTTCAGCTCGGACCTCGGTTACGAGTCGTTGTCGTCGCCGCTCAGTGAATCTGACTCCATGGACTTGTCAGATTTTTGGTGCGAATCATTCTCAGAACTCTTCCCCGGACTTGCATAAGTTACGAGCTTTCTGTACAATTATTCCCACCAAAGACTGATTAGGTTCGTTCTTAAGTTATTGAATCTAATTATAAATGACAAATTAATATATGACAATTTGTATTTACTTAGTGGTTATGTAATGCTTAGTGTAGGGATGTACATAGATTAAGTGCTGAAAATGAACTATGTTCAGTCATAGATTTGCTCTTTTATTAAAACTTTCCAACAACATTATTGGAATTTCCAAATGATATTACGCCTCGCAAACCACTTCAAATAATTCTAATAATAAAAAAATATGCAAAAATGTACCAATACCGAGCTGTACAAAACAAGATTTTAATTTTAATCTAATCTACAATGCTATCAACCTAGTGGCCGAATTACTGAAGGCGTCAACATGACGCGTAATGGTTGCCAAGCCACTCGTACTGATTTTAATTAACTACTGTAATTTCGCAATCATTTAAACAAATGACAATCGGTGAAGCGAATCAACAATGACAATGAGCCACATTATGAGTACCATCACTCAAAATAAGTTAATAACAGTTACCGATTCAAAACACCCCGATAACAAATAAGATAAAAATGGGGAAATACATAAATTATGCCTAATACTCTTGGCTTCTCGGATCACCAGTTGGATTTAATGATAAAAAAGTCCCTATTCGATAAATATTTCTTATCGTTTCAATAAACTACTTCACGTTATTGTTTTATTGTAATAAACTTGATTATGTATCAAATTGATTTGATATAATTTAGCCCGCAGTTTATTTAAGTCCGTGAGATATTATGACTGCCTGACTGACTGCCTCGGTGGCGTAGTGGTACTACGGTATGATTGCAAAGCTGAGGTCTCGGGTTCGAATCCCGGGTCGGGCAAAGTGATATTGGATTTTTCTATTCATTATTAGCCCGGAGTCAGGAATTTGTGCCCGATATGGCGATAGGCTCGCCCCCTATCACATCGTGGGACGGAATATACAAGGCGAAACGTGGGTGTTCTAGTAGCACCTCTGCCTACCCCTTCTGGGAAAAAGGCGTGTGGTTATGTATGTATGTATGTATGTGAGATATTATTTTGATTTAATCGTAAAAAGATTTCACTTTTATTATATTTTACGCTATCTAGCCATAATACGTGATTAAATAAAAGATACGATTATGTTTCTAGTGTTTTAACCAAAAGAATCTTAATGAACCTAGTTGTGATTCTACAGCCAAATAAAAATTAGGGAATCCTGTGATAGTTCATGGCCCAATAATCTACATATTTTGAGCGTAAACTGTAACTTCGAAGCTATATAATGAAAGTATCATTTACAATAATCTGTTTTTGTAAATAATTTTAAATTATCTACCTCAAGGTTTGACCATCGCTACTTTCATGCGATACTTGTTAATCAATAAAAGACATTATATTATTTTTTAATACATGACGGCTTTTTTTAATAAACGTAATCTAGTTTTGCTACCTCAACAAGTCCTAAGTTGAGAGGAATGCATAAGCATACGGCATTGCTTAATTAAAACGTATATTGTACCCGGAATTGACATTCATGAATATTATTATGTGAATGCATTACATATGTTGCACAGTTGCCAAGCGGCACAAAATTACATAAATCACTATTTATTTATAGAATGTGTTGCTCAGAAAAATCGATTTATTCTAGAACATAATCAATAAGATCTGGGTTGGACGCTCAGTTCCATTACTGATTACATAATCTATAAATTTAATAAAAGTGTAACCGATCGTTCTCTGTACTTGGAAGATATTTAAGAAAAATAAATATTGGAGATATTTGAGTTATCACACAGTAAGATTTTTTCCTTCGATTAAAGAATGGAGATGCTAACGACACTACATGACGTTCGACCCATTGCTTTGTCCGCTCGATGCCGGGTTGAAAGGCCTACAACACCGGTATACTTCTTTCGTTCTTCCCTAGACTACCAGTACAGCTTACTCTCGCCGAAAAGAAGAGGCACGGATCTCCTCTACAATCCATATGGGTTAAGATCATAAAATACTACATTTTAGTTTAGTGCTACTTGGTGAAATTCACGTATCTTAAAAATTCTTAGGAGCTTGCGAACTCTCAAGTCCAAGGTAGGTATGCAAAGTGCAGGTTAACCCACCTTTATGAATACATACGAAACGTCAGAGGTGTGCCTTGAGGTACAATCTTCGAAGTCTGATTTGTCAGTCTGGTGCGCTGCCAACTAGGGTATCGTTTTTTTTTAAGTGATTTGTTGAAATTTCTTCTTACATAGGTAATTGACCTGATTTACTTTCGTCGACACTCCGAAAAAAATGAAAGGGAAGGCAAAATAAAAAATACTATTTCACCTGCTAAGATACAAGGCCTTGTGTATTGGCATGATTATTTACGCAGTAGTTGTAATAAAATTCACAATTATAGATAATAAATGATTGATGAGCACTGGATGCCGTTAATAATTTCCATTCAGCACGACTGAATTTATCTGAAAATTGATTTCTAGTATGTTCGTTAATTATAAATACGACAGATACCGAATTAATATTTATCACGAAAACGTAATGAGATAAGTTGATTATTGATTTGTCCTTCAAAATAAGGACTTAATAAATTAATGATTATATAAATAACAAATAAGTTTTCTTTGTTAAATAGTACTTAAGCAACCAGTCATGTCATTAGGGCACCGTAAAAGATGATTCCAATAATACGTATAATGAGAACTAATAGTCTACGGTCGGGAGTCGGGATGCATAAGATCGGGCGAATTGCAAGGAGGCGGACCAAGGCATCTATTGAGATGAACGCTAGGTAAATAAAAATAAATAAATATGGTTCGCTAAGGTACAATACTTACCACTCTCTAACTTTTATTTCGTTTTACATTCATATTTATATTGAACGTCCTACATTCGGCATTTACTTTAACCGTTGTCTTTGAAGAAACCTTTAACCCTAACCTGACATTGCGAGCTACTAATATGAGAATGACTCATTGTCGTTTAGGTAAAACTAGTTTTCACTAAAGATTCAGTTACTCTCACAGTAAAGAGTCACCATAAAATAGGATAAAATATTATGATTCACTAGAATGACCAATCATCTACCGGATGTGCGTATGTGGCACAACGTTAGTTACATACAGCCTTGAATATTCGGAAACCGTTTTGTTTCACAATGCAGTGTGTGGATATATACACATTACGAGTATTACATGCATTAAGTATATATAAGTATGTGTGTAGCACTTAAGTGCTAATAATAATTTAACAAACAATTGTTTAAATTCAGGTCACTTGTGTCAGTAACAAAACAAATATTTCAGACATCTGTTAAGTGCGCTAATTTGAAATTTTAATTAAATGAATATGAATTTAACTTTACACAGATGCTTTAGATATTGGAAAATTGTAAGTAATCAATAATCAATTTAAAATTGTAGGTAATCAATATCCCTATGATTTTTTGGTCTTACCGTCTTCAGGCGAATAGTTGAAGTTCCTATTTCTCGTTCGTATCATTATATTATTATCCTCAGATTACCCTTGAGTTATTAAAAATCAACATAATGATTCTGATGCAATATTTTAAAACGGTATATATATTGAATGACGTCCTTTATGAAGAAAGCAGATGTGACTCACCTTAGCAATATATTCAAACTAATTCATAGATGGCTGTTTGTCCTCAAAGGAAAGTGACATTATCGACCACGATTAAATAATTATGGAAATACATAGCTTTTACGTGTCTTTGTACGCGGTACATAGATTATACATTTTTAACCATATTTATGGTTCTTATTTTTTATAATTAACAGTTTAAAAAATACACAATTATTTAGAGTACACTTTAGTTCTTTGAATAGGTACCTACTAAAACAGAGTTACAACTATTCGTATAAAACTAAAAATAATTTTCAATATTTAAAACAGCTGAATTTAAACATTAATTCAATATTTCTGAAATTAATTCAATTGATTACAGGAGAAATATGAAATACTGTAACAATAGAGCAATAATTTAACGGTGCGAATTTAACCTTAATCGAAATCCAGCGTATAATGAAAACCGTGAAATCCAGTCCTTAAAAAAAAAGACGTCATGTAGGATAAAGGGTCATAGGATATTTTATTATACGCATTGAGATTTTATTATACGCTTTCTCCTTTTTCAGAAGTCGGCCAACAACTGGCCGTAAAATTAAATGTGAAAAATAAAAATCAAATGTTGTAGAACGAGTTTGGCGGGAAAATCGTAGAAATGACATATAGCTCTCGTTTTATTTTCATTAATTTGCTGCATTTTAGAGTTTTATTGCATAAAGTAGAAAGTATTTTATTCCATATAGTTCTGTAAAGGTGTACAATTTAAGTGGAGGTTAAGCAAGAGTGTTTTATGTGATTAATTAGATTTTTTCTCTGGGCTCTATCAAAGGTTTTGGTAAGGTTGCCCTCGCCTTACTAAAGCATGAGATGGAAATTCTATGGACCAACTGACGGGCAAAGACAGACGATAGGCTATATTTTACCACTTTCGCCCAAATTGGTCAAATTTGACAAAAAATATTACTTGAGGACTAGTTATATGCACAAACCGTGCGAAGCCATAACAGAAAAAAAATGTTGTAGAACATTCCAACTTATTTTTCGTTTCCGTATCGTAAGTTTGATCTGAAATATTTATTATGATTTATTATTGATTGTGCTGATATTTGTTATTATGGTAAAAAATATAAAATGTGGGAATTTGATGGCAAGTCCAAGGTTTAGCGCGACGACGCGATGTGTTATAATTTAGTTTTGGACGCATAAACCAGGGCCTGCGGCCGGCCATCTTATCTATTAATCATTTTTATTCGGCCATGAATTTTGTGAATTAAATAAAGTAAGGGAACTCTTAATGTCATATTCCCAAAAAAAGAATTACTTTGAAATATTACAATCAATGGTCGCAGGACGTCGCTGGATGCAGGCTGCTTCCAACAGGTCACTGTGGAAATCATTGGGAGAGGCCTATGTTCAGCAGTGGACTTTCTTTGGCTTATGGATGATGATGATGATTACAATCTTGTGTGTTTAAATTGGACCAAAAGTAATAAATGATTCTGATAGCTTTTAATGGGTCGATCACAAAATCGACTTTATTTTTATCGTAGATTTTATGATCTTTGTAAATCTATACAGATGACCACGTCTGTAATATCTTCTGTAAAAAATAAAACTAAATACTAAAAAAACATTAAATATATTTGTTAAAATATTACAGATTCAATAAAATCGTATAATTTAGATGACCATACATTTGCAATCGCCTTATCGGGCGGTTAATGTAACCCATGCTCGTTTCGTAATCCGAACAAACTGATAAAAATAATGGGCGGCCGAGCCTAACTACGCTTGTACAATTTTACAGAGTATGTCTATTTTTACTGAAATTGATTTTAACCAATTTCATAATAAACCAAAATGACTACATAATTTGAACAGTTCAAAGTTTTAAACCATCTTGCGAGTTTCGGTAACTGTTTTAGAACCTAAATTATTATTTCTTTAATTCAATCGAAAATGATATTTTATTACTTATTCATTGTTAAATGACATGGAATGCTTACATTTAATGAAAAATAATAGGATGACACATTATTATCCTTAAATTGAATGTTTACATATGTCACACAAATCTGTATTTATTCCACATTTTCATATGGTTTATATTATAATATTTATTTACGTCAAATATTGCATTTGTATTTCCATTTGAAAAAACTCTAAGGCATTTGTATAGTTAGGGAAATTTGCAACAAATTACTTGTTTTTTTCTAGAATGTATATCTACATTTTTTGTAACAATTGTACATTTACGTAGTGCTAAGTCGTAAACAGCGCGGCGTCACATAGTGGCCGATAAGTTTGGCACTTAATTAAGCGATAACGCAAATTGAAAGTAATAAAAAATATAAACTGTATATAACAACGCAGCGTTTACTGTACAGCTCAACTTTACACTAATGGAAGATAAAATTCAACTTATTATATAAAACATGAATCCATCGATTATTTAATGAAGCGTATGATATAAATAAAAATGCAAGAATGTAGGACTGGGAGCTAGCGATCTTCTATGTGGCGTAAAATTTACATTTTAATTATAGTAGAATTTATCGCATTAGAAATGTTAGGGAATGAAATAGTTTTGTGTATATAATTTAATTCGTTATTCTCTTGGGATTCGGTATATACATATAAGGTATACAAGCTTTGATCAGTCACATCGACATTATAAAATTTCAAGAAAAATATTACTAGTTAAGGGTAGTTAGGACCTTTTTGCTACTGAAGTATGCTCGCTAGCTTTCGGTCCACATCAAATTACAATAACATTTATCCTTATCATATCGAAAATTTTAATTTTTCTTTACGTCTGTACGCGACATTTTATATTTTTCTCCTAAGCCTAAAATAATTAACAATGTGTGTGACACAATAAGACAATTTCTAGCGATAATTTCACAAGAAACATTATTCTATCTAGTTTAGTGTAAATACTATTTAATTAGTAATCACATGCACTACAGTCTACATTTATTACTAGATTTATTTTGAAGCTGTCTGTACCACGTACTTTTGAAAATTTTCATTCACTCATTCGGTTATTCTCAAACCGCCATTCGCAGTAATAGCCCTTTTTAAAGTTAGGCTAATTTTGACTAACCAAACTTATCTTTAAAGGGGTTTATTTCAATAATTATCATATGGCTACATCTTGTTTAAACAATACTAAGCATGGGGTATACTATATATAAAGATTCTTCTTATATTCTATGAAATTATAGAAATGAATGCAATTGATTTTATATTAATACAATTATTTCCAAAAAGGTAGTTAGTGGTTAGAAACTTCGTTCGTATTTTCGATAAGATCTTTTTTATCGATAAATTTCGCTGGATATCATATTTATCGTAACGCCTTCGGGTGTGCTTATCATAGCATACTATTCCTTGATAAGCATTATCGTTTGTCTGTCACTTAGTTATCGATTTAAAGGTGGATCAGTTCTTCAACACATTATCTGCTAATTTGAAGGAAGTAATGTCTAGTGTATTCGGCGATATCGACAACATATCTACTTTATCGTGGCAGTTAAGAGTAAACGTTGCTTGCGGCTGCATTTTGACAATATTGTAGCTATTGCAAGTTATTTACACCCGATCTTAAATATTCTGTTTCTGTTGAGTATACTAATATATCGACAACTGTCATCAGGAATTCATAATATACTGATCAAAAATTCATACAACTATAGTCGATAAAAGACACTATTGAATCACGTGATGTCAGGCCGTCAGTTCTTTCTGTAGATTTATCCGAACAGTTTATCGAAGCATGTATGGCAGTATGGCTTGTCGTTTTGCTCTTTGAAGGTTCCCTTGTTGAGTTGTCGGAGGCAGAAGGCGCAGACGAAGTGCTCGGGGTGGAACTTGCGGAACATGGCGGTGATGCAGCGGCCGGCGATGGGCTTGTGGCAGCCGGCGCATAGAGAACCTCGCTTGCCGTGGTAGTGCGTCTCGCAGTACGGCTGGCCTTCGTGCTCGAAGAAGGAGCCGCCGTGGAAGGGTTCGCGGCATTCCTGGAAAAGGGGAAATTAGATTTGTTTATTGAGGTTCATAGGTTCGTAGAATAGTGTAATAGTTGATTTGGACTCATTCTCCAACAAGATTGAAAGGAAATTGAGACATCGAAAAACAGACTTGACCTGCCGTAAATAGCCAAAAACTTCTGATCAAAACATGCCATACTACACACTGCTCTGACAGTCAGGATGTACAAGTAGTAGACTGCAATAATGTACATATTTCATAGAAGCTTAGAGATAAGTATTTTTGTAACCGGAAATATTTGGTGTAATACAAACGAATTACAGGTTTTTTATTTCAACAATAAGGTAGGAAAGAAAGGGGTATTTTTAGGACGTGTCATGAAAAACATTACTATTTTAAGTATACGAAACTATTGATGGAAGATAACATAAATATTTTGTTTGCCTATAATTGAAATCGATAAAACGTATTTGTCATTATTTTTTACGGAAGCTAAAATCGTTTCAAGTCCAGCTTGTCATGCGTTATCGCTTTGATCGTCAATATCGAGCCGTCGTAAAATGATCTATTTCGAAACATCACATGGTGTTTACACAAGACGCCGTCCTTGTGTAAAGTTTGACGTCACTGGAAAATCGCGCCAATGGTTTTTGGACTTCCCTTTCCTTTCCTGCTGAAGTCTAATATATATTGTTTTCATTTCGGTAGTTTTAAAAGATCTTTTACTACTGATTCGTGTGGGATAGACTTCAGTTTGACGTGACAGCCTCCGTGGCGCAGTTGGTTAGACGCCAGCTGTGAAACAAGAGGCCGCGGGTTCGATCCCCGCACCGACACAAATGTTTGTGTAGTTCACAAGTATTTGTGAGGAGACTGGGTATTTGTGAGACCGAAAAGTCTCTCGTGGTTCCTGATACAAGACTTGATCTTAGTGTGGGGTCAGGACTATGTATGTGACTGTTGGGTGTATTATTATTTATTACTTTGCCTGATCCTAATTTCTAAGGTCACATTCGCATCATCACTTTCATTATCAAATTAAACCGTTTTCTTTCATTGAGGTTAACCTACGACGCAAAAACGGGATATTATAAATTTGACGTGTGTATCCGTATATGTGTAAACAGATATACATCTGATCGTCCGTCTGAAATACTACAGTAAGGCTTTGATATAGTTTTCTTTCATCTAGGTATTTTCATTGGGTTAGTTCTGATCTCTCCCTTATGGATGATATTGCCGATTTTGTCGATACAAATATGGTAGCTGTCAAGTGTCAACCCTTACCGACTATTCTATTCACACTCGTATTTCAGTTTTTAACATTCCCATCAACCATTATATATCGTTTCCAAAAAGTTTTTAATTACTATAAAATCTGCCAACGATTCAAATGTTGTTGTTATCTAAAAATATTTTTTTTAAGTGTTACCAACTGGACCACAACGGTAATTGGGATCATTAGAATGTCTCCACAATTGTGGTTGGTAAAGATGACGTCACTCGTGTTTATATGCAACACATGCTATTGAAACAGCCATTATACTCAAATAACTATAATGATGGTAGCAATTTTATTCCACAATTAGTTGAAAAACTGTTATTATACTTAATTTCCCATTTACTAGGCAATTATCGTTTGGACGGAATCCATGAAGATGTCTAGTTTGCGAAAAATATACACCGCATCGTGTTTGTGAAAAATTATTGCTATCATAATTATATATTATGTCAACAAACGTTAATCGTATAGTTTTCATTTACACATTATTTATTATGAACATTTTTGAAAATTCTTGCGTTGTATTCAAATGGTTAGTGTCCATATTGATTTTATAACTATCTTTTTACTTTTAGTTGTTGAGATTTGCCTATGTAAGATACATATGGTAATTTAGCTACTCTGTTCTATTATACATACCAACTTGTTTTTATTTACACACGGAAACTACGATATCTTACTATTCTTATATCAGAATGATAGAGTAAATAAATAATACACATAAAATAAAATAAAATACAAACAGTCGCATACATAGTCCTGACCCCACACTAAGATCGAGTCCTGTGTCGTGGGTATCAGGAGCTACGAGAGACTTTTCGGTCTCACACCACCCAGACTCAAAACAAATACTTGTTCACACAAACATTTATTTTGAGGCGGGGATCGAACCCGCGGCCTTTCGTTTCACAGACGGCGTCCAACCAACTGTGCCACGGAGACTGTCAATAAAATAAAATATTGAAATACTTGACGTAGCAATATTTTTTCCTTGGGGGCGCGTCTACCGCAAATTATACCCGATAATGGCCTTAAACTGCTTAACGACAGAATATAAATAGCAAATTAAAAATAAAGCCCAATCTAATGGCCCATAAACATGGCGGCCTGATTACGACCAGCCGGTGTGACGCCCGTGACGTCACCCGCTATAAATACCCGACCGAGTTCGGCATCCGATCGGGAAACCCTATATGCCTAGCACTTGACCTCCTATACAATTTTGTAGCATTTTTTGTGCGTCCTTCGACTATAACGCAAAAGATAAGAGGTCATTGCCTCACGTCACGTGACCTTGAGCCGTGACCCACGAGGGCGCGGCCGCGGTCTCGCGACGTTCTATTTTCAAAATTATGATAGTTTTTTTTGTTTGTTGTTGTTTTTGTTTTCATTTTTTATCTTTTCATTTTTGTTCCCTTTATTATAAATCTTACAATTACAATAACTTTACAAAAATATATTACATAATTTTCCCTAAGTAAGTACGCTATCATGTGTTGTTCATTTCATGTGTGTAAGTGTAACATCTGTGTTTGTGTCATGTTTACGATTCATTCCATCATCTAACTCGATGAGCATAGCTGTAAAATAAAATTGGGAGGGCATCCATTTGAGAGTGGGGGCGTAGGGGGCATATTGGGCATTCTTTAATCTTCTTCGTCGACTCCTGCACATTTGGGGCATACCGGTTTTCCTTCCATGGCATAGAACGATTTACCTTTGACGGGGTTTTGGCAGTCCTGTGTAAAAATGATCATACATTACCAAACATGTAAATTTCCTTTTTCGACAGTCAAATATGCAGCTAATACTTCACCTGGCGTATTTCGCTTTGGTTCGTACCAAATACCTGTTTCAAATAACAACATTGTGGAACCGTTGCCGCCACTCTGCAGTGGCGATACTGACCTTGCACACGAAGCAGTCTGGATGCCACTGAGTGTTAAGCGCGGATATGTAGTTCTCCATGATGGGTTTATTGCAACCGCCGCATTTTGGTGCGAACATGTCGAAGTAGTCGGCGCGGCAGTAGGGCTTGCCGTCCCTCTCATGGAACCCGTCTTCACCGAACTGCTGCCCACATTGGGCGCAGAAGAAGTGCTCTGTATGCCACGTCTTCTCTAGCGCCGTCACGCATTTCTGCAACGGAAATTAAGCTTGAACCCTTAGATTTTTATAACAGCGTTTATCAAGTATTGTCCGGGAACTAACGTCGAGGATCGGGCCGTTGCAGTAGGCGCAGCGCGGCGAGAACAGGTTGTGGTAGTCTGGCTCGCAGTAGGGCCGGCCATCGCGCTCGAAGAAGTTCCTTGTGCCCAGCTCCTGGTTGCAGTGGGCGCAGGTGAAGTGCTCAGGGTGCCAGGTGCGACCCAGCGCGGTGATGACCTGCGACACAAAACACCTCGTGTATTCACTCGTCTTCAACATTTGCACTGTTGTTTCTGTACTGTTCCCAAAAATCTTAGGATCTTGTATGCACCTGTCCGACGATGGGCTTCTCGCACGCGTTGCAGCATCCCTTCTGGGGCGTCTGTACTCCTTGGCGGCTCATGTCTGCTCGAAGGGATCCGAGCATATGCTCCAGAGAGGCGGACTCGGGTTGGCGCGGGTTGCTGCGGTAGTGTTCCTGCCACGCGCGCTTCTCGCGATACACGTGCGCTCCGCCTTCGCCTCCTGTGCCACTCACCTGCACAAAAACATTTATTAAAGCATTGTTTTCCCTCCGCCCCTACAATATATTGTCGGCAGAAAGAAAACAACAAGTTATATTTTGGCTAGGACCTTCCACGCAGACTTGTGCTCAAGCTTGAGCGGCAAGTCGTAGTGGAGGATCGTAAGCCGCCGCGCTACACGTACAAGGAATATGCTCCCGGTGGCGGTGATTCTGTACGAATGGCGTCCGAGTGAAATGTTTTTCTATGTACTCTAATATTATAAGCTCACGTCCCCTCCACGGGTGTGATGTAACGCTCGGGACTATCTTTAGCCGGCAGCGCTCGGCGCGCGCGAGGAGGACGGCCGTATTGCTGGAGCGCCGGCTTCTGCCGCGGCTGGAAATAGCCGTGGACCAAGAAAGGCCAGTTGTAAATATTATAATAAACGGGAAAGAGTTTGGTGTAGTGCAGTGTGCCGAGGTGGCCGTGACAGCTGCGCCGCCCGACGCTGCGGCTTAGGGCGCGCTGACTCACGCGCACCTCACCGCACGCCGGACGCAGGTTCGACCCACCGTATACTCGCACCGATCGCCACACCGTATTATAAATATACTTTATTCATTAGAAACACGGAACATGAATGAAAGTAAAATACTTTGATACGTATCAGCGGATATAAACACAGGGAATCGTGAGTTATCAGGTCAAGTGTCGTTTTGGCAAGATCTCGCGACCGATATCTTCGACTATCACACACTTTACATATAACCTTGCGCTATAAAACACATACACATAAGAAAACATAAAATAAATCACGCACTGAAACATATTCACTACACTGAAACCGCGAATACATTACGCAGCAACGTTTCGACGCTCGAGTCCAAACACCTTATAAAATTGATTTTTGATTGGATTATTGAAGACTAAACAAACAACGGGAGGAAAGTTTCGAAATAAACCATGAGATAACCCAATTTCCAAGTTATTTATATTCGAGTAATGAAAGCATCTTGTTTTGTTAAAGCTGAATATATTGGAGGCAATCGACTGAGGCCAATAACTTTCGATTTGTATGACCAAATCTCAGGTTTTTCAAACGATAGCATATTAGTTAAAGCATTATTTACAGATATCAATCAATCAACAGATGTCACTGCTAAGCATCACTTTAAAATCATGTGAAATTTTAAAATGCGATTCTGAACATAATACACGGATTCTAATTTGACATAACCAATATTTTCAATACTTCAATCCTGTGAAATTCTGTGAAATTTTAAAATGCGATTCTGAACATAATACACGGATTCTAATTTGATATAACCACTTTAATATTCCAACATAAATAAGCCACTGTTAACTGTTCTGATGCTTACCTTTGCAAAGCATAACAATAGTACTGATATGTATGACAATGACTAATAGAATGTATGTTTCTTAAAGTCAAGATCAAGGCAAGTCATAATCTGAAAATATAAAACGAATTGGAACAAGAAGAGGACAAACTTAGTTCTGGATTCGAAAACTTCAAATTATCTCTACAAAGGCAAGTAAACCACAGTAGAGTTAGTAAGAAATGCCATTTTTACATTTATTTTGCCTTCTAAACTAAAGTATAAAATTTATGAAGGAGGAGAACAAACCTCGAGTTTTGCTTTTACATCGAATATTGTTGCAAATAACATTGCGCTATATTAGAAGATGACTTTAGAACAAAATTAATTACATACGTTCCGTCTTTCATTGCGGTTGTGATAGCTTATAGATGTACGTGCCAGGTGTATATACATTATACATTTGTATTTATTTATGAATGTTATGTTCTGTTTATATTGTAATATCGCTTTCTACAAAGTCATAAGGCTTTACAGGACATTTGGAAAATAATGTTACGTCACGCTGTGCGAAGCAAGACACTAATTGTGATTGGAGGCAGCACAGTGTATTACTGGCCTTGTGGCATTAACTTAAAAGCAATGTAGATCTTGGTTTAAGACTATTTGGACTCGATTTTCAATAAACCTAATCAAAGAAAATTTCACTCATTAATAACTAATGTTGCAAATCTAAACACATCAAATTCTCTGCAAGAGAAAGAAACTAGGATATTAATTTAATTGTATAGATCTTACCTTGAAATCAGAAAGTGAAGCCATCAAGTCATCGAGTTCCTTGGTGGCGCTGGAGGCGTGGTGGTGGCGCACCACCGCTGCCGTGGGGGGCGGCTGCTGCTGCGCTTGCGCCGGCTCCACCACCGTCTCCTGCACCGTCACAGTCACCTGCTTGGTACCGGGTCGGGGCAGCGTACCACCAGTCGACGGCGGAGGAATCGGCGACGTTGATTGACGACTAACAAAGAAAAACGCAAGTGTCAACATCATTGTCAATTCCGAAAGGAATTATGTCCTGCAAGTGGTAGACCGGTCATCAAAGGATAAATCGAATCATTCTACAACCTGAAACAAGGGGTGTAATATACCGACTACAAGTTTAGATTAAGGGCAGGCAGAAAAAGATAATGATGGTCATTACGAAGGCAATTAAATACAATTGTTGGCATGTATTGGTGCCATCCATACTGCGTCTTAATTCACGCAAGATGGTCATCACCAAAATTACATTCGTGTCTGGCACAATTAATTTGCGCTGCACTGGAGCAAGTTATTGCGATCCGCAATCAGTTGCAGTAAATAATACAACAGATGTATTAGTTGGATATACAATAGCAGGTGCTAATATACACCCGCGCATTAACACTAATTAGCGGGAGGAAACGTGCGCAACATTACTAACCATGCCAAGAACAATACTTTTCAACACACTATCTATAGTATACGGTATGGTTTAACTAAAAAATACAACTATAGTTCTTAATTATCGATACATGCCCTAGGTACATAATAAACAATCACAATACACCATCGATATTATTTACCATCGATTTAAAATCGATTTATTCTTCACGAGTGTAAATGGATACGAGGAGGTTTTATTACAGCGAAAATGTAATGTCAGCATGCAAAAATATAGCCACGACACATGGGACGGGATGTAATGGATCGTTGCCAGAATCTCGATCATGAAAAATTACCCTTCCGAATTGAAAATTACTGTCGTATGGTGGTTCAGATGTCGTAAATTTGCGTGACGAAATTGTATAAAATATCTTTTTATATTTTAACCGTGACAATTGTATAGCATCTGTAGAGTTGTCAAATAATTTATATTTTACCACGGTCCAAAATTACTATCTATAACTTTATTTGTTTTTAATTCTGTTTTATTATGGATACGGTCCCTGTAACTGGAGAAAAATTATGTAGAAAATTTCACTCCAAAATTAGCAGATGCGTTGGAAAAAATATTATCGGAAGACAGATCGCCAGCGTTAGATCCATTCAGACCATATTCCAAGTTAAAATTGCAATTGTTTTACAACAGTAATTCATCAAATCTTCAACATATTTAATAAGACAAGTTCATCCGACTGGACCCATTTTTCGCCGATGTTTTAATTTTTTTAACCGTAAACGTCATAGCAACGATCTAGCAATTAATCCAACATTACACTAAATATTCTAAATAGAAATTTCAGTACACAATGATGCAGTGAAGACGCCAACACCCAATGTAAATATTTGTTTAACTGCAAATTGTCATGCGGTATAAATACGCTCTGAGTAACCCGGCTCATGTAAAACAAAAGCCGCGAAACCGATCCTCGTATTAGCATCGCTAAGATATGTTTAATGGAATCAGTTCCACTGTTTATTCCACCCACTGGATACTTTAACTGGAATTATTTCATGATGATTACTTTTCAAGTATATTTAAGCACTCCTAATCATCATTTCGTCATTAATCATAAGTTAAGCACTCTTAATTATCATACCATCAACTGTCACTACCACTGTATTGACAGATGAATGGTATGATATTCTATTTCTGATTTCAGAGTTTCCGTTACCAACGGCATTTAGTTTGCAATAGTTACCTATAAATATTACAAAACTGCTCAAGATTTTTTGTTGATAATAAACGCAGTAATGTTTGGGTTAAATTATCGCGACGGATGGATATTGATACTTGATTAGAAGTATTGTATAGTATATTCTTGTAATTTCAGTTTGTGTGTGTAAAACATCATCACGAGAAAAGGGATGTATAACGTTAAGAGTACGAATACCTACTATACACAGTTCTAAAGATTACTTTCACAAATATAATTTGTAATTACAGGAGTACTTCTATTAGGTCCTCTTCGAAAGTAATAACATGTTTTGACGCAAGAACTCAAAATGAAAAGAGAACGTAGAAAATTAAGAAATTAAAATGATAAATGGTACTGCGAACTAAGAAATTATTATAATATAATGTATAGTTTAATAGATTAGACATTTTCTGGTATTATAATATTATGTACTTTACAGTTTGTATGTTTGGCTATATCGCGATAAACGCTCTGAAGAAGTTTTTAACCTTGATCTATTAACCTCCCCTACGCTAATATAACCCAGCATGCCGGCTTACGCAACAGTAGCTTGATAGTATTTTCTCAGCCCGAAACAAAAGTTTCGCTAATTCTTATTTCTGCAGAATCTTTCAACTTTGGACTACGTTTAAAGGACCTAGGATTTTTCCTAGGTTCTTTAAACGTAGTGTAAAGATGCAAATGAGTAGGTCAGCTTACTTGCTTCGAGTGGCGAAAGATAATTGATTACAACCACTCAATGCCGCCTCAATCTCAACGGCGCCGCATTTGTCAGACGTAGTGTGATCACTTTGCCGTGCCAGTACAAAAATATAAGAAATTTATCTGCCGTACACGTTAGTATAGTAAATTCCCGACACGCCCAAACAAAAAATATTTCATGCCATAAATAGAAAACTTAGACTGGTTTTTTTACCTGCAGACCTTGTAAAACTGGGCAACATAAAAAAATTGTTTATTAATTACTTTTGACAGGTGAAGTGTGGCTACCCCAACCGTTAGTTATAACTTATAACTGCGGCGCGGCACCTGTGACGTCACCGGTTATTTGCGGGCGCGATATAAAAATACGCGCGGTTTTCACACGGCCCTGTAGACGCGGCGGGCGAACCACGGACGCGCACGCACATCGCACGGATGATTTGTTGTCTACATCGACGTGACAATGTGTGAAGTGGGCATCGTGTTCCAGATTGTAGAGGACGGGGACGTAATTAAGACATCGACGATATTGGGTTTCCAGAATGAATGTTTGTCGGTCAATAACATTGTGTAACTTCGACGTCACACACAAAGTGCTCTCTGTTTTGGATATTCACAATGTCGATCTTTTGGCTTATACAATATCCAGAACCGACTCATAAAATTGTTGACTACGCAAATGAAGGTGAAAAATCATCTTGTCCCCCGCAACATATAATGAGTTTACGAAGTGATAAAGTTAATTTAGATTAAAAAAAAGGCTTTTCAGTCGGGAAAATATACTTCTGCATTATAACGCCTTTCCGATCAAGTTTGACATCATTATATTACAAATTAATTAAAAAAAAGTATTATCGACTCCAAAAGTAGGCACTAAATACAGCCCAAGCTTTTACAACGACAGTTATTAGACAACATTAGAATGAAGCTTTTAGAAAAGTAAACAAAAATTGCTTCTTTCGCGTCATTGCACACAGAGAAAAAAATCTTCACTAACACTGATGTATTGCTACATTTCCAGAGCTGTCAAGAACATTTCATTTTGTAAAATTAATTTGTCGTAGATGTGCTCTGACAGAAAGACATTTTGTTTACTCTCATCCGTAGTGTCGTTGCGTTGACTTATATTACAACTCATTAATTCTCATTTACGGGTGTCGTATACATTTACAGGGAATTCTCGATAGCATGACATTTATTATATCTTAAATTGGCAAAGACTACCGTGAAATTACATAGGTTTTGGCTACAAATTTAGGATCTCTATTCTCTTCCCACATTATGCGAGTTTGTGCCTAAATTCATCACCCTTTGGTAAAACGTTGTGGTGGATTCTGGGATTTGATAATTGTCAAGTCTAGAGCTAAAGTTTCTTTGTAATTTAAAGAGCTTCTGTGGCAGTTAACAGTCTTAGATGATGTAGAAGCACTGACGACTCAGGATTTTACTCAACAAATTGGAGTCGAACCTCATACTGGTTTAGAAACTGCGGTGTTTCAGCGTAGTGGTATTGTGAAATTGTACATACATTATACTACCTAAACTGCTAGATTTATAATAGACACCACTATATACTCAAGCGTAGGAATATTACAGATTGATCACATAGTTGATTTGCCATGAAAATATATGGAAGGATTCTAAAAAGACAATTAGTATCGTCCAATTTACAACTAAAATAAACCCATTTAAAATCTAACATTGGAAACTAACTTATATTCATCACAATCAGATTTAGGAAGAGCTATAATTAGTCAACGTTTTATAAAACACTAGCTTTTTAACGCGACTTCAGTAGCAATAAAACGATGCATTGAAAATTTGAGCGATGTCCACAATAAGTATGTTGCAGAATAAAGATATTTTATTTACAAGACAATTGTTTTTCTACCAATACAGCTCGTAAAATTCAAATTCTTGTAACCATTATCACACGTTCAGCAACGAACACCGAAACATGAAAACTTTCTGATTAATAACACCAGCAATATAAATAATATCTGCCTGTAAAGCTGCCAATATGTATTTATTGTTTTAGACATGGTGCCAAATTTTCTTCAGGCGGGTCAATCGACGGCTATCGGGAGGGACAAGAAAATGCGATGTTTATTGAGTGATGAAATCGAGTAATTACGTATGATAAGACGTGCCAATACCAGAAGTTATTTATACTATTAATAGTTCAATAAATAGTCTTGTGTATTGTCTCTTAGTTGGTAACAGGCAAATTGTGGCACATATTTCGAAAATTGGTGAGTAAAAAGCGATCGCGATATCCACTTTACTCCTTGAAAGCAATTATGTAAGTTATTTTCATTGTTGATGCATACCTATGTCTTTTACATATGGTCGATAAGAGGACATTTACCACAGGGAGTAGCTATGGCCGCTGTGGGAGGCGGGTTCAAGCTGTGCTAACAAAAAGTTAATGAGAATTTCATGTTACGATTTTACACATTTTACGATACTTTCCAACAGTTACTATGTACCGCAAACAGCTATTTCCGTTTTACATAAACACATCAAAGAATACATAAACTTTGTTATTATCCGGTGAGGAATAATTTTATATTCCACTATTGAAATAAACATTGTTAGAAACTAGACACTTTGTAGTGTTTTTTATATTAGGTAGAGAAAATTAAATAATAAATCAAATTTTTGTATTGTAATAAACAGATAGCGATTTTAGTCCCCAAAGACTACAATGGATTTTAAAAACTAAATTTAAGAAATTGTATAAATTACATTTTAAGTAAACTTCCTATCGATTATTATAGAAATAAGGTCTATTTTACTTATTGCAGAGTTATAATACATTTTTCTAACAACATTTTTTAAATTGCAAATTACATTCGAACCCCACATTGATTCCGCAGGTTATCTGACATAAAATATTGTCGCAATCATAATGTTAACATTATAAAAAAATCTATTATTTTTATCATCACTTAATGTATTGTACATAGACAATAGTATAATGGTATGTAGCTAAAAGCCGTATAAATTTAAAACACGGAAAGTCAATTTATCCTACGTAACATATTAATTGGTAGTGTCATTAACAAAAGAAATAAAGTATTTATTGTATGGTATTTACAACTTAGCTTCGACGTCTTTATTACAGTGCTTGCTATTAATTATTTATTATTCTAAAAATATTTTACGCAAATTTATTAGAAGCAATCGTAAATAGATCATCGACTGTCGCTTCGTTACTTCAGAGTCTTTTGTATATGTCATGGTCGATTCCGTTAACTGCGGAATTCCTCCCTCATCTTACGGGATCACAACATTTTTCAGGATAAAAAGTAGCTTAAGTGGTAATCCAGGGTGTCAGCGACCTCCATACCAAATTTCATCGAAATCCATTAAGCCGTTTCTGAGTTCATCGCGCACAACCACACAGACAAACAGACAGACAAAAATTCTAAAAATCATTGTCTTGGGTTTACTTTAATCCCCATCAGTGGCGAAGGCTCCATATAACTCGATTCCCTGCGGCTTACCTTTTGTAATTTATCATTACACTATAAACAAGCAAATCTTTCAAAATTATTTATGTAATATCTAAACTCATTTTATTCAACGACATCTGTCGGCCACATAGGTAAATATTACTGCGGAGGCGCATAGCAAACTCGTAATTAGATTGCGCCGCGTTGCGACCTCTGGCGAATTACTGCCAAAATTGTTCGGCTTTTTGAAAAACAATGGCGCGGCCCGTGCGCCGACCGCCCGCGTCGGCTGCATGTTACGCATTGGTGTGACATGGTTGTGTATTTTGCAACAAATCACGCAAAATTGTACCTTAAACTTGTAATGATTTAAGGTTCAATTTCCGTTAAAAAAGCAGAAGGCATGCTGTGACTCTTCAGCATTTGTGTGTTTATGTGTGTATTTGTGTAGATATCACTGCATTTGTAAGTGTTGTATTAACATTTAGACAGTATACGAGTATTAGCTGGTTCACGCATTTAGTTTTTAATGTTTTAAATTAAAAAATGTACATAATTATTAATAGTATTAATAGTATTAAATAACGTTACTGTTTAGATTTTAGGAAGTGCTCGACTACTAATAATACAACTAATAAAAGCGCGGCTAACGTACTTGTTAACATTGTATCTAGATTATAAATTTTTCTTTATTAATCTTATATTCACGTGCGGTTTAAAAATATACTTTTTTACTTTTCTCATGATGACATTGCAACTTTTGTATATTGGAAATATTAAAATATAATTGACGACCGCAGTACGTAGATGCCATCATACGAAACGCAATCGTTTCGTTTGGTGAGTGAGATTGTCGGAGGAATAATTTGCTGGCGGTTGGATATTCGCAAACGTCCGGATATAAGGATGTACGTGTACATATTATGTAAATGTGTCGCGTTTCGGGCTAATTCTGTAAAGCATCTCACGATAATTTGATCTACTCAATCCGGACTGCACTATGTGTACTATCAAGTATCAGTCGCATTGTCTTCCCTATGTAGGGCCAGTAGGTATAAACAAAATAAACACACTTATTTAGCGTATTGAGCTTCGGCTTCCCTTTTTAAAAAAATCACCCTTCGCCACTGATCCCCATACTAGTTTTTCTCATTTATCTTCCATGTACAGACATCGATCGGTTACAAATTTATTATATGTATAGATAGATTTTAAATTGATTTCAAGATGAACACAAAAGAAAACTTTTAGTGACGTTCGCATACACGTGTGTTTGGCAGCTATGTATATCATTATTTATTGCGGCTATAATTCCGGCCGGCATTAGTTACGGCTCCTACATACATAAATATTCTATTTCACTTGTGTGTTGATGTTTTTTCGCGTTTTACGTCACCGCCGGCATGTTATTAAAATTATTCTGCCGCAGTTTCTATGTGAAAGTCGGGAAGAAATGGCATAGTGATTTTTTTCTCGGTGTCATAAGTTGTCGCGATGTGTCCTGAATTTTCTCTGATATTTTTACTATACAGCAGTATGTAATTTAGCAAATGAAAAAGCAGATCATCTATGTGATGATTGTTCTTTATTGATATCCGAAACCTCAAAAAAATCGAAAACTCGTTGTTATCCTATGTCAGAGCGTATTTCATTGTACTTTTGTAATTTTTAATTTTAATATTGTTACATTGTTCAAATATTTTATAATTTAATACAATTATAATCTTTACTTTATTTGTTAATATTATTATTTTTTATTTTTTACTACATTTTATTTTATATTTAATAACATAATATTGTAATGCTGTATACACCTATAAAGGCTCGTCACCTTGTGCAATTCTTATATAAAATATATGTATTGTATTGTATTGTATCAGCCCATATACGGCCCACTGCTGGGCACGGGCCTCCTCTACAATCGAGAGTACGATTGAGAGTGGTTAGGCCATATAGTCCACCACGCTGGCCTAGTGCGTGTTGGCGGACTTACATACCGTAGAAATTCTTTAAAATCGCTACAGTATGCAGGTTTCCTCACGATGTTTTCCTTCACCTTTAAAGTGCGTGGTGATTGACTATCAATACACACATAACTCCGAAAAGTCAGAGGTGTGCCCTGGGATTTGAACCCGTGACCACCGTGAACATGTAGGCAGCCGAGTCTGGTCCGTTACCAACAGGCCACCACGCACGCAAAATATATTTATGTATGTGTAATTATATCGGTGGCGCACCGATGGTGTAACGATGTTGTAAATAAATAAATAAACCTGAGGGTAAGTACGATACCCGCAAGAAAGCGTGCCAATCGTCAACAGACCATTATTTCTTATCGCCCAACACTATCATGGAGGTTCCCTTCGATGCTTCTTCATGCCGCGGCGAAGGCACTCCGGATTATAGGCAGGATTAAACACGTGATACGCGTGGCTCGTCTATTTTTTGCAGTTGAATCTTTGTGCTTTTTTCGAAATAAAAATTGATTCCTTCAATAGATGTAGCAACAAGGTATGTAGATAACTCACCCATTAGGAATGTCGGTGCTGAGCTGGTCGAGCAGCGAGTCGACGGTGGGTCTCGCGGACGCGGGGCTTGCGGCTCCGTTGGTGCGGGAGTAGCCATCGGTCACTACAACAAACATTATCATTTCAATATATGACCCTTTTAAATAGAAGACGAAAGTAATATTAGGGATTTTACTACTAAACACAATCGGTCTTATTCATAGACAGTTCTAAAACCTATTTTAGTAATCGAATGTTTTGTCTTTTTTGCTCGAAGTATATTCAAAAGTCGTTTCGGGACCAAACATTCGATAACTAAAATAGGTTTTAAAACTGTCTATGTTTATTCATAGACAGTTTATTACGGCCTTATGTCTTGTGGCGTAGTGGTACTACGGTATGATTGCAAAGCTGAGGTCTTGGGTTCGAATCCCGGGTCGGGCAAAGTGATATTGGATTTTTCTATTAATTATCAGCCCGGAGTCAGGAATTTGTGCCCGATATGGCGATAGGCTCGCCCCCTATCACATCGTGGGACGAAATATACAAGGCGAAACGTGGGTGTTCTGGTAGCACCTCTGCCTACCCCTTCTGGGAAAAAGGCGTGTGTTTATGTATGTATGTATGTCTTATTTTTATTTATTGCCGGCCTTATGGCCGTATATTTTAAAGTAACAGAAAATAAATATATTTAAAAAAACAATTCATACAAAACGTTGAGCTTATTCCTGTTGATGACATAAACATGGTCCAGTGTTCCTATTTAGCAAAAATCTATCTACATTCGATTCTGAAGACCGTTAGGAAGGCCAGATACGTTCCACTGCAAGACACGAGCCTCCTCTACAATCGAGAGTACGATTAAGAGCGGTTAGGCCATATAGTCCGCCACGCTGGCCTAGTGCGAGTTGGCGGAATTTATATAACATAGAAATTCTTGGAAATCGCTATTGTATGCAGGTTTCCTCACTGTGTTTTCCTTCACCATTATAGTGCGTGGAGATTGACTATCAATACACACATGACTGCAAAAAGTCAGAGGTGTATCCTGCGAATACCTTATGTAATAAAAAAGAAGAACAAACTTTCATCACGTTCAACATCTTTTTTGTTTTTTTTTTATGGTACTCGAAAATAAATCTTGTGAATGGAAATTTGTTGAACAATTAGCATCTCATTTACTTCATATTCTAAACAACTATTATCTATCAACAAAATTGTTCAAAGTCAAATATTTACACATTTGAAACAGTCGCAAAATAGCCAATAAATTAGAACGTACACATACTATGATCGTGTTTACACCGGGACAGAGGACTGAGCAAATTATAAATACTGCCAAAACTAATGAAAATCATCGCGTAATGTGTTGTGGGACAAATGGCCTGGACTAGACGACATTGGAGTCCAGTGCCAAGTACAAGAAGGTCGTGGGAAATGATCGATTTCTATACTGGCATTCAAGATACACTACGTTTCCATTGTTGTGAAATAGCAACAATTGATCACAAAGACTTTCTATCTAGCGGAATCCCACGTGCTAGACATCTTTCTTTAGAGTTTAGATATTCAGATCATGGAATTTGTTCTCGCTATGTATAGAGCTAAAACATTCTCAAACTCCTATTAAAATTTAAGCCCCTGAGTCTCTTTTTATCCCATAAGTCAATGGGGTCAACGAAACTTGTTTTTTATGCGCGCTGCAGAATGATCTGGCTAACGATTTTAGAAGCAGTGATTTGTCTGACGTCAATACTTTCTGGAATTGACTACTCTATCTTGTAATGTTAGATTGATGTATTTTAGAAATGACATCTATCATCATCTATTTGCGTGTTACTTAAAATTAAAAGTATGAATTTTGTACTAATGCATACGCGATAATGTTGAGAAAAATGCAAGTCGATATTAACAAATGTGATTGAGGCACGCCTATTACAGTTAACAACAATCATATCATAAGTATGGCAATTTATGTATTGTGAGTTTTGTTATTTTTATTAAAAGTGTGTGCTAAAGCGCTTTGTAATTTGGGAAATCCTAGTTCCAGCAATACGATGTCCCTACTCCCAGACCTGGCCGAGTCTGATCAGGCTGTGTCATGCAACACCGTCACTAAACTACGTGACATCTGGGAAACGAAGTCCATTTGAATCATAGTGAATAGTCAATATTAATGGAATATTCATTGCTGTCAACAAGTGCTGCCATTTGTCATTTTTGTTTACTTAAAGGGAAATGGATGTGACATTATGATCAATCTTTATACATCAGCTATTAGGATTAACATTATAAATTATTATATTACAAGTTTCTGAAATATTATCAAATCGATGGGTATAAATAAACACTAAACCTAATAGAATAAAAATAAATAGCTAATCCGAAAACTGATAATTATTTATCAAAAGTTTCACATAAACCTGACTCAGCAAATATCAAAGTATTCCATATTTTTCGTAGAGCCTTGGCATCTAGTTCCAAAAACCTGCTCATTAATCTATGCAGATATTCTAACACAAAATATTTTCAATATTACACTCACTTCTTCACCGGCTCATTGCTCAAGTCTGAACATGATATTTGCTGGCAATCGGAAATTTTTAGATTTAATTTCAGCTCTTATACATGAGTTCTTCGATTAAAGTCTATTTGCACTATATAGTTTCCCCAACGAAGGAAGGAAGGAAGGAGGACCCTGGAACCGGCCGGGGTAACGCCAGCTAAAAGAAGAAGAGTTTCCCCAAAGAATTGATCAAGCAAACTGTCCGTGTTAAAAATGTAAGCCAAATATCGATGTTATCCAGACGAACTGCAGATGCTTAGGCTAAAGAAAGTCATCTCTTAACATTAATATCTGTCAATGTATTTAGGACAAATTTTGACAAAGTCTAGGCGTCGCGTGTGCAGGCCAGTGTTCCATAAAATATGAGACCGCAGTAGTAATGGCCCATTACATTTCAAAGCCAAATGTCTATATTTACGTGGCTCCACACTGCCAGACGAATTTATGAAGTTCATAATTTTCTTCAATGTAGGGCAATGCTAATTGGAACGAATTAAAACGACCGCTGTTAAGAAATACATTAATTACTTTCGTTTCAAAATTAAGACAGGCATACACACAACACAACTGTTTCAATTAAATTTACATACTTTGTTTGCTCGCGTGTGGTGCAGGTGAAAAGCAAATGGCTATATGTCATCAATTCAACTAATTCAGGTTTTTGGTTTACTTCTTCATAAAATTAATAGAATAATATGTATAATACTCAGGAAATCCCGGATCCTAAGAATCTACATTATGCGTGACACATTCTAACTTAGACGCGCGTATAAGGTTACGATCACGTACTGCCCATGACTCGGGTAATTCTCTATATAGCAGTAGTGCTTTTCATAAATAGCAATAAGAATTTTAAAAACAAACTATTACGCAAATCCGATCTCTTGGAAGCAATAAATCTTTCAATACTTTTCGATTACACGTTTTCCAATTTTTATCCGGCAAGCACCACTAGTGATTTTAAATAGCACGGATCAATACCTATTTCAATAAAATGTTAAATATTTACAAAGTAAACATTTTAAAACGTATGTTTATGACGAGAGCGCAATAAAATTACGTTCCAAACAGGAAAACTGTGTTGTCGAAATTGTTTACAGGGAGGAACGCAGACAAGAATTGAATCAGGGGGTTAATTCCTCACATTACTATATTAGATAAAGTTCTGTACAATGACAACATTGTTTAAATATGGTTAATTTAATATTTTGATGTATTTTATTAATAAGGGACGAAACGTGGTTTAGAATTTTTTCTCTTATATTTATATTTATATTTCTGTTACTAAACCTTCTTTTCGATCAAGCTTCCATGCTACTTGAGGAGAAACGTCGTTTGGAGTTTATAGAGCAGCTAGAATTTTTTTCTTCTAAATATAATCGGATGTACTATCAGTCAGTTCTTTACATTGTAAGCTTGATTGATTGTTTCTGTTACTTATTACCTTAAAAAACCTAGGGTTCATAATTATCGGTTTAAAATGTTTTTAGAAACATCTCGATTCTGCATTTTATAATGCGTATTAGTTTTTCTTAATATCAATGAGCTAATTCGGCCCTTTTTCATGAATGCTGCAGTCTTTCTCTCCCTCTTTTTTCAGCCACAGGAAGTCCACTGCTGAACATAGGCCTCCCAAGGATCTCTACATTGACCTGTTGAATGCTGCACTACTAACTTTGATTTCTCTAGTCATGACATTCGGGAGGCAATAGTTCCCCGATTAAATGGAGAATCCACGCATGTCCGCAAGTTAAACAAGCCGTAGCGTAGCACTGCCATGTCGGATCTATTTCTGTATGTTGGATGGAAAACGGCGGCCTTGCCAGCCATTACATTTTGTCCATTACTTACTATCGTTGTAAACAATTTATTTACTTCAATATTTCAACGAGTCTTTTTCGGACGCGGCTCACTGGTGAAGTCAACATGTGTATTTTACAATAGCGACGCAATGTCATTAGCACAGTGACGTCATAAGAAATGCTTTCAGTAGTAAAATTTATGAACGAGAAATCGACTATAAATGTTTTATTTCAGTACTTTTAAAAGTGTAATGGAAGATGGAGGTGTATGGTGGCCTGTCGGTAACGGACTGGACGCGGCTGCCTACATGTTCATGGTGGTCGCGGGTTCAAATCCCAGGGAAAATCACACCTCTGACTTTTCGGACTCATGTGTGTATTGATAGTCAACCACCACGCACTATAACGGTAAAGGAAAACATCGTGAGGAAACCTGCATTCCATAGCGATTTGTATAAATTTCTATGGTATGTAAAAGTCCGCCAACCTGCACTAGGCCAGCGTCGTGGACTACGAGTATACGGCCTAACCACTCTCAATCGTACTCTCGATTGCAGAGGAGGCCCGTGCCCTGCAGTGGGACATATATGGGCTGATACAGAATACAGAATAGAAGATACTCATTGATTCATTCATGACTATAACCGAAGTGAACAAAAACGCCGAATTAAATTAATAACTACTATAGAGTATATATGTGTATAGTATGGTAAAGGTCGCGGGACGTCGCTGGATGCAGGCGGCCTCCAACAGGTCACTGTGGAAATCATTGGGAGAGGCCTATGTTCAGCAGTGGACTTCCTTTGGCTGATGGATGGATGATAGAGTATATAAAAAATAAATATCGTTTTATTGCTCTTAAATTAGACAAGAAGATCTGTTTAATTTATACCTCGACGTGAGCCAATTTGTCAACTTTAATAGCGGCTGTGATTGTTACGAGCTGTCCGAAGACATTAAAAATTGTATTAGCACGTGCGGGCCTGCGTATCACGTAGTTTTGTTTATTCGGTACATTGTAGGTGAGGAATATAATGTAATCACTATTATTATACTTTATCTTATTAATGTAGTGCACCGTGTTCGGCACTTGAACGGTGAAATTCTGGGTTCAATTGTAAGTAGTAACGGTTTAAGCATTAACGACTGCCTGGGCGAAATTTATGCAGCGCCCCCTAAGTACTATCTAGATCCAAGCGAAAAACAATAAATCATAGATAATACACTCTATGTTACAGTAAATTCCGGCATTCGGCGCCCTTTTGGCATTCGTGACCTAGGGCCGTCACCAAACCGCGCCCTACCCTAACGCCGGCACTGATTATAAGGTTGGGCATTCCACTATCAACTATGTGCGATTTTTTCAGTTTGAAACATGAATTGCCTGAACCTATTTGTTGCAAATACGACAATACAGTAAAGACACATCCGGTATAACATTTCGGGACGAGAATAAGATGGCGCATCTACATATAGCTTCGGAGATACGATCCCGACCTAATATGTATCATCTATGTATCAGTACTGTTATGTAGGTCAGTATAATATGTTTCCATATCGTAGATTTTACTTTACTGTACTGTATTAGCCCATATACGTCCCACTGCAGGACACGGGCCTATAGTCCATCACGCTGGCCTAGTGCGGGTTGGCGGACTTTTACACACCATAGAAATTTATACAAACCGCTATGGTATGTGAGGTTCGCTCACGATGTTATCCTTTACCGATTTAGTGCGTGGTGATTGACTATCAATATACACATGACTCGGAAAAGTCAGAGGTGTGCCCTGGGATTTGCACCCGCGACCACCGTGAACAAGTAGGCAGCCGCGTCTCATCCGTTTCAAACAGGCCACCACGCACTCAATCGTAGATTATTTTCTGCTAATTTGCTTTCTTATCTTTGTGAACTATCTTCATTGGAAAACCTATCACCCGTTAATGATTGTAAAACTTAACCCAATGGTGACATATTAGCCGGAATTAGTCACGGCACTAGAACTGATTAGTTGAAACCTTTAGACCTTTGGATTTTTACAGATAAATAAAATCACAGTCAAGTACAGTTTAAACAATAGTTCTTGGAAGCACCGTGTTGTCTCTTACGTCAATGGATTTTATGAGTCGGAGAAACAAACATCTATTACAAAAATAAGTAGAACTCTACGAAAAGAAGTAGAGAAGTACTAGAAGTAACTACTTCAGAACACTGCTTAGTCGACAGCAGTTTAAGTTTACCCTAATTTCAAGACTGGAAAAGTAAACGGTTAACTCAGCGACCAATGACAGAAGATGAACGTCGAAGAAGATTAATTTGCGAGGTAGGAAATGAGTGGTATCTTATAAGTTACCGTTTTGAAAGGTCAAGAAAACACACGAAACACCTTTCACGAAGTTATTTAAATAATTTTGAAATAGCTTAACAATCTGGTTACTATTTAATTGATAGTAAAAAATAAAAGCATTAATAAATAAGGACGATGAATAAAACAGACCATTTTAGCTTCTAGGCTAGTTTAAACTAAGCGCAGTTCCTAGAAACCGGCAGTAGCATTTCTAACTTCTCTCAATGCACACAAATAGAAGCATGACGGCGACAAACAGAACACTTCGTAGCGTAATCGTTTTATTGGGGTTACATGTCAGATACAATAACCGTCTATGATCGCACACAAGGCTGCCATGACTCACTGCAAAGGCATTATCGACCAGTAACAGCGTGACGTGAATTATGTTGATAATCAACCCATAATTCATACTTTAGAGTCTTTAGACGTTACAAATGTGCTCGTCTAGGAGTTCAATGCGTCTGGCTGGAAATATAATTAAATAGTTTTTTTTTATTTGTAATGATATTTCCAGATGTGATATCGATATTTGAATTGGTATTTAAACGCTAGAAATGTTATTGCTAGTTAAGTAGAACTTTTAACAGCCGCAAAAGATAATGATAAAATATACCTAATATTTTGCTTTGTTTGGAAATTAAACAAAAAGTACAAAAGCGAAAATGCATTTGGTGCACGTTATTTAATACATATTGTCGAACATATCACCAGTTGTGTTTTTTCGACTGCTTAGTGCTTACTAGGTGAGAAGCCATTAAGCGAACAAAATTAATAAAAAAAAAAAAATACATTTCAATAAATAAATCATCCAATAGTTAATGTATAAGTAAACACGAAACACAAAGATGTAAAGTGTAACGAAAAGTCGGTAACTCTTTAAAACAGCTTTAAATTGATAAAAAAAAATAACTTAAAATATTTCTGTAGATTGTCATGATAGATTGTCATAGATGAGTTTCCAAGCCTATAGCAATTAGCAAAACTGATTTCGTCAGGGTAAACTAAACAGTACAAGTTTTATCCTCTTGATTAATAATCATTTTTTTATAACATTCACATGTGCATGTGAGTCTATATCGATTTAGAGGTCAACAGAATGAACTCGTATTTCGGGAATATTTACATCTCATGACATGGTTACAGATATTTATGTTTAGAGTGATAAAAAAGACACTGGGTATATATTCAGTTTCGAGGAAATAATTATCGATTATATTTTAAATGAAGTGAATGGTTCTTCTACAACTGCTATAACCGGGCCAAATGGAAGATATTAAAATTAAAATAAAATAAATACATCCAACAGTCACATACATAGTCCTGACCCCACACTAAGATCGAGTCTTGTGACGTGGGTATCAGAAACTACGACAGACTTTTCGGTCTCACGAACACCCAGACCCGAAACAAATACCTGTGGTTCACACAAATATTTGTTTCGATGCGGGGATCGAATCCGCGGCCTCTCGTTCTACTACTTCCTTAAGTCTATACTAATGTACTAAAATTGCAAAATAATATTTTTTGGCTGTTTCGATTATTACATGCATAGGTGATGAGCCGAAGAGTGACATAGATTTATTTTTATTCCGACGAGAAAGTTCCATTAAAATAAATAGAGCTGTAATTTTCCTTTCTCCTAATCTACACCTAATTACGAAATAAATATTAAATAATAATACCACTTACCATTTTTCTCCGTGTACGCAATCTTCTCTCCATAGTTTCCATAGCGTGCGTTGCTCAGGTCATCCAGCAGGGTGTCCAGCTCTGTAAGGTTCCCCCTGCCTGTCCTGCCGTATCCCGCAGGCTGCCCCACGTAGGAGGGGGAGTGGGAGGTGTAACTCGTCTGAGTGGTACTGTACTTCTGTACTGGGATAGTCTCCCTCATCTTCTCGCTGTGGAGACTGCTCGTGTTTTGATAGGTCGGCTGGGGACAAAAGAAAATATCAATTATTTTTTTCGAGAATAGTATGCAAACATAAAATAATGACAAAAGCTTCTCGATGCTTAAAGCTGCCATTAGTTCCAAAAGAAGTTTTTTGAAGTAGTTGTCAGTCTCAGCATCGTGTCTCATGACTCAGCATGAATGGGTAGGCTCGTCCGGGACAGTACCACTATCTCACAATAGACCAACGTGAAGCGAACTTAGCTGTCGCATTTCGCTCGGTGAGCAAGATAGCTGGAGTCCTAGTACCCCTCTTCTTGCCGTTTTTCCTTCTCGCTCCCATCCTAATTTGATGTTCCGGCAACAAATCCATGATCCAAGCGTTGTGGATGTTCATGGACGGCAGTGTTCACTTACCATCAGGTGACCTGTGTGCTCGTTTGCCTATTGTATAAAAAAAAACTTGTGGCTTTCTTTATTGAGCAAGATTTTTTTGCTTGTTATTAATAAATAACACTCAACAGTCACATAGATAGTCCTGACCTAATACAAGCCTTATGATGTAGGTATTACAAACTACGAGAGACTTTTTAGTCTTACAACACGCAGACACGAAAACAAATACTGATTACTTTTTTAAATCTAAATGAACAATTTTATCATAATACTCTGTATATTTTAAAAATAGTTAAGTATATTCAATAAAAACTTGAATTTACTTATTAAAATAAAACTAGAAACACCCTTTACTACGTCATTAAGTAATCATATTTAACTTATAATCCACTGGTGATATTTTTCTATCCAAGGTAATAATTCATCAGCAATAACAGCCTACAGCAATACCACCAAAGCCATTTACATTGTTAAAGAGTAATAATACAGTACAATTTAATATAATAAAAGGTTTGATTCATAACATACAATTTTTGTTACTTTAAATGACAGGTCATTGTGGCAGGGGCTTTAGAAAATATTGACACAACTGCCCCGATCCCGTGGAAACTTTGCAAGTGTTTATTTTAACCTGTTATTATGTAAAAGGGGTTTGTGGCTCGGTTAGTGCGGTGCCTTTTATAACACGATTGATTCGGAGTCAAATAAAATATATTATGTTAAAGTTTTCGTATAGTAAGGACTGAGACTCCCCGTATCGGACAATAACGCTAATTTTATCCCATCTTTATTTAATTGTAATATATAAGTTTCATATTTCTATCATTTAGCGCAAAATAATTCCCATATTCCAGGATAAGTAGCGACACCTACCTTCCAAATAAATATGAGAAATGATTTGGCAACTAACAGATGGCGCTGATTGCAAAATCAACATCCAGGAATTAAACTTTTCCCTATTGCTCAGTTGTAATAAATTAATGTGACAAATGTCGTAATATGGCAATTAGTCCTTATCGAATTAATATGCAATATTGAATAACTACTAGTTTATCCTCTTACTAGATAACCTTTAATGAACAACGTTTGCCGGTTAGTAAGGTCACTCAGCCGCAAGTCTGAGTAACGAGAATACAAAACATAAATAAAATACGTACAATGCCTTATAAAGGCTGTGGATAAACTATAAATCGTCGCTTCCACAAAAATAAATCCTTCATTCATGATGTGATGCATCGTATTTTTCATTATATGACTAATAAATTGAGAACCCATTAACTAGTTGACAAGATACAAAGGACGCGTATTCTGAGACTGCGCTAAGAGGTGAAGCTTCGAATCCAGAACACGAGCAACCACTTTTGCAGCAAAAAATATTTTTTTACGCATCACCAAGAGCAAACTAATGCTCGGTAGCATCAAGTAACTTTGACAATACCTTTGAAGATGTCAATCAAGATTCATACATTCAGTCATAAGACAGGAAAGCCTCATTTCGAGTACCTTTTCGAATCATCATACTTCAACTAAGGCTAGTATAACTAAACGTTTAGAACACCCTGAAACGACTCTCAACCGTATACAGAACAGCTACTAATTAAGACGTTCTGACACGGTTATCAAGATTGTAATTCTAATTGCAACATGTCATAGTTTTACCAGCGACTCTATCTTCGCTATCTGTTTGAATATACTGATAAATACATTTACATAGGCATAGAGATTCTGATACTAGCTGTTAGTTTAATGGGCACACTGTAACATGGAAAAGAGGTTGCAAGGCTAAAGAGCAAGGGACTCAAACTATAACTTGTTCAAAATTAAATTTGATATAAATTTAGTTAAATTTTACCTTTGCTGTTAGAGTCGCTGATTTTTTTAAATTAATATCTTAAGCTACATCTCATGCAGCCACAGGTAGTCCATTGTTTAATACAGATCTCCTATATGAATTGCTATTTATTCTAGCCACGAGTTGTATACTAACGAACCAACCGCTCTTTTTCCTAGTGGTATAGTACCTACAAAAGCTTCGATGCGTAAAATAAAGCTAATTCCCACTCTAAGGATTTTACATCGAGTGACGTATTGAAAACAACGCACTAAGTAAAATTTACACTAGTTCATATTTTTGACTATCATGCTCATGACTCATGCTGGATATTGACTTTTCGTAAAATCATATAGCTAATAATCTTATGCAACGTACTTTATAGTCGTGCGCCAACATAATCGTGCCACAGATTTCGTTTAAGAGCAATTGGAGCATGAAAATTAAAATATAACCTCAACTCACCGAAGAAGGTTTTGTGTAATCCAAGGTGGTATTCCTGGATCCATTTATTGACCCATAACCGGTTGATGTAGGGGAACTCAGGCTGCCTCCTGGAGAGCTCAGCCGTCCTGGTGACATTCCCCTGCCGATGGGAGAGCTGGTCCTGCCAGGGGAACTAGTCCTTCCACCTGGCGAGGAGGTCCTGCCTCCTGGGCTGCTGACGCGAGCGCCAGGGTTGATGGAGTTCTGCAGGTCCGCGAGCAGGGCATCTGGAAATTGAGAGGGGTGATATTAAAGCGACATATTAAATGAAAACTTGGCAAAATATTCTAATTGGCAGGAACAGAATATGTCCAAATTTAAATGATCTTTTTGATGGGACAAATTTTTAACTGTAATTGGAAATCGCCTTTTAATATTCCTAGTTTGGTATATGTAATGACTAATGATGCAATTTTTCTTCTTTTTGTCTTTTAGTTCAACTATTGTAAAAGCTTCATAAAATTCTGAGAAATTATGTATGTGAAGTCACTGGTTTCCTAAGACACAGGATGTAATCCTAGACCCTTGTTTAGGAACCAGCGATCTATTTAAATGTACGATGGAATAAATTCAATTAAAAATTTTCTAATACAGCGGTTTCCCAAAGTCAAATTGATGACATGTTCCACTAATAGCACATTATGGTATTTTGTATTTAAATGATAATAATAGTTGAAAACGGATGTGTTAACTATTAACTTTGACTTTTTTGTAAATTAAAGATTTTGCTAAATTATTTGTAAAATTGTGTTAAGATTTATGCCTTCTAGTAGACGGAATCTGGAGTCATGGGTATTAACAATAATATTAATAGTTTGACAAATCTGTGCTTGGTTTAAAAGTATTTCACGGCATTAAGATGAACAAATTCATATCACATACACCAATGAGTAAAGAAATAATAAATCACGAATGCATTAAAGTGGAATCATCAAGTAAATAAATAACACGTTGCTTTTAAACAAGACAGCATATGATAACACCTTTAAAATTCTGATTGTAATGACAACACTTAAAGACGAAATTTTTTCAAACATGGCTTTTAATCCCTTTTTAGAGAATCCTGTGTGAAAAAGATTAACACTTCCGAGCCAACTATTGTAGCTACCATTGTATTCCGTGTTTTGTTATTTTCGATAAAAGCACATTGTTTATGTACAACCATAGTTAATAAGAACGTCAATATTGTTAGTGGTTATGATTACAATGCATAGCATCGCACTTCCTCAACAGATGACACCTATTTGGCGCTCCTGACACTTAATATGGACTCAATATAATACGAGATTAGTAAACGCGAGTCATAGAATATCTTGCTAATCTAGGATGCATAATATATAAACACATACATATTGTATGTGCATGTGTCGTTTTTCGATATATTTGAAAGTGTAAAAATATTTGTTACCAGTACAGCACCAGATACATTTTATTACATCATTACAAAAACGGAGATTAGCAACATTAAATCAAAGTAATATTTACTTTATTTGTAACTCTACTTTTTAAAGCTTTACCTTTAAAATGCACTTAGGCATTAAGTCCGCCTGTACTATTTGAAATTTGTACGAAGTGTTAAAATAATATAAATAAAATGTTAGTTCCTTCTAAGACACGTTTTTTTCGGATACAACAAAGACTTTTTTTGCAATGAACCACCCAGCTAAATAATTCTAAACAAAATGAATGGCCAAGAATGCACTTCACGTGGCATTATTCTTGGGGATAAAGGTACGCACTTTCTTCTGCAGCCTTCTACGACGATTTTATGTATTGAAAGTTGTTTTAAGAAATAAAATACGTAATGAATACATCAAAAGTGGTAGAACTAAGTGCTCAGGTAAATGAACATTACAATTTGTTAAACATCTAAATAGATGAAGGTCCATGGGGCTCCATTATCGCCATGAGATGGGTCTCATGACTTCTTTTTATTTACTCCTGAAGCAAAAAGACGTTAATTATTCCTTCATGGGTAATAACCCTCTCTTAGACGCAGGCTGCCTCCAACAGGCCGCTGTGGAAATCATTGGGAGAGGCCAATGTTCAGCAGTGCTCTGCACATTAAGTCTATTTTTTTAAATATATTATATCAAACTTTTTATAAGGATAAAAATGCGTGTGAAGTGTTTTTTTTTGTCGTAATAACAATAGCTGTTGTACATTCATATTATTATAACTAATGGAATATTGTATTATTAATACAATAATTTATTGTTTTACTATAAACAACACAAGTCGTATGTACATCGAATGACATCATGTGTGTTGAGCTGCAAGCTGTTCTAATTGGTTGAAATTAATATGTGGCATGGCATGGACGACGCTAAAATAATATGTTGCCACGGTCACTGTACAAGTACATCACGTGTTGTCCGGTTTTACCATGGAATCTGTTTATGGGTCAGTTTCCCGTGTTATTTCCTTTCTATTGACAAAAACAATAACTATTGTCCATGCACAATTTTATTATTTCATCGAGGCAATTAAAACTAAAGTGCCGAACCGTAAACACGGAAAAATAAACACAAAATAATCCAAAAATGAATTTTAAGTCGCGTCTAAAACTGTGACCGACGGACGATAAATAATTAATATTGTTGATGCAGTATGAGTGTATCTTTATTCTTGATATATTTTGTATTGTTTGGAGTTGTTGTCTTTGAAGCCCAGTTGTTTCTTGTTTTAATACGAAATACGAATGTTATGATTTCTTGTGACTGAAGGAGCACTCAGGCCTAATGTATCATAATGTTTGTTTCTCTTTTTAGTTTGTGCTTCCGTTGTTAAGAGATAAAAAAACAAACGTTATATTATTAACGGATGTAATAAAATATAAGTTGTTTGTGTGTGAAATGTGAATTGTAGAAACTAAAATGGATGATGTGGTTTCGTCTCCTTATATTGAATAAAAAGTAATATGCCTACTATAGAGGTTTAATTTGGGCTTCCTAAAGTGAAATGTGTACAATACTGCAATATAAGAAACACAAGATAAGCAGTATTGACTTTGATAGCTCTACCTGTTTGTACGAGATAAATAAATAAAAATTATTTCTTTACAATAAAAAGGGCCGTATTGCCCACCATCCCTTTGTCCATTTTGGAAATATACAATGCAAAGGGGCAGGTGTAAAGATTTGAAAAACAACACGCATTGTGTATTCTGTGCCCGTAGAATTCGATCGGTATCTATACGAGTAAGTTTTTAGTTTATTTCACAATATGTATGTAGACAGATGTGAGTCAAGGTAGATGACGGCGTAATAAATATTCGTACACATATATTTGTGGTAACCGCTAAAACATTTTTAGGAAACACGTTTACACGAAGCTTAATAAAGTGTTTTCTCTACTTTAATTTCAAACTAATACACTCCCACTCGCTGGATGCAGGCTGCCTCCACCAGGTCACTGTGGAGATCATTGGGGGAGGCCTATGTTCAGCAGTGGACTTCGTTTGGCTGATGGATGGATGACACTCCCACGACTTTAATACCGAAGAAGTAGGAACTATGCCGGTTGACTACTTTTTCCTCATCCTTAGAACAGTTGGCACGCACTAAATAACACCAAGCACAAAAGCCTAGCAAATGAATGATACAAACTAAAATTACACCGACAACGAAATTTATTAGAAAGAAGACCAACGATAACACAGTCCGGGTCCTACAATAAGATACTGTCTCTTACCTCTGGACCCAAGACCACCCAGGTACTAGACCTAAAACAAATACTTCTGGACCACGTAAACATTTATCTTGTGGAAGAAATCGAACCCGCGGTCTCTCGTTTCACAGGCAGTTCTCATCTTACTGCGCATAGGAGGCTGTGTATAGGAGTCGGGAACATAAGCATGCATTTATAGCTTATTTTATAATTATCTACAGAGAAAAGAAAGCCCACAAACATGATGGCAGAAGTGCAACTAACCGCCTGAATTTAGTATAGAAACCAAAACCAATCCGCGACGGTTTCGATGACCAAGGGGATTTCCGGAACTTTACGCACGTACTTATATATTAGAATAAAAATATTTCCCTATGTAAACATATTCGCTATGCCTGCTGAATAATTTAAAAATCAAACTTTAATTCACAACACAAGGTTCGCAAAACAGCAATACAATTTTTACTTTCTAAATTTAATTAAAAAATAATTCGTGTCTTTCGACGGTTGCGATCCTTTCGTCCTGCAATACTTGTTTGACAAGAACTAGTTTGCTTTTCGGAGGGTTCAACGCCTTCTCAACTCTCGTTTATACATGTACTAAATATTATAATTGCGCTGTGTTGTTCATGCAATAAACACCATAATCCCTTATCGGTCACGTACTACAAAACGTCTACTCAGCGCAGATAAGCAAATCTGAACGTAACTTATTACAAAGCATCTCTTTATTAGATAAAATTAATAGATTCGTCTCAGGAGAATTCTCAATAAACGCTATTCGGTTAAAGGTTGGTATAAGACCACTACTGTGTACTTACTAATACATAAAACATAATAAAAAATAACATATACCCAGTCCTTCGCAAGCTTCGTAAACTTCGGCATATTTCACTTCCGTTTTGAGATTCGTGTGGGGTTTAATGATTTTTCCGTATATGTCATCGTTCACTGTATAATGTGTGCTCGACATATTGTTTATAGTTTACAAAATATTGATTTTACCAAAAAATCGTTTTCACTTCAAACTGTTCACATGTAACTGGCCGCGGAGAATTCGCGAGAAACGTCATAAAAATAAAAAAAACAACACAACCAAGGGCGGAGGAAGGGATTCTAAATTTAAATATATCTCAGCCTTCGTACAAGGCGCGAGCGACTCTCTTATGGGCTAATGCAGTACTGATTCACCTCAAGCGCAGACCGCAAAAATCGCGCTCAGCCTAACAGTCCAACACATTGTTCACGTAAATATTTGTGATTTAAAAATGTTCGCGTTAATGGCGCTTGAAGCGCTATTGCTAACTTACATGGTATCTGTATTTTTTTTATTTTTACCGTAAGGAAAATGTTACAATAGCCTTGCGTATTGTTCGAATAAAGCAGCCTTATTTTTGTACGGAACGTTTGTTTTAAGCGCTTTATAAGCTAGAAGATACAAATTCATCAATGAACTGGCTGACGCCGCTTTGATAATGAAGACTTAAGGCGTCATACGTAGGATGACGTGCACTCGACGGAATTTGTCTTCTTTCTCTCTCATAAGGAATACAGTCCATGATAAAAGGGCTGGACTTTGATTAGTAAGCGCTTTTGGAATTTCGAAGATTTATTTTTTATTTTATACATGGCCGGCAATAAAAGCGGTTAAGTTGCTTTAACCGTTATGTTTTATTGCAAGTAAGAACAAAGGAAGATACATCGTAGGATACCAAATAAATACGATGTTAATCAACTGTGGAGAGTAAAAAAATAAGAAAACTGCAAACTATTACGAGCCAATAATTCCATAATTTATCTTTAATTAAAGTTATAATAAAAATTTGGAAAAAAATGTTAATTAAGGAAATCGTTTGCGTTTATAAATAAATAATATTTATACACTTTAGAAAAATAAAGTTTATAATTAAATAAGTCTAAAGCCCAAGTGAACGATTTACCCAAGAATCACTGAAATCTGAATATTCATTTAATCGTCACGCATTAAATGGTGGCCAGATTTTTGCATCTTCCTAAACATTTACGAATTCGAGGACCATTGTTTGTTTTTATGTCAAAACGCTTTTGCGCATGGTTTGAATTGCAATCAGACCATCGCCAGTCTAAATTTAGTTTAACGCCATCTGTGTTTGAGCGAACAAAACAGGATGCATTAATATTATTTTAACGAGATTTATTATCTTGTGTGCAATTGTAATAGATGATGCTGTATGTTTCAATAATTTTAAACAAGGAACTTTTCAGAGCAAACTATCGAATTCTATCGCAATTTTGATATTATATTTTTATGACATTTAGGCATAAGCCTCTTATTTAAATACTGCTTGTTCTGACCTAAGATTGATTCGATATCATAATTTGTTATTTTAAATTATATTTAATAAATGTAGCACAGTATGCAGTTACGTACTAAGAACATGTAAACAAAGTTGAATCTTACAATTGATGCTGACTTTGAGCGATAACTTCCAGGAAAATTATATTAAGCACGTCTGTGTTGGTGCCTGCATACATAATGTCGAATCATATTATTCAACTATGAATACATTTAAAAATATCATAAAACTTACGGCCTTATTTATAGTCAATTTTAAACCTATTTTTCATATAGAATGTTCTGTCTTCTTCGCTCAAACTGATTTCATAAGTAGTTCGAAAAGGACATAACATTCGATTACTAAAATAGGTTTATAAACTGACTATAAGGCCGATAATGTATCGTATCAGCCCATAATTGCCCGCTGCTGAGCATTTGGGACTTCCTAACAATGGAGTTTGATTGAGACCGCTTAGTCTACCTGCTACCACATTGGGAGATTTATACTAATCACATCTTAAAGCCTTGTAAATTCTGCCATTTAACTCAAATCTTCTCTATCTACGTTTCTAAATCCGACACTGCAACTACTCAGATAACTGTGCTAAAGGAAAATATGATATTGACCAAGAATACTTGATAACTGACACAGTAATAACTAGTTGGTTAAAATTATGTAAAAGATAAAAAAAGTGACACAGACCTTCCAAAATGGTTAATTTATTTCCTAAATAATCGCCTGTGAATACAGATCACTAAAAATATAATAAAAATAAATAACCCACTATGTATACACAGTGCAAAAGAATACATCGTTCTCGTGACTTGATCCATAACAATTAAAACAGCTGGGTCTGCTTTTAATGCTCGATTCCATTTAGGTCTGTAAAATGCCACTGCGTTTAAGTAAACTCTCTTCTGTTACATTCAAATGATAAGTTTCTGATCCAAATTACAAATGAAACCGGGTGTCAAGGCTGGATTAGCAGGTCCTCGTGAGCAGCATTTTTAATTCCTCTTGATTTTTAAAATATTACGTTCCTATACCGGGAATCCCTACCAACCGGTGTTCATGTAATAGTATTCAAATAACAATTATGACAAATTGTAGTAAGCATTATTATCAAGGATAGAAAAACACAATAATAATGTATGAATATTGAATACAACTGATTTTGGATGAAAACGCCTGCCAGTATTGTAATAGCAGTAACACGCCGCGGCGAATATAATCACAAAACGAGTGTAACAGTAGGCGCTACAGTTCTCGGTTAATCAGTTCCAGACAGGCGCCCCTAGCCAGTGTCCTTGCTAAATAAATTCGATTGGCGCAGGCTATCTGCATTAAAAATTGCAGATGGCAAAATACAGTTTGTTGCAAGAATTAATTGTGTAAGTGGCTTATTTTTTTAAATACCGAATAATATTGTAATAAATAGTCGTAAATCCCATTCATTAATAGTAGTAGAATTACTAATATTAAATAATATGCGTCTGTAAACGTAAACAAAATAGACGACTCGTTAACAACACTTATCTATTGATCATTGAGATTATTACCATTCATCACCAGTATGTACCAAGCTAAGACGTAGTATTAACTTACACGGAAAATACTACAATATTCTTGAATAAAAGAAAAAATCATTATACATTATACGTACTTTTTTGTGAGTATACTCGTATCTAACAAAAAACATTGCTTCAGGATCGTCAAACCCTCTTTTAAATCAACATTACACAAATAAAAATAAAATTTGACACAATAGCTCCAATTAAACTTAACTCTTAGTTTAGGTGCTAAGTTACAATTCTGTACTTCCTGTATCTAGTATCACGACCTTGAAAAAATCTTTCTCTACATCTGTATCTAGGCAGTAGGCACAAGACAATACATCGAGCACGCCACGAGATACGCTGCGGTTCCAAGCCACAAGGTTATCTGCACTCTTGACACTTCGCCTAACATACCAGCATACGAACCTTCACTTTTGCTTCTTGCGATAAGACTTGCTAGCTTTATTACTCTTCAAAGTCTAGAGCTCCGTTTTTACTACCTCCGAAAGATATCTGGCAAATTTCATTGAAGATTTTTTAAACGTACGTAATTTGTTTGTTATTGTGCATCGGATGATGAGATAATTTTTGCAGACAGTGTAGATGTAGGTGAGTCAAAGTAAACTCGACGAAACTGATAGAAGGATTAACAAATTAACTTCCGTATATATCGAAGAAATCAAATGACACGAAGTCGGAAGTTCACACAGGCCTGAGCCTAGCGCAAAGATCGTCACTAATTTCCTTAATATAAAATGAAAATGTCGTTACGGATGTCACATGGATTTGGAATTTACTATATAATTTCTCAAATACGTTTAAACGTAGTAGTAGTAGTACTTAATACTGTAGCAAAAAAATAACAAAACGCACTGCAAAACTAATTGATGAATGCAAGATTTGTTTACCGTGTCATCCCGCACGTCCCACTGACACGGAACCGATATAGCGCAAGGCCGTCCAATTAAAGCAGCTTGACTCAGCGGCTGCAACTCCTCGATTCACTTACCGAGGTACGAACTGAAGTCTGTGAAGTATTTCCTCCAGTCGGCAGCTTTCAGTTCGGGCTGGTTGGAAGGCGCTCGCTCGACGCTGTACTTCCTCTCCAGCACGGGTGAGAAAGACACAGATTTAGGGGATGCAGAGCGCGTGCGCACAGATGCCATCCCTAATGGTATATAAAGCCGACCGTGTCAAATTCGCGTACAGTCGTGGTCGTGCCGCGGCTAGGAGTACACTGGTTATTTTTGGTATGATGCAGGGTTATCTGCGGAGCGAGCGACGGCCCGTGATAGCGCGGTCACACTGCTACACGGCGACAGACGCGCGCGACGTTTCTATTCCCGTCAGGTGGTCGTTTCCGCCGAATCTTTCACAACTGATCGCTGACTTCATTAACCTCTTTATTTACGAAGGTGATAAGTTAAATATTGTTTTTGCGTAGGGTTTTTGGTTACATAACATGAGTTCGGCGGGAGCCCGTGGGCGGCCGGCGCCCTACACCGACCGCTCACGTGGTCGACGCGTAAACAAAATTAACTCAATGCGTTAGCGCGTGCGACACGTCATGGCGTTATTCACGATTTCTTTGATGTTTTTACAAATACTACGAGCGAATTCGCGTGCAAATATATTCTATCTATACCGGGTGACGATACATTAACATAAAACTTTATTTTAACTAATTCATGTTTATGTAGGCATTGAGATAAGATGATAAAGCGACATTTGACGTGATCTTCGATGTTTCCCAAGGAACGTTACATATTCCGAAATGTAAAGATGCGCAGCAGTGAATAAATGTATCTATTTTAAACGTGAACAGACTGATACACTTCAAAATTTTACCTAAACAAATGATTTTCATCCAAAAATGACAAATTTTATAATCCCACGTCAATTAATGCTCAAGTTAATTTGACCGGACCGAGTAAAAACATAATCACACGATGATGGACACACGGCCTAAGTATTAACATGAATGACTTTAATCATCTCAATCGTGTAAACCGTTGATAGTGGGTTGACGTAGTTATGTTTTTGTGAACATTAGTCATTTCATTCATGGGAAACATAATTTGGGTTCTTAAAATAATTATGGGAATAATTACACTTATTACGATTTAAAATGTCATCAACTAAATTACACAAAAAATGGAAATACCCAGGTATTTTTTACGGTCAGATGAAGTTGAAGGTTAATTTTATCTCTTTCATACATACTGATTTAGGTTACTAGTGACAATAAATAGTGCTCTGGTAGTTTCATTAAACAATCATTAAAAAAGGCACCTTTAAGTTGATTTCTATCGCGATATATGATATTAAAAAGAATAACTATTTGTAGACTTATTTCCTATATCATATAATGATACGTTATATAACCGCATAAATTATCGCAGACATCAAAAACTATATGCCATAGATCAATAATTGCTTTAAAAGCACATTGTTATTGGTCCAGTGTGTGGGCGAGGCACATCCGAGTGGGAGGGACCGATGGAGGCCGAAGGTCACTCTCAATCGTAACGTGGAATGGGCCAAGACACAGAAATATTTCATGGTCAAATATGAGCATACAGTTGATAATGCTAATCTTTTAGCATCCATTAAAGACGATCATGTAATTGACTTTAAGAATAATGACACAATTTCTACAAATCATAGTACTAAGGATAGCAAGGAGTGGAACAAGTGACTCGAACAAATAAAGGCTTATGGCCAACATTGTGTTAAATGGACTGAAGATCATTACGGAACATTTCATATATTTTATAAACAACATGACGAACTATCGTTTCAAGTGACCCAATTCACAGCGAGTTAACAAGCGGTGGATAATAGCGCACTAAAAATAATGCTGACCCGGTACAAATGCACCACTCAATAACTGCTCCGCAAATAGCGGCCGAATGCCGCGAACATTAATTAACAGAAACAACCGACTCATAACTACGGATAATTGCATTTCAGAAACAAACACCACTGATTAATGGCAGACGGATTGCGCAACACTCACAGGAACCGAGGAATTATTACCTGATTGATAGCGCAGTAGTTGAACAGGTTGTTATGTAACAAAATAAAGACTCTTTTTGTTAAGATTCTGGCCCAGCCAATGAGCAAATAGCTCACCAGGTTAGACTAGCGGATCATCGCAATCTGTGAGCACACACAACATCTAGGACTGAGGAAATCGCAGAAACATTATCGTTGAAGGTGGATAAAAAATAGGTTTGAGAAATCAGGGAGAGGTGCGCTTCGTTGGGCTTCTAAAATTTTTTAACGAACCTGTTCGAATGCACTGAACTCCGGAAGATCTCGGAATGAATATTTCGCATGCAACCTAAGACTATTCATCTTTTGGGATAAACACTCGAAAAAATATTTTACAAATAAAATACTTAACGGTCGTAAAATGATAAGTAATTATGGAACATGACTGAAAAGGCAGGCAGAAGAAAAAGTTTTCAAATCGATAAAGAGACAATTATTTTTATGATCAGCATGTGCGCTTTGAATAAATAAAGGTTGTTATTTGGTTCAACTGTGAACTGTAATTATCACGGAAGGCCTTAAGTTCTCGGTTAAATAAACAAAGCTCTAAACGCAGTAAATGAACCGTAGAATAATATTGAATCAGTTTTAACAGTTTACATAACTGCTATTTCACGCAAGTGTACTTGTAAACTTACGGTAATTTGACGAGTGTATTTGGACGAAGGTAGAATTTTAACTAGAATGATAAAATGTATGGTTTTACTTTTATGGGAGAATATTAAGTTACATTTTTGTGAAATGTTTACTTTACATATGGTTTGAATAAAGACAAAATACGTCTTAAACATAATACACGTAGAATATGCACCTTTTTTTTAAAGAGCTACTATAAATGTGTTCAATAAAAAAAAACAAATTTCCTGAAACCTTATTACATAAATAATACCAACCGTAATGTTTCAAAAGCAATAGCAAAACAATTAAATAATAATACACTGGAGGATTACCAACCCACAATGTCATGAAGATATTCAATGCCAATACAAATCTCAAGAGTAATCGATCACGCATTCGACTCCTGTGTAACGTAATCTTTGTTTTGTTGGTTATGACAATTGTGTTGATCTTACACGATTCAAAAATGTTTATAACGGTATTTCGGGACTGGTGCATAAATTAGCAGATGAAATAGAGGGAGGATTTTACCAAGGTGAATCTTTAATATCAATTCATATCATAGGAGTACTACTAGTGGCTCAGTTAGAAGGTAGAAGTAAAAGAAATCACTATAGCAAATTATAAAAAATAAATATTACTTTATAATTGACAGTCGTTCTGTACATTGATACAGTTACTAACTTTCGCAGTATATTTTATGGATACTCATTAGGTCCTAGTTTTTTTCTGCACCTTATGTTGCATGTGGCTAGTAGTAAACTTTCCAGAACTAATGAGGTAAGTAGTTCTGGGACCTCATTAGACAAGTTCGTAACGAGCAGCAAGCCCTAAGCTTTAGCCAGATTCGAATCCAATTAAAGTTGCTGTTGCAACCGTGTGTGTGATGATGACTGTCAATTTTTTGTGAGGCAAATGGAGTTCAATAAATGGCTCGCCATTTTGACACTATTCGTCCGCGATACTTATTAATGTCCATTCTTTAGGCACATTCTTCAAGCCTGAAAGTTGAGGCATGGTGATAGACTCTGCCTATTACGAGTATAACATATTGGGACGAAAAAGAACTCGACGAATTTTGAGCAATAGTGGCACTTTTACCTACGACTTCGGTGATATGTTGAACATCATGTTTCCGAAAGTTCCATGGTCATCTTTGTGTACCCCTAACTTTTCCTAACATTTAGAGAATATGGAAGTCTATGGCATGTATAGACAATTAGTGGATTTCCTTTACAGTCGCGGAGTATGGTAATTGGAATGAAGTGGAGCGTAGATGGAGATTTAGGGCGCCTTAATTGTTCAAGATCTGTGTCACGTTTGCACATCAACATTTTGTGAAGAAGTACAACGAGGTCAACAACCTTAACAGGCATGTCTATTTACCCTTAAATTGATTTGTATGACCCTATATTGTAGTGAGATACTAATACAATAAGCAAAACTGGAGCGAAAATCTTAGCAGTAAGATCTATGAGAGAAGTCAGTGTTGTGGGGAGCGAGCAATTCATTAATCATTAATGTGCTTAAGTAATACGATAAAGAAGTAGTTTTTAACTAAGAAATAAGTAACAAAAAAAAATGTGATACAAGATAACTACTCAGCTATGATATGGAAAATGAAAATGAAAATGAAAATAATTTATTGAATCCATTAAAATGTTCAACATTATTTAGATTCAGTCATATTTTTTTTCTACCACCCGGTTCGAAAAGCGGTTTTCACTAGAGAAGAATGGACAAGAAACTCTAGTGTTGCTCTTTTGAAAACCAGTTTACAGTATCGTAATTATTACGAAAATTACAAGTTTGTCCAAATAAGAGCAGTTCATTGATAATTTGTTATAATTTGCAAGTGACATATATCCGGATATCTTGAACCATAGGACAGTAGATTGTCATACTAAAATTGTACAAACTGAATATACTTACAAGTTACAACCAGTATCTATTGTACAAATCTGTACACTTTTGTAGACGTGCTAATATACCGTACATATAAATAATTCAATGAGCCGTTCGTGTGGGTACAAATTTTCGCATGCAGCCGCGAAGGCCGCTATGAACATAATACTTTTGGTTAACACCACAGTACACTACTGGACCGCAAATATACCTCATTATGTCACTGCGATCGTGTCCCGATATTTCTACGTGATATTTTATACCATAGACAAGCGGGTTTGCACCAGTATGAGGTTTTACATCATTCGTGGGTTTATTGATCTTTGGACTAATTTATTTATGCTCTAGTCTTGTTAAAAAAATCGAAGTATTACATTATCGTATTATGAAACTAAGTTTCTTAAGGCTTCTTCTCAAGTCAGTTGTCAGTCAAGAATATTGTGAATTTGTCTACGTTTTTCAAAATGATCTTTAGTGACGATGGATGTTCCGTGATGTTGGCTTGTATAAAAATGTAAATAATGAATATTTGACAATTGACAATTTAAGGAGTGTGAATGAATTGATAAAGGACCAATAGAAGACGTTTCAATTGGGGCAATTCATGCCAACGGATATCAAAATTATGTAAACCAAAAAGAAAAAAGAACAGCAATTCAGATTTTTTCTCAATACTGTTCCCATAATATATTGCTCAGACTCTATAACAATGAATCGCCAATTTGCCCTAATAAATAGTTTAGTATTATGTATGTTTATGTACCCTTCATGTGAGCGACGTATTCGACTCATGCATAACGACAGCATACAAAGAACTCGTTAGGAGGACACGTCTCTCAATACAACTGACAAGTTACAAAGCAAGACTTGGATTGAAACATACTGTATGCATGTATAAACATACGCCCTAGAAAATATCACGTAAGATAAATTTAATTAAAATTCACTAGATACTGTAGAACGGTGTAAACCTGAAGACAGACAACACGTTCTTTACGAATTAAATTACTTTAAAATAAATCTATTTTTTATTCTGTTTAAATCTGATTGAGACATTAATTCAAAATCAATATTTTCAAACAAACTGAATAGAAAAATAATAACGTAACGGTGTAGTCCGTAATCTATCCAGTAAAAAAAGTATACTAACTAACTGGTAACGAGATCCTCCATATCAATCAATCAATAATTGATTGATCAATCAATGATCAATAATTAATATTTATCAAAACACCATCTGATGTATAAGAAATTTGCTAAAAACAATGATGACTGTAATGAAATGTTTGCATGTTATCAATCACGTCTGTAATTCGATTACATAAATGTTGGTGTTTTCCTATTGACTCATTCAATCAACGTTTGTGCCAAATTTTTGAATTTGGCACATATTATTGGCTTCGTTCTCAAATCATACAGTTACGTCTAAAAGATAAACTATAATATAAATATTTTATTTTAAATCAATTGTTTCACAATATGTGACAAATAAGAAGATAATTGAATATTCAAACACATACAATAAGCAGCTATCCCGACGTCCTATCAAGTGGTGCCATTAAAATCTATCACCAGACATCCGAGACCTTTGAGTAAACAATCCCGCTTTGTCACTTTGCCCAGCACCAAAACCGATCGAGGGTCATCACTAGCTGGACACAGCGTGTTCCCATTTTATTTACGAGCAATTAACGCGGTCTTGTAGTTACTGAGACTAGTCTTTTGATTCAGCGTTGACATTTCGTATTTACGTCACCAGTACGCGCTGCATGGCCAACTATAAAATGTCAAATCTTGGTTTTTTTTTTTCGATATTACTACCATAGCGATATACAATTTTGGGTTTAAGCATATTGAAGATAAATTGCTTTAAATACATTGTTTATTTTCGTAATTATTTCTGTATAGTTTCCTGGCTATAATTTCTTTAAGAAATCATCGTATTGCACGATCCAAAAATTCACTAAACGAATTATTAAATATGAACAATTGATACGAACATTAATCAAAAAATTCTCACGTTACGAGCTAACCAAGGAAAATCATAAATTTCCAAATTTCACAGCTAACAACTATGCACGAACCAAACACCGCAACTAATAAAATCCCAAAACAAACGCACAAACGCTTTCATTTACAAACGCAACACGTGTGATAAGAAACAACAAAGCTCTGATACATCGCCGCGTACGCAATGCCGCTGTTATTTTTACGTGCACGCTCCAATTACATCAAAGGGACACAACCCGGCCGTCGCTCACACCACAGTATCACTAAAACACTTCTAAAACTAAAACAACACTTCGAAGTCTACAATACACTATGAAAACAACAACAGACTTGGAAATACTTCAACCCGCCAGAGAGGATGAGCGCGCGGTTGCAACGACTTGATCAGACTGACTTCATACGCGGTCTAATCATCTTAGCTGTGGTATTACGCGGCTAATGGGACCGTGGGCGACATCAGCGATGGGAGAAGGTCGCAGGCGGCTGTTGGTCGCTGGTCAAATCACCTATGGCGATGTAGCGGCACCTCAGTTCTCCGAAGCGGCCCCACATGGCAATACAGGCCATGGTAGCAAGAATGTTGCAAACTCCTTACTCAGAATATTAATGCGATTTTTGGTGGAAATAATTGGATTAGGGTAGTAACAAATTACGGCATCGTTGAATTTAGACATGACTTTGATTTGTAGGTTGATTGATTTATGAAAATTATTTATATCGACAAAATGCCAACTACAATATAATTACAACCGCCGCGCTGGTAAAGGAATATTTAGCACTTACTTGTTAGGTGATTTAATCACAACTGCTAACGAACAAGTACACAATTGAAATACTCAAGTGATGTACTCGAGAACACTGAAAATAATCGCAATTATCAACTAAAATTTTAACTAAACAAGACAAAAAACACGGATAATGATCCTAAAAGCAACAAAGAGGTGTAACGACGAAGTACCGCGAAGCCGTAACAAATCGACTGGTCAATGCCATTTGTAAGGCGTGAACCTAATAAAGAAAAGACACAGGGCATGCCACATTTTGTACGGTTTAAGAAATTTTAAGTACTGGTGGTTTATTGTGAAATACAAGAAACCTAAGGCTTTGAAGTAACCTTTTTTATATGCAGAAATAAAGATATTACTAAATATTTTCTTAACATCAAAAAGACGTCTTACGATACAAGCTGAGGCTAGCAAAGCGTTAGTGTGTAATTGGTAATTAAATATATCCAGACAGATTTTGTATACTTATTATAACACAATCCGGCGTAAACCATGTCATCAAGACATATTTGTGCCGATTGCCGATTTTGTGTATTCAAATCTCGATTAATTTCCAAAAAAATATCGACACATCCAATCAAGCAACAAAGGAATTTAAATTAATTATTATCGATGGCTACCTAAGTTTCCACACTCCACACAATCAGGTGTTATTATCTAAGTCGTAATTGTAATTAATACGCCGTCTTCCGGGTGGGTCGCGAGAGTGGGCGCGCTCTATGTTTGGTAACTTGTAATGCCGGCTCATTTGGACAAAATTGTAGGGCTGGATACACGGCCCGCACTAATTTTGGTCCGTTTGATGCTATACATTCGTCTAGAAACGTAATTAATAACAATGATGCGGCCATTTGTATTCAAATTGAATGTATCCAACTTGGTGAATAACGTATCTATAGTTTCAAGTTTGAAATATTCTACTTCATAATTTGCGTGGGATATAATGGATAATTTTTACTTCATAAAGGTTACTTCTTCATCTTCAGTGGTCGATTTGGGTTACAATATCCGCCTCCCAAACTTCAATATTAATGTTTTGTAAATAGATAAAGTAATACAAGTTGAAATACTGAATCAAGAGGAATTCCAACCCGGGTTCACTGTTCACTGCCAGAAATTATCTTATCTTTTGGAGATTTCTCTATTATTATTAAAGTTAATTTTCATAAAACAACATACTTAGTCACTGGTTTCGAAATAAAAAATAACCAAATCTGATTAGAGTCATAACAAGAAATTCTAGAGCTTATTTAATATTACCCAAACTTTGGTCAAACCATCGTAAACATGAGTATCGATTTAATATCTTAGTCTGAGGTCAAGGTTAATTTAGAATATAAACGCAGTCCTTCACCTTGCGACACACCTGGTACGAACAAATGTGTTTTGGATATTACGAGTACAATATTTGTCAAGGACTCTAAGGGCATTTTTGCCGATGATTAAATTAATTTTGTAGCACGATATAATATAACATGGACTATAATACAGAGTTAGGTTTCAATCTGGATAAATCAACTAATATTATTTTTTTTATAAGTAAAATATTGGGAAACGTTAAAGAGGTTTTCGGATATAAAATAATAAACCAAATCACACGACAGCGACATCGACATGCATAGATAAATTATATTATGCTGACTTGCCTGAGTAGGTTAAAATTGGATGGAATAGGACTACAAATATAAACTGATTACTCCATATACCTTTTTATACAAGACCATAAACTCATAACAACCTAATGTTCTTTTAAAAAATCCATAATAGATAAGCAAAGTATACCTTAATAAAAGTAAAATGAAGGTTAATGATTCCAAATTCTTGTCTGGAATACATGGTAACATGAAAGAATTTAACCGCTTAGTAACAAATTAAGGTTTCTTTGATGGAGTACATAATTGACTAAAATCATTGTAACTTGAGAAAGATTGAATTTTATGACCTTTTGAAAGTCGTAGAGGTCACCGATTTCTTTATAGACTTCTTGATAAGCACACATTAGTTTATTTTTTTATGAGATTATACGTTCGACGATAAACACATCATGTTCTTGAGTGCCTACCCAATGTTACTGTTTAAGTTTTAACTTAAGTATTTCCTTAATTTCTTGGACTATATGGAAATAAATAATCGATTCCTATCGTTGGCTAAGTTAATTACTGAGATTGCTGGAAGCTGTTGGCTTTTGATTATAATCTTTTATGGAAAATGGAGGCAAATGAGCAAATGGCCTACCTGATGGTAAATAGTCTCCACCGCCCATAAATACCCACTACAGTAGGATTATCATCGACACATTGCTGACTAATTTCTCAATCACTCTCTTTCGCTCTTCTTCTTGCATTCCTTTACCCATTCATTTTCAAAGGTTGACAATGCACCAGTGTATTTTATCGATCATTTGCAATCAAGTGATTTATCGATAGTCAGGCTATTACTTTAAAAAAATCACAGATTGAGAGAAAATATTCAGCATAAAACTCTAAACAAATAATACGGTTAATAATTTTTTTTTTGTATCAGCCCATATACGACCCACTGCAGGGCACGGGCCTCCTCTACAATCGAGAGAACGATTGAGAGTGGTTAGGCCATATATTCCACCACGCTGGCCTAATGCGGGTTGGCGGACTTTAAATAAATACATACATAACGTGAAATTTCTAACTCATAGAAGAGATGCACCAATTAATACATTACAAGAACATAATAAGTACGTGTTTTCGCTGGATCGATTTGCGTTATCGATTTTCATCATACGATTCCAACATGACTACGAGACATATCGCTCATTCTAATTGAAAAAATAATTTGACATCCTTAGCGCCATCTCTATTAGAGCGTAGGAAGCCGACATATTATACAATGACAAGTTTTAGATAAAAAACATTATTATCAATATATTATTTAATATTTTATGACACATACATAGATAATAATAAAAAATATATTAATAAACGAGTATCTTGCATAATTAAATATGAAAAAGAGTTTATCTTTGACAACCCTACTAGCGCACTAGTGAGAGAAAAGCGCGGGAGCTTTTGGCCGGAACTTTTCAGTTTAGTTTAATTATTATTTATAATTAAATAATGACTCTTCATTATAACGTAGCATTTAATAATGATATCATATCACATATTGTGTCTATCTTATGATTTTTTATATTTCGTATGCAAGCATTCATCAAAAGACACTTGATAACAATTAATTAGGAGTTTTTGAAACATGTATTTTGCATTGAAAAGTATTGGAAACTTACAAAACCTATGGCACATCAATTGCGCGTGGGAACCCATGGCAGGGTACACAAAATGGAATTAATACACGCCACGGCGTAAACCATTTGAGTAATTAACATTCCCAGTTGCGCACATTGTCCGTACTACTAGCGCGATGCACCACGATTTATGGGCAATTGTTCGGCTATGTTTTTTTTTTAAGAACTTGTAGGGATGTCACAGAATTTTAAATCGAATACATAGAACTGATTTAACATTCGATTCTTGCTTTTCGATTCTATGGACGAGCGCATTACATATTCATTTTTGGTCGGGTCAAAAGTGCATAACGGTGTTATTTTTGGTCAGAACAATACTATCATTTTGTTAAATGTATTACAGCCGACGGATAAGGTTTCAACTGTTTCAAAATAAAATTTCTTCAGCAATTAGTTTGATTCAACAGTTTCTCATACATATTTTTGTACCTAATTCAAACGTCCAATAATTTAGTATCCGTTATAAATTCTTACAACAGGACGGATAATGCACCGACTTAAAAACGGAGTACCGGACAAACATCTAGAAATAATGACAAACCACGCGGAATCTAATAAAAGTCTGACGTATACATTATTTTATGTCATTTAAAGCATCTGTATTCTCTCACAGCACCCAATAAGAACAAAATTCCGTAAACGCGACTAATGATGCGAAATGCCTTCCGCCAATCTTCGAGAAAAAGTTAATAAAACAAATGAAATACGAAATAATTACATATATCCAGCTTTTTAACCGCGACTGTCCTTATAAACGCTAACTTAATTAAGGAGTCTGTGAGAATTTTCTCCTCGAACGCGGAAAACAAGTACACTACGACACTTTTTACTTAATTAAAAGTAGCAAATACAAATTGGCTGGGAACTGAGCTATTTAGGCTGTTTGCGGTGATTAGTGATGTTTCTTGTATTTACTTAAAAAATGTGTGACATTTATAAAAAATGTATTAGCGATTACATTGGTTCAGATTTTTGCATATTTTAGTTAGGATTAAAGGTGTTTTATGATGAGAGTCGACAGTATCGTAAATGAACAAGAATCTGCTAAACCGAAGATATTAAACGACAAACCGCTGCTTCTATCGAGAATTATTAACTATATCATATTTGGGAATAATTGATGTAGCCTATACATTTGCATAACTTTAGTTTTCTTTTTTAATTAAAATGTTTCTCATTCCGATGGTGTTTGTCGTGTAATATCAACTACACGCTCCTAACTTAGGTCGAAATAAAAGCAAAAGATGGCACTACTGTGACTCTACGGCTTCTTTTAAAGAAGGTCACAAATCACGACTCAAACGACCCCAATATATCAAGTGTCGCCCGCCCTAATGGACAACTGACACGCGCACCCATATTCCCTTGAAAATTCGACTCGAAGACGCGTTTGTAACGCCACACGTCTTCACTCCTAGAGCATTTGATTACATATTGGAGTTTTTTTTAATTATAGCATGGGCCCGGCAAAAGAACAAATTGCTCATCAAAGTGAATACCGTCGGCCATGAAGATCTACGACGTTTGTATGAAAGGTGCTGCCGGTATCTCCAAATGAGGGGACAGGAAGGATGATCTTTATTTATCCTAATATACCCTGTTATTCCCTGAGAATCTTTGATCTTCAATCCTCGCTGTCATTAGAATGCGTGCCACTGTTGATCCTGGCTTACAGGAGTTGCAGTGGTGGGTTTGAGGGTGTAACAGCCTCCTTAATATACCCTATTTGATACTGACAAGTATTTGAGAAAATATAATTTATTATCTAAACAACCGTCTTCTGGAAGTAAATCCGGATATTTTTAAACGTATTACGAGACCAAAGAAACTAAAGATTGCTTAAAACATCCACATTTGAAAACCAAGTTAAAACCAGAACTTACTATTTATGTGAATGTTAAAAAAAAATTAAACATTCTTAAAAATATTTCTAACATCTATTTAGTGTTTAACATACCATAAACAACTATCAGTGTTTATACATCACTACTCCGGGTCAAGCACTAGTTAACACCACAAACACTACGTCTATATTTGGCGGGAACACATGTTACCAATGACCTAGAAATATTGTTACCAAAATAACACAACGATTCGAGAAACGCTGGGCCGATATTAATACGTCCATTAAAATTGTATCAAGGTTCCTGTGTGGTTTTACCACAGCTTGGTAAATGCTTAATCTAAATCTTTCTTTAGCTAAGCAGTTCACTCGATAAAATTAGGCAACACCGCCGAATACCATCCCCAAGAACAGAGTAATAGTCAGTGCGTTACCCATCGGAATGAGTATGCATTTTTGTCGAGTTTTTAAATTGTATCGGTTCGGAAATACTTTAAAGAAAGCTGATTTCATAGTGTTCGTTCGATGAGTACAATTGCTCACGTGTGGTTTATATAAATTGCAAACATTCTGGTTAAATAACGACGTGCGCCGGTGGAGCTAATCGCAAGATAATTTGTAATTATAAATATCTAACCCCAGACAAACGTACCTCTGGAGTTACAAATCTCACAAGAATGTCCAGGTAAACAAACGCAGGACTTCATGACATGTAAGCCGATTAAACCAATTAAACTAGAAAATGATTAATTAAGACTAATGAAATTTTTATCTGTGAATCAAATACGAGCAGAGCAAAAGGCGCACCTACACTTGGAGGCGTAGGTTTCAAAATTAAAATATGTATTACTATTTAACTTTGCACTAAATAGAGTAATGATTTATAGACATAAAGGCATTATAATTATGACAATGCAGTGGCTACCGTTATAACATACTTTACGAATAAATGAGTAAAACATTAAACTAGTTCGAAAAAAGTAAAAGATTACAACTAAAATGAACTGAACATAATTTATTATACAAGGATCACAAACGAACTCACCCATTATATGATTTCAGGCTTAAAACTATGCAAAAACGTTTTTCATGTGCTAAATACACAAGATTTTCTCTCGGATCCGCAACACAACTGCGTGATTCCAGAAAGTTCGCGCCGGAATGCGTTCCCGCCATATGTTTGTTGTAACTAACCATTACTATTGGTAGCCATTTGCTGCCAAACTGGTACTTATACACCACTTTGTTCACTTATCGTTGTTATTAAATCATCATAGTATAGTTAAAACCATGGAATTATTGTATTACGGAAAATGTTATTGAAATTGTGTGAGTTGCGCCTGTACAAAGTAGTTTCAACTTGAAAAGTATGAAACGTCAAACCGTACCTATAAGTTTAGTTGGATTATAGGACCGCAAGAATATGAAACTGTAGGTATTCCCATAAGTATGTAAGTGTTATTACTTATACACAATGGGTACTTAACATTAATTACAAGAGTAACATTATAATTTTGTAATTTGTAACAGAATAAATATTAATAAAACAACTCGCTATCAAGATTATTAAACACAAAGTCAAAATACACAATAATTAACAAAGGATAACGAACAGAATGCATAACGTACGCTATTATTTGAGTAGCAATTTGTATTTTTTTTGTTGCTAAAATTGTCTTGTTAGTAATTTCGGTATAGGTGGAAAAGTAAGTGTCATGAAAATCTTTGCACTTCTATTAATTAGTTATTGAATATTGCGCTATGTTACTAGTGTTATTTTACATTCTATGTCCTCAATTCCTTTAGGATTACCGTGTGTCGAGTTTTCGAGTTAAATCGCCAATTCTTTTCGCAAGCAAATCCATAATAATAAAATAAATTATTATAGAATTCAACATGTTCCCCCCCCCCCCTAAACATTATTAACTAAAAGTAAAATATACAAAAACTACTCGCGTGCCAGCAAAACAAACACTCCAAACGAATTTATGAGACCAAACATTGGACTATTTTCAACAATGTGAATCGTCTTTACCTTCGTCATTCATGTTTCGTTTCACGCAGACTTTTCCGTCTTCTATATTATCAAACAATTTTTGCCGAACTTTAACACACGTATGAATTTATTTGTTTTTTCGCGTTTCGTGTTAAAATACGAAGGAATGTGATCCAAACTGACCAGTTCAGGTTCAAGGATATGCTAGTATAATGACATTGGAGTTTTCCCGGGTGCGTGGGCGGGCGGGTGTCGGACGCAGCGCCGCGATGCACCGGTTAATGCACTTGTGACGTCACAGGACATGGTTGCATCGCGATAATGACTCGATCAATACAGGAATCGCAATGCGGTTGTCGACCGAAAATTGACTATGGCGAAATGTATACCTACCTAAGTACCTACATGTAAAGAAGATTTCAGATTTAAAATATGTTTTAATTGATGGTTTAAAATAATTTATATAAAAAGAAATAGCGTGCCATCTATTAAAATTGGTAAAAAAAATTAACGCCATCTGGTATTGTAGAGTTGAACTACGCTACCTCTACCGCATAAAACGCGTAGAGTCCATATAAAACTCTAACTTAAATTCTCTTATAACGTACAGATGGCGCTAAAACACCTAGACTCGCGGCGTTCTTGATTTTATAACTTCTTTATGAAATGAGCTATTTTACGAAAACTCCTCTATAAAATATTTTTCAGGCATCCATAACCGACAGCTTTACTAAAACTTCTAAAACAACTATTTTCCTATAACTATTTTCCACTCTTCACCGTAGAAAAATGGTAGGCAAAATTTTGAACTAGACTAGAACTAGACGTAAAACGATAAAAATACTTTTACAGCAACAAATGTTAATCAATAAATAATTTATTCAGATCGGTGTATTTGCAACCAAAACTCTATCACAATAATCTATGGTAATTCTAATATCCACGAGACGACTGTCGATGTATTTTATTACTATAAGTATTTATCCAATCCCGACATCCACATTCCGCAAGTCATAAACATGTACCATAATAACCAGTATACTTAAGAGTATTTATAATATAGAGGGAGTGTTGTTACTTCAAACGTAGATAAAAATGGTGGTGCCGGGCCACCTTTTTCTGCCCTCCTATTGGCTGACATTTGACAGGTTGTCCAACATGCCCGAATTATTTGAAAAAGGGAAATGTAAAAAAATTGTTTAGGGCTATTGAATTCCGCTCAAACTCGTTTTAGACGGATAATAATAAAATTTAATATCAGTTACCAACGGAATTTGTAGAAATTTTTAGTTAAATAATTAATTCAATTTTCACCAATATAGCAGTACTACCAACATTACGAACAAGAAAATGTCTACGTTTTTGAAGACGCAAATGTAATACATGGCTCCCTCTAGTTTATACTCTTAGCCAATATAACATTTTATTAATCTACAACCGCGCAATCTATCCAGGTCTAATAGCTCGTAAATAAACGTCTTGGTTTCATTGCGGTCAAGGCTGTAGGAAAGCTGAAAGCATTTTATAGTACCAGTGCTGACCGAGGGTATTGCGCTATAAAAATCGAAGTAAAACCTCGAGGAAACAGAATTAATTACTTGCGGTGTGAGAAATCTTTACCGACAGTTATCAGTGGTAAATACAGATTTGCGGTAGGAAAACTCATCGGCCTTATTCATAGACAGTTTTAAAACCTATTTTAGTTGTCGAATGTATTGTCTTTTTTACTCAAATTGAATTCACAAGTCGTTCGAAAGGGACAAAACATTCGCTAGCTAAAATAGGTTTTAAAACTGTCTATGAATAAGTTGTTTGTATTTATCTGGCCATATGGTACATGGAAGGTCATATAGATAGTGTAAAATAATAATTATTCACATACATAGCAATAGTAGTCATAGTATTTGTCCATAAAAAAATGGTAATAAAAATAGGAGTTGCTCTATGAAAGAGCTTTAGGCACTGACGCACCATGGTAATTTTGATTCGTAAATTGCAGGCATCTTACTAACTTGTCAATCAATACTAAAAAAATACAGTACAGTATTTGTAACAAACAAAAATCTTACTCCCCTTCCGAAACATGAGGAGATAATATCCAATAACAAAACAAACATTCCAAACATTTGATCAAACGTAACCAAACAATTTCCTGAGTCAACGTCCGTCACGTTGTTTGATGAATGAAAATCTAATGGCCAATCAATATGCATCAAAGTTTGGGTGTGAATACATTATGTTGTACCTAGCAATTAGGCGGCACGGGCGGGCGTGATTTGACTTGATTGGATTAAGTTGGGGCAAATGTATTGACTTGTGTAACTTATGTAATTTATTCATCCATTTATAGATTGACGTGCGATATTTTGTGGACATATGTGATGAGGATCAATCAATTCGTCACAATAAGAGTATGTAGATCTTTACACCCGTCTGCTATTGTTCACAGGCTTCGTAAATTTTGGAGAGGTGGATTTTAATCTATCACACTGATAAAAATATTTAATGCAAAATTAATTATTACTAGTAATGTCTAATTAATACTCTTCATTGTCTGCATTTTATTTTTAAATAGTTAACATAAATCTTTGACATTTAAATTGGTTTTTTAACAATTGACTCCATCAAAGCATCTACCTGCTACCAAAACTAGCATAGCTTAGAAAGTGTATCAAATTCATATCAATTTGATTTACAAGCACTGTCCCCGTTAACACGACAAGAAACAAAAGCAGAGGCCGTAACTGTCTCACGTACACTCGTAGAAACAGTAAGCAGTTGCCACATTCAGTTAAATATCCCGTATTTTATCTGTTCGCAGTTCTAATCACGATTAACCGCTCCTTATTCGATGCGAACACAATGCGAAAAACATTGCCATTAACAATTTTTCACACGCCTTAGTTTATGGGCTCGCGGCACGATATATCGAACATCTTTCTAATGTCCGTGACTTAATCGTGGTCTTTATTAAAATGTACTTTCACCTATTTTGAAGTAGAGCTATCGTAGAAAATAACAGGATACAAAAAACTTCCTACAATAATAGTATATAAACAATAAATCCAACAGGTCACTGTGGAAATCATTGGGAGAGGTCTATGTTCAGCAGTGGAATTCCTTTGGCTGATGGATTGGATTGGATTGGAAACAATAAAAAATAGACTTCAATATAACCGTCTAAATCGCACTGCAGTTCAATTATTCTATTTTTCAGAATCAAATTTTCATCATAATTGAGTCAGTCTAGGTTAGGATGTTGTGATCATGCATCGCGGATATTGCTCGTTATTCATAGTGAAGGGTTCTATTCGAAATCACCTAGCAACCAAGTAGGCGTCATGTCAAATATAAACGTTACATTGCATTGAATTTAACAAAAGCAAGTCACAGTATAGGAAATTTGATGGTATAGTTTATATTAGGATAAAAAAGCTAACACAGAACAATGAACTTGTCATTATCTTCATAAGACAATTTATTATCTAGATTCTAGCCAATCCACATTATTTTCTTCAATACAAATTTTCTTTTTATCTCGTTTTATTAGTTTCTTAGTACAGCAGTCATCCTAAACAAATTAAAACCCAATGGGCGTTGTGCCAATTGCTACAATTAATGGTCGGACATCGGTTCAAATTATTCGATGCCATTGACCGATCAACTTTCACAACATTTCCATTTCATTTCACTAACATATTCCTCTTGTTCCCGAGCTACATAGTTGTGAAATTCAATACGAATTACTTCGCGAATACAAACTTTGAACAAATGTTCAGACGAAAATGTTGTAGAGAGCTTATTCGTTATCATTAACCACAATGCAATGTGGGATATACATAGACCTCCAAACATTACCACTGCGTTCTATTATAAGCGACCTAAATACGACATCTTGTATTAAATCTGTAATGTCAAATAAGTTCTGAACCAAGCTAGTGAAGAAAGCATACCTTTATGTTTAATTGGTTGGAGTAAGTACTTCAAACATTCCAATATTTCCAACTGTTTGTTACGTTATTACTTAATAACTACAGGTATCTTTTAGCAATTGCGACCTCTTAATTACTCGATATGATGAAGGCCTATCGTTGTAAGGTAATAGTAGCTACAACAATTTTCAAGATGCTTAACACCTTCATCCACGATACTTCGCTCCTATGTCTCTGTAACTTCTGACTCACAGTCAAAGCAAAACATTACACTAAACTCCACGTGCACCTCAAAGAAGTGTGCTGAGAACGCATAGACCACTCGATTAAACCAGTCCGTGCTCAAACAACATCCTTGCGAACCCACGCAAAATATTTAAAAAGTCACCGACCCCCGGACCTTTGTTTTATTCCATAATCATATTTTTAATACTAAATTCCGTCACGTATTTAGATACGGTCTCTTGTTGCAGTAAGCCTAATATGATATATATACGAATTAGACAAAAAAGAAACTAGAACATGGTTTGTTTTGGATTGCTCACAAAATTTTAGGAGATATAATTTCCAGATTAGAAATCTAGGATTAACGATGTTAGCCTTCTCTAGATAAAGGCATTGCAATATGTAGCAAAAAACAAATAAAAGAGGTTTATCATGTGGACCACTGTACTAGGGGACATCTCGTGCAAAAGTAAAACATCCGTCGGTTCAACTGAAGTATAAGAAAAAATATTTTCTAGACGGCTGATGCAAAGTTCCAAGGTATAACTTACGATAACCGCATCCAAAGCAGTTTTGTGTGGTGGATCGCCAGAACTAAAAACGAGTCAATTTGTACAACAGAACCAATATACAATCAGATAAAAAAGCCTATGAATGAATACATGGGAATGATCAAAAGATCCAATCGAATTAAATCATCAATAACATACAAAATCCACACAAACGGTCCTGTAAACCCCGCGGGAACAGCTCCGAGACAATTTATGCAACATGTTTTTTTCCGGACACTCAAAACAGCCTAGAAACTGGGACAAACATTTTTATATTCGTACTCATTAGTGTTACGACAACCGGCGAACAATTTTAAACTAGCGACCGGCCGTGACTTAAACTGTTGCGATTTTATTTTTTACAGAACTGGCTAACGAGCAAGCGGCGCGGCTGATTAAAATTTATTATAAAACATAAACATGTGCCTTACTTGGAGGACTATCTTAAGGACGTCGCCGATATGTTAAAATTTTGTCAATAATTCATATATTTTGAACCCGGAGTAATGTAGGATACCACGTAGACAACGACTAATATAATATGTAGTAGACTATGTGATATTGCAAGAAGAGATCCAGCTTGTCTGAAGCAACAATTTTTCATATTGAACTCTACATATAATTAAGCCTTCATAAAGCATATCTATTAAGTTCTCTCTCTCTCTCTTCAGCCACAGGAAGTCCACTGCTGAGCATGGCCTCCCCCAAGGACCTCCACATTGACCTGTTGGAAGCGGCCTGAACCCTGTTATGTTCATTATTCATTAACTACTATCTTCACATATATTTCTAGCGATCCCTGTTTGCTAGCAACATAATATTTTTTTTTTTCGTTTATTTATCATACTTAAAAAGATACATATCATTTGCTAGTAGATAACATCGAGAAACCAATAAGGTTTGTATTTATGCTATCCGAGTTGACAATGAGTTTATAACTAGACAATACTGGAGTATTATTAGGAGTTTGAGTTCAATACATTCAAATTTAAATTATTAGAGAAGTATGTCTTAAGTTTATATTTAATGTTCTTTGGTGTTAAACTGTCACGTAAATCTGGGGGTAGTCTGTTAATTAAACGCGGAACAAGGTATGAGGCTATGATGAGGTATATAATCTACTAATCAAAATTACCAAACCATTAGCAACGCTACTAAATTCAGTTCCAGGCAACATGGCGTTTAACACGATAACTTAACTAATTAATCGTAAACAGTAGCATTGTGGAACAGTTCGTGAGTTGAATCACGTTCACGCTAAATGAACTGAAGAATTAACAGAGCCTGGTTAATTTGTACATACTTTACTGCCCAAAACGTTTCCTAATTACTACAAATCTGATATTTTTTTGGTAGAGTTATATGCTTTATTCCTAGTGTATATATATTGACAGTCTCCGTGGCGTAGTTGGTTAGACGCCGACTGGGAAACGAGAGGCCGCGGGTTCGATTCCCGCACCAACACAAATGTTTGTGTGGCCCACAAGTATTTGTGTCGGGTCTGGGAGTTTGTGAGACCAAAAAGTCTCTTGTAGCTTCTGATATCCACGACACAAGACTCGATCTTAGTGTGGGGTCAGGACTACGTATGTGACTGTTGGGTGTATTTATTTATTATTTATTTATTTATATTGTTCCTATATATTGTCAATGTGTGCTATCGCTGATACGTTAAAAAGTGTGGATGGTAGAATGTAGTCATTAATTATATAAACTAGAAGCCATGATTAACCTATAATTTAATATTTGATTATTTCATCAAAGACTCTACCAATGCTTACAAAATATTTACTGGTCTATAGAACATAATATGTGATACTAAGAAGCTCGCAGACACTTGATTGTTCATTTAAATATGCCGGTTTCTGAGTATTGGGCACTTAAATTCAAGCACCGTCTTCAATCATCCTTCATCGCTTAAATTTAAAGCCATAATTCAAACCAATGATCTACTAAGTAATGATTACGCCACGAGATGATCACAGATGTCTGCCAAATGGCGGCATAAAACAGCGAATATTTAATATGGGACATTTGTGGTTTACTACTAGTAATTTGTCTAGACTTTACGAACACTTATTGAAGAAAACAAAATCTTTTACCACTCAACCAAGTGAACCGTTTAGAAATTTAAATTGATAAAAACACTTGAATATGTATTTTACAGTAGAATAGGTAAATTTTCTCATCATAAGACCCTGTTTTTTATCTAGCTTTTCACATTGAGGTACATATAGAATTTGAAGTTCAGGAACCATAAATGTCAGGTAAAAGTACTTGTTAAAAGTGTAATCATTAAAACAATAGGTACCATTACAGCTAGAAGCATTAATTATTATTATTAATTATGCAACAGTATTGGTTTAGGGATAAATGCGTGAGTTTACGTATGTAGGTTTGGTTTAGGGGAATCGAATTGCTTGCGAGGTCATGAATCTCGTCCAACACAATATTGGCAAACATCAGTTGCCTTCGAACTATGACAATTGACAGTGAAAATAATCCATCAAAACAGGGATAAAAAGATTTTGAAATAAAACTGCATTGAGAAGTACTGATACAGAAAAATAACTGGTGATTAAATATTAATTATAATAGTATGCTTAATGGCGAGGTCTTAAAATGTAGTTCAAGACCTGACTTCAAATACTACTTAATAAAAAAAATTGGCACGTGAAATATAAAAGCAAATAGACAGACTTTACTAATTTGGAGACTAAACATTAACAATGAATTGGATTCAAAACTGATAGAAGAATTTCAATAACCCCGGACGAGACTTATAAGGATCCCTGACACGAAGGTAAATCAAATCCAGTGAAGTTATAAAAACCGGTTAATTCATCACTGTAAATGGAAAAGGTGACTTTCGCGGCTGACCTTCCGCGGTCGCCTGTTTCTGAGTCATCATCACGCACTATCATACTATACATATTATGAACCGTTCTATAGAAATATACATCATGTTTGTCACAGCGTTGAATAACAAATCTTTATAAATAAACTTTATGTATAAAACAGGTCGTATTGCTGTTATGTTTTCCAGTTACTTAAATTCTAATAATTCATTATTAACTATATTGAAGTAGGTTCATAAATTACATACATTTCGGCAAATTCAATTAATTGTTCAAATGATAACGTTGTCATTCGTTTTATATCAGCCAATAGTCGTAAATTTTGTTTTAACCTATACTCGTTCTACTGCAGGACACGGGCCTGTTCTACAACTGAGAGTACGATTGAGTGGGGTTAGGCCATGAAGTCTACCACGCTGGCTTACTGCAGGTTGGCGGACTTTACCCCTCTCTTCTCTCAGACGTAATTAAAATCATAAATCCAACACATCACATCACACATGGCAACAAGATTTATCACCAAACCTTAACTCTACTACCGCATCACCAGGATGCATAATATCATTATAATATTGTATGTTATTATAATCGATATCCCAGCGGAGGCTTTGTGCCTCAATTCATATGTAGATGGAGACGGACGTCATCGGAATACAAGCCAACTGATTAGCACATGAAATGATATAGTAAGGCTGTGTAGTGTGGACGTGTCACCTTGCCCTCACCGCATTTGTAATATTTCCTGTAAACTGCGCGGATTCTATTTAAATTACACATCCCATTGATGGATAACAACTTAGGGATTTACGAGGAAGGTTTGACATTGATCGCTACATATTGCTTGGAGAATTCATTGAAAAAGTTTTGTGAAATTCATATGTATGACTGCCTCGGTGGCGTAGTGGTACTACGGTACGATTGCAAAGCTGAGGTCTCGGGTTCGAATCCCGGGTAGGGCAAAGTGATATTGGATATTTCTATTCATTATCATTTGTGCCAGATATGGCGATAGGCTCACCCCCTACCACATCGTGGGACGGAATATATAAGGCGAAACGTGGGTGTTCTGGTAGCACCTCTGCCTACCCCTTCTGGGAAAAAGGCGTGTGTTTATGTATGTATGTAAATTCATATGTATATCCTTGTAATCTTGGTTCTTAGTGCTAATAGCAACAAGTCACACAAACATCTACATGCGAAAATAATAGTATAGATAATAGACGCTATTGATCGTAGCGTCATAGTCGAGTATTTTCATACACTTGCGAAGCGAATGATTTGCGAATCCGGCATACATTAGTCCAATTTAACAACCTCCGTGGCGCGATTGGTTAGACGCCGGCTGTGAAACGAGAGGCCGCGGGTTCGATCCCCGCACCGAGACAAATGTTTGTGAGGCCCACAAGTATTTGTCTCGGGTCTGGGTGTTTGTGAGACCGAAAAGTCTCTCGTAGTGTCTGATACCCACGACACAAGACTTAATCGATCTTAATGTGGGGTCAAGACTATGTATGTGACTGTTGGGTGTATTTATTTATATTTATTATTTATTTTTGGTTATGAAACTAACTAACACAGACGACTCACCGATCCTTATAAAACGTAATTTGTCAACAATCTCTTGCGTATCTATTCATCCAATTCCTTCCATTTAACCTTTACCCGTAATACATAAAACAATCCGCAGAGCTTACAGCAGCGACCAGGTGTTCCAAAGGACACGTGCACCTTATACAGACGGTGATATATTGTCAGTCGACCTCGCTAAGGTCGCGCTAAATGAATTCATGACAAGTTCATTTACGTAAATGATCCCCCCCCCCCTCCTCCCCTTTACCTACAGCACTGTTCAATGAAAACAGGTTTGCTTGAATCACTTATATGTATGAATTCTTTCCTGCGCAATTCGTGTGCTCCTAGTGTGTCAAGGTCGGAAACTTTTCTCGTGATCGACGCTAGGTCATTATTTATGTCATGATGTGATGTCATTTCATTCATTACGCAGAAACGTATATAATTAATAACAGGGTATTTCCAGACCGGTTCGACTCTATCCTGGCTAGAGCTGGGAAGTTGCTTTTGAAATCATTTATAATGACAAAAATTCTGGATTAAGTATTTAGTGGTCTTGTGGCAGCATGTGTGGGTTGTGAGCCGTGATGTCCTGGTTTGCCATTCCGGTAGAGTAATCCACAATGTTTGAGAAATCTGATACGGATTCACGGTATTGTAATTTTTGATCGCCATGGCGACAGGCTCGCGGCTAGCATCTATCAAATTTGGGACAGAAAAATCCTGGTGTACTATGAATGAACCTCGTCTTGAACCTTTATCTTTGTCATCTTATAGATTTCTCTCTGTCTCGGTTTGGACAAAATACAAGCACTGAGCCATCGATTCAGTTCTATACTATGACTTAATGAGAGACGATCATATAAAAGTAGGAAGTAGGAACAACAGTCTCGTATGTTTCACATGCGGAGCGCACAGAGCACGTGTTGCGCGTTGTTTATGCAACCTTGTTAATTGGAGTGCATGTCGCATATGGGTCAATAAATAACGATTATGCAATTGTTTATGCATGTACTTTGTAAATTACTGAGTTTATGTCTAACAACGTAAATATGAAATCGGTTTTCTTTAGATTATACATAATTTCTAACCTTAGCTGGTGCTCTATACTAATGTTTTATATAATTTAATATGAGATCACCTTTCGTTAAAAGATGGAAACTGCCAGAAGCAGGGATAAAAAATATGTTTAGAGGAAGAAACACAGCAGTTACTTACGAATATCTATACATTAGAATTTAAAGGAAAAACTGTTAAACCGATCTTAATGCGTTATGCTACAATCTGTAATATAAATATTTCAAACATTAGACATCACGAATTAGTATTGACTGTGGGCTCAATCAAATCAGCACCCCTGTGCTGTCCCCTTTCTGACGTAGAATACAAGGTTTAAAGAACAGATCGATTCTCAACTTTCAATCAATTTTATTAGGATTTTAAATGTCCTTCCTTCAGAGAACATCCGCAATCAATAATTTTAACAACTCTTATTTTATCTAAGCAGCTTTTACTTTCTTCAAGAAATTCGATGTAATTGTTTTAATCTGATAGTAAATCAAAGTAGAACAATCTGGAAAATGTCATATCGAAGATAACGCGATAGTTCGTGCGAACATTTTGTAATCAACTCGATTGTTGTCAGTTTACGTCAAATGCAACAGCTGTTGTTACAGATGATATTAAAATGATAAATCATATTGTACTACTTAGTAAGAAATAGCATAGTTCAGAGCAAGCTGGACTGCCAAAACCGATGCTATAGATTCGAATCCAGGGTATACGCTCTAACCTTTCGTAGTTACTTGTGAATTCGTTGTCCATTATAGTTTCTTTAACTATGACGTGAACATTGCAAACGTTGGTTGTTCATTCATGAATAAAATGAAAATCCTTGAGTTATTAAAGTCTTGTTACTTCGAACAGATACTAGGCAATAAAATAAATAACCGAAACTGGAATTAAATAGCTATTTATTGACATAATCTTGCGACCTTCTAAATGTGACCGCACAACATTCCTTTATCACACCAAATTCCTTTAACATTAACACTAAATCGCTAACCAAGTCATGATGCTTCAAGGATATATCATCAACATTATTTAATATACAAAAATCTGTTAAAAAATATCAAAGCTTTAAAATTGGAAATCACTGCAGCCTGCACAAAAGGTGATTCACACCTTGTAAAAGCGATGAATGTAAATATTTTATAAACATTACGCGGCAATGTAATACACAAAATGCACGATAAAACGTTTGATGGGACAGTAAAAGAGTAGGTATCGCTGGCTCACCCACAACACATCTACGAATAGATACTGACACAACCGCCAAAATAACAATCACAGAATTAACAATCACCAATGACTTCACAGAACATTCACTTCAACATCGTTACTATTCGTAAGATTCGAGTAAACAAGAAACTCAAAACTACCGGAATTACTTATCACTGTAAATCAATAAAGACCGTTTTCGCTTGCACCGAAAACACGAGCACATATGCAACGTAAACAAACACTAGGATTAAGTATTTAATAAATAAAATACTCACAGCCGGGCGATATTCCGTTCTCCTTCATGGCGCAGCGGAACGGATAGTAAGTGCCAGGCAGCACCTTGCCATACATTGTCCTATCCATGTTGGGCCAATCGGGTAGCTGTTCTTTTAGCTATAAAACACCCACACGCCGACGTCGACGCTCTATAATCACAGCCTACACATTATCCTACACTACATAAAATATTTAAACACGTAATCACGGTGTAATTGTACGGTGCACTTGTTTTGTGTATTCAAATGTGTTCAAGGACACGATAGGTCGGAACGGTGGACGATATCGATAAAACATGCCATTATCGATGATTTTGATAAGAGTGATAAGCGCGTTGTGGGCGTGATGAGGTCGAGCAGTCGACGGCGCGTCCCAGTCACAACTGAAGTGTATGGTGCACGGCCGGCGCCGGCGCACCACCACCGGAGATTATTTATACGCGATGGTCGCTGACCATCCGTCAAAATCGATCTATTGTTCTATTAATTACAGCATCATTAATAACGCCAGCAAGTGTCTTTGGTCTGTCGATATCCAGTGCATAGATGATACTAAAATATGAAACAGTTGGTATATTTGTCGTGAGAGCCATAAAAGCGGTTACTAATTTACGTTCATTCTTGTCTCGTTTGTGGTTGATTTCTCACTTAATATATTTAATACTACGAATATATAAATATCGTTATACATTGATTTGGACCTATTAGCATTAATACGTTACGCTACAAATTGTTTTTTTAATCAATTTCTCACACAATTTCAACTTCGCATCCTAATTGAAAAATTACTGACGCGCGTAAGTTTTAATTAACAAAATTGAACATATTCATTGTTTTGTCACATAATTAAATTTTATTTTTAACACAAAGAGTAATCAATCACGTGTCACAGAAATTTCTAATTTGGTTCTCCAGGGCCGCCAAATTTCCCCCCACCCACCACGTCCGGCGGGCCATCTCTTCCCAAGCGACTTGACATAAGTCTTCCTGTTCATTATTATCACTCCATCACATCTATGGACTTTACGACAGTCATTAGTGGTCCAAATGGCACCACCACCTTTGATCTGCCACTCCAGAGAAAGGGTTATGAAAATTTTACTGCGATACACGTAAACCACTTTTATTAGTTGCTTAATTAACAATAAACTTGTTATACCAGTCGTTGGCATCAATAAAACTGAAATAAACCAAGTCCTTGATGTGAAACTACACCATATTATTAATCCGTCTTCTATTTTTCTTACATCTTCACCAGCACAATAGTTTTATTATCATGTCCCAGAATAAAAAAAATAATGTGACCAATTTAAAATAGAACAATTTGTAATATCCTTTCGTATTCAACTGCTTATCTAGGAGTACTCGCGAGCCATTTTTGGGTATCACATTATGTCTGTTGCTAATATTATGGTTGAAACGCATCCAACGTTCAATGTACAACGTTACAATTACTATTAAATACCTACATCAAATGTAAAGATATTGATAGGAATTGTACTGTTAGATCAATTTCACACGACCATATATTTGTAAAACTTTGTTTATTGTATCGTAATTTTGCTCCCACAATTTCGACTGTTAATCATCTCAATGGTTCCGTGATAGCTATACGGGCAATCCACTTATTTTGAATTGATTTTTTAAATCGTTTAATCTATTCGAGCAAAATCTGCAAAGGACCTAGCTATAAAATGATCTATCAAAACAAGGGACAAAGCAGCTCAGCTTTTATAATTGACTTCAATCCCTTAACGAAAAACAGTATATTTAAATACCCAAAATCCATCTAATTTGAGTTACGCTAATGCACAGCAGCATAGGCTTTAGCAAAGCATTCCCCAACACATTCATTAGCACTACAAACTGCTTGCTTGTCCGTTTTACGATCGAACTAACTGTACCATTGTTTCAGTGTTGTGCTAATAAGGAAGTAAATATTTGAGTTGGACTCGCACCACAACTACAGCCCACATCCCACTTGCAAGTGCAAACGTGATCGAACACGTGACGATACACTACCAAGTACCAACGTTTAGAAAATGTATACATACTACATAGACATGTCTTGTTATACTCGTACTACCAACGTTTAGTTTGCGCTCAGAAAATGTATACATATAGTCTATGTACAAACACAAAAGATGCTCTCGATTTCTGTGCACGTAATAAAACGTAATCAATTGTAAAGATGGATAGCTTTATAGAATCTAGTACCCAGATAGTTCCTCAAGCAGTTTTTTTTTTCAACTTTTATGTTTAAGTGTCATCACTACTCGCGGTGACGAATATACTTCGATCTATACAAATTACGTCAACCAGCGGTCAATAGCATCATCTTGTTATACTTAACTGCTTAGTCTTCCAGTGTAATCATGGAATATGTATAATATAAAATAATAACTTGAATTTAAACCGTCTAACGTTGAGTCAAGCATCCGTACATATTGCGGACTGAAATAACGAAGTTTCAAACAACGATTCGCTAATTTACAGACGGTCCGAAAAAATAGCATTTTTAATTTATTTTCGTCTAGTTGTCGTAGTTATAGACGCTATTTAATTCATTATTGTCTGTCTCAGTCGTCAGCCCTTTAATTTTATACGTACTTATCACCTAGGCAACTCGAAAGATACATTACTTTAACATGTAGCAAGACCTACTGAAGCTATTCCAAATCAAATAAAAACATAATAAGCATTCTTATTCAATCAAAAATTGATCAAAACAAAACTTTATAATTTTCTAAAGCAGCGCCGCTGACATTGCACTCAGCTAAAGCCGTTTGCAATTAACTACAGTGCCATCTATAAATCGAAAACGGAATCAACAAATTTGAACATTACGAAAGCCGTTCGAATTTCGAACGAATGTTTTCGAGCTTCGAAAACATGATACTAATAAAACGACGTCTCACATGCGACTATTTTTTATGTTTTAATATTTATTATCTGTGGCACAGTTCACGATCGTACAAACAATATATTTAGCGTGGCTTTGACTGTGGAGCGTGCAGTGTGGGTGTCACTCGGTTCACGAACCTAGCGCGATTTTTAAATGTTGAAACATAGCCAAGATCGATTTAGTCTCAACCAAGGGTGGACGCATGTTATATTACACAATAGTCATGGACAAGTTTAATTCACATAATGTTTTGTTTTTATTCTGAATGTGTCATTGTTTAAGCGTGATTCAAGATAAATAGTGTACAATTTTAACAATTTCGCGAAATGTGTGCAAAGTTTCAATGCGTGTTTACTGTTTGTTACTCAGTTATCTCTCAGTATCTCTAAATTGGAACTGATCGTCATAATTATGTTAGCTGAAGAGGGTTGGTCGTAAACGTTTCTCGCCAGTCAAAACTCTACTGAGTAGAGTCTACTTGGACCGAATTCCACTTACCCCTCAGGTATCAGTTTTGATTTAATTAAGTTTATTTAATTGATACGGACATGATTGATGTTATTACACTAAATTACTACATGTATAATGTGCAGCATAAAATGTAAAATTGGCTCATCGTAAAATTGTCTAAAACTATATTTTTTTAAAGAACGCGCTGTATCACAACATTCTTCCGGTCCACCGTTCACAAACCCATTGATAAAAAAATAATATGAATTAATTTCTACCTGCCACTCACACACTGAACCGCAGACTTTTTAGTTTTTTTTTTTTATTTTCGCGCGTTTAAAAAAAGTATCCGTTTATTCTTTTCGTGGCTGTACGTTTCAAGTCAATATACGCGTGCGACTGGAAGTGTCTGTGATACGCAACTCGTAGCGGCCCGTGACGTGATGGTGACGTCACCACATTATACTTTCAGCCTTATCCACAGACAGCCCCACGAGGGCCAACTGGGTCGGGCCGGCTAAAAGCAAATCATAAAATAGTTCGATACACCTTGTGAGACGACGCGACGAGCATAAATTGTGGATTCATCAGATCATTATCCAATACAAAAATCTAGCAAAGGCAATTTAAAAGGCAATAATCTTATTTATAACATTTTAACTGTCGAAATGAAGAAGAGTTACGCAGTCCAGCATAATTGTGTGTAAGGTAATCCTCTATCCCTAAACAACACACTTTCTTTACGAATATCGAGACCATGAAGTACAGTAGAGTCGGATTTCGCGCCAGAAAGGTTTTTTAATGTATATTATTGAATTATAAAACTTTCAGCCGTTTAAAATGAACCAGGACTTCCTTTCAACTTCATTACTCGTTTAATCCCTCGGGCACTCATGTGAGTAAGTTTAATCTTCACACCAGATACATTACTAAGCTGGGTGTTCGTTTTCTAAAGGCGCATGATATATCAATTACCTTTGCTTAAAACACCAAAAAAAAAAACGTAGAAAAACAACGTTTTAAATTAACAATACAGTCGTATCTCCTAGATTCTTTTGATTCTTGCAAGTTTTAGCTATAAGCGTATTAAAAGGTAAGTACTTCAGGCTCGTAAATCTAACACGATTTACTCTGTTTATATGGTGATTTATTATTTTTAACCGACTTCAAAAAGGAGGAGATTCTCAATCCGTCGGATTTTTTTTTATCTGAACTATCTTTGATCGTTTACAGAATAAACCAATTCCGAGCAACCGTTATCCGAACTAAAACACTTGCATTTGGCTAAATCGAACCAACGTCCTCACGACATACAGCTAACAAATATAACCACTAGACCGCTGGGAGTGCAGTTACTTCTCGATTAAACAAACAATACTGAACTCCATTTGACAGGTAATATAAATCTTCAAAATAGTTTTAAAATACACAACACGGTGACTAAAAATATAAAAATGTTTCTAGGCGTGTCTCGCTAACGCAGGGGTGTTAACGAACCACATCTATGTATAATAATTAAGTTAATTAAACCCAAATAGGAGTGGACGGGCTAAACAAAACATTACGTAAACTACGGGCGATGACTGACGTGATAATGACGGGCCATTAAAAACTTTACCGGGATTTGTTTAAATAACTAGGGGATGGTCGTAGGTGGTCAGACGACCTGGTAAAGGTCGCGGGACGTCGCTGGATGCAGGCTGCCTCCAACAGGCCACTGTGGAAATCATTAGGAGAGGCCTATGTTCAGCAGTGGACTTCCTTTGGCTGATGGATTGGATTGATTGGATTGGTGGTAGCGATAGCTTAATAGGAGCGGAACGAACTGTCGAGAGGTCAGACGTGGGTTCGTTTGAGTCAAGAATACCTGTGAAACATAGCTAAGCGTAATGCCCTAGCGTTGTGGATTCAGATCTAAACATGTTTTATTGATTTACTTCAGGAGAACTGTTGAAGAAATTTTGCCTTACTTCTTTAAATAACCCAACCATGAACAACTGCTGAACGCCACCGAGTGGCGCTGTTGTGCTAAAGCATGATTGCAAGACTGAGGTCTCGGGTTCGAATCCCGGGTCGGGCAAAGTGATATTGAATTTTTCTATTCATTATCAGCTCGGAGTCAGGAGTATGTGCCCGATACGTCGATAAGCTCGCCCCCTATCACATCGTAGGACGGAACGCACAAGGCGAAACGCGGGTGTCCTGGTAACACCTCTGCCTCACCCTTCTAGGAGAAAGGCGTGAGTTTATGTATGTATGTAACCATGAACAATCAAAATAATCATTGTAACAAAAACCACTCGATGTATATTGCCCCACTTTGTATCGTTCCTTAGAACTCAGATTTAACATGCAGCTCATATAGTCTACTAGAGTCTAGGCCAAAGAGGGTTTATTTAAGGTTTGTCATCAATTAGTACTCATATCATAGTTTTACTTTTCGATAAACAAATAAAAAACAAATAATAAAAGTTGTTTGGGTTGTTGTTTGTTTAATAAAAGAAGTTTGGTTACGTCACCCAAGGTCAAAAACAACTCAATTGAGATCCCCGGGCCCCTGTAATTTCTACGTGCATTGAGCGTCGGAAACCGCCATTGCACTGAGCATAAATAACTCAATCATCCTTTAGAGGTTTCACCTTTAGTAGGTATTCGGTGTCATTATTTTTATTCGTTTTTTAATTCAATAATGCGCTCCAAAACAGTTATAACAAGTATTAGGTTAAGTCTTAACAACCAAATTAAACATTAATTGACAGCCTCCGTGGCGCAATTGGTTGTACGCTGGTTGTGAAACGAAAGGCTGCGGGTTCGATCCCTGCACCGAGACAAATGTTTGTGTTTGTGAGACCAAAAATGTCTCTCGTAGTTTCTGATACCCACGACACAAGGCTCGATCTTAGTGTGGGGTCAGGACTATATATATGACTGTTGGGTGTATTTATTATTTATTTTTTTTATAGCCTGTAGCAACCAATTTACTAAAAAAACAAATTTTGTAAATCGCTCAAACATTTGCTGCGGGAATTGAGCCCACGATCCTCAATTTCATAGGCAACGCCTAATCTATTTGCGCTACAGGTGTCGTCAAAGTGATGTTACTCAAACATGCCATAACACAAACTTGGTACGTCACTCGTAAACTTTCTACGTGTTCTTTTCCACTTTCCCTCATTTTCTTCATGAATATTTAATTAATGACTTTCAAATAAGTACCGCGTTGTCATTTAAGGCTACGGAAATCGTCAAACGTGTATGCACATACTCGGGTAACGGCATTTTAATTGCGATAATTCAGCCAACATCGAGGAAGAAAGTGAAAAATTACCGGCCTTATTTGTCAATGTTTATTTAAATTCACTTCTGGGTTTTTTGTCAAGCCTGAAACGACGATGCGCGTGCCAACTTAATGTTAATAGCTTTACGGTGAATAACTTCAAGAATATACTTAAACTCACCCATGTATAACGTTGGGATAAGCAGATAACTTAAATCCTTAAATGCCACAGTACAAACTTGACTCTACCACTTGGACAGTCAATGACCGTCCCAGACAAAGTTGTAACACAGACTAACATACGTTAATAATATCAGTCCCAATACACAAAAACAATTAATTTAATTGTATATTTTACTAACATATTTCCTGTACGTTTGAGTTAACGTCATCGCACCTAATTGTCCAAATACAGGCAACAAGTGTTGTATTTACCTGGATTGAATTAATATCATGTACGTATTACTTTATTTGTCACGTATTTTATAAATGGAGCGGTGAGGTCTACCAGATAAAATAAGTAATAGCTATACTATAGACGGGTGCGGCTGTACCGAAATTGATGTCACAACTATTCACGGAAAATATTTCGTAAAATCTTCAAAGTCACGTGGCATTTGGTCAAAGCAGTATCTGGAGAAGCAATAGGTAATACTACATTACGCCACCCTTCTCTCCCCAGTTAAGTCGTACCTCTATACACAATAATATGAAACGCTCTCGCAATTCTCCAAATACCGTAAAAAAATTTGGCGATAGTACCCATTCCCACCAGGTGAACATAATAACCCGCATTAAGCCAGCAGGTGGACTATATGGCCTAACCCTTCTCAATCGTACTCTCAGTTATGAAGGAAGCCCGTGCTCTGTAGTGGGATGTATGTAAATAAGCTGATGCAGAGCCAAATAAACTACACTTTCCAGGTAAAAGCTAAAATAAAGAGAATAAAAAATATTCTCTTCTACAGTATTTACGTTGACTTAACTGACATACAATGACGTAATAAAAACATTTGGCATAAAGAACAGCCTTTCAGTAACATTCTGTGAATCACCTGAGGCTTTGAACCAGAATAAACGCTGACATAATCCTTACTTAGAACGCGTGAGGTTAGCATGAATCATGGGTAGAAACAAAATTCCCGTTTAAAACCAATTAGTTTTAAATAGTTGATCCCAGTAACAATAACGGACCTGCGAGATATCCTTATCAGAGAGGCCGCCAGGAGCGCTTCGTTCGATTAACTCCACATATTGCGGTCACGGCCTATGGATGCCAATTATCCTTATTCCAACTTGGCTTTTAAGAGCCGTGAGAAATTCTTCGCTTCATCTGTCAGTACTGTCTTTTTGCCGGCCCATGTAATCCTACCTTTTTGTAATTTGAGATCCTAGCGACTCTTGAGGAAGCAATTGGCCAGGCCAGCACATTAAGTAAAGGTGTTGTTATGTTTGCGGTGCATTTGCGGTGGTCAACGCACTTACAGCACTTAAAACATAGAAGTGTATAACTTACAAATTACTTTCATAAATATTAGGAAACAAGTGTCATAACAAGTATTGAAGGCACATCATACCTTTACAATATGCCCTTTGTAATATTTTGTATCTATTGCCGTACTCAATTAATTACGGCTCTGCTAGTTACCAAGCTAATCCGTCTTCGTTTTATATCTAAAAATAAACGTGAAATCAGTCGGAAGCCGTAGGGCATGCCACTGTTTAGTGTCAGCGATGAATGGGCATACACCGAGACATTATAAATCTACTCGTTACATTCTTCAGTCGTAGGAATTTTAGGACCGCCGAGTGTTTTTAACTTATAAATTACCGTTACGCAATATTTCAACTTTGAGAGACCGAAATAGTAATTGATTGATGTTTACCTCGGACACGGATGGATTGGCCCAATTAAATTGTGTACAGTAATTTAAAACTATTTGGAAATTATTTAAACTTTATACAACTGTATACATTCATTATACGCAATACATTTATGATAAGCTTTCTAAACATGACACTCAAACAAGGCAATCAGGAATAGTAAGAACATCTAGAATCAAATACTGCATAAAAGCATTTTAGGTCTTTTAAGACAAATTTTATTGACGGACCATCAAGACAATTTTAACTTGAAGCCTTTCGAAAAAATTGGCGACATCGCGATCCCTTAGAATAGATGAGACGGAAGGCAATCCGTTATCCGTTCCTTTGCATTATTAGTAATTGGTTGATATTAAACGAAATATAAGCTGCTTATTCAAGACATTTTTAAAGACAAATATGTACAACATTTTGCTGGACTTCCTCCGTCCTTGTGAATCCACACAACAAGCTCAGGTTTATGTTAAACGATAAATCATTGTTGAGGAAGAGAATTTACTTCACAAATAGTGTGCGGAATAGGCGGACAAATGAGCCTCGACACTTTTACGAGATGCAAAACAGGTCCGCGGGAATGCTGGAGGCATAAGGTGTTTACACAGCAAATACTTTGCAAATATTCTAGCAAAGGATAACATTCATGACATTTTTAATGCGTGAATTATTTCTGAATTTTCGTGCATTTATACAATTGTGAAAAAAAAAATCAATGATTATAAACGAAACCTTGAATCTAATCAAATCCAGATAGGAATTAGTTTTTCATGTAATATTCTCTCTTCCATAAGCGTGAGCCTTTTCAATAGTATATTGTAATTATAAGACTAGCATTAAATAGCTCGCTAGGCACGTAATTGGCAAAATGAACGCTACAACTTTTATATAAACCGTTTTTAATTCTCATTCCTGTGAATCTCTAAAAAGCAGCTAGTTCGTTTCAGTTTAGAGAGCTATCGCAAATCTGATAGCTATTTTGATAACGATTTCCGGGTATCTTGTTCCAATTTTAAGTCACGAAGTTTTTTGTGGGAACTGCAGTTTATTTAACGATTTCGTAAATGCTTGTACTAAATTCGCGTTAGTTCCATATGCATGGGACTTATGAACGGGTCCCCTTATATTGATCGATAATATGTATTTAAGTAATTGAGAAAATATGTTTAAAAATATCCAACAATGTTTTTCAGTTTTAAGATAATGTTAATTACGAAATCGAAGTCGATTTTACGCAATTTATGCTCAAAGTTTTTAGTGTTAAGTTTATCCATTGTTTTTAATTAGCTTGTTAGTAAACAACGTTTCATGTTTGTTTTTCTTCTCAATATTCGCTGCCAAAGGCCTCGTGTATTTTGTTAAATAATTCAGCCAAAATACACTCCAACACCTTAATCCTCTTGCCGAACTATCTACTATATACGCAAATTCCACTCAAATTTCCTTAACACCTTATTCGCGATAAAGCGATACCGCTCCGCTGATACCAAACATATTTCCCGAGCGTTACACAACTGCTTTCGTAATACCGCCAGGTGCGGTGTCGACCTCGACGGCATCCATTAATCACACCACGATGGGGTGCCATTAGGGTTATTTGCTATTAGCGTCATTGCATTAAGGCAAGTGTCTAAGTAACTGTACACATCGTTAGCGATGCAGTAAATCCCAGTAATACAGCCAGGTTGAAAGGACGCGATACAAAAACGTAATTGGAGATTTGCAATGTACTTATGTATGTCATAGGTTAATGTGTAGGAAGAAATTCAGACTGCTTTTACTAATGATTAATATTTGCGTAAGTTCGGTGCAATATAATTGCATGTTGCAGGAAGCACTTATGGTGTTACATTGAAATATCGTACAAACTTAATGCTTTGCGATTTTGAACTACATAGAGCTGTTTTTAAAATACTACTAAGGAGGCAAACAAGCATAACGCTAGCCTAATGGTAAGAAGTTACCATGGCCTACCTAGCTTTCTGTTTTGTGCTTGTACCATACATATTTTGGGACTTTATGCCTTCGGCCAAATGTACTTATAGCTGAAGTTAAGATACATCACATAAGTATTTAAGAGTTCCGTGCTGTTGTTAACTCAATAGATTCAGTTCCAGGCAAATTCAATATTCATACAAAAATTATCTCAGGATTTATTCATTTATAATTATTTAAAGACACAAAATAAAAAGCAAATACTATTAGCAAAAAGGCATTTAGGGTACACTGCTTTTCTCTCAAAAAAAAAAAGAATTAAGTACAATAATTGGTCTTGGAATACAATTAATAACTGCTAGCTAAAGGGTAATTAGAATGGACAACTTTCCTCTTAAGTCTTAACACATAAAAAATAAATATAATTTGACTTGGAATATATTATGTACATGTATGTATATGTTTGAGTTACAAAAGTATTCATGTTATTGGAATAGTCTATTTGACTACTAATAATGAATTATTGTGATTTTCATTACAATAAAATTAACATTATTATTGTAATTGTGTATTGTGTAATTGTGTGTGTGTATGTTTTATTTAAGAACTATAATCTTAATGGTATTAATTTATTTTGTAGCAATTACAACAGATAATTAATGTGTAATTTTTATAGAGCCAGCATATGACTATAAGTAATTGTTCTACAGTTGCTGTCTGTGAAATGAGAAGGTTGGTTCATTCACGGAAACAAATGTTTGTTCCAATTATTTGTTTCGAGTTTGGATATGGAACCAGAAAGTCTCAATACAAGACAAGTCGTATATTCTAACTGAAGATACTTGCATCTTGTATCTGATAAGATACTTGAATCTTGAGTGGGGTTAGGACTAGGAAAATATTTTTTTTATGGTAGTCTCTTTTTTATGAAACCCATGAAATTAAAAAAATGCTTATCATAAACATTATAACAGGATCATATAAAGTTCAGATCCATAGTCTCTATTTACTCTTATAGGATACAAGAATAACATTATGTAAATATGTTATCAAAATATGTTTAAACTAAACATTTAAACACTTTGTCCTTGTAGTTCTGGTTTATTTGGATACATGACAATGACCTTTATACTATAGATATAGCTAAGCCACAGTTTTATAAAGATATTTAAGTACCTATTATCAAATAACAATTGTTTGATAATAAACAATTCATAATATTAGGATCTACTAAATTAAAATGAAACTAAATATAAAATGGTTTATGTGAGTCTCCGTGTAGATTATTCTTTGTTATGACGTCATAAAAGAGTGTGATACAGAGTTATGTCATTCACTTAAGAATATCAAGCTTCACTGGGGTCTATAGTAAAAATTATGTCATCAACTTGATAATAATATGTTTATTATGTTGCATAGAATGTAAAGTTTACTTGGAAGCTATTCAAGCTATCAAAGAAAAAAGTTGAAAAAAAGGTTTGTATTGCTATTATGAACTTTCAAAAAATTGGTAACGAGATACAATGAATAACACGTCTCGTTAAATCCCACGATTATTCTTTATCGTATTGTCAAGTATAAAATTAAAAAATGCGTGTCATATCTATCCAGCCGGCTCAGTCGGATCCTAAATGTAAATTAGGTGTTATTTTTAGTAAAACACGTCATTTGTCACGGTATACAGGCCACCAAAACAGGTTATGATAACATACCTAGATCATCCATAGTTCTTGCACCTTTAAAAACAATGTTTGTCCACTAAAATATTTCACTATAAACTACACACAACGATGGCACCACTTATAAAGCTCCGATTAAAATACTTGAGCAATAAATCACTTTATTAATACTGCAAATCAAATTGAAATTGTTAACCCAAATATGGCAAATTGAAAGATGGAAATTTACATTTTGGCCAACTGTTGGTGCAACTGAGTTTCTGTCAAAATATTTCATGCATCTTCGTTTCTGAACGTGCACACAGTAATATTTCATGGCTGAAATATGATAAACAAAATATACGCACTTCGCACTCCTTATTAATATTTGCTACAAAGCATATAAAACTAATAATATTACCATATGTATTCATATTAAATATATGCAATTTTATTAGCAAATGATAAGTAGAAACTTATATTGAATTTCTGCACGAATACAGTAATGCCATAACAATCATTAAAGTGCTGTCAAGTGTCATCGCAAAAAAAACCAAAGGTGCGTTCAAAAGAAGACTGAATACTGATCTTATCAAATTAAATTATCACAATGTATCGAATTATATTTTTATAAATAAATTTGTAGTGAGCATAACAAAAGAATGTATTTTTTTATAAATCTGTGTTGAAATAATTCTTATAATATTTATTATTATTTATTGCATCAAGATGATAATGAATTCTAGGCACGATTTTGAACGCGAACATCTGGTGATATTGATTCACCCAATTTCTGCAGTGTTTTCATTGTATTAACAATTTTACTCTGTCTCTAATTTTGTAAAAACATCTTTACCAGCCATGAGTAGCTCGGGTGAGCAGTTAACCTTGGCCCGAGACATAAAAAGGGCTATAGAACTCCTCGAAAAACTTCAGCAAAGTGGCGAAGTGCCTGCTACGAAATTAGCTGCTCTGCAGAAGGTGTTACAAAGTGACTTTTTGAACGCTGTTAGAGAGGTTTACGAGCACGTATACGAAACAGTTGATATCCAAGGTTCTGCGGACATAAGAGCCTCCGCGACAGCAAAAGCAACTGTAGCTGCATTCGCCGCTGCGGAAGGTCATGCACACCCGAGGGTCGTCGAACTGCCAAAGACAGAAGAAGGCCTCGGATTTAATGTCATGGGAGGAAAAGAACAAAATTCTCCTATTTACATATCGAGGATCATACCAGGAGGTGTCGCTGATCGTCACGGAGGCTTGAAACGAGGCGATCAGCTTCTCTCTGTAAATGGAGTGTCAGTGGAAGGCGAAAACCACGAGAAAGCCGTGGAACTGTTGAAGCAAGCAGTTGGATCTGTGAAGCTTGTTGTAAGATACACACCAAAGGTTCTTGAAGAGATGGAAATGAGATTTGACAAGCAAAGGACTGCCAGGAGGCGCCAGAACTACAATTAAGTCTTCTGTAGTCTGGATCACCCAGCTTATATTCAGTTTATGAGTTTGGAGCTTTGCCTTGTTTTACTATCAACACAAAATTGCCTACTAGAAGTATCTAAAGCTGCTTCTGCCCAGGCAATTAAGTATTTTGTTAAATAAAAGAAGAACTGTACAGCTTCATTCACAAAGACAGTGTTATAATGCACTATTAGAGAAAAGCAAACTCTGTTAGTGTAAATATAGCTTTATTTATGTGTTGTTACTGTTCTTTAACAATTTTTAAAAATATGGGTATAATTAGTTACTTTATATGGCAATTCTATTCAATTTGATTATTAGCTGAGGTGTCACATGTACTTAAGATTGTTTTATTTTTAATTTTTAACTAGTATTATTAGGACATTTATTAATCAATAAACATAAGTTGAACATTATAATCATGAATGTAGTAGGTAAAGAATGGTATGTTGGTTCTATGAGTGTTTGTGTGCAGTACATTTAATTACTATTATATAATACTGATAAATATATGTAATGCTAAAATATAATAATTTCATTGTGAAGTATAAGCATTGACATAATATATCTAAATGTTGTAAGATCATAGGTTTATTAAATGTATAAAAATAGTTTACATTAAAATGTTTAGATCTATTTAACCAACCATTAAGCATGCTGATAGAATGGGTTCACAGTTAAAATTATAATTTTAAATAATAAATTAATCAAATATGGAGGTGGTTAGTAGCACAAAATATTGTCTATATTTGCAAATTATACTTAAAAACTTATATTATGTATATGCTATTGTAACTAACTTGGCACCTGTGAAATATTTACTATTTATTTAGTGCTATTGTAGGTATTTCCAACTGCAATCACTTTATTCCAATCGCTTAAATGGAAATGTGAAAATCTATATAACAGAATACAGTTTTATATCTCTCCCGAATTATTTATAAATACTCACATTTGTCTGGATATGATTTAAATAATATTATTTATATTTAGATTAAAATGTAATAAAACATAATGATAACAATATAAAATATTTTATTTTCTATATTATGTACAATACATTCAGACACAGATTTTATTAAAAACTAGTACAAAGATCAAGGACTGAATTGCTTATTTCAAAACAATGATAGGGCTGAGACCATAATATTGTTCTTGATACACAGATAATGAAACTTTTTATAATATATGAGTCGAATACACTTGAACACAATTAATGTTGAATTACAATAAAAAATATTAACTAATCTTGTTGAGATAATAATTAATAAACATTACTCTATGACATTCTCTGCAGTTAGTATGTTGTCAGCAATGTCCACAACCTTTGGGCATATTTTATTAACTCTTGCTGTTAAATACTTTCATTTTAATTACAACTGGCAGTAAAGCTAATTCACTACATAAAAGTTGATCTACCAAGCATCAAAATTCCCAAAACCACTGCCTTCTTTCTTAGCCTTCTTAGCGGGCCCACCAGGAACTTTAGGTTTATTTCCAGAAGCTTCTTGCAAATTGAGGTATTTGCCAACACCCTCTCTGAACACTTTGAGGGGTTGTTTGGTCGCTTTCTTAGGTTTTACACCTGCCCCTTGTTCCTCTGCTTGTCTTTTTAATTCTTCCGCTCTTTCAGCAGCCAACTGCAAATATTTGTTAAAATTGAAGATTCTTATAAATCTATCCTTATAAATATGAATTACTTTGCGAAATTCAAAGCTGTTTCGTAAATATTCACACATTAGGCAATATAACTGCATTTTCATATACTTGATATTCTACTAAAAAAGTACATTACATTAAAAGTACAGTAGTTTCGATTTTTAGGTGAATCAATCCATTTTGTGTAAATGTATTATTCAATAAATTGCCTGAGATTACCTAATTTCGCAGAGTTAATCTATAGACCACATTATTCATACTTGCATAAAAGAGTATTCCAATGCAAAAAAATATATACCGCGAAATTCTGGACGTAAACATATGATACAGCCTTTGGGCTACTAACATAATGTGTCAACAAATACCTTAACAAAATAACATTACAACAATTACCTGTTCCTCCGCCTCAGCAAAGGGATCAACAAACACCTGCGCGACTTCTATAACAATGTCGTGTATGGGTCGGTCCTTGTTGTCCACTTGTATCTGCTCCATAGCATTGAGCGTGTCGAGCCCGCCGACCAGCTTGCCGAATATCGTGTGCTTGCCGTCCAGTTGTTTGCAGGAGCGGAATGTAATGAAACTAAAAAAAATCATAAACTTTCGTATTATAAATATATTTACACAAAGTAAGGGGAAAGGGGTAATCTTCGTCTAGCATTGGCGCAAAACTTACAAGTTATAAATCGGTACACTTCACTCACCACTCATTTCACTAAGTCCAACTTATCAACACCAATAGGAAATGTGGTGGACCAATCACCAAATCCTTGGACTTTGTCTGTTTTTCTTGTTTTGTCTTTAAGTTAGCCATTAATGGCCCGATTTATCAGTGTAAATATAGTTTATTAACTAGGAATAAAAACGAAGAAATGAGACATATCAGCAATGATTCCATGAAAAAGACTTAATAGGAAATAAGATTGTGTGTTGAACTTACAATTGTGAGCCATTGGTATTAGGCCCAGAATTAGCCATGGAGAGTACTCCTCGGCCAGTGTGATGTAAATTCGGCTTGACTTCATCTTCAAAGGGTTTCTTCCAGATAGATTCTCCGCCAAGACCTGTACCCGTTGGGTCTCCACCTTGAATCTAAAAAGAAAAATAACTTGAATGAAATGCAAAAATTGTCGTCTAAAGAAGAGCATATTGACATTGTTTTATGTCTTTGGTTATCTATACATATAATAAATTTGTAACCAATCGATGTTTGTACATCTAGATAAATGAGAAAAACTAATATGAGGGGACTATATTAACGTAATAGAACCCAAAACAATGACAATGATGGTAGCTGACTCCCTGGATTAACGCATAGGCTACTTTTTATCCCGAAAAATATAGTGTTCCTCTGGGATGAGGGAGGAATTCCGATATATTTGTTACTTTTTTGTATTCTAATGGATGGGATGGGACAGGATTACATATTTTAAGTGAGAATGAGACAGGACACAGCGAGATGGGATATTTTTGTATATAAACAGAGTTGCGGGCAAAGCTAGTTGGTGAATATATTACTGTGATTGAAGTTAATGGTAATGATGATGTCTGGGAGTACACATTACTAACCGAAAAATCTTTAAACATTCTAAATTACTATGGTGTCTATTGTATAACGTTGATTTGAATACTCACCATAAAATTTCTTATAGATCTGTGGAATTTTGTGCCATTGTAGTATCCATTCTTGCAGTGCTTCATAAAATTGTCGCATGCTTTAGGCGTGACGTCACAGTACAGTTCAAAATTTAATGGTCCTACATTTGTTACCAGTCTTACATACCCTGTCAACAAAATATGAGTGTCTAAATCCCGATTACAATACAGCAATATTATTAGTAATCACATGATTATATGGTTTATTTTTGTTTGGGACTATCATTGTCAGAAGGATTACATAAACTTAATTAGGTATTGTTCAGTTATTATCACTTTCTTTCATATTTTATTATTTAATTTAATTCGACCTTATGGTAGCTGCCGTGGCGCAGTGGTCTTTACATTAAATTATCTCCATGAAATGCAACAATAGTTCTCAACCATGCTAAATTCACTGAGCAACAGACAATTCAATACTTGCAATGGTTGTTATTACAAAACAAAGCATACCTTTCTTTTTGACTCTTTCATAGATAACATCGTCTTCGCATATGATGGCTGCTTCGTGAGTAGTCTCTGGTACCATGGCGGTGGATGTGAAGCTAGCTGCGACCATGCCCGTTGAGTAGTGAGCTGCATTGAATTTATCTGCCACCTGAATTTAAATATTAATTTATACTTTTAAAACTTGTACAGTGAAATGCCCTCAAAAAGTGATTAAAATGAATTATTCAAATATAGAGTCTTAAGTATCAAAATTATGATCTACAAGCTGATGAGCAAACCTTGACTCCTTGTGTTCTGTCCACAATTCCTAAATCAAAGTTATCCAAGTTTTTTTTATTAATTACGACTCTCAGAAAAACCTGTGACTTAGTGGGAATAATGATAATACCGCTGTATACATACTTCTTTTTTAGCTTCCTGTTTGTCCGGGGCTTTGTATTCTTTCTCTAACTCTTGCAGTATGTCTTTTGTTTCAGCAGAAACTGTTTTTAGTCTTGCATGAGGGTCTTTTCTTAGAGCTATCTCCTCTGAAAATACAATGAAAATTAAATAAATCATATTTTTCAAAAATATAATTTTATGCCACATTATAAATTAGATTTATAGGAAAATAAGCATGATAATAACCTTCAGTTTCAACCCTCAAATTGTTCTTTACATGATGGAAAGTTGATATGTTGAATTTATTCAAGTTATGGGGATCTTGTATCGTTATTATATCACTCCTAACAAATGGTGTGTCGTTGATCAGATCTTTCCAGTTTTTTCCCTTGATATTAAGTTGTTCCACAGCTTCATTTGAATACACATTGCCACTAGTCCGTATGGCCACAATGTGAGAGTTTTTCGTAAATTGTTTAAACAGAACTGGGCAGTGGTAATCTTCTTGGGCATTTTTGAAAAAGTTCAGCTTTATCAATGATTTAATGTCGAATTTCTGTAAATAAATAATGAATTGGTGTAATTTTCATGTCATTTTAATTTTCATTTCGATGATAACCATGACACGAACCTTCCCTGTAACCGGATTGACTTTAAACTTCTTAACAAACTCTATGATAGCCTGCAATTCAAATATATTTCCATCTGCATCACAGTATGGGTCATCATATGGTTGGAGACATAAACAGCAGTGATCAAACGGAAGCCGTTTAAAACTTGTGTCCTCTTCTGCAGTTGTACCAGATCGTTTACCACCATACAATGTTGTCCATTCTGTGTATGTGAGGTACCTGCAAATAAACATTAATTTAATTGGTGATACAAAAGCAGATCTCTTATATTAAATTGGTAGAAAAGGTTAAAAATGGTTAAAGGCAGTTACATTCATATAGTAAAAAAGTATATTTGAAAGTTGGAAACAGATTTGATAGATGTCTGGCATCACAACTGTGGTTTATCTTCATATGGTAAGGCTTAACTTGTATATTATCATCAACGATTTCGAGTCTAGTTTATTTAAAGAGCAACCTTAATTAATCATCCATACAAGAGGTGCAGATTTGGGGGGAAATCTGTGTCATGCGGAAAAGCAAATATGCTACATGCCTTGCATCTACAAAGGAATAAGTCTTGGTCTGACACATTAGCCACCCATTACAGTATTATTATTGAATATAACAGTGCAGTTATAAAAATAATTGCTAGAAAAAGAAAAAAATGATAATACTTACATTTTATCCTTTTGATGTTGCCGTTTACCCATTTTGAACGTTTATGTCTTATTGCTACAGAATAATCAGAAATCCACTTTACAAAAAGGAATACAATTTAAATAATAATCCGTGATTACAACAACATAAGCCAAATAATATTTGGATTTTTCACTTTTGTCATTAGTGGTAAAATATAAATGTGACATTTCATGAGTTGTAGAATTTTGTGAAACACAGATACCCCAAACCATATGAAAGAAAGAGATAAAATACAAAACAATATGTCTCCGGAACATAAACCAGATACATTTTTGCATTCTGCATTTAATGATGAAAGAATTTGGACTATACGGTCTAACAATAACTCACTTCTTAAGTCTCATAAGTTGATCGATAAGATGAAGAATTTTATTTTTACAATACAGATACGGGGTTAAATAGTATTTTAAAAGTCGCATTAAATTATGTGTATCGTAAATTAAATTATGTTCACGAAGTATTTTAAGTATACTATGCTCGGTTCCAGGTTCGCACCTTTTTACGATTTAGTCACACATTCAAGGAAGAAAGCAATTCGTAAATTCAGTAACATATTTTACATGATTAGTAAAATAGCTTAATACTAGAAATTAAAAACTATTTTTATATAAAGTAAGTTCATATAAAAAATCATTTATAAAATACTTTTTACTTTTAACAATGGTAACACTGAAAGAAAATAAAATTTAAAAAGTGAAAAAATGTCGGACAGTGGTTGTGCTCCGTGTAATTTTTAGTAATTTCTTCGTTTTACTTTTACTTAATATTGCTTATTTTTGAGCCACCATAGCTTATATACTTGTAATAGGCTAATGTAAGTATATAAAATATGAATTTATTTTAATTAGAAGCATATATTTGATTCATGAGTTGGTGTGCATTCCACGAATTTCAGTGCTTGTTTGTGTTGGTGAGGGTGACGGACAAATGGATGAAATGTGGTAGAAGTTGACCGAAGCTCGGAAATCCTTACTGGGGCGAAGAGATCAGAAGTTATTGATTTGATTAAGGTACATTTTGTTTATTGAAGCTGATTATTATTCGATTTATGTCTGTCCCGATTCATGGGAAAGTAACAGGGTGCTTATTTGCGCTTTGCAGTGCGGACAATATATCACGGAGATTACGTTGATACCGTTGCATGTTAATTGTTCATATTGTGGACGAGTTGTCTTTTATCCAGTCTGTTGTGTATTTGGAGCGATCAGTTTGTCTGTTTCGGGTCACTGGCGTATCGAAAATCTAGTAAATTATCGGATAACGCCAGCCCACAAGATGGCCGACTGTTATTCGTAAGGTACAAATAAATCTTTTTCCATTACATTTCGCTTATGTTTTATTGATTTATATTGTTCTATGAATGCCAGTAGAGATGTAATGTGTTAATTTTCATTTTTACTTGTGATTCGAGCTCGACGTGTGCCGTTTAGGAATGTCTTTGTTCCCATCATTTTTTTTTCTAGATTCGATTAAAAAAACATCGCATATTTTGTTACTGCATATTAAATCGCATTGTTTTTAGTAACATATTATAACTTAGACACAATTTGATCACTTTTCATACACAATATCACAGCACTTAGTGTTGATATCCATATAAATGCAACAGTCTATTGACAATCAAGATGTACATATGATTTTACCACACACCAAAATAACAACAGCAGCGTGGTCATAACTGCTTGGTAATTGAATATTACACTGATGGTCAAATGCTGGCTTTTTAACAAATGGCTGTGCATTTAAATGGTATGAGTGGTGTGGTGCTTTTAGATAATGTCGGGTGCCTCTGGTTCATCAGGGAGTGGAACGGGTCGCGGCAGGGGCGTTGCTGACAACAAACCGGACACAAAGGAGAACAAGCCAAATCCCAAGATGTCGAAGGCGTTGGGCACATCAGCGAAGCGAATCCAGAAGGAACTAGCGGAGATCACACTGGATCCTCCGCCCAACTGCAGTGCGGGTCCAAAAGGCGACAATCTATATGAATGGGTGTCCACTATACTGGGGCCACCTGGTTCGGTCTATGAAGGTGGCGTGTTCTTCCTGGATATCCACTTTTCACCAGAATATCCATTTAAACCTCCTAAGGTAAGAATTTTATTTGATCTATTTTAGTGTAAATTATTTATGATTATGCTTGAATGGTCATAAGTTTTCATGTTGTTTTGTTAATATGTAACAAGTTTGTTTTACATTTTTAATATTTATTTTGCAATCAAGTTATTAAATGGTTAATGCAGCATTTAACCATCACTGACTGTTTATAGCAAGTTTTTTTGTTTATTGCCAATTATATAAGTTTCTGAGAATAATAATTATTTGTTTATTTATTTAAAAAGAGTTACAGCTTTACATGACACTACAATGTGCTGTATAAAATCGCTCAAATATTTTGGAGCTCTCTACAGATCTGATCATTTTATTCATATATTGTTTCATGAAATAAATCACTACCATTAAGGTTTCACCGCAATGTGAATAACATTGTAAATAAATAATCTAATGGACATATATTATGTTTGTGGACATAGTAATGTGGTGACAGGTGTTGTATCAAATTCTAAGTCATATAACCTTACCGAGTTAAACATGCAGACAGCTGCATGTTATGCATAAGCATATTGGTATCCATCCTTTGCTGTATAATATTAGCTGATAGGTTGTGGTTTTTATAGTTCAATACACCTATAATCTTTGAGTTGGTTACTTTACAAAGTAAAAATGAATGCTACATTTTGCAGTGAAACTAAAGGTACATGAAATTAAATTAGATTGGTTTGTTTAGTTGTGGAACTATTACTCCAAATGCTTTATGCGCCATTTACACAGGGAGAGTTTCTCGCGGCGCGAATTGTATGCTATTATTGCATGGCATAAACACCATAGATTATTGTGTTTTGACAAATGTTTACATGATGCAACCTCTTGGTATCCTTACGATGATCATATATTGAGGTGAGAAACTTCCCATATTAATGGGACTTTAAAGTGTGTGTTTAAAAATATAGTGACTTTTTTTTGTAGAATTTTCATAATTATAATTTCCTTCCCTCAAACAAATATGAAAATATTTTAGTCTAGGATCAGGAGAAGTACTTACTATATTTAATTAGTAGAAGGAATTTGATAAAGCTTTAGCTTCAATTCTGTACACTATTGTATTGCACCCTATTCCAAGCAATTGTTAACTTGATATTTTAACAAAAATAACATAGTTAACTAAATAAGTTAAAAATTGTAATAGACATGTTAATTGCACAAAATCTCATTTGCAATGCACAATGCACATTTGGTTGTGTTCTAAAGCTAATTTTTATATTATAATCTATCTAATTTTAAAAGTTCCATTTGACATATCTCAAAATTGTGAAATAGGGATGATGTCAAATAAATCGGTTAGTACAATATCTGATTATTAACGAGATATCGATACTATTTGATTGTATTTCTTAATCGATTACAGTTTATATTTTTAGTTTACATTATTTCGTTTTTTTTTTATGTACATCTTTATCCTAATGAGACATCCACAATTGCATAAGTCACTTTAGTATTAAGGAACAAAAGCAATGATTTATTTATTACTAGCGGCCCGGCCCACTGAGTCGAAATGGCAATTTTTTGTGACACGATTTTTTTCGGAATTTCCAATTTATTTTGACGCCAACGGTTCGATATTATCATTCCTTACAATATTTATTCTTTGTACATTTTTGTTTAACCCTATAATTTTGGCTAAAAAAAATAATTTAGATTTTTGATGTATGGAACGCACTATAAAACCCTAAATTTCTACGAAATCCTGCTAGATCCTGCGTTGAAATCTTATTTTTCTGAATCTTGGTCTTCTACTATATTTGTATACTTCGGACGTCTGTATCGACCTGCAATTTTTTCAGTTATGCAGTTCGAAAGAAAAGATAAAAATCAATATTTCCCAAAACTCTTTTTACGATTATCTTTAGTAAATTTGACACAAATAAAATAAATTAATCGAATAAATTAACAAATTCCAAGAAAAACTTGTATATGTGCGTGCCAAATTTATAATACAAAGGATACAATTGAAAGCCTTTTTCGATTGCTGATTCTCTTAGGTTTATATATTGTATTTACATTACTTACTTTTTAAAATTAGAAAACAACTGGATTAAAATTGCTCGATTATTTCTATATTTTTACCGATTATGCGTATACAAATGCGTTTGCATAGTCTCAACTCTAAACATGGAAGACCTAACGACGTGACTTTGTAATGACGTCTAGTAAAAAAGTATGTTGTTTAAAATGGTTGTTTTGCTTTATTTAAAGGATTTATATTTAAATTTAGTTATTATGGATTGTAAATCCTGTAATAAAATAAGAATAGCTTCATAATTCTATGGTTTTACGGAAAGTTTTATTGAAATTGTGTGAGTTACGTCTTCACAAAGTTATTTATGATAAAAGTATGAAATGTCAAATGAGACTTCTTGAATTAGAAATACTATAGTGGCCTTTTTTGTAACAGGGATATCTTTTTAAAAAATCTTTATATTGGATGTATTTTAAGGTTTAATAGTAAGATAAAATATTAGCAAACTAATCTTAATCTTTGTGATGGAACACACAAAGCTAAATGTCGGTGCCTGTGTCCTGGTACCACTCCTGCCTACCCCTTCTGGGAAAAAGGTGTAAGGTTTTGTATGTATGAAAAAAATCTTAGCATAAGGTCAATGAACTTTGCTTTATTCTGTTGGCATACAGAAGCTTATAACTGTGTAATCTGTTACCCACAGTTGATTGTTGTTCCCATATATTTCCTTTAAAATAACTCTAAAAGCATTGAATACAATAAGCCAGTGATTGACAACCCTTTAGTGTAAAGGGTCATATACCAGCAAAATAAAGGCGTGGGACACCTGGTATATTGTTCAAAATCATTAAAGTTGTATATTTGTGATTTCGGGATTTTTTTTCTCCAGTTATTGCATAACCAAGTACTGCTATAATCAAATTATAATAATAAACATATTAATTTCCAAAGTTGTTATTCGTTGACATTTAAGTCTATTGGCTTTTCAAATGTCTATGTAAACTTTATTGCATATTATGTGACAGTCTCTATGAGATAATTAGATAAGAAATATTTTGGGTCAGGGTGTTATCAAAGCCATAACACCTCCCATAGATTCTGTTACCCATTAAACTACACTCGGTATCCTTATGTATAACCAGACACATTTTGTGTGACTGATTATTGGGTGTATTTTTTATTATTTACTATGTGAATCTTGTACAATATTTTGTATGTTCTTGTTTCTTATACTCTCGTGTCTTTTGCAGGTGACATTCCGAACTAGGATATACCATTGTAACATCAACAGCCAGGGTGTGATATGCTTAGATATACTTAAAGATAACTGGTCGCCTGCGCTCACTATATCTAAAGTACTCCTATCAATATGCTCATTGCTCACCGATTGTAATCCAGGTAAGAACATTCAATTAACTTAAAACATATTTATGGTTGTTTTGTGTTTGTTCACATAACTATTTCTTAAGGGTCAGTGGACAGCGGCTATGATGCAGTTGGTTAGACGCCGCCTGTGAAACGAGAGGCCGCGGGTTTGATCCCCGCACCGGGACAAATATTTCTGTGATCCACAGATATTTGTGCCGAGTCTAGGTGTTTGTGAGACTGAAAAACCTCTCGTAGTTTCTGATACCCACAACACAAGACTCGATCTTAGTGTAGGGTCAGGTCTATGTATGTGACTGTTGGGCGTAGGTATTTTTTATTGTTATTTCCGCTAGAGGGTCATTCATTTGATAAATATTGTATAAAGTGTCTAGATGGAAGGTGTTTCCAACAGGTTATTCTGGAAATGTAGGAGAATGTCTATGTTTAGTGAGTGGATCTAAACATGTTTATTATCAAGTTGTTTATTTGTACCTCTCTCTTCTCTGCATATGTTATTATGCTGTTAGTAGTTTACTATTGTTTCATAAACAATTATCAGTTTCAATATTATGCATATATGTATAATCTATTGATCAAATATTTGTTATTTAATAAGGTAACTAAAGAATATCACTACTGACATTATGAATATTTAACAAAATCTTGTAAACACAATTAAAAGAGGTGTGGTGTTGAATATACATATTTGAGATGTATTTTGCAAGAAATAGTATATCATTTATTAGTATCATTGTTACAAAACTTAATAAATGAATTGTTATTATCACAATTAATGAACAAAATTGTAATAGGAAGTAGGATTAAAATGTTACGTCTACAGTGGCGTATCAAATTGTACGTGTGTGAGTTATTGGATACCACCATTGAGACATATTGTGTTTCACGTTATAATGGCGCGTTGTTTGCGAATAGGGGTAGTCGCTGCCCTTCGCCAGGGGTGAGTTAATACCTCGCATTCGGTAATGATTGTTGCTATGGAATCTATACTATAGATTATAGATGTGTGGGCTGCCAGATTCGTCCGTCTGGCGTGGGGGCATGACCCCTCCGCCCTGAATGCCCTCTGTCGATGTTTATTTTTGAACTCGTGTACCTACTTAATTTGCGTTCACGTATGCGCGTCTGGGAATGTTCGGAAACGTAAATATTGATGGGTTTCTCTTGTGAAATGTCTTTGTTTTTTACTTTTGTTGAATATTAGTGGTCTGAAATGGTGTGTCTGTTTCCGTTAGTGATGTTTAGGGTTCATTTAGCAATGGTTACTAGGCGATCTAAGAGGATATTTGTATAATGTTTAGAAGCTTATATTTATCCAATATTAATATATTTTTAGACAGGTCTGTTTGATTTATGTAGGTTTGTTAATGATGCAGATGCTCCTTAGTGGCTATAGCTATTGGTTGTTGGGGTGTTAAATCAATATTGACATCCTCCGTGGCATAGTTGGTTAGAAGCCGACTGTGAAACGAGAGGCCGCGGGTTCAATCCCCGCACCAACACAAATGTCTGTGTGGCCCACAAATATTTGTGTCGGGTCTGGGTGTTTGTGAGACCGAAAAGTCTCTCGTTGTGATAACCACGACACAAGACTCGATCTTACTGTGGGGTCAGGACTTAGGACTATGTATGCGACTGTTGGGTGTATTTATTTATTTATTAATATAGTGAATAGCCTATCGATCTTCTCTAGCGTTTTGTTTACAGGGTTATTTAAGCTCATTACTCATTACAGATATTTATTTATTTATTGAATGCAGGTTCTCCAATAGCATACATATTATTATTTGTGTTTAGTTTAACGGTGTTTAATTATTGATGTTTTTGTTCTCAGCGGATCCATTAGTGGGCAGCATTGCGACACAGTATCTGCAGAACAGAGAAGAGCACGATCGCATCGCGCGCCTCTGGACCAAGCGCTACGCGACATGATTCGGTTGCCGACTCCACCCCGCCGCGGAACAATCTACTATCATACTCAATACCATTCTGTTCTAAATCCATCCTGTTCACTTTAAATGTAAGCTTACAATGTTATCCAAGTATCCTGAGGGGCGCCACCGCTCTCTCAACGGCTTATTAATATTTAGTTGCAATTAATGTGATGTCAAAATGCTTGTGACGTCGGTATGATTGAATAATTTTATAGACGAAAGGTTTTTTAGTTATGAATTGATCGATTTTCCGTTGATGTACCTAGCTGTGTTATTATAAATACAGTGATAAGTTTACTAATGGAAGTGTATCGTAGGTTAAACCAGTGAATTGAGTCAATTTTGCCGCTCTAACGCGATGATCTCAAACACTCAACTGTTACTACTTATGTGTAAGTATGTTTGGACTATTGCGATGCCTATTATATAAACGTTTGGAATAAATCGCATGTTGTCTTGTAAAAATGGTTTTAATTTCAGGGTTTTCTTGCATGATTGGTACAGTGACGTGTTTACAAAGATATTTTCAAAGATTTTCCCCACAAACTGGTAACTTTGCGCTGCCATTTGTAGACAGTTGTACGCTGTCTCGTATGTATGTAGTTTTCGATGTACGCATACATTGAGCAGCTTTCGTTTTCATAAGTCGTAAATGTAGATGTCAAGTCATCTTTATGAAATAATATTGTAGTTCTATTGTAGGTATGTCATGTTTTTCAACTTTTACTTACATCAATGAAGTTATTAAAACTAATAACAGTTTCAAGGAATCCACAATAATGTATTTCAAACATTTATTTTTCTTGGTGGAATCAGATGTATGTGTTTTTTTTATAAAAGACCCATATGTCCAAAACTACGATTTAAGCTCAACATAATGCATAAATACAATTCGTAAGTTCCTAATCTCAAATTCATCGTAGCTGCCATTTTTCTAAAAAAATGTATTATATGAAGTGATAAACGATTTACTGTATTTGGAATGTTCTTCGTTATGAATGAAATGTTAGTGAGATTTCGTACAAGCTCATTAAACTGCCATTAGTCAAATCATTTCAACGGACTTGACGGAGTGTAGTCGATATCGTCGGCAAATCACAAATCACACGTTATTTGTTTTTCATTGTATTTATTGTAAAATTTATTTAATCATCAACAAATTCGCCTCTAAATTAGGCTTACTTGTTTATGTTTTTCAAGGCGTTATTTAACATTTTGGAACATTTAGCTAGGTTTTATATTTGGTCCATTTGTTTAGATTTAGATAGTGAAATTATTTCAAATTTACAACTGGTATTTTTATTTTTTTTTGTATGATGTACACATTCGCTTCTTATTGTGCAATGAATAGAGTTTAGCATAAAACTCGCGAATTATTTGCATCTATAACTAAACTGATACCATAACTGATTAATCGTAGATTAGCATAAAACATATTTATTTTTATAGTATTGAGCATACGGAATTGTACGTTGCGTGTACACCGTTTTGGGGAATTTCATGTGATCATGTATCGACAATATGGAACTGCCAGGAATGAAGTCAACACGGAGTTTGCTTTGCTTTTCAACCACCCGACCATTGGCGATGTTTGAATGATACGAGCTTCCTTTGCCCGGTGAAAATGATCGATTTGAATGGTTCTCTTCGGAATAGACTGCAACCTTGCCCGTGTAGTCGCCAATGTATGAGACATATCAGAGATATATATGTTTGCGATTCGTCCCGCTGCCCTCTCGTGCCAAACCGACCTGGCACTCGGCCTCCGCCCCGACCAGACTCCCGACTTCTCTAAAATATTCCGTTTAGCGTGTAAACAGTTTTTAGATGTAAGTTATTTTATTGTCTAGGTAATGTATATGTACGTCTTAACCTTAGGGGATAGTTACTTAGCGTTGTAATGATTTAGCGAAGTGTATGTCGCGCGTATATGAATGTTTTGGTGATACCCGTTGTGACAAAATGTAATTTTTTATAATTGAAACGAATCGGTGATTTGGTTAGTGTTAAAACTGGTGCTGTGAGATTCAAATGCTTGCGACATACAAACGGACTCAGGAATACCGCGCGTGTATTCCGGACTGGATGTAATTTTGTCATTGTGATTTTTCTAAGTTATATTGTAATGACTCGAAATGTGTTGCTTGCAAGTCAACAGCTGTATTTTATGCGACTGATGTTCCTCGAAACTCGATGTTCATACTCTGAACCTTGTAACCATCCTTTGTTACGATTTATATCATGATAACTAGGAGAATAAAATTGTGTGTAACTAGGACACGGATCGCTGTTTCATTGTATCTAACCTACTGTGAATTAAAACTCTTTTTAGATAATGTCGATTTTATTATGTCTCATCACCTTACACTTGAAGCGTTACATTGATACGAGCTCGATTCAAGCAACTCGTTATCGCACCTTAACGATCGACATACATTTAATAATACAATAATATATGTGCACCACATCTACATTACAAATGACTATAATAATATGAAGAATATATTTCAGAAGTTGGATCGGTAAGAAAATACAAATAATTACCATATTGGCATTACAAAACCATTTCTATTCGAAAAATCAGTCTTCTACGCTAAGCACACGAGTGAGTTGTCAATAACTGTGCATTGTGCTGTACTCAAACTCACGGTCACTTCAACATGTTTGCCACAATATTTGAGAAGTGTATACAATTGTAATTTCCTTTAAAACCGTAATAAACTTAAAATAGGTACAATAAATTACATCCACATATACATAGAAAATAGTAGTTACACTTAAATCACAACAGTAAATAATCTGGAGAAATATAAAGAGCCGCTATATAAGGATGTAGAGAGAAGTTACGATCGCCCCGCGCGTGTGGTCTACACGGTCTCGTACTGGTTGCGTATGGAGCGCGCCAGGCAGCAAGCGAAGATCACGCCCAGCAACTGCAAATATAAGACATACTGTTACTAAATGGCCAAGGGGTTTTATGAAATTTGGAGAATTTCAAAGTATGTATTTTAAAACAAGAAAAAACGATGTAAGTTCGTAAATAAAAGCAGAATCTGATATTGTTAGATATCCAGACGATGACTGGGGATTTATTATCTTGGGTTTTAGGAATAGGATCAGCGTAACAATTTTTTATCGGTTTTACAGTATTTGTTTTATACGGCTGTTGGTTAGTCTAACATCAACATTTTGGGGAATAGACATAGACAGAGCCCACATTGGCATAATGTTGCTTGCCCAACTGTAATATCTCGACCAAAATAACCAAAATCGAAAGTAAATAATTGCATGCGGTCTTAAATCTTTGCGTCGCGTCGTCACGAAATTATGTTCAGAGATTTTATTGTCCATATTTATGCGACAAACCTTTTTATACTTTGGTGCAAGTTAGGTAAAATGCAAAGCTTTATGCGTCTCACCTAATCGATTGTAATTTATTAGCCTTCTCACGAATGGCACTAAGTACTTATTCGTTGTGGTTTTGAATCACGTTTCTAAGCTCGTGTCGCAACACGCTACGAATATTTATTAAATACAATCTTTGCGGTTAGCGCTAGCTGTAAACTAATACTATGAGAAGAACGGTACTTTATACCGAAGTAACAAATGAGTGAAATAAAATAATTTAACTTGTTTTTTCTAATCCGATTTTTGTTGGTATTCATAAAGAATTTTATTTCTCATTTATTTTTAAAAATTATCTATTAAATAGCATCGAATTAGCTTAATTAGCATTTGAAGCCAAATTATTTTAAAATATGAAAGTCATGTTTATTACAATAATCCAGTCCAATCCATCAGCCAAAGGAAGTCTACTATTGAACATAGGCCTCACCCAATGATTTCCACAGTACAGTTTATTACAATCAGGAACCCTATAAATTTTAGTATGTAGACAGAAGATCCATGAGTGATAAATAAAGGACAAGAATTTCTTAGGCGTCAAATAAACTTAAATTATGGTAATAATGTTTGATTGCCCAGGAAATTCCAGTCAATCACACTGAGTAAGTATTGACCTGCACGACAGCGATGCCCAGGCCGACTCCGCCGAGCACGAGCGCGATGTCCTTGAAGTGTGTGACGAGCTTGCCGAGGCAGCCCTCGCTGTGGAAGCTGGGCGACGACGCCGTGCACTGCGCCGCCACGCCGTCCGTGATCTCCGCGCCGCTGCAGCACGTGCTGGGGATGGGCAGCCCGTGCGCCGCCCAGTCCGCGGGGCTGTTGATGCCGCAGCACCCGAGCTGGATGAAAACATATTGGCATTTATTATATTATGTAAAAGAGATGACGTTTTTTTATTGCATAGGTCCAAACGAGCAATCAGGTCACGTGATGGTAAATGATCACTGTCGCCCATAAACATCCACAACGCTGGATGGAAGGGCAGATCCGGCTTTCAAGTCAGAGGGAGGGTCATACAGTCCAGAACACTGGGCATACTCGAATTCGATTACGAGTATAGGATGTACATTGTATTTATTAATTATATTAACAGATAATGGAAAAAAATAATTTGGAGCCAGCCCAGGAGAGAGGGTCATGACCCCCATGACCTCCCCACTGGATCCGCCCTTGGCTGGATGGATGTGTTGCCAGCACATTTGGGAGGGGAGCGGGAAGGAAAAAGGATGGGAAGAGAAAAGGGCATTGGCCACCCGGCAATCATATAGTGTTATCATAATCGAGCAGTATTCTGTGATGAGTTAATTTTGTGTTACTCTGTTGGTTTCGGACTAGACGCAGATGTGAATACGGTGGTTGCAGGTTTAAATCCCAGGACACACCTCTGACTTTTCGAAGTCATGTGCGTGTTGATAGTCAATTAGTACGCATTTTAACGGTGAAGGTAAACATTGTGTGGAAATGTACATTCCAGTGATTCAGAATAAAAATAAAAATATCAAAGGAATGTAAAGCCCTCCAACCTGCAATACTCTTCTCATTTTTAAAAGACTCGTGTCCGGCAATGAGGCGTATTAAGGGTGATTTGGATATTTATTTTCAAGAAATCTATTTTGTTTATTGATTAGTTTTGTCATGATTATTTTGTATTGGAATTAAACATAACTATATTAATGCAAAAACTATACTAGTGCATATTGTATTAACGGAACGGAAAAGCTTAATATAAACTAAAATATGTACATACAAAAACATTTTCTTTCTTACACAATAGGACTAAACATCAAATCGACGCATAAAGATTCGGGCTAACGCAATTTTCTCCCTCCGTCTTCATAATGTCGAAACTGCGAGAAGATATGGATCGGTTCTAAATACGGTGCTCCAGCACAACTTTCCATTTCATTGAGCAAATATAGGCAGACATTTTAAGTGGAGCCGTCGAAGGGCACATTAGCATAGAGCGGATGGGTGTCGTAAGAAAATTATCTAAACACAAACAACAAACCGCTATATCGATGAATAAATTAACGTAGATTGTATAATAATTAGATCATGTATAAAAGTTTGACTGTAAATAAACCATTATTAATTTATTCGTTGAGTCATCTAACTACTCCAAATTAAATTTGGTTGATTTCGAAATATGGTATTTAAGTTGACGATATACCTTTATTAGCTTTATGACTAAAAATTAGCGAGTTATATGTTACAAAAACAAGAGGAAAATTATTTCTATTATATAAATAAACCTGCATTGTGAGCCTAACATACATATAAAATACAAAGTACCAGCCACAATAAAAGGCGAACAAGTTGTTCTGAGCAACAATTAAACCAGTGATTCAGATGGACCTGATAAGCGGGACTTTTTCATACAATGTACAGTTGTTATTTAGATTTTGAATAGGAGCGTGAATAAAAACCACTGCGAGTGTGTGCCGATAGTTCTATTGTACTTGAAAATATAAGGCAGAAAATAATTTACGTACATAAGGGCATCAGAATATTCCAAATACTGCCTCGCTAATCTTCATCAGGTAAGGCGTCATTTTCCGCATTCATTAACGTCATTTTTTTAATTCGGGCGCTATTAGACTGAGTAATATCTTCGTAATTACTAACCACGAAGCAAATTTTGTATGATGTATCTATCTTCAATAATTATTTGGACATATTATTATATCAAATACAAAACATTGTGTAACGGGTGATTTTTATAAGCGATGAGTAAAGCAACCTATTTTAGCATGACGATGTTGCTGGCAGTTATATTAAGAAGAATAGAATAAGGATTTGAATACAGAACGGAGTTGTCAACGGCTGATGTGAAGGACGGCCGGGTCGGAATATTATCACGCCACGATTATCAAGTTGTAACGTTTTACACAGTTTTAATATGAGAGTTGAATGTGTAGAGAGCCCTGGTATAAATGTACATGATGGAAAAGAATAGAGGAATTATGATTACACAATCGTCGTATTATTATTCGTCTTAATAATTGATAACAAACACGTAATAATCAACAAACCTATATAAATTACAACCTATTGTAACTTACATCGCAAAAGCATTCGTTTGCGACAGAATTAGATTGCTATGCGAGCAAATACAATTAATTTAGTACAATCAATTCCATTCAGCGCATCTGTTTCTGAAGCCATACTTTACGTTAGCAAAATGATCACAGTATTGGCTGGAAAATGCCGTTTCGCCTAATAACAGGGCATTTAGCTTTAACTAGAAGTACTCATTTTACGTTGGCTTCAAGGGGATTTCTTTGTTTAATTAACACGTGACAAATTGGGCGTTGCAAGGAAAACCTACGCGACAGTCATCCAACAAAACGACTATACGCAAACTGTATGTATAATTGTTTGCCTGTCATTACTAATTGTAGTGAACAGCATGTCATGACTTCACATAGCACCTTGGATAGGCGGGTACTGTGTTAAAGAAAAACAAGTTTGTTGGAGTACATTCTTACTGAGTAAAGTTAAAAATGTAAAGTAAAAGTGAAAAGTGAGTAAAGTGAAAAAGTGAGTAAAGTGCGTGATGGCCTGTTGGTAAACGGACCAGACGCGGCTGCCTACATGTTCACGGTGGTCGCGGGTTCAAATCCCAGGGCACACCTCTGACTTTTCGGAGTCATGTGTGTATTGATAGTCAATCACCACGCACTATAACGGTGAAGGAAAACATCGTGAGGAAACCTGCATACCATAGCGATTTGTATAAATTTCTATGGTATGTAAAAGTCCGCCAACCCGCATTAGGCCAGCGTGGTGGACTATATGGCCTAACCACTCTCAATCGTACTCTCGATTGTAGAGTCCCGTGCCCTGCAGTGGGTCGTATATGGGCTGATACAATACAATACAATACAAAAGTTAGAAATATTTAAAGAAGGTTTTCTATTACATACAAATGGTCTCTCTAGCAGACTGGCTGTTTTAATTGAAGAGTTTACGAATCTTGACAGCCTGCACGTGAGCATCTCGATTAGTTGACCGGATATCTTTTGTTGGACTGGTGTAGGGATATTCAAGGCATTCAAAGATCCATCACCCACCCCGCGCCTTCATATTCAACTTTGATTACTAACGACAATTAGGACTGATGGCTAACGTGCTCTCTCATTAATAACTCGACTTTATTACAAATGCAGTGCATCAAGAGATCCATAAATGACTTTTTAATATAGTATTTTCAGATTAAGCCTATATTTTAAACTGGTAATTTTATACCTTTGATTACATTCATTATTTTCAATTCCCTTTTGTTAATTTGAATTTACAAATACATTTTTTTCTTACGCTCCGATATACACAATTTCTGCAGGCCATTTATTATTTGTTGCTGATGTGAATGAACTAGTAACTTTAACATTGACAGGTAACTGATAAGCAGCGATGCCAAAAGGTCATTGAATTGTATCGCGACTTGATTACAACTTTGTTCATCAGTTACCGCACCTAATGTTTGAAAATTGACATTGCGCCCTACGCAGGAGTATCATATTCCCGATTCACCCTATGTATATCCCGTTTCGATACTTAGCGTAAAACTAACGGCTTTTTCCTTTTTCGGGGTAGGCAGAGGCGCTACCAGGGCACACGTTTTTCCTTGTCTGTTGCGCCCACAATGTGATAGGAGGCGAACCCATTGCCTTAACGGGTACAATTCCTGACTCCGGGCTGAATAGTAAAATCCAATAACACTTTGCCCGACCCGGGATTCGAACCCAAGACCTCAGCGTTGTAATAGTACCGTAGTACAACTGCAATGAATTACCACTAGGTGCGTTGTATACCTAAAAAAAATTATTTTCCAGGCTGGCATATAAAATAATAGTTTTAAAATTTCCCTATTTTAATTCCGCGGACATTTTGCCATTCTATAGCCTATCTAGGTTGTTTACAGTAAGTACACTTGTTTCAAGAGCACGTAATAAACCGTAGTAATCAGGTCAGGTCGGGTTAGGTCGAGTGCGATCACATGACGGGTAATGGGAATCGCGAGGCAATTGATTCAAGCTTAATCTGTATTTTCAATAAGGAAATAGACATAAAATTGTGGGGTTTTGTAGTAAGTTGCAAAATTATTTGGCTTAATATTAGTTGCTACCTGATTTTATATTCGTCTTTTATAAAACATAGATGGAACAATTATTAGCCTCCCAGAAGCGTATGAGCTGATATAACTGCAGCAATTGCAAGGATGACATACATAAAGTGGATTATACCATGAACGTTTATATCTCCTATAAAAGACGCCTTTATACTATGTAATAAAATAACAACTATTATCATTTGCTAAATAAAGAACTTGGCAGTGATGCTCTTTATATAAATTAGTTAATTATTTTAATTTCCAGTTTATTTTATAAATACTAGCCCAGCTGCGACATACAACCGATGCTACAATAACGTAGTGATAAATGGCAGGATGCCAAGCCAAGGCCGCACAGTAATGTCACACACAGATCACCGAACTGTTCTCTCGTAAAGGAAATTATTTTTCTACACTACGGTTTAAACATTTCTTATTTGGGGGCATATTAATATAAAAGTAATGCCATGATTTAGACAAGAACAGTTTTATACGGAACAAGGGAATATTTAAGAAACTTATGAATTAAAACAAAGACTCAATTTTAGTGTGGGGTCAGGACTATGTATGTGACTGTTGGGAGTAGTTATTTACCAAATCGTACTTAAAAGATGGAGTAAAATTATAAAGGAAATAATGAAAATTTAATTAATTAATATTAAATTTTAAATGAAGATGACTTTTAATAAGATAAACTATAAGACACGTGTCAACAAAGTTTTTTTAAGCATAAGATCAGTGAACGATAGAAGGATTACGAAACAGGAAGTGTATGGATAAGTGAACAAAGAAAAAATTCCATTGAAGTTATTGTTTCCCGTCGGTCTTATGTGAGATAATGGTACCGAGATCGATTATGGAGAAGAAAATAACAAATCTGTTTACTGAATTTAGGAGGAGAGTTCTGTGACCGTTGTTTTTTTTAGTACCGTCATAGGCAGAAGAGCTAGCGGCCCGACTGATGGTAAGCGGCCACCGCTGCCCATAGACCTTCGCAGTGCCAGGGGTCCAGCACAACAAATTCACTGCCTATCTTAAAGATCTTTAAGCATCGTTTGAAGGACAGGTCATAGCTTCCAGGAAACGTAAGAGCAAGGAAGTAAGGAAAGGTAAAAGCGTTAAAATATATAGAAGTGTTTTGATAGGTTGAGCAAACGTTCGGTTGCACACGACGTGGTAGTTCGCGACGCTGCACATCAAACCCTTATGTAACGCGCATTGTACTAAAAAGCCAGTTGCACCTCCATTTGCAATCGCTTCGTATTGCAAACGCAATATTTGAATATATTACTGTATCATTTTAATAGTCCATCGTTAATTTTTGTTAATAAATACAGCATGTTTATTATTTCCTTGTATTCATACAATTAACAACTACATTGCAGTTAAATGTGCGTGAGATATGTTAGGTTTTTAACCAAACAACGCAACAAATTATAAGGAAAATTGAAAACGTACTGCGCAATTATCTTTTTAGCTTTGTATGGAAATATCAACATCAAAACAGGTTTGCTCGACTATATTATTTGATTATATTATGTGTTTTCTTGATCCTTTCGATTTACTTTCTCTTTCATCCTAACCAGTAGTAGATAACCAGTCTACTCAACATGATTAAACGATACTTACATCAGTCTGGACGATGTCGAAGGTCTTGGCGACGTCCTTATCTGTCGGGTACTGGTCGATGGTCGCGTTGAGATGGTTGAGGATGGAGGTCTCCAGGTCCTTGTGCTTGGTGTAGCCAGCGATGCCCACGGCCATCTCAGCGATGAAGATGATCAGCAGGAACACGGCGAACTGCGGAAAATATGTCTGCAGATCAAGTTGAATTGCTTTCTACTGGTTTAATGGTTTGTAGATGATAAGAGACTAAAGGCTTATGCGAGTTATAAGTAAGATGGTAACGAATCTTTGTCAAACAAATTGGTGACGTCCTCAACAAGGCAAAGAGCACCTTAAACTGACGAGATTGTATGAAAATAGACGAAGAAGCAGGTAAAGATTCAGTGAAACGGAATTTTGTAGGTTCTAGTCACCTCTATACGATATCAATGTAATATGAATGTTACGTATGTAATTACAGTTTAACTACAACGATCGATGTTGGTTAGATAAGTTGACAATAGGTGGAGCGTGAAGGTAAAATCAGAGGTTGGAAACGCAGTAACGTTATGAACAAGGCCGTATCAAACAGTTATAGACGGTTATTGTCGGACAAACTGATGGAAAGTTTAAAAATACAACGGTTTAAGGCTAAACCCATGTTTGTAAACACTCAAGTTGAGTACTTTTACTTTTAGTTGAGTACTATGATTTTTGTTTGCCAACTATATTTGTTTCAACACCAAAAACCAATCAAAATGTAACATATTTTTCAGGATTAGTCCATGTCTTAACAAAGTATCACTGGGTATGTAAATATAGACAACGTTTATTCCGGGATCGAAGTAAAATACAAAAGTGAAAGGTACTGCTTTAGTACTGTAGGTACTTATGTTGAATCATTAGCAGTGTGTATACTGTATGGCTGGTCAATTTGAAATATTTCCTGACGCAGCAAAATCAATATTTGCTGATATAGTCTCTGATATGTATGTCATTGCACGTACAGTTTAAAACATAGACAAGATATTTGTGACGAGGTCGATGAATTCGTCAAGTAAATAAGCAGTTGTATTACTAACTAAAGTCACGGGTTTAATTTACGAAGATATTAATATTCTATGATAGTTATGACTGCCTCGGTGGCGTAGTGGTACTACGGTATGATTGCAAAGCTGAGGTCTCGGGTTCGAATCCCGGGTCGGACAAAGTGATATTGGATTTTTCTATTCACTATCAGCCCGGAGTCAGGAATTTGTGCCCGATATGGCGATAGGCTCGCCCCCTATCACATCGCGGGGCGGAATGTACAAGGCGAAACGCGGGTGTTCTAGTAGCACCTCTGCCTAACCCTTCTGGGAAAAAGGCGTGTGGATATGTATGTATGTATGTATGTATGTATGTATGTATGTATGTATGTATGTATGATAGTTATATTGAATTAATCCTAAATAGGTTAATACGCAACATGCCGGAGCTTAATTACGCGATTGCCTGACTGGCTTACCCTATTGGGAATTAAATATACTCAGCAGTTTTGGAAACCAAAAACTCACGCAAACAGGACTGCCAAAACTAATAATCGTTTCATGGAAAGTTAAACAGTTTACTCTGGCATGTTGTTATCGAAGACACAACAATATAATTCACAGATATGAATCATCGGTATTCGATACATATAGCACTGTCTGCAACTGACGGGAATATTTCACTGGAAATTTCCTCTTATAGGCAAAAGATAATTTTATTTAAAGATATCCTAATCTACATCAATGCAGTTTTATTACCTATATTTATAACTGTTTTGTGAATATAAAAACGGGTATTATTAATTTATTTAAATAGGGTAAATACATAGTTGCAACAATTTTTTTGTTACGATTTTTAACTTAAGCCAACCAGCATGAATTTATTTGTCGTTTATAATAGACATTTCATTAGTTTTAGAATATCAAAATAAGTGAGTACTTTGCAATTTTGTACTACACACATTTTGATAAATAAAACTGGTTGTAACCTAATTATGAAGTATGACAAATATGTATATATATTGATTTAATATTCTTGTCCGAACAGAAAGGGCACGTCAATGTCACCCAGTAGCCCACATATAAAAAGCAATGTGATTGAATCTTAGCAAACAGAATTATACAGTGTATATGCATTGCAGACGTACACAAGTAATGCATTTACGAACGAGTGTCGTGCTGCGTAGTTGATTGAACTTGGGATATACAACGTATGTATGTGAAGCCACAGGCATTCTGCAATGGTGTTATTTAGATCGTCGGACTGGTAAAAATAAAAAAAATATACATATCTTCATCATCATCTTAGGGTATTATGTCTATAGTTAATTTTTTGACTTTCTTTTGTACGTCATTTTCATAAATTATATTGATTTCTCTGTATGATAATTATTTTTGGTACATTTTATTTTCATGTAATTTTGCCAAAACCTTAGAATTGATTTAGTTTCAGGATCTGCTATTTTTTACGAGGATTTCTTTTGGGACTTTCTTTCATTAGTGAGTAAAGTAATAAGTCCTTAATAAAAGTGCTTGGGAATAAAGTGAATATGTAGAGTTTTATAACATAGTTGATTTGAGAGATTTATGCCTAGCACTTGGGAATAATATAGGCTGGTTAATAAAGTTATATTCTTAATCTTGTATACTACACCCAATACATAATTCAGTAAAAATATTGGACTACTTTCGACAAAAGCGTTTAATTTAGCATTTTTAGTTGACTTGCAAACAAGTACGTTGGAAAATACAAGAAAATATTGAAATCCTCAATCCTAGAAAAGTTGTTATCAATTCACTACTGCGTAGTGGTTTTATTGATTTCTGTTTATCTTATCAGGCAAAGTTTTAAGTGTCTACACCGTCATTTCTAATATGACTAACTAACATGACACATTTTAGCAGGCTATTGTCTAGAATCTAGACGGCCGCGCTACTTTCCTTCGCTTTTACTTTCCAGTGCAAGTTTTCTTAAACCATAAACAAGCATAACGTACAATGTAAAACAATTTGCAAATGTGAATATCCAATGATTTTTAGTTGATTTTTGAAAAAATAGGACCAACTATACGTACGGGTTAACTCTATACTAAATACTAATCAATTGAGAATTAAGCAGAACAGAGTTTTGTTCTTTTATATTCCTATAAACAGCATTATTTACATAAATGAGACAATAAATTCCTAAAATCTGATGACAAAGTACTGTGATTTGTGTAACAAATGGATTTGTTTAAAATAACATCACATTCTCCCAACCTAATTCCCACAAAATATACGATTCTTTAATTATAGTGTTGTTCATGTAAATTTGTGATAAAACGCTATCAACATATAACTAAATGTACACTCAGCAATCGATAACATAGAATTAGAACGCCATGGCGCATGAAAACGTTGCTTTAGGAACTGGCCGAAGCCATATTTCTAGTTCCATTTCAGATATATCTGTGAGTACCTTCAAAAGCAGACTTGTGGCACTGGGCACGCTCCGGAAGATGACAGTCAATTCATAAAGAATACGAGTGATCTATTACTGTCCCATTCTATTTCAGCAAGTTTAGGACCTGACCCGATTCTCTTAATTTTAATTCGCCCACTCCAATCCAGTTTGATGGTGCGTCGTCCATTTTTTATAGCTGTGAGCTGTGTTGACTTTAGATTAATTTACAACATGATCTTTTTGTTCGCGCGTACATTAGCTAATATAAAAACAATGTCTCAAGGTCTATTAATAGTGAGTAGAGATGACTAACTTCGTGGACAGCAATATCTTCTTAAATGTTTTATACATCATTAACGATGAACTACCTCATTGAACTATTTTCGCTCAATATTCCACAAAATTACAATCCAACTCTCGAACCTATGCCGTTTGCAGCATCTCATCTAGACTAAGAAGCTTAAGATTTACGACAGAACTTTAAGCCAAGTAACTACAAGGGTTTAGAGATAAGCTTGTTCATTGTTGTTAAAGTAGATTACACACAGATTTGGTAGCACTGCGAAAAGGATCAATTTAATAATGTACTTTCGAAGGAACATTTGTTAGTTCCAACATCGAATTTTCAAGAAAAACAACTAGTTTTATAGAAGTGCAAGTTGAATCACAAGCAAGTGCGGAGTATTTTTGTTGCGACTGAGTCACACAGATAAGGTTGTTATGTCGGACGCTGCGATGGCTGAAGTATCGATTTTTATTATCTGTTGTTCTATGACTGTCGTTAACTGCTTATTAGCGGTGTAGCCCGTGCTGGATGGTATAATTAAAACTTTTTATTGATTTGAACGCCCATACCTATAATTACAATTGCCCATTTCTCAAAAAAGGTAGGTATTGTAATTATACAATACAGGGTATATCAAGACTACTACTGAAGTCAGGTGGTAATTTAAGTGCCTTTAGAGACAATGCAACTAAAATTTTGCAAAAATAACGCGACGATTTTTTATCATAATCGACAAGAGCTATCTTATGTCTCAGGATGGCAAGCGCAGTGGAATTACAAGCATTGCTTTGTAATTTATGATGTTCGGTTTTGCTACTCTCCATGAACGATTATATCGTTTACCAATACGTTAATTGAATTTGCCGTCCGGCGAATGGCATACTCGTCACGCCATTCATCACAATAAAAGAAGGTGTTCCCTCAATCGATTTCAATTCTAATAATCGTCAATCCAAACAGATGCATTAATTTAAATGCACATGCCTCAGAATTCTTTGAATTGATTCAAGGCTAAATTGATATTGATTAAAACATGTCTCTCTTGAAAGGTTTCATATTTTCTGCATAATTGTTTAGTTTTCTTACAGAATAAGGAGATAAAACTTGAAAGAGAGAGTAAATTTAATCTTGACAATAAATCAAAAATCAACTTGGCACCATTATTTGTTCGTATAATTATGCTTAGTCCAGGCGTATAGTTCTTGTTCGCAAAATTACCTATTACACTATAGTGATTGCATCAATAATCCAGCTGCTAATTCCTGGGTACTAATTTTAGGTCCAGCTATCAATGAAAAAAGTACACATCATAATTATCTAATGTGTGCGTTTTTAATTGATTTATGCGTGATAATTAAATTTCTAAAGCATTAGCATAATTAAACAGCTAGTTGTATAATGGTGAACTAAAGCTTACGCAAGGTTTACGTTGCGATGTTCTATAGCTACAGTTATAGGGCAGGTAAAATATCTTTTACCGAAGTGCGTGGTGGCCTGTTGGTAACGGACCAGATTCGGCTGCCTACATGTTCACGTTGGTCGCGGGTTCAAATCCCAGGGCACACCTCTGACTTTTCGGAGCCATGTGTGTATTGACAGTCAATCACCACGCACTTTAACGGTGAAGGAAAACATCGTGAGGAAACCTGCATACCGTAGCGATTTTAAAGAATTTCTACGGTATGTAAGTCCGCCAACCCGCACTAGGCCAACGTGGAGGACTATATGGCCTAACCACCATCAATCGATTCTCGCGATTGTAGAGTAGGCCCGTGTTCAGCAGTGGGACGTATATGGGCTGATGAAAAAAAAAACCTTTTACTATTTATTTCACAAATTTCAAGTTACGCACAGACTGAACCGGCTATTACTCAAAATCCTAGCCGGAAGGTAATACTTTTGAAATGGTTTAAGTGACGTAATTAGGAAATTCACTATTACAGCGCTGTGAACATAATTAGTAATTATTGTATCACGTCCGCTCATTGTTTGTATTTTAGTCATATGCCCACTCTGTGATGGAATGATTTTACAAAATACATAGCATTTGTACGAAGAGAATGTCCAAATGTATTGGTGCAACGGTATTTTAATTTTTAAATAACAATCATTGCATTAATTAATGCAAACATGTCCTGATTAATTTAAAAAGTTGCATATATATAATTGCTTCAGCTTATCACTTTATAATTTCGTTCGTTGTAAATTGTGTTCGTGTAGCGGTAAAATTCGCGAGCCAAAAATAAAAACTGGGTGCCGGATTATGATAACAGTCATATCTATTAATAGACCTCTGTTTTTTATAGTGATTGTTACAACTAGATTGGACATGACGCGGCGGTTAGCCTGCCAAGTTTATACTCAAATTAATTACTGTAAGAACATCCTTTAAATGTTTGGATATCATGGGAATCGGGAATGTGTTGAAATATATTGTTATACTATTTAGTACCAAGCCTCAGTAGTTTTAACGTTGTGTAACTCATTGATTAGTCTTAGGATGTATTAGTTCTTAAGGGGAGCTTAATGGCTTTTCCTCTTGAACACAAAAAAGGATGTATTAGTACTTCGTATTTCTTAACGGAGTTGTGAATTAAGGTCTCGAAAATATTTAAGCCATTGTAGCAAAAGAAATTGCTAGATATAAAGAGACTTTATACCTAATTCGTAGGGATGATGATGGCATTTTAATAATAAGTTTTTAAGATAGATTTCGCACACGAGGTTAATGACATGTTTGATGTCGACTCGATTATTGTTCCGATTGTTGTTTCTGCACATGGATTGATACCAAAGAACCTCGACAAACATCTCCAGAGGCTCTCATGGGTCTTTGGGTCAAGAGATTCAGAAAGCAGTACTGCTTGACAGGGCACATAGGGTTCCTCACGTTGGGATCCTAAACACAGGTGGCTTGGGTCCCGAGCCGCACCACCGAATGGTCAATATTTTTTTATATGTTTATATGTAGTTTTAAATGACCATACTCCATGTATAGAAAGACGCTTACCATCAGACAAGCTACCTGTTCGTTTCATACCAATCTCTAATAATAATAAAAATATATTGAGCGATGTCGGAGGGACGGACAGCCTTGTTATCATAAGATTAAAGATATTTACTTAGGACGTTATTTCTTTCCAGGATATAGCGGAGGTTCTAAGCCGGGTTTATAAAATACGACGGTTTACCAACTAAAACCTCCGGCAAACGACATCTTCTAAAGATAAATAATGCTTTATATATATTTTTAAGATCATAGAGACGTTTTGCTAAATGCTACAAATTGACATTTAATTGTTATGTACAATTATTTAAATAAAAAAATGCGTCTCCTTTTTAATTTATTAAAGCCGGATTATGTATTTACATATTGTTTTGATTCTCGTAGATTTTGCGTGTTTCATGTAAAAATTAGTCAAGATAATGATGAAGATTTTCTATGTCTGCGATATTTCGCAGGAATAAAGATACATAATTCATAAATAAATGAACACCCAACAGTCACATACATAGTCCTGACCTCACACTAAGACAGAGTCTTGTGTCGTGGGTATCAGAAGCTACAAGACTTTTCGGTATCACAAACACCCAGACCCCACCCAAATATATGTGGGCCGCACAAACATTTGTGTTGGTGCGGGGATCGAACCCGCAGCCTCGTTTCACAGTCAGCTTCTAACCAACTACGCCACGGAGGCTGTCAAATGAGATCCTACGTCATAGCAAGTATAACCTGTTTTTAATTTATAAATATATTTTGAGTGTTCGCTAACAATCTCGTTACCCTTATTTGGAAGAGTGCGTGATTACTTTCACTTGCAAATGGGACAAAATGTTCCATAATGGATAATTATTTAATGACAGGTTAATCCACTATTTCGGTATGTACGAATTTCGATATAAAAAGTAAATAAAATGAATCACTTTTATTTTTGTTTCGCATATTTTAACATTTTTATTATTTGTTTAGAAAAAATATTTACTTAGAAAAGGTGCAAATGTATGTATTTAAATCTACAACAAAATGAATATGATAACTTGATATTGGGACACGAAATATGACGAATATAACCTGTTATTCGATACAGAATATTACGAACAAATGTATATTATATTTAATTGAAGTGATGTGTAAAAATAACAAGCGGCAAGTATACGAGGTCGAGATTTTGTACTTTCACTCAATAGTCAGTCATGTGATCAGTCGCCAATGATCTTGATGGAAAAATCCTTGACTTGTTATTAGCTTCGTATGTAGGTTCTATTAGCATAAAGTTCACTCAAATTATGTCTTTAAAATTGGTTAAAATTTCTTTAAGTTAAGTAACTATATTCAAATTATTTATTTATAAATTTAAATTTAGATTTTAGTATCACTGACTCATCATAACAAAAATTTAATGAAACGCTTAGTTTAAACGAAATGTGTGTTGAAATTAATTCAATTGAAGTGTTAAAATAGGTATCATTTATTCAACCACAGGAAAACCAGTACTAAAAACTATATTTCCCGTAGGGTTTTAATGGGTCAGACTTATAGAACGCGAATTACTCAAAATAACAGATTAATAATAAAATAAAAGACAACAATGGCAATAGAAATAAATTAAAAGTGAACATTTATTTATGTGATTCGTACGAGAAATTACGTCGACTATCAACATTAAGTGATAAAATTAATGTCTGCATTAATATGAAAAAATGTAACCTTCGGTAGCTCATTTACATTTACTACGCACAGACCTTTTACATTAAGCAAGACATCGACGCCTCGTGGAACCACTGCCAAGTCGATTTTTACTAATATTTAATTACAATAAGTAAAATAAAGCTTTTCCATACTAACCCGCCCACTAACATGCTACTGACTGGTCATTTCGTAAGACAAGATAAACAATAGAATGTAATTAATTGAAATCGATCACTGAAGCTCTTTAAGTATTTTTAGATAACATTGTCATGGAACCGAAATAAAACTAACCACTAAAAACTTTAAGAGACGAATAATTATCCTCTTCGAAACAAACTGTAAGAACTACCACATATAACACATTTTTTATATTACATATTGATCAGTTGTTTCTATAACAAGTTCCGGATAGTAACCCATTGAAAGCCTTGAAGAGATCGTTCACTTTGGTCCGCGATCGATTTTACCAGACAGTGTAACGTCGCGTCGCTTCCTACCACAAGTACGTAACATACGGGTTGATATGTTTTATACTGTTATTTCACCTTTTATTCGTTCTTTGTATGTGCTTGTAAGTCTATTTGATAGTAAATTCAAAACGTCGTGTACATGCGTTGGCAGAGTCCCAGGCGTGCGATAAATGCATTCATGGTTAACACTTTTTTAGTTTCGATCTTTTTTTATTTTTTTAAATTTCGAATAAGTTATAGGATTTTGTAATTGACAATGCCCATTTTGGCTCCAATGTCTGCGTTATTGGGGTGTTTTATTAATAACACTAGCTGTAAAGGAAAACACTGTAGTTAACATACGAACGTTATTGTATCACCGCCCACTACCCGTTATCCTTGAGTTAAAGTTCAATTTCCATATGACGTAAGCCATATGGCTTTGTCAATCCAAAAATTATGACTATTACAGTTTTCTTATAAAAGCCGTCGGACCGGTTTCCGGTGATAAAATAAGCTAAATCTTTGTGCAACACGCGTTAGTTATGAGCTGTAGCTGTGATACAAAGACAGGTGGGAGCAGACGTCTTCTTGAATTATTAATGAAGGAACGTATCATAAATGAAAAGAGCGGCATGATAAAACAAACAAAAAAAAAACATTTTGCTTGGAAGTGAAATGTGAAAAAATACGCATACAGAGAGGGATAGAGATATGAATAGAAAGAGAAAGGTATACTTTAGATTCGTAAAGACAACTATGAATGCCCATACGAATGCAATTATAACTTTCTATGTCAAAGCATATAGAAGAGGATCAAAGGGCGTTATGATTTAGCAGACACGAGAAGCGTTAGACCGTCGCACTCAGCTTCAAGCTACAATGACCTTTTACCGGGGTTAATACAATTTGTGATTTTATTATCGTTTCTGCGCACATCATTTACGCATGAAATTAATTAACTACACAAAGACATTTGCAAAAAAGACGAAGCAGCCATCTATTATGCATTTAACGATTTAACTAAATCCATTATTCTTAGATGTTCTTATTTTTCCAGTTTAATATGGTAATTAATGATACAATTAACATTTAATTCGACTAATTGTTGCAAATCGTGTGTGCACTTTAAGTGCTCCTTGTCAATGTAGTTTTATCTAGTATACAGTATACACAGAGGGAAGCTTACTACTTTGCATGTTTTATAACTTTGTAATTCATATGAACCAGACAAATTACTATAAAATTGGTCATAAGGGAAGGCAAGCAAATGTAATAAATTATATTTATACAATATACAGCAAACTGCCTCAGGAGAACGAAGGAGTGTTTCATACAAGGAGAACGAACTAAAGACGAAAAACTAAAATTTTAATTGTATGTATACCTTTGATGTTTGATTTCATATCTTTTTAAAAAACCTATGGATAGCTATACCAGTTTTATTACGTGTAAACGTGAGAAAACTATTATTATTATATTTTCCTATGAATCCAACCGATCGTTACAAGTGCAATTTAATGTTTTTCTATCTTAACAGCTCCATATACGTATGCAGATATTTATCTGTGCAGCTTATTTATAAATTAACAAGGCAGGTGACAACCACATCAGGTTTGTAACATTAACGCTAAAACCAGTTTTATACGATAAATAGATTCAACTTATTTTAGGAATTATTAATGTAGTCAGACTAAACTTCCTGTTAAACATATTTGTGCATTTTAACACGCGAAGTAAATTATCGTGAACGAGTATTAAGTATGATTTGTGGGTGGGATCGAGTCTCTATTGGACAAGTCACTTTTTTTTTGTATACGCTTTTGTATTAACTACGTTGCCGCTATTTAATGCATTTAGTTCAATGTCGATTCATTACTTGCTGACTGTGCTTGCTAATAACAATTGGAACAAACGAAATGAAACGAACTTTTTCGAATTCACAATTTAACAAAACACACGAGTACTCAAAGCACATTTGACGTTGGCAGAATTGTCGACATCGGCACTGCTTGCCATATAAAAAAAAATACGCTTAAAGATCCGAAGTGATAGGCAAAAAGGATAGTATATTTCAGTATTGTATTGTATTGTATTGTATCAGCCCATATACGACCCACTGCAGGGTACGGGCCTCCTCTACAATCGAGAGTACGATTGAGAGTGGTTAGGCCATATAGTCCACCACGCTGGCCTAGTGCGGGTTGGCGGACTTACACACCGTATAATTTTTTTTTTTAATTTCTACCGTATGCAGGTTTCCTCACGATGTTTTCCTTCACCGTTAAAGTGCGTGGTGATTGACTATCAATACACACATAACTCCGAAAAGTCAGAGGTGTGCCCTGGGATTTAAACCCGCGACCACCGTGAACATGTAGACAGCCGAGTCTGGTCCGATACCACGAGGCCACCACGCACTTTGTTTTTTTTTTTATATATTTCAGTGCCATCAGCATATGGTAGGGAGTTTTCAATGTATCGGCACGCACATGGTGGGCACAGAAAACCACAAAGTGCATTGATTATACAAAAACACTAAAAAAACATCCATAAAACAATTAGTACGCAGAAAATGTCATCGTACTATAAAATGTAATCAATAAAGCGAGTAATGTACTGGCGTAGAAAGGATGTTTCCATTTAGCGACATTAAAGACGGCGTGTCATAGCCGAGGTCGCAGGTTGACTTCATCTCGTCAATTGAGACGTGACCCGGTTAGTGCTGCGTCAGTCCATCAATATTTACTTGTTTTGCTTATTACTCCCAAGTCCCAACCTTGGACAACCGACTGATAGTGTTGTTTATTGCAAAGTAATACTATTTATAACTTGCACAATCGACTTGTCTGTTGTAGAGTTCCGTACTCAGCAGATTGCGATTATGGACTGAGGTGTCCATACTATTTGAGACTAGCCGAGGATTGATGGGGGGGTGAAGGCGGTGTGTTTAAGAAGCAGATGTCCAGCAGTGGACGGTTATAGCCTGATGATGATGATAAATAAATAAATACATCCAACATTCTCAAACATGGTCCTGACCCCACACTAAGATCAAGAATTGTGTTGAGTATCAGAAGCTACGAAAGACTTTACGGTCTCACAAACACCCAGACTCGAGGCAAATACTTGTGGGCCTCACAAACATTTGCATTGGTGCGGGGATCGAACCCGCGGCCTCTCGATTCACTTGCGGAGTGACCAACTGCGCCACAGAGGCTGTCAAATGATGACTTATTTATATCACTTATCAAAAGGTAGTTGTAAACCCAGGATAGATAAGAGGAGGGTGTTATAATCCCGATATATCGATAATATACTTGGTTGGAAAGCACGATCGCAGCTAATGATAGAAGGGAGGGGTTTTAACTAAACGGTCGTTTTAGAACAATCGATTAATGTACTACGATTTGTTTTGATCGTTATATGAAGAGGGGTTAAAATATGCGTTCCGTTGAAGCGAAATGTTGGTTTTTTAAACTGCCTTTTAAGCGTCGGTGAAAGAAGTGCATAAAACGTAATTTTTGGAGAAGTGGTTAAAGCATGTTTAATGATCTTGTATTGTAGGTGAAAACGCAATTAAAAATCTGTCTTTTCTCAAATCTGTCATCTTCAGCACGAGAATCAAACTGAATTCTTTAAATTACCATGACATGACGTAACAACTTTTAAAACCAAAATTATAGCAGTGTGTACACATATTACTAAATATCACTTTAATCTCAGTCCTATAAAAATCATACTATCTAACTAACTACACATCCAGATACAAAAATAAAACGTAGACAAAGAAAATTTTCAACGCAAATAAATCTTTTGTTCTCATCTGCCAATTACACTGAATACAATAGACACAATACAAATACTTTTTACATACCATTTTTTGTACTCTGGACATGGAATACCAAAAATATATCGGCAAGCGCCAACATCCGTAAAAAATACATACAAAAAGGTACTCACAGTAACGATCATGCAGTGGTTCTCCTTGACAGCGCCGCAGCATCCGAAGAAAGCAACCACGAACACTATAATACCAACGATAATCAACACGACAGGCGCCGAGGTGTAGAAGTTCTCATCAGTGAGGTCGATGTACGGAGACGAGTTGATCTTCGCCTTGATGCCCACGATCAGGATGATCAGACCCGTCACCTGGAACAAAGAGAGAGTCAGATCTAGTAAAGGAATATATCTAATGGCCAAGAATATTGCCATTATTTTTGTTTTCTTATAATATAGGGGGCAATCGAGCATACGGTTCACCTGATGATAAGTGATCGACGTCGGCCATGAACGTCTGAAACATTATAAGGCATAGAGAAGCGTTGCCAGCCTTTCAAGGTGGGAATACGCTGTTTTTATAATAGTCACGTGACCTGCTTATTTTATACTGCAATGGCAGTCACTATAATGCATGTAATGGTGAGCTTAGTACAGTCCATTAGATCTAGCAGACGACTGATCTAAGAGATGAGAGTATGAGTTACATGGTAGTCACGTAATGTGGTACGAGGGTCGCTAAAAGCCTCATTCAGGCATTCTTAAAAGCTATTTTAGTTATCGAATCTTTTGTCTTCCTCGCTCAAACTGATTAAAAAATTCGTTCGAAAGGGACAAAATATTCGGTGACTAAAATAGGTTTTAAAACTGTCTATGAATAAGGTCATACGAGATTATCAAACATTTCAGGCATTTTACTCAAAACCATTGCAAAGACCGGTCACGATAAATAGCCTATTTTATACAAAGAGCAAAGACGTCACTGAAAGTGGATAGATCAGTTTGATGTGGATAATTTACAACATTATTCTTTTTACGACTGCTGCTTAATGACTAGTGTTAATGGCTTTTAATTTATTGTGGCAGTTTGGTCTCATGGAACTTTTATATATAGCTCAAAACTTAACTTTATAATTTTTTATGGTATGTAAAAGTCCGCCAACCCGCACTAGGCCAGCGTGGTGGACTATATGGCCTAACCACTGTCAAACGTGCTCTCGATTGTAGAGGAGGCCCGTGTTCTGCAGTGGGACGTATATGGGTCAATACAGTACAGTACTCAAAACTTGATTAAGAAACAAAGAGGCTGTATTTAAGCATTACTAAACATTATTTCAACAAGAGGAATTTATATATCTTATGACCTCTGCTACAGTTCAATAAGTACTTAAATGATCTTACATTGTTACTGACTCAACTGTTTACGTAAAGAAATTGTTTATTTTGCCAATGTCAATGACTTGTAGACATATCTTAATGCAACATATGCATAACAGTATGTACAAAATGTATTTTTGAATCATTACAGTTATTTTTTATGCTGTAATTGAATAATTCGTTTTTAATGTGATGTGCCAATCATTGCCATAAATGTATTTAAATAATGGTATAATTGTGAACTTGTTATTGCCAAGTTTATGGAACTGGCATTGTAACAAACAAACAATATGTGCAGGAATAATTTACAGTTTGATGACTATGTGTACCTATGAGCATAATATGGAAAATTTACATAAACAGGACACTGACAGCCCTTTTCCATACCTTCCTATGTATGAATTGTTTTCAAAACATACCAGTAAACTTTTTTTAAATTTGTGCATACTTTTTTTGAGACAATACCCCGGACATGTGGTTTCACCTAGCTGTACAATGCCTGACAATACCGGGACAATATAATCACTAGACCTGCATAATTTCTTTTGGGGCAAGATGGATAAATGAATCTTCTAGTTAAAGGTAAATTTGGTTTGCACTGCATAATGTTAGGTGTGTTCTAGTCACTTTGCTCTATCATATAAAATGTAACCCAACAGTACATACATATATACATAAATGTCACGCCTCCCATCTCCCATCTCATCATGGGTAGGCAGAGGTGCAACCAGAATACCCACGTTTTGCTTTATGTGTCCCGTCCTACAATGTAATAGGGGGCGAGCTCATCGCCTGATGGGGGCTAGCACGGCACCCAACAGTCCTTCTTTCTATATACTAGGTGATATTGACAGGTGGTATTTAATTTAACAAACGGGCATCTCACATATCATCACCCCAGATCCCACTGTACAAGATTTAAAAAAAATCCGAGATTGATGATTTTAGTTTTAAAAATTTCTGGCCACCCAGTAAAGATCATACGAGTATTTTTACTGGGTATAAAACTAAGTATTAAACTTGGGTTCGAAGCGCGAACTTAACTGAGTGGTAAAAAGACTCGTGCCTATCTAGGTTGATCAAAAACCTAGAAAACTAAAATCGAGATTTTTGGCAAAACTACGTCGATATCTATGTCTACGTCACCGGTATAATACGACAAGTTTATTAATACAAAATTGGGACCAGCATACTAATATTATGGAGTACGAACAATACTTGTAACTCGTTGTCCAATCATTTGATATCTGATAAACATTAATAAAATCATTGTTTTATAACCTTGTTTGTTGTATTAAAAATTACCCAGTGGAGTTGGTACAGATATGTATATGTATTTAATAACTAGCACAGGGTGTTAATCAAGATAAGATATTTTTAGACAGTTGCCAGAACGAAAACAATGCATTATTGCATTTAAAAAAATCAAATTTACTTATGTTAAGAGAAGTTGCAATGTTTATCATTTGTGTTTTGTATAAGGAATGTTATATTTATAAAACATGGAACAAAACTGGACTGTCTCGGTGGCGTAAAAGTTTTACGGTACGATTGTAAAGCTGAAGTCTCGGGTTCGAATCCCGGGTCGGGTAAAGTGGTAATAGATTTTTGAACTCATTATCAGTTCGGAGTCAGGAATTTGTCCGCTATCACATCGTAGGATGAAACAAACAAGGCGAAATGTGGGTGTCATAGTGGCGCCTTTGTCTACCCCTTCTGGGAAAAAGACGTGAGTTTGTGTATGTATGTAATATTTATGGAACAAAAACAATTGCCATTAGTATGTATAATACATGTTGTTATCAAGTTATATTAAACATAATAATAATATAGTTATGATGATTTTTTATTTATTTGAGGTATGAGTTTAAACTTATGGCAATAAAAATTATACATAAATAATTTAAAATTAAAAAATATTTTAGAATATGCAGTAACAGTAATTTGCTTGTTCTATGCCTTGCCATATTTTATTTGCTACAATGTTAAACAAATTCACTTAATAATATGTCTATCATTCAAATAAAATTATTTTAAAATTCACGTGATATTTTTGTTTTAAAGTGTATCGAATGAGTCACTATTTATTTTATTTAACTTGTTAATATGTGTTTATTTTAGTAACCAAATAAAAACAAATAGCATTCAGATTGTAGATACAAGACTTAATTTACCATTACCAAGTGGAAAAAAACTCCGAAATATATTTAATAATTTCTGTGAAAATTTTCAATGACCGGCATATCTAAAAACCTATTGAAAATAGTTTTCACCATGTTTACCAGATATGCGATAGTTCATTTAATCGTTGTGCAATTTGTTCCAACAGGTGAGTCAGAATTAACATTGACTTCATGCCATTAGCAAAACCTACCCACGTAGAACATAATTATTATTGTTCAGTTTCGTAACATTATTAAAATTTTAAGGCCTGCGACGAAAGTAAAGTACCGTAAGGAGACATTATTTTTTCCTTAAAGCAGCAGGTATGAACAAAAAAACAAAAGGCAGAAGAAAACACTTACCGCGAATAAAAGATTGAAGCAAAAAAGAAGGTACTTCACACACGACATTCCTCCTCCGAGAGCCATTTTGAATTATTTTCTTGGTTTCCAAATTCAAAACTCACGATCTGCAACAGGACAAGGGTGTTAGTCCCTTTCGCCACGCACAGTATGGAAGCAAACATTGATTTTACTTTGTTGACACTACGCAGTACGGAGTAGATTGTACACGACTTTTATTTATAGTATTTATTACTTATTTTTTTGATAAAAGAATAAAACAACACTATAATAATCTATGTTAAAAATAAAAACAAAAACTTACCGCCAATTCTTATCTTTTGCGACTAAACGTAATCCACACAAGCACACGTCCACTGCGTACGGAAATCGGCGAGTAATAGTATTGCCCTACGTAAATTTTAGAAATTACCATCGTGTGACGGTGTTGCCAATATAAGAAATGATATTTAAGAATAGTAGTTTTAAATTATTTACATTCTGTTATCAGAGAATGCTTAAGACATGGTTAAAATAGATTTTATATTCAAACAAAATGTAATTAGCCCGCAGAAGCTAAAATATTAGATGGAAATTTGGGCAATAGTTGAAACGGTTCTTCACAGTATTCACACAATGATACATTATTTTAAACTATTTTCATTATTCGTAGATCATAAGATGAAGTCTTCCCTACAATATTTTCGGAGATTAGATGGTTATGTCAAGATAAGTGAGATATTGACTTGTTTATGATTGATAAATGGGCATCATCTCAGTTTTCAGCTAACTTATCTTTTTAAGTAGACGTATGTAGAATTTTTGTGATGAAAATGGGAATAGATTTTGAATTTAAAGTTCCTAAAGCATTAAAATCGGTGAAATATACATTAGCTGCAGTGAACGGTATTTTTTTGGTGAGATCGTGTATTTTAAATAGTCAATTTTTTTTTACTAGGTAAATTAAGTGTTTATCGTGATGCTGTGATCTCGAGTTGCTAGAGTGCGTAATGCATATATATTATCGTCAAATTCTCTCGTGATAGCCTGAGTTATCTGATATGATTTGTTTAAGAAACAGTTACTAATAAATAGAGCATATTACAAACTACTTTGTAGCCAAATTTGTAAATAGTTAACTAGCGTATTAGGTAAATGGATATGTATTAGCAAAACGAATTTGCATATTGTAATTAATAAAGACAAAAATGTGAGTAATGTCACTAAGTTTTCTAATTTCTACACGGTTATGATTAGTTAAATACTACAATTACTTATATTTTAATTTTTTTCCGTAATATAGATTATAATAAAAAATGTAATAAAAAATACCTTAATAAAATAGTATATATCTATTCATTGATAGTGAAAAAAAATGTATTTAGGTGAGCGATGGCTCAATTAAATGACGACCGAACTGCCAAATTAGAGGTCGCGGCTTCAGTTATAGGAAATGTTCCGCTGACTTTTCGAAGTTACATGTGTATTCCTAGTTCATTATCGCTTGCTTGAAGGGTGAAAATGAGACTGCAAAACCGTGCATACCTGAGGGTTTTCTACAAGGATATCAAATATGTTTTAAGTCTACCCATGGGATTAGGCCGGGGAAGTATAAAGAGATAGCGCTCCCGCAAGGATGATATCAGACCGACAGCCCGTCGTAAAAAATACATCGATAACACCTATTGTTGGATTGTATTTTTACAGCAAAGGGTCAGCAAACATGCAAACCCTTATGGAATAAAAAGTATATAGTTCTGTATTGAGATATTAAAACTAGAGGGGACACTGTAAGTTTGCTCTTGCTTCACTGGGTTCCTGTACCAGCACAATGCGCAGAGATTTTGTTCACGATGTCAGCTCTTGTATGATGATGTCCTCAATGTATTTCTGATATTCCCTGAGCTTTGCCAATAGCATATACACGCAATACCTGGATCGCGTTACATTTTGCGTTACAAATCATAAAGGAATAGTTTTTTTTATGTAGGATATGACTGCGACAATGATGAAGTTAATAAAACATTTTCTTTATTTTGGATAATTGTTAACAATGGTCCATGACTTCGTTAACATCCTAAATACATATGTTGTCCCCGTTTTTATCATGCTAAAGCTTCCGATGCTTTTGGTTCCAGAGCTTTCGATTGTTAATTTTAAACGGCGAGGGAAGAAGGGACAGCGCGGGTATAGAATTGTGGTACCTCTGCTAATTATTTCTTTATATACCTAATAGGAATACTTTGTAGTTAGAGAGGCATTAGGCTAAGTGGGGGGTCCTATATATGTACATCCCAAATCCTCGAGTAAATCCCAGAAAACTTACTGGCTTCCCTAACTATTATTGTACACCAAAACAAAAGAATCTTATAAAATAACTAAAACACTTAAGATAAAACGCATGGTTACAATTGGCAGCCTTATTGTTACCTGCGGTTTGTTTCAGTCCAACTTTGGATGAACTGGATTATCTTAAGGCCTCCCCTAAGTTCTTCCATGTATCTCTATTAAGAGCAATTTTCGTCCAGCCCCTGTTAAATCAATGGAGATCGTCTTGACATAATTTTAGGGGTCTGCCTCTTCGCCTATATCCGTCTTGCGGCATCCATTCGCCAATGTAATCTTATTCTCTATTCTTCTAATAATTATCTTTGTCACTGATTAAACGCAGCGTGGCAGCAAAAATTACTCCGCGTCACGTTAATCTAAAGAAGATGAAATATATTGTTTTAGATAACAGGTCTCCTGCTGCTAATAGTTGGGATTGTGGTGCTGGTCAACTTCTCAGAGTACGATGTGCTCATTACCCAAAGGTTTTTCACAATACCAGCGTTTGTCGTCGCCACTGCAGTCATCATACTATTGGGCTCAGTGCTCGGCTTCTATGGCGCAATATCCGAACAATTCTTCGTTATAGCAGGGGTAAGTAAAGAGAAAGAATGATTAAATATAAGTATTTCGATTAGTTCGTGTTATAACGTGGTCTCTACTCTCTGTGAGTACATGATCTTGTCTCTTTGAGTTAATACCAGTTTTTTTATTGTAGATACTTTAAAGTAAAGCTTCTCGAGATGTTGTATTAAATAATGTCTATATACTAAATATAAGAAAACAGCACCAACATGATGAAGGCAATCGTTCTGCGATTCGCCACACGCCCGTCTGTTGATTATTTCCTTAATAACCTCAGTCAGTTAAGTCCATGGAGGTATTATATAAACGTCCATGTTTTAGTCAGTTTAGGACATTAATAACATTCTTCAATAACTTGGCTTTATGCTGATTCACTAAGAGACAAGAGTAAAACAATGTTCCGTATTAATAGTAACTACTATCAATATACGAGAAGCTTTGTGGATTACAGATAAAACAATTATTTGACGGCCCATTTTATCTTGTTTCCAGTACGCTGCACTTTTGTTAGCGGTGTTGATATTCGAGCTGTCTATAGTCATCGTGAGTTATGGGCTGAGAAACGGCGCAGCTTCAGAGATCAGAACGCCGATGCTGCAAAGTCTTCAGCTGTATGAGACGCGTCGTGATATTGCCAAGATATGGGACGACCTTCAGATGGGAGTTTGTATATTTTATTAAAATGTATCACACTGTGTTGTTCGTAATATGTGCATCGTCGTGTAAAACGCATTAGCGCTGTGCTGTGTGTATTGTTTAGCAACATTATAGACGAGAAGTTGTTTGCAACATGAGTAATCGTACGATAAATCTACATATTGAGACAAATGGTTGTGAGACCTAAAAATATTTATATTGGGGGAACGAAATGTTTATGATATTTTACTTCTTCTTCTTCTATGTAGGCGTTCTCATATTTTACGAGTACTATACCTGTCATATAAGCTACTTTTCTAATGATGGTTAATTATTGAACCAATAGTTCGACATTTTATTACTAGCTATGTTAAGTCTATACTTACAAATAAATAAAAAAGATGTGTTAATGATTTTTTCTAATTTTATCTACATATTAGATCTTTAACTCGTCGTCAATCCAATCCAATCCATCAGCCAAAGGAAGTCCACTGCTGAACATAGGCCTCTCCTAATGATTTCCACAGTGATTCCCGTCGTTACTTGCCCGATGATAATTGATCCACGGATGTTGCATTAGTTAAAATAATCAACATTTCGGTTTTCTTGTTATAATTTTATAAATATTTTTATTTAGTTAAGACTTGCAAATAGCTTTAATCAGTAAGTTTCTTATATCTTTGTTTTCAGTTATTTGTGAGTCATTTTATAGCCGTGACATATTTCCGATCTCTGTGCGCAACTATTTACTGTATCATTTGATTATCTTGACAGTATTAATGATTAATGCATTACAAAGTCCTTATTCGAAATATTTAATATGAAGGATATCAAAATACAAACCAATTCAAATATTGCACCATCTAATGTCTGTTGTATTCCTAAAAGTTTATTGTTATCAAAATACGTGCAAAATCGTCGCGGTTTTGTTGTATCTTTAGCTTAATCGTTACCTATCTTTACTTAATATTGCATAACTGGCTATTCCTAACAAGACAATGCAAACAGATGCAAAATTGTGAAAGACATTAATCAAGATGTAGCTCGTAGTAATACTATTTTTTTTTATTTGCTGCACAATTGCTTCTTTTCTTTCGGTCGATAAATCTATCTTTTATATCTATGTGTATACTCGCAGTAACCTCTACTGTCATTACTTCACCTTCTGTATCCATTGCCATGCCCGTTAGCTCATCCATCTTCTCTGCTCGCAGTTTGAATGCTGCGGCGTGGCTGGCCGGTTCGACTATGCCTCCAGCAGGATCCCGGTCAGCTGCTGCCACATCGACTACGGCACCATCTCCCCCTTCGAGTGTGGTACCGCCAACGCCCACACCACTGGCTGCGCGAGCGTCTTGGGAGAGTGGCTCAGCTACAATGCTTACGTCATCGCCATTTGCGCCTTGATCGTGCTTTGTTTGCAGGTTTGTTTCATTTTGTAGAATTGTTGATAAGGAACATCAAGCAGATACTAATTAATCTCCTAATGCACACAACGGGTGAGCTATCAAATGCAAAAAGTTCATTTTGCGGAAGTAAAATGTTTCTATGTTTTTTATGTTAATTATTTTTACAGTATTTAAGTTTTTTTTAGTTGTGTTGCCTCGATGGTCTTATACTACCCTCTAAGGGGTATAAGTTTGAACTTTATTTGGTTTGAGCTATTTATTGTCCCTAGCTAGCTATTCTCAATCCCTGCAGGCTGCGTGTTAAATTACGCTTTTAAAGCAAAATGATTTTCGTGTTCGAAAACCGCTAAGTTTACAAGTGTACAAGAATTAAAACATTTATACTGGAAATAGAATTATCAGAATACAGTTCTAGATAGTAGATTGCTAATTCAATGCGGGCATGTTAACGTGCAAATACATGTGACGCTACATATTTACAAAAATAACCATAATTTGCTTTTACATAGGTACTGCCTCTTTATGTGTAGTGGCATCTTCGTAAGATTTTGTAGATATTATAATACGTAGTCTACAGATGTGTGTTAGAAGTTACAAAAAATACGGCAGCTTTGTCTTGAAACAGACTAACGATAACTTTTCATCCTCTATTTTTTCAAGTATGCTTATTGTACTGTACTTTATGAGCCCATATACGTCCCACTGCAGGGCACGGGCCTCCTCTACAATCGAGAGGACGGTTGAGAGTGGTTAGGCCATTAGTTCACCACGCTGGTCTAGTGCGAGTTGGCGGACTTTACATACCGTAGAAATTCCTGGTCCATTACCAACAGGCCACCACGCAGTTGCCAACTATGTTTATTGACTGATAATTATTTTACAGACTTTGCTTACTGCGATGGCCGGGTGGTTGGCGTGGAGATCGAAGTACGAAGAAATTGAGTTGGAATCATAAATTAAGAGTTTGTTTTTGCCTCCCTTGTTAATGATTTGATGAATAAATCTAGCATAATCATGACCATAGAACCAATATAATGTGAAAGCGTAGAAAGCATGTTTCCTGTTGTTTATTGTTTGTGAAATAAAGTTATTTTGTCTGCAGTTGTATTTGTAAGTATTTCTATTAATTTATATTATCCTTCGTTTCATTTTCTTACCTCTTACTAGTTGATAGGGATTTTGGGCTTCCCTAATACCCATCTAATAGCCGCCACACACGTTACGATATAATTGTGCAAGTCTCAGTTTGCACCAGTAAACTTGAACGTGTATGAGCAAATAACTTCAGACTACGACGCTCTTTTTGACAGAAATGATGTTTGCGCAAATCAGATTTTCATAGTTAAATCGGTACGTGTGTGCCAGCCTTAATACTGTTTGGAACAAAGATAGACAATATTAAATCTATGACTTGTTTTGTGTTCCTATGTTCGTATGTTTCCTATGTTTATTAAGCCATAGATATGAATACCTCTTCAAAACGTGTCGTAAATCGTAATTTCTTAATACATATAAAGATAGATGAGATATTTTTACGAAGCATATAAGCTTCATAGAATTAAACTCCAGCTTTTTCCCATAATAACCTGGTATTTATCTGCAATTAAAAGGCGATCACTTATAATCTATTGCAATAAAAAATCAATCTGTTTTCCCTTTGGTGCGTGTAAGTACTTATATACATCTAAACTGATTTTTTTAAACTAATGGTAAAACTGATACTAATAGTAGTATGATAAAACCAGGTTAAATTTAGAATCGTGTATCATCGTTAGGATTAATGTTTGATTGACAAACGCCGAGAATGCAGTAGCGAAGTTTTATCTAGACAAAACTGAAAAAAATCCTTATATTTTATCGTATAGTTAAGCAGCGGACTAGAAAATATAAACATATTATACAACATGTATAAATTGCTGTCTGTATACTTATTACTTTATTAGATGCACATTGTACAGACTATAAAAATTAAAGTGCTACCAATCAATATTCTTTCTTATCAGGCAGTAGTTCTGCATATGAATCAGTTGATACAATTCAATTGTTTCAATATTCTTATCTTGTTCTTATTTATTGTGAAAAATAGATGGCGCTGCGATCCCTTATGTTTAATACGTAGGCATACACATATTGGGAAAAGTTTATGAATGTTGTATGCGTCATACCGCATATTTTGCTATTTCATGGTGATTTTTAGTAAGCCAAACATTGACTTGTATTCTACCGATAATATCGATATTTTTAAATATCATAATGAATTAATAGGTATCTTCGAAGAATACATATATTTAAAGTGAAACAATGAGAATTCTTAGCATAAGTACTTCAGTAACATACGTAACATTGCGTAAGTGAGGTAGAATTAAATGTACAAACGTAAAATTGTTGACTCGAATTAAATTGTTAAGTTAGCTTTGCCTTGTTTCCCTTATCACTGAACGTAGCGTTTCCTTCACGCTGCTTTCTGATACGACACTCGCATATATTACGACGGCAGTTAAAATTAACACCTTTTGAAATACCACGCAGCCAGACAGACGTCGTTCAAAATCAACTGCTGATAAAATACAATTTGTGTTGTGATGATAATACATTCGAGCAGAAACGTCGATAGGAAAAGGTTGCTTCCAACGTCGGATAGCGTGAAGTGCCTCCAGCAAGATAAATCGGCTTGTTTTCCTTATCAAGATTAACATAGTGATAAAAATATCCCCGCCAAAACTACTCGGGTGCAGGTGCCAAGCGTGCGTGTCGTGCAAATTGTATTAAATAAAATAAAAATGTGGTCTAAAATATTCACAACAGTGAAATATACGTTGGTGACAGTGAACTTTTTGTTCGTGGTGAGTATTGTTGCGATTTTATGTGCATATGCTGTTTCATAACGTGACGAGTTCATGTGACGCGGTGTTTCAGATAACTGGAATCATTATATTGTCTGTGGGTAGCTCGGTGCAGTCCGCCTACAATGGATACCATCAGTTCCTTTCCGACAGATTTTTCTCGTTGCCTGCATTTTGCATTGCAACAGGAATTATTATTTTCCTCATCTCATTCTTCGGATTCTATGGCGCGTTCATGGAAAATTATATGATGAACATGGCGGTAAGTTGACATTTCCTAATTTAAAAAAACAATGTTGTCTATTAAATGATATTTAATAGACAACATTTAAATTAAGGCAGTTTGTCGATGGAAAAGTTCTCTGGCATTTTATACATGTTTAAAATTGGAATACAGTTTTAGGACAAATTACTCATTACATCAAGCTATAATCGTCCTTACGCTTCTAAATTTAATGTCTATAATACTATGAAAACATTGACGCGTCGTTAAAATTTGTTTACAATGCGCCCTGGGATGATGGAATTAGAATAACTACGTTGTGTCCGGGACGCGACGTGCCCTAAATATCTATTGTTTCACTCCAAAGCCCATTTAAATTCACAAACATGTTATCTTTATGATAATAGTAAATAGTTAACATGGATTATGGCATTAGCAGTGTAAAATATGGTCTATACTCGTAAATAAGTAAGAAAATGACAAAATCAAACACGGAATAGAACCAAAGTTATTTTAAAAATACATTTATCAATACATTTTTATTTTCTAGAACCTCAAACTGGCCTCTTTAGATTTTATAAAAACTTGAATTTAAATGAGAAATTTTTAGAACCTGTCTCAATAATTATATACACATCAATGGCGTATTACAGCTATCATTTTCCCGTTATTAGTGTTTGCTTAGGTGCTTCGAAAAATGTCTGACGTTATACATTATCTACTTAATAATCTTTATTATACATTAAAAGGACACGATATTGACATAGCGATAAACTCCATATTGTAAACATAACCTTCCATTTTTTATGTTATTCTTAATTAAAAATTAATTACGCAATACAGTAATTGACTATAGAATAGAGCAAGTTATTTTCTATTAGTACCTAGTTTACTACATCTTCGTTTATTTTGCCTCTCACTCCTTTTTCCCACTAGGGGTGGGCAGAGGCTGCCCTGGTAGAAACCAATAATAGGGGGCGAGCCTATCGCCATTTTGAAAGTGGTAGAGTTGGTAGTTATAATCTTTCCAATAATTTTTGTAATAGTATGACCCCATATCTGATTGTAAAAGCAGTGGTGACTAGGCAGAACCTAATTCAATTTGTGGTGTGATAATCGATTGATCTGGATCACCACTGTCGTAAATGTTGTTGGATGACCTGGGGTTTGTCTACGGTACGGACGTCGTACGTAGGACTGTACGAATGTGCCTAGGTACTCCACAAAATATTCGTATCCTCTATTTTACGTCGTAACTATAGACTTAGTTCAAAATGAATGATAAGTGTCATAGAGAATAGTATCGATATTGATTTTTAGAAGTGGAAAACTTATAACTTATTTCAAGATGTCGAACGTTCGAACATTCGAACTTCGTTTCGGATCATAGAATAACCCCCCAGACCTAGTGACCCATGCAAGCGTGTCCAGTTTCGAGTTCAGTCTGTGTATATTCAGTTCCGATCAGGCCGGCATAACTGTGGTGCTGTATTTACTTGATTTTGATTACTGCCAATATGCACTTGTTCACGGTGGTCGCGGGTTCAAATCCCAGGGCAAACCTCTGACTTTTCGGAATCATGTGTGTATTGATAGTCAATCACCACGCACTATACCGGTGAAGGAAAACATCGTGAGGAAACCTGCATACCAAAGCGATTTGTATAAATTTCTATGGTATGTAAAAGTCCGCCAACCCGCACTAGGCCAGCGTGGTGGACTATATGGCCTAACCACTCTCAATCGTATTCTCGATTGTAGAGGAGGCCCGTGCCCTGCACTGGGTCGTATATGGGCTGATACAATACAATACAATACAACACGCACTGGACCAGCGTGATGGACTATATGGCTTAACCCCTCTCAATATTACTCTTGATTATAGGCCCAGGCCTTCCAGTAGGATGTAAATGGGCTGTATAAAGAAAAATATTGATTCACAAATTATAAACTCTTGCTGATCGACCTAATTATGGCTCTGCTTGGCTCGAATGTGGATATACACAGGCCGATGTTGGATCACGACACATGAGCTCATTGGCCACTGTTACGGGTTTTCCATCGTGTGAACATTCGTTGGAATTTATACCGAATATCCTGTCGTAAGCAAAATGATTTTGCAAGTCAAATTTTAAAAACTGGTTTCTCTAAAAATCTTCTGTTTCATTTTGTTCTATTTGCATCTAGCCTTTGATTACCTACAGGTAGACGTTACAGCATCAATCAAGCCCATTATGTTTTGTTTTATTTCTGTAATAACCATCTTCAGTGCTATGTAACAAAAAAAATTAAAAGGTCATTAGTACTTAGTAGGCATTTGTAGGATGTTTAAGAGACTGTTTAATTGCTAGTTTGCTGTCGTTTGTATCATTGTTATTAAGCTAAATTGAAATATTATATATTTTGCATCTATTCAATCTTCAAGCACATGAAAAGTATCATCGAAAAGAAGCTTTTTATTAGAATTTTATTCGCCTATTTTGGCAGATTACTGTTGCAAACTTTTGCCTATCAAAATGTACTTAACATTCTGAGAACACGTAAATGTTGTTATTGTGTATATCCTTATTCAGTACTTGTTTATCAATACCCATTAAAACACTATCTTTAAAATCATTCGACTGTCAAGAGAATGCTAATTGTTTATTATCAAAAGCATGAATTCGATAAATGCAACGTGTTATTCCATTATGTATGTTGCGCTTTCTGATATGCAATGACTAATAGAAATGAATAAAAAGTCAAACACTTCGGGTATATTTATAGGTATTTCATGATATTTTGTAATATCTTATGGGTAATATAAGACATTGGCGAGAAAAAAAGCTAGACGAGTTCAATGTTGACTTTAATGGGTTAAAAAAATCTATTCTTCTTTAGAATATGGCCAAGTGTTCAAATTAACTCTGTTATTGGCTTTAGACTGTTAAATGAAGATAAAATTAGACGTAACTGTTTATGTATAAGCTGTTGGGTTTCCCAATAAATAAATAACTCTTCAAATACAGTTGTAATTCATAGATTACAGAGTGTAAATGTTGAAACTAGTCTTAGCATCAGAATACTTTTAGAATCTGATTGAGACTCTACCTCTCAAATATCTAATATGAACGTCGTTTGAATTTGTCATAACTTTACTTTACTTTCTATAAATAGGTACCACTTATGTACTTGCAAATAAACACAAAAATATTTATTTTACATGTAAAAGAGCATGCTCTTAGTGATTAACAGTGATTTATTGATGGAATTTCTAACATTCAAGGATCAGTAACTGTCTAGGATTATTGCAAAATTCGTGCTAGGGATTTATCTGTTGCTGTTTTTTAATATCTTAGTTTGTCAGGAAATCTATTTAAACTGAATAATCTTTAAGTGCTAGCCGTTTATCGTCATCTTCTGATACAATAAGTCTTCTGCTGATCATAGGCCATAAATAATTGTCACCGCGATCTGTTGAAGTTCAGAATATTCTGTAGAAAATTATCAGTTTGCAAGTCTTACTAAGGTGACATCTAGTTAGGTATGAAGGGGCAAAATAGAACAAGAAAAACGTTTGCTTTTCGTCGAAAACAATTTCGCCAACGATTACATCCCAAGTTTTGAGATAATTATTTTTTATAATGTCCAATGAAATTTATAACGCGTAATCATTTACCACTAATCTGTTTATCATTACAAATATAACGTTTATTACCACGCGGATAAAACACGAACTTCTGTTTCAATGAACTTTCCGTTTATCTGATTACAATAATTAATTTAACTCCCACTTTTTGATAAGTTTGATATTTTACCTAACCAATGATAAACATATTTTCATATTTTCTACCTTCCTTGAGAACAATAATAGACAGTAAGCCAACATTGATTGGGCTTGGATTAAAAATGGGACTTTCAATGCGGGTCTCGATTGTAGAGGAGTCCTATGCTCAAACTTTCCTATATATTGTATTATCTATGGCTCAAACTTCAAAAGTGAGAGCTTATGGACTGATAGTTTATGCTCTGACTTTCTGAAACCACGTTTGTATTGATAGTCAATCATGCATGCATGCATGGTGAAGGAAAAATATCGTGATGACACCAGCATATCGTAACGATTTGTAAATATGATGTGTAAAGTCCGCCAACCCGCACTAGGACAGCGTGGTCGACTATTTGGTCTAACGGTTAGACCATAGATCTTAGACTAACCCCTCGCAATCATACTCTTGATTATAGAAGAGGCCCATGCCCTGCAGTGGGACGTATATCGGCTGATACAGTACAGTACAGTCGATACTCTTTGATTTTATTAATTATATTTGATTCATGTTTATTAACTTACTATTAAAGGGGTATAATTAGGCAATAAATCTAATGAATTAATTCACAATTTTCAGTTTGTGGGCGCAATGATCATGATGTTTATCTTCCAACTGTCGGCGTGTATAGCCGGGTATGCGTTGAGAGGCAACACCGTGGCCCTAGTCCAGCAACAACTCATGTCTACCATGGAACTGTACGGGCCGACGTCATTCGAGGTCACCAAGTTGTGGGATGAGGTTCAGGAAGACGTAAGTATTTTTTGTACTTTTATCGGCAAGACATAATGGATGTATTGGATAAATATATATAATCGACAGTCACATACATGGCCCTGAAACTGCACTAAGATGCATACTTGTGTCGCTGGTATCGGAAACTACGAGACATGAGGCACTTTTCGGTCTCATAACACTTACAAATACTTGAGTCCTACACAAACATTTATTTCGGCATCGAACCTGCGGCTGATGTTAAGTGATCACTGCCGCCTATGAACATCCACAACGCTTCCATCATGGATGTGTTGCTGGCCCATTAAATCGAGAGGGGAGCGGGAAAGAAATAGGATGGGAAGAGGAAATGGAGCAAAAGGTGTTGGATGCCCAATGCAATCTCACTCACCAAACGAAACGCGACAGCAATGCTGTTGTTTCACGTCGATCTTCTGTGAGACAGTGGTACCACCCCGCACGAGGCTGCCCATGACTGACAGCAGCGTGGCTCTACCACAATAAAAAATAAGTTTCACATTACGAGTATGCAGCAGTAAGTGGTAGTAAGAGTTGGTAGTGATTCAAAATATGTGTAAAATGAAAAAAAAAAATAGACGAAGGTAGATCGTTTTAAGTGCTATTTGGTACATACATACATAATCATCACGCCTGTATCCCATAGGGGTAGGCAGAGACTATGGATCGCCACTTTGCTCGATCCTGACATACTACTTTCGCTTCATCCACATTCATCAATCTCTTCATGCATGCCCGTCGGTTCAGGGTACTTTTGACCTGGCCCTTGTTGAAGATATCACCGATTTGGATGGTGTAGGTTCGGTGAGGTCGACCCCTACCGACTCTTCCATTCACCCTCGCCTTGTATATTATTGCTATTTGGTAGTGATGCAAAAATGTGTAAGTGGTCCACTTGTATGTTTATCCGAAATTCGTCATTGCAAAGTCTTGGAATGAGTTTGTGGAAAGACAATGATTAGATATAACAGCATGTGTTGATGTGTTTATCCTTGTTCCTTATCTTTTGTGAATCATTCTGTATTTTAAAATACAATTTTCTACACTGGACCCAATTTTAAACTTAATTATTAAAGATCAGCATTAATACATATTGTTATGATGACTCAAGTAACTAATTATAGATTTTTCAATCATATTAAACAAAAAATTTTTTTTTCGGTATATGCGTTTGTAAAATAACCTATTAAAGTAAAGATAAATAGGAAATGACAATAGCATTCCTTCAATGATAAGGAAAATACGTAAATAGGATTCATAGAAATAGAATTTGATATCATCAAAGCTGTTATTTAACACTACCTTCTGCCCGCAACTCCGTTTGCGTGGTTATCTTTAAAAAAAAACCCATCCTGTCCTGTCCCGTTATATCCCGCCTTATCCCGTCTCATTCTCACTCAAGATATGTTATCCAGTCCCATCCGTTTCATTTGAGTACAAAAAAGTAACAAATATATCTGAATTCCTCCTTCATACCACGGGGACACTACATTTTTCGGGATAAAAAGGACCCTATGTGTTAATTCGGTTATATGTACATAATATGTATAGACTAAGTTTATAATATATTGTCAGTGATGACATATATTACTTTATTTATTAATTTTTGACGATATTCGTAATGTATAAAATCATCAATTAGTAATGAATGGGTTTTTTATTACTGAATAGAGTTAAATTGCCAATACGATTGAAATTCAATACGGCTATTACACGGCCTCCGCGGAAACTAAGAGATGATATACAAATCAATGCACGTGGATTGCGAAGTAACAAATAGGCTTTTATATGAGTATAAGGACTACTTATCAGGCATTGCAATGAAAATACTTACTTTTATCATTGATATTTGTTGAAAAAAAGTCAACATGCTTCTAACGACATCTTTAGAGACAATTTTTAATAACTGCAAATAATAGAGCATTTTGTAAGGGTAGGGGGCAAACACTGCATTGTCTGATCACTATCCATTAGGATTATCGCTATTGCATTTTTTTGGTAAAGGCGAACTCCAGATTTAATTAGTTACTATCAAATTTAATTACTCCATGATGATCTTCTTTTAATACCAACAGCTAATTAATGCCAAAGATACATAAATACACCCAACAGTCACATACATAGTCCTGACCCCACACTAAGATCGAGTCTTGTGTAGTAGGTATCAAAAGCTACGAGAGACTTTTCGGTCTCACAAACACTCAGACCCGACACCAATATTTGTGAGCCACACAGACAATTGTGTTGGTGCGGGGATCGAACCCGCGGACTCTCGTTTCACGGTGCGTCTAACCAAATACGCCACGGAGGCTGTCAATAAGTAAATAAACAACACATGACGGTAATTCCAGTGCCGTTCATATATGATGTCGACATAAGAAAAATGTGCCATCTTGCTGAATTCCTTACTCTGTTAATTAGTCTAAAATATTCCCCTAGATTTGAGTCTCTCACATCCTTACACCATGTTCAATTATTTAAATTTCTTCTTCCAGTTCGAGTGCTGCGGCGTAGTCAACGCTAGTGACTGGTTGATCCCACTTGGAACTCAGCAGACCAATGGCTTGCCAGTGAGCTGCTGCAAACACGTGTACGGCACCATCCAGGTCTTCAACTGTACCGTCATTGAGGCGTTTACCACTGGCTGTGCCGAGGCTTTCGGTGACTGGGTGAGGTCGCATGCCGGCACGATCGGGATAGCTGGCATCTTCTTGGTTTTAATGCAGGTTAGTTTAAAGTTTTTTAAGTTCTCGAATGGACGCCACGAAACGGAAAGCGCAGCGTGGGACATCCACCCACTAGATGGTCAGACGACCTGGTGAAGGTCGCGGGACGTCGCTGGATGCAGGCTGCCTCCAACAGGTCACTGTGGAAATCATTTGAAGAGGCCTATGTTCAGCAGTGGACTTCCTTTGGCTGATGGATTGGATTGGGTTAGTTTAAAGTAAGTGGAGAGTAGAGGGTCTTGATTAGGTTTTGCATTGCTTATCATTCGAACGGTTGACATCAGGTAGGCGGTCTGTGGTAAAATCATAGCAACCAATTATTTCTGCAATACGCAATAAGTTGTATGTGATGTTGGGAGTATGTGCAGCACATAAATATTGTTTAAAGATATGGGATAAGCAGTAGCGCCGGGTATGTTGCAGTTGGGCGATCACCCAGGACTGAAGAGACGCCGCACTCTTCATATTTTTTCGTCCTTTTTTGCATGGATTTAGACTCCTCGTTGAAGTACGAGTTTCTATTGATTTTAGTATTTATTTTTGGAAATAATAAATGGGCCGTTATTTATTTATTATTGTTTGTATATTTCAGGCTTTAGCAGTTGGCGGGGCGTTATGGATGGCCAAGATGTCACGAGAAGAACGCGGCGCCTATCCTTGAAGTAGTTAATAACTAGATAATTGTACATTAGCATTAATAGATCATTGAGAATTAGTTGAAACGTGACGCCATTGCTTATACAAATCGAAGTATTATTTATATTATGTAGTTTACAAATTATCTGATTTAATCTTCTGTTAATTTTGTTTTTATTTATTTTGTTGACTAAAGTGTTTCGATTTGCGTCCTCCATAATGACTTCAAATGATTTAAGTGTTGGTATGTTTAGATTTTATTATTGTTTTTAGCTTAATAAATTAATTTCAAATACCTGTATTTAATTAGTTATAGTGAGCAAATTGCATCTATTCAAAAGTTGTGCTCCTAAGTCTTTGAGTAAAGATTATACGTGTTGCCGTAATATCAATATTAAATGGTCAAGTCATAGTTATTGTTAGATACTTGTAGTACAATTTATAGCACCGTATCAGGGGGGTTGCTCTATGATCCGAAACGAAACTCGAAACTTCGGACGTCGCACGTAAAACTGTACAAATGTGCCTGGGTACTCCGCTAAATGTGCGAATCCTCTATCGTATGAACTAACTATAAACTTATGTCAGAGTGAATGATAAGCATCATAGAGAATTGTGTTGATTTTAAAAGTGGACAATTAAAAACGTACTGCATAAATCGAACTTCTGAACATTCGAGTTTTGTTTCAGATCATAGAGTAACCCCCCAGCCCATATTCACTTACTGCTGATCACGAGACTTACCGAAAGACCGATTGCAATGTATAATACCTTTTAAATAAAATATGACTAGTCTTAATTACCACGTATATTAGTATATCTACTTATGTAATTGTCATCGGCGGAAATTGATAGCCTGAGATGTTTCTAGCAAATGCGGTGAGTTTCTTTTTTTATTGCAATGAATAAATACTGATTTATCCAACTATTCGACTACATTTGTATTTGGATACAAATGTGGTATATTTTTAAATCCCCCTTAATAGGAATAAAAATATTCTTAAAATTGTTCAACCTCAATAACATCAATTTTGTATTGGTCACGGAACGGGTGAAAATGAGTGCGTCAACTTTTAGCAACAAATAATGTTAGTAAATAAATATTTAAAC